>OW971875.1:7500-5007500 GCA_943193645.1 Acentria ephemerella | reverse complement strand
ATGTCTTAGAATAAGGTAACAATGGGACTGGCATATTCTTTATGATAAAAGTTTTAAATAAAAATACTTAAGTTTTTATTATTAAGCTAAGCTATAATAATATTATAATATTTATAAGTATAACAAATATAGTAATATTTATAAGTCCGTGTTTAAAGCGATATCATTCCGAAAGTACTTTTACACATTATGTTAATGAGTCAACAGAGTAAATATTTCTGACACTTGTGGAATTTTTAAGTGCATTTTTCAAATTTTCGGAGTTAATAAAATGTACTTTGTCATGCATCTATTATTTCCATCAACTAATAAAAGATTAAATTGATTCTTCCTTCAGTTTATAAAATAGTCCCATTTCGTTTATACGTAATCAAAGGTGCTTATTTAACATTATGTGTAAACATTATGACTTAACATTTGTATATAATTACGGATCGACAGCAATAGAGCCAGTAAGAAATTGATATGACTTACCTAATAACAGCCAATTGGTCAGCGACCTCGACGCCACCGAGGCGGCCGCGAAGCAGTGCCCGCGGCAACCCCCGCGCTCCTGCCACATCCAGCTTCACGTACACTACGTCGTTGCGCGACGACATATACGAGCCCCAGTCCACCAGGAACTCCTCCGTCACCTGCTGGCTACCGGGCCTGCCGTCCCTGAAAAGATTCCATCATTCCAAGTAAGTATCTTAGGGGGTAGTTGGCACAATGATCTTCACCATACTTATGAACTGATAGTTGAAAAACAAATATTTTATATGTTGAAAATAATTATTTTTATTTTATTTTTTGAGAAACTAGTTAGAACTAGTTTTGTACTTTTTGTACAAAGCTTGGTCTAACTAGGTCCTATATAATCAAAATATCTAAGTGAGAATCTATCATCGAACGAAAATATTAAAAGTTTGTCAAAGTTAATCAAATTATATGAAAAGTTCGAACTACTCAGATCATGTATTAGTACCATACTTTCTTGTACGTACTCTCTCAGAAGTGGTTTAATCTCTATGAAACATAAATATTCTGATCAAACAGTATGGTTTCGAACTATATAGTAAAAACTAACTTAAGTGCTATTAATGAACGACTGAATCTCGAATATAAATTGGGTTTGCGACTACGCAATGAAATTGATTTTGAAGTGTCAGTGTTTTTGTATTTTGTTAATCTAAGGACATACACATGGACGAGCACGGGGAAGGCGGCATCCCTGAGCTCCTCGCGCCACGATGGCGGCAGCATCAGCTGCACGCGCGCGCGCGACCCGCTACTCAGCTGCACGTCGAACGACCGCCGCGTCGGCAGAGCCAACTCGCGCAGTCGTACCGATCTAATAAATCAGGAACAAAGTCAATCCACCACTACATAGATCCAAAGGCACATTAATGATTCATCAACAGACTACATAGGTCCCACTACTGGATCCAGGCCTTTCTACATGGGAGACACACGAGAAAACGCTGGCTCATTGTAGCTTGGTGGGTGAAAGTGGTCGACGTAACAACAGATTATAACACCGCAACCCTGTAACCGCAACACCTGTACCAACAGATTTATATTCCTTCCGAAGCACTGAGGAGCAAATGGTGAAAATTGCTTTATTTTCATCACCGATGTTGAGCATTTGAACAATTGCGCCAACGATCTCATGAAATACACTATAATAATATTCAATCATAGAATAAATAGACCGAACGATTAAAGGATCATTATTTGGTTCAAAAAAATCTTCTAAGTCTTATTTTGAAGTTTAACTTTTTTTTGTACGATTGATAATTTGGCTAAATATTGATATAATTAAAAAATTTGTATAATATACTATAGACAATAACTTACCTATAAGGCCTCGTGTCATATAAAATTCTTTCTAGCTTATGAGTTCTAGCATCATGAAGTCCAGCAAGAGGGGGTCCAGGCCCACCACATTCTAGAACGTAATGCGTTATGCCAGTCTTTGGTTTGGCAGGAGAAAACGTGGCTCTCCAGAAAGAGCAGTTGGCGTAGTGCAGTCGAGCCGGCCACACCGCCAGTTCACAAGTAAGGCACCGAGGTTCCTCGCGCTCTGCCCGCGCTCTGACAGAGTTGCTTCCACCCCCGTAGCTGGGGTCCCGGACCACATAAACCTGTCTCTGTCCTGGTCTCTCTGCACTACCTGTAGTGAAATCGACGATTTATATTTTAAGTCTAAGCTCATATTTAAAAAACTATCGAAACACCACAAAATTTCTCCGCCTAATCAAACGCATACTACTTCTAAACTATTAAAACCAGTAATGGGTATGAGCGCATAAATTTGAATGCGATTTTGATGTGTTAGTAGAAATATCATAATCCAAAAGTAAACACTCTACTGCACTCTATTTAAATACTAAATTTGATTAGAATTTTTCACTATATTTGGATGGAGATTAGGTATGACCAACTATGTCTAAGCCTTTTATTTAAAATAAAAATGAATTAGTCTAGTTAAACTTATTTTATCCGTGTTTATATTTTTTATAAATGAAATTACCTAAATAATAAACTAAATGGTTCTCCTGGTCCCACGCCAGGATTTCTACCACTTCAACCTTCCCGTGCGATAGTACTGCAATACGCTGTCGGATCACATCCACGTGCTTGATGTGTGTGTAATATTGCCCTCCGCCTTCTTGAACTGCTGCCAGAAGAAGGAAGGCGCTTCCATCTTCTGAGTATACTGGCTGCTGATGAACCTCTAACCATGGTTCATCAGTTGCCTTCTCTGAATGTGTCTAAAGTAGAAAAAGGGCTTGTTTATCACAAGTTGAAATACCATACAACATATATATGGATTTTGTTGAATTACAGTAGCAAGTACAATGAATATAAAAAAAAAACCTCAGTGCATGTCCAGTTGGGTGCATAACAACTGCTGTACACGGTGAGATTCTGCGCACGGTTAATCCACACTACCCCTACATGTGAATTTTCTTTGCCCACCCATTGGGCTGATATGAGGTAATATTCCCTGGGAAAGAACAAAAAAGAACGACTTAAATTAGGTAGATTATTTAGCTTTAGATAACGATTTAAGACTATGGAAAATGTGGTGAATAAAATGGATTTCTTTTAAACGGATGATTACGATAAATAAATATGCAAGAGTTTTCAACTCACATTCCATCCAAAGTACTCGGAGGCCTGACTTCCCACCTTGGCGGCGACGTAACATTTTGCACACTGACTATCCATAACCGTACTTTCGGTATAGAACTGCCGGGCTGAAATGATACAGCAAGTAGCAGTACAATTATAAAATAATTTCCAAGTGGGCATGAATGATGTAAAGTAACAATACGAAAAAAATTTTGTTTTAAACTTTTAGCTGACATCCTGCGTGATGTGGCTAATGAAAGTAATGTTTTAAAACTATATTAATATTTTGCTTAGGCTCCAAAGATTTTTTATGTTGAAGAATATCAAATAGGCATCATTCATCTTAAGAAACCAGCAATAACACTTATTGAAAAATCATGGCATTTAACATTAGCGCTGAACGCGGTCAGATTTAACAGACATTATATTACATTTTATTGTGTTCATTTTATCTTATCTCCAAAGAAGCTAGGCATTCCTTCGCCAGATCCAAGCTTACTGTGACTTACTCAAAGGACTTACCGTGGGATACCTAATAGTGATGTGGTCAGGGAAGACTGTAGGTATGGTGTTGTTCATCGTAGGAAGAAGAAAGCCCGACCTAGCTGCCCCGATCCCACCGATGCCCTCCGAGATACGCGGGAACTTCAGTTCGGAGACGGCGCTATCATCGTATTGTACATACAGAACCAGAGTGCCGTCTGCCGAACCCCACGTTGCCGATGACGTTTTCGTCACCTCCTCTGTATGGGTAAAGGTGAGGTGGGTGAGGAATAACTAAAGAAGGTTTCTTGGCAACACAAATTCCATAAAATATAAATTTGCTTTATCTAATTAGTAATTCATTTTAATTTTGAAGTACTAATTGGTCTTTTGATAATTAAAAGTAGTAACTTAGTGTGCTTGATGCACACCATTTGGAAATGATTATAAAATCATTTCTTTGTAATAGTCGTACAAATTTAGAGGGTTTGTGTCGTATACCTTGATATAACCAATCGGACACCCCATTGTAGACGCGGCCAGGTGCAGAGTCGTTGGTGAGCCTGAGCAGCGGCGCCCGCTGTGCCGGCGGACCAGGTCGCGCCATGATCTCGTTGTCTGCTGCCAGCAGCAGTGACCCGTCTCCGCCAAGCCACGCCGCATGCTGCCACTCCCAGCTCCTTTGGCCCTCGCCAAACAGCGGGACGTGATGGCTACAAGGTTGCATCATTATACAGACACTGTGTTACTTTAAATCTGATATTATGAGTAAAATCTTATTTAATATGGACAAAAACGTTCACGATTAGCGCAAGTTAAAGGTATCTGGGTCTTTAAACTATGCTATTAGGTAAGAGGTTGCAATATTCTTCAATTTGCTCTTCTGAACTCTTGATATATTTTTTTGTTTGTTCTGGTATGAAGGTACAATCCACCTTCAGAAGTTTACAGTAAGTGTCACATAACAATAACTACGAGCATAGAGTAGGAGAAAATGATGCATGAAAACAGCCTTTATAACCTATTGGTTATAAAGTCTGTTTTCATATATGTATGTGTGATATGGTGCCTTTTTAAATATCTTGTCATACTATTATCTCTTTATAATACATTTCAACAGTTATCTTCAGGCTACCTAGCTATTAGAGTAGTTTAAGAATGAAATACTAGGAGCAAATGACTTTTAGCGCAGACATTCAGTATGTTAATTTTTAGATCGTGACGATAATGTTACATACCTAAACAAAGATTGAAACTTCGTATAAATTTGAGAGCATCTGTTTTTATGTGAGGACCAACTATTTAAAGTTTACGTCCAAAATCCCTGTGACACTGTAAGTCATGTCGATCACTAAGAATCTAGAGTATTGTCCAGATCCCCATGGATCGGCGGCGCATTAAAATTCTGTTCACAAATTGCGAAATAAATTGAGAACCGTATTCACGAAGTATCTATCGCAAATCGATTTCTTCACTCGCTAAAAGGAAAATGGAAATACGTAAAATAAGATATGATTCGAGAGAACGAAAACAAACCGGGAGAACTGACTTCCTTTAAAATTGCCTCTTAAAAGCTATTATTCCCGCGGAGGTGCTTTTTAAAACTCTTTATGCAAAGCTATGCAATGAAACTACAAAATGGGTTGTGTTAAAGTTTGTCCTGGAGCGATAGGCTACTTGAGTTGCTGACAATTTTAAGGAAAGAGGTAATCAGACGGCAATAAAATACAGTACACTTGTACGAAGACATTGCTTCATAAAGTATGAGAATTTAACTATTTGAATTTAACGTTTAATAATATTTGTCCGATAATTTATTTTTCTTAGTTACTTGTCACATTTTAATACACAAACTTAAAATTTGTAATTACCACGGATATTATGTTAAGTAACATTCTTATAGCGCGATATATTGAAAGAAACGAATTCTGATCTCTAAGATATTTTCTATTATTTCTGGATTGAAACGCGAATCATGCAAAAAAATAATCTTAGTGTGTTTAAAACATTAAATAGATATTCTCATTACTTAATGGCAAGAAAATATGGCCAAGTTCCTTGATATTGTTAACGATAGACTAGGCTTTTTAGTGAAAACCAATGTGCGAATCCTAAATTTAATTTGTTAACGGATATAAGCGACTCAAGAGCTCTTACCGGAGAGTTTACTATGTTAAGTCATATTTCAAATTTACTTACTCATTTGTAACGTCATAAACTGTGTAGTGCGCCGTGAAGGTCCGTCGATAAACCTGCAAATTAAATAAATTCGAATAGTAACAGCAACGAAACTTAAAGTTTCTGAAGATCAAATTGTTCAAAAAAAACTTTATTAAAAGTTTAACGATTCCATACGTACCTCTTTGATATTGTGTTGGAAGAGAACGTAACGCAAGTTGGGCGAGCACTGATAGCCGCGGACATTCAGCTGCCGCTGTGACAAAACAATATTCATTTCAGCTCAGCAAGTTCGACTTTTAAATAAAGACGCCCCAAAACTTTGACCGGCGAACAGTCACCGCCTATCGCGCCATCAACCTTTCCTTAATTTAGCGATCTTAATTAAGGATTTCGTGATCTTAAAATGAAAACTTTACATTAAGAGATGTTGATCTATAGATATTGTTTATTTACTGTATTAATTATGTACCTTTAAAATGAGATATTTAAATAAAAAATTGAAACGTTAATTTGCTATCTATGGCGGTAGCATAGTATATAGTAGCATAGTAATACTATAGTGGTGGTGTTCGACGATCTCCCAAACAATTACAATAAATTTGCGATTTAAAGGGAATCACAAATGATATTGTATTCTACTACAATATTGTTTGTGTTTCCATTTAAATTCAAAGCTCTATTTAAACTTCAGATTGATGAACGTCTGGAATGAGGTTTATCATTACTATAGATGGAATTCTAAATTCCCTATAATATTAAACGTGGTACTAGTTTTATGCGGTAAGGTAGTTATTCTACAAGCAATGTTTCTATTTTTTGTAGCATAACTAGCACAGTGTCATTATAGATAATAAAATATTTTTGAAGTTAGTGTTTGAAGCACTTCTGTGCTTTTTTACTTTGTGCCTTGCCATTGAAACAAAATATAATACTTACGAGCGTGTGATTTGTGACAAGGACAGAGAGAGTGTTGTTGAACGTGTCTAATGCGAGCAAGCCCCCGTCGTCTGCTTGGTACACCAGCTGATGGGAGCTGACCCACGTGGTTGGCAGCCTCTCGCCAGTCAAGTCTCCTCGCAGAAACTCGTCCAACCGCATGCGCCGGCCCGACCAGTAAAGTAGTTCGTCTACGTAACTGTGAAAGGAATAATGCTCTAATTACAACAACTGATGATGTGAATATACTTTACGTTATATATTAATACAGGAACATATAGTTCTCGGTTGTAATATTTTATTTGGTACGTAAACAATTAATAGAAAAAATTACGTTAATTGACACCTAATCCCATACCAAGGAATGTCCGACAAAGATTGAGTAAATGAAAATGTGAGTTGTATAAGTATTTTTGTTCTGTAATAGTAGATTGGACGCGACAAAAGCTAATCAAACCCGGAGTTCGTTGGTGAAGCGTTTAAGCGCCCGGGTTCCGATTAAGAAAATAGCCACATTTGCTTTGGTCGATCGGATGGGTCAATCGAATGGACCCTCGCTATTTCCAGCTTCTTGATTCGGAAAGCAATTTAAGCGTTGGTCCTGAATGCCACGGCAACCGCTTACACACCTACCAATCCGTATAGGACCAGTGGTATTTTGGACACCGGTATTCTGGACCAAACATCTTGTGTGTTTCTCCTGTGTATGAAGGCATGTGCTCAGCATTGCGACTTATTTAGGCTTTTAATGATGAATAATTTATGAAAATTGCGAATCTTTAGCCCTGGGACCTATCTTATAAATCTTATAAATTAAGATTGATATTGTAACATGTGGGTAGGTATACCCAGGTAACAATCTCGAAGTTACTACTTAATTGAACACAATATGACTGTTATTACAAGATTACAAATATTGTAAATTGTAGTACAATGCCGACAAGAGGTGTCACTATACTAATGACAAAACTTTTAAATTTTTTGCTTCATCCTATTGAATATGTAAACCTTTAGAATTGTATCCTGTAATTTCTTTACAATTTACAGTTTGTAAGCACATGACTAAATTGTAACTATTTAGAAATAATCACCTAGCCTATTGTAGAAATCATTTTTATATTAGTACGGAAGCAAAAGTTGTTGCAACTTTAACATATTTTAATTTTTTTATTTGAACATAGGCTGTGTTATTATTGTTAAATTTTTCTATTATTTTATTTGTCACCTGATACACTATTGTGTATATCCAAAAAGAACTTTTTTATGCGATGTTGTAGTTTTTGATAATATTATGATTTCATTACAACTTTCGTTACATAAATTGTAAGGCGATTTCGTCCATATTTTGACATTACGAGCGTACATGATGAGAGTTATAAAATTGATAGAAAGTTACATTACACTTACCCTAGTAAATAAATTGCTGTGACAATACCGGCGATGACAAAACTGATCACCATCAAGGAAAAAATGATGCTTCTCCAGTTGTGTCCATCTCCTTGGTAGAGATCCTGTAAAAAAAATATTTGGATCCACTTTAATCTTTGAGCTAATAAACTTGTCAATAGTATATCTTTATAGCTATTGTACAAGATTATATTACCTTATATTTTGTATGGGTTAGTTACAGCATTCATTACGAAAAAAACGAAGCAGTGCATTTCATATAAATAAACGTATAGAAAATAATAAATTTTCTCTGCAAAACAGTACAAGTACTTTATTAAATAGGAGTTGGATTTTAGTCTCTCAGAATTTGCACCAGGAACGAACGAAATGCTAATGCCTTCATTAGCGTTTCATTCCTTTTTCCTTATATGTATTTTAGTACTTAATATTAGTTTTATATTCTTTTGAAAGTACATAAAAATTTCACGGAGTACTACCGATTTCATTTTAAGTTATAAAAGATTCTGTTTTATTAGTAATGACCTCATAACCCGTGATAAATATTAGTATTTATATTTTTTATTATCCATTTCATTAACACGAAAAATGAAAAAAATAAACCATCTTTTACAATACTTTCTCTAAAATAGGTTAATGAGCATTAATGGTTTGAGAAGTCTTACTAACAAGACTCACCTTTCAACATTCATAAATATATTCAAATACTGAATGAAATTATTAAATGTCCGTAGGCAATTTACCTAAATAGAACATAATATTTGCTACGTAGAATATTGGAATTATGGTAACATGGTTTCAATCTCTTGGCGAATGTTTTTGGTTAGAAATTGCCCGTTATAAATTAGGTATATTTGGCATGATGCGGTTAAACTTCACCGCTGAAGAGAGAATGACGGTATAAAATGATATACACAACACATATTATTATTGTGAACTAAATCGTTACTTCTATGGGTAATAATGTTTAATTTTTTTATAGATTTTTTGGTCCTTGGTCACTAACTATTCTACAAAACATAAAATCTTGTTTAAATAGGAACTGAAGACATAAAACGTAATGTTACTAAGAACCATCAAAAGAGGGTGTATAGTTATCGTTACTGTAACTAACAGTGTCAATACCTAACAGTTCAATCGATTGCTAGTAAGATACATTCGTACTGTGCATATATATATACTTAAGTGTTAAGTTATTATTGATATTTCCTCTTCCTTATTTGCCCTGATATCGAGGACTCTGCAATTTGTGTCGCGATTATTTTGTTTTCTTTCAACTAGTATGTAACAAAGATCTTTATATATACGTTGAATGTTAACAATTTTGCGAAATCTTTAAGTAAAAATAAATCGAAGAATCAAATTTATATTTTTTAAGAAATTAAGAATTAATTCTAGGTTAGAAAGTAATTTTTATTAACTTTAATATTCATCTCAATCTGTTAAATTTGACACGGACTTGGTGAGTAGGCTTAATGCGTGGTTTTGAACTGTTTCACAATGACAGCTAAGTATTGTACTTCTACAATAGAGAGTACAGAATAAACCAACAGGTTATCCGACTATAAAAAACACAAAATTCTTTAGTTACTTGCAGACGGTAAATATAATTGGGATTTAAATGACAAAAAACTATAATAAAATTATCTATCTATCTCTGATCCAGGTTTGTGAAAGAAGATTAGCAGTCAAACAGTTCTAAGAAAACAAATGAAGTACCTCTTCTTTGGCTGATTTGGGGTCGGCGACTTGCAGCGTCTCGTCGGGCGGGAGGCGCCAGGAGCCGCCGCCGCCGCCGCCGCCCGAGCGGTCCGTGTGGCCGGTGGCGTGCATGCGCCGCCGCCGCCGCCGCCGCCGCGCGCGCACCCGCCACCGCGCCGCGCTACGCGCCCGCGCCCGCGCCCTCCCCCGCCCTGCCGGCCGCTCCCGAGCGCAACAACCACGCGCTTCGACCCATCACTGAAAAAAAAATATATAAGATCACAATCGGACGTTTTTCGTCATTCGAATGAATTCGCAATTTCCTGAAAATGAAAAACAATTTTTACAAAGTTTTCGACATCGACGTGTTGTAGAAATGAATTTTGACACTGAATATTTAGATCCGATTAACCGATGTCCTTCACGAAAGAAATCAGCGAATATGTGTTCCTTGGTGACGGACATATCACCTTAATTATTTGACATCCAACCAAACATTCATTCATTTCGTATTTTGCTTGGATCCAGATCCGGATTTCACTATGTTTAGAAATAGATAGATTATTAAAATGTACAGGGAATTTTGGTAACCGTACTATACAACGCTGTGAAGCCTTGTAAACATAAAACCCTAAAACACTGCACATGCTCCGAGCTCTCGAAGCCCCAGCGAACCTTAACAACAGCACATGTACAAAATACAAGACATATACATTCCTATATGAATAGATGGAGGAGGGGATGTTAATAGCGTTGTTATAGTATTGTTGGTATAAAATGGTATAATGTCTACTTTTCAGGTGGTTTTTTGGAAGCTTGCGAATTCTTGAAACTTTGTACATAAACCAGTATGTACATAGAAAGCTACTTAAGATTCAATTGAAACGAACGACTGTTACAAGTTAACAAAAATTCAGTAATAGTTTTAAAAAACCTTTACGATAACATTGACCCAGCAGTTGATATGAAGCAGTATGAAAACTTTGCCAAAACATAATATTCTCCCAATGTTTATGTAGAACGATTGACTAATTCTTAGCATTGTAAGGTCCTAAAAACGTCAGTATTCGATTTTTGGATTGTGTAAAAGAAACTGGGCTCTCTATTTGTAATAATATTTTTATGTCAATTTTAAATCTCATAGATCCTGCTACTTGCTTTTATAGTATGAAAAAAACAAAGAAATCCATCTCTGATTACCTTCTTTCAACAAGAAATGTTAAACCTTTCAGCTAAGCTGTAGCTGCACTAACGATCCTCTGCTAACGTCTGTTTTTCTAGTAAAATATGAAAAGCGATAGTATAATTGGTAACTAATAATAAGATAATTTCTTTTCTATTTATCAATAATTGTGCGATTCATTTCTCATCGGAGAGCTACGTGAGAGGAGAACCTTCTAACCTTTATGCAATAACGCCTCAAGAGCAAGGCAGTGATTATATAGTGATTATCACTGAGAAAATCTATTTTCTTTTAATTATTAATATTTTCAAGGGTTTCTTTTTGGTCCTTTATTATTCTTAAGCCGACTAGTTCTGTTCATTTCCTTAGAAAACAGATTTTTTTGATCGCAACCGTCTTACGCTAGTTTATTGAATTCGCAGTAATAATGTTGGCCATACAAATGTTTCAAACTACCCCTACGATAAAGGAGCTTCTAAATTCATAGGATGCGATGCAGTTGCAATTTGAGAGAAAATTATCTACGCTATGCTTAGAGCAAAACATAAGACCTTGTAAGCATTATAAGCAAATATTTTAGAGACACATTAGGTACAGTAGGCGGGCAAGACCAGAAGTAAATGTAAATATGTTATATTATGCGGGTTGCGCGAATTCAATCAGGATACCCGCAAAGGTTCTATACCATCTTTATTTATTCACTGTGTTTGAATTCTGTTGGACGTCCGCCAAGCTGCGAACACGTTCACACAGTCTCTACATTTGCTCGTTGCAAACTTTACGACTCCGTAAAACTTACTCGAACCGTTACTTATACAAAATACGATTTTTGTATTGACGCTGTTATTTTTATGAGAATGTTCAAATAGACTACTCATTACATTCTTTTTAATGTGGTTGATGAATTTTAAGATAAACCTTTTTTTGGTTATGGTATGGTCGAGGTTAGATACTTATTTGACAAATATATTCGAAAATAAAAAAAAAACAATAGAGATGAAAAGCTATTTCAATTAAATGCCTACTTTATTTATATAATGACCACGAATATTTGATTACGAGTGTATTTTAAATTAGTTTAGTACTGAATTCTTGACTTTCTAATGTTTCAATGTCGGTTTCCATAATTTTTTTAATACTTTTTGTTTAAAACTGTACTTTCATTTTTGTTTTATTTATTTGATTTGAAAATTTATATACGTATACATAATTTATTGAGATACTTAAAAAATAGAGAGAATTAACTTATATCTACAGAAATCTCCCTAGACACGGCAAAGTGATACCGGAAAATTAGGGGGTAGATTAGATGTAACTTTTTTAAGTTAAATAAAATTTGTATTTCTAAATATAATCTGAATCCAACTAATTATTAACCGACTTTAAAAAAGATAAAGTTCTCACTTCGACTACAGATTTTATTTTATGTGTAACTTTTTACTAGGTGTACTAATTTTGATGATTTATTTTTACACGTTTGAAAGCTGGTGCTTTACGTGTAGTACGCAAATTTAATGATATCTTATCTTCTTACTAAGTAGAATTGCACTCGCCCGTGATTCGGCCTGCATAACCTGATGGTTGAGTCAGGCCATGGGAAGGTGGTGGAATGGCTGATGAGGGAACGCCCTTTTTAGCGGAGCATTGCGCTCGGTGATGACCGGTCTCCAATACCGGCGGTCCGTTATCGATTCCGATGACGAACAGTTTTAAACGGTTCACGGTGACCCGTAAGGGCAGGCACAGGCGGCGAACCAGCGAAATGTTTTTGGGCGAGCCCGAGTCATCGCCGACATGTGCTATGGTGGTTAGCCCGGAAAGGATTTTTTATAGGAATGGGGAACGCCTCTACCCACATAATCCCACAGTTGGCACCGTACTATAGGGATGATGTGTAATGCATTCGACGCAAAAAGGGGACCTACCCACAATTAATATTCCCACAATCTTATTTGCGGAAAGTCAGCCAGTTAGTCGGAAGGTGATAACAGAAAGTTTTTATCTTCAAACTTGTTGTATATATAGGTCCGCCTTGTATACAAAGTGCTCTAGATTAATAGCTTGCTACACGAGGCGGTGGCATCAACATCCGACATTTGGGGCGTTCGTAGTATTTCTCATAATTATCCCAGGGATTCCTGCAAGTTTTATGACTAGCTATCCCGAGGATTTAAAAGATTTATAAGCTACAATGCAGATATGATATAACCTTTTGCAGTCATCTTTTCTAATAAAAGGTTTACTCTACCCTTTCAAGAAATTACGAAGGCGCTTATATTGGGATCCATGAGTATAGTGAAGAATAGCAGAACTCAAATCAGTTTGCAAATAATTTATTAATAATTTCTTTCAGACGATGACAAGTGGTGACTTCTACGAATACTTTAGTTTTGAAGAAGAAGCAGCTTAAGAAACTCCTCAGCTTTTAAATGTTTTTAATGTCAAAAATAGTTATATATTTTCGTGTCAATATTATAAATTCAATCATAACAGATGAATGGTCATTTAGCCACTTGTTCCCACGCTTTAGTATCATTTATTATATAGTAAGCTTTCTTAGACAGTTTCTCTTTTATTGTTTGTTTAAATTTGTTTATTGGTAACTCTCTAATATCGATTGGAAGTTTGTTGTAAAAACCTATACACGGTCTTATAAAAGAATTGTTTATTCTGTGGAGACGAGTAGAATGTCTAAGAATGCTTATTCCTTGTATTTAAATTATGAGTATCACATAATCCAATAAATTGTGTAATATTTTTGTACGTACATTTGGTTTTAAATTGAGATCGTACAGTTATGACCACCTCCTAGAACATTTTATGCGTGAAAAAACGGGCCAAGTTGATATAGGGCTTTCCCAGCTTGTTTTGTTAAATAAAAATGGAATTAATGACTCGTCGTCGTCGTGTAGCACACGATGTAGTTTGTTCTTAGTACGTATTTCGTCATACATATTTTTTTGTTGAGACCCCGAAACATAGCTGATTGTATCTTATTTTCCATAATAAATTATAGAATAGTTTGAGAATATCTAAATTGTTTTATATTTTATAGCATTACCAAATCTGCTTTGTAACGTTAGATAGCTAAGTAAAAGCGTGGCATGCTTGGGTTCATACAATGTTTCAGACAAGTGATAATTTATTCTAATTGAATTTATGTATGATTGTGTGTCACTTTCTCTAGAATGCAAAATGATTTACTTCTCTATTTACAAGAGAATGAAAAAAAATATTTAAATTTATATTATTGCCAAATAAACAATCTCGAATTTTTGATGCAAAACTTATTTAGATCTTACAGTTAAAATTTAAAGAAAAATGTCTCCACAGACTTAATTTCTGCCTGACAAAATTTTGTAATCACGTGATTTGTATTTAAAAGTGTTCCTGTTTGTACATTATTTCATTTAACAAGCCAAAAGTAAAGAAACCAAATTTGTAACCTCTGTATGTAACCTCTCTTGTATTTCGTCCCTCTTAAACTAATATTGATAATTTTAACAAAACTGTTTTAAAATTTAAAATTTAAAAATTGACATAGATATTCCATTCATGCTAACTTTGATACTAGAACACGACAAAACGGTTTCAGTGTAAATTAAACGAGATATTTCAATTATCGAGAAATCCATGCTAGTTGCTCTGATATTAGAAATGGTGTTAATTGAAGAATTCATTAATGAGGATGCAATTGAAATTTGAGTTTGAGTGTACAAGATATTTTATTGCACATTTTTTTTGGAACAATAAATTTGAACTGCAAATCTGTATTAATCTGTGCTACTGTTTATGTAGAACGATTGACTAACCGTTATCGAGTAGCGCCTGGCTATGAGCCAGAGTTTCATTCATTGCGTTGATCCTACAGTGAAGAATGTTACACTCGCGTTAATCGTTAGTTTTTTATGGTGCTATAAAAACAATTAGACTCACCTATTAATGGACCCATAAGTCCACGGAATATACCAACTCTAATACCAATTTCTAGGAATATATATATAATATACTCTTATTTGGGAGCTCTGCCAAGATAAAGTCTGAAATTGTTGTACGCGGTGGATTTGTTCGCTGTTCTCCGTAGTTTTGAATTCTTCTTTGCTTACATTCTTTAAGTCTTTGAAATTCGAATAGCTCCTGTTATAAGGGTAGGGTGTTTAGCTATTCAACACCGCGTCTGAAAATTTATCTTAGTAATTGATTTGGTAGATTTCACCAGTTTTTTGGAGTATATTTTTAATTTACATACATACGTAGGTAAGTAATTCACAGACAAAATTGAGCGATTGATTTGGAATTTTTATTCTGCTCTAGATAATTAACTTTTATTGTAGATAACGAAAGTAAAACATCAGATGGGATAATTTTACGCTTTATTGATACAATTATTTCTATAGAACATGCAAAAATAACGTCATCAACATTATCATTTTATTTTTGATATTATTAAAGCAATTTCTATTGTACTATAAAAAACATTATATTAATTTACCGTACACCTAAGTCTGTTTTTACACGGTCTTTTTGTACACGGTTTTGATATAACACGGTTTGAAAATTGAATATTTTTAATTTTTTTACACGATTTTATTCCATTTAGCACGATTTGAAATTTTATGTATCTTTCCAAAAGTTTGTATACGTGACTGCAGTGAAATTAAACACTATCACGTTTATGGGCACCTTAGTTCTATGTAACAAGAGTTAGTTTCCAACTGGTGTACACCTAAGTCTGTTTTTACACGGTCTTTTTTTACACGGCTTCTTCTGGAACCAATCTACCGTGTAAAAACAGACTTAGGTGTATTTGTATTATGAATAATTAAACATTTATTTAAATGTACAAAAACATTTGTTTTTTTTAACAATTTGCTGACAACTACATCCTATTTTTATTTTCACTGTATCGTAGGGTACAGGGTAGGGTAGGGGTTTGGAAGAAATTTTGGAAGAAGTTTTTTACCTATAGCTTTGGACACTTTTGGACGGACATACGTCAAGCATTATGTCCTATCTACTCGTCATGCATCATGATTCACGTCACGCATTATGAAATGCTGACAAGCCTTACTGAATATGTTCGTAGGCTGGCTAAAGAGGGCTGGATGAGAGTCACCGAAAATCGGGAGCTGTGGCGTGCATTAGGGGAGACCGATGTCCAGCTGTGGACGAGTATAAAGTACGTCGATAATGATTATAATGGCAGCTATTGAGATCTATTTTCAGTTCTGTTATTTCTACAGTATTTGTTAATTAAATTATAGTCAATTATAAAAAAGTCGGAGTCGGAGGTATCCGTAAGAAAAATAAGAATGACTGCACACTACTCTTATTTGGAACCGAAGTAGTTTTAGGAAATTGTTACCAAACTTAGATAGTACATTTAAAGATGGCCAGCATTTTTAAGAAATATTTTTCAATGTTATATATATTCTTACAAATCTTAATCGAAATTTTTGTGATACAGTTTCTTATGAAAGAAAGTAACCCGTTATCCATAACTTTTAGATGATGCTTTATGGTAAGAAGTAGGAGGAGTCCATATGCAAAGATCCATCTCCACCTTGACGGTCCAAAATGTGCGTATTCATGCTTCTATTGAAAAAATACATGTTGTATGAAGGAGAGAATACGTTTGCCTGTAAGGAATTTAATGCTTTGCCTGAAAGAAGTTACGTATATAAATAAAAATGATCGATATAAGAAAATAATATGACTTTTTTCATTATACAACTTTGTTTTAGTTTTCTTAAGCTACTTGCAAAAATAAACAGAAATCAAATAAAATTTGGCTTGCAGCATGTTTTAAAACACATAAATTAAAACCATCTTTTGTTATAAATGGAGAGAGCATGCGGTGATTTCCATTATGTTACCATAAAATGTCAACTAACACTTCTTGTTTGGCCAGTTGCCAATATTAAATATCAGGTCCCCTTTTCAATTTGGTATGTTATTGCTCCATCAATGCACCAACGTAGACTATTTCATCGCCTTTTATAACATCGTAAATGAAAGTTGAAAAAATCATACCCAAATTTTGCATTGATATTGGATGATTTGTTTCTGTTACATACATTTTCAACACATTCCAAACAATAGGACTGCTAAATATATTTCCTTTTTTGTCAAATATTTAAATAAAATTGCGAATTGAATGCACGTTTATTGTTTTAAATTCTTTAATTTTTTTGGATTAAAACCCAATCCAATAAAAAATTGTGTTTCACAGATAAGAACATATCATTTGTACATTATCTACTTTCCACTCTTATACCAGCGGCATATCCTCAAATACTTACAATTACATTTAGTCGTGGTTAATTATTTCTGTATTAAATCAGGGATTCCCAAAGTGATCGATATCTACCTTTTGGGATTGAAATCGTTTTACCAAGGGTCAACATAAACGAAAGCCAATTAAGTTTTTAAATAGTCAAGTCTTTTGGTGTAACAGGAAAAAAAGTAGATATTTAAACTGAAATTACTTTAAAACTAGTTATTTTTACAGTAATTTGGTTGAGGTATCAGTTTATATTGGTATCGTTATCAAGGTTGTTTGATCATGATACCTTAACACTTAAGTCTGTTTATAAAACCCGTTTGTTACCTAGCAATAATGTTTTGTTACTATTACTTCTATTAGTCTTGACGTGTTTGCGAAAAGATACTAAGAATTTGCACTACATTGAACAGTAAAGACAATTCGCTATCTTCCTTCGCGGGATAATTGATCAATTTTCTCAATGTAATTGAGAGGAGTGAGCCTTGTTTCCAGAAGCAGGAAAAAGGCCGATAACCCCCAGATTGGAGCGTAATCCTATTATTTCAACTGGATCGTGCCTGTGGAAATGTGAATTACAAAGCATATTTTCCCAATTATTAACTGTAATACCATTTTTAATCTATTCTATTCTATTTCAAGTTAGTTGAAACTCATGCAAATACATTTATTTAATATTAGAAATTAATTTACGTTTTTATATAAGAACTACTCGTATTTTTTTTATTTATTGTGTATAGTTTACGTTCAATTATTATTAATATAATATAATCTGAATTATATAAATTATTATCTAAATTATTTCTGAGTTAATTTAAACGTTTTTTATAATTAAGAGATCTTATGAATCTTTAATTCCCAACTTGCTAACTGTTGCTAACACAAAGTGATTATTCTAATATAAGATAATATGTGATAAAGTGATAATATTTATACTTATTGCCACGATTTGAACTCCATTAGATCATTTTACAAATGTTATTTTATGTATTTTGAGATCTCTTAGATTTTTTCTTAATGGGGTACCTAATGGTAAATGAAGATAACGCTGAAGATGTAAGCGAGCTGCACCCGGATTCCTCGACCAGAGAGGAACTAGTTATCTTACCACTTACTACCTAAACACAACAATACTGTCAACATTATGGTGGCTATATTTGTGGTTGCTAGTCAGGTGGACTTATAAAAAGCCCTACCACGAACCAAACCGAGAAGAAATTTTTTGCGCTTCCTGGGAATTTAACCGCGGTCCTCCAGATCTGAGGTAGGTGGTCTCTGCCACTAGATCGTTAAGGAGATTAGATACAAACCAAATATCTTATTACTTCATTATAACCAGTCGTATTATCATTTATTATTATTTCTTTTAGCCAAGGCACCTACTTAAAGAGCTATAGAGAACTTTATCTCGATAAAGACATTCGTAAAGCCTTACAAATGGCGATACCAAGTTCTACTTATCAGTAGTTTATTATACGAATATAAAAATAATTTGAGAAGCTATTACTTATTTATACCGTAATAAAGAAGTAATATAAAAGAACTTATGTCACATTGCAATAAACCAAACCATTTAAAGTTGATCGGCATTCAATTTATAACCTATAATTAAGATTTATAAAACAATGATATGAATTGCAGTCTGTCGCTGTGTCTTTTAAATAAATTTAAGTTGATTGCAACATTCTTGAAAATAATTGGACAAAACCTTGATTAGGCTGTTTCTTTGAGCTTTCACAATTTTTAAGCTGAACTAGTATCGACTGACACAAAAACAAACCAAACCAAATAACTAATATTTAAACCAATGAAGCAATTTTAGAGTTTTTACGAGATTAAGTGATACTGATTTATTTATTTATTTATACAGACTCACTAATAACCATTGTACATGATTTATGTACATACACCGTGTTTTAAATCTTTAATCCATACAGAATTGCAATATATTACTCAAATGAACGTGACAAAACACTACAGGTTTTACAACTATAATGGGTTAAG
The DNA here is from genome assembly GCA_943193645.1 of Acentria ephemerella. Lineage (NCBI taxonomy): Eukaryota > Metazoa > Arthropoda > Insecta > Lepidoptera > Crambidae > Acentria > Acentria ephemerella. The sequence goes on along the minus strand of OW971875.1, from coordinate 4,988,202 downwards.
TTTATTAATATAAAAATAAGAGCAAAAATTAATGAGGTAAAAATTGTATTTTTATTTTAACCAAATATTTGAATGCTTTCCAGGTCAAGCTTAAAGAACAGGATAAACCTATTTGATATCCACTAAAGTAGAAATTTTCCTGACGTACAGTGTTCAGTCTCCCGTGTATTCTTTAGTCAGATTTCGTCACAAGCAATTTGTAAAATGACAAAGTATTCGGGAAAATCCTCCGTAAACAGGGTGGGAGTGAGAATATAATACGTAAACTATACCGGTTTAAAGAGTTTTAAAATATGAAAAATGCAATATTATTTTGTAGCAAACTGTTTTACAAAGACTGGTTTCACTAATATCAAAACAATAAAATAATAAATGTGCTTCTATATTTGCCTCCAATATTTATATTATAGTGATTTATATGATAGGAGACAATTTTATAAATAGAGACATTTTAAGTCATAGAGTTCTTTTGATATTGAAAATTTTTAATAAGGATTCAATCCTATTTTTCCTCGTATTCTGGTTCATCTTCAAAGTATAATCATTAATATAAATTTATTAAATTTACTAAACAAGTTTAAGAATTAATATACTCGTAATATAATGATACTGAAGGTAATAATTGTTGTGAGTAAGAGACATTTAAGTATTTTATTTTAAGTTCGGACTATATAATATACTTCGATGAGTTGGGTAACGTATATACAAGGATCAAATTGCACAAAAAAACTATTGTAAAGGTGGAAATTTCAAAACAACTGATATCAGAACAAACTCGTAACTTTAAACATAGTCATTATTGTTCCTTTTAAATCAAACCGGTTACCCCTTTTAAAACTGGTTAGTTAATAAAAATAATTAAATAGTTGGTCACACTTTATAAAAAAATGTGCAGCTTTTGTTAATATTTTTCTTTTGAGTGTTCAAAGAAACTAACATTTATAAATCGCAGTAAAACTCAAACGTATAATTCCCAGTTTATCTCTTTATCATGTTTATACAGCACGGTGTAGTCCTTTTGTGAATTAAAATATTTGATATTAATACTGCCACATATATAATAAGAAATGTGACTGTAAACAATTATTTCCTTTACAAGGTCTGACTTTTAAAAATTAAAAAAAGAGACTTGTACACCACCAGATAGTTACAATTTAGTGTAAAGAAAATAGTACCCAGTGATATTCAAGGTTATGAGGGCCATCAATATCTTTTGGTTTTCAGGAGATAACTTTTTTGGGAGGGATTTGTCTATTTGATGGTTGGTGAATTGTGGATAGAGGAGTATTTGTCTACCGCTCTCCATTATTACACATTTTTGTCATGAAAAAAATTTACAACTGTCTAGGCATAGCCTATTAGTCTGTCATCACAAATATACTTCAAGAGTATTCTTGTTTGTTACATTAAAAGTTCTGCGCCACGTCGGATGATTCAAGCTCAAATGCGTAACTTTAGTCCGATTCTAATGAAGCCATTAAATCAGTTCTAAAGAAAAGTGGAAAATTTCTTAATAAAGCCCAAAACAGAAACGAAGCTCTTTAATGAATCAAAAAGTTTCTTGCAGTTTGAAATAAACGGGCGTTTACGGAATGCGAAACATGAATATCTCACTAGTATTTAAGATGAGAAAGTTTGAAAGGACTTTTATTACTTAATCACGCTAGTACGGCTAAATAGATAACGATTAAAAAGCGCATCGGCTGCAAAAGTTCTTTAAGAATTTCACTCCCGAATCTATGGTTAATCGACCCTTTGAAAACCGAACAGTTTTAATGGAGTAAGAATGTGATAAACATTGTTACTACTTACTTGTACTTAATGAGCTAGAATGGATGCAGTATTATTCTTGTAGGTGAGTTATCACTGTGTTAATTCAATCTAAGCACAAAGATTGAGTTAAGAATTATGAAAAATAGTTTCCAATGCACCTTAGCAGAGACAGTGAGGTCGTTTTCGTTGTTTTTTGTTTTTCATCGATTCGATTCGTCTAAAATTAACACTATAATAATTGTTACTGTATTTTTCACAACATTGCCTTAAATTCATTAACAAATTTTAGCTATCAATCCAATGTAGAGCCCAAACTGCATTGAAGTTTGTTTGTTGTTGTTGTGTTGTGTTATTTTGAATAAAACATAAGAATAGGAAAGATGATAAGAAAGGAAGATGTTAAACGTAGCATTAAATTCCAGTGACCAGTAGTTCGTCTGGCTCACACTATAAATCCTTTACTTAGGGGATTTCACCTACTCCTAGTCTTGTTCCAGACAGGATAAAGTTGGCGCTTTTATAAAGTTGTGGCTAAGCGGGTGATTGAAGAAAGCTCACTTTGAATTAATAGACACTAGACTCTAGACTAGTATTAACTTAACAAACAGTGTTTTTGTTTTATTATTATATTATTTATTGTACACATGTAATACACAACAGTAAATCAAACAAGAAAGACACATACAAAGTTGGACTTATCTCGATCTCTTGCAAGAGATAAGTCCATCCCAGCTTTAGTTTATTACAGTAGTTTAATTAAATTCTCTAGAAGTATAGTGTATGTACACATATACTATTTTGTACACGCCCAAAAACCTAATATGTTACAAATATCAGTGTAAGACTGAATTAATACTGTGCTATTGTAGTCGTAAGCTTTGTTTTTCTGTATCCAGGCCAAGTACTTAAATATTATTAAGAGCATGTTATAGAAAAAAAAAGATGATTAATAATAATTGGTCATGGAAAACGTACTAAATGTTTTGTAATCTATTTATATCAGAATAATTATATAAATAACCATGACTCGGTTAAACCGAAGAAGTATTGGATTTTATACATACACATCTGCCCCAGCCGTGACTCGTACCCAGGACCCCTGGGGGACTCACCTCGACTATTCAGCCAAGCAAAGTGACTTTTCGATTGCACAAGTTCTGAAAAAAATACTTATTTATAATAAGTATTTTTTATTATGTTGATTTTTAAGCAAATAGGTTAATTCGATTAAGATCAAATAACAAAACTTTATACCAATAACGCTGTATACACTATATGTCACGTGCAATCTTACCTGTTTATATTGTAATTCATCATTATTAAAGAAGATCTTTTCAAAAGAGTTGTTAAAACTCTAATATTTAGTTTCGAGTTCCAAGCTGATTTAAATGCTATGATTTAATAATGATCCTTAGTCCTTACTGATCTCTCGATAAGCCAAATGGTGATCCTGCCCGATTGTTATTATTAGAACCCTTTCTAAATCAACTCCACGTAGTCCCTTAAATCATTCGATATTAAAGTTTCTGTAGATGTACTTAAAGACACTATACAATTTATGTGGGAATCAAGAATTAATAATTTGGATGAAAAATTATTATTTAGTTTAACAGTGAAATCACACATTATAACAGGTATTGTAATTTATTTAATGATTATTAATTGATTATCTGTCTAGCCTTTTAATATTTGTTTTGTCCTTATTAATTGTATACCAACTCCACTGATGGGAACAAAATTAAAATATCAACATTAGTATAACTTGCCGAAATTTTAAAAAGTGTTCGATTTGACCTTATCCCATACAGTTATGGCTTTGCGTATGATAGCATCTTCATTTTCGTACCATTTCCGTTCTATTTTGTTTTATTGTAAATGTGCGAAATTAAGACTTTCTATCTATCAATGGCCTAAAAATGAAGCTTTATGAACATTCGAATGTTCCTAAAAACTTATAACCAGTGCTTTGCCCTGTCATAAGTTCTGAATTGAAAACACAAATGATACCAGACACGTGTCACCGCAACAGACAGATAGACGGTTGGTGAATTAACAGATGACATGTGATCCGGGCCTAACTGGCTCTCTTTGAAAGATACGTTTATTTTGAATTCAAAAATCTGCAACTAGCTCAACGACTTAAAAAATTGTACACTTTTATAACTATACAAAAATATCAAAAGGTTGAAAGTAAATTTCCTAATTGGCTTAAATATATACTTTTTAGAATGCATCTGCTAAGTTATATAAGTGTATAACTGGTATCTTTAAAATCTAGAAAGATCAAGACTCTACTAATCTGTCTGCCGAATGCTGTTATTTAAAATTTTATTGCAATTAATGTTCGATAGCGTTTGATAAATTCTTCAATAAGTAAAATTGCCAATTGTGGTACATGCTATAATAACATGCAATTTAGTGGCGATTAGAAATAGCACTAGCGCATTTTGCCTTCACTGCCGCTATGTAATGCATAGAAATAGGAATGGATGAGTTCCTGCTCTCTTGCACTGCCCGTGTCTGGAACAGGGGAATAAAAGATCGCGATAAATCAAAATTCCCGGGAAAATGGAGAAAGAACACCGGCTGTCGACACCGGCTGACTTATCTTACTTCATTTGATATTCTCGCATGGAGAAGAATACTTGAAAATTTATGACGCCTTCTCAATTTTTATTACAGTCAATGAAATAATAATCTGATTTACCACTACTTGAAAATTATTTCATAGATTCATAACAGATCTTTTTAAATTGACAATTAAATCTCAGTGGCAATTATTTTTGTATTTTTTATACTTCATTTTCTATGTAATTTCTTCAGTTAGAAGATTTTCCATAGTAAATTATAAAACTAATATTATTGATTTTTTAAATTTTTATTTCAGAAGTAACTTATAATTTGATTTTAAAACACCACCTGAATAAAAGCAAACAATGCAAACCAAGAAAAATAAACATTTAATTATTACAAGTATGTAAGTATTAAGTAGTATAACAAGGAAATAATTCGCTGTGTTTAGGTGCAAAAAGTTAACTACCCATATCATGGTATATTTTTTGTATATATATATAAAGCTCAGCAAAAGCAATATCTCTTATTTTCTTGAATATTAACGCATTTAGATAGCGATTCCTTGATATTGAAGGTATAGTTTTACCATCTAGTTATTTGATTTTCTTTTCAATCCAACAAATTATACAAGTGTTTAAAATTACAACATTAATTCAAATCAGTTCAAAGACTGTCCGTTTCTATAACACCACTGGTATGTTTCTCCGGAGGTAAGTGATCACGTACCACACGCGCACTAAATCTAAGTGATCGTGGCCAGAGATAAGAAAATTACGACCCTTCGGGGCGTTGCCAACTTTATTTTTAGTTCATGACAACGAGGACTGAGCTCAATTGGATTTTGAATTTGTAAACGTAACTAAGTTCGAACTTAGATATATTTTCATATCATTCCTTATACATATATTATATATATTGCAGTTTTAATTACGAAAGCAAATTTAAAAAATACAAATCTTGCTGTGTTATCGTATATGGTACCGTGATGGTATAACTACGAACACTGTAATATGATGTATCTCAAGTCTCAGTTGGATACTCGAATCTTGAATCTTGTTTCATAATATGTAAACTAGATGTCTGTCTCTGACATTACTTCTATATTTATGAATTTTACTTTCAAATGCAGTATTATGCATTGCGGTTTTTTCCATTAAGATATAAATAATATTGATGTAAATTTATTCGATTAAAATTGGTTTTTAAACATTTAAGTATTTCTATAAACTTATACACAATTTTTACTGTAATGATGTTTTTGAAAATATCCCACGTTTATGTTATCTGTTCTTCGTATAAAATTGTCCCATTTATTGCATCTAAGATACCATAGCCTAGTTTGTTGAGCAAAGAAGTTTCAAAATGAAGATTGTAATTTTCACTCGTTATTATAATGAGGTTAGTTTAAATGTAAAAAGTGCTTAGATCAACCGTAATTTACTTTTGCCAATTGATCGAGTTTTCAATAGATATTTTAAAATTTTATTTAAATCAGACAACTCTCGAACTAACGTGCATAATCTGTACATACGTATGTTTTACCTCCGAATCTAGAGAAGTTTTAGTCACAGATGTGTGACAAATTTCTGCCAGTGTACAGTTGTGATAACGTTCAACCACAATCATGGGCCAAAGTGGCACAATGTAAACTAAAGCTGAGAGAGTTCTTCACTAAATTATAAGTAATATGTAACTTGTGTTCAAATGATAATGCGCAAATATATATTGTACATGTCATTCTTTTGTCATTGTCAAGTCAGAACATTATAAAAATTGAAAAATTTTGAAATTTACTTAAGAGTGAGTGATAAATGTAAATTTTCACTTTCATTGTTAGAAATAGCTCCCTCAAAAATTTTACGCAGACATTCTTTGCCGTCGGTGACAAAAAAATTCACTGAAGAAGAAAAAACTTTAGCGATGGTTTTATTCGTCGTAAAGAAAACTTTGCGAGTGCGAAAAAGTTAATCGTCAATACCATCTTTTGTTTTAATTGCCTGCTGAGTATAAAATGTCGAGAACTCGCTTAGCAGGCTTGTCTACAATTAAATAAAGCTGGCGTAATGCAGTAAAAAGTGAGTTCATTATATCGTTTTGGGCTCTACAGACACGAAAAAGTAACTTGATTGTTACGGTGATAGATACTCCGAATGAAGCTAAATCGCTAATTACTGTAATATTACAAGCAATTGTTTAGATAATTGAAAAGATTTTCATGTATATAAAACATTTTAATCTTATTTTACCTTATTAAATATAAATTCACTAAGTATTTTTTTACTTATTTTTCCTTAGTGAAACACACATTTTAATATTGATTGACATTAAAATTGTGAAGTAACTTTCACCAGCTTTTGTTTTTGTATTTTCTTTCGCTTTGCTCTCTTTCTTTTGCATAGAAATCACGAACTATTAATTTTTTTATAGATTTCATTTTTTCACAATTGATCAAATATAATCTTCACTATAATTAGCTTATTTATTGTAATATGAGATAAATTATATAATTGTCATTTAATATTTACGAGCTACTTTTGAAGGTACGACACAAAGTGTATTTTTATAATGAAGGCGATACGTGCATGTCGTCATTTTGGCTACCAATTCTAGTTTAGAGGTCGATGTCATATCATCACTTCTAGAAGCGAGTTCTATAATAATACCACCTGAATCGGGAACGACGGTTACCCATTATCAGGTCTAATTGCCTAACGACGCCAGGTGGTTAAAGTCTGACGTTGATTTACAGCCGAACTGAATATTATGGATTAGAATATACCATTTATTTTTGATAGAAACCTGTGTAGTTCTTCGTAATTATACAATACACATACATTGAAAATATATAAAAATATCATGCTTGCTTAACTTGATGATACTAAACAATTTGTATGGTTTCGCATTCCCGCAAAGCGAAATTAGTGGCTGACTACCAGATTAAATGTGGCAAAAGGTTTTCTTCATACACAAAAAGTAGTATTTTTTTAATCCATACTATCCAACTAATTAATTTTGCTAATGCGTCGGCTACCAAAAACTTTATATGATTAAAATAATATTTATTTTAATTAGAAAATGAGAGCTTCTAATTATCCACAATTTTAATTCTCGTTTCTTAAAAATTATTTTGAATAAAATTGTTTAATTATAATAATAAGTAAGTAAAGACACTGTACACTAATATTAGTGTGTTTTGTAGAAATAAAAGACATTTGCATGTTGCGAAATAAAAAAATATACATTTTTGATACTGATAAGACGGCTTGCGGGGAAATTTTTCAGTCTCCCATATTAGTTAATTTATTTGTAGGTTAATACATTTTTAGTATTGCATAATATCATTATTAAAATCAAACAAAAAAAATCAAATAAGATTTTCTTTTAATTTCTCCAAGTCAATGATAAAATCTTTTTTTGGATATTTTTTGCTCCATTTCAGTCTCAAACTATAAAAGTATAAAAAAGAATATCTCAGCAGACATGGACTAACATTTTGACTTGCAGTTACGTTTTGACTTTAAGACAGCATTAGATTACTAATCTTTAATATTATATTTCGTGCTATTGTTTTAAGTTGATGCTTGTAATGTTGGGAGTCCTAACAAGATTGCTAGACGGAGTTGACTCGAGGTTGCGAGCATACGGTTTGGTTCAATGAACTAATCTCGAACTCAGTTTGATTCGGTTAGATGTATATAAACATTATGTGGTAAATGAGAATTACGCTATTACTTGAAATGAAAGTTGGTTCGAAAGTCACCTAATTTCAACAAAGTATTGTAAGTTTATAATTAATATTATCAGGCTATGGTCACATATATAGAAAGTTTAAATTGAAGCTATTATCAATAATAATAAAAATATTTGACAGTTGTCGAGTAGTTAGTAATTATACTTAGCCAGAGGTCTCCGGTTCGAATCTCGGTAGGGGAATATATTGGGATGATAAATACAATCATGAGTCATATTAATGTTTATTTAGTATAACACTATATATATATATACTATTTATATATATACACTATATATATATATATATATATATATATAGTGTATATATATATATATATATATACATACTTCTGCTATTAGTAATCAAAACTCAAGCTCTGAAATGATGCTTTGGGATATATAATGTGATAGATGTGTGTGAAAAAAGATCCCCCTAAAAAAGACTACTACTATCCGATTTTGGATTTCATATGGATTTTAATTTGACTACTTAAAATTTAAAAAGAATAAGTAGTATAGTATATAGAGCTTAGATCATTCACTATACAGAACGAACCATAATACAGTTCATACAAAACATCACATTAAAATAAACTACTAGTTCCTATTTAAAAAGTGTATTATTTTTTGCAAGTTGTTTTCAGGATAATTTTCGCTAAGGAGAAGTTTTATTATGCTTATTTTATGTAATTAATAAGAAAAATTGTACTACCCCATCCAATCAGCAGGAGCACTATCATGTTGTAGCCACATAGTTCGAAGAGTTTCGAAATCAACATCTTCAGAAGATCTAAGTTTGTAATGTTTCTTAGGAACGCCAGATAATTATATGCAATGAGCCGATGCGTAATCTGATTGGTCCAATTAACTGATCATTACAAACCCGAGCCCACATGTTGACAGAGAATTCGGTTTGGTGTGATGGTTCCCAATGAGTAATTCGGTTGTTTTCGAGTATTGAATATCCCGGCCCTTATAAATTGTGCTTCATCTATCCATAAAATTTTCTGTAGTAACTTTGGATTTCTAATTATTTCATCATTCAACCTTTGACAAAATATAACTCTTGAAAAAAGATTAGGTGCTAAGATGCTTTGCACTTATCTGTATAGATATGGATACAATCCTAATCTTTTACCCAGATGACATACTTTAATATGAGATACACTTAGTATTTTCTTCCAACGCGTCGCACTTAAATCAATGTCTCATTCAGCACAGTGCGGTCTGATACCTCTTTCTTTAAATCTTCTGTGAATGGAGATAAATGCGCGTAAATTAGGAATGCGTTTGCCAAGGAATCGGCGTTGACTGTCGTGAACTACCGCTGCAGCAGTTCCGTTGCAAAATCCATAGATGAGATGAATTTAGCCAGGTGATGAGCAGGATAATCTTACGGCATTATCACAAGCACAAAACGAAGTAGGATAAATGTAAGAAAAATCTGCAAATGTATACCAAATTATAATTATTTATTTTGACCTGAAATGCAAATAGGCTCGAGGAATGAAAATGGTACCATCACGACCATTATAAGAGAGGCACTTACTGTCCACTTACAGGCACTTACTGTGTTGTTCTTTTAGTTTCAATAATTGAAAGAAAGTGATAGATCTCTGCACAACACTATGAAATTGGTTAAACTTAAATTACCAATAACTTAACTACCTTAACATATTTGCAAAGAAGAATGATAAAAATATTTTCTTAAGAAATTTTGGAACTATCTTGCAAGAATGAAAATGTTATCAAATAAATTCTTAGTGTAATTTGTATTTCAATTTCTAACTCTTGTAACAAGCAGACGAAAACAAGAAGGCTAGACGGCTAACGAGCTTGTTAAGGCTAAGATGTGATTGTCCTTGCTGCATTTACGAGCATCGTACTTCGGGTAATGAATCAGAATTTAATCGGACTTGCCTCCAATATGATTTGTTGTGACATTCTTTCTCCCATACAAGCAGAATAAGTATTTTATTGTTTAACAATTATTATATTTTTTTATTTAGTAGTACTGAATGATGTTTATTGGCTTATGTAGGTTTAGCTGGGCACTGGTCGGACTTTTAGCCTCTTCGTTTGCTGGAACTGTTGGTAGACCGCTTATTAAACTTGATAATACTAGTTGTTAGGATAATGTCAGACCGTTGTAATAAGGCGTACTGGACCTGATACCTGTTCGTACCAGAACTGATGACCGATGTTTTGATCTACCTTGGAGACTTCTTATCTATTTTCAAACGTCAGTGGTGCTATCATTACTGTGAGTTATTATTGATACTGCGGTTTTGACAATGGATGAGAAACACACAAGGTGTATGAACTGCTAACAGTAAAAATCTGGTCATATATAACAACTTCATTAACTCAACACATCGGTAAATCAAATTTAAATCTTTCGAGTACACGGTGTTTCATAAAACCTTTCATTGGTCCCTATTGAAGGGTGTTCTCCACACGATTGCTCACAGTGAATTGGTTTCAGTTCATTAACCAAGTGTGGGCTGATGATTGAGCCAACTGAATAGAACACGTTGTATAAGTACATCGTTGTAATTTATGGGATGTTCGAGTTTCAGCTACCTAATTATTTTATCTAAAGTCGAGATTTGGTATAATTTTCCGTTACCGTACGTTACCCGTTTAGTACTATCATCTGTCAAATATTAATAATTTATATTTACAAGCCTTTATTTACGTCATTGTAGTCGATTGTAACACCGCAAAATATCATTTGATAATTTATATTGGATCCTGATTATCCAGATCTATTTGGGTGTGGGAGTTTTTAAACTTTTCTATTTTATAATACCTTTAAGGCTAATGCTGTGAATCGTATTTAATTATTATCTAAGCCGCAGATATCTACCAGGCGGATTCCTCACGTATTCATATCTATTAATGCTAATTATCCTGATCACTTTGAACTGTATAAATGAGCTTGCACTAACTACTTAGTTCCTGTTTCGACGGTCCATAAATTTAAGACAACTTGTAGTCCACTAGGCGAATCAAAAAAGACTAAAGCGAAGGAAACATTGCAGCAGGAAAAAAGCTTTTGGGCTTCGCAATAAATTTATATTTTATGTTTTGGCTACGAGAACGCTTGTTTGAAGATTTGCTGTTATTTTATATAAGAGCAGTAGATATTTATATTATCAATATAAACGCAGATATTGGGATAACGTTAAACTAGATAATTGAGGTTGATTAAGACAAGATGTCAAATACATGTGAAGTTAAGCGGACTGTAAGATTGAAATAAATAAAGATATCGTTTGAAAAAAAAATGCTCCACACCTTTACTGTCATTCATTTACAAGACAGTTTTACAGTACTAATGAAATATAAAACGTATCCTAGCAACGAAGAATCAAAAAGAATTAACTTAAAAGAGTGTATGGCGGCTAGTCGCCGAAAGTATTATTTTAAAAAGCGAGACTAAAGTTGACTATAAAGTTTAAATATGAATATAATAATATGAATGTAGGTAAAGTGTAGTCTGAATTTTTGTAAAGGTAAAATACAGTTTAATATAATTTTATTCAAATGCACTGATGACTTCTAAATGGACAATAAAACTATCACATCCAAAACTGGTTGACTGGAAGAGATTTTTATTAATCATAAGTCCTCCATTACATACTACTATTTACATTAATTTTTAGCTCTATTTGAAGCAATAAAGAGTTTATATGTATATATTTAATTATAAATATAATTTTCTCTGGATATCAGTTCCGAACACTGTTTGATTGACTGAAGTAAGTGCATAACTGCCCATATAAAGGAAATAGAATTTGAAGTACATTTTATTGGCAATTTCAAATTATTACCGATGCTAAAACAGTTTTATGTCCTATTTCGTTTTGGTGAGGATTTCTGTGATAATTAAAGTGGAGTACTCAAAAATGAACGAGTGGCTACGTCAATGTCATTCCATATTTCCAAATAACGAAGCTGTTTATAAAGACATAAAGATATTAAAAAAGAAAAAAAGGAAAATTATTGGAATAATTTTCCATAACAAAATCTGTAACAAGTCTTATTGTCTCAAAAGAAGAATTCAAAAGTAAACATAAAGCAAATTAGCATTCCTGTCGCAGACCTGCTGGTACAAATTTCGTTAGAAATAACCAGTTTCTTTGTACTCAATAGTTTTATGTCAGTTTCATTATAATCATTTATTGGCACATAAATAAATAAATAATAAATAAAGGAGATTGTTTTTCCAAAATATGGCGTTGCTGGTTTTATATTTTATTGATTTTCAGTTGAACATAAGAATTGTTTGTGCTTAGATTCTTTGATAAATGAATAGTGTGATACTATTCTATTTGTATATCGAATGCAATAAAGTAAGTATAATACTCAATCCTCGTTCGGATTGCGTAGGCCATTTTTTGTACACAATATCTATAAACGATATAATAGCGTATTATTTCTGCCTCTATTTCACACATTTCACGTGAGCAAAGTTATTCCCTATTTGAAGAAATTATATTGATTTTCTAAAATTACAAAGGATTTTAGCCAGGTCTATAAACTTAGGGTAATTGTGGATGCCTAGGTATACTATAAGTAGGTATTCGTTCTGTACCAATATTTATATATAATAAACAAGTCATAATAAAGGCTTATCGTTATTAAGAATAAGTAATAAGTAATGAAGATGATATGCTAATACTAGGTTTCAAAAAAATTTAAAGGGACGACTTGTGTTTTAAATAAATATTTATGTATTTTGTACTTAAAAAACTGTGTTTGCATTTGTGGTTCCCTAAGTAGAACTTAATTTGGTAATTCGCCATAAAATATTCACTGGTTGATTAATAAATGTAAACGGATAAAATATTTAAAGTTCCAACCAAGTTTAAAGATTGGGACAACAAACAAGATTAGGGGCATGTAGCGGCTGCTTTTAATGACTAGTCCCGGCCTGACCGTTCTGGGACAGCGCCGCCGCCGGGACGGGCAGCCCGGGAATGCTTCAATTTATTGCCGCAATGGGGACACTACCTCGTGCGCCCGGAAAAAATACAAAACCCTTTCTAACCTGGTATGTAAAATTTTGTCTAAAAGTCTTTACGAGCTTGAGATACCAGTAATATTACAAATATACTAAAAGAATGTCTGCTCTTTCAAAATTATTAAAAACATATTATAATTTATTATATTTTAAATAATAACTATTTTCTAAAAATTCAATTGTAACTGCTGCTAAAATAATAGATATTTTTCAAATAAGCTTTAGTCAAAATGCTGACCGTATTAAACAGTTTTGGATCTTTGTCATGGTTCAATATGATTAAAACAATAATTCTTTAATTATATGAACTTATTAGACGGAACCAATTACTTATTTTAAATATATTAGAATATATTAGATATTAAATATTTAAACAATACCGCCGCTCCAAATAAGTATTCGTAGAAGAGAAGAATAAGTGGCGCAAGGATTTGGATATTTAATGCCATTAAATTAAAAGAATATTCGAATTATCTTTTTTCTTTATGCATTTGTTGCATAAACGTAACAACAATACTATTGAAACATATACTTGGGTACTAATATGTTATTCAAATTTAGAATAAGTTAATAAGAAACTGCCAATGCATAGTTATTCTGTGCACTATGCAACTTTACGTACGTAAATAAAAATTTTGTCTTAATTACTTCATAATATAGGTTATAAATCTAACGCTGCCACAACACAGAATACCTTTAATGATCTGACATCAGAGCGCGTCATAACAAATACCCCAGAAGTAGAATTAGTTTTCTTTAGTTGGAAAATGACTCTGATAGCAACGGACCATGGTAAAACCATTTCAAGGTGACACAAATGCAAATTAAATTAAAAAGGTTAATATAATAGATAATAATAAAATAAAATTGTGACTCATAATTTATACATTTTTAGTGTTTTCTTTTTATTTGGTATCGATATATCATATGATAGATTTAAAAGAGCTCCAGCTCGGATTGTGGTTTGGAAGAGTTGTACTTTTTGGAACCACGGCTCCGTGAAATAAACCTGCTGTATTTAAATGAAACGATACGGTCTGATTTATTTTGCTTTTTCCTTCAAGCGGTTTGCGCAATGTTTGTTTTGTTACCTTGATTTCAAATAATATTACTTATTTTATACAGCATGGAAATTAAGAAAAGTTTGTTCGAAACCCGTTTGCATGCATAGTAATTTAATTAGACATGTACAAACATAAAAGAATGTTTTTCTAAAGTTGTTTAAAAAGTCCAGCTTTTTAAATCACATATGAAAATCAGTTCGTTTACATTAATTATTGCGTGGCTCTGCTGGGTAGATTTGGTTTTGGTGGAAATACCAAGTTAGGATCAGTGACGGGATCCCAGGGAAATAAAAAGGTTTATTAAAAACGAAAGCAAAAGTAGCCACCAATTTTCAGGGGGGTGCACAATTTTCTTAACTTTGGCAGATCGCAGGACGCGCTCGCTCGTTTTGATCTAAGGAATTCTAGAGTGATCTGAGGAGTTTATTTAAAAGTACTTTTCAATATCCAAGCTCCAAACTCAATTGCATTGGATATTAGACTAAGTCCTGCACCCCCTTTGCGAGTCCCTTCGCCTTATTTTTGCCTATTAACAAGATACACGTGTTGAAGAGATTGCAATGATTCGTTGAGTGAGTGAAAAAAGTATTAATATCATTTGTCTACTGCCTTCAAATAAATTGATTGAATAGTTAGTAACATTACAAATTTTCACTCCACTTTCTACTGACACTAATATATATTAATAGTATATTTGTTTTTAGAATAGAATATTAAGCGTAAACGGCTACATTGGCTTTATGTAATGTAAATGTCACTTTAACAATAGGCTTCTTTTATAGAATTCTGGAATTTAACAGGTTCCACTTGGCTCGAATACAGTGATCTTAAGCGTAACGCGATTGATGACGCCCTGATCCCCGGTGATTATTATATCCGCAAAATAATAATTAATACGTAAAAGCTACATGCTTTTAGCAACCATTAGTGGTAAATGCCTGTTATTTGTTCCAGCCGTCTATTATTCTATATTTTGCGAGTAGTAACATGTTTTTTCGTAATTATAATAAAAAGTTGATTTAGATAAGCAAAGTTTTTGCTAGAGCACGCACGTTGGTAATAGGGAAATTAGTGTTTATGAAATATTCAGATTTCGACCTTTCAACGTTACAACTTAAAAATAAAACATACGCTAGCGAGCGATTAACAGTTTTCTTATAGAAGGTATCCTAAGCTCACAAAAGATGTATCGGTTTAAATTGTTAGTTTATTTGATTTATGTGTATTATAGATATGTTTTAAATGATCATAATCTTAAGGGTTTTAAGTTAAGCTTAGGGATGAAACGTCACAGTTAAATTTTCTGGAGGTCTAAGAGTAACGAGTGATTCGTCTCAAATCTCTGATCTGGTTAGTTACTCTAAGCTTCATTATTATATATTTTCACCCATTTTTATGTGGTTTGGAAGCATTTCCACCGAGTTCCATAAATTAAAAAAATTAAAAGTCTGTGTAAAAAGAATTTTTTAATATGTAGGTACGTTTGTACTTTCAAGGTGCTCCGATCGTCCTTCTAAAGTAAAGTAAATATGAATGCGTCATAGTAAGAACCCGTATGAACATGCAGAAGCTATCGCGATCCACCTAGTACACTGGGAGCATATACGTGTGTAGAGTTTAGATGTTCGACTCAATCCTAACTTGTTCGGATATTTAGACATTTTTTTATTATTTTAAACTAACTAACCAGCTGGCAACCTCTGCACTCTCTGTTCTAATGTGTGATTTTAATCAAATGATCCCTTCAAACCAGTACACGAAGCAAAACCGTTATAATACAAAATAACGAACCATTGCACGAATTAAAGCAATAAGTCTTCTGCCGAGATCCAATAAAGTCATTTGTTAAAATCCGAGCTGTAGGCCGATCGGGCCGATGGGTGCGATATAAATTTTCATTCCATGTCGAAGTTCAAATTAATCGACGTTGCGGTTCGGTGTCTGAAGTTAGTTGAAATACAAGGTATGAAAGTATATAATAATATAATTTCAAGGCATGCAATTCTTAAAACTAATTTTCGTTAATCTTTTCGAGACTGATGCTATATTGTGGTATTGATATATTTCTGCTATACTACTATAAATAAGATCGCAGAGTTATGTTCAAGCAGTAATTGTGTGTGTACGGGACCTTCAGATGATAGTTTATTAAAAGACATTTAAAACAATGAGTTATCATAAGTTTGATACATGATAATTATGCTAATGATGAAATGAGAGTGCGTCCACCGCGGAACGGGTGAAAACGTGAACTGATATAAAATATACTGTAATAATATGATGAAGCAAAATTGATGATGTTAGCAATGTGCGGTTGCACCGTACAAATTGGTCTATGGAGTACATAGAGGAACTATGCTTTTGGGAGGTGGAGGTTTTCTCAGCGTTTCCTTTAGATTTTCTTGTGTTTATGTGAAAAAAAAATTATTTGCAACAACAGCTTCTTTACGCGTTATCTTGCAAAAAATGCTGCACTTATATGATTTGGATGAAACTGTATAACTGTATAACTATACAAGATTATCTATAGAACTCTATCCTGCAGCTCCAAGGTTCAATTTCGCGAACCCTTTTTTAGTATCGGATATATCTAATGCATTTATGTATCATCTCTGTAGTACGGTGCCAACTGTAGGGGTATGAGGTACTTTATATCACCTACAAACTACTACTAACGCCATCTATTAAAAGAAACCCAAAGCAATGGGAGCAATGACTTCTTAATGTTTAGTATGTCAGTAGGTTTTCCATACTAAAGTAACAATTTTCAGTTGTATATTTTTAAGTTTTCTTTTAGGATTTTCCCATTGTTTATTATTTTTAAACCCTCAATCAAACTTAATAAAACACAATAAAATTGATTAAAATAGGTCAAGCCGTTTTTGAGGTTAGGCGAGACCAACGAACATCAATTCATTTTTAAGTTCCTATCACATTGATATTTTTATTCGCCATAAAGTTACAACTTACAATATCCCAAAAGTATTGCTATAAATATTCGTATATGTGAAATTCTCAAGCTATATTTTATTGGTCCCTCAATTTTGCTGTCCTCTAAGGAAATGTTACCAACGGCGAATGTAGACGGAGGAAGTATCACGAGATACTCGTGGTATAAAAAAAGGATTTTAGTTATTAGAGATAGCAAGTGTGTATTACGTTACACAATATTTGTTTGTTTATTTAACGTTATAAATTTTTAACTGTACTTGGAATCATACTCTTCACGATAAGTATTTATTCTAATTTTATCAATTCAAAATTTAGATCCTTAGCATTGAATTTTTAAGATTCAATGAAAGCCTTCTTGGTTTTCGTTGACCTTATACTTTCTTTATAATTATATAATTTCTTTCAAGTTTCTATTCTTAACTAAATGATTTCTTTCAAGTTTCTATTCAAACAGATTAGAGTAATAAGTTCAATCATGATAACAGCAACGTTGTCATGATTGAACTTATATATTTCGGAACTTCATATTGCTTCCGCTACTTGAAAATAATGCAGAATGCGATTTTTAATAAATGTTTCGGCGCGTTCTCAAAGCAATTTCCTTTCATAGTAAGTAGTTGTTCGATAATGAAACTTTTTGCTGCCAGTGAAATAAACGCCTTTGTTTCACTTATAAATAAAATTATGCCGGCAACGGAGCTATGTGAAACATTGGTAATTTTAATAATTGTTAAGTGTTTTATATAATTTATGGTTTGTATTTTTTTTCTTGTCGAAATATAAAGTGGTTAAACTTTTACTTATGGTTTGTGAAGCTTTTGTCAAATCACATGAACATTGTAGATAAACTTTGTTAAAAGAATATTATAATTTCTTTATATAATAAGACCAATGCTGCGCGTTTGAATTCGTGTTTCGAATACGAGTAAATCACACAATCATTTCTGAGTATGGCTATTTCCATTAGTAAAAATGTTTCTAGTTCTTTCCGTCATTACGTTATTCGATAAAGAGGCTGTGCACTAACAAACATATATTTCTTATGAATGCGATTTCGAATCGTATTTTCACGAATACGGATGAAATACGAAAAAGCACAAAAGGTTCTTATCATACTAGAAATATTAAGGATAAATAGAGATTCTTGTTGGGAATCATAAGTTACTAGTGTTTGAGATTTGTTGTGGCTCGACGATTATAACACCGTATCTATAGTAGCGATGTCTATAGCACCTATTTGCAAAACAATGGAGAGGTGCAGGATTTTCTACAACGTTCCTGCATTACGACGGGGCTTATCTATTCGCCGTTTACTCTAGACAAGACAGAAAGTGGCCATTCAAAAATGAGACAACAGGATTCTAGATAGGATAGCCATGTTAAGTGGCGTGAAGATTTTTGTATTCAAAAATAGAATTCAAATGAATTTTAGCCTCATTAGAACTTTATAATAACTTCAATATAATATCAAATAATTAAAAATATACGAGACATTAACAGACCGCGACACATCAACAGGCCAGTTTCCTGGCAACCACAATATAGCCCATCGTGACGTTACGTTAAAACAAATAATAAGTTTAGCGTTTTAAATTATACGTTCTCCCGATAGAGCGGCAAACATCATTTAGACTTTAAAAATGCTTGAAAAGATCGATGTGAATTCTCCCGTTGCTGAGCCTGCAGCGGTAGTAATTTAATTAGGGGGCAATTGGAGGCAGGGTGCGGACGTGCGCCGAATGCTCCCTGTTCGACAAATTCTATTACGGGCTGTTGTTGTAATCGCTGTGACGTCTGATCGCACGCTTTACTGCGGCGTGGTATGCTAACATTAAAATATTCGTTGTATATTTTGTTCAATGATAGCGGGCCGCGTACTTACTATATAATTTGTCTTCCACAAAATTACAAAGTGTTTAGTCTGGCTAAGTCTTTATGGGCAAAGACTTTTGCTTCATTTAACATGAACACTTACATTATTCGCGTGTCTTTAAATACGTTCGCCTAATAGAGCTAAATAGAGCTTTTAAGAAGTGCATATATTTTTGCGAATATTAATGTTATTAGATACATCAGCATTTGTAGTTATTGAAATAAAGTTACGTTTAATAATATTTATACATTAACAAATTTAATTTTATTAGAGCCTGAATACAAAAATCTATTGATATCTTTGAGAGTGCCATGGATTTAAATGTCATGACTACTTTATATCCCTTGCGCTAATGAAACAAAAGCATATGAAACGTATACTATACGTGTACGTGTACGTGTACGTGAAATGGTAATTACCGCTAACAACAATAAAATACGCGGTTACTGTCAATTTATTGCCAGAAATAAATTTCAAACAAAAGTAAAATCACGCAGTACACCTATATCAACAAAGCTGCATGAGATATAAATATGAAAATGCAGTTTACGAAGAGATAATATACTGAATCCTAACTTCTATTTTAAAATTTGTATCCTGTTTGTTATTTTCATCTAAAATACGGTGCAACTGCAATATTGCTGAGAATTGGGAGTTTCAACGTTAAACACAAAATGATTATTTTAGCGGTATCTAGTATATATCGGTAACTAGTCATTTCTCGTTTGGAAGATCATTAAAATATAAAGAATTTACATGAACAACCCCGATGACAGAGACAAAAGGCAGAAAACAGATGACTCGATCTGTAAGAGAGATATTTTAACCAAAAGATCCTGAAGAGGAACAAGATGTTGAAAATGTTAAATTAACAGTTAGCAATTGCAGTTACACGAAGTTCATTTTTGACAATTTCCATTACAGGCTTACATTATTCTGTACGAGCAGTAGGAGTCCATGCGCCTATGTTATAGCGCTAATGGCGTAATACTTGCAGCTTGTTACATCGCAGCGTTCGCAGGCATATTCGACGCTAATAGACTGCACTCGAAAAGCTTTACGTGTAAAGAATTTAAGGTTTCTTTTAAAATTCAGAAGACTGTATAATACAAGTTTATGTTGAAACTTACGAGAAGACATTACTATTTCCAAATTCACTTGAATATTGCCCAAAGCTGTGCAACGCTAGTTTTAGTCAATTCTGTTTTTTCTAGGACTTTGTAAACGACAGATCTCTAAAGTTGAGTAAATGAAGACCAGATAACTTACTTCATAGAACACTTACTGCGACAAACTGAAGGCATCCCGAGTAAGTAATTGATTAAATCGAAGCGTTTTGTTGGAGCGCTATCTTCAAGTAAAAAGGGTACCGAGATAAGGCTCATAAATCAAGGCGATAAAAACTAGAACACTCGAAATAACAGTAGATAGTTTGTTCAAATGCAAACATTAAAGGCAGAATAGCGTGCCGGCCTCGCATTAGAGCAGTTTTCCGACGTTTTAAACCACCGTGTTGGATTATTTTTATACAATATAAATGATAACCTTCACCAATGGTTCGTAAAACAATAAAAATAATATAAGAATATAGTTAAGGGCGGAAGGTCACGAAGACGATTTATGATAATCTGAACTAAAGTTGGAAATTTTTAAAAACTTTGTGTTTTATGACATCTCTATTAGCTTTGATCATATTGTTGGTTAAATGATTACAGTCATTATCAAGAACCTATATTACGTAACATTTCTAGGCTAAATCCTTCTAAAACAGGAGAAACATATGTGAACGCGGTCGCCGTGACATCTGGAACAAACGGCTTAACGTACCTTCGGAAGCACGGAGAAGTATTTACTTATGTAGGAACCAACCAGCAAAAGTTTTCGTAATTGAAACAAGAGCGACCACCCCACTACGTCACTAACGCCTAGGAGTATTAGCTTTACATGAACTATATTTCTCCTTGTATATTATTAATGCTATTGCCTGTCGTCATGAATCGGATTTCACTCATAAGTTGTTGTGATTCGTACATTTCAGAAGTGCTTAAAACGTAACAAAGACAGACATATTGACAGCAAACGAGCAGGCGTTCAAGACCGACAGTGATGGATGAAGCAACAGTTTACACCGTGATTAGGAACTTGACAACATTCAACATTGTATCAATTATGTTACAGTGGTGTTATTGGTTGGTTCAACAATAACATTGTTATTTGAAATATTTATTTTATCAATTTACTTTTAAAGGTGTTATAACTTCTTCACAACTTCAATATTAATAAAATAGTCTTATCTTCCTGTAAATCCGATCAAGTCATAAAATTTAGTGTTTAGAACGCTGCTATCTCCATGTCTGGAGGTAGGCGAATGGCTGTAACATAAGTTTACGTTCTATGGATGTAAAAAACATTCTTATGAATATAGTTATTTACCCGATACTATACTCTTTGTTACTATTATTTCCTCTAGGCCAAGCGGAGGAAGCAGCGCGATCTATAAGGTTATCAAATATCATAATAATTACGAATTACATAATAATTACGATCAATATTGCAACAAGAAAAATAAGGTATTTTTCTAGTGACGAATCACCAGATGGGTCACCAGGTAACCAGAGCTAATTGAGTTAGACTGGTCTCCTAAGTTTACGAAACGTGTCTACTGATTTTCAAAAGGCACGAGTAAGTTTTTAACTTACACGTAGAGTAAAATTCAAGACAATTTTAAAATAATAAAATATTTTTACTTTACCTTTACAGAAGTAATAACCATTAAAGATATGAACTTTTTGCTTACTGACCGACTACAAGAGATATAAAAGTGTAAAAGAATATTGCATCAAAAGAAAATTGAAAAATTGCCAAGTACATGCGTCATCCGAATTGATTCTCTCTTTTGGCGAATGCTTTGCCAGTTCACCGTGTAGTTATGTTGTAACTTAGTTGTGTAGTTGTCAGAATTTGGAGAGAAAATATTTTATACGTTAAGTAGAATGTTCTAGATAAAATCTTTGGTGAGTATTGGATTTATCTCATACATTAAGTCTGTACCATAAGACCAGCATGTCTAGAAATGGCATAGTAAAAGAAACGAGTAGATTGGCCTTATACAAAACATACCGATCCCGACTTGTTTGTTTGCGTGTCGATACCAATGCATAGCCGTTTTGATTTATTAGGATTTTTTTAAGTTCAAACAAAATATTGTAGTGTTGTTAACTTGTAAAAGGATGTTTAGACTTCAGATAAATATATAAAGCCCTATGTGAATGAAGCTGTCAAACTGAGATGCTCCGCGATTTATTCAAAATACCACCACATGACGTCATACTGCAGTACCCGTTTCTTAAGTTTTTTAGGGCGAGTCAAACAATGTGCTATTTCAGATTGTGATATCTCGGAGTTTCCATGCTATCTAAACAAGTATTTTACCAATGTTTCTGTAATCATGCTGTCTTCCAATAACACACCATACAAATTGTCATCATGCCTATTACTGAAACTTAATTAGTGTAGAAATTAACCAGACACCGAGACCAGCTTTTATACCTATCCTAGGGTACATTTTGATTTTGTTGTATGAGCCTGTAGCTTTAACTGTCATAGGTTTGGTTCAAGCTTTTTCATAAAAATGAAATACCAAAATCTTTTAGCGTCTCTACAAAGTTTAATTTTATTAACTCCAGTTTCCATAGTAACAGGAGCCGGTTAAAATGTATGTATTACATTTTAACAGACTTAACACTGCGGTTGGCGTTAATAATGTTATCAGTCAAACTAAACACCCAAGCTGCTTTGTTGAAGTTTGAACTGATGCATATATTCTAAGTACGTTGTTCTTGTGCGGAGGAAGGAGGTTGCTCATTATTAAGACCATTCCTTTTACACACCAATACATATTGGCCACTTGTGTTAGCTAATTAATACAGAAACTTAAAAAAATCATTGAGTATTTGAATATTATATCCACAAATATAGGAGTCATTATTAGACATCCAAGGAGCGGAATTTGCCTATATAGATAATTATTATTTATTTTAAATTTTTAACACATGACTGAAATATTATTAGTTAGTTAACAAACCTTATCCCCTAAGCAACAATAGAAAAGCCACAGAACAATGAACTCTTTAATGTTCCACAGATTGAACGTTTCTGTGTTTGTTAAAAGCGGCCTCATTATAAAACGTTAGATTTTAGAAAATATTAATTAGCTATATAAAATTTAATGTGATATTAATGTCAAAAATAACTTATGGTTATATATGCGAGCGGCGTTCCTATACTTACCTGTTGCACTGTCAAATATGTACAGTCTGTATATTCCTCCAAGTTGCACCGTATTCTCTTTAACCAATTCTATTAACCCATAAAGAGCCGTTTGCTGTAATGAAACTTATACTAAAATCATCGCTGTTGAATTCTCATTTCAGTTAACTTTTATGAAAATTTTGAGTAACACGACTACACTCATTCAATACAATATTCATCAACAATTTAAGGTTATCCAATGGATATATAAATGATACTATGTAGCAAAGTATGTTGATATTTATTAAACCTATACGTATTTTTATCACCGTAGTGCAATGAACTGATTACTTGTAAAAATCGAGAAAAAACTTAAGAGGCTTTATTAAGTGAATCAATCAGTATAAATAAAAGACATAAAATACTCTTCAAAGGCATATGTTATTATATCCCTCTCTTATTTAAGTGCAAGGAAAGAGAAGTTCATAACTTATTTTCGCTTTTGAAAATAGCAACGGATCCAACACTGTAATATTTTAGATCTATTAGTTCTTTCAGGGGATCTACTGATCTAATTTACTTTTTTCGAAGAAATTGACAATCTTCCCAAGTCTTTATCTTTTTCAACGTTATTACTTTTACTATGGATATTTATATTATTTACGGACACAATTTTAACGTTATGCTCCAAACCATCCCGCGGTCATGCGCAATAAATAATTTATTGAGTTTTATGTGTATAAAGAATGTAGATAAAATATGGCTGCTTTTGATAATATCCTTCCATTCTCGAGCGCTATAATTTTAATAACTTAAAATGTAATATTCGTAAACTATTTACATAATCAGAATTATTAGGAGCTTATTTGCTCTAGAAAGTATTAAATAAGTAGGATAATAATATATCTCTAAGAAAATTATTGTACACACACATCTAGTAAATGTTTGCCGATACCAGACGGATCATCTATCATAAAATGTCACACAATTGTTTAAAAATGAAAATAAAATTTTATCTATTTATAATAAAAAATAGAGTTTTAATTGAAAAAATAAAGTTCTATTTTCGCAATGATTACTTGTTTCACAAAAGATGCAGATTCACACTATCTTTAATTGACCACTCTACATCGTTCAATATTAAATGCATGCCAGATCCCATTGTCAAAACGCGAATAAGTGTTATGGTAGTTAAAAATAAAATTAAAGCTGGTTTAAGCACGGTAATGACTCTAGTATTGAATTAAATCCGGCATTTGGCGAACGCATAGAGAAAACAATCAACGGGCTAGGATAGAACTAACCGTCCATTCACAACGCATAATGTTGTAGGGCTGTCAATAAAAATCTTTACTTAGTAAATGACGCTTTAAAAACCTTACTCTTGTGATAAAACCATTTTTGATGTACTGTCGAATCGTGCCTAAGCCATCAGCTAAATAATTTTATTAAAAATTTGCACAAAGAATTAACTCGAAACTCGAATTAAAACTCAACTTGAATGTCGTTAAAAGACGGTTGGAGAACTCTCTAGACTAAGGGTGCTTTAGTAACTCAAGTCAACCTCCACTAGCTACTCAAGAACTGTGAAAAACGATCACGAAAGCCGGTGTTGTGACGTTTCATTACAGCAGCAGTAGACGAAGCCAGACAGAAAGAAATAATTATTTCGTTTAGTAGTGATGGTGTCCGCGTAATTAATAAGTGTGTAATATACGTACACTAAGAGATGGTCCGACTAAATTACAGATACAGTACACCCCCCCCCCCCCCCCCTGATGGCCGCAAGTGGCGGAGACTCATTAGAGGAGGGTTAGGTCTATGGCACCATGACGGGTGGTCAGCAGTGAGTGACGGACTGAAATAGGTGATAGCACACTATATTTCATATCCGCGGACCATTACCGCGGAAAATTGTTTGTCTTAATGAGTCGATTTTAGCAAATAGGTCGGTTAACTTAATTTAGAAGGTACAAAAGATGGTTTAGGAAACCACTGAGCCCTGAATTGTATTTATAAGTTTATAGTGAATAATTTAAGGCTACATAAATACATTTAAAATGTTGGGTTGGTCACATCACTAATAATTCAAGAACGGCTGGCCCAATTTTTATTTGTTATATTTTTCTAACAGACCCGGAAAAGGAAACTAATTATTTGACTATCGAAAAATATACGGAAAAAAATACACATATAAAAAAATATATTAAAGTAATCTTTAATCTGTGTTATTAGAATTACTTGGATTATAAATTATGTTTATGCTTAGGGATGGGATTTGTTAACAAAATATCATAATTTATAAAATTCATGAAATTCATTAATTTAAATTGTTCGTTAAATTATTAGAGTTTGTCTAATAGGGTAATAATTTATCAGGCGGGAGTCAGGTAGTTTTGATATAATTTTGAACACTTGACTTTCATAACCGAATCAGGTTCAAGGCAGCCCTATTCAAACAAACCGCATCATTCGGACCGCACCGCTTACGTTAATGTGTGATTTAAATTTATATTCGCGCATACCTCCAAAATTTCAGTTGTAGCCAGAGCAGACTTACTTGGAAAACTGGACCATGAAATTAGCGGCCATCGAAATCCTATTTGCGTTTAGTTAAAACTGTCCCTTGTTTCGAGGAATGCACAAAAATATTTCTTTTGTGTACCTTTTGGACAAGATACTTATAGTATCTTATGTATATTTTGAGAGTGGTAAAACTGTTTACTTAACTTTTAAGAAAATTGAATTACTTACTTCCCCTAAACCAAATTATTATGTTTGCTTTATTATTATATATATTTTTATTTATATGTATTATATATATATTTGTTGTCATTATGCTTAACGTAAGGATTTTGAAGCTTTTTTTTGAATCTTCGTATTCTGGTAGGGAATATCACCCCCCCCCCCCCCCCTCCCAGCTCCCTGGGAAGTGTGGTTCAGAAAGATCCTCTATGGTGTTGAAGCGTACAGAATCCTTTTATACTTTAAAGGATCGACTAAGTTATCCTTATATATATATATATATATATATATATATAATTATTATTTATATATATTTATTTATATATTAACATATATCAGTGAAGTCGTTTACTCTTGTTTCTTTTAGCGTCCTTGTTGATTGATACTAGTGGTATCAACAGACAGATGCTGTAAGTATCATGTTAAACAATTTGAGCTACATAAGAAAGAACACTTGCCGACGCGTTTTGCTTTAAAGCTTACACAATTGATATTAATAGCTTATACGCGTCCGTCCCTCTACGAAGAGCAGGCCTTTAGTCGTGATAAAAACAAAAATTGGGTATATGAGTAAAGCGGCAGTAACAACTTAAAATAATGAAACAAACGAACCGAAAACCAATATAGTTGGACCACATAGGCGTAGCTGCGACATGATACTATCAAATTTTTGATTAACAAAAAGTTGGATTTCTTTTTTTCGCAGAAATGACATCAAATTTATAGTGGTTCGTTTGGTTCCGGGGTATTGTACGATGACGCCAATATATTTTGATGCCTTTTACCAAAGCAAAAATAAATATTTTAATGACTTAAAACTACAAACGGAGTATAAAATAGGATATCGTTTATTCTCCTTTAATAAACATGCTGCTGGTGTTATATTACGGTATTTTATGATATGTTCTCAACAGGAAAACATAAAATGTATTTACTTATATGATATAAATTTGGAAGAAATTTGAATAAATTAACCTTAGCAGTTCTGAGTAATAAATCAAATACATCAGTGTAAGCTTAATCGATACTGTATCTAGACACAAATAAACCAATTAGTGTAGTACTTGATTCGTATACGAAATGTGTGCAAAACGATATGACTTAACCCAATTAAATTTAAAAAATCAAATGGTATTTGGTTGACATGCTGTTGTAATCTAGCATTCTTAACATTTTGACAGTCTATATAACCTCTTTTCGTGTGTCTAAGGAATACTGAAACATATTATCTTAAGCAATATTATAATATCGTTCCCGTTCATAAATTCACGTTTAAAATTTTCATGGTCAATAAAATGTTATTAACGGAAATAACGAACGCGTTATTAACGCGACCAGATACTATCAGTATTGTATGTCTTGAACAAGTGCGTGAGAATATTGAGCTTAGAGACAATGGTACCGGTGTCAACTGCAATAAAAGTCTTCGAAGAGTGTTAATCGATATTTCTGCCCATGGCATCTCACCCGCAAAATCGTCAGTTATTTCAGTGATTATGGCGCTTGCAACAGTGGCGAAATATCGAGAACTCAAGAAACAAAAGGTACATGATAAAAATAACTATCTCTATATAAATCGGTTATGTTGACCTGTTTTTAAATTTACAACGTCATTGAAACTGTAATCAAATAAAATAACAATAACCTTCATACCAAACATATATCAAACAACTTCATATTCAAACCTTAGATTACAGAAGGAAGTCTAAAAGTAGCGTTGATTTTTATTATGGCTACATGGTAAGAGCAAGGGTAGACCCTATTCTAGAAATTTCAAAATATTTAAAATTAATAAATTTCTTTGTTTTCTTCTAGCTTTCTTTTTGGGGCGTGTGTTTGCTGTTGGTTAAGGATGGAATCCAAGAAGGTTACTTAGCTGTCACCTAACTGCAGTTCACGGAAAATTAAGAGGAGTGTTTCTAGAACGCTCAAGCCTGCAAGAAGCGACAACCTTGACCAAGCTGCTGTAAGGCTTTGGTTTAACTATAATTCGGATTTAAAGATGTAATCTCTTTCTGTGCGGTTTATCCTTAATAGATTAATTAACGGGGTACTTCTTGTAAAAATTTAAGATGATGGCCCCAAATTGGTTGTACAGTAAATTCAAATTAATTATTCGCATCTTTCTCATTCCAATGCAATAAGAAGGGATGGAATGACTTTTAGGAACGTCAAGTTATTTGACACTTATAAGATCTACACAGACATCATACACTGTGGACTTATTTTCATCAATTGGCATGTTTTATGATGCGCCTTAATATAAGGCTAAAATACTTAAGGGTTGTTATTTTAGAAACATTAATCTAAACTTAAATTTAGTACAGGTAATAAACAACGGAATTGAGGTCATTGTAGGAATCTTTGTATCGCCACGTTCATCTAAACCTCATTTCATGGCGAAGTTTGTGTGACGAACAAGACGAATATTTGTTCTCGGGTCATGGATGCTCCTATATTTTTTGTATTCTAATATATAATTAAATGTATGATATTAAATATGTTTTTCGGGTTTTCATAAAACGAGTTCATTGTGATGCTTTGGACTAAATAATAGATGTGGAAAGACTAGTAGGTTACGACATTGACGGAAATCTGGTTAGTACTAATTAGATTGTGTCTACACAACTGTGTTTACTTTATACTATATAGCTTAGAATGAACTCACTAAATGGTGAAAAAGTCAAAGTTTAATACTCAATAGAGTCATAAAACATATTTTTTTGCAATAGAGTTTACAGATTTCTTGAAATTTTATTAGACATTCTTTAACCTTTGTATCTTATATACAAAGTTTCACGAACTAAAATAAATTAGCTCAGTTTAAGTTAATCTAAAATAGTTTTACTAACTACCACGGTATGAGCTTTCTATAGTTACACAGTGTTTAAAATGAACAGTCAACGTAAAAAAATACTGTTTAATTGTACAAGTTTTTTTTATAAAGCACAGCAAATGACTCGACACCACCTGATGATAAGTAGTAGACGAGTCCACATGTGAAGATAGCTAGTGAAGCATGTGACATACTGCCCTAACCACCCTCACCTTGCCGGCCCAAAAAGTGCTTTTTCACGCC
The DNA here is from genome assembly GCA_943193645.1 of Acentria ephemerella. Taxonomy (NCBI): domain Eukaryota; kingdom Metazoa; phylum Arthropoda; class Insecta; order Lepidoptera; family Crambidae; genus Acentria; species Acentria ephemerella. Next base: position 4,959,130 of record OW971875.1, on the reverse strand, counting down.
TCTTTTAAAGGAGCCCATGTTATAGGAAGGAGGGAATACGTGTGCTGCTAAGGAATTCCATGCTCTAGTTGTGCGACAGAGAAAGGAGTCACTACATCTCTTAGTACGTAAAGTAGACGTGGCTACAGTAAAGGAGTGACTCCGTAGACCAGCACGCGTACTCCTTAATAGGAAAGGAGAGGGAGGGATAAGGTCGAAGAGCTCTTCAGAGCACTCTCCATGGTACAAACGATAAAAGGCACTAAGCGACTATGTCGCGACGCAGTTGCAGAGTTTTTTTTACTTCACAATTTTTTTTTAATTCCGACCAGTAGTTCTATAGATTACCCCCTTCAACTTTACAAACTTGACCTCTTTATAATATAAGTAACGTAACGTAACTACGTAATAAAAAATGAAGCTGACAGCGTTCACTTTAATTTTTAGGAAATCTACTTAGTATGGTTTCTGCCGTACAAAATTATCTCAACAAAACCAAGTGACCGTTCATACTCTGCAAACACGCGCGCACATTACAATGTCTGAAGATGTAGAATCAAATAAGGTAACTAGCAGCTGATGTAATTGAAAGTTGGTCTCACAAAGGCATGTTCATTAGTGTTCACGGAACTATGCACCCGTTTCGAAGAAAAATGAAGTAAAAACTAGCTAAAGTGGTACGTGTACACCGGAAAAGCGGGAAATTCTTGAAGGTATGACTTGGAAAATTGTAACTAACCCGTGAGGTTCGCTGTTCCATTGGTCGGTCAGTCAGTAATTTGTGTATTATTTCAAGAGGCGAGATGTCATTTTGTCGGATTATCAATCGATTATTGATTATTATTATTGATTGTTTATTACTTGGTCTCGTTTAAAAGTGAAGAAAATGTAAATCTTTCTAGATAATACTATCATAAGATTACTAAAGCTCACTTTTTTTGTATGCAATTTTATTTCAAATAGTAAGCTATATAAGCAATTTCAAATATTATAATTAAAAGAGTTATAAAAATTACTTATATAATAAAGACTTTATTAATTTAATAAAAAAATTATTGTATTAATATGAACTCTTTTAGTTTTTCCCTCCATAATTCTAGTGTAACAAGATATATCTGCTGTAAAAAGGTTCCATTATTCAATACAATTTGTTTCTGTGCTTACTTTTACTACAATGCAGAAAAATATGCTATTATTCCGATATACGATTTTGTAAAACTAGTCAAAAACTTTTTAAAACCACATTGCCCTATCCATACTTTACGTTCATCTATATAGCACGATAACAAATGACTACTCTACTAAGAGGGAAAGAGACAGAAGTGCAGATACAGACACGTTTGTAATTAGGACTCGTGAGACCGTAGCACTGCGCTGTCGGACTTTTTTATCGAAAAAATATTTTCATCTCTACGTAACATCCACATAGGCTCGTATATTTACCTACTCTAGCCCAAGTTCGAGCTGGCGACATATTTTTAAAATCATGTAACTTAACTTTTAAGAGCATTGGACATGCCTTAAAATTAACTTTAAGCCGCAATGAGTCTAGTTATTCAAACACGATTTTCTGTTTTGATTATGTATGTCTAAGAATACACTCTATCTCTTTAATTGAAATTTATTTTATTCATAACAAAAATATAACTTTCAATTCATTGTACAAAGCTGCTTACGAAAGAGAAATCTTCAGATACCCCCATAAAAGTGTCAAGCTTATTTTTACTTCAAAAAAGTCTCTAATAACCTCCTATAGGATTAATGCTGCATAATTTAGTTACTGTCACCGAGATCCTTTCAAACTCTTAGAGCAGATATAAAGTTAAACAAATGAAAGATAATTGATTATAAAAATTTTGAACTTAGTTTATAGGACACATTCTTCTTCATCAAGCTTGAGCTAGAGCCTCATTTATTCCAGGAATATAATACTTTTGAAATAATTGGAATAGAATGACTCTCTTCGAGTTTGTTTGGTTTAAGCAGCCTTTTATAAATTTTACAGTACTTTTCACGTGTTTTCAACTACTACGCTCTATTTGTTAAATTTTACGTAAAACTAAATTTTATATTTAAAAAATAATTAAGTATTTTTTTTATGTCTTCAAATTCAATAAATTTACATATAGCAATAAGTGCTCCACCATCTGAGGGCTACCGGCTATTTCCCTTTTCACATCGCACTGTCGTACTCTAGAACATCTCCTCTAGCCGGCCGTGCCATCAGCACTAACCGGACCAGCAAGTCAATATCAATGTTGACTTACTTGCTTTGTTCATGTACAAGTTTTTATTATGTTAACCAATATTGTACATCTTAGTTTCAGGAAAATGTGGAAATGAATTTGAGGATAGTGAAGATAAAATGTCCGGATTTATACTATCAGACTTTAATAATGAGTAAACTTTATGGTAACTGTAGAAAGATCAAAACTGTACTTAAAGTTACCAACATAAAAACATATTTAAAGGATTATGTGGACACCTTAAACCGTGCCAAAATATAAAAGTCATGCACTAATATTAATAAGCTACTGATTAACGCTGTAAGCATACAACTTTCAGAATAATGATTTTATTAAACATTCAGATTTAGAAGCCGTACGGTTAACATTTATTCAAATTAATGAATTGTTTAAACATGAATTTCAGTAAAGTAATTAACCTTTATAATCACGAACAACCTAATTACAACTTATTCCTGAGTAATCACAACCAGAACCAAATCTTAACGAGCATGACAATAAATTTTGATCGATCCATCTGAGAGTAATCGTGACAAAAATTTGTTTATTGTAGTAATCGAAACGATAGCGCTTTTACTACTACGCCAACAAGCTGCTCAGATTAATAGTAAAATAAATACATAATAATAAATGGAATAGCTGGGAATAATTCAAATAAAACTAATTCTAAAAACATCCACAGCTTTCCACTTGTACTTTCAATTTTCCAGTAGATTCACTGGCGCGCGGACTGCTTCAACTTTTTATGGCGTTAGTTTAGATTAGTGCAGACGTCTCGAAATGTTCTAGGGCGTGTTTCAGTGTTCCACCCTCTACGATCGGGAACTATACCAGTAAATAGAAAGGCATAGAAGGACATTTTGGATTTATAGCTCCTTCATTGACGGTTGTTGTAATATGCGATTATGCTTTATCGTAAAAAATTTGATTGGGTCGCATGCTTCTTTGGTTTGCAAATGCCTATAAAGTTTATCTTAATATTATTCTCAAGAAAATTTAATGAGTTTATTTCTCGAAACTTTGAAAATTGGAAAATGAACGTATATCAAAGTAAAACATGTATTCCCTCTTTCATATAATATGGGTTTCTCCAAAAGAGGCGTGAAAAGGCACTTTTTGGGCCGGCAATGTGGAGGTAGTTGGGGCAGTATGTCGTTTGCTGCAATTGCTATTTTTACCTTTTGCTTACTATTATAGGCGGTGTTGAGTCCATTAGAAAATCTTATGAAGTTGGTTAGATAAATAAAGAATTATTTTGTAATGTTGATCATAATAAAAGTTGTAGTTCTGTAACTTTTGTTTCGATTAAAATGTTGTATAGTTGATTTTCGGGCAAGGAAAATATTATAAAAGTCGATGTTTGGTTAATTTCAGTTATTCAATATGTTCCCTCATAAACTCAACCTCGTTGTTTCAGCATATTACAAACATGTTCATAAAATATGACATTATGTTAAAGTATAGACGTGAAATTACGAATAGAACGCAGTCAGCATAATAATCAAACATCTGTTTTATATGTTCGAAGTGTAACACAAAACAACTTTATTTTCTGCAACTAAAATGTTGAGTTTAAAATATGCCGTTTCATACCAAACGATTAACCAAACGATCAATTTGTATAGAATAGATATAATATATGTATATAATTTTTGTATATAATTGTGATAGATACCTAAATCATTAACATACATTTTGAACGACGCCAAAAAAATGTACACTAGTACGAAAATCATCCAGATAGACGAGAATATTTACTTAAAAGGAACAAGAACAAGCGGGCGTGCGCGGTGACCAGTACTTGATCAAAGCAGGAACTGGGAATACCCACTTCAACTTCATGGTAACTTCATAGCCCTAATCTATTAGACGTAGAGAGAATGATACCCCTAGTTTCTACTGCAGCAATTCATCAGACCGACTCCAGGTCGCTTCAACGGATCGCGCTAAGTACATTTCCTATCAAGTGAATCTTCTAAACATTTCTGCTGTGAGACATAATATAGTAGAATCCGCTGTGATGAGAGCGCATTGTTTCATGTTTGTTGTCCGCAACAAAGAGCGGAGTTAAAGCCATCCTCAAACTTCAGTCGTCAACGTATGCGCCACAATTAAAGTTGGGTCCATCATTCCGCAGATAAGGTATAATCTGAAGAAGTTTGTTAGGGACCGACCGCAAAAGTGATTTTAATTTTAAAATTTGACAAATGGTTGAAATTAATATTTATTAGCATTTCCAGACTAGAAAAACGCCATGACATCATAAGGTGAATAAAATCCGTGATCGTTCATAATACTGGTGACTCTATAAGAAAGAAAAGAAACACATATATGAATTTCACGTATATGAATTTCTTCAAAACTTTCTGAATTTGCATATAAGTCAATATCTTTAAACACTCAAGCATTTCTTTTAATTTTTTATCTGATAAATTAGTATTAGATAAATTATTCGTAGTAAATCGTAGATAAGTATTTAAAAAATTTCGGTTTTTTGATCTGAAAAACTATTTTATTATTTAAGTAAAGAAACTTTCCTTCTAAAGATAATTTAGACCACTGGTCCTCATTGAGATTCTTATTTTTGAGTACATGTATTGTACTTCCCTCGAGTACTTTATTTTTATACTGTCCTTCCTAAGGTTACATGGAAAAGATCGGTTTTAGCGATAAGGTCGCCATTTGTACAAAATTAGTTTAATGTTCCCTATTTATTTCTTTTTTTTTATTTGTTTGATGTACAATAAAGATATATTAATCTTCTATTTTTTCTATGTGCATTATTCTGCCAAAGAAACAGTGGAAAGCACAACAGCTTCCTTGTTGAAAAAAGTTTAAATACATAACGAAACAATTTGCAATAATTTGCGACTAGAGAATAAAAGAGAATCATCATCAGAAAATCTAGCCAGTTTCGAAATTTTTTAGCGTTAATAATTTAATAAATTCTGATAAATGACGTAACAAAGGGTTTAGTCTGTCAGTCTGTGACATTGATAAAAACCAAAACAAGAAAGAGATCCACTTACATTTACAGTTATAATGTAGAAGTGGTGCGAAGTATATGGAATTAGAAAGGTCAAAGATGGTATCATTTAACGTAGTCATTACGCAATCTTGATAAATATTGGGTGGCGTTCAGTTTATTTATAGAATGATTTATGGAACATGAAAAACTATACATAAATTTGAATCTAAAGGATTAAATTTTGGATTCAAAGTATGAGCAGTTAATTCAAATGGTATCTGGACTTGCTATGCCTCGCCGAGACACATATTTCGCTTGCTTAAAACCACTGTCTAACTTTGCGGATCTAAAGTTGTGTTTGACTCAAAAAGGTCGTTTCACTTTAAATAAGCAATCGACTTTAATATAAAATAAAGCTCTAAAATCCAACTCAGCTCTTGAGCGCACATTTCTAAAATATGTAATATATAATCTTAAAAGCTTAAGATTACTTATTCTTATATAAATCTGAGAACACCTAGAATTTCATAGAGTGAAAAACACCTCAATTAACAACATTAATTTAAATAACATAATTAGAACGAATCAGCCGCAAGTGAAACTTGATATCAATCTTACATCATACAGTATGTACACTGAGGTAATAGTTCTTTAAAATTCATGTTACCTATGTTTAAAAATCGAAATTCATATGATACACAAGAGTGTTCGCACATTGTACAAGGTCCCGGATACGTATAGGGTTAGCTGTTAAAATGTTTGAGAATAAGGAACTATCACTCCTCGATTCTAAATAAGCTATCACGACATCTAGTCACAGTGACTCAAGTAAATCAGACTTTGATCGGCATACGATGAAAGAATACTTTATCTTAAATTAATAATTACTGATATAACTGAAAATATTCAAAGCTAAAAGTTTGTCAAATATTTTTAAGCTCTTCTCTACAATGCACATAATAAATTAAAAACCTGTCAAACATTTTCAAAGCGTTATGTCAAAGTATCGACATCTGATACATCATATCGACAGTTGTCAAGTCGACACAGGAACAGAACTACCCGTGATTGATGGCTGGTGGCCGGTTGATGTATGTCTGGCTGCCACGATGCGATGATACATGGAACCGTGCGATTATATATCAATATAACAGAGCTACGGGAATACGAAATTGATGTTTAGTAAATTTTGCAAAATCATGCAACTTAACAACGTCGGAATATAAATACCTATTTTGTTTTCCATTTTTTCCAATACACATAACAAAAGTTTGTGGTCATTAAAACATTCAAAGGTCATTTAAAAGTCAAAGGTAATTTAAACGCAGTTTAATAATATTCTCAGTAATCCTCCTAGGGCAATAAATAAGTATCTTTCCAGACGAACTACTTATTATCAAGTCATTTTCTCAGATATGGGCTATTCTTTCATCTCTTTGAATTACTTTCTGTTTTGATCGTCTGTATGTCAGTTCGAATATAAGCTCCGCAATCATTGTGTCATTTCACTCGTCTTTGAATTATGTTTTATAATTCTGACTACTTTTTTAAGATTTTAAGCAACTCATAAATTTTCACTCAGGTTTCCCCGCATATTTCTAGAGATCCATGTAGTTTCCAGCTCCTTCACCTGTCTGTTCTGTTCATGTGTGTGAGTATAATAAATGTTGACTAAGGGATTCCAGAGACCGAACAGTAGCATTTACTTGAACCTAATATTACCTCCCTAAACCCAATAACCGCCCCATCGAGTGAGATTGCTGTCTATGGAAAATCTTTAATTTGAATATATTAATTTAACGTAACTTCTAACTGTTTGAACTAAAATAGGTAATATACACTAAAATACTCACTTATAGTAATATACAATTTAAAATACACCATACATACCTGAAACAAACGGACATTGATTAATTGTATATAACCTGTAGCTTTGGAGACATACCCTTATCGAATGTCGCTGCTATTCAGATGGATTACAAGCTATCTACATGATATAACTTACTAGCTAACATTAATAAAGGCGTGTTTCGCCCGCGTCATTAATAAACTAGATATTACTACAATCGCGTCTAAAATGTTAATTTTGCACAGGCAGCGGCAATAAAAACAGTCGTCACAACGAAATTAACACTCTTTGTGCTAGGTTTGCGTGTCTTGCCGATTCCTAACCCGGAAATGGCGAAGCTGAAGCGCCAAGTCCCCATTTAAATATAAAAGCTATATTTTTCTACCCGATTTGAGCAGAAACGTTTTAACTCACCAACTTTCCGTTGTCGCCTCAAAGGAGGTTTTTAACAACCAGTAGAGTTAATATTTCATTTCGGTAACGTCTGTTAAGTAGGTATACTGTAGATAACTTATTCGCACTCGGGTTTTTATTGTGGCATTAAAGTACAAAGTTTTATGATGGATATTGATACTTAGACTTTTGGGGTAAAGGTTAAATATACTTTTTGTATAATTTATCTCCATGTATATCTGAATATAATATAATGTTTATAAAGTTAAATAACTAAAGTTTTCGTTAAGCAAATGAACTAACCGTTGTTGTAACATACCGTTGTTATTTATAACAATTTATCAATCCAATCGACATGCTGGCACTGCTATGATGAGAAATGCTTTTTTTATTTATTTCTCAAAACTTAACAGACAAATGTACAGCAGATATAAGTAGGTGCGGCTTACAAACCGAAATGGTTCAGCGACTCGTTCTGTTGTATAATTTCTAAGTTAAAAATAAATTTTAAATGTCTTTCTGCGTGTAAGTTTTGATGTCCGAATATATAACTAGGAATTACATAATTCGTATAGATAACTAGAAATTACATAATTCAGTTTTCGAATACCATATATATTATTCGTTTTACGTAGTACTTCTTATTTCCTAGATTTAGAAGGTTATGTAGGCTAATATAAATATTTTAACTACTTTGGTAATAACTATTTTATTAAAGTTCTTAGTTGTATGTTATTGATATACTTATAAAATAAGAAAATCTTTGGAAATTAAGAGTAAAGCGATGACTTATTACATATAAGTCATAAGAACCTTAGAGCGCAAAAGATTTATGGTTGTATCCTGTCACGTACACCAGGCACAGCTGACAAGTCCTTGGCTCATCTTTTATATTAATTTAATTCCATAGTGACTAGAATTCATCTATTCCTAATAATAATTAGTTGTTTAATTGCAAGATAACTTTGCGTGTAATGTGCTGCCAGTTTGTAAGTTATTAGGAATATTTGGTCACATTTCACGATTTCAGATTTACAATTTCCTTTTAACTTGTGACTCGTGACTTGCTTTGCTTTATACTTATCTGTTACACTTTTATTTTACTCAATAAATATATTATTAAATATTTTACAGATTATGGTAAGGTGCTCATTCCTTCTTAGTAAAACAGGCAGTCTGAATGCTTGTAAGGCACGGTACCCTTGCAAGTAATTAAACTTAATTTTAACTTTATATTCGTTCAAATATACGCAAATTTAAAAAAAGGTCATTATGTATCTTCACTAATTATTCACTGTATATACCTTCTCTAAGTTTCTAAGGGTATGCCAATCTAAAAATCACGAATAATATTATATTACTTTATTTATTAAACAGAGTAATGGAGTGATAAAGCTGACTACAGTATTTTTTCTACATGGAAAAGTTGTGCTCAGTCTGTACAAGGCTTTTGTGCAACTCAGATACAGATACTATTTAAGGCGTCCCAAGTACGAGATAATCAAACTCATTGTATAACTTTCGAGATCGGATCAAGATCGGGGGCGATTGAAGTAAATACAAACTTTTTTGATAATCCCTGGACCAAAATAATATAGGGGTACACAAGGGGAGTATAAATATACATGGGGATTCATAATTATGTTAACTATAAAAACCAGTAGAAGAAAACTAACTGTTATCTTATTTTAAGACGTAAAACATGAATAGAGTATTTAATTAACACAAACCATTACCCTGAAACTAAAACATACAAATGAGAATTAAAACCAGGAACAATTTAAACGCTTTTTGACAATTAATGACGACTATGAAAAGTATGAACTTCAAGCAAAAAGTAGTAGTAGCGAAGCTGTAGCGAATAAAATGAAAAACTTATTCGCTACAGCTTCGCTACATCGATATACAGTATAGTTTGATTAACAATGAAAAATAAAACGATACATGTACTAAGGGATGGGGATAAATATAATATATATGTTCGCTCTTAGGTTTACTTGTAAGAAAAAGCTTAACAAAAAGAAAGTCTCAGATAAGGAAAAATCTATCAAGATAAAGTTATATTATTATAGAGAGTTATTACAAGTTGTCAAATATAAGGGGCTTAAGTGTAGTGGCGCCGACAATCGATCATCTCGGCGTCAGTGATGTATGGCAAGCCACCGGCAGTCTTGATAAACTGCTAGCCTACCTAGGTATTCTATTACGTAAAGAATATAAAATATGTACTTACTTAGTAAAGATCTTGTTGAGCTTAACACGAAAATTGGGTTTCTACCAGCAAACTACTTACATAGTCTTAGTTAAATGTAGGACCCTAAATGAATCTGAAAACACACTGCAAAGTACAACGAAGCAAGGTGCGTAGAAGAGATTGAAAGCATTTGCTTGTAAGTACCCAAGGAAAAAAAATAATCACATCACCAAGATCACAATACTACTTAAAAAAAACTCGCTGTCAAATTTAATGGAAAAGTCTAGAAATTTTCCAACGACTAAGAACAAACAACAATTTTGCTACCACCTAAAGCGTGCTCACAACGTTCGGTTATTTGCAATACCATAGTCTCTATTGTTACGGTAATTACTTTCACTCTTCAACACTAATTGGCGAGGACTTACATAAGTTGCTATTTGACTTTTGCTTAGATTAACTCACCTATTTAATTTATTCGCTGATAACACTGGGCAATATAAGGATAACTCGTGCCATCTGTTGTCTAAGCATAACTACTGGTTTTTGCTGAAATGTTCAATCATTTTCAACGTAGACATAAGTATGTGTTTGTGTGTTATGTGCCATGTGTAAATTTGAATTATATATTGGTACTATATCGTGTACTTTAAATAGGTCTATTGTAGTGTGCTGTTTTATCAGTTATAATTGTAGGGTCTCCATTCATGTTCAATTTATCATTTCAAGAACCAGGTTTCTATTATTATTATCAATTTTATACTTTTTACGGTATTAAGAGAATATCTGAATTACATTGTAAATGTGTTATCCTTTTTTTGAAGGAAAATCTTCATGATTGCTGGCCAAACAAATGATTCTCCAAGAGGATATAGCAAATCGCCTCTCATTCAAACACTCAACTAATTTTGCGATGAAATTAAGATAGAATCCACTGAGCCATCTCATTTCGTAATGCATCTGTTACGTAAATAACAAAAGGGTGACGTATTGTGGCGCCAGGACGCGGCTCATATCATATCTGCCTCTAGACGTTTCCTCAGTTTCCAAGCTTTTTTATGTTTCCTTATGTACGAACGAAAAATGGATTCCTTTTACTCGTCATATAAAATAGAATATCCATAGACCGATAGCAATTGTAAGAAACATGATTTCTGTCCACAATTACTTTTGGATATTTAAACAGTTCATTTTCATATTCGATTGTTAAATTTTGATACATAAAAGACATAAAAAGTTACATTAAAGGAATGCAAGATAATAACTCTGAACTTTCCTTGTAACGTTAATGTAAAAAAAATGCAAACAGCATGGTAATGCAAATGAAGATTAAGGGTATAAATGAAGTGACTACTTCATTCATTAACTGTAGGAGGCAAACCAAAAAATATATAGGGACAGACACCATTTCAGTAGTAAATTCAGTCACACAAACAGCGGTAATAAACTTTAACTAACAAAGCGCTGTTATAAACATCACGTTGGAACGGTGTCACCGACCATTTCACGATACAATTATATAATTCTTTACTTTACTTTACACAACCAGATCGTTGGACATTACGATTTAGCATTGTAACTTTTCCCTTTTCCATTCTTAAACTCCTATCATCAATTTCTATTGTTTACTACATAATGGATAGACTCATTTAGAATGCTATGACAATTGATAGGTTATGTTAACAACTAACTCGGTCGGTACTTAGCGCCATATTGCCTATAATAGATAGCCAATTTCGTAACTCGCGATTTATGGAGAGCAATCGCCGTTTGGTTTATTAGGCAATTACTTATAGCTAATTAGCTAAGACTTGGAGTATTGCAAAGGAAGAAGAATTGCTTCTGGAATGTTTAGTTAATGGACAAATAATAAGATATATTTTCACTTAATACACAGTACAGAGAAAAGTGAGTTTTTTGTAACAACAACATCTATCAGCATCAGTTAAATTAGTCATTATTAAATTTAAAAAAATGGCTACCGCAATGATAGTTAGAAAATTAGAGACCGAAAAGAAAGTGGGGTTACTAAGTCCAAATATGTTGTTATCCCATTTCGAATTTTGACAGATTTTGACATAATTTTTCTCAATAAACTCACATAATACAATATTATGTTCACGTATTTTGTTTTCAAAATAGGGGCCTATTTTCAGCTGTACTAGTTCCTATTTATTATAGCAATAAAACAACTTTGATTTTGCATTCACCGTTAAAACAATAAGTGCCCCATGACACTGTGATCGATTTATATCAAATTCAATAGAAATTGTGAGAGTTACACAATTAGCCTACTGAATATCTCTTATCTTACAGAACTTGTAGAGCCTTAAGGGTTTATTACGTAGCTCCAATGTTAATGGCAAATGGATTCTATTAAAGTTTATTGCGTATCTATTTCTGCGGGACCAGGCTAATTTTCACAGTGATGCTTAAATAAAACGGTAGTGGATTTATCTTCAAACTCTTCGAAGGAGTTTGATAACAAACACTGTGACAGGAAGTTTCCTCCTAAATGGAATTGATAAATTATGATGCAATTATTTTTGTGTTTTAGAGGGCTGAGAATAGGTGGTAGGATCCTTAAACTCTCACTCGCAGATAAATATCACTACTGTAAAGATGTGTTCACAAGTGGCAGTTGAGTGAGTGTTTTTATTTCAAAGTCAAAGTCAAAATACAATTATTTTGTTTAAGTACATTATTAAAGAATAAAATTAAAATACTGAAAAGTATTGAGTTATAAGCTTAATATTCGTATAAAGAACGTCCATTTTACAGTCCCGGTAGACTACGCAGGAGTACTATCCGGTGGAAATAAGAATAGAACCGCATCACTAACTTGACTTTGGTTGGATGTGGGCGTTTTCTAAGTCCGCTAGCTATCATCATCTTACCTAAGCCTGCCGCCAAAACAATAATGTTAACAGAATTGATATGTTCAGGCAGTTGGAGGTAAGATAATCAGTTCCACTGTTGTCAAGAATCTGGGTGTAGTTAGCTTCCATCTACGGCCTTATCTTCTCTTAACATCATGTCAACAATAATAATAAAAAAACAACTAAAACTTGTCGAAATCTTCACGAATTTTATTTTTCTTGCAAGTAAGTTTAAAAACCGCCAATTTTTTTCAATATTGGTACATTTATGCTAACTAGACATTAATCTTAATTATTTGCATCATCAATGATGATAACCTACTTTATATATTCAAAACACGCAGTTAACTTTTGTTTTCCGGTATCGATATAACATCCCATATGCAATTATTTATCGGAATTGTTTGGCCACTGTTTGTGATTTATACTTGGATTTTCTGTGGTGAGCAAACCAATTTCGCATGACGGAATCTGTCTCCGATATTTTCAGAATACTACAACTTTTTTACAGCATGTTGTTATTTCTTGTAAAATATAAGTTTTTTGATGTAAACCGTTTATTGTAACGGAGAGAATTTCATTTCAGACCGCCCTCTTTTTAGCAGCAACCTAAGGCTCAAGACAATTTACATTTTAAGCCGTTTAAAACCTCTGCTAAAAACGTAATGTATAATGTATATGTAATTAAAATATATTTTACAAAACATTTTTTAATTTGAAGACCGAACATTTAATACGTATGGAAAATCGTTTAACCTACTGCTGTATAGTATTCAAAAACCTATTTTAATTTGAAAACAAAATGTTTTAATGAGGAATTCAGGTTATCAATAGGAAATTAATAAAAATAATAGGCAAGAAAATCTTTTTTTCCTTTTTCATTCGACGTCCAATGTTATAACATTGGACGTTGAATAAGGAAAGATAAGAGTGGTGTTATCATCAGAATAACTCTTCTCCATAAGGGTTCAAGAAGTCGCCATTCCTGCAAAAGTAAGATGTGTAACGGATAAATTATTGACTTCATTCTACTAAAAAAAATACTAACTTTCTGCTAAGGTTATCATTAAATTAAACACAGTAATGTCTGTTTTATGATGTGAGTTTAAAATGTGAGTTATATACTCACATTTTAAATAGCTTAAACGATTTTTGTAAACAAGTCAGATGGTATATTTGTATTCAAATAATCGTCCCATCCTAGACAGCCCACGGATCTGATCACTTGTGATAAAAAATGTTTTGGGTCAGTGTTTATAATAATCTACGAGGCTTAATATTTCAGTAAACCATCTGTTTTTTATGAAAATCCTTCAGATAATTTAATTTAAACCTCCAGGTGGCGCTGTAAATATTCGTACAACTTCGCCCACCAAAGTCAATTGTGTACTAAGGCGGCTTTCGTTTATTAAAATCCGAGTCGTAAGTTCGTAACTTCGACACCAAGTGACATTTAGAAGCAACCTTCAGACGGGAACGTTTTATGATTCAACCCCCAAAATGGTGGATTTTTACGAGCAAAACTTTTCTGAAATAATATTTAAGAGTAACGGTATTTAAAGCAAGCGATCTGAGTTGAATTTTTTGGATTTTGCAAACTAAGGCGCGCTGTTTTCTGATTAGAGATTTTAAAGCTTAACCATGCAAGTATATAACATAATTTTATTTTTATTAAAAAATAATTTATAAACTGCTATTAGTTAGTTCATCGTAATGATAAAATTTGTTGTGCAATGGACATACGAGTGTAAAGCTTGAATGCCATAAAATGTTATGCGAGAAATTTAAATAATGATCAAAGAAAGTGTTCTCCGCAGGCTCAGTTACCAGTTAAAATTCTTTGTGAACCATCGGAACGGGAGAAAAAGAACAGTGCCTGATTGCGGGCTGGCCGCTGTGAAGGTGTCATGAAACGGTTCGTCTTGCTCGTTATAGTCCATAGCTTTGGTGCTTCGATTAGAAACTTTAAAGCTTTCTTTAGAATATGATTTCTAGATGACAAAACAGATTTTTTTATGCTACGAATTTCTTTATCCTTAAAGATAAAAAATAAGCACCTTTGTGAATTTTCATATAAACTCCTTGTTTATTTAACACATTTTTGTATTTGAACAATAATAATAACATAAGGATGAACAGTAAATAGAGAAAGCAACACTGTAAGCATGAAAGTTTTCCATCACCTCCCACAAATCATCACAAAAAGTAAAAAAAAAATATAATCTAAATATTTTGAATTAAATTTAATCGATGCTAACTAGTTTTCAGAACGATTATTAAAATAATTAAAACCTCTTAAAAAGGTTGATGTAACTTTGTCCACCAATGATGTTAGATCTGTCGTATCATACTTAATAGATAAAAAATTTAACGCCTCAGAATAATTGAAGGAAGATCTAAGTCGACAGTTTTTTAAAATAAAGTTAGGTCATAACTGACTTAAATATATTGTCACCATTCCATTCAATAAGTCTTCTCACTTTTGAGTCGCTTTCGGGTGCGAATTTAAGTCGGAATTTAATTAATTTCGACGCTGGGGCTGGCTATTCGTCCTCACGAGTGGAAGCCATAAAACCTAATGGACTTTCGGTGTACAGTGGTAATTCCCTCGCGCTTTCATGATGAAACCACAATCTTGATTTGCAGACGAATCTCGCCATATTGCTAGTTGATTGACTTTATAACCGAATCACAAATTTGTGAATATTGGCATATATATTTATAATTATTAATGAAGTAGGATAGCCGTGTGTCTGTAATTTAAAGAAGATGTCATGTGTTGTTTCTTATCAGTGATTTAATTTTGGCTCGAGCCTACAACATACTGCTCAAGCCACCTCCACCTTAGTGCGATCGAGGAGGCCGCCTCTTTTAAAGGAACACGTGAAAGTGAGATGGTGCTATAATGATGACATTAAGTGAGATTGTCAATTTTTATTTGTTGCATTTTATGTTACTTCCAAATAAACATGTTACACGGTGTAAGTAGTATATAATTCTAAAACGATCAAATAGAAAAAAAACTACGTAAAATTCTTTCGACGAAGTAATTTCTATTCAAAATAAACTCGGCCCACGCATGTTACCAAAATGTGGCTGAGAACACCGATCAGTGGCAACATACGTTCGCAACACGATGCGACCTCTGGGGAATATCTTTTGAAATTTAAATAGGGCAACTAGACAACGGTCGGCTGAATACATTTGAATGAATATATCTATGAGTCTGGACTTAAAAGAAAATCTCAAACCAGTAATCTTCTTCGAAGGAATTCGAGGGTTGTTTATAATATAGAAATCATCAATAAAATCATAATTATAGCACGAGTGTAGAACCCGAAGATTTACTTAAGATTACTTCGTGATTATTCTCTGGGAAATACATCTTTTTTGTTTCGACGTATACAACTAAGCTTTGAAAGATTAAAGGGAATACGGAAAATATTATAATAATTTTTATATTCAAAACAAGGTGTAAAAGCTACTACTTGTTCCCTAATTCTTCATACTCAAAGTTATTACGTTGTAAAACCTTCTTATCAATAAAATACAACTGTTACTCATTTTAAATAAATCTTGAAGTTTTTATTTCAAACTTAATATTATAGATACTAAGTGCTCCCTTTTATTTTGTCTCTCTTAGATTTTCAAAATTTGAAAAAATCATAGGTTACCTTCTACTTGCTAAAATTCAGTCCAGTAATCATCATATAATGGTGGCTACAGTTGGAATGATTAAATCGATCATTAAACAAATCTGTATTATCAATTAGAAGTAACCTGACCACGATAGTTGCGTAAACATAAACAACTTAACGTATAATATCGCGTGTTAACTCCCACTTTAATACTCGATCTCTCTCGTGTATATGTGATTCGATACGTTAACAAGCACGCTGACTTGTTAGTAGATTGTAAACTTTTTCAATGAAAAAGTAAACTTAACACTGTATGTAACAATCCAGTAACTCTTATTCGCTGAAAAATATTTGTGTTATTATCCACAAAATCTTGTTCGACAGCGCTGACCTACTTAAGTATGTTATTTGATTTGTAACTGTATATCTTGTGTGCTGATGCTGTGTGACAACATATGATTTTGTCATCTAACAGTATCTATATTTACTGTGATTTTTTCAGCAAAAGTACAACAAATAACTCATAACCGCCTGATGGTATACAGAGGTCAGTACAGTGGATCTCTCATTCATAAACAAAGAGTACAATTTTTGGAAAGTGAACAAATTTTTTACACTTCATGTTATATGAATATGAGCTAAAATTGAGTATCTTGATCAGTAACCATTCTTTCGTGTGGTAAAGTTTGTAATTTTCGTTGTAAGAGATAAGCTCTGAAATGATTCTACTGATTTCCTTCATTTAAATTTATGATAGACCTTCGGCAGGAGGTGATTGCCTGTAGTTTTGTAAGTATACCTACCATGATGATTATATGAATCTAAAATAAAATCCAGCTTTTAAAAAGCTATTGTAAAAACCTTTATGAGCCTATCTAAGTTACAAACGTCACTTTACGAGAGAGCCATTTTTGTAATTTCTATCCAATCAATTTATGAACACAAGGTTTTGTGGTCTGAATATTCATTTCAAAATTTACACAAAACATATCAAATGACAATAATTACTTTACTATATATATTAGTTTCATTATATTAATTTTTTTAATTTAAACTTTTTTGTATTGGAACATACCTTGGCTTGTCCGAATCATCAGTCCTTTACTTAGATTCTGTGGTTTGAGTGAAATCCTTTGAAGTTTTACAAATTTCACTCTGAATAATATTTGTAAGCTGTTATATTACTATGCTATTTAAATGTATACTGATTATAATGAAGAATTTAGAAAAAAAATATCTTTTAATTACTTTTTTATTTTTTATTTAACTTTAAAACACCCTCTATCGTGTCTAATATGTGGGTAGCAACTTCACATTTTTAATGTACTTTTGATTCTTTTACAAAATTATAATTTGCAAAGTATGTTATGTGTTTACGTAGAATAGATAACACGACACACTAACCAAAATATTTTCTTTTTTGTTGAAGTATGTTGCGTGAACGGTTAAATCACAGTTTGAAGTGTAATAGGGCACGCGTCGCGTGTTCAATCTCGCTGCGCCCACCGCCCGCCCGCCCTGTGAACGTCATCTCGACTTATAATCAACCCTTCGCGTAGCCACGCTACTTTTATGTCAGTTTTCCTCGCGAATTACGTGTTTTACCCGATAGCATTATACAAATGTACTAAAACATTTTTATGTGTGTGGTAATAAAATACATGTACACACTAGTATTTTCACTACGCTACTCTGTGAATGAAGTACGATTGCTATATATTTTAAATGACGTAATTAATGCCGGTTTCGATTAAATAAAATTGTGTCCACCTTTTTACTACGTTAATTCATATTTGTATTTGGGTAAAGAAAATAACTCTTCACTTAAAAATAAATTTTCACACAGACATTTCTCTATTGTTAAACGGCCGCAAGGCAAGCGTAACATCCGACCTTAAAATGGCTCTTATTACAACTGATAAAGGGTAACCACAAATGTGAAAGGGTTTAACTGTTAGGGTGTGTAAGTAATAAAATAATCTAAAATATCAAAGATTGTTAAAATTATTCGGAAAACCACAATAAATTTAATAAATTATCCTCTAAGGTGGTGGTAGTATCCATAATAAACATCTACTGTTTTATTGTTTAACTTATTTTCTTATTATTTCGTGTATAATGAGATAAGAATCGTATGAAATATCAATCATTTTATGAGACAAAATCTTTTTAAAGCTTAGTTCAATAGAATAAGGTTCTCCTAAACATTTAATTTGGTAGAAAAAACTAAACAAAAACTCACATTTAATTTCGGCTAAACTCAGTTAACCTCATTCCTAGAATTGTTGCCGAGTTCCCAGTGTTATTTAGTGAGTTATTTATTCTATGGTAATGGCGATGGTAACGAGAGGAGCGCCACAATCTGCGCCGCAATCGATACGCACCTTCGAGTCTGAATTGTTATTTTCCTTATGTTGCATCAATCTTAATATACAATATTTCTAATGATAATTTAGGAATGCGATACCTACTACTAATATCTAGTACTAAATACAAAGCTAGGTACTCCAATTGTTACTAAAACTCATTTACTCCTTATTCTCCACAACTAATTCATTAAAATATAACAATAGTTTTGATAGTTAAAATTTATTGGAATGGGATACGTTGTTAATGGATACGTTATTTTGATACAAATACTTAATTTTTTACAATCATATTGCTGTATTTTTTTTAATGAGTCTGTCTAGCCTTATAATCCAGACACAATTAATTTTAATGAGCTCAAGGTTCGCCTTATATGTAAATTCGTAATTGAAATTCTCCTCAAAAAAATAGTAAAATATATATTATATGCTTTAATTTATGAAATTAGGTACCCTTATTAGTTATTAAAGTAACAACTAGCAGAAGCATCAATTTAACTAACCGTAAGAACACAACACTACAATTTGTTAATTGGGTATATATATACCTACCTATAAATCACCTCTCGATTGAGGGCTCGATTAGATAATTAGAACACTATTCCTCTACTTTGAAGATAAATAATCAAAATATAAATAGGGATTATTATAAGTATTTAAAAAAAATATCTTATTTCCAATGTAAGACTTTGTTCTAGGCTTAATCTTTCTTACAATATTCAAACGTCTTACAGTGAGACAATAAATAACACAAGAATCGGTATCTATAATATTCGCATTCTCTAATATTCTACGGAGCACTCATAACGGCAATCAAATATCGTATAGTGGCGTATCATATCCATTCTAAGGATAAGTTCACTAATTGGCGTTAAGACTACATACTAAAGCTTATCTTTACTGCCTGTATCCGCAAGTTATCTTGTACGATAAAATATATTATTCTATCGATAACACATATAAAATAACAAATTTATTTTAGGTATTAAAATTCTCTTAAGGTATAGATTCGTTTGAGAGCTCATTATTCTCCGAGCTAAGCTCGTTGCTGAATGTATACCTATGTTAAGAACCAACCTGTTAATAGTCCTTCTTCTCATTAAAGGGAAAACCGCTACGAGCACCATTATTCTTCGTTGGTATGGGCGTTTCGAGGATATATGAAGCCACAAATCATTATATACTATGAAGAAATAAATACAAATACTGAACAGGATGTTTTTACTTTTTTTGCAAATGTTTAATCTGTAATGATGTCTTTTAGTCAGGTAAAAAATTTGGTACACTATTAATTGAAAACACAAAGGATTTCTTACAAATAAATAAATATTTATGGTAGTGTCTACCGCTCTACATAACCGTAACAGCTATTATAGAGATAATGATATCTATAGGTTCCCAAATTAAAATTAAAATAAATATCTAATAATTAGGATTTTTATTTGGAAATTTTAAATGGTATGAAACAATGATATAATGTATTCAAACCGATAGATTATACAGTGCCTAAATATAGTGCCAAAATCATAAACGATTTAATACAAATTTTTTGAGAAAGTAGGTGTAGTGTAAGTAAGTGTGTGTTTGGGTGTTTATTCTCAATAGTATATAATACAACTAATATATAATACAACATACAAAATTATTAAACCAAGCTTCATAAGGTTAAGCTTGGTTTAATAATTTTGATACTAATTAACAGAATTTTAAATATTTGAATAACAATTTAATATAAGTAAATTATATAAATTAATCTTACCTAATTTATATTTAACACTATCTGAAATTGTGAAACAGCCTTGCCATGTTCTCACATAGAGTTCCATCTCCTAAAAATAGTATTAAATATACAAAATCAAAGATCTATTTGTTTATGTAGGATTATGCTCATATTTATTACCTTCTGTTAAATTAGGCGTGCAGAATAATTTTATAAGTTGAAATACCTTACTTTTAAATATTTAATTAGATACTTTTATAAACGAGTACAGGTCATGCCTTAAAATAAAGATTGTAAACTACCGCCCATTACATAAAATTACTTTAACTATAGCTAAATTACCATTAAAGTTGCTTCTGTTACTAACCATATAAAGCTTGCTATCAAATCATTAAGTTAAGTGGTGGTGTTACAGGGTCCATTTACAATGCAAGTAACAACCAGCGCATGTACAGTCGTTACCTTGCACTTACCGACCGTATTCAACCCTAATAAGACCCATTTTAGTTCAAATATGTCAGTTAACCTACGTACTACGTAAGATGGAGATATGAGTCAAGGTTTTGATGTAAATGGTTTAACAGGGGCGTGTGATCCTTGAAACAGCGTTTAAATGCAGTATAGCATGCCGTGGTTAATGGCATTACGCGTGTAATAAAACGAAACAGCGAAAAGAATTGAATTTTATATTGTTTTAGTTGACGCTTTAAAGGGAGTGGTTAACGTTGACTGCAAAAGTTAGCATGTGGGTCGTGAAATATGCAACAAAGAAAAAGCAATTTCTAGGCTCACTTTGAACAAAATAAGCCTTAGGAAATTGTTATCTAGCTTTTTTAGCTTAATTCGTTTTAATAACAATATACTGCCTCAAGTTTGTAGTGATGATTTACGTTGAGTACTATTAAATTAACCTACACTATATTAATAGAAATCAAATATAACATAAATATTCAATCAATACTTAAGCTAAATAATTATTGTTTTATTTTAATTTGTTATTCTAAGTATATATACCGTTATATATCTATTATGTTTCCTAAATTAATTATAATATAAAGTATTGAAATAATGAAAAAAAATGACTTAAAAGCATTATTTATTATAAATATTGTCTGAGTTAAGCTAACAGACAAATAATAGAATAAAATGTCTAGGGCATTTACTACTTATGATGTATATATTATTGAAACAAAGATGTATCGTAATATATTTCCAATATAGTTACAACAATTTTTATTATTTCTGACATACAAATCAAATTTAGTAGAATTTCCCGGTGTTATAAGAACCAACTTAGTAAGCCAAAATTCTTTTTTCAAAATAATTCCATAATCATAAGATTACAATCGGTCTCGGTTGCAGGAATGGGTTGGCTGTTTCAGGCTAGCGTGCATATCGGGCCTTTATGCTCAGTCAGCTATTAAGATACGATCTTTGAGCGGTGCAGCACGCCACCAAACCGTAATAATCACCTCACCTGTAACTTCATTAAAAATCGCCAATTGTATTGATTGTTTCTGTCTGGCCTGCATGATCTGTAATGACTTCGTATATTTATTATAATTAGAAATTGAATTCAAAACCTAAGCCAAAGTCAAAATACATTATTCAGCCTAGACACACTACATACCCTAACGAAAGTCAAGATTGAAGAATATAATTATAGTACTGAAAAATATTATACTTATAAGCATAAAATTAATAATAAAAAATTAAGATAATCGAAAATTTCCAGAGAAATATTTCGGACTTGGCGGTCTATTTAATTAAATTTTATATGCCTATATACAAATTATTATGAGGAATGATAATTTTATAGCGATTTAAGAGACAGAAGAGAACATGAGTAGGCCAGAACCTGTTAGCGGCACCTGTTCACTGGCAAGACGCATAAATCAGATATCGCTTCGTTCAACCATAATAGAGGGATCGCAACAACACCACTAGTGTCCTTTAAATGAGTATGACACACTCATCCCTCTCCAAAAATATAAAACGAGACATCACCTGTTAACCACTACAGGACATACTTCATAGTTAAAGGAGAAAATATCATGTGTGGAATAGAATACGTAACGTGTTAAATCTACTTATTTTTATCATTGAAATAATCTTTGACATAATAATTATATAAATCATTCACTATCTTATTATTCTTTCGCCAACCAAAAAGCTAATAACTTTATGAAGTTTATAAGACGGTAGTAGAAGTTTATTTTTATTTCTCGTATTTAATGCACGAATGTCACTGTGTTCCAAGTAGCAGCATACATTTTAAATACAAAAAGTATACAGTTGAAATTGTATAGAGAAGCTACTGTCAAAATGTAAAATATTATCCCATTGCTTTAAGTGAAGCTTTAAGGGATGCATTTAGGCTTTATAATTACTTTGAGTATTAAATATAGAAACATTGTAGCATCGTATCCGAGTCTAATTTTACCTTCCATTTTCGGAATTCATTTCGTGGCATTTACTGCAGATACAACATACTAGTCGTGCCCAATACTATTACTTTTTTGTCAACCACTACTATTCTTTGGAGCATAAATTACTTTAGTAGGTATAATGATATTACATCACGCTACGCACGCGGGTATACGCTACGGGAATTATCCCGTAGCGTATACCCGGTAAGATCTTTATGCTCTATAATGCAAAATACCTACTTTCAACTGCAATGAACACACTGGTGATTTTTTTACTAAACTGATATTAATTGACTTACTAGCTATATTTTTACTAGACTGATATTTTGTTAGTTGCAATTCCAATTACAATTAATATTGTAATTGCTACAATGTTTCTATCTTATATCCTATAATTAGGAAAAGCTACTTATGGAGTAAGTAGCTTTTCCTTAAAAAATATTTGATAGTGTCACTAGCTAATAATTTAAAATATAAACTTGTTAGATCTTCTTAGAATGAAACATAAAATTAATTTAATTCAGGAGAAGCAATTTGGTTCTAGTAACTAGTTGTATTTATAAATATCTCGTTTACCTTCTCTTAGGTATAATCCAGGCTTTTGTGCTAGCCTGGCCATTAAGATCTGTAGATAACATTGAACGTTTGCTTAAGGTAAACATCGCCTAAAATTCAAAAATAACACTGCCAGCATAGCAGCTTATATTTCGAAACGCCCAAAGTCAAATCAAATCAGATATCGTCATCTGCTATAAATAAGTAGTGACCGATATTGATAAGAGCGGGTAGGTTGAGATCTTGTTGCTCTTGATATTATTTAGCTATGCAAATTTAAGTATCTCATAAAATTTGTGTATCATATTGTGTAAAAATGTATCATATTGTTCAAAAATATTGAGTAAAGAAATCGAGTGAATCGAATAAAATTTTGTTTTTTTCACTTATTTTCAAAAAATTATCCTGATTATAGTATAAGATTGACATTGAGTATGGTCTAGTTCTTAAATAAAACTTTGAGGGTTTTATACAATCTGTCTATATATAGTAGATGTTCTATATAAAATCTTGTTTAGTGCAATTTAAGCGATCACGTGATTAGGATCACTTGATTATCCTATTCCACAATTGTATGGTAGATGTAAGCTAAAACAGAAATTCAGAAACATTAGAAATAATACATATGATCTGCCGAAGGCTTGGGTAAGGTAGTCACGCATTCATCTGGATGAAAGGACATGGGTTCAATTCCCATCCCAAAACATTTTATTTTATTTTTTCTAGTCCGGTATTTTGGTAAAAACATGAAGTTTAATTTACATTGTTTTTTTAGTATCTTTAATTAATTAACTGTTTGTTCCAATTGAGTCCAAAATAAGCTAATTGCTTTTATCTTTAAGCATCGATGGCAATAATTATGCTATTAAATGAACGTACCAATAAATTAGCCAAAGTGTAATTGATCATTGATTTCCTGCTGAATTTAAAGCCTTGTTAGGAAAAATCTATTAAACGGGAGAAAGGAAATATAAAAATTATATGGAATAATTATTTTTTTTAATATGTTGTATCAAAAAGGTTTTTATTATAAGCGTTTATATCATAATACAGGCTTAGTGAACACAATTTACAAACTAATTTATATTTAATTTAAGAAATGATGAAAGAAATTATAAACAAAGCGAAAACAAACTCCAAAACACTGAAAGCACAAAAATAATTTAATTCAAGAAGAAATTCAATTTAAATTATTTCTGGAGTCAGTGTTTTTTCTATTGTTAAAGTATAAAAAATAATTTTAAATTAAATAACTTCTGAAAATCAACTAATATTGATTTTTAGTGTATACAAGTAAGTTTTTAGTAACTTTTATTATTACAATTTCAATTGGTAAGATATTCTTTATTGTTCGATAAAGAATACCTTACCAGTCGAATCAAAAGGAATCCCGAATCAGAAATCATTGAGTAATCTGTGTACGTGTATACAAAGTACCATAAAATTACATCTTCTAAATTAAAATTTAATACACATAAAATAAAAACTACTGGCCCAAACTGAATTAAATATGTATTTAAACCAAATGACAACTATTACGTATCGAGCAAAAAAAATCACGTAAATCGAATGAGAAATCTCTGCATAATATATAAAAAAACATACCATCCGATTTGAGAACCTTTTTAAATTGGTTAAAAAACAATATTAATGAACAACACGGAACAGAATTAAAACAGTTTTATATTGTAGCCAGTCGGTAGTAGATTAACACTTTAGTACCATATCACACCAACTATTTGCGATTACTAAATGTGGTTCAAATTATTACTCCTACTAATTAATTTACATCTGAAACCAACTGTACCTGTTTTTGTTGTAGAGGTACATGCTCTACAAAAAAAATGTTAAATTGAATATCCTTTTTTCTCGAGGAGTAATCCGTTTACTACCTAGCAAAGGGGAAGCGGCGGGCGTGTGTAGGGCTCGCCCAGTGCCTGATAAAAACGGCACTGGGAATACCAACTAAAACTCCCCGGTAATTCCGCAAACCTTCACGGCGCTGACCTAGGTTCTGTCGCAGTTATTCACCAGTATCCTAAAAAAAGTAAACTTTCTTCTTTATCTTTTAAAATAAACTGTCGTACGTCTTAATTAAAAGCTCGCTTTTTTTAGAGAGGAAAAAAGGCGCTTGTTAAAAATGATCAACATGGCGTGTGCAACGTATTTAAATTCAAATTTTTTTTTAGAGACGATAAGATTTTAAATTACAGATTTTATTTAGTTTAACTCTTTACCTTTCATTCCTGCCCAGTTTTATCTCTTTAATTCTTTCTTACTACGGCCGTCTGGTCGAATGGTCAGTATCACTGTTCGAAAGAGAACTAATCTTTGTATCAATAAGACTTACTGATAAGGTTACCCGATACTTTGAGTCAAAGTACAACAACTTCAAAATACGACCTCATTGAATTGGCCATACAATGCATATCGTGGCGGTTGCTAGCAGGTTGAAGTTAGATATTTATTGTATTGAAGATGCAGGGTTATAGTTGAACGGTTGTAATACACGTTATGTTCGTGCCGTAAATGCTTACGTCGTCTTTGAATCGCAAATTTCTAAGCTTTTGACATATCTATATAACTTCCCCAGATTTGTAGACGAATAGTGTGTTTGAAAACTTGGATTGTTTGTTTGGCATTCGGTAAGTGGATGTATGTAATTTTGAGTGTTTTTTAAAAATGGCTAACCAAAAGTTTATGAGTTTCTATACAAGAAGTATATACCACACACTATAAAAAATATATGTATCACTTAGAACCAGCTACATCAAAGAAAATAATTACCAATTAATGAAAATCCTAAGGACAACTTTTTTGTCTCTAGATAATCATTAATATAGTTATCACGCTGTTATGATAACAGCGTGATACCTATGTTAATGATATAAGCGATCTATGTAGCTCAAATCATAATGCTGTTCCAATTTTTAAAACGATTTCACTTGGCTTCTGGCAAATCGGATTTACGATCAATTTTGGCAGACTTTCGGAAGCTCCCAGAATTCAACTGAGAAAACCCCGCCCCAATGCGGAGATGCGACGACTACGAGAATCTGACTCGCCCACCTAAGTTAGGAATTTAAATCAACGTTGACTTGCAGAGATTGACCTGAATCCCAGCTAGCTGTTTGCTTTTTGTCGAATCATATAATTCTTCGCATATTACCGTGGGAAATTTAATATCCAATTCGAGTACATTTTATTCTTGATATTTAAATTATAAAAATAAAAATTAACAAAATCCCCAATTACGTTTCATACATTTCCTTTCATAAGTAGCAAATGCACCTAACCATTCGATAACAAAATGAGAAAAAACCATACCGAATCGTTCTAAAATCTTTACTAGAATGAAGGAAGGAAAGAGATGCACAGGTGAATATCACGTGTCGCACCGTTGTCAAGTAAAAGGCGGACAATGAAGCAGAGTAGCGAAGCAGAGGCAACGAGGTAGTAAAGCGAGGCCCATGCCGCTAGACCTAACCGATCATTTGTTACCTGTGCAGCCAACATTTATAACCCTCCCCAACGTGAGGCCGGGGAGCTTGCCCGGTAAATATGCTTAATTAAAATTACCACACGCAGCCCTCTAGGAATTGAACGCTGAACAAGAAGACACGTTTGATAAAACTTTCAAGACAGGAAAGGTCGTCTTGTAATTTTAGCCCTATGATTAACGAAGTCCCAAAAACGTTTTACATATTCTAGTAACAGGCACGATATTTCGAATGTCATGGAGGTGAACTTATATGAGATTACCGAAAAAAGAAAATTTTCGGGCTCTCCAAACATTTACACTCAACGAAGTTAACTATTAAATTTATTATAAAAAATGTGTTAGAGTTAATTTTTTTCATTTGTCATTTTGTGTGAACTTATGATAAAAAAATTGAATCCTCAATTGATGTAATTACCGTTTCAAGGGATTTCAAAATTCTTATCTAACACTATTCCACTATTAAGTCAAATGAAAACAATTCACAGCGACAACCATGAGTAATAATAATTTAAGATGTATCCGGCTTATATTTAATGGCTTGGTGATTATAAGCAGTTTCCGTAGGTTACAATATTAATTGGGCTTTGCTTATCCTGTAACCTTAAGGGGATCCTATATCAGCATATAGCTTAAAAGAGAATACTCTTGATGAAAATTCTCACAGAAATTTCTCAGCAATCTAATGATCTTCCTTGCCTCATGATGTGTAGAAATGGGTATAGAGTTTAAAAAAAGCTTATAATAGTGTAAAATCAAGTAAAACTGATATTAGCTATGCTTTTAATTATGCATCGCTTAGTTAGTAATGTTTGTTCTCCTTTATTGTTATCGATATAGAAAATGCTCCGCATAGTCCACTGAAAAGCCGCGTTTGGTTCTAGCTCCATTGTTTTGTAACAAGTTCGTTCACAAAAAGCTTTTTGATAATGTCAAAATGTTCCCGGCTCGCTTTTGAAATAGCATTCTTTTCACTTGTACAGTAGGATCGGTATATTTTTCTACTTTAAGTTTGGTTTCAGTTGATTGCTATGAGAATACTTAATCTAATATATGTGTGAATTCAGTTTTTCTTACATAAAAGGATAATTAATTTCAGAATAAAATTTAGAATACGATGTTTCTGATTTTGGATAAAATAGACTCTAACACGCTTGGTCTTAAACAAAGTATCTTTACGAACTAGCAGTTCTCTCAATATAACTACAAAATGGAAAAGGGTAACACCTGCTTTCATTATGATAATAACTTAAGAGATATTGTGCTAAATTTTCAACTCTAATGTAAATACACACATAATACTCAATTATCTGTTATTGACTTTGACCTAAGTATATCTCTTTAAAACTGTGTATGACTGTTTTATAAAAGATTATGTTGAACAGTCAAATCATTTACTTTATGTTTCAAATTACATTTGCCCAAGATCTAAATTTTTCACAATTAATGAAAATTCACATTGGTGGCACCAATTTCATTTACTAATTCGTTTATTCCATCTCCAAATTAAAAAAAAACGTATAGGTATTTGCGTTAAAGCCATCAGGTGCGTTGGAGAAGGCTTATCCTAAGTCATGGATATGATGAAAGGTCGGCTCGGTGGCAGGTTAATTAATTACTGGTACGTCAACATTAATTTCCAACCGTTTCAGTCAGGGACAGCTGTGGCCGCGATGTCGCCCTCCCCCCGGAATTACTTATATCTCTTCGATGATTTATTGCTATGAAATGGAAAATAGAAAAAAAATTAGTAGTAGTCAATATATATATGCAATCAATCACTAAAATTCATTAAAAATTTAGGAATTTCATATTTCTACATTAATAAATATTTTCTAACAACGCCTGTTTTTGCACTTCTAAATGCAAAAACATGTTATAATATTTGCCTTATCGTTGACTTGTTTTTGGCGACCAGATTCACAATCATAGAAGTTTTCATGTTTTGTACTTTTCTGTTTTTGACGTAAGAGTGTCATTTTTGTTCTGTTTTTCTTCTTGTTATCGTTATCGTTATCGAGTTATCTTGTTAGGCGTCTACTTAGGCTGCTATCTGCATACGCTTTCATAAGAGCAAGCCAAGTCTGTTCAGCAGTATCACAAGCGACCACAATAGGATAGACCATTTCGCTTACATTCAGGCAAATTTTAGATCTTGCACGTTGGTCGCGCCGCTTGAATTCTTCCGGAGTTAATTTTTCAGCACATGTAGATGGATGCGAGACAAAATCCCACAGTTCAGCGTCTATGAGCGTCATCTGCATGGCGAAGCTCCACGAATTATAATTAGCTCTTCCAATTAACTTTGAAATTGAATTATGTTGACTTACGGTCACGGCAGGGCTACGGTATGTCGAATTATCCATATTAAAGGTAGAATAAGCCCATAACCTTCTAAAATAAGGAAAGCAATTCCAATAGTATAGATCGCAGTGTATAATTCGACAAGCTTAAAAGAATGTGGCATAAAAATAGAATACAATATTATTAGAAAAAATATATGTCATAAACAATGCAGCCAGGGTGTTGTATATTATAGTTATATTATAAAAAGGTTTGGTCTAACAGTTTTGTAGTACTTATATGGTGGTGATTTGAAAATCTGAAATTTTCGTGGATATGGGTTTTATTAAAAAAATTACATATACACATGAATCAAACAAACTGAAATTCTAAAAAACGATTTTTATTAAAATGTCGGTTACTATAATTGAAATTAAGATACACACAATAAAAATAAAAAATACACTACAAAATGAATTCAAATACCCAACCGTACGCCACTACTAGCCACCATAAACACCCCAAAACTGGTTGTTTTGGGAAACCGGTTTTTATATATATGAAATATATATTAGTATGAAAGTGACTTGTGGTCCCTTATGGGCAGAAGCTTGTTCGTTTTAAAATAAAAAAGTTATGAAACAGGAATAATTGTTTTTATTGTGGCATGTAAATGAGGATCCGAAATAGTGTTTTTGAATAACGCCTCACAAAAGTTCTATCGAATAAAGTAATCAAAACGTTAGGAAATGTTGCTGTATTTGATATCACGGAAATGGCGATTTCGCGTGCCTCTATCATTCAATTTGCTACGAATTTTCACACTCCTCGAGCGTAATTATGTTATAGATTTCTTAGTAGGCCTAAACCATCGCTCACTCTGTGGAAAAACAGGATGGATGGATTTTATTATGGAAGAAAACGGTTTTTAATATCTTCTGTCAATATTTAATGGAGCTATATTGTAATATATTATGTTATATGATATTAGATAAACATACTCAATGATAAGTAAATAGTTATTTTGCGACAGAATATTAGGGGAATTTTTTATATCAACAGTACGTTGAAAAAATATATTACATTGTATTAAAATCAATATTGTACTTAGGTTTTAAGTAAAAACTATAACCTTAACGATATCAATCGTAACACTTACTAATAATATAAAAATGCCAACATCAACGGCTATTCAGTTAAAACACTAATAGGTTTCTTCTGTTATTTTGTATTTCAGCCTGCAAGTGACAGCAAATAGAATAGTAATAGATAGGCAACCTAGCCAAACGTAAAAATCAAGTCTAAGATTCTAACTATGAATTTTCTAACCTTTTGTTGAAATATGTCAATACTTTCATCTAAGAAGACGGAAAACTTTTATAAAACTAAAGTGTTTCTTCGGCAAGGTCTAAATAAATATCAAGTCTTTGTCTTCTGTCTTCTAGAGATAGTCTATCTGATATCTCCGCTTGGCATTCGTTCAAGTCTTAAGACGTGGTTAAGAATTCAGAGATACTGCTTTGTACTGTTATACTTCACATAATATTATTCGATTTATCTCTAATGTGTATACGAATGAATTGAGTATGTCAAATACATTAAGCTTTAACAATGGGATACTCGCTGATGCGCAGAATGCACTTTTAATCTGTCAATTAATTTTACCGACTAATACTAAAAATATTAGTTTACAACAAAAATAAAAAAATATCAGTTTTTATAACCGTTTCTACCTCGTTATGCATCCCTTACCCCTGGAGGAGTGTGGCGGTTAATAAGCCATTTTTTGATATAGAAATAAGTTAGCCAGAAGAGCATACGTGATGCGCATTGAACTCTATGCATACGTATCTTAGTTAATAATTTAATGTAATTACTTTTATAATAAAATAAGTCTTAATAATTAAAATTTATTCCTTTTAAAAAACAACAACCGCTCCTCGAAACTTGACTACCTTCAAAGAACTACCTAAAACTACCAGAAAAAAAAATATATTTTAATACTCGACATAATCACACTAAAACTGTAATAAATTTCAATCAAAAGTCATCTCTGTCATGTTTGTCAAAAACAATCGCAGTAACTCTGCTGAGAAGTTTTGGTAACTACTTTTTATATAAGCATTTTTCAGTAAAACAAAGTATAAAACTGGATATAATTAAAATTTACACTAAGGGTACTTGTGTCTTGGTGTCACACATGGATATTTAAATTTGCCAAAATACAATAAATTAACTTGAGCTCAGGTAGAGTGGCATAGCGCCATTTCATGCAATTATCCTAATTACGTTAATATAGCCTAGTTCATATTATAATTAGCGTTTTGACGCGTGCAAACCTAATTTTAACATTATTTAATGAAACATAAACGTGGTTTATATTACTGTTAAGTATAAGACAACAATTGTAGTTACATATTAATTTTACTAGGCAGTAATTTATCGCTTATGTTCAAAATAAATAAAAAACTAATTTACATAACAAAACCATGTATAACTAATATGTTTACAATAGTTATTAGTTGGATGTTATTGTGTGTAGAGAGGACGTTAAATCAAATATTTTGAAACTTGTAAATATATCCTATTCACCTGATAATGTCATAATAATTCTATGAAATAATGTAGTCGATGGAAGTAGTCATTACTAGCAGCCATATTTAAATTCCGTGGTGAAGTCTCCTTAATATTTTTTTACGAACGTAAATAATAGAGAACGCAACATAAATACAAGTCTAGATACACACATGCGAAGTCTTACTCGTTACATTCTTAGCCACAGCCCTAGTCTTAATTTTATAAACTAGATACCGATGCAGTTTGTCCAGTAATGGTATTGCAATATACCATGCGTTTCCGACATCGGAACATTTCAATTTGCCGACCCAGTTTAAGTTTTGATTTTAGCGGACAGACCAAAGTATTGAAAATAGCAAATAAAACAAGTCGTATTTGTTACATCACTTATCACTCATTGATTTTTCTTCGCCTCGAATAGAAAAATAAACTATTAAAATATCGAAAAATATTTAAATTTATTTAAATACAACTTTGGAACTGCGTCATCATTCCCATTTTAAAGTTCACGAAACGCACTCTCAAATCTTAAAGTATTTATTAAAACCATCTTAATGTATTCCTTAGATCTAATAATAAAATAAACAATCTAGGGAATGTTTATTGGTTCTTAGGGATACTTTGAGTTGGTTTTAATAAATACTTTATAATCAAAACTTCGAAAAAATGCACTTGTATTTGACAAATTACTCAAGTTAACTAATTATAGTATACAAAGACGTTTGTACAGTATAGCTGAATATTTAAACAGTTTAATTTTGATCACAATTCAATGTCAAAATATGTATAACAAAATTACATTTCATTTCATAATTTATTACTTATAATATTTCTCTCCCTCACATTATAATAATATTAATAATATTTATCCCACGCTTTAAAATTTTGAAAATATATTAATTCGCATAACAAATTCTATAGTTGCAGTATAGTGTCATAAAAATTTTATTCTGAAAATTGTAATTTGGTATTACAAGTCTGCAGTTGCTTAAAAGTACACGTGATCTCACGATGAACGTTCAAAACTTAATTAATTCAACGAAAGTCAAATCTAAGTGAAACCGTTTTTACTGAAACCTAGCAAAATCTATATATAGGCAGTTCATACCTAACATCTCATTTGTTTTGGTGAGCGGCGTTTGTTTTACAAAGTTTTAATTGGGTAAACAATTCACCGTTAACGAAGCACGAAAGGGCGCGCAAAAGGCCTCTAATAGATTTTTATTTTGCCAAGTTCCCCATAAAACATTTAAACTTTTCTGCTTTCTTTCAAAGTAACCTATACTTCTGCATATACAAAGGTTGTATATATATTTAAATGTTGTTCACAACAACAAATATTTCAATTTTCAGCCTTATAAACAAGATGAAGGAGCTTCATAAGCCAGAAGGTGTGATTTGTAAAGAACACGCACTTTTCGTTAGTGGTGGCCCTGGTTTTGGTGAAAGATTACAACAACAGCACAACTCCTCGAGTTTATTCTTCATTTTCACCATTTCACTCTGTTAAGGTACTATTCAACTCTTAATTATGTTATATATAACTTCCATGGAGTCTTGGGATTAAACGTTTTAAGTAAAAAAAATAGTCTTAACTCTTTTCACAGCGGCTTTTTTTTTACAGACTAGAGTGTATATTATTAACAAATATTTCTTTCAGTTTCATAGTCATGAAGTGTAGTAATGAAAGTTATATTTAACGACAGTATAAATTCAATGTCATCCCGAAATAATTATATTTTATAGCTAAATTCGATGTATACCGTAAAGTGAAAGGAAATAAGAGTTTTAATACCCTACCAGGGTTGCCAATCCACGATTGATGGTTATACAAGGTCCTTAGTGGTGTGAAAAATTTAATTCACACTTGAATAAGCTTTTCCTCTTGATTTAAGCTACTATATAAACTGTAAAATTTTTGGACCTTTAGTTATTGCTTCCAATATTAGACAGCAATCGGATAGGAATCGGGATCATATTGACATACTACATAATATATTTTTTACGAAACAATAAAGGCGAAATTAACTTACCACTAAAATACTAAACTTGATAATTAAATTTTTTTTTAATAATATGCGTTGAGATGGAGCTACATTACACACCAAAGCATAACCGCAAAGGTTTGATTACCACAAATAACGGATGATAACCTAAGCCTATGGTTGCATGTTGACCTAGAACATGACCAAGGCTAGTCGACAAACATGTCCCAAATGATCCGCACTCCATACCCACCGGTTAGCCGCGGTAACTAATAATAAACTTCCATGTTCCCGAAAGTTCCACTGATGTTTCTACTTAGTACGGCTTTAACTAAGCAAGTACACCTAAAACTTATGCATAGTTTTAACGGCTGGAGTCATAAACTAGAAAATATGTGTTTTCATTAAGTCTTAACTATTATAATTCTGATAGATAAAATTGAATTAAATTGTATAATTTTGAATGTTAAGGTTTAAGGCGTCGAATTTGACATATTTCACATGTATAATGTTGACTATTGTGGTTTTGCTTACCAAGCATTAACTTTTAGCATTAATATTTCTAATCCCTAATACGTCAAAATTCAAAGTTAGTAAAAATAACGTTTTGGTAATTGAAATTTATAAAAAAAAAATTTGGAAACAAAAATCATGGAGGTCAAAAGATGATCGTCTTCAACATTTTCGATACAAAATGAGATCTGAATACGGTTTCAATAGCTTTTCATTGTTATTCATGTAGTCATATTTCAGGTAATGGATATTGCGGGAATGCCTCTTTTTAACAACCTCTTAAGCTGATTGGAGCGTGGTTTCCCTCTTTCATCGAAGCGAAAGCAATTCATGTGAATCACTCACGATGCCCACCTATTTGCTTGCGAATAACGTTAGTTTACTTAGCATATGTTATTAAATGTTATATTTTATATTAACTGTTGCAGCTTCTTCAAACTTATTTTGATAAAAATTTAAAAGTCAATCTATTAATCAATCAAATAGAGAAAGTTACATAATCTAATGTCAAACTTACATGATTTTCGCACAATTACAACGTGGCTGAAAATGGTGCAGCCAAAATATTTTAATTAAAATAAAATTTATTTCTAAATAACGCTTATTTTTAATGAAACATTTAATAGCGTTTAATTATCTAAAAAGTTTGTTTATAACTTCAAATTTTATTCTTCGAAAATATTAACATAATCAATAAGCCTCGAATATCCTAGTCGGTTGTGAGAGAGTATGCGTTTAACCAAAAAAAAAACTATATCAAGTTACTACCATAGTTAAAAAAATCAAATCAAATTTATTATTTCAAGATTCTTCGTGCTTTGGAAGATGCGTAGTCCCAGTGGTATCAGCAACAGCTTTCACTCCCCAGCCCGCATTGGCTCAGTGTGGCGGTGTTATGGGTCAAGATCATCGTGTATTTCTCCCAAGTAAAAACTCCTGTTCCCATCAATGTGACGTATAAAAGCTGTTAAAGATCACTACCATAGTACATAAATTTAGAATAAAGAAGAAGAAATATTTCATTCTAAAATGTGTCGAAAGTTATAAAGTTCGATAATGAACCCGAACCAAAGCATGCTGGTTTTCTTAGCCATCATTGTACTAGCTAAAATAATAATGAGACTTTGAACCCAGATAGAAATTGGTGACTCTAAACCAAAAAAAATTGTTTAATAAGTCAAGAGCTTTGTTGAGCACGTTTTTTAAGGGTTTGTCATATTCAGAAAACATATAGATGACATATGCGTAAAAAATTACAATTATTATTAATGTAAAATGTCATGTTTCAATCATAATCAAACTGGAATGCGAGTGTTATAAATATTTTCATTTCATTGCACCAAAAACCACAATCCTAAAATTAATTTGTAAATTGCTCATTCATATACCACTAAACGTTTCCTTGTGTTTATCTTATAGTAATAAGGCTCAAAACACAGCGAGGTATCTCATTCTTCGATCATTAGCCAGATCCATCATTATTGAAAAATAGCAAGTCATCATTGTTTTCATATCCCATTATTACTTTCACTTGAACTCACGATAAACATCAATATCGGAAGAAAATCTTTCAAGAGCGTTGTTTTCGTAGCACGGCTCGTTTGCTACACCGTAGCCCTTCGCCCCGTAGCCATAGCTCCGTAGTCCGGATAGTGTGACGTCACAGTGACGTAACGACCGCACCCCCGCCTCGCCTCGTGCGTGCGTCACTGATTCTCCCCGCCCCCCTAAGTCAACGTTTCGCGCTCTCACGCAAATAATTCGCTAAAAACAACAGGGAGCTTATAGTTCTGTCTGATGGGACGGTAAAAATAGATTTCATTTAACGAAGCTTATAAATTCCATCTTTGTCAACGAATTCAAATATTATGATTCCATAGCATGCAATTTTAGACACGGTATGTGTTGAAATGTCACCATTTTATTGCAGAACAATGAAACTTCTTTGTCATAGTTATGGATGTTGTAAAAAAGTAATTTCCTGCCTTAAATTGCGAAAAGTTTTTATTGTTGTTTAACTTTAGTGCTATATAATTTATTGTTTCAACAAAGTCAGTCCTCACACGTAAAATAAAAACTATGCTGCTATCGCCACCTGCTTAAGTCCAAAACACTATCTAGCAACTAAGGGCATGGTCCACTTATACTTGCAGAACCTACTAATTATTTTTTGGATTGTTTTTCTTGGATACTGTACTTAGTATCGTGAAGCCAGCATAAAAAAACCTTAGACATATTTTCCGTCATCAAAGTGATAAGCAGCTAATGCTTAGAAAAAAACTTGATAAATTTTGTCCAATTCATGGAATGAATAAATCGTCACGATTTAATATGTGTGTGCGTCACTGTGGCCCGAACGAACAGGCAATTATAGTTCATTGTTTTACCTCCAACGTCTCCACCAGCCGTTCCGGTTCAAATACGTTGGCATTGGTACCAGTGTAATTTAAAATAATTTTGGCGTTAACCTACATATACTTAAGACTCTAAGTATTTATTTTTTATTTTTCATATTATTTTAAAGTCTAAAGTAAATGTAATTGTAACCATTTAGATAACTAATAATTATATCCAGCTCAAAATTAAATAGTATATAAATTCTATAGCGGCTATGCTATTTAAAATTGTGTCTAAAGAATTGTGTCTTTCGTTGTGCATAGTCGGCTTATAACATTGATTTAATTGACCACGACGTAGATTGTTTTCAGCATTCGCTGAAATTTTGAATTTCAGCGTTATGCCAATGCAGCAATGTTTCATAAAGTCTACTACTGACAATCAATTTATATTCGGTACGATACTGAGCGTATACATTAAATCTGAATTAAATCTCAAAAAGAATTATTAAAGTAATGTTTAATAATATCGCAAATCGATTTCATCATCTTCATTTAACAATATCGCAAATCGACTTCATCATCGTCATCATCACCTACTTTACACTCGTCCACTCTTGGACATTAGTCTCTTCTAATGCATACCACTTGAAAAAAAATTAAAATGGCTTAAATTTACTCTAGTTTCTTATTACCTTAACAGTACTGAAATCATACGTACCATAACTATCTACAATAATTTACATCCATTGCATAATCAAAGCAATAATGGTAACTGTTTCTCAATTACCAGCAATATTCCGTAACATATTAAAACCGTCTTTAGTTTAACAAAGTTCATACAAAATTTACCTAAAATTTTCGCATCTCTACCTATGCACTTTACTAGTGCTCCAAAATATAAAATACTAGGTGGTAGCTAAAAGGTTGCACGAGAACAACGTTATAACAAGCCATTTTAAAGAGTACTGCAATTTAAAGGATTCTGTTTTAATCTCTAAAAACAGGCACGAGAAAGTGTGAGAAAATATTACTAACAATTAAAATTTCTCGTACTCAATATGCTTGACTTCAGAATGTTCTAGCCTGTACCCTTTTCTTGTAACCTTTAAAATAATTTTAATAACAATAAGATAAAAAATAGAATACATTTATTATTGTTTTATAAAAAGGACGTTTAGAAATATATTTTATAATACTACAGAAATAACCGATAATATATTTATACTATATTAATTGAGTATTTTTTAAAACCTAACAGTTTGGTGTTTTGGGTTTTTTAGTATTTGAAGAACATGATTTAACTATACATCAGTTCTACTCTACTAAAATGCACTTCGCTTCAATTGTTCGTTTTCCATAATCTCCTCCTTTCACCCCCACATTCAATTACGCCGTTGTTTAGTCCGAGCCTGTTTGCCGAAGTCACGCGAGCCTGAGACGCTTTGTACGTTATGTATGCTGTAGGCTGCTTCTGGCAATGCAATAAGCATGCGCCTCCTACGATTTATTTTATTTGTTTTATTAAGGACATGCTTGATTGTAATCTACAAATGAGATCGACATTCAGTACAATTTTTCATACGAGTAATTCCTTTTCTTGAAATCGGTGGGAATAAAACTAAAAATGTCTATTTATTGTTCTGTCGGCGGAACCATATACGTATGGTTCCGCCATTAGAATGTGAAGAAGAAATTATTATGTGAAGATTATTATGTGAAGATTTCCGTTAGAACAATACTTTGTAAAAGGACACATTCTAACTACAGATATATTTATTAGAAAACGAAGGAGAAGTTGGTCATAAAGGCATTAAATAATTTGAATTTAAATCAATAAAGAAGCTCTTTGAGTAAATGTCACATCATCCAAGCGATTTAGAATATTGCCGCTGGAAATGAAAATGTCATTCAAAATTCTCGAATAATATGTAGAACATATTCGCGACCGTGGATAAGAAGACCTTAATTTATTTTAATTTATAGTTTGTTGTGTAAAAGTTGTATTATTTTTGTTTACTCGAAACAAAATGGTTTTAGTTATCATACATTATCTTATATATTAAGGTGATTAATGAGTTTTTAAATTGTAAGGTATTTACCATACTCAGCAGAGGTATATAGGGTTGAGTGATATGACCACGAGCACAAACGCATACACTCTAAGACGTCTCGCACTGGGCACACCTTTGTTAATGTAAACCGAAGTCATTAAACAAGGGTGTGAAAACGCGGTCTAGTCGTCGCACCATTCCAGGTATTAGTATGTACGTGGGCTCTTTTTCCTACACTAAGTGGCTCACTTGATCCGTGATCCAAGCCGTTAAAGAGACCCTCAGGTCAGTCTATCCTTCATAGCTCGAACGCCTTACAGACTCTAAGAGACAGCGGGATACCTCCCTGAAAGTGATGCTTACTGATAAAAAATCATCCAGATGCGAATTGCCCAAAAAAGAACTCAACAAAGTTCTCGCCTTCTTGAATCTAATAACGCTCTTAAAGCAATCTGTGGCAAATATAATTAGTCATAATTAAAAAAACGTATTTATTAGTATGTATTCTTATTTATTTAGTTCTTTCCTTCACCTTATAACGTACGCAACGCAGTGTGGAGAGCGTACGACTAGGATGAGTGCTTACCATTAACTATGCAAACGTCCGGTGATTAACAAACCTTGGTATAATCGTTATTTATTTTTATAAAACCTTTTATTGTATCATTCTTATTATCACGACAATGCCACTTTATCTTCAAAGCTAATTACCACACAGAAAACAAAGTGAAAGGGAACAATAGGAATTCTTAAAATTAAATATACAGAGGATGAAGGGAATGCGTCGAAAGATCTCTTTGTCGATGTGGGGACGTGCTTAGCGTATATTACCGGAACAATCCCAGGGGGGTAAAGCAGCGAAGGACGCGGGACAAAACGACCCGCGAGACGTGGAGCGGGACAAAATGTCCTATTGTAACCCATCGAGTTTTTAATACAAAGCTTGTCATGACGGGAAGGATTTATAATACATTTGATTGCTGGCGAATATTTATGTCTATTTCGAATGCTAATGCAGACCGCTATCAGGCAAATAGTTATAGTTGTCTATCTATTGTAAAACATTTGCGGCAGCGGCGACGAAAATTCGCCTATTTATTCACCAATTTTGTAATAGACTAGTAGGCAGGGTAACAATAGTAGGCTCATGATCATAATCATTAAGGCTCTCCATAAATTTAACAAATATGGTACATATGTGGGCCCAGATAGACACGACAACATTAATTTTATGAAATTATTGTTTAATATTTCTTACTAAAATTAGCAAAAAGATGTTTATATACTCATAACATGCAGTGAATTCACATATTTAATTATTTACTTATATTTATAAATTTAGTGATATTTAAAATCAACATAATAAATCTCTTGGCACATAAAAAACTTTGCTAATTAGCAAACCTTGGCTCACGTTGGTGGACCTCTTTGAGAGTGTAGATCATACATGATTTTTTATTTAATGTGTGCATAGCCTCTCAATAGCACAGAAATATTAATGAACGGTCAACAGTTTCTTACATATAGTGTTATGCTAGAAGAGCAAGACAAGTGGTAGCTATCATATACCATGAATAGATGGTGTTCACGCGCAAAACTAACAAGGAGGCTTCGTAGCGGGAGACATGCCGCCTCCTTGAAGTATGGATGAGCGGCGTGTGACTGTTTTAGAATAAAGCCGAGATCGGCGATGGTCTTTTGTTTCTTTTCTTCTTGTTGCCGACTATTTTCTTTTATTTTTACATTAGATGGTAAATACCATATTTTAATATTATATTATATCCTACTTTAATTTATTGTATTATTGTTCGCACGAACAGATGGCATATAAATGTTTTATAGAGATGTTTGAAATAATATAACTGTATACAAAAGAAATATTGCATATCATTTTTGTTTAATAATAACTATACATGTAAAATTAAATGTGTATCAATTGTACTTATGTAATTTGACCTCGTCTAAAATAAGAAGAGAATGATTGAAATAGTTTTTACTCTGTACATGTTTGCATAGTTTAAAAGTCTGCGTTACTTCAGCCTGATAGTAACTCTAATTTAGACAGTTATCAATTAACGGCACTTTTAGTCTTATAGTCGTACACTTGTTCTAACAACTACATCTTTCAGAAATGAAATAAAACATCCGCATGATGAACACTTTAGTGACGTTAGATCTAAAAATATAAATTGTGTGGGTAATAATTTATGATATTATTTAAAAAGTCTTTCAAGTACTAAAATGTACGACTATAACAGACAAACTATGTGTTTTTGATGGTTTTAGCTTGATATCTAGGACCTGACAAAATAGAGAAAAGAAAATATAATTGAGTCGTAGAATAACAATCGACAATCTAAAAATGGAGTGTATTCCCAATTCCACTGTATGTTGTTTTTGTATATTCGTTACGTGATTCTACAGTCGATTATAAACCAATTTTCAAAAATCTTATATTTTATTATTTAGAGTATAGTATTGAGGGAGTTCCAGTACCACCATGTCAGGATCTGGTGATGAGATCTCAGGAAAATCAAAGGCAACCTTCAAATTTTACTCGCACGTTGTTCGCGCCAAATATTAAGTAATGTCAAGGTGAAATTTTAAAGTAAAAAAAAAATATTTTAAAAAATAATGAAAAAGTGAAAAGAAAAAGTTTATAAATTTTGTATCTTATGCTCTTAGCATCAAATCAATCATTGAAGAGTCCTCTAAATCTTGGCCCTATTACACGAAAACCTGAACTCGTGATCGCTCGAATCACACGTGTACTACAAAATAGCTACTATAATACACACAAAATAGCGTTAGAAAAAAAATGATTTTTTTTTATAAAGCTATTGGAGTATTTTAACAAACGATAAACAAACAAGCAAGACGCTAGAGTTCACCCAACTTTGACCTTAAAAATTTAACACTCAAAATTGTGAAATAAATATTTTAAGCAAAACTAAAAACCAACTCCAAAACTCTGAAAAGGCAAAAATAATTCAATGTGAGAAATTGTCCTATTTAAAATTATTTTTTGGAATGGGGGCTTCACGTTTTTCTGGAAACAACTTAGCAACTTACCCGTTTTTGAAGTCGGTTAAAACGCTAAGAAGGATAGTACATTTAGGCGTACAGCTCGTGTAATTTCAAGATACGACACGCACACGAAGATGGAAGTAATTTTGACATTTGAATTACCATAGATACTTGGACACAGTAATATTTTAAAATTTTAGAGCTGTAATATTTTAGAGCTAGTAAAGTCGACGAAGTAGAAGAACTAAAGCCATAAAGCCTCCTTGTTTGGCTTCAAATTAGGCGATAAATGCTTAGTATTATTATTATATTATTTGTGAAACTTTGATGAGAGTAATATGTGCAATAATTGACTCTAATTAAATTGGTGAAGTTTGTCTGGTTTGGTTTGAACAATAAAGAGAATATTTTAATAAATGTTAAGGTGGTGTGAAAGACGTTGAATATTTTATCGTGGTCTTCCATTCTATTCAAGAAAGATGATGGAAACTCATGATAGGTACATTACTCTCCCGAGATGGATAGCAATGTGCTACATCCTTATTTCATTGCATTGACTGCATAAGTAATAATATACCCACGTTAGAACGGCGTGAGCAACAAGGAGCAAGTTAACTTAGTCGAGGTCGGCTTTCGATAGGGAAAACAAAGTAACTTGCGCCATGGTTAGTTCCTGGATAGGTTAAGCAAAATTTGTTATAGGGGACTGTAAGCCTTTGGTTTGGATATTACAGCAAATTCTTTTACTCACTAATCCGCATTACGCAGGCGAGGTCGTCTTATGACCCAAACTCGTTATGTATTTCTCATATGTAAGAAGGCCTATGCGCAGCAGGCTATATCTCTTCTTCATTATTTCTTTTATCGACTATTATAGATAATCTTATAACGGAAATAAAGACTATTGAACGTTTAACACCGTTAAAACAATAAAACAAGAAAAGAATAGTAGCGCATATTACGTTACATAAGGTTCAAGTTTTATTGAAACCTCAGAATGGCTCTGCGTAAGCTCACAAGCCCGCAACTAAGTTTCTTCTGAAAATATAAATTATTTTGTACAAGTCTTAACTAGGTAACTTCTGGAACTCTCTGCAAAATAGGTGCGTCGCATGAAAAAAATAATCAAGCTAATTCTCTCGCTTGGCTAAGCCCTAAGTAGGGCAACGAGAAAGCTTCGAATCTAATATTTTCAATCTCGAATCAAAGCAGTCTAGAGCACACAGTATTTTTTCCAAAATAATTCAATCAAGTTAGAACTAAGACTTAATAAATAGTGCAATGAAAAAGGTATTTAGAAAAAATTTAACCACTCCTAGGATTAAACTTTGATAAAATATAAAAATTGTACAAAAAACGTAACTATCTGTCGTATTAGCGAAACATTTCGATTCAAATGGTATAATGGAAATTACGTTTCATTTCCGGACTATGATTGAAGTCTCCGCCGCGCCTACCCATAGGGGCTAATGAACAGCCCGTGGCTTTAATGTTTTGTTCTCTATACTACAGTACTAATAAAATATTAGCTTCAAAAAGATTTTCTGTTTTGATTAATCTCAGATTTGCGTGCACTTTTTTTCGATATAAAAACAATAATTAGAAGAGTATTAAGTCCCTTCAAATTCAAATAAGCTATAATATTTCATACTTTTAAAATACGATCACATATGTAGCAGTATTTTTAAATTCTAAAAAAATCTTGAATTTTCGTAGTATATATCTACTATTCAACACTATTGACAAGAGCTATATTAACCGAAGCTTAAAGATAAGCTGTGTTTACACCCCGCCTTGTGAGAACCAATTCCTACCTTTGTGAAAATTAAGAAATTATGAAATAAAAATCACATAACCATATTTTAACTTAACTTGAGAAAATTAAAAAGATAAAATATACTCTTTACTATTAAAAAGAGCGTGTAAAACATAATATTTATTTATCTCAATAGTTTTCAAATTGAGTGCAAATGACTACAAATATAAAAAAGGAAACAGTACAAAATTCTTGGGAAAAACATAGATAGTATTAAAAATAAAATAAACCGCTACGTTTACGTCTTAAATGTGCTACGTAACACTTCTGCATTGTCTACAAATTTTGCAGTCTATCATGATTATGTTAATATCAATAATAAGATATGCACTTCTTATTTGGGGTAATTCTGTTGAGTCCAGATTATTTCTTGTACTAAAGAAATGTTTAAGAGCCATATGTGGCATATCTTCTCGAGAGTCATGTAGACCATTCTTTGGGGAACTAGGTATGTTACCTCTCCCCTGTATCTATATACTCGAGGTAGCACGCTTCGTAAAATGTAATATGAGGCTCTTTAAAAATGCATCTTATTTCCTTGTAATTCAAGAAACTCTAAAAGACTAGTTTATAAGTTATATCCTAAAATCACAAATTGCCTAAAACAGTGTGATGCAATGCCATACCTAATAAAATTAAAAAATTACCAATACAAATATTTAAAACAAATTTTACAAAATTGCTTAATGACTAAAATTTTTACAACATTACTTTTTGTATACTATTGCCACAAAAATTATATACTATTAACATCTGTTAACATGTATAATTATAAATTTACTATCTTAATACCATTGACATATATAATTGAAATTGAACATTTTATATAAATAATTTATTAATAATTATTATTTTGGTATAATTTTAATTCCTCATAAGAAAATAATACTTATTTGCATGCCACAATTAGTGAAATATGAGAAACTTAATGTAATGCTTACAATTATTATTATTATTATTATTACATAAAATATATCTATGATTTTGTAACGATGCACGTCAAATACAACGTTTGCGGGTCCGATGATTACACTAATAAGGTAATTAAACACCCTGTACAGTGGTTTGTAATGTCTGTATACAAGTCCAATGCCAAATTGCCGACAAATTAAGCTATGTTGACACGGACGGTGACAATAAACAAACCCATTAGCGATACCTGAAATAAGCAATTTATTTTCGTCCAATGAATCTATTGTGCATTTATTCTTATCTGCACAAAATAATTAAGTAGCTTTTGCTTGTTCTCCCTATTCCGTAAACGGAGTATTTTTTCTTTAATTTTTCTATTATAATAATAATTTTAAAATAATATTTCTCACCAT
This sequence comes from Acentria ephemerella, assembly GCA_943193645.1. Taxonomy (NCBI): domain Eukaryota; kingdom Metazoa; phylum Arthropoda; class Insecta; order Lepidoptera; family Crambidae; genus Acentria; species Acentria ephemerella. Next base: position 4,914,499 of record OW971875.1, on the reverse strand, counting down.
CACACGTATTATTTAACCCAAATTAAGCAACTTTAAGAGCGTGTGTTATGGATATTAGATAACGGAGAAATTTTGATACTAAAATGTATATAAATATTAGAAATATACTTTATAAACATACAAACATCCATGTGTCGTGAACAATTATTTGTACTCATTATACAAATATCTGCCCCTTGCCATGCCCTGCCACCTTGGATCTCTGGCTTAGGTCTGACGGTCGTGATAACATCAAACCATTAATATGTTACTTTAAAAATGATTAGTAAACTTGTTAAGCGATCGTTATCAGATAGAATTATAATTATTGTAGTGAAACAGAAACAGAAGATGTATCGCATCAGCAGTAAATAGTGGAATTGAAAGTGAAAAATCTTGAATCGTACTCTGAAAATGTCTTAATCACAGAGCTACTCATGATGATGAGCCATTATCGTTCTCTTTTTATGGTAAGCCTCGCCCATTCTACGGATAGTAAAAAATAACATTTTAGAGTTTTATTTACCATATCCCTTTTTATGCTGGCGACCAGCATAAAACGCTGTTCCGAACCGATGAATTCTTGTAAAATATGAATATTTTTGTAAGGAGTGTTTTGATAAGCCATAACACGTTAGACTTGAACAACTCCATATACCTTATGTATCCTATCATTTCAAAGGTTGTAAAATAAGCATATTGTATCTATCTTTACAGTTACTAAATAAAATTAATTAATTTTGGTAAGAACTGTGACCAGTTGAATAAAGAAATGAGGCGAATTTGACCCAGGGAGTCTCCCCGTAGCTCGTGTAGAAATCACAAATCAAAGTACGACATGAAATTAGAAAATTCGCTGTCAAAGTTCATCGAAAAGTGTAAAACATTCAAACAAATAGAATTTATTTGATTATTGACTTTTGCACTAACACAGCCGATGTTTAAATTAATGTAGTATTGTCGTTGTTTCTTCGCTGTATGCCCACCACACCACCCAGTGTATGAAATTGACAATGATTTCATTGTCAATTCTCAATTTCAAATACTGGGTGCCATTTTGAATACCAATCTTTGTATAATGGAATCGGGCTTTAAGGTCCTAGCTAAAGTACAAAATACCCTCTCCCAAGGTGAACTAACCCGATCGATCGACAACCCTCGAGATTGGAAGGATTCACGGATTTAACCCGGAGCTTGTTGCGGCATGTTCCGCTACTACAGAGTCAGCTCACCACAGTGACTTTTAAAGACATCTAATAACGTCTAACCTTTTTGACTAAATTGACTTTTATACTTGACATTTTATCTTAAAATTACCAATATTTTTATATATTGCATTAACAACCAATATAATGTGAAATATAAATATGTATTGACCCCCCACAGAAAAATATTGAGCATCACAAACTACATACTTAATCAGATATCATTGCTTCAACAGACGAGAAGGAGACTCGTTATAAATGTAAAATTTTCACAATTTACTATTTAAGTAAAACCATTTCATAACACAAGCTCTACAACATTTGAAATATGAATACATATAACGGCCTTATTCTAAAATACACTCAATTTTTAAAATTTAGTTTTGTGCAGTGCATTTCGTTCTGTCAATATAATTGCAAAAAGGGCAGCTGTCATGTCACGAAATGGTTGTACCATTGTAACGGTAATGAACCTACTTAAGGGCACATAGGAAGCATCTTGCTATACCGCCTATAATTGTGTATGGTTTCTAAATGTCAAAAATTTTTGCTATCCTTTTTCTTTACATATCAAAAGTGTGCTGTCATAAGCAGGCCCAATGTCTAATGTTTACTGTTGTTCATAATAATATATTAATATGTATTGTAACCTTTAATTAATGTTCATCATCATCTACGGCCTATATATCTCACAGAGGCCTTTCTACATTGGAAAGGATAAGGAATTGGGCCATAACACTTCCACGTTGGCCTAATTTGACTGAGTGGCGGTTACCGTTACATCCAGGACCAACCCAACGGCAGTCTTATATGCCTTCCAACGCACGGATGCGCTCGAGTTAACAAATTTGATTTCTACGTCAGCGAGCTCCCTATCTAACTAATCTTACGATTATTATTAAATACATACCGAAATAAAATGTGTGTATCGCAACACAATATTTTTAAGAGTGTCATCAAATAGGTATGATTCAGAACAGCTATGCCAATGTAGTAGTCAACGGTGTTTGATTTCCTGCAGCTTCTCATGAGGCACACGCCGAGAACTACGGTTTGAGACTGAACCCTTCATGTTTTATGCAATACTATAAAACAAAACTGATCTAAGCATGAGCAGAGTATGCTTATAAGCAATCATTACAGTACAATGGAAAGGGAAACGCAACATGCAAGAGCTTTAAAATATCATTAATTTTCAATTATTCATATCGTGTTGTACTTAGAGCTTTTCACAGCATTGTGCAATTCACACAAGCCATTTTTTCAATTTAACCTCTTGGTGCCTTTAGCACAGATTACTTGATAGTTACTATCTATACTCGCGAATTACAATATTGCCGATATTATAGAAACGGCTAATTTGAAAATGAAAGAAAACCTAAAAGGTTTCTTTTAATATTAAAACATCATTTTTAAAATAAAGGTACGGCAGATAACTCAAATTCCTTCCGAGGTATTTCTTAAATGCCAAATACAACAGTGAAAGAACAGAATTTCTGGAGCAAAATGCAAAATAGATTTTCTTGTTTGATGTTTCGTTTTTCTGAGTAAGCCCTCTGATAAAAAGCAAAAAGGAAGTCCATATACAAGAATTGTAGTGTAGTGCAGCTGTTAGCGCTGCACACACCGCCGTTCCAAGGTTCCTTTAGACGCCCCTTTTGATGACAACCCATGTTGCAGCTCTGTGCTATCCATTTTTCATGAAGGATTAAGCAGAAACGAGGTTAAAAACTTCTTTTTGCAAACTACTCTTTAAAAAAGAACCAGATTGTTTAAGGTCTTTACTTTGCATCTCACTCAAAAATCTTTCTATTTATTTGGCTTAACTTTAAAATATTTATATTTTCTTTCAAATACCAGTTAAAAATATTTTAATATATTCGTGCATCTTACTGCAATAGGTATTGGGAACTCTTGTTTTTTCTTTAATTTTCCTATGTTCGTGTTTGTCATTTTTAGTTTAATTTTAACCTTTTTAACACAAATATGATTAATGTATGCTTTAAACTAATCTTGAAATGGTTCCAACTATCGGTATTATTAATACATAGAGATGAGTGTATTTCGTGAGATGTAATGTCAAAACAATCTGATAACACCTTTATTCTTAGATACACATAGCTGACACATCGCAGAATAAGAGCAATGGATTGAACAGCCAACTTGTCGACAAATAAATCACGTTTCACTTTACCATATATACTTTCCTATTCGAATAGCGATTAGAATCTAATGATTTGAATTTGGTATTACTAAGTGTATTACTTAGGTAAAGATTTCAGAGATACGTTACAAAAATGTAAAATATTTTTATTTCTTCATTGTTAAATTACTTATTTCCTAAGCTCCAAAGTTTTATGAATATAAAACTTTTATTAGATTAATATTTATTACTGAAAATTCATTTTTCACTGACCCTTTCGTCGAATTTTCGCAAATTCTTATGATTTTCTAAAGTAATGGAATATATTTGGTTCATTTGCTGTTTATTGTTTAAAAAGTACATATTTTTATATTATAAAGATAAAGATACTTAGACAACTCTTTAAAAACCTATTTCCCAGTAGCCATAAATCTCATCAAAAATGGATATATTTTTCATGATGGGTCTATTGATATATCATAGAACCGTTTGTTATATAAACTTTCCAAATTATTGGCGAATCTGTTCTGACCACTAAGCTTAGTCACTGCGCCTTGCAACACCGGTGTTGACACTGCCTTGAACTGCTTACTGATTTTGGTATATGTGGACGTACTTATATAATATAATAGAATAGAAAAGAATATATCTTTATTGTACATCAGCTAATTCAAGTAGAGAAATACACAAAAATATTTCACTAATATTGCACAAACTTTTGTTGTTGATTTCTTATAGAAATAAGCAGTACCTTTGTACAATTTTCTAATATTCTGTTGTGTCCTTTTAATTATATTCGTGTGTACATAAATTGTTAAATAATAATAAATAAAGGGCGACCAGAATGGGGTCGCTAAAAGCGATCTCTTCCAGGTAACCTTAGGATGGACAGAATAATCCGTTAAGGTGAGTTATATAAATAAATAGAGACTATTTTCCTATTTTTATTGGAAAATTACCAACACATAATTTATTTTATATTTAAGGAACAATAAAATTGTGATTTTGTGCAAGGAAGAAAAAAATTATTTTTTATGTATACATATATAAATTTTTGTATTGTTACTCTTAAATATTTTTACTTAAAAGCCATTTTCTATTTTCTCTATTGCATTCGATAATCTTCAATGAACTTCACCGAATAACATTCCTTCATCTTCCTTCACGGAAGAAATCATTGTAAAGGAACAAGATAAGCTTTAAAAGGAAATAATTAGCGCACGAGAGGTAATAAGCTATGGTCGGTAGATTTCCTTGGGTGCACGCCAGCGGGAAATGCACCGTGCTATTAAAGTATACACTTAAGTCTGTAAAGTGGAAAATTGTTATTTTTCTCGTATTAACGATGCAAATTACAGCTAGGGGCTACTCTTTCTAAAAGTTTTGTATTAAGATGAACTCTAAAAAGATGTCCACACCTACACAGCTATACAACACTAAACAACACTAAAGCTATTTTTCTTGAGATAATATTACGACGCAGACAAAATCTTTTTAGAGCTTCTCATTCTACAGCAGAATATTGTAATGTGATGGGAACTAACTCTAATATTTTTTTATTATGAATATATACGGATGTCGATCGAGTGGTTAGTACACATGTCTATTTTTCCAGAAATCTCGAATACCGGCAAATATTTGTATTTCTAATATTTAGATACTATCATTACTATCTTTATTTCTACTTTATCTAGTATCTATAATACAAGCTTTTTATTATACTTAATTAGGGCTATTTAATAAGTAATAGCTAGGTAAGTGAGAAAATAAATTATTAACATTTTGCATTCATATTTAATTAAGTGCATGTTTAGACGAAAAGTTTTGTAGAGACAAGTATGTTACAACGTAAAACCTTTTGCATACAAACTATGAAGCAATAAGCACAGTTCCTAAACTTAACGAGAAATTAACTACACGGGTTAAATTGAAAATTAGCTAAAGTTTGATATTCTAGTCAGAATATTATCATACGAACTTTTAATTATGATCGAATATGTTGATTCGTGCGAGAAAGATATTTAAGGCATATCTAATGCCTATTTCGACCAAGAAACTATTGATATTAGTTGTGTGAAAGCAATGGAAGTCCAAGATGTGGAATTATTTTCCAGTGGGTCCTGAGCGTAACCCCGTAGCTGCGACGGAGGATTTATTTATTTATTTGCAACAACAAGCAGTTATAAATTACTACATTAATATGAAAAATATTAAAAATAACTTAATAAAAGATCCACAGTGTTGTCCAAAGCTTATAATATAACGGATTGCACTACATGTCAAAGTCAAATCATATATTTACAAGAAACACGGTAAATTATAATAACAGGTCTTAGATTTTTAATATCCGTACTTTTATAACAAAATTGGCATTCAAATATCATATTAAAATATTAAAAATTATAAAAACCAAACTTAATATACATTATGAAAAAAATATATAAAATAAAAATATATGTGCGATGTGGTCGCTTGATACTACAATGATGCTATATATAAACATTAAAATTAATGCTAGTAAAGATGTGCAAATGAAAAAGAAATATTAACAAATAGCGGCGCCTTGGTATTGTTTAGATTGTCGGTGACGATTTACCTCAAAAAATTTTAACTGTTTTATATCGGAAAAGAAAAGTGTTTTTTATTTATTATTTTCCAAACGATTTTTTGATTTTTTTCGATAAAAACCTTCAGAGTGCTTTAAGAAACATATAAAAAATAAACATTCATTTTAATAAATAAAAAATAGAAAGCTCTTACTAACAAGGAACGAGAAATAATATTAATAATAACAATAAATAGGTCACGTTACCAACATTTAAGGAATTTATTAATTATAAGACATAAAGACATCAGCGTCTATGATGTCAACAAACTTGCAAGTGATTTCTTGACATTATATGTATCTGTTGACTATAGATGTCATTTATCATTCTGTGTGCGACCTACTTACTAAACGTTTTTGACATAATAAAGTTAAGCCTATGACGCTACCCAAAAGAACTTAGGCCTTTAAGTAAGTTAGTTAAGTTTTTATTAAGATTTAAGTAGAACTCATCTAAAAACTAAACTAAATATCCACTAAATATTGACTAAGATTTACGAGAACAATTAACAATTGAATTAAATTAATCCAAATTATTGTGTTAATTAACATAACGATCATTTAAGTATGATTTATTCCCATTACAGTACCTTATCTAATTACAAATACAAACAGTAATGCTACGATTAAAATAATTAGCCTTGCTGAAGGCCAGCACGAATGTCGCGGCCGTTGGATTACAGCCAATGTAATAATACAGAGTGCTAGCTGTTACATCCTATCATGCAAATAAAGAATAAGGAAATAAATGAGTAATAAGGATGTGTCCACAGAAAACTTTAGACTATCGACAGTAGAAATGGGTGCCAATAATTTTAATGTCTAAAGTACCTGTGTCATTCAACTCGCTTATTTATACCTTTTCTTAAGTCGGTTAATATTAAAATCATCTACAAATAAGGCTAATGTAATTTCATCAGTCAGCCAACATAAATTTTTGAATATAAAATGAAGAAAGAATGAAAGCTTTTTTATTTCAAATAAACAATTATTTTTTTCTATACCACTTTATGTAATGACTATGTTCTATTAAAAGCTAGTTTGTGTTTTATGTCAAATAATGTAGAGTAAATAGATAAATTGTCTTGTTATTTTTCTTAATAACTACGTTGTATGCTTTCTTTAACAAAAAAAAAAACAATTTAAACAATTTCAACCCATTTTCACCTATTATTAAATTAGGCACAATTCATACACTACAAATTCTTCATTAACACAGACTACATTCTTACAGGTGACTAATTATACTAATAAATATGCTTCAATGTTACATTAATCTTTTTTATTATTAAAAGCATATGTAAAGAATGATTTGATTTAGTTAACTAAGAAGTTTGTTATTTTTCACAGTTCCAAGACCTGAGTGTTATATAATATTAATCAAAACTTGATATCTTCACTTGTTTCTGAGAGAAACGTCTTGGCAGATATATGGAAAAAGGAAATACTAATAAAGGGAACAAGTATACTAATAGTATTCTTAAATATACCGAGTAATCTATTTTCTCCTTTTGTTTATCCGAAAATGTAAGCTGTGCCCGAAAGGGTCGATAATTTCAAAAATATTCTTAAGATCAACATATTATCTAGGGAATGCAAAATAAAGAATTGAATTAAATTAAAATGTTATATAAGATTCTTTCTTCTTTTTTAGATACGGCTCCTTAAAAATATCTAAATAAAAATATAATACTTTTCGCGATATAAATCTGATCCCTAAAGAAAGGTATTTATTTTGATATTCAAATTAAATATGTATGTCTTTGACGTTTGAGAAACGTAAAAATAGCCTTGTATAATAACCTATATTGGGAAAATTATTCTTTTAAATATAGCTAGAAAAATTATATATTTTTCATCATGTGAAATTCACATTTATACTTCAGAGTAAGTTACAATACAATAAAAACATCGGTGTTACTTACCTTTATATCATAATCGGTGAATTTCCAATCAGCTATTAGTAATTCACGTTCCACCACCAGTAAAAGTTTCCGATATCGTCAACACGAACGTCGACGCACAATTTACACAAACTACCAATCAATTAATCCACGTTCAACTAACACCGATTATGTAATTAAAACCAACAGTGACTAAGTAAAACTACGACCCTTGTCAGGCACTTTATAAATGTAAATGACTAATGTTTCGACGATATTTTAAAAGCACTCGCTAACGCACAGTAATAAGTCAGGAAAATTTCGATAAAGATTTAATTTTAGATTAAAGTCAGAATGTCCATTCTTGAGCAGCGTTCCATACACGCAATCGAGACCTGAAACAAAATCATTGTATTGTAAAAATCAAATCTATTAATAGACGATTTAAGGTTGAAATTAGGGAAATACTTGCAATGTGGCAATTAATTATATACAGCATTCTTGCTACACGTTACAATGTTGAAAGTCACTTGTTAAGTTTTGTGCAATATTTTTACTTTTATGCGCTGTATAGTATAATAATGGTAAGTTTATGGTGATCACCTGCCAATTTAAGTCGCGTCGACGTTGTAACGTGTATATAAATTAAAGTGATAATCGTGATGATTTCTTAAGAAACAACAGGACGGATAAATAAGAAGATCAGTAAGGTCATTAATACCATCAAGTTTTGATTCTTCTAGCTTTGGTACAAGAGCTGTTAACAAAAATCTATTTTCCTTGCCACTTCAACTTGAGGTATTTACACTAATACCCCTTGTTTACCGTTCTCCTTATGATCAAGCAAGCGTGACTAAGGGTTCTCGGCCGGTATATATCATAACTTTGCAATCAAATCGCCACCCGCCTGCGGTACCATTTGTATCACAATAGCCAGCTACGTAACAGCGGATCAACATCTCAAAGAAATTTTTGCAAAAATTTCTTCATCAATCTTCGCCGTGCAAAAAGCCGGCAAGACTAGACGCTTGATTTATCTATTTGAATATTAGCTTGGGAAGTAGGTCGTCTCCCAATACTCGCGGATAGCGGGAATTGTGGCCAAGAATTCTTATATTATGGTACGCATCAGAGGAAATTTATGGCAAGCGATTTTATTCGTTTTTCGGCGGACAAGGACAAAGCAATCAGAGAAAGAATGATGCAATGGGGAAAGATTATAATTCCCGTGTAAATACGGAGTAAAATAATACAGAGACAGAAAAGTAAGTTGAAGACATGTTGAAGTATTGTGAAACAGATTAATTTCGCGTAATTGAATCACGAACATCACACTCACAAAGTTTGCTATAAAGAACTTGCAAAATTGTAAATAATTTGGAATTAAATTTGAGATGTAAACTTTATCGCATAAAGATGTCTTGTAACAGCTAAAAGTGTCTTAAGTAATCGAAGCACGTTAAAGTGTGAACAGATCGGAAAGAGATGAGTGACTGTTAGGTATTTCCACACAGAGACCCACACCAATTTTAAGGCAGGTACAACCGGAATAACTATTATATTATATAGTTATTCTTCTCGTTGATATAATGATTGCACGAATTCTGCATTGGACCCAAAACTACACTACTGGAAGAGCAGTATCATAAAGGTATTTTTTACACATTTGTGAGCATTAAATGGCGTCAAGCTTTGATCGCTGTTGGATGAGTGAACTTTCCTTCTAGTTACTGTCCAGCTTAATGTAGAAAAACTACTCCCGGCAATTATAGGATATCGCCTGTGGTTGTTGACGTCACAATTAAAAGCGTTCATTATAATAACTTACCACAATTTTAACCATTAACTATAACATATTTATCAAGGAAAACAAAAAACTAACGCCTGATGCTGAAACCACAAACGAAATATCAATCTTAAATATAAATTTTGCTATGCTTTTCCTATACATTATGGTATATTGGAATATACTGGAGCTTGTGCTATAGATACTAGATTAGCCAATCAATGTCCGCCACCTACCCAATTATTGCGGACAGTAAAGTTCAATTTACAATTCAAGGAAGTTTTTTCGGCCAATTTTAGTAGCTGTGTTTCGATACCGTAGTCTAATTATCAATTTTTATCTTTGGTCCTAAATCTAGCAAATTTATCTATTTTTTACATCCATAAGTAGTATTAAACGTAACATGTAACATAATATTTTGAAGAGACTTCAAATCCAACTATTTTTGTTAGTACTCCATGGATAAATTGTCTAGGCACGGCAATGTCCCAACCCCACTTGATGTAATGTGAAAAATCTAAATTAAGATTATTAAGATGTTATTAAAATACATATTACTATATAATACCTACAAGTGAAATAACTAAATATTTCACTCTATATTAAATGTACCGTAGGATTAATAGATATAAGGTAACATGGGATGTTATTTTTAGAATACGACGAAAACTTACTCAAACATTCTGAAGGCTTATTTGCTGTTTTTGGTTTTTACTGGAATTCCATAGGTCCCTTTTACATAAATATTATATAATGCCCATTATATACCGATATACTAGTGGCTTTTATTAATAAGAGAGGTAGAGCATTGCACATTTGATACACCCGTCTGGGGTTAATATCCGTCCTCACTGAAGTTCGCAGCCAAAATAACACGACTGTGTTGTAAAGTGTTTCTGCTAGTGTTACCGAACTATCGATGGTTCCACAATGTTCTACAGTGTTTTTCAGAACCCGTCAACATCGTAGATGCTTTTATCATATATAAAAAACCGTCTCCAATACTTCGCCACAGAGGTGCAGCTGTTGTTTTCTTACAATTTGACATCTGACGACTGACAAACAAGATCGAAAAAGTTTAAAACGATTCAAGGAATAAAATTTTAATTCATTATTATTCTTTCATTACAATACAACTATAAAAGACAGCAGACGTCTTTTGACGTTTCTTAAACGACGACTTAAGCATTTTAACGCGCATCAATATCGTATTAAAAGAAGTCAAAAATCTACGGATATTCTTATTGTCGACTATCTTGATGTTCCTAGAAATCATTCTATCTTTTATTGAATTGGGATGAAAGAAGTGTGAATAATTGAAATTTAGTCCTTGCACATTGGAATTAGGGGCCACAATCGTCGGTAAAACAAATTTATTGATAGGTCCAATAAGTTTATAAGTACTAAGCAGCAATACTATAAAAAATATAGTTTGTATTTTACTTCACTAATTGTCACGTCTAGAGCTGTCGGTAGTAACGATACAGTTGACAACTACCGTTTGTTGGCTATCAATAGAATATCGTTTCGCTATCAATATTTGTCAATCGATCAGTATACTTGCGCCTGCGGTGAGTTAGGTCGTGCGCATTCACTCTCTGAAAGCGTTGCCAAAGTGGGACTAGTCTTTTAAGGTATAAACATATTTGAATATGACCAATATCGTAACCCATGTGTCGTGTTCAGTGTGCTATGAGCGTTTTTAGACTACGGGAACGTCGTCAGCTTACCATCAAGCAGGATGTACGTTTATTTGTCATCATTTTCATATAAAAATGTATAAACAGGTAAGGTAAACGGTTGAATCAGTTTTAGCCATAAATTAATACTTTAATTATTTATTTTGAATCTGCAACAAGTTCAGATAAGCTACGATACCCGACTTCCGGATATCTTTAATATTTTTATTAAATGTGTTGAATTCTTTCTTAGGATTTATATTCACCCATTGAATATTTTTTCACATCATTTAATAATAATCTTTTTTCTAATTTGAAGTAAGTAATAAACCAGTTTTGGTAGATCTCCCTATGTGTGCAGCAGGTCTACCAAGCAACGGTTTCCGTCTTGAATCAACATTAAGCACGTCTTTGCATTGAAACATAATTTAGTTCATGTTATCCCGCTGCCCTCGCGGAGTTTTGTTAAGATCTAAGTTTCACAGATGGAAGCGATGAAATGTAATGAGCCGTGAGTTGACTTTCCAAGACCCTATTACGAATTCTGACGTATAACTAATAACTAATATCGTCTATACGGCCAGGTTTCAATCGTGTCGTAAACCGTATTATTTTAGATATATAACTCACGCTATAGAATAATCCAATATTCATATTTATATGATTTCTCAATAATCACACAGGGGGACGAGACTTCGGAAGATGAAACAAATGACAATTTTTTAAGTACCATTCTACATTATGTATATATATTATTCTTATAATACTTCATCTTTATGTCAATAATATAGTTTGATTTCCAAGATCAAATGCACTATAAAAACTAATACATTTTATTTGAAATAAACTTAATCATTTTATTATATTTTAACTGTTTTGATAATAGGATAAGTATTTGTTGAGTATAGGATAAAACGTCTGCTTAGCAAAAGTATGTCCAATAAAAACCAAAATTTTGCTGTCAAAATTAATTTTCAATGTCGAATTTTTCATCAAGATCACTGCTGTATCAATTGCATCAATTACATTTAGGGTGACGTTATTGATTGGGGTCGCGGTTTAATTTTCGAGAACTTAGCTTTGTAGCCTGGGAGCAATTAGGCGAAAGGGGAAATCGCATCTCTTGCTTGAAACAGTAACTCTCCTGAAATAAATTACCGTTCGGCAACGAGCGCATGTTTCCAAGGTACACATAGTGATTAAGTTACCTACATACTTGGAATATAAAATTTAAGATAATTTCTTATTGATACAATTTAATAAATAAAAAAAGAGATACTAAGATCAATATCTGCTATATTGATCTTAGTATCTCTTCTAATTAATTAAGTACAGAATAAGAAAAGTATGGAATCTCTATTAAAAAAATACAAATTTCCTCTTCTTAGATCTATATCTATTAGGTAGATACACATTACTTTAGCTATAATATATAAGATACCATTCAATTATGCAAAGGAAACCGTACAAAATTCGTATGATAAGTAAGTAGCTTATTTGGAAATATAAATTGAAATTGAAAAATAATTTATTTCACACGCTGTAACAATAGATACACACACAATGAGAAACACAACTTTTAAAAGTAAAAATAAATAAAGAAAAGGGATAACATGTTTTTTTTTCATAATATACCCATAGACAAATCAATAATTATTATTTACAAAAGTAGGTTGTATACTCATCAGCCTCCTTTAGAGTCATTGTATATTGAAGTCCTCAAATTCTCATAATGAAGGGCGAATTCCATATTACTAACCAGCAATATTATTTAAAACGTGTTCTGTCATTTTCGTTTTAATTCTGGTTTATCAATTTCACGAGCGTTTCTTTTCATGAATTTGACACATTGAAGACAGTATGATATGGTAGTATGGATACATACTTTATACTTCATACTTTATAACAAGAGCAAACTTATTGAAAATTAAATTTATCAAAAAAACAATGACGCGTCGGCTTAAATACTTTCCACGCTAAAATGTATGATATTTCTAAAATATATTGTTACTGAAAGATGTGTGTCGCGGTCGCTTGGCATTAAGCCAGTACTATGGCTCTCTTTTCCCTCGTGACAAATTCTATGAGACAAAACGCAGCGAATCCATGTGTATCAGAGAACTTACATTTTTGAATCCTACTACACTGGCAAAAATTTGCAAATGGCTGCGAAGTAGAAATTACATCAAGTGATTCTACCGTTGAAACGCGTTTGAAATATAATCACCTCCAAGATGCTTCCAGATTTTTAAAAGAATGTGACTATATGACTGAAAGTTACATATTTCAAACATTCTTTTTCAGACTACGGTGTATACTTATAAAATATTTTGCGTAAACCTCTTACCTTTTCAGCTCAATTAATCGCGTCTCTGTCAGAAGTGGCAGGACGAAGGATAGCTGGGAAAGGTACGTCGACAATGAAAATAGCGGAAGGATGAATGAAAAATGCACAGGTGTGAATAGTCATGTGTGTAGGTGCACTAGGCGTCCGCGAATTGCCGTTACCGCGAATTCGCGAGCGCAACGATGCAACGGTGCAGTTGGATAGAGTAGGGCGACGCGAGCCGCCCGCTTGCCTCCGAGCGACTGCCGCTGCCGCCCGGGCCGCGCGCCCCACCCGCCGCGCACTCGCCACGCACCGCCTGCAGCGGCGCCACGCCACGCGCGTGCACCACCACGGCTGTCGAGGCCGGCCGGCGAGCAGTGAGCTCAGAGCGGGACCAAACCAAGTGTGCTCAACTGATTTGATGTCTCTGATTCCTAATTATAAATACCTTTCAGAAATACCTTATTAGATTTCCTTACAAATATTTTCATAATACGAAGTTATATTTAAAAATCAATTAGCTGGTAGGTACTCTCCTCTCGCTCTTACATCCCGATTTAGAATTTAATTTCCATTATTCTTGGGAACTGCTAAACCTTAAAGCTATAAAATTACTACGAAGAGCTCAAGCACTGAAGTTTTCAGTTTTATTAATTTCTCAAGTGTGTCATTTAAATAGATTTTTTGAAAAACCAACCTAAAATGTGTATAATTGTAAAGTAACAAAAATATTATCATAAATCTATATACGAATAACTTATAAAATTAAAATCACGAAAAAATATTAGATAAAAATATTTTTGGAAAATATTAGTCTGGTAGCTAACAAAAAATGTAATATGGTCATTTTCTAAAATTTTCGTCTATTTTCAGAGGAACCAAATTGGCAACACTGCTTTACGCACCACGCGAAATCGATGTATTGTGCGAGGTGTCGCGGGCGGCGGCGGGGGAGCACGCACGGCGCCGCGGGGAGCGAGCCTGCGCGCTGCGTCACGCATCTTCTGTACCCACATAATGAGAACCTAGAGAAAGCCTCCTTTATCTTAACGGTCTAAATTTCTCATCAGTGTTTCTAAGGCAAAAGATACAAATTTGAGATTATATTAAAACTGCTTCTTCACTATTTTATGGTAAAAATTTCATTCTCATTAATATAAGAAGTTGCAAGAAAGATCCTTCTGTAGATAAGTGTGGTGTATCTCTGCGTGGCCCAGCAATCTGAGGAGTTCGCGCCCTCTCTCACTGTCATTATCACTAATAGCACGTTTTTTAGTATGCTTGCCGTAGAGATATCAAGCTACCTTGCGTAAGTTGTTAATAGTAAATTCCAATTAACAGTAAGGGTAATATTAAGAAAAGGATCTCATAATGTTTATCAAATCAAACAAAAATCCAGAAAGTAATGAAATATTTAATACATTTGGAAGAAATATATTTAAAAAATACTTTCTTATACTCACAGAAGGCTGAAAACACAAACAAAAATTATGAATCGCATTTTGGCAAGATCCAATGTTTTCTTTGACAATATCTACTCATATATTTATTGAAATATATGACAGCAAATCAGTCGTCCTAATAAATCTTTTCAGTTTACAACCGTTCGAGGCAATTTTTTCTAAGAAATTTTGGAAAATGTTCACAATTCCCCAAAATTCGATTGTGATGTCAATTTAAAATAAATGCTTTGGTACAGTTAAATTCTAAAATAAATAATAGGTATGAAATTTGAAAATTAATATAAATATGAATAATATTATGTTGTGTTCTATGAATTGCCGTATATTGTAGTCTTTAAAACGATACCTAACAACTAAAGTCTTTCCATCTGTTACATATATAATGAAGAAGTTACACCTAAGTATATGTTATTGAATCGAAAATCTTAACCAAATGCTTATTGTGCCTTGGTAGTAAGCAAATCCCATTTGACAGAGGTATTCAGTAACACTGATGTCTCAATTGAAAGCTAAGCGCCGAGTGACATTAGTCAGCATTAATCACGGCTCCGATCAACTCATAAGAGCGCTTCAGATACAAAATAGAAAGAGATCTACGTGGAACGGCCCGGGAACTAAGCTATGTTTTTAGAAAGCCAAAATGGTAGTTCATTTTTTTAGCCGTGATATACTCCCGGTAATCTCGAGATATTTAAAAACTTATCGTGGATTGTACTGTTTAAATAAAAAAGTTAATCACAAAATCAAACCTACAAATGAAATTGGTAGCATTTGTTTTTTAAAGAATAATATTGATAAGATATAAACCTCCAATGATCGAAGTCCATATTAGTTTTATTACAATAAATAAAAAGGTTAAATCCAATTCTGAAGCAAATTCTCATGCAAAGCCGCGTTCCCCAATTTCACATCGTAACAATAAGTATGTTTTATTTAAACTTTGAATAAAGTGTTATGAAACCTATGAATTAAATTCTTAGTACAACTTTATTTTATACTGCATCTTGCCTTCAAAAACTGTACTCAACGCGTGACTTAGTAGAACGAGACTCGCCGTAAAAAATAATCTATGTAGGAGGAATAGTTTTTATCTTCTCTAACAAGTAGTTTTAGTTTTCAGAGAGCATGGTGTCTTAAAAAAAGACTTAACAATGTTTACCTTCAGTAAAATAAGATTATTTTTCATATTTTCTTATAATATTTACTATTTAAAACACCAATATCATTCAGAAATTTTATCGCAATCTACACCACTTACGTCCAATTTTCAATTCGAATATCATGTCCTCTTTAACTTCACGTTATAAGCGCCTTATTGAAAATAATGTTGCCATTGCTTCCCTTGATCTGGTGAAAAATTGCTGTGGTAGAGTAACCCCACCTTCCCCCAAAACGTTGTCCTCCCTGTTCAGCTTAACTTTAATTGAGTTACTGGTGCAGTACAATCTAGCTAGGTTTTATATCCATGTGCATAATAAAAGGAAGATTTGATGAGAAATTAAGTTAACTTAAAATGACCAGATACAATGAAATGTAAACACAATTTTAATACAACTTTTATCCGACAGAAAAAGTAGATTTATTTTCTTATATATCACAGGTGTGTTAAATATAATTATGTGCATAGGAATTTCAATGCAACCCTAAAGACATTTTGTATAACTTTGAATAAAGCTACATAAAATGAATGGACAGTAAATATTATGATTTATTGGTAGGCATGCCTCTCCTTTTTCTTGCGTTGTATTTGATCGATTCCGCGTTTATGGTCTTGTTGAAAATATTCGTTTGTCAACTTATCAATATAACGATTTTGTCACTTGTGGTATTCGAGTTAATGAGGACTCAAATTATGATAGCCGCAACAAAGATTACGCAATTAGTTGCAGGGATTGGAAGGAATTCCATCTACTGAGAACATGAATATAAGCACTGGAATAACTTCTTGAGAACAATGGATTATATTTCACGCTTGCTAAATTGATTGCTAAAAAGTCGAAAACTTAATAACGTAGGAAGAAAATATAGGCGGATCTAATTCACGAGGAAGATATACTGCAATATTTTACGATAGTAGCAAATAAAGTGGAAAAGTCTTATAGGATTCTTTTTTTCAAACAGCTCTTATATTAAACAAGCCCACACATTCTCTATAAGGAAAGGCTTTTTTGCGGGATCTTCTCACAGAGAGGTTCATTTAGGAAAATAAAGCCCTCGTGCAATTAATATATTTATACAATAATAAAATACATGATACAATAGTAATTATAAGAATTTGTTTCTGAATGATCCAATAAAAAATGTAACACATCAACATTATTTTGCTCACTAACTAATATTAAAGTATTTGTTACACGAAGAATATTTACTACCGTAATTCATAGGTTACTAAAGATTTAATATCATATACGTTACGAGAATCATCAGAGTTTCAAAACTAACAACAGGCAGTCTCTGATAACTTGGAGATAAGTTAGTTGTCACGGACACACGAGTCCTTGGATGAAAATATTAAAGGAAGAGAACAGTAATACACGAAACTTTATCCATACTCCACACTACTCGTATACCACACGTTGTACAAGGGAATCTTTGGGGTTTTGTAAATGTAGCAGTGCTACAACAAGGTCAGCTCAGCTGTCATCTTTTATCTTTTTAGGTTTTTTTGGATTCGTAGCAGGCAACGGAGGACCTTTATATTGAAGTGTAAGTTGTACTATTCTCTCAGCTTCTCTAACACCACTCAATCGAGCACCTGATACGGTAGCAAAGTGCCCAGGGACCGTAGCCTCTCCTGCAAATAATAGTATTGGAGGAATTGATTCTCTCGGACCTGGCAAAGGGCAAGCGAGCGCTCGCTGGGCCATACCATCGCTACACTTACAATCGTAAGAATAAGCACCATAAAAGTAAGGATCTGAGGCCCAACTTGACCGCAAAATGGTCATAGGATACGGAATATTACTATTCCTAGTGGAATTTCGCAAAATTTCTGTCAAACTTTCTACCACATCTCTATCGCATAGTGTTTCCATCATCATTGCCTCTTGGCCAACCACCCATGCACATAGAACGTGTTTACTGTTTGGTACTGCTTCTATGGCTGTAACCCCCTTAGTCCAATCATTTCGATAACGAAGAGAATCATCACAATATTGAAAATTAATATTTCCTTTATGCCAGTACCAAAAAGGTCTGCAATATTCCAAATAAACTTTATTACAATAACCAAACCCAATACAACGCATAGCGTCAATTTTAGATGCTGGGAGAGCTGGACAAAATAATTTGGAGGAGTTGACTGCAAGCACACCAAGAGATATAGTTATAATAACATAGTCAGCAGGGAATTCCTCACCGTCTGCTGTACACACTAAAGCCCTGTGTCCGGTTTTCTGGGATGTTCCCCAGTATACACAATTAACTGGCTTGCAATAACGTATAGCTCCTTCTGGTATTTGCCGCAATAAAGGAGCCAGAATGCCTGTTAACCCTAAAGGCACGCGTACCTCACCTCCAGGCATATTCATAAAGCACCCAGCGTGATCGGCGCACAACATTGCAGTGTCATCACCGCATCGGACGCTTAGCATATGCGCAAGACCAAACATTATTCTTGCTGCATCGTGCTGTTGATCTTCAGGATATTCATGTAACTCCTGTTGAATTCGTAGGCTGATAAAATTTAAAAGTGATCCTTGCTGCTTATTTCCTCCGAGACAATATATTTGAGCTGCCTCTTCTTCAATTTGGCGGAATTTGTGGTATGCTGTAACTGTCGGAGGAAAAGCCATTTTGCCACTGAGTATTCTATTAAACAGCCCTCTTGTATGTTCAGCGCCTGGTACACCGGGTCGTGGTGGATTTTCAGCAGCGGATAACGTACATATAGGATGTGTGCAGCAATTGTCTTCTTTCCAATGTGAACCAAGTTCAGCGACAATATCTCCGATCCAACAAGAATGAATTCGTCCACCGGGTCTAAAACATATTTAATTTATAAGATGACACTTTTTATACGGTCTTTTGGGTTAAATTTTTATTTAAGGTAACTTAAGCGTAATAATAAAGTATATAAGAATAAACAAAGTGTACAATCAAAGATTTAGCGAACTCATTTAAGTGTCTTAAAAATTAAAGTGTCTTAATCTGCATCAAAGCCACTCTTTTTGAGTTACAAAGCAAGTATTATCACATTATAGAACATTAGTAGTGGATCTGTACATAACTGTTATTTTCATTTAAGCTGTGGAAATTATGTATGCTGAATTGCATCTATCTACTGACTAATGATTTTACGAAGCGTTGAATTTCGTCAAAATTATTATATACTAGCTACTGCCCGCGGCTTGGCCTACGTGGCCCTGGATAGGTCAATCAAGCTTGTTATAAAGAGCTCATCCGTCCTTTGAATGGCACGTTAAGCTGTTGACCCCGGTTGCAAAGATATCCGCTTTTACTCACCTACCCGTGTGGGGCCAGTGTTATTATGTTATGGCCCAAACTGCTTATGAGCTACCCACATGCAGGTAAGCTTGTGCACGGCAGCGAAACGTATATAGGCTGATTAAAATGATGATAAACCACAAGCGGTTTCACTCCCTCTATATTAAATGTACAAACATCAGCATCATCATCCATATCTGATGGGAAACACCCACTACAGGACACTATAAAATCATTGCAATTAGGACAAATCAATTAACGACACTAGTAGCTTGAATGCACCGTTCAAGTATTTTACCAACCTCTCATAAGCTTCTAGAACAACGAGATTATTAATGCCTCTTTGTGACAGCCGGGCTGCGGCCGATATGCCAGCCATTCCAGCTCCTATAATGACTACCCGTGGTTCTGCATAACAAAGCTCGGCATTACAGGAATCGACTCCGCATATGCCACGGTCCTCTAAATCTGGACCGCAGTCCACTATAGTATCTGTATTTTTTGATATCCTTAAATAATAAGATTAATTTGTAATTTATCGAAAACCACACTGAACCAAGTTCACTTCAGTTTGATTTCTGATATTTTAACAGTTATAAATACTTCAAATGGAACAAACTGTTACCGATGAGAACATAGCATAATAGTATGTCTAATTGAATATATAATAGTATAATTTATATTATATAATATAAACAATATTTGCTATCCGTAAGAATAGCAAGGATTGTAAATAAATAGTAAGAAATATTGTATAGTAAAACGTAAATTTTAATTCCAGATCGTGCAGAGTTACAACCAAAACGATTAGATCATGCAATTTTTATTTGTTGATTGCTGATTTGATTTCCTACGCCATTGAATTGGCTGGATCAAGCAGATCGAAAGCATGATTAATGTCAATAAATATTTATGCTTACTAAATTGCTTTTCAAAGATTTTAAAGAGTAAGAAACAGAAACACCAGCATTAAAAACAATATTTTTAGACTTACCATCGTTTCGATAATGTAGGCCATATATTTAATACGACCTTGTTTAAATTACTACAGAAAATTTTCATGTAGGACTATAAAATTTTAATATCCACTAATTAATTTTTTATCAATTTTATTAATAAATTTTAACCGAATGACATTCTGTGAAGAAGTGTTGTCAGAAATGTCAGAAAAATTGATGCAGATTATGATTTAGTTAATTCAAAAAGCTTTTTTATTAACCTATGGTGATATTATTTATACTAACCATAAAATACCATTAGTTTTTTTGCCCCCTTTATCATAGAGCATTTACTTCAATGGTTTATTATCATATATTTAAAACAATGTTGATTATGTTTATTGTAAAGACCGTACAGCTTTTGCCTACCAGCCTGCCGGTATTTCCTTTATAATAGTATATCTATTGTGCCTAGTTTGTACGTAGTTCACATGAATTAAGTCATTAGACCCACCTATTCCTTATTCACTTCAATTCTATCACGATATCTTTCGACTTAAAATTCATTACACCCTACTAAAGCGAAAAGTTACAATGATAAACAGTTAAGCGGCAATGGAAAATCGCGTACGTCAAAATGAAAGCGATAGTGATTGATTCAGAGTTAGACAATGAGGGGGCAGGTTCAGTTTTAGACACGGAGTAATAAGCAAGAAGGCTTTAATTGTTGATAATCAGCGACTCCTATACATTGACATATATGTAAACTTAGACATTATCATGTCAGTGCGTAAAGTAAAATAGACCTTTTGTAGTATTCTTTTTTGATCATAAGTTGGGAATTTTCTAGAAAAATTAAAAACATCGATATCTCGATAACCGATCCATGTTCCTAGATTATTAGGGTTTAAGTTGTAGCCAATCCCTTCCAAGGAATAAGTATGTTTTTTCAGTCATTCTATATGCAAAATGAGAAAAAATCTCGAAAAAATTTTTCTCGAGAAATACCAGTATACCGGTAACTGTAACCTAAAGACGCTCATAGTACAAGGTTTTTACCTAAGTAGTCAACCGAGTTGGTTTACTTGCTCTTAAGTATTAATCACAGATCAGATATTAATAGTAATCTAATTAACCATGACGTTATAGGTGTAATAGTAACTTCATGATATATACGCAATACATCACGCACACAAGAATAAAATTAATTTTATTTTAATATTAAAATTGATTTAATTTTCACATTAAATGAAATGATTATGATCTAGTAAAATTGACGAAATTGACAACAGTGGCAATGAGCGTCTTTTTTGTTTACACTTTTTGTGTACATTCCGGCGGTATTTTCATTTATTATTACTTATAGTCTCAAGTGTTAAATAAAATATAAACTGTTAAATTATACGTATATTTATCATTAACTTATACAACAAATTAGGTCATAAATTTATTTTGTAAGAAACGAAAAACTATCTGACACTTTAGAGATCATGCAATATTATTAATATAAGCCGATTTTACTTAAAACTAGATCGAATAAAGCGTCTTAAAAGGCCTCTTAGGATATTATTGTATAGTATCTTCTTAGTCACAGAGCATTACTTTATTTAATTTGTAGAAGTATATTAAAATCCAAAAATTATTTAGATATAAATACAAAGTTTTATTTTATTGGAAGTAAGTACAAAAAAATTATTTCTCTAATTGTCTGGACTCGTTGATGCAAATGTTACTACTAATAGTTTGAACAAAAACTTAGTAACTAATATTTTTTACTGCTTAACAATACCGATTTTTTAGAAAGTCCTTTACAAATTATTTCATCACTTTTTGTACATATTTGTCTTATAACATCTTTTAAAATGCGGGCAATGTGGCAAAATACGTCAGTTTTTTTTGTATTAACCGTATCATAAGAATCAATTAAATTAATATCCGATATTATTACCATTTTTACACATTAAGTCAATATCGTAGTGTCATTCAAAAGGTCAGTGCTAATGTACACTTTAAATCTATTTCATTGTTATATCTACAGATAGTCCTTCCACGGTTTATTTACCAAGTAATCTTTATTTTAAATAGTTTAATACAAAATGATAGGTAACAAAACTCAGCTTTTTCTATTTAAATTTAGAATAATCCGGCCGTTATTTTGATATAAATAATCAAAGGTGGTATTCTCATCACCAAAAATATTTAACGGAAGCACTCCGTCCAGAAATGGTCCAATGTATGATAGAAGTGTCGACTCACTCCTAATAGAGAATGGTTCTCGTCAGTGTAGCTCTGTAAAGAAATATTTATTCTGTTTAATATTCTTAATAGATCATTAAAAAAACAATATTCTAATAGGTTTTATATTCAACTTTTTTTATCTACTGCTTGACTGACCTGGTGAATTTTGTACCACTAATATTTAATATGCCACGAACGCCATCTATTAAAAGTATTCCGATAGAAATGATGGTTTTAACAGTCGGACATTATTCCATATTAAATTGTCAATTATTTGTTTTTTTTTCAATAATTTTTATCTTTAAATCACTCTTGTAATGTAAGTCTAATAATTTGAAATACTTTAATAAGTATGTAGCTTTTGGAACGGCTTAACGTCTTAATGAAGCGCGAGAAAAACAGATTTTAATTGACCCATCCACCATAGCGAACGATGCTTTGTTTTCGTAAACAAAACGCGTTCACAACTACGCCACCAAGTTCATGGATTCTTTCTCTAGTTATAGACATTGCCATATCATTACCATAAATAGTCTTATAAAAATTCAAACTGCTTGGAACATTTACTTACCATTTGCTCGAAAGCGATGTCAGAATGCTGTAACTGTTTCGCTAGTTGCATGCTGTGCTGAAAATGTACGTTATCATCCCCACTTCCGTGAACCAAGAGGTACATGCGCCCGCGCAGCTTTTCAGCCGCAGCGGTTAAATCAGAACGCTGGTAACCAATCGGGTTCGCTAGCGGTGTGTCCATGTAACGCTCAGTATAAATTGAATCTAGAAAACATTTGTTATTTATGTTATATTATATTTATATATGTGTGTGTGTGTTTGTGTGAATCTATATTTTTATTATAATTATGTGGTCGTCTTACAAGTATATTACGTATTAATATATTTTCAATTCAAGTTTTTGAGTATTACCGTAATAGAGCCATGACGTGACCGGAGCTACCGCAGCACCACAAGCTAACGTCTTCTGGTCATCTTGTATCAACATCATGGTGGTGGCGAAGCCGCCATAACTCCATCCCCACACTCCCACTCGTTTCGGATCGATGAACGAGTATAGGCTTACTAAACGCCTGAAAAGTTTTTTAGCTAGTAAATTTAAAAAGCCTCTACCCGGCACACTGATAGTCACTAACCTTCTAACATGAGAGAAACATACGAGGAGTTAAGGCCCTAACACCATCAACTGCCCAGTAATAACCGGCACCAATGGCTAAACTTGAATAAACATTTATAGTTAATATCGGTAACCAAATTTAGGTATTTATAATAAATCCTAATATTTAACAAAAATTTCAAACTACCTTACTTTTAAAAGCAGATACAGATATATGGAAGCACTTGTGCCTATTTACACCAACCGTCACTCGGCTTAAGTGATTCTTACTGACATCTATCTTTTTCATCTCCTTTTGAAAGTCAGATAAATATCGATTAATTATCCCTACAAAGATTTACTTCAAGTATACTTTAACAGAACTTCTTGAATGATGTTTACCTAATAGCAGCTAAAGTATCGGTGATTTCAACGGTACCGAGGGCAGTGTTCACCGCGTGCATCGCCTCTACGCCCATAGCTCCCGATCCTCGCACGTCTATTGATGCTACTATGAAACTCCTATTTGACGCTAAGTACAAGTTGTAAAATTCTGGAAATATATGAAACGACTGGAAATATATGACGGCAGTTATAAAAGACATCCCTTTTTTGAAAAAAGATGTAGTAGCAAGTAATATGACAAGTAAAACTCACCTAAGTCAAAACTATCCTTAACTCTAAAGGTTCCGGGACCAGCATATACTCTCACAACCATGGGATATCTTTGATTTTCTTTCATTCCAGGTGGTAACAGTAGCTTAATATGGGCAACCAAATCTTCACCTAGTGATATCACATTAAATAAAGGCATCGGCAGATTGTAGTGACTTAGTTTTTCACTCAATTTTGCGTTATCTTTTAATAAGTTGAAATTACCATCCTGAAAAAAAAGTTATGTATCGAATTTTCTAAATTATTTTCGATAAAGCAAAATTACTTGATACTTCACTATCATACAAACCTCAACATTATATAAAAATATTTTAGGAACAGTATTCGATGAACTACACGATACTATTCCAAATTCGGCTCCTGGTGAAAACGAGGCCGAGGTGCAATGACAGGAAGGCTCTTTGCAAGAAATACACCGCACGTTGCCTTCGGAAGCGGCCCACAATTGCCTTTGCCAAGGCTCATTGCTAGGAGATACAATATAATAAACAATGTCTCGTTCTTGATTCCATCCCAAAATTTCTGTCACAGTTGAATTCCCGGGACTTAAGTCTTCAGTTTTAAGAGTAATAAAATCGAGTCGTGCTGCATGGAAAAATCTTTGGTCTTCATGATATTGTGGCTGTATTTCCACCATTTTTGTTCCTGTATTGTCGAAGAAAGGTTGAGTGATATCTATCCATCCATTGGGCTCTCTATGCTCCTTTACCATACTGCATTTATCTTGTTTTAAATCACAGTTGACCAGGATGCTGATGCTCTGTCTTCTATTTAACCATAAAACAATAAGGTTCTGATCGGATGCCCAATCTACTCGACCCAAAATATGGTCGATGCCAACAACGTCAACCGGAACCGGAATGCTCCATGGTTCGCTTCTAACGTCACCCAATTTGTATACACGCAGTCCTACTTGAGGATTGACGCGACCTACCTGACAAAAATTGTATCTTTATTACCCTGACAATTAAATAGATCCACATAATCCAATGAAAGATTTCAAAACTAACCTTTGGATACTTAAACGCCACAAGTTCCGGATATTGATTGTTGAGCGTGGAGACATTCCCGTAGTAGGGGTAGACGGCTGATTCGACGTAAGTATCATTAAACGATGCTACGGCGAGGTAAGTACCGCTCGGTGAGAACCACAACGCTTCTGCTGCATTGAACACTTCCTCTAGAAACATATAGGATAAATTCAATGTTTAGAAATTAGCAAGCTGTTGTTCTCGTCATTGCACCTTATTTTAAGATACACTACATTTTTGTATAAAATTATTTTCATGCATAAATTTATTTATACCATACCCATTTAACCCATCATAACAGTTTTATTTCATATTTTCCATTGGTTTACATAATTATGTATATTATTGTAGATAATTTTTCATGTAAGTCATATTACCTTTACTTAAGTGGATTAAAAATAAGTAGGTATTTTTTAGTCAATTTACGGTATTCCACCATTTAATTCTTTTTTCAAAATCATCAATCATGAAAAATGTGACTTCAAAATATTACATCAAAATCAATGATTATTAATATTAATAATTAAACATTACATGATCAAGAGAGTAATTTTCTAACTTAGTGAGCCACGTTTTTCGAAGTTACGATTCATTTTGTTTCGCCTATAAATACCAACCATCCTGCCAATCTAAAGCTTACCATTTAATACCAACTAATTTTGGTTAAACGGTAAATCTGTCTATTCTCAACCTAACTTATTTCATCTAAGCATCCCTTGATTAGAGAAAAGGCAATAGCTACTCAACGACATCATTTAGATTGGTAAGCTGATTAACTATGCAGATCTAAAAGGTACAAGAAATCACCTTCGTAAATCCAGTCGGCAGCTCCAAAATACACTTCCCCTGGTATACCGTCCCGGGTCAGAGGAATGGAGACCTCAGACTGTGCCACGTTTGGTATGTAATACACATTATTGTCAGCCACGTATGCCACAGCCCCCGAACTACTTAATTTGACTACCTGAAGAGGTCCTTGGCCTATTTTGTGCAAGGATCTGAAAAATAAATTTATTTAAAGATATTTATTGATATTTCCCAATAACGATAAAAGTCCTGGAAAAGCTATTTAGAAATACGGGTATAGTTCTCTTGCTTTATCTTGGTTTACCATCAGGTGAAATGAAGATCAAGAGCTACCCCGTTAAGTTAGCTATGTAGGGCCTGTGGGGAGCACACCGAACAAATGGAACACATCCTATGTAATTGTAATGCTCTTGCTAGGAAAAGAATGGGTCTCTTTGGACTGGGCTATCCCAGTCCTGAAGATGCTGCTGTCTCCGGGTGTACTTAGTAAGTACATCTTGGAGGTATTCCAGGACAGCAGTCAGTAGGATTAGGGAAGCTCAAAAGATCCCATTGGGTCGACGTGCTCCGGGAGTAATAATCCTGGCCCTACATCAAGATAAGATAAGATACCCCGTTAAGAATGAAAAAATTCCTACTGCCCTACATGACAAATTGTGTGATATAATGACTTTTGGCTCGAACTTACCTATTTTCTAGGTCGTACACTGCATATTCTGCAAGAGAAGAATACCGATAGATCTGGAATAAAAACAAAAACAAAAAATCAGTTCAAAGGTTTTACCTCAATAGTATGAGCGTACAATAGCGGCACCTTGACCTGCATTAACCGATGCTTAAGCAGAAAAAAATATGGTATGTACACTACTTTTTTAGCGAGTTCGCTTGAGTTGAAGCCAAATGTAGGTTGTATTTGCGTAGTTTCTCTTAAAGCACACAAGTAAATAGCACTATAAACCTGCGGTCTTACTTATAAAATGCCAAAATATATGTTTAGCACTGGCAAAACATATCTTTTTTTATCCAAATTAAGGGAATCTTACGAATTGAGTGTTTTTTTATATAGTGTTTATTATATAGAGTGCCAAATTTAGGTCAAAATTTATCTCTACTTTCAAAATGTCAAATCATTTGGCAGCATATAGTACCAAAATACTACATCGAAATTTAGTGTGGAATTAGTATGGGTATTTGTAAAAACAATTTTCCCTAAAATCAAAACTCTGAAATAGTACAAATGAAAGTACAGTGAAATATCTGCTTTCAAGGCAATCGTCAATGTGCAGTCAGCATACAACGCAACCACACGCATTCTCTAACTTAGATGCAGAGTTGATTCTGAAAGTGAGTATTTTCTTAATTTGCATACAATACAACGATACCTACACAAGCAAAAACTGAGAAACAATCGCTATGAAAACTCGACGCATAAATTTAACTTGGAGAAAATTATTACCCATATTCATGCATGGGCGATGAAGCAAATCATAATGAAGAAAATACCTCTTATTTTATAATTTCAACTCCGTAAATTGACATAGTAACTCGGCTTCAACGACGATAATTATATTTTGTATTCTTACATAAACTTTAAATAAGTATATAACCTATTTAGTAAAATAAACCTACCTAATTAAGTAGTTTGACAAAATATTGCTTCAAAGCAATAATACTTGTAGTGTATTTGTATAAATAAATAAATCTGCTTTAAAATCTACGGATAAGAAAACATTTCTTTTTAAAAATAAAAAATATGGTCAATGCCCATTCTCAACGAGTAGTTGTGAAATGTCTCACCTTCTTTTTATTTGCGGACAGCAATAAATATTTTCCATCTTCAGAGAACGATGACACCATGTAGTTGTGTAAATTGTACTAAAATAAAATTAAAACGAAACAGCTTAAATTTTCACGTAGTCAAAAGAAAGATGATCGTTAATTTGTTATTTGACCTACTTAAATGAAATAAAGCAATTTTTATATTAAAACAAGCAAATAAGTTTCACTTATTACATGAAAAAGCTTAGGGGATTTAAATTCAAAAATCGAATTTCAAATTGATGGCATAGACGCCACTACGTGACTTCAATTGAAACGAAAATAGAACCAAAGGGTGAAACTGCCCTAGCATGTAAAATATTGTCGACTTTATCGTTTGATTGATAAAAAAAATTCCATGCTGCCGACATCGATTAATTGTCGAATAATGTCAATTATATCGAGTTTAATTGTCAAATTTGGTTTATCAATAGTTCCATGCTCGCACTGCTGGGCCGGGATAGGCAGTTCAGAAAATAAGAAATAGGCAACATTTTAAACGCAATGCGGTTAACAGGCGTCGAGTGCCATACGTGATATCGCAAGAGAAATAGTGCCTTAACGACACCAAAACGTCGGGGCATAGTGATGAGTGTTTGAAGCCTCAAACTTTGTTAAGGAACTTATTATTAAAATTCTCAAATAAAGTTTATTTGAAATTGATATAAAATACACAAGCTGGAGTATCCGTGAAATACACGAAAATAAATGGTCAAATTATGCGGTGCGTGCGTGACTGCCGAGTTAAGTACTCACTAAGTCGGTCTCGCTCATGGCCGTGGTGAATGAGTGGGATAAGGCATCAAATTTTAGTATACCAGCACCTGGCTCTCTGCGAATAAATTCTGTATCTGAAAGTGAAAAGGAATATTATTGAAAAAATAGAAAATAATCTGCGTAAAATTTCCCGATATCAGTACGGTTAAACAGTAAATCAAAAGTTTTTCAGACAAATCGACATACTTTGCTTGTAGCCTGACCATTTTGGTAGGAATATAGTATGGTAGGCATGTCGAAACATGGACTTTCATGAAATATGGGTATTTATGGGTATAAACTTTGCATCCTAACCTTTACATCATTAAGTTCGGAATTATTTTGTATACTTAAAAGTAAGTAGTTCGGAGTTTGTCAATTAATAAAATTTATACAAGTTGACATGTATTTTGTTTTTGATGCCTTACACCGAGTGGTATCTAAATCACGCATATATATATATTCAGCAGTTTACATTAGCGTAGGAGAAATGATTGTTTACACATTTTTTTTTCTTAATTTTTACTCGATATCGGCTCTTATTTTTTGTGTTCGTATATTGAATTTTCTGAATATTTTTTAGGATGTAAATTAAATACATTAGTGTCAACAAAAAACAAATAAGAAATCAGCATTATGGAATATAACTAAAATTTTCAAATACCAAAATTACCGTTCTAATCAAATAGTATAGAAGTTTATTATTTCGATGCAATGTTCGAAGATTGATAAATACCAGAAGCTGAACATGTAGTGCAAAGCAATACAGAAGCATTCCAAAATTTAAGCAACAATTTTCTACGAGTAAAAAGAATATCACATCAATCTATGTTATTTACAATCATTATAAATATATACATAACAGACATATGTATTTTATTTTAGTTATAAATAATGCTCAGTTGATATTTTTTGTGATTGGTGGCACTATAATCGTTAACTATCGAAAAAAAAATTTAGAAATATTCGATATATGGAGTTTTTTCGCTCCATATATCGAATATTAAGAAAATTTCTCAAAAAATTATCTTCCACACTACTAAAATCGCTGAACATACATATTGGGTGATTAGGATACCCCTTGATATAAAGTATCTAAAGAAATTTTTTAACGTCACTGATTTAATCTATATGTCCAACTTTGTAAATTTCGTGGAATTTTTCCTCCAACTTTTTTCATTTTATTTTGCGTAAAATATTCCAAGGTATGTATTATTGAAGGTTAATCGCTATTAATGTGAAGTTTAGATTATTTAATTTACATTCAGTAAACTAGTTTTAATTGGGAAATGGGCTACTGTTTACAGTTCTTCTTATTTTGCTGTTTGATTCTTTTACAATTTGCGATGGAACTTTAATTGGGATCTCCGTTGTAATAAGACTAAATAATTGTATGATTTGAAGAAGGTTCATTTCGAGAGTTCTTCAAAATTCTACCTGAGATCCATTGGACTGAGAGTCTCTCTGGGTAGAAGTCCTTCAACGGGACCACCTCTTCCAAGCTGAAAGTTTTCATTTCCTGCGGGAAGGGCGATGATTCTGTATGGCAACACAATGTCGTTGCCAGTAACAACAAGAAGATTGTTCTGTGTTCCTGTAACAAAAAGCAATGATGAATTTATAGTCACAAAAAAGGTATTTTTTAATTTATTGACAAAAATATTTGTGGTCCCTTTCTTAAAGTAAATTTCATACTCTTACAATTATTAATAGATGCCTGATCAAAGTGGCACTGGGAATGCCCCAATAAAACTCCCGGGTAACTCTATTTCCCTATGCGAGGATGACCTGGGTTCAGCCGAACCAATTCTCCAGACTACTCCCAGATCATAACAATACTTAGTATAATCAAATATTTTTTAAATCCACATTCATCTTCCCCTGTAGCAGAGATTCAACTGTAACAAATCCTTTCTATCAAATAAATATAATCATAATCAGTAAGCACATAAAATACAATGTCAATTTCTACGATTTCCTATCGGACAGCACAAAATCTCGTAAAGGGCCGTGAGATAAATTTGGCTATGATATCGCGCGATCCTCGCCAAATAACAACAGAACAAAAAGACCCCAACTTACTTGGCAAGGAGTACAATGAAAATAATGGAACACAAAAACCGTTAGAAATAAATATCCCAAAGACAGATTGTAAAACCACTCCATTATGGTGTTCCATAATCCAAAAAATATTTATATGGTATTTATTTACATAAAGTAAAATAGGCATATGGTATAAATTAAATTATTTTAACTATATTAGCCCTATAATATAGTTAAAATAATTTTACAATTTCTATATCTACTTATACTAGTCGCAGCACATATGTCAGAAAATTTTAATAAAACCTTTTTTCTGATACTTATGTTTACTTCTTTTTATGCAGCGCTATATATACTAATTTTCAATAAAAACCTACGTTCGTTATAAAAACCTGGTTCGTTTGACGAAATAAACGCCATGATCTCAAGATGTTATTGTGCTTGGCGTCAATCAGTTGTTGATAGTAAGCACAATCATATCGTGTCATTTCACATTTCAACATCCATTTTATAAGCGTTATTGTATAATATTTTCGTAAGATGCGTATAGATGTCAGCGTCATATTCCTGTGTAAACTAAGGTAGTTTTTGTGAATGTGTATGTATACATATTTGTAATTTTTTATAGAGTAGTAAACACAATATAATTTTTTTTTAATTATATTGTGTTTACTACTCTACAGGAATCACATTATCATATTGATTTTTCGAAATAATTGAATATAAAAATGTGTTCAACGAAGTTTGTCGCCCATGCCCTTACATTTTACTTCAGTCTGCACACAATCTTCATCAATTGTTACATTCAACTCACATGGTAAAGCTTGAATAATTCATAACAAAAAGAAAACAATTAAATTAAAATGTGCCTATGCTAACATTATAATAAGACTAAAACAATTTGGCATAGATTATGTACTAAAGTTTTCTGAGATTTGCTTAACGTTTATAGTTTATAGTTCTAAGAATGTCTCCCTCGTAGTTAGATTGTCCTGGAGAGTTAACAAATGTAGCATACTTCCCCTGGAGGTGATGCCTATCAATTCAAAATCCCCTAAAAACTATCGGTGCCTTATAACGATATGTGAAGTTAAGTATATTAAAACTCATTCGATCTCTGTCTGCCTCTATTTTATCAACAACTAACATTAGTGCACCTTTTGTAAACCTCCATCACCATTAACTGTTTAAGATCAAAACTAATCAAAAACCATATAATTCCGGTGTTTTCCATCTTACATACCATCGCTAAATCCATAAGTACGAATTCTTTTTATATTATTATAACGGCGCTATACTAATATCCATTGTAAACGCGATAAACTATCATAAGTATTATTACCTAGTAATAATAATATATAAAAGAAACCGGGTTAATACCACTGCCATATTATATGAATAAAAAATATAAATAAAGATTATAACAAACACGTCTATATAATTATATATATGTTATAGTAATTAGCTAAATATTACTTTCCATTGAGCAAATGCTCAGTCTGAATTGCGGACAGTTCTATGTGAGCCCGCATTTACTCAATGTTGCTGCAGTCGCTCATTATGAATTTAAAATCTACCTTCAGTTATTTTAAATTTGATTGTCTTTGTTTATAGATAGTGTTTAAACGCCTTACGAAATTTTTACTTAATTATAAACTGGATTTTCTCTGTATAAGTGGATAGTATCTATTTTTTTATGAAAAAAATATCTTTGACCCGTATTAAACGTCCATAGTTAAAAAATGTTTTGTCACTTGGGTCCAAATTCAAAATGTCATTGGAACGAACCAGGCAACTTGTTATTAGTAAGGTCCTCAATATAAATGTCATTTGCAGTAAGGGCCGGGTATATTTAAATTCCTAAGCTTGAATTTATGGAGACCTCTTTACCTTAAAGTAGTAAACATGGTTTAAGAATTTTCTTATTGAATGGTTAGCTTTAACTGACTATGTCACATTAAGCTTTTAAAGGTTATGTCTTCAGACTTTCTTATTTCGTCTGTAAAACAATTCACTCTCATCGGGAACGAACATGTAGCCAATTACTGTACAAGGGCATTAACCTCTCTTGCCTTTAGAATGTCAATGCACCTGCAATATGAAGTTATATCTCGATTGCTTATAACGCTTTAATATAAACACTATAATAAAATAAAAATCACAGACATAATCTGAAGAAATATCAAGCTTGGAATATGGAATAATAGATATTAAAGATTGATTTTAAATACGCAAGATGAAAAAGTTTAGTTTACATTTTTTTGCATTTTATAATTTTAATTAAAGAACACGTATCGAATCAATTTTGACGAAATATTTGCTTACTTTTTAGCTTAACAAAGAAAAGGCTTGATAATATTCTAAAGGTTTGCTTGTGTCTTTATTTTAAAATACTTAAATAAGAAATATGCTTGGATCACGAACAGAATACAATAATGAGGCTTAAACAATACACCGGATTTAATCATTTACAAGTCGTGTGCTGCATAGCAATCTTTACCGTCAACGCATTTGATATTCCACTATAACTCTTGTGTCTTCCCCATGTAGGAAGACCTGTGTCCGGAAGTAGAACCACTTATATAGACTGTAGATGATGTCAAAGTCAAAGTTAAAAATACAATAATAATATACCTCACACTCACACCTTTTAATTAATGTTTAATATTGTAAATATAATGAATGGAACGAACTTTATGTTGGTACAAAACATCGGAATACAGATAGGCTCACTGAGGTTACAGACGTCTATCTAAACTTGATCTTTGAACAGAGATCCAGGTCAAGATCAAAACTATTAAATAAAAACTACAATGATAGTTTAAATTGTTATTATTGGAACATCAATAATATATCCTAGTTACGGAAAAACATGGACACAACGATATTTTATCTTACAAACAAAGAAGCACTTAGTTTTGTAATGATTAATTAAGTGGGCTAGAAGTAAAGACACCGAGAAGTCCAATGTTTTGATATCAAAGATCAACATCATACCAATTTTACTTACGCTGCTGCGATTCTGAAATCCGATAACGAAATAGTGAAAAAAAAACTCAATAGTTTCATAAAGAATGCCGTTCCATCAGGCCGTTTTATAGTACATATGTTGCAGCCGACTTATTTCCTTATCTATGAGCTGATACTCTACAGAAATGTAAGCTAAGTTTGGCTAGACACACATCAGATATGTACTTTACATACAAGTACATCTGTCTAGCCAAACTCAATACTAGAATAATAATCTGTTAAGTATATACAACAGATTTTATCAAAAATCGGAAACTGCTGGAATTTCTAAATTCTGCAATTCTCTCAAAAGTCCTAAAAATTCAGGAGATATTCCTTATTGGTAGCATTACCTATTAATAAACATTTACCTACCACAGGTTATGCTTATTTTATAGTAGGTATGTAACTGCTTTTATAAAATATTCCGAACAATTAAACAATAAATTAATTCAAAACGTTACTTTTGGCTACATTCTCCAATGAAATTAATACAGCTGAAACGTGCTGTAAACACTGTGTTTAATTATATTGGTAAATAAAAAATTGAAATTTGCATATATTTTACAAAAATTGTATCATCTCATAAATATTTTACTTAATTACATATATTACTATGTATTAAAGTAATATTATGTTTATTTTAAATTGAACATTATTTGAAAATTATAAACTCACGTTGATGAAAAACCGCCACGCTAACCGCCAATTATTCCCATATCATAGATATATGTGTGTTATCATTAGATTCCAATATATTACTAACGAAATCTTTTACTTTTATTTCATGTTTTATATTTGAGTAAAAATATTTTTTTATTAAGATTGTAAACAATATTTGCACGTTGATGTGATCTACAAAATATGCTGGTAACGCTTGATAAAACAAACTGTGTAACCATATTTTTGCAAATAAATTATTAACTAAAAATTAATTTTCAACTCTTCCCAGTCCCTCGACGGCTCGAGGGACGGGACAGGAGGTCCCAAGGGAAGGTCAGGCTGACAAAGAGAGGAATCGGCGAACAAATTTGGCGTTATCGATTATTTAAAAGACATGAATTTACGAAAATCAAATATCTTTAACTTTTCCATTGTTAAAATACATTAAAATAACAATGGATTTTCCATTTGTAGAATGAAAACAATTCAGAATATTTTACAACATGACGTCAAAATATAAAACAATACGGAAAGTAACACAGAAGGCAATTTAAATAATAATTGAATGGCAAGTTAAAAAAAAATCTGAACCTAATTTTATTAATGAAACTGATTTTATATCGATTCTATAACTGACTGTTCTATAACATTTCTTTTTACGAATAAAACATTCTTCATATTTTCTTGCCTGACTGTCTTAAAACTTAAATAACATATGAAGTATGAATAACCACAGTAATAAAAAAAATTAAAGGTTTTTAACTTTCCTATACTCACCATATTTAATCACGTGACCAAAGAACAGGACGTGACCTCTCAATCAAATTTAAGTGGTCCAATCCAATGATATCTCATCACACACTACCGCGGAGATCGTCGCACGCGCACGAACTGTCGATGTCGAGTCGCGGCGTCGCGCGGTCACCGACTGCTGTGGCCGGCACTTGCTCAAATCCAGTGATCCCTTACCGAAATCTGCGAAGGGTATTAAATAAAAAGAAAAGTGAAATAATTCCTTACATTAAAACTCCTTACAAAAAAATTTACAGTTCGATAAACTTTGATAGATCAGTGAACTTTAAATATTTACCGTACCGTATACTGAATATTTTTTCCTTAGTTTTGAACAAGTTACAAAAGCATTTTAAATTTTTTTTTGTTACTTAGTCTGTTACTGTCTGTTAGTCAGTTACTTTAATCCAATATATACACTTTTTAAAAAAAGAGTAACGAAATTTCCCCACCAAAGCAAATTAAGACTTACATTACAATTTACAAGTCAAATTTGCGTTCTTTTTTAGAGTATAAAATTTTATTTGATATTAACACGACACATAACAGAGTCGCTATAATAACAATGGAAACAGTATCTTTCGGTTGCTGTTTATTCTGCTAACATTTTGGATTTTATTCGGTCTAGGGAGAGATTGTTTCCCGAACGAAACAATCTCTCCCTCACTTCTACCCTAATGAAAAATATTAAATTTTTTGCGTTCTGCCTTCGGTTTAATTGAGTACCAAATTAGTGAACAAATAATATGTTTACATAACTTTTTATGCTAACATATTTTCCTGTTGCTTATATTTAATATAGACAATACTATGTAATGCAACAGTGTTCTACGCATATTTAAAAATTGAATTGGTATAATGACAAGATTACATCCTCTCGAATCCACTTACAGCCTCTGGTTATCACCTTCAAATGTGATAGGATAATGAGGAGGGCTACGATCAAGCAATGCCGTGGGAATCTCCCGGGTATAATACTTGAAGACTGATTCTATGCGCCTGAAGTTTATAATAACAATTGAAATTCAAACAATAAAGAATTTTACCTGCCTCGTTTGAAGTAATTCTAAATTGAAATAAACGCTTAATGAAGTTACGTATTTTTAAATAGAGATGTATACTTATTATAACGTCGAGTGATCTGTCTTAGTTTTTTAAGGGTTCGTCATGTCAATTTTATTATAAGTGGGATTATTGTGTAAATATACAATTTGCGGTGAAAAACGCTAAAGTGCATCGATAAAATGGTCTAAGCCATAACCATTCTTTTGGGTTTCACCGAAGTCTGGTCATTAATCATAGATAGATCAGAAAAGGTCATTGAAAACACCTGCACCTGATTAAAGAAAGGTCTGAATCTTACAGAAATATGTTACCATTATGAACAACTACTATTTCCAGTGTTGTGTGACGATGGTAAGGGTACCAGTATCACTGAAGCGGAGTGTGAGTACACTACGTAGTCAACACAACATTTCTTTCTATTGACTACGATTAACAGTTACCTAAACAATGTCTTCGTATGGCGTCCGGCTTAATATCCACAAGACAGTGCTATCCTTTAGAAACTATGTAATCAAGTGGGTAGGTTCTTATCATAAGGGCGACAGTTTAAATATAGACCCAATTGCAGCGTAGTAAATACTAGTTAATTAGATAGTGCTACGTCTACCTTAGTATTTATTGCACAATTAATCAATATATAATTACGGTTTCATTGATAGTAATGGTAACAAAGTAATGATTCATATATGTTAATTACGTAAAATAAATTGCTCTTATTGATTCAACTTGAAGAGCTCGTTGGCGTAATAGTTTGAACGCAGGCAATTTGAATGACGAAAACATAGCAATTTTCGCCATTCCCTGGATAGGCCAATCAAAAATTTGTTACCTCAACCTTCTCCGTGCTTCGGAATTCCATAAATTTTCATACGGAATGCTCCTGCGCTGCATGCATCCATTGGCTTCTGCGATCATGACGAGCTTCATTCTATTCGCTAATTCATTTTGGTAAAGTGAAAACCACATTTAACCGCTGCAATGGTCTAGTGGCTGAGACAAACTACTTTAGAT
Source organism: Acentria ephemerella (assembly GCA_943193645.1). Lineage (NCBI taxonomy): Eukaryota > Metazoa > Arthropoda > Insecta > Lepidoptera > Crambidae > Acentria > Acentria ephemerella. Next base: position 4,877,027 of record OW971875.1, on the reverse strand, counting down.
CTGGAGTTCCGAAGTTCAATTCTTAATGAGGGCAGAAATTTTCTACTTGGTTTTGTTGGTGGTGGTGGTTGTTAGATTTCTTTTTCTAAGCCACCTTGCTAGTTACCACCATTGCATATTGCAGAATTGATATATTTCAGCAGTAGCGTGATATTATAGCCAGTTTTCTCTGTGGTATAAGAATCTGGTAGTAATTTGCTTCCATCTTCGGCCTTATCTTCACTTACCATCTGGAGAGATGAAGGCCAAGAGCTACCCCGTTAATAATGAAAAAATCACTGTTCTAATTTGTTATCTGTTGTTGAGTCACAGATTACGCATCTCAATGATAATTTACTAAAGTGGCAATGGCCCTGTGAGGTACAATATAAGTTAGCGAATAGGCCTGCAGACCATGTATGGTGGTCCCTATTTAACATCAACATTATAAATATCGACTGTAAGATCCCTACTGTTAGACATAGGCTACCCCCAAGGATCTCCAAACCTATCTGTCCTTCGTTGCCAGCATGCAACGGCTTCACACCTCCAAACCAGTTCGGCGATCAACCTTTGAACCTTCCTACCAACGCTGCGCTTCTCGATACGCTATTGCCACTCAATGACCTGACTGCCAACAGTTCACCTGGAAATGTGTTCTGCCCACTGCCACTTCAGGCTCGCAACTCTAGGCCACGACGGTGACCTTAGTAGTGTTGCGTATGTCATTATTTCTGGTTCTGATGACTTCTTATGGGCCTCCCATTGATTCGGCTCGATTCGTTATTACTACGTTTATTTTATATATTACATTTTATATATATTATAGTGTGACATAAAAATAAATACTGTTCATAATAATGCACAAAGTAGTTTGGAAATGTACCCATCATTGGACTGTAGCCATTATTGGGCGTCTTATGAAAAGGTTCATTACTGTTCGTTATCACGGCACGTAAATTGAACGTAAATTAATAGATAGGCATTTACTTTCTCATTATTTTTGTCATGAGTATTCAATAATTATAGTAAATGTAAAGTAACCTACATATTGTATGATGTGAGATTCAAGAGACATTTAAAATAGTATTAGATGATGTGACCATAATTGTAATGGCGTGCGGAAGTGTGCTCATAAAAACAATAACTTTGCATAAATGCAAACATTCTCATTTCGTCTTACTATGACGTAACTGATGAACGGCGGCGATTGGATTCGCGCACGTTATGCGAGCTCTTATACAAGATCCTTTCAAATGATTACGATAAGCGCGACACAAAGACAATTCTATAAAAAAGCTGAGGTCATTATCCACGACAATCGCACACTCATCATCTAATCCAAATTAATCATCATTTATAGTTTCTGTTATGGATAAGTTTTAGATAACAGATAAGTAGTCGTAGTCGTACAATTTTATCTAAATGGGTTTATAAAATGATTAAGAATATACTTCACAAAAACGACGAGCATCTGTCAATTGCGAAAAAATATACATACTTCATTCATGTATTATGTCTATCGAGATTTGAACCTGGGACCTCTGCTCGTCACACCTACTTCCTATTTTTGGATTAAATTAACACAAAAGAAAACAGAACACTTTACACACAGCTTTCCCTTTGGGAAGCCCGAGAAAAAGATCAACGTACCACCTACAGGTATACATATGTTCTGATGATCATATTTACTCTCTACGCCCATTGCTTTGTCACAATGCTGCATGTTCGCACGAGTCCATAGAAATGAAACAACAGCATACACTGGAACGACAGCCCGAAACTCTTGTTGTTGAAAATGATCAACTCCAATCGTATCCTCTTAGTCAGACTTCGGAACTCTTTAGGTTTGAAAAAGCCGCATACAAACCGTACTTAACTTTTAACTTGCGTCGCGGATGCTTAGGGCCCGCACACATCGGCACACGACGAGAGGAAACGAAGAGTATAATAGCAGGTAAACCCCACTAACTATTTTGTCTGTTTTACAAGTAAGTTACTGTTTCATCAATAAATTATGACCTTAACATAATGTACGACCTATCATTTAAGGCGGACGGCGTCTGTGCGTTTTGTTATTGTATAACTCCAGCCGAACCATCGCCTTTCACTTTGTCTGTAACCGGTGTTAAGATACCTCGAATATGTAAATACAAACATAGGACAAATAATGTAGACACCGTTGAACTTCCATAAAAAACCACTTAAGGTATACGCCTACTTTTTAACTCCTTTCTTTTAACCTTAACTGAGATAGATATACATACATATTTTTTTCATTTTTCAAGTAGTGTGCAAGTTTAAGCCTTTTAACAGCATTCTAAAAACAGCTCTTTTTTTTTTAATAACTAAAGGTTATAGCCTTAAGATAAATAACGAAAACGATTGAATAACGGTTAATACAAAAAGAGCTTTTCAATAAATAAAATTTTGAAATATTTTTAATTTTGGAATGCCCTCCAGTTCGCCTCCAATTGCTAAGATTTTGGATAAAAAAAAGTAAAATAACGCATAGACAGATTTTAGCTCTTATTACTAAATAAATTTGATTTATAATCTGATGAATGTGATAACTTAGGTACTATCATTGTACATTTACCGTGATTTTATTGGATACCTAATTTTTGTAGATATGAAAAGGCAAATAAAAACCACACGTCAATATATACAAAATATATTTATTTACTTATCTGTAACACAACTATTTTGCGTTGTAACTTTTTTGTGTACCTTTTGAAAATTACAGCTGAGTAGCATTTCACAGAAAAAGATGTTTTAAAAGAAATAAAATTTCAATGCTCAAGTTTTTCTACGTTACCTTACGTTGTACAAATGTTATACAATTTTTTTATTAATACGTAATTGTTCAAGGATAGTTTTATCCTACTAGCTCTAAGCACGCGATATGTAAGAGATAAAATTAACCTTAATCATTCGGATTCAACAATCCAGCAAAATAACAGATGAAGATTAAACTGTATTTAAATGCGTGCTTCGGGCATACCGATGCATCGCCGCCAGTAGTCGTTCATAGCGTTGTATCTGTGCATGTTCACTCCGACCAAGCTGTGCGCTTCATCTGGATACGACTGGGAACAAAAAAAACTTAGTTTTAAATAAGTGTTGTGCCTAAAATGGCGTCTAAAACAGACTTCTTATTCTATAATCGTTCAGTTTAATTTGTATATAAATGTAGCCATTAAATTAGAATCATTTTTACAGGTATAAGTTCTTTATATATAAGAAAAAGAAGGTTCTGTATTCAATTTGTAAGTAAAAGATATGTTTATATGTCCGTAATTTCAAGAAAACCTTCTGATCTGATTTGGATGAGATTTTCGTTCTGAATAAAGTTGTCACATATAACGTTAACGTATCAATATAAATATCACATTTTAATAACACGTTAAAAATTAATAGCCTTTTTGTTTTATTTTAATAGAATATAGCAAATACACGAGAGTACAAAAACGTTTCGTATCACGCATAAAATGTAACAAGAATAAGTAAACTTACCTTGATAATTTAATTATACTTTTGTCTAATACTATTTATTTACGACTACCTATACATCAGCCCAGTTTTCTTACTAATTGTCAACTTATTTGTCACATACCCTTTGTCAATCTTTATTATGAGATAGAGATATAGTGTACTTAAAGGCAATAAACGCATTGTATAATCGTAGTTTTTATCTTTGTATTCTAGCGTTACAAATGAAAAGTATTTTTTAACTGACCATTTGTTCAAAAGGAATGTTTAGTTCAGCCAAGGCCTTGTACAGCTTCGCCGCGTTCTGATAGTGCACGTTGTCGTCCGCATTCCCGTGCATTATGTAGAAGTTGTGGCCGCGGAGTTTCTCTGCGAGCAGTGTTACATCTCCGGCTTGGTACCCTGATAGGTTGTCTTCGGGAGTCGGCAGACCCATGTAACGCTCGGTGTACATTGTGTCTAAATAAATGACGTATATTTTAAATTTTATTAATAATTTATATTAAAGCGTACTGGTTATTATCATAGACACAATATGGTTTTTTGATTTTGTGTGAGCCTCCAAAAAGTATCTCGACGTCTGGTCGAGTGGGAACCCAGGACCTCTGCGTAAGAGGGGTACACTGAGGTGAGTACTCTTCTTTACTTAGTCAGAGGTCCTGGGTTCGAAGCTCGGTAATGGTAGTAATTTGTATGATGAGGACAAATTTTTATTTATGTTTGTATGTTTACTAAGTATATTTCAGATATTAAAATTCCATAACACAAGCTTATTTGCTTAATTTGGGCTAGATAATATATGTGAGTGTGACCAAAATGAAATTACTATAGTAAATCCAGGAAGTGACCGGCGCTCCGGAGACACCGCACTGGAACATGTGGTCATCGTCATGCAGGAGGGTAAGCAGCGTCGCGTATCCCCCGTAGCTGTGGCCCCAGATGGCCACGCGCGAACGGTCGATGAAGGAGTATCTCTCGAGAACTTGTCTGTAAAAAAAATACAAGAAACAATTATACGTTTACATTTAATTATAGTTTATATTATTTGGCGACCGTGTGGTCGAGTGATCACTACCCCTTATAAGCCAGAGGTTCTGGATTCGAATTCCGATAGAGGCAGATATTTGTAAGATGAGTACCAATATTTGTTCTGGAGTCTTCGTTGTTGTATTCAGTGTATTTCAGATACTTTTCTGATGCTTGCATATAACTATCTTAATTTCTCCGTTATCTAGTATCCATAACACAGCTGATGCATACTTTGGGCTACATAATAAGTGTGAGTGTGAGAAATATTATTATTATTACTAATTGACTCCTCAGGCTAATAGATTGAAATATATTTCTAAGGCTAATTTCAAATATAATACTTGACTAGAACTTCATCCTTATCACCATATCAGCAAAGAAAAAAAAATTTGAAAAATTCGTCATTTAGCATTGAAATTTTGCAGTATAGTCTGTTACTTTACCTGAGTATAACAAAATGGTCCTCAATCTCAACCGTACCCAAGGCGTTATTGAGTGAATACATGATGTCCTGCCCGTTGAGTCCGGCACCACGGCCGTCGGCCAACAGGTAGATCGTATCGTGGTTCGTTGTTAGCACGCTGTGGTAACCTATAACCACAAGTAAATAGCACTTTATTATATAGGTACACGAAAAGAACCGCTCATGGCACTAAAACTCAAACCATACTCGCGAAAATTTGAATGATCATAAGTCTTATTACGACAACAATTAAGATTACCTTAGAAGTTTACCTTATTTGTATAGGACCATATCATATATTTTTTTCTGAAAAGCATATTGGGCCTCAAAAATATATCTTATTACGCCACAATTTGCCGACAACTGAATCTTATTTATATTTTGACAATATGTACGTTACACTTTAAAAAAATTAACTCACCGACAGTAAACGTGTCAAAGACGGTGTTCGTGTTTGGACCAGAGTAGATGTAGAAGACGAGAGGGTAAGTGGTAGTGTCGTTGACGTCGAGGCCGGGCGGCAAATGGAGGCGCACGGACGCTGGGTGGCCGTTTTCAAGAGGCACAGTCGTGATTATGCTCTGAGGCCGGAGCTTGTTCACTAAACGCTCGCGGACTATAGCGTTGTCTTCCCAGACGTACAGCACTACTGAGTTCTACGAATTTGATATGCATGCAATTTTAGTAAGCAATTGCCCTTGTTGTAAATCAAATTGTTAAGTTCGGTAAGAAAAGGTTTAAATTTAGACAATTCTATACAGCTTGTCCGTAAGTATCAGAATCATTTGAGCTTTAAGAGCGATCGAAAAATCTGTCGTATTAATGATATGTTATTTATAGCATCAGTTAAATATTAAACAAGTGAAAAGCGATTATAGTATTGTAGTAATAAGATTGCTTTCCTAAAACATGACAAAACCTTCTTAAACAACACTGCGTGAGGGCACTTCTTTTAAACTAATTCGTATATAGATAGCCTCCTAATCTGTATTTTAAGAGCACCCGGTTATCCGAACTCTTGAACTTGTAAGAATGCTCATTGAAGAGCAAGATTTGGTCAAAATCGGCAACTCATACCAGAGGATCCACAATGAAGGTAGCTGAAGGCTCGTTTGAAGACGAACAAGTGATGGTCATGTATCTGCCGCCGTGACTGAGGGTGGCCGTAGCCCAGGTACATTCGCCGCCATCGGGCATAACAAGAGAACAACTAATGCACTGCGTTGTCGAACCCGCACGATGAACTTGGGTTTGCCATGGACTATTGGTCACTGTCCGCGTGAAATAGCTGCAATATTACACAACATCTTAGTTTTTATAAAATACTGGGTCGACGCTTCAATATTAAAAATCATCATGCTTACATGCGGCTTCAAAAATAAAAACCGGTTAGCCTAAGATGCTAACTCCCCGAAAAATTAGGCTGTCTATAAAAGAATATCGCGTTCAACAAAGAATACTTCTAGTAAATGATGTGTGGCACAAAACTTACGACATATAAAACTTAATTATAAGCAGGGTTCCACAGGGCGCCGTTCCAGACCCTATAAATTCTTGCTTGCCAAAATATAAAAAAATATTTTATTCTATTGTTAAAACAAAAATAATAATCATTAACACAATGTCAGCCACTTCAGCATCAGTCCACTTACCACAAGTATGTATACTTACTATGCAATGTTAGTTTCATCCATTCCGATGTAGTTATTGACGGTGAAAGATCCCGGGGTGATGGAACTGGACCAAAACTGGCCATTGATTCTGACAGTTTGGTAAAGGTGTTGCCACACTTTACCATCTGCCTGTGGTAACGACCAACGCAGAGATACAAAGTAAGATCCGTCCGAGCTGAACCGAGGTAACGCAATTGGCACCCAGCCGTTAGACTGCGAACGGTACTCATTCTGGAAGTATACAAACATTTTAAAAATGTTAACCATCTGTACAGCATGAGAACTAATGATGTAATCAATGACGTCACACGGTCCGAGCTTGAACGTGCTTTCTCTCAGAATTAAACAACAGAATTAAATAACAATTATTAGCATCAAAAAATATCAACACCGCTTTTAGTAGTAATTGTGTTTATAACGTAAAATATTTTTTACGGTTTTGTGTAAGGATGTGGCCAAAGTCGGTTTAAAAATTGATCTAAATGCAACAGCTTAAGATTTGTGTTTTACTTGGGTTATATGTGCTCTGCGTTCTTTTTTAGCTCCGGTTCAAGCATAATTCGCACTTTACGTGATGTTGAAAGAGTGTTCTTACTTAGTTCGAAATAGTGGCTGTTTTCATCGTGCAACTGTTACACTTAATGTACAGTCACCTGTAGAAATTTCCGTATAAATATATGATTTTTACGATTGGAATTTCCATCTTTACAATCACAATGATATAAAAACGGACCAAGTTCGTCTTCTCTTGTCTGTAAAAACCTATACCTTATTAGAGAAACAATTACCCTATTCGTCTTACCTCACAATTTCCAGTGATCACATTACAGATTCTAAGCACAGTATAGTTCTGTCTTCGGTTCAGCCAATGCGCCGCCACTTCGTACGTGGTAGGCCAAGTTACGCCGCCTAAGATATGGTCTTCAGTGACGTCATCCACGGGAGCCTCCAACGTTATGTAATCGTTATTGCCGGCTTCTAAAGAAGCGAGGTTTACCACTTGGAGTTTCACAGTTGGATTTTTGGTACCAGTCTGAAATGAATTTGAAAGAAATCAAGGCACAGAGTATGTGGATTTTCATAACAGTATTTTTGCCCATACTTCTCATATCAATTTACAAAGATTTACGAATGAATGACTAAACAGTTAGTCAAATATTTTATAAGGAATTTAATATTACTTTAACCATCAAGACGGTTTATGTTATTTTTGACGTATAAAGTATGAGTTAGCGAGTGACCAAAAACTAGCTAATACATCAGATATTTATAACAAAACTAAGGGCCAATTTTTTAATTATTGTCAGTACTACAAAACCTCATTGGTGTAGTAGTTCGAGCGCTCTAATTTCATCTACAAAAACAAAGCTTCTTCCGCCAAGGGAATGGAATCCCGGGATGGGTCATTTGCTTATTCGACCTTCTCCGTACTTCGGAAGGCACAAGCTGTTAAGCCGTTGGTCCCAGTTGTTACAGCAACGTATAAACCTGTATTCGGCCAGCGTGGTTTTTTTATATAAATCTCAGCAAATGACTCGACACCACCAGATGATAAACAGTAGAGGAGTCCATATGTGAAGATTGCTAGTGAAGCATATGACATACTACCCTAAAAACCCCCTTGCCATCCCAAAAAGTACTTTTTCTCGCCTCTTTTAATGAAACCCATGTTGTAAGAAGGAGGAAGGTACGTGTGCTGGTAAGGAATTCCATGCTCTAGCTGTGCGACAGAGAAAGGAGTCACAAAATCTCTTAGTGCGTAGAGTAGACGTGGCTACAGTGAAGGAGTGGCTCCGTAGACCAGCACGAGTACTCCTTAGTAGGAAAGGAGAAGGAGGGATAAGGTCTAAGAGCTCTTCAGAGTACTCTCCATGGTAAATCTTATGGCCCCAATTCCTTAAGTTTTTGTCCCATGCAGGAAGGTAGGACGTGTGTGTGCTGTTGATGATAATCAAATTAAGTATAAGACACATTAACTCACTTTGGGATACTTCAAATCCACAAGTTCAGGATAAAGGTCGTTAGGGTCTGATTTGTCTTCGTAGTAGTAGTACGAGTAAGAGTCCACTTCGGTGTCGTTAAAACTCGCGAAGGCTAAATACGTGCCATCGGGGTTGAACCAGGTCGCTTGGCCAGTGTACATAACATCCTCTGAAACAATGGTAGGCACTATGAACCTTTTTTGTTGAAGAACCCGCTAATAGACCTATCCGGCACAGACTAAGCGACAAGTGCTGTTAGGTGAGATGTTAATGCATCCGCCATATAACCCTAACCTTGCACCTTCAGATTTCCACCTGTTTCGGTCTCTTCAGAATTCTTTAGTCAGTGTCAGGTTAACATAAAGAGAGGACTACCAAAACTCGGATCATGTCTCCACCTACACGATGGCAGAAAGTCTACGAACAATATGGCACATATATACTGTAATTCAATGTAAATTAAGTTTAAAATATAATTTCTTGACTTTCATATAAAATGCGATGAAATTTCTTCCCCAACCTATTATATTGCTCTCTTTCAATAGAGGTAATTAAAAAAAAAATGCCGATTTTTGGACAAGGATGTTTCAGATATGTATGTCGCGTGTGCGTTAGTGTGTGCTGTAAGTGTGTGGGTGCATGTGTATTTGATATAGCTGTAACATTACTTATCCTGTGAATCTCCTCCAAAAACATATTTGCAGACGTTTCTGTGGGTGTTTGAAATAACAGCATTTTTATTATTATAAATAAAAACTAAAATTAATAACTTAACTTGCGGCCGTTACACTTGAGCAATTATCGTTTCTCTATATTGGTACAAGGAGACGATGACTCTTGTAAGCATTATAACTAACCAAACTCCTTAAATATTATATTCTTCTTTTTCGTTCATAAAAAGTTCGGTCATAAAAAGAAACAGCTGAAAGATCATTAGTCTGGCTAATACTCAAAAAATGGCATGACTTATTTTAAAAGTTTTTGTTCGGTTTAATTCCTTATAATAAAGGGATGGTTTAAAAAAATGGTCAAAATCAGAAACTAAACCTAAAAAACAACAACTCAAAATTTCTAATTTACTAACGACTAACTGACGTGTGCTAATTCAAAACTGGCATTTCTTCCACTATCACTTCAGATAAATTTTAAAAAATAGCGTTTTTGCCGCGTTATTGGTGATACAAAGTTCACAAAGTCAATAAGTAGGTAAATAATAATAAGCATACCTTCATACACCCAATCGGTATGTCCATTATATACAACGCCCACAATACCGTCAGTAGTTATAGGAATACCCTCTGTCTGTCCGCCAGGCAAATAGTAGAGGTTGTTGTTCAGAACGTAAGCAACAGAATGCCCAGCTCCGAAGATACATAGCTGAAGTCGTTCATGATTAGCTATGAATGTATTTTGTCTGGAATCAAAACCAATGGAGTTATTATTACATCCGACATTTAATAAGAGATGAGAGAACTAGAAACGTAAGTCCAAACTTATTCACCAAAATAAGTATTTAAAATGTAAATAAAATGTATTACTGAATCGCTTTATTTATTTTAATTGATATATTCACTATAAAAATGGATAAGCCTTCTAACTGTGATCTTTTGTGGTTAATTCGTTGTGGGTACTTTAAATTTGAAGCAAAGCATCATTACGTAGGCGTAGCGTTCGTTATAACTTACTTAATATAGATAATTATATATCTAATATATATCGAAATTAAGTAAATAATAATTAAGTTATAACAAAATCAAAGCAACGAATTTTAATGCTATACAATTCCTGCCGCAAAAAATTACTATTGAAGAATGTCAACATTCTTTTATTTTTTACTTACGCATATCTTATCTTTTGTTTTCAGACTAAAATGGAGAAAAAAATCGTCAGTGTCCGATTTATTCGATACTTCGTTATTGTGACTCGATCTGACTCTCTGTAGATAACAACTGAACAATTGGGGGTAGACTGTCTGAGGTAGACGAAGAAAGTCGCAATCTAGGTATAATACATGAAATAGAAATAATAACTTACTCAGTCTCAATTTCATATAAACTGTAAAAAGCAGTCCTTGAGTAACGATAAACCTGAAAAAAATACATCAACTCACTGTAGAAGCTGTATTACAAGGTATTACAAATTGATGATATTACAAAATCATACGCAGAACTATGCGTAGGTACCTACTTAAAGTATTTTATCGAATATTTAAGATATCATTATCAAGAAGGTAATTCAATTTTAGAACATATAACTTGATTATAAAATTTGCCTATCTATATCAAAATTAGTTGCTTATTAATCCAAACATTCAGCTCCTTTGCCTTAGTGTTTCCTACACGAGAGCATATTTTCACTCAATCGTAATCCCTTGTTTCCTCCGTAATATAATATTCTACGCCATATAATATGGCAAGTAATAGTTTAAAAAAAATACTTTAGCCACTATTACTAATGCTTTTAGATTTTTGAAATGTTCAGAAAAAAAATTACTAGACAAGATTGTTAAAAATAGTGCAATATAGGATGTCGAAATCGGTCCTTTTCGTAAGTAGTTTCAGCACTTTAGTAGACACGTGTGTGGGTGGCTCCAACTCACGCTTTGCATAGGCCGCCACGTCTAGGATTACCCAACTATTCTAAGCAATCGTCTGTGGCCGAAACCAGTTGATAGACTGATTTGGTGAATTACGCAGTTACCAGAAAGTTTTTGTAAGTATCCTGAGGGTCGTTCATCAGGCGCTGGGTGACCCGCCGCATAGACAGTGAAAGATAGATCCGTAAACGTGATAAAAAAGTTATGTTTAATGTAAGCTGCAATTCTTACTCATGAGCCCGTTAGTTCGGTGTAGTTCAGATTTCTGAACACAAGTTTTTAAAAAAGTAAAAAAAATACTTTCGACTAATATTTTCACTTGTTTTAAAAGTATAATTCTTATTATTACCTGCTCTACTTGACTTGGGGCTAAAATGAACTTTCTGTCCGCTGACAAGATAGGGCTGGAGGTGTTGAGGGCATCCTGGAACAATTTGATCAAGCATTAGGTGGATAGTTGTCATTTTTAATCTCATAAATGAATAGCCTAATAATAGATAAGAATTATATCCTTCCAAGACATCCAAAAGACAGTATATCCGTCCAATAGTTTCAAACATAAAGCGATATGTTTGAAGAACTGTTACAAGCGGTCGAAAACACGCCTTAGAAAATTATGCAGAATAGCTACGTCACAAATTCGCAATGGCTACCAAAGAGTTTGAGCGCATGCACAGAAATTATGACATCATTGTAATTTATGCGTTTACTTCGTTGGTATAATAAAAGTAGTAACGTTAAGAATAAGTCAACTAATAATACTAACAAGTGTTTTAATGATTAAAATAACTAATATTTTCATTTATATGTGAAAAACCTACATAAAAATTATGAACACTAGGAATCATTACTATCTTATATTTTGAAAACTTTAATATAGGTAAATCTCTATTCAAAACATTCATGACAATTAACTGGTAAACTTTTAATACTATTAATTTGAAATTAATTGTACCTTCTCATACCTACCAAATTTTATACCTATATTGCTACTACAAGGAGCTCGTCATTGTGGTTCGAACACTCTCGAACGATTTCAATGCGGCCATGGTTGGTCGCTGGATTAGTCAATGAAATTTGAGTTACACTGTATGAAGTACAGACAGGAGGCACGTCAATTGGTCCCGGTTGTTACGGCAACAAATAGGTCTGTAGATGATGATAAGTAATACCTAATAGATTATATAGACTAACCTTAATTTTATTAATTTTTTCATTAAATAATTTTGATTACGGTCAATTTAATTAATCTGATACCATAACTGTTACAGTCTTCGAAGATAAAGAAACCATTACCAAGAGGTCATCCAGATAATTTCCTTTCAAAACAGTAAAGCTATTTTTCTTTAAACGTAACTCTCATACATCATTATGCAATCTATAAACTTTGCATATGAAAACGACATATTTACTGGGAAGGAAAACAAAGTTTTAAGTAGGATTATGTCATCCTAGTTATTGTAACAAAATTGAAAAGCTTAAATATGAACTCTGCAGTTTAGTTAAATTTTCAACAAGAATTTAGAGCAACCGACTGGGGCAGCACCTTCAACTTATAAAAGATCACAACCAAATAAATTGTAGTGTCATTACCTGTGTAAGTTCACCTATCACTAATTGAGAAAGCGTTGGGTTGAGAACTTTTCCTAAATCATCGATGTCAACGCTTTCCCTTAGTATTTATTACGGAAAGTTATACTTACCATGAGATCTTCACCCACAAGGACGGCGCTACTTAAGGAGGTGACATTATAAACATAAATAGGAGACTCTCCCGGTATTGTGTACGTGAACTCAGAATCTGAAACAATTAATAATATTACAAGCAAAATTCACAGAGAAAACCAATTGAACACGACACAGTATAACATTTTAAATATACATACACTACAAGGTGGAAGTTATACTCAAAATACCTATCTGAAGTAAAAATCTGCCACTTCAATGATCAAATCTCTTGCTTTAGTAACAGTGTTTGAAAGAGAACGCAATACATTAAACAGAAAGGGATAGGAAGTGACTATTTTAGTTTTTACTTTAAAAACTACACAATTTTACTACTGTAACTACACGAGTACTGATTACTTATTGAAAAAAAATTGCACCTACTTCCATATTCTTATATGTTCGGTAATACTAATAGCAAAACTCTGAAAGATGCCATTATAAAAAGATCTACATCCTCGCCTTCTATACCTACTTAAGTGTAATTACGTCTAATATGAACTAATTCAAATTTTACCTGAGATCCAAATGCCAGTGAAGCCTCTTTGCGCAAACTGTCCCGTCACAAACTCTTGCAGAGTGAAAGGCTCCAGTTCCTCGGCAACGGACGCCGACACCAAAACCGCCAATAACAACCACGCCACCTTATCACACGGTAGACATGATCAGCTAGTTTACTTTAAAACATGAAAAGTAGGTATATACGGATAATCGTTACCTACATACCTGCCTATTGTTACCACTGCTAAGTCTAGAATCCTCTGGAGGCGTCTCACTATAAGGAAACTTAGCTTCACATAGTTATTGTTATAACCTTGATCTTGGCGTATAGTTTGGGTACCTACCATAAGTGTCAGCCTTCAGATGTCTGTTTTTTGAGGATAAGGCCCTAGCAAGGCCTTGATGTGAGAAAACGCTTGCAGGATGAGTTCCAGTGTGAACCAAAGCAAGATGCTTTTAGAATCAAAAACACCTTTTTACGCCAGTGCAAAGTTCATGTGAGGTATTTGCTACCATGTGCCCAATAGTATGGGTTTTACTATTTGATTCTTAGAAAATACCCATATCACATCCCATGTCGGGAAAATATATAGATATATTTTTAAAGCTCCTCGAAGAACCTGATTGAGAGTAGAGGTTGTTTTTATGAAGGCTCGAGCTGGTGTTATCAACTCTCACAAAAAGACGTTAACGTAAGACGTAGCTTACCTTCCTAAACCGTTTATTATTTAGGTAAACTTTTCAAAGATAACGTTATGGCAAAACTTGAGTTCAACTTGATTTTTTATCGAACAAAATTATTACTTATATAGATCTCAAAATACTCACCATTATTAGTTTTAACTTTTATCACAAATAAATAAAACAGTGGCTGGCGATTAAACCGCCAACTCAACTGGCTTAAATTTATCTAGTAAAATTACAAAGTCTTATCCACTGATAAAAATGTATCTGTAGATAAAGATAAATAATTGTTACATGTTGTGATCATGTTAATGGGTCGGCCATGATAATTTATATCTTAAGAAATTCAATTATTTGTACGAATTTCAGGTAAGAATTAAATAAAATAAACAACAGAAATAAGATAAGAAATGTTTATTAACATCAATGGAATATCATTACTCACGACAAAAACAATTCGTCCCCATTGGACTTAACTACATTCCGAATTCCGTCACACTACGTGTCTATAGTTGCTGCTGGCTACTCCAAAATCAGAATATTCAATTCCCAAACTAAAAGCAATGTCAAAATGCATCCATATATCCATACGTATATATATAGAAACTCTTTAAAATTATTCTCTGTAGACGTCACAAATTCCACAAGTTTCTTTTTGTTCCGATTTTATCAAATCAGCTTAAATAAGTTGTTCAAATCGGCAACTCAATGCGTCGTGATAATGTCCAATAAAATGAAATACTTGAGTACGGCTGAGAATAGATTCAAACGCCTCAACATCGGCGGGTACAAACAATATTGTACGTGCATGGCCGTGAAGACAGCATGAGCACTCTCGTGTATATCACACCAGGCTTCATCGCCGCAATTCAACCAGCGGCGACAGTATCATTCCCATGCGGAGTCTCGACTACGTCCTCTCGTATTGATCAAGTGACTGCGTTACTCCGATGACGATTTAAATCATAGGATTTCCTCCAAGCGTGCCTTTCTATAACATTTTGTATAAAACAAATCATTTATTCATATCCAGTGAATCCTTCCACAATCTTGGAATATATCTAAACCTAGATTTTATGATGAAATCTAATAAATAAAGTACTCCTCAAAGAGCCAAATAAATTCTCTGCGAACGCAATAGTGAAACCTGAAAGAAAGGTCATTCTAGGAATGACATTGGTTAATATGAAATGAGTTGTTATGTGGGGTGTGTTATGAATTGTGTGTAAATGAAGGTGTAATTGTTGTGTAACAAATGTATGATGTGTGAATGATTGGTGTGGGACGGACCATGCTAGTGGCGGCGATGGGTGCGGCGTAGCTCTTGAAGCCGACGTTCATGTTCAGCCATGTGCTGGCGTCGCTGTTCCTCCTTTATTGCGATCTGAAGCAATCAATATATATTTCGATACAAGTACGGAAAGTATGTAATTTCTTCACGAGTCCTTGTTTATTGAGGTGCCCTATACATGTCTTTAAAAAATAAATTTATTTAAAATTAAATTCATGTATTAATAGTATTATTATCGTAAGTCTTTATACAAAATTTCAAAACTTCAATATTATTTTTACTTCTTTTTAATACCATCAATACCCTGCAGGCAGTGGTAACACTGCTATTCTGTATTACAGCTAAAAAGTCTGTCTAATTACTTCATCTATTCTAATATTTGGTCATAGATAGATTACTGATACCTACTGTTTCAGCAGAGAGAGGCAGCCAATATATACAAGGTGTGGTTTTTGTCTTCCTAAAAAGATCATCCAAAAGCTTTGCAGGAGCTTCTTCCTCTTTCTTCTTGAATTTTCTTGCTGATAAAGACATAACAGTAAATTAATTATTATATTCTGAACAAATCAATATAAACATGATACATAATCTTACATACCTGGCTCAGGGCTTCTTTCAATGCTGCGGTGTCTTCTCTTCTCTTGGGGTCGCTCATCAAGACGTCGTGGTTTCTCCTTGTCTTTGTCTTTGTCATTCTTGCCCACATCCCATTCACGCATAGTTGTTTTTCTTTCAAACGGTTTCTCCTGTTAGGAAAAAAAAATATTCTATAATTTTATTAATAAAATTGAAGTTTTAAGAAATGCTTACTGGCCTATGAAATGATATAGTTTAATTGTAAAATTATTATACTAATATTATTTTAAGAGATATTTAGAACAAGACGAAAAACTTTTTTCATTTCCTCATTTATTTTAAACTTATTCACTACCAATATAATTTTTATTTTTATTCTGACTTACCTATGTCAAGTTTCAGCTTGGTACCAAACAATGTTTATTAACAAGTAAAATTATTCCAATAATCTAAGATAAATATGGGCAATGAAGATACAAAAACTCACTACTTCTCCTCTCTCCCTCTTCATATCTTGTTCCCGAAGCCAATCTTCTACTGTACCAGGAATTGTCGAAGTTTGAGCCTTATCTGTCTCTTCATTTAACTTTGCTTTTTCAAAGGCCTCTTCATTTGAAAAGTCCACTTGTAGGGTCTTAGGATTGGATACTGGCCATGTAACTCCATGCAAAGCATGTCTTGTCTCAACTGCTTGACTGGAAATCATTTCAACATATGAGTATAAATATGTTTTTATGAATAAATTTTAAATAATAGCTTTTTGAAAAAAATCAATGAAAATTTTGTGTTATAAAAGCAGATAAACTAGCTATTAAAATAGGACTAATAAAAGTGGTACTTAAGATTGCATTTTTTTCTATTCTAAATATTTTTGTAAATTTAAAAAAAAAACAAAATGTACAAACGGGGGAGAATTAAATATTATAGTCCCATCCTCTACATGAGCTGTTAGGATGTTTGACTTTGCTCATGATTCCTTTATAATAATGAAACCACGGCAGTCAGGCATAACAATAACATCTGTAATACTGTCTAAACTATGAGGATGACATGGCTGCACAATGGTAGACAAACCTCATCAAATACAAAATTAAAAAATATCTAGTGAAAATTAATTACCACTAGAGTAAGCTAGTTTTACCACCCTGTTTGAGATAGTGATTTATATCAAAATTTTCAATCATTCTTCAATACCTTGACAGTGTTTATACACAATAATTTTCTACAGTATCTGATATATAAGCACTTGTAAAGTTAACTTGACACATCATATATCACAAACTTAGGCTATAGACAGAGTACTGTATCTCAACTTCACTCCATACTAATGGCAAATCAACCACCCAACCTGATTGCAGTCAGTGTATGGTTCCTATGACTGCAAGGACTTTGAGCTCCCTGCTCAGTCAATGTGCAGTTCAGATTTACTGTATTGAAATTGCAAAAATGCAGTCAAAATACAGTTTGTCTATCTAGCCACCCAAGGTGATAACTCTGTCTCTTTCTAATTTATTTATTAATACTCTCTAAGACTGACATGCTATCATAAAGGTAATATTTTACTTACTCTTCAGTTTCATATTTGACAAAACATTTAGATTTGATTCTATCTATCCAAAAGCCATCCTCTACTATCCTTCCTGTCCTTTGCAGCAAATTTTTTAATTGAGGAAGTGTAAATGGTCTCACTAAGTTTGTTATATACAAAATACAAGACTGTTTATGCCTAGGTGGACTGGGAGGTCTAGTAATTATGCTATCACTTTCCTTCACTATAGATATTTTCCTATTAGAGGTCATCTGTAAATCTCTAGGCTTTAACGGCTCTCTATCTTTCACTTCAAATTTCTTATTTAGCTCCACATTTTCAGAGTTGTCAATAATAATTTTAGGCAATATAGGTTTTTCAATTTTTTCACAAACCTCTCGTTTAGTTTTTTTTTCTTCTATCACTTCCTCAAATTCTACTGGCTTTACATCAGGTATTATATCCTTTAGAACATCTGTAGATATAGTTATGGATTTTTGAGTAGTTATCTTAGGCCGAGAACCCCATCGTCGCTTTCTACTAATAACTATAGGAGTGAAAGAACTGTCATCTGCTGTAGATTGTATAGAGTCAGATCTCTCAAGGGGTTTTTCTTGATTTTCGCTTTGTTCATCTGATTTTTTTTCACATACTGGTTTATAATCAAAGGGTATTTCCATTTCATCAATATTTTTCTTTTCGGTACTCACTACAACATCAGTTTCATCAATAGATTGTTTAGTGTTTTCTGTAGGGGACTGCATTTCCTTATATTTACTGTCTGTTTGATCTTCATTTTTACTTACCTGACTACATGATGATTCTTCTTCTGCCCTATCTGCTGAAATGTTTTTACCTGTTTCTTCACTTTGAGTGTTCACTATTTCCATATCTGATGTGTCACATTTATTATCTTCAACATGCAATTCTAAAATTTCAGATTTATCCTCAGATGACTCCCTTAGAATATCCACTTGACTTTGATTGTTTGAGTCATTTAATCTGTTATCATTGGCATCTATTTCCGATGATACAGCTGTTGCTTCAACTTTCGGAGAACCAACAGTTGTATCAGCATCAGATGTTTTACTGTTCTCAATAATATCCTCATGTGACTGTTCTTTTCTTTCGGGAATATCATTAATTACAGAACTGTCATTAATTTTGACTTCTTCAGTAGTGGTTGACATGGGAGTGTCATCTGAAATGGATTCTTCTGATTTATTACTCTGGGATATTTCGTGGCTAGATTTATCAGTGTCAGGATCATCTTGGCTGTCATGATTTTTATCAGCTTCGTCTTTGGATTCACGAGTAGACTTTTTAGATCGATGTTTAACCTTTTTCTTCTCGTCGGCACCTTCAACACTAGGTGTATCACTCGAACTCGTGGCTCTGGAGTGTTTCCTTTTACTCCGTGGTGACCTATCAACTCTCTCTGGAGTTGAAGGAGGGCGTGTTAAACAAATTTTAAGTTTTTGAATTTCTCCTATATCTCCTCCCTCTGTCGTTTTGACACGCCACACCTGATCATGACCATCTTCAGGACTATCCTCTTTGGCAAGTGTTTGTGGCGGCACCTCAACAACATCAGTGACAATTTCTTTTACTTGCACAGCAGACGGTTCATCAACGGATTCATTTTCAGATGACGATGATTGTTTTCTACGCCTAGTTCTTGTGCGTTTTACCTTCTCAATCTTCTTTTCCGGTGAAGCCTTCTTTTTGGTTGCCGTGCGTTCACTCTTACGACGCATTATTCACTAAATTAGAAAAAAACACGAGTTATATAAGTATAAACTAAATAAAACTTATTATATAAAAAAAACCAGACTACAACATACATAGAACAATTGAATCCTCTTTAGATTGCGGAAAAAATAAGGCGTGCTCGACTCAAGCTTTCACAGGGCTTGTTAACAGACGGCCATATTTGTTTGGTTCTTCCACAGATTACATTAGAATATTTTTTTTATAACATTCTTCCTATTACAGAGAAAGCAAAGGAACTTCAAGCCTATATAAGAATATTATATGTAGTTATTTCTTTATTTATGAGTCAAGAATACGAGTCTAAGATATCACTTGGGCCCATGGAGTTTTTAGTGACTAAAGATAAAAATGGAATATAATATTAACAATTTTGATGAAATGATACGATAGTGTTCAAAACTAACTAGACACCGGAAAATGGCACATAAGTCACCAATCCATGTAGAATTATGTATTCCTTATATTTCGCGATATAAGAAACCTTTTTGGCACTTCGACTCAACATATATGAAGTTAAATATGTAGTACCCAACAAGGATTTTTATGTTTATATGAAAAATGTGATATCCAGTGATTATTCATTTGTCGAATAAGTTATTTTATCATCATTTACTTAATATTGTAGTTTTATTTTTGGGTCATCTTTATTTTCACTGAATTTTCTCGTAAGCCATCAATATATATATATTATATATATGGGTACCCATGTTGTGTTAAAATATAATTAATGGTAATGGTCTATAATCTGTGATATAACTATGGTCTAGGGATTGTGTAAGTATCGTTGTAGTGTGAAACAAATTAATTGTTAACAAGTGTCCTGTGCTGTGAACCAATAAATACATTAAAATAACATAAAAAAGCAGTTTCACTTCCATGCCTCACAACAACCCATGACTATTAATTTCTATAAAGCATTTTAAACTTTTTTAATTAAAAAGTATTTAAAGAAATTAACATTGCAAAAAAAATGGCTCAAGTCTTAAATACCAAGCCATAGGCTTTACTATAAAAAAATAAACCTGTACGACAAAATGACGTTTCCATAGCTGTCATTATGTCAAATTTATGTCGAAGTGAAATGAGGGAATTCATTTTGAGTTGCTCTACATATATTTTCTTAAAATGTGCTTTCATTTCTTCATGAATGTCATAAAATGTTAAGGTACGCCAAAATACTAGAGTAACTACTTACTTAATAGCATAGAACATACCGTGGGTGCTGCGTAATATTCATTAAATATCCCTATTGTTTCAGGTACTGCAAGCCGTCGTCATTTTTGTGTATTAGCATGCCGTTCCAGGGTTTGCAGGTATCAAATTGTCTGTAGAATGATGAAATTGTAACTAGTTACCTGAAAAGTTAGTTCCGACATGGGTAACCAAAACAGTTGCTGCTGTTACCGTAGTCCTTCGCCTATAAGAAAAGACATTGTTAAGCTTGAAGACTACCTTCCGGAAGGAGAAGTAAGTTCTAACAATATCCAACACATCAGTGAAAGAGAACCAGATGATGGTGATATTGACCCTTCACAAGACCCTATGGCTGGTACCATTTTTATGGAGAGATCTAAAGCTTCCATAGAAAATGGTATTACTAGAAAGCGTAGTCAACATCAAATTGCTGATAATAAGCTCAAAAAAAGCAGTTCCTGTTCTACTATTTATTTAGATGATAGTACTGTATCACAACCTAATTTGAAAAATACAGTAAAATGTGTTGCTCTGGCCATCTATTACCATATAAAAAACAGAACTTCTGAACGCAAATTAGATATATTTGATGAAAAGCTTCATCCTCTCAGTAAGGATGGTGTGAGTGATGACTATGATAAATATAACCCAGAGCATAAACAAATATACAAGTTTGTGAGAACATTATTTAATGCAGCACAACTGACTGCAGAATGTGCTATCATTACTCTTGTTTACTTGGAGCGTTTACTCATTTGTGCAGAGTTAGATATTGCTCCTTCAAATTGGAAACGCATAGTGTTGGGTGCGATATTACTGGCAAGCAAAGTGTGGGATGATCAGGCTGTTTGGAATGTTGATTATTGTCAAATTCTAAAAGACATCACAGTTGAAGATATGAATGAGCTAGAGAGGCAGTTTCTAGAAATGTTACAATTCAATATAAATGTTCCATCTAGTGTTTATGCCAAGTATTATTTTGACTTACGCACACTAGCTGAAGCTAATGATCTTGCTTTTCCAAGTGAACCACTGAGCAAGGAGAGAGCCCAAAAATTGGAAGCAATGTCCAGGGTAATGGAAGATAAAATTGCTGCTGAAGTAGTCAAAAATGGCATCAAAAAGTGGTCCAGTTTGGACAATCTTAATTCAGGTGCTGGAATTCGAAGAAGTGTGGCCATATTGTCTTAAATTTATTAATTATCAGCCAAAATTTAAAACCAAACAACCCACATTTTTTTTATAATTCATATTATAAAAGTTATGTAAGCAATTATAAAATTGCACTATTTTATATCAAAAATGGTTTTCATGATTACATTATTGAATATGAAATTGACTGTTGGGGCTGCAAAAGAGTACAAGTTTTAGAATAAATACATTCCAGATTCACAATCATATACAATAAAAATATGCATTAAGAAATCTTATGAAACAGGTGTGGCCCCATCTTAATAAATTATACATAAATTATCATTTGTCCTTTATAAGACAAAATATTTATTTTACCACAACTATCTTAATATTGTTGGTGCATTTTTGACATTTAGTGCTGGCTTTCCCAAATTATGATTATCTAATTTTAGTATCGTTATAATTGACTGTCACAAGTATTAATGTAAAAACTAAGATTTGCTACTAAATTAAATTATTATCCTCATTCAAGCTTATTTTAGAATTTCTTTTATCACATTGTGAAATGTACAATACATTTCAAGGTATTTTATTTATACTTTTAACAATTGCAAGTGAGTACAATATGTTAATATTTTAAACCAAAATGGTATATTTGTCATACATAATTATAGTCAAAATAGTTTTACTTTAGTCTCAAGTTAGAATTATCTCTACTTGTTACTAAAATCAAAGACTTTCATGAGGTCCAACAATTGTTAAAATATATAATCATTGCAAAATACTTCGTCTAGGTATATTTTTTTATAATTTGGCTTCCATTTGTTGTACTTTTGTTTAAAATGAAGAAGCACTAATATGAATAGATTGCTTCCAAAACTATGCTACTTAGAATAAATACTTAGATATTTTAGTATGTTCAACTGCAAAATGACTGATAATTGAATCTTGTGATTGTGGAGTGAATGTTTTACTTAGTCAACTACTGTACTTGTATTTTACTTTTTATTAATCCATTTAGAATTCTGAAGTAGTTATAAATTATATGCCAAATTGTTGTTTTATGTAACAAATTATAAGTTCAATGATCTTTGTTAGACAACATTATTGTTTTAATTAATCATACTGATAAAACAGTTATTATTTAATTTATTGGAACAGTAATTTAATATTCCATTATGTAGATGGAGTCAATCAATACTTTTATGTATGGTAAATGTAATTAAGCAAAAGTAAACATTTTATATGAGACTTTTAATGGTTTTTTCATTCTTTATTATACATATAATATTTTAAAGACTATTTGATTAAATAAAACTAGGGAAGTTGGATATCAGATTATTTTTATTCTATGTTAAGGGCTTCAAATCCTTTAAGAAAGCACTGTAGTTTTCAAATATATCAACATCACTTTTTTTGTTTGTCAAATCATCATATTCAGGCCCTACAGACCACAGTGTCTCCAAGTCATAGGTTTCTCGTGTTTTTTCTGAGAAAATATGTAGTGCTATATTTCCTGAAATAGAAAAAAACAATAGTTTAGTCATTGTTTTCTCGAGGAAACATACAAGTAGCAAGAGAGTCATAGAAGTGTGATTCAATACCTAAGTCTAACGCCAGCCATTCATTAGATTCTTTGCCTTCTATTCGGGGAATGGGATCATGTTTATAACATTTCTTCTTGTAGACTTTTTTGACAAATTCAGCTAAGGCTTGAATATGTCTTTTGCTACGTCCACTAATAATACAAATATAGTCTACATAGTTTATTTCATGTGGTACTGTTGCTACAAATATATCTTTAGAATTTTCCCTTTGTAGTAGTTCAACCAAATCCTCTATATCAAAAACACCTTTTTGTCCTCCTATAAAATTAAAAGCCAATAAGTTAAGTAGACAGAACAGTGATTGACATTCATAGTATACATATATTGTCTCTTGACAGCCAATATAATTTGTTGATCTGCAGCATCAACACCTCAGATTTTATAAGAGTAACTTACATAATATTTCTTTTTTGAAATTTAAAACTGTATTCATTTACATTAATGTTACAATAGTTGCCAAATAGTAAAAACAAGTTACTATCAACAAAACTGTCACAGTGTATAAGACAATATGATAAATGCAGTAAATAATAATGATGTAAGTGTAATATAATTAGAAAAAATATCTTCACTAATTATTATAAAAATATCATTATATAATAAAAACACCTGATCACAACAGAATATTGTGATACTATTAGCTCAAGTAGCTTGCAGATACTTGATGCTACTTGGTCAAAATAAAAACTTCTCATGATAACACCTCAGATTTGTCTTATACTAGGTCCTACAGAAGTAAGTAAAAATGTATTATATAATATAATAATTTGATAAATAAATGTATTGTTGTGTAATAAAAATAATCAGATCAGCAGCATTGGCTACAAAGAAAAGTTTAATTTCTTATTAACTCACTAGCTAAATTTATTCCATCATATTCATCGCTGAGAACGGGGTATGGATTTTCATAATGAATTTCGTCAGAAGTATTTTCAATCACAGATGCGTTATCTTCACTTATCACTTGGTATTTGCTTGATATTGCAGGAGAAGTACTATTGTTTGGCTTTGGTGTTTGCCGTGGATTTCCTAAACAAACTCCACAATGTATTTGCTTGTTGACTTTACGGTTATACATTGGACACTTGATTACGATTTTATTTTCAAAATTACGAGTTAATGCCCGAGACACGATATTTCGAAACATTATTTGATTATGCAAAAATAATTTATAGGGATGAATATTGATAACCATGCAATAATAGAAATAAACAAACCAAATGTCATTAACCTTTTTTAAGTTTATTTTCAGCAAAATTTCTCCCTACAAAAGGGAAGGCAAAGGAAAATGAAGCATTGTATAGGCTATCTTACGTAGATAGCTCCAAGATATGGAAGCAATGTATCCTTTTGCTTCGCGGAGTTTTTGGCGACTCATGGTAAGACCCGATATTTAATTAATAACTTACGAGAAAATTTTTAGACGTGGAATGCCATGTAAAGAATTATGATAAAATGAAACGAAAATTGAATGTTATGATAATGATTACGATGAAATGATAAGTAAATGACAATTAAATTATAAAATATTGTTAAATAAATGAACTTACCTTATAAAGGAAGGAATGGAAATGCAAGACTGAAAAATCTCATGATATAACGGTCCTTTTTGGCATAAAATTACACCAATTTCATGACAAAAACTACACTATATATTAACGGACTCCTCCAATACGCGCCAAAAACTTCTTTTTTTAATTTAACTATTCCTATTATAGGGAAGGCAAACGGAACTACGCTGAATGATTTATTTCACATTGCACGTAATAACAATCGTTTGTGGCATGAAACCTTTTGAATGAAACCCCTTTTTTGTTATTGTGTAATTCTCCCTATTATAGAGAAGGCAAAGGGAATTAAAGCCCATACAGCTACATCTTTTGTGATTATTTCTGGCTCGGAGATACCGGTATAACGTATCGCTTTGCCCCAGTGAGTTTTTGGTGACTAATGCCATTTTGCTAATGACTTATGAGAAATTTTTGAAAATGGAATACAATTTTAGCTATTATAATGAATTGATGATTACGACGAAATGATACGCAAATAAAAATGGATTGATACAATGATGTTTAAACTTACCCTATAAATGAATGAATGGAAATGCAATACTGAATAATCTTACGTAAGTCTGATTACTGAATGATGTGTTTCATATATTGCACGATATAAAGATTTCTTTTGTCATGAAACTACACAAATTTTATAGCAAAAACTTCACAACAACACAATATATGAAATAAAATATACAGCACCGACCCGTACCCCGCCATTACGACCTAAAAACTCCTTTTTTGTAATTCTCCCTATTAAAGGGAAGGCATAGGGAACCAAAGCCCAAACAGTGAATCAACAATCATCATCAATTTTATGTGATAATTTCTTTATTTCTGGCTCTAGGATATCGGTGTAATGTGTCCCTTTGCCCCAAGGAGTTTTTAGCAGCTAATGCTAGGCCTCGCCATTTTGTTAATGAATTGATGATGAAAAAAAATTTGATAATGGAATGCAATGTAAGCTATTGTGATAAAATTATACGATAATGGAAAGTTATGTTAATAATTACGATGAAATGATACCCAAATGATAATGATATGATGATCATAAATAAATGGAAATGAAATACTGAATCCCAATTAAAGGAAATGCTAGGGGAACTGAAGTTCATACAACCTTCTTCATATCTTAAGTAGTTTTTCTTGTTTATGCCTCCGGGATACCTTGTCTCGTATCTCTATGGCTCGGGGAGTTTATTTTAGTAGAGTTTTGGGTATAATTAGTATATAATTATTATTTTTTTGTATAAAGCGGCTTATTTTAAATCTAAATATCTAAATAAATCTACGAAAAACAAAGTATGTTTTATAATAATAAATCCTATCAGGTGAAATAATCTTTGAAATGGACAATTCAATCTCATTTTTATAAGAGTATGCACGTTATCTACAAGAAACCTACAGCGAATTATGTAATAAAATGTGTTATTAAGTCACATGGATATAACCCTCATCTTTACATTTACATTTGCAACACATGAACGCCCCTGCAAGCGGGGCCGGGTAACATAGGGTTTATTGGCGCACGGCGGTGTTATATACTAGAAAGCAGAGGGCGACGCAGGCGACATAATCTCACTCGATCGATGAAATGAACCGAATGTGTACTTCATAAGGTCCTTCCTGGTTTGCTCCCCCATGCTATTGATTCCATTTAAATAATGATTAAGACCCCCGTACTGTC
Organism: Acentria ephemerella; assembly: GCA_943193645.1. Classification (NCBI taxonomy): domain Eukaryota; kingdom Metazoa; phylum Arthropoda; class Insecta; order Lepidoptera; family Crambidae; genus Acentria; species Acentria ephemerella. The sequence continues at coordinate 4,850,560 of OW971875.1, read as the reverse complement.
TGTTATTTTGGGAAAATTTTGTAGTAAGCATAATTCGAAAATAATTGACATCAAAACGAAGTAGCATCAAGTCATTTATTTCTTTATAAAATTAGACTTAGACCTTTAGACCTTATTTCATCAGGCATTCTTAAACTTTTCAGAATAGGTTTTAATTGATTTCACTTCCTTAGATTTATATATTCAAAAATCATATATCCCCGAAAAAGTATAAATTATAAATATATTGGTATTTTTTGTCAGTAATGTCCTGCGTACATGGACCTACTAGCCATATTAAGAAATCACTAGGTGCGTTGAAATTCTTGAGATAAGCGATGTGAATGCCTCGCACCCTTTATTTACCTTTTCGTTCACAGTGGTCTGTTTCACTTCCAAAATAGAAATGGATAATTCAAGCACCTCGAAAATTATGATGTTTATGGATTTTACGATACCAATTCTTGACCGCAAGTAGAACAAAAAAAATAAAGCATAATTACTTAAAAAATAATAATTAAAATTTTATTTCTCTTTTTTTGCTAGAAATAGTGTAAAACAAACAAAGCTTTTAGAAAAGGACTGAAAACTATGTCATTGAGTTGCTTATCTATTGACTCAATAAAATTATCTTATCAGTATTATCATCAGTCGCGAGGAACAAAAATGTACCTGTATTAATTCTATATTCAGATAGTTGGAAACAAAACGTAAGTTCAACAGCTTATTTTCAAATTTACACTGAACATTCTGTTTTAATAAATAAGCCAAGAGAAATCTAAGACTATGATGTGTTAGATTAACGTTTCACACTGGATTCGTGTTAAATCGATCATGAGTGTACATTGCAACGTGCGTAGTCAAATATGGTGACATGCGAGTTGGATCAAGATGTGTCTGGGGAGGTACTAGGTATGAAGCTGCCGGCATGGCAAACCTTGGTGTTACATAGAGTGCTACCTTCCTGTGGTGGATTGGTCGTCTATCTTACAATAATGTGTTTCGATTTCGCTCTTGTATATGAACACTTTCAAAACAATGAAAAAGTGTAAGTAACTTTACAACATTATTATTTACTGTATAACTATTTTTAACTTTTCCTATTAACTTTATATTTAAAAGTAGGTTGAAGTTAATAGCATCATTTTTCTTTAAACCAACAATTCACTTTATTATTAGTTTCTTACTATTTCTTATTTGAACTATTTAATTTTTCTGACTTTTGAATTTGAAGTGTCCTTCTGGTAAAGGATCGCCCTTTACCAGAAGTACCCACTCCGCTTCGAAGACTTTTGGTCGTCTTAAGGCTACCGTTAAGATTTTAATTACAAAATTAGTGTAGTTAAAAAGGGTTCGATACTGAATCGCTGATCGACTAAAATAGTTATGTATATCGTCTAAAAGTTCCATTTTATTAAAAGACAACTATACTCCATATAATATTTCATTTTATAATAGGTTGAGGAAAAAGTTTCTTTGCATTTTATATGAAAATTTCAAGACATTTTTTAAAAGTTAATATGTAAAGCTGCTGTAGAAATTTCGGGACTTCTGATCAAAAAACGCAACAAGTAGTTTTGGCAGACACTGCCTAAAGAACGTGAATGTGATCCACTTTTCATCACCAGTTATCAATATCTTCAAAAACGGAAAGAAAAACAAATGAATGATAGTGAGTGGGAAACAAAATATTCCTAATTTGACCGTTTTTTGAAATGTCACATTTTTAATGACATGAAAACTAGCCAGATACAAATAGTACAGCCATAGATATTTCTTCACAAGTACTTATTATATGCGAAAAGACTTTTTCCTCGACCTAATATAATAATAATATCAATGTATTAGGGCGCTATTTAAATAACCGAAAGTTGTACTTCTTTTTATAGAATAGGTGCATTGTGCATAATCCTGATAACATTACCCGCTGTGATATCGACCATCTTCACGTTAGCGTCGCCGCCTCCAGGACTCCAAACAGAGCTAACAGCTTATGACGTGCACTTAGAAAAAACCGACATAAAGTGGATTTTTGTACAATTGGCAAACTGTATCTTCTTTCCTGTAGCTGCTATTGGAAGGTGAGTAAAACTTACCCACTGCGAGATTTACGATTCACTGGCTTCGATTTCTGACCACAAAATGTTATAGATCAATGATTAATTAAATTTTGTTACTTGAACCGATTCTTATCAATACCTATCATCAAAGTGTATATAATCAAAATTATTTAGTTTTCAGCGTCATAATGGTAATTAACAGAATAGGTAAACAAAAAAGTAGTCCTTCATTCAAATCAGTACATATTCTATACCTTGGTAATACCTACGTAAGCACCATTGTTGGCAGAACTCCATTTTTAAAGCAAATTGAATGAGCTCGAGATCACCTATCCATATATTTGACCGAACCGAAAAAACTATAGCAGGCACCTCAAATAAATTGAAATGCTCAGCCTTATTTTCTTTCAGGTATTGCTACCTCATATTCTGGTGGATAGAAGTAGTTTTCGCAGCACGTGATGAAGACAAAGAGCGTACTCAAGAAGCCCTTACGAAAGCTAAGGCTCCATCATCGATGGAGCTCTACTTGTTCCTGCAAGCTTTCCTCCACTCAGCTCCGCATGCAATAGTTAATATATTGAACTTGATGTCTCGCTTTAACAATCCTATATTTGGTACAGGTAAATATACTAAATTCTATACGACTACTACTATATGGGTTATAATATCCATCCATATCTTTACCAAAAGTTTTGCTTACTAACATACAAAATGTATGGGAACTTTATATAATTTTTCGGCTTTACCAACTAGCCGGCGTTTACATATATAAGAACCCTATTGTTTCATGTGTTCCTTCCACTATTTAAAATATTTTTTTACAGCAACAATGCAAGGTGTTAGCATCATTGTATCCTGTTTGCGAATGTCTAGTACTGCAACAGTGTACAGAAGATTTGAAAGGGAGAAGTTAAATGGTAAAAAGTATCCGTGGAGTGAATCATGCGAACCACTGATTAAAAAATCAATAAACGAAGACGCCGAGAACACCGATTCTAATGACGAAGAACCAATTTACGAAGCTATTAGAAAACAACCTTTAGGGGTTTTTAACCCTGACATATCGTTAAATCAAAAAAGTGATGATAATTATAAACTTAATAGTGACTTAATTGAGTTTTCACCTAGAAGTACCTTTCAAGATGTATTCTACGAAGACATAAGAACAGATTCTGAATCGGGATCTGAGTATTTGCCACCCATATCTTACATTGATCGTCCAGCAAGACAACATGGATCAAATAGTGATGATGAATATGTGAAGCCAATATCGATTATTCATAGAATAGCTCCACGCAGATCAACGAATTACACAATAGAAAAAGTGGAGATTACTCCTCCGCCTATAATTCCTGCACCCAGACCAGGATCCCTAGCTGGTTGGGCAGAAAAGTTGGTAGAGAACGCAGAATCTATACCCACATGGCTCTCAGCCCCTCCTCGTCGGAAATATTACAATGACGAAATTATTTTAGACGAACCAGATATTCCCAAATATGTTCCTAGTAATAGGAAACGAGGTTTAGAGCCCCAAGATGCCGCGGCAGCTTTAGTTCAATACCTTGGCTGGTACGCTTTCTTTATATCTCGTTTGCTCTCTATTGCCGTATTTATAAATTTTTCTGTTATTGCATCCGTAATGATATTGTTTTCGCACTATCAGATAATGTTGTTGTTATTAATAGTACCCCAAGCGAGCACTGTAAAAAGAGGATTTTACTTATTTCTTGCCTTTGTGTATTTGTTTTGTCTAATGGAGTTTAAAATTCGTTTCCGTCATGTGAGAGTGTGGCATGTATTTTGGGTGATAACGTGTGCCATAGAAACTGTGGTATTCACTGGCTTGTGGGTAGGCATTAACAATAGTTTACACGACTGGTGGAAAAGTTTCATTGTGAAAGTTATATTTGGTAGTTTGTTGTTAAGTTATTCGTGTTTTCTCGCTTATTTTATTCTGTTAAAGCCGAAAGAGACTATTGTTTATGTGAATAAAAATACGAATAAATAATTTTTATTTGTAATTGTGTACCTGATGATTTTCATTTTATACACATATAAAAGTTACGAAATAACATGATTGAAATATAGTACATAGGTAGGGAACATTATAGGATAATTCATCCGAAGTTGGGTCTCAAGTAATAATCTATGTAAATTCAATCCTCCCAGGTTTTAATAATAATGTTTCAATTCCACATAAAGTAACAATCTTTTGTTTATTTATGAATAAATGTAAAATCTGCTAATCAAGTAATATGCGAATTTTTTGAAGATACGTATCTCACTCTTGCAGAACTTACGCTACACTAGTACAATAAACAGAGTGCTTTGTGCTACATCAAAGAGATCACTTCCAACCTGATTGAGGAAACCCTTTTGGTCAACAGCTGCACAATTTTTAACGGGAACTGTTTGTAAAGTAGACATTTCCGTTTGTTTATTGTTAGAAAAACCTACAAACTAGAATGACTTACTAATATTGGTTTATGTGTTAAAGAATGTGAAACAAACAGTTGACCAGCCTAATGGTGAATGATGGTGAACCTATAGACAGCAACCAAATCAAAAATATTGATTATTCGTTGACACTCTGGCGACAGATGTTAATTGAGACGTTAATTTGTTACTGCACTATTATACTCACGCACCGTTTACGCTACCCACCTACAATGCGGCTCGCTCAATATAGGGATTCTTTGTCGATGGGCTAGCGAATTTGGCGGATCACATCGGAATATTTTTGAACAAATTAGAATTGAATTCCATTTATAGACATTATTTTACTCTCTTGACATAAGTAAAGATTAGGCCGTAAATAGAAAAGAACTGGCTTTCTTACCTACAACTGCCGTAACACAACAACGCTAATAGCATTTGTATCCACTGGAAATTGATCCTGGGAAATCCAGTTCTGAAGTAACCTACTTCAGAACTGGATCACCTGATCTCAGCCACTAAACTAAACTTATAGTAATACATTCATTTAAAAAAAATACTCAGAAAGTCTGCCAAAAAAAAGGGTACCTAGGAATTTAATGTAATTTCGTGTAGATATACCTCTTGTAAGTCAAAGAGGAAACCAGCGCTTAGAGTTTAATTGCATATTAAATTTATTAATGCTCATTTTATGATGAAAATAATAACAAAAAAACTGGAGATTGTCAAAGATACATAATCTAATTACGAATAAAAATTTTGTGACTTTATTAATTATTATGTTCGAGTAGTTATTCTCGCGCATAAAAATAATACCGCGAGGTCAGCAGCCTTGCAGCCACATGAAGCGCTTTGTATCAAAATACTTATAATACAGGCCTTCATTGATTGCGATGTGAATACCATAAGTATAACTCGCTTGGATGTTCTGTAAAAGAACGAATAATTTTAATTTTGAGAGGAGTCGTATTATAATCACATCTCTTTTGCGAGTATTATAAATTAATTATCTGTAAATTGTATAAATATAGCAAACTATGTTTATTGGGATATAAAAATTATTACGCACAGTTTACTATACGTGATCAATCTTTGATTGTATACAATTAGCACATAATCAATTATTTAAAAAACTTATTATAAAATTAAAAATAAAAGCAGTGTAAGAAAGAACCTTTTAACAAAATATATTTAAAAAGTACGTTACTTAAGTATCTTTATTTTTTGATGGAAAAAAATTTAATAAATATATAATAATAATATTTCTCACACTTACACTTATTATCTATCCCAAATTAGGCATTGTTAAGAGCTTATGTTATGGATACTAAATAACTGAGAAATATAGGTAGTAATATGTATATAAACATCAGAACAAATATTCATACTCATTATACAAATATCTAACTGCTACCGGGATTCGAACCGGAAACCTCTGACTAAGTAGATAGGGGTACTGCCCACTCGACCAGATGGTCGTCAAATAATCAATAATAATCTTTTAAAAGTTATAATTATTCTTTATTTAGGGTATGTCTCAGTATCTAAATGCTTAAATATGTTGAATTGTATTATTTAACAAGTATATGTGTGTTATCAATACTATGGTATCTCTACTTGCAATAGATTATTCATAATTTTCAAGTGGAAAATCAAGATAGTATCTTAGAAAGCAGTTTGTTTCGAGTTGCGGGGTTGCAGTCAAGGAATGAGGAAGAAAAGGTACCTATGTTTTAGAATTTACTCACTTGGCGGAAAAAAATTGATTGATGATGGTAACAAAAATTTCATAAAAATATTAAAGCAAAATAAACATTGTCGCTTAAACACCACCTTCATACATCTGTGGAGGCACGTACAGGATGGTAGGGCGATGCGGTCATATTGAAAGAAACCGCGTGCGCCCGCGCCGCTTTGTCTTGTCATTATTTTTTGCTAATTTACCATACTTACACGCCAGGGTGGCCACAATGCATAATTCTAGCATAGTAGTTTTCATTTAACGTTGGAATATATCCAATAATTTTTATTTAGCTATGGTAACACATCAAAAGAAAAACCGCATATCATTTTATATATATTTCCCTATAATGTAGACAATATAACAATTTCAAAATTGTATGAAAACAGACTGAGAATCACCAGATTTGACAAATTTGGTGATATTAAATAAATAAAATTTATTAATAAATTAAATATAAATTTGGTGATGTTAAAATATGACGTTACGCGTCAGTGTAATGTATGATAATATATTAACTATTTTTAATTACTAAAACATTACATAAAACCTAAATAGATATAAAATAACTATAAAATTATATTCATAGATTGTAATGTAATGAGTTGTTATATGTAGCAAGGAATCATCTAATATCGACATTTTAGTTTCAATTTTAAATGCAATTAATAATATAAAAAGAAACCATTTTTTTCTCCAGATATTCAAAGATTCGAAGAGAAAATATTATAAAGATTGTTTAAGGAAAATGTGATGATTCGCAATTGAAGCTATCTTTGAAAACTGTGGAATCTTAATGGGACTTAACAAAATAAATTTGGAATAATTTGGTAATAAATTATTCCGAAAAAATCTTTCAAAAGATTGTGACTTTAGTTATGGACACCCATGGTGTTTGTACCTCGATATTTTCCGATACCAAGACGAATCCGAAGTTTCATAATAATATCGCAAGACAGCTACAACCAATCGTTAAATATGGCTACAAAAAGCATGCAATCTTATTGAAAAACATTATTCTTGATTCGATGTGCCGATTTAATTACTACTTCAAGCTTTATGGTTTGGTGCGATGTGAACTTTTACCGCTGTACTAAATCACACATCTATTTATTTATTTAATATTTAATGCACACACAATAAATTTCCGGGAAACAGGATTATGAGGATAAATTGTACAAAGGTACTGCTTATTTCTAAATGAAAATACAATGAAAAGGTAAAATTGGCATTTGAAAATCACTAACATCTAAAATAATGAATTAAATTTAAAATTCGTAATATATATAAAGGAATCAAATAAACGAAATAAACATACATAAAACAATAACATAGTAATAAATAAGATAAAGAATACACTAGTAAATTATACCAAGGAAAGATAATAAGTTTTAATTCGTGTCTTGAACCACGATAGTGTTTGATAATTGTGGACAGAAGGTGGCAGCGAAGTCTTACCGCATGAACGGTAAAGGAAAATGAAAATAAGTCGGTTGTATGCGGAGGGAATTTCAGAATTGTGCGTAGATGTGAGTGGCAATCAGGAGAATAGCTGAAGCAAAAACGTTTTGCAGGTACGGACAATATGATGGATTAAAGAGGACATAGTAGAGGAGGCTTCGGATGTGGACATTCCGACAATAAAGGATTGGAAGGCAATTGAGCCTACTGCGATAATGAGAAACATGGTTGTACTTTTAGGCCGAAGATGAACCTAATGCAAAAGTGCAGGCGCTCCAGTTTGTTAAGTAACAATTACGTCACATCGAGGTACCAGGAATCAGCAAAATCGAAAATGTACTGGATAAGAGTTTGGTCCAGTGAGATTTTAGTTTGAAACGGCAATAAACTTTGGAAACATTTTAAAGAGTGAAAATAATAATTAACTTTCCTACTTACTCCTGTTGATGCTCCATGGCCAAGCGAATGTCATCAGTTACTTTTAATAAAGCAGTGACACTGTCTAAATCCCGATTGATAAAGGTTGACTATATTGTGGGTAGAAAGAAACGAGGAAAGTTGTCTGTGAACAATGTGCTCTAAAACCTTTCTATTTGTTATATTCAACATATATATTTTCTTTCGTTTATACATTACAAAATAATTTATAACTTTCCTTTATTTAGGTTATTCACTCTCACATAAAAAAAAGAAAACTTCGGAAACAAGTTTTTTTTAAGGACAGATCGAGCAAATGTCTACATTCCTCTTCACGTCTCTTTTAAAAGATTATAAGAAAGAGGAAAAACGTGTTCTGGCAAAGAATTACATTTCATAATTGTGCGACAAAGAAATAACTTGCCAAATATCTTTAGTTATAAAATATCAGATTGATTAAGTAAAGAGCATGTTTTCGTCTTTATTTATTTTACAAACTTAGTGTCCTAAAACGGATGAGTTTAGGAAATTGCAAAACCTGCGTTTTACTAGTTAGTTCAAATGTAGTCTTAATCGATAATTAATGAAAATTACTTAAACATCTACTATAAATAATTTCCTTTGTAAAAGAAAACTAAAATAAAAACCAGCTTAATTGGAATTTTATTCATCCTCATCTGATTGCGAGAGGTTATACTTTCTTCATAATAAACAACTGGGCTGTTGTGTGTGAATGTAGCATACTTAATCATCTGTGTATTCAGAAACGGAAATGACTATTCCGGTGAGAAGAGTGGTCGATCCGGAGTAATAGATTATTATTCTAAGAAATATAAGTTCCCGTGATATTGTTATTAATTAAATAATAAAAGATTCAATGGGCTTCCTTTGCTTTCTGTAATAAGTTGGATCTGGGGTCCTGTATTGTTCATAGGTCAATAGTCATTAACAATGATTTCATAAAAAATGTTTCAAGGTGGTATGGACCCACGTCTTCGATTATGTCAATGATTTTTTTCTGATTGATGTACTAATTATTGTATATGCTAATGTAGCTAGTGTCGATATATTTCAACAATCTAAACGAGACAACAAACTTAGTATCGAAAATAAAGAGGGACAATGTATATCAAAGGCGATTGAGATGTCAATAAGATTTTATTATCAAAGTAAACGAGATCGTAAGCGGCTACAATGATATCGTGGGCAGATTGCAGATAACCCTCGCAGGCCACGTTGTTTTATGCAAAGAAGCGGAACCTCACAACGCGGCCGTTGTCCATTTTAAGGAGGAGATAAGTTCGACCACCTCCATAGAGGTTGCCATTCCCAGATCTCTGTATCTAAGAGAAGTATTTACCCTTGTAATATTGCGACGATATCTATCGTGGCAATATTCCACGTAGACTTACAACGTGTGATTACTGAAATTGTGATTATATTATGCGGTGACGAATTTCACATCGAGATCCCAGAATAATTTGTTGAGGCATCAAGGATTTCTTATGAGGTAAGGAGATTAAGTAAGAGGCACAACGGTAGTCATATTCAGGTATACAGAAAATATCTTGGACACTTATTGAAGCACGCATAAAAATCTCGCATTTGAAATACAATAAGGTTTGCTTCAGAAGCTGTCTAAATAGTTTATTTACTAATAATCAATTTTTCGACTTTAAGTAACAGTTAACGCAGTTTTACAACCATTTTATCTATAAAACAACTTTAAAAAAATATTAATTATTATTATTAGTCGTCTATATACACTTCAGTATTAATTTCACATTAGTGGTGCTTTGAAATTCTGGATAAGACATGATATGTTAATGTATCACCCCTATTAATAATTTCAAAGTAAGCATTAAAAAGAGCTTATTTTATGGATACCCAAGAACTAATAAATATTAGTGTTATTCACACAAAGATTTGCCCAGGCCGAAACTCGAACCCGAGTAGCCTGCAGCGGCTGTACAAGACTGGAAATTTGTATTGAATTGACAATTATCTTCTGAACCAACCAACTCGAAACTTATTGAAATTTGTCATGTGTGCATAAGTAAATTAAATTAATAAATAAGTTCATTATTGGTCAAAGTTTACTGGAGTGTTATTTTATAATAATCACTTAGCTCGCAAAACGCTCATCTAAGCGGTTTTTCAAAAATATTCAACCTCTTGTCACAGGCAATCGCCTTCAAAAGAGATTTCAGTAACTAGTATAAATTTTTTGACGTTCTCTTATATTTTGATCACGATTATCAAAATAATACCTGTCTATATGATACGTATAGGTACTCTCGGCCAATGTCTGCTAGCATAAAGTTCAAGTATTCACTGGTATTACAAACAATACGGCAAGATAGCTGGTATCAAAGGGCAAAACAATGAGTATGAACGCATGCATTGCTCCGGTAATGTTTGTGATAAAGTGATAACATAACGACTTTCTAGATTGACTCACGATCGTCTAACCTATGTAAACAGACTGTACATAAGTAATTTCGGTTCTTGAACTCCGAGTGAGATATTAAATATGTGTCAGCTGCTATCGCTCAGGAAAGGAATTTTGTAATGGCGTACGTTTTCCTGGGCTGTTTACTGTCCGGTAAGTTACATATGTGCAATTAAATAGTCTGCATAACGAAAAAATACCCAAGAATGGCTAATTTATGCTGTTAAGTACCTATTCTGGCTAATAAAGCTATAGTACCTATCTTGATACAACTAGGAAAGCTAAAATCGTCAACAGCAATTATTTGATCATAATAGTTTCCGACATATAAATGTCTTCCTACCTAGTTCCATAGTTTAAGTTTAGATTGATGATTGTAAGTATTTAATATATATTGCCGTGATTTTGCGTTTGGTTTATCGAATGCTTAATTTTTATCTTAATAGAAATTCATATTTTTTGTTCAAATCTTTGCAAATATAATATTATTCATATTTCTAAAATGTTAGGTATCAATTGCATATTTGTTATCGTCCCTTTACGGAGGAAAGTTACTCAGTGGTGCTTTACTTATAATAACTCGTGATACAACAAGGAAGACAATACAAGAATACAACTCGCCTACTCATAGGATGTAGCCTTATAGACAATCTTAAGTTGACAGCATGACAATTTCTAACAATCCCAATACAACACTTGCTATGCTACTTTCTTATTTCCGAGCTTCATACATCACTACGTAGAAATACCACTATGCTTTACGTTTAAAAATGTTAAACAATCCTTAATAATTTTATTATTACTAAAGACAGTCATAATAAAATAAAGTATAAAATTCAATTCATAAAATTAAATCTAAACCTCTTTTTAAAAAGATCACAAATTGAGAACAGATTTATCGTAATACCTACTGAACGAAGTAAGACAAAATTTGATATAGGAACGGTCACTCAGACTTGACGCCCGATTTATAGGCCAATAAAAGTCGAAAGTGTTTAATTGATAGCAGTGAATTAGGCACAGACGTTTTAGGGCAAAGTTACCCTAAAACGTCTGTGTTATCACCAATATAATAAATTGTCAACCAGCACTACGTCAATGATCGCGTGTGGTCTATGAACAATGTAGTAATCATGAACAGTAATCTCCGTAAGAATGGAACGTATTCCTCTTTTAGGCAACATTTGCGTCACAGTTCCTAATTTGATTTATATAAGTTGTTTATTTTTAGGTACATATGTACACATATATTATAAAATTGATTACATTTTGATTTAATTCTGATAGCTGAGTTGTCAAAGTACACGCAATTATAATAAAAATTACAAATACTTTAAATGGTGATATAAACGCGGTGAAGAATTTTACACGTATTTTACGTAATATAAGTTGTTCAAAAATATATTTACTTCAATTAGAGTGTCAACTGTACGCTAATTAAATTACTTTTTTTTTCACCCACCGCTTTAAAAAGTAATATATCAATTTTTTTGTTGAGATGTTTAAAGTGTAAGATCAGAGATACAGTACATGATTTACTAAAGTATTCATCTAAAATAATTGCTGTTTTATACGTTTTCAATAAGACTACCACTTATTTAAATACTATTATATATTTAGAAGATATTATAGAAGATATTATTAGGGACTAACGTCTACCACATATCTCTTAGTGAACACCAAAACATCTATAAGCAGTGAGGGAATGGTTTAAATTGTCAGTAATAAGATCCGCATGCGATACATATCTAGATAATGGCTTTTTGTTATGCATTTAGGTCAGACGGGACACTGACATAATTTCTGAATTTATGTATTATAAAGAAGAGTATTCATCGAGTAAATTGTGTGTTTATATTTTTTATACAAGTTATTTTTTTAACACAACCACACGTCCTATAAATTTTATGAACGGAGTGCTCAATCTGACCTTTGCCAATACATCGAAACGGCCACAAAAAGAATATTTATTGTTATTCTTTTTGTGGCCGTTTTTTTACTACAAACAATGAAAAACATACGATTAAAACTATTTAATGGGGTTGTAGGTAATTCTATAACAAGTATTATTTATATATACTGAAAGTTGATTTGAAAAGATGCCTTGAAAGATGATTGGAACATAGTTTTCGGAGTTAAAACATTCATTGAAACTTTAACAATATTAAAATTAATTTGATGGGTTGTTCACCAACTCGCCACAAGATACTGAACAAGTGTGTCCAGTTGGTGAAACTCAAAGTTCATCATTTATTATTTCGTCATGTTGGCAAGCTAAGATATTTTCGCATGTCCACATAGTGAAACTTAAATTGAATCACTTTTATGCTTTCGCCAGTTATACACACGTTCGCATTTTACCCAAATTCATCACAAAGTACAGTCACGCAGATTCATGTTCTTTGTCTCAATCATCATCGGCCACTAAACGTTCTACTGCTGGGTACTGTCATTGATTTTGAACCATTTGTGCATTTAAAAAGAATATATTTTTGACACTGATAGAATTCGAAAGTCACTATCTCTTTGATTGTCTATAATCTTCAAAGTGTATACAATTTTATTAGACTTTTTTGTATTCCCGGCGGCATGTGACTAATAATGACGTAGCTCTGATTGGTTGTAGCAAGTAATAAATTAATACCTCGTGTGTTTTCGGTGTCAAATCTGTGATGTTTTAATCTTTCTGTTTATATGTGACAATGTTGTGATAATTAAGATTTTTCATAATTTATATACTAACTTTTCTCATTTTTAATAGTAACTGCCGAGTTGCCGGATGAAAATATTATTTATTTTGATTTTCTGTAAGTCGTCCTAAAACCGGTTGCCCCGTTCATTAATTCAAGTACCGCTGTACTCTTTTCTGCATTAAAACAGGGAGTGCCCATAGTGATTTAATTTAAATTTCCCTGTGCACACAAAAAAATTCTGACCCTCACTCCTCACGAGTTTTTCCCATTTATGAAGACCTATGTCCAACAGTGAAACTTTTTTAGGCTGTTTATGATTGTTGATAAAATAAAACCATCATCATTTAAAAGTCAGTTTTTTATCTACCGTTAGATACTGAGGGCGAGATAGACTTTATATTTTAATTAAACTTAGCAGTAAATTGAGTTGGTATAAATGAAGAGCTTTTTGATTTTGATTTTTTTATCTCATCATTTTATTACTTTATAATAAACAAGACTAGATTCCTAGCAAACAAAGTTGTTTTTGGTGTATTAGACTAAGTGGAGTAGCCACAGATATGAATTGCTGTTACGCTATTCGCAAAACAGATATTCTTTTCATATGTTTTTTATTTAATTGAAATATATTTGTCACTAGAAAGTTGTATACACCATTAATTATAATCAAGCTCGCAATATTGTAAACTGTAACAATTTAACGCATTATTTTCGGTAGATTTTTGATCTATCGAAATGAAACCGTTAAATTGAGAAATGGTATGTAACGGAACGCACCTCGTGGGCTACATAAATAAGTAAGTATCACCGAACGTAGCCTAAGTTACATACATTTTAATATTTTTTATGAGTATGAATCTTGAACTCTTTTTATAATATTTACAATGTATTGCAGATTCGACCAATAAGGACAGCCTTGGAACACTCAGTAATTTAACAAGCGACAGATTTTGATTTAACAATTTCTAAAGATTATGTCCGGATCCGATATTTTCCTAAATGATGAGTTAAGAGTAAATTGTAAGCAGTATGTTGCGGTCCACAATCTTTCGAATGTTTAAAATTTCGCGAGAAATATTACAATTTAGCGGTATTTGCAATTTTACGGTGACATATGCAAATCTTATTTTTATCAGGATGCTGTAAAATACAAATTCTTGTGTCAGAGTTTTGTTTACTTTCCAAGATTATTATAAAACCTAAAATCAAACTTCCGACAGCGTTTCTTATTCATCAGCTATAAGAAATAACATATTATATTTCTATAAACACAACATTAACAGCTTACCTACCTTATGATATATAGGTTGCCGTAAACTAAGTATGTAGTTTAACAACAACCTATAGTTGCAACCTATAGTTGTGAACACAAAAGCTGTGTTTTTGTGTAAAAATCTTTCGTATTTTTCCAAATTTCAATGATAATTATATTTAGCTATAACATTAAGAAACGCTGTCGGAAGTTTGATTTTAGGTTTTATAATTTCACGAAACATGGGTCTCACGGGCAACACCAAGTATTCATTTTTTTCTAGTATCTCAAAATAAGCTTTTAATTTTGTTTACTTTCAGTTCCTTGAGCGGCCTGAAAGAGATCTCTGTCAAAGATATGGTCACGCTTTATAGTATTCTCCAAAGACATGCGTTGCGAACATACTCTATGTTACATTTCAATGTGAGCTATAAAGATTTTTTTTTAAAAAAGGCCATGAAAAAAGGTTTACATACCGCTTCACTGGAAAAGTAGTTTAACACGAAAAGTACGCCAAGCCCTATTTATTTTCACTGATCATTCACCTAGTCTAGTTTTAAGCTGTCAAGGAAGCCCTAAAATAAATCACCTCGAGTAATAGTTGTAAGAATAACTCGTTAAAATGATTAAGTTTTACAACACGGTGTAGTGCGCTCGCGCATGCCAATCACGCGCACCGTAATATTTTAATTTAGCGCACGATACGCTGACACGCTTCGTATAACGAATTGTGAGAATCAAAGCCCTATTCGCCTATTTAAAATACTATTTGATATTCAATGTTTAAGTAGCACTGGACTGCTTACACGCATTCATTGCTTTGAGAGAGTCAGTCTTCAGAAATCGTTAGAAATATTACTGATACGTACATATCCCTTTATTAATGTATTTGCTTTATGCATAAGTTCAGTTAACTTTTAATAAAACTATATTGTCGTGATCAAATTATAAGCAATGAGTTATCTGTATTCTTTTTACTGGAGGTGGGCGTTAATGTCTGCGACACAGTTTTATTTTAAACTAATGTAGCCATTATCGTTTACTTTTTTATGTATGCCTATTTTTGTTCCAATAAATAAATAAATAAAAAAATCTCAAAACTTATCATCGTAAAACAAAAAAGTACAAGGTATAAATCCCGTAAATTAATATCTACATGTCAATAAACACGAAAGTTTAAAATTTTTAAATATATATCTAGACATTCCATAACACCATTAATTTTAAATTAATAACAATCATAAATCATGGAAGGCTTAAGCGAACGATTAATATGACGGTCGAATCGATCCTTTGACAATCGATATTATGCTTCAACATCGATATGATATAAATGCTACTAACACAATGACGGATCAAATCGCAATGATAAAGTTAGGATTGGTATCGGTCTCAATACCTCATCGATCATCTCCGACATTGAAACGAATACCCGACATAACTTTCCACTGCTATGATAAATAAAAAATCGTTTACCAAAGTCAACACGCGGTTACTGACTTAAGTATTTACTCTTCTAAAGCGTAAGAAATAAAATATGAAAACGATATTAAATTATTAACAAAATGGCGTCAACAGCCAGCCTTGTTTGTCTTGTGTTATTGTGTTATTGCACGGAACCGCTAAAATTAAATTAATTGTGTACAGTCTCCCAAACCTATCAATTTCTTGCCGCATCTTCTCCTCTGCCAAAATATTTGTCGAAGGTAAAGGTCATAATTTAATTATGATAATTTATAAGAACTCATTTAAGAATAAATTAATAAAAATAAGAGTCAATTTAAATGAAAAGCTTATTTATTTTAATTTTAATATGCGTACATAGTTATTAAAAATTTAATGATAGCAACAAACAAATATTTAATCCAGGTAGGTTTATTTTATTTCATTCCAATACTGGCGGAAATTATTTTAAGACAAAAATGGTTCACCTCGTTAGTTGAAATATCTTATTCATTCCTAAGTACTGTAAGTTAACTGATACGCTCTCGGTATTTAAGTGGTTACACATATTATATCAATGAAAAATATTAAAGAAATAAGAAGTCAGCGACGTTTAAAAGCAAATTTTATTTTAACAGATTAAACCTAAAAGCAGTTTGATCCAATTATTATACGACATTCTGTAAACAGTGCTAGGTAGATATCACGCCAAACGAAATAATTTGAGCTTTGATGTTACCATAAAGGAGTTTCTTACTAGCTTGCTATTACACTGGATGAGCCAACGCTGGTACTTATATCTTTTAAATATTCAAGTTTTCTATTATAATTTCATAAAAAATTACAGTTGAATACCTACTGACCCTATTAATTATTAAAGATTTCCTGGAAACAGGTAACTAAACACGTTCATTAATATACAAGAAGTTTAAAAAGGATAAAGAAAGAATTAGTGCGTAAGCAACTTCAAACACAAGAACTCAGTTAGGAAAGTATTTAAACATTTTCTTTTCTAAATTACTGAAGATAAGAGCAGATTATCAAGTTGTTTTACTTTTTTCGAGATCGAATGAATTTGGAAATAATAATCTTTGAAAAGAATGAACTTAGCTGGTCAAGAAACAATAGTCAAGCGATAGTAAAAATCAATATTTTTTTATTTGAACTAGTAATAGACAGACATGTCCACAAAATAAGCAATCATCCATCTTCATATAGATTTATAGCCAATTAAAAATGAAAATGGTGCCCTGAAACATCACCGTTTCGTCGAAAAATATCAATATTTAAAAGTATTACTGTTGCGTCCAATAAAATTCTTAATTATTGTTGTTTTTACGATCTTGGTTAAATATAATTATATGCTTATAACTGTACCTACATTACATTAATTTATTTTAGTACCCACTTAAATGACCGTTTTAGAACATTAACCCAAAAATGAAAGCTTTTAACTTATGACTACATCAATAAAACAGGCGCATTATACCAAGTAGTTATTTCGCAATTATGCACCACCTTTATATCACCTGTTACATGTATAATATACCTAAATATACGAATAAGGACCTAAACTGCCAAAAAGAAAGAATTTTGGAAATTCGGACCGGGCAGGCGCCGGCGAGACTGAGTTGTCGCCATGCGCTATGGCGGTCAGCCCGGAAAGTATGTTTAGTGGGTGGTGGAGGAACGCCTCTACCCCGAGACACAAACCAGTACAGTTGGTACCGTACTGTATAATAATAAAAAAAGGAATGAAGACAATCTGTGCTACAGTGGTGTGAAATAATAAAAATTTAGTATAAATAAAAATTTTATAATGTAAGATTGTTAAATATTGATATTATTAAGCAAATTTGCCAATAAAAAGTTAATCATGAACAAATAAAAGATCCATAACTCATACGCGAAATATATTTTAATATTCTCTTGTAATTTAAATGATATAAAAGTGCTGGTACATGTAGCGATAATTTCATTTGTATTAAAAAGTATTAGAATTACAATATTTCAAGGTTAACATTAATGCTCTAAAAACTAAAAATCGAAGCATTTCGCACGGGGTCACAGCGGTTAACGGCAGCACCGTTTAGCAATTCTTATTTATTTTATGAATAAATCTCTTTCCCCTCAATTTCTGTACCAAAGTACAATCTTTGTATTTTTTATTTCTCGCATTATGAATTTCAATATTTTACTTGGAAGTTCTTACCGACCCTTCAACTGCACTCGGCATAGTCACTGAAGTGAACAATTTGTATGCAGCGTAGATTTGCTCCGACGTTTATTGGTTAGGTACTAATAAGCTTTTAGCGGCCGCATAACTCCATTAACATCAAGACATGCCGTGATCAAAATGGCCCTGTTTACTTAGCTGACCATTTAAAGCTATTAGTATCTGCAAACTTGTATCAAACCCCACAGGTGAGAAGATATAAGATAAGTGTGGAAAGATTAACTCAATTTAATAATTTACTTTTTAAACATTTAATTACGCATCAAGTTTTAAGCAAAACTATAAACCGACTTAGCAAAAAAATGAAAGTTAGTACCCTCCTTACCGCTAAAGGGCATTTTTAGAATTTGTGCTTTATTGTTTCTATAAAAGATCTAGCACCAACTTTAATTATACCTTAGTAAAGTCAAAATTAGTGTTTTTATGTGTAAATAAATTAATTTCCAATTAATAAACAACAAATAACTTTATAAAAATAAAAAATATAAATGTGTCATATTTTTTTATTTAAAATGGCCTCTTAACTTCCTGCATTTCGATATATTTCCGTTAATTTGTGTTCCTTAAACTATTAGTTACTATTAGTATTTAGTTATTTTTGGTCCATCAAAAATAAAAATTAAATAATTTATATGTTTTCTGAACCTTATCCGAATTTTGCTGTTGTTTGTATAATCTTGTAAAATTTCTTTTTACACATTATTAAATAGATTGAATAAAAAATTACTCGACAACGTATGCTCTCTCATCCCGAGGAGGATTCAGTACCAGGGTCCTAGAAGTCCTCTGGCCGTGTGCTGATTAAAATATAAATTAAAAACTTTTAAATTTACTTTGTGTTTGACTAATGTGCACAAAGTCCGTGTTGTTAGCACACATTCGACTCATTATCTGCTGTCTACTGTATTTGAACTGATAAGTAATAGATGTGTAATTAACTTCTTCCTACCTTCGATATTGATTCATTGGAAATACTTTAAAACTTTTCGATATCTTGAAAAAACGTGGGTGTTCTTTTAGTACATTACGTGTTCATCTCTAAGAAAAAAATATAAACTTGATTTGCTCTGAGTCTATTACGTGGGTGACGCACATATTCAATGGTAAGCTTAATTTTTTATCCTTAACAAAAATAATGATCATCATTTACTTATGCTTAGGAGCTGGTTGCCGTAGTGGTTTTTGATTTCGATAACAAAGCAATGGTTGGTTTCTGGATGGACAATCAATATATTTTATTTTGAGTTGCCCTGGTTGTTACGGCAACCAATTCCAACCACTAAGCTGCATCGAGCTAGACTAATACTGTTCGGCCAAACTGGGGTTATATGTCAAATTTGAAAATAAGTGCACACTTATGTCAAATTTGACATACTTAGGTTTATCGTTTGTCTAGTAAAAACCATTGTTGCAATAGTAACACTTATTGTAGGTACAATGAAAAGAAATTTGAAAGTAATGGTTACATATAACTATCGTAGTTAGATAATAGTTTTGATATTGACATTATGAGGGATTTAACGTAATGGAAAGCCGACAAGGCGTATCCGTAGGCGCAAATAATCAAAGCTAATAATTCTAACTTATCTTCATACCAAACTACTTAATAGTATTATTAAGTAGTTTGGTATGAAGATTATTTAGAATTGTAGAAAAGATCATATTTAATTTGGGTTCTTAAATCTCTAGATAATAAGAAACAACGCACAATAGATTTTCTATTGTTTGTGAAATAACATCATTTAAGATCACGTAATGTCTGTAACGAGATGTTTGTGCGATAAACATTAAAATTTACAACTGATTAATTCGTTTCGTAAACACATTAGACAATTTATGAAAGGAGATTGGACATGACATTGTCTATCAATATTTACACGGACATATTATGTAAAATGCATGGCTCGTAATTAAAGGGTGATGTTAGGCGTGGGAGGCGGTGGGTTTCGAAGGCGGCAGTTATTCTGAACCATATCCCGAACGAAACGGACGGGCCGCGCTACACGCATGCGTAGTGATTTCGTGTTTACGCGGCAAAACTTCGGATCTCTTGTGCTATTTGTGTTTTTACCATGTGATGATGACCAAGTGTTTGAATATTACTCGAAGAAAAAATCGTGTAGCAAATGAATGATAGTTCATAGTGCCGCATTGTGAGGAGTGGTAATGGCTGCGATAGGCAGAAGGAATCGCTCTCAAGCGTCGGAAAAACCAAAAGGAAAACTAAGGGTGAGTCTACAAAGTAAAATGTGAAAAATAATTTTATAAATAACTATTTAATATTTGCCAGTTTTTATTAAAATTTTTTATAATACTAATAAAGTTAAAAACTACATAATAGTTAATTTTTACTAAATATCAATTAAACATGTGTATTATTTGACTACTTAAATTAATTTATTTGACGTTGTTATACTTAAAGAAAGTGAACTGTTGCCTGTTTAAATAAATATTCCAAATGTACTATTACTTATTTGGATATTAAGTTCATAGCCCTTCTATAGATTGAAATTATTTCGTTCATGAAATATTTTTTAAATCAAGAAACTGAAATTTTAGTTATGCTAACTTATATCATAACTTATATCATATACTACTTATATCAAATTCTTTCATATTATCTATATGAATTTAGAGTATATGTACTCTACATTCATATGGATTATACAATTTTTTAACTCTATGACGTTAGTAATAAAATTCATTGTGTAGCAAAAATATAACTATATGAGGGTGGTGTTTAGTAAGTACTAAAGTGCGCCACTCGCCGCGCCTCTGGCCTCTATTGAGTGACAAGAGCAATAATTGACCGACAACCATTCCCTTTACATTCCTTCATGATAGTTTTCATTGTAAAAAACTGGCATGTAGTAAAACGGAAGTTTCCACTAAGTTTTTAAGTATTATAACAAAATGATGATGCAAAACGGGAATAGCACATGTGTATCCTGTATTAAAAAGACCCCAAACAATATTGACAATATTGAATAATTTTACGTATTAATTTTTCTTGTACAGGTTGATCTTAGAACCTTAGAATACAATGGAATAGTATTTTATTATAATACTCAATTTATCTTTGCTTCACATATATTTATAGACAGCCCCTATTAGATAACATGACACGAGTCACCTTGTTTTATGGTCAAAGTTTTATGTGCAGTAATAAATATTCTTTTTTCGATGATAGTTAAAGCTCCATTGGTCATTAAACTAGTCATTAGAAATAAATTTCCACTTAAATCACATACAAACATATATGAAATTTAACGACCAAGTTAAGACCTAGTATTTAGGAATATAAACTTCTTATACTTTTATAATTATGAAGTAAATTTTTTATGATGATTTAAAAATAATAAATACGATAAAAACCGTAACAATAAAAATAACTAAGTACATAAAATAACTAGTCAATAATTTAGAAAAAAATGTTGAGAATTAAATCTATTTTTCTCTTTAAATCATCGAAGCAAGCTTCCAAATAGAATGAAAACATAATAATTATAGAATTCACAATATATTTTATATAAAACATATTAAAAATATAGTGAATTCTTGAACAAATATCTTCGCATAATTTCACGCTTTCTCTTTATTATTAAACATTTGTGGTCTCAAACGATTGTAAACAATTTTAAATAGAGATATTTTTTTCAGGTAGAGCCCCTGTGTTATAAGTAATATTTACACAAACACCGTTGCGTTATTCATATATATAATTCTAGACAAGGGATAAACAATAAAAATAATCAATCAGTTCGTGGTCGCAATAGCACGACAAAAATATTTGTGTATATATATATATATATATACACACAAATATTTTATATATATATATATATATATAAATATATATATATATATATATATAATACAAACAAAATACATGTTCGTAGTTGAAGAGATAGAGATAGTTGGCTAGATATTGTACATTGAAAAAAAACTTAACGCAAAATATTCAGAATTTTAAATAAGTTTTTAATCTTATTTTGCCTGCTTCTGTTTTTATTGTTTCAAATCTACATAGTTAAATAGTTGCATTGTTTTAGTAAATAAAATCTCTTATAAATAATAACTTATTATTACATATTCAATCATCTTATCTGCAATATGTAAACAATTTGTTTCATCTTCAAGTACCACTTCGTAATATAATAGCGAGCTTCGCAATGCCCGTGCGACATTTAGTTATTTAGTGTCAAATGCATCATCTACAAATCCCTAGCTCAGATGAAACGTGTCGTAACTTATGGAGATGCTTTTGTAAACGTATGCGAAGACGCAATAAAATGCATATAAATGCCATTCAATAATGCAAACTTCACGCAACGAAGTATCCAAAATTATATTTTAACTCGTAAAGTAGTTACTTTATTTGCAGATTAATTAACAAACTTGAAGTTGGAGATCAAAGCGGCAGATAACAGTTGCGTTCTATGAAGATTTTGACATTTTTATCGATGAGCGCTCCGTAGACTCAATAAGGATGTTAAGATATCTCTTTACTTTGCAGAAACCTTTTAAATCTGTTACCTTCGTTGAAAAAATATGAAAGTTAATGCTCCACATATTCTTAAATTTACGCGTGCGTGTAATCTCGTAAGAAATAAGATTTTACTTTAAAAATCTTATTTCTCACGAGAATATACGCAAAGTCGCAATAATAAAAGTCAAAGAATTGTTTGATTTTTATCATTTCACGGGATCAGTTAATTTGTACATTAATAAGCAAAATTATTCTAAGAAAGTTCCAATTTTTTTTACATAAGAAACATGTTATGATATAAATATTAGCGCTCTGTTATGTTTTTCAACTATTTTGCGTAGAAATGCATATCAAATAGTCAAAAAAAGGTTTATAACTATCTTTGGAATATGATTGGCGGCTATCGTGGGAAATGTCTATAATTAATTAATCGTATTCATCGAACTAGAGTTAATCTAAGGAAAAATAAACAATATTTTCTCAACACTCTTTACATTTGTATTGTTATCTGGAAAGAACGCTCCCTTATCATAACTCGTACTATTGTTATTACCAAAGACTTCGACCTATGGCCCTCGTATCGGCGAAATATAACAAATTTGGAATAATATTCGTAACGAACAAACGTTACAGATAACAATATTAAAGAACACCGACATTTCGTTCCTAGAATTGGAGCAAATACTTTTAAATATGAGCACAGTAATTATTTAAAACCTTACAAGGCTTTTAAAAACATAATTTCAAAAATTCTTAAATAATTTTTAGGTTAACTAATTACTTTACACTTAAATTAAAATTAATAAATCATTAAATAGAAGCACAAATAAGTAATTGTTATACTTAGTAACATGATAAGTTTGTTTGTTACAAAAACATACTATTATGTATTGGTATTCCACATATTTTTATATCTGTAAATAGTATAATAATATTTTTGTAAATTGATACCTTAATACCTTCTTAAAAAAACTAAACAGCCCGTTTTAATTAGGTCATTACGACCAAATTGAAATATTTTTATGTTGTCATCTGTCCTTAATTACAATGCAAAGTTTTACACTAATTAGATGTCCGGGAGCTAATAAAAAAAATTACTTTGCAAATCCCGTAGCATAGAGAGATACAGGTCAGGGTAATTCAAAGTGATTCCAAAATTATGAGTAAGAAACCATAGTCATAAAGAGTTAGAAATTCTCGTAACGGCGTGTAGAGCCTTATAATACTAAATTACTGTAATTAGACTAACGTTCTGGTCTTAAGCGTGTCTTTAACAAGAATATCTCGAGTTCGTGGTTACCTGCTTCATAAAATAATTGGTAGTTGTTGTGGTAAAGTTGTGAAAATCATACATACACGTATTGTTTTTGTTCTGTAATGTCTCTATTAAATTTTCGACAGTCACTAGCTCGCCTGCACTCACTCAAACTAGAAATTATTTTATAATGATATGCTGGCACTACGCACAGTTCCAGACATTATCTTTCAAGCTTCATAATATATCATGTCCCATAACGTCCCCCTAAATCATCAAAAACATAGCTTTAATTGCAAAATTATACATATGCATGATATTTTCAGTCCATTGTTAGTTTATCATTAGTCCGTCCATATAGCCGTGTTGAGCATAAGATACTGTCGAAACACTTTGAATAAATATTAACTTTCAAGAAAAAATATATTATTCCTCTTTATTACAATCAATTATGTTTCTATTTTACTGTCTTGTTTTTTTTTTGTTTTCTCTAATGGAGTCGCTCTGTATGGGGTGACTTTCCTGATCGTAAGTGATAATAGATCGAAAACGGGAGCGAACTTCACCTGGATTTCTCAACCACAGAGTAACTCGTTCGGTATTAATATAGTTATAGTCAAATTGCTAAATCAAATTAAGAGCCTACAAATCCCACTGCTTTAGCAGGCTTTCCTATATAATATTCGAAGACCACATAAGGTTAAGTTACTAATCTACACAATTATTTAAACAATTCTTGATAATTGTAACATAATCATTAAGAATTAAAAAACCGGCCAAGTTCGTGTCACACCCGTGTACCCAGATTTCCTTACAAACTTGCAGATTTGACGAGACTGCGTCAGCAAAATTTTATTGGATACTACAGTTTATGGATTCATCCGTATACTTATTCGAGCTATGGGAAGGTTTAAGGGAAGTATCTGACATAACGGCCTTAAATTTTGTGTGCGTTTCTTGACAGCTCCAAGATATTCAAGACCTGAGTATTTGATATATTTTAATCTTTATGCCACCACGTGACGTTGAGTAAAAGAGCCTTCACAATATGTTTAACAACTAATTGCCATCGGATGATGTGCTTTGATATGTGTGATAAGTATATAAAATGCTGTGATCTATGATATCAATAAAAATCTATTAATTTTTATTATTGTAGTGAGTTACTTCCAAAATTTATTCACTTGTAGGCTATACACACTCGAAGAGAGTAATTAATTTGCAACTTAGCATTATTAGAAACTGACTCGCTGTTTCTGCTTCATATCGATGACATACTTTCATTGGGAAGCATCCGTTGCTATGCAGATTATAGTACAATGCATGGGGGATATTATGGTTGGGTGTCCGCCCAACCGCTGGGCTCGTGGATGTGGAGGGAGAGAGAGCGAATCTTACTATTTAGCTCTATAAGGTGCTGGACCTTCTTTCTGAATGGGGATCTAAGTATCTTGTCGAGTTCAATGCTAAGAAAAGACAGGTGTGCGCGTTAACAGCTAAAAAGTCGCTGTTCCTTCCCCTTCCTTCTCTTCAGGGCACCACTATGTCGCTATAGAGCAGTATCATCTTGTTCGGCATGGAGCTACGCTGTAATCTAAAAGCCCAGGGATTACATCAAGTCCGTTATCAAATGAGATACGCTAGAGAACTAGGGTCTACGATGTGGAGAGCCTATGCCCAGCAAAGAGCGTCTCTTGATTGACATGACGATTATCATGGATAAAAAAGCGGTAAAATCACGTGGCTAGTATTTCGTTCAACATTCGTACGAGCACAATATATTTTTATCTCAGTAAATCTTAACCGAGAACTTATCAGTGGATCAATTAATAACACGGGTGAGGCGGTCCGCCCGGCCGTAAACAATCGAACGACAGATCGGCATTCTTAAATTAATAGCTTTCAACCTGTAAAATATATCTTTAAATTGATTAAGATATTGTTTACGATATCTGCTGTTATGGGGTGCATGATATTATATGTGCAATTATGTGATATTATATTATATGTGCTGTCAAATCGTGTGAGACAGCTAACGACAAAAACGATCGAGACGGTTCTAATCTATATATAAATCTACGGTATGTCTTATTTAATAGAAATTATATTTTTCAATATACATATAAGGGTGGAAATCAAATATATAGTCAACTTAATAGTATGACACTTTTAGTGCAACTTATAGAGAGTCGCTAATAGTACTAACCCGTTGCCTACTTGCGTTTAACTAAGAAAACTATACTAATAAATACATATAAAGTTGATGAGTTTGTTTGGTTGAACGCGCTACTAGTTGGACAATTCTTTTTGTTTGCATAGTCCATTTATCGGGGAAGTTTAAATAACATTTCTGACAGACCGATCTTTATGCGGGCGTAACCGCGAGTAGGAGTGCATTTATAAAAAGTAATTTCCAATTCACAAAACAAGCGCTGCTGACGTTTTTATATGATTTGACAGCTACAAACTCCAATGTAACGTTTCAATTCGATTGCAACTGATACTAAGAGACACCCGTAGATAACATGCATCACAATAATCGCAATTTAATCGCTTAATGAAAAAGGTATAAATTTAACAATTATAGTATATCTAAATTTACACGCCGAATTCCTCGCTATTTTGTTCTTGTATGACCAATCATAGCTTCTATAAAAAGATATCTTATTATGAAACAAGCAACACCATTTGGTATATCATTTATTTGACAAGTTACTGCTGTAAATTGTTACTGATTATTGTTTATTTTGCAGTTATATTATACCGTGATCACGCCGTAAATTCTAGCCGTAATAATTATTATTTGTGTTGTGAGATGGGCGGGCGGCAAGATAGTAAGGTCACGTTCTGATAACCGGCCGATAACAACGAGTCTTCAGTGCACGATTGTCTCTACCTTCTCCAAAGAGAATGTAGTCTTAATGTCTTTGTTAAAAAAAATTCTAAGATAAAAAGTATGTCAGTAGCAGTGTCATGGGCTTTATTTGAATAAATGAGAATGGATTCTTTTAAAACTCACTGTTTTTACATATTGATTCTCATTTACGGTTAATCTTTTTTGTGTAAGCTAATGATAACTACAATACAACCGATACAGAAATCATACAAAATTTTAATAATTCTTAATTATATTACTGTACTCTACAAAAAATTTGCTCACCATAGGAATTAATAGCAACTCGAAAAAAATCCATACTGCACTTAAATTGATGTGTCTGTGTATATCTTAAGAAATTTTCATTAATATTATTTTTTATATAAGTATAATTATCAAGACAAAGATTCAATTATTACCTTTTTTTTCATAAATAGCTCTATCACTTATCCTATCGCAGGTGGGTTGGGAATATGAAGATCCGGTGAACTATTTCTTGTTTTAATTTCTTATGTTAATATTTATATGTACACAATAAATTAATAAATAAATAACCAAATTATGAAAAATTTTTTTTTTGAAAACCGAAACAATCAAAGAAAGACTCGTTACATATCCAGATATATATTGTTATTATTTAATTTACATTTTATTTTCTGGATAACATTCTTATAACATCAATTATCACTCGATTTTTATGAAACACGGAAAACCTAACTCGGAAGTAATGATCAACTTTACCTCCTTGTATAGATAACAATATCGTATAGGTTAATTGAAATTTTCATATGCCACCACCTACTATGATCGTATATGGTAAGTTACAATAATATGTGTCATGTCTTAAAATTATAACAGTATGTTATGTCATACTTCGATTCGATTACCTATCCAGCAGTATGTTAAGTGTACATCTTAATCTAACGTCTTAATAAATACTATACATAAATCTACCAACCAAATATCTAAATCTAGTAATTTATTTTCAAAAACACATTTTAAAATATAAATCATTATACATTATAGATTTTTATACTCACCAGATGTAAAGAACCGCTATCTTTACAACATTATCAACTTTACCTGTAAATAAAAACCCATAAAAATATTCAATGTTGCACCTACAGCATAATAATGTCATTATTTATCTATGAGCTAGTGAGTGCGAACACATTTCACGCAGCTAAGAAATTTTTCCAAGAGATATCTTTAGATCATTTTGACCCCGGGGTCAGAGTGATTTATTGGAATTGAGTATTACAGCCTCTGAGAACGAGCAATTCTGTGAATACCTTTAATTATTTTGTGTAAGTTTCACTTGTAATTTATTGCATTGAAAGGTAAATTACAGGAGGTTCCTTGGAAATTAAAACTTTTTCAACGAACCTTTGAAAATGCAAACTCATGGCATAAAATTGAATTTAAATAATTAACGCTCTCTCCAGATCTTTTGCAACTTAACTACCTAACTACCCAATACCCTAGTGTGTGTTTCCATTGGAATGAGCCGTCTCGATCATGTTGGTCGTCATCTGTCAAATTGTATAGAAGCGTTAGCAGCGCCTCTGTTGTGAAGTATCGGAAACGATTTTTTATATATGCGATAATCAGCTGAACGAAACTATCGATCTAACCTTCGTATCAAGACTTTTCGATCGAAACATCTGGATACGATTGAAACACTCACTAGGGGTTCAGTAGCCAGTATATCTGAATGCTGAGCGAAATGCTTGAAAGTATTCTCTAGAATTTTCTTGTTGGATAATTTAACTTTTTTATGGGAAAAGGATAGAAATATCAACCAACAGCATCTCTCAAAACTATTTATTTTCCCATAAATATATTTATGTTACAGATAAAACCATATCAAAAGTAGTATTACTGACGAAACGGTCAAAAATTATAATAACAACGGTAGTTAGCCTAAACTGCTATTGTATTTTTCTTGAAGAGCAGAAAAAGTGGGAATTTTGATTGACGACCAAAGGCTTCCAACATAAGAATTGTCTTTCTGATATTTTCGTCAGCTAAAAGTAATATTAACCAGCAAAGGGTTCTGAATTTAAAATTTAAATTATTTAACATTGCGTAAAACTTTTGTTGCATATGCTGGCAGATATATTGAATCCAAAATGGATTCCAAGTATTTATTTAAGACAGTTTCACACTTGGACTAATACGTCGTTAAGTAAAAAAAAAGTCACGTTTATTCTTAAGTCAGCGCTCATTGCCCGAGGTAAAACGTTGCCAATCAACGCTATCCTTTTTAAGTTATCATTAAGACAGTTTTGTAATTTATGTGACGACTTTTTAAACTGGATAGTCGAGGAAATAATCCAACTCTGCAACGACTTGCGTTCCCAATTAATTACTTGTTAAAATTGAATATTTATGTGAAAATTACATGGTTCAAATTATTAGTTTATTTGTCTTTATTGATGTAATCGATTCTATCAGCATTCGTTTTGAATTTTTAAATATACTGTCGAAAGTTGATTGTATAACTGTGATCTATCACAATGAATTATCATATGAATAAATATTTATTAAAGATTCATTGCAACTCAGAATAAAGATTTTGTAAATTGTCACACCTTACAAAAAATTGTTTGTACGGAATAATCTTTGATTATGTATGATGCATAATAAACACATCAAAATTTATTACATTGTCTGGACAAATAAAATGTTTTTGACATTGTTAAGTCATTCCTGCAGGTATAGGTAGTAACGTTCTTTTATTCGGTTTGTAAACGCATTGTGCCGTTTAGTGGCTGTGACCCTCTACGTCAGATCTGAAGATCAGGAGTTGAATTCCCAGTGGGGCAGACATTTTCTGCTTGGCTTCGTTGATGGTTGATCTTACTTAAGGCTGCCGCCATAAAATTAATGTTTAAACCATTGTTGTGTTCCGGCAGTTGTAAATAAGATAGACACTTCCCAAACGGGAACTTTCTCTTGAGGTCTCCGGATTTCTATAATTGAGTGATTTTCCATCTTCGGCCTTATCTTCACTTACCACCAGGTGAGATGAAGACCAAGAGCTACCCTGTTAAGAATAAAACACACAGGAGTATTTTAGGCTCCCGGGCTCTATTGGTCCCGTCCTACCCACTAAAAACCAGTAGTGTATGATATTTGCTACAGCCGCAGCGGCCGTAGTCGCTTTTAGATAACATCAAAACAGGGGCATCTTCGTCGCGAAGACTTCGATAAGGTGAACAGATCCCCGAAGTGTACACTCAATAATACTAGTCTACAATGTGCCGAACTCGCACAGCGGCTTCGAACAAATGGCGGAAGACCTGGTCAGGGTCACGAGGAGCTGATGTATCATGTATTGGGGGGTCTAACATTTGGTTAGTGGAGATCGGAGGTAGCTATGAATCATCAAATTATGAAGAAGAAGACGCGATTACAAAAGCTAAGAGTGATAAGATAAGCTAAACGATATTCCTAATTAAAATTAGAATACTGAAAAATCTTTTAGGTACACCATTAATCCGATGATCCAATGTTTTATATTTGTCAAGATTTTTTTGGTGCTATATTACTCAGAAATAGCCAATATCAACTTCGGCGTTAAGTGCTAGATGACAGTCGGATAAACAGCACTGATTCTCAAGGGTGATTGCGTTTTTACGTCAGGTGCATCGTCCCACACCAAACTGGCCACTCAGACTCCCCGAGTTAGTACATAGTCAAGGTAGTAGGTACCATTCAAATTATTACAATATTTCAATGCCAAATTATTAGCTACGTAATCAGGATTTGCGCGGGTCGAAACGTGGGTAGTGTGTCAGGAGGATATTTGAAGTTGGACTCGAGACAAATTATGTGCAGCTATTACTCTTATTTGACACACCATTTAATAAATTATTAACAAAACTACGTTTACGCATATGCATACAGGCTGGCCAAGATAGACGTGGAGTACCAACTTATTTTAAGTTTCCTATAAAGATTATTAGTAGAAGATATTTTTAAATTATATGGTTAAAAGTTTTCAAAAATGGTGAAATTATCCACAATAAACACAGTGAGAATTTTCTATGGTTTTGTATAGCGTGTTCAAAATGAACATATCGATATATCTGCAATATTTCTTAATTAATTGGGTACTATTTATTTACTAAATAAAAAAATGTTATCAAAGGCCTTTTTCTAAGTTTTATATATTTCCGGTAACGTATGCTTACTTACATAAATCAATCAATTATGTATGACTAACATTCAACTACATTTCTTCAAAATACTGCCTGCGTGCATTTATAACATTGTTTATAGAAAACTGATCATATAGATCATTTTTGCACATAGCCTCACATTCTATACGAAATAAAATATCAATACATATAGCAATACAACTGCATCTATTGGATGTTGACCTCAATAAATCGTTTAAATATAAATGAATTGAAACAGTTGTTTATATAGCAAAAGGCAGACTAAAGCACATTGGGTAACTAAACAAGAAAAAGAATAAGTATAATTTTAGGGTTCCGCGTAATAGAAATAGTATATTTCGACACAAGCGCGGAAAAACTGACTTTTCTTCGTGAGGTCGAGACGAGTGAGAATGACAATTCTGCATGTGCTTCAAACTAAGTTTTATTATACAGATTTATTTATTTGTTAATATTCACACTGCAAAATAGTCATTTCATATAAAAATATTGTACACAAAACTTATTTTTTTCAAACCTCCTTAACATCTAAATGCATATATAAATGTTATACGCAGTAGGAAAACAAAACGCACTAATGCGGTAAAGACATATTTTCTGCACGATAAACCCTAAAACGTTATCAAAGGATAACATTTCATATCAGATCGAAATTAGTACCTTAACGAACCTATAACATTATGCGTATCATTTACAGATATGCATTCTCCTAAAAATAATGATACCACGATTGAGTCGATAACTTTACCACTCGTTTACTGATATTCCAGTCTCTGTTTTCAGCTTAGATAATTAAGTAAACTAGCTGCTTCACACGGCTGCTGCTGCTTTCGCTGCTTAAATCTTTCATTTATTTAAAGTACGACTATAAAATTAAATAAAATTTTGTACAAACCTGACGTACCGAACATTTCAAAAAAATATCCAATTTGGTGCGCAAATTACGCAGTTATCCAGATACATAACTTCAGCGACTCAAACTTATTACAAATTACATGTAAAAAAAAATCTCTTGAATCACTCTATCTATTAATGAGTATTGCATTAAAATCCGTTGCTTAGTTTAAAAGATTTAAATGTTCTAGAAATGTTATTTGTATTATGTAAAGATACAATATCTTTACATATTTTATTTATGGTTTTAAGTTATTATTATATTTTATTGGCTTCTCCAATTTTGGATGAAGACCTCATGTATATCTTCTAAAGCAACCTGCATTTAGGAAGCCGGCTCTTAATGAGTATATAATTTTGTATGTAAGTCTGTAAACAAGCACACTTACCAAACATCTGAATTATGAATCAAAAACAGAATGATGTGTTTAGAAGTTCAATGTCATGCTCAAATTAAGAACTACGTGAATATGGCTCCGATGAAATTCTCGCGTTATGTTCATTATTTATAAACAAACTAATGTGTAGCCCGTAAGAAATCGATAGCTGCTCAATTTAGAAGCGCATTGAGAAATTCTAGTTAATCTATGAACTACCTACCGAAATAAATCCATGTACAAAATTTTTGCATTTGATGCATGTTAATTATGATAAGTAAATCATAATGTATAATTTATAGCCCGTGTGATTAGTTTTGCTGTAGGTGAGGCTTATTATTAAGCTTATACCTGTTTAATTCTTGTACCTCCTGTTCACCCAACAATATAATTCCATCAAATTTGCTCCGACTGTGAAAACTACAATGAAAAAGTAATGGTATTTGACTACCATCTACTATACAATGTTTATACCTCCGAGTAGCTAAAAACTCAGAGATATAAACATCAGTAATTACTATATTATGGACCCATATACTGAAAGTATGATGTAATAACAAAGTAATACTTAGAAGCCACAAATCTATTTTTCAGTGACTTTCAGTAATATACACTATTATCCAAAACTCTGATCTGATCCAAAACTCAGAACTTCTAAAAAAGCTGATTTCAAAAAAATATGAGGTTCTAAATTCTTTGTACGTTTTTATTAATATGTTTTTACATCAGAACACCGTCATTACCAAAACTATTTCTAAAATTCTTTCGGTATTTGAAAAGATAAACATCAATTTTGGTCCCATTGTTATTAAATTTCAGTTCTGATGATGGGAAGATGATGAAGTTATTCAATTTAAAATTATTTTAAAATCACATGATGTTATCTAGTTTGGAGACCAGATATGATTCCATTAACTTCATCAAACAAACAACAAACGTTCCTTTTGATACTAACCAGGTATAATTACAAGTACGAATTGCAAAGAGGGCGTCTAAATGTAACATGACATTGCGTAAACCGGCACGCAGTTTGTTCATTGCACCGTCTAATTAAAGGTTCATTGTATGAAGTATGTGGGCCAGGTCACTCTGGGATTAGGGCTGATGGAAGGAAAACCAATTTATTCGGGACTTATTTTACCCTTCGAAACGTCTCAATACGATTGATGAGTTTCAATTGTATTGAGACGTTTTGATTGTTGTTGCATACAACTGATTATCACATATATAAAAAATTGTTTCCAATAATTCACAATAGAGGAGTTGCTTTCGCTTCCATACAATTTGACAGCTGATAGACAAACACGATCACACTAGGGGTACAGTTCTACATTTGATCGAGACTGTATCAAATTACCGAGTATGGTTATGATCAGCGATTAGTACTTGAAAGATTTTATTGAGACTTGACACAGATACGTCACAGTACATGACATCAAGAAACGGATTGCAAAAACAGGCACAACAAAGTTTTGCATAGTAAACACAATCAAAATTTTAAGCACATGAATTTAAAAAGGTTTAGATTACACACATGTGCTCCATCTTATGTCTTCTTTATATCTCATGATAATGTAACGGATACAGCGAGCGATTCCAATAAATGACAACCCTAACTAGAACTCAGTTCCGAAACTTGTGGCCAAACATCAACTATTTGTGTATCCTAAATGTGTATTTCCGCAACGATTTGATGCGATGCAAGTGCATGCAGGTAAATAGACCAACTTCCGATACCTATTTTAGAATTGTCTGTTACTGATTATGCAGCGGATCAAATAATAATTGATAAATAATAATTGTTTAGAAAAGCATCAAATATTATTGAAAACTACAAGACCAGCGTATGTTTAAAGTGCTCCCAAGTTTACACATTTGTACGATTGAAATTTTTTTTACATATACAGGATAGTTAACATGACCGTGTTGTTACAAGTACAGACAACGGTTACCGCCGATTCTCTATTTTATTTATTTTTCCTAAATGAAAATAAAGTCTAGTATACCTAATATACCTATATAACAATTTTAGCCTGGTAAGGGTAAATGCTTTATTCGATTTTTTCCAATAATTCATGAATAGTTTGTTTGCTACTGAAACTCTTGAAGACAGTTATCGTTGTCAACGACGAAATTGAGTTTGGTTATACTGAAAATATTTAGATACTTGAAGTTATGAATTAAAACATTAATTTATTAGTCACATCGCAAACTAGCGCTTTCTTACTAATCGGTGCGTTTTGTCTAATGCCGAGAAAGTACCTAATACCCATATTAAACCAACACATCATGCCATGTTCTCTCGGATCCAACGTGTACATTTCAATTTCCCGTCTTATTTACGGTCATAAAAATCTTCAATGGATGTAATTACACTCGGTTTTAAGTTTCAAAGCCATAGCTAACAGGTGATATGGAAAAGCAAATGGGTGTTAATGATTTGTAAATCATTTTACCACTTACGTTTAACAAACAAAACCCACTGGAATAACATTTAGAGAATTTAGGGCAACAGTAAAACATTCATAGCGATTTTATTGAAACATAAACCTGGATAAGCCATTTCGAAAACCACATTACAATAATGG
The DNA here is from genome assembly GCA_943193645.1 of Acentria ephemerella. Taxonomy (NCBI): domain Eukaryota; kingdom Metazoa; phylum Arthropoda; class Insecta; order Lepidoptera; family Crambidae; genus Acentria; species Acentria ephemerella. The sequence continues at coordinate 4,815,722 of OW971875.1, read as the reverse complement.
ATGTCAAATTGCATTAAAGCATGCTTATTGCTGTTAAGAAAAAATTTAGGAGTAAATCAACGAATCTAACCTTCGCAGAGGATAACATAAAAATAAACTTGTGCGGCGCGAAATTAAGGGTTCACGGGTGAACGGTATAATAAAGTGTTCTTTTTGACACCAATCTGGTGTTTATTATTCGGGACAAATGTGACCCGGCCGTGTCGTAACCCGACACCGCCGGCTGTCAACCAACGCCACTCATGTTGTTTGATCTGCTGAGAGCTTTTTAAACTTTTTATGTGATAGTTTAGGGCGTTTTAGGTGCGTTTATTGCTGAGTAAACATCTTAGGATTATCTGTCACAGCCGCAGCGCCACCCGCTCTTTCAAAGGGCCCTAACGAAGGTTTCTGGTCTGATGCTTCTATTCATCATTACTTATTTTTATTTTGACAGACGGCACACCTTAAGATAACGGTTGACTTTTAGTAAAATATCAGATATCTCCAAGGAATATTAATGTCAGATGATTAAATGACATTTTTAAAAGGGTATCGAAAGCATAATAACTGATAGGTAGGCATGATACGGCTATTTTAGCACGTTTGGTAAATGAGATATAGACTTAGATATTTACTAACCAAAATTACTTTCTCACTAAAACGAGTGGTTAGTACCCCCCGCTTAAAGCTACACTGCAAGGCATCCCATATATCTAATATTATATTTATATTTAATTCTTCTTTTCTTTCTAGTTATGAAATAGAAAGCAGCCTTTAGGCGTAGCCAGTTTTCATTGTTTATTTATTAATTCTTCATTCCATAAAATGGCATAAAAATATCAAAACATTCATCAAGTTGACTAAAGTGACTGGTATATTAATCGAGCGTGACACACAGAAAACAAACGGACAAAAATGGCTAAAATATAATGATGCCGCATTAACCAAAGGAATCCTAAGCATTAATAAGGACTTATCAATATCAGATAGTTGTTGTTTTATTTAAACGTAATCAATTACAGTCGAATCGTGTTACACAAATAAATAAAGGGCCATTACGTTTTTATCAATAATGACCGACGATGTGTTGTTGATTTTTCAGGAAGACTTTTGTTATAGGTACTGAAAGCCGAATTGAAACTGAACGGAGCTTCAATACATTAGGAAAATAGACAGACCATAATGTTAGAACAGGATGTGCTTATGCATTACCATAACAGACAAAAATATCTTTAAAATCAATTGCCATTTCTTTACATTTCTTTTTTGAGTCGCATCAATACTAGAGAAATTGCTGAAAAATCGGAGTCGTTAATTTTGTGGGGGAATTGTTACTTCTTTTTACTTAAAATAGATGGAGTTCCAATAAAGAAATTGCATAAAGGTAATAATACTAATATTACTAAGACCTATTATCTAGCCAAAGTAAGTATCTTTACGGGCTTGTGTTATGGATATTGGATAACGAAGAAATATAAATAGTAATGTGTATAAAAATAACAGAAATAAACTTAATAAACATACAATTCGTAAACCTCATACAAATATCTACCCCTACCGCGATTCGAATCCGGGACGTCTGGCTAAGTAGACAGGAGTAATGACCCCTCGACCGTCAAACAATAATATCAATGTTTGGTAATATGGATTTACAAAATAATAAATTAGTTAAATTTTTAATATAATCCTTCCTTCTTGTTTGAAATCATCCTGCGCTAAGCGGTCGGATTTTTAAATAAACATTTTTAATGATCGGCCCGCGGCTGCCTGCCAGGTGCACACAGGCGGTGCGTCCGCGCATCCCCCCTCTCCTTCTTTTGTTCCTAAAACAGTAACCCACTTATTCTAAGAATTCTAATTCTCCTTGACATGCTTCATCTTTATTTAATGAGATGAAAGTGACCGTGCGAGCATTATTCCAATTCAAATAAAGTCACGTTGAGTAATTAGCGTTAGTTGCTTTGCAAGTACGGATCTTGGAGCGTGCAAGTTCATGGCATAATGTATATCCATTTGACATAAAACAACTTCATAAGTCCCTCGTCTTTATAGCTAAGTCTAAAATTCTAGATACAGCATAAAGTAATAATTTATACAGTTCATAATAATGCACAAGCTTACAAAATTACGAAAGCCTGTTAAATATTTTCATAGCTGACAAATAAACGATTGGATTTTATATAAAAAGTTACCACATACCTACCGTTACTGAACCTTCAATCTTTCGTAATTATATTTCAATTACATCTATTAATATTTCAATTCTAAATCCAAGTCTATGACAACTCGAACAGATATTATTCGGGTATCCCCTGACCTTTTATAATATTATATAACTACATTCCACTATTTATTTCGCTTTACACTAACCAGGAACATCACAAGTGTTTATAGTGAATAGGATACCTTACTCTTGCTAAATTTACCACTGTTGAATGTTTTGTTTCTAACTCTACCTGTGTTTGAGTTTGATCTGTGAAAACTCTAAAAATTTCAATTCATTTGTATGTTTGGAATAAAACTATACATGTTGGTATAGTTTTTAATTATTGTAATTAAGAATAAAATTCCAATGAAATAAGATCACAAAATATTGGTGAAGTTAAAAAATAGATCAAACTGTATAAATTTTTGTGGCTTGTTTTTTGTATAGTAACGACTTAAAATAGAAACGGTCTCAATGAATTGCAACCGTTCAATCTTCTAAGAGAACATAAACAAAGACTTATGAAGCTGTTAACACATCCATACATCACACCTATTTCTCACCGTGAGACATGGCAATTTCTAACAATGAATACTAAATTCGAATTCGAAGCATTGTTTCGTATTCGAAGAAACTTTGTAACATGTCTTCGGGCTGTAACACGCCACAATAATACATTGCTGATGATGTGGGTGCCCTCGAACACTGTCAAGTCAAATATTTTAACGTATACAACAATTAGGTGGTATTCAGAATCACCCGTAAGCTTATACGCTTCGGACATTGTTTCGTAATGAAGAATGGTTAGAAGTGGGAGGTAGTGGGTTGAAGATGACCGATTTTTTTACTTTCACATTATTCGGAGAATATCTTTATTATCCGGTAGAAAAAAAAGACAAATAACAATAATTAAATAAGACATAGTACTTCTCCATAGATCAGTATCAAATCCAGTTCAAACGCAAAAATCATTAGGGTATACATATTCCGTTTAGCGATAGCTTTTGTCTAAAGGTGTATATACCTCTTTACCACCTGCTTACTTTGAAAATAAACTTCCACTCGACGTTCCTAATAAAAATTAGGTACGACAACTAGAAAATAGCCACTGTTGCAGGTTCATCCAGGCTGTAAAGCAGTTCGATATGTTTCAAGGTGATAGAAAAGGTAGTAACACAAGGTGGTAACATGGCATGGGAGGCATTGACATCTCATTTCTTCAGAATGTAAGATCCTTAATATTAAATACATCTATAAGCGACGCTTGGAAAATACGAACAAGAGAATCATCTCTATTCAATGACATAAAAATATTAATAATAAGTGACTATCGGATCCAAATCTTTGATCCAGAACCCAAGCTTTGTTGTTACTGTTCGAACTTGCGTGGATGGCATTAGGGTTAGGTAACAGGGTGAAATACGAAAAGTTTAATAATAATAACTAAGACAAAATTTGACACTTATATTATAATTAATAATAGGTTGCGACTTCGCCTGCGTAGAGTTGAGTCAAAGATAAATAAGTAGGTAAGTAAGCATAACTTCCCACGGGAACGCAATAAATGGAATAAATATTCTACTTTGAGTTAACCTTAGTAAATAAATTTATGGTGTGCCATATTACTGATAATATAGGCGTGAGTGAAGTAACAAACTTCTTAAAATATAATCTTTTACGTTTATAACATTAAAATTATCTTCCAATTTCTTGCCATACAGACTTCACGATCAAGGAAGTCATAGAAGCAAATACTACATAATTGAAATAATGTTTTAGGGCTATCCATTTAGGTATGTTTATGAAAATACACTGTGGCGTAAAAGCTTTGAAACATTAAACTTTATGTCTTTGATTGAATTATGAATCTTTTGTATAAAGTAGAAATCTAAAGATTGAAGAATTATCTACGTGTGTATAAATAAGAGACAAATTATTAACAATTGTTTCCTCATGGAATACAAGACTTTTTGATACCGAATGTTGGAATTAAGATGTTTAGAGCGGTTCAGTTAGTGCTTTTTCACTACCTAAGCTGTTGTATCAATAAGAATATTTTTTATTTTGATTGTGACAATTTGTGATGAAAATAAGCGCCAACTTTCAAAAATAATTAATGACGTTAGTCTTACCAGACATAAGAAAACGGCTGTAAATCTGACAGTCCATAATCGCATATAACCGTTACTGAACCTGATACTGAAACTGTACCTACTCGGACAGAGAGCAGCCATACATTCCCGCTTACAACCCGGGAGATTCGGTTACATTCAGACACATTAGTCAGGCCCAACAATATCGAAGTGCTATACATAATCTGAAGCCGGCTTGCCAATAAAATAAGCGTCATTGTTGCACAACCATGGCATCGATCACATTTCACTGGGACCACAATGAGGTGCTCGTTAACTATTCCCGTTATATAAATGATCACTGATTCTCTGATTGTGCAATTCTTACCTAAGGTTCTAAGATCTAAGAATATGGATATTGTTACACGGCCCGCGGAATATCCGATCGTAAATCCATATTATCGTGTTCATAAAGGAACTATAAAGCAACATTTACGATTTAGTATTTTGTATAACGCCCAATTGCATTTTGAAGGTTTAACTGTCGTTTGATTTGCGTGGACGGTGGTTTTTTATTCCCGGTTATATTTTCGAACAATGTAAGTAAATAGCAAATAAATTACTAACAAAATAATAAAAATTTCTTCATAGACATATTTTACTGTGAAAAATATGGGTTGTCTTATAATTAGCGTTTTGTTCATTCCCATATGGATGCCTCTTAGAAGGCTTCTTAATAAGTATTACTTGTTTTCCAAAATTTTAGAATAAAACTGCTGTATTGGCAACCTAAATAGCATAACTATCCACCACAAGGTTTTAGATAAGAATCAATTAAAAAATTGTTATTAATAAAATCAAATAATATTTTCGTTTATCGAAAGTTAATTGTTCGATTTTAATACATTTTTTTTATGAAAACAAAGAAAATATTGTTGGCAAAGCATACGTAAATATTTATAGATTCAGAGAACCAATTGCAAAAATATTATTCCCGATTCCTGAAACAATAAGGAACCGAAAGCATCTTTTTAGCAACATGATTGTTATTAACGTAAGTGCGCAGTAGAACAGCATCGTTGTTATTACCGTCGAAGACATAAACTGTGAATTTATATCAATAATTCACTTATATACAATGATATTATTGATTTATCGTAACCCCAGGCCACGGCAAGAGCAGCCACTCCACGATAACGTGGCCAAAATAGACTAACGTCGAACATCTCAAACGTTCCAGAGATATCGGGCCTGCCCAATCGTCTTATTTTTATTTTATTATTATAAACCACTTAAAAGGCGGAATTGCTTTAATTTTGAATGCATGAAGTTTTGGAATTCTAAAGTACCATCAAATATGAGAATCTTAATTGAGTTTAAATCAGTAGTACTCGTAAATAGTAGTAGTAGTACTCTCAGAACTCATTTCGATTGTGGTTTAGGCTGCACTACTTTTGAATACAAAGGATATGCTAATGAATTTAATTTCAATGAAATAAATAAACTGAAAGCAATACTAATTGAGACTAACTTCTAGCGCAACTGTAAAAATGATGGAGAGCTAGGAATAATTAACAATTATCTATTTTTAAAAGTGTTTACAGATAATATACAATATCTTTGATTTTCACAGAGAGTAATTTTTGGATTATGATATGGAAACTTTTTGTTTCTACTAATCTTTATTGAGAATGCACGCGAAAATCAATAGTCTAAGGTAAACAAATTAATATGAAAATGTAGGCAAATTCTAATTGGCAGCTAATGAGTTGCTTAAGTTAATTGGTATGGAAGATGTCTTTCTACACAATGTACTTAATCCCAACGTGGAATGCGTCGCGCCAATCGCGCATCAACAATCAAACGTTAGAATTGTTTGTAATTTAATGAACTAGGTACAGTGGCTACTTTATTTGCTCAAAACTACGTTATTCATTAACCTATGGTAGCTACTTTTACCAGTTATATTGTTAAATAATAATAAAATAAGTAAATAACATCCCTCTGGTTTTAGCGTCTACGCGATAATGCTGGGAAGTTGGCAAGAGTAGCCAGAGAGGAATCGAGACAAGAAAAACACACAGGTAATTTATACACTATCATGAAAAACGTGGCTTAATTTAAAATATTTAAGAACCGTGATACTGTCTTAGCATTCGGTAGGTCTACAAATTAAGCTTTTTAAATCCAACTTTATGAAAAGTAAATCGAATCTTCCGCCATCCTAAGTTTCAAAATCAAAGTCGTGTGATTTTCACAAATATATTTTGGCTATGTATTTCTTTAATATGAAGTGATGTTTTTCTTCTCCTTACTAAGTCCCACGAGTACCGGCAACTTTACTCACGCCAACCTACATGACAATCCTCTTAGTGTAAGTTTGAACTTCAAGCGTAGTGACCTTACGATCATGATTGGGTTCGGCTGAGCAATGCACACTTAAAAAGTTGTAGGCTTATAACAATCTCATATTCAAAAATTTGAAAATAAATCGTGTTGAATTTCAAGTTAACCTTATTGAAAAAGACACAATGTCTATCCTAAATAATAATAGAAGTAATCTTATATTTATTATTATTATTTAAAAAGATAAAATTAATTAATTTATTACTAATTTATTTAGAAATGCAGTCCGCAATGATGTCTTCAAGACATACCTATAATTAAATAAACAGGTAAATTGAAATACATGTACTGGATTCTAGGTCGTCTCTACAAAGGCAGTTGCGAGCCCTCATCGTGTCGTGGTGGCATCGAAGAGGTGGCCTGCGTTCCCTTTAACAACACCCTGCACTATTGCTTATGTACTTCCAATGGCTTACCTCCCACCGAAGACTTTAAATGTCCAAGGAGTACAGGTGAGTTCTCGTATAAGCGTTATTCTGACTTTCAATTACAAATTTTGATTACTATGTACTGTGATAATGTTTTATAGTGAAAGAACTCACTATAAAACATTGTACCCATTATCAATTTTTAGTTCATATTGGATAATGATGTTGGTCATACATTTTTAAAAAATCTTATAATATGCATGGTAGTATTTATAAGTAATATATAATATGTAACTGTTTATTATCCGAAATAAAAAAAATAAAAAATAAAGATAAATAAAAATAAATATTACGTAATTATCAACCCGATTTCTTTTATTCGCCCACAGTGCCAGTAACGCCAGTGCCCATACACAACATCATTCCTCCGACAACATCAAATACATCTGCCGAAAGTCGGTCATCAGCGCCTTCTGATGAGGTAACTACCAATTTTTATTCATTAATTGTGCCGAGCAAAACCCGGCAAACACCACGAGAATTAAAATTTAATTAAGCTGATTTGATAACGGAATCGTAAACAATTTGAAGTTGTATCAAAAATAAAATAAACTAAATTAAATATTCGATTTGCAAATTGAAGTTTCCTATCTTGAAATATCTACGTGGAACTAGAAATTTCGCATCTATAATTATATAAGATGAATGATAATGCTCCTAGTATAGTATCAATATATGTAGTATCGCAAGTATATGACTGTAATCGCACATTTGTTTTTAGTTATTACAATTTGTTAGTACAATCTGAAAAAAATATACATATTACTTATCTATTTCTTAATAACCGGTGGGTTGGAATGAGCCAAAAGTTAAAATATAAACATAAATGCGATTAGAACTTTGCGCGATTTATATAATGCTTACTTTAACACGCAGGCGTAGTTACTTATTAAAACAAATCCCTGCAACAAGTTATTCTACATATTGAACATCAGTTATCAATTTTATTACAAATTAGTTTATGGCTGAGTTAGAAAACGAAATCAGGTTTTTTCCATGAATTGATAAATATTCATGTTAGGTCAATCCCGATAACGTGGTTGTCATCTAAATTAAGATACTGCCAATGTACTGCATTTTAGCCTTTTATCGTGGTGCTATCTATTTAATGTTAGTCTAGTGATATTTATCACTATACTCCACATAGTTATCAGTAAGCCAAACCAGTGCCAAATAACACTGAAGATGACTTTTCGATTCTAATAAAACATTAAACTAGGCTCTATAAAAAAATACAAACGTGTGTTAAAATTAATTGTTGCTTTCAACTCTAGTCTTTACTTAAAGTAAAATGTATATTTATGTACCTACCCATACCATTATAACTGGGAGATCATCATTAATAATAGAGCATTTTAATAATGCGTATGTGATAAGTATAGTTATATGCTACTTCAACTGGGGTCCAGGATTAAAGTCCCAACCGGGGCAAATGTCTGTGTGATAAACAAAAATGTTTGTTCAATGAAGGCAAAGAAGAATTTAATATTAATTAAATTAACCATGTTATGTACCAATCTAAATTATTTTTCAGGTATCCAAATCATTAGTTAGCCGGGATATTATTTCCGAGTCATCAGGTAGTGAATCACCTGTCCTTGGCTCTGGAGTAAACGGAGCTGGAGTCCTCCTTGGAACTGCTGCCATTGGAGCCCTGGTGCTTATTGTTCTGATCATCGGTATCATATTATTTTATATCAGAAGAAGACTCCGGACCGTTGATGGAAAAACACAACCGGTAGGCATCACACCAACATCCCCGTAGTCAGTTGATTTTCTGCTTACATCTCCTTTTTTCTTAGTTTTGACTGCGTACTATGGTTTAATATATATTTCATTTAAAATTTATTATTCAAAAATTTAGATTTAGAAGCAAGACAATTTCAGTATATAAATTGTTATAACCATCACGCTTTACACTGATATCTTATTTATCATAAACACTAGCTTGTCACGCGTTTTTCTAGTAATTTATACTTCCGTTATTTAGTATAACTATAATATATAACTCTTAGCTTTCTGATTAAAATAATATTCAAATTTGAAAAATATTACTTGAAAGGAAAATTGACTGTCGTTTAATTTCATGTGTGTTTTTCTAGGTCCGACGTTTTTAAAGTTGGTACAGAATCCCCATTTCGGAGGTGCATAACATCTGTATGGGGATAAATATATATTTTTTTTGTTTGACTTGCAATAATTATGGAAGATTATATGTAGGACACAAATAATTGGCTAGATTTCATTTTGTTCCACAGTTTTTACTGAAATTTGTAGTAGTATTAACCTATTATACTATGAAAAAAAAATATATAAGCCCATTGTCGACGACGCGCATTAAATAATTAGTAACTACTGTGTTTTTTGCATATCAACAAATAACACGTTTTCGTTTAAAATAAAAACTGTGACGTATAAAACGTACGTTATATTTTTTATTTTAATGCTTTTCAATTTGTGGTATCCACTGTACGACGCAAATCCTTTAACTTTTGCATGTATAAATGTCTGTATAAACTTGTAATAATTTCATTCTACCTCTGTAAATTCCAATACCTAGAAATATAAAATATGTGCATCTTGTTGAAAGAAAATTACAATTACAAAATAGTTTCCAATTCAAAGTTTCGGACACTATCCTTTTAGCGACGTCCAGGGGAACCACTGCTTGCTGAACGTTATATAACGAACCCCCAGTACGGCGTGTACGGCGCAGCGCCCGCGCAGGGAGTGGGTGTGGGCGCAGTCACCGACGACACAGGCGAGCACGTACCGCTGTTGGACCGTACTGCGCTGACCTTTTTGGAAGAAGTCGGAGAAGGATGCTTCGGGAAAGTGCATAAGGGTTGGTATTATAAACAAAATTAATTCCTAGGATAAGGTATCACAAATATATTTGAGTTGTGTCCTGAGTGGTCGCAAATGTTTTTACTAATTTACGTTATATTTATTTTTACTAATTTATTTAAAAAAATAGGAATTAATATATTTTTCTTTTAATTTCGCATAATACATTACAAATACCTTAAGAAAATTTACCTCTTTACCGTGTTTGGCGTAATCGCCTTTATTTTTTAATTTTTAAAACTCATTTTTCTAGATGTATACATGATAAGTTAAATACAAGCCCCAATTTTTCTCTACAGGTCTTCTTCGTTCTAGCAGTGGAGAGCACATCGTGGCTATCAAAGTACTCAAGGAAAGTGCAGGCCGCAGTGCAGAAGAGGATTTTGTACGAGAAGTGTCAATAATGTCAGCATTTCGCCATCCCAATATCCTCACACTAGTTGGTGTAGTGTATAGAGGTATAAAAGTTATTTTTACTATGGTTACAAAATAATAATAAATTTATTTATTTAATACTTCACAAATGAACTCATGACAATAAACGTAGAATTGTTTGAATTTAAAATCCAATTTAAGTATGTATTTAGTTACTTATGGCCGGTTTCTGAGCTACAAATCAAAGCTTAGTAAGTGTAAATCAATTAGTTAATCTAGCATTTTACATGGAAAGAAATTATTAAGGATGAATTGAAACGTGCTTAGCTTCAAATTCTGAGTTCTGAAACCGGCCGTTAACGTACTATGTTTAAAAGATAAAACCATTCCAGATGATATCGGAGCCAGCCCATGGATGGTTTTTGAATACATGGAATGGGGTGATCTGGCTGGAGTTCTTCGAGGTTCTAAAGGCGGGGGTCGACCTGGACCTCACTTAGATGATCCTGCACTTCTTCACGTTGCTCTTCAAGTGGCACGGGGAATGCAATATCTTGCTTCTCGCCGATTCGTTCATAGGGACCTAGCAGCAAGGAATTGCTTAGTTGGTGCTAATCTCGCAGTCAAAATAGCAGATTTTGGCATGTCTCGAGACGTCTACACTTGTGACTACTACAAAATGGGTGGTGAACGACCAATGCCTGTACGCTGGATGTCTCCAGAAAGCATAGTATATGCTCGATTTACTCACGAATCGGACGTTTGGTCTTACGGTGTAGTACTTTGGGAAATTTATAGCCGTGGCAAACAACCATTCTACGGTCACAATAACGATGGCGCCACAAAATTGATTCTGCAGGGTATAGTTTTGATACCTCCGGAAGATTGTCCGCGGTTTGCGTGTGAACTCATGCGGGCTTGTTGGAAAACTGATCCGCGTGAGAGAATAGCTTTTGATGAAATATGTAGAAAATTGGATGTGGCTGCAGCAGCTGGGGGTGCGCTACCACAGGTACGCCTTCCACGACCGCCCCCACCTTCTCAAGACTCAGCTGGTTACCTTATTCCGGCCCAACGACCAACCGTTGACTACCTCTCTCCTCTTCCTGATCCGGAACATGAATCTGATTCAGAGACAAGTGAAGAAGAAGAGGAGGAGGAGGAGGAGTATACCTGAAAGACGTGGTCAGCGTATGCAGCATAACACGCGTATCGCTCTCAGGTGCTCTCGCCTTCACATTCCACGATCTGAAAGAGACTGTTGAAGTCAAATGTTATAATAATCTTTTCCTATTTTGCATACAACTTACCATGGTCAAATAGGAATGGAAATTTAGGGGGAATCCCGATGGTGATAATACTCAATACCGTTGTGTGATATTTAAGATTAGTTTTATTGACTCTTAGAAACTTCTTAGAATCCACTCTTAATCTATGATTAGGAGACCTGCAAATATTATGAGGAGGGATAGATGTTTTTCATGTGCCATATACCAAAAATAACTGTGTACCTTATAGAAAAATTAAATTGTATATTAATAATTACTTATTTTAATTTGTAATAGAAATGTAAGTTTTTATAAAGTTTGTAACCGTGACTGAATTCTAAATACCTACAGGTAAGGGGGCACTTTAGAAAGAGAACCACTTCAATTATACCTAAATAAAAAAATGTTACAGAGAAACAAAACAGAATTGAATTCATATTAATTCTTGCCTTTATTATATTACAGTTTTGCTAAATTAAGTACTTGCATATCATTTGTATTGTTCATTGTCAATTTTACCATACACAATCATATATTCGTTACGAAACATCCTAAACTGCCTCTACTTTTAGAAGTTCCGATCTTAATGTACAGTCAATTTGGTAAAAACCAAGGCAATCACAATTAATATATAGGTTAATTATCTATTTACGAATATCAAAATGTAAAAAATATTGTGAATAAAATTAGAATTGAACAAATTGATTAACTGTTTAAGCTACAAGACTGGAATAATAAACCCACCAAATTATATCACGAGAAGAGCAATTTGGTAAATAATAATATTTATTAAATACCTAAGTAAGATAAAACAAACAATTCTAATTAATGTATATAATATTTGCACATAAAGTACTTTTAAGAACTATAGGTAGATATTTATAGTAATTTGTACATTGTATAATGTTGATTATATTACGTAATTCAAATATAATACAGGTAGGAAGGCTTATTGCCTTTTAAGCCTAAGTAAATAAAATTATAATTATGTGCAATATTGAGTGTTTCAGGTCTGAAATTGTTGCAACCTATCTTGTAAATTATTTAAGAATCTTTAGATAAAGTTATTTAAATTAGATGTACCTCGTAATAAAAGCATAAAGTGCCCCTCAGAGAGTATAAAATGAAGTTTTTCAACATGTACTAAAACTATGATAAAATACCATATACTTTCATGCGCTTTATAAAGTTACAAAAGTAAACTAGCAGAATTCGATGTAATTGTTTTGTGTGTATTTTTACAAATAAGTTCAACTGCTTAAGTAGTGAATTAGAAAGGCGAGCCATTAATAACACTGGGTTCAGGACTGAGGCAGCCCAGACCAATTAGATCCATTCTTTTCGTAGCAAGAGCATCACAGTTACCGAGGATGTGTTCCATTTGTTCAGTGTGCTCCCCACAGGCCCTATATAGAGGCGATTCAACTAACTTCATTTTAAATAGCATGCTACTCGTGCTATACTGGCCAGTAATAGTGCCCCTTTTAACCACGTAGCCTGCTATATTGCAAGTTCCTAATCGCTTTCTTCCAAACGGGACGCTTTCTTCTAAGGGCTTCCAAACGGATACATGAATTTTTTGGAGAGTTCGAGATAAGCTATCTCATCCCATTCTTCTGAGTGCTTCGTCTCCGCATACTTCCTGAATGCTATTCGCACCGTAATGGATGAGATTCTAACACTGGGTACAGGTCCAATAATATTTTCCCCGGAGCCCTTACTTGCAAGCTCATCAGCACTTTATTGCCAGGGACACCTGAGTGTACAGGCACCCAAATAAGGCTTACCCTGTTATGCTTACCGAACCTGTTCTGCGTCGGTATAGCATTCAGGATTAGTCACGAATCGAAGCTAGAGATTTCAACACAGCTTGGCTGTCGCTGAAGATGTATATAGTTTGTCTTTGACATTCCTATCCACATTCTCCTGCGCACAGGCAACTATACCAACGGCTGGAATACAGTGGTCCATTTTCCTATGCCATCAAGTGTCCGTTTATATACCATACCTATATCTAAGCGTTACACAAATAATCAATCAGAAAAGGTTATCCGCCGTGTTCGGGGAAATAGGTCAAATTAAAATGTAATTGGATATATTCCACAAAAATGAATATATTGTAAATAGTTAATCGTATAAATGTTAATTGTTTAAATGTGTGTATTTGACTAAAAATATACATTTTTCAAAGAATCATCGTTTATTTCTTACTTTAAAATTCTTCATTACGAGTGCGAGTATCAGTAAACTTGTACTCATTCTACTACGAATAAGTTAAAATGACGAGATAGAATAACTTTCAATTTATCTTCTCTCATCTCTCAATCTTGTAAAAGTTATGAAAAGAAAAACAGCTATAGTTTAAAAAAGTGGTCACCGTTAAATTTTGAGGCCAATGAAAATCAAGATTGAAGAATGTACAGAATATAATTAAAATAACATTTTGTGTTACAAGCTTGATATAATATTGAAAAAAATAAACAATTCCATAACTTCCAGCAAATTATACAATACGTAGAGGTTATTTGATACCGTTGCCACAGGACAGCAGTCGAAATAAGTAGGACATGGCTGTATGATCTTGAGTTTCCTTTGTTTTCCCTGTAATAGGGAAAATTTAACAAAAATCTGTGTTAAACTTTATGGTCAAATAATTGTCAAATAAATGTCATTCTGCTGTGAGTTCGTTGGGCTAGTATTGGATTTTAGTGAACTATTTGTGTGCTGTTTTGTGGTATAGATAGGAAAATGTAAACTGGGTAGAATTATGCTTATTTCCTATAATCTGCTACGTCCAGTTTATTTTCCGAAATGCCTCCTGTTAATTCTAAAGCAAAGAAGAGCGGCGTAGATTATGAGGTAAATGCACTAATATTAGAAATATCTGTAAAATCTTACGCACTTACGATGTATGTTTTAGACCCTGTTTTCTATCTCCAATATTTTCTACTCTCATTGTAGTTGCGCTTTCTTATTTTATTTATATGAATGCTTTCTATTTGGTATTTTGATGATACTTAGATTTCTGTAAATGATCTCATTTTTATGTTATATTAATAAAAATGAGTAAATATATAGATACTTCATTATATTTTTATTTATTCAAACGGTATGATGTTAATGAATGCATAGTTTCTCTTATATAAAAGTAAATAAATGAAAGTTTTACTTTATTCATTCTATTTTCACTTGCTTTTTTTGCATTTCCTAGAAGTAATGCAAATACTTAAAAATCAATCATATAAAAACATTTTTATTGTGAGAAGTAGGACATAAGGTTGTAATTAACTGCCTATAAAATCACATCTGTGTCAACAGCCTATATACATTCCAAAATTGTTAAATGGTTACCCTGCAACTAGTTACAAAAGTTTTCTCTGCTCCTCTCCTTCATAGGTTTTCTACCACATCTGACAATTTATTGTATTGTCCACCTACTCCTCCTATCCACTATTCAGAACCACTTTGCTTATTCTATTTTTGTAACTAGGAAAAATTAATAGTAATATCTATTTCCAGAACATAATAGTCACTAAGTGTACTGCTTTTGACTTTGAGAGGTACATCCAAGAGAACAAGACATTGCTGCTAAATGACCCACTCAGAGATATACTTTTGTACCCCACTGATGATGTTTCAGTAAGTATCTGTTCACCTATTTAACCTGTTCTGAGTCACGGTATAATTAGTATGAACTTCTGAAACATAAGATACACACTAAAAACAATGTCTCTGCAGTAGAAGTAGGTATACATTTTTTGTTGTGGTTTACAGCTTCTGTTTGTTTTTTATTATTAAGAAAAGTATAGCAGTTATATAAACTAATGTTATCTACCAATATACATCAAAAATATATCTATCGCCATACCTGAAGTAAAGGTAACTAGATCATTTATTAGTCAAGACTGGAGAAATTGACAGGTAGTACAGGGATTCTCAAACTGATACTTCAGATTTATGTTTTCCTATGGGAACCTTATTGAGACACTGTGGGTCCCGGGGTCACTGTGCACTGAGAATCCATATTACTTTTATTTTATAAAATAGTATGTAAAGCTATGTCTTTGCAATACAAAGGCATATTGGTGTTGAGTAACCTAGAAATGCTTGATCAGTGAGAAGTAATTCAATGTAAACACTAAGCTGAGATATGACATTGAAACCTCAATACGTAATCTGAAGCCTGAATCACACTTACAAAGTATGTAAGTCTCATCAGTATGTATAGCCACAAAACAAACAACAACTTGGCAGAAGATCTTCCCTTTCAGTAGATAAAATAATCCACTTAATCAGTGGAAAGAAAAGATTGCGGCCATATAGCCAACGGTTTTATAGTAAATGAAACAGTCATGCCGGAGTATAGAAAACTTGTTTTCACAATAAGATTCTTATGGTAATTGCTTTGAAATATATATGGCTATTCAAATGTTGATCTGTTTTTACACAATAATGAAAAACACTGGCTGTGAGTAAAATCTTGTGAGTATTATGCAGAAACTATTATTTACAAGTCAGTCTCAAAATCATGCTTTTAAACCATTTCTAGATCTAAAGTATATACTTAAATCATTACATTTGATTCCAAAGATTACTTTAAGGTTGATTGTCTCTTATTGAACAATCATACTTGCTTATGTGTTCATTGTCCCCAAATCTGTACACAGTCTTGTCATTGTACTTGCCAAATCAATTTTCACTGGCTAAAGGCTTATGACTGCATAACGACTTGATATTGACAAAAAATAAAAAAACAGATGAGTAATTGGTGAGTGGTAATCATCACGGATAAACACATGCAAATCACTTAATATTGCAAGTGTGTTGACATTCAGGAAACAAAAGATGTTAAGAGGAAATACTAGGGTGTATATTCCATATAAACGTAGAACCAAATTCTATTCTACTACTACTGCCATGTTTCTAAAGTTTTCCTATTTTTCACACATTATAAGGGTAGACATCTTCAAAAACTTTAAAATATTGCCAGATTTTCTGCTATATTCTGACGTAGAGCGAGCACAGACGAGATTATTTAAGACAGAGGTTTCCAGACTTATTTTTCTCCAATTTGAGAACTAATGATTTAAAAGAAGTAAAACATGAATATAACCAAAGCCTCTTTAATTATTAAATCGATCGAATCCACTACCAAACGTTGACTTTTCGGTTCAAAGTGTAATCGAAGTCGAAGAAAAAATATTTTAATCAATTTATTGAATGCCAATCAAAGCCGTCTGTTCGTAAATTTACGGGATCTTGTTGAAACTCAACATAATTTGTCCCTCTCGTTACACGTCAATCAGAGTTATTAGAATAATGTTAAAATTAAAGTGGCGTGAAATAGCACTTTTCAGGCCGTCAAGGTGGAGGTGTTTAGAGCAGTATATCGCATGCTGCTCTAGCTATCTTCTTATATGGTCTCCTCTACTGTTACCATCTTTGTAATAAATCTGTATACATTTCCCCATTAATGAGTAACTTGTGTTGTGAAGTCGAAAGTTTGGAACAGCAAGATTATCGCGTTCGATAGTTCGTTGTGGTGATGCATAGCGCAACAGGTAGATTATATAAATATCCATTTTTTAATTTTCTTTACCTTGATTTTTCTCTTTAATGTCTACCATATTTACACTCGCTCCTTTTCCCTAATCTTAGAAACAACGAACTGCTTCACTAGTTACAAACAGACGGTATGCTTATAAGTTTGTTTTTTATATAATGTTATTTGTTTTAGAGTGTAGTACTTCCTCGGCGATGGCGCACTGTAACTACAGCGGTACCCGACGTGAGGACCGCCGCGTCCTGTCCTTTGCTCACCAGACAAGCGCTTCTCAGCTACGCGTCTAGCTGGAATTTGATACATTACAAATACAGCAACTATTCTGGCACTTATCATAACTTGCCGAGGTATATTAGTGTAGCTATATACGAATTTGATTAGTGTCAGCACCACAGAATGCGTAGTATAGTTTTGTGCTGAATATGTGGAGAAAAATTAAATTTCGTTCTACAAGTAACCGTTCTCGAGTCAGCTATGTTACTAGCAGCGCTGTCGTAAAATCGATATCCTAGAGATAAGTTTGTACGATACAATAACAAATTTTCAATATAATACATTATAAATTGTTGCCGTCTTCACAACACGGCCCGTTCATATGACAGCCTGTTGAGATCGTGGAAGAATTATAACATCAACTTATGAGATATGTTGTTAAACCTATTTATTTACTTCAATTTTACTTAACTTTAGAAATATAGTTCAAATTTAACAAAATGTTGTAAGTTTGAAAGATCCATTAAGTTAATTCCATTTAAAACGTCTAGCGGCACCGACCTGACTCGGCGGCGGGTCACACACAATTAAAAATAGCTCTCTTTATAGATTAAACTAAGCACTATTATTTTCTAGCATTCAAAAATAAAAGAAAATATAAATTTTAGTCCAACGTTATTGCGGCACTATTTATGTGAAATATTCTTTTTACATTATTGACTGGTAAATTTGTAACGAAACATTTCAAACAGACATACATTACCGACGCAATTAACATACTTTACACGATCATGAATGTGTTTATTTATACATACATACACACAGTATCATAGCTTATATTCGATACAGTTTTTACAAGGTCGCCTATGCTACTTCTATTTTATCTGATTTATGAGTTACATCCTGTGCTTTGAACAAGTTCAGGATAAAACAAACACCATGTTTTCGTTTATAAATTATATTACAAGTATACCTACTGCATAATAATAATAGTAATGAGTACTTTATCTCTAATTGATTATTGATTTATATTGGTTATGAATACTTTTATTGTTGTTAGATGATAATAATAACATTTTTCTAGATTTCCTATAACTTTACAGGCCCATAGCTACAAGATTGTTAGAAGAAGTATACGACATAGACACAGAACCCGAGTGCGATCAGGAATCTCAAGCTGCCAAGGTAGACATCGGTACCAAAGAGGGATACTTGCTCAAAGGACCTGAAATAGGTTCAGATAGGATATTCAGTAATCTTGGCTCCAAATCTTTTAAGAAACGTTATTGCTCAATGGTCAAGGAAGCGGATGGCACTTACATTCTTGAAGTATACAAAGATGATAAAAAGACAGATACAAAACTCACGATCGTTATGGACTTCTGTTCTGATGTTGTTAAAGTAGGTATTAAGGATTTAATTGACAATTATATAATTGACAATTTAATACATTTTTAAATGAAAACAAAAATGATTAAAAATACTGTTCATCTTTTAGAACCCTAAAAGGGGTAGATATTGTTTCGAGCTGCGGATGGCAGGTGGCAAAGGTTACACATTTTCAGCTGATAACGAAGAGGAGACTAATGAATGGATTAATGCATTTAATGCCGCCTTAAAAAAGAACCAAGATAATCAGGAAAACAATCAGAACGATGAAACTTTAGATAAAGGTAATGTCAATTAGAAAACAACCATGCAAAGTATATATTCTGATAGTATTACATACTGATGATGAAATATATGGAACATTTAAATGTTCAAATATTTTTTTTTTGTTTAGTTGTTCTTTATGAAAATATATTCATTTATAATGGCTGAATGAGTTTATTAATTCATTTGCTGATATTTAAATAAAATTATAATTATAAATTATAATATACCTGCAACCAGTGAGTTGGATACAGTAATTAAATTACGTTTTTAGTATGTTGGCAATTGTCATTTACATCTCTAGTCTCCAGTATGTTAACGAACCTACAAAATGTGAGTTATGTGTGAAGTGTGATTTAATTTCGTTAAAAAATAGCGGTCACACAAACGATTCGAGATAAATAATAGCGCTATAAGAAATTTCATAACAAAAATATTTTTTCTTAAGTTTAGTTACTTTAAATTATAAGATTTAATTTCAGATGCTGACGTATCTTTAACCGCTGAACCGCCACCTCCAACATATGGCACCCTCAAAGGTCTCGAACACAGCATGAACCCACTCCTCATTCGGTATTCAAGGGAGACCGATATGTCCATAGCAGCGGCGAGGAACGAATGCCGTTCCAATATATTCAATTTGCCATATAAAAGGTCACCTTCGCCAGAACCTCAGTTAGAACCGTTCAAGTAAGAATTACCTACATTGACTTTTCCGCGCCTTTTCCTGTTACCATTTATAGATTGTTGACGTTTTTTATGTCTGAAACATGCATTTCTGGCTTACCATGGCCTGTTTCCAATGACATCAACCTTGTCTTGTCGTTGAGAGATTTATAATGATTATTTTTAACCTGATTCAAACTGAATAAAAAAGAGATATAACGTTAACTACTTGTTTCCTAATAAATTATTTGATAAATTCTAATAAATTGGGTTATGTAATTTCGTATTGAGTTTTAATAATAAAACGTTGTTTGTACATAAAAACCATTATATTTTCAGAGAACACTTTGGCCAAAGAATATTGCTCAAATGCGATAGCTTAAAGTTTAGGTTACAAGCGCACATAGACGGAGATAAAGAATTACTTTGCCAAGTGGAGCCATATTACACTTATCTCGCGTTGTACGATGCAAGGAGTGGCAGGAAGCTCACAGAGAACTTCCATTTTGACCTAAACAACGATGCGGTAAAGGATCTAGTCAATGAGACCGAATGCATAAAGTCATTAGTTGAAAACTTTAGCTACGATGTTAAGTTAGATGTCAAACAGATACCAGATGAGTGGTTTAGATCAAAGAAACAGGTAAAACATTGTTTTGTAGCACTAAAATTTAGATAGTGTGCTTTATCGGGATGACTGTACCTTAAACGCCGATACTGAGACATTGTGAGTAGATAAAAAGCAACGACGCCGCGGTCTGCCCGTGATCACGGCTAGTGCAACCTGGAAAAAACCTCTAGCAAAGTTATTTAAGTTTTTTGGATTACCCGTATATACTAATATTACTCATTACATCATTACTTATAATTGTATGTAGAAGTATTATGTCGCTTATCGCTACCATCTCACGTTTACGTTACATTTAGTCACGAACAATATATGTATACGAGGGGTTATTATGAACAAACTACTTTATAAAATGAACCCCTGGAAACATATACATAAAGAAAAATACTTCAGTCCAGGACATTGAACTTACAAGATCTCTGTAGGGACTTTTACTTATCACTGTGATGATGTCATATTGTTTAATTCCACAATAGCAACATAAAACAATGCAATAATATACAATAATAATTTGTGTTCTAGTAATTAAATCTTAGGTCAAAACATTACGTCAAGTTTTTTAAGGAACGTCATTTAACTATTTAAAATATTGTTTTACTCAAATATATTGAACATTAAACTAAATATTACAATAATTGAGATGTTACATTTTTATTCCTTCCAGGTCGTCCTCTCAGTAAACAATCCACATCCCGATCTTTTCTTAGTAGTAAAAATAGATAAGATTTTACAAGGGCATGTCGGTCAAGTGCTCGAGCCTTACCTTAAAGCTACGAAGGACCCGCGGCTAGGACTGAAGGTCCATAAGACGGTGCAAGCATACGCTAACCGTGTAGGTAGTTATAGAATGCCTTTTGCGTGGACAGCCAAACCTCTGTTTAGGTGAGAATTTTCATTTATTGCTATTATTATGCTTCTATTAAAGTCTGAAATTGTAATTTCTTATTGCACTATAACCATACGAACATAAATTCTCATTTTAACTACTTTTTCCAAACACTCCACAGACTTTATAGTAACGATTTAGACACAACGCCAGAATTTTCCGCAATTTATCGACAGGAACCAAATAAGATGTCTGATGAAGACCTTTTAAAGATTCTATCGGACTTTAGAAAACCGGAAAAGTTATCGAAACTAACTGTGATACCTGGGTGGATTAGTATAAATATACATCAAAGCAACGAACTTATTCCAAGTGAGTTTTTTTTTATGTTGGTGTCACTATTACAGAGTTTTATAACTTTAAGATAAGATAAGATAAAATTTTATTGTGATTCTTTACACTTGGATAAGCGGTTTTGGAATATTGAAATATTCCAATAATCAGCGATATCTGATTATATTACCCTACTTCCATTGAAAACTTTACAACTTAGAGCATTAAACCATTTAATTATTGATTTAATGTATGCAAACAATTTTTATGCAAGTTTGCTTTTATAGTCGTTATATTTTTGTAACATATTTACCCACGTGCTGACTCCCTGTTTTACAGATTGCATGACAAGTTCATATGCGGCTCTGAAACCCTTCCCTTTGCCGCCTACATCACCTTTAACCGTAGAACTAGCGACATTGAACGTTGAGCCGGAACAGCCATACGCAGCTTATGTACATCATTTGTACGTCAGGCCGTTAGCGCTCAACTTCGAGTCCCAAAAGGTGTTTTCCAGAGCGAGGAACATCGCATGCTCTATTGAACTGCGAGATAGTGATACAGGGGATAATAAACCTTTACAAGTAAGTTACAAAGTCATATTTTCATCAATCATTAGACGACTGCTGGGCACAGGCTTTTGTAAATGGAAGAAACACAGTAGTTTCATAAACTCTGACCAGTAACGCCTTTTTAGTTTTTTTTTTTATATTAAATTTGTTGTATTAAAAATATTTTGGTACTTTTAGGTAATATACGGTCGAACGGGTATGACTGCCCAGTACAGATGTTCAGTTCTGCATCATAACACAAACCCTACATGGAGTGATGAAGCCAAAATACGTCTGCCTGCCACCATCACGCCCCACCATCATTTACTGTTCACATTTCATCATATCTCATGTGATATCGCTAAAAAAAACGACACTAATGTTGAAACTTGTATTGGGTAAGAAAATTATAATTTTTGTACTCGACGTCGTTTTTTACCATTCTGCTGATTGAAAGAAAAATTACTGTATTATTTCTATTTCACAGACTAAATGTCCTGACAGAGAATATAGATTAAGCTGTTTTTTATACCGTTCAGCTTAATACAAATTTTTGTCGAGATAGATTTAATTTGGAAAATGCAAATTATAAATTTCAATTCTGGACTTTCAATCATAGCTAATTATGAAGGTATAAGATAACAAATAACTATTGAAAATATTATATAGTATAATTTATATCCGTCAGGTACGCTTGGTTGCCATTACTCAAAAATGACAAACTTGTAGAAGAAATCGTTAATCTACCTATAGCAACACATCTACCATCTGGTTACCTTGCTATTCAACCATTGGGTTTAGGCAAAGGGGTAAGTAATATTTTCGACGTTTGGAACTAGAAATTTATTGTTAAAGTAATTTAATTAACTTTTTTTTATAGAATACTGGACCCGAAGTAGTGTGGGTAGAAGGGGAAAAACAACTGCTCCGTTGTCAACTTGTCCTTGACTCTACAGTAGCCACTCGTGATATACACCTGCACAACTTGTTTTGTCAAATCGAACGTTTGATTCGATCCAATTCTCCGCCCACTTCACCATCCCCGCCCCCGTGGAATGACGTATGCAATGCTCTCAAAGCTGCGCATGCGATTAAATTGAGCTCGCTTGTTGCCTTCTTACCAACGATTCTGAATCAACTGTTTGAATTAATGGTAAGGTATTCAACCGGCAGTTTAACTTACGTATCATTTAAGCATTCGACAGGTTCTTATGCAGTCGTAAAAGGGTCTATTTTTGAATTTTTACTGTTTAACTTACAGTGTGTATAATATTTAAAAACGGTTTCAGACTGTCGAAAAGAGTTACAACCATGATACGGGATATCAAGTAGTCAAGTTGATCGTACATTTCGTGCACATGATACACGACTATGGTAGAAAAGACCTTCTGGATAGTTACGTTAAGGTTTGATCCACAATGCTATATTTTATGGCTATAATACCCATACTGCAGCGGCCGGTAAAAGAGGCATTTTTAGACGAACATGCAATTAACACAAACGAAAATCCATCAATCCCTAGTTGTGGCCAAGGTTTATATATTACTTTTCTCAAATAATGCGCGGAAATTGAAACTAATTAATGCCTAGGCAGAACTTTTTACTTTTCAAAATCAATGACGAGCAACGAACAACAATAATTTTTCATGCACCATGTTCCATTTGTTGTATTTTTTCAATAGTTTTCGAAAAAGATATTAAAATTAAAAGCTTACAATATGCAAGACAAGCCAAGTTCTAAATTAAAAAATAACCGTCTATTAATTACGTCCACAGTGCTTGCTAGTCACATTTCGGAATAAAAGATCGTTCCATTTTTAAATTACATGGCGGATATGAGTTTACATATTAATTTGTTTAACACAACAGATATGGATGTTCTTAAAACTTTTGCCGGCCGCTGCTCACATGTATTTGGCTAAAACAGTAATTTCGATTTATCTCGAAGAAGTTTGTCAAAATAATTCAATTTTCCAAGGATATTTTTAAAATATGATTTGATGTATATTGAATGTTGAGTTTCCATAATACTGTCATGTTGTCATTTTATTTAAAAAGTTAATATTAACTTAATTAATACTTTTAATGTCTTACCAAATAATAATAAATTAATTTGGTGTCTACTAATTTACAGTATGTATTCAACTGTGTCGAGTTCAAACTACATACTGTACTGACAGCGCCACTTCACATGTTTGTGGATCCTAATCAGCAAGACTTCCTACTAGGTCATAAGTTTATGCAGTACTCAGCATTTTTCTTTGACATCATCGTTAAAAGTATGGCTCAGTACTTGATCAATACAGGAAGAATCAAGGTATAGTGAAAAGATCTTTTTTTCTAGCCACTTAGATAATTATATACTAATATATTACAGTGTTGTTATTAACATTAAAATAGCTTATTACTCTTCGCAACACTTAAAAATAATACTGATTTTGTGTGTAAATTGAATGTTTTAGATGTCTCGCCATGAAAGATTTCATACTGATTTGCTGGAAAACATTGAAATGTTGGTCACAGTTGTTGAACCGTCATACATTCTACAACAACCAATGCAAACTCACATTTTCAACAAAAACCTTGCCCTTTTTCTGAAGGTAATTTCAACTTTATTCCATTGTGTCATAAAAGTCATTTTATTTTAAACATTAATAAATTTCTATTTACTTTTTCAGTCGTGTTTGTCGTTTATGGATCGAGGCTTTGTGTTCAGACAAATTAAAAAGTATCTGGACAAATTCAAAGCGTGCGATCCTAAAGCATTATTTGATTTCAAATTCACATTCTTGCTAACAATATGCACCCACGAACATTTCGTGCCATTCAACTTGCCTTTACAGGTCAATGTCTTAGCCAAAGATTGTGATGATGGTTAGTTATTTTGTTACTTGCTTTTCATGAAACACATCTTCTTACCTTTTCTATTAATATGCGTTATAACTTTCTGTTTTACAGATCCTGCCAAACTTAAACTGACTGATGATTTTATTATGAGACATTTTCTTGCCGGAAAATTATTAAAACATGTAAGTTTGATAATTTATGATCATACTAATCTATAAACGTACTACAATAATATAATCATTGGCTTAATGTAAATTGAACTAATATGATTTCTAAGCGAGTTTTGGTGTAAAATAAATCCTATTTAATTTGTTAACCACATTTAATTTCAAACTTTTTAATTTATACAACATTTTTAATGAACCATTAACATAAGTAGTGACCTTTTAATTTATGTATATTAGATAACTGTCTGCATTATTAGACTTAAAAGCTATTATTCCTGGTCAAGAATGGAATTAGTTTGAAAAAAGCTTCATATCGTCGGGGATAAGAAAATCGGCAAATCTAACATAAGTAAAGGCTGTGTATCCGAACTAAATTTAGTCCCACAGACGATACCTAATTGGTATAACTTGTTTCTTATTTCATATGCTTTTGTGTTATTTCTTATGAAAATTTGTCTACTTCTTGTCAGATATGCAATTCAAGTTACTCGGTTTTGCACTATCCTCGACAATATGTGGATTGTTTAGATAGTTTCGCGAGTAAAGTTCAAATTTAGTAATATAATTATAAACTTACTATTGGTCGATGTTAAAGTGAAGTCAAATACTCGTTTTGTGTCGTGCATTATACTTGTAATTCAAAGTGTAGGTTTTTCGCAAATTAGGTGGAACTTTCACTAAGAGAAGCGCCTCAAAAGCGTCGCACTGCCCTTAGCGTACTGAGGTCTCTACTCACGAAGCATGAACATGACGACAGATACAGAACGAGACAGTGCCGGGCCAGACTCGCTTATCTCTACGCACCGTGGCTCACTATTGTGTTGGGTATTATACATATATATATTAATTTCTATCTATATTTATTTTCTAAAATCAAACAAATGATTATATCAACTCTAAAATTTGCGATCCTTGACATTCGCGCTAAATTATTGACAAATCTTAAAATTTTAGACGTCAATTAACTTAACCAGATTTAAAACTTTACTGTAAACTTTTTACAGAGAACGCTCATCGACTAATAACAAAATCTCTCGCTAGTCCCGTAATGGAAAATGGTCACGACAAAGTTGATGGCGACGTAACAACTTATCCAATAATCAACCACGTGCAAAAAGATGTCGCTTCTGCCAGTAGCACGCCGAGACGGAACAGGCTTACGCTGCACTTTGAAAACACACCCGCCCGGCATTCCGCGCACTTCAAGGAACCGCCCGTGATTCAAACCAATCAAATGTATGGAAAAGGTGAGATAATTATCAAAATATATACAGTTCATTAAGACAATTGATACTCGATATGTTTGCATAATATATGTATATGAAGCTTGGAAGCACTCATACGGCCAGCACTTTGGTAGAGTCTCTAGTGAGAGACAAACTGGTTTTGACAGCATTGTCTTAAGACAAACAGCAGCAAATTATAATTGAGTTTATAAATATATTCACTGCTTGTAGCTTATCATCTCACAAAAAATCTGCTAGTGATTTTCATTTTGTCCATAGATCAAGCTAATAATATGTCACAGAGCTCTCTAGAATCTGTATCCACAATGTCCGGTGGTGATTCACTGCCTAGAAATGTGGGACGCTTGAATTTGAGTGAGATCGGTGATCAAGTAAACAGGTGCGTACACTTAATTAGTCTAGGCTATGTATGGTAGCTAACCGTTAATTAGGTTCTTGATTCTTATTTCTGCCCCATTTGATTTATCTAGTATTTAATGTACTTAATAATTTAAAAATGAGGTTATACAATATTTTTTATATTATTGCGAACAATTTATGTATATTCATGTTTGTGCGCGTCTCAGATTTGGCGTGATGTCCGCTGAGGAGGTGCGAGATGTGCTTTTGTGTTTCCTGTTTGTGTTGAAGTATTTAGATGAAGAAAGGCTTGTCGAATGGTGGAAAACTTTCTCTCAAGCGCAGCAACAATCCTTTTTCAATGTTTTAGAGTAAGTAAATTTAAGGATTTGTCAATCATCAAATTGGTTTTTAAATTACAATTATCCTTAACCCATTTTAACATAATACCTAGGCGGTTAAATATGAAATCATTTCTTGTATTCAGATTGGCCAAAAAACCCAAAAAAGTTATTACTCCTTAGCATATTTGAATATCCTAGGGAACTTCAGTGTTCATCATTTGTATGAATTGGCAATTTTGATCTGATGTAATTATGCAATGAGAATCACCCTCTGTTTAAGTTCCCAGAGTAACGTTATTTTTCAATTTATTTTTTCCTATAGGATATGCGCAGAACAGTTCCAATATGTTGGTCGTAAGAAAATCCTCTCCGAACTAAAGGCTACCACACCTGATTGTAACGGCAAACCGAAACCTATCAAGGCCCGTACTCTGCCAGCTAGAATGAGTCCCCCAGACTTCTCCAAGGATCCTCCCATAGTACTGGAAAATAAGAACAACACCGTTAATAGAGAGAACCTTGCAACGACCAATGTAACTTCTGGTAAGTAATTTTCTAATATTTATTTATACTATATACTATATTTAAAAAAACACTGACAGCTTAAAAACTAAAAAGGACGCTGTAATTCAGAAGTCCTTTAAAGGTTGTCAATGAAAAACTCTGTTTAGATATTTGTTAACAAGTCAAAACTTTCAGCAGATGATCCGAATTATTGCCTAAGCGCCTCTTTTAATCGTATTTAATCAAAATGAAAGTTTACATTTTCTGTTTTTAAAAATTGTTTTTGATTCATTATAATGAATTAAGCGTGACAAATATTCGTGCGAACAATAATACAATAGATTAAAGTAGTATCAAATATAATATTAAAATATGGTATTTACAATCTATTGTAAAAATAAAAGAAATAGTAGTCAACAAGAAGAAAAAAAACAAAAAGCAATCGCCGAACTCGGCTTTATTCTAAAACAGTCACACGCCGCTCATCCATACTTCAAGGAGGCGGCATGTCTCTCGCTACGAAGCCTCCTTGCGAGCTTGCGCGTGAACATATTCATTTTAAACTGTTTCAGAACTAGAAGCAACCGCCGAACACACGGTTCGTTCCGCCGGTTGCCTAGCGACGGAAGTGGGTCTCTGTATCATAGATCGAGCATGTCTATTCATGAAAAATTTGGGAGCTGCGGAGGGGCTGGCGGCTAAACCCTATTTAAAGCTACTGCAATATCCACAGAGTGAAACCTTGTATAAACACCTTTTTGCAGCCTTGAGAGCTTATATTAACCAATTCTCGGAAACACTGTTTGAAGGTAGCTTCATTATTTCACATTTTGCGATAATTTTATTTCTTATATCAAAATCTTATAAAACTATTTCAATATTTCCTATGTAGGTGGTAGTACTCTATGCGCGGGAGTAGTAAGCGCAGTAGTGAAGCTATGCGAAGCGCGCGCGGCTTGGCTGAGGCGAGAAGCGGCCGCTGCCTTGTACCTACTAATGCGAGCCAATTTTCAGCATGGCTCTGGTGGAAACCTGACCAGAGTGCATCTCCAAGTATGACAATTTGAAAATACATTATCTCATATTTCATAATCAAGCCCCATTAGTTATTGCGTTCAAATAAAGCTTCTGTAGACTAGATAGACCTCAAATCAATATACTCGTTGAAATATACTTTATATTAATCGTGTATTTATGATTTTTTTAACCAGGTTATAATAGCAGTATCAAAGTTGCTAGACAGTTCTACAGCGTTGAACTGCAAGCGATTCCAAGAATCTCTATCAGTTATCAACTGCTTTGCGACCGGCGACAAGGCTATGAAGGGAACTGGTAAATACTTTAGTGAGAAATTTTAATTATTTTATTCCTTTTTTACTCATTATAGCGAATTCCTTTAAACTAAACGAGTAAGGTGCAGGGAATTTTCACAACTCTGTTTCGATGACCGAAAATAAAGTAACTATTGCCATTGGTGCTCCAGGGATGAGTCAAACAAAATTGGTTATCTCGAGTACCCCCGTTCTTCGTAAGACACATTATGCCTTTTGGTCCGTTTGCTACAATATCTTGTTGTGGTGTAATGGGCAAAACTCTTTATGTGTTTCTCCCATGTAGAAAGGCTTGTTCCTAGTAGTGGGACACTAACTCAGTTAAAAAAAAGAGTTTCTATGAAAGACTGGGCAAAACATATTTCCTAAGAGGTATTATTAAATAAAATTATCTTTTTACGTAGGTTTATCAAGCGAAGTGGCAGAATTAATGCGTCGAGTACGAACAGTTGTTGGCGCTCGGGCGCGTCTTGCCGGCGCCGGTGGTACAGCTGAATCGGGTATGTTGACTTAGGTGTCGATTTTTAAAACTTGAATTGAGTTGACTATTGATATTTAAAAAAAATCGCAGATGAAGGAACAGCGAGGCAATGTACTACAGTATGTTATATTTGTCTATTGCTTAGCAATTTCTCACTGTTCTTTTAGCGTAAATTCTTAATTTGTTTTCGACCCAGCCATTAGATATCGAATACAAAGTCTTTAACTCACCAGCCTTATAACTTAAACGTCCATTGACGTGCAAAAAAAAATATAGAATGGCTTCATAAAATTCCGAGTCTCCAATTAAGATCTATCTATTCATAGGCGCTGGCAGTATACATTTAGCTGAGCTACAACACGCCTTAGCAGCATCTTGTCGTGCCACCCCAAGACTGAGACACGCGTGGCTGGCAACACTGGCCGAGCACAACGCTAGACACGGCGATCACGATGAGGTAACAGATAGCTTAAGTAGACAAAGATATAGGACAAGGAGAAGACAAAAAAAATCATATTTATTTTTTGTTGCTTACTATATCAAAGTGTATATTTATATCTCAAGCTTACACTGTTATGTAGGTGTATGGTTTTTTTTAGTCAAATTACTCAGAAAATATTTTTGCAGGCAATGTGCTGTCAACTGCATATCGCGGCCCTAATAGCCGAATATCTAAAGCAGCGCGGCTCTCAAACCTGGGGCACCGACGAGTTCGCGGAGATTTCAATGAACATCTCACGGGATGAAACAGGCATCAAAATCGATGAAGGTAAATAAAAATACTACACATTTACACCAATTTAATACATCTTACATAAAGTTTAATTTTAATAAAAACAGCCTTTTCCCGTTGATTACTATGATCATTTACATTACATTACTATGATCGCGTCAAAAACTGTATTCGCTAGCAAAACTGGTCTAAGTCGTAGGAACCAACATACAGTCTTTTTTATAGTCATGTGACACTGTATATTTCGTAAGCTCACTAAAGGTCTCCAAAGGACAGAAGGCGTTACAGCCTGGAACCTCCATGAGTCTTGGTTCGGCCGAATCGTCGTCCCAGTAATATATCTGGAAAAAGAGATCGTCTATAAATTTTGCCAAAGCATACAAAATATACATATATCTCTAAAATTAATAATGACCGTGTGTTGGTCATAAATAATAAACGTATTAAAATAACGTGACTAAAGTGATTTAAATAAGTACAAAGTAAAATTACTTTGTAAATAAAATGGTTATGGAAAATTATAATGCTATTGTTGGTTTTACCTATGACGTATTCTTTTGACTGTTGGCGCAAAAGAAAACCAATTTTAAACAGATTACATTTGACGGTTCACTTTATACAAAATTACTGCCGTACCATTATAGACATGTTTATTTTTCATCCATAATTTATTAAAATTGTATGTTATTGAAGTTGCTTTTGATAAGATGAATATTATTCATTGCTTATTTATAATTAGGAATCAATTCACAGTTATAGAAAAATCATAATTCGAAGATTAGAAACCAGAAACTATAAAAGATATGTAGATATCTGTAAAAACCTTAAAGCCAAATCGCTGGCCGTCTGTCAAATTTTTTTGGTCATTCTTGTGTTGAGCTGAAGGTAACTTTTCGTGTAACTCGAATAGTAGTGCAGCGCCAGGGTCTGGCAAGCGGGGAGGAGGCGCAACACATGCCGCCAGAAGTGCCGCCACAGTCACTGGTGTTCCTGTTCGTACTATCACGCGAGGAATAGTTTTATCTATAGTACTTGATACGGCTTCTTTTATTATCTCCTGTAGAAGATATCCTAGAAATGTGATAAGACATTAATAATGAACGGTCCGAGTCACTTAGCATAACGACTTATTAATAGTTCTAATAAACTAAAATTCAACTATTCGAGAGTAAATCGTAATGCATTAATAGTTTACCTCTTTTTGTTTTTGATTAATGCAATGACGAAAAAAATTGCGTATATGTTTCAAGCACAATATACTGAAATACGTATTTAAGACAAGAGAGTATTGACTGTTCCCAAATACTGCTGGCGTGTCTGTGCTATAGTGTCGGTCTACGCCAGTAGGTAGGTAGGTTTTTAAAAAATATTTTCAGAAGTGTGTCCCCATGAAGCCATTCTTAGTTATATTTGAAACATACGAACATAACACCAATATTATTATTTTATACCCTTATTATTATCATAATAATATAACGGCCACCTTAAACCACATACGGAAGGCTAATTAGGTTCCTCGAGACAATTAAAATAACACCTAGAAAATATTCATGAAAATAAGAGTAAACTTCTATTTCCATTTGTTTTGTTGACGACCTTACATGCCTGGGTCCTTACCCCTTTGTTTTTCTGGTTTTTTTTAATAAGATCAATGAAGAAAATACAAGTTTAAGCCTCATTTTAATGCTGTCAATATTATTTAATTTTATTATTTATAAGAAATTATAAATTTCTTTTGGTTCCATGGAACTTTAAGTCTATGAAGTTTTTGCTTTAGAATCCAATTGATTGAATTTCTGATACCAAACCAAAACCATTTGCGTTTTGTACTTCGAATGTATTTTTTTTTACCTTGAAATCTTGTTACAAATGCGATGAAGAGTATAACCGGGGCCAACGGCCAACGGGTACTATCTTCGTGCCACAGAAATAAATTATAATTTGATTAAATAATACTATAAAAGATATTTTTACACCCGTAAAATATCACTGTGTAGAAATATGAGGTTTTTCAATTAAAGTATCAATGACTTTTTAACACGTTAATATATTGTATTGCAATTTTAAAGACGTGAAGGCAATTATTTAAAAGGATTTCAAACTCTTTATGATGGTACTGACTAACCATTAAGAGCATTTCAGTTGCCGACAAAACAAAATGTATACTTATAATATGTATAATTATTAGAATCAAAGAATTTTACCACCACTGAGTTTCCGCAGCAGATTATTATGGAACATCATTGAATATTCCAGCTTCGCAACATCCATTAGTTTTCTTTTTACATGTTTCGCCCATTTTGGATTAGGTACTTTAATGTCATCCTAAAAAAATTCACACTTTAAAAACATTAACATCTACGCTATAAAATGCCCTTACAATATTGTTAAGTGTCAGATCTTGGCTGTAGTGACTCTTAACCACATATTTAAAAAAAATATTTTGTAACACGAGAGGATTTATCTCCGATGCTACTAACACTACCTTAGATACACCCATTAAATAGAATACTGAAATCAAGTTAATTTAATTTAACATTTGTTTATCTCTTATTAAAAATTGTCTTGTACGAAAAACAAACGAAATAAAATTATATTATATATAATTAAATTATTAATTATATTATATTTGTATAGTATAATAGTTCAAACTATCAATACTGACCTGTATAATAAATAAATTGTTAAGATTATACGCGTCTTGTGGCGTACTAAAATTGGTGCCGGTCAGCTGAGCAATCTTTTGGAAGAAATCTTTATAAGGCACCAACAAGCTCTCCTGCGTGAAAGCATTGAGAATCCTTTCTTTCTCTTGCTGATAGCGTGGACAATTCTCTTCATAAAGAAGCTGTAAAGTAAGTTATAAACTCCTGTATTTTTTTGTATAATTTAGTTTTCTCTTTACTGTTTACGGCGTCCTGATCCTTTGAGCCGAATGTTATAGATACAAAGTAAAAATGACAATAGAGTACAAAATGCAGAATTAAAATATGACAATTTGAACTCTGACTGTAAAAAAAATATATTAATTTTCTTACAAAGTCTTCGTCATGAGAAGGGTAAGTGTATGGTACTGGCTGCCATGACATAGTTTCATTCCATGTCTGTTTTGGAGATGGCGGCCAGAGACCGGCTGATATTAGCAAGGCTGTCATCTTGCTCAGTTCTGTGTCTGATGCTATAATAAAACTTGACTCTGTAATACGAAAAGAAAACAAGAAAAAGATTTCCATGTTTGCACATTATTGAATAGAAGTAAAGTAAATTATTACCAGGATCGTAGTAAGGTCCGAGAAATTCATTATATCTCTTTCTAAGTAAAGCGCCCATTTCAAAGGTCAGCATTTTCCCCTCCTGTAGTAAGCAACAATTAGTAGTTTACATTTCCATGTCGCGTTGTGAATTATGCATTTGCTCCCTGCTCTGATTTTCAATCGTATGTGACGTTTGTTGCGCTTGCGAGTTGCAATAAATCATTATTATCGTCGGACAGCAATCTACGTCTCTTCTAACACCTTGTTCCCGTTTGAATCCCGCGACCTTCAGGAATCGAGACTCCCTCCAGCTGCGGATCGGGAAGTAAGCGCTTCGTTGTAAACGCATTTGTCAGCGTTTCCCTACCGCCTATCTCATTGATAACTCGTCAGTATCAAACGATGCCTGTCTAAATGTGGTCGGCATCATCAATCAATTAAGGTGCTATTTTTACCGACATTGATACCAACTATACCGCAATGTTTTGTTAACTCTTCAATAAACAGGATAAAGGAGCGGCAGCACATTCTTTTGAGAGTAATAAGTCCACCGAGAAAGAAACTGACATTCGCTTGACTGTGATTGCGCAAACCATTAGTTACGGCTATCTAATACCATGAATCGAGGAACTACGCTTAAAATTACAATTGTTCGGAATAGGATGCGTCCTAATATCCATAAAGAATGGGTTGTAAAATGTGTTCGCACAATCAAAGTATTTATTTATTATGAAATTTAACATAAATAGCAATTAAATTTAACATAAGTAGCTGTTGTCAACCATAAAGTGGTTCATAAACTCAATCTATAAGACTCACATTAGTCATGGCGCCGGCGCCGTAGGGCACGAACACGTGCTCAGGCGGAGGCGCACCGAGCATCCCCAACTCGCGTTCACTTGGAGTGCGTTCACCGTGCGACATTAACTGCATTCAATTAAA
The DNA here is from genome assembly GCA_943193645.1 of Acentria ephemerella. Classification (NCBI taxonomy): domain Eukaryota; kingdom Metazoa; phylum Arthropoda; class Insecta; order Lepidoptera; family Crambidae; genus Acentria; species Acentria ephemerella. The sequence continues at coordinate 4,781,516 of OW971875.1, read as the reverse complement.
TATTTATCTTTGTTTAGATTAAACTTTAAGTTATTAATATTAAAAAAAACTGGTTAAATTTTTTTCTTACCACATGAACTTGTCGTAATGCCGTAATTTCTACTGTAGAATCCTTTATGAGTATCACAGCTACGAGGGCTAGTAGAATTAAGGAATTAAGTATTATTTTAACGTATACAAAATGATCTATAGTTAATAAATTATTAATTTAGTTAATATAATCGTCTTACCTCCTTAAAGAACTCATTAAACCTATTTTAGTTAAAATAGCATGGTTAGCCTTTCTCATTTGACAAAAAAAACTACACATCCTTCAGCGGTGTTTTAAATTAAATAAGTTTAAGTTAATAAGCTGAATGTGATTATTTTGATTACTTTAGTTTGATTAGGTAATACCAAGACTTAACTACCAACAAACGCTTCTGTTCCTTCAATTATTAGATTTTTGGTAAGTATAATGTACCGGCGATGAGCGAGACTCCTACCAACACGCCAAGGCAGCAACAGGTGTGTTCAGTGCGTGTGCCTGGCGTCTGTGTCGCTTCCACCGCGTTGGTTGGCTCCTCCTCGCGACCGCCCTCTTTCCTACGCACACACATTTCATAGAGTAAACCTAATTTTTACTCAATTTTATGACACCCACTGCAGTTTTCAAAATTCTTTGATTATTCATTATTCCAAATGATTAAAAAAGTATATATTTTTTATTCACTGATAATTTACAGTTATATTTCAATCAGAAATATTTGAGGGTGCCATAAAATATTGGAAGTCAAACGAAATGCTATAACAGTGTTAATTAAATATTATATTATTATTATTGGAAAAAAATCCGCATACGCTGCATATTTATTCTATTTTACCTTACTTTGAATGAAGATTTTAGTTATCTGAGCAATTTAAAATATATTATTTTCTTTTTATATATATTATATATACCTTTGTAATGTGGGTCTCATAAAAGGTTTCATTCAAGAGGATATTTAAGAGTAACAACTTTTACGAAACGTATATTTTTTTTTCATATTTTACAAATTAAGTAATAATTAATCATTTAATTTGTAAAATGTGAAATGTTAATTAAATTAATAAACAATGGAAAGAGTTGTTAAGAGACAAATATTTGGTATATTTGCAAAAGAAAACTATTCCGTTACATCGCTGAATATTCCTTAATTTATTTTTTTGAATTTTCAACGACAACATTGTCACGATTACGTATAAGCCTGCCTTAAGGTTGTGTTGATTTATTGAATTTACTTCTATGGTATCCGAAAACACTTACATTTTCCCGCGTTGGGTCGGCACCTCTACATTGTGGTCTTAACCTAAATGGGTTTACTTAATTGCAAAGATTCATATTCACGCAACAATATTCTCTCTCTTTCTAGAATACACTAGTGTCATTTAATCACAAGCACAAACAAGGATTCGTCGTAGTCAGATCTGGGAAGTGCACTTCGCGCGAAGTTGGACCTCACTGATGCACGCGACGCTCAGATATTCACGGTCGTCTGCCCGCTTAGATGATTGACTTTGTCCAATCGATTGTGTCGCGGTATCTATTTGCACATGTGTCCGCTCCATCCGATGCTATTAGTGTGATCTGTCTCCCGTGAAACGCCCTTGCAATGTGACGTCACTATGAATGAGATATTCGGACACAGGCCGGCTGATTGTCGTCATTTATGCAGATAGCCATCGTATATAGCATTTTGTACTAACAATTCATTCAATCTGATTCGCCTGTCTATAGTCATTCATATAATTCATTTACCACATTTTCCTCGACCATACGAAGTATTCCATAAGTTGTATGATGAAGTTTACTTATTTAAGTACATTTTTACTTCCCCATAAATTTTTAAAAATTATTTTTATGCACCCAAATTATACAGTGTGACCTATCGGCGCTACACCCATGCCGCTTGACGAGTCTTTAGTAAAATGTTAGTATTTACCTTTAATAAGGCGCTTTTATGAATTTTATATCACATTTAATATATATCACATACCTGCTTGCGTCTATTCAATGTCATACTTTAAATCAAAGCTAATAAATAAAATTATCAAATAAATTAAACATACTTTTAGTGATGATATTTATATGACACTTTTACTTACTTGATACAAATACTAAGTAGCTGCACCATGCTTTGTTCCACTGTACGAAATATTTTCTTATATCATTCAGAACAAGTCTGTCTTTTCAGCTAATGACCGTATGATATAATAACAAACATAATTATGTAATAGTTCGCCACCTTGTCTTTAAAGACTTCTCATTTCATTATTATATCTAATCAAAGTAAGACAGCTAACAACTCGTATATTTGTATACTCACTTTGAATTCACGCAAACAACTGAGATTTACATCTTTTTATACCATGAATTATCCTTGCAAACATGTTAAGGTAAGTCGTTCTCGTTTACGATTTTGGTACTAAAAACTTCTTTGTTATTTGGGTACATAATCTTAATTAGGTAGATGTTTTTACCGTAGGTTTTTATGTAAATTATTTTGTCCTCTACATTGCTCAGCGTTCTTTATCAAATTACGTAATATCATCAATCCCCTACTTGTCATGAGATATGCGGGCACAGCCTGCATACGAATAGATTTTCACAATTAGTATTTCGGAGTAAGAAAAAAAATCACGCCAGCAAGCGTGAATATGATTGACCAAATATTTCATGTTTTTTCGCATGAAATGTGATTTTTTGTACGAAATATATGTATACTATAGTGTCTGGTTTATATCCACACAGATTTGATGTAATTAGAAGTGAACACTTCTCACATTGAGAATTCATTCTCATTTCTTCATTCATTCTTTTCTTACATAGTAGTATGAAAAGAATATGAGAAAATATGGTGGAGATATCATAATAGGTTGGGGAAAACCACACCTTTTCTATCAATCAATTCTGGCCGCTTTCTCTCAACTTCTTGCTTTAATCTCATCAATTGTTGACTCTAGAGATCCAAATTGATGGTTCTGCCCGGCGATAAAAGCTCATAATGAACAATGCCCTTCTAATTCCACCATAAACACAGCATCACCTTATTGTGAGTTAATACAGGTTTTGTCACAGTCTATGAAGCCTGATCGACCTTTGACCACTACCTTTTTCGCACGTTCTTGTCATACGTGATCCACTTTTCTACACCAGTTATCAATCTCTTCAAAAACAGTTCCGTTTCATTACGTCTCAATAAATAGTTGCAAATGAGTACATGATTTATTAATTTCTTTCACTGAGCTCATGTGGCACCCAAATATCAAGCATTTTTTGTACCACCTTTTTTCAAATGGGTCAAAACTGTTTTGTGGTTAATTGTTCAGATTTGTTGTAACTGCTAATATGCCGATCTTGCACCACTTTTTCAAAAATAGTCTCCATTTTATCCGTAACAGGGCGACTAGAGCGAGGTGCATATTTGATATCAAAATTTCCAGATTGAAAACACTTAAACCAACTTCTTGCTACTCTTACTGATTAGGTCCGGCTTGGGTTGCTTTTTTTCTTTTTTGTAATAAAATTTTAAAATGTATCTAATTCTAATTAAACAGAAAGAAAAACTGAAAAATAGTGGGAAACAAAATATTCCTAATTTGATTATCTTTTTGAAATGTTACCTTTTTAATGTCATGAAAACCTACATCCAACGATATTTTATTACAAGTTTATACATACTATATATGAAAAGAATTTTTTCCCCGACCTAATAGAATGGATAATTCGCGAGTTAAAAATGAGAAAGTTTCAAGCAGGTATGCGGTCACCGCTTGTCTTCAGATGAGCCGGATGTTCGTGTATCACTTCTAATACAATAAAAAATTTAATGATATTACTAGTTATTATCAAGAGTAGACATGGCCTTAATCAAATATAATACACTTTTTTGCAGATATTTTTATATTCTCCGCTCGCTGATCCCTCGTAATCTATATCAAAATAACTTTTTATCAAGCGGTTTCTGTTAATGCATGTGATGCGAAGTCCTTCTCTCCCAAGGAATTAGGGATAACGAGGTAGATGATTTTTTAAGCATTAAATTAGGGCTGGTTTTTAATAAACTGAGAATGGATCTCAGTTTTTTCAAAGCACTGTCTCAAAACTATTCACCATATTTTTATACTGAATTAACTCTTAAATTATTATATATTATAATCATATGAATCACCAAAAAATCCAAATCGTTAGTCTTTGACACAGTAGGTAATGATACAACTTGTGGCGTTTGTACTTAGAAACTTTAATCAAATGAAGAAATCAATAGTTCACAGCCTCAACATTTACTTCATTATAATGTACTATTTCATTTACTTATCACTCAGGTCAATACACAATCATCAATTTGTAAATAATAATTTGACTAGGTTAATTTACACCATAATTGAGCATTGATTCCTGTACTCGTCATAAGAGGAAACTACATCCTTCGTAAGATCTATAAAGGTTTCGTAGTCGCAAAATAGTTGATTATCGCAACCCTGGATCGGTAGTATCTCTGCAGGACCACCGGCAGTACGGGAGTACACGGCCTGCAAGAATGAGATATAATTATTCATCGTAACATACCTGAATAAAGGAAATAGAGGTAGTAATCTAAGGTGGGTCTGAAACTTCGCACTACTTTCCAAAATGTCAAGCGTGTAGCGTATTGATAAATATAACTAATATTGTAATATTAGGTGATCAAAACTGCAGTCATGATCAACCACAATTCACCGAGAATCGAGAGCTATATATATATTATAGCTCTCGATTCGTACTTCGTACTTTTTTCTACTTTGGTTATTTTTATACATGTAGCTGGTTAAATTCTATTATGATTGTTTTTATTTACTGAAACTGTAATGTAATTAATATTAAATGACATAAAACATCAAGATTACAAGTGCGAATATAATATAACTCAAGAGTGGTTTAGTTTTTGTGGTCTTTCATTTCATACAAAAGTCTCACTAGACAAATACGGAAACAGTCTAAGAATGATTTTAAAAACCTCCAAAATATTTGCTATTTGACAAGCGTGTGTAATGCTTCCTAAGCTCTGGGTGTAAACTTCGAAAAATTTATTGTCTTAGTCGCAACTTTCACCTTGTTTCTAATATTTAGAAAATTATGGCAATATTAGTAATTAGGAACTTAGTAGGCACATAAGTTTATCAATAAACACACGTAAACAGTCAAACATTGTCACTAATATCGATTAATTAACGTGACAAAGTACTTAAGTCATTAATTAAATGGAATACATTATAGATATCTAATAATACATTCTTTTAAATTCTTGAACAACTTACCAAAAGAATGTAAATATTCTAAGGCTACTATCGTTTCGTAATACGCGAATGATAAATAACTGTAAAAATATTATCCATTTTTATTAAATACATATCATACGATGCCATTAATTTCCTTGCTTTGTATTGCACCTAATGTAACTGTAGAACAACATCCAAAGCGTTTCACATGATAAGAGGGTGGTCGGACAATCGTTCGACCGATTTATTTGGGTTTGATGATACGAATACTTAATTACGCCATCGAAAGTTAATATCTATTACTGATTTGAATATAATAAATAGCATGACCAACTTGTACCTACAAGTAAATGAAATTAATATTGATGTTAATGTATCTGTTGTTATTAAACCGGCATAAGGCTTTATATTATGATTAAAACAATATAATTTTCAAACGATTTTGAAGACTTTCAACACAAACCGCATTTTACTATCGGCGTATTCTGAATCCATTCATTGCCACGTAATTAAACACTGTTAAACAAATATATCTCCGTATGTATGTATATGGATTCGCCTGCGATTTGGATAACGCGTGAAAAGGTGGCATATCTTCGAATGCGTATCCGCGAATCTACTTTGCTTATTTCCGCGTATCTGCACTAAATTTAGCCTCTTAGAAGAAGGTAATAATTTGTTAAGTTTTTTATTTCAACTTTCAGCTTCGGGCTAATCTTTAAAATTAGCTACATTTTTAAACGACGTTAACCTGATATAAACTCGTAGACCTACTGCAATAATCGCGGCTGCTCGTGATTCATTTGAACAACATTTATGTTTCTCTAGTTTCGATAACAATCGAAATCATTTCTTAATGATCCGTCTCAATATAAGTAATATAAGTCTAACAAACCGGATTTCATGTTTAATTTTGACAGTTCATTATTTACTTGTAGCAGTTGCTTTAGAATGTGTTCCAGATTTTTTACATAAGCGACAGGTTTGGTCGTTTGATTAACTGACGATGTCATTGATATGATAATTTATGGTTATAGGAACCGATAGTAATCGAAGCTACATTCTGATCCAGGAACCTAACAAACTCTCATCACTTTTAACTTGTAAGAACATGACGTTATCAAAATAGGTATCAGAGTGTAATAAAAAATCCCATGATTACTTACATTGTGAACGTATAAGGAAATTATATGGGTTTTTCTTAGTCATCTTTGAGATTGAGAAACCTGATAATATAATTTGAAGCGTGACCCATATTTTCCTTAAATTAACCTTCGTTAGTAATAAAAATTTACCGTAAATCCATATTTTCCTGAAGAACGGTGTTTTCGAAGTTCAAGTGAGAAGGTGGCTCCATAATTCGGTTGGTGCGCCTGGAACACCCTTGCCACAGCCATCAGGCCGGCCACGTTGTTCTCGTGAGCTGAGTACAGCCTTAACTTGGGCTGGTCCTCGTAGCCAGATATTATTGCTTCGGTGGCATTCAATATTTCTTTCAAAAGGACACCTGTTTCAAGACATAAATATATTTGCACATTTTCACTTTTATATTTTGCATTTTTTATCAGTATTAACGTAAATATGCTATTGCGTTGTGATGATAATCAAATATATTTATACAAAATATTTTTTTTAACCTGAAGCCAGTTTTCTCAGTTCGGGAATATAGAACTCTGCTGCATACTCAATTTTAGTCACTTCCTTTATTTTCGGCATAACATCCTGAGCCCATTTTGGTGGCTTGATTCCTACATTTTCCTAAAATAAAGAGTAAAATATTAACATTATGACAAAAAAACGAATGTACCTATTAAGTACTTTGCTTATAACATACTAGTTGTGAATCGGCTATTATTTCTCAAAGATCTTGTATCAGTCTAATATCAGATTCACATAACTGAAAATATATTCTTTAAAGATAATAAAAAAAAGGTAAAGGTAAGGTATTTCCTATCTACCTTTATAGAATATAAAGGTAGATAGGAAATGCAACCTATTGGGATTTGATTTTTATTTTAAAATAACTAGAAATATATTTTATAAAAATTTTCAAAGAAAACTAAAAACCGACTTCAAAACACTAAAAAGGCAAATATAATTCAAAAGAAGTTATCCAAATATTTAAAGAGTTGGAGCTTTACTTTCTATTGTTTCTAGAAACAACTTTGCACTAACTCAAAAAAAATATTTAATTAATTTGTGTTTTGAAGTCCGTTTTTAGTAATGTTTCTTTTATTTCTCAATTTTGTGTTGAGAATCCATCAGCCCACCAAAACAACTTGAAAGAATACTAAGGTACGTGCGTATTTTATTAAAATAATATGTTTTTTATAAACTAATAGCTTCAGAAAAAACATGAAAAACGTTAGTCGATCTTGATGTAAGTAGGTTAAATATTCACACGATAGTATCATGTGAATATTTTAGTTTCCTTAAGTTTTTAATCTTATCTTGTGTTGTTCCGTAAACGTAAGAAACGAAGCGTTATTTACTTACTAATGTCTGGAATAAATTATCTAAATAGAATACGTCTTCGGGTTTCGTTATATTGCTCCCGGTTTTCTCCGATAGATAACTAAAAAAACCCTGGTAGGGCATCACCAAAGCCTTTATTTCTGGATACTCATAGATCTTATTTCGTAGCCACAGGTACCGCGGGCAGTTGTACCAGTATAGAAGCTGTAATATATAATAACTTATTATTCAATCAATATACTTATTAATTTATTAATGGTTCTCTTTTTAACGCTATGTCAAGCCAAAAACCAGGATGTTAAAATTATTCTACTATTTTATATCTTACTCATGCATTTTGAACAGTATGCATAATTATACTACCACGATATATTATATTACTACTAACATAACGTAAAATTAATGTTGTTATTTAAATTAGGCATTAGACATTTTATTTATTTATTATAGCACGTTTGTAACATGTTTTACAACAAAATAATAAGTTAACCTATGAGTCTAAATTGACTTTGATATTTGCCAAATCATTTACGTAAAATTATTTTAATGGCATTAATAAAATGACGTCCATAACGTTGTTCTAATTTGCAAATAGCTTTTAATAAAATTAAATATTATTCAATTATGTAATTCATTATTTATAATAATTTACATGACGTTTTATTGCTGATAAACAATCTAGCAGTATATAATGTAGATTTTAGAACGAATACTACAAGTAGTTTACTCACATCGTCTATATCAGGTGCCTTTGTGTCATAAGGGATCGGTTGCCAGTCTAAGGCAGGGTTCCACTTCTGCGAAGACAGTGGCGGGTATAGTGCTGCCAAAGCTGTTAAAGCTGTCATCTTTGTACGGGCGTACTCAGTAGTCCTTGTTGTGATTTCGTCAGGCAGGTACAGACGTGAAATGATTCCATCATATCGGTGTCTCAAATATTGACCTACTAGGTAGCCGCGTTGTTTTCCTTTCTGAGAAAATAACGAACAGTAAAATAAAATAGTTCAGAATTTTGAATGGGTTTGAGAAAAGCTGTCATTGAATATATAAGGCAACCAATTGAATCAATAGATACTAAGAATATCAAAATCATCGGTTATTGAAACACGCATACATCTCATCGAACACGTTTTCACAGTATACCGGTAATAAAACAAAGAGATATATACAAGTGTATAGAATTTTTTTTTTAGTAAATTAAATAGTCATAAGTGAATAATAAATTTGGATTTTCGCTATAAGTTATAATTAATTGTGACACTAAAGTTGATTTGGTTTGCGTATGATTTTGAACTAGAAGTTTTACGCTAATTTGTACTTATATAAATAGTAAGGTGACCTAAATATTATAGGTTATAACAACAGCATTTTTAATCAACGTGCCACTACGTTGTTTATAATAAATGGATTAACTTACACAGGTAAGATAAACATTATAAATTTACGCACCGCACGTATTTGCAAGCGTATTAAATATTGTTCTATTTGAGTATTCATTTAACATTTCTTAGATTTTCCGTAATAGCAAATTGATAAAAAAAGATGGTAGTGAAATCTTAGATACCCACTGTTAAATAAATGAAATATTTTAACTTTAACTTACATTTGTTAATGCTTTCATTCCATAAGGGAAAAAAACATCTTTGATCTGACCGTCAGTAGAAAGTAGTTCCAATTCTTCTTGATCCGGGGTTCGATCACCATGTCGGAACATCTGTGAAAAATTATGTTGTAACACTTGGAAATATTTAAATTATCAATTTATTCGAACTTGATTCGATTTATACAAACATCAATTTATGTAGGTAGTTAATCATTATCAATAACATCTTGCTGATAGACTTTTACGTAATGATACATCCTATAAATTATATATTTTACTATTTTAAACTTGAAAAAAATAAATCAAATATTTGTAAAAAATTGTTTTAACGGAATTTCGATTATTGGTTATTTATAAAAGGTTTTGCGTTATATGCTGCATAATGATTGTTGAACCGCGATCCTTATTCATGAAATTCTCCTCGATATGTATAGTATAGGAAGTCTAACACACGTAAGCCTGACATGATTACTATAATAGCGAAATTGTTATCCAGCGTACCACAAAAGCTAGGACCGTGTCTGTATCAGCCAGGTTGTAACCCCTGTCAACTCTGTTAGTTGGCTCGACCACATGTCCAAAAACAATCGCCACCAACCCAAATACAATGAACACCAACAAAACCATTTTCTTCGTATTAAATTAAATGTCTATTTAACTTAACCGCCACGCGATCGGCCCGCGTCGACGGCACGCGCGTTCGCGAACCGATTTCGACTGCAACGTACAGAGCCTGTGCTTCATTTATATGTAGATAGACATACATAGAATAACCATTGAAGAGGGTCGGTTTCGAATCGCTCATTAACGATACCACTGTTCTATCTTAATTTTGTCGTCTAAATATTTTTTTATATAATATTACTGTCGGAAAAACAATGTTTGTTCGTAGCAATCTTGTGGATCTTTTAAAGATAAATTTTAAGCGTTCAATATATTTAAAAAGTTAACATTTACCTAGAGAAGATCTCTGAAAGTGAAACAAAGTATGATGACTGAAAATACTCTGCTAAATCAAATTGGGTCTTTTAGAATACCCTAATCGAAGAAATGGCTTATATTGTATGTATTATTTGTAATATATAAATTATTGTTCAACACAAAATAAAACCCAAACTTGTCATTGATAATAGTTTGGATGATACTTAACTATTTTTCCTTTAATAATTACGTCTTTAATATATTGTTAAATGCGAAACGGGTAAAACAAATGGCTTGTTAATGACTAAGTAAATAATAGTCATTGACGTATATCAAGCTGGAACTACAACACACTGAAGAATTTTATTAATCTCGAGACCATGGAACAAAAATTTATTTTGACACCGACGGGCTCCACAAATTCACGCATTATGTACCTATTTTCGTTATAAAACAATTCTGACCAGCCGTCTGTAGTGAACAATTAATTTCCAATGTAACATATAACTGTAAAATATATATAAAAATTAAGTCAATACTGTTCTCGGATGCGTCATGACTTTTAAAAATAATTTTTGCTTATTGATACTGATTCTGAAGTCACACGCTTTCTTAAAGGTTTAGTAATATCTATTTTTAGTTAAACCCACACTACTGGAGGCAATACAGTTTAGGGAAAGCACCTAACATGTATGTTGGCCACATTCTACCACTTGCTGCCAAAGAATGTTACACAATATATTTATTTTCAAAGAGTCGCGTTTGATGTGAAAAATTTCTTCCAGGCATGACTGACATCCAATACAACGAGCAGTCTCTCCTAGACCAGTTGATGATTTGTACCGAGTACGTTGATAAGGCCGAAAGGTACGAACTACTCGGCCCTCTCTATCGCCTCATAATACCAATATATGAGAGGAGAAAAGACTACCAAGCATTACTCGCTTGCTATCAACATCTTACTAAAGCGTATGCCAAAGTCATAGAAGTAACAAATTCTGGGAAACGATTATTAGGAAGATTTTATAGAGTAGCTTTTTTTGGAAAAACGTATTTCGGTGATGACGAGGAAGGAATAGAGTTTATATATAAAGAACCCAAGTTAACATCACTAAGTGAAATCTCCGAAAAACTGCAAAATTTCTACGAGCACAAATTTGGCGTTGGACATGTCAAAATGATCATGGATTCTGCGCCGGTAAGACTATTAATTGATTACTTTGCCATAGATTTTGTCGCTTATTAAAGGAATATAACATAGAGCACGTGTTATCTTCCAGTAGATAGCACTATAGTTGCTTACACTCACACTCCGTTAAATACATGTATTATGGTCTTTCAAAATAGAATAGATTACATCTTTATTGTACATCAACTAATTCAAAAACAAATACGTAATAGGTTACATATGCAAAAAAGTAAAAAGAAAAATTCATAAAAATTCTCAAAATCAAATAATTTTCCTTTGTTTGAGGATGGAACAAGTTTGAGGATGACATGAATAATAGGTAACAAAAAAAATACATCTAAGGAAGAAATGTTTGATTTATTTATTTTTTCGATTACGTTGTGTCTCCATATTTTCTAACCAATAAGAAACAAGTAGAACTCGTTATCATTGATAGGAGGGTTGTGTCGTTATTTGTAAAATTTTTACCAACAGGTAAATCGTGAAGAACTGGACAGTAAGCTAGCCCACATTCAAGTGACTTGGGTACGCGCAGCACCAGAAGGAAAAGCTGTAGCTGGTACAGGTGAAGGTTCTTTCGAGAGGGTTCACAATGTGCGTCGGTTTGTCTTCGAGACTCCATTCACACGGGATGGTGGTGCACGAGGTCCTGTGCATCATCAAAGGCTACGATTGACTCACCTCACAAGTAAGTCATCATCATTTCAAAAAAATCATTGATAATCCGGCCTTAGTACACTTAAGCATGAATTTTTGCTAGTGGTTCTGTTTGGTTGAAATGAAAATGAAATACCGATTTTAAAAATGAAAATACAAAAAGCCTTATATACTTCCTTACACTACAATATTTACTTACTTTTAAGCTGAAAACTGGTTCCCTTACGTCAAAAGACGTGTTCCTGTTATTGACTCACAAGTTGAAGAGCGAAGTCCAATAGAAGTAGCAGTCGCAGAAATGGAGAGTCAAGTTGTCGAGTTGACGGAAATTGTCAACGCCAAAGCGCCTGACATAAAGAAGTTGCAACTCAGGTAATTTATACATTGTAGACTAATATTATAACAAATTATTATTTAAAGAATCCAAATTAGAATTCATTAAGTTAGAATCAAAGGAAATACTTGCTTATGAGCGAATACTTTAGCTGTAACTAAGTGACAAGTAAACTGTTAGCAACCGAAGTATTTGCAAGTCTACTGCTACTTAATGATAATATAATTGTGAAACTTGCCTTATAACGCATCAAAGTATAAGCCATTAAAGCTCGGTTTCTTCAACTTTAAATGTAAAAAGGAGTTCAAACGCATTAAATTTAGTAAAAACGCATTTCCCATCATTTATTTGGTCTTATTACAGACTACAAGGCAGTATTTGTGTGCAAGTGAACGCTGGGCCCCAAGCTTACGCCAACGCTTTCCTTGATCCAACGTTAGCGCCAATGTATCCTGATGACTTGGTTGACAAACTAAAGAATACTTTTAAGTGAGTATTGAAAGCCCGTCTTTAGTTAGATACTTAAAGAATAACTGTCAAGGAAACAAGTCTAGTATCAAACTAGCCTATAACTAACTATCTATTTGATTTTCAGAGAGTTCCTCACAATATGCCATTCAGCGTTACAACTTAACGCCAAACTGATCAGCTCTGACCAAGTGACGTACCATGAAGCGCTCGAGCTCAACTATTACAAACTGAGCGATTCCCTCTCAAGCGTTTTAGGACAGCCATTACAGGACATTCTCATCAATGGAAACCTTAGCACCACGGTCACTGGCGTTGAATTAGAATCCAGCAATGCCTAGGAAACGTAAATGCTGAATATAAAGGCAGAGTTGAATGAAATTCATCGCAAAAGTGTGATAGATGAGATTGAAGCTCAGATATGAAAAAAAGCGGTTTTTCCAAAAACAGTCGGATTCGGATCGATTTTATTAATATGGATAAATTTTCAATCCAAAATAAGGTCCTGCCGTAACGGATTATCAAAATTATCAATATCTTTGTTTTACTTATCAAACCTTTTAATGATGCAGTTATTTTTAAGCAATATATAAGTTTACAATAGTAATGCAAAGTGATTACGGGTGCCCATGTGAAAAGAATCTCAATTCTAAATTTTAGTAAAATATGCTCTCATATTTGTCGTTCTTATTCGAAATATACTGTAAAATTAGAATTATTGGAACAGAAATTTCATCAACTATTTTACTCAAAACACTAAGTATTTTACTTAAAACGCCCATGGAGAAAAACCAAGGCAAATTAATAATTTTATGTTTAGCAACCTTAAAATGACACTGCACAAATTACCTCTAGCAACATTGATCTAAGTACATTTGATATTTGATACGATTCTTCTTTTTGAGCTTATATTATTTGGGATTCCTTAAGAAAAACCACCATTACTTCATAGTATAATATATTCCGCATTGTCAATTACCAAATCCATCCTTTATTCTGACAATGTTATTAAATTTTAATCGTTAAGACATGGACAATACGGTAAAAAACGTGCCATGCCATCCTAACTTGAATTTTTAACTTTTACACTCGGATATAAGTAAATCGAGCACAAATATTAGCCATTAGCTTGAGTTTTTAAACTTCCAGTAGACGTTGAACCTAAGAGTAACAAGTCATCTGTAAATCAGAGTATTGCCATTATTATATGAGTAAGATACATAGAAATAATACTCATTTTTTCGTGACATTTTTTCTATGTGATGTAATCTTATACTATTGCCATTCTTATAATAATTTAGTTTGTAAGAATCTTATCCCAGTTACAGCCAAAACATACACTTCAGATTTCATAGTTCCTGTGCGTCAGTGTACTCTTTAAGTATTATTTTTGATTTTACTTTGTAGCTATTGCACATCAATATAAAATTATTAGGTGTCATTATTAGTATTGATTGGTCAAATGACATAGCACATTTCATCGAATTTAATCATCCTTAATTTATATACCATTTAGTTTTATCATTATACATTTCGATAAAATTTTAGATCATTAGAGTCAATATAAAATAATAATTAATAAAATTCATTGAACATATCCTATTTCGGATCTTTGAGGGCAAAGACAAAACATCCCTCATTCAAAAAAAAATTCCATTATTTTAATCTTACTGTCAAAGTCGGATTGTTGTCACGACTTAAAATTATAATTGAGCATGCAATTATTTGGAAAATTTGATTATTTAAGTTTTCCAGGAGTAGGGGATATGGCGTCACCCGCCTTCCCATTAGCTAGATCTCATTTGGTCATAATTTAAACTGCTCACCGTCACCACTAAATTATTTGTATAAAAATTCAGAGGGAAGAGCGACTTCTAGAAAAAATGTTCAACAAGTCCCAATGTTCAAATTAATTAAATTCATTTCTATTTTTCTTTTTCTTCGAAGTATAGTTTTTTCCGCGAAATGTTTATAAGTTTTATGTAGTCTAATGATTTTTTAAATAAATTGACTTAGTTAATATTAAGTTTGAAATAAGTATTTTTGTGTAAACAAATTTTATGCGCAAAGTTTTATTGTGTCTGTTTAATTTATTTTGTTAAATATCAAATAAGCGCTTTTATTTTTGTACCATTATTTTAATAAACTTTTTTACCTACATAGATACACCATAATGGTATTTCATTAACTACTTTGTTTAACATATACAAGATATTCTGTTCTTGAAAAGTGAATCTCTTGTTGCTTGCTCATTGATGCTTGCTGTACTTGCTGGTCGAGCCTAAACCTCTGCGAGCCTATACAAATTTCACCATGTGATGTTAAGGTAATGTGTGTTCGATTAGCTTTGACTAATGTTGGGTTTGAATAAGCTACTACCCGAATTAACCGTACGACACAATAAATTATTAAATAATTAATTAGTATTAATGTACCCCGCTTTATTATTATTTATATATGCTATATAAATACATTGTTAACAATAAATATTGCCGACTGAAATGCATATTCTAAATTTTAATGTAAGCGGTAGATATGCAAACTAACATTGTCTATGATTTTTTAAGCTGTCTAAATATTAATTAATAAAAGAGTTGCAAAACTCTTTTACAACCTTTAAAAGAGGAGAATAGAGATACACTAAACTTAAATTTTAATTTAGAATGTGCTTTCAGAATCGAGCTCAATTTCTTCCGTATAGTATTTACAAGTAAAACCGTTCATATACTTTTTTTTACCTTCTACTAGTTATCTCATAGGTTTTTATTGCATCAAAATGTCAAGTAAATTCATGTTAAACTGCAATAAAAATCCCGTAGTATGATTTGCATTCTTAACTCGTAGTGTCTCACTCAGCGCTGTCAAGAAATGTGTATTATGGTATCTACTGTAGGTGAGTTATATCAATCAATAATATTAAATTAAGCCTCTTTAACCGTCTTTGTTCATTCCATAAATTATTATTTAAACTGAATGATAATGCTGATAATAAAAGAATTGTAGTGTTGATATTCAAGTGTCGTAAATGATCTAAAACTGTCACGACTATAATTTTTGGTTTCTAAGTCTATTTCGTAAAGAAGTTAGCTTCGAATTTTAAAAGATGCTTGTATCTTTGTTTGTTATATGTTAAAATTGCACTGTTCTTTATTTTGTTTTATTTATTTAAGATTTGAATTTACTATTAAATGAACATATATATGTTATTACTTATTAAACAATACCATAATGTAAATCATCAGAAACTTTTTAATTTCGTTAGTTCATTAGGTTTGACAGTGTTGTTACTAATATCGAGATAAAGATATTAGAGAAAGAGTCACAATTCATATATGGGTATATTTTAGACGTTTACAGGTGTATTTTCAGGTGTGTACGTTGATAACATTTGAAAATCGAATGTTAACTAAAATCTAAAACAGTGATTCTGAAAAAGGGACAACATTATTGTTTCCATTCAACTAAGAAATATCCAGCCGTATAATGAACACACACCCATACATTTGATGCACATTGTATACTAATTCAAATTCTCTTATGCGCGTATTGCTCATGCATGCATGACTATCGAAGACAGCGGCGAGGACTCGGCGCGGTCTAGATAAAAAGTTTTGAGAGATCGATCCATCTACATTATAATATCAAACTTCTAGTCATTGTGTAAGAAAAATTGGGTATTTATCAATTTCAAAAATTCTATTCAAATCTAACATATAATCATAATAACTGGAAACTGGACCAGATCTGGATTTTTTAAAATGAAAACAATTAGGTAGTTCAATGTATTTCTGTAATAAATTCATTGTGTCAAATATTCTATTAATCTTATCAAATTATTAACCAAAGTAATATAATATAAAAATATAAGATTATGTACTTAATCCTTACGAATTCATGAAGTTTTGATTTTTTAATAGGTAATAATGTCTATGTGCTTATTATTTTTTATTATTCCTACTGCAGAATACACTGTTAACGACTTAAGTATGCAATAATTAAAAAATATATTATATAATGTCTTTTTGTTTATATATATATACATATATCAAAGGGTTCTTTCAAAGTGCGTTTGGAATTATTTAAAAATTTAATGCCTCAACTTGTACTTAAACAAAATTCTCAATCGTCTGTATCAATTATACGCCATCCTACTGTATTTTAAAGGTGGCAAGTGTTAGTAAATACTGTAGTGACAATTGTTATCTCATTAATCCGATGCACTTAATACGAAGTGATTTTTTGTATCTTGTACTAAATTGTATCCTATAAATTTCACTGTTTTAATACATTTTTTTGTAATCTTTGTACTAACGTCTTTTATTTTCACTAACTTGTTGAGTCATCTACGGCGGGGATTTCAGTAACATCTCCAAAAATGTAATTTGTTTAAGAATTCCGTACCCGGAACGTAAGTTTCAATAGTAATCAGCGCTCTTAATCAAGGTCGTAAGTTATTAAATCGTACGCAAAAAGAAGTATTGGGAATAACCTTAGAGTACTATAATATAAGTTTTTACATACAGATTTATTTGAGAGATTTATCGATCCATTTGAGAGTTGAATGAATTACATCAAAATGAACTTTATATTGGACTAATCTAAAAGTTATATTCTTTCAAATAAAAAAAACGAATTGGTTAACTGATAAATGTAACAAACATAAATAACATATATAACGAAATCGGTTTAAAAGAGAAAATATGGCCTATTTCCTGAGTGCGTTTGCCAGCAAAAGGTTGACCAAATTTCATTGTAGTTACTCTGGACTTCACTAACGGTGTAATATTTGAGTATAGGGTTACTCTGTGGAAACAGCAAATGCATGTAAAAACTACAATAGTCTAAAGAGGAGTATTATATTCTTTGGTCTAAAAGTATTACGGATTAATCAGGTATAAATAACGTATTCCCAAAATAATATGCCTTTCGATTAAGGCTATCGCAAAATGAAACTTGAATTGAATTTCATGTTTACTATGTAAATATGCGAGAGTATGAGTCAAAGTGTATATATTACATATTTCAATATAAAGATTGGGATTATCGAAAGGCACTTTAACTAAGGAGCTGCTATCATAAAAAACATGCAATGAAAGTTTTTACTATTGTCAACTAACACCAAACTTTTTTAAGACGATGATTTACCTGAGAGAATATAGAAATATAACGAAGATGAATACATCTGAATATATATTATATTATATATTCAGATATTATAATATAACTGACAAAAATAAAAGAAGTTTATGGCGCGTAATGGCGGGGTCGGTTCGTTGCTGTATATTTTATTTCTTATATTGTGTTGTAGTGAAGTTTTTGTTATGAAATTGGTGTAGTTTCATGCCGAAAACGATCGTTATATCGTGCAATATATGAAATACATCATTCAGCGTTCATTACTGATTTACATGATAATATTCAGTGTTTCATTTCCGTTTATTCATTTATAGGTTATGTTCATTTATTAATCATCATCGTATCATTCCATTGTTATTTGGGTATCATTTATCATTAAAGCGATAAGGTCGCCCTTTGTACAAAATTAGTTAAAGGGTTTTTTGATTATTTCTCTTCTTGAATTGGCTGATGTACAATAAAGGTATATTGTATTCTATCATTTCATCGTCATAATTAACATAAAATGTTATTTTCACTAATATTGCATTCCATTCTCTCATTAGATAAGGCTGTATGTGCTTTACTCTACTTTCCGTATTATAGAGAGAGAAAAAAGGAAACAAAATGTCAAACAGAACGTCAAAATTGCGAAACGTCAAATTGGATAATGTTTGTAAAAAACGTTTTTGTGAGACGTATTTTTCTTTGGTCAATTTAAACGGAAAGCCACGCAGAGTCTTTTATTACTTTGACGCGACACTGTATGATTTCAAGGACATGGAAGACGAACTAGAAGATAGAGTTTTACAGCAAACTTACATTTCTTTCATGAAAATATTGTCCCGCTTTACAAGTAGTGTTCCATTTGAAGCTCCTGTGAGCTATTTATGGAAAATGGTGCGCCTTTATTTACTTCGATCAGAAGTGATAGTGTTCACCTTAGGTATAATATTATTTATTATGTATCTCCAAACGATAGAATTATGGAGCCGCACCCTACTGAGTCGATTGTCCCAGGCTATGAGCCCTATGGGTGCTGCCCAAAGGATGAAGTTTATGGATGGATCAGATGCCGATAAACAAAGCTGGGAACTTAAAGGTTCTTTAAGTGCTGCTTATGCTATCAAAGGTAGGAGAATGCACATGGAAGATAGATTTATTATAAATGAGAACATTAATAATACAGGTATATCACTTTATGCCATATTCGACGGCCACGGCGGTGAATTCGCCGCCAATTATGCCAAAGAGCATCTCATTCAAAACTTGTTTAACAAAATTGTAGAATTGAATGCATTTAAAGATGGTAAAAGACCTAACACTCCGCCCAAAGACAGCCCAGACGAACCCAAACAAGATAGTGTAATCACTGTTGAAAAGAAATCAAGTTTTAAAAAGTCAGTAAGTACAGCAGATGATACTTCTAAAAAAGAAATTACAGACCCTGAATTACTTGCTCAACTGTCTAAAGCTAGGCCTATAACAAGAGAGGTTCGGCCTAGTGTAAAACCTTTAAAAAATGTCATAATTCCATTATCAACTTATTTGGACAAAGGAAAGATAAACTATGGTAAGCTTTTAACAGATGAAGTTCTAGCTGCTGATAGAATGTTGGTAGAAGTAGCAAAGAAGTCAATGAATGTTGCTGGGACCACAGCACTTATTGCTATCATGGAAAATAATCACTTAATAGTTGCTAATGTTGGTGACTCTAGAGGTGTGATGTGTGATTCTCGTGGAAATGCAATACCTGTATCATTTGATCATAAACCACAACAAGTAAGTCAAACTTTCAAAGTTTTCATACTAAAATATGTATTAAAACCTGTATTATAATATGTATTAACCCCTATGTTTTTAAACAAATCTCATTGTCTGTAATAAAATAACATTTTAATATATTTGGTGGTAAGTAAATTTTTCTTTCCTTTTAGTTTAATTACTAAACAATTATAAATTATATGCTATATATTATATACAACTATAAATGTAATTTTCAGGTGAGAGAACAGAAAAGAATTGAGGCTGCAGGTGGCTACATTGCTTTCAATGGTGTTTGGAGGGTAGCAGGCATTCTAGCAACATCTAGGGCAATGGGAGATTACCCTTTGAAAGACAAGAAGTTTGTAATTGCAGATCCTGATATACTTACCTTTAATCTGGATGACCACAAACCAATGTTCTTAGTTCTCGCTTCAGATGGCCTATGGGATACATTCACAAATGAAGAAGCTGTTAAATTTATAAAAGAGAGATTGGATGAACCAGACTATGGTGCCAAAAGTTTGACACTACAAGCTTATTACCGAGGCTCTGTAGACAACATCACAGTTCTAGTTATAAATTTCCTTAGTAATAGA
The DNA here is from genome assembly GCA_943193645.1 of Acentria ephemerella. Taxonomy (NCBI): domain Eukaryota; kingdom Metazoa; phylum Arthropoda; class Insecta; order Lepidoptera; family Crambidae; genus Acentria; species Acentria ephemerella. Next base: position 4,761,114 of record OW971875.1, on the reverse strand, counting down.
ATTTCCACAGCGAGTAATGCAGAACAATGAAGTCATCTACTTGTAACTCTGATGTTCTAGGGAGTTCTACATCCTTTACTATGCCATCCAAGATTTTATATTCATATTTTTAATACATTACAACCATTAGTGTAGTATACAAAAGCAAAAATATATTTATGATGTTTACATATTTGTGGTATAATATTTTTATGTATATAAATAATCAACATATTTAAAATACAAATATTATTGAGCTAATTTCTGCATTTCAATATGTAAACAGTATATGTATCTCAGTGTTATTAAGAGAATGTTCATAAATATGATTGTTGTGGTGTTAGTTTTGTGTGAAGAAACTTTATATTCTGTCTTTAAATTGTAATCATTGCAACTATCAATTTCATTCATTATAGCCATAATAAATATGTCAAAAATGTACATAGAATGTGTCCAGTAGAAAATTTATGGCTTAGATAAATATATATTTTTAAATGTTTAAATTTATAATGTCATATTTTGAAATTGAACATTTTGAATTTATGTATGGTTGTGATGTGAACAGATTTTTCAATTACCATTTAAATTTGGCACTTTTAGAAGTTCAACTTTTGGAAGTATTTATATTGCTGTGATTTTTTGGTTTTTTTGTTTAGCAGTAGTTATGATTATTTGGCTACATTATTTAAGTATTATTTTGTTAAAGTGAATGATGTGGGAATCACTAGTGGAGTGTTACTGTTTTCTATAACATTACCTCCTGCATTTGATACTAATTTGAGCTTTATAGATTTGTTGTTATTGTTTAAATGTATAAACAATATCTATGTTAACTTGATTGTTGCCTTTTGGTGCTAGTCATTAAGTTCAGCAAAAAACCAATATTTGGATATAGGCCAGCGTTATATTTAGGGTATATGCCTATTTACTATGTTAATTTTTATCTTTATTTGTACAGACGGCCACATGACAAATGTAACACGTCTGTTGAAAAGGGGTGCTATTACAACTGATTAAGGTACTCCGAAATGTGTTTCACAAGAACTGCAGGCGCGTGTATATTTTAAATTAGATACATTCACGAAATATTTTTCTATGACTAAAATAGTATTAACTCGACATAGTTAATATTAGTACAAAAATATTTTACACTAATTGTATACAATGGTCTCATGAACATGGCTTTTTGTATTTTCTAGAATATCTGAAAATAATGTTGGAGCCAAAACATTCTGTGCTGTGATTGGCCAAATTTCAAATATTGTTTTAAAGATCGATATTTTAATATGTAATAATTAAGTTACGAAAAGTGCCAAATTATGGCTAACTCTTCTGTTTGATTTTTGTGTATTTTCTTGCCATTTAATTTTGGAATGGAATATTTCCATTCCATATGGAACAGCACAGTGCTATGCAATATTATGTGATTAACATGAATTCTTAATCTTCTAATAAATTCTTACTGGCTCGTATTTTGAGTTAAAATTTTATTATCATGGTGGCCGATCTCAGTACATAAGAATCTAAATATTTTAGTAAAAAGCCCAAGATTATTATTACCTAGTACATATTTTCTGTTGTATACATTGTTATATATCACCAATATGCTTGTTCTTTCAATAATAATAACTCATAGTACAACTGTTTGTTGCTGAACTACCAACCAAAGCATAATGTAATATTGTACTTGTGCATAAATAAATGAAAATGTGAAAAGATGCGTTATTTTTTAAATTTAAAGCCGATTGCTAAAAGAGAAAGATGATAGATAAAAGGTACAACACTGGCCCTTGTTTTAATGATAAATAAGTGTAAGTAACCACACATAGCCTAAGTTATAAACATTTTCCGTGTTTTAATATTTTTTATGCGTGACAACCTATATATACTGTAAGTCTGACTAATCAGGGACACCCTTCGGACTATTAATAATTTATCGCGTGACAGATTGTGATTTAATAGATTTTAATACAAAAAATACGTTAAATTGTAAGCAACACGTTACAATTCAAAATTTTACGGAAGTTTAAAATATCGCAAGAGAATATAATCTACTGATATTTTCAGTTTTCCGGTGACATATAGTAGTAAGGGTATCATATTAATAGCTAGTTATTTGAATAGAGAATTTAAAAATAAAACAAATTATTCCAGTCACTTACATGAGTTTATTATAAAAATATTTGAGTCTTTGGCCGCTTTATCCAAAACGCAATTCGTTTATACACGTCAATAATTAATGTACAAATGAATACTTATTAGTATTCTACTAAATACCTTATAGATGTGATTATATATTACCACAAACATTCACATATGTGGTAAATAAAATAAAAACACTTTTTGATATAATAAAAAATTCCTGACAGAGACTTGAATATCTATAGTACGTACCTAAGTATTATAATCAAAATTAAGAATATATATAAACTAAGTAATATGTAAAAGAAGTCGATTTCATTACAAAGATGCCTACCTATGAGGTCATTGCTATCATTATTATAAACAAATAGTTTATATAGTACAGCGATAAACAGTGCTTATTTGTAAATAGTAGATGCCATGCGTCGGAATGGTGAATAGAAATGTTTACGTTAAATCATTTCTTGTATATCTATGCATAACTGGCAAGATTTTCAAAATATTGTAAAATTTGTGCCCTGCTATACTACGACTAGAAAATAACAAATTTCATTCAAACTTAAGGTTGCTACAAAATCATGATAATTGTTTTTATATCATTGTAACGTTAAAAAATAAAAACTATGGAACACGTGAAAAAAAATGCATTACAATACATTGCACCAGAGTGTTTTGTCATTATCGTGGTAAACAAGTAATTTTGATTGAGGGAATGGGTATTGGCATGGGCATATTTGACACTGAAATAACCAACGATACACTATGTGGTCAACAAAAGAATAAAATAGATTCGTCCGTAAATTATGATGTCAAAGATATGAAACTAACTTCAGTGACTGTATTGCGGTTTTTCAAAAACGAGCAACAGAATTAAAATTAAAATAAATTTCTATCGAAAACCATGACCATGTTTTATTATTTATAATACAAATACGGTTAGTATATATACGGTAGTATATATTTGGACCTTCCATTGTGGAGTGAAGTTTGTCGGCGGTGCGGTCCCATTCTTCTACCGAATATCTAATTACCTGCATTATGCAAAAGAACGTAATACAAAATCTGTAGACGCAATCCACGTCGTAGGCCCGCGATATTGGACCGAACATAATGTAATAACTAAGCATATACATATAGCGACACGACAATTATATGGCATACAAGATAACAACATCGCGTCATTGAGATTTCAATAATACAGCGCTTCGCTTGTATTCGATTTTATGACCAATTCTAATTATTTAAGCGCTAGAGAGCTAGTTAGTATTTTGCTTGGAATGACTCTAGCCTAGATACTTTTAGATTCATACCTGAAACAGTGAACTGCTTCTTAATCGAATTAGTAATTGTTCTGTGCAATGAGTAATTATAAGCTAGTAACAATATACAGAGGTACAGCTATTTCTGTCAGCATTCATTAAACCAAAATTAGTATACTTGCCTTTATATACTTCTACTTCGTTACGAAAGGGACAATAATGACGAATAATGACCGGTAACCGTGAGTCTTTTATGGCCGAAGTAAAATTATATTTACTTGGCGCTTCTCTTTTATTACGGTACAACTAGAAATGTCAAGTGACAAAATTTGTTTTGATTTAACGCTCATCTAAAAATGGGCTGCTTAAAATTAGTCAGGATAGTGTCTAATGGCATAAAGTCCGCCAATGGTACCTTCATTATGAGCAATAAAGTATAACTAATAAAAGTGTATGGAACATAAAAGTATCAACGAACTTGACGTGTCCAAAAGTCATTCTATACTTCCTTATCCAATAAGAAAGACTTCCAGTATGGTTGCAATGAAAGGGTAGCACGAACTGTTACTTACTTTCAGTCTATGCCCATGTCTATGACAGAATCGGAGCCAATATGTAATTTAGAATAATCCCCCCTAGACAATGCCTTTCGATAATCGTTAAATGAAATATATAGGATTTTAAAGAAACCCTTGCTTAGATACCGAGTATAAATGTCAAATTCCAAACATTTTTCATTTATTGTAATTGCAAATTGTCTAAGAGGGGCAGGTCCATTCCATAATAAATAAACATATCTCAAGGCACTATAAAATATAATATGCTTAGAGTATTTCCAGTCTGGTTGAGTCGATATAAAATAATCTAGGTACCAAGTTGTTGATACAAAAAGCCACATTTTATATTCCCCATGAATGTGTCCCACTCATAGTCATGATAAACTTATAAAAGAGTATCATAAGCTTACTTATATACATTTTCATGTCTATCTATGTATTGTGTGACATCGTAATTCCTTATTGTGATGTTTTATTCCAATTATTCTCATAGAATTTCAAATCCCTCGTCAGAATCGTCGAATTGTCTGTCCACCTCTTCATATCCTATAACATAAAATACAAATCATATTTATAAAATCATACACATAATCAACAGGTGCAACACTTGATTATCATTAAATCGGTTCCCCCAGCATACATGCCACGAAAATATGGAAAATTGAAATCTTTTTCTTGAGTGCATCAAACTATATTTTAACATAGTGTAATAATTTTTCAAAAGGAATTTTATATACTGCTTTATTAATTTTAATTTTCGAAATTCTTTTTTAATATATAAAGCACCCACATCATAAAGAGCTTTTAATTAATGAGACCGCCGGCGCGCTGGTTAATGTCAAAAGGCTAAGTATCTGATTTTAGTTACTATTTATTATATTGGCAATAAATTTGAAACATCAAATAAACAATTTAACAAGTAAACAACAGTTACATGAATAGTAAAGAATAATTATTTTTTGATATTCTTTAGAACAACTAGATGAAGAACTGTATTTTAGGGGAAGAACCGCTTTAATAACATGTTATTAATCCAATAATAATTTACGATGAGTTTCGACAGCCTTGTAAAATATTGTATGATAATATTTTGATACGTGAACATTATGAAACATATACTTGGTCTTTGAATTCGATCAACAAACATTTTAAAGTTGAGCATACCTCCCTCTATCTTACAAAAGTTCGCAATGAGTCTTGCTAGTCTTTGTATGTCCAGCGATGCGCGAGCCCCCCTGCAGTTGCAAGCGTTCATAGGCTAACCGCATATCATCAGGAGAGCCACCTTAGTGGTATAAAAAAAATATTTGAAAATACAATACATAAGCGCATGCAAGCCAATCTGCGTTTAAATTTGGATTTAATATGGAAAGATTCCAAACGAAATCTATTTTAAAAACACTTTTTAAATAGATTTTAATTTCGATAAAAAAACGTTGAGAAAATAACTGAAAACGTCCATGTGTACAGTTCTTTAGTTTTATAGAGTAGGCTCCTGGCTCTTTTTTGGACAAGGCCATAGAACCAGCCTAAAATAGTAACTCCATTCTTGCCTTTTCCTCACATATTAACAAAAAAATACCTGTAAACAGTGACGTGTTCTGAAGGTCTATGTCATCGGTGCACGGGCCCCAGTGCGATGGTCTCTTCTCACATATCTCGAATAAGGGCTGGCTCTCCTTCATTAGATCATTTTCAATAGTGTTGCGCAATTCTTCAAAGTCTTTCTTAGTTCGGCAGAGAAAACACTAAAAATAACAATATAAGTATCCAATACTAGCAGTGACGAATACCCTTTCTTATCTCCCATGTAAGCATAGTACCTAATTATTATTTATTATTATGAGGTACAAAGTATAATATATTATTTAAAAATATAAACGTACAATATCTATCAATTAACCATTCACTATCAAACATTTTAAATTAGTATTGAGAGTGACAGATCAGTTGGAAAATAACTACTGATATTTAGGTACCAAACATCAGTTTAAAACTGCTAAAGCTTATTTTTTATTATGTTTAAATTATCAGTAACACTAAAAGAGACCTTTACGGCATACAAATCTAAAAGATAAATTTAGATTGTTATATATTACTATTTATGCAGATGTACAAAATGCATAAAAGCAAATTTGTGTATTTCAGTTTTTGTATATAATTAATAAGGTAATTATTATTGTATTAATATATTACAAAAAGATACCAAAAAGTCTAATTATCATTCTATGAATGATTATTTACTAACCACAGCCACAGAGGGATCCATTGCAAGTATTGGTATCCGAGAAGCATATTTACAATGATATGTGCAATCCATTTCTTTTTGCTCATCTGTTAATTTATTCTGTAACAAAGTGATAAAAGTGAATATATATAAATTATCTCTGCTTCATGAAAAATCACTTTAATGGTAATTAATATATATATTAGAACTCAATAATCACTACAGTGTAATATAAATACATAACATGAATGTGAAGAACAGTTGTACAGTTATTTTTTCATCTCACCTCAACAAGTCCAGATCTTTGTGTAGTGTGAGGATCCAAATATATAACCTCATCACCGACGCATCCTATCAAGTACAATGCTTGGTTAGGTTTACCACCGATTACACCTATTGATTGTGAACTTTTGAAACAAATCTGAAACAGAAATATAAAATAATATAAATGAACAAGGTATAGACATCCTTAACACAAACTATTGGTTTTGAGACCATTAATTAGATAGGAATCAGAAGAATTAATGGTTCATCATCATACCAGCCAAGGGACACCCATTGTTGGCCATTAGCCAAGAACCGGTGAAAGAACAAGAACTACACTACAACCAGGCTTCATGTGACCGTTTTCGAAACCGTCGTTCAATCTAGTGGCAGGCCCACGAACGCTGCGACTTCCGGTACGCGGACGCCAATCAAAAAACTATCCAACCCGACGGCCATCAGTCCTTTTTGTAACAGGCCTTGCGGGATTGCCAATTCATGCTCGCAATTCTTTGGATTAAACGGATACTAGTTCTCATGAAGATCTCAACATTTGTCCTCATAACTCTGAAGTTAAGAGGAAATAGAGAGCACAGTCTTCTCGTTTGCCTTTTCATTGACTGTGTGCCATTGTTGTTCAGCATACATTATGTTTCCTCACATGACGCGTAATGCTTAGCCTACGGTCGCGTCGAAAGCTAGTATTTCGTTCTTTCGGTCTTATGCTGACACATTTCTTACAAGGTATTGCAAATTTTGACATATTTGATATGTTAATAAGATATCAAAATCCAACACCACATGAGAACAACCATTGTAGATAAGATTTTCAGATTTATTTACACAGCCAGGAGGCAGTATTAATGATTCCATTAACATTTTTACCCTCTCGAGTCTGCTGATATCCACTAAACAGAATATTTGTTGTGTGTGTGAAGTACCACTTAAGATAAATTTAAAGCAGTTTAGGACAATCAGATTTTCAATAAATGTATCCATAAACAAATGAAAATGTTTACTTCACTAATAGAAAAGTTCAACAAAGTACCACTGTGATTCATATAATAATATTTACCTTAAGACCATTGACATAAACTGGGTTTATTTCACTCAGACCTAATCTAAGGGGCACTATCAGTAGCAATGGCATCCAATCTGTCACAACAGCATTGTCAGTAGTTGAAGAGGAATCTCCTCTGTCATTTTTCACAGTACATCGATATACTGTAATAAATAATACATTTTTAATAGTATAATATAGATCAAAGAACTCTTCACATCAAAAAATTAATTTCAAGTGGGTATGTCAATGAGTGAGTGTGTTAATAATTGTTTTTTATTTTTGATATATTACAGTTGATGGGGTTTCAAAGTATACTTTTTTCCTACTAACATTGAAAGAACTTTGTACTTTTAATACTTACATATATCTTCTTTAACGACTGTATTGTCTAATGCTACATGAATTACCAATGAACTCCATTTGTCAAAAATAACCAACTTCCTAAAAAAAAGGATTTTCATAAAAGTGTGTGTTTATTTATCTAATTGTATTTCAAACAACTAGGCCATACTTCAAGACTTGTGCAATAGTGTTGGGTCCAAACCATTCACCAACATGCTTGCCTTCTGAAGCCCCCATTAAAGCCACTTGATGAATAGAATATGGAGCCTGTTTCCTCTCTTCAAATCTCTGAATTATCTTTAAGTATGTAGGATCCCTATTAAGAAATAATTATTATTTTAAAAGGCTGATCTCAATTTAAATTGCTATGGCATTTGTTACTTTAATGTCGCCAGTGGTTCAAATAATGTCAAACCAGTTGAACTATTGGTAACTTATTTAACATAGAAAGATTATTATTTGTTAAACATAAATGGTTTACAAAAGATATTACAAGACATAGTTCACTATGTTGCTGTTAAGCATACAAATATTTATAATAATTTAGTTGTTAATATTAATAACAATAATTATACAATAAAGTCATCAGTACATCGGTCAAATGATAATGAAAGCAATCCAATTAAGTTATCATTTACATATAATGTCATTAACTATGTAGTAACATTTTAGTAATCAAAGTTTAGTTGTTTCTGTATTCCACAAAGCTCATTAATTTTATTTCAACATTCCCATGATCCTGCTAGAGTAAGCAATATAATAAACAAAGGGCAATAAAACAAACATATTATATTTTTATAACTAAACAATAAGAATTCTTTCAAAACTAAATAACCTTGTCTCTGGTGTCCACACCCAATCTGTAGATAGATGTATTCTCACAAGGGCTACACCAAGTACCATCTGACCACATCGCAGCATGCACCCCCAACCTTTATCTGAAGTCAGACCCTCATCTCCAATCGGAATAAATCCTTTTCTATAAGAACACCAGATAATAGAACTGATATCACGTCTTATGCGGTCCAAATCTATTAAATAAAAAATATAAAATGAGATTGAAGAGCTTGTTCCCATAAAGTTATTTTTTATCATTTATCCTAAACTATTTTAAGCAAATCTAATAATATTTTTCAAGCTTTTGCTGGACACAAAAGAAATAGATATCGTACGAACCTTGAATAGCGTTATACTTTTTTCCAAGTACCCAGACGTTATCTTGGGTTTTAGGAATATCATCAGGTTCCACACTGTTACCGTCGGAAGAAAGATAACATATATCAAAAACGGCATCCATCTTCTATCATACTTTATAATAAAAATATTTAAATCCGTTTTTACTATACGAAGAGATGGAGTGCAAAACTATTCAAAATAAAGACAAAGGAAGAATCCGAAATAATTGAAAAATAAACACAAAATTGACAACTCACAGTAGAATTAATGTTTTTCTATTTTTTGTTTATTCTCCCTATTATTGGTAAGGCAAAGGGAGCTCTAAAGTCCATATAACTATATCTTATGTATTTAATTCTTTAATTCTTGCTCCGGAATAACATCAATTCATACTCATCAATTAAAACACTAACATTCCAATCCATTTAAAAAAAACTCTTCTCTCTATAATTCTCGTAAGTCATACATTAGCAGCCAAAACTACTTGAGGGAAAGGGATACATTAAACCGGTATTCTGTAGCCATAAATAAAGAAAAAACCACATTTAACATTGAAGAATTTAAAAAAAAAACTGTCGCTATCACTGTCAGAGAGCTGTCATTTTCATGTAAAAGCTCGCTCTACTATATTTGTGTTTTTGTGATGCCTTTGAAAGATTATCCTTGTTCTTAATCAAATAGTTGTATTCTTAGAATGGAGGCGAGTGCATTAGATTACGTAGCCCAAGCTTGTATCGATTTAACGCAGGCTATCAAAGCTACAAACAACGAAACTGAACGAGACTCACTTATCATTAACCATATAAAGAAACTTTGGTCTACCGTTACACCCATAGATGATTTTAAAAAGAGTATGTAAACAATAAATACCGTAATTTTAATGATATTCCTAGTAATAATAAATTCGCTAGTATGTATAGCGAGTAGCGAGTAGCGATGTAGCTACATATACATATTTTATAGAAAAACAAATGTAAAATTCATGAACACTAAATTGGATAGTATAATGTAATAAGCTTGACAACTTAAATTATTTGTAAAATGCACATTTCTCTATGACGTTCTAATCATTAGAATTACATTAGAATCTAATGTAATTCTCCATGTAGGAAAGCTAGTGCCCGGCACGGGCATGATTGTATAGTTAATTGAAAAAATATTTATCTTCAAGTGTTCATAAATTTAATGTCATACATTTATTTACAAATATACACAAAATATATATAGCTAAAAAAAGTGATTATCAATAAGTCAAGTAAGAAAGTAGCTATTTATATTATTTTTTATAAAGTTGCCTTTACAATAAGAGCATAATATTCACTGGATTGGAATATGAATATATGCCTACAACTCTGGAGATTTGTTGCTACTCTATTTTTCAAATAATTTAGAAATTCAATATTTTTCTACTCTTTCAGATCTAGAATGGGTTAATGTATTAGAACCAATATCTCTTTCTCAGCATTGCACTGAAAAAATTGTTGTGTTAGATTTCTGGACTTATTGTTGCATTAATTGCTATCATGTTTTACCGGATCTTGCCTATATTGAAACACTTCACAAAGTGGAAAGTGGACTTGTTGTGGTAAGTTTATAGAAATTGCTCATGTATGTAGTATCATTTTAATTGATATTGACCTCTTACTAGATTTAAGTCTCAACTGATAAGCTATCCAGAAACATTTGATATTAAATGCCTTTCTAGTCAACCAGGTGAATATTGTTGCTTGATAAAATAAAGAATGGTTATTTTTTGCTACTTCATACACTGTAGGCTTACAAATAAGGCTCATTGTACAGCAAAACAAGATGTGGACCCTATACTGAATAAAAATAAGAGTTCTTTTAATAATAAAAGACTAAATAATTTAAACATATATCCCCAATAAATATTATGAATTTGAATTGTTAGAGTGAGAGATAGTCTAAATCGAAATATAAATTTAGTGCATATCATTCTTCTATCATACCAAGTGGCATATAGAAAAGTTTATTTAATATTCAACCTTAAGGCTGACATGAACTTCTTAAGTTCTCTTTTATTTATTTTATTCTGTTAAAACATAATTACTAATTTATTATATCCTTCACCTATACATACGCAGGGAATAGGATATACTTAACTTAAATTAAGAGTGTGACTTCAGAAACAAGCCCATTCTAAATCTATTTAGATTTCAAGTTCAGTTTCCCTTTTTTTCAATTAACATAGGATAGAATAAATTTCAAATAAGTTAAATTTAGTCAAAAATAAAGAAAAACAAGTTAATGAAGTCTGATAATGTTAATTATTGTAATTATTGTAGTGCTTTCTGAAACCTAATAATAAAATTATTATTGTACTCATTAAGATTGACAATTGAACACACATTTATAAATGCCCAATTATTTAACAGCTCTTTTTGTTACAATTATTAGCACTATGTACTTACTTTATAGTCAACCTATAAAGTTATTTTAAAGTTTTTGTTATTTATTATGTTATTTAATGTATAACTAAATATTTTCAGATTGGTGTACATTGTGCTAAATTTACCAATGAAAAGGAGTGTTCAAATGTTCTAGCAGCTGTTCAAAGGTACAACATTAATCATCCAGTTGTAAATGATCCGGAAAGCACACAATGGGAAGCACTTGGAATCAAATGTTGGCCCACACTTCTTATACTAGGTGTGTTTTCCTTTCTTATTTTTTGACCTATTACTGATATTTAAAGCCGATTATATTATATGCCTAATGCTTATTTTTATTGGCATCTTCTGAAGATAATGATTATAATTAGTTATTATGATATTTTTTTTTCTTGTGAGTATCTTATCAGCAATATGGGGCAGGACAACAGTTTAACCAAATGGTGTGTAAGCAATTATAGTACAAGAAATTAATTAAAGAATGAATAAATTGTGTGTACCATGCGTGAGGCTAGATCGGTATAGTGCGCGTGCTCTAACAGCGCTCTACCACGTTATTCTCCTCGTCTCCTGCGTCTCCTTCCCCACCGGCGCTATTGCAGCAATTTTTTTTATTTACCAGGTCCTGCTAACAAGCCATTGTTTGTGCTGACTGGTGAAGGTCATAGACAAGAATTGGAGTGGTATGTGGAGGCTAGCCTACGTCACTTCAGTTCACGATTGTCTAATTTATCGTTGCCGGTAGCCCCAGCTCAACATGTAAAAGCTATAAAAAATGGACTATTGAAGTTTCCTAGCAAGGTAACTCTTAACAAAATTTAATCTACAATTTAATCCCACCAATCTCAGCGAAATTAAGGAGACCCTCAAATTTCATAAAAATCAATATTAAAAAAGAATATAGATGGATTGTAATGAGTGACTAACAGACAGACAAGTTGATAAATCGGTTGTTTAGTTGATTATTCGGTGAATGTCAGTCACCTATCTTAGGTATCAGAATCCGAATCAGAATTTAAAAGTTACCACCCCAAATTGTGAAAAAATTTAAAACAATTCTAAAAACAACCGTTAAACCACTAACATTCCTTCAAAAGTAGTTTTTAGTTTTAATGAGTAAAACACACACCACTTTTCTCCTTACCTGAGGATAGTGTACGCTACACTTTAAGAATATGAGTTTAAAAAACAATTTCATAAAAAAATAAAAAAGGCTGAGCCTAAGATGAATATTATGATGTCGTAGTGTTAGTAAGTATTATTACTTATTTAAATAGAATTTATATATATTTGTATTATTGTCTTACTAGGTTGCCGTGAACCCATTCTACCGCGGCCGGTCAGAAGAACCGTTTTTGGCTATATCAGATACTGGCCACCACCGAGTATTGCTCACAGACTGTTCTGGTCTCGTCTTACAAATTGTTGGTGGCAAAGAACCGGGATTTAAGGATGGCAGTGAGTACATCATAAATAGTAATGACTTGTATGATGTATATGAGTATATGGTTCATATTTTTGACGTTAATTTTTCGCACACAGAAATTTGACATTTTTATATTTTGAATATTTAGTTCCGCTCATACTTATATACTATTTAATACTATTTTTTCGACTATTCTATGTAGATCAACTTGGACGTAATTTTGTATTTTATGATGGTGATGAAAACAATCTCAGATAGTAACCCTAAAATTGGTGCTGCTCCTAATAATAAAAATTTTGACAATTTTTAAAGCAATTCACGTCATAAAATGTCAAATTCTCTTTTATCGTGGAAGTTTTTGTAATTTCGTGGAATACCCTTAGTAGTTCAGTAGTTCAGGCTGCAAAGTATACATTTTTAACAGTTTTTAGACTTCTTTTTAGTCTGTAGACTTTCTTGCCCTCAACTATCGTAAATATAAACTTTGTTTCCGCAGAGCTTGATGAAGCGCGTCTTAACTCTCCGCAAGGCTTGTGTTGGCTCTCCAGTAACGTATTGGCGGTGTGTGACACTAACAACCACGCACTGCGAGCCGTCCATCTTGACGAGGGAACTGTGGAGATATTGGCCGGCACTGGGGTCCAATCAAATCACGGAGACCTGGGTATGGTTCTTTTTTAGGGTTTAGATGAAATAAAATCCTACATTTTTAAATCAATTTTTGTCAAACAGTTCTTTTTTGTATGAAAGATTAAGGTATTTTTTTTGTAAACACGACGTCAAACGTTATAGTTCTGACTATTTTTTATAGTATATAATACATTATTGGATTCGGCTCAAAGGACCAGTCGAAAGCCAACGACGGATAAACCAAAACCCATTTTTTTAAGAACCTTTAACAGCTTACATGAACAAAAACGCTTGTGGAAATAGAGATATTTATATTATAATTTTAATAGCATAATAAATTCTACAATAACATAATCTCAAAAAAATTATAATGTGGTGCAAAAAATAAAGCTTTTAAATACATACTATAGCAAAAGCGAGCGTATACCTCCGAACATATACCGTGAGGGTCCGAGCAGATGACCGCGACAGAACGTTTCGACCGGCTGTTAGTTTGATACATATAAAGGCCTTCGTATAATTGTTTGCTCGTTGTCAAGGTGGTAAATACCTGGGTCTTCAATCGCTATCATCTCCGTGGGATGTATTGTTGTATACGACGCCGGATATGGACATGTCGGTGCGGTCGGTGCTGCCGCCGCCGCCGCCGCCTCCGCCCGGACAACCAGCCGCTGACAAAGAGATAGAAGTCAAATCTGATACTAAAGGTAAACAAACACAAACATCATATTACGGACGTATGACATCTAAATAGTTGTGGAATCAAAGTAAGATTACTACCGCACCACTGACGAACTTCACGCAATAAACTAAGGTCAACGTGCATTTATTCAATATCTTTTTTATTCTTTTTTATAACAAAACATTTTCAAAGTTTTCAATAAGGAAAATTGGTTTAAAAACACTAAATTTGAATTTTTGCTACGTTTTTGAAAAACCTTACGCAGTCACTGAGGTGAAGTTATGTTCACGTCTATGACGTCAAAATCTGTCGAGAGATGGATTTGATTATTTTAATTTTGACCACATAGTACCAATAATAAAATGTTTCGGCTTTAACAGTGTTCGCTGTCAATAACTGTGAAAAAATGAATTAAGAAATTTGGTTTTGAGCGACTATATCGATTATTTTCTTACATATTTGTATTATATGGATAATATTTGCAACTTATTCTAAAGTAAAGTTAAAAGTACTATTATTATAGAAATTATAATTATTTAATATAATATATTGTTTGGGCTGAAAAAAATTCAAAATGTTACTACAAAACTTTTCTGTAACTGATTTTTTTCAGTTTCCATGTAGTGTCGCTTCATACGTTCAATTTAGATTTACTTACTACACAAATTCATCTTTGTCGTTGCTTGGATAGACTTCATTTGTTTATACATTAACCGAAAGGAACCGCGCAGTTAGAGGATATTGACAGAAGTGTGCATAAAAATGAAGCGACTAAGTAAAAAATAGATCTTACTCCTTTCGGCCTGTTAAAACATATTTTATATTTGTATTATTATTCAAGAAAAAGAAAAAAAGGATGAGAAGCGTAGAGTACTTTTGATCGCGTGCGCTGGTTCGCATCAAATATGGGCGCTTTTCCTGGACACCACCATCTGGTGGAAATATAAAACATTCACTGAAGGTTAGTAAATAATAATGAATTTGATTTATTTGCTCAAATCGAATACTTTTTTCAGCATAATCTTCCAAAAAGAAGCTATGCTATTTACCATATGATGCTTTGCTATTTAGCATTCTAAATTTAGGTTAGGCTTGCTTTTTTCAAATATAATTGAAAATGATTTCGCACGTGATGTGAAAAAATTTTTACAAGCAAATCATTATCTGCACTAAATGGACATCACATAAAAATTTCAACCACTTGCAGAGGTTAAAAAACCTGTGATAAAATAGCAAAGAAACTGTATCGTTTTCAAAGGGTTTTTTTGTGATCAAAAGCTTGCTTGTAAACCAGATTAAAAAGAGACTTTTAATATGTATTAACACATTATTAGTACGCTTTTATTTTTACATTATATTTTTATATAATGCTTTATTCATTAATATTTCATATTATTACCAGGTACTTGTGTGTGTATCGCGGGATCTGGTGCCGAAGCCGCCAGGAACAGTTCGTATCCGAACACTGCATCGTTTGCGCAGCCATCAGGATTGGCTCTCAAAGCTGGTGAGAACGTAAAGACAAATTAAATCACTCGTACATGCGTATTCAATAACTTGCCCAATTTTTGTTTGTTTAAACGTATGAATAAGTCTGTGGGTAGAGCTTCATTAGTATCAAAGAGGCATCTAATGGGTAGTGACAGATGGTAGCGCGCTTAAGAAGTATTCCTTAGTGTATTCATACATTTATCAATATCATATAATACAGATAATAGTAACAATAATATAAAATGTTTATTTATTTCACAGCGTTACATCAAAAATAGTAACATTATTATAGTACAGCTAATAAGTAACTAATAGTTATACCTTACTAAGATGGCTTCTGGTAGTTATAATAAAATAACTCTTTACTATAAATACCAGTGTAACCCGCCATGTACCCAATTTTATATTGTTATTTACAATTAAAAAAACATATGTTCATATTAACTAGTACCGTATATAACAAATATTTAGGTTAATGATTGTAGGTCAAAATCATATATCAAAATATTTTATCTCGATATGTTAACACTATGATATAATGGCGGTTGTTTCATAATTATACACTTGTGTTAGGAGATACCGCTCTTACTAAAAACTTACAAGGATTATTCCATAAAAATGGTTTAGAAATTAAAACACGTTTTGAGTTTTTGACTATGTATCATAATAATAATAATATTTCACATACATGTATTATAGAGCCCAAATTAAGCATAATTAAGAGCTTGTGTTATGGGTACTATATAACCGAGACATATCGAAAATATGCCAAATAAATATACAAATATTCAAGCTCATCATACTAATATCTGCTTCTGCCGGGTTTCGACCCCGGGACCTCCGGCTAAGTAGACAGTGTTGCTGATGAGTCCAAACAGACAGCCGTCAATATATGTTAGGTTTAAGTTATGGAAAATTTAAGTTCATTTCTTTTGATAATTTTATAATGTCTATGTTTGTGTGTGTGAGAGTTGCGAGAAGTTCGTGTATCCAAGTGTGTGTGTTTGATACTTAGCTGAGTTTTAAGTATCATATTACTAATACACCGGCTGCTATGTGCATATATTAATTTGTTTCATTATATTGTATTAACAGGCGTAAGCCCGGAGATATTTCTGGCGGACTCTGAGAGTTCTTCGATAAGGAGAATAGCTTTGTCAACTGGACAGGTGTCGACACTCTGTGGCGGGGATCGTAATCCTATGGTAATTATTAATTTTTTTTCTAACGAATTTTTTCATTATTTCCATATATATTTGTTTTTTATTACTAAGAATATGAGACAGTAGCAATTTTATTATTAATGATGATGTGTATAATGCATACTACATATTTTGTGATAATTTAAATTTGCATTGTCTAGAGTTGACAGATATAATGGCTAAAGTAATGATGTCACGTAATGATTTAACAATATTCTATGGAATTCTAGTTATGATTCAATAGACTTGCCTGACACTATCAAATTCTACGTCATAGTGTAACGTGGTGCTATAACACCGTGTGGTATAGCTACTTCTTCCGCCTATTTCATTAATACTGGCAATATTTCAAAACCATTCATTAAAATTCATTTTGTATTCAAAGTACTTTTGTAAGTATTCTTATAAGCTGTTTTATATTTAGTTTCCATCCAGTGTTCAGTTATTGTTTTCTGTTTTATTACTTACTTACTTACTACTTACATATAAATATATAGTGACGTCAAACGGTGCCTTATTGCTTTACCCTCTCCACACACGTTACAATAGTGCTGCATTGTATATTGGGCAAAGATTTTAAATGTGTAATAAATTTAGTTCGGTAAAAACGGTCATTTAATTTAAACTCTGATCAGTCAAATACTTAAAATAAGTGTATGAAATATGATACGGTCAAAATTACTTTTTCCAGAATCTATTCGCCTTCGGAGATGTTGACGACATCGGCATAGAAGCAAAACTACAACATCCTTTAGGAGTAGCGTACAATGAAAACAACAGGACGCTTTACATCACAGATACGTACAATCATAAAATTAAAAAAGTCCAGGTCGCTCTACCAAAGGTTACTACGATCAACCCGTGTATGATAGAGACAGCTGATCCCGTCAAATTCAATGAACCGTCAGGATTATCCGTCACAATGGACGGTAAATACTTGTACATAGCTGACACCAACAACCACAGTGTAAAACTCCTTAATTTAAGTAAGAACGTGTGTCAAGAGTTTAACGTCCGTATGCCGGACACGAAATTCGTGGAACCAGAGAATTTGATACTTTATAAAAACGATTTATTCGTGAATAGAAAGTGTGGGAATTTAATTATTTATTTCAATGTCAGTTTGGATACTGATGTGAAGGCTGTGAAGTTTACACCGGGTGCGCCGCAGGAGTGGAATGTTTGTGTGAGAGATGAGCACAACACAGATGTTACGTTAGATCATTTTGACTTCGTCGGTTGCTCACGGAAAGGATCAAAATTGCCTGGTCGTATTGAAATGAAGATTAGGAAGAAAACAGACAGGACACATTACCGGTTGTACTTGAGTTTTCATACATCGCTCTGTGACAATAATGTTTGCTTCACCCACTCATTTACAATCAGATCGTCCATCTTAGTCCGTGATTCAGTTAAAATGGTAGAATCATATAAAATTACTTGTAAAGTAAACCCAGTCAACCGTGAAAAGAAATCTGATCAGAAGTCGACATGAAAATTTATTAAAATATTACAGCGTTAAGAATTACTATCGTATAACTATTGGCCTCCTTGTGTTCTATAGAAAATATGAAATTTTATGTTCAATATGAAATATGTAGACAATTTTAATAGTGAAGCATGAAAAAAAGAAAAAATCAAAATGACGAAGTGACCTTTTACGTTCTTACTTAAAAGTGAACAAACGTACTGTTTATTTCTTTTTATTTAAGATCAACTTTATACTTCAATGTATTTATAATAATAATGATCTTCAACAGCCTATGTGAGCTGTTGAAGTCAGCATTTGAGTTCGGGCCGTAATAACACGTTGGGCCAATGTGTCGATGATAATGGTTGCCGTAGCAATCTTGATTAACGGCTAAATGTGCCTTTCGTAGTAAGGAGGCGCTCAAGGCTCTGGCATTATTTGATTGATCCATCTAGGAATCAACCATTTCGATTTTTTTTTGTTATCGTAATCAAAACCAAAATGCTTGAGCCCACAACGGCAACGACCTCCTTAAAATTATAATACTTAACATCAAATTGTATAGTATTAATAAATAAATAGGTAAATGTAATCTTAGTTGTATATTTTCGGTGAAAGAAAGTGTCGTTTTCTTTAAATAAGAGGACCTAATGTTTTAAGTTTTATTTATTGCTTAAGAAACTTTATTTTATGTTATTTCGATATTTCATGTAAGCGTCTATGTTATTTTTACAATAAATTCTATTTTGTAACAGGAATTTGGTATTATTGCCTTGAACTTAACTCGTCTATATTGTCTATAATCGTTGATAAAATATTTTGATAAGTAGAAATTTTTAAATGTCATTGCCATATTATATGTTTGCCATATTTAAGTGTATCAGATAGTTCACGATCCAATCTTCATTTCTGGTATATAATCGTGGTTTATTTCAAGTGCGTTTAAATTTAATAATAAAATCTGTCTAAGGAAAGTAACCCTGACATTTGTCAGCAAATGTCGATTAAATGATTTAACCCCGTTAAAGTTAATTGAAAAACGAATGCATTCATGATCGGTGTGACCTCATGTGAGGAATATTTGCACTGAGCTAATAAATACTTGACGGGCAATTAAACGTGATACAGCGATCGATATATTTGTAAACATCACTAATTGGAATAATCAATTTTGAATAAAACATCGTCTGCTAAAATAATATTAGTGTGACAATCAATTTATAAGTCTGTCTGATTTAGTGTGTTCGATATAATCATGTGTGCCATTCACTTATTTCTCTTCTGCTTCCCTTACCTTCCCCTGTAATCCTTATTACATTTGAATTATAAAAACAAGTTTTGTGGTATTTCAGATTATCTTAGTCGTAATAATATTATAAAGTATTATAATCTTATATTTCATCATAAGTGCTTCCAAACTGTCTTGTTCCTTGAAAATTGCCCTCCAAGCTTACTTTTAAATTCGTTTCCTATCTTTTACCCCGTCGTGGCTAATGTACAAGCCAAAACAAAATGTATCCACAGCTAGAAGTAAAGTTCTACAAACCCACTTTACAGAGAATCCTTTAACAAAAACAGTATACATGTCAGGTGATATACAGTAGTTCCCAATCAGTATTTTTTAAATATAAATTGGTTGCATTTAGATAGAATCTGCTGTTTTCACATAAACTGTAAATTGTGCGCCGGAGGGCGGGTAAAATAAAAAGGCTTATCATTTAAGCCTTTTTATTTTATATTTGACCGCAACTAATATTTTCTGAAGTCTCGATACCTTGGTCAATGTATAAATTAAGAGGATGTTTATATCTTATTTCCTTATTTCATCAATTAAAACATCGGCCTTAAACTTATGGATCTTCTTTAACTCAGATCGAATAAAAGCTTATTTTATTAAAAGCTTTAGAGCTTTAAACTGCGTGTGTAAGTGCACTGCGTTCGTTCAGTTCGATTACAAAAAGGATCGTTCTATCAGTATGATTACAAAAATAACAGACAGCGTCAATTATAGACCTTAAACATCGATCTTAAGATGCAGGTTCTATATAATCTGAAATTAAAATTAATGTTAGAGTGAGCCATCAGAATTAGACACATTGTTACAAATACTACTTATAGATAGTTGTGCTACATACTAAACGTTGACGGAATAATAAGTTGAATGCATTTTGACTGGGTATCTTTGCCGCACAAAGTGATCCATGCAACAATAGTCTCAATGGAAATTAGCATGCCCATTGTTCGAGAGTGCAAGGACTCCGCGGAGGCCGGTGGACACCGATTCCTTTATTGCAATGTTTTGTATTTCACACACACGGTTCACATTCTGTAGTATTAATATTGATGAAAAATAAAATATTTCTTAAATTACTTATTTGAATTAAATCGCGGTGTCACATTGTATTCCACTCAGTCTATGAGCAGTTAGTACCTACCCAACGATAGCTTATGGACTGCTTGATGGTATCCTGCTGAAGTGTAACATGTAGAAATACCAGGACTGGCGAAGCATGACCATAACATTAAAAAACTTTCATTGCTCGGTACATCGAAAGAGTTGGGTTTCTGTATGACTAAGTATTTATTAATAAAACGTTTCATAAGACAGAAATGCATATTAATTTGATCAATAACCAGAAACAACACATTGCCATTGATTCTGTTGTTGGTTCTTACATGCTAGCTTCTTTGTCCTCCAGAACTTCCTAAAGTTCACAATATTTAGCTCTCAGAACAAGTCACCTCTGTTTACAAAGGAATGTCATAGAAAATTCACTTTCATATATACCCAAGGTTCATTGGAGGTTTTAAGTATAAATGGCATGACAATGATTATGATCCGAAAATCTATATCGAGATAAAGTTCAATGCACTAGTACTTTGTAAGTAACTATTTATTGCTAACATACAGCTGAATAGACAATTATTGTACCTAACACTACTGTGGCTTCTTTGAAAACCCTCAAAACTACCATAGATTTGATGAACTCATAGACTCATCTTCAAATTCATTGCACCATATTCAGAAGCCATTATGTCTGTCTCGCTTTTACTCATCTCACCGCAATGAAAGGGAGTAAAAAGTATAAGTGGTTAGTTATTTTAATATTTTACAACAGCTGTGTAAATAACCTGTGTGTATTGTGAATTCTTAATTTTTATGGGCTTCTGGTCAAGTGATCGATTTCCCTGTCGACTTAGCCAGAGATCCCGGGTGTGAATCCCGGTAAGTATTCCGGTAATATTTGTACAGAGTCATGGATATTTGTAAGTTTATTTAGTATGTTTCCATATGTAGTATTCAATGTACGGTTTGTCGTTATCCATAACAATATGAGGTAAAGGTGTCAATATGAGATATATTATTAAGGTAAAGGTGTCAATATGAGATATATTATTATTATTTCTATTCAGTTTAATGATTGGCTGATATTTATACTACAATACGAACTCTATGGCCTCGTTGATAAAGTTTATCATATATCAAATTTAGAATAGACTAAATGGAAAAATATTCAATTATACGTATTGCATGGAATTCCGTGATCAAAAAGGATCTTGTTAGTACCATTTCGGTGGTATTGGTGTACTTTTCGCTTGACTAGCGAAGCGGCTTCAGCCGACGCGGGCGGAGTGTGGCAGTAGGGATCGGCAAAGGGGGCGAAAATCAATAGTTTTTTTACCCGATATCTAAATCAGCTTTTGTTATAAACATTAACGGTATAACCACATAGATTTGCTACAGCGTCCCGCAGCAATTAGGCAAAAACTGCGTAGGTTTGAATAGGATTATCGGTAAAAAAAATAGTCACCAATCAGAAGAAATATTTAATAACATATCAATGCAATTGCTATCTCGAGGTCCTCCATGTTTCGGAAAGCACGTTAAGTCGTTGATCCCGGTTGTTATGGTAACCGCTGTATCAGGCAATGTCGAAGTCTGTGGACATCGACTCTGATAATGCGCCAGCTGGTCTGCCTGTAAGTGTAAGTAGGCTAAGGCCAGAACAATCATTACCGCATCAATTCGCGTCCCAAAACAATCGCCTCGTGGGATGTTAATTATTCTCCGGATCGTGTGTTAGTATGTTATTTTCAATAATCACTACAATTGGCGGTGAATTAATGAAAATTTAAAAATAGGAGTTGTTAGGTAGTTAGGTATCAGTTAAGTGTGTTTTTTATCATCAACAATTTAGAGCTTTCTATTTATCACTTATATCATATTTCGTACATAGTCATATTTTTTCTTACATTGTTCATCATCAATGTTCATCATCTACCTATATCCAGGTATTGCCATCACACATCAGATTTTCAAATAAACGTTGTGAATATATTACTTAATATTTTCGTTATAATTACATAGGTACAGTTTAAAATTTCACTACTTGGAACTTTTCACTTGGTGATATTTGACCTGAACTCCAAGTTGTTAGATAATTTAGTTAATGCTTTGAAGTCTGAGGTCTAAGTTTTCCTGAAACTGTTTAGTGCCCAAACTAAAGAATAGGCATACATACTTGTTAAATAGAAACTAGTTTCCATCCTAAATGAAATTAGCTGATTCTCCATTCTTATCAAATGCAGTAAATAATTTCTAAAGTTTTCTTACTTACAACTTACAAGCCAGACAATTGTGTCTGACCTGTAAGCTGAACTCTATCAAACCTTTGTAACATAAGTTTCATTTACTTATTTAATAATTTATTATGTACACGTAAACATTATCATAAGATATGAAAACAAGAAAAATATCACAAAAAGTGTGGCTTTGGTGTGGTTTGTTTTTTAATTATAAATTGTGGTTAAATTATTAAACTAACAGAGAACTAATTAAATAGGTTCACCTGAGGTTGTATACTGTTACTTAGTTGGAAGGCGCCGGTGTCTGCAATACATTTGAATAAATTAGTGCAGATACCAAGGCTCCAACCTAATGCCACTTGTAAATACTTACAATACTACAAAAAAAATGTACAACAATTTTAAAAGAAATAATCGTTATAATTAACATAATTATAGAACATCCTCCCTTTTTAAAGGCGGGTAATTAAGCTTTATGTGATGAACTACTATTCCGTAGGCTTTAGTTTATACAAAAAAAACAGAAAGATTAGGTTGAAATTATTGGTTTAACGTTGCTTCATGGTTTTGGATAGTTGGCCAGTTATTGAAACTGATTACGATAACGATCTTGGCTTCGCTACCCATCAACGAGATATTTTTTCTAAGCTAATATTTGTACAAAATATCGTTCAAAACTTTCTTGTTTAAATTCAAACTTAAGAATAATATATCTCCAACGTCGTGAGACGTCGACTCAGCAGAGACCTTGCTATAATATCCTTCACGTGGAAATTCGGGTCAAAACACTATGAAGATGGCCCAATAGGATCAAACAAAAAAAACTGAACGTCTTCCGAAGTATAGAATGAAAACGAAATTGTACAAAATTTTGAAAGATCTCTCAGGAATAAACCATGGAAAAGATGTTTGTAATCAAAACCAGAACGCACCAAAACGACTACACAATAACGCTTCTCGAAAATCAAAGTTCAAATCAATAACAAAAGTTTGTAATGTTTTTGTTGATCAATAATATTAACAAAAATATTAAGTTTTCAGGCTTTAAATATTTTCTATATATGTGCAGGGTGTATGCATTTATTTATTTTTGTTTATATTCCTTGTATATTTTTGTAATGTTAAATTTAGTTCGTATTAGTCTGGAGCTTTATTTGTTTGTACGACGCCGCCTGTCTGTCGCGAAAGGGTTTCCGCAGAAAACCAATGTCGAGGCCCGCTCTGACACGGCTTATACTGAACGGAGAACTTTTTATACATTTATTTCGGTTAAATTTCTTTTTGTATTTCTTTAATTTGTATCAAATAAAGTTTCATGCTATTCTATTCTAATAAATATAAAATCTATGTATTTATGCTATTTAATTTAGGGAAATTTAAGTTAGTTTTCATTTCACTTAAATTTGTTTTTAACATAATTTTCACATTTATTGTATTGGTTTACGTAACTTTTATTATAAACCTAAAAGAATATTTTACAGTTACGCGGTAATTATGTTGTTCAAAACATTATAGTTGTTACCATCTAGATACGTATGGCAACAATACCGTAAGGCCTAAATAAGGTATTATTAACCTTTTTTATCTGTTTTGTAGTATGACATCACTATAAGTGGGAGCTACGCATACTATGTATATAATACAGGTATGGAAAATATGTACACGCATATTACTATAGCAAGGAGTGAAGCATTAACATCGTTTTTTATTGGAACATTTGCAGAAGTCCTTTTCCATTAACTTACAATCTCTTCCTTGTTAATAAAACGTTGAACTGTTCTTTAGTCTCAGTCCGATACTTTTGTTATGGAAAAAAATATAGTGTCATTAAACAATGTTCAATTTTATTAAACAAAAATAAAATATAAAGCACTATTGAATTAATTAAATTATGTATTGTATTTTCAATAAAGATAAAAATTGCTTTGAGGGGCTTTTTACATAACAACAGCCATACAACCGCTTCAAATGTTTCGGTATTATAATACGTATGACGTATGAGTGCGTTAAAGCAATAGTTTTTAGACTTAAATAGGCTTTGGTAAGCTATTTTAAAAACTTAAGAAATATTGCCATATATATGTTGTCTAGTTATTCAAAATTAACTAAATTACTGAGACCGATATCAATTCCTGGCTGCGCCCATAGCTACGAGACTGCTACGGGCTACGGTCTTTACGTTACGCAAGCAATCGATACAATAATTGAAATAAAACCACTTTATCTAATTTATCTCGGATTTAACTCAATTTTGTTTTAATTCAATATTATCAAATCAAATGATTTAATAGCACTTTTTCAACTAATCGTGTGCCATACTGTAGCATGTTAATTTAAACTTAATTATTACAATTCTTAATTATCTAGCTGAAACTTGTGCTTGTGCTCGTGTAATGATACTATATAACATTTAGATAATATAAAAGAAATTGAGATTTTGGATTAATATCCAATATTGTCATCTAACTCCTACACCACGTATTCCTATCGTTCATATGAAATGTGCTTATTAAATGCTACACTAGCTAACGTATATGGACTCTTATTACTAACCATTATTTGCTGTGCTTTTTATAATCATTTAAAAAAAGTAAAGGCTATATACCTGGGTACTATATTTTTAATAAGTGACGTATTATATTCCCTTACTTGATTATTTACTATTTAGGCATTAACACAAAACAGTCCACAATTATTGTAAAATATTATTTGGCTTTAACAAAAACTTGAGGCGATATGTACGCCATCTGTTTGTTCGTAATGACATAAATATAATATGACATAAAAATAACTTATCTTAGTCGTACGTCGTATCTGTATATTTCTCAGCAACCCGTTTCATACAAAACCCATATCATGAGGTGTACATAAATAACATGTCCGCCATCTTCATTACCTCTCTTTGGTAACGAGTTCACAATGCAGGGTCACCGAATCAATCAGTTAAGATAACTTTTATAAAATTCATTTGCCAGATTAGTCCAGAAAACATAGATATAGACACATTTCAAATTAATTAAATGCTTGTAGAGTATAGCAAGATCTCATTTAATTAATTATTTAAAACTAGCTGACCCGGTGATATTTGTTTCACCGAACACTACCACTAACGCCATCTATTATAATAAACCCGAAGTTACCATGGATGAAATTATAGCTATCATGTTAGACGATTTTCCTGTCTAAATAACCGATATTCAGTTGTATATTTTAGAGCTTTTGTTTAGGATTGCTAGTTATTTTAATTTTTATAATCTCGGAGTTAAACCGATTAAAACAAAATATACATTAAAGGTGATTCTCAGAGAATCATCTTTATATATAAGCTGTATTAACACGACACCTCCACCACTGTTGTGAAGTATTGGAAACTACTTTAAACTAATATTTATTTATCAGCTGAACGGAATTAAGATCGTAACTTCTCGATATGTTTAAAATCTACACTACGGGTACATGAATGTTTTGAAATAAACGATAATATCCAATATAAACAGATTATACAGTGAAACGGTCGGGGTCAAAATATGTTTGAACACTTAAAGACTATAATTGTGTGTAACTTTGTATAATGATTGTACTGCAAATGGACATCATATGTAACTAATTAAACTGCAAACATCGTTTTTATCAACACTGAATAAGGTTGTTCAAAATTTCCATAGCATAGAGAATATCAATAATATGAATAAAAACTGTTGTCTTTATTGTGCAAAATAAAAAGATTATCAAAAATAATATTTTTATAATAAAGAAAATCTCGATTATACTTTTATTAGTAATATTTATCAAAAATTTAAGTAATAATTTAAGTTAAAAAATAATAATAAGTTATAATTTATAAGTTATAATTTAAGTTTTAATTTAAGTTTAAGCTGAATATAAACGTAATCTTGAAACGATGGATCAAATCATAGAGTAAGCGACAAAATCGTGATTACTTGTTAGAGAAATTAACTAAAATTAAGTTTCCGTGTGACTTTGTTGGGAAGAACTCGGAAGTAATAAATAAGTTTTCATCAATTTGTATACCTGTATACCCTACGCATATGAAATTTATTGATATAAAATTCGAGTTATAAAATATATCAAAAGTCCCGGGTGATTGTGAGTCTAAATTCGTATGTAATATAAATAAACTTTTGAGATCCTTTTTTATTTGACTATTATGTATGAAAATCAAAATATACTCCTTGGAACTTCATGACAATATAAATAAATTATTGTTTCGGCTTAACAGGTTAAGCGTAATTTTTAAAATAACGATTTGTCAGATGTGCACAGTGTTTGTATGCCTACTATCTCGTCAAAAAACGAAAAGTATGGAGTTGTCAGCAGATTATGACGTCACACGACGAGGAAGTCCACTTCAGTAAATTTGAGTATGGGTTCGTTCAATTCAAACATCCAGGATAACAAAAATTCCATATATAATTTATTATCTACAAGTGAGTTAAAAAAACATTATAAGGAAACTCTTCCTGTTTCTTCATTTGGTCTAGATAGTTAGTGTAAGTAAATATTATTCAGCTTTTTACTGAACTTCTTTAACGTAGGTAATGTACAATACTGAAATTAAAAGCTAAGTAATTCCTTTTTTATGTAAAGGAATTACTTAGTTGAAGATTTGATTCTGATTGATAAGTTTATGATTCTTAAATAAAAAAGGGCTAACTATAGCATATAATAGCAAGGTTATTGATTAGTAAATACGAAAATTATCGTAGAAAAGGTTATTTTTTTAATAATTAACGAATAATGTGTATTTTGTATCCAAACATAGAATTTTCTATCAAACACAGTGAACCTAGTAAAAGACTACTCGGATAAAAAAAAATATTCTCCACAACAGAATCCTGCCTGCTACTTTGGTATTTTAGGAAATCAAAAAGCCGATGAATTAATTAACTAGAGTAGGAAATGCAAAAAAACCAGTCCAGCACTTTTTCAAAAGAAAACTCATACGGGAGTTTTTTAAGCGTGTGTGTCGCTTAATAAATTTAAAGCCTATAATAAATAAGGTATTTGTAATAGCTCTTTCATACAGCATGGGTCCTACAATATATCCTTAAAAATAGGCGTGAAAAGGAGCTTTTTGGGCTGGCAGGGAGGTGGCATTATTAATGCCACTATGGCAATATTTCGTATGCTGTACTAGCTTCACATATGGACTCCTCCTATTGCTTAGCATCAGGCGGTGTCAAGTATTTCCTGTCATTTTTATGAAAATAAAATATTTCTCACAATCACAGGGCATGCCAGTAGAAATTAGAGCTCGATAGGCCATTGCAGATTAAACGTATAATTATAATCTGTGTTAGAATATCTTATTATCTGTATTGTGTCTTGTCGCAAATAGTAATGTTTTTCGATTCTGTGCATAGCAGGACTGCAAATCCAAACAATACATTCCCAGTGGACTACCTATAGAGATGAAGGTTTGATTTATGCATAATAGATCCCCAAACGAATCTTTCGTGGCTACGCAGATAAATTATCACCCCCAAATAATATGAAAACCCTTGAAACTGGGAAGAGCCTATAATTTATGGAAATTGTGCAAGATCAAGGATCTACTTTAAACAATCGGCGACATGACACAATATATCAGGTTGCTTTGATACACGTTAGTCAAGACGAATTAGTCCCACACAAACAATAATTTAAAAAATACAGTAATTACTATATTTATTATTTATGTTACATGTTTATTTTTATTAACTACGTAATGCATGGTTTGTGACAGGGCGGTACTGCAGGGTGAATTAATAAGTGGGAGCACCAAGAGGTCACCATTACTTGGTCAGTAATGTCACAAATACGTGTCTGCCGTGTCCGTCCCCCCGTGCGTACGCGCTCATCCCCGCTACAGCGCCTATAAAAGACTTCGGCGAAACCTGCTGCGCGCTATTACAACAGTGCCCGTGTGATTTTTCCCGCCGTCTATATTTATTTCAACAAATAAAGGTAAGTGAACCTAAGGGATGTAAAAGGATGGTGTAGGATAGTATAAAATTATTAAAATCAATTAAATAAAATCTAAAAAGTAAATAAGCAAAACAATTAAAATAAAAAGCTACGTTCCTATGCATTTATATGGATGAGGTCATAGCTTGTTTTTTTATATTTTTTAAATTATTAAAATAACTGTGATTTTTTATAGTAATGAAAATTTTAATTTAAAATCTAATTAAGGCGCTGTTTGTCAAATAGACAGATGTTTAGACGGCGAACCTAAAGAGCATACACCGCTCATCTAAACGCTCTAACAAAATAACAACTTTGTTATTTTGTTAGTTGCACATACACTTGTATGCGTGGTAAATTGCGTGATGTAGGACGTCTTTCCAATATTTACGTTCAATAAGGTGGCAATAGATTAAGATACATAGGTATGTATGTCAAGTCGATTTGCGACACCGCTAAGATTATGATGTAGAGCCCTTTTCAATGGGGCTGTTTCGACACTTGACAGCTGAACAAAGGTTCACTGCTTACTAATCCGCACTTCTTTCATGAATTCTTCTATCAAGTTCTAAGTTGAGGGGATATTGCTCTTACCTGTCGGGTTGCAATTGATATCGAAATTGAATTGTTTTAATAGCTGTATTAATAATTGATATTAGTTTCACAACATTGGTCGAAGGTCATTGATCAATAGCCTGAAAGTTTGGTGCTTTCAAATATTTGAGTGGTGTATTAATTAAATATAACATAAATTACATATATTATACCAATCATTATTATTTTAAGCATATGCATTTTTAACATATATTGAAGTAAGATTCAAAAGATGCGTAGAGCTAGCTTCGCAAATTTAATGCGATTATTGATATTTTCGTTTTCGTAAAAGAAAAGTGATTGATACAAAATAACAGTAATATTATGAAAAATTTAACATGCTGTTTAATATAACGTATCATGTAAACTTAAGTAGGCCTCGAATGACCTACTTAACATGATTATCGTATAAATTTCACGCACTTCAATAAAACAATCTAAACGAGTGCAATTTTGTAACGAGCACAGAAGCTCTGGGAACGAGTTTAATTCAATTTGCGTAATAAATTTACTGGGGTCAATGTTACTGATCACCTTTATTGATATAATCGTTAATAAGAATGCTGGAACTAATTTCTTGCGTGAAATTAATACACGGATTGACTTTTGGGTCGGAAGGGTTTTATAATTCCGTTTAGAAATTTAAAAACCTAAGGTTAAAAAGTATAACCTACGTTAGATATTATTGATTTTTTGAGCAAATACTAAATATTTTGAGAAACGAAACTTAAAATCAGGATAGTTCAATTTGAAGAATAGTTAATTGGAAAAAACTGAAACGATTTCGTTCCATGATTATTTTTATTCATTTAAATTAATCAAATTACCTACCACTAAAAATCAGACACTAAAAAGGACCGAGTTTTGGATTTTTGATAAAAAATAGTAGAAGTAAGTTCTCATTTAATTTATTTTTGATAATTGTGTATGTGTCTAATGTATAATTATTTTAGTATAGTAAAATGTATTATTATTCGTTTACAAATTGTACATGTATTAAGTTTGCTCAACATGAACGTAACAAGCCGCGTGTGTTCTGTTCTCCTAATGTGTATTCTAACATTTAACTTTGACACGCTGAGGCCATGTGTCAAAGTCAAAAGAGATCTTAGGCAACTTGAGAATGAAGCGCGAAGTATTAACATAATGTCATTGTCAAATAAATAACAACAAATAACGTCACAACACTTAACAAATTCCCGCTAACAATAACTGCCTTCAGTAGCTAACAGCTAAATCATGAAATAGGAATGAATTTAGTTCTACAAAATTTCTAATTTAATGTAACAAGAACATTATCGAACATAAATTCTTTTAATGCCTTTTATGAATTATGTACATGCAGATCTTTATAAAGGCTCTTAGGTACATACTTTACCAACCTGAAACCTAGCCATGTATACATAGTTATATAAATACTATGGTGATATAAATAATTCAAAATTGTATCAAACATTCTGTATATCAAAGCAAAATTATTTAGGTTTAATTTAGTTAGAGATATTTTTTTTTTCAAAGTCCATTTATATTGCATACATAAATATGATGATAAAGCTTTTAGTTCTTACACAATATATCAACAAATTAAAATAACTTTTAAAGATCAATTGCTTTTTAGTTCTAAATACATTTTTGTTGGTAACATGGAGTGTTTTTCCATCCCCAATAATTGATATTGGTAATGAGCCGTAATTATTAATACATAATAAGTAAATGAATATTTAATCTTGAAATGATTTCATGTATATATTTCCAAAAAATATATATTAAATTGGCCACGGTTGCTTTAACTTTTCACATCCTTCATATATATTATGTTATTATTACTGTAAATTATTTTGTTAAAAGCTTGATACTCAAGATAGTTAAACAGAAAAAAGACTGAAGTTATTTTGTAAAGTACATCTGTAAATGGCTACAAGACATTTCAATGCAAAGTGATCTTAATGATAAATAGTTTGCCTCCATTAATAGTCAAGGTAGATCACACTTATATTATGCATCGCCTTTTTGCTCTATCGTTAATATGGTCGTTTATAAGACATCTCTCTAATTAACTATTTTTAATTAGTACTAACATAAGGTAAAGCTAATAATAATATCATGTTATAAAAATATTATATAGGCTTTTGTAATAAATGACAATGTAGGGAGTTTAAAAAGTTTAAGTAGAATTTTTTAAGTAAATAAA
This sequence comes from Acentria ephemerella, assembly GCA_943193645.1. Classification (NCBI taxonomy): domain Eukaryota; kingdom Metazoa; phylum Arthropoda; class Insecta; order Lepidoptera; family Crambidae; genus Acentria; species Acentria ephemerella. The sequence goes on along the minus strand of OW971875.1, from coordinate 4,729,453 downwards.
CTTAATTAAAACTAGGTACTAATATTTCTTTGAGTAATCTGATATTGTTTGAAATTTCACAGTTTCTTTGTGGAATGAATTCATTAATTTGTCAAAATGTAACATACAAATGAAGCAATATTTAAGAACAATGAAATTCTTGCTATAAATTGTCCCACGAATAAAGAGATATTGTATTGCGTTGCGTGTGCCTGTTAATATATCTTTTAACGTGAAGTTAAAAAAAAATATTCTATATTAAATACTTATACATTTACTAATTCATTTTTAATAAGTAGATATCTTTGTAAATCACAAATTCTTTCGAAATTATAATACCTAACCTTTATTATTTTAGCATCTAACACTAAAAGCCACTTAGGATATCTTCTTTACATAAAACTTAAATGATGGATTTAATATTTAAATAATCAATATGTAAAGCAGAGTTTAAATGTTAGATTTTAACAAATATTAAAGGTACTTTGAGAGAACATGCCGACCCAACCTCCTTTGTTTTGTAATAGATTTCAATAGCAACTTCACTAGTTATATCGATGTAGGTATTGTATGAGTTCAGTATGGTATAGCAGTACTTCGACGGGCAGCCTAATATTTGTTTGTCAACATTGATGACACAGAAACTTTACCATCAAACGCCCCGCGCTTAGTAATTAGTTATGTAATCGCGCATGTTGGTTCAAAGACTTAACTTAAGCTATACTGCTGTATTAACATTTTAGATAAATAAGTTTATTATCATATACAAGCACTACGTCATTGTCCTCACATCGATAAACATTAATCAATACTTCAAAGAATATTTTCATTTCAGATAATATTATAACAAAACAACTTTAAAGAAATAAATTACACATTAATTACACATAATAAAAAAAAAAAAAATTTAGTTAACACTCCAAGAAATTCTTCGCGATACAATCTTCTGCAATAACGATATTTTCAGATAAACAAGAATTATACAATTATACGAAAAGTATTGGCTAATAATTTGTTAAAACATTGCCAAACACGATATTATATAAATTTTTATAATATGTCCCAATTAAATATGTATCTTGAGAATTCGTTTTTTGTTTGTTTGTCTATAGGCTTACTAAATCTAAGAGACAATTTAGTATGATTAGTAGGACAATAATTTCCCAGAAGTAAATCGAGAAAATGAGAAGCAAATATCATTAGTATCTTAATATTTATCAAACCTTACGCCTTCCTTGATATTTCTAAATCCACTGAAACACGACTAAAACAACCTATACATAATAATAACAAATATAATCTTAAATTTTATGGATAATAATTATTAAAAAAAATTAAAAAGTATTTATATTAGCAATTTTACACTGCCACATTGAATCCAACGTTATGATTTAATTTCGAATAAAAATTGATTTGATTGTAAATTATTGAAGATAGTTGTAATTTTTGGTTTAGATGTTTTGTCCGTTTGACCAAATCTGTTCTTTTATGGTTAGATTGTAATGAAATAGGTGTACTGAACTTAAATATAATTTTAGTTCGTGTACAATTGAATCGCGGTCATTATACTCCACATTTAATTTTAAAACTTATCAAAGTCTATCACAAAAGCTATCTATTATTATTCTGTAATATTATATTTTGATTATTTTTAAGTACACAGCATAGCATTTTCTAGGCAAATTAATAATAAGCCACGTGTTGCCTCTTTGCAGCATCATATTTATTGTAAAGTAGTTGACCCGGTGAACTTTAAATTAACTACCACTTACGCCATCTATTAAAAGAAACCCGAAGTAGCGATGACAGAAATGACAGTTTTAATGTTTACCATATTATACGATTTTTTATACTAAATAGCCAATTTTTATTATTTATGTAGCTTTTTTCTAGTATTTTACCAGTTATTTTTATACCGCTTCTGAAAAAATCTGAATAGAACACATTTAAAATTATTTATATAAGTCAAGCCATTTTTTAGTTTTAGTGAGACTAAAGAACGTTAATTTCATTAGGAAACTATCACTCATATTTTTCACTAACAAAGTTTTTTGTTAATCTCTAATAAATTATTTCTGTAATTCCACACTTCTCGTGAATTTTAATCTAATTTCAAGTTTAACGATACAATAATATCAAAATATCCATGAAATGTTAAATAAACTGTACAAATATTTTTCATAAAGATTATGAAGTAATTATATTTCTGTCAAGAATGAACTTTTATTAACTTGAGAAGTTCGGTCCATCCATCCTGCTTTATACAGTAGAGATCGTTATTACAGAATGATAGTTGGTCCACGTGGACAAGCGGTCCCAACCTCTTCCTGTAGTAAGACATACCATACGTTGGGCGGTTAATTCGGTCGGTCAGTTTCGAAAGGTGACGGTGTAGCCGCTGGCATGTTGTTGTCGGGGCAAATGTCAGGCTGTTACGCAATGGTTCAAGGCTACTACGCTGATGTTTTATAAGAATCGACATCCTTATAAATATGTACGCTCGTTATTTTCGTCGAAACTGGAAAGCGGATCCATCAATTCAATTATTAGTCAGACTAATCAGTTCGAGGTTAATTAACGTAGACCCATAAAATTATTAGATACATAATAACAAATGATTCAATTTGTTACAACATTTTATCAAAACGTTGTCAGTATAAAATAATTTTAATAATAATAATATTATTATTCATAATAATAATAGTCACACCTTCTCCAAAGTAAGCATCATATTTAAAAATACTAGACCCATAATCTATAAATAAATTCCTATTTTAATTCCTACCCTGAGCAGCCTGTGGCCAGGCATAGTACGCCAACTGATCTGGAAAAGCAATTATATATTATTACTGGACTGAGAAATTAATGCTTTTAGAACATTATTAATATTATTGTCGTTTACTGACCTGTACTATAAATTACCAGGAAAAAGGGATAAAAATAGTAATTAGCAGTGTTTTTTTCATATATATGGTGTTTACACTTACAAGCTCTTTTATAAAAACAAGTGTTTACTTATTGATTTATAAATGCTACAATGTTTACAAGACGCGCGTTGATGTCTTTAATTCTAAAATCCAATTAATGCGAATTACCAAAAAAATTATTCAGTCAAAATCGATAAACTGCTGATTAGCTTAGACCATAGGTCTCCAAACTTTGAAGCCTTCGGGCCATAATGATTTTTCAGTTTTTTCCAAGGGCCAAACCAGTTTTAATTTTTCTGCCCTTAACTATAGTTCTAGACTAGAATAGTCCCAAAGTGCGCGACCTAAGCAAACTTACGCTTTTTTTTCATTTCAATATTAAAAAAATAAATTACAAACTTTGGCCCGTGGGCCATAGTTTAGAGCTAGCTGGCTTAGACAGAAAAAGTTATAAATATTTTGCCGCACAAGTTTGATGCATATGCATAATGATGATTATTGTGCAATGGGGTGCTTTTAATTGGATCCATTTTCTTGGTTTTGAATCATTTAATAATTAGTCGAGTTCGGGTTTAATCGAAAAAATATATATTTTATATTATGAAACAGTAGTCATAATATTTCTATTCATTTTTTTATTGAAATATTACGTTATGAACACGAAGCTTATTTATAATTTAATTAGTAAGACTGTGTTGAAACCAGTAGAATACAATAATGTACAATTAAAAACCAGCTTACAAATTTATAATATTATAAAAAAACAGTACTGTATCAAAATCCAGCAATATCAATATCATTATAATATAGGATAACTATGGTGATAGTCAGTAGCAAATGAAATTTATTAATACAGCCAGGTATAATGATTAAAAAGAAGATTGATGCTCTCTTAATTTTATTCTAATGCATATCTACTGTAAATATTGTGACAATGGTTATATAATAAAAAAAACCGATCGATACACGATTACAACTCAATTGACGAAAATAACATTTTCTTAAAAAACTTCATTTTTATGGAATTTCATTACTATTATTATTCCTCGTTCAATGTAAAATATTATTTGAGCAGTTTATCTACTTTTTATAGCTGATTAAGTTTGAAGGCAAGGTTTTTGTCCGTCCTGGAGGTCAAAATGCGGGCGAGAGGTTCCGCGTGTCGCTCTACATCTAGTTATAACTGGCATTGAACTTGTGATGGCACTGCTGATGACGGTATAAAAATACATAATCTATTTTATTAGATAAAATATTAGATTGTTCAATAGAAGAAAGGTTGGGAATAGTATCGAATCGGAAAGTATCTTATCTTTACAGAACCATCTACATCTTGCGGTAGAAGGATCATAAGAACTTGGTGCTAATAAATTGTGGGGAATAATTCAATGTAATATTAGCATTGAAAAAAGATTTTTATTGTTTATCTATATATGAGCACCAGTAATCTGTGCACAAAGTTTAAACAAAGTAAATATTAAATAAATATTCTCTACGTCACAATATTGTTATTTAGTTGAATCGGGACGAGAACCTTTATAATTTTTAGAGAAAAACAAAAGAAAATAACAAAATGTTAAATATTAAATTATGAAAAAACTCATAGTAAAACAATTACTTTTTGCTTTTAATAATTATCCCGGGCTAAAATAGAAAAAAGATGACAGTTGTGCTATCCTTTCTTAAGAACGTAGTTCATGAAAGTGCCTCCTTTGATATAAACCAGAATTGCTATAGGAATATGCGTGATATGCCTTGCTTAACGCTACTTAGGGGATGGCAATTCTTTTGGCTACGTTAGCAACCTTAGCTCTCTTGCGGATCACATCATTTCTAGTTCGATTACGCAGAGAAATCCGAGCATAGTCCTCCCCATTGCTCTTTGGGTGACTTTGAGCCTTCTTATGAGGCCCATTATAAGTGGCCATGTCTAGTTTCTTTACATCTCACTGGCGACACCTACGTATTGAAGACTTTCGTTTAAGACACTGCGTTGGATATGGTTTGAATATGCTGCGAAGCTTCGTTACCCAGCCGATTCAAGAATCCCATAACGATTAAAAACCAATTGTGTCTTATATCCGGTTACCGAGGGATTCTAATAAAATATAACGAGAAAAAACTTAATGCCACGACGGTCGCTATAAAGTTTCATTGCCTCGTTTTGTTTAAACTGCAGATTCATGAGTACAATAAAAAGTTTTCACTAAATGACGACTACAGGTGTGCCGTGAATAAACAATGACATTGCGCATGCGATGGTGGCTGAGGAATTTAAAACGACGCAATTATATCCCGATGCAAACGTTTTCGCCCGTAGTAAAATTAAAATTAAAAAAAAATTGTGTACAGTAGTATTATTTATTAGTAATTTTTTGTAGTTTATATTAATACTAATACTAATTTATTAAATAATTTAAATTTTCTGTACCTATCATTGACGAGCGATTAGAAAAGTTGCTTATTAAATTGGTCTCTTGTTGTCTGTGCAAGAAGTCATATGCCATTATGATGGATTCTCCCTCAGTCATTTGAGGACGGGACTATGACCAAACTGAATAAGAAATTATTAACAATAAGATTTGTCCGCGGATTTGTTGTAATGCCAAGTTATAGTATGATGTAGGAATATATAAATAGTTAGCCGTCTTTGATTCTTTTTCAAAGACCCTCTGTACAAAATAGGTACTTACGTATATGTAGAGGTCATTGGTAATATAATTGAACAAATATATACAGTGTTAATCTTAAACTTATAAGAAAGATCTCCAAAAGTACTATGTGTAGGGATTGCATCACATCGTGTGAAGCGATTCATAATGTGACTGAGGGCGTTTGTTTGGCAAGGCGCCACTAGAGTGCAGCAATGCACGAGCTAATAGGGTTATCACTTCATTACCCATTAGTCTATTTTGATATCATATATATTCATAGAGTTTCAAATATTGAGAGAAGTTTTACCGCTTTCTAGCTAAATTATTTATTATTTCAGTTTCTTTACGGTGACGGTTTCTAACAAAAAACTTAAAATTTACTCGTTTGTGGTTTTGACGAGAAATGTGCGGTTGCCTGGCAACCCTTGCAGGATCGTGACCGGCGCGGGCGCAGGCTGGCCTCGGTGGTTGCAACACAACACATTGTGCTCGAGTGGCTCGCACTAAATTCGCGATTGGGACACAGATCGCCAAGAATCGAGCTTGTGCCCACCTTTGTTGTACCATCAGCAGCCTCCGGCTAAATTTGGCTAGAAGGTCATTAGCCGGGACGTTTTCGAACTATAATCCACAAGTCGCGTGAGACGTGACGATGTGATAATAATTGAACAATAAAAAACAACTCGACGACAGATTTTCTCCTAATTATAATATAAAATAACACTACAGAAAATATAATAACGACCACATTGTTGTTTTGTAGTAATTACAGTTTTGTAGTTTATTTCAATTTATTGAAATCTTTTAGTGCCAAAATCACAAACCGAAATAAAACAACTCAGCTCGCAATGCTGATAACTGCATTGCGAACTGAGTTGTTAAAAAAAATTATAAACACGAATCTCGCTAGTAGTAATTGCCGTATTTGGCCGAGGAAGTTAATTAACGTCAGCCCTGAAGATGCACGATGCATCTCGCCATAAAATGGTCGTGATGACGCGTCACCTTATTCTTTATTAATGTGTGGGATCTCGATTATCCGCATACGGCAATATCACGGAGATGGGCATGCGTGTCAAGGTCGTGGACCGCGAGTACCGCTCCGCATGACAACCGTCCGTTTCCGGGTACACATACGACATTATATTCATAGTGTTTTTTACATCATCCACGATCGCGGATCCTAGCATCCTTTAACATGTTTTTATGCCTCAAATATTTGTTCATACGATAAAGAACTATTACGTATTGGCATTCGACCACATAATTTCAATAAGAGACCAACATTCGAAAATACTCTGATACGTGTAAAGTACGAAGTGACACAGTTTAGCGGTTATTAGGTCGCCATCGGTAATATCTTACACGAAGCCCTGGGCGATGCCTGCGGGTCAGCAAAACTCATTTTTACGTAACGCATGTTGGTTGACCAATGTGTCACTAGCCTAACTTGCCGAGTCGACGTCTCGAAAACAATCGTGTCGTTTGTTTTCGTCCGACACTATTGACATCATAGTAAATATTAGTCAACTATTACTCTGCACGTTGTTACACGTTTGCACGACACACTGACCGAAAAACTACAAACTAGAAGGGGATTGATACAATCGAGGCAAAAAAAATCATTTATTACACAAATATAAATGATATTTAAAACAAAATTTATTTATTTACTGTTTACATTCAGTGTTGATTTTGTTCAAAAATGGGTCCAAGTCGTAAATGGCAGTCCAATTGCTTAACTTATAAAGATACGATGTCTACATTTATTTTAGACAGACGTGGGTGACAAGTGGTCTTGAATATTACGATGACCACTTTTTGGCAGAATTTGCAATAATGAAAATGTCTCAACATTATAAAAGCATGCACTCTCCTCTGAAGTTTTCTAATTACATATACTTAAATTAAAAATCAACTTATCAACGGGTTATTTATAAAACCACTCAAGACGTGTTACAAAAAAGTTTTAATACAAAATAAATGTTTATTCATATTAATCAATTTACAATAGATTGGGTGAGTATTATCCTTTAAAGTTTTAACGTTTTAAAGTTTTAATAAACCTATGTTAGGATGAGAGTGCTCTTCAAGTTGATTACACAAAAATACAGATTCCAAGATAGATTCGAATGATCGATTCATTTGTTCCACGATTTCCACGTGAGGTAAACCTCACAGTCAACAATATGCCATTAAACTCGTTTATACAATTCGTAACATTTACACCATAGAATAGTATTATCTTTAGAAAGCGATGTCGGCATTGTACGTCGCTTACAAACTGTATGTTTTGTTAATATTTCCTCAAGGGGTACTGATATGATCACGTTTTCACAACACATTCTTGATAACTTAGAAGCTAGTCAATTGAGATAATGTTTCTGTACAATTATGTCATTATATTATTGAAAGTTATACAAAGCTTTGACAATACTTAGTAGTAGCGTGAGTGTTCATTGAAAATAATCACCAAAAAATTGAGTCAGGGCATTAAAAGAAGTTTGGAGAACACAAAAAAACAAATTTTATATTCTTTATGCAATTTTGACTGGTATATGAAGCTTTGTCCGAAGCAACATCTAGACTCTGTTATATAAAAATCGGATATCGGGAAAAGTTACCTTTATTTAACAGTAACGCTATATACAAGTATAAAAGTATACAATGATACAAGCAAAAACTTTATGAGTTTAGCGTAATATAAACGGATTGAGAGGAATTAAAAAATAAAAATAATAAAATAAATCTTTACATATAATAAAACTGAATAAATCGAGTGCCTGTATATTGAATATAATTATAATTATTATTGAGTTTGGAGGGTATAAGAAGAGTTGAAGAGCATCAAAATCCAATTTCTAAATTATTTTATGTGTCTGTACGCGATGATCTCCGAAACCAATTTTTTTACAATTTTGTCTGGTAGATGCCGGCTAGCTTTTCCTATGCCGTTTCATCTAAATGGAGTGTCGGGACGTAAATCGGGAGGGAGTGAAAGCGCTTATAATGTTCGTTTATGTAACACAATATATATTTGCTTTTGGAGGTCACGCGGGCCATCCACGGGCAGTAGCTAGTATCATAATAAACATACTCACAGTAGCTTGATGAAATCAATATTTCTTGTAAAATTCATTTATGCATAGGTTTATTATATAATTAATTACTAATTTTATTTTAAATTATTAATAATTATAATTTTTAATTTTAATATCTATGCCAGTAACCATTGTAGTATTTATATACCTAAATTAAAGGTACTTGTTTGTTCCCATGTTAAAAATAGCAGAGATTTCCTAACTTGATCCACAAACTTAATTTGATGTGTAATCTTCTCAGAATAAATTACAAAGAGGATGCCACGGTCTCTATCTCGAAATGTTAATGAGTTTATTCATTAAATAGATTTAGATCTTTGTGCAAACGATTAAAATATCCCAATCGAACAGGTTTCATAAGATTTCGTCTTGAATACTTGTAAGAATTTTTAAATCCGGTTCAAAGAACATCATACATGGTAACTCTTTAATTATAATTGCAGTAAAACCATAAGACTTAACTAGTAGCTTATTTGATGAAAACCTTATTTTAATTTCCTAATATGTAATTGGAAATAATAAAAACCATCTCCCTTATGGATTTTAGTTTTAAAATATAATTAATTATTTTCGCTTTTAGTTCATTCTAATGTAGTCCAAAAAAGTATTAGTATATTTATATATTTAGGAATTAATGTCAAATATATTCTAAAACTATGTTATCAACTCTTTAACGTGTTATTTTTTATATGAGAAAAATACACAGTATACAGCAGAATGTAGTTTATCTGTCATAGTTGTTGTATGAAAAAAAAACTTTAATTGGAACCAATAATTAAAATGTCATAAATTTTTATACATTTAAAAAAAGAAAGAAAAAAAAACAAACTAAATTGCAACGAATTAAACTCAATATAACTTCGTTTTTCATTTTAAAGTTTGTGATCCAAATCTTGTTAAGATTAATTAACGATCAGGATTTTTAATATTAATTCAAATTAAATTTTTCCAACTTAAAGATTTAAATCGTTATTATATGCACTCGCAATAGTTCCGCGTGTATCAAATGCGTTCACTGACGTGACAACGCTGAAGCACATCTAAAAAGTTGAAATTGTTTAATTTCACTTGTAATTTCTAGAATATATATGTATATATGAAATATATTTTATATGTTATATAATTTGACAAAATAATGACATATTTAGAAGTGGAACATCTAACGATTAAATTTTTTGTTCTAAACTAATTCATGTACCCCTGCCCCAGATGTCCGGGGCTAGGCTAGTATGGAACGAGGCATAAATATTATTAAATTACTATTAAAGATGTTATTTTGTCCACAGATGCACACGTGGTTAGTGGTAGCGTGCGCCTGCGCCGCGTTGCTGGCGACGCTTACGGCCGCGCAGAAGCCCGGTCGATTCCTCTCGCTCCCCGTACCACAAAAGTGCGCTAACAGTAAGTTTCTACAGACTGTTTTCCAAATCAAGGACATGAACATAATCTATTTTTACCACTAAGGCCATGTATGGTTCAGAACAGTATTTAAAAATATCCTTATTAAGTAATTGCAATAAAACAATACAAGGTAGATAGTAGTAATTTCTTTGTATCATCATAATCATACATTTATAAAACTGTAAATTAACAAAGGATTTTAAAAATTTGACATAAATAAGTTGTGTCACAGCGATGCAAACAGGCTAAAGCTCAGCTATGTATATGCTTAAATAAAGCAAAACGCTGATTTTCAGCTTCTGCTGTTAGTGCTGTATGGACGCGGAAACAAAACCTGGTTGTAATTTTATATAGGAATATAACTAGACCATTTTAAAAATTGCGAAAAATTAAAAATTAATTATGTTAAAATATGATTTTAGTAAGTAGAGTAAGTATAATTTAAAATATCGAATCAATTAAAAACCCAGAAAGACTATCATTAAAATCAAATAATTCATTAAATGTATAGTCATTAGGGTAAAAATTGTGTTACTGTCACATCACATACACATCGATAGGTTTTTGTATATCTGTCATAGGTGTAAACTGCCGACGGTGCAGTTCCGCCGAATGTAGATTGTCCCCTTGCTAACGCTGACGCAAAGTCCAATGTTCGGCTGGTAGCTCGAGTAAATATATTAAATAAAGATTTTTCTGTAAAGAATGAATGACACAAATATACTAAGAACTTGTAATGAATTGAGTGTTGTTTTTAGTCTGCATTACAGAGTTTAATTAATGTTTTATTTTAAATACTTCATAATTTAAGTATTAAATCAATAACGGAAAAAGTTCCGTAAATACAAACAACACTTTTTCAATTTTATTGAGTAATATATTTTTTAAACACATGTTTTATTCATATTCTTGTTATATCATAATTTTGTGAAAGTTGTGATTTACGATTGTAATCTTTGATGTTTATGTTTAAAGGAGGCCTTGTTCTCGAAAAGTCAAGCAAGAATATTATTGTTATGTTATTATATCGTTCTAATATCATTTGATATTTATTTCTTATTTATATTTGTATTTATAAATTTTAATTCATTTTAAAGTAACTTACTAATTCTAAAATGTAATCTAATATATATAACAGTTAAGAGCTAACGATAATGTGAAAACTCTTCTAAACGATCGCATACATCTTAGTTAGTATTGTACAATTTAGTACAACAAGATATAATAAATATAATATTTAATATATTATACCTATCCATTCGAATATAGAAAAGTATAGAAATTCTAAATTTATTACAACTTACACGACTTATTCTGTTTCTAGGAGTGCGATATTATCTGAGATAGGGTACCTTAATATAGCTTTGAGATTTTACTAAAAGTAATAGCCGAATAATTGTCGTAATAGAATTTTAAAAAATGGGAGACATATGTCCAGAAAGTGACCTACAGAAGCTGGAGAAGAATCATATTAAAACTGACTTTAATATTCTGCCTTTTGTTGTCAAAACTCAATGCCATTTTTATTTATATAAGTTCTAGTGACGGTTAACACAAGAAAGAGAAAGTAATGTATAAGTTGTTAGATAGGTAAACAATTTATAAATCAATTCCTATTCGGACAATTGATCAGTAAAAAAACACTTAATTTAAAAAAAAAAGGCTATTTTAAATGGTTTTACTAATTTTTCATTCAAGACAAACTATTGTTCTTGAGAAATCTAAGAAATCTGGAAACCTAAATTGGTGGTTGTTAAATGGTGGTGGTTCGATTTTTTTGCTGCTAAGTGTATTCCAAAGAGTAAACAAACATTACTCAATCATTTATAATGATTTTTATATACTTTGTACTCTAAACGTTTATATAGGTTTCAATGTAATGTCATAACATAATACTGCTATCGAAGAATTAGTAGATAAAATATAACAAGTGGGCAGATGTCATCACTATATCTGACTTAAGTAATCTTGGCATTAAAGACTTATACGTATAACAGCCCATTTAATACACAAGTTATCTAAATTACGAGATCCGGAATGTAGAATAATATCACAGGTGGTTTTAGAATACCTAACAACATGTTTTCACTAAATAGCTTGCACAGTTTTAGTAAATACGTGAAGCAAGAGCAGCATAGGCCTATACCTTTCAAAAATTGATATAATACATAATCATTCATATAATTTATAGCAAAATTTAAAACAAGTCTCTTTATTTAAAAAGACTTCAGCGTTATAAAATAATATGAAATAATAAGATTAATATTTGTTTCTTCTATATCGAGTATCTTGAGTATCTTCTATGGTGGTGCAATATTGACTTAATGGGTACACCTACATATTTTTTATTTTGCCATATTTTGAAATTAAATATTTCGAATTTTATAAATATAACGTAAGCCTTGTTAGCAATGTTCTACTTACTTATTAGTTGAACATATCATATAAAATATTTATGTTGAAATGAGAGTAATAAAATGAAAATTCTTAAAATATTTATTATGAACATCAAGATAATATATTGTTGAAGTAGTAAGAAATAGCAGTGACCGTTTAGCGTACACAAATGTTGTAGTTAATTTTATAAATATTTAATATTTGGTTGTAAAAAGAACTTAATCGAAAGTCTGTAAAGGCTTTAACAATTGTGTTTGTTGTGTAGTCACTACTAGATGCAAATAGCTTTGAATAACAAGAAAGGTTAAAATTCCTTCGAAAAAAGATTATGAAGAATAAGACATAAAGAAATAGACTGAATTCAGATTCAGATATTATATTAAATTTAGACCACAAACTACGTTGAAAAGTACTTCATGAACCAGTTTTGATCAATTTAATCAAGTAATTTTATAGACTATACTAGATTAGATTATACTAGATTACATAATTTTTAGTGTTAATGCACGCGGCACTACTAATATTTATCTGCTTCAATTAACTCATTCCGGACTCTAATAAATGTCTGCGCGGCCCAGCTTTGAAATTATGGTCATAGATTTGGAAAAGGAAAACGCGTCGTTTCATCGACCTGCAAGGTCACGGCCACGCCCGAGGACGACCCTCGGCCTCCGCCCGGGGAAAGTGAGTTACGTAACTACGCCGCTAAAGCATTGTGCGGTTTGTCTAAAAACCATAATAATGTTTACTTTTACGCGACCACTACTGTTTTAATAATTATAAGAACATTATATTATAACAGTCTCCTTTTTCAAACTTTTATGATATATGTCGAAGTCCAATTGACTCTTTTCGATTAAGTTTTTGAAATTGTCAGAATCAAGTAAATAGATACAGTTAGTAGATAGTAGGGTAGTAAGTAGATAGGATATGATTTTAGATTATAATCAAAAACTATAATGAAATTCTTTGTTTGCGCATCGCGCATGGCACTAAATCCGCTTTCTAAAAATCATTGACAATGCATTGTATCTGAGCTCGGAATTTCACTATAATATCATGTACCTTTACATCCTGTATTCAAATTAATTTGCCATGTTGGAGTTTAATAGCTCTTATTTTTTATTAATAAATAATAAGTCATTTCAATATCGTCAAGTTAATAGTCTTCTTTTAGAATACGTACAAAGAGACTTTTATAAAAAGACGGTTTACTCTAACTTTTTCCAATTTGCACTCATATGAACTATCCCATTCTAACCCGCCATCTAGGTATCGTAATTAATTACTTTGACAACTGCCATCTTGCGAGAGAAGACGAAACTAAGCGTGAAAGCTCACGTCCGTGCTTAGTAAGGGTTTTGTAGGACAATTTATTTCGGTCATTCATAACATTAGCGACCTTGGCGTGCCCCGTTTTATTTGCAATCATAACATAAATTAACAAGTCAGAATGACACTAAGTGACTTAGAGTTATTGTTTGTTTACCTAGAGAACTAAAAATGTTACTACTACAATTATACCTGACTCCAAATAGATACCTACACAAAATTCACACCACATTATAAACTAAACCCTTGCTTCGAGGCTGAGACAATGGGTCTAAATTGACGCTATCAGACAGTAATCATACTAGATTATGCTTTCATGTATAACCCTGACCTTCTTGATTGAAATAGGTATTTATGAAGATAAATAGGTAGCGACTCTTTCAGCAGTTTTAAATACCTAATTACTTATTAAGCTTTGTATATCAATGGTTAATACTTAATAGCAAAACACTTTTTAAAACAACAAATTACCTATATTGATCGGAATACGTACCCACTTGCTACAAATACAGTGTACGTTCATCTTCGATTATTTGCTCGTTAATATTCAAGGGACTTAAACATACTTTTGCGTTTAGCAAATATTGACGTCAATTTTAGAAATTAGTTTAGTAATATCCAAGTTTGATTTGTAGATTTCATTTGGAACTTTTCGTTTTGCAATTTAATTGTGAAAACGATTGATGTACCAATTATTTTTGTTTTGTAACGGCACCACGTGACAAATTACGATAATATGACTTATGAGCGTTCAATATGAAGACTTTAAGAGCATCAGCTTTTACTTTCACTAGTAACGTCTACCTTGAGTTAGCGAGACATGTTTACAACGCAGCTGCTGTACGCATAATGGGTGTCATTAAGGTAGAATTAATAATTTTGTGATAAGTAACGTCTCAGCTCGGTTTTGGTTCAGGGCCGCCCGCACAACCTCGTCATAAGACATCGCAAGATGAGCTTTGTCATCAGCTTAATTCTTAAGATCATGCGCAACTTTAATTTTTATTTAATAACTATTTAACGTTGACAAAAATCAACGATCAATCAACAAATATACGAAATTTATAAATGGGGTAAAGTTTCAAACGTTTTCTGATCATTTTCTTTATTTACGCTTTATGTGATAAATTAAATATAAAAACATATATGATATAAAACACAATAGACTTAAATATATATTTAAGTCTATAGTTTTGTTAATTATTATAAGTTGTTACGATTTTTATTCAAAGAAAAAAATTATATTAAAATGGATAATTTTTATAAGTCTTATATTAAAATGAATCATCATACTTAAAATCCTATATTTGTGTCTGTCCTATATTTGTGGTCAATGCTCGGCCTCTCGAAAACATTTTTCCCATTTAAACAATAAACGCCATGTACTTCTAGAGTTTTCTTACAAAAAATTATACACGTTAATATTAGTTAATTCCGAGCTTGCCCATTAAGCTGTGGCTCCCGGTTGTTACGGCATCAGCTCTCACCCATAATTGTGCCAGCATTGTGATATTTTTAATGGACCCTGTAACCGAATTCAAGAAGGCCCTCGAATTTACAATGCTTACACTAAAACCAAAATAGAATTTAGAGTTAGCACAGCGGTATAGTAGTAACTTTAATTTAAATTGAGAAAATAAGTCAGCTTGAGGAGAAATAAGAAAAACGAAAAATGTTGACCTTACCCAGAATTTGAATTGAAATTTTATTTTTAAAATATTTATCATCTTTTCATAATGAAAGCAAACCAATACAGTCCCACATTTTTTAAATATTTCTTCACCAAAATATATATAATAATAATTTTAATGGATGGTATCTAACATCAATTTAAAATTTTATTTCAGTCCATATATGTCCAATAATGCATTATGTACGCAATTGGACAGTAATAATACCCATTGTCGAGTACAAATTAAGATTGCATTATAGTAGTTAATAGAGTTATTACGCCTCTTAAAGTAATATACAACCTTCAGAAGATATCGATGTGTATTTCGTAACGCATAATATACGTAATAAGTAAATGCAAAGGTTGTCTAAAGGATAATAACCATAATAGCTTCGTACCTTTCGTCAGTATCCGCGTATTCAAGCTTTCCGAACGTACATAAGTAGGTAAATAATAACGATTCAATATTTACATTATATATAGTATTATTATTACTAATTTTAACTATTACTTCTTGAAATATCCTTAAACTCACCAGAGTTATTGTAAATCATTACAATACATAGGTTTTATTTGGTTGAGCAGATGCTTTATCAGTACAGATGAAACTAATGACAATGATTTATCTGGCAAAGTCAAAATATTTATTCAGCTCTGGTGTATATACGACAATTTACGCCATCTGTCCCTAAATCTACTGGAGGTCTTGTCCTGAGAACAACAGGCAAGAAAATCACCAAGATGCGGGACAAACCTTTACACCTTATTCAGAGTTGTTTGAAAAATGTTAAAATCCTCAGTGAATTTTGGTTTATTAATAACATAAATGTAAAATATTAGAATATAAACAATATGTGATACTTCTTTAGAATCACTTCGTTTTGAAAATGTATGCCAATATTTGAACATACAAAATATTATCATATATATATTGATATGCAAATGGTAAAATACAATATTCCTTCAATAAATCCCTTAGTGAATCACGTGACTTGACTTCGTTAATGGCACAGCTAACACCCAACAATAACAAGACATATGACAAAATAATGTAAAAATAACTAAGGTACACCCCGTTTGCTGTTCCTACATAGCATACAAACCTTATTTTTAGCAGCTGAACTAAGTCTTTCAGATAAGGATGAATTATGAGGTTACGTGTAGTTGTGGCCGCGATCTTAATTCCTTAAAATATATTTGATTCTACACATTCATTATTTTCTTCATTAGCTTTAATTTGTGTGACAACCAACTTTATATTTGGTTAAGAAAATTTTAAATACTTTTAATTTAACAAAAGATTTTTATTTTCAAACTAGCATAGAAACTTTTGAAACTGCACTATTTACATTTTCATAGTCAGTTTTAGTCTTAATTTTTAAAAAGTAATAAGTTGTTATCTGCAAACAATATCATCTCACGCGAGTTATTTGTATGGAAAGGGAGGTCATCTATATAAATTAAAATATACAATTTCAATTTACCCAATATAGTTCGTTCATCAAACGGATGAACGAACGCCTGTCAAGCGCCTGACCGAACGGATTGTCAAACGCCTTTGACAAAACAGAGGTTACTTTGAGCATTTTGTCGCAATTCCCAAGCGTGAAACATGTTTCATAAGTGCTCGTCTGTAGTTTTTACCGTTAGTGAATCCGAACTGTCTATTATGAAACTATTAATTTCTCATAAAATGAGAAAGTAATTGATTCAGCTTTTTTTTAATTTGCTTAGAGATGGCAAAATATAGATGGGACGGAAATTATTTGGGTCACTGCTATCATCAGTTTGTCAGATTATCTTCCATTCTAAGCTAGGTGCCAATTTCGAATGTTTCTTAACATAACTTTAACATTTGTTTTCAAATCATCTCTGTAATAAAGTGAATAAAATAAAAAATAAAAATCGATCAAAAAGTTTTTAAGTTTTGTGAGACACGAGCAGCGGTTAATTTATTTTGGGAATATTGTAACTAAATATTTAAAAAGTAATCCAAAGTACCAATGAAACGAATGAGAGTTTACATCATTACATGATAAATCCTATTTTTATCCTTTATTAAGAACTTTCTCCCTTATATTTTATTGTTAATACACGTGTGGTATGCCTGTCAAGCCGTTTTTGAGTTTAAGTGAGAGTAACGAACAACAATTAATTTTTATAAAGGTACTATGCTGCTATTTGATTGCTCCTTAAATTGATCCTAGGTACAAGTAGCTACGAGAAAATACCTTTTTTACCAAAGGTTCGATGAAAATTTTCCTAAACGTTCATCCAACACAGCCTCAAATTAAGAACTATCAAATAGGATACTTTGCTTAGAACAACTTAGAAACTTTAAAACATTTTGGTCGCCATGCCTTGAACTTGCCCACCAATATTTATATTTCACAATGTTTCTTCTCTATCCACACAGATCCAAAACGACGTTTTGCACTTTATTATATACAATTCGATTTATTCGACAAGAAGTATCGACTTGATCTCAAACGAAGCATTGGGACAGTTTCACATAATTCATTTACGGTCATGACGCTCACGATAGCTCATAAATTAGTCACATTAAAATCACAAGACCTGACTTTTGCAATAGAGTCTTCGTACCAGTTGACTCTGCACGAGCGTTACCATACGCTAGTAAAGCTGAATTATTAATAATTTTAGACATAATAATTTTGAATTTGAGGATTTTGATGATGATTTTGAATTTGAAGCACCTACATGATTTTGAGCATCTACTAATAATGAAATTAGTCGTTTTTTATCTATGTTTATTCTTAAATTTTAGAACATTAACCTATTCTCCTAAATGAAACTATCTTTCTAAATTACATTTAGAAAGACAATTTCATTTAGGTGAATTATTAGAACATGTATTTACGCTCACACAGGGATTCAATAAATAATGTTTTTTGGTGAAAGGCATTTATTTATTTCGCCGAATGATTAAGGTTAAATTAAACCTCAGACAGGAGTACCACAAATATGAAATTTTAAATTTAGCATAATAATCAAATATTATTTTATTTAAAACCATAAAATATTTACAAAGAATCTCGTGGCTATTATTTACTTCATATGAAATTATATATATCCACCGTTTTTTATGTGGGCTGTTCCGTAAAAAGACAACCATTTAAATTGTATTTACTTGTAATTGTGTTGTCAGCATAGCTTGCCTTGATTTTTTCATCGTTCACAACTCGTCAATACGTTAGCTCCATAACCGCTACTATCAGGCCAAATTCAATTCAACCGCTAATTTTGTTGACTCTGTATCTTTATCTAAAATAAAATTTAAGAATATTTAGTATAGAAACATTAATTCAATTATAATAACAATTGTTAATTGTAATTCGATAAATTAAAAAAAACCAGTCATATCAGCTTATCAGCGCCATTTATTGAGTTCTTAGTCTTTTTAACCCAGGTATACATACATATTAATTACTTAATACCAAATTGTAACGTACAAAAAGTCACAATATCGTTGAGGTTATAATTGACGTAATTTTATACATTTATTGAGGTGACTAATAAATGAGTCGAAAAGGCTTACTACGCTCCAAGATCAATTGTGCAATTTAATGTTAGTGAAATTTACTAGATACTTTTAAAACAATCGCACATCCGTTAGTCTGTCACCGCACAAGGCTCAAGATGATTGTTCGTCGTGTGAACATTAACACAACGCAACACTCATTACTGATATTTGTGCAATTGTAAGTAATTATTGTTCTTACTGTTAGGCGTCAAAAGTCAATAGTACGTTGTAAGTAGGCGTTGGTTCTATGGTTGCTGTGATTGGATCTATAATAAGTTAATAGCAAGCACAATGACAGGTATACATTTATATAATTAGGGACGAATAAAGTTAGCTCTAAAGATTTTAAAATTTTTAGTAAACAGGCGGATTAAATTTTTTTTATTTAATCTTCATAAATTTTTGCTAGTGGTTTAATCCACAAAAGTATTTAAAAATGAATCCAGAGTCTAACAACCTGAAATTTTATTAGTGATTTATAACATGTTCATTGTCATGTGGGATCACTCAAGTCTACCAGGTGACTGTTTAATATAAAAAGCCCATCCGATAGAAGGTCCTTGGCACAGTTGGCGACCTACGCCGGCGCCACCACCGACGCCGAATATGTTGTCAGCATTCATCGTCAAAATCTTTATATATTTCTGTCGCGACAAAATAATTACAATACTAGAGGCGAGGTTTCGTATTAGTTAAGTATTTAAAATAAACTAAACAATGCAAAAGAAATAGTGAGACTTTTTTCAAATAAAACTACAAAACACCGAAAATTCAAATATTTATACAAAAGTTTGATGTAAAGTTTGAAAAAAACTTTAAATAGGGCTTTTTATATATATTTATTTTATCAGTAAGTGAGTGACCTTAAAATCCAACTGCGGAATTTTATCTGTTCTATCGATGAGAGCAGGGTAGGAACTCAAGCTGAATATGTATCTTGCTATATTCAAATGTTAAAGTCATCTGGGGTCGATGTGGTCCAAGTTTGATAAAGAATGCTAATCTTAATAAAGAAGTCCAGTAAGCCCTCGGATTATCATTTTATTTCATTTACCAGTCTGCGGGCGAGGCTGGTAAATGAAACGAATATTAATACAATAGAAAGACAGTTATATAATACTTGTATGAATCTACTATTTATTAGACACAAAAAATGATATTTATTTGTGCATGTATTTGCATACTTTATTATGTCTAATAAATGGTTAGGCCTGATGCAACGCTAAGAATCTTCGAACGTTTCTATATCGTTGCCTGAATCCAAGTTGGTCAGTATAGATTCAACAGACTACTTACTTTTACAACTTGGCAATTAGCTAATTTTTTTACAGCTAAGGTGCTAACCACCCAGTTATTTGTTGATCCACTATTGTTATATTTTACATTTTACATTTTTTATTTTACAGTTATATTTTACAATAAAACATACTAAACAATAAAACATACTAAATTATACTTTCTATTAACGCAGATGTAGATAGGCAATTTTCTCGATGCGTTAGCGATTAGTCCTGTTGATAATGAGCTCTTCATTTTTAATGTGCAATAATATTAACGGAGTTTCTCCTGTGCTAAATAACATAGAAGAAATAAGATATTTAATTAACAAATTTATGACAAGACTGACATTTAACACTACGATCACAAAAAATATTATACATAGGTAAAAAATGTTCCATTTGTATAAAATACGAGCTCGAGATGTCGTTTATGGAGATCCGGATTGGCTTAATTGATGTTTTTATTATTAATTTGTTAGTTTTTCGAAGAGCATTTCACGATCACAAGAGTTGTTCACATCTTCGAGTTACACAATTAAAGGTCACTGTAGGTTACGTAAGAGTATCGATTGCACTTGCAACACAAGCCTCTGTGGGTATACATATGCCATGTTATATATTCAGTAGTCTTCAATGTCATGACCATAGCGGTACACGACCTAAGGTTTGAATCCTGTTTTACCAATAACAATAACTTATGTATGATTATTACAAACTAATCAAGTACATTTTTGGTGCTTACCGTTTTTAATTAATAAATTTAAAATTTAATTACCAGATATTATGCTAGTTTTAATTTACATACGATGTGGCATTTCCCTTGAACTGTTTCATCATCGAGTTCCTCGTGGCCCTGAATTTTAAGTTCATGTCATGTCATGTCATATTTTTCATGACAGTTTCATAATCCATTTCGTGTGTAATAGTAAGTATCATTTCACAGTTAGTATTGTGTTTGTAAAGTAAACGAAAATTATGTTAATTTTGGTAACCATACTATGATGAATTTAAATGATTCGAGTGAAATTATAGTCACATCTGAAAAGATGAACAGTTCATAACTTCAAAAATACACCTTATTGCTACTGAAATAGTCGTCATATCTACAAGTAGGCATTTACATATTTTGCTTTAAGTTTGTACGTCGTTTTAAATACGTAAAATTACTTTATTAAGTTATTGGAACGTGTGACTATTATTATATCCAAAAAATATTTTAAATGTGTCCATTTGACGGTCGACAGTCAGTACCCCTTGTATTTAAATCATTGGTCCCGGGTTCGAATGCCGTTCGGTAGGAGCATGTTTCTATGACGATGTGTACGAACATTTATTCGCGAGATATGCTTGTTTGTAGTGTATTTCATATATTTATTCCTAAAAATATATAACAAAAGCTCTGAATAATACGAATGTGAGAAAATATTAATATATTTGTTATTAATAAATACGCTTTAACTTTGCTGCTTAAACTTCAATTAGTTAACTAATTAAAAGTAGTAGTAGTATTAGTTAACTATTTAAATCAAGCAATAGTTTAACTAGAAGGTAGAAATTATACATGAAAAGCGAGTAAAATATATTTAGTAGTTATCTAACCAAAAACCTTTTTTTTTCTTTCAGGACCAAAGCAATTCTTTTACCGAGGACACAACTATTTCTACAGCGGGCACGTGCCCGAGCTGGCCAAGCGGAAAGTGGACTGGCTGGACGGCCGTAACATCTGCCGCGAATACTGCATGGACCTCGTCTCAATGGAGACACAAGAGGAAAACAATCTAATTTTCAAGCTTATTCAGCAAAGTAAGACCCTTTCATTCATATGACAGATTCAGACCAATTGATAGGTAGATGGTACCGAAAGTACAATAATCTTCTCTTTACACAAAATTGTTACACTAAACATGTGATGTACCGTGAACACAAGAAAACGAGTTATGTAGAAGTGTAAAAAATAATTCAATTGAATAGTAGTGATAATAGGTAAAGAACTAAAATTAGTTCTTAGAATTTTTTATAAAATCTAGGGACTAAATTTTCGCCTTTTCCACCTAACTTAAATCCGATGCCAATCTTAACTATACTTTACTTCGCACCAATAGCGGTCTGATATGCTTACACGGCCCACGCGGACGGACATGCACTGTATTTTGTACTAAAGGAGTGTATGCAACCCTAACAATACTTTGTACCGTTGTGATCTTGCGGTAACAAGAGGACGCATCCTAATGACTTACAAGTTAGCAAAAGTCTTAAAAGTAATAACTTTTGTTACTCATAAAACAATTCTTATACGGAACTTTAATAATAAGATACTATTATAACTAATATTAATTGCTGCATGTCATTACAGATGATGTGCCTTACATCTGGACATCGGGCCGTCTCTGCGATTTCAAGGGATGCGAAGCCCGCAGAGATCTTGAGCCCAAGAACGTCTTTGGATGGTTCTGGTCTGCTAACAGGGAAAAGATGGCTCCCACTAACCAGGTAATACTAAAATTCTCAGAAGTATTTTATAAAATATCATGTAGGTATTAACTAAATAAGCGTGTCTATAACACTCCACCATTCAATTTTTGTCATAAGTATTAAGATAAATGGTAAATCCATTACCGTTTTGTAAAAAAAAAAACATATTACTAAGACTTACATGAATACTACTATTGCCATTTGAATTTTATATTTATACAGTTTCTAAACTACCAGATCACTAATAAAACATTAACTGCAAAACAGTACATTACGGTAGGTTGCTATTAAAATTGTTCAGGAGAGGGATATCTCAGAATAATTATAATAATAGATATAACAGAATGATATTAGTACATTGCAAAAGACATGAAATATATAGGGGTTTTAAGTAGTACTATTTAACAATTCATTATATTTCAGATTCCCAATGGCTGGGGATATAACCCGTGGTCCCAAACTGGCCACAAGAAGCAAAGGCAACCTGACAACGCCGAATTCGATATCAACGGCACCAATGAGTCGTGCATGAGCGTGCTCAACAACGTCTATAATGACGGCATTGCGTGGCACGACGTAGCCTGCTATCACGAAAAGCCTATTGTCTGCGAGGACTCTAGCGAACTCCTCAATTATGTAGCTAGCACCAACCCCGGTATCCGTCTGTGATCTAGTTAAGTAAACGATCCAAAACTGTGACAAACAATATTAAATACCGTTTAAAATGATTTAAAGTTGTCCCTTTAAGAACTCTCTATCATTTATTCCAATTAGCTAGTATTCGTTCAGAGAAAACTTCACATATCTAGGTACCTCACAGTTAATTGCAACAAGAAGGTAGACACTTTGTTAATAAACTCTATTTTAGCCCGAGTTATATTTAAAATAGATACCATTTTATTTGTATACAGCTGAACCTAATTGTTTATTGCTGATTCAATGAAGACAGTTTTGGATTGTGAATTAAGCACTAGCTGTTGTATCAGTAATTCGTAATTTAAATTTTAGTACAAATCAAATTACTAGTTTAATAGTTCAAATCATAACACCGTATTTATTCAAGAATGAAGACGCATTTAATAAAAGACGTACCCTTAATTCGCTCTACAGCACTCCAGATGAGTTTCCCAATTATCTAAGTTATTTCAACCCCTTTAAAATAACAATATTTTTACTGCTGATGCGTCTGCACGCTACCTTCTTAAGTTTGTTCGTTAATCCAGCTGTGGTCAATATCTTGCTATCCAATTAGCAGATTTTCAGATACCCAGATTAGCAATTTAAGATTTATGTTACTTAATTAGACTTATCCTAAGGGAAAATTTCTACTTGTATATAAAATAAAAATAAAAATTAAGTTCGTTTTATTTATTTTTTAATCAAATTAAGCAAACGTGATTTGATTTTGCAAGTCACAAGCTCACAGATATACTAAGATATTACTCTGTACGAGAGAGAAACCAATTACAAATCAAATAGTAAGGTTTATTATCAACAATAAAGTATAATATATATAACTTTATTATCGACAAATGTTGCTTTCAGGAGCAGTCCTGTAAATAACATTTGTCGATAAAGGAGCTTAAAAATAAACTAAGGCTGAGAGCTTAGGTCGCGCACTTTGCGACTATTTTGCTTCAAAGTTTGGAAACCTATGCTCTAAAAGATTACACTTAAACTAAAATAAAAATTGTTAAATCACAGCAACATAAAAGTACTAAAAAAAATAACAATATGATCCCCGAGTGGATCAGAATTTTGATGAAAATGTGGAACAACTATTTATCAGTTAATTTAGGTGAATTTTTGGATGGCAATCTATGAGTAGCTCGTCCAACAGATTTCTGGTCATGATCCTTGTATCTCTCGCACATATTAAAATCTTTGAGTTTGTTATTTATAACTTCTAAGGCGTTGTATCTTTTCCCCTCCATAATAACATATTTGTTTAAATACTTTTCAATGTCAGCTTCTTTAAGTCGGTACTTTTTGTACTTTAGTCGCTCCGTAGCATATTCTAACACAGTGCTGCCATCTTCTGAAACATCGCTACATTCCTCTTCAGTTACTATTTGTGGAGCGGCAGCAGAGATGGCGCTATACTCAGCTAATTTTGTTTCAAAACTCATAGTGGGTAATTCCGAATCAACCAATGCCGGTTTAAGTGAGCATGCACGATGTTTTCTGCGACTTATATAATATACTTTAAGATCTGAAAACATATATCTGATAAAAAAGAACTCATATCTAGCAATTTGAGTGTAGGGAATAGTTTATTCATCGTAATAAGCGTCGGTGGCGCTGTGCGTACGTCAGTTATATTTTATAAGGGAGGCAGCAGTTCAATTTACGCCATGAACCAATGTGTTATCAAATTGAATTCCTGTTTATTCGGCGCTTTTAGGGTGAAGTAAAACATCGTGAAAACCTGCACAATCATGTAACGAAATTCTAGGTTGTGTGATAAGGCAACCAACCCATACTTGGCCAGTGTGGTTGACTAAGGACTAATTGCACTGATTTCGGTTAGACTCGGGCCCCTCGGTGGGATCATATATGAGCTGGTGTTAATGATGATGAATAGTTTATTTTAAATTCATTTTATCCTACTCATCTTCATTCACTGAAATTGGCCTTCATATAAAATACATATATAATCTTTTTAATGTCATGTATATTTATGGATGGTACCCTTTTCATACTTTACTAATGAAACAGTACCCTATGGTTAATAGCAATGAAAAAAATATATTTACTGTCCACATAAGCAGTTATGTTTTTCTCCAGAAAAACTGGCCACAATTCCAATTCATTTACAATGTTGACAAATTTATTTTGTTTTAGCTCCAGGTACAAATCACCAATAATCTGTAACATTAATTGCTTTGTTGAGAAGCTGTTCAAATCTTGAAATAAGAACATAAATTTTTTAATGTTCATAAATGTGTTTGTTTTAATAAAAGTTCAGCCATAATAAATTTATATTAATGTTTACCCTACTACCTTAGGTCTTATGTTTAAGTCTTGGTTTAAATTTTAATTAAAGTATGATTTCAATTCAATTTACAAGTATGAAATTCAGTTTTATTTTTAGCATATCAATTATTCTTAAAGGACAATAGACGAATTTGTATGGCACTTGACCATTCGGCGGCAGCGACATCTTACTATTTAATTTAAAATAGGATTCCCTACACCAAACACATTTTGTTTTTGTTAAAACTTTTAACAATGCTTGTTTTGGTCTAGATAAAAGATTTCAATGTTAATATAT
The DNA here is from genome assembly GCA_943193645.1 of Acentria ephemerella. Classification (NCBI taxonomy): domain Eukaryota; kingdom Metazoa; phylum Arthropoda; class Insecta; order Lepidoptera; family Crambidae; genus Acentria; species Acentria ephemerella. Next base: position 4,703,420 of record OW971875.1, on the reverse strand, counting down.
TATATTATATTTAATACTTGTTCTAATAATACACGCCTTTTAATCTAGATTCATTGATGAGCACCCATAGGCTTGGATGCCCATTATCTCGTTTGAATAAATTCTTATTTGTATAAATAAATATTCATACTAACAATATCATTGTATTTTGTTGTCATTAAAGCAACAGGTACAAAATAGATGTTTAAGGCACTAGAAATTAATGACCGAGCCTTTTCTATGGCTCCACTAGTCCACTCTGTACCAATTATATTTTTAATTTCACATTCTTGCCTTAAAATCTAAAAAAAAACAAATTTTAGATAAGTAATTAAACTCCATAATAAAGTAATTTAAAACAAAAATATGAAGCTTACACAGTTTTTAAAGAATATTGTTAGCCACCTTGTTAAAAAAACATGAATAAATAACTTGATATGGTTGCAGAACTTGTTAAATACATACCTTGTCAACAGGTGCTACACCATGAAGGCTAGCTTCAAATACTTTTGTTGGAAGTTTCTTGTATGTAGAGGGTAGATTTATGTACACAGTTTTATCAGTGTGTCTCAAATAAACTCCATAATCAACCAGCCATATCAAAAAATTGCTCTCCATGGAGACTATTCCACGAACCCACTTGTTCTTCCATAATACAGCAATATACTAGAAATAAGTTCAAAATGTTTTAAGGGTTTATCTAATTAGAAACATAAAGACATCAACGCTGGAGAATGCAATATAACAGCATACTGCAACTTTTTTCTGTTGAGAAAAAACTATAAATTTTTATACCCAATACGAATACTAGTAGCAACTCGTTGTTTCAACTAAGTTTAAACTAAATCTAAACAATTTAAAATTCTAATATGAATCTAAACTAAATATAAAATTGACCGCAACATCCAATATGCCACCTTACTGGCTCGGATTTTGATACGGTGTCAACAACTGTTTCATAAATGAAATAAGTTTTACCTGGCCATGGGCAACATGGGCAACTTCAATTTTATTACAGAATGTTGTGGATTCTACAGGCTCATCAAAGTCTTTTCCGTCTTCTTCAGTAACACAAAAAAATGAAAAAGGGTTGTTAAAAGTTGTTATTAGAACATTCATATTGGAATTATTTTGTACTTTTGATAGTACAAAATTACTGACCAAATACGTTTCTATCTATGCAAATTAGTATACACACAAACAACAGACAGAAAAATCTGAATATTTGGTGAATTTTTAAACTGTCAAACTTTTTGTAAGAGTAATACGCGGGAACGATTTTTTTGTACTGCTTCATTTTATTTGTCCATTAAACAAAGGTATAGAACATACAGCCAAATATGATGTATTTTATCAATATGACAATCTATTTAAAGTATGTTACTTCTGTTCTATGTGGTGGTGCTACTATGCTTAAAGCAACTTGTTATAGTTAAAGAATTACTTTTTGTTTCGAAAACAAATAGCCAACAAAAAACTACGGCACTTGAAGGAAATGAACGCCTCAAAAACACGAAAACAGAGTTCTCTTCTAAAAATGACAAAATCGGAAATATTTCTCCCCTACACGTAACGCCGTGCTAAGGAAGTGGAGAAATAATCCCCGTAAAAAGTCATTAAGTGAGAAAATAATTTTGTACCCGCTCAGAGCTGGGAAAATAAATGTTTTGCTTGAATATAATACAAACGACAAAAAATACGTCCCAGCAACTTTAACGACTTTTGTCGTATTACAGTTTAAAAATTATAACTTTTAAGCATAACCTATGCTAATATTTAAACATATCGCATCTTTACTTTACTTACTTTATTTTACTTTACCGTATTGAGGAAATGTCAAAAACTGATGGTTAACTTTTAATCATATAATATATTTTGTTGGTGAACAGCCTTAGGGACTTACTAATGGAAATGGTGAATCTACAAAAGCGTGCTATATCTAGCGTCATAAACAGAACCCTACATAGAGTAGGTATCTAAACAAAAGAAATGTTTTTTGTTCAAGAGTGGTTTAAACATGTAAATATCAAAGAACTAAATAAAAGGTATAAAATATTATAATTGAAAATTGGTTGGTAATTGAAAAATAGAAAATCGTCTAAATGAAATGCAAAACTGCAATTTCTTCAACTGTTATTTCGGATCACTTTTAATAGATGGCGTTCGTTGGAGGTAAAGTTTAGCGGGTCAACTAGTTGGGTGCATTGTATAGTTTAAACTTATGATATTTTATAAGCTTGTCGCAGGCTTGTCACAAAAAAACCAGTAAGTTTAAAATGACGTGTCAAAATTTTACGCATTATACGAATTTTGTAATGTAACTATTTAATCGGTTAACTACACATTAATACACACGCTTTAAATCGTGGTTATACTGTACAGTAAATAATTTGGACTTGGAATCATTTACATGCGACCGCCGCGCCCATAACATGCAATGAGTTATGTACTAATAGTCGTCTATGGTCGTGTAGATAAAATTAAACCTTATTGCATCGTCACGTCAGTACAAAAACAGAATCAAAAACCTTTTTTTAAGGAACTCGATTAGTAAGTTCTTTTTTATCGTAAAAATTTAACCCTACTGCCGCTTCGGCGAATACTTTAGCTTAGGCGAAGAGGCGACGGAAGAAACTCCTCAGCTTCTAAAATTTATAATGACATATACAAATTGGTTATGCCATTTTGTGTCAATATTCTTATTATTAAAACAATTATTATTTTTATGAATCGTCAATGAGCAGCATAAAATAAGATAATCATTTATTTTGAAGTAAGTTTTCATATACAGTTTTTATTTTGATAATTGGCAAGTCTCTAATATCGATTGGAAATTTGTTGTAAAAACGTATACAACGTCCCATAAAAGAATTGTTTATTCTATGGACAAAAGTAGAATGATTGCAAAATAAAAACGGTATTCATTTCGGCAGTGTTCGCTCAGAAAAGAATTCCCTACGCCATAATACTATGAATATTATTCAAGTTAACAATTCTAACCGTATCTACATCGGTAAGATGCTTAATAGTTTTAACTGCATATGCTGCAGAACTCATTTTCCTGCTTTTTTATATGTAGACCCCATTGCAATTAAGCATCCAATATTAAGCATAAGAAAACTGTTGACTGAGAAAGATTCAATTTCATACCATTTAATTGAACGTTTGTTCCTACTTGTTTTACATTAGGCGTAGTAAACGTAATTAGTGACGTAATCAGCCAAAATTAGCTTTAAGATAGAAAGTAGAGTACTCTAGATTTAACACACTTACAATGATATTAGTAGGTAGGGTAAGGACCACATGGCATTGTATAATGTCAAGAAAAAGTAAAATTATTTCTGTCTGATATGTCGGTTTATGAATGATAAATACATTGTAATTGTAATAACTCTAAATTACAGCTCAGATTTTCAATTTCAGTCCTTCTTGATCAACAATAAAAGATAACAATTTGTTATTTCATTCGTACCTAGGTTACTTTAAGTCTATAAGCCAGCTAAATATCTTAATTAACATCAACAATGAAATTGATAGTTGGAAATGTCAGTAGCATCGCTGCCGATAACAGAGCCGGTCATTGTTGGTGGTCTGTTACTAGGGTCACTCGGATGTGACAATTAGTGGCGTACGTGCGAGATGCGGGGAGGAGGTGCGCTGCTGTCGTCAATGGAAGCGGCGACGGCGACGCTCCCGACAGCGGCGGGCGCACGCACGGAATGCAGCGGGAGCGGCGCGGGGCGCGGGCGGCGGCAGCTGCTGCCGCCGATGCCTGCTGCCCGCCAGTCAGCCGCGCGCCGCCGATACGAGTGCTTGAGACGCGAGCCACGACACCTCCGCCGTACGCAGGTATGTATTCCTCAGATATGACTCACATTTCCTTTGCCGCCTCGGTACCAACGCTTCGAGGGACTCCGTCGGACGATACCGGCTCCTAACCTGACTTACCATTTCAATCCGCCCACGCGTCGCAGTGGGTCATCATCGACGGCGACGGCCTCGAAGCGGTGTTACGAGCGCGATGAACTGTCGTGTTTGCCAAACGAGAATCCCTAAATACTTGCCGGTCATCGCTTCTGCGGCTTTATCAGTGTTACATATTTATTATTTGCCGCGACGGTGCGGTGAGGTCAGCGGGTGCGCGCGGCAAAGTGGGCCTTATCGCGTGGGCAGTAGGGTCGCAGCAGGAGTGTGCGCTACGTCAACGACGCGGGCGCGTCCGACCTCGAGCTCTGCTCTGTCTTTGCTTTGCTCTTGCGTCGTCGTTCTTAATAACTATAGATAGGTGTACCTAATAACATGTTGCACGAGAATATCCAATGATATATACTTCGAACCGCCTTGCCTATATATACTTCTTTGTTTCTATTGTCACAAAAGTACCAAGCTTGGGGCAACGTGCAACATCTTACTTCAAATTCCATCAATTTAATATTTTTATTATTCGATCAAAGAAACGTAAACAATCGTTAAGCTAAAAGGTTACAACTCCGTCAATAGGTTTATATTAATGCTAATTAATAGGTGGTTAGTTTAATATACAAAACCTATTAGAAGCATTTTTTATCAAATAAGATAGGTTCCTAATTAGGTGTTTATTGTCATTGAACTTTTTCAATTAGCTAAACTTTGAAAATGACAATAGATGTAGATTCAGTATCCATAAGTAAAAAGTACAATAGATGCGCTACGAGTTATTAATTAACCTATTATTGTTATAATTGAGGATGCGATGGTTATTCATTACAATCCATCGGTAAATTGTAAATTTTTAACATTTAGTTTCACTTTACTGTTTGGCCCTCCGAACCATCCCTAGTAAACTAAATAGGGCGGGTCCCAAAGGCTCCTTAAAAGGTAGATAACTAGCTATGTATCAAGTTAAGTATAAAATGCTACTGCGAGGTCATCTCGGCGACCAAACATTAATAACTATTTTATTAAAGTATCTGCGTGTTAACTTGAAGTGCCTCATAGCTTACACGTATCTGCTTTTAATAGTAAACATGATAACTGTTGAATATTTCTTGAGACGTTATTTGTTTCACTGACGTAGGTGTCGACACGTGTTACATTGAGCGCAGGCTGTATCAGGGTAAATATTAAGTTCTTGATATATAACGAACGCCACACGAAATGTCTGTGGAGCGTGTACGGGTTGCCCGGTGACGAGGGATCCGACACTCGTCCGATGGTGTCTTCAGCAGCAGCTCTGTGCGTGTTAACTTTACTCGTGCGTTCCATCTTCAGTCTTATCTGTTACGTTACACGCCTCAAAATGGCCTGCTCGCGTGCCGAGGGTTATTACTCGGTAGACGCATAGCTAAAAATGTTCCCGGCCTCATACCATTAGTGTTCGTGCCGTTATAGCGTCTAAGTCAGAGCCGGTAGGGACATAACTGCTTGTGCGACGTTGGCGTAAACAGTGTTTCGATGCCGCTGTAGGGTCGAGATCCCCGACGCACAAGAGTGAAAGTCGGGGGGTGGGCCGTGGGGTGGCGGCGCACCCCGCACAAGTGGTCGACCCGGGACTTCCAACTAGGATTTGCTAAATCTGCTGCTTTTACGCCGTTGCTGGCGAAAGAGCAAATTACTGTTTTAGACAGATGGAACGTATAACTATTATTAACTTTAAGCGATGTAATTAGGGATAGATATATTTAGATATCTAAACCAGACTTACTACCAAAAGGACAAAAACATCTTAACCTGGGCCGGGCCTTATAGGTTACGGTTACCGCTCTCTCATAGAGCCGTAATAAGCTGCTTTGACGCCCTTGCTTGTAGGATTAAAACAGTTAGTATACAAAAGAAAAACAAACAATAAACAAGTATTAAACAATTAGTTTTGAGAATTCAAAGAAGATGTGAATTACACTTTTTACCGGCTAACGCTCTAATTAGCAAGAAACTCGTATAGCTATGCTTTATACCACCAACAAAAGGGCACTATCATCTTTCGTTATTCATGCATATAATATCAAGAAACTATTTTGAATTAACTCAGGTATCTACCAAAACAATGATCTCCTTGTTGTCGACTTCTATTTGTTTGTCTATTAGTTTAACACTTCAGTTAGTTTCCGTACGAGTTACATAATATTTTTTGACAGTCGTAGTACATAGAGTTGTCAACTAAACTCGGTGACTATTATTGTCTTCTTATCGCTGTAAAAGTGACGATCACTTACTTAATGATGGCTGTACCAGGCAGATGTTGATTAGCATATCATGCGTTATCCTAATCCACATATGATATTCTATTTCTATTAGCACAGAGTACTTTAATTTTTAAATTTTCGCTCCTGCCATTACAAAAATCTCTCTAATTTTCAATCGTAGAAAATATTATATAAGTGGAAAAAAGAGATGGAAAGATGGATGAATGGAAAGAGTGGTTGGAGGAAAAGTCACCTTAATATTGATGTCGGCAAATTTTACTGAAAGGAAACATTCTTTTATTTTCAACAATAATTATGACAGCATAGAAAGATTGCCAGTTCACCTGCTTGATCCCGGAACACTACATTATTAACATAAGTATCTTAAATAAACGAAAGACGAAGAAAAATAATTTTAAAAATAATAAAGAACTACGCAATATTTTTCAACAAGACGGTGTTCTAGCTCATAATAGTAGTTTCCACTAACCAAATTAATTTATTCGTTCAAGTTGCCGGGAAGATCTCCTGCTCTCACGCCGCTAGATTTTTTTTGTCGAGTATTGAATTTGGTGTATAAAGATACTACGGGTAAGTTGAAGAATTGAAAACCGAAGTCCAAAATATTATTTTTCTTGATCTTTTCTTTTCTTTAATTTAAGATACTATTACTACTAGTTAAAAAAGATTAATCCTTATGGATGACTTACTCGATTCGTATCATAAAATTTTTTTTTCTTCACATTTCAACGGTTCCATTCCCTGCGGTGAGGTCATTTTTTAAAAATCATAAAATGCAGTTTTAATTATTTTTCAAAATAAAAAAAAACGTTTCGTTTTGGTAAAATGTGTCATAGTGTACATTAAGGGTACTTTTTCTCCAACCGGTATAATCTGTGCTTCAACGACGAATGGAATAATGAAATACGGAATACAACTTACTATTCCTGAAGTTGACGAAATAAGTTTTTATAATGAAACATTACGCTATTACGAAATACGTGTGTTCTAATTATGGTCTACAACTTTAAAAATTATCTTAGTAGGCTTGCTGTTTCCACAAAAGCCCTTCTAGGCAAATGTGTTTTGTTGGTATTCCATCGTCATCAGACACCTTGATTATTATCCGAGGGTTTTTGAATTTTTTTATAACTGTTTGAAAGGTTTATCTACCTAACTTCCTAATTATGCTATATGTAATTTTATTTAGTTGAAACTCATTGTTTAATTAAAAATAAAATTATTATACCAAATCACGTACAATTTTATTAAACAGTGGTACTTTGTTACAAAGTTTAATTGATGAACAACAAAGAATATATTACGGTGAAGTAGCCAGGCAAGTGGCATGCCAAGAAAACGAATTGGCTACGTTACTCAGCGCAAGAAGCGACACTTATGTGACCGCCAAGTTCTTAAGGCTGATATGTTTCTTTTAAGTCGATCTATAGATACAGAATTCAATATCATCGATAAAGAGCCAAAAATAACTTTTCGTCTCTTACCAACACGCCGCGTGGTTGCGTTGTGGTACTTCACTAATTACGGTATACCTTTACAATGTAAAACTGAAGAAATTTGAGCAAGCATATTTATAAGCCTAGTATAGGTTATGCGGTAGTCATCGATAAGGACTTCTGTGTAGCTGAATTTCAGAAGAGTTTAAAAAAAATTCAGCCCGATAATAGCCGCCTTTTAAGCTGACCTGATATGTGCCAGTTTTACGGTGGAAATTCGAGTGATTTTTGATTTTTTTGCACAACTTTTTACCAATTTTGAGTTTGTAAACTCAAAATCTAAATTTGAGTTCAGTGTCATTTCACTGCGTAACAATCGCTACAAGCAGAAAATATAATCATCATCATTAACAGCTTTTACGTATATAAAATGTAGGCTGTTGGATTGGGATGCATCCCAAATCCAAATTCTGAAAATATAGAACCATATATAAACCACCACCGTACTGTGCCTTCGAAAAATAAACTAAACTAAAAGGTGAAATCGTTGTTTTGACATTCGATCAGATCAAATACCACTGACAAAAATTGATACTGCTCTTTAGAAAAACTCTTGATATTATTATCGTGTCTTCTGCCTCAAATATCAAATACATCTAACCAATACTGTATTTTCAACAGTATCCGTATGACTAAAGCATTACGCAATCAGCTGAAGATAAGCAGACATCATCAATATACCAAGGGGCAATCGGGGGGAGGGAACTATTGCACGCAGATAAGGGCCGCACTTGCGTATTAAGTCTTCGTGTTATATGTATAATATTATTATTTTATTAGGTGAATGTTACAATAACCAACAATCTACAAGCCGCACGATTGGCAGGACGAATGTAGACAAAATAATAAAATAAAGTCAAAGACGACATATTCTATCAATTTTGGTGCATATATATACACTTATTGAACGTCACTCTAAGTCATCTGTTTGTAAATCTACAGCGAGGTCTTGTCCTCAGAAGAACAGGCAAGAAACTCAGCAAGATTTGTTCCTCCCTTTAAACGTCATTTGGAATTGTTATAAAAATGTTAAAAGCACAGTCAATAACAAAAAGCTTTTTAACATTTACAATCACAGAAATGTAAAAAAAATACAATTATGTCTAATAAATAATAGTGCCTATCACACTCAATTAAATGAAATTGACCAAACCTGATACATTCCCGGGCCAATCTTAAATTAAAGAAAAATAGGGAAAAATATTTCTTTATTCTAAAGCTCACTTACTATCTAAAGAAGACAGTTCACTTAACTTATGAATTGCTCAAAATGAGACCCACTTTCGCGTATGCACGACTGAATTCGCTACGTGTAAATGCAATTACTTTATTTTCATAAGTGGCCAGTTCGAATATTACGTCCCATTTACGGTAAAGTTGAACAAATATTTTTAATATTCACAGTAACTTCATATAAATAAAGGCGACTCCTAGCAATTTTAATCGAGGAATACATCTATGCATACGTGTAAATTTATATATATTGATATTCTACAGTATAAACATTAATTTATTTAAATAAATCCCTAAGTGACTCAAATGCCTTGAGCTTGTAGATGCACGAACAGCTTTTTTTTGTAAAATAAAAATATCTTTAATGTCAGCAGTTGTGCCCCAAAATAAACTACCATATAAACTTCTAAGAAACCACTTTAACCACTAGAAATAACCAAAGCAAGCCAGTACTGTGAAACAGCAGTACTGGTTTACTACATCACATAAAGACAGCATGCTTATGCTGAACTAAGTTTAATATGTGGAATATGAGGATACCATTCAACATCGACATTTTTAATCACATTCTATCATCAAACTTAAATCTAAATACCTTTTCAAGTAAAGCTAATCAAGAACGACAGTGCTAAAATTTCCCTAATTTCTGCTTATTTCCTCATAGAAGTCTTTTCTTTTTAAGAACTTATGCGGACACGCAAAACATTATTAATTTTGATTTACGCTAGAAATGTTCTATTGTAATTATCTTGTCTAATGCTCCGTATCATGGTCAATAAAATCCTTCTAACTGCACATGAAAACAAGTGCAAAAATTAGTACCAGTATCAAATATCTTACGAGCAGCACGAATTTATAGAAGTGGGGCTACAGCTTCTTAGCATTGACAGCAAAAATTACAAATTCAATAAGTTTTCCATGACGACTCTATATTTTTCAGCGTGTGCTGTCAGCCAACACTCAAGAGTTATAATAATAAATCGCGTGGCTAATTAACATTACTTGTCCATCTTTAAAATGTAGTGAGTATTAGTATTTTGCGACAGGAATTGGAATAGTTTCTGTCTCGCGGGTCTTCAAGCTAAGTAAAAGCTCTAACACAATCATACAAATTTGTAGTGCCATATTTAGTGGTGGTTATGTAGTATTATTTATGGTTTATATCATGATATAACTCTACATGTTTCATAATCATCATCAACAGATCGTTGATCCATCTTGTGAGAGGCCTACCAACACTGCGTCTCCCGGTACGCGGCCATCACTCGAGGACCTTCTGCCTCAACGGCCTCAATTATAACTTTTAATTTTACATAAGAATTTATAATCAAATCTCTGAGTATCTGTGAGTTAACAATACCATTAAAAGAGTGACTTGTATAAAATAAATGACAAATTAATAAACTTTTTGTAGGTAATTTAATATTTATAAAGACACGATACATACATGGATTACGCTTTTGTTATCTGAAAAAGGAAAACGGCGAAATACCGCGGTACATAAGGTTCTGAGAGTTGAAAATTCCAGACTGAAATCGCTTTATTTTTTCGCGGTTAATATAAGAGTTTATGCATTTTACGAAAGAGTGAATAAAGATTGATATACAGTTCGAATTACCTTGGCATTGACCACAAAAAAGATGATAATACTGACTTTCTTGTCGTCAAATGATTGCTTTAATAAATAGTTGTGAATATTGTGGGTCCTTCTTAGATATGTTGTATCTTTGAGCGTTTAATGAATTATGTGTTCACTAACAAAAATATTGATAATATAGACAATGACTGCTTTCTCCTAATACAGAGAGAGACATCAACAGATTCAACCTAAATATAAATAACTCTTAAGAACTTAGTTTAAATCGGTAACACAACTTAACAAACTTTGTGGTGGGACCACTTACAGTGTTTTCTTATAGTATCGTGTATCATAATTTCGGCTATGAAGCAATTCGCTGTGTTTCAGTGTGAAGGGAACGGTAGCAAGTGTAATAACAAGGCATGGTAAGCATTAATATCTCTTGTCCCTTGAATCACAACGCATCTGAATCTGAAATGATTAATCTGCTTGTTTGTCATGCTTTGACAGACTTAATGTTTACGCTAAAACAAAGCAACTTGTAGAGAAATTTCTCTCATTTTTTCAATGCTAAAAGCATCTCTATGAATGTAAAAGTAAAAGTAAGAGTGTATATTGCATATGTATTTTGACGACGCATGTTATTTTTTATACATTTTTTAAGTAAACTTTGTTTCAATTTTTAAAAAGTTTAGTGTTCTGCGACTTATATGCCCTAGAAATGACATCGAATTGTATAGTAAATCCACCATTGATACCGAAATCAACAGAACAAATCAACTGTCTTTATTGCTACCAATTAGTACATTGATATCACTATTTTGTTATACTTTTAATAATTAATATTATTATACTTTTAATTAATTATACCTTATCTAGAAGAATAGACCAAACTTTATGCTGACGATAGATAAACATTAGCATAAAGTGTCGCCTTTATGCATTGCATAAATGAATTTTCATTTAAAAATGTCATTGCATTGCATTTCAAAGTCAAACATGTATCCTTATGAGTCAAAATGTTTTTGTAGTTGCTTGATTCAGGCCATAAATATAAACATTATTGGTATCAATGATTCTACCGGCAATTTTCAAAACAAGAGTTTCTTATCGCCGCGTAAATTATCTCAACAATACCAGTTGTATAAAAATTTGGGAGATTTAAAAAATCTACTATCTCCCGCATCAGTAAAACTTAATTGATGATGAATTTGTAATGCATAATAATCTGTGCATTTCGTCGTAAAAACAGTAGAATACCTACTGAGTTCTCTGGTCTTATGATGCTCGTACATATCTCATAACCTACGAAACGCTCAAGCATAAATGCATAGTATTATGGGAATGCTGGTCTTCTCGACACAGGGAATCCTACTGTGTGATGCTGTTACAACTGCAAACAACTATGTATGATTATGCTTAAGACCCTAAAATTGTAACAGTACTTTAATTACTAGTTTTACTCAAATCAATTTAAAATAAAATAATTCAGTGTTTATAAGTCGGTATTTAGTTTTGTGTTAATCTTTTTTATCACAATTTTGTGTGGTAAATTTAGATTGTCGACATGTCTGTTGGTCGTTTCTTAATGTAATAAATATGTTAAAATACTTTAAAAACTTAGAAAATAGTCTTAAAAATATTGGATAAAATAAAATAAAAAAAATAATATATAAATTCATTAATTAATATTATAATTATTATATTATAAATTCTATGATAAACTCCTCCTTTTTTTGAAGTCGCTTACAAATCGTTTAAAGGGAGTTTTACGGTCTTTTGAAACAAGGTTTATGTTAAAATTACAAGTCTATTAAGTGCCTCATGCAGTGTTGTCCCAGGTAGCTGGAATGTCATGCCATGTTTAGTTGTTGGCCAGTTCTTTGAAACTATAATTTCTTGCGCTAATTGTAATGGTGGTAGCGTGACATAAGCAAGGAGTTTTTATAGACTTGACTTGATCATTGAGAATAATTTTAACGTCTATAAAATCATACTTTTCTGTTATAAATTAGTTTATAATAATAAATAAGCTATCAAGCAAAATTCAATGAGATTGAGAGTGATTTTTTATGTATATTAAAAGCAGTATTGTCGACTTAAATATAGTTATAGTTGTTGTAGGTATATTAAAGTTAGTTTTCTAAAAGATCGTGTCGAAGTCATTCAAATTTTAGTTCATAGCATCCTCCTATACATAGGTTATTGAAAGAATGAATACGTTGTCGTGCACCACCATACCTCGGCGGCAGCTGCAATGCAGCTGGCTCGTGCTTTTAATCTTTTTGCTGAGCGGGTAGAATCCTGCACACTGGATCCACGCCATAATAGACACGTGGGGCCACCCCGCCCGCTCCCTCCACCCTTGCAATATCTTATGTGAGGCTCGTAACCTTATCATACACTTTGATGAGTCATTGATCTGGGAGAGCGAAATTACCAAATCGTCCAACGTTCAATATTCCCGTGGACCACTCGCAGTTACAGTAACTTTGACTAACATTGTCACTCACAAAGTCCATTAAAAATTCAGCTAAAATGTTTTAAAAAAATTTAGACGTTCATGTATGGGCATATTGGATATTTTTGTCTCAAGGTGATAACACCTTTTATATCTACCTATATATGTACCTCTCTATATATGTACCAAGTTGAATAAAATATGTTGACATTTATTTTGACTAAAAGTCTATATTACATTATGTATAATTTATTATACAGATAATTTATGACTTAATATTTTCTATAACACAACTAAGATTATTATAACACGTAAATTTTTCACACCATATCTTGTTGAATAACTCCACTCTGTTAAATATTGCCCTGGTTTTAACACAGTTTCTCAGTCGATTTCTGAGGCCATTTCTCGTTTTTTCGTGCTTTACAAGCAACTTATAGGTATAAACGACGGATAGTTAGGTAGGTAAGCGGCGAGGAGTGGAGGCTGGGCGACCTCCCGTCGCTCCGTAGCCGGAGGCCACCTTGGCAGGGGGTAGCAAGCAGCTCCTTAACTCTCGTCTCGCACCTAAGACCGTCTTGGCCTTGGCACGAGCCTAGCGAGATTTTGTGTCGAGATGTTGTATCCAAACTGATACAGTAATTGCATAACCATTACGCTGTTTTACATTATTGTAAATCAACATTTTACACACAATTCGAATGGGTAGAATAGGAATCTAACTGTTTAATTAAGTGAACCTTTTTGAAACAACTTCGGTAATGATATAACGTACAATATTTCTTTGTTTTCTACATTTTTATAAAAATTATTTACCTATTAATGATTAAATAACCTACTTAATAAAATTCTAAAAATAGTTACTCATAAGAAGTAAAAATAATTAAATTAACCTTGAACATAAGATAATTTGTTTACGTTTTTCGGGCTTATAATTAATGTTAAGCTGAAAATTACTACAGCTATACAATAATACAACCGATAACTTGGATGTCATCTGAAACTTTCATTTTTTTAAGATAACGTTATCAACCATATAGCCTTGCTCTAGGGATTCTGAGAAGCCATCTAAGTGGTGTTTGTACGTATATTAACCGCCCCGAGTCGCTCACATATATTCGGACCTGCCTTTCTCTTCGTCTCAATATACCTATCTACCTGGTAAATAGTTTCACTTGAATTTATTTGACCAAAACACTTTTCTTGTATGTAACAGTAAAATACCATACCAAAATAGTTTCATTAAGCTTAGATTTATCTCCAGTGTGGTGGTGGTATAATTTATTAAAGCCGGATGCTTTCATTTTCAATATATACATATCCCCCTCTGGAGAGTCGTGCACGCGATGTCACTGAAACGAAAAGAGGTCGTCTATGTCGGCGGCGACGTTCGCATCCAGCCAACAATGAGGATCGTGGTCGCTCGTGCCAGTGCAATATGGAGCACGCAACACACGTTAATCTGTGTGCAGATAGATACTTGTCGTATGTGGCACGTATTGTATGCGTGCTTCGCTCTCGGGCGGCCGGCTCCATCCATGTGTTGTCGCCTTGTCGACGGTCAGACAGCCGCCGCCCCGCACTCGTTTCGCTATGACCTTACTGTGCCCTGTCTCTATAATACTCCTAAATCGACTTAGATAATATTAAAAACAATCGTATCTATACTTTAAGTAAGCCGTATAAACAAAAAGATGTCTCTCTTAATAATATTTTTCAATGAATTTAGTCTTGTCATGAGGAATAGTAGAGCATAAATAAACGTCAATTTTAAAATTCATAACTTTACAAAGTGACCAGGCTATTGCCTTCGTTAAAAATCGTGTCGTCGTCGACGTCGCCTAATTGGGACAACTCTACACCTTAATAATAGTGTTCGGCCGCGATCACTGCACAGCTACTGAAGTATTCAACAGTTCTTATGTGGATTGCGCGAGGCCACGCACCACCTGACACGAGAGCAGCTGGCGGCCGGCTGCTTGCGCTTGCGCACTACGAAACTTGTTTCAAAGTAGACGTTTGAATAAGGCGGACCACCACCATCGCCTTCATCGAACAACGTGACCAACTCGCTAATATGGTGAATGAATTTATCGATTAATGTCCGAACAAATAAAATATTACCTTACTAGTAAACTTGCATAAAATGCGTTTATGAATGAACATTTTAGTACTACTGTTTCTAAGAAGCGGCGGAGAATAATCTGTTGGTTCACTTTGTTGTTAAGCGGCTGTCCTCTGGCGCATGCATGGTCAGTATTTTTCCGTCTGCGTCGAGAAGGCGACGACGTGCCTTCGCGTTGGCTGTTTATATGCGGCTTGTTGTAGGTACATAACTAGGTGGGCACACATAAGTAGTCGCGTAGGCAGCGCCGCCGGCGGCGTCGTCGCACGGCCCTGATAATTTGCTGCGCTTATGTTACTTCAACGGCTTCTTGCAACACGTAGCGGCCGCTTTCCTGGGTTTCTACAGTTTCTACGCCCTACACCACGCGCATGTACGTACTAACTACATATGCACTACACATTCTATGAACTTCCACGCACGACATCGATATTCTTCCTCAACAAATGTGTTAAAACAAAAATAATTAGTAAGGTCATCCAATATTTTTGTGATAATTCTGTTAAAGAAAACAATTTTGATAACTCTTCGCTCCAAAGCAATTTCATTATCTTTATTGCAACAACGAAATAACAAGCGCTTATATATACATACTAATACTTGAATTTGTAACTATTTATTATAAAAGTTATGTTACTCAGTATTACAAACAACAGTGACGTTTGTTATCAATTGATCCATTTTACAACGATATTTTACTATATGACGGCCGTCTGGTCGAGTTATTACTACCCCTGTCCACTCAGAGGTCCCGGGTTCGGATTCCGGTAGACAAATATTGGTATGATGAGTATTTGTATACGAGTCAGGCATGTTTGTTATTCATTACTTTCTATATTTCGCAGTTATCTATTCTTAAGGCAAGCTCTTAATGATGCTTACTCTGGGTTAAATAAAAAGTGTCATTTGTTATTGTTTATTTAAAGATTTATTTACACTCACAATAATGTACAAGATACAACTTGTAGGATTTGACAGACAAATTTGTAATGATTGCTCGAGTTTTTACTTTATATCGGATATCTTTTAACAACCGCCGTTACAAACAATTTCTCTGAGCAGGTAGATGGGTACCAGGATTTGTTTGATGGAAACATGCACGAGAAGTTATCTCGGGTATTTTTATAAATTGTTTTAGCTTTAGAGATTTGAGCTACAAGAAATAAATATGAAGACTTCTATGTGTCTCTATGATACGAATAAAATATGGCGATGTTTTAACACGTTATATTTAAACTATACCACGAAGTGAAACACATTGAACAGTTTGCGCTGTGTTTCTTGTCAAGTATTGTCGATAGTATGTTGTCATGCCAGTTGTTTACTATTGACTCATAATGAGAAACCGCTGTGGCTAACGCAAACATGTCGGTATGATTGTATTCATACACGAGTGGTGTCGATCAAAGCGAGGCGTCCATGACACCTAAACGAGCGAGCAGCACCTCTGCTATCTGGTGGTTTGATAAGACGCATTATCAGCGGGCCTCGGCGCGGGAGGACCGACGAGAGCGGCTGCGGTCGGCGGGTAGCGCTCGGCGGACATGGCAGCCGCCGCACATGTTGTGGAACGTGCAGCGGGGCCTGGGGCGCGGGGGGCCAGGGACGGCGTCAGCGGCACGCACACACCCGCACCGCCCGCGCCGACATGACGCCCGCGCTCGAGGAGCGTCACTGCGCCTTATCGTAGCCATCTTTAAATGAGCACACTGCACGCCACCCGCCACACGATATGAATTCCATACTTTGAGAACGCCGTTTCCACGATGGCCGGTGATTGTTGCACTCCTTTGTTCCACACGACGCCCAACGTCTGCTCCAAGGTCATGTTAATTACATCCGAATAGGTAACAGTCGTGCTCGTTAGTGAAACTGTTCCGTTAACCATTGTACATAATTATAATTTTTTTAAATTTAGATATCATACATCACGATTTACGCCGCCTCTGTAACATTTTGGATGGCAGCTTTCAAGAATAAAACGTAATTATTGCGACTGCCAAAGACGCCGCTTCGAATATAGTACGGCCGACATAGATTCACCTACAGCGTGTACATCTCCACACTAGGGTGTTCTTGCGGCGACCATCTGTATCGATCCCGGGAGGGAGGTGTGGGTCGACATCCCGTCGCCTACGTCTCTGTACAAGTAGAGCTTCCGTAAAATCCAGGCTAAAGGCTGTTGGGTGGGTGATAAAGGAAAACTGCCTACGTAGTCGGCCCCTGGCGGGTGCTCGCTGGGAGTGTGGCGTGTTGTCGCGCAGCTATATATAGCGCGTGTTGGAGAGCCGGCGACCGCGCCCGCCGCCGTGGCCGCCGCGCTGTGCCGACCACGATGTCCGACGAAAGGTCAATTGGCGCGCAAATTATTTGCGTCGCAAAATTCGTAACGACACAGCAGCAGTGCGCTGCTCTACTGTATAAGGAGATATTATTGAACACCATTTAAAATTTACACATTGTGTAAAATGCAGCACTCCATCCATTAATAGCATTGAAGAAAAAAATATTGTTGGTCGTTGAAGACATACATTCACGATATCATTATTGAACGTAACAGCATCAGCGCTTATACGAACAGCGCGCGTACTGTTATCGGTATACACGTATCAGTATTGCCTGTTTTGTAGGTATGACTGATTTTTCTTAGACAATGTACAGAACAAAATAGTGCTGATGCGGTTAGTTGTCCTGCACTATTACAGCTGTGTCCGCCGATCATGGACATCTGTTACATTCTTTAGTGCTAGTTAAGAGGAACGGGTTTGATGCAAGAAGTGCCTAGATAGTAGAGGCCGCGCTCGAGGTGAACGCTTCGAAGGTACGTCGCTGCTACGTGGTTAGTCACGCTTGGAATGCCTGCACGGCCGATTCACACTTACCAACACCTACAACAAATCTCGAATGTGACATATTTACTCTTTATTTCACTTAAAAGTACATTTTTATAAAACATTATAACAATTATTAAGCGAAGATGGAGTTTTCTCTTAAGAGATCTCCTCCAGTCAACCATTGAGTGTGTTGGATATGTAAAGATGAGACAAACAGGCAACTCAAAAGTGCACAGTAAGTCATTGCTTTAAACAGAAAACCTGGCAGTAAAAAACACCTAAAAACACCTGTTTCTAATCCTAAATAATATTACACATAATTACTTTTAAAACTATAATGTAAAACATATACCTATAACGTAAAATATTTAAATATGAGCTACACCCAATTGTCTAACTCTGAATCTATCGCTATCGCTTTTATTTTGACGTCGTTCAATTCATTTCATTTTGAAGGGGATTCCCTATATAAGAAGACAAAGTGTATTTTGCTAAGAGAAAAAAAACAATTTCATAGATAAGTCCTTTGTTTTTCTTACTTTGAAATTTTCCAATATTCAAAAACAATTGTATTCGAATTCGAATGTTACTTCATACCACATCAAAAAGATCACGAATAGTCAAATAAAAGCATTTTACATGTGGAGTAACTGTTTTACAAGGCAGAAGACCACACTGAAAAGAATTAAAGTAAATTTTTCTTATTTTTTTTTATTTTGAACTTTTGTACCGCATTCTAAAACTTCATACCAATAAAGTGACATTTACATTTATTCTGAAAAAAAAAAGAAGCAAATGAAATCGCATTCGTGGTAGATATAGTACGCTATTACGAATTTACGAGGGACCATCTTCGCTTAACGAGCAAGAGGAAGGCGTTGAAAAATATGAAAGTTCGATCGCATATTTTCCTAGGTCTGGGCAAGAACACACAATTTTCTATTTAAATCTATAAATAAGTGAGTAATACATTAAAATTAACGACAACAATTAACTAATAGCTCTACATTATATTAATTAGGTCATATATAATAACTTTGATGTTTTTCTTAATCTTTTGATTTTGTTTTTTATTTATTTCATTCGCAAAGCAGTGTTGTGTTGACAATAGATCGGGGTGCAGCTGGCCACCGAGGGTTCATTGCACCAACTCACAGCGTTTGATATGTCAGCTGTCAGTATCATAAAAATGTTAAGTCCAATTTTGCTGAATTCAAAAAAGTTTCAAGCAACTTTGACTATACAGATTTATCCAATTGCAGCACCTCTGATAAGAGACTCTCTGTTTGTAGAAAATACTTCTATGGTGTGGCTCTACATTCTCTTGCATAAGTATTTTCTTTCTTTCTTTAGTAACTAGCCTTTTTTAGTATTACTATTACTGCTGTTAGCTATCCTAATAAAAACAAAATAAAATGAAATAAATTTTTGTTGTAATGTAAGCTTTAAAGGTTCCGTTCTAAATATTGAGGTAAAGACTTAAAAAGGGACTAATTGTAATAGACAGTGTTGTATTTAACAAAACTTAATATAATATATTTTTCAGATATATTTGCATTTAAACTATTATGCTAGTATGAATAAATAGGATACGTTCTCTTAAATTGGCCAATTACATGCCAAACAAAGTAAAAGCACTCGTCTTCAATGAATTGACCCGTAACCGCTATTCTCAGGAATCGTACTTGAAGTGACAAAAGTGAAAGAGGTTTACATTTTGTTTCTTGACTATAAACACGTTGTTCTTTCAGTTCTGCGCAAGAATATTCGTAGGCAGAGTATTGTTTCAATACATTGGTAGATAAGTTAAATTACGTACTAAGTGTTATAAATGTGATGTCATGAAATATTTACACCATAAATTGGGGAAAACAAGCAATAAATTTATCAGTGATGATGACTAGCAATTCCTTAAAATTAATCCAAAGAAACAGATAGTGAAGCATTGTCATTGTCGTGGATTTGGATAATTATCTTTACAACGTTGGCAGTAACTTATCTGTGCGTTTTGCGATGCCGCAACACTGCAGATAATTCTGCGTGCTGTTCTAAGCGTGTGCTATTTTTATATCCATTGTGACAAATAATGAACAGGCGGACATCACCCGCACCGCAATGTCGCATCGCATATACGGCGATACGTAGGTAGATGTCGACGGCCGTGGTAGTCGTCATCCCTGCATCCCCGGTAGTGCCGCTCTATAAATACACAGCAGGTGTGGTGTGAGCGGGCGCGCGGGGCGAGGGCATCCGCCTCTGCAGCGCTCCAAACCGCTCGCATCGGCCAACGGACCTTAGCGACCGACGCCATATCGATTGCGAGGGCTCCCCCTGCGGCGCGCCGCCTCCATTGTGCTCGCGCTGGGATGCCTTCTCCGGCCGTTTCCTGCCTCGGCCTTGTCGAGTTGTCTGCGGCCCCCGCGTCGCGCCCCTGTCCCACCAGTACGCGTCCGGCAGCTGTCTTCCACATAAGTGGTTCGCATCACGCGCTTCTCGGCTCGAATACGTTGCTATATCTCGCACCTAATATATGATGTCACATACTCAAACCATTAACCTATATAACATAAAGTATATGTTATATAGGTTACTGGAAAATGAAGGGACACATCCCTAACATAACTCCTAGAGAACGTCTTCACGGAAACTGCGCCTATATCAACATCTCAATCAATGGTTGTATAAATTATAAAGAAACACAAAGTTCGATTTTTTTTAAATAAATAATATCTATCACCGAATATATATAACTAGTCACATAGCTACATAGCTAGTTAGCACATTTAAAACACTGCCATAAAATAAACGTACACTATCTCTAAAATATCTCTTTCAGAAGTCTTGATGGTAATCATTGTCGTAATTATTGAGAAGTATAACTTTCAAAGTTCAAACTTTTTTAAATAAATTATGTCTTTCCCAAAAATTAAAGAGTAACATCGCTACATATAAAAAACGAATGTCAAACGAAATTTAAAACTCTTCTTTTAAATAAAAATAAAATATGACAAAACTTAAGGCTAAACTCTCCAGTTTATAACTAATTAGTTATATCTTCCTCTCTAATTTGTTTTTGGGTTGCCAGTTTCTGGTCAAAACTTAAGCTTGTGACTGCATAAACATGCAAGGCAGTTTAGCAGACATAGGAAAACTACGGCCCGTGTGCCATCTCCGACCTGCAAAGCATTGAAATCCGACCCGCGATCATCGAGCTAAAGTCAAGTGAAGTTTTCGTAACGTTCGAAATTTCATTATATTTTTCATTTCAATATGAATTTTGGTTAATTAAAAAAAATGAACTTTCGTTCTTAATTCAATAATTATTTTATAATATTGCACTATAAATTAGTATTTGATTCAAGAATGCATATATTTCGTTATATTGTATTAATTGGCACGCAAAGGAAAAAGTTTCCCCGTCCCTGGTTTAGAACGTTTCTTAGCATTTGAACTTCAAAACCCTAAAAATTCAAATATTGTGTGATTAATTCTCATACTTATTATTAGGTTGATACAAAAATATTAGGTAAATATCATGTACATTTTACTATAATTACATATAAAATAATTATACTTTCAATTTCTGAACTTCATTGATATTAAAACTGCTAATTAATGATTAATAAATACATATTAGGAAAACTGATACAGCATATACCTTTGTAATAACAATCTTTGCTCATTTCAATTGATGCCTTTAACTTCATTACAAACTTGTCTGATATATCGTAGGGTGGCTAATCGTCCTTCCTCTATGATTGATGACATGTTTAATCACCATAATGAAAAATTTAGACCCTAATTTTTTAAAAGAATTTATTCACAATATTTACTACAAATTTATAGACAGTAAAAAACTGAGTAGAAATTCTTCTGGAAATCGAGAAACGAAAGTAACAATGTATAAAGTGCTGTTTGTTTCGTAACTTTCATAAATAGATGGCTCCCTAAATGTGAGCACCAGTGGACTGGTAACGGAGGAAAAGTTGAATCTAGTGTTAGAGAAGTATTAAATCTCTTAACTATGCTAGGTTTTGATGAGTAAATAAGAAGTTAAATTTTTTATCCACCGCAATGCATTTCACCCTTACATTAATTATGCAGTTTTGCTTAATGAAGTTTATTTTATATAAGTATACTAAAATTAGAATTGTACAAGAGCAATCTAAACTACTTCTCGTCAAGTCTACTTCTCGATATATTATTTTATTTAATAGAAAAACTCAAAACAAACAATAGTTATGTAGTGGTATTATAGAACCATATAAATGATACTACCTGCTACGGCATAACGCACGAGGTGATTTTCAACAGCAAGCAATTGTTTTTTGTTTCAAACTTAGTAGTTAGATTGTTAATGGAAATCAAGATCAATCCATCCTACAATAAGCACGGCTATTTTGGATGTAAAATTAATTTGCCAAAGTATAAAATTTTTTCTGGACAGCAATATTGAAAAGTTTTCACTTTTTTTATAAACTGACATAAATCTAATACAGAAACTTTTAATTAAATTCAAGCACCTATGTAATATATGTGGTAAAATTTTGTAAAAATAGTTTATGTATAATTTTTTTATTTGATTTTTTCATACTGTGACTGACCAAATTTATTCCAGTGACTCTGGTCTCTGAATAAAATATATTTGTCACACGGAATCTGACGACTATTGGTATAAGTTTCATGTTATACTACAAAGCCTAAACAAAGACCTCAAATGCGGTGATAACATTGTTTGAAAATGCTTTCCCTTGGAGATTGTTTTTCCTATGAACCTGTCAAGCCGCACAATCCAGGCTGACAGTGTTTATAAATTGTCTTATATAGCTACGGCAGAGTAAAAGTTACCTTTACCTTTAGTGCTAAAATACCCACATAAAGTGTTATTTACAATACATATTTTTAGAGCTTTTTTTTGCTAAAGGCTGATATCGTTATCGGTTTATACCAATCTGCCAATTTAGAAAATAACTTTTTACGAAAATATCTATTTAAGCTTTTTTAATTTAAATATATAGTTATTTTAATAAAATACTTAATTTTGCGATCTCTTGTCAGTGAATTCGCCCGCAGGGCGTACCAAAAGTTCTTATACAGTTTACAGTTCTCATCATTTCTGACCGATTTGAATACGAGTGAGGATATGAGGTAGGTTCAATTTTACCCCTGAAAAATATATCTATAGATACTGATTCTAAATTGGCAAGGCTAGTTATTTATAAAATTTCATCTTATACATGGATAAGGCTGATTTTTAATGAAACAAATTTGGAAATGGTATCAGTCTTCATTTTTTGTCCTTATTTAGTCTGATTGTTATCAGATGTGCGTCCAAAATGCTATATTATTTTTACGAACTAGAAAAGTTACGGAATTACATTAGAAAAACACAACAATTCTTCAAGGGACCTTTTATAAAAGACATCAACGATACCCTTTTTTATGAATTTATTAAAGTTAGCAATACCGATTAATATCTCTCTCGTTATTTGACGCGTACCGGGTTACTTCTGTCGGCTGCAAAAACTGTATTGATGTAAATAAACCCAACTGTAGTTCGCCCTTTCAAAGATCATTTTATGTTGAAATCTTCTTGAGGTTTACTGGATAATAGTTATGATTAAGATAGGTTCACTTTAAACACAACTTTATGAATGCGTTGTAATAAATGTGTTCTTGGCTTTATATATTATATTTTGAAAAATATAGGTAAAAACTTTAATTAATTTGAACTTGAGTTGGGTTTTTAGTTAAGTAATATCGTATAGGTTCACACGTAAAGATGTAAATTATCATTGGTCTTCGGTCTTATTTCATCCTCATAACATAACGCTTATCGTTACACATAATTTGACTAGACCGTTTTCGAGCGGAGGTCACCCGCCGTGTCGTCAGCTCCCCTGTCGAGGAGGATGAAAAACATCAACAGCGAAGCATCGCACCGACCCTCCGCCCGTCCCGCACCCACGCCCTCGCGCCCTCGTCGGGGCCGATCGCCAGCCGCCACTGGCGCTTGCCGGTCGCCTGCCACCGCCGCCGTGCCGCCGCCACCGCCGCCTCGGCTGGTTCGCTCGCCTCGCCTCATTCAGCCGGTGACGCTCTCGCGCAACGCACACGTACCGGTACGATTATCGCGCGCCCCTACCTCGCTCCGCGCACCCCTCGCGTCGCTGCCGTGCGTCCTGACGAACGTTTAACCAACACCGACTATTGTTTTGTTCCAGCGGACTATGCTACAGCAGATGTTCTCGCCGGACTATCAAGTCGGCGAGATCGTGTCACACGTGCGCCCCTTCGAAGGACGAGTGTGTGGTGACGCTTCGTCAGAGGCCTCCTCGGACGCTGCCGACGAACCCGACTTACCACAGTGCAAGATAAGAAGAAATTACAGTTGCACTAAGTGCAAGTTCTATACGCAAAATCCACGTGTTTATCTAGTGCACTTACGTGACATTCATTTTGAAAAAATTAAAATATATGACTGCCCACACTGTGTCTACGCTTCAAGACATTTACAAAAACTTACAAGACATATAAAAATGATTCATGGAGGACCAAATACTACAAGCCCTAGGCGGGACATCGATATGCCCGCTATCAGCTATACTACTATGGAAGAAATGGGTTCAATGGAAGATATGCTGGAAGAAGTCGAAGAATGCGATGATATTGAAATAGATGTCGATGATTGTAACGAAGAATCGTATGGTCGTTCGACCGCCACCGACGCGTGCGGCGAACTTGACAAGACATCGACCAACGACAATGCTCTAGCGGCGTCCTTCAAGGATAAAAGCAAATATTTTTCCTGCAGTAAATGCAACTACGTAACTCACATAAAGGCGAGATTCACAAAACACGTCAAGTACCATTCAATGCCGATGATAAAATGCACTATTTGCGATTTCCGTTCTCCTTACAAATGGAATCTAGATCGGCACATGAAGAACCACGGTGGCAATGGAAATTTCAAGTGCTTCACTTGCAACTTTACGGCGGACATCAAGCAAAGTCTGACGTTACACGAGCTGAATCATCACACGCCGCCCGTGGGCCAATCAGTCGCGAGTCGTCGCCGCAATCGGGTGGGCGCCAGCGACATGGCAGACGTGCTCATCCTGAAGGAGGAGGAAGGGAGCGGTGACTCGCGCTCCTCATACTCGGTGAGTGTCGTGGCGTATAGCGTGCGAGGGGCCGCGCCCCGGAGCGGTGGTGACGTCACGGTTCGGTGTTATCGCGAGCGGAGCGCGCTGGCCTCGGCTGCTCTACCGGTGCACTCGGCGGCGCCCCCCGCGCGCACTTGCATCACGCTGGCATCTGTGTTTGTCGTCCACACCACTTGCACTGCACTGCAAGAATATTTTCGTCTGCACTGCAGTTAAATTAAGCAACTTAGTGTTTTTTTATTTTAGAGATAACTTTTTGTCTATTTTCTCCAGTACCAACAAATAGATACATATTTACCACATTTTGTAAGTTGTACCTAAATATGCAGTTTTTTTAAAATATATTTGGCACTTCACTGATAACTTATACATTATTTATTAATTTATTCATTTTAAATTCATGTAATCAGAATAGATAATTACGGTTTCATAACTTTATGACGTCTTTTACACGTGCACAATGTTGTTTGTAAACAATAAAGCCGAGATCCTACTACTTGTCAAACATTGTGTCAAAGTTGATTAGCAATATATAAATAAATAAGTACGGTTAGTCATATTCTTAAAATAACAAAATGGTGAACCTCAACATAAATAATCGGCAAAAGATTAATGTATTGTCATTAATTATCACCGTTTTAAATTATCATGAATTGTAAAAAACGGGAATAAAGCTCGTATTCAAATTACACGGCACCGCGACGAATTTATTCTAGTGTTTATGACACGATTTATCATGATTTATCGATTTTAAGCAGAACAATAAAAATTAATATAAAAAATATATTATAACAATATAAATGAATTACATACTTATATAAATTATTCGCAACTATAGGATATCTGTAATTAAAACAAAGTTGCTTAGTAAATTATAAATTATCCACATTTTGCACATCCAACATGTCCATATCCGAAATGAAAAATTTAATTTAATCAAGTCTAATTTTCACATCTTATATTCTACACTAAATACAGTAGTTTGTGATCATAAAAAAAATGTGACGTACCTTAAATATTTTTGGACGAGCTAAATATGTACATTTATGTTATAATAATAATTATTAGCGGGCGTGGTTAAAGTACTAAATAGTAAAAAAATATAACGAAGAGGGCACTTAAAGCCATGAGCAATAATAATATATCTCCAGCGACCTATTTCTGATAATTCCTGATGCTTAAATAGAAGTAAGCAGGAACCTAACACATTCACTACGGAATAACACACAAAAAAATCTTGTGTGTGCTGCAGCAGCGCAAAAAAATCGAACGTGGCTCAGTGTATATAGTATCTATTATCTATCTCAGGATCAATTTCGACCATAAATACAACTAAAATCCGCGTAAACCGCATAAAGGAATGACTGGTAGAATCCAAAAACATGTTCTGGTTTTTGGTAAACTTAAAAAAAACATTTTATTTTACAATGGACTGTCCCTTGGGGTTAAATGTCTATTATTGCGTAAAATATTCAATTAACTTTAGTAAACTTAAAAAATTCAATTCACCATTAGTTTTTGAACAAATATACAGTCACAGGTACAACTTAGCTCGACCAAAAGAAATGATGTGAGATAATGTCTTTATTCGTAACGATGTAGCTCTTTGCCTTCATCTTAACTGATGGCAAGAAATGATAAGGCCGAAAATGGAAGTGTGTTACCCGATTACTTTACCATAAAGGAACTAGCTATATTATCTCCAACTGAAGGAATACCAACCAATTTTGCTGTAAAGTTGATTGTAATTAAAATATTGTTATGGCGGCAGACTTAGAAAAGTTGTTATTATAGGTAACCAGTCGGTCTTAGAAAAAGCTCAACTATTAACCAAATCAAACTGAAAATTTCTTTACTCACTGGGAATTTTATCTTATTTATACATTAGGGGGGATAGTGAAATTTTTTTATCATTTTATCCGTTATTTAAGACTAGATTATACTTAGAATATAATATAAGAGCCTATTTTTATTTTACAAACGAGTTGTATTTCCAAATAATGTGAAATTATGAAATACCTAGTAGCAGCGCAACTTTGAAATTACAATTTTTATAATTTGTAATTTCAAAGTTGCGCTGCTATTAATGGTTTTTATTAAGATATTTTTTAATGCGTTGTTTTTATAAATACAATCACTAGTAGGTATAACTGTAGCCCTCCAGTAAAAGAATGTTTTCTCTTATTACAGGACATGGGTCTACAAAACGCTGAAAAAGACATAATTAGCTGCCACAGCGATTCAAATGATGCCACAGATACGAGTGCCAAAAAAGACGCAGTTGATTTGGCACCAAATGGACAAAATCAACTGTCACCAAACTACATGTCAGATGAGGCAAAATCACAGAAACAAAACAGGAAACCTCCAAGACCACTACCACCGCTCATACCATTGCACGCATCAACACCCAATCAAAACAAAACATCAACTGGGGAGCCACCATTGAAAAAATTCAAGGAAAATAATTGTTCTGATGTGACAGATTCCAACAAAAAAAACAAATTTGAAAATTTGTCTGTTGATATTAGTCTAATACCTGTGCATAACAATCCTTCTAATAGTAAGGAAACAGCACGGAAGAAAAATGAATCATTTTTCGACAAACTTAAAGAAAGACTTTTAACAGAGACTGGTGAAGAAGGGTCTCTAATATGTAAAAATTGTGGTTTCGAAAGCAAATGCTTGTCAGAACATTCCGTACATGAAAAAAATTGTACTTCACATTTAAACCGCATGTCGACCAACACTTTACTTCCCAGTATGAGTTCAACACGTTGCCAAAATTGTAGGCACAGGTGCAAATCTAGTGCAGATCTATACGTTCACATGCAAACTTGCATGAAAAGTGAGCTAGTCAAAGACGACACGACTATGGAAATAAAAAGTCAAGACAGTAATGATGGTGTTATATCAACTCAAGATAGAGATATAGAACCACATCCGATGGAAAATGTTGTTTTCGTTTGGAATAATATTAGTCATAACCCAAATAAATATGATACTCCGTTAGATATTAATATTAATGATGATTCCACTCTTCCTGAAATAAATAGAAGCTATGATCCGGATGTTACTGATGACAACGAAGGCATGAATTTGTCTCCAAGTCAAGCTATGGGAAAGAAAGTTTTTAAATGTCCTCATTGTCCTTTCTGGGCGTCTACTGCGTCAAGATTTCACGTACATATTGTAGGGCATTTGAATAAGAAACCCTTCGAATGTTCTCTGTGTAAATATAAATCTAATTGGCGTTGGGATATCACAAAGCACATCAAACTAAAGTCAGCTAGGGATCCAGATCATAATGATGCGAAAGTACTTATGACGGACGAGACCGGCCGAAGAAACTACAGTAAATACAATAAATTCTTAGCTATGTCAATACCAAATGAAAATGGCGAAAATGTATTTCATTATTTAGATTTGAATGCTTCGGCTGATGCCTCCATGGAAATGGATGAACCGTTCAATGATATGAGTGACACTATTAATACTAATCATCCACTTGATATACAGCCACTGAATTTACAAACATACAACAATGAACAACAATATGATTCCAAGAAGCCTAAAAGAACTTTATGGAAATGTAAAAGATGCAATTATAGGTAAGATCATACATTAATAAATATTAATAATTTTTATATATTAAGCATTAATATTAGCAATATTGTAGATCAATAACTATTAAATTGAAAAGACATATTTTAACCGGGGTGTGACACTTACGACCTTACACAATCCAAGTAACGCCTCTAACCTATCCACCGAAATTCCGTTCTTGGAAAAACCCTTAGAATTTTTTTCTAGATTTGCTCATACGAAATACCCCGTCTTTAACCTTATTGTAAATCCAAGTATTCGTATAATGATATAACTTCAAAATTTTGGTCCATCGAATAACCAAGTTTAGAATAATAAATCGGTTACTAGAAGAGTTTAGTAGAGTACCAATTTCTCGTCGTGAATAGAACATTTTTTATGGTTCACATAGAACACATACTCGTTATCATCTTTAAATAGGACTAGAAATTGGTGTATGTAAGAATTTTATTATAACCTTAATAAGTACCTTATAATACCTTTAGCTACTACAGAAACATGTCCAGAAGAAATGCATTTCATTCATGTCATGCGGTGATAGTGATTCCAACAAATGCAATTAATATTACATGTATCTAATCTATGAATTATTTGTATTTTTGATTTCCAGAGATTCGTCTAAAGAAGCTTTATTAGAACACGTACGTGAACATTCGCGGGCTGATGGAAATCCAGATGATACGAAAACGCTTAAAAAACCTGATAACCCTCCAGACCCAGCAGACTTGGCATATCGCTGTGGTCACTGTAACCAACTATCAAACTGGAAGCACGTTATACAGGTATATTTGATACATACTAGAAACTGTTATAAATTACATTTTGTTTTACAAAAACATTAATCATTCACTATTCACTTGCAGAGACATTGCCGTCTGAAACACGATGGCGTTATAAAAGTAATAACAACAGTGAAGCCAAAACCAGATTCATCAGTATCGTTGAACGATATCAGTGGTGATGCCTGCAACAAATGCCCCTTTAAGACCAACGATAAAAAGTTGATGTTAGCACATCTTCAGGGACACCAACCTTCGCCACAGTCTATATTTAAATGCTTCTTCTGCCCATTCTTTGTTAAAGACGAACACGAGCTTATACAGCATTTGACTATACATGGAGTGACTGAGCCAGAAGAATATATTGCTAAAGCTATGGGTCGAAAATCTCCATCGGCTGAGTCAAGTACTCCAAATACATCGTGTGGTAATAAACGACATAAATGTACTGAATGTCCATATGAAACAAACAGTAAATCGCAATATATGTACCATGAACAATTCCATCGACTACCTGCTGACACACCTTATAAGTGTCCCGAGTGCAATTACAGTGTGTCCAAAAGACATTTACTACATCAGCATCTACGGGTTCATGGAATATTAACGAAAAAAAATGAAACAGAAGCAGAACTTGAAGCGAAGTTGGATTCAAAGATTGAACTGTCAATTAATCTTGATGAGATTCCATTTGTTTGGGTTTCAGCTAAAAATGAATTTCATAAAATGTATAAATGCCGTTATTGTTCTTACGTTAATTCACAGAAGTGTAAAATTCCAAACCATGAAAAAATACATTTTATCGTTTTCGAAAATACTGATGTTACCGTTTATAAGTGCTTGGAATGTAAATTTACGTGCGATAGTGCCATACGATTAGCTGAACATTCTAAAAGTCACGGTGAAATATACGGTCGCATTTACTGTCCCGTAGAGATTGATATTCCAGATGAAGAACAAATAGCTAAATTACGTAAAGTTATTGAATCTGAAAAGATTAACGTTTCCGAAGGTATATTGAAAGAAGAAAAAGCTGTGAATGAAAATAATGAAACAAAAATTCTATACTTTTGCCAAATGTGCCCAAGTAGATTTTTCTCTTATGATGAGCTTAAAATCCATGATAAATTTCACGACTTATCATTTCCACATAAATGTAAAAGTTGTGAATTTTCCGTTCCCGAAGAAAGCGATTTATGTACTCATGCTGCTATTCATACTGACGAATATCACACTAAAACTAAAATGCTTAAATTCATACATAACACACACGGCGCATATAAACAACCAAACCTTGAACTTGTGCACTGCCCAACTACATCGGAAATTATGTGGGTTGTTTTACATCCACGTAGAAATTGTGAACCTGACAATACCAGCAATAAAAGAACAAATGATACAAAACATGTCCCTAAACAATACCTATGCAAAGAGTGTCCTGCAAAGTTTTTCAAAAGTTCTGCGCTTAGTTATCATATGGGACTCCATGGCGGGGAAGGTGATCATAAATGTAAAAAATGCAGTTACGCTGTGAAGAACATCGGAAATTTGGCTAAACATGAACTGTTACATGAAAATGAGGGCAAAAATACTTGTGACTACGAATCCGGAGAAGATATAGATTATAAAAATATTCCCTTATCGGGAACCGACCTATTTCAAAGAAAGACTGAAGCTCAAAAGAGAGTTCTTAACGACAAAGACAAATTAGTGAAACCAAATGACCATTTTCCACCTTTACTACAAGCTGACCCTCAATTTGGTTATTTAATGCATGGAAATCCAGAATTTATATATCCAACATATTTAAAAAATGGTCGTCAAAAGGAAAAACGATACAAATGCCACAAATGTCCTTCAGCATTTGAGAAAAGAGAACAATATAAAATACATTTATCACTACACGGGTCCAAACAAAGATATAAATGTGAACTATGCGATTATTCCGTTAAGTATTACGCTAATTACGTTCAACACATGAGAAAACATCAAATGAACGACGAAGCATTGGCGGAGAGAAAGAAAAATACTAGTGGTTTTATTGAATCCGAACTTCAAGAAAATAAAAATGAAGATAATGATAACATTAAATTAGCAATAAAAACTATGCCAAAAGGAATACCGAAAAGTGATTTTCAACAATTTTCAGTTCGTGACCAACAGACTCTGCGATTATTGCAACGCAGGCGTTCCATAAATAGCAATAAAGAACAATCATCACCCTCTGAAACATCTCCTGCAAAAGATCGTAAGTTACATATTTGTTTACTGTGTCCATACTCAAATCAAAGGCAAGACGCACTAAATAATCATTACAGGAGACACGATGATTTCGATATTCTTAATGTTGGAAATCATAAATGTTCTCACTGTGACTTGGTTGTAGTTCACTCACATTTCCTTCGTGAGCATTTGAAAACTCATTTTATGTATCAAAAGAATCTTACCCCAGAATGTTATGTTGCCAATGAGGATGTAAGTTTCACTATAAGTAAAGTAGATGATGAAGAGGAATCTACTGATCTCAAGTTAGATATAGATATACAAACCGAGAGTAGTAAGTGCAATGAAAACAAATTATTTGTCAAACTCCAAACGGGAGAACTTGTAGTAGAATAACTAAACCTAAGTAATAAATAGATATATTAATGTGGAAAGTTTAGCGAGATTGTTTAGATTAGATTTAGTATAAGCCAAATAAGAAATTTGTGTTGTTCACCAAAGTGTAGCTTGCCATATTAGGTTGTAATAGTCCTGGCCATTATGGGTACTTTGATGGATAATGTAAGCTCAAAAATATGAATGTGAGACCACATCTCAGTAGCTCCTATAATGGACTTCTAGCCTTATTGAAGCAGCTTCGAAGTTTTGGACCAAAACTAAATTCAAACACAAATCGTAATATTCTACTTTTATAGTTCCTGTCTGTGAGTGTGGTTTAATAAAGTTTATCCATTCAAAACTAGTCTAAATTTAATGAAAGGAACTTCATATTGTTACCAACCTACCTATATTTACATTAAGCAGTTTTCCTATTTATAATTCTGGAAAGACAGTATTTTTTAAGATTATTTCTGCTTACAAAATTTTAACTAATGTTTTTACAGATACCTATAAAATGTTCGGAAAAAACCAGACAATAATACCATTATGCATTCTCATGTATTTTATTACCCTCATTATATTCTATTCAATATTTTAAAATGTAAAGTAAATGGTTGATGTTTACTCAGCACTATTTTAGTGTTATTGATAATGTTTAAGTCCTTATGCTGGTAAGAATTAAGTAAACACCATTGTAAACTATTCTAAAGCTAATCATTGCACTTATAATTTTCATTTATACATAATATCCATGTACAAAGAAAATCATTTGTATAATGATAGTGTCACCTGTGGCCAGGTCTCTCCAGGATTAATGTCAGTTAAATCTTTTATAAAAGAAATACTTGAGTCCTAAAGGACACATTCCTGTTGTTATCAAAATTTTATTAAAATATATATTATTTTAATCAACAAGTGTTTTAATGTTTATTTTCTACATAGAGGCGGTAAATTAGTAAAATGAAAATGAGATATTACTTAAAGCAGATTAATTTATTATGTATTATTTAAACTAAGTGTACCTTATCTACTCAACATATTCTAATATCCCTTAAAAGTAGAAAGGTCAATGCGATTAACAGCAGAACAAAATATTATAATCCATAATAAAAGGTAATAAAATTATTTGATACCATATAGTATCAATTTATAATGATAAACACACTACTTTAAACTAAGTTTCAAAAAAGCAGTCTTAACAGAACTTCCAGCGATTTCCACATTCATTGCA
Organism: Acentria ephemerella; assembly: GCA_943193645.1. Taxonomy (NCBI): domain Eukaryota; kingdom Metazoa; phylum Arthropoda; class Insecta; order Lepidoptera; family Crambidae; genus Acentria; species Acentria ephemerella. Next base: position 4,670,145 of record OW971875.1, on the reverse strand, counting down.
AAGGACAAATGTAGTCATAGGTTCATCAGAACTCCTTGTCTGAAGCTGGTTGTATGTGCAGTTCTTCTTTTTGCATTTACCACATTTGAGCATTTCAGTTTTAGTTCCCTGAACAGTAGCTAATTGAGCATCATCAATGGCTTCTTTGATAAATTTCTCTCTTAATTTTTTCATTTCATCACTTGCCATTTCTTCTGGGGTCATTTTAGCAAGTCGTGAAGCTGAAATTACACCATTAAGGTAATTTGTTCTTAAAGTAGGATTTTTAGGATCTTTCAAATTAGCAACCCGAGACCGAACCCTATTTTTATATCTCATGTCGGTATTTTTGAACTCTGCATAAATGCACTCTTCCAATTCTTCAGCTAGTTCTTCAGGAGAAGCACAGGCATTGGGATTTTCACCATCAACTTTCATAGCTTGCATCAGAAGCTCACGGCACTTGAGTCGAACAGCATCAGTTGTATTGGATTGAGGGGGGAAAGAGGCCTGTAACTTTTTGTCTTTCTCTTTATCATCCTTCTTATCTTTGTCTTTGCCATCTTTTTTAGACTTTGAAGAGTTGCCATTATCCTTAGATGGTGTATTTGGAGTTGAGAGGAATTTTTTCCAATTTTTTATAAGCGTTTTACACAAGGATATCACTTCTTCATCCTTACTTGATTTACGTAGTGCATTTACTGTCATACCTATTCTTGTTTTTGTCAATACATCGAGATTTATTGCCATTGTTTGAAGTGTTTTCAAAAGCTCCAAAGCGTCTTCCTGACCCTATAACAAAAACAAAAAATTACTTATTTGCCATCTTCTCGGTAATTTCATAATAAACAAAAACGAGTTTTTTATTTGTTTATATTATTCTAATATGATATGTATTCATGCGTCCTGTTGATAAATAAAAATGCTCGGCAAAAGATGTCTTCACAAACTTGCATGTACAACATAGACATACCGTTCCGTCTTCCGATGTCATTTTAGTAAGTTTCTTTTGTATTTTCATAACATCTTCTTCGACACTCATTGTAGATTGATTTTTAACCAATTATACGAATTCCCGCCTATAACCGGTAGTATTAAAAAGGAAAATTAGTAAATCGACCACCAGACCGAGAACCTAACTGTATCATAGATAAAATATATTTCGAGACTTCTCAATATGTAAAAACACGCAGAAGAATATGTACCGTACAGCCAGATTATATTTCCATAAAAAAAATTAAAGGTACATTTTTATACATATCAATAAAAATAATTAATACTCCAATCATAATAAAGTATGTAGCTTTATTATAGTCCAAAAAACTATAATTTAGGTTGTTTTATTTACTATGTTACTGTAGGTTTTACAAGGAGTTCAATTTTTAAATGACATAGACAAACAATGGGTACGCTTAATTGTAGCGATGTGACATTGTACACAAAAATACGATTTTTCTTAAGATTTTTTTATATTAATCGATTTTTTTTCCTAATTTGCAAATTAATTTCAAAATAAACGCCATAAATATTATATTAATAGATTTATTAATAAAAAATAAACAACAACAAAAAAAAGTTCTTATATAATCAACATACATTAAAGTTTAATTAAAGGTTTAAATTTAAATGTTTTTCACGTAAATCAACAAAATTAATTATAGAAATAAATAAAAAATAAATTAAATTTTTTAAAAACTAAAAATCCGTAGGCAATGAGTTCAGGAAAAACAGCTTCGGTAAACGTTTAGAAGATATTCGGTTCCTTGCCTTTGTTAATATGGCACCAGCTTTTGAGAATAATCTCTGCTGGAGCTGAAGAAGCCGGTACCAATAATTGCTTTCATGCCAACTGTGTGAGTTGGAGATAAGCTCCCTCAGAGCTTCAGAGCTCCAGGATTCTAAGGAGTCTTCTTTTAATCTTATCAGAGGCTGAATTAAGCTTGTACATAGCTGTACAAGCTTTATTCAGATGTCTGATTTGACTGGTTTTTATAGTCTCCAACAACAGCTTGTTGTGAGTTTCCTAAATGTCATCATTATTAACATCATCAGCGACCGAAGTTATTAATAGTGGGCAAAGCTCAAGTTCTCGGTTTTCTTCGATGGATCGTCTATTGCTAAAGATGCTCCGTCTTCTGGGTGTTTTTTTTTTAAATTAAGAATTAAAAATTTTGGAGTATTTAATAAAAGAACTTTTTGTATATCTCAAATATTTAAAATAACCTTAAACAAAAATTAATTTCTCAACATGAAAATAACAGAATGATGCCTTATAAGTTTTTAATGCTTAAACGGCGTTACGTTGATTTAAGAAAAGCTATTTCTTGTAACTTAATATATAATGATTATAAAAAAAACAATTATTAATAGATTATTCCCAAAAATAAAATCATGTATTAAAAAAATAAAAAGATTTTAACGTTAAAAAAATAGATTTTTAACCAATTTTTCCTTTATCGATTATTATTTCACATCTCTATTTAATGGCGCGAAAAATAAATCTGTTTGAAGTTTTTGGCGCGTAATGGCGGGGGGTGGTTTGGTGCTGTGTGTTTTATTTCATATATTGTGTTGTAGTGTTGTTTTTGTCATAAAATTGGTGTAGTTTTATGGAAAAAGGATCATTGAGTCATGCAATATATGGTATACATCAGTCAGCGTTGATTAGTGACTTACGTAAGATTTTTCAGTGTTTCATTTCCATTCATTTATTTGTAGGATAATTTCATTTATTTAAAAACATTATATGATTTCATTCTCATTTACTTATCATTTCGTCGTAATCATTATCATAGCATTCCATTTTCGTATCATTTCATCAAATCGCTTACATTGCATTCCATTTTCAAAAATTTTCTCGTAAGTCATTAACAAAATAGCGGGGCCTACCATTAGTCGCCGAAAACTCCATGGGGCAAAGGGCTACATTGCACCAGTATCCTGGAGCCGTAAATTAAGATAAAAACTACATTAATGAAGATATGGCTTAAAGGTCTTAGTTACCAGGCCAAATAATTGAAAAAAAAATCTGTTTTTTTCTTCTAATTATTTGGCCTGGTAACTAAGACCTTTAAGCCATTAATTTAGTTTTTATCTTTATTTATGGCTCCAGGATACTGGTGCAATGTAGCCTTTTGCCCCATGGAGTTTTTGGCCACTAATGGCTATTTGGTTAATGACTTACGAGAAAATTTTTGAAAATGGAATGCAATGTAAGCGATTTGATGAAATGATACGAAAATGGAATGTTATAATAATGATTACGATGAAATGAGAATGAAATCATAAAATGTTGTTAAATAAATGAACTTACCCTACAAATGAATGAATTAAAAATGAAAATGAAAAATCTCACATGAGTCACTAATCAACGCTGAATGATGTATTCTATATTTGTACAATTTAACAATCCTTTTTATATATATAAAACTACACCAATTTCATGAATTTTATTAAAATTAAATTTTACAAAAGTCTTATATTACTTAATACTCATGTAGTTCAAGTTAATTTTTTTTTTCTCAAACAATCAGATGATGATCCACCATGATCTTGTCACTCAAACCAAACTTTATTGTACATCTCAATCGATAGTTGCAATCAAATTGCTAAATATAGAATTGTATAGGATTTGAGTTTGACCGAAGCTCTTGCATAACTATCGAGCGAAATTTTGAAATCCTATACATCTTTCATTTAGCGTTTCGAATGCGAGTATCGAAATATATGTTCATAGATCCTCTGAATTTCAGCACATGTTGAGCCAAACTGTATCTTTAACTCTCCATTCACGACAAGCGGCACATGCTAACGCACACGCACCATATGCTTGTAGTAGTGTACCCTATAGCCAAACGTATAGCTATCGTTTTTGTTTTTTGACTGACTATTGCTGTTGGCCGCAGGTGGCCTTTACAGTGTTATCGGGGTTTTAAGGAGGCGAGAACCATGGAGAGTCTTCAAGCATTAAGGAGAGATTCGCCTCTGGAGGATTTCTAATCGACAGGCATCACTGGGGAGGTGTCCCGCTGTCTCTTAGTCTCCAGGGCGCTCGAGCCATGATGGAGCGACAAACCTGAGGGTGCATCTAAAGGCTCAGACCTCGGCTCAGGCAAGTCGTGTGCTGGTGCGTGACGTGCGTGTGTGTAGGAGCGCGTTTGCGCACGTGATAGGATCGTCCGGGTAATGGAGGACATTCCTTGGTTTGCGTAAGCGGGTAGGGGCTTTAAGGGCAGGAGAGTAGTCGGATGCTCTTACAATGAGCTGATGGGAATGATGGAGGGCTATGTCAAAGTCTTTAATAACTTGGGTAATAGTAGAAATGTCGAAGTCCTTCAAGGGACCCCCGGTAGCCATGCGCATGAAACGATTGTATAGCTATCGTAGCGTGGTTGTATTTGTCATAAACTTTGTCTCTGTCCGCACCTTTATTGCTGCGACTTAATCTCCTTGTTAAAGCAAAGGTAAAGGGATTAGCTCATCCAGTCATGTCATGCGTGTTTTGTTATTTATGCAGTTGAACCACATTCAAAAATTTCACACAAAACATGTAATGGCAATCTCCAAGGCTACTTCGATGAGGTGGATTTTCTCGCTTTAATTCTCAGTGTCTTTCACACTACGTAAAAGTTTCTAAAAATTTTTAACTGTACCGACGCTATTAACGTAAAAGTTAAAATCAAAATATCTATATTTAATAGACTCATTAACTGGGTCAACTATATCAACGCTATAAATAGAAAAAAATATACAATCATTGTTATTATTTTGTGTAAGTAGTAAGCCTTATTGTCATTAACTTGCCTTCAATGTTAACAAAGGTCTAAGCTTATTTGGAACTAGAATTTCGCTCCGTAGTTACTTTTGATAGCATAAACTGGAGAAATCACATTAATCAAAAGGAAAAAATGTAGGTATGACACATAAATCTTTTTCCTTTCGTTCTACCACTATACCACGTTCTACCACTGTATACGAAATTCTTTTATCTTATCATTACATTTTGGATTATGTTAGCCCGTTTGGTAAAATTGACATAACGCCTGACCTGTTAAACAAGCTTTGCAAGATGTGGGTCTACCAAGGTACGCCGTATTTTTGGACTACGTAAGTACTATCATGTGCTATTACTATAGATTTGCATTTGCCTTTGCAGAAATTCTTGCATATTCTATTTTTCTTCAATAATTTGCCTATCCCATCTCCGCGAGTAAAACGGCTTAGCGCGTCCTTCCGACGTTTCCTGCTGTACAAAGTGGTTTTCCATGCTTCACAACAGAGGCGCTGGTGACATCGAGATGGTTGAATTCGATTGAAACCTACATTATAGTGCTCGTGTCTCCGTGCCTCTAGAATTATTTTCAATCGATATGAACCGTGTTGAACCGTCTAGTTCGTGTTTGTCGTATACTCTCAAATCGTATGAAAATGGCAACAGCGCCTCTATTATAAAGTATTAGAAACTATTTTTTATTATTAATCCCAATCCGCTGTGCACAAACTAAATAAAATGTAAGTTATTCCTATCTCTTTCGTTCCAATTCAATAAGAAGGTATAGAATAAATTTAATTAACCACAATTTAGTTGATACTTCATGATCCATACACTTTTGACTAAACGCAACATTGATCAAAACAACTTACACTTACACCAGGAGTATTGTACTCAGCTGAAACTTCCTTCCAAACCCGTACCAATCCATCTTCTTTGACTCCTCAACTGGTTCATGTAGATGTGGATTGGCTGACACCTACGAATCTGTCTCAAATTAATCACTTTTACTAAAATTATTAATTATTAAATTATTGTTTTGTTATTTATACATTTATTTATCGATAAAAACGTCATAGAGAGCTTAAATTAAATAAGCAACACCATTCGATACAGTAGAGTAAAGCTGCTTGTTAAATCGTAAGTTACTGTAACATGTGTTATTATGTTTGTTACATAGGTACTTGGTAGCTACAGATACCGATCAAATTAAAATAAATATTTGCAATAACCTTTTTATTTCCAAATAATTGTGGAGCCTATTTGATAGTTGTTAAGCCACAATTAAAATTATTATTATTTACTTATACCAAAGCTTATTAATTTTATTAAAGTTTTTTCCTTGTTTCCTTTCAAATTTCCACTTACTCAGACACTTTATTAATGAGAAAATATATCATCGCAATGAATAATTGATTTTTACAACTAATAATTGCAGTTTTTACTGATGATATTGCACCCGCATTAGACATAATTCAACAGTTTTATACCTAGATATTACAGAGGTACTTACTTAATTTCCTCAAGTTACCTAGTTTTTGAAATTTGTGCCTACCAGGAAAAACCATTTTTTTTATCAGTCTATAAGGAATTAAGGATACTTGAATCAAGTATTCATTTGGTCTGGTTATTCTTTTTTAGAAAAAACCCCAGGATAATGAAAAACACAGATTTTTTCAACAAAAATTATGTTTAATTTATCCTCTATCCACAATTCATTCGAGTGTGATGGATGAAATTTTGGTTTGGTGCTTTCTTATTTATACGATCAGTAATATTTCCAGTTTCATTTTACTTATTACATTTCTAAAAATTTCACGATGAACTTATCACAAAAATAATTATATGATAAGTAAAAATTTCGCTTATTTTTCCTGTATGTAAGTATGAGACTCAACAAAAAAGATAGACATAGTAAATTACTAAAATATAAGCGATATAAATACAATGGATCATAATGAAATATTGGTATGAGGAATCGGATATAATATGCTGTACTAAATATTGTTATTGTATTGAGATTGAAAAAGTTTAAAACAATATTTAAAGCATGTATTTTTTTAAAGTATGTATATTTTTTAGAAAGAAATATGATTGTATTTAAATTTTCAATGCATTTAAATACAATCATATTTCCTAAACACAACAACGAATAAAAGTTATAAAAAATAGGTATATACTTATTAATCATCCATTTGAATGAGCTTCAACGCCAGCTAGTGCTGTGAAACGGATACTACGACAAACAATTTCGATTGTTTTTCGGCAAATATTCGGCTTAAAATAAAGACAGTGTGTATATGAGATGTTATTTTGTATTTTATATAAATAAATAGAATATGTAGAATAAAATACAAATACCTTAATATGTTGATTTTCTTAAATTGTATTTCTCTGGTTTCATAGTTTTTCACAGTATCTTATAGAACACCCAAAATTAATAAACACTCCTAAATAATTAAATTCTCATATTCCAAAAGACAAATATCATAATAATATAAAATAAGCAAATATCTGTTGTTTGGTATGATGGTGAGACTTACACAGTTTTGTGATTTTATAAATATTAATTGAGCCGAAACAATATCAACTACCCATCACTAGCTCGCCCTTCCACAGACTTGTTAACATTAATATATAACTTCAGCTTAGTGACAGATTTAATCGTTAGTAGCGACGACGAGTACGAAACGTACGTATTGTACGTGCTTTAAAACCCCTCACAAAATACGATAAAGGTAAATATTAATATATTTGTCATCATAGTTTACTAACATCCTAGCTGCTTTCGCTTTAATTTAAGTAAATAAATACAAAATTTCAAGTGCCAAATAATTAGGCCTAAATAACTATTTGCAATCATACTTTAATATATATATATATATACTTATTCTAATCTATTATAAAATACTAAGTACAGTATAACAAGTGTTATTAAAAAACTCTAGTTATAACAAAAATTAATGCCTTAACCATATTTTCACAAACTATAACATTAATTTATTGTACATTCCCCCTTTAAATTATTTTATCAAGTCACCTAGATCATCGTTCAAAGCGTAGTTCGTGTTATTAACTTAGGTCTTCCATAAATGCCAAGAGCAGGTCAAATGTAATTGGATATTGCTACAGTAGAAAGTATATACTTCAACAGTACGCGTACTATACTAAAAGTCTATTATGACAAAAATAAAATTATATTTTATCACATCAAAGTTATAGTACGTAAAGCATCATAGTGTGATTAAACAATCTTTAAGTTGATTAAGGTTACGTTTAAGGGTAAGGTAAACATTAGATAGAATTGAGAAAAGTAATCTGTAAAAGACAATTTCGGTAACTGAACTAAGCACTGCTCTACTTGAAGATGAAAGTGCCTAGTTCAGAGGTTAGTAGGTAACTTTATACACAAAAAAGTAAAGCAGTGTAACACAACACTTAGACCTGCTTGCAACTTTGCGGTTGATTACCATTTATTTATGCATATAGATAATGTGTGCAATATTTTATCTTGTTGTTTCGTTTATAATATTTTACATAATTTGGCAATCGTTTTGACGAAACCGTTTGTCGATCGTTAAATTACGCCACTCGGTTGCACTTGAGGAGAACCAGTCCTCGAGACGAGCAAGTTAACAAGAAGTTTTGATCTGGAGAACAGTAAGGACCGTGACATAGATTTCGAAGCTTTGGCATCTTGTTTTAGCACCGAATATACAACTTTTGTTACTTCTAAGGTTCTAAAACTAAGCAAACACTAACTAAACTATTTTTATGTCAACGTTATTACAGTTATCCTTAAACAATCAGTCGAGAGAGGATCATTCAAAAATATTGTGAAATGTAAAACAATGGTGTAAGATAAGGTAGGAAGGTGCGCTTTTGCAATCTTCGCGGGTAGTTAGTAATATAAACAGTTTATTTCCGTATTATTAAGTACTTTCAACACTAAGTCAAGTATTGTTTTTATTATTCTTTTTTATATTTGACCAGTTCTGTCGTATGGTTATTTGTAAAAAGAAAAATATTAATTAATACTTATAGGCACTCAGAAATTCTATGAAAAATTTTTTAATTATAAAAACAGTAACTTGACCAAAATATTTTATAAGTACCCAAAAAAAATGCTGTATTAAAAAACGTGAAACAAAAATGACAGAAATTGTAAAAGAACAATATATATTAATAATTAAAATAATAATAATAATATATTTAATTTTAATTTATTTATATATTATTCTACTTCTCAAATTAATAGATTATGACAATTATAGGTACAACAATGAAAATGTTGGTATCCCTCGTCGTTGCGGTGCTGTCGTTGGTAGCATGCGTCAATGCCTACTCCAGCGGCGCACCTGTAGACGCCTGCGTCGATATGATCCCTCAACATCCTGTAGCGCCGCAAAAATCTCCAGCACCCTACGTCATCACTACTAGTACTAAGGTAGCATTATGATCAAAATTTTCAATAAAATGCCAACTTTTCTATGAAATGAATAAAGTCAGAACGTTAGATCGCATCCAAATAATATACGTCTTTTTTGTAAGTTTTCTAGTAACGTTCAGTATATTTTCTAGAGCTCATTGAGAAAGTAGTCTTGATCTTGGCCCTACTGGTTGATAGCATAACACTATTGTATCGCACCCATCGTGGTACAAACGTTCAATTGGTTACTAGGCACATGGAAGTAAGTATGCTAGTTTGCTACTTGTTCTACCTAAAAGAGTAGTTCTTTAAGAATTACATGTCGCTGTGTAAAAGTTTAACATGTAAATATTTCTCCTAGACCGTCAAAGCAGGCACCCCCATGGAAGTGGTGATCTCCGGCAAGGGAGCGTCAAACACCATCCGGGGCCTGCTGTTGCAGGCTCGCCAGGGCGACAAACCAGTGGGTACCTTCACCGTCGCCCCCAACGACCCCTTCGCACAGCTTCTGAACTGCGGTACCCCTGGTGTAAGTACCCATACTCGAATAGTTTATTAAGTAGGTCTCACTTAATCTTTTAATATGCATCGAATTAAAAAGTTAAAATATGCATCGAACAATAAGTTAGGGAAAGTAAGATGGTATTTTGCAGGCTTCGTTTTGTTACGCACACGTTTATGGAGACATTAACTACGTAAACTGTTTTACCTATGCCTTGTCCTTTGAATCTAATAATGTGGAACTAAAAACTCACATATTTTTTATTAACTCTTAGAATCTACACAATAAATTGTTCTTCAGTTTACGTACGGAATACAGCTTTAATAAAAACTACACCAAATAATATTATATTAGTCACAGACCACGTAACAAAAAATAGTCTTACCTAGTTTACTTCTCAACAATGGACCTTCACGCCGGCAATGAATAAGATTGCTTTTTTGTTGTCATCGGTGTTTGTTCCTGTAATTACGCACGCATGGCAAACTTAAATGTTTAAGTAACTATGTTTATAATTATTTGCTTAAAACTTTACCTATACTTATTTTATATCATTTGTACAATATCAAAGCACAAAGAATACCTAAATGAATTTTAAGGATAAGATATAAACATAATACAAAAGTGATGGTTGGTATCATAGACTATACGTTTATAGGTTGATACGGGCAATTCACCAGATACGTTTGCAATTTATCAACGCTATTATTTGTTTGCTGCTAGTAATGCTTATTTCCTAATTCTGCATAAAGAACATTTGTTGCTCCACCCAAGGCCGACAGTGCGTAAGGTCGTTTAGTATGGCTTGGACGTTAGTAACTCATAATGAATAATAGGGTTATTCATTAAATTTTCTAAGAATGCATATATCTACTAACATACCCACCCATAGACTCATGTGAGTACTAAGTCGTCAGTTTTTTATTTATAAAGGGGTAGTCTTTGGTTTTTAACAATTCTGTTAACATATTGTTAAAGCGGCAGAGCTATGTATAAATGGTGGGAGCTAAACAGGCTGATTTAGACAATGCCCTGCTACCTAACAAACCAGATAGAAAATTACTACTGAATACCGTAAGTAAAATTGAAACCGGACTTTATGGATGTGAGGTAGGTAGTTCAGGTCTCAGCCAGTAGGCCTCAGAGGCGATGTCGTAATTTTTTAATTAACTTAGTGTTTTGATTTTGGTAAGCTAAATTAAATTAGGCTTAAAACTAAAAATATATTTTCAATAATACCTATGCTTATGTTTTTTAATACGACTACGGTTTTCGACAGTTGATCCTTTATGGGAATTAGGGCACCGACAAATTTTCATTCAGAATAGGTATTATTGATCTAATTTGGACATTCACTTTTGCTGAGAATGTATTCATTAGAAACTAAATCTATAATTAAATTACATTTCTCATTTAAAAAATTAGGAATATATTTCTTAACTTAACAATACATCTATCTAATCAAAGTTCTATTGATCTAAGCACAATCGAATCGAACGCATTCCAACCAAAAGCGACCATTCACTCGAAGCATTCGCTGTTCAGTGTCCAATTTCTTCAAGTTCTTTGTCATGTCACGAAGTTACTGCCTATACATTATAAGTAGGCAACCCAACGGTCAATTGACCTTTCAACTCATAAATTACACGTAATACCAAATAAATGCGTGAGAAACTACATATTATTTACTAATTACGTTATTATACGTAAAACTGCAGCCATAGTTGCGACTAGGCCTACCTCAGATGATAATACTCATTGTAGGGACCTTGACCACCTTACAGATCGGGTATTGAACTGTCTTTGTAAAATGGTTGTTCAACTACCTATTCCCAAATGTCAACAGCCAAGCCTGCCACTTTAATTTTGTTGCTTAATTTCATTTTAGCTCTTAGACTATTGAACTAAGTTAAGCTAAAGCTATTCTTTTTTATTTCATCTGATACACTTAACATTTAGTAAAAATAAAGACGAACGACGACCCAAAATAAATCGTATATAGAAACTTTTAAACAGGCTACTTTACTGATGGTAGCAAGAACAGAACATAGATTTTTTGAAAATTTTATTTGAATTTTTTGTTAAATTAGAACTTAGGTGCGAAATATATAAAATTAAGTAAAACAACAGGTATACATTCGTTTGTGCCCTATCACTATCGAATTAAAATAAAACTGTTGAATTATATTTTCGTTGATATGGAGGTATTATAAATATTTTTTCCCCGGACAGAATGCTATAACCCACAAAAAACACGACGAGAAATTGGATAAGCAAACGGTCGCTTTCACCTGGACGCCTCCCGCTGGATTTAATGATGTAATCAAATTCAGGTAAGTTGTTAAAGTCATTTCCTATTTGTTATACTAATAAGTCATTTGCCTATTAGTATTGGCTTGTATTGGCACTAGTGTTATCAATGGGATGGCAACAGTTATTGGCGCTGCTTACGTTTTGTTCCAAAACAAACTTTTTCTTAAAATAAATTTACTCTCCAAAATTAAAGTGGAATTTACAAAGGTACTCAATATCTCACCGTATAAAGATAAGAAAAACCGCTGTTTGAAATCAATATCTACTTAGTTGAAGCCGATTTAATGTTCTAGGTTATGATGGGCATACTTTTATATAATAATGCGATAGCGAGCCTATTTAAAAGTTGCAACCTGGAAAATAAATAAGGCAAAATATTTCCGTTGTACCACAGGTATGAGATAAATATTCAAACTAATCTCTTGAAGTAATGGATATAAAGAAATCGAAATCAAATATTTAATTGAGTTTAATTTCTAACCTTTTAAATAATTCTCTTTATTCCTTTCGATGACAAACCTTTATATTTTATTATTTATATTTTTCATCCATGTGAAAATATTGTTCATTTTATTTTAAACTATCGCCATATTAAACGGATTAAACGCCATCTACATTAGCTTTGCATTGCCAACCCATGGGTTAGGTTGGAGTGAATTTTTATAAGAAAAAATAATTCTAAAAAGAAAAGCTCTAAAATATATATGTACCTATAAAGGATAAATACATCTAATCGTATCGTACTCAGCTTTTTATTTTGTCTCTTATTGTTCATCGTTGACCTTAGCCTTATCATAACTATGATGAAACCTATTTAAGTTTCAAAGTTAATTTATATTCACAAGCTTTATTAATTTATTAATATTTCCTCTATTGGTTTCAGGGCCACCATAGCCTACAACGGCGCCGTATTCTGGGTTGGAGTGGAGTCAGCTCCCGTTAAAGTTACAGTTTAAATAGACCTTGTTTAATCTGAAATTAAGTATTATGTTAAAAGAGAATTTATGCAGATAGTGATAATTTATTTTAATGAGACTATTGATATCAACAACCACAATGAACACTTAAACAAGACATGTTACAAAAAAAATTGGTAACAATATCAGTATAAATAGTAGAGTCAATAGTAGTTACAAATAGAAAATATATGTATTCTTTTTAAAGTAACTACAAGAATTGTAAATAAATAAATAGTAATATATATATGTTATACTATTCTCATAATCAATATATTTGTGAAAAATTGAATGATGTGTAAATTTTATTGTAAAAATAGTGTTTATGTAAGAAATATAATTATATTTTATAACTAAATATTTTTTTAACCCATAAATACACAAAAACCAAATGATGACACCTCTAAATATCAAACAGCTCCAAAAAAGAGAACAGATTTATAAATACAATTTTTGACAAATGTAATTCCTAATACGAAATGGATTCAGACGATTTATATTTAATATCAACAAAAAAGGTTAGTCAGTATCCAAGACTGTCTATATGAACAATACATACTTACAATACCTACATTTTTAAATTAACAAACTTTAAAGTAGGTATGGTGAATAGTTGCTAGATAATTTACGGAAAAAATTTAAAGTGCAACAGTGACATCAAAAATAAATTTAAAATAGATAAGCAAATAGGTACTGATATTTCATATTTTTTTCATTTTTTATGTAATTAGTGATAAGTTTTCTGGGTTTATAAAAAAGTGATACTTATCATGTTGTTACTGCAATTAGATTCTGGTACACTTAAAATAAAAACTTGTTCTTTAAAGTAATAAGAAAATAATAAGTGACTAAATAAGTGTGATAAATTGTTAAATAAATTATATATTTTTTTAATTTAAAATCTCAGTAATTTGCTCAAATTTCATATGTATACCATCAAGATGGCGAAAATAAAGGTTAGAGTAAATAAAATTTTCAAAAAATTATGTTTTATTTTTTATCAATACTCAGTACTGTTTTATTAGTTACTGTTACTATTTTCGGAGAACTGAATCGAAGAGATATTCATAAAAATATTAACAATTAACATAATCATAAAAACAAAAGTAATCATGCTTGTTTGTTTCAGAATAATGTTTGTATCATACATAGTTTTTAGTCCAACTTCAACACTTTAACCTTGACTACAAAGCTTTACAAAGACATCATGAAGGGCATAGAATTTGTGTAGAGTGAAATAAGTTTTAATTAAAGTTAATAACATTTTATTTACTAAGTACATTTTGTAAGGCCATTCACAATTACCAGTCTTAAAGCAATAAATCATAATAAATATTTCTTATTTTATTCTCTTGGCTCCAAAATCAAGAAAACGTTTTACTATTACATCTTTGTAAGAAACTATACCATTGGTGACGTCATTGAACATTGCAATAGGTATATTAGGTTTTATTTATTGTGCTTAACTGAAGCCTAAAATAAAGCAGAAATTTTTAAGAACTGATTTGACAGAATTAAAGTATATTTATACATGTGGACACCACTAATTTGGGATTAACATTAGATCACAGTTCACAAAACAGACCATAAACTAACCACAAAGATTAATATTTTTCTAACAACAATGAGAGATGATAAACGAGATAAGATATGTGTTAACTTCATGTGTATACTATTGGTTTATGGGTATACTTGTGTTTACTATTGGTTGGTTTAAGTAATATCAAAGTTAAACTGCCTATAACAATATGACCATGAGTATATTTTAATTTAATTTAAGAGAACAAAAAAGTAATTGAATAAACATTACATTACTCCAAAAATCATCAATGCAATGGACAGTAAAGACAAAAATGATGACTTATAACTTTATTCTCACAATGATAATAAATACTAAATAACAACACAACTTAGTTTAAAATAAAATATTACAATATTTTCTGTTTGTGTTTGTGTCATTGTGCAAAGAACCTTATAGGGACTTTTTACACTAACATTGGCAAGATGAGGAAATATAAAAATAGTAACTAAAAGACAAGACATTGTCACCAGTTATGCATTGACATTAGCTCCATATTGAAGAATGTTACTCAGCCTTTGTCTATTTCTAATTGAAGCTTTGCTTGTAGTTTCTTTCTTAACAATTTCCATAGAAAAATCGATTAGAGAAATTTAGACCTTAAAGTGAATCATATTCAAAATTTAATTAAAAATAAATTAAAGTACTTAATATTATGCTACCATAAGTATCTTAAGTAATATGTCAAATAGATCTAAATAATACACATCTATGATGAGTTGAACCCAACATCAAATGTAAAACTAAATTATCATTTGGTTTAAATTAAATGCACTGGAATTTACGAACCACTTATCATCCAAACTTAAAACATCACAGTTAATACTGAATATGTGATAGATAAATCAATATAACAAACAAAGAGTTTCAGGCATAAATTATTCATATTATTGGCTTTGTATGAAATAGGTCTATCTCTTTAGTTGCCTGTAAAGAGAGATGTACTTCCCTGCAGCAGATGTCCTTGGCACTACATACTGTTTGCAGAAAAGCTTAGGGTCATGAGCCTTCTCTGACAGTTCACCACAGTCCAGTGCTCGCAAAAAGGCAAGTACAAAGGTAAAACAGTTATGCCTCTCCTCATTGTATCTTTTAGCATGCCAAAGAGGGCTTGAAGATACCTGAAAAAAGTAATACAATTAAGATAAGTTATTTAAATAAAAGATATATTTTGTTTTCTGAGAACATAAAATTTTCAATGAATTAGTTAAATTAGTTTTTGTTGTCATCACTAACAAAAATTATTAATTGTAATTGGGATCTATATCTCTTCCTACTTTTTTCCTTGGTATTTAAGTTTTAAGCATTATGTTTTCATGGTTAACAAGCATTTAAAACTAGTGATAAAAGTCTTATTCAAATTAATATCTTACTTACTTTTAACAAAATACTATCCCATATCTCATTCCACAATTCATCAAACTGCTCTAACAAAAGACATTGGTCCCAATCTACACTCATATCACAGGAACTCCATTTCTTAGTTACAGGGTCTACTCCACAGATACCTTCTTCATTGAATTCAACCACAGAGCCTTGAGAATTAGTCACACCAATATGCAAATCTTTAGAATTATAGTAGTCACTAAAAAGGAAACAATTTATTATAAATATTAAATAACATGAAATGACAAAGTTTCTTTGTACTACAGCAGGCGACACTATGGTTTTCAATTTCTATTGAATTTACTACCAGTTAGTGGTAAGTAAATATAGTGCCCTCTCTCTTCTAACTTCAAGTTTTTATTTGTTTGTTGTGCCTGGGAATGTCTTAAACAGGGAATGTCTTAAACTAATCTAAATTTTTGGAATTCATCAAAAAGTAGTCATATGTCTAAATATAACATACTTGAGGAAATCTCCATGAGTAGGCTTCATGACGATAGCTCGTGGATGTTGAGATGCTTTAACAAAAGGATAGGGCACTCTGAAATCGAATAAGAGCACTTAGCAACAACATAAAAAAGTGAAATACAATGGTATTATAAGAAAATTGAATGAGTTTACCTGAAAGGTAGTAGATTATAGTCATAACGGTCTAGTTTTTGTTCACATACCGGGCAATTCTCTGGTATTACTGTACAAAATACTTTGTGCTCGCAGTGATGGAAACAAAGGATTCCCGGATCCATTTTTGAACTTATTAACACTAAAGCTGTCACTAATGATAATAAGAACAGAGTTTACTCATTTAAATAGCAATCACTATTTGCAATTATCAAACCTGTAAGTTTTATATACTCGTTTATTTAATCTTCCTTTCACATCTTTCTTGTAAGCAACTAGCTTTTTTGCTAGACATTTTTGACTAACTTGAGTGACAATGACATGAAATGTTATCAGTATTTCGTTTCTTTTCTGCTACGTTCTAAAGCTATAAAAATATTAGATATAAGTTAGTTTTATAGTTATAAATATGATGAACTATTATTATTAAAAGCTATAGTTTAATATTAATTTTTCATTTACGTATTGTAAAAAATTAAAATATGAGATTTATTGACATAAACTCTCATAATATCAAAATGTTTAATCTTTGTGTTAAACATTTTGACATAAACTTCTTACTAGTTTTGGAACGGTTCCTAGTGTTTTCATTTTGATTGGCGATTGAAAACAGATGACTACTTTTTCTGTTCTTATTGATTGGATACTTAATATTCTTTGTATATTAACTGTAAATTACTTTTAGCGCGAAAATAAAAAGTATAAAACTTTCGAAAGTTTTGGTTCCAAATTATTTTAAATTAGTTATAAGTATAAATTTGCATCGATACCTATTTATACGCAGTATAAACATAATTATTAACCCTTTTTATTTTAAAATTGACGTTGCATGAAATATTGAGTAAATTAAATATTAAATTACTGTACTTAAATAAATAATTTAAATTAGCAGTAACAACATTATCAGCGTAAGGATTTTATGAGGCTACTACTTTTGATGATTAAAGTTTGAGAGCAAAATGGTGTTATAAAATTTAGTCAATAATTAAAGACGCGCGTCATGATAGGTTACACTTGCGTGTTTAATTGTTGCTATAGCAACGGTGACGGTAAACCACACCTTTAGCATACAGTAGGTTATAAGTTGGTATTCCAGTGATCTTAAATATAACTTTCAAAAATCATACTAATGTTTTTTAAAGAAATTTTCATAGAATTAATTTACTCCAAAATGTTTTAGTGGTATGTACCTAATGATTTATTTAACATTACAAATTAATTAGATACGGTTTTCATAACGCTTTACACGTTTTTTATGATGGTACCTCATAAGTTAACAATAAGTTAAAATACTAACCATATTTCTCGCCAGTAGCTTTAGGTTTTCGAAATATAAGTGCTTGCAATATTATTTTAAAATGTTTTAGATTATTTTAGATACCGATATGGCTCTAAGAAATATATTTTTCTTATCAATCTTACCATGCATAGCATCCGCCCTCATAGATCCTAAGTATTCAAAATTCTGGTTCTAAAAGGAAGAGGTTCCTTACTCTTTCGTTATAAAAAAACGTAAAAAAAGAAACACGACAATCGGAATCAAAAATCTCGGTGTGATTGGTGCACATTCATAAATAAATGAGAGATGGAACTTGGACGATGTACTTTATTACAACTTTATTTCAAAAGCTATTCGAATATTTTTATCCCACCACAAACAAAGAGTCCATCATACCATCTAACTTTGACCTTAGAAACTAACTCAAAATTGTGAAAAAAGTTTAAAACAAATCTAAAATCTGACTTGAAACATTAAAATGCCTAAAGTCAATAATAAAAGTTTCACCTCGGTAAATATTTATTTGAAGTTTAGAAAGAAATAAAAGAATATTATGCTGCTTATTTAAAAATTTACAAGTATAGCTTAAGCTAGTCTATTTAGCTAGCTTGAATAATATTATAATTAAGTTTATACTTACAGCATGCATTACTTGAAATAAAACGTCAAAGCTATGGGCAAGGGCATTCATAAGAGTGGAGCCATTTTGCAAGGGATCTTGTGGACTCTAGCTTTAACAAAGCTGGTCTCCGCCGGCATTTCTTGTCTCACCAATCCCTGTCTCCACGGCATTTGCATCGACGATATAAACAGGTACATGTATCTTTATCAGTATTTAGTGAGAATTCATGGATTAGCTGTTCAATTAATTGTTTCTTAATTTACTTTCCTCGTTGAAATTGCCTCTATAAAAGAACGTAATTGAAAGGTCACTTGAAACACTGATATTTTAATCACTTTATTTTTATTTTAAACAATAAAGTGCAATTAGTGTTATAAATCATTACATTTCGTGACGTTAAAACTAACTGTTTTTGTTTCTTTCAGTACTTATGCTTGTTATTGCGTAGATGGTTACACCGGTGTTCAGTGTCAAACAAATTGGGACGAATGCTGGTCAGATCCATGTTTGAATGGCGGCACATGTATCGACGGCATCGCCTCGTACAATTGCTCCTGTCCAGATGGATTTATAGGTATGAATGAATGTACAAATATGCGTATGATGAGCGTAACACGGATGGGAAGTTTCAATTGGGGCTATATAAGGTCTTACATAATAAAATATCATTAGGTACACTGTAGTTAGATTAAACATGTTTTGAATTTTTTAAGTATGTGTGTTAGTATTAAAAGTTAAAATGACTTGATATTGAAAAAATATGTCGTATCATCGAATCGATTAGACGTTGATATTTATTTTTGCTGTAAGACCAACGTAGATGCTTCGCCACAGTTATTATTTTATATATACCTATAAATACTTAATTATTATTTTATTTTTCTAACGATAACTCATATTTCAACACCTTTGATTTCATCGGACGACAAATTGTCCCGTTTATTTTAAGTGCAATTAATAAATTAATAAAGTTAATTTCAAGTAGATTTAGGTCCAAGAATTATTAGGCAGAAAAAATCGGAAAATATGTAAAATACTTAGGTTTGAGGTAGGTATGTAGTGATAGAATGCAACTAGCGGGATTAGTCAGGGGCAGAAAAACTAGTATAAGTAAATGTAAATGTCAGCCGAAAACATACATCTGATAATGCAGTATTCTTGTTCGGTGAAAAATTTCCTTCAAGAACCATGTAATTGTCAATATTCCTTTAATCTTGTCATCTCAACCGAGTATTAACCACTTACTTCGGCACTACTCAGGGATACCTCTAACTCTAGGTACAAAATGAATTAATCAATACTCGGAAGAATAACCTATCATGTTCTCAAATATAACAGAATATGGAGCTTTAATATGGACACTATTATACATTTATAACAAATAATATAAATATAGCACTTGTTACAGAAATTCTATCCTTCTTTTAAATATTGTTTTGACAGGGGACAATTGTGAGACTAATTTCAACGAATGCGAATCAAATCCTTGCATGAACAACGGTACGTGTATCGATATGACAAATGGCTACGTATGTTCCTGCGTGCCAGGATTCTCAGGACAGCACTGTGAGCTCGACGTAGCCGTTTGTAACTCTACCGAAGAGGTCAGGTGTCACAATGGTGGGCAGTGCATTGAGGGGCCGGGATTTAAATTCTATTGCAAATGTTTGCCAGGTAAGGACCTCTAACAATAGGAAAGCTAAATTAAGCATCTCCAGTAAGTCATCCTCCTTTTCTATTCTTGGGATTTAATTTAATATTATTTTATTTAGGTTGGATTGGTTCAAAATGCGAAGATCAAATAGATGAATGTGAATCAAATCCTTGTCAAAATGGGGGAGTTTGTATTGATGTCCATGCTGATTATATGTGTGCATGTGCATTTGGTGAGTATTAAAAATCAGGAGCCTTTTCAAGAAAAGGGCAAAATTTAAAAATTATTTTGTATATATTGCTAAATTAAGATAAGTAACAATAACTGATACATCATCAAACTGTTTTTCCTTAGGCTTTACAGGTAAAAACTGTGAGACACAAATAGAATTTTGTAATGAGAATTCTTGCAGCAATAATGCACTCTGTGTGGTCGAAGACGGAGTTAGAGTTTGCTACTGCGTGCCCGATTTTCACGGGGAGCGGTGCGAACTACAATATGACGAGTGTTTGTTGGGACCCAGGTATATTGTCTAAAATTTATTTATTGACTTGCTTACCGTTTGTTGTACCAATTTGTTTTTTGTTCAATCTCCATTTATTTTCCACTTGATGTTTTAGATGTATGAATGGCGGCACATGTATTGATGGTGTTGATAATTTCACGTGTTCTTGTCCACCAAGACTAACAGGATCTTTGTGTGAATGCCTTATTTTAGACGACGAATCCTACGATTGTGATTATATTAGTCCAACTCCACTGCCAAGCCCCACTGAATCAATATTTCTAACCACTACGCATGATATTTTTACTTTGGATGCGAGTACGTTTTATGTTAATGAATACAATAATACAAGACCTATAATGACTACAACGAATTATGAATCGCAAGTTTTTACATTAACGGCATTGACAGATATTCCAACATCTGTAGATACAGATATTGATTTGGAAAGTACTACACAGGAGAAAACAATAACCACAACCGAAACACAATCTGAAGAAACCTCAACAGCAATAACCGATTATACAACACTCGAAGATGAAATCAGGAATACTTTGTTCACTGAGGCTATGTCTGTAACAGAGACAACTTTTAATCCAGTAACTGATATGGAATGCTTCGGTAATTGTCCAAAAACTGAAGTAACTACAGTCACGTTAGAAACTACTGAAATTGAAACTACTACAAAAATAACGAATGAAGACACTGAAACTGTAATACCACATATTGATGTAAATATAACAACACAGATAGTGCCATTTTCTAAACCCACATCAGCAGTAACGGAATCCACTCAAAAAGTTACAGCGGAAATAACAACAACCCCAAAAGGCGATATTACAACTGATAAAATGTTCACGGATAGTCCCACTGAACATGTTGTGACAGATTATCCTACGTCACCTGCTTATACGACTACAGAAGCGATGGAAATTACCACAATATTTGATAATACTACGTACGTTTCTTCAACTGTTCAATCAGAATGTACTGAATCTATTTGTAATAATCACGGCACATGTGTAACTAGTCCCCATGGTATTCGAGTAAGTGAAATTGTATGAATTAAAATTTTCTGTAACGTATAAATCATCATAACATAACATATAAATCATTTTCAGTGTAATTGTGATTTTAACTATGCCGGAAGATTCTGTGACGATAGAATTGTTGTTAAGTCGGCTGCTTTTGGTGCAAATTCATACATAGTGCATAAACTACGAAACAGTTCAACAATTGAGATAGTTTTCAACGCAAAAACTCTGATTACCAACGGACAAATTATGCACGTTGATATAGCAAAGGGAGTTTATATGCAGCTTTATATGGTTTCTGGTTTATTGAAATTCAAGTTCTCGTGTGGTTACCAAACTATGCTCTTGAGCGAACTGAAAACTTTCGTCAATATGGGCTACTTAATGAAAATAGAAACCAGGTGAGTATTTGTACGTAAAGCATTTAAAGATAAGTTATAAATAAATTGACATCAAAATAACCATTTACGTTTCAGACTTGACTTGTATCCTGAGGAAGAACATTGCAACGCCACGCTTCATCTCAATGATACAGTGGCCATGAGTGGTGGTCAAGTAGCGAACATTAGCTCTCTTGATCACAATACCACACTTTACTTAGGAAATGCCCCTGATGTAAAAGACTCTGATTGTCAACCATTTATTGGGTGTATTTCTGATTTAAAGGTAACATTACCAACCAGAACTCAATTTTAACAAACAGTTTATCACTTATTATAAAAATTAAAATATGGTTATACGTTATAGTCGATTTATCATCTTTTGTACAGGTAAATGGGGAAAAACGTGAAGTGTTTGGTGAAGCAATAGAAGGTTCAGAAATATCCGAATGTTCTTCATTGGCTTGCCTATCAGGACCATGCTTGAACGGCGGTTCTTGCAGCGATCTTGGAACCGGTTATACTTGTTCTTGTGCTAACGGGTAAGGTTTGCAAGTTCCATTTATGAAACCCTTGGTTTTAGCTCATTTATGAATTATT
This sequence comes from Acentria ephemerella, assembly GCA_943193645.1. NCBI lineage: Eukaryota > Metazoa > Arthropoda > Insecta > Lepidoptera > Crambidae > Acentria > Acentria ephemerella. The sequence continues at coordinate 4,647,535 of OW971875.1, read as the reverse complement.
AGTTATGCATTCTTTAGTTGGTCAGGGAAGTACTGCAACGAGTCTGTTTGTGAGAACAACCCGTGCCAATCGGGTGGGAGCTGCGTTAGGCACCCAGGAAGTGGATTTCTCTGTCTTTGTCCCTATGGAAAACATGGAATCTTCTGCGATTACAGTAAGTAAAATAAATGTATAAGGGTTTTAAATGTTATACACGACAAATTAACGTTTTCTTCAAAAGCATCTTTAAAAAATTTCAGACGTGGATATAACTATTCCCTCTCTAGCACCAATAAATACGGGAGTATCTTCATATGTAATGTATCCATTGTCTGCTGCTGCCGTGAGTTCGGACCGCTTTGATTTACGCCTGCGTTTCCAGACCACCGATATGGATCAGATAGCACTGCTGGCTTTCATTGGGCAGGCTGAGAGGCATGACTCACGGAGTCAGCACTTGGCGCTTACTTTCGTAAAAGGTTACATCATGCTGACATGGAACTTGGGTAAAGGTAAGTTTTAGAAATATGAACATAATATGCAGGATAGTTCTGATTTAACAGCATTAAAAGCCTATATACGTGCCCACTGCTGGGCACAGCCTTCATACATGGAAGGAACATACGAGAAGTTTGGAACGTAACACCACCAAACTGGCCCAATGTGATGCCTGTTGTTGCCAAAAACAGTGCGGCTTACCTAGTTTGAGTAATATTATTAGCAATACCTACATTGTAGCTTATTTTCTATATATCTGAAAGTATTCTTGGGATAATGTTGCAATAGTCGGCCACAGAGGTAAATTTCCACTTTGTATCATGTCCTTCCAATTATGAAACCAACTATCCAACTTTGAACTTGTCCGTATAAAAGCAGTTAGTTGTGAACTTATTATACCATACTTACCCATGTACTTCTGAGATTTACTACAACTAGTACATGATCGACATTATTATATGTTTACCTACCCTCAGTCGGCAAGATAGAAAATTATTATGGGTCTAGTGTGAGTATCAATCGTATCGAGACGTAGTTACGTTCAGCTAATAGTATCATATATCAAAATGTTTCCAATAGTTCACAATAGAGGCACTGCTGCTGTAAGCATACAATTTGACAGTTCTCGACAATCACGATTGCGATGGTTCATTTCGATAAAAACTCACACTAGGGTACAGTTTATGAATACGTGTTCCATAGGTCCTCGTCGAGTGTTCACGTCTCGAGCTTTAGGTGCCCGGCGCGGAGGCCATACAGTGCGTGTGTGGCGCCGCGGCCGTAGTGCTGGCCTTACCGTTGACGCACGTTTCAATGTTTCCGGGAATGCGCCAGCTCACGATACAAAGATGACTACAATGCCCTTTATATTTATTGGTAAGTGATCTTCGATCATGAAGTTTATTGGTAAATTATTTACTCAGGCCTAGGTATATACAGTAAAAATAGCAAAAATGGTTTAATTTTTTCATTATACATTTTACCTATGTACAGCTGTAACGATCTAAGGATGAACATTTTCTTACCTAACATTTTTTTTATATTAAATAATGGAATGCTATGCCATTAATAAATAAAATTTGTAGGTTGTTGCTAATCTCGTCACTCAGTAAATTTTTGGTTTAAAGTATAATCATGAGGTTGAGTAGAAATAATCATAATTCTTAGTTTGATGATTACCAGGTGGTCACCCTTCTGAAAGCTTCCGTGAATTGCCCCACGACTTGCCGCTGCACAACGGTTGGCGTGGTTGCATATGGGAGGTTGGGGGTAGTTCCGTAGAGGAGCGCGCTATGGGTGGTCGGGGTGTTGGTCAGTGCGGTGTAGCCCATTGTACTGCTAAGGCCTGTCGAGCTCCGCGGGGTGTCTGCGTACACTCGCCAGCCACTTACGGGTAACATGTTTCATTGACTTTTAGAACATATGATATTATTTGATTTGATGATATTAACATGCACATTATTCAAAATATCCCTTAATAGTGTTACTTTTTTTAGGTTTAAACATCAGATTTGAGATTTCTTCTTGGGTATCTTAAGTCTATAATTTGGTTGAAAATATAATTTTTAAACTGTCTGATGCTTAACGATACATTTATTTTTTCAGTTGTATCTGTAACGAGGGTTGGTTTGGAGCTACCTGTTCATCTAACAATAACCCCTGTGACCATAATGTAACGCAATGTCGCGGCAACTGTATCATCACGACTGACAACTCTGATTGTGATTGTCCCTACGGCAAGACTGGAATTAATTGTGATCAAGGTATCTCTTGTACTCTAACGCTTACGTTCTCCATTTGAGGAGAAAAATGCAACGGTTTACGTTGATCAAAACATAAAGTACTTCATAATACTTCATAAATTGGAGAAATAAAGATAATGAATATATAAATCATAGAATTTACTAAATTGTAGGTTTCTTGAAATTTGAGTAAATAAATTAATATTGTATCTTCCCAGATTTATTGCCTACCGATGTCCTCTTCACTGGAAAGCGATCGTTTATCAAACTAAAACCCCGAGCCATATCTAGCGTGAGCCTTGCTTTCGAGGCCGAAATCAAACCTTCTAAAGAGAGAGGACTATTGTTATACACAGACACACCACACTTCTATACGTCGTTATCATTACAAGGAGGTCTGTTAGAATACAGGTGGACAGGTGAGTTAATATACACTTTTTTAATCAATACTTACAGATGTTTTCCAAAATTATAAATATATATTGTTTTGATACTATATAATGTTTTGTACGTTCATTACCGCAAATATTTTTTAATTAAGGAAGTAAGCAAGGAAGATTGCAATTGAAAACTCTTTCAAAGTTCTCGTTCGGGTGGTTAAGCTGATGATAAGAAATATTTCCATTTTGCACGATGAACGTGAGCTTATAAGATAAACAGAAAGAGTAGATGAAAATATGGTGTCTGCTGCCAAGATCTTTTTAATTTCAGACCGTCTATCTGGCGTGACGTCACTAGTTCGCAGTGGCGTGGTGCTGTCACTACGGCAGTGGCATTCTATTCGTGCGGGTCGCTACGGCAGCCGGCTGTACGTGTGGGTGGACGGCGCGCTGACCACGCACGCGCTACGGGCACACGCGTACCCGCACACTACCTCCGCCGCCGCCGTGCTGCTAGGTCGGTGCCCCCAAGCTAGTCTAGTATGTGCCTATTTAGACGGCGAGCTGACCCGCACTACACACGAACTTCGGGAGCACGCCGTTACCATCTAAACTAGCATTATCGCACAGTCTTGCAAAAGGCAAAAAACTTTCCCGCCGTCGCCGCTAACACTCAATTCAAAATCTGACCAGATTACCAATAAACCAACACGTTGGTATAAGCCGTGACATCTCCCTTTTGATAATACAGTTTTTGTTATGATAATCACAAAAGTAAAGAGATCGGCCGCGGTACGTCACCTATATTCTAAAAGTGTAATTTGGTATTCAATTATATGTCTATGTATCATAAATGTATCTGCCAATCATATATAACTGAAAATCCACATTTTAATACTTTTTAATTTCAGGAGGGACAAAAGATTTATCATCACTTCCTTTTGATGTAATGTCAGGCCCACCAGAACCATTCACAGGATGTATTAGGAACCTTCACATCAACAATATATTGGTGCCCTTGGAACAAAAGAATATTGAAAGTAAATAACTTGACTACATATTTTAAAAATTCTAAATTTTAGGCTCTTTAGAACTGATAATTTTCTCGGAGTATTAGCTCACTATTTTTCATAAAATTATAAATAGTTTTAAAATACTACAATATATATAATAAGTAGATTTAAAATATTTTTGAAAAGATACATACTTATTTTATACTTAGATATAATTTATTATATGCAAAATTATTTCTAAGAAAATACATAAAAAGTACAAAATTGTGGTAGGTTGGCGGAGCATTCATCCTAGGATGATGTTTATCAAAGAGATATTCACTCATTCATTTATGTTTTCAAATTATTAATAGAGGGCCAGAACGTAGCGGACTGCGATGGTACAGCATGCGGGGCGGAAGCCTGCCCAGGGGGGAGTTGTGTGCTTGAGCAGGGACGTCCTCGCTGCTTGTGCGGGGGGAGCACGGGGATCGGGGACGAGGCAAGCAGTGACGCCGGGGAAGCGGCGGGAGGGGCGCGCTGTCGACGACACACGGCCTGTACGAGGGCCACGTGCGTCCCACCCACGGGCCGCTGCCGCCGCGACCGCTGCGTCTGTGCAGCGGGGTATGCGGGGACATACTGTGATAACAGTGCGTGTGTACTATGCGATATAACTATTATTACTCTTTACCATGAAATTAATAATTAGATATTTCGTCACATTTAACCTCACCAAAGTAATCCTGTGTTGTATACGCAGGATATATTCATACAAATATGTAAATGTGTGTTTTCGATTTTAAATGTTGCATGCCTGGTTTGGTTAAACTGTTGTTACTTACTTTCTGAAATGTTTAACATCATTATTTATACAGTTTTAGCAATAAACGTATTCTATTCTGTTATATTATATTGTCTATGAATAATTATAGTATAGCCTATATAGACTATATTATAATAATTATAGTAAGACCTAAAATATTTCAAAAAGGTTATTTATAATAATGATAGCTGCGGCTAGCAAAACACAATAGCTCAATAGCTCATATAACTATATGGGTATATATTATACTTTGTAAAAGAGCTAAGGCATTACTTTAATATAAAAACAGCAGACCTAATACTTTCGCCATACCTTGAGACTTTACCACTCATTATTGATCCTTTTCGTCATATAATACACTAGCATAGTCGTACAATACGAATCCTGGCCCGTAGCTCTCATCGTATCACCTGTAGCACATCGGTAATTTAATATAACGGACTTATCAGACGCACTCTGTTCGCCCATCACGATACCGTTAATTTTATGTGTAACAACGGAGATATCCGTTGCTAGTTATACCGAACATGCCCATTATTGTTGCAGCAACGCCCTTGTCGTATCTTAGCAATATTTTTATGATTGCGAGGCTGTCGATAACAGTGCTTTCGTTCAACTCCCTTTGTATTGATATTCGCAGCGCTTTTCCTCATGCAGATGCATCATTATTAAATATTTACTTAATAATTGATTTTTTATAATTTACAAAGAAATTATTAGGTTACTAGTTTCACCTCGTAAATAACACAGCTATTAAACGTTTCAGAAATAAATATAACGATTCCACAATTCAACGGCGACTCACTGTTATCGTTGACGAGACGTGACCCTGCCAGTACAGTGGCAGGCGCGCAGAGAGTTGCTTCCACACAACAGCCTAACTATATTGCTCTCAACTTTACAACGGCAGAACAAGGTGGACTTCTTCTTTGGATTGTCTTGGTGAGAAAAAAACGAAGGAGTTAAGTTTTTAACCCCGTGACTTCAGCCCAGCAAGCGGTAGTGGCACCGCTCGGCTAGTAAAACAATTAAAACGTATTAACACATAAGGCCGAATTCTGAAATGAATTTGTGAGATCGATGGTATTGCGCAAAAAATGTATAATCTATTGTTAAATTTAAAAAAGAAATCAATACCATTTGAATGTAATGTGTGTTATACAGTGTGTTAAGTGATATTTTTAAGAATTCGCATGTACAATTGTATCCCCATATTTCCTGTTTAGAAGATAAATTTTAAATGTTCTTGATTCAAAAATAAAGTATTAATTTACTTACAGGACAACGATTATTTCGGTATAGGACTTGAGCAAGGTTTCATGAAGCTAGTATGGTCCTTTAGTAATAGCACACACGACGAACACTTGAAAAAGAAAGCAAAGAATAGCAGTTCCAGGTTGTCGTCGAGATTAATCCCTCATGCAGGGTTTTTGTCCGATGCCGAGTGGCACTTGCTCGTAGTGCGATTGCACAGATCGAACATAACGCTAACTGTTGACCACCTTGTAGCTTATGTTGAAGAACCAGACTTGAGGGATGAGTCTGGTTATGATGAAGTAAATGTCTACATAGGTAAGTTTCGATAACAAAAACTGCATTTGGTTGGTACCTGGATGAATCAATCAGAATATGTTATCTCGAGCCTCGAGTATACCTACATCTTTATACAACTATTGGTCCTAATGTCAATTATAAAAAAAATATATGAAAATTAAGAATTTGTTTTCATTAAAACCGACACTCGGATGATGAGAAATAACAGCTGTGTATTATAGTTTGTATATGTTTTTCTAATTCTCATAAATTTATTGCCTTTTGTAGGTGGCATAAACGAAGATGAGAATAGCGTGGCAAAAAAAATCTTTCAACACAATTTCAAAGGCTGTATTGATCACATATCCACGAAAGAAGACACCTTCGTTAGGGATTATACAGACGTCTACAGCGAAAATATCAAATCGTGCCAACTATTTCCTATATCGTAACAATTTTTTTGTACACAAGTACTAAGTAAAGTTAGAAAAGAAAAGAGTGTTGTGTTAGACGATAGAATTGAGTGTTAGTAGATGATCATAATTGTAATACTCATAGTACAAACTTATCTAGTCTTCTTAAGGACCAAAGACGTCTGGTTTATTAATAATGAATTTGCGTAGGTATCTTTACTGTTTTTATCATTACTTTCTAGTCAAATTATATCTATACTGACATTGAATAGTGACTATTAAAATTATTCTAATTTTGTACTGAACCGTCCAGATAAATAAAAAGATGTTGTTTGTTTTGTAGAAAGAAAAATTAAAGAGTGTCGTACACAAAATATAGTTTTATTGATATATCCATGTTTAATAAATTGTATACATAACATCATCAAATATTATATTATAAACATATACATTTCGTTATACGTTACTTATTCAAACACAAATACAATATGAGATGTTATCCCCGTTAATCATATACCTCAATAATTGAAAAACGTTTTAGATTCAACATAGAATAGTAATATATATATTGGCGTATGTTCAGTATCTAAACACGCCTCTTACACGAAGCTCATTAACATCAGATTTATTTACATTTTTATTAAAGCAAGATGTACATTCAAGTCGATAAATTCATTAGGCCTATTTACAAGTGGAATATAGTTGGAATGCATGATGCTCTGCTCGACAATTGCATACAATCTAGTTTGCAGTTAGTTGCCTTGGTGTATTTGTACAGTTTGTATAAAACCTTTAGGAACATTGGATTCCTTTAATGTAATGAAGCTATTAGAAGCTTGATATAATTTCTAAAAAATAAATATTTTATTAAGCGATAAAGAATAAATAATTTGTTAAAATAATTGCACATCATCATTATCATAAATTTTTCAAAAATTAAATAATTCTTTTATAACATTGTAAGCTGAGCTTAACAAATTCAATTATGCCATAAGGAGGTAGGCACGAAGTGAATTTTTAATATAAAAGATTAACAATAAAACAAGACATTGAAATCGGAAAATTAACGTGTACCCTAGGAATGTTTTGGATAACAATTATAAAGATTATACAAAGAATAGAATAAGATAATCACAGGAGAAGTAAATATTAGATATTTACGGTATATTTATATAACTATTTGTGTGTCACGGTAATCTCGTCGATAAATATAATTATTACAAATACAAATATTGCAATTATCTAAAACGGTCGGACATGTTACATCGAGTACGGTGAGTTAGGCCTACGTGACAATGACTACATTCAATATTAAGACGCAATTGTTTTACCACCAAAGATCCAGAACACACTAATTGTGAAAAGTATCATATCGTGACATTTAAAACACCAATGGAAATCTCATATAACGGCATATAATTTACCCTAACTTTTGAATAGAGGATACACAATAAAGACACTTTTATTACCTAGAACAAAATTCATTTAGAGTAATATTATGTATAATATGGAATCAGTTAACATTTTCCTAATAACACTATTAAATTAACAAACATCAATAAGGGATTTATAATTATATTTCTTTGAAAAATTACATTTGAGACAGTCCACGATTCTGCTGTGCAATTCAATAAAAAAGTTTTTATGCAAGTTGAATCATATTCTAAAAAAATTAGATCAGATTTCATTTGACTTATAATTTTATTTTTGATCTATCCATTTAGTTGACATACGACAGGTTCCTTTACAAGACGAAATATATTACGCGTTAAATCGATGAGACAATCAAATTTATGTTTTATTAATTTATCCTTTTTTATTTCAATTAATAAACAAAACACCGGATCATTGGTCAAATTTTGCCAAAATGAATTGTACAACAGAGTTGGAGTTTATACGTCAAACACGAATTAGGTAAAAGTTGACAATTACTTACTTTATTTACCGGGTGGTAACAATCTCAATAATTTGTAATCTCTTAATATAAAAACATTTTACCTATTCATTACATAATGTCATCACTAAAGGTCATGTTCTATGATTTAAACAAATATTTATTATCGATCATACAATATAATAAGGTACATCGATATTATAAAATAAGCATTCTGGAGTATATAAAATGGATAATGTCGCTGTAGCCGCGTGGCGGCCGCTGCCTCGGCGGCGGGAACAGTCTCTCAAGAAAATAGTTACCAAAGCATATTGAAACATTTCTATAAACAAAGCGTTTACTTGTAAATTCAGTCTCATTCGCATAAGGAAGTGATCACAGCACACACACTGGAAACTCGTTGCAGAGCGAGGGGCCACGCCCCTCTCAACAGAACTTTAATAATAGAGCACCTTAGTTGTTTACTAACATCTTATAATTAAAACTGATATAACTCGCAACAGATCGATCGATTCTACAATAAAGATGTATCAAATATACGGATAACAGAGTCTAGAGTCTAGCGATAAAATATCGAAAGTACACTTCTCTTCGCGGCGATACATACGATAAAATAAATATAGCTATCGTGCCAACAGCTAGAGAGATAACAAGTCACAAGCGTAGACTAGACAACGAAAGGGTGAAAGTCAACAGACACAGGAGACACGATAGGGACGCTCCGGTAATTATTATAGAAATGGCAACTTCACATTTACGCATGATTATTTTACACATGTGAAGCTATTCACTGGATATAGTAATATAAACACGGATGTGGGCCGGCGTCGCGCGCTGCTATCTACACGTATGTACAGGTCGGTCGGTCCGGACGCGGGGCGGCTAGGGGCGGGCTAGGGGCGGGCTAGAGGCGGGCGAGCGCGCGCGGCCGGGCCGCCGCGAGCGCGCGTCACGGCCGCGGCTCCACCAGCCGCTGCAGCAGCACGGCCACCAGCACGGCCAGCAGCAGGAAGGCGGCCGCCATGAGCAGCGCGGCGTGTCGCGCCGGCAGCACGCGGGGCGCGGCCGGCCGCCGCCGCGGGGCGCGCGCCGCCGGCACCACCAGCCGCGCCGCCTCCGACCACGCCGAGCACAGCCCGCCGCGCGCCGCCATCACGCGCACCAGGTACTCCGCGCCCGCCTCCAGCTCCTCCAGCGAGAACTGCGTCGCGCTGCCCGCGTACACCTGAACCGCACGCAGTACGCACTCCGTTACAAATTGTGAACGAAATCATTACAATTTTATGCAGAAAAAATAAAAAAAATCTGTATATGACAGTGTGTTAATCATATAAATATATGAAATATGTTTAGTAGTTGATGAATTATATTTAGTAGTTGACCTAGTGGTAGACTAACGCCACCCATCAAAAGAAACCCAAAGTAGGGTTGGGAAGAAATGACAGTTTTAATGTAATTAACATGTCAGTCACAATTTTCAGTTGTATATTTTAAAATTTTCTATAAGATTTTCACAGTAATTTTTATTTTTCCAAAACCACTCCGACTAAAGATTTATTTGTAATGAATTAAATTTTATATATTATTATTTATTTTTAGATTCGTGTGCATACGATTATAATATAGAAAAAATGATACCTGTTTAAAAACGGCGTCCTTTCCGCGCGCGCACTGCAGTACGTAGTGCGCGTCGCTGTCTTCGAGCGCGTCCCAGGCGACGTGCGCCACGCGCGGGGCGGGCAGGTGCAGCGCGGGCGGGCGGGGCGCGGGCGGCGGCGCGGCGGCAGTGCGCGCGGACAACGGCGCGCCCCACGCCCCACGCCCGCCCCCGCCGCGCTCGTCACTCGCGCGGATCCGGAACCAGTATGCGCTGTCCTCGCGAAGCTTCTTCACTTTGCACGATCGCGCCGAGCCGCGATAAACGGGCCGGAACTCGCGGCCCTCCGAAGAGCGCATCTCGACACAGTACTGCGCACCCTCGCCAGCGCTGGCCCACTCCAGCTTTAAGTAGTTGTGGGCGGCCTGCGCGCACCGCATCGTCGGCGGCGGCGGCGGCGTCGGCCTCGTGGCCGCGCGAGCCTCCTCCGACCACTCGCCGAGCCCGAGCTCGTTGAGCGCAGCGACGCGCACGCGATACGTAGAGTCTGGCTGCAACCCCTCTACCAGCCGCTCGGGCGTCGGCCCATCGGTGTCGTACAACTGCTGGTCTACTTCCACGCGGTAGCCGAGAACGTCGGCGCCGTGCGATGCAGGCGCTCGCCAGCTCAGACGCAGAGTGTCAGCCGTGGCCTCGTGGCGCAGCCCATACGGCGCTCCGGGCGACGAGCGGGGCATCAACACATCCCGCACGCCCGACCACGATCCACGCCCGGCGCTATTCGTCGCGCTCACCCTGAAGAAGTACGGCGAAAACGGCGTCAGCTTCCCGACCACGCAGTTCGTCTCGAGCCCCCGATAAACCTCTGCGAAATCATCGTCCGCGTTGCTAGAGCTCATTTCCACCCTGTAGTCCATGATCGGAGCGCCGTTGTCGCGCGGAGAGGTCCACTCGAGGCGGACAGAGCGAGGGCTCTCCACGGTGAGCAGCGGCACATCCACAGCGTCGGGTGGCGCGGCGGCGGTGGTGAAGGCGAGCGCGGCTGAAGGCGGACCGGCGCCCACACGGTTGCACGGTGTGACCCACGCGCGGTACCGCTGGCCCGGCGTCAGATCCCGCAGCACGCACTCGGCGGCGAGGCCCACGTGTGCCAGCTGCACGCAGCCGTCGCTGTCAACTACCTCGACCCTGTACTCGGTGAGCGGCGCGCCACCATCGCAGTCGGGTGCCCGCCACCGCAGCGCCATTAGCGTGGCGCGCGGCGCGGCAGCCGGCTCGATCGCGGGACAGGCGCCGGGACACGCGGCCTCAGTTGTGACTGTCTCCGTTGGCGACCAGTCGCTGTCCCCGACAACGTTAGTGCAGCGCACACGCGCGCGGTACGGTTTGCCCGGCAGCAAGCGGTCACAGTGCGCCTCGCGCTCGGGCCCCTGGTAAGCTAGTTGGTAACCCTCGCCACCGTCAAGCTCCAGCGTGTACGAGTCCACGGGCGCACCACCATCGTCTGTGGGCGGTTCCCACCGCAGCCGGAAGGCTCGCGAGTGTATCTTGCCGCGCGGCGTAGGCCTACCCGGCACTCCCGGGCGCTCCGGCAGTGTGCGGTACGTCACCTCAGCCGACCAGGGACCCTGGCCGTCACTGGTCTCGCATCGCAGGCGGAATCGGTAGTCGGTGGCGCGACGCAGGCCGGCGCACACGTAGGTACAGTCAGGCCCACTGTAGACGGGCAGGAATCCATGGCCGCGAGCCGCGTCGTCCATCTGCAGCGTAAACTCCTCGTCGGCGCGGCGGTCCCAGAGCAACGTGAGCGCTTCACAGGCGGAAGCAGCAAGCGCGGGCGGTGCGGGCGCGGGCGGCGGAGAGCCCGTCGTCCAAGCGACGGTCTCCTCACTCCACTCACCACGTCCGCAATCGTTCACAGCAGCGATGCGGAAACGGTGTTGCGTTTGTGGCCGGAGATTGTTGGCCGTGTGCTGTCGCGTGCGAGGTTTCGCAAGCTCCGTGAACCCTTCGCCTATATTCACTTGCAGCAGATAGTACAGAAGCCGCGCTCCGTTATCGGACACAGAGTTCCATCGTAACTGAAGAGAGTTCCGACTGCGCTGCGTGACGCGCAACGGCGCCATGCGATCGGGGGGTGCGGCGGGAGCGCGGAATGTAGCAGCCTCGCTTGCGGCGCCTGTCAACTCTCCCGCTCGGATCTGCAGGCATACTAAGTATTCGCAACCCGGCCTGAGGTCCCTCACTCTGCAAAGAAGACCAATATTACAACATTGCTAATGTGTTTGTGGCTGAGTACATTAATCAAGTGTCGATATACTCACCGGCATGAAAGTGATGGACCGCTGTAAATCGCTTTATATCTTTTCACGTCTCTATCGCCGAGTAGTAAGTCGTAGGTGAGATCTACATTTGGAAGAGTGACACCTTCTGGGATTGGCGAATTCCATTGTACTAGTGCACTGGTTGGAGTTATATCGCTAACCTGGAAATAGACAATAAATTAAAATTCTACATCTATTTTAAGGGGACTATCTAATGACTGATCAATAAATTATAGCTTAAAATTGATTATGATAACTATGTGCTTGCAATGCCCATTCATAATTGAACTACTGGTCTCGTCTCACAAAATTCACAATCTACATTAAAGTTTCAACATTAATGTCCACTATAGACCCATCAGGTAAGTTAATAATAGTAATATCTTCTTAAAATAATTATCAAAAGTATAAAAAGTATCTTAAAATCCAAACCAATAAGAAAATTTATACCTGCGGAGTGCGAGTCGCCGACAGCATATCGAGAACAGCCTGAGTGTCGTTATCGTCGTCGCCTTGCACGGAAGCGCCCGCTGAGGAACCTTCGCCCTCCGACCAAGCGCCCGACGACGCACCGCCGCTGCCACCACTGCGACCATTCAACTCCTTCCGCGGCGACAACGAAGGTGTACTCGCACCAGAATTTGTTTCTGATAGATTAACAAAATGAATCTATTTATTGTAGAAATCTAGAATATCCTAGTAATATATCTTTATATAGAAATATCCTAGTTGACCCTCAGGAAGAAAAACTAATTTATCACATCCCTTAAACTAAAAAACACAAGTTGTGCACAATAAAATGTTTATATTAAAAAAACTAAAATATTATTCTGTTGTTCAAAAACCCAAAATTTAATCAGCTGATTTGCAAGGTCAATATATATTTCAATATTAACATGCAATGATACTTAATAATGTTGATTAAATAACATTACATACCTATGCCATTATTTCTACTAGTTTGCTTGCGCTCTAATTTCTGTTTGAGCTTTGAGTACTGACGTTGCGTCCTCTCATCCTTTTGGTAGATTGGTGGTGGAGGAGAGTTCTGCATGTGGTGTTGAGGCACATGATGGAACGGCGGAGGATACCCCCCACCATAGAAGTGTTGTGGTCCTCCTGCTCCATTTGTTGGACCCTATAAACAATTAATTATACTTTACGATGTTTTGTCTTCGAACAATGATTTTCTGGTGAAAAGGTATTTTAAAAAAAAAGTACAGGAGCATTGATAAATAATATAATAAAATTATAGCAATATCTGCAGGCTGCTTGCTCCTGCAATTTACAATTTGTAAGTACAGATTGCAAAACAAGTGTCAAACATCAAAACAGATTAATGTACCCACTAATACTATCTCTTCTATACTACTAATGCCTTTTTCTTCTTGATTCAGGTATGTACATAATTACTCCCATAAGTATTGTAATGGGAATAAAAGTTAAGACAGGATATCCTGCTTTGCTAACTGCTGTGCCAATGACACAATTTTATTGAATAAATGTTTATTTGTTCAAATGTCCATTATAATAAGTCATACAACTTTTACTTTTTTTTTATAATAAAAGGAAGGATTTTTTTTAAAAGAACCTACTTAAATTGTTAATTTTTTTTTATTATTTTATTTTAAGGGCAGTCAACAAAAACACATACTAGCAAAAATATTAAACTGTAGCGTAGACATTAAATTAAGTATAGTTTTTAATTACAGACAGCCACGGCATGCGATGTGGACTAACAGTTATAGTTATGATATCTTGGGTTTATATATGTTTTTTAACGTTAATATTGAAACACTGATTACAGGGGGTTTACGTTCCTGCTAATGATTTTGAAGTTAGCCTTGTATTTTCGTGCACTAAGGTGAAATATGTCCAACTCTCCTACTTTATTGTTCCGAGAAAGAAGGTTATAGTATTTCTGGATCCTGTTTTATTAAACAGTATCCAGAAATATTTCGATTTATCTAATAATACCATTATTGTGACTAATTTTTTGTATGATAGTAGCACCTGTGATTAATAATATTTGAATGGCCATTTTATTAAAACACTTTTATGTATAACTTAATAAACAAAATAAATCACTTTTGATTAGTACCAGTAAATAATGAACTTATTAATAGATTATGTTAGATATTAGGCACAATATAACTACTTAAAAATTTTGTAGTGAAAGTTTCAATGAAAAAACAAATATCTTAATGAGTAACAACACTTTCACTATATGAATTCATATATATTCAAAAGTAGAAATGGGTTATAACATTTAAAATTTAAAGAAACTTTAGCTGCACAGTAGTTTCAACCATAATAGTAATAATGAAGTGGTCAAATCTATGAATTCATAAATATTGTGTACAAAGATAAGCCTACAAAACAATGTCATAATGCCATATAAAATACTTCTATTTTTTATCTTTATAAGAACAATAATAATACTAATAAGAATAGACAATATTGAAACAATGGATATACAATGAACTGACCGTAACAGTTTCTTTTTTTTGCTTTTTATTGTTGATTTGGATAGGATCACTCATTTTTGTGGAAAGATTGTAATCAATCGACACTGCGGACGTCACTGCCACGTACCGCCAACTCACGGGCGATAACAGTCGTAAACACAATCACACGCGCGTTTTAACACGGCTAAAGTCAGACAAATACTAAAAACCTCCACATATATACTAGTAAGATTACTTACTTAAAACACTTGAATAATTCGATATGCTTACGTATAAAATAGCAATATTTTAAATGTTGAGTTGAAATTTAACGACGATAGATAAAATCGGCGTAAATTGTTTGCACAGAAGGCGAACGAAACAATTCAATTCCAAGTGTAAGCACATATAAATTCAATACTTGTACAATAATAAGTTTCTACAGACAAAATGCGTTCTTTCAATTATTTCTTGTTACTTCCTTGTTAATAAGTCATTCATCAATAAAAATGGTTTCATATTTAATTATAACCACAATAGGATAATAATATTTGAGGTTTGAGCAAAAACAAATCAAACAATTTTTTAAAATTATTTGGCCTGGTAACTAAGACCTTTAAGCCATATCTTCATTAATGTAGTTTTGCAATGTAAGCGATTATGATAAAATGATACGAAAATGGAAAGTTATGATAATGATTACGATGAAATGATAAGTAAATAAGAAAAATCATACAATGTTGTTAAATAAATATACTTACTCTACAAATGAATGAATGGAAATGAAAGACAGAAAAACCTGAAGTAAGTCACTAATCAACGCTGAATGGAATGAAATGAATGAATTGAAACTATCCTTATTGTTATAAAACTACACAAATTTCACGACAAATCAAAATATACAGCACCCAACCGACCCCGCCATTACGCGCCAATAACACCAAATCAAAAAAAAATTGACAGCTGACGAAAGAGTAAACTGTAAATAGGATGAAGAGAGCCATCTACACTTATAACACCGAAACGCCATCTAGTAATTTTCACCCTGTATCACAAAGAAGCTAGAATTTGAATCCATATTTCCTGACCATATTATAGTGAGTGTTTGATGCTGCTATACCTTACATTGTGAACTAGTTCTGCACTAGGACTTAACAGGTTAAGGACCTCATGCCCACCGGTGGGTAGGACACGATATGGTTTACCTGGGGACCGCTTATGATCACGAGTGAACATATTAATTGAAATAAATGTAGGTAATAATATCTACCCCAAATTATTGTACACTAGAAACCTATTTAAAAAATAATATTACGTATTTTATTATATTAACAATAAAAAAATGCCCGTCCCTATGTGAGAAATAAGATTTTTCAATGCGGTCTTTAACTAGTTGAATATGTGCGTTAGATAGCCACGGCATAGCACCTCGGACCAACTACTTTTAATATACACAATTTTCAAGCTTTATTTAATTACACTGTTTAAGGTAGTAACATAGTAAAAAAGAAACTCTTAATAAACATTATTTTAAATTAAGACACAACATACCTACCTTAGTTAAACATAAATAATAACAAAGAATGAATGAGAATCGAACACTGAACTGAACGATACAAAAATCTTCTGTTATAACATAATCAAATTTGAATTATGTTTCCATAAATTGCATGTAATGATCCTTTTTGCCATGAAACTACTATGTTCACATAAAAAATAACACTAAAACACAATATACTAATTATATGTAATATACTAATTAAAAAAGGTCTTGACTTTTCATATAAAATGCAAAGAAATTTTGTCCCCAACCTATTATTTTGTCGATGAATTTCGCACCAAATATCTCGTACAAGATTTTCCATAATTTCAAAAGCCATTGAATATAATGGTAGAACCTTATTATGTTTTTTTGTTCTTATTTCCAGTCAGTCTGATTATGTGGTTATTTTAATAAATTTCCTAGTTAAAATCATTGCAGGTAGGTTTATGAAAATTGCGTTCTTTTGAATACCGCCAAAACCTTTTTTTGTTTGTTTTAATTATTAAGTCACTTTAAAAGAAGCATATTTTTAAAACGATGATATTGTTTATAAACACATGATCATCAGAAACACTTTTCACAGTAAAACCATAAAACGTTAATAACGCTGTATGAGTTCTTCAATATAAGTTATGGCCTTGTTATTGGGTTGTTTGTTTAATTGAGATAATTTAATGTTAAAGTTGATTTATGTACTTATAAGAAAATCTATAATCTGCCAAGTTTCAACTAAAACTGTGATAAATATGAAAAGGCTTACATAGTGATGAGGTGGCTGATGATGGGGCGGGGGTTGATGATGAGGCGGCGGGTGGTGGTGGGGGTGCGGATGCGGCACCAAGTAGTGCCTCAGGTTTTCGTCCATCACGGGCGGCATCATTTGCGGCATCATGGGTGTTGACGGTACCACCTGCATACCGCCTGAAATTGTAGAATCTTGACGTTAAAATAGTTATATCAGTCAACTAAGAAAAAACCTTCTGCATTTAAGTTCAGTGGGTTAAAAAGAAAATTTCGTGCCCATCATATTTTCTCTTAATTTAATATATGGAATTTTGTACTTATTAAGACATCATAGTCAAACTATAATAACATAATAAGTCACTAACATGATAGGTCATACTAGGAATGAATGGACCATGCAGGGTTTAAGTTTTACAAATTAGCCACACATAAAAATACTAACGCAGTTGTTTCTGTAAACTCCTAAAAATAAATTAAACTTCTTACATTGAATTATTTTTGTCTTTTTATTGTTTTGAAATCGGTTTCTAATTTTTTTAATTAGTTTTTTGTTCATATCGATATAATGTTAATCTAGGTACTAAAATCTTAATCTACTTCTGAGGCCGAGCATATTTGGTTCTCTTAACCAAAAGTTTTAACAAAATGTTCTTAACAAAACGGCGATAGATATGACTTATAGATCACAACGGGTTCAACAAGGATTATTCGAGTTTTATCTGTGAAATACTGACGTTTCTGATCATATTACATACCGGAATACAAGTGGAAGAATTGCGAGTGAAGACTGAAGTGATAGTGGGCAGAGCACATTGCAAAGAGGACTGACGGCCGTTGGGGCGGAAAGGTCCTCGAGTGGTGGCCACATACCGGGAGACGTAGCTTTGGTAGACCTCCCACAAGATGGACTGACAATCTAATTAAGATCAAGGGAAGTCGCTGGATGCGGTCAGCGCAGTAGCGGTTTGGAGATCCTTGGGAGAGGGATATGTCCAGCAGTGGTCGACTCTCGGCTGATATCATGATGATTACATACCGGTGGCGGCTTGGTAATGGATAAAATAAATAATTATATTCACTATAGTCCAATGTTAAGCTTAACTGAATTCAAAAGCTACTCCTTATAGGTATTTCTTTTAATTTTCTGGAACAAAATATCTAGGTACCTAGGTACCTAGATATTTTGTTCCAGAAAATAAGTCTGTCACTGGATTTATGTCAAATATGTCTTACAACCTGTCGGACCGATAACAGGCTGTTGTTTACTATTACTTTGATAAGATAAATGTATTGATATTATTATTATATTATTATATATTTTGTATACTTATCGACAGGCATATGGAGTTTATTTGAAATTTTTCTTTACTTATCTTATTCAAAGACTTTTATGAATACTCTTAAAGTACTTGAAGTATCAAGTTTAAAAATTGTAGCCTTGGTTAGTGAACAAGGGAGCAGGCAGTTCATGTCACGGACGACAAATTTTTGCTTTATTTAGTCATCAGCGCCGACGCCCAGACCGTTCCGGCTCGTAACTTTGCGGTTATGAATGAACTTGTTTTGTGCATTCGTAGAAATCAGTCTTGTGGATCATCCATATTTAAAATAACTTCTCTCAACGGAAAGCTTGGAGGTTAGTCTTGACACGAGTATTTTACATTTGGAAATGAGTATGCGCTACCTGCGTAGTGCTGTGACTAAAATAAGACAAAAGTAAAATATGTAAATCAATTTAACGAGGGAAAAATCCAATCATCAAGTTGTATGATTGAAGTATAAAAGTAGCATAATTACGCGAACATACTGAGGTAACGAAACAAACAAAAGCAGATCTCGCACAAACCGCAAGAAGTTGAGCAATTTGTACATTCTGAATCTCACGAGGGCTTTGAAACTCTTTGTTTCACTTTGACTATAAATTTCCTTTCTCAGTTTTATGTTAGTATCTCTGTCACAATCTCTAAATCAATGCGGTTTGGAGGCACTCCTACCTAGCTATCGTCATAATAATGACACGACGTCCTATCGTAGGCCGTTACACACAGAACGCCATTATGGCTGTAAATTGCCATGAAATTCAAGTAATTTCAGTATGTATAGTACAGTATTATACCTTTACAATAATAAAATTATTCCACACACTATGATCTAAACAAAATAATATCATTGAGAGCTCGTATTTTGTAAACTAATAGCAAAATAATAATAATATCAACATAGTAAGCGTGTTGCCTGCTTCACTCGCTTATAGCTTAAGGTTACTCGACCATGGTTTCCAGGTTCGAGTCGCGGCCGGGGCAGATTTTACATTAAACATTCTTCAATAAATATTTAGATAATATTAAGTGTTTTCCGTTATGCAGTATCCATTGCATGATCGTCATGGAAAAATAGTAAATAATGCATAATTACATAAATAACATTAGATTTGCGATTATAGACAATGGGGAATTGTATTATACCCATTATTAAACATAATAGAAAAAAATCTTATGACTATGTAGACGATCTACTTATAAATATGGTGTAGCGGTTTTACTTAGTATCTATTGGTGGATATCGCGTCAACATACGCGATCGATGTATAAATTACAAGTAAATGAATCCGTTGTAATTGTGACTAAAAATCAAAGAATATTTCATCTGAATCAGGCTGGGCAGAAAATGGTCACCCAATTTTCTGATTTCATTCTCATCCCTATCGAAATTTAATATATCTCAATTAATATTGCAATTCCAGTTAATTGCAGTTAAGTTAGTTAGTTAGTTATTTATATTACTCATCTAATGAATTCTATGTAAAGTCTGTGTATAGGCTAGTTAGCTAGAGAAGATGAAGTAAGAGAATATCACAATAAGTTTCACTGGTTATTATTATAGTATTCTTTAAATTATTGCGCGAGCGACTCGAGTTGTTGAAGTACTACTTAAAATAAAATATAATAAATTTAATAATGTTAATGTTTATAATGCGGTTTTATGTAGGTTGCAACGTCCACAAAAAATGTACGATGGTGAAATAGCAGCCATGTTGTATTGTATCCATACCATTACAATTTATTCGACATTGATATAAAGAATAAAAAGTCAGAGGAATAAAATTGTACATTGGTTTCTAATGAGCTTTTCGAAGAATATTTGAAAAAAATAAAAATAAATATTTTCTCTAGGTGTAAAATTCATAAATGTTCATTATGTTACAAACTATAGTTTTTGCAAGAAAAATTATGTGTCGATCCAAAATTATATGTATTCTGAATGTTTGCCAAAAATGAGTGTAATAATGAGTTGTGCGGTGCATGATGACTTCTTGTTAATTCACTAAAATTCAAAACATTCGTAAGCAATTCAAAAAAATATTAATGAGACCGACCAACCGACAGCCTAAAAAGTCTATTAACATGGATAAAACATAAGGTGTTTGGGCTATAAATCAAAATCAAAAACTCTTAAACGGACTCAACTACTTCTTTAAAATCATCAAAATTAAACCCTACCATAACCCCACCACGCTTGCCCACATGATTGAATTGGTAAATATGACGGATGGAACTAACCGTATTCAGTATTGAGGACAGTGCACATGTGCTGATGTTGGGGATGTTGCTGAGGATGCGGGCACATGTCCGGCGATACGTAGTACTGCTCGGGCGGGTAGTACTCCCCGTAGCAGCCGTCGGGCACGCCGCCGCCGCCCCCCTCCGCGACGCCCACACCCACCATCGTGCGCGCGCCCTCTACCAGCGCATCGCACGCTGGCGCCCGCGCACCATCCGCTTGCGCGGTTCGTGCCTACCGCACACCCTTGTACACTTAACCTGTAACAATAAAAAAACTGTATATCTATGTGACATCAACCATTTACAATCTGACAATAGTTCACCCGCCTGCAGATCCATTAAAAAATAAACAAAAAATGTGGAATATTAAAGTATGTGGAATATTAGTGTGTGGAGTCATTGGTGTAAGTAATTATCAATGTTTAGATATTGGTGAAAACAAAACGTAGTTCTTGAAAAAATAATTCAATTTAAGAAGTTACGCAATTGAAAATTGAAGACAGAGCTTAAGTTTCTATTGTTTCTAGAAACAATTTAGCACCAACTCCAAAAAATAATTTTCCATTGGATGACATCTTAAATTGAATTATTAGTGCCTTTTGTGAGGGTTTGGTATCTGTTTTTAATTTAATTCAAATTTTTTTCAGGATTTAGAGTTAACAATCTAGTTTCAATGGCAAAAGTAATATGGATGGCGACTTCCCTGAATTTACATTGAATTGAAATTGGTTAAAATTATTCAGAATAGCTTTAGATAAAAAATATGAAACGCAATAAGTGCCTATAAAATTTGAAGATTTTCCCACGATCACCAGATCCAGTTTTGATGAATTGAGAATTATTAATTCAGGTATAAAAATATTTTTGTAAAATTTTCAAATTTGATAGAGGTAAACATACGTACAAAAATATACTGTAGTGGAATAATGAACCTCTTCTTTTTTGAAGTCGGTAAAAGATAAACTTGCTTTTTTACTCCGATTTACAACTAGACAAAAATAAATAAAGTAAAACAAAAGTAGGAATTTGTTAGCAGGCAGGCAGCGACGGCACCTCACATCCTTACTTAAATATCGCCGCGCCATGGTCGCTGCAGTGCGGCGCTAACAGGTAGGCACTGACGACTAATCCGGGTCAGTGATTGTGCCACTCTACAAGTATATTTTCCAACTTCACTATGCAGATTGTTACGAAAGCGAGCGCACGAAAAATTCAATAAATCGTCTCGAGATCTCTTTTGTGCAAGACCTAAGAGCGCTAGGGTACGCAAAGAGCTTCCACTTATAATACTGACTGACGCAAAATGTCTTGCTAGACTTAATAGTCACAGCTTTACTACACAATAAAAACGAGAAAAATCATTCACATGAAATCCACTGAAAATATACTATTTATTTATTATTGATTAATTAAATATTATAATTATGAATGCCAAAATTTTATTTTTTCTTTCATGATTATTTTGGAAAATAAGTGGAATTAGTAAATGACTTTTACTCACTGCTGAAATGGGTAAACGACCAATAGATATCTGTCGAACCTACTTACCGATAATCTCGAAAACCAATGTGTATTCAACCATTATCAATTTTATTATTTGTAATGAAGTTGAAAGCATCCGTTTCATGGAAATTACCTCGACGAGACACTTCACTGATCAGGTTTAATTCGGGGATTCCCTCGGCTATCAACAGTGTATGACCTGATTGTTACAACGTTTCACATTACAATGATCGGCGTCTATTTGAGTGTTATCTGAGTATGCAGAATTTATAATTCGACCGTCAGGAATTTAATCATAAAAAGTTATTTCAGTTTAAATATCATTTCAGCACTTTATGCATGATGCAGAGGATATCACGGATAAAAAAGTATTTTTAAGGATTACAGACTTTTCTTCCTAACAACATATCTTAATATACATCGTAGGAGTCGTACCTTTTTAAAAAGGTTACTCATTGTGTTACTAATCCGGTTACTCTGTGAAAAATAATAACATGTCCATCCCAAGGCAAATGTAAATTTATCGAGAATGAAAACTGACCTATGTGCTATTCCAGACAATTATCTCTGTGTAAAATTTTATTCAAATCAATAAAGCCATTCTGGCGAGATTAACAAACAAACATCTGTCCAAACTTTCGCATTTATACTTACTATCCTGGTACTACCTGGTACTTTAATCCTGGTACTATTATAGTACTATACTACTATAATAGTACCAGGATTTACTGAAATAACGCATGTTTGTTCATATCGTTAAATTGAGAGGAAACAAAGGGGCATTTTTTCCATAGAAACGCAGTCTCCTGTTTCCTCCCTGGATAATAGAAATATTTTATTGTTCCATTGCTGGTAAATAGACGGCGCATAGAGATTAATAAAAATTCGAATGAATGCAAAAACGGCTACCGAGTGTCTTACCCATCATTTGACCTTGGCAGAAATGGTCGTTGTAACGACTGATTGCCTTATTAACATAAAAAAAGATGTGAATCTTCAAAAACATAAAACAAATCAATTTGAGAAGGTTATTTAATAAAAAGCAAATCAGCAACACAACCAAACCCTTTTTTTTTAAATTTTAATATATCAGTTCAGGAAACAGGGGACTGACTATAAACGTTGTTTTTATCTGTTAGTAAAATTTTAGTCAATTTTCTAGACAGTTATATTATATATACATTTATAGTTATAAATACGTCTTGTTGTACAATTAGTATAAAGTTTTGTTATTAATTATAAATTTCATTATCATATTCAATCACAATGTAAGAAAATCGTTTCATAGAATCAATAAGACGCTGTAGACATATTTATTGTTGTTAGAGTTCTCGGTACCGAAGACAATCATTCATCGCTCTCGAACGCATTCAATTGAATAAATGCAGAGTTGCCATGTACATATATACACGTAAGTACACATTTGAAGATGCTAACACTATACAAGCGTTAATTCAATTTACTTAAATCACACAATCCTAATATACAAATGATGTACCGACTCACCTCATAAATTCATTAAAATTAAATTTCAGCCACACGCTTGGTAAAAAAATCCACAAACCACTTTTTAATCAATCAATTCAAATAATTTCACGTTAGTCTATATGATACCCAGTTAAATATATAAACGTTAAACTTTAAGATTTTCGTATTAGTAGGCTGACAAAATATATCTCGCTGCTGACACACGTGCGTCATCGTCGGCCATTGATCAACAATTATATTGTTTGACAGACTGGCTATGAAAGCGATTATACGGATTTTCCTTCTTCATAAATAATGAAATACCTGTATTCGGCAAAGAATACTATTATTTAGAATAATTATATTTCCATGTGTTTGTTAGTAACTATTATTGTCTATTACCACACCGGGTTAAGAATACAACTAAAATACGATGATTCAGAATCTATGTATTCGGAAAGACGTCATTGTACTTGATTTTAATTGCAGGAATATTTATTTATGTCCTTTAATATTTATTGTTTTTATATAGAAATAAAAATTTTCAGCATTTTAGCTTCTTCATTCAAAACGTCAGAATTTATAGTTAATAAATATTGAAATTTTTGAGATAGTCAATATTGTGATTTTTGATTAGCTAGAGGACCTGGGTTCGAACCCGGAAGGAGCAAATATTTGTTTAATGAGTCGATCATTAACGAGTCATGGATATTACTAATATTTGTATTCTTATTACTATCTGTATTTCTCCATTATCTAGTATCCATAACACAAGCTCTTAATGATGCTCAACTAGGATGTGGGTATAAAAATTATATATATATTATTATTATAATTATATATTATCATTGTAATATTTTTATTTCCATTACGCCCGACAAAAACAAATGCCGCAAATAGTCCAGAACCCTAACGAAAATTTTTCATGAGTTGAATTATCCTCGTTTGGTGGGAATCCCAAATATCGTCGTGCAAAAGGAATGATCTGACTCGAATGGACGGTGAGACGTTCATTCTGAGAACTTATTTACATAGCAAACGCAATGCCGCCCCGCCCGCTGCGCTATAACCGGACATAGAACAGACCATAACTGTAATAACGATAAACAACACGGATGATAGAAGTAGGTATGGAACGATCATACTAATCTAAGTTTAGGGGTATTTTCATAATAAACGAGATTACATAGAATGGCAAACCTTATAAATGCCATTTACCACTTGGTTATTATAAGTAAAGATTAACTGGTTAGATATTGCGGTTTAGTACCTGATTATGATTAAAGTTTTATACAAGAACAAAATATTTTAGATATAAACCATAATTGTTATTGATTTGAGTAAACGTATTTACAAGTTTTTCAAAATAATTGGATATTATCGAATATAATCGCTAATCAATATTGAACTAGCTAACTATCTATAAATAACATTCTAAACCGTTTCAGAATGTTGGCTGATGTTTAAGGCAACTTAAATAAAGTTGCCTTAAACATACCTTAAACGGTACCTCGTGCAGATGAATCTAAAGTTCTCTAATAATCCCTACTGTTCTAAAATTTTCTAGATATTTAACCTTTTATATATTAGTTCGTTAAAAGACTAGTAAAAACTGTTCAGAAGATTTGCTATTATTATAAGTAATCTTAGTTATCCAAAAAAAACTTAAAACTTCGAAAACGTTCGAATCGAATGTTCTCTTTCCAGGTTTTTTACATATTTTTTTCAAGATGTAGGAAAATTTCTGTAATATAATTTTTGTTTAAAAGCTTTATCTAATACGATGTTAAAAGACATAGTGCCACTTTTTGATGAAGCATGGGTCTACAAAGATCTGCCCAAATCTGTGATTATCAACAATAGATAAGGCAAAAATTGCTGGCATTAAAAAGATGATGGAGGTTTTGGAATCTCAGTCCGGTACTTATTAAAATTTCATAATATCTTTGGAGAATACCTTGGGAAAGGTTAACGGTTTAGTTAAGTATATACCGATTGTGCATTGAAAAAGGTATTAAAAAAGAATAAGAATAAAATAAACAAGAGAGGAATAAGTAGCAACCCGTACACCATACTGTTGCGGTAATCGTCAGAGAATAATGTACACTATTAGACTATTTTGTCATCCTTTATCTGCATCCACCACGGAAGTTACCATAAAACCTATTTTCAAAATGTAGTTAGTACTGTAGGTTCCTTCCGCTATGTTGATTTGCAATATGCCCGAAACAAAGATTAATTTTGTTTTTGACTTTTTGTTTTTTTTTGACTAATGCTGTTGGCCGCAGATGGCCTTTACAGCGTTATCGGGGTTTCAAGGAGACGATTACCTTGGAGAGTCCTCAAGCCTTAAGGGGCGATTCGCCTACGTCGATACAGGTATCACCGCCAGGGAAGGTGTCCCGCTGTTTCTTAGAGGCGCTCGAGCCATGAGTGAGCGACAAACCTGCGGGTGCCTCTAGAGGCACAGGCGTGTCTACTCGTGGAGGAGAGAATAGCCTATGTACGTACCTGTACCTGATATAGCGCGACGAGTGTAGACCGGGTCTTCGCACCCTTGTTCGACGAGTGCGTATGGATTGTGTATGGTGGTGTATTGGAAAAGTGTTCCAATGCGTGACGTGTGTGTGTGCTCGTGATCGGATCGTAGGCAAAGAGTGTTGCCACTGCGCCTTTATATACACTTCACGTGTGTTTACCGGTATTGATGCGCGTCGCATCGCAATAATTAAACGACATCCGGTAGCTTGTGTATAATCGAAAAGTAAATTCAAGAATATCTCCTAATAAACAATAACGAAGGTACTAGAAAGTTCCAGAAATTTCGAGAAAGGATTTTTTATTAAACGAAGATAAAACGGAATTTTAATTATTATACCTACGATCTTCGTTTTGTTGGCATAACAAAGAATGAGTCCGGAGCCCGCAAAAGATAGTACTCCTTTTGCTGAGAACTACAGTTAACGAAAAATATATTCGTAAATAAAATATTTTATACTATATCTAAGTAAGAAATGACACGTGGTTTGAAACCCAACACAATGCATTGTTGATAAAAAAGACTTAAAATCAATTGATATCTATTACAAAAATTAATAGTTTTGTGTGGCTATTTACGTGGTGGTAACTATATAAGTTTTGGAGTTGTGTCATGATTACAATTTTTGGTTGCTTGAGTTCGTTAAAACCAGAGGAGACCCTGATGCTGCCATAGCATCATGTAACATGTATTTTATTATTTTTTAGATTATATATTATAGCTTGGTGCTAAATTCTCTGTTGAATAAACAATAATACAATAATTATGTAACTTGTTCTTGAAAAAGTAAATTACATATATAAAAGAATATCCAGCTATATGATTATTTTTTATTCAATCAAAAGATATTTTTAATATCAATTTTAAATTACTTATTATGAAGAAAATTATAACTTTCATTTTCTTTATTAACAATGTTTTAAAGTCCACTACATTTTTACAAAAAGTAAATAATAATTTTCACCTATTCACTCAAAAAGAATTACAAAAAATATAATATTATACGCGCATAAATGGCGGTGGGGTATAAATATTCTGTTAAAATCAATACAATAATATTCAAGGGAGAAATAAGAAATGGTAGGTCGTACTCCTACGCACGGAGGAGCCACCCCCGAGCGTATTCGCTCCGGTAAGATTGTAGTTCGTACGTAGCACTGCAGATCAGAAATACACACAAGTGCTTACTAAAAAGCTATAATATTATTTTTTCCTTATTAATAGTGTTCGATTATTTCTTTTAGTATAATAGGTAATTAATTTTGTTTATTTAAGATAACTTGGAAGATACTCACAATGTATTAGATAAGTAAATGTTATAATCGTAATTTGCATTACTTAATAAAATAGCAATAAATATTGTCGCTTTCAAAACAAAACGGTATAGAGTCACAAAATATTACTTTTTATTAGTATATTATTCTACAGTTCACCAAGCATCCTTTACTTCACATGTGTTACGACGGAATATAGATAAACTACATAGTTTAAATAAAATATGATAAACTAACTTAATTGTAAATACAAATGTTATTAAAGCTCGTAGAGCAGGTTAACCTGTGTGTTCGAGTACATAAAGCTTAAAGGAACAACTAACAATGATGAGAACTAACCGAATACAAAATAAGATAAGTTTACTGTCCCCATTTTAAAACATTATTGACAAGACAAGACTAGTGACCTACATGACAAGTTAATTTAAGTTGGGTTAGAAAGTACATTTCAAAGACAAACACATTAAACACATTTATAGCGGATTAAATTTTAAGACGTCATAGATATCGCCTATACCAGTTTAAGCGAAAAATATCATAAACAGATAATTATTGATATAATTGGCCCCACGAGTATATCCTACCCAAAGCTTGTGAATCGATAGCTCTAGAGGTAAGGGCCGCCCACAGCCCACGATGCGCCCACGCGCTGACGTCCAGTCTGCTGCCTTCTATTATCTAAAATTCGCAAACTGACGTACATATATTCCAAGCCACTTGGTTTTATGGAAAACACAATACAATATTTTATATCTACACGACTAAGTATTAAAATTACACTGTATACATAATTTAACATTTGTCTTTGTCTCGAGGGTTATTTTGAGGTGCGCTGTTATGAATGTTTGGTCGACTGTACTTTTGTTTTGATAACAAAATATTTTCATTGCACGATGGATCTAAATGCTTTATGATAATGACAGATAATGGCCACGATTCCGTTGTATACGGTGAAGTTCAGTACTACTTGACATATAACGACAAAGTCATTAAAACAAGAAGAAGAAAGTTCAGTTCTACTCTTTCATTACAATCCAAGCAAAAAAGGCATTTCATGTTCCTTAAATGATGACTTTGAAGCATTTTAACTATAAATTTAACGCGAATCATAAAACGTTTAAAAAAAGTTTAAACGTTTTATGATAAAAATAAGTCCAAAGTAAATGGTTCGTCTAAATGTCAACTTACTTTGCGTTCCTAAAACTCATTTTATCCCTTTTAAATTAAATTGTTAAGAGAAAAGGCAAATAACTTAATTTTAGTTTAAGAAAATCCAAGACACCAATATCAAACTCCGATATGTGTACAACTATTTTTTTCGCTAACGTGCTCTAAGTTAAGGAAAAACTTCAAGACGAGAGAGGAAAAATCCTAATGCTCTTAAAATTTACTATAAAAATAAATATATCATTATCATTAGCTGAAATAGATGCCCATCGAGGGGCTCGAGGTTTAGTCCTTAGTCAGCCAAGATGGCCAAATGGTGATTCGTCGATTTCACACAGAACCTAAGAATTTCTTCACAGGTGTGTGCAGGTTTCCTCACAATGTTTTCCGTCATCGTAAAAGCGTCTCGCAAATGTTTGAAACTCATGTACGTGACTAGTGTCAAACCATTGCCTTCAGCATGGAAGACAATGAACTTAAATACTACGCCACCGACGCTTCTACTAAGGTTACAATAAGTAAGGAGTAGTTCAAACCTTGATTAGATCTGGAGCTACTGATGATCGAATGTTCACTGTGAACATTCGATACACTGCTACTAGAAAACCTGCCTCTAACACCATCTATTTAAATTAATTCTAAGTAGCCACTAAATTATCAATTTTAAATTATTATGTTTAGATTTTCATTTGGACACCCATGAATTAAAGCTAATAAAAATCATTCGAATTGGTAAAAAGCGTTGCAGTTGTAAAATATTTAAGTGATATAAATTCCTGTAATATCAAATAATTAATATGTGCTCGTTCAAGTGATTTAATTTGTCTAGGTATGTTTAAGTCCATATTGTGCGAATGCAGACAAATGTTTTTACATTAGTATTCTTAGAAAGGCGACATATTGACGCAAGCAAGGCCTAGATTAGAACTGCCGACGAGCCGTTTTACATGCGGGTGAATAGCCCCGCGAGTGGCAAAATTATCGCTTTGCGTTTTATTATTGTCACTTATGTATCACGTTAGACAATTTTGTACAGTGCCTCAGTGAAGTCATAAGTTAACACTCAATAAATACATTCAATTAACTTTCAAAGTATGTAATATTTTTCAAGCGTAAATAACTGTATTATATGTCAACTTTGAAAATATAAACGGTACATAAAATAAAAATAATAAACGGTATAACATTATAATAAACGAAAAACAAACTATTACAAAGCTCGATCCATACAGCTAGATGATAATAATTAAGTTAATTGTACTAATTATATTTTTCGTTTTGTGTAATAAACTTTGAAAATCCGCTTAGTTTGGTGTTTTGTTTGTTTCGAAAAGATAGCGCAGACAGACGATTCTATCGCCTGCCAAAGCAGAGGTCGCCCGACGACCTCCAAATAACTCGGCGGATTAGTGCGGTTACACGGAGTTTAGTTGCCTTAAAGAACAATGAGACAGTAAGAATTCTCTAAAACTATCGAAAATACAATTTTATTCACTTACGGTGCGACTACGTATTATTTAACCACTGGCTATGAACAAGAGAGTAGTGCTTTAGTTTTGTACGGAGGCGAAGCGCATTTATCTGTAGATATTAGCTATACGTACGTTGAACGGGTTTAAAATGCATCATTCCAAATTATTTACACCTAACTATAATTACAGAATATATTATTAAAGAATTCTCCAATACATAAATAACCGAATGATATTTAACTGTTGATTTTGCGTAAATCAATGCTTTTAAATCATAAAAGATATTATTGTTAGTGGCAAATTTTCTTGACGTACAAAAAAATTCACGTTCCACATATATAACAACTGGTATACGTTTTTTAATAGAGTTTGATTACAGAATATCCGCGACCATAGCAATCATACATCAATTAAACATCGATAAACTGCCTTTTTCATACAAATTTTGACAAAATATACTTAAATAACTGGTTTTTGTTGAGTTATTTATAACGTCAAATTTTGATCACTCAGAGATCCGTGCTATTATATTTGTGTTACTAGAAATCTCGTAAAGTGCAAATAGTCAACTACAAAGCAATTCTATTTCAATATCGTGATAACGTAAATAGAGCACAAAATATCCCGCATACAGAGCTACGAGGTATGCGCACACGCAATCACGTAGTTAAACTATATGGAAAAATGTCATTAGCATTAAGTTAGAATAGATACCTAGTTTTGTACCATAGACAGTGTTTAAAATCGATTTCTAACCTAATAATTTGCATTTTTATGTGACTAATTTGTGTCCCGGAATGAATAATTCACACGGTTTTCTTAGTTTTTGTAAAAACAAATATACAACATATTAGTCAAGAGCAGAAATATCTTTTTTACACAGTAATTGCCATGAAATTGTAATTACTAACCAAAAAGTATAGTTTTCATATGTTATAAGAAGCTAAAACTTTTATTACGACTAGAAAGTTTGTTTGAAATAAGTGATGTCGGTGAACAAACTTTTGATAAAATGAACAATCTAGTATTATCCGTTACCAACCTGTCTAAATATTTAATGATGAAAACAACAATGCTCATAAATTAACTAAGTGTATTTACTCACACTTCAAGTATCAAAGATACAACAAAGTAGGTAGACTAACAAATATGAAGGAATACGAACTGTATCAGCAACATCAATTGGTTTTTGAATGACTATTAATTAAAAATAAACTGGTATTAATAGTAACAAAGCCGATCGACATCGATTATCGAAATAATATACACAATTATTTCAATTGAATGATATGTATGACAATGAACAGTACCGGATTAGCCACGAAGCAAGAGTAGCAAATGCTCCCGCGCATTTGGGGGCCCGCGCACCAACGTATTCTAACCATAAAAAAGTATTCGTATTAGCCACAACTCACAATTACTATTTACATCAAAATGATCAACTATAATTTCTCATTTCATTGTGGAAATAAGGCATTTACCAAACGATGCAACTAAAGCTTTTTGTTGCTCGTTTGCAATAGACCTTATACAGAAAAACTCAAAAGCGCGTAACAGCGACAAGCTAATTTTAACGCAATATTTTGCTGATAAGATAAAAGTCAACGGCAACGGGTAAACTCTCAACTTCCCTTAATAAGGAATGAAGATCGCGACATACGAGAAGGTAGCTTCAACATTTATATTATTTTTATTTCATTTTATCATTATCCAACGTTTCATTGCATTGTTACTTCGTATCATTTTTATAATGAGAGCTAAATGTAATAAACATTTATAGCTGAATACTACATGAAATAAAAATTAACGTGTTAGAAAATAATAAAAGTGACAGTAATAGATTGCAGACAGTAAACATTGTATATGAACCCAAAATAAACAATAAATACAACAAAGCATATTCTATCTGTCTATAAATGATAAATTATATAAAAAATATTTATGTATTTCAATTTGTTGAACCAATAATTAACAAATGTCCTTTATTATATAAACTGTTATTCCTTAGCTTTAAAACAAACAGACGTTGATTAAATCGAGCTCTGCGCAGCCGCACCCGCCGTGTAGACGAAGCTGAGTGCTTATCTTCCCCAGGATACGGCGCCTCTTCCGCCGATAACCGCCTACGCCACGTCAATCGCCGCATGTCGTTGCTAGACTACACTTTATTCGCATCATCCCCTGTACATCTAGTGTTTCAATCGAATGGAAACATCTTGATCGTGTTTGTCGTCGGCTATCAAATGATATAGAAGAGACAGCGCTGCATCTGTTGTGAGGTATTGGAAAGAATATTATCAGCTGAACGCAACTATGATCGCAAACGTCTCGATACGATTAAAACGGGCACTGATCTACTGCAGATGGCTTTCGAAGGACAACTCCTGGATAAGGTAATGTTATATCAATGGAACTAAACTGGTTAGAAATGTTATCTTAGTCACTTTACTACATTTCGCATTCTACAGAGTTTTAACCAATTTTTCCAGTACCCTAGATTAATTTCCACTCGATCATAGGTTCCGTACAGCTGGCAAATCATATAGGTATAAAAAGTAGTTTCCTATCCTTTACAACAGAGG
This sequence comes from Acentria ephemerella, assembly GCA_943193645.1. Lineage (NCBI taxonomy): Eukaryota > Metazoa > Arthropoda > Insecta > Lepidoptera > Crambidae > Acentria > Acentria ephemerella. The sequence continues at coordinate 4,615,056 of OW971875.1, read as the reverse complement.
TCCTGCTGTGGCTTTCATAGGCACAGCCGGCGACAAAAGCGAGCGAGACGGATTAGTAGCCCTAGTGTCAGTTTCAATCGAATGGAACGTTTGTTGTGGACGCTACTTCCATATGTCAATACGCTTTATATCTTACATTAACCGTACAGTCGGCAACTTGTAAAATACTAGATTTTACAAGTCTTTATCACACATCTTTATCAACGTCGAATGTAAAAGAATCCACACCTCACTATATGGTTAGACGTATAAATAAATCAAAGATTTCACTGACTAGATGGTGATCTGATTGTGTGTGAAAACCACCGCCAATAGACACCTACAATATCAAAGGCATCAACTGGTGTGTTGACATGAAATAAATCAATTATTCGACCAAATACCTACCCACATGGTTAACAATAGAGCGCATAGCTCGCATGTCCACCTTGTACTGGTCAATTAGGGAAGCCCTTAATGGCCACTATTCACGCGAGAACCATGAATGAAGGCGGCTTCATAGAATTATTAATACGTGACTGAAACTAACATGCGTACACACCGTAACAAGCATATTCACCGTAACACTAACATCGTCGTGATGGGACCTGCAAAAGTTTCTAGCTCTGGGCTAATTCAACAATAACATAAAGAAATATTCAAAAGAATCTCCTCGAAATAAAACCTCCTCACGATAAAACATAGACATTGTTACGTGAGACAAAATTTTGCTATTAGTATGACGATGTAATAGTAAGCACATAACCGCCATCGCGCGCCGGTATCTGTGTGATATGATTTATAGTTTATAGTACATTACAAAAAATCCCGTTCCCGTACCGCTGCGGGACTGCTGAAGTGGTAAGTCTGCGCTTATTATACAAGCACGAAGGATTCCATACACACGATAGAAGTCAATTAGGTTGTAATCGCCGCATTCATTCTAGTTTGCCATACGTTTTGTTGTGGTACATGAAACCAACTTAATTGAAAAGAAAATTATCTAAAATATAAGTAGGAGTCTTGTATAATCATTAATATGAAGACTTCTGGGTCGGTCATTATAGAGGCGCGGCGAGGAAGCGACGATGTCGGTAAGAGTGTAATAAGTAAAAACACATCACGCTAATTTATCATAATTGCACATATAGCGTCTAAATAATGGCTGGCGCAGGTGTAGCTCCCACGCGAAAGCAACGGTACATTGGATAGATGTCTCTTTACCTTACACTTACTCCCATCTTAAACTACTTTTACTCTTAATCAAAGGGGAGAAAGGGGATAAAAAGAAATCAAATTTTCAGCAATTTTCCCACTCATCATTCACTCAATCAGTGTGTTAAACTCATAAAATATAAACATTTTAAGTCAGCTTCTTCCTTCCTCCTAATAATGCTAATAGCTAACTGAAATGCGAATATGATGAGGAAATGTCTTCTAAATGAAATTCCTATTTATTAATGAGCATTATTGACGTTTGACACTCCCGTCAGCTTTTTCTCCCCTACACCTTCTATATTATAGTGTTCAAGTGGTATGTATTACCCGCAACATTGATCATTCCGCTTGGGTAGTTATTACACTGTATGTCTTATGTACAAAATAGATTTATCTTCAACATTATTAAATGCATGTATGGGATATACACATTATAGTCTTGTATCGTGTTAAAACAAATTATACTAATTTCTCTTGCAGTGTCGTCGATAAACTAACTTAATTACAGACGAGAAAGCAAGTCAATGCAAAAAGGCGCACGCAAAGAAATCTATATTGTTTTGAAAACGGATCTGTTGAATTGTGATGTTATTATTTTCATTGTGTGGACATGGCGGCGGTAATTGGCCTACGTTATGGAGTATGTGGGAGGGTCCCGCTGCCGGGTTTGACAGGACGCGCATGGCGGCAATGAACTTCAACATGCTCTAGCTACTTTCTTGTTACGGCCTCACACACGCCCTATTTGTGGTCGACACGGTACTGGAACATTATACCAAGACTGTTTTAGATACTAAAATATATTATTAACTTAAGACTAGATATTAAGCTCTATTTTTTTTTTAAATTAGTTAAATTTTCTAACTAACTGAAAATATTTCTAAAATTGATGACAGGCTGAAATTTATATATTATTTTATAAACTAAGAGTTCAAGTATAAGAGTTAAAGTGCTTTTCCGCAATCATTTTCAAACATCAACACCACACCACACCAATAAATGACGACAACGTTGATAATTTCGATACTACAATATTACTAAAGTGACGTCTTATAGTGTTAAATATGACGCCATTTATGTCATTTTACATAACCAATTAATTTAATAAACATTTGCTTGATGTGAAAGTTGTAACGAATAAAATTTTCAAATCCGGAACGAAGCCGGTTTTATTTTATTTTAAAAACATTACACAACAGAAGTCCAACGCGGTTTTTGTTTAATTCATTCTGATGAACATAATTAATATTATAAAATCGACCAATCAGCAAAAGCAACCTTTGTTATATCAAAGACTATCGGCCGCGGCTTCGTATGAGTTTTTAACAAATATTTAAAAAAATATAAATTTTAACAAGTACCCGACCCTTGTTATTCCGCCAGGACTAAAAACGTGCACATTATAAAGAAAGTTTGGATACTATCAAACGCATATTTTAACATGAAAAAGTAGTTATTGTGACATAACTGTAATAGTTAGACATGGGAATCACTTTTAAACTTTTTTGTAGATATTAATGTCCTCTATAAAATAGTAGTACCTCTGTAGGACCTAAAGTGACTTTAGGACCTCTGGCTAAGAAGAAAGGGTCGGTAACCACTCGACCAGATGGCCGTCTTAACTGTATTCATTCCACAAGCAATTAAAGGAATCTTAATTCTGTAAGGGCCAATATCCGATTGATGTAAGTAGTTGCCTGTTGAACTTAAATCCGATAACGTAAACGTAAAAAGCTTTTAAAAATAGTCATGATTATGAAAATAGTAAGTATTTAATTGGTACCTGACTTAACATACTTCATTCTTATTTAAATGAATGGTTCAATCGATCAATAAATCAAATATTTTATGAGAAATTGTCTAAATTATAAATAAAGATTCAGTACAAGTTTTGACAGTTTACAATGATTTTATAGGGCTCGATAAAAACACCTAATGGAGGGTTCTAATATTTTTCCAAAATTTTGCTTTCATTAGTGACATCGAGTTCGTTGTTTCCTAAGTAGTTATGGCAATAGTTGAATTAGTTTACAGATGGAAACTAAACAAACCTGGTTTGTGATTTAGTAGCGTTTTCGCCTTCTTCGTCTTTTCTAAATATAGTGTGCTAAGGAGAACTTACACATGTATTTTTTCTAAAATGTTAGTAGATATACAGTACACCATTACACATAAAACTTAGTAAAAAGTTCACTCTAGTCGCACCCACGCGGCCCTCCCGCACTTTGTCCGAATCTAGGTTTATTGCTTTGACATTATCATCTAATACTATTTATTAGTCTGGCAGAACTATCACGCGGTGCGAAAATTGATGAAAATAATTATTGGCACAGAATCATAGAATACTGGTAATCAATATTGGCTATGAATCGTCACAGACTGATTCTTCTTTTAGGCTTGAGATTCAATAATATTGTGTTGTCAATAATATTGTGTAATAAGTGTTCAAAGTTCGACAAACTGAAGAACCCAAATGTATATCAGGGTTTTACTTACACAATATGTATATGACCTTATCTTTCTTATATTTTATTTTTATGATCTAGCCGTTTTAATCGGAATGATTCGGGTAAACAAAATAGTTGCCCAAGAACAAGACAAACAAACCCAAATATGTACTTGACATCCTGACGACATTTTTAACTCCCGCCATAGAGAGATAACAATATATTTGTGTATAATATATATACGATATCTTGTTGAAGAATTCCAATGGCAAACTAATTGTATTTCAGATCGTTATTAACACTGCCATTCCTTTTTATTTGTTATTTATAAAGATTATATCGAAACAAATGATTAATAAGTACTTTTCTGTCGCCCGAGAACATTCCCCGGGTCGCCTTCATTTGCTCTTGCAGGCCCTAACTTGCACCTTTTGAAACCTGTCCATCTTCGGACAACAACGGCTTTAAAAAGGGCATCGATAAATAAATAACTACGGTTAGTATTTAGGAGCCACTGAGATTTGTGTCAATATTTATTTGTTACATTCATTATATCATAAAATCAAAGAGGTAATTACTGGGTTTGCGTAATAAGCCGCGTGCGCCACACTCTACGGAAAGGTAATTGAACTTATTTTCAGGCTATAATTTACATAAATTTGTTACACACGACACGGAACAGCCTTTAGGCTGTGCACACAGAGTGACTATTTCAGCGGGTTTTTCACCAATTGCAATCTACTGGGTTTATTCAGTTGGCGAAAACATACAACAAAATAACAAGTGACTAAATTTAAGTTTCACTAAGTACACACAATAAATGCTTAAAAATAATAATAATAAAGTACACACACGAAAAAATCTTGGCGGGTCTATATAACGAAATAATAAGTGATGCTTATTTTGAGTTTCACCAACTGGTCAAACGTGTGTCCGGTCTCTTGTGTAGAGTAGGCGAACAATTTTCAGGTAATAACTTATAAGTGGCATTGCAACACCGAGCTCAGGAACAGTGTTGTCGTGATTGTGGAAATTTTGCCTCCTTTAAAAAAATCATGGACTAGTATTTTGAAAAGGGTTAAATTGCGTAGCGAGGTAGAACTTCTCGAAGTGTGTAGAAGGCCTTATATTCAGATAGTGTTTGTTCATACATTAACGGGATTTAGGTGCCGGGGTGGGAGCAAGTTCACGGTTCCACAGACCTCACCTCGTATCGTCATGTCTACTTGGTACTGTTAAAGTATAAATTGACAGGGTAAAACGGAGCTTTACTTCATATAAAAAGCAGATTAAAATAGATTCGAATATGAAGACGGATTAACCTTTCAAAAGACTACAGATGACATACAATGCCTAACAAAACTATAATGATGAGTACCTAAACTCATCAAAAGCAGTTTATAAAGAATAAAAAAAAATATAGTGTATACTATTACTGTTGAACTAATGATTGATGCAATGTGTCAACTAACATTACAAATGTCACAGTATTCCATTAAAGTGAGTAGTCAAATAGTCATTATGTTCACCTGTTGCGTATTATATCCCTTTAACCCGGAAACAGCAGAGACATCCAAGAACCAAGCATCCGTGTGTTTTATCTACATCACACAAAACGGGCGGCACAGCGGCGGCGGGCGTGGCAGCCGGAACTTTCGCACTCAATGTCTTTGGCAAATTGACAAAGATAATCAACAAACACTGGGGTTAAGTGAACTGGATAACATAATATGGTTTTCACATAACATTATCGTCCCACTGGTCAATATTACTCATATATAATTAATTACACTACACAACATTAAATACTAAATGTCACGGACGCGGTAATTATTTGCGGTTTCAAACAAGGAAACAGAGAATTTTCTTGCAGATAAAATATTAATTTGTTTATAGCTTATCATCAAGTTTATCTGTTTTGGATATGACGTGATTGTTCAAATAAGGCTTTAAAATATGAAAGTAAATACAGTTAGATGAGAGTGGAGGGATCGGTCACGACTATGACTGTATTGTTACATCACTAGCACTTTCTAACTACAACATAGGTACCATGGGATAGGATTTGTATCGCCATCGGCCCTAATTAACCTGTCCGTCGTCAACAAGGAGCCGACACTTACGAGAAGAGGACAATGGAATTATGTAACTTCGCTTTCAAGAACGAACGAAGAGTTATCATTAAACAATATCAAAAATGCAAATTACAATCCAAGATTTATAGACGGGTTGAAAAAAATAACAAAGGTTTCACTGTATATCAACATCAACTTAACGATGACGCTGCGCTTTTGGAATGCCGATGTAGAATGTCAGTAGATATAACTATGCACAACGTTAGGCATCTGGACCGTGCGCTAGAAAGAGGGCTCGCATCCGTATTCTAGCTCAGGACTAGTCAAACATTCTCTTGGAAATTCTAGAAGTTCCACCTAGAAATATGAGAATTGCGGAAATGTGTATTGGTAAAATGAAGCTCGGAAGCGCTCTGCAAGTTACTGGGATATAGAAAGCACTTTAGAAAGGAATCGAACGAAGGTGCGCGTGACCCGCAGACGGCGAGGTGAGCGGCCCGCTGCGCCTGCGCCGTGCTTGCGCCACCACGCGGAACTGGCGGCCTTCGCTGTCAACCTTTTAATTACTTGCTTTTTCACAGACTTTGCTCTCAACTACTTTCAGACTACATATCTTGCATATACGATACAATGTTATTTCGTAACGCATATTATACGCTTGTTGCATTAACTAACACTAGGCATTAAATGAGGACACAAAAAGACTAATTGTAACTCAATGATCAGTCACGCAGTCACATAGATTGTGACGGAGCGCGGGTTCGCATCCCATGGATTATTTAAAATTACACACAATATTTCTCTGAATATATTTTAAGCTTTATAGCGGTAAATAAATAATACATGTACATACACATACTAAAAGCACATTATCCACATTATATGCACTGCCTGTAAACAAATGCATCCATAGGCATTGGTAGCCGCCATTTCATCAGTTGGATCATTTGCTTGATTAACTTAGTGGTTTTTATTGTATAATATTTGTTTATAACAAGTATTATACAATAAAAAAATGGTTTTGAAAATGTTATTATCATATCATAACTATCTCGAATCTTGAATTGATAAAGTTATACAATTTGCAACTGTAGGTACTATAGGATGTTGTAACTATTTACTTATCTGTGCTATAGGTACAGTTCATCAAAAGCGCGCACAGCGTAATCTATATTGCTTCATTCCAGAGGCATCTTCAATAGGTGTGGCCCCTCAATTGTCGTGAGCTTACGTCTGCTCGCCGCGCAGATTCAATAAGCCACTCATATAACGTACAGTGTACAAATAGTTTAAGTGATGAACTCAGCACGAAAGATGATATTTGGTCGCATGCGGCACGCTAACTGACACCCAGCTGTTACGGTCATCAGCGGGATTTAGGTCGTATTTTGACAGTCACACGAATCGTCCACTACTCTGGTATTGCTATTACACTTTACATTCATATGAAATTAGAACATGGACCAGTTCAAAGATGAGTGTAAAAGTAATTTAGCCTGTTCTTGAATATTCTGTAGAGTATATAACAGTTGATCAGAGTTGAGCTGTTAATAATATTACAAATTGTGAGACAAACGAGGCGAACTGTCGAGTGCAGCGTCTTCGTCGCCCAATTACTGTACTATGAACCAAATTCATTTTAGAATATCAAATTATGTCATTCGAATTGCATCAACCATGCGTATCCAGGGATACGCAGGGTTAATGTAACAGTGACTCAAATTTCCTAGATTTTACAATTGTACTGTGGAATTAGTAATATGGACTTGCTGAAAATCGTATAGATTTCCACTTATTTTTTTGCAGATACAAAGATAAAAAGAGAGAGCTAAATACGCAGATAATATAAATCATTTGTATAAATATACATAAATGCTGCGATTGCCGCGATTACAATAAATTCTGGCCAAGTGTGGACCATATGTCCGCTCTATGAATATGATATTCTCAAAAATAGGGTACATGACCTATTTTCGCGAATATCATATGTATTGTGACTAGTAATAATTTATTTGTGATTTATGCCTAAATTTTAAAATTTGTATCGTTTAATTTGAGTAAACATATAGTGTTAGTGTTTTAAAGAATTATGTAATGACGTAATAGATAATAATTAAATTTTCTGAATTATACAAAAGAATTACATTTATTAAAGTTTTCCGATTTACATCTTACAGTTATCTTTCGAAATATGTGAAAAATCTACATTTTACTTTCATTCAATGATGAATGAAGCGAAATATGTACCTACATCCTGTGCGAGCTAGCTGACTCAATGGTTACTCTCGGCGTGCATCTGTTTATTGTAACAACAAATTTAGTCAGTTCCGGAATAATGAAGTTTAGTAGTCTACCTACTCGTAGATAAATCACGTATAAAGACTTTTAAACCTACCGTAATCTGTGAAGTACTTACAAACCAGCTACAATATTTGTTCTATTATTGGGCACGTCGGCGGGCTGTTAAAAAAAAGACAAAAGCCGCAAGATATTAAATGATTTCAATAAGTAGATAGAAAATATTATTGATGTTATAAATACTGTATGGATATAGGGTTGGGCATGTGAAATTACCAAAATAGGTACCTAATAATATAAATTTTATTCAAAAGTAATAAAATTTGAGAACTAACTAATCACCACGACTTCCACATGCCCTATAGTTGGCACCGCAGTGTCGGGATGATGCGTAAATGCATTCTACCTCTCCGACAAAAAGGGGTATTTAAAGAGGTAGTTGCTGGTTTTCGGGTCAAGAACCTGTTAAAATTTCTATGAAGTATTTTCAAAATATAATTATTAATATTTAAAGATTTTTGTTGATTGTTTGCAAATTAAAAATCACTTTTGGTTTGTCTCATTTTTTGTATCTTAAACATTTACATGTATGAAGGTATACGCTGCATGACGCAGATAAAATTGACACTGAGTAACCACTGATTTTATCGAAATGTGCATGTATCTTGTATGTTTCTACCTATACCTCATATCCGACAGTTGTTTGGTACAGGAAAACACTGGCTGTATGATGCGCGACGGCGAACAATGATAAGTTTTTAAACACCAGAGACATTGTATCTAGCATTATGCGCTGCGAAAATGCAACGTTGTATCTACATAATGTTAATAATGATAAAGTATGTAAAAATAATGCCTAATGCCTGACACACACGCAGATACACATCATTTGAAAAAGTAGAATAAAAGCAGGAATAGTTTGGATTGTTGTGTTCAAGGTGAGATTGCCACTTTTTTATGTGGTTGAAGAATCCGGGTGTATGTAGCTAGCTTCTACTAGCTAGTTGGTCTTTTATAATTATCGTGAGATGAAGGCAAAGAACTACCCCGTTAAGATTAATAAAATCCTCTAAATAAACGAGGGCGTTATCAAAAATCAAAATCAAAAGTGATCAAATATACTACTACTGCGTGATTTATATTATTAAAGAAATATCCTTCTTATAGCTTTAGGTCACTTAAATTTTGTGTTAGCTTCATAAGGCCCTACCTGTAGAGTTAAAAAGAATTTGTGAGTCACTGCGATACCTATTTTTGAACATACCGGCGAGTTTATGCGACTGTTGAAACCACATATATTTATTTAGTGGGAAGATTCATTTCGATCAGATTAATAACATTTGATATTGCTATTAGTCAGTACTGTACAGGAAAATACCTCCAGGTACATGCTAAAATAAAAGATAATAATATCAATCAAAAATCATTACACGAGATATTCAAAAATCAAAGTAACATAGTTGTATTATGTTATAAAAACAGTTATTAAAATGTTTGTTCAGCAAAAAAAAAAAAAATGTTGTTCAAATGTTTGTTTGCAAGCAAATATTGTGAAATAATATATTAGGCTAATTAACCGAAATAAATGACGCGATGAGAATGCCGCCAAAAAGCGAAGTCGTTTCCCTTTAAAGGGGAAAAATGAAAAATAATAAACATAACAATTTTCAGTACAGTATATTTACTTATTTAACTTCAGAATCACAGATTCTGTGATTGAAACCTTCTATCATCTTTAAGCCTCATCTCAACCACATAATTCTGAGAATATATTTATGAACAAATATTTATTATATAATTCGTGTATATAATAGGTACTACTATATACTGAGTAATTTGTTTATAGAACTTTTCTCGGGAAAAGACATCCAGAAAATCAATAATTTTAAACAATACCTATTTGCTATATTTAAAACCCACTGGCAATGTGATAAAATGATACACTTCTACCTATTTCTATTTAAATTATAAAGAATTTTTTTTTCTATGATCGTAGCTTAAACTTCAAATCTAATTTGAAGTTTATATTTCCATTTCATTAACGACATTTTTTGAATTCTTTGAATGTGTTCTACTTCCATTTCAAATTTAGATAAATTTCAGGGTATAATAGTTTTTGGGAAACATTTTGCTACTAGCTGAAGCAATTTGTAGACTATTTTTTGTTTTTTTGACTATTTTAATAATTAAAGAGTTACATTTCTTCTTAGTCACGTGTATATTAGAATAAAAGTCTTCAATGTAAAATCATGCTACGTAGTTTCATAGCTGTAGCCGTAGGAAAAAGCCATTATTATATTACTATTTACCGGTATTTGAGAAACTGTTAATTTAAACAGACTGTTATGATAAATATATCTTATCCTTTAAAAATTATAAAAATGTTTTTAATCAATCACGCTTAAATGGCTGAACTAACCATCTCAGCCGTATAAGATATGGATTTTTGGCCTATTTTTGTGTTTACAAGAGATAAAGGACAATTGCAAATAAGGAATTAAATTTTCTTAGTTTGTTGGTGAGATTATTTATAATATGATTGGACTTAATAAGACAAATCTTAGAAAAAACAAAATGTAGGCTTTCTTTGCTTAGTAGTGGTCATATCCAGAAAAATAATAGCCACAACTGGCCGTGTTGTCCGTAAATGTTTAGGTTATTTTTGCAAGGCATGTATTCCACGAGCCGCCTGGCCGGGCTCAGCTGACGGCTGGGTGGAGGCGCCTGCCGCCCGCCGGCCGGCGTGCGCCGCGCCGACACCCCATATCGATCGCCCCCCGATCGCATCCCCGATGCACTACGCTATGCCACTTGTTACACCTCATGTTATCGTCGGGTATTTTAACTTCGACCTTCAGTTTTTCTAAATTATTCAAAAATTTCCAGCCAAAACGTTTAGAATACTCTATTAGTAATATAAAAAATCAAAGCAAATATTTATTACCTTTATAATGCTTAGATATAATAGAGACATATTGAAATTAGTTTTATGTGTGAATCTGAATATGATAAAGCTATTTTTACTACTTACATATTGGTAGGCAATTTTAGATATTATACTAGTATCTGTAACGATTGCGTCTGCGTGGTGGAGTTGTTTTGTGGAAATAAAGTATTCTAATTGAATATGAATCAAAATACGTAAAATATAAAGCCTTTAGGTCTATCTTAAATGACACACGTTATCGTTCAAAATCGCTATTAAAGTTTAACAAATTGTCTGTGTGATAAATTTATCAACTACATTTGTTATTAGAAACTGTACTAATAAGCTATTTTTAAATTCAACAAATTCATGAATTAATCTAATACAGTCATAAAAAAGAGGTGTAGAGAAATGATAAGGCGATGATGCCAGTTAGTAGGTACGCAAAAGGAGCAAAGTCCAATAACTACTCATAATAAAAACAATATTTAGTGATCTTGATTTGATAAAATTTCTACAAAACGTATAAATGACAGACTGATAACAGCACACTGTTGCCGGTTTAGTTAAGCTGCCATAAAGAAATTAGGAGCTATTTGGGACGGCTTATCAGTAAGCTGTGATGATAACTAGGCCCGGTCGGCTCCCGGTGCCGTCCGCCCGCTCGCGCTCATAAATTACGCAATGTTGATTGTTAAGAGCGAGGTCGACGGGGCACATTGATATGACGCAATAGTGTTTTGCACTTCAAAATGCCTAGGAACCAACAAAATCCTATTATAAATAAAATTAATCGGCAATGTTATTTTACTAGCTTTTGAACCATCGCGTTCCATAATTCTAAATAATAAACGGGACTAACGCGCACAGTAGGTGTTTGACCGACGTTTGGACCAGGTTGCACTGACCGTGGTCACAGGTTGACTGCCTAAGCGGTGCGCGCTCTCCGCGCCCGTCGTCTGCGTGAGTTACCTGTTTCTTCATCTACCCACACATTTTTGATGTTATCGATATTGTTTATTCGCCAGGTACCTACTGTGTGTGTAAGTACCGTGTTTATTATTTTTAATCTTATTTTAATCAAGCTAGATATAATAATAGGAATGCTGTGCTCTAGTATTAAATGACATTTTACGGTACTTCTTATCAAATTGTTACTGAGTATATGTATTAACTAACTAACCTTCTTGCAATGATTCGAATTTACGATCATTTTTTACATCATTCCGAAACCCTACTTATTACAATTTTTTAAAGTACAATAGATACTTTAAATGTTTTAGATGTCATAGAAAGACTTAGATCTTGACAGAAGTACAACTAAAAAATTTAATAAGGTTCATACCAAACTACAAAAGTACAATTCAATAAAATTGTACTTGCTTTAAATTTCATGTTTATTTGAGTTCTTTGGGTGAAGCGGATGTTGCCATCCTGTTTTGCTCGTCGATCTGACCTTCTAATGTACAAACTCCAGTAATGATGAACTGAAACTGTAGCAAAACTCAACTTTCCAACATTATTGTAGACCGTATTACCTTTTAAAAAATTTAATAAAAATTCCAGCAGACTACATTATATTGCGACATAAACATGTATTTTAATAACATATTAAAATAGTTACTTTGATATTAATTCCATATTGAAATATGTCATTATATGACATTACGAAATGATTAAAAAACTTAATACTGAATAATTACTTAGGCGCCTCACAATAAATAGCAACGCTTATTGTGCCCGGCTTCAAGATGCAGAATATATGTGCCAAGACATCTTCTCAATAGTATGGACGCAATACTAAATAATTTTATACTGACAAGATAATGTAGATTATTCAGAGAGCCAACTATGTATGATATCTTAAAGTTGCATACATAACCTATTGGCATTTCAATTCGTACTTCATTAGTAATTCGGCTAAAAAAAATTGTAGTTACATTATAACAAAAAGGCAATTTAAGGGATGCAAATAAAACTAATAGAAATTCAGTCAAATGTGATGTGGAAAGACAATATTAAAGCTATTCTTGCACTATGTAATATTATACCACTGCGTCATGCGTGAAATCTAGACACAGATTTCTTGATACTGTATTTAGTGTGAATAGACCTTATAGCGCGTTTGTGTACAGTGGAGTGTAGAACTGGCGAGTGTGTTCAGTTGTCACGCACAACGTATAACGAGGAAAATCTTTCAAGCCTTCGAAATCCTGTTTGTAGCGCATAGCTAGCGAAATTACATTTTTATTTCTTGCTATAGACATGATAATTTCCATATGTAATTATCTAATTTTTTCCACCTAATCATAAAGTAAGTAATATTAACTATGTGCTATTATAGGCCATCCCACTTTAAAAATATTTTGGTATAAAACATGCGTAACGAACACAGTGGCTCTGAATATTAAAAGCATAACACTTTAGAAAGTCATGGAAATCAATTAATTTTTACATATAGTTGAAGAATCTTGAACCATACCTACCTTGAATGAGGTTTTAAAAACTTGTCTTATGTAAAATCGATATTTTTATAGATTTGTGTCTAATATAAAATAATGTGTTTCGGCTGTGCTATCGCAAAGAATGTGTATCAATCAGTGTTTGTTGTTTAGCCATAACTCGAGAGCGCACAATCTCATGAGGTCGTGGCCGCCGGCGCCCGGGCGGCGCAAGAGTGGCGCGGTCATCGCACGCGCGCCGCCCGACGGGCCCCACACACTCGCCTTTGTGAAAATAATGCAAAAGCACACCAGACGTCACGTGACAGTTTTGGCAACATTTTTAATAGGTACACGTCATTTATTTGTTTACAATAAAAATGGTTTTGTGTCAACGGCTCACTACGCCTTTTAGATATTTACCAACGAGATTATCCACCTTGACAAAGAAAATATTTATACATAATACAAACAGGACTACAGTTACGTGGTCAAAATAAGAATGTGATAGAATTGGCAGCGTCATAGATATAAAACTAACTTCACTTCAGTGACTGTTTGCCAAAAACGAAGCAAATTAATTGTAATATTAATTTTTCGAGGCCTGAAATTTATTTATTGTTTATTATACAACGATGAGTTAATTGAAAGCTTGTTGACCTTCCTTTGTAAAGTGAAGTTCGCCGGTGGTCCGGTCATCTTTTTCATTTTACCATATACTCGTATTTTATTTTGAGTAGGTAGTTACTTCTATACTTTATTATAATATTATAAGCTTTTGTTAGAATATTACTACATACATTATTTATATTCGAAGAAAATCAAATAGCTTTGATAAATCGATTTAAGAATGAAACCCATTATTAATGCAATATTGTCAATAATTTGAATAGCTTCTTGTTTAAAACTTACAATACGAATTTTTGAATTATTTACAGGTTCCCGGGGTATAGCGTGCTGCAATAATGAGTGAGTGTTCGGGTTGTAGTCTAAAATGTAAATTATTGTTTAACCAATATCTATTTAGCTGAAGGTACACTAAGCAAGCTATAGCACTAAGCTATGTAAGCGGGATAATAAATAACTTCGATGCGCGAGCGGCGTTCTTCTTTTACAATAGACCGTATATTTTTTAAGAAAAACATAAAGCGATAAAGGAGAGCACATAATTATATGGTACCATCCAGACACAACTGTTTTTTAATTGTTCGAGGATCCCAGTTGTATAATAAATAAATTCATGATTCATAGCCCAAATCTCCTTTTCCAATAGACCTTCTAATTTTAATTTTCAAGTAATTCGGGTCGCAAACAAGTTGTAGTGGCGAGTGGTGCGGGGAGCGAGGGACGCGGCCGCGTTCAACGAACGTCCGCGAGCCGGCGCGAGCCCAAGGTCGCCGCGTTCACTCGCCCGCGCAGCACGGCGCACGACCACCCGCCATCGCCAGCACCTAGACGACCGACCAAACCCGCACTTCAAGGATTATCCTAGATTTAAAAGCTATTTTTAAAATAGGACCCTCCTTGACTGGATTCGCAACTTCTATAGCAATTGACAACAATCTTTTGTAGTCAAAGACCTTCCTTGCATTTTAATAAGATAAACATTCGCATTTAAACCAGTATGGTCCGAAAGGATTGCATAAAACATTCGAAAATGAATCCCGAGTTGAATAAACTGGACCGATTAGTGCAATCTGATTAATTTTGTTACCCTAAAATAACGATCTCTCGAAACAGGTTTATGTATTGAGCTCATGCAGGTAGTATGAAGGAGTATTTTTTAAAGGAATGTATAAATGTACTGTAGGAACCATGTTTAAGGTATGTATGTAATATAAGTAAAGTAATTAAGGTCATTTCATTTGGCGGAAATGGCGATAATTTTGTCAGTTTATCACCCAGAATTTAGCTGGTCTATTGTGCCGAATGTGTGTGCAATATTCAACTCATGCAGTAACGAAACTCTAAAAGTGAATGTTGGATGCTGCAATCTTTTATTTAGTCAGTTACATACTTGCGATTCGTGCGAACCAATTATGTGAAAGCATTAGATTTTTTAAATGTAAGATAAGATGTAACTAGGTAATACTTGTTATGAGGTAAAGGTTACAGCAAAAATCAGACATTATTTTTGCAGCTGTACATTTTGATGATATTTTTAAGAAACAATGAAACTGCTTTAACAATAATCATAAGTAGGTAGGAGGTCGGTAGGTACCAAGATATAGTTTTGTGATTAATAACTAGATTGCATATTTTAAAGATATGCAATTTGAACTAATCCCTATCAACATTTTTATTTAAGATGTGTTGCAGGCTCGTAAAGCTGTTATTATGACACAGTACATGAAGTCAGGCTAAAGTTATTAGCAATTCGTGCACCATTGGCAAACCGCGCCCTGGCTAGGTATGCCGGCGATTGCGAGAGCACAGCACACGTGTCTGAGACAAATCGCTGTTTGCAAACACCTCCGAAACCCCGAACGCTCACTGAGACCGTTATTCATTTTGCTAATAATACAACAACTCGTAACGGCGTAACCCAATCCGCAAATGCACATACATTACTGTAACAATCATACTCAAATCAGTTGCAGGGCCCCATCTGTCGTCAATTACCATCTTCGTCTACTAACGTTGTGGCGTTTGTTGGAGAAATTCCTCGAGTGTTCGGTTCAATGGCCGCGCTGTGCTGCCGTGAGCAGTACGCTTGTGTTTGGAGTGCCGCGCGGACGCACACACAGACCTCGTCCGTGCCTCTGCAAACGCAGCGGGACCGTTACCCGCTGCTACACATCACCTGCCAGAGCCTCGCTGCCGTCTCCAATACACGTCACACGTAACCGACAATCAAGCATAATTTCATAGGTTTCAGTCAAAGAAACAATAAGGAAAATGTGAAATAAATTACAATCGGTATAGTTGCTAAGCTCAGACTTCTTGTAGTATATTGATTTACTTATACCTACTTTACCTGGATTACCAATATTACCTGCAGGAAAATTCGTACAAATAACGGGTAGAAAAATAACTTATTTTGTGAAATATTTGCATATAATGATAGTATAACTAATAAACATTAGCAAAATTGCATAAGTTATGGCTTATTCAGGTGAGACAATCAAAGTCAGGCTACATAAATTGGTTTCAATAAAAGAAACAAATGCCGGTTTACCAAGCAACTTTAGAAGTATGTAGCGACTGCTCGGCAGCCAGCACTCGACATGCAACATCGCCAGAGAGGGAAGACTCACCGCGGAATGCGATTATTATATCTCAAGATTTCATTATTAAGTAGACAGACGATAGTAACTTCATTCAATTTACTAATTCGTAAATAAATACTTTAGTAAAAGTTGATGCTATTTCGAACAATATGCTATAACTCGCACTTACAAAACTATCGATAATATTATTTGTCCTACAAAAATATTACTTCGATAATTTTTGAGAGATCTCTACATAAGCTATTATTCAATTGAGCTGTTTTCGACAATAGATATAAGAGATGCACAGAAATACTAATTCGAAGCTCTCCTACAAAATATTCCAAACTAGATTACTTTGTATTTGTCCGTGATACAATTTAGAATGAGGATTCATTGAAGCTGATGGAATCCCATCTTATAGAAAAGCAACAGTTATGCAAACAAGAAATTCAAATTTCCTAAACACAATGACTTTAATTTGCATTTGGGATTTCGTTCTGTATCATATATTTTAAGTACGAGTACGTTATACCTAGCGGTAGACATTTTGTAATAGTAGATTATGTCTCAAAGTGTATAATCCATCGTGATAAGGATTTGTAATCGGTAAATCTATAACATAGTTATAATCATTACGATTCATGTAAACCTTTATAATTTACATAGACTTTAAACAAACAAAGGTGCTGGCATGGTGATTATTTGTCAGTTTTTTAAGATAACTTAATTCCAACAACTCGGTTTCAATTTCTATATGAAACTATACCACATTGTTTATAATGGAATTTTTTGTCCATTTATCGGTATATTCTGAGGTATACGCAAAGTTATTACATTTTATAACTTATAAAAAAAACCATATAAACTGCTCTCAGAGATAGGTAATCTTATTTGAGATAATTAAGTATTTTAGCTAATATCAAAATTTGTAAAATAAACAAACATTGAGATATGACGCGAGTTCTAAGAATTGATACAAAGGAACATGTTTTAACTTAGTATCTGAAAGAGATTAAAGTTCACAGAGATTGTGTAAATTTGACCCTAGACCCGGACACTCTTGATAATACTAAATTCGATTGTCGAAGACACGAAGTTACTACATTCGACAAAGCACCAACACCGCCGATTTTTCGTTGCTATAAATATAATTATAATAATGAGCATTTTCAAAATAATTAATTGCACCAAAGAAAATTTAATCCTTCATTTAACATTTTGATCAGTGACAAAATGATTTATTAATACAACGGTCGAGTGGCGCACGGTGTATACAGATACATAGCCATAGTTCTCGCCTAGAATAGAGGCAAATATTTGTATAATGAGTACGAATACGAATAATTACGTAATAAATAATTAATAATAATAATACGTAATATTAATACGAAATTTTTACGGGTCATGGATGTTTGTATGTTTATTTCTGATATTTATATATATATTACTATCTATATTTCTCCGTTATCTATTATCAATAACACAAGCTCTTAATTATGTTTAATTTGGGCTAGATAATGTTATTATTATTTTATAAACAATTAAGGGTAACTTTACTTATCACGGCAATCCTTATAATTTTGCATATATTTTCAAAATAAATCCAATATGCGTGTGTGAATCAAAATAAATGATTACACCTAAAAGTTAGTCGTAAATTGTGGGTCACAGGGCGGAAACGGCGGCGGACGTGTTTCGAAATATGGCACGCACTATCGAGCTCATTATACGCTCTACACCAGATCACTTCTAATGTCACCGAGATAACTCGGTTATGATTACACCCCTACATGGCCGATGATTGTAGTAAGTGATTTGTTGTTGTAATGTGGCGGTCTCCAGAAAAGGAATCGCTTGAACATAAAATTATGTGGAATTTTACGACTGTCAAATTATTGAATACAAACAAAAAAATAAACAATTGGAACACATTGAATCACTAGGAAGATACTTGCCTTCTTATTTACACGATCTAAAGAATAAAGATTCTTGATATATTAGACATTTCAAAATACTAGGGCAGTATGTCGCATGCAGCACTGGCTATCTTCGCATGTGAACTGGAGGAGTTAGTACTGCGTTCCATAATTTAAATCACTTTAAAAACCTAGTATTAGACAAATGAAATGCTAATTCAACTTTCAATGATATACAAAATTATTAAACTACCTTCCTTTTCCATGATCGTCAACATCAACCTCAATAATGTTTTTCAACTTTGTGAAGTGTTTTTTAAAAAAACAGGGTAAGTGCTATTTGTTTTATATTATTGCGCCTCCGAACTGAGGAAGATAAAATAGGCAGTACCAGCCATCAATCAATATGGTAATTAACCACACATACTATCTCAAGTAACGAACTCCGCGTACAACAACGACGAACATGCACTTTGTTGCGAATGTGCAGTAGAGACAGCACAGGCCCCGAGTCACACTGACATTGCGTATAATCCGGCATTCCATATGGAATGCGGTCGACCGACCGGCCGCGCACCACCACCCCGCGCCTAACGCGCTCTCCATGTTTTCTATTCCATTCGCTTCCGACTACCATATGGTATAGTAGGAATGAACTGAATCGAATAAGATTCTTGTAAGTCTTCTAGTATTTTTATTGCCTTCTAATATTCATCTGACTGTGAGTACTAATTGTTTGGGTGATGACGTCATTAAGAACGAATAACAACAAATCTACACGTACTTACTTGAGGCAACTCTGGTAATTAGACAAACCCGAACTAAAACCACTAGTTAGAATTGCATGGATAACAAATCCGATATCTGCAAAACCACTTTCGGCAAAAACACACAACACACCGCTCACGACATTCCGGAGCGTATTGACGACACGGCCGCCACGTCGTCGCCGCAAATCGAACATCCTATCAGAGAGGCAGTTTGCTAAATATAACGTACAACTCACCTTCGCAAAAGAAGTGACTAGTTGGGAATATCCACTCTTCTGAGCTCTCACAGGTTTTAATACGGTTATCGTCCGTACAAACACAAGTATTCACTACACTAAAACGACAACATAAATAAACGCGGAGGGAGCCACCGTCTCCGGGTGAATCGCCCGTGGCCGACGCACTTCTTGCACTGATCGAAATGCAACTCAGAAAAATGTACCGGGGCGGGGTTGTCGAATGTCATAAACGGTCGGTTACAGAGGTCGGACACTCGATGTTAAAGAGAAAACACGTGCGATACACCAGCACACCAATCGACGTCGCGGAGCGTACTAAACTTGAGAGGGCCGCCGCGGGCCGCGGGTAAGCAGCGGTTGTCGCGGGGGCGAGCGCCGCCGCCTCCGCCTCCGCCTCTGCTGCCGCCGCCCGCCCAGTGCCCCGGCCCACACCGCACCCGCCACCTAGCAACGAGACGCCAATGCTGCCGCCGGCGCCCGACGACTCCAGCCTACATGTGCCCCGTCTTTGGCGACCCGGGTGCCGACAACCCCAAAGATCTCGATGTCGGCTCTAGTTAATAGTTCTTATTCGCATGAACCATTTTAAATATCTCATGTATATTTTACATTATATTTTATATACGTATTTATTATTTAGTAATGAAAATGATCCTAGCTTAACTAAGAACTATTTAACGTAATTATATATTTTTTTCCATATTCGGACAATTTAGCTAGAAAAAATGTTTATTAATATAAGTAATGGATAAACTATATATATTTTTAAGAAAAAAATAGCATGCGTAATTTAAAAAATTCAGATACAAAAAGCATTCACAAACTAAAATTACATTGTTTTGTCCTAATTCAATTATTATTGATTAAATTTTGACATTAACTTGTTAATTTAATTTAAACTTAACTTCGATAATGTTGTTTTTATGATCCTAGCCTCTCTGGAAGATGTACCTAAGCATGAGGGAGAAGACCATTGTGGAAATGTTACATGGTTATAGTGTTTGTTATAGTTGTGCATTCAGCATAGGTGACATTACCCATGGCTCAATAGCGTTACTTACCAACTTACCATTTTTAATTTACCAAATGTATCAAATCACAAGCAAAAAAGAGCTTTTAATTTCTTTATTTTAATTAATTATTTGAGAATATTGTTTCATTTGTAAAGATTTAGGTCATACTATATACTTCCTAGTCCTTAATATTTTGCGTGTAACGTAAATATAATGCCAAAGAACTGGCATTATATTTATAAATCCTGCAGAAATGTATTTTCATGCGGCCGACGAATCCCGTATAATACGTTTTTTTTCTGTCTTAGTTATTTACCTCAATCATGAATTCACGAGACATTGCTGTGACAACAAGTGATTGTTACTGAAGCTGTCTTAGTACTACTACCACTATTTTCCAATATTCTCACTTTCTCACTTTATTCTCATTTTATTTTTTGCTACGTGAGTAGCAGAACATATAAATTAATTACGCTAGTTACGTTTAAAAAATAAGCCAAGTACTTATGCGTCACATTTTTGAAAACAATAATTTAATAATTTATATTCTGCCGTATTAATTTTATTTCTTTTCGAAAAGTTATGACGGATTTTCAAGATGTGACGGTAAGTACTCTGTGCAAATTTACTTATATTTATAAACCTGCGAAACCAACGACTGCAAAATGATACTTTTGATTTACTAATTCGCAGTCTAATGTCTACATTTAAAAAACCTACTGCAGAACCGTCACACCAGGTACTATACAATAAATACTGAATGTAATCATAGTATTAAAACAATCTCGCATTGTTGCACAGCTCGGCCAACACGGGAACTGTTCCTGTACTATCCAATTATTGCACTTTCGTTCCCATTGTTACAACGATAAAATCAGTTTTACTATCTCTAGCGATTGAGTGACATGCGTGCGGCAAGGAGGGGGGGGGGGGGGGGGGGGGGGTGTCTTGGCTCTTTAGCTGCACTCGATGCTGCCCCAGTACTTTCACCTAAGCTAGTACTCTGTACATGCACTTGAACATATCACCGAGGTATTCGACATCACACACGCCCTAGCTCAATAAAATCACATGATTATTGCCAATATTATTTATTCTTCAGTACTAGAGATCACAACTTCTCAGACCTATTTCACATGTTGCATCACTTACATTACATTACTTACATAATTCTAGGCATTCTGAATACTTTCATATCCGTATTACTTCTATCTAAATGGAAATAATTCTGTTGATTCTGAGTCTTGTTTACTTGTTGTGCCATCTATATTTATTTATTTCCAGATAAGAGATAGAATCGAAACCAATTAATATAAAACATTGTCTTAAAAGCCCAACAGTATCTTAAACAATTAGACGTTATAAAAAATATTATATTACAAACAAAATAAACACTAATTATCAAGATAATTACTATTACGTATTAAGAACTAATAGAGAGGACTACTTTAGAGCCATGGGTGCCAGGCGGGGTCCATGCGGCAAAGATTGTCATAGCTGTTAGCGACAGTCACTAAAGTGGCCACCTTGCTGTCGGGGCCATCGAACTGCGCTAGTGAGTTCAGTCTATTCATAATGACCGTCACCGCCTTGTTCACCATGTTGATAATCGTCTCGTTGTCCATCTCCATAGGCTTGTTTTCAGCGGAGGTGCCGGCCGTGGGCAACCCTGACTTATCCTCTAAACGCTTCCTGTAGCCGGTTACCATTTCATCACGTAGTATTGTGCGAAGTATTGATTGGATCTGTAAGAGAATTCTCGCTCAAATACACAAAACACAAAAAATATTTGCGTTTTAAGAGAAACTTAGTCATTTTCAAATAGATTAAAATATTATTACCTTAAAATTAGGAGTAACTAAGCATCTAGCCACAGCAATAGATGATGCTGTGAGAGGGCCAGTGATCCCAATAGAGGTGAGGAGTTCCGAAATGTTGGGCGTCAGTCGGAACGGCACCGGCCGATTACCGTCCAGTTCACCTAAATAAATAACGATTATATTAAATTTATTACAAATAATTTTTCATAAAACTTCATCGTAAAACACTTTTTTCTTTATATATGTTTACTATAATTAAAAAATCTAAACCATTCCCTAAAAAGACTCATTAATGGAACACAGACTGTTATCACTCCCTGATAAATTGGCAAAAAACGCGGAAAACAATTAATATATCAAAAGCTTATAAATGATAGCAAGGGCGTGCCAGTCACTATTGATGATAAAAATGGATTTAAGTTGGATATGTGTTTTAGAATTTTAAAAGCTTAAAAAATTGGAAATAGACTAGTTAAGTGACAGATTATTCAGAAATCTTTTACATTTTTATGGTCTTATAAATTACAATAACACTAAATATGTATCTGTATATATGTATGTATGTATGTTATCTATTTAGATCATTATCATTTTTTTAAATATTATATAACAAATAAGGTAGTATTGCACACTAAGATAATAAAAAATTACAAATGGACTCTAATAAGCACTTAAATTATTTCGAAAAATTGATATAAAAAGTGTCACTACCATTAAAGTTTTTATGGAAAGATAAAAGCATTTCTGTCTTTTTTCCAACAAATTTTTTAAAAAACTGTTGTAGGTTTTGAAAGCTGATAAGAAAATCGACTTAGGTAAAAAAAAGTTTTCTTAGAGTTAAAATAATTCCCTTGTAATTTTTTTTATCATATTGGATATGTCACATTTTTAACCTTCTTATCGCCATATCAAAAAGTCTGTTGGGAGAAAAGTTACTGCATTGTCTTGGATAAACACTTATTTACATACGAAATTTTTAAATTCCGCCAGCAGAATTTACAATTTCATAATTTTGAGAATTTTTGTTTCTATTTATTATAAATGATGACAATTTTTGTGGTCTGTAGTATAAATTCGAAAATAAAATAGTGTATTTAATAAAACAATGCAATTTCTGAGACTTAGACAGTAAGACAGTATTCTAAAGCTGTAATATTTGTTCGCTTACATAAAGAGAGAAGATCAGGGATTAAGCTTCACAGCATCATACCGTCAAATCCAGTCATCTCAATGGTTATTTTGTTCTTAAACCCAGCAATAACGAGTGGCATTAAAGAAAGAAAACACAATTCTATTATATATTTATTCTATACCTGTAGTGTCATCGACGTCGAACTTATAGTAGGACACGTTGAGCAGGCCGGAGTCCTGGTGCACGTACATCATGTCGGGGTTGAGCCGCGTCAGATGTAACACGTACTCCGCGAAGCTGGCCAGTGACAGCTGCAGTGTGAGCATCTTGCGGAACGTCCAGTAGTCCGTGGGTGCTGCAAACGTCGCCGCCGCCCATTCCCGGACCATACCCTTTGGCACCATTGTTGCTTGCACCTGGCGTTGAAGATATAACACATCCAAAATGACCATGTTTTATCTTCAGATGTGACTAAATGCTTTACTTACATTTTTCGACACTTCTAAATGAACTAGTTATAAGTTAGAAGTTGCTTGCTAAATGCAATATAAATATTGTTTATTTTGTATAAACACGGGGAGAGCTAAAAAGATGTTTAGGCAAGTACAGGTACAGGCTGACATGAGACAATATCAGCTGATTCTTTGGAGGGAACAACCATCCGATACGTTAAATTGTTATCAGCTTAATACTGTCACATACGGCACTGCATCGGCACCGTACCTAAGTATGCGTTGCATACGGCAACTCGCTAACGAATGCGACGATGATAATATCAGTCGTATAATACGTAATGACTTTTTCGTTGATGATCTTATCACAGGTCATGATGATCCAATTGTGTTACAAAAAATATGTAAGAAGATATCTCAGATTCTTCAATCAGGTTGTTTTCCTTTGCGAAAATGGATGTTTAGTTGCGATGTTACACAAATTACAATGAAACAATTGTCTGTAGGTGAATATACCCAAAATAAAACGTTAGGGTTAGGCTGGTTTAATTCCACAGATGAATTATATTATACGACAAAAATAGATTTTAATAATTTAAACTTAACCAAACGTGGCATGTTGGCAACCATTGCTCAAATTTACGATCCTTTAGGCCTACTGACGCCTACGATTATAATTGCCAAAATATTGCTGCAAAGATTATGGCTACTTAAAACTGGGTGGGACGATCCCGTACCTGATGACGTGGTAAGCACTTGGACTAACTTCATGGTCGAATTGCAATCTTTATGCAAGTTACGCATACCACGGTTTGTACGCAGTGACTACGTGCGTACCGAACTGCACATATTTTCGGATGCATCGCAGCAGGCCTATGGTGCATGTGCTTATATAAGAACGTACAGTGATTCGGGAATTGTAGTTAAATTACTGTGTGCAAAGAGTAAGGTCGCCCCTTTAAAAGTAGTTACAATTCCTCGGCTTGAGCTATGTGGTGCAGTGATAGGAGCTAAATTATATAATAAAATAGTCGAATCGCTTTCATTAAAATTCGAAAGGGTAATTTTCTGGACAGATTCTACCATAGTTTTGGGTTGGCTTCGAATGTCTCCTCATTTATTAAAAACGTTTGTCCAAAACAGAGTAATAGAAATAAATGAGTTAACTGGAAATTCACAATGGTTACACATAAAAGGTAAGGACAACCCGGCAGACTTAGTGTCTAGAGGCCTTAACATGAACTCGCTTATCGATTCAAAACTGTGGTGGCGCGGTCCAGATTGTTTACACAAATACAATTATTTAGACTATAATTTAACAGATAAAAAATTAATTTCAACAAATAATTATGAACTTCCGGAATTAAATTTAAAAAAAGTTAGTTTTTGTGCCATTACACAAATAGAATTAATTGATTTCAATAGATTTTCGTCTTTAACAAAATTGAAGCACGCAATTGCTTACGTTTTGCGTTTCATCAATAATATACGCGCAAGAAAGAGCGCGAGATATCAGCGACAAACGGGAGCATTATCCGTGAATGAGATAGATGCGTCGCATACGTCATTAGTTCGTATAGCACAGTCGCAGTCGTTTAAGGAAATACACAATAATTTGTTTAAAAATTTATCGTTAAAATCTATCGAGAATAAAAAAATGTATAATAAAATCGCAAGTCTAAACGTATTTCTTGATGATTACGGATTGATTAGAGTTGGCGGTCGTTTGTGTAATTCTGAATTCGACTACAACAAAAAACATCCATTATTGTTGTGTTCAAAACATCGTTTTACAGTGTTGTTATTCGAGAGTGAACATAAAGTTTTGTTACATGCGGGCACTCAGCTTTTGTTATCAACTTTGCGTGAACATTATTGGACACTCGGTGGTCGAAATTTGGCCAGAAATGTAGTGCATAGGTGTGTATGCTGTGCGCGTATTAAAGCAAAACCATTGACACCTATTATGGGTAATCTACCTAGTGCTCGCGTGAACCCTGGGTATCCATTTATGCGTTGTGGTGTTGACTATGCTGGGCCAGTGATGATATTGAACCGCAAAGGCAGAGGTGCTAAATTAACAAAAGGTTATATCTGTTTATTTATTTGTTTTGTTGTGCGTGCTATACATTTAGAGTTAGTTAGTAGTCTTTCCAGTAACGATTATATATTAGCGTTTAAGCGGTTTATTTCTAGACGCGGTAAACCGGTTGAAATGTACTCCGACAATGGAAAAAATTTCGTTGGTGCGGAAAAAGAACTTTCTACAGTTTTGGAGGATAATTCCATAACCATTTCAGATTATGTTACAAGTCATGGTATTCAATTTCATAGAATACCTATTTACGCAAGCCATTTTGGAGGTCTTTGGGAAGCGGGGGTGAAGTCTTGCAAATTCCATATTAAACGTGTAATAGGAAATGCAAATTTAAATTATGAGGAGTTCAGTACTGTTTTGACGCAAATTGAAGCCGTCCTGAACTCCCGACCCATGTCACCTTTATCCTCAGATCCGGACGACCTTTTACCACTGACTCCAGGTCACTTCCTCATTGGCCGATCGCTGACCTCGCCGGCTACACGTGACCTTACCAATGAGAGAACTAGTAGCCTTTCTCGCTATCAACGGGTTGAACAGCTTCGACAGCACTTTTGGCGAAGATGGTCAACTGAATATATCAGCGAACTTCAGATTAGAACGAAATGGAAGCAGCATGCCGAAGATGTCAAACTTCACAGTCTTGTTCTTATTAAGGAAGAGCACCTGCCACCACTACAATGGAGGTTGGGACGAGTTATACGTGTGTATATGGGTGGAGACGGCGTGTCGCGGGTCGCAGACATTCGCACAGCTTCAGGCGTAGTCCAGCGCGCTTTCTCCAAGATCTGTCCATTACCAGTGGAGCCTACCAGTGGAGACGACCACACTCAACCTACCACGACATTATTTACATCGCAGCATGTTCCTGTTGGAAATAGTGCTTCCAAGGCCGGGGGCATGTTACCGCCATCTACTGTCATATGAAGAGACTTAACTATTGGAAGTTTAGTGCGCCAATTTACCACTTACGGCGCCACTGTTGCAATTATGATCGTGCAAAAATGACTGTATTGTATTGTCCTTTATACGAGTAAAAGCTTTAAATCGTTTAATAGAATTTAATTTATTCGTTACCTAATCACAAGCGTTAACGTATGGTAGGCCAAATGGCCTACTCACCTCTCGCAGAATATCCCGCAAGACCTGATGGGAAGCCTGTGACCCGCGAGCTTGCACTGCGGCCAGGCGTTCGTAGTAGCGCGCCACAGGAGCGTCATACTCCACGCCCCTAATAATTACAATAATTCAATTAATTATAATTCTTTATGTTTATTTAATTATATTCATGGTTGTTTATTCATAAATATGATAAGCTGGAAATATTACAGCTCGTTGGAAATAAAATATCATTGAAAGCATTATGAGTATTATACTTATCTAGCATCTATAATATGCTCTTATTACTACTATGGTACATAACCACTTTAGTACTAAATCACAAAAAATGAACAAACAACCACCCCTTGTGAACAAATATTCCTTTTCATCAAACAAGGATCTGCTCGTATCGGGTTTCCATTGACTACTTTACTACACGACCGTGGTTATATCAATTTATAAATTTTCATAACTAAACATACCTGTTAGCGCATTCTGTTCTATAAATATCCAGCAGAGATATAGAACTAGGATTATCTTCGACGAGCCGCATCTGAGGCGACACTGACACGACTCGCGGCACAGTGAAGTGAAGGAATCTTCTGGACGTTTCCTTCTGCTTACCCAAATAGTGATTCAACATTCTAAGTAATTGTAAGACGCGTTCTTCCCTCCTGGCATCACCTAACCCAGAGTCATTGACCACTAAGTAGGGATATATTTTGCCATTATGGCCACGAATGTATAATCGCCGTGCAGATGTATTATGTTTCTGCACAATTTCCACTCGGGGCATAAACCGTGCTATTCTCACGTGATAGTGCGTGTGTTTCGGAAGGAGGAACTCTCCAGGCAGTTCCACTTCAGCTGTTTTCAAACTAAAGTTAGATAGGAATCTACACTTTTCTTCTATGAGGAATGATCTGTAACAAAAGTATTGTTTACTAACAA
The DNA here is from genome assembly GCA_943193645.1 of Acentria ephemerella. Classification (NCBI taxonomy): domain Eukaryota; kingdom Metazoa; phylum Arthropoda; class Insecta; order Lepidoptera; family Crambidae; genus Acentria; species Acentria ephemerella. The sequence goes on along the minus strand of OW971875.1, from coordinate 4,586,968 downwards.
TGCTATGGTAAATTCATCGAAATAAGTCTATGGTATGGAGTAGCAAATCTAACCAGGTACTGTAACAAAAACTTCTAAAAGTATTATCTACATCATAATGTTCACGTCAAAACAACTAATCAATAATTGTAACTTTATTTACCTCCTTGCTAGACTACTACTTACTTGGGTAGAACCTTTGTTTTGGCCTCCAGTATCTTGACCCATTTCCTTAATTTTTGTATGAGATTTTGCAACTTCATAGCGTTAGGCTGTGAGAAGTCGAAGTCGGCTGTGAACTGGCTCTTCATCTTCTGGAAAACTGGGTCCTGCACCGTGGCCTGCGCGCGCCGAGCAAGGCTCTCCGATGCAGCTGAAGAGAATGCACCACTTACAGAACTTGAAACACTTTCTGTCGACATACAAAATGGAGTATCTATATATAATAACGCACGCAAATGGCACATTGTATCTTTTTTATCATTTCTTTAAAAAACATACGGCTCACAGTAATGAAACATAGCTGATAGGGTTAAACCTGAAATGAAAAACAACACAGTAATCGCATAGCAAGCTGGCTTGATTCAATAGTACACAATCATAATTTTAAAATGCAATGTATTTCGTTCTCTCAATACTATTGCGACATTTTGACATATCACGTGATATTTGGAAAGATGTGTTTAATTTTCGACATTAAGTCATGAAATCTAGATTTTACGAAGGATTTCCCTGCTTGATATATAAAATAGTATACGGATTATGAAACCTATGTTAATTTACGTTATACGGAAGTGTTAAATTTGAAAAATTAGAGTAAATGTCAAGTTTTTGCTCAGTTTTTCCAGTACAAAATGAGAGAAAGATAATTTCTTAAATTTTGAATGTACCTACAGAGTAATGCCCATTATGTATAAAAACGATTAAATCACTAATATACCAATTTCTAGTGTAAAATATAATAAGTAAAAATAATATATTATTCCACAAATATGATAACTATATATTAATTACCATTTAGCGAAAGTGTTATAGAACAGGTATTTGAATTCAATTAAAAATGCTTTATTAATTTGACTAAGACATACTCCACACCTCCTAATTTAACCGTAATAACAGGTACCGTTTAAAAACTTACTGATGCCAATGCCGATTCCGAATGTGGAGACGACTTTTTTGATGAAGTTGAGCGTGTGCGGTGTGACGGTGGCGTCGGCGACCGCGGCGCGATGGTGGAATGCCACCACGTGGCACTTAGCCAGCCCCGCTCGAAGCTGACGCAGCACCTCCTCGTACCAGTTCTCACGGAACCATACCATCTGGCATACAAACAAGCCTTTCACTAACGGTCCAATTACAACAATTTATTTTGTAGTAGCACGCTACACGTAACTACCCCATCGACACCTGATGCAGAACTAGTAATAGTTCTAGCGAATACAAAAATAAACATGGATACGTCAAGTATTTTACATTCTGTGTCGCGTTTACAAGAAGTTTTAGTGTTACACACACAGTTTCAAACATCATTTCAACAAAACTATGATACAAAAAACAATAGAATATTAAATAAAATACTTATTAGGAAATGTTATTACATCTTGTAATGTAATGGCTTGTAATCTTGTAATGTCATAAGCAATCAGCATACGAATGAGCGCTAATATCAGTACCGATGTTTAACGAATCAATTATTATATATTATTGAAAGGAAGACCTAATTTTGATATTAATACCAAAGATTGTTAAAATTCATATATGAAAACTTCCATTATTTCCTAACCTGATCTACGATGCCCTCGAGTGAGGAGAGCACTGTGGGATGTATCTCCCTCTGTAACTGCATTATCTTCGAGCAGCGCCACATGGGCAACGTGGCTTTGATGGGTCCGGCCTCGCTGCCCGTGGAGCCGCCGCTCGATGAAGATGCTGCTTCGTTCACCTTGCTGCCTCCCTAAGCATACACAAATTTAACCATTTTATTCCTGGCATTCTCTTTAAGTCAGTACACGCTCCCAGATTGAGCATAATATTTCTCATATTTACATCTATTATCTAGCCCAAAGTAAGTGTTATAAATACTAGACAATGGAGAAATGTAGATATTAATATTTATATAAATTTCAGTAAAATACTAAATAAACATACTAAAATTCACCGCTTAAATTGAAAAAAAAAGAAACTTTATTTTGTTCTAATAGATTAGTCAGACGGACTACTTAACGACTTATATCGCATGCAACGGGTAAAAATCTTGTATATTATAATCATCTATTTGTATGCAAGCTCACGGCAGAGGTGGAAGGTTGGTGTGGTAAGTGAGCTGCGATGTTTTCAGCGGTCTTGTGTCTCTCACGTTGTTCTATCTTGAGCGTCAAGTAAAGAGTACGAATCGGGAAATAAACGGCTTGGGGATACAGGCGTCCGACCTGTAAAGTATGAAAAGACATATGCAAACTTATATACGATATGATAATCAGATACAGATGTTCTGTCATGGTATCTGATTATCATATCACATAGCCATAAACATTATAAAATTAAATTCATAAACATAGATATTTAAAGTAATCATAGTAAAATAAACGTAAATTACGTAATTAATATTAATATACAAAAATAAAATTAATTTGTTGGATGTTAATAGTTAAAGATTGATGCAAAATACATTACTAATCATTTAAATTCAATTTCGAAACGGTTAAAAACCAACAAATCAAAACATGTGATCTTTCTCAGTAATTATATTTGTTTATTTAGCTCTTTTTCACTGGCAATTTTGTGTATATTTGATAAAGTTGTTGTGAACATTGATAACAGTGGGATTGATGCATAACTCTTATGATTATAATATTTTGTACAGAATGTGGTTAAATATGACAGAAGTAAGAGGGGGAATAGTTTATTAATTTAAAAAAAAATAACCTGGTTTTATTTTCTAAATTAGTTTGTTGCTAAAAAAGCTAATTTAGCATAAAACATTTTTAATTCAAAGCGCTATAAGACAGATCGCGTGCAATGATTCATTCTCATTTATTTTGATATCATTTTTAACTAGTTGCCTTTTTTGTCTTGTTAATTACAAAATAAGCACATCATTACACGCTGAAATGCTCTGCACTTCACGGACAAAAAAATGAAAGATACGTTCTGAAGTAAGTTCGTTCATATATACTACTGAAAATATTTGGCTGTGAATGGTGAGTTTTGCACATATCTGTGACAATCATATTGCTCATTACATTATTTAAAAAACTTACATGACTTAGCAAGTTGAGTATGACGTTCCCATCGTATTGCACGAGGCAGGCAAGCAGCTGCGGGATCCAGGGCAGCCACTGCACTGGGGGAACACCGACTGAGTACTTGTCAAGTGCCTCCGCTAGACTGTTCTTATCGTCGTCAAAGCTTAACATCCAAAGTACCTGTTATAACATCGCAAATAGCTCAGTCAATAGCTCAATAGTGATATAAATAATGGAATTGGGAGATGACAATTTGTATGTGCATTTTACAGAATACAATACTCACTTTTGCGCAATACTTCCTCGATTTGGACTCATTCTGGTGTCGGCAAGCGTGGAGGAAGCAAGTCATCGCTGATACACCAACAGTGGTCTGCCGTGGGTCCCTTATAAAGATTTGCTCGAGGTAGTCTCCCCACAACGCCCAAGCTTTCACTAAGGTATCGTGCAATTGCACCGCCGCAGCGAATGCCTTATTCGCATCCTCGGAACGTCCCAATTGAGCTAACAGTAGTCCTTTGAAAGCGTAAAATTCCGCTGTCATTTCTTTTGTAAAGTATTTGAAATTCGTTGACTCTATCATATCTAAGCCTTCTTGTAACTCATCCTTTCCTTCAGTCCAAGACATCTGGATGTGGCATTTGACCTGCTGCCGTATTTTTTGGAAGCAGTCCACGATTGGCACGCTGGGTATTGTGTATATGCGATGGAGAGAGTCCAGGCATACGCCAGAGAGATTGTGTTTCCTGGCTATTTTAGCGAAATGTATGATCGCCTGAAATAATGAAATATTGATAAGTATCACAACAACCGCATAACAAACATACAAAAAACATGCTGTTGAATTGCGAACCCCCTCTTTTTTTTGAAGTCGTTTGAAAAGAATGCCATTTTAATCATATCGTTATGTTCGATCATATCTACTCAAGTTTACTGAAATCACTCTATCCCATCCTAGTCCTGCTAGTAGTTATAAAGCAAAATCCACAATTCATACTAACCTGAGCACTGGCATGTACTCCAAGCATACTATGATTGGAAGCATGCTCTGTTTGCGAGTCATAATGCGACGCGATGAACTGATAATGGTGCTGCCTCCAGGTGAAGATAGCACCCCAGTGCGACAGCGGATCGGCCACTACGGGCAAGCGGTTGCGCCACGTCTTCACTATGGCCTTCATGTCATGCAGCGATGTAGGTCTGCTATGGAGTAGACCCTGTGAAAGTTATATTAAATTTACAAGTATCCCGTTGCGATTACACATGGGAAATCTGCTAAATGCATCGAGAGTCGAGCCCGCGAAATCTTAGAAAAAAGTCATTGCATTGTTCTGATGGTGTGCTACCTCTTATTTCAGCTACGTCAATTACATATTGTTTAAATATTTTATAACTCAGTATAAAACATATATTGATTTGTAATTACAGCTTACCTATTAAAATTTTCATATTCAAAGTAGCTCTAAGTTATATATTATTTTTTATGTATACGAGCTGAAAAAATCTAGTTTTTTCCTAGGGGTATAAAAAATAGCCTATGATCTATCAAATATACACAGAAAAAATATAAACAGAGTTCGATAACAAACACTTTGAAATTGTTTTCATATTAGAAATACATCAATCAGTGGAAAAATTACTGTCAAACCCAATAAATAAATAAATAGATGGTAATATTATTTACACTTTTCTAGGGACGCGTAAGATATCTTTAAAAAATCATTTAATTTGTTTTGCTTATGTATTTTATGTCCATAACAGTTTCATAAGAATCTGAATATTACTTTCTTGGCTGACATATTGATCGGTCCCGACCGTGGTCTGTGATACCGACCGTGTGTATCTGCGCGGCCTCGCTGAGCTCCATCAGCTGCTGGGCGGCGCGCAGCAGCGGCAGGTGCGCGTGCGACACGACGCGCGGCAGACGGCGCCACTCGCGCAGACACTGCGCCGCCGCCGCCTCCGCGTGCCGCTCCACGCCGCTCAGCTGCTGCTCGCCGCCCGCGCAGATGCACAGGTAGCCACGGTACAGGTTTACTAGCCACGCTGCGACATTAAACTACATTTAGGACGGGCACAGTGCACCGGAACAAATAACTACATTGTACAATTAATATACATTTCGAATAGCTTAGAGTTGAAACTTTTTATATTATTCAAAGTATATATTGGTAGCAAATATAAATTCCTTCAGACAAGTCATCACCTCAAAGGATATTTTTTTGATTTTAGGTTGTACCCATATAGAGTTTTAACCTATTGGGGCTGATCCTGAATAAAGATTTAATCAATTTAATTATCAAAAACTTAAGAATTAAGTCTAATACTTTTTATTTAATCACCATAAGACAACTGGAAAAGTTATTTGAATATCACTCTATGATTTCACTACAACAACACATTGACTGCCTTATTCTTTTCTAATTTATGGACCTCGAATGAAATTCAACACGTTAGGTCACTTTAATAAAAAAAAATAGAAAATTATTGGAAGAGATTAAGTCATTTGTGAATAAGGGCAAATTGATATGAAGCAGCGATAAGAGAATTCAGGAAATCAAAAATATATGCACAGAACGGTATATTTATTAATTAAAATATAGCTCACCCAATTCCTTAGGGCAATTGTACTCTACTTCAGCGAGTGCATCCTTCATTGTTGGCCAGTTAGGATTTCTCCAAGAGCTTTCCAGAATGAGGAACGGATCACGAGCACTCCTGGTGAGGCCCAGTTCTAACAACGAATCCCACTGATTCAGTTCTTTAGCGCACTTGAGCCAGTGCTGGGTCCAAAGGGTACATTCCTTGTGCATGTTGTAAGATGATGGGTTAGCAGCATAGTCCTGCTTCAGTTTAGCCATAGAAATGTCGTAGGCAGCCTAAAATCAAATCGGAACCTTACAAATTTTTCTTCAATAACATGCTCAACCATATTACCATTTTAGACCATTACTATTTCTTTATTTTTACCAATATAATAGTGAAAAGTGTTTATAAACTTTATTCTTTTATTACCATTTAATTTGTTGGATTTACACCGGAGAAAATACAAACTGTTTTCATTCTTAGTTACGTTTGTCCATACCTGAGCCTGCTCGAAGAAACCTTGTTGCTCGTAAGCAATCGCGACGTTGGTCTCGCGGTATCGAGCATGTTTCTGCCACAAGCCAGACCACATGTCTTCCTCTTGCAGTAATTCGTACATATCGCTCAGTGAATCAAGAATTTCCTGTAACGTTCTTTAACTTATAGAATACTAGGATCACACAGTTTATAACATTTTTCCTAAGTTCTACAGCATAATGAATTAATATGTGAACGGCCACTTATTTAGAACTACCAACTACAACTTTTTACAGTCTTGAATTCAACAAGGTTTGCGTAGTCAGACGAAATAAAATAACATCAGAGATTATTGCGATAGAAAAAAATAAAGAAAAATTTAATTTTAACGCACAACAATCTCTCATCAACTCAATATATAAAATGACTTTTTAAATTCATCATGATGATTTTTTGCTGTTATTACTTTGAATGCCCAAGCAATGTATTAAATATTTTGTCAAGCAATCGTAACCTTATGGATAATGAACTCTATAGTAAGCTTAAAAGTCGTATACAAGAAGAATATAAAATGCAAGTGACATACAGTGGGTGTGGTAGTCTCCACGTCGTAATCATATAATTCAAGCGGCTCGCGTTGCGCGCGACCACTTGCTTGGTCGATAGCCATCTGCTCCAGGTTTAATGTCATTCGGTGCCATAGATTGTGCGTCTTGCCCAGGTATTTCATCATTGGTCTGGAGAGATTTAAGACATCCTTTAAAATTCATTAATGTTTTATAAATTAATCTTACAATGGTGTCGATTCAGAAAGACATTTTGAGTAACGCCGCCACCCGCCAAAGTAGTTTTTATTCCATTGAATTTTTTCGTGACTTACGGTTTGATGCTAACAGGTGGGTTGCAGCGAGCCAAAGCTTCGATAAACGTGTTGAGCGCGCTCAGCGGCTGGTCTCGCTGAATCACATGGACTCCAGATATTATGAACGGCACGATCTCGTTCATTACAGTCTGCAAATATCATTACAATATTCTGATATATTATCAGTATACACAGACCTTATTATGACAGACATATATAGTATATTTCTGAGCCCATCCCCTTACGGTACATATCACTAATGTGTTGCTACATAACTCAAGTGCTGCATAATAAATACGCATGAGAACAGCCTTACAAATATTAAAGTAAGTAAAGTATTTTTGGCCAGGCTGGAATTCTTTCAATAGCTATAATAAATCGTATGATCATATAATCATACGATTTACTAATGATTCAACACATAATAGGTAAAGCGAAAAGAAATCGCCTTTATTTTACAGCGCGCTTTGAAATCATCTGAATTTTATAAAAGAGGCATATTAAATTAAAATATTTGTAATAAATAATATTTGTATTTATTTGTTTGTTTGTCATTAAAAAAATTAAATAAAGAATAATGAAAAAAGGCGATTTCTTTTCACTTTACCTAATATATATTGCTTTTATTAAATGTTAATGTTTTTATGTCACCCTGAACTACCATTTCCTTAAAAGAAATTACATTAATTGGCACAGAAAGGTAATGTGTGAACTAATATACGAAAGCAGATTGAGGAGACGCAGGCTCTGGTAAAGAACAAAAGTTTAAACAATTTCCTAAACGAGGATTGAAAAATTAGTTGTAAGTAGCTATGTTAGTGTTAGTAGTTACCCCCAGCTGTCGCTCGTCGAGCGCGGCCCAGAGCCTGGGGAACAGCCGCAGCCAGGTGTGGTGCGCGAGCGCGTCGTCCATGTGGCACAGCTGCGCCGCCGCCACCACCAGCTGCTCCGTGCGCACGCGCCGCGCCAGCTCCAGGAACTCCGACTGCTTCGCGATGATCTGCGTCAGCGCACGTTGCCTGCGAGGACCGAATAAAAATTTCCTCAAATTCACTGCAATCGGTGTGTTGTAGTAACACTGAATGTCACGACGTCTACTTGAAAAAGGTAGAGCAGCAAATCAAAGATGTTCTTTTTATTTTGTTTAAAAATTTAATTTTGTTTTCTTCTTTGGAATAGGGTAGCCAAAGTTGGATGATTATTTGAATAATGACTGTAAAAATATAAATACATAAAATTACCTATTTGGAGCATTCTTAGTAACGTCTTCCTTCTGAGTAGAGTTGGAATCCAGGTCCATATCTAGCACATCCTCTTTATCCGGGTCGATAGAGTCGCTGAATCCATCGGATGACTCCTCTTTAACAGAACTGAAGATCACGAACGACTTTCGTTCCTCACTATCAGCCCAATTGATCACCGCTGCTATATTAGGTAGTAGGTACTTGGTATTGGATAGACGGACTTGAGTACCTGACCAGAAATTGTACACGTAACAAAGTTTTCTATACAATTAAAAGTTATGATACATAGAAGAGGATATGATATATGACTTACTTGACACACAAGTAACCAGGAGCAGTTCAAGGCATTGCTTGATCCAGAAGTGTTGTCCAATATGTTCCCAATTCTGGGAACAGATGATGTAGAGAAGACGGTCGAAGATACGACGGCGCACGCTCTGATCATATACTTCAAAGAATTTAGCCCGGATGTTAGGTTGAGGGCAGCGGAGGCCAGCCAAGAAGGCAGGTTCTAGTTTCATCGAAAGTTCTGTCATTTTTAGGTTTTCGTCTCTGTAAAAAAATAGCAGCTATTATAAAAGAATGTGATAAACCTTCTCAACTTAAAGAAAATTTATACGTTATTTTTTTAAGAAATAACATGTCCTAAAAGTATGCGTATGCCAACATTACAAACAGGTAAAAGAATGTGTATGTAGTCTCCGATATTTAGAATGGACTTTTCGGGTGAACAGAGGCATTAAGTGTTAATGCTCCATTATATATAAACATCGTACCTATACACGTAGTTGATAATATCCAAGAAGTGCGCATTTAACTCGAGGTCATCAGGGAATCGTTTCTCAACGTACTGCATCAACTTCACCAGTAAAATTGACTTCTCACGAAGCGACGGAGCCGCAGTACCGGCGGGAATGCGGCTCTTCACCCACTCTTCCACCATGCGGGTGATTGCTTTCATTACCTGGACAAGTCAAACATTCACGAATCAAATTTTTTATTAGAGCTTATAAAACCTAAATTACATCTATGACAAATTTGTAAATAATAAAAATTTCAACTTATTAAGTATAACGTAAAATACAGGAATAGCAAACCTTGGCATCTGTTGTCTTTTCAATGAGTCCTACGAGGACAGTCCCGATGAACGTCTTCCTGGTGTCAACTGGCATGACTGACACACGGGCTTTGAGAAGATCTAATGCTAGTATCTGTAGGCAAAATTTAATTATAGGTTAATTAAGAGTTTATTTATTTATTTTCAATTTAAAGAAAACAGGCGTACACAACACAAAGGCGTTCGGACAGCTATCTAAAACCAAGTTAAACAAAACGGTTCTCTTATTTTTTTCTATTTTTGAGAGAAGTCAGTGCAAAGAACATAACCATTACTCTATTTCATATAATATTGGATCGAGAATCACGCTCGATCCTACTGCACCTGCTGTTTATTAAGGCTGGTGCAGTTTATTTTCAAAACAATATTTTATGAAACATATCCAAATAATTTTCGGAACGCACTTAAAATTATTGCGCCGAAATAAGAAAAGGCCTGAAACACTGACTAACTTCACTCTACATAGGAAAGTCAACAATCATTTAATTAATATTTACAGTATTTGTGCTATTGATTATAAAAGAAAATAGATATTTTAACAATTAATTTTAATTTTGTTGCTGCATGATTTCGAAACCGCAGTGAAGTGGAGCTACTTTCGTCAGTTGGCAGCTTCAAGCTTTTCTTAATTTGACTACATATAAAATGTAACACCGACCAGCAGGTCGGAGGTGGCGGCGTCGGGGTTGGGCGCCACGTGATCGCGCGCCATCCGCTGCAGCACACGCATGAGCGGCAGCAGCAGTCGGTCAATGTACGCGGCGCTGGAGGCGCAGCACGCCTTTAGCATCATCAGCGGGCCCAGGAGGGCGCCTGCCCCACCACCTGCCGCTGACTTCTCGTATGTCGCGAGTCCCTCGAACGCGTACTTGCTCACGCAGGCGTAAAGAGTCTCCAGTTCTTCATACTGCCGTCAAAGGAAATCATCAATTATGTGGAATTTTCATGAGACCAAAAATCGAATACAACAATATAGAATACATTTTATCTAGATCAATAGTCCAATTGTATAACAAAAATGTCGTCAACATACAGTACCAAGTCGCAAGCAAGTTCACAATAACAATGACAGCAATGATGTCTCTGTGTCACAAATAATGCAATGTTCAATTGTAACTATTTACAATGAAATTTCGATTCGCTTAACTCACAATTGTTTTAGGACAACATATTATAATTACAGGAATCGTAACATGAATTACTGCCGCCCCATACAGGGGCCATATGCTTCCATAATTGCTGACGACTCTTATTATTAAAAATACATAAATCTAAATTATCCACTTTAATGTAGCCATTAAAATATTGAAAATTTCACATCATCATCATCACCAGCTTATATACATTACAATGCTGGGTACAATTGTTTATAAATGGAAGATACATGTGAGTTTTTTACTTTTAACATACCACTACGTTTGTAAATTTCTGGTTGAAGGTGAAAGCAGTAGCAGTAATAACAGGAACCAACAGCTTAACATGACTTTCGAACCACGGAGGAGCACGAAATTACAAAGTTGGATCGACCAATTGGGAATCAAGAATGTCAAGTTTCTTTATTTATTTTTTATCGAAACGCTGAAATTCTCTGCAAACATTTTATTTGGTGAAGTATTATTAAGAGTAGTTAACTTTACAAGAGAGTGTATGTGTTATTATAGTTTAAAAAAGCTATCATACCTTAGATGCTTGAGCAGCGCCCGATGGCTCTGTAGGGAAGAGGGCAGTCAGCTTAGCCAGCAGGTTGTGCGTAAGGCGCACTATCTTGGCGTTGGTGGAAGACACACAGGCAGCTAAACCCCGCTGCAGCGGCTTCAGCGCTGCCAGCGCTTGTTCCCGCTTTAGCACGCCCAGTAGAAAAACTAGCAGTTCTAGAGCTGTGCAAGCATTAGCGCACGCAGCTGCGTTGCTATCAGCGTTTGAGAATACCTAAATAGGTGAGAATTAAAAAGATATAGGTCATAATTTTATAACAATACCCAAAATTTTCGTATTTAAATGGATTTCATTCCGATAAAATCCAAAGATTAGTACGTTATATCACTTATAAATAAGAGGACCTACCTCATTGACATCTTTTCTTAATACTCTATAATACAAATAATTAAGGAATAAGTAGTGTTCATAGTGAAATTATTATTTAAGAAAAAAAAACATTCGAACGGCTTCAACCTATAAAGTAGCAGCTGTAAACGACCCGTCTGTAATTTCTAACCTATATATCGATTTTAAAGTTATTTATGTTTATAAAGTTTTTTGTTTTTTACGTAATTAACATGGTACTCACCTTATCGAGCCAGGCCAGCTTGGGTTCACAGTGGTGCGGCCACACGTCTGGCTTGAGTGCGGCCTTGAGCAGAAGCACGCAGCGCCGCGATAGCTGCTCCCCGGGCGAGCCCGTTGCACCGGCGCCGGCGGCCGCGCCCACTGTACCTTCATTTACCTATGAAACCAACAACGTTAAGGAAGTTTCTGACGATGCTCGATCTATATTTATAGTGATTTAAAAATAGTCTTGGAGTAAAATTTGCAAATTACGTCTCTGTATTGACAAAGAAGTAAGAGAATCACTATAATAAAGATTTTGTGATGTATAAAAATCGTTGAATTACATCTTGAAGACAATCATCATATATTTGATGTCAAACTCTCCCATATTTGACGAAATAATAAAATGTATACGACTCGTGAACTTACAACAAAATGTAAGAACTAACTAGCTTTCTTAAGGCTACGTCGTATGAAACGGAAAAAATAATTTAAAAATAATTTAGTAAGATTTATCTTGATGCAAAAATAGGAAGGTATTTAATTTGCAAATATTACTTAGGAATTGAATTTAAATAAAATATAATATACTAGAAAGTCAATATATTATCTTACTGGCGTTCTAAGAGTTTATTTTTCGCACTGTAACAAAATAGAAAATACACTTTGTCTGATATGTGAGTACTTAGTACTTAGTTCTTTATAGTGACAAATTTGCTTTATAAGTAAACTGCTACCTGGCAGGCTAGTCGTAGTAACAGATTGACGACTACGTCGACGTGCTGTCGATCTAATGGCTTGGCCGCGTCTGGCTCCATTCGAGAGCTGCTGGCCTGCGGGCTGGCCCAGCCAGTGTTTAGGGCCTTTCGAGCCTCTGAGGTGCTTTCCTCGCCAGATATGCGCTTTATAGCCCCACTGGGAGATGTTGCCACCTGAGAATCAATAAGACTAAATTAGAGACCTATTTACGAGTACAATGCATACAATGCTCCATATAAACAGAGTAAGACAAGTACTAAATAGATAAATGTGTAATATTATCTTATTTGAAAGTGCTATTGATTGTTACAATTAATACTGACTTCTTACAGCACTTATTCAGAGAAAGCAATAAACTGTACACTTAATGTGTATCTTCAGAATCGGTCTCATAACCTTTAATGGATAATCAAAAAATCTTTTGGAAAAGAGAACTTTTGGGACAACATTCCACCTCTGCAATCCTAGGTTACGCACACGTTCAATTGCATCAGCAGAGCTGTTAATACCCATTTATGTCTATCTTTACGCGTTACACGGTATTGGCACTCTTGCGTTTGGTAGTTTCATCGGAATGACGAGCCCACTATAGTATAACTGACACTCATACAGTACATAAAATGAGCGTCGACAAGCAATGAGCCATTACCACGGTGTCTTCATGCGTATGGTCCCGGATTCTCTGCAGCTCCCACTTGAGAGCAACCTCAGCGAGATCGACAGCGAGGCGCCGATGCTCTAGCGACGCAGTCGCGGAGAACCCGAGTCGCTGCATGGCTGCCACCATGTGTCCTACCAGCGCGTGCCTCACTGGGTAGTAAACCTAGGGTATACATTTTAAATTAATCATACAAACTCCTGTTTTGCCTCAGCTAAGGTACATCATACTGTAAACCCAATAAATAGATATATAACACTTTTAGATATGTGATAGTTGAAATTAAAAGGTCTCTTATTCAATTTGATTTAATATTCTACAGCAACTACAGAAACTATTATGTCCGATAAAAGAGTACTCAACACATACTAAAATTCAAGTTAAATCTACTGGAACCCCATTAAAACAATAGAAGTGACCCCTAAAATGAAATATAAACTAGTGTTACCTTGTAATGTCTGACAACCAACTGCAGTATATGGAAGAGCTGTTGCACAGAGTGTCCGTCCTCGACGATGATTTTTTTGGTCCAATGCGTGAGCATTGTATTACCATCCTCCATGCGTTGTGGCATCGCCGGCGTAAGTATTTCCAACGCTTGGCGCACCACGGAACGCGCTTCTACCGCATGAGCTTTTAGCAAACTGTGGAAAACTGTGCATGCGCACATTTTTTATGTAAAATAAATTCACAAAAATAAAAAAACAAAATTGGTAATCATGCCAAGTGTGTAATAATGCAGACGCGCATTTTGGGATTTTATATTTGTTATTAAAATATACAAGTAATGCAACATATATTTTTATTACTTATTGCTTAGTGCTTACCTTGTAAGACAATTCTCTTGTGAATTGCAAATTTTGCGATGATATGACTAAGCAGTAAGTGTCCGTGATACCTGCAAGAGAAACAAAATACCATACCATATAAATGCTCCAATTTACTAATGAAAAATACATATTAGTACCAATTAATTTAATTTTCATTACCTTGTTGCAGGATCAACATAGTTCTTGCCGAGTAAACATGGCCAGGCGAACGTCATGAGTCTTCGTAGTTTATTACCTTGTTTCTTATTATTTGCATCGTGTATATGGGCAGATGCCTGCTCTAACAATAGACAGGCGAACTGAAGCAGCGATATGCGCACAGCGTCCGAACATGCGAATGGATTTTCGGGATCTATCACCTAAGAATTATAAATTTTGTTTAAATCTTCAATCAATTAGTACAATGTAAACTTTGTACAAGTTTAATTTTGCTTAATATTATAATTTTTTTGAAATATACAAAACGAAAACTGAAAATTATTTTACCTTATGTACAGATAAAAAGACTTACGTTATTGATAAAAACTGAGACGACGTTATCCGGATTGTCTTGATACGGCGCTGGTGGGCCACCTACTATTTTTTGGTTCTTCTCGAAGCTGACTGCGAAGCACGGTATCAAGATCATCTGCAGAACTTTGGCTTTCAAGTCCTGCGACATGGTGTCGCTTGAGAAATGTTCCACAAAGCGAAAGAACGCCGAACGCTTCCATTCCATAGTGTAATTTTGTGCAACGGTGTTCTCTAAGAAGTCACGCAAAAACTGAAAATACCACAAAGTGTTAATAGTTTGTTTGCTGACCTTTTTTTGTTTACGATGAGGATGACAAGCAAGCATACGGCCCCTTTGATAGTAATCAATTTATATTGGCCTTCAGAAATTGGTTGTACCTTGAAAACAATTCACGCGTTGCCTAACCTAAAAAAATCTCTAGACGCTTTTCAGTAACTAGCTACTTAGAATATAAAAATCACCCTAAATCTACTACTAAACAATTATTCAAATTATTTTTTCATAACTATACCTGGAAATCAGGAATAAAACGATCACACAATGCTCGCAGCATTTGGAACAACAGGTCTATATTGGATGGATGGTGAGTGAAGTAATGCAATAGTATCTTCACAATTAATTTTGGTTCCTTCCAGTGAGTGCAATCCACATTTTCAACTTTCTTATGGCTTTCCTGAAAGAAAATGATAATATTCATTAGATCTCGATTCAAAACTGAATTGGGTAAATACTTATGGGTTTGATTTGTAATAAATACTTAATAGCTTTACTAATAATCATAAATAATATTTATACAAACTGACATGATATGTATCACTGCACCAAATCCTTTTAATCAGCTCTATGAGGTCATGTTGGGTAGATAGCCATTGATCATCATATTTAATGAGCAAAGATATGACTCTGATGGCTTGAAACTGCATCTCCGAGCGGTCTGGCGCGGCTCCACTAGTGTTAGCGGCTAATAACTGCATCAGTCGCGGCTTTTTCACAGTCTGGAGGGCCTCTCTATATGCACTACCTGCGTCCTTGTGCTTCACAAGAAACACTAGGAATCTACTCCATTGTTGATCTTTGACATTGTTGTCGTTGAGAATCAAGTCTAGAGTTTCTTTTGGATATCTGTAAGATTATAATAATTTTAGCATTGATAAAAATAAATAGTAGTGCAGCTTTAAGTACAAAGAACTGTCACATATTGAATATAGTATAATGATAACTAAAAATCACATACCTTAGAAGGAACTTAACAAGAGGCTCCCTAAAAGGAGAGCCAGCTTCAATCAAGAGCGACTTTTCAGTGTGAAAGATTAAACGACATAAAACATCAATAAACCGTGGCGAAGCTGCAGGTATCTGATGGAATATGCCGATTAAAATTATGATCTTTTGTTCATTTTCCATATTTTTTGAGACACTTTGAAGAAAGTTTCCGCCTAAAAACATTGAAAATAAAAAAATAAATGTTTAATCTATTCTAAATCATATATTTACTTTTAGCACATATTTAGAGAATCACATATCAATAATGAACTATGACATACCTCTATTAGTCTGTATTGAGTAATCAAGTAGTTTCTTCAGTAACTGCAGCAACTGTTCACACAATTTCTCGCTAAACGTCGAGGGGAACAGCTGCGTCAAGTAAGACAATCGCTTGGCGCCGTTCACACTGAGGTTGCGATGATCACCTAGAGTCAACAGAAGCGGTCTCATCACCGGGTGGACCATTTCCATGTCGATTTGAAAACCGGAGAGGAACTTCTGCATACATTCGAATCCAGCCTAAAATACAATAGCACAGGTGGTTATTTTTTTTACATAGTATGTTATTCTAATTTCCTGTTAACTATTTATGAGTACATAAAAAAATACACTAAATTGTGATATCTACAAGCAGAACATTTCCATTTTAAACATCGAATACATACTTGCTGCAGCTCCTGATCATTCTTTTCTAAAGATTTATATAGCACTTGGAATATTTTCTCCCTGCAATGCTTCTCTTGAATGTAGTGGCAGGCAGCCAGTGCTCTAAGGGCCGACGCTCGCAGCGGTACTAAGTTTACGCCCTTGTAGCATGGCAGTTTGCCTAACATTGCGTCTTCAGCTTCGCACAACGAGAGTAACTCGCGGAAGAATACTTTGTGTTCGTTTATGGATAAGTCTAGAAATAATTTCATTAAAATAAAAATTAAAGAGAAATCTCGAAAACACTGTTGATTAATTATCCATCAAATAAAATACAGAAAGCCATTATACCAATTGTAAAGAGTCTGGGTTTCAATGTAGTGCAGAAAGTAGTTCCATCCATTAAACCCATCTGTGCATTAGCTGGTTGATGACGAAGCAGGTGCTTCCGGGGCGGTATTATATCAGCTAATACCTCTCTGTGTGGATCCATTACATCCGTCACGGTTTTATTTTGTAGTTGCGCGATTAATTCTAATGATTTCATTGCCTAAATAAATACAAAAACATGAATACAAACATACATCAAATAATTTGCTAAAGTCCACGCAAACAGAGATCGTATTACCTGTTGACGTACGAGAAGATGAGGACTAGTTACTTGAAGTACAAGTTCTTGAAGAACATCATGCAAGGCGCGAGCCTTCGCAGCGGTCACCTCAGCGTCGGGTGGTTCCAACGACGTTGTCACTGGCCCATTTACGCACACGCGGACTAATCGCTCTAAATTTCCTGTTGCCATGTCTATAGCACCCGAAGAAACTTCACCGGTTAGATCCATCATCACGAACAGAACCGCTTTTAAAAACGTAAATATATGTTTGTACACCCACTCAGGCGCCATTTTTTCTACCATAAATTTGACGGCAATACACCCGCCTAGTTTCGCGTACCAGGCTCGTTCGTAGCATAGGGCTGACATGCGCTCAGCCAAATACTCCATGAGTGGCAGTCGACATGCACGCTCTTTACTACCCAGTACGGTAGCCGCCGTCTCTATCATCAACACAAGAGCAAGGTGGCCCGGCTTACACAGCTCCTTTTCCTCGTGACCCATTACGACGGCGATAGCATCCACCAAAACTAAAGCATCAAGACCCTCCTTAGGCGCTCCTGTACCGGCGAACGGTCCGGCTTCCTGTGCTATTGCTACCATTGTATAGTGACGGACCAACGATACCATGGTCGGTAAGACATGATGACGTAATTCCTTGATTGCTGCTGCTACGAACATCCCGGTTAGGGCTGTGCGATGAGTATTCCTTACTATAGTGTTCGCGCACTTGTAGTAAGGCCCGTTTTGAATGAGAATCTTGCCTTCGACAAAGCTCGGATGATTGAATAATTTTTGCAATGTTGGCCTGTCGTCGTCTAAATTTAACGATGAAGCGAGATAGCACCTGAGCACTTCCCAACACTGACGTCTGTAGAAGGGATCGGTCGTACTAGATTTTAAAGCCGCAAACGCTGTGTCTATTACTTTATCTACTTCGAAATCAATAGGTTTTGCTTGATCTTGAAAATAAGCTTGCACAGCTGGTGGTGGTGCATCTGTTTCACGATACTCTAATCGCTGCGGTTCAATCATCATTTTACGGTTACCACCACCAAATTTGCCTAAAACTCTGAATGCTATCCTTGCAACCTCGTTGTTTTGTAGAGTCCTCCAGAGTGCTTGCATCAAGTCAGCTCTCACGGGTTGAATATGTTCATACAAAAAATCTGGTTGAAGGTTGTCCACGCAAAGTTCTAAGGTACGTAAACCTTGAGAAATTAATGTATGCGATCCGTTCAGCGCCGACACTAATGGATCCATTAGCATCGGTAAATAAGGCAATAGACTGCTTAGTCTGACAGGCACTGTTAAGCATAACTCTACAAAAAGATCTTTCATATGCTGTTTGTGCAAGCCACTTTGTAGTCGATTCAATCCTTCTAGTAGATTAGGTAGCAAAGGCAGAAATTCTTGATAAAGCAAATCGTGACTACCCCCACCTATCGAGCGAAACAGTGCTCTCAATAGAAGGAAATAGTTGTATGGTTCTTTTGCCGTCATAGCATAGTCCATAGCTTTGTTAACAATGCTGTGTAAATGGGGTCGTAACATTTGTTCATTGTCAGTGGGAAACAGACTAACAGAGCCAAAAACCAACTTGAAGAGTCTCAAATACAGGTTAGATCTTTCGACATTGGTCCCCATCTCTTCCATTCTTTTTAATAAATATTCAACTAGCACAGTAGCAAATATTGGGGATGTTGCAGGATTTGATAAAAATGTATTAGCAATGATTTGTAAAGTCATATTCTTATTTATTCTCTCGACCATATGGGAAATCGTCGCCGTAAATATCTCTTGGAATGTTTGGGGATTCATCATCGAAAACTGTAAATAAAACGTAACTGTAACTTATGATATACAATAAAGCATAGTCTATAAAACATTCAAATAAAAAAATTATTTGGTAATACTTACCACACCACTAAAATGTTCCAAAACTTCCTTTTCCTCTTTAGAACGAACATGAGGCTGCGCTGGAGGCGTTACAGGCGCTCGGGGCGCAGCTAACGTGTAAATATCTAAAGATTGCAAACCCCAGCGCACCAATCTTATAAACACCAGCGTTTCACGCGCACTAAATTGCTTTTGCCCAGTTATCGTTGTTGTCGATGTACCCTCAGCGGTAGTTGTTGTACTCTGGCGATAACAAAAGTAGATTCAGATTCAAAACACAGGAATAAATAATGAATAAAGTAAGACTATATCGACGGCCGCTAGAATGGTCAGAGTAATTAACAAGACGTCACCGATTCGAATTCTAGAAGAGGCTGATTTTAGTATTATTATATTAACTAACATCATATCATATCATCATCATCATATATGGGTGATTGTATATTCATTCTAATGTTAATATATATTTTTCATTATATTTCACAAGCTCATAATGATGAAATAACTAACTAATAATTAATATTCTGTACACTTACTTTACATGATGCACAACCCCATGTGATGGTTTTTACTCCACATACTAAAGTTTTTACTAGAGTTCTATAATCGCCAACATTTAAATTGCTCATTTGCGATGATGGGAAACCAATTTTAGATTTCTCTTCAGGCTTAGACATGCTGTCTAAAAAGTCAGGTGTGGGCTTTTCATCCTCCATTTTTACTTCCACTGCTGATGTGGTTGGAGCTGGAGTAGTCGGCGTACTTGGAGTAGCTCCATTTGTAGGTATTGGAATGGGCGATGATTGTTTACTACAAAAGAGATAAGAAAATGTAAATATCACAATGAAATTATTAAAAACTCGACTGCAAATTGCTAGTCTCTTACCACTTAGCCATTAGTGCAGGTAGTTGCAACTTGGATATGGTTTTGAATTTTAGTACAAATACTTCTAGAATCCGCATGAGTAATTGCCGGCCTTGTGGTTGTGCCCCAGCTGCTGCGCCTTCACTCTCGGATCGTTGTCGAATGCAGTCCACCAAATTCAGAAGTAACTTGCAAGACATTGTTTGGATACTAGAAATACACAGGATAGTTCGTTTATATTTTATTTTGATAAAAATAAGTACACAATAAACATACTGTGTTACATACCTAGTTGGTAAAGATTCATCATGGACATTTTTAGAAAATAGATGGGCAGCTATTGCCAAATCAGTCAATGGCAGATGCTGGCGCACGTGGTGCACCAAGTCAGCTAGAGTAGAATACGCTAAAGGACGGAGAGACTCGTGTACTGTCCACCCACCTCCTAATAGTACATCTTCGTCAAATAATCGCTCCATAAATGGCACGAATTCTGAAATGACAAAATTTTAATATTCCATTCTAAAGTTGATTTTAAATTACAGATTATACAAACCCGCAATGGATTCTCAGGTTTTGTTTTAAGATTTTGCAACTTATAATTTAAGTAAAATAAAATAATAATAATACAACTTCTTAAGTCAGTCGCAAGAATATGGCGTGTAGCTTACTACTAGTTTCTTCCTCAAATGACAAGAGGTACAGAATACAATTGTCAGAGATCTCCAGCCCAAAAACAGGGGACAAAGAGGAACGGGTGTCTTTCCGGAGGGCCTGAACATTCACTTCACCGCGCTTTCGGGTTCACACAGCACAGCATTGCATATTGTGGCATACTTCTAGCAACAAAGTCAATACAAGCGGGAGTGGTAACAGATCAGAATATATTATCTCTAATAGCAAATCAGTTTTACAAGCCGTAGATGGCAACGTGATAACTTCCAGCCTCATTAACGAATGCCACCTGGCCCTTAGCATGGTAGGAACAATAAATTATATCACTCTACACTGGATCAAGGGACACAGCGGCGTACGGGGCAACGGCGTTGTGGACGAACTAGCAAAAGGGTATCAGGCACGAAACTTAAGGGGCCTGAACCAATTATCCCCTTATTATCCTCTCCAAGTTGGGTCAAAGGTAGAAATGGTCAACTTATTAAATATTTACATGAACAATACTGGAACACTTTGTAACATTGTAGACAGGCAGGACTCGCTTTACCCCGAAACGAACCACGACTTTCCAAAGCTCTAATACAGCTAAGCAGACAACGACTTCGGAAAACAATGGGGGCTTTGACTGGTAATAGCAATTTTAACAGACACCTTTTTACTTTTTCACTTTTTTGCATGGGGACAAAAGAAACAGCCGCGCAAGTATTGCTGGAATGTAATGGAGTGACCTGGGTAGCCTCCGGGAGGCATTTGGTGACGTCAAGGCACTGGGTGTTTTCCTGCAGGAATTAGGATCGTTGGAATAAACCAGCCCCACACCCTACAACGCAAAATAGGCGCAATACACGTTGATTTGCGGAGACAGTCGGTACCAAAGTACGAAAGTAAATTGATTTTGAAGTTACATATTACAGAAACCCACAATGGATTCTCAAGTTTTGTTTTACGACTTTGCAAAAATAATAATATAAATAAAATAAATATAATACAACTTACTAAGTCTCAAGTCAGTCGCAAGAATATGGCGTGTAGCTATTACTAATTCCTTCCTCAAATGTGCCACTTCTGGTGGACACAGCGTCAATAGTCCAATGATACCTTTTACCATTGAATTTGCATGATTTGCAATTGTCTCTTGGTATATTCTAATTATATATGCTAAAAAAGCTAATGTCTTAATTTGAGCGCCCATAAAGTCTACAAATACTTCTTTATTGAATGATGCAGATTGTCTAAAAATACAATAAAATATGATTATCATCATACTAACAAAAACTAGGATTTGTTAAGTAAAATTATTTTATTACCTGTGTGTAGCTTCTGGTTGTAAAATTATGGTGTCCATTATAAGAGGAATAAAATTGCTAACCTCTTGATGTACATTTTGTTTGTACAGTTGGTACATTAAAACTACTATAATTGGTAACTCTTGGATGACTTTAAGAGACAAAACTGATCTAGGGATAAGATTGTACTGAAATTAAAGAAATACAATTTCATTAAATCATTCTTTTGAATGTCTAATTCAAAATAATACTATAGAATTTAATCTATTTGTACAGTCTACTTAGCCAGAGGTCCTGGGTTCGAATCCTAGTTGGGCAGATATTTATGATGATGATGAGTATATTTGTTCACAGGTCATGGATGTATGTATGTTTTTGAGTATATTTCTGTTATTTATAGACATTTAATTATACATATTTCTATTTTGTGTGGTATCCATTACACAAGCTCTAAATGATGATTACTTTTAGGTGTGAGTGTGATTAATAATATTACTGTTGTATTATTCAACAAACTACTTACTGTAACTACACTTCCATCAAGAAGTTTTTTTTCTGTATGTATTGGAGTAGTTGTATATGTTTCTTGCAACAGTTGTTCTATGTTGACTTCAGATAAATCTTTTACACGTATAGTTGGTTTTGGTTCAAAAATTTTTTTAAGATGATTTGGTAAATCAGAATATATTCCTTTGACCCATTGTAAAAATTTGTGGATCTAAAAAGTTGACACAATATAATACATATGTATACAACACAGAAAATTTAAGAAAAATTGTTGATATTGAAATGAAATTCAAAAACCTATACTTATTGTTTAACAAAGTTATAAAAAAATATTTGTAGCATTCAAATAATATTTAATGAATAGAAACTGGCAAGATTATAAAAAAGATCAATAATTGATTAAATTTTATTATTTCTAATTACCCACATTAATAACAATTTTTAAATGAAAAGAATAGTTGTTTTACTTATCAATACTTACATCTACTTCTGTGCTGTAAGCTGGTCTGTACTGTTTGTGGAGTTCCATAAATATCTTCAGACAGACCAAAACATTTTCTTCATTTTCAATTTCCATCAATTTCAACATTAATATAAGGATACTTTTGACATATGGCCGCAATGTCTCACTTATAGGTAGGCGGTGGATCATTTCTAATATTAATTTTCTAACTTGCTGTATATTATATTCAGCAATGAAATGGGGTTCCCCTTCTTGCAGTATTTTTAAGAATATTTTTAATGAATGATCTAGAAATTGTGGATACTGCGGTGAACTTAATATAACCTAAAACATTATTTTTATGCATATTATTATGACCTAAAATATCCTAAAATTAAAATTTTTAAAAACCATGAGTAGCCTTTTTCCTTTTTTTTTTAATGTAAATACTTTTCTGATGAGGTGATGGCTTGATCTCTGATTGTACTATGGTTGATTTTATTTGACTATGGTGGAATTTCTAAGCTACATACTTTAGAATTTATAGACAGGATTATATAGCACAAAATTCTTAAAAGTGGTCACATTAAGTACTCTTACTATTTTTTACTAAAAATGATAAAGCAGAATGTATTCATAAAATGTTCTAAAAATTCTTAGTTTTTATATGACAAATTACTACTGTTACTGCTTGTTAATTAGATCCAAAATCGATATACCCCCTTTTATCAGTGCTTCTATAGTCATTATTGTTATAGAGGGTAATCTTTCTAATAAACTAGTGGTATAATACAATTGTAATATTTGAAGAGAAAGCGTACCTCAAAATTTTCACTCAACTCCTGTGCGGCCTTAAGTTTTATTTCATCCTTAGCACCGGGGTCAGCCAACATAGTCACATAGCTACGGTAAGTATTCATTTGGGTGTGCGGGTCACCAGGACCTCCAGTAGCCATAGCAGCCATCATATTTTAGGTAATAGTGATTATAAAACATTAAATTAAAACGCTGCACATGCTATTTGCCGACTACAAAAATACCACGAACAAATTGTATCAATATACTAAAAACAAAGTGTTTCTATTGCAACCAATAATATTTTATTTATTAGGTGACAAAGTAATTTATGTAAATCACTACATTTTTTACAATTGTGTTAAGTTAATAACAAAAATTGAGGAACTTAATTTTATGAACTTTGCGAATGAATGAATCTGTCAAAAAGTTGACATAGCTAGCAAACAACCCAACAAAAAGAATCCCCAGAGGATTAACTGTAGAATTCTAGCTGTGAAAGGGAAAGCAAAGAAATCAGCACATACAGCTAAGCCTTATAAATTTATTCTTTTTGTATGACTTTGAATAATGCATCGTGGAGTTTTGAACTTCTCAGCTAGGATCCCAGATTCAGATACAGGTGGGGCAGATGTTTCAAAAATAAACATAAATATTGGTTCTTCTGTCATGGATGTTTCTTTTGTATATATCTTATTGTAATGTTAAAATATATATGTTTTTTGTTTATTTAACATCTGTTACAACCTCTTAGATTGATAATTTTATTATTTTTTACTTTTAAGAAATGCTGTCATGTCGTTGATTTTTTATTGTTTCTTCTTTATTGTGCTTGTGTTTATACAATACAATATAAATATTGATATTAATTTTCGGTTTTTCTGAGAACAGTCTCCAATTCATTAAACTGAAGAGCAGCTCTACCTAATACGCGTCGCAAAATCTCTTTCACCACGCACACTATTCGCTACCATAATAATTTGGAGTGGAATTATTCAGATTTCGCTGATTTACTCGATAGACAGAGCAATGCACTTGAACCTGGCTAGATCTAGCAGTACGAAGACACGTTCTAGGCGGTTAGTCAAGGTACCTGACAGGTTCTTTTTAATTTTTCTGGTGTGTAAATTTTCACCCAGCATGTTGTTTTGTTTGTATTTTTTAAATTTAATGAAATGTGCGGCACGAAACTAGTATAACACGCCATGGCGGGGAGGATGTTACAACCCTTTAGATTGATCATTTTATGATTTTTCACTTTTTTATTTTTATTATTTCTTCTATATTGTGTCTGTGTTTTAAAATTAAAATAATGAAATAAGTTTTCAGAGTTGCTTTATCTTCTCCGACTGACCAACGATTATTCATAACAAATTGACCTGCGAGACAAAATATACAACAACATCTAAAGTACAAGCTCAGTGATTCTTGGGCTAGATATAAATAGATAAACAAAAAAATCTCGCCAAAAGACACCAAAGTGATGTTGCTGGATTGTTTTCACGTTAAATTTCCCGGAACTGTTTCACACCGAAAATATATATTTAAAAAATTATACTAAGTAACCTTTTAACTGAGATTTCCAGACACAGTCAATCCTGCCCAAAACTCTCTTTAATATTTTTTATAAATTTGTGTTATCGTTTCATAATTTCATTATAATAAATAATTTGCTAGTCCTTATCACGCTCATTTTGTCGATGGTAGGGTAAAAATTCTACTATTGTTTATTCCATGTCATCGGCATCGATGGATGCTATTACAATTTACATTTTATTTTTGTAATCCAAAAATGGGTTGAAATGCTATGAAAACAGGACAGTGGTTGTGAGAAAGTGAAAAATATTGTTGCGTATGTAATTTAAAATGTGATCATGGCTGCTACTAAGACATTATTAGTCATAACATTCTGGCTTCGAAGCACAATAGTCAATGGGTATGAGTTTATATCACAATATCCCAATGAACAAAATGAAACATATATTTTCAACCACTTGGCAGTTGACAAAGTCAGTGGACAAGTATATGCTGGATCATTAAATTGGATCCATCAACTCGGTCCCGATTTGAAGCCTATTCATGTGGTGCGTACGGGCCCAAAACTTGACAATCCTATGTGCCACGCTAGTGGTTGTACATCTCCGGATGTTAAAACGACTTACATCGACAATGTGAACAAAATATTGGTGATAGATCAAGAATCGCGGATAGTGATAGCATGTGGATCTGTTGCCCAGGGCTCCTGTTACAAGTATAAACTAGGTGACCTGTCTGCAGAACCTGACTTTGTTCCCGTGAGTGTTGCAGCAAACGATGCTGATGCCTCTACATATGCCTTCATTGGCCCTGAAAGATACAACTCTTGGGACCGCTCTAATGTAATGTATGTGGGCACCACATTCACAAATAATGGAGAATACCGACATGATGTTCCTGCCATATCCAGCCGTGATCTGATGACTCTTGAACTTGCACAGTTTACATTTTCTAAGCAAAGTTTAATTCAAATAGATGTTAAGTATCGAGATAATTTTCTAGTGCAATATGTTTATGGGTTTAATGCTAGTGACTATGCTTACTTTTTAATTATTCAGAAACATTCCCATTTAGCTGGTAATGAAGAACTTGGCTATGTTTCCCGCTTAGCCCGCACCTGTGTCAATGATGACAACTATAACAGCTACACAGAAGTTACGTTAGAATGTCATGTTCGTGAGGAAACTGTTAATGGTAAGATTGAAGTTGTCAATTATAATTTAGTGCAAGATGCAAAAATTGCTAGGGCTGGCTCAAATCTTGCAAACCAACTTGGCATAGAGACAGGTGACTCAATTCTTATTGCATTATTCAGTCCATCTAAAGGTATTACTAATGACCCTGCTTCTAAATCTGCTATATGTGTATTCTCATTACAAGAAATTGAGATTAAGTTTAATGAAAATGTTCATATGTGCTTTAATGGTAGTACTAAAGCTCGTAACATGGGCTACATATCAGGTATGATATCTGATGGTAAATGTCCTAGTGTGGGTACAACAGGCAATATTCTTAACTTCTGTGAAGTAGGTCTTAAAATAAGTGGACTATATCCAATTAAAACATTATCTATCATCCATTGGAATGATACTTTAATTACTTCTGTCACTATGTCTATAACTGGACTACACACAGTAGCTTTTCTTGGTACTGCTGATGGGATACTTAAAAAGGTTTTAATTGATGCAGAAAAAGCAATAGAGTATTCTAGTGAAGAGGTGCTGCCAGGTCAAAAAATTCTTCCAGATTCAACTTTATCACCATATCAGAAAACTCTGTATATATTGGCAAAAAATACAATAGCACAAATACCAACTGAAAAATGTGCAGAGCATGGCAATTGCTCATCGTGTCTGGAATCCAATGACCCTCACTGTGGCTGGTGTTCTTTAGAAAAGCGATGTACTGTTCAAAGCATGTGTCAAAAAGGAACACAGAGTGCACCTCGTTGGTTATCTCAATATACAGGTCAGCAATGTATTGATTTTGAACAAATATTACCGGATAGAATATCTATGACTGAAGTAACTACTGTGCAACTAATAATAAGAACTCTACCAGAACTACCATTTGGAGCAAAATATAAATGTGTGTTTGGAAATACTCCACCCATCGATGCAGCAGTTACATCAAGCGGTTTGGCTTGTCCTACACCTGATGTGAAGCATAGGCCTAAGATTTTACCAAACATAGACCATGTGTATGTACCTTTATCTGTACATTCGTCAGAAACAAACAAAGATTTTGTATCTAGAAACTTTGCATTTTATGATTGCTCTAAGCATGTCACATGTCATTCATGCGTAATGAGTGAATGGGCATGCAACTGGTGTATATATGACAACAAATGCACACATGATACTTCTATTTGTCAAAGGACTATTATCAGTGGGGAAAATAATCCAACAAAGCTACTAAATCATGGAATTGGACATTGTCCTAGGATCAGACAGTACAAGAAACCTATATTATTACCTAATAATGTTCCAAAAGAATTAGAACTTGAAGTTGAAAACTTGCCTCATTTACAACCTGGACATACTGGGTTCCAATGCATTGTAAGCATTGAACTTGCTAATATGATATTGCCTGCTAGAGTTGAGTCAAACCACTACATTGTGTGTGACAAAACAACTTACTCTTATGAGGAAGATGTAGGAGAGTACAATGTTAGTGTCAAAGTTGTTTGGAATCACAAGCATTATATAGACACAATTATCATTACACTATATAAATGTGAGATTCTTGGCTCTCATAGAGATCATGCTGACTGTTCATTATGTATAACTAGAAATTCTATTTATCAGTGTACCTGGTGTGGTAATTCTTGTTCCTACAGTGAGTCCTGCTTAGAAAATCCTGTAACAGAATGTCCTAAACCTAGAATTGATATGATTAAACCTTTGAGTGGTCCTATTGAAGGAGGCACTATAGTAACAATAGAAGGCAGTAACCTTGGTTTGAGAGTGGAAGAAGTAACAGGAAAAGTTCGTATTGGAGAAGTGCTTTGTGACATAGTTGATTTTGAAGTATCTGTAAGCATAACATGTCAAACAGGTCCTTCAAATGGATCAATTGTAGCACCAGTTATTGTAGAAAATGATGCTGGATATACTGAATCATCTGTATTATATAGTTACAAGAATATTAAATTACAAGGTATTTATCCAGCTGTTGGACCGGTATCAGGCGGAACACAGTTAGCAATTGGTGGCCAGCATTTGAATATAGGCTCTACTGTGTCAGCATACTTAGATGAATTACCCTGTTCTGTGAATAAAACTCAAACATCAAATAGTAGATTAATATGCATCACCCCTAAAGCAATTACACCCCAAGTGATCCACACTTTAACAGTATCCATAGACAATGCTAATCGCACTTTGTTTGGAGATTTATTCAATTACACTGCTGACCCAACTATTATGGAGATAAAACCTCTCAAAAGTTTTGTTTCTGGTGGAAGAATGATAACTGTTCATGGGACAAATTTGCATACAATACAAAAACCATTGATGAAATTGTACTATGGTAATGAATTGATTCCTGTTAATTATACAGCATGTGCTGTGTTAAATTCTAATCAAATGGAATGTCCCAGCCCTGCCATAAACAAAAAGTATCTTGACATTTTACAAGCCACTAAATCTCAAACAAGTACGCCACAGATAGCAATGAAAGTTGGCTTTGTAATGGACAATGTTGAAACTATGCATGACTTAGAAAAATATTTCAATCCCCCTCGTACTCACATGGTATTTGTTGAAGACCCACATGTTTATCAGTTTGCCAATGGAATTAAGTCATACAAAGGCGGTGACCCTTTAGTAATTGAAGGGGAAAATTTAATAAGAGCTAGTGATGAAACAGATGTTGTGATCACAATAGGAACTCAACTATGCAATGTTTCTCGCCTTACCATGCAGCAACTTCTTTGTTCACCTCCACAGATACAACCTCCTAATACAGACGAAAATGGAGTACAAATAACTGATATAAATTTACCACTAGTAGTTGTAAAAATTGGTAGAAACTTACGATTTCCAATTGGATACCTTCATTATGAACTAATGAGAAACTATAATATTCAACCAGAAGCCATCGCAGGCATTGCTGCTGGGACATTCTTCTTAGTTTTGATTTTCATGATTGTATTAGTAATGTATAGACGAAGAAGTACAAAAGCAGAAAGAGAATATAAAAGAATACAAATACAAATGGACACTCTAGAAAGCAATGTAAGATTGGAATGCAAATTAGCATTTGCAGAATTACAAACTGATATGTCGGATTTGGCAGCAGATTTGGAACATTCTGGAATTCCAACTCTTGATCATGTGAATTATGTCATGAAAGTATTTTTTCCAGGAGTATCAGATCATCCTATATTAAATGTTCAACACCAATTCATAAATACTCCTAGAACTAACTATGATGCAGCTATGATTCAATTTGAACAACTCTTAAATAATAAATGTTTCCTGCTGTCATTTATCGACACTTTAGAGGCACAGAAATCATTTAACATACGGGATAAAGTGAATGTGGCATCACTATTGATGATAATATTAATGGGAAAAATGGAATATGCCACAGATATATTAAAATCTTTATTGTTGCGTCTGATTGACAAATCAGTTTGTAACAAACATCCCCAGTTAATGCTTAGAAGAACTGAGAGTGTAGTTGAAAAAATGTTGACTAACTGGATGGCTTTGTGTATGTATTACTACTTAAAAGATTATGCTGGTTCTTCATTATTCTTACTTTTTAAAGCTATAAAACATCAAATTGAAAAAGGCGTTGTTGATGCTATTACTCATGAAGCCAGATATTCTTTATCAGAAGAAAAATTATTAAAAGAACAAATAAATTATCAAACCATATCCTTGCATATTGTACAAGATGATTTTGATGATAAAGTCCAATGTAAAGTTCTGGATTGTGATAGCATATCTCAAGTAAAGTCAAAAATTTTAGATGCTCTTTTTAAAAATACTCCATTTTCACTGCGACCGTCAGTCCATGAAGTAGATCTTGAATGGCGTCATGGTAGAGGTGGTCATGTCACACTTCAAGACGAAGATCTTACTACAAAAACACTAAATGGGTGGCGAAAACTAAATACTTTGGCTCATTACGGGGTCAAAGAGTCTGCGGTTATGTCTTTGATATCGCGTCAAAACGACAGTTTCAATACTGCCTACAAAATACCATGTAAGAATTGCACTGGAATTTATTGTTCTAATTCTCATATAAGAGTGTATAACAGTGATATATCCGACCAAAATGTACATTACTACCATTTAGTGAAACCCATTGAATATCAGCACATCATTAACAAATCTTCGGAACATAGTCACAAAGCAATACCCGAAATATTCCTCACTAGACTCCTTTCTACTAAAGGTACAGTGCACAAATTTGTCGATGATTTTTTCAGCACCATCCTCACAGTAAATGATGTACTACCGCCAGCAGTTAAATGGTTATTTGATCTGTTCGATGATGCTGCAAGAACACACGGCATTATTAATCCTGAAGTAGTGCATGCTTGGAAATCAAACAGTTTACCTTTGAGGTTTTGGGTAAACCTTATAAAAAATCCTGACTTCATATTTGATATCAACAAGACTTCAACTGTGGATTCATCACTCTCTGTCATTGCCCAAACGTTCATGGATGCCTGCTCATTGACGGAACATCGTCTTTGTAAAGATTCTCCATCTAATAAGCTATTATTTGCAAAAGACTTGCCTACATACAGAGATATGGTAATACAGTTCTATCAAGCTGTCTCTCAATTACCTCAAGTAACAGACCAAGAGTTAAGTACTTCTATGCAACAACTCTCTGTGGAACAGTTAAATGAGTTTGATACTCTATCTGCCTTAAAAGAGTTGTATATTTATGTCAGTAAGTATAGAGAACAAATTATATTAGGTCTAGAAAACAAAATGCACTTAGCTCATAAATTAGATAATATAGCATGCACTATGGAAGGAGACCCTACATCTATATGCTGACTATATGATACTGTAAGTTACGATTTAATTGCATTTACATAATTTATTTATACCATACCTATTTTGTAAAAAGCTTTAATTTATTATGAAAATACTCACATAAAACCGATGTATAAAAGACTGTAAAATATCAGTTCCATAAATCTAGTTAGGGAATTTGAATGTTTTGTTCAGTGAGTAATAAGAATCACTTAACTAAGTATATAAAATATGTATAATATTAAATTCATATTTAATAATTTTTGTAAGTATGAATGCACTTAACTATTGGGAATGTTTATTAAGTCATAAGAAAAAAATCAATTGCATTTACTCTCCCAGTGGCCATATGTTTAGTGTCCATGCTATTTTTATAATTTAGTGAATAATGTTAAAATGTATTATTGCTCTCTTTTAAGAACTCATAATTTTTTGACGAATAATTTGTATAGATCTGGCATAAAAATTATTTTATATTGTACATTTTCAATTGTATCTAAAATACATAACTATTGATGTTTATTATTACGATAAAAATGTATGTGTAAAGAAAGATTACGTTAAGGAAAATGTTGTGATATTTGTATTTGGAATATTGATCTGATAACATATAGTTTTTTAAGTTTTAATTTTCTTCTTAATTTTTGTGTGTGCCTTAACCTGATTTCTATTAATTAGAAGTATTTGTAAAACAGACCGAGAATCAATTGTATTGTAATATTTCGAGGGTGCTACATATTTAAGCGGGCTGGGACGTTCGGTTCGATAGTATTTGTTTAAAAACAATGCCGTCCTAAAGTACTTACACCAATTCTACAATGCGGTTAAAATAAGAATACGACCACTGACGAACTTCACTCCACAAAGGAAGCTCAACAAGAATACGGTTAATGCCAAGTTAATTAATTTTTTTATAAATAATAAAAAATATGCAAGGGTTTGAAAATTAACTTTTAAATTTGTTGCTACGTTTTATGCAAACCATATGCAGTCCTTGGAGTGAAGTAATAGTTATGATGTATATAAGTTATTTTCAAGAATGACTTTACAATATGCTGACAATTCCATCCTATACTTATTTTGACCGCACCGCTTTTAGGTGGCCAGTGATCCTGATTTTTAAGGCATTTTCGAAATTTAAATTCATTGTATCCATTTCTCTCAATATACTTTAGGAAACGGACAAAAATAATAGCTATTGAATATTTTTTAGACAGCTTAAGAAACTAAAGATAATTTTAGAAGGCATGTAAAGAGATGATTTCTGAAATTTACTTAATTTACTCTTCATCTTGATTAAATAAATCCAAATAAGGACACACCATTTTAAATTTCGGGTAATATTACAGCTGTCCTTTTTACAATCATATTGAGAGAACGAGGTATACTTTAAAATTAGATTTAGACAGTGTTCTTCAGAATCGGGTCCACGTTTTGATCATCAAAAACCATGGTAGTATTGCACTATCCGGGTGATTTTATCTCCATAATAACATTCGATTTGTTGACCTGCTTAAGGGTATAGTGCCCTACCTTCATAATTTAATGAAGGTTATTAGAAAAAAACAATCAATATTAATAC
This sequence comes from Acentria ephemerella, assembly GCA_943193645.1. Classification (NCBI taxonomy): domain Eukaryota; kingdom Metazoa; phylum Arthropoda; class Insecta; order Lepidoptera; family Crambidae; genus Acentria; species Acentria ephemerella. The sequence continues at coordinate 4,554,313 of OW971875.1, read as the reverse complement.
TGTTAAATTAAATTAATTATTCCATATATAATACAAACTTTCGGGATTATCACAATTTATGTGGCTCTGTGCAGCTTTGTTAAGTTTAAATTGATTTATTTTCTTATATCTGATCTCATTTGCGTTGCTCAAGTATTTCACTATGTCTTTGGTTAACGATACATCTAAAGCAAGCTTTTTCTAACAAAAATTATAATATTCCATTTACAAAATATTTTAAGATAGTACATAGATTAGATTTAGATTATAAGACAGCGTAAATTCACCCGTCTCTTAAAATTTTGTATTATGACTTAGAATAAATACTTATTTATCAGTCTTTTTGTAATGAATTATTTCAACATGAATGGGATAAACTGAAACTCGTTGTATTATTTATTTATTCTTTTTATTCATACATAAGAAAATATTCATGAATTTTCACATTATGACATCAATTTAAAGCATTATTTTAGCGCTGCATTTACACTGCACTTTGTGTGGAGCAATGGTCGACATATGATTATGTAAGATATTATAGTTACTCTGTTATATTTTATATATTAATGTTGGTCAATAACGGTATGGATGTGTTGAGCAATATTCAACTAATACTATCGTATTGCATTCTCTCCACATGAAGTGCAGTAAGAATGTACCGTAACAAATAATATGCAGCAATTGCAGTTTACAAATGAATGTTTACAGTTAGCTTTTAAAAATTTGTACTTTTTAATATCAGCTCTCAACCACAAACAATAAAATAACAAGACAACAAAAAAATATAAAAGTTTTATAAAAGTATCAATTTTTTAATATATTCATAAAACTTTTATAACTATTATTCAGAAGTGTCGAAGCAAAATTGTAGATGCTTTAGAAACATACTAGGATATACATAACATTACTACGGTACGGCCCACAGCAGACATGTCCAGCAGTAGCAATTAAACAACTGCTCTTAGGACTGCATTGCTTTGACTGCACCTACGTTACAATAAATAAAATAATGTAACAACTCCAAAAAACACTTATAGTCATTGTCATAAGACTACAAACGACGGATTTATAACATTAATTAGGAATATTTTTGTAATCAATTCGATTGACATATCTTATCAATACAAATTGAATATATCTATAACGATTCTTAAACCTAAAAGACTTAGGACAACTTTTGATTTGATTGACGACGACTGACGGCTTTCGCTTTTAACGTAATTTGTAATGAGCTGTGTTTCGTGACAGTATCTTAGGCGTATTAGTCAAGAGTACATGTAATGAGTAAGAAACTGTCTTACTGTAAAATAAGAAAAACTAATCTCACGGTAACTTCTATATATTAATCAGTGGACAAATAATAGACCATTAATGGAATTAAAAAATGCTATCCATTATTATATATTTTTGAATATTTGAAAAAAAATACTGGCAAATAGACTTCACTGTAATCAAAGCACACAAAAACTACAGATCAGTGTTTGCCATGACGGTGAACTCAAATACTACTAATACAAATAAGCAAATGAGAACGATTATAACTACTTGACAGGTAGAGAAGGGTAAGGAGAAGAAGCTTTTCCAACGTCCATGGAACAAGACGCTCGGAGGTCCACCGCAACCGGAAAACCTTAGTAAAAACCAAACGACAGTGACCAACGAATCTTTGATGAATTCCTACATCATTGATAGAAAAACAGGTTTCGTTAGTGAGGAAGCAACAAATCCAAAGTGCAGATGCAGCAGGCTTTGTTCATTTACTATTGTACAAGATTGCAGTCTACGCTCAAAAGCGTGGCGTAGCCAACAGGAAGCAGGAACGACTCGTACAATTTGTGCAACCATAATGCCCATAATTTGAGGAGTGCCTGAGGTACCAACCAGACCTAACCCGACCGTTAACATATTGGGTTGGCGTTAACCAAAGATTTTACTTGCTGGACAACTCGCACAAACTGTATAACAACGTGGAAGATGGAGATATCTTAACGCAGATTTGAATTATATTATACAGGACTAAACCTCTCAGCTTAGTAGATTATAGTCCGTTTAAGACGCAAATACGTCGTATAATACAGGTATGTAGAATAGTCTACTATCATTGGTTTATGGAAATTATATAAGGAATTTGCATCTGTTTATTAAGTATGTTACAGTAGACTAGGATTAAACTTGCATAGAAACACCATATTCGTAGTAAGGGTTACCTGCATGAGGGAGGAGGTAAAGTCAAGCTAAGGGGCAAGAGTTATATACTTACCTACCTACTTACGAATATACAGATAATTTCACCTGATAAGATTAAAAACACATAATACATCGACCTAACCTAACGCACTAATTTGTATAGTTACGGTTATTGATATACACTGTGGTGCGGGGCGATTAAAATATTTGACAAATGTATCTTGACGGTAACCTAACTGTTAATAATAAAGTTATAGAACCCCTTTTTTACGTCGGGGTTTAATGAGGGAACATTATTTTTCCAAAGGTTTTTGTCATGAATATTTTATTGGTAATAAGTTTTTACTGCTTATGCATATTTATTGTACTTTTAGACCATTATGCCTCCGAAAATTTTAATTTTAAGGAATGTTTTTGAAACGGGACACAAATTGCTTGAAGCTAATAATTTAATAACGATTTTTTCTAGTTCCAGCCGATTAATGAGTAATAATTAGACATACGACATTAAATAATTACCTTCGTGTTGTGCATTTGAGGAATGTTGAAGAAACACATTTATAATCCAGTCACTATGGTAACGGTCCCGCGTTTTTCAATCATGTAAAACTGATAATTAATTATTAGCTGCATTGAAAGGGTTTATACCTATATTCTACATTTCACACAGTGAACACGCCTCATATAATCTCGCAAACAATATTTATACATAATAATATTTATTATGCACATCAATTTATGCATTGGTTTATCCTAATCAAACTGCTCAAAGGCTGTATTAAAAAAGTAATATCTGTAAGAATCGGTAAATATTTGATAATAGAATGCATTGCACTCTTCATGAGATTTCGTTGTTTTATAATTGTATTAATTTACAAAAGCTTTATTCGTTATTAAGCTTTAAAGCAGCAATATGCTGTAGCGAGAGTATTTTATTATATAAATGGAATTTATTTTAAGTTTCAACGTTATTTCAAGGTGGTGCCAATATCATATAACGAGATGTGAGAAGTAGTAACCGTCTCTAAGTTAAACGATATAGAATCCAAAAACTTGGAATCGGAACCATTAATGAAATAATAAAATGTGTATAGAAGATAAAGAACGTAGTGTTAATTTTGGTCCGACGCAGCGAAATGCAGTTCCATGGTAGGTCTGCCCAAGTTTAAATCAATATGGTTTCTATAATTTCTCTCGTGATTCGGCTAAAATTGGTCCATAACGTAGTATAATTAAACCATAATTATTATTTGCATGAAGAGTTGTCTTTGCTTAGTAGGCAAACCATTTCACTGTTAGTTCATATAGTGCGGAGAAGACAATACGACGTTAAATTAAACAATTGGCTATGTCAGTTCAGAAAAATATCATGAAATAATCAAATGAATCAGATTTATTTGATACTTGTTAAACAGTTCTATAAACTAGTATGACTTATGTCTCAAATAACGTCATATAGTTGTTCGCCACACAAAAACTATGAACTTTGGATTAAACTCAATGTCTAATATTCGACGCCGACGTAGTTTAAATATCAAAAGCTGGCAATAACCGAGTTCGAATATTGCAAGTAATATATTGCTTTTAGCTATTCTTGTACCGAATGTCACAGTTTACAGATTGACATAATACTTAATCTTCGCAGTTAACTTAAAGTGAAGCAAAATTATATAAAGCAAGTATTACATTCCAAATAAGTTAGAGAATAGTTTTTGTAAAACGCTTTGTGTTATTGAGGTAATAAATACACTATAAATAAATGCACACTCTTGCAGCTAAATATCACAATGAAAATAATTTAAATAATTTCAGGCTTTGTGCGGAAATAAAACGAGAACATATATAAAATTCGCCTCATCCAACAAATTTTCAAATATTCTCTCGTATCACAGTCCAATGACTGTTTAAAATAAAATATAATTAAAACTTTGGTAAGTACATAAAGGTGCAAGATCTTTGTTTAAAACTATGAATCTAAGTAGACGATGGAAAAATGGTGTCGATTCTGTTATTCTATAAAACCAAATTTAAATTATGGGCTTCCCTTTCATTCCTCCATTTTAATAATAAAGAGTTACTAGTCGTATCGAATCTGTTTCTTTCTCGATATTCTCAAAACTAAATAATGCAATTTGCGTTTCTTTCATATTACTTTAATAAGAAAAGGTTAGAGTGACATACACTTTTACTTTGTTTTAACAAGCTAAATGTTGCCATTTTTGAAACTTACAATGTCACATATATCACCAGACATTGTCTAATGGTGTTGTGTTCTAAAGAAGTTACACAGAACTTAAATTTAGTTTTAGTCACAACAGAATTAGGGACATGTGAAAAAATTCCATATAACTTAAATTTGAGACGCGTTGCAGAACATACGTTCCTAATAAGCTTTTATATTTTTTTCTAATGGATCTTTATAGACAATGGTGGATGATTTAATAAGATCCGGTTCGTCGTCTGACACGGAGTAGTCTATGGATATGGATGATCCTTTCTCTGGACACTTATTATGGGCCATCAAAAGGCCCCCAGCCAAGCCCACCAGCGCCCGGTCCAGCCAGTTCACTGGGTTGGCGAATATGAGACCTCCCTCGTAGAAGCCCAAGTGCCCGCCGTGTGCTAGCTCCAAATACACAGACTTTTCTTGAGAACCTGAAACGGAACACAAATATAAACAAGCGTTAAAGTCTGTCGGGAAATTGGTTACCACTTAATAATTCAATGTCAACCGCAAGTTATATTGTAACAAAGATTATTTTCGATATTTTTTATTTATTTGAATAGCAAAACTTATAACACAATCAAAATAATAATAATTAATATTTATTCAATAAAAGGTTCTATGTACAATAGTATAATCCAATAAATAAAAAGGGTTAATATTGTCTAAACATCTGGGTATCGAATTCATGCCCAGATATTGAACACAATTGGTTTTTGACATAGATTACTAGTTAAAAAATCAAATATTAGTAAGATCCCGTCTTCTTTATAACGCGGATGATATTAATTATTAAATAAGTACCCAGTTATATAAAATACCTGTGACCTTATTGTGTAACTTCATATCTATAGAGATAGCATTCGTCTTTAAAATCATTACTAAAACGAAATGTCACAATGATGAATAGTTAAACGACAATGGAAATATAGCGTACGTCAAAATGAAAGCCATAGTGATAGATTCAGAGTTAATCAATAAGAGGGCAGGTAATTTTAAAATATTACGTGCATCATAGGCCATCTTTAAACTGAGCAAGATCTGCCTGGGCACAACACGATACCCTGACATAGCTTGATTTAAATGACCAACCTATACTGTACTAGTTGAACAAAGTTAATAAACAAAAAATTAGTTATTTTACTAAGACATTTTTTCATTATGTTTATAAAAAAAATTTAATTTATATCACTTTTAACTTTTAATTTTCTTTGAATTAGCGTGACTCGCATCAAAATGCTGTGGCTGACACTCATAATTCATTAGATACGCTATAATTCAATATTACTAATGATATGCTTGAAAACAGCGCAATCAGCATCACGAAATGGAGCTTAGTTACAATCATCTAGTAACTGCTCTGGGTTGGGAAAAGCGAAAAAATCGGCCAAATCAAGAAATAGACCTATCGGCGTAACGTGATGTGGCCAGGCAGATCTCGATCAGCTCAGTTCACCGATTGATACCTACGGCGTTCTAATAATCATGTTTAAATGTTAGCGAATCAGCTTCATCAGTAAATTAGTAATTAATAAATACTAAACTTCTAAAGTGGGTATATGTATTGAAACTGGTTCACTTATTGAGTAATAGTAAATTGACCTTGATTACAGTTCCTTGCATTATTACTGTGATCGTAATGTATTGAACTATTGTTTGCAACCGGCAGGTTAAATTCACACCTAGTTAGTAGGTAAGCGGCGAGATGTGTTTTAATCTTAAAATGGCAGAATGCAGCATCATTAACTATATTAGTTGCTAATAACATATTTTTAAGAATCACTTCAAGCTCCAAAAATTACTTAAAGCCTAACACATAATATAAATCCACCACTGTGTACTTACTAACAAATTCACGTATGATCGGCAGCAACGGATCTGGCACTATAGGGTCGTCTCGAGCGTTTATGAATATCATGGGGGTTTTTATTTTATTGAGATAGAATGCTGACGAACTCCATCTGTACAGATCTGTGACGGATTCGAAACCGTGAACTTTTCTGTCAACAAAATACGAATGAAATGAGATGCTGTTTATTGAGTTATTAATAGCTAAATGACTAATTAAGCTGAAATAGCCATTAATAAAATATATTAATATATTTTTAAGTATATGTATATTATTAAATTATTTCAGCATTAAAGATTTTAAGTTGTACTAAAATTATCCAGTCTGATTTTAGAAGAAATAAATTTACCAAGTGCTTTTTAAGGACATACAATGACGACGCATTTAAGTGATTCATCTAAAAATATATGAGAATAACCAAACATAATATTACCTTGAATAAGCCTCGTCCAAATCGGGCAGTGTTCCAGCAGACACGATCATGTTCTCATCCAAAGAATATCTATTCCTTATATCAGGGCCCAGAAGCATCCTCTTGTGCCTCGTTATAATGTTGCGATAGTTATCGGTCATTATATACAAATAGAAACGGCGGAAGTTCTGCCATTGTAACAGGTACACCATAGTACTGCGGGACAAAACATTTCATTATAGTCCCAATTTAAATGATTTTATCATAACCGAATCTTAATAACCTAACCCAAGAATAAAAGTAAGCGTATAAGTAGCTGAAAATCTATTTTGGGATTATAAATTGGAGTCCATATTGGGTTACATTAATTTAAAAGGCATGCTTTATACCGTCATAAGGTTTTTTGGCATTAACGTCGTTTCGCATAACATTCGTAGGAAATAATCCATTAGGCATTATTTTTTGACATTATTTACCCATTTTGTAATATTGGCAAATGAACAATTAAGCATAAATGTTTTAACAATAAGGATTACTAATATTTATTGCAAACTTAAAGGAATAGCATAAAGGTAAGTATTCATTATAGAATAGCAAAATGTTATCTAATATAAAATGCATAGTATAATTTTATCAAAAATAAATTAGAATATCGCTTCATATTTAGTTGCATGTTGGAAACAATCAATCATGCAATAGGACTTTCTCTTCTCCGGCGCTGCTGGAAATGCAGCCTCTTCGCCCATACGTAATAAATCGCAGTCGGCCACGCTCGCTTCCGTAACTACGTCTTGCTGATCGCGAAAGGTCTGTGATTTGTTAGTATGCGGAAACTGCTCTTTCTCCGCGCCTCTGGCTTTTAAATTACACTCTAGTATTAGACAGACAAGTACCGCCGCGATGTAAACACAGCAATTTAAGGTGCTTAATTCGGGATCAAGCAAGTTTACATACATACAAACTTTTACTCTTTATTGTTGGTTGTATTGTTACATACGTTATAGCGACGTATCTAGGTTAGTCGTAAAAATAGTTATGACTTTAAAAGTTATCGATAACTCCATTATGCATTTCGTATTTTATGATAAAATAACTTTAGACAAATAACAACTACAGTATTTATAAAACTATGGTAAAGAAAAGTATAGTAAGTATACATTAAAGTGAACGAGTATGGTGATTATAATTTATGCTTAAAAACATTATGCCCCCAAATTGCAATTGCCCAAAATATAATTTATAGTCACCCGATTTTCTTTTTAATTTCCTGGGTTAGAATCGAATTGGTCTAAATCGAAAACCTGTAATTGCAGCAAATAATGATAATCTAAAGCAGATCACAGCAACTATTTTTAAACGTATTAAGTAGGTAGGTTTTGCTGGCTTGTAGGTATATTACAATTGTCATCAATTTACGGCGTTACGATTACTTACTCGATGGCATTATATCCTTGGCATATGGAAATGCCGCCTATTATATTGGTAGGCCTTTTCCTATCCTCGCCGAGGTATTTCGTAATTAAATTACCGCCTAGACTGAAACCAACTAGTATTATCTTCGTGCCAGGATATCTTTCTAACAGATTTTCTATCATGTGGTTGAAGTCGTCTGTATGGCCTGAAACAGAGGATAATATGTATATTATTGTCAAGTGTATTTTTATAAATCCATTAAAATTAACCTTTAATAATATTTTTTTGTATTACGAACACCGCGGTGAATTCATCTCTTCGCTCTGCGGTTGCATTGATGAATGCAGTGATTCTTAACGCGAACGTATTATGGTTATGATATTACTGAATCTCACTTTGAGATTTACATACAGTATAACAACCTATTTTGGTTATGGAAGAAAAAAAAATAGCCTCGACCACTAAGAAAAAATATCTTAAGCGCTTAACCCACAGCGTTGCGGGAACGGCAATGTTTATTTTTTGTTTTTTGCCGTTCTGCAATTCCAAAAAATGTCGGACCGCGGCAGGTTGATACTGGTATCGCGGCGTTAGTGTGTTAAGCTTTGTAAAATATTCAATAATATATTTTTATAGTTAATTATGGGTTACAACAATATACAAAAACCCATATTTCTGACCCCAATTTCTGTGGAATCTTAGTTATATGATTAGGGATTCCCCCTTCCTTTTTTTATTTCCCCCTTTTTTTAAAAAATTTTTTTGGTGGTATTAGTATACCACCTAGTATAAAATGGAGAGCCACCTTAAGTAGCATAGTTGATTTTAAGAGGGTAATATATATTCGCTTGTAAGAGTGAAAGTAATAATGCCTCTTTAAAAGCATAAACTACTTATGTGTCATACAAATCCCACTTTAGATTTATCAATATATTAAACCGCGGTTCTGGTTTCGGTGGAGGAATCAATTTTAATAATCGCTTGAGTTATATCTAAAATCAATGATTCAAAGGGCTTCTATAAACATTTTAAAGGTAATAAAAAAATCAAGGTAATTGAATCGATGTTTTCAAGGGTATACCAATTGTGCACCTGTAAATATTCTCATGCGTCACTGGAAATATAATAAAGTTGCCGGTGCCGTCCGCAAACACACCTCGTGATATTCTACTAACATCTACCAACCGATGACATGAAACAAACATATGCACATGCTACTGTGACTCACCATACGAGAATATTCTAGAGCCGGTAACCGGTACGCTGTTCAGCGCGCCGATGTGGTTCAGTACGGCGCATCTGTATCCGTGACATTGCGAATAGTGGACGTAAGTGCGGATGTACACACTTTCGGATGTATTGCCTATTCCCGGACAGATCGCGACTGTCACGTCATCTAAATAAACAAATAATTTATAAATAAGAAATTAAATAGATAAGAAGCAAACTAAATACGTTGACAGATAGATATAACAAGAAAGCTAGATAGGGCATAGAGCTATTCACTAAAATTAAGAACACCCAATCTCCCAGCTATCCTATGACGAATAAGATCCATATCTTATCGATAAAACATTGTGATGTGAACAGGTGCCGCTTTTCTTTGCAAAGCAACAGATGGTTAGCTTTTCTGGCATACAAGGGTAAAATGGTATGGTACGAGCATATCATCAGTACGTAATAAAAAATACCAATACAAGATTTATAACAAAAACCGATGAAATTGTTTCACCGGTTCTTGTTATAATTCTTTACCTTATTATGAATGAAACATTTTATGTTTTAATAAAACCTGAGGAGGTGTAATTTTTTTTATTCTATCTAAATAATTCGAGAATTTTACTCAATTCTCTGCACACGCTATATTATACATGTCAATTTTAAGTATATGGTTATATCTTAATCGGACTAAAATTTATTTAATGAAACAACAATATTGATTTATGTACAATACTTTTTTTTTCATGATGCCTTTTTATGAATATTTCTTATTTTTCCTTACTTCTTATTAAAATAATAAATTAGAAATTGGCTAAGCAGAATTTTAATACTATATTTATTAATGAAACTATAAACAAAAATTAGTTTGTTGACTTACGTCTTTAACTTCTGTGCTACATTGTGTTGAAGGGGGGTATATTGAACATAGCTGCACGATAGTGTACTATAGATAGCAGTAGATATTTTTAGGGAGTAAGATTCATAAGATAGTTGTATTATTAAAGGAACCGGCTCATTACTCCGTGTGTCGATCGCTAATAAATTAGATGTAGGCCCCTTAACTGAATGGAAAAAATAATTTAAAAATGTCTTCTCTTTTTAGATGTCAAAATAAACACCAGTTCAGCAATAATTAGTATTGCCTGCTGAACCAGTGATGTCACGCACGAAAATAAACACGGCCGTAGGTAAAATAAAGCATATTTATCTATAGGTATGAAACCTAACGATATAGGTAGCTGATATTAATTAGTCACAAATTTGAGAGAACACCTATTAGGTAATCCTACCTACCTGTACAGTTGTTATTTGTTGAACCTAATTTAAAACAAAACAGAAGGCTTGTCAGAAGCTAAACTACCGTGCTTAGCGATATTTTATAATGGTAAAACAGTGTTTGCAAATGTATTAACTCCCTGAAAATATACATTGCCTTTATAATTTTATTACAATATATAATGATATTCAAACCGGAACTTTTATTGAACGAATGTAGGCAGGTAATGATAAGCAAAATCAGGATATTAGTTATCAATTTTTATCTTGATGTACTTTCATAAGGAGGCAATTTCACATCATGTAATATAGAATAGGTAATAGGTAGGTACGGTCCTACATGTAAGTGGTGTAGTGGTTTGAATTTGATACAATCAGTTTCTGAGATTTGTAAATATCAGTTAATTTGTACTGAACAATCAGAACAGGTGCTTCATAGATTTAAAACGAATATAAAAATAATAATTGTAAGATAGATCTACAAACGAAATAAGTTGTAACTAATGTTGTGTGTTGTGTTGTAACCAATTATTTGATCGATTGTGGAATTTCGTAAGGATTACATTTTGCTTTCAGGTGTAGTGTGGTTTTCGCAGAATACTATAACTATTCGAAGTTCTAAGCCGCTGTGAACATGATTCTCTCTATTATATAGCAGATTTCAAATTTAACCCGTTGTCAAATAAATTTTAATGGCATTAGTTCTAAAACTTCACTTCACTTCAAACGTAATCATCGAAGAACATCTTACCTTCATGTTCAGACCCCATAGGTTCATATAAATCATAAGTTAACGTGGACTTGTCGGGTAGAATCAGAGAAATCCTCCCACCAATAGGCCAAGGGCACCGGACACGTCCTATTAGGCTATGCAGGATGGTCTGGACGTGTCCGCTGAAACCCCATAATCGGGTCGGAATGTATCTGCAACAATAAAACAAAATATCATACAGACATTTTGTCTATAATGTTATAAATAATACGTCATGCTTTTTAATGCATCAGGCACAAACTTAGTTTAAAATGACATATTTATTTTCAAAAACAAGAAATGGAGTAGTGCCCTAGATTTGTTTGAATTCAGCAAAATGTAATAGTTGATTTTTCAAATCATACAACGTAAAGTAATACGCTGCTTACATAATTACCAGTATCTTTGTGATAGTTATTTTTTAGCGTATCTGATTAATTTGAACACTTGAGCTAAGTTAGCCTATTATAAATCTATATATCATTAACCGGTGTGATATTGTATAAATATCGATAGGTATTTTCCCTATTCAACGTTGTAACACTCGTATAAAAAATGTGTTAAAAATAGACCACAGGGATTAAATTGTGTTAACTGCATATTTAAATACGTATATTTTTTTTGTTTTATTCTGAGTAGGTGGACAGCTTACAAAATAGGTATAAGATGAGCATGGAAAAAACTTATAACATTAACAATTCAATAAATATTTGAAACCAGCAAAATAATGCTAAACAGTAGCAATCATTCCTCTTAGCACTGTACAATGATAATACTCTCTCATGTCGCCCAATTATCGTTTTCATTTAGAAGCGACTGCCGCGCTAGAAATTTTTTGGACTTTTTTTGTGATATAACACAACCTAATGCTTTATCATAATCTGCGTCGTCGTCGTTCAGATCTATATTGGTTGTGTGGAGGAAGTAAAAAGCGCATGGTAATAACATGCAATACGACTTCCGACGATTATGGAAACACCGCAATATTACCAAGGCCGCGAAGATCCGGTTGGTTTGATTGTTGTGTGTGTTCTTCTACGGCTTAGGGAAAGAAAAGGGATAAGATATGGTGTTCGGGAAGAATGCTGGAGATGAATTTAACAAATGAATTAATTCTGCAGGAGTTGACGATTTACGTCTGTCGTTCGTATACACACCAGAAACGTATCTTCACATTTTTCAGGCACGTAATACGACGTGCCGACTAGTCTATGGAACATCTGGTAGTGCAGAGCAGAGTGGAGCGCAACCGGCCCTCACTAGTGTAACCACAGAAAAGAAGAATATAACAATTTCCGTTCAAATGATTTGTGAAATATATTACATTTAATTACTGCAGTGGCCGGTAAACAATGACAAGGCAATAACTCAATTAATACCTGGTTGCAGCTAAGGCTTGTATACTACTTTTCTCAAATTATGCGTGGAAATTAAAACAAAGTAGTGGATTGGATTTCAAATAGTTTTCTTGATTTGGCGGATTTCTTTTTTCTTTGCATAAGTTTACTATTACAACTCTTGGAGACTCTAAATTTTAGGTGGCGACAAAGTAAATAAACAAAACCCTAGTTTAGTTACCTTCGTGGTTCATGGCTTTCAAAGTATAAATATCATTATTATTCAAAATGACAGGACAGATATGAAATTGAATACAAATATCGTGAGCCAAGTGGTTTATTTCAATAAGCCACGAGACTGCTATAAAATGCAGATAATTTCAATAGAAAATGTTTTTAAGTAAGCACTAGTAGGATACTAGCTCTCTCTCTCAATCTCATCTCCCATTGCTATTTAGCCTCGAATTAATATGGGAACATGATAATACAAAATTAGACGTTCGTAACCCTAACAGGGTTACGAAAAACTGTACTAAGCCGGCTTTCCCAAGTACAGAACTTGAGTCTAATTCGGTGAAAAAGGCCCAAACTAAATAAACTCAGAGTATCTTGTCGAGCCAATTTATCCATCTATTATTACACGGAGAGTCTACTGCTGGCTTAAGCTGAAACAGAGCTAACCTTTTTTTTTTAACTCGGAGTATGTACATCGTGACATCAAGCTCATTTTGGGAAGTTAAGCTCAAACTTGATTATAACAAAAACAAAACGGTTTTTTACATGACGAAGTTTTAAAACACCTATAACCAAATAATGTTTTCATCACATTATTTGGTTATAGGTGTTTGGTATATGGTGACACGTCGAGAAAAACGACTCGAGCTTAATTTTTCCATCAAGAGCTCACATACACTAAAATACTCTACACCTCGAGAATCTTGTTGTAATGAGTAGTGCAATTAATCAGCAGGTGGGTACAGGGTGGGGCCCGCAAGGGCAGGCGTCGGCGACGACCCGGTGAAATGTTTTCGGGCGAGCCTGAGTCGTCACCGACATGCGCTATGGCGGTCAGCCCGGAGAGGATGTTTAGTGAGTAGGGAGGGAACACCTCTACCCCAAGTCCCACATACCCCTACAGTTGGTACCGTACTGTAAGGATGATGCGTAAATACATTCAACCTTTCCGACAAATAAAGGAGTACGGAGGTGTGTATGATTATTAAGTATATATTTTTTATACCATAACATAATTTATTAAACATGCATAGTTTGTTATGGATATAAAATGTAAGTTAAGTGAAAAACCACAGAATAATGCTACATATATTTATTAAGATAACCAACTTCCAAATGCAGACAACTACCTTTATATTAACAGCTATCAAGGCCAAATCAGTGTGTCGTGACTCAAGATAATTTTAAATAGCTGCTGACATCAGGGTTAAGTTGTCAATTATTCAGAACATCAACGATGATACATAATAATAATGTATTTATTACTTAGTGAATTAATGATTTACAAAGTAGTTAATTACTGAGTTTCTGTATAAATTTATTTAGCAAGAAATGGGTCAGTGCAGTTTATGTTGAATGTGAGATTAATTTATAATTTAAATTTTGAATGTACATATATTTTTTACAATAAATGAAATCAAATAAATAGATTTAATTTAATAATAGATTTAATTTATAGTATTAACAAATTATTATTTTTATTATTGTCTATCTATACCATAATTATTTTAGTATCAGCACCACTAGCCTATATATATCCCACTGCTAGACAAAGGTTTTCTTACATGGGAGAAACAAATTGAAGGAAGAATTTGTGCCATAACAAAACCATGCAGGCTTATGTGACTTGGTAGGGGATTTTAATATAAATAATTTTAGTACACCATGTATGTATACAGGAACTCCTTGTTTAGACATGGGAACCCTCTATCTAGGTGATGAGCTCTTCTCAGCAGAACTAAAGAGAATATTTAATAAGCTATATGTAGCTTTTATGTAGACTCGGATTTAGACCCAAATTTAAAATTTATCATCGGCACATCTAAAATGATTAACCATCTAAGATTTACCAACTATATTGTTGTCTTCAAAGAGCATTCAAAGAATCTAGACACTATGATTAACGGGTTAGCAACAAAGAGCAAAGACCTGGGAATTCAAATAAATATAATTATTTGTGAGAATCTGCAGTAAGATAGAACAAGTGCAAGAGTGCAAGATTTAAGAGAAATTATACATTATTATTATTCTTATAGAACCTATATAATATCATAAACAATAAAATTTCATTAAAATACATGAAATAAGCATATTATGATATTATCATACATATAAAATCATATAGATATTATTTTTGCAAATGTGTAGGTGTTGCAAAGGCACTTACTACTATCAGTCCTCATTACTGTGATGAGACAATTGGCAGATTTATTCAATTTACTACCCAGTTTGCAAAGGTAAATATTCATATCTGTGAAGTAATCCATACACAATACAGATATATTATTGAGCAGACAGAAGCCATTGCTCCGGTAATGGTGGACTACTAAAATTCCACATAAAACATTAATAAGAATTAGTTAGGTTGATCACTTTTTAACCAACATAAGCCCAAAATACATAGTCATCTGGTTAAATCTTGTTGGTTTGGCTCTTTTCTGTTGATCTAGTCTATGCCAGTAGCAGTTGAATATTAAATATTATACCATTTATTTGAATATAAAGTCTTGGGTTTCTTGGGACTATATCGCAACTCAAAAAGGCAGCAAAATTCAAATTTTTAAGTAATTAAAACATAACAACAAATTAAAGCATTTTTTACAAAATGATCAATGAATTGTCAATTATTAGTTATAACTTGAATTATTATGGTAATTCGGTTTGAGTACATCAAATTAAATATCTCCAAAGATAATGTGACTATGTGAATTAATAATTATTGTATAATGTTTTTTACTAAACAGTAAGTTGGACAATGGCTTCTGGATTGTTTCCTTTCATAAATAAACTAATAGGTGTTCATATAATAAATTTAACATTTTTATATATTTAAAAGTTTTTTAGTAAATCAATTTACTACTGTTCTTTTAGCTAATCCCATTATTAGTATTAATTAGTAGGTCGTTTATAAAAGAAACTATCATTTTCGATAAATTAAACACTATTTTACAACTCAATGATATGACATCATCAAGCACGTTAAAGATAAGTGAGGCATGACTGATGGAGGCCGAAAAAAAACCGTAGGTAGGAGTACGTTTTGTTTATGAGTGATACAAATACTGAATACAAGGAATAATGTGTAGGTACTTACGGTTCATTTAAGAAGGGTGAAATAAACAAGATGTTCTCGATAAAACTTCTATCCCTTCCATAAATCACAGGTTTTTGAGGCTGACTGTTCACATTAAGTAATCGGAAAAGCACGCACAGTATTACAGCGACAACAGCTAAAAGAACCGTAGACATTCTGCGGAAACTTGATGATTGCCAATCAGTTCAATTAGAGAAAAATCTACATAATAGCGGTATTGTTTTCAAAAATTAATGGCATTTAGCCAGCAACAACCTTCCACTCGCCCTTCAAGACACAAGACGAATGTTTTCATTTTCATCGGCTGATCAACCACTCATCTGTCAAGTTCACTCATCGAGTTCTAGAAATTCAAAGAAATTTTTTACTATATGACCTGCTATTGGTAAATGGCGATAAACAAAGTTGACTTCTGTACTGTTATTGGATTGTTATTACCGCTTTGACTCACGGTAAAAGCTGGTGATTGGCTCATTGTATTTTTTTTTCAATTATTTGGCCTGGTAACTAAGACCTTTAAGCCATATCTTCAATAATGTAGTTTTTATCTTTATTTATTACTCCAGGATACTGGTGCAATGTAGCCCTTTGCCCCATGGAGTTTTTGGCGACTAATGGAAGGCCCCGCTATTTAGTACGGGAATTTTTTTGAAAATGGAAGCGATTATACTAAAATGATACGAAAATGGAATGTTATGATAATGATTACGACGAAATGATAAGTAAATGAGAATGAAATCATATAATGTTTTTAAATAAATGAACTTACCCTACAAATGAATGAATGGAAATGAAACACTGAAAAATCTCACGTGAGTCACTAATCAACGCTGAATGATGTATTCCATATATTGCATGACTTAACGATCCTTTTTGCCATAAAACTACATCAATTTTATGACAAAAACAACACTACAACACAATATATGAAATAAAACACACAGCACCAAACCGCCCCCTGCCATTACGCGCCAAAAACTCCTGGCAATAAATATTATAATTTTTTAAAGTGCGTTATTGGCCCCTATTCCGTAGTGCAAATATAAGTTCAGTACAACTCTCTCAGTATAATACAACCAAAAAAGATAGATGCCGGGTGATGTCAATACACGTTTCTAAAATGGTGAAACTTAAGCGTTTTTGCTTATTTAAATGCACATCATTAAACATACCGATTAAAATATGTCGAAATTGTATAGATAGTCTGTGTCAATTAACTTGACATACGAGATACGAATAGCTAAAATTAAATTTAGTTCGCATACAACACAATTGGGACCTTTGACCAGAGAGCCTAGACAAGATTGTGATGAATTCGATTATCGCTTTCGGATCACTGAATAAAAAATGTATGGGATTTGACAATTCTACTCGTTTTTACAATTAGTATTCAGTTATCGGTTAATTTTGCTTGATTAACTATCCACCTTAAGTTTTAAACAAACCATCAATTTTCCGTTTATCAAGAAGCTATCTTGTATATATAAAAACTCTGAAGCTGAAGTGATTTTTACTAATCATTGAGCAGTTATTATATTGCTTATCTTATCATCGTAACCAAAAGAATTAATTATGTTTAGTAATGATAAGGTTGCACTAAATCTCCTTAGTAGTGGTTGCACCTTTTTATGAATAGGATGGTATATTCACAGATTTCTTAATAGGGATGGTCTTATATAAGATTTTGATTTAAACATGGAAATGTTTGTTATTTTTCATTCAATGAAATTAAGATTTATTTAATATGGTTTTCGCTGTGAAAATTCATAATGAATGATTTTTTTCGTAGTAGCTTAATATCACCCATCCTAGTGTAAGTCATTAGTTCATCTTTATCCTAGAGTTCATTTTAAATAATTAAAGAGATGTAACCTACTGTCTTAGTGCAACTATGTTACCTAATTCGTATAGATGGATAATAAATTCAGAATTGTCAATAGGATAGGCGACGTAGTGTTAAGATTATTAAATCTTAAAGTTCCATAAATATTCCTATTGTTGTGACATTTTTATCTGGAAGCATTTCCATCACATAAACTCTGGTGTCAAATTTAGAAATTCAAGAAAAATTACACTAAATAGAAGAACATAATTTTATTTGAGAAAATGATGTGCGTCGCATAACTAATTACCAATAAATAACAATATTTCACTATTGTCTTGTGTAGGATTCCGTAGTAGTTAGCGTTTTTGCATTATGAAATGATACTGTTTCACAGAATTTCTGATAAATCTAGGAAATGTCTTATTTTCATCACGAAGGCTAGTAGGCAACAAAAAAATTTCGGTCCTGGGCCTCTGGGTACAAATAAAACTAATGATAATATTAATGGCATTTCAAAAAAAAACCTATATTTAGTTGAAAAAAATTATTACCTTTGAAGCAAATAATTTTCCTATATGTGTATCAAATTTAAGCGCTATAGTCTCGGATTCAATAGACTGATATACGGACGGATACGACGGACATAGCAAAATAATAAGGAATCCATTCATTGAAATTACTTTTCCATGGAATCTTTAAAAAATCAAATTATTCTAGAGCTATAAACATAATAATAAAACATTTTTATATTTAATAGCTTTGTAAATTTTTTGTATTTTTATGCAAGAAAATAAAAGGTATCTTAAAATGATCATCTCGATTAGTCATGAATCGCTACAACCAATTAATTCCATAATGTGGATATAAAACAATATGTGTATTTTTAAGGACTTCAGTTTATTTTTGAGATAATTATTTATATGCTCTACGCATGATTGCTAATTCCTATAAACAGCAGCAAACTGTCAGGATATAGATTATTTTTTATCAACATTGAAATAACATACCATTGTAAAAAAAATATTCTACTCATTGCTCGCTCGTCAGCAGATATACCGCCGTTTAAAACTGTTTAGAAGGAAAATATAAAGATTTTGCTTATGCGCATCTCATTTATACTTTTAGGACATTGTATGAAAAGAAAGAATACAAATATATGACCTTTTACAATCAGGATAAGGTGTGTTCTGTACATTTATGTCGGGTCGGTCAAGCTAAGCATTTTTATACTTTTCATCAATTGTGCCGATAGGCAAACTACCCGCTTGGTATCTATCGACAAATTCGGATTTAGCAATACAAAGTTGATCCCATTGAACAAGATGTCATCCAATGTCGATTATTAAACAAACCCGACAGGAAAAGTCGGTAGTAGATTTATACAGCTCTGTTGTTTTCCAGACATTTAAACCCATAAATACTCAGATTCGCTTGTGTAGGGATAGCACCGACTAGCTTATTTCATTACATATATAAATAAACTCATTCATGATATTTCTTTTGGAAAAAAACATTTTTTTTGTCTGTGAAAACTAGTATAAACTTAATATAATTAATGGTGATGAGCTGCCGACCGATTATAAAAGATGAACTTGTGACATTTAATATAAACAATTTTTCATATCATTCAAATATTTACAAACAATAATGATACTACAATGTTGATAAAACTTTGATATTTTGTGCTTATATACTTATAAAAACAAAATATATTACGCACATTCACAATTAGTTCATTGTTAAAGGTAGACAACTTGAGAATATTCTTGTAGTGTTACCTTTTTTGGGGTTAGGTACATTATAAATTACTATAATCAATTACGCAATGTTGCTTTTCACATTTTAGGAAACTATATTACTTTCCTATGTTTGTACTAATACCTACACTTGTTAACTTGCGGAATATTTTCATAGTATGTATGTAGTTTAATAATAATTTATGATAAATTAAGATTTATATTTGTCCGTTAAACAAACTGAGCAACATTTTTATTTTAAAATTCCTATTCTATATTCAAATACAGCGATTATCACATAAGGCATTGCTCTGTGAGGGAATTAGGCATAGCTGTAACTATTTCTGGCTTCTGACTATATAAGAAAATGTTATTTTTTGATAATCAGTTACCTTTCTTGCAATACCTTTATTATATAACATACATACACTACATCAGTATGAGCTAAGAGGTCTTATAGTGGATTAAAGGGTTGTAAACTGAGAGATCATGAGGAGAATATACCAGGAGTTTTGTACAATGCTATGAAATCGAAACCTACCCATGTTAACAGTCATTTTTAGTAAGGTGTGATGAAGAATTCAAAATTGTAAAATATACATCACATTTCTCCATTAAAATTGCAAGGCTAGTGAAATAAAATGTGCAATCGCAAGATTAAATTAAAATTTAAAATTTTTGATGACAACAGAATACATGACTATGACTATAATGTAGTCGCGTTTCGGCTTGATACGGTACACACCAAGTACCTCGAAAATTTGTAACAAATTTATAATGGGGAGTTTTAAACTTAGCAAAAGCTATTTCACAATTTGTAAAAGGTTGTTATAAAAATATTGTAGATAGCTATAAATATACATTGCATAACTTAGTGTCATATCAGTGTACACGCACGACGAAACTTAAGTATAACAAGTGGTTTTTCTATAGTAAATACTTATAAAAGTTCAAGATAACTATATTATTATAAATTCCACCCGATGTTACATCCATCAGCCTTTCAAGTCAATAAATAACTGTACATACTCCTAGACATTATTTAAACAGATGAGAAATCGGATGGTGAGCGAGTGCAGCGCTTTGCATGTTTTAACGAGGCGATACCCAACAGTGCTTATTGAATACATGCATCAAATCAAATCAATTGTCATAGTATCGACTTAAAGTACTATCAACTAATTTAATTTAAATAGATAAAGCCTTGGAATAATATTAATCAAAATCGACATTTGAAAACATACAACTGCCTCATATCTTGATAAAAGATTCTCCCTGTTTCTCGCTGGTTAATCAAAGTATCTTATATCTATTGTTCAAACTTTCTAGCACTTACACTGAACTGGAAACTAAATGTTTGATATTGGAAAAACAATGTTATCCTGTAATTTTACTTTGACCAACCTTTGAAAAACTGGAAGATAATAACAATGGCATAAAGACGTGATGATAGCCTTACGCTAAAAATAGAATGGCAAAATATTCTTATACCTTAGATTCTAGTTTCTCATTTTCTCTTTAACAAAATCTTAATAAAGTTTGTAATTTAAAATTAAAATAATAATGACCAACAACATTATACCTAACCTATATTATCTGACATTCACACCATTTAAATTAAAAGAAAAAGATCTTTAAATGAGCTCACCACAATTGTTCACAGGTTTTGGAACAATGATGATTAATAAAATGTTGTTCTTTGTCCTTGAAATAATGTTCATTAATTTTAAATGAAATGTCTGCTATTTGACAATACATTAATACTTACAACTAATTTAAATATAACAGTATCAAATTTTTTGAATAATAATATTTTAACTCTTCCGTGATAAATTAACTAAATAAGGTAGTTCCTTAGTTTCTGACAAAGAAATTGACAATATAAGTTTTTGGGTTCGCGAAATGATTTAATTTGTACCAACAAAAGCCTAAAAATTATTTGAGAAACATAACTACTAGCCAGGAAAATAAAAGTGACATATAGAAAGTTCTAAATATCTATACACACTTTCCTGATATACACACATACATACTATTATTGATTTACCAATTTTTAAGAAATTGATTATTATTTTATAGAAATATTAAGCTGCATCCACACACTATCAGACTTTAGTATATATGTATAATTAAATTTATATGTACATTACACATTATAACTTATTCTTTAATATTAGTTGTATAACTGTCTTGAAGACAGTTATCGTCATATTACAAGCGTCCAAACATCCTTCGAAACTGAAGCACTTAATAATGTTTTACTGAAAAAGATAGCACCACCAAGCTGAACGACACACAATTTACACGATTCCGTATTATGAAATTACGCATAGATACTCTGGCGATGGATTAATGTTGAGTTGATGTAACATATTTGTCTTTTTTAATACATATAAATAGTTCAAAGAGACTTTGTGATGGCGCCAATGGCCAGCGAACGGGAGGGTCAGCGTATGAGGCACGTGAGACAGAGCTCTGCGGAGCCGATGCAGTCGTCATGGCAGAAGGCACCGCATTTCTTGCACAGTATCATGGCGCGCAAGTTACAGACGCATGTATCGTCAGCGCCGACGCTCCGGCATCTTGCTACACTCTGGAATGAAGAGTTATTTATTTATTTGCAATTATCTATAATCGTAATCAATGCTAATAATAAACACTACGATGAATTTTTCATACACGGTAAAACCGACACTATCAGGAATAGCGAAAATTTTTCAAACGAGTGTCGTGCTCGATTTTGATAAAATCAATACTGTAATATAAGAAATGATAAAAATTTATTCTCCTAGAGTAGAATCTGTTTATTTTGAACAAAAAAACTGTAATATAGAACAATTGTTTAATGTCGGCAAATTATGGAAAGGGCTCATTTTGAACACATACAAACGAGTGTATTTATATAACTTAGCAGTCAGCTGTGTGTCAAGCTCAAAACAAGCGGTTTTATGGCAACATTGAAAAAAATACTTACTACATTAGAGTTCTGATTTGACGGAGGAGCACTTGATGCTCTGGGCGCTACATTGGGAGTCCTCTGCACCAAAATGTACTGCCCCATATTGTTGGTACGATTTTCATTCAACTGAAAAATTAATTGCAACATTTTAATTAAATTTTACTGTAGGATTTTTGTAAAATAATGGCTCGATATTTATGAGGAATATACAGCACTATGACATTACTTCTCTTTCTACAGTGACTGTAATCAATATAGTAATACGATAAACAAGAAATACGATTAACAAGCTCTGAACTCTGACATATTTCCATTCAGAATATATAGCAAGTGTTAACCACGAATATGAGAACTGGAGGATTATATTTCGTAATAAAATAAAACGAATAAAATTAAGTCTTTTGAAAATAAAAGATAAAAGCACGAAATACTGTAATCAAAATAAACAACAAAGTCAAAAAGAAGTATAGATCTATTAAAAATAAATATTTATAAAAAGGACAGCAAGTGCGGGATTAGGCTCGAAACAAGAGTAGCAAGTGCCGCGGGCCCCGCACACCAATGTTTTCTGACCATAAAAAAGTATTATAATAGAATAATATATTTACATTAAAATCATTTTTCTATCTGCTGGTCATACCAAAAATCATGTCTCGTACCGCAGTATAGTGCGGTATAAGTACCTAACCTAAAACAGTCTAAGGGCCCCTTGGTAGAATTTGCTACTGACTGGTCAGAAAAGAGTTATCAAAAGCGAAGCTTTTACGGTAATAACGGACAAGGGTATCTTACCTCGTTATGCGCCATAACCGAGACGGGTAGTTGCCGCACGAGCATCGGCGGGGGCGGTGGAGGCGGCGGGCGCGGAGGACGCGTGGGCCGGGTCAGTAGCGCCGGGGGTGGTCGCAACTGGCCACGTAACGCGTCGCGGTTCGGGCTGTTTTGGATCACTGCTTGGCAAATCTGATAGCTGCGTTCTAAGTTCACTGCACCAGGTGGCACTTTGTTTGAACTGCGGGTTCTATTTTAGCAAATAATTTAACATGAATACATTACTTGTACAGTAAAGTGGAGAGCGTACAAACTATAATTAACAGTATTACACTTTGTCAAGCAATATCACATTGATTCTGTCCACAACACATTGATGTGTTGTGGACAGAATAACTTGTTTATGGATTATCTACTATCTCTTTCTCGTTCTGGAATAGAAGGGACCGATAGCTAATTTTAGATTAGGCTAGTTGACTTGGAAACAAATTATTTGTTTCACCTACAACCTACCAATTACGCCATCTATTAAAAAACCAGAAGTAGCTATGGCAGATATGACAGCTTGAATGTTTAGTGTGTCAGAAGATTTTTCATACTATTCTTAAAATTGAGAAGTTAGAAACAAAACTATTTTCAGTTGTATATTTTTAAGGATTTTCCCACTAATTATTATTTAAATCACCCTGGATATAAAATACATACAACATACATATATATACATATATATAAAGTAATTTTTATTCTGTATAGAATATTTTATTATTTTTATTTTGTAATAATTAACAAACATCAATTAATTTTTATATATAATTTTACTTTATTTTATTTTAATATATTTTTACTACATCTTTTATATAATAATTTTATAATATTATAATTTTTTACTAAAGCTAATGTAAAGTAGTACAGGCGCAGGTAAAAAAGAGCAATGAAAATCTTCATAGAAGTTGCAGAGCAAAAATAAAAACTCACCTATTAGAGTCTTTTCCTGATTTAGATTTCTTTCCAATTGGCCTCATGTGTTGCATAATACTAGTGGTTGGTGGATTAATAGAAATATTAGTTACAGTGCTACTAGACACTATACTAGGCAAAATATCAGAATCTTGTTTTATAGATGTGTCTTTCATTGATTGACAACTTTCTGAAGAGTTTGAAGACTCCATATTGAAGTTTGAATCCCTATCTTCTTTGTACATACAGTTCTCATCATTTATATTTCCATCCTCCATGCTCGTCTTTGAGTCTTCGCTGACATATTTTGTATTTTCATTAATTACATTTGAAAATGAATGTAATGCCACAATGTTCTCACTATGAACCCAATCACTTTCATTTTTCCATGATACAGCTGAAGTTTTAGGTTTTGCAGGATCTTGCAGACTGTCATCAGGATATGACACAATCTGTAATTAAAAATAATTATTAATATTACACTTTTGAATTTAGTCTCTCAACATTGAATTAATTAATTTATACTTACTGATGTATTTGTAACTTCCATCATTGGAATGGAAGAATTTTGTGTCATAGGCATTGTAACTACTGCAGTTACATCTGTAAAATAGAACATTGCCATACTACAGTCAGAACTGATTATAAGTAACCTACATATAATAAAAACTGTAACTACCCTACAAAATCTATATTCTAATTTTTTAACTTACTTGCTTCACTCATGTATGAAGACAGTTCCATTAAATTGGGATGTGAATTAAACTTTATATCTTCATTCTCTGAAAACAGAACCCTATTAGAAATATAAGTGCTATAAATTATTTTATTTGATTTTGTAATAAAGAAATACATACCTGATGTAAGTATTGAAAGTCCACTGGTTTCCAAAATGAATGATTCTGCATCTTTGAAATGCTCATCATAATAATTTTGAACATTTTCCATAGATCTGTCTTCCATTTTTAGTTTACTAGTAGGTTCCTCATTCTTAACATCTAAATCAGGAGTGGGACATTTAATTTCTTGTAAAACTTCAATGTTTTGCGAAGAAATTTCTTGTTTAAACATAGCTGTACTTTCTGGAGGTTTTGATTCAGAAAATACAAATTTAATTTCTGCATGTTCTGGTGTACATTCTTGTATTTCTTTGGTTACAGATGAGATTTGAATATGGTCTGTATGGGTTTCCACAATTTCAGTAGCTATACTTTCATTTTGAATATGATTTATACTACTAATTGATTCATTAGTTGTAATATTATCTAAAGGTGTATCAATCTTTAAGCTGGAAACTGAAGATATACTTCTGTCGTCATAGTCATATAATGAAATAGTAGCTTTACTATCTTCACTATTCTCTCCTTGATCTTGATTAGGTAAAACACTACATTCATCATTAGAGCATGTCTGCTCCACTGCATAATTTGTTTCAGTATCAGAGCCATTATTGCTTACTAAGCCACCTGTATTATTTGGCATAAAACTAGCATTATCTAACTCATAGTCATCTTCAAATTTTATTCTCTTTGATAAGCTAATATACTCCTCTTCACCTTCATTACACCTTTTTATACATTCTGAAAAATTACATTCTGAATCTGTTGTTTTATCATCTTCACATCCTTTGGATGCACTGAACTCTTCAATAGTCACTACATTCATATCAAGGCTATGTTTCAATTCATTACGATCCGATTCATTGTCAGGTAATAGGGGATCTAGAAGTGGATCCACAGGGGTAGTTGACACGGAGTCATCCATTTGTGGCATTGATGACGAATCTGAAAAACTAAAACCTACTTGGCAGTCAACATAACCCTGGTGATGACCCTTAACATGTTTGATAGGCAATAGGTCAGGTAAAGGTGCTGTAGGTTTTGTTCCAACACTAATTTCATCTGTGGGTTCATCAACCTTTGCTGATGATCTAGTTACAGCTCCTACAGATCTCAATCTCTTACTAGTACTTGAAGATTTACTCTTCTTAATTTTTGGTACAGTACTACTACTTGTTATGGAAGCAGTTGGTCTTAGCTTTATTGTAGTCTTAAGGGAGGGTCTTTCTGTATTTAGACTTAAAGAAGATTTTTCTCGTTTAGACTTTTCTCCCCAAAAAGGTTCAAAATGTTTCAGTTTCCAAGGATCAATCTTACTTTTCTCTTTTTCTGCTTCAGACTTCATTTTTTGTTGATTTTCTGGAGTGAACTCTCCACCTGAGAGGCTATCCTGCCATTCTATACAAGCTCGAGCAAAAAATTCATTACTGAGACTAGATGAATTAAGACGACCAGAAGGACTTAGCCGGTCAACACTTGGCAGTAACTGGCCTAACTTATATTGATATAATTGTGGCAGAAGTGAAAATGTATGCTTATTTAATAAAGCCCTAATATTTGTATTTACTAATATTGAATCTGGAGTTTCTAGATCAATGCAACCTTCTCTAGTTTGTTGTAGCTGTGCAGCTGTAGATAATTTTTTTCCACTACGTTTTCGAGGTTTAAGGCAGAATCCGGGAATGCTAGCCAATACCTCACGCATTGTTGATGGTTTGTTGAAATTGCTTGATTCAGTGTATGATGATGCTGCTGTCCATTCTCGATTCTCAGGTGGCGGAGGAGGTGGTAAAGGTTTCACTATAATTCTAGGTAAGGACCTTGAATGATTAGAGCTTTTTTTTCTTCTTTTTGATTGTTTTCTTGAGGAGTGCTTGCTAGTTTTCTCATCGTCTTCAGGAATTCGTATGACCGAGTATGTTTGTTCATTATTAATGCATGGTACGTATTTATTATCAGAAGAATTATCCGTGTAATCCATATCGGTATCATTTGCGTCTGTCGGTGATACATCTAGCTCCATTATTACGTTTAAATAGTAAAAATAAAATGTGATTTGTAAGCCGATAGTGTTCTTTAATTCAACCCATTGTAACGCCCTTTACGATCTCGAATCAATTAGAATTTTAGACAATGTATCCAGTCAATCATCACTTGTACAAAGAAATTTATGAAAAAATAACATAATATTCAGTAAGATTCCTTTTTTACAAGATTTATCAAAATGTCACAACAACGCAGAAAATGGATTCCAATAGTGATGTGCACAGAGAAGATATTTTTTTTCCAATTATTTGGCCTGGTAACTAAGATTTTTAAGCCATATCTTTATTAATGTAGTTTTTATCTTTATTTATGGCTCCAGGATACTGGTGCAATGTAGTCCTTTGCCCCATGGAGTTTTTGGCGACTAGCGGCGGATACCCCGCTATTTTCTTAATGACTTACGAGAAAATTTTTGAAAATGGAATGCAATGTAAGCTATAATGAAAAAATGAATGAAAATGGAATGTTATGATATTGATTACGATGAAATGATAAGTAAATGAAAATGAAATAATAAAATGAACTTACACTACAAATGAATGAATGGAAATGAAACACTGGAAACTTTCACGTAAATCACTAATCAACGCTGAATGATGTATTCCATATTTTGCACGATGATTTTAATTATCCTTTTTGCCATAAAATTACACCAATTTCATGGCAAAAACAACACTACAACATAATATATGAAATAAAATATACAGCACCCAACCTATACCACCATTACGCGCCAATACCTCCAGAGAAGATAATAGATAATAAAATCAAGCTAGCGATTTTATCAATCACAGATTACTATAATATAAAATGAAGCTTACTGAAGGCCTAGCTAGACAAAATGCAATTCGATAATAGCAGTCGCAACGCTTAATGAAAAATTTATAGGATTTGATTCAATAGTTAAGCAAGAGATAATGTAAAACGCCTTACATTTTTACATTAAGTGATTCGATGGTGATTATAGAAATGTATCTTGTCTAGTCTAGTCCTCTAATGTGTTACTTAATTAATATCAACGAATAAAGAACAAGGCCTATTTTGAATAATAATTTTTTTCTCTGTCTCTCTGTAAACATCACAAAGAAAAAGTGTATTTCTTTGATAATTTATGCTTAGAGATACATCAACTGTTACAAAAACTTTTCTTACCACCAAAATTCCTTTGCTCTTTCGTTATTCCAACTGATTTCAACTTTCAAAACAATTCTTGCTTCTTAATATTTAACGTTAAGAAGGAACAAAATAATAACGTATATTTATACTCTCTTTTTTTTTTTAAATAAGGTGAATGACTTTTTGAATGAAAGAAATGACTGTTGTATGATCTCTGTTTAATTAAGAATTTGCGGTAATGAACTTTTTATATGATAAAAATTGAATTAATCCTTGCATCTTTGGCACCGACGACCATTATATTGCAATGATCATACATTTAAAACCTTTGATCGCAATGGAACAACGAGCTTGAGCTTTTAGTATTTTCTTCTAATAATAATAATAATTTGACTCACACTCTCACCTATTAAGTAAGCACAATTAAGAGCTTGTGTTATGGATATGTAGTATAACGAGATAACGGAGAAAACAAATTGTAATTTGTATATAAATATTAGATATATATTAAATAAACATACCAACATCTATGTGTCGTTAACAAATATTTGTATTCATCATACAAATATTTGCCCCTACCTGGATTCAAAACCCGGGACCTCTGGCTAAGAAGAAAGAGGTACTGACCACTTGACCAGACGGCCGTCGAATGGGGTGAAGTAAATAAAAATATTTGTGCATACTTGGAAGGCGCAAAAAATAAACATAAGATAGCTTAAGCTTTTCAACGCCCAGTGACCTTTAAAGAAAAAAAATCATTTATTTGTAGGTAAGTATTTAAAATTACCATATCAGTTCATTCTCATTTGCGTAACATTTCATCGTAATCATGAACAAACATAACATTTCAATTTTTATCATATATCGTAAAAGCTCATTACATACTATTAAAAAAATCCCTTATTTCATTGACAAAATGACGGCCTACCATTAGTGGCCAAAAATCTTCATTCTCATTTGCGTAACATTTCATCGTAATCATGAACAAACATAACATTTCAATTTTTATCATATATCGTAAAAGCTCATTACATACTATTAAAAAAATCCCTTATTTCATTGACAAAATGACGGCCTACCATTAGTGGCCAAAAACTCCATGAGGCAAAGGGATACATTACATTGGTATTCCCAAGCCATAACTACATAAGACATGGCTTTATCAGTTCCTTTTGTAATATTAACAGTTCCTTTTGCCTTCCTTGTAATAGGGAGAATTTAACAAAAAAAAGCAGTTTTTGGCCCGTAATGGCGGGGTCAGTTGGGTGCTGTATTTTTCATTTCGTATATTGTGTTGAAGTAAAACTATTTTTTATAAAAAAAATTTCGGCAGAATTTCTTTCAAGTCATTAACAATATGACAGTGCATGTCATTTGGCTTTAAAAACTCCATTATGCAAAGGGTTAATATAATTAATACATTACAGTGGTATCAAGGAGCCATAACCAAGAAAATAACTAAATAAGACATAATTGTAAAGGCTTCAGTTTCTTTGAGTTCCCTCCAATAGGCAGAATTAAAAAAAATACATATAAAGCAAGTAACCCAATAGAGTAAAAAGAACGTAGACCATAGACAGCGTAGTTAGATTATGTTATCAGTTTTATGAAACGTTATCGAGTACTTATTGATAAAATAAACCATTTGGCGATCTTTGATGTTTTTATATATATTATGTTGTACCCTTTACAATTTGATAAAATTCCTTAAATGTATGTATTCTGTGTATTCCTAAATTTTAATAAAGGAACTTATTAATCATTCTAGAGTTGAAAAATATGATAATACTATACACGATCATTTAAAAGTAATAAGCAAATACTCACATAAATACACATTAAACAAAATATTTCAATATATATGCACTAGTAATCGTTCCGAGTTTGAAAAACGTACACCACTACTTGCAAGTATTTTGATTTATTTGTTTATGGGTTTATTCCTACTATTTCTACTTATATAGAATTTCTAATAATTAAGCAGTTCCTTGTGATTTTGTTTTAGTATAGTTGATTATATAATTTTATCGATATTTATACGAAATGTAAATCGATTTTAACTTACTCCTCCCTAGTGTATAAAAAACTACCATGCTGGCTTTTGCTTGCATGCCGCAACCGTTCGTGTCGTACGCCATTTTGTAATCGTTATTGTGGACTTGTTTTGTGACGGTAGCTTCTGCTGTGTAGTGATCTTTTATGCAATTGTTAATTTTTCCAGTATTTATTATTGGTTTATTAATAGCTTAAACATATTTTAGTTATGGGTAGAGGACGGTAAGAGATTTAGTAAAAACATATATATTTTAATCGGTTTGGTTGTTTTAGCGTTCTAATATTTTTTCTATCTTAGGGATCGTAGTCGTGATAGACGTCGTAGTCGCACAAGAAGCAGGAGCAGAAGTCGCAGTCGGAGCCCAAGATATGGTTTAGGATCTGGTGGTGGTGGTTACGGTGGAGGTGGCGGTGGGCGTAGAAGCAACCCAGGCGCTAATCTACGTAAGCCCAAATGGGACTTAAGTCGCCTCAAACCGTTTAAAAAAGATTTTTATGTGCCACATCCAGATGTAGAGAATAGACCTGATTCCGAAATTGAAGCGTGGCGAAGTGAAAATGATATTACTCTGAAAGGACGTTCTATCCCAAAACCTACTCTTACATTCGATGAAGCTGGTTTCCCTGATTATGTGATGGATGAAATTGATAAAATGGGTTTTTCCAAACCAACTCCAATCCAGGCTCAGGGCTGGCCTATTGCATTAAGTGGATGTGACATGGTAGGAATTGCATCTACTGGCTCAGGAAAAACATTATCATACATTTTGCCTGCCATTGTTCACATTAATAATCAACCAAAATCCAGCAGAGGAGATGGCCCTATTGCTCTAGTGTTAGCACCTACAAGAGAATTAGCACAACAAATTCAAGAAGTTTGTGATAAATTTGCTAATACTTCAAAAATTCATAATACATGTTTATTTGGAGGCGCCCCAAAGGGACCACAAGGTCGTGACTTGGATGCTGGAGTAGAAATTGTGGTTGCCACACCTGGAAGATTGCTAGATTTTCTAGAGAGTGCTAGAACTAACTTAAAGAGATGCACTTATTTGGTGTTGGATGAAGCAGACAGAATGTTGGACATGGGATTCGAACCACAAATTAAAAAAATAATTGAACAAATTAGACCTGATCGTCAAACACTTATGTGGTCTGCAACATGGCCTAGAGAAGTGCAGAGTTTGGCTTCAGAATTTCTTAAGGATTATCTTCAAATTAATGTTGGGTCTTTGCAGCTAGCTGCAAATCATAACATTTTGCAGATAATTGATGTATGTATGGAATATGAAAAAGAAACAAAATTGAGTACTCTTTTAAAAGAAATTATGGCAGAAAAAGAAAATAAAACAATTATTTTTATTGAAACAAAACGTAGAGTTGAAGATATTACAAGAAAAATGAAACGAGATGGGTATGTTAAGTCTGTTACAATAATTTTCTTTTTCCAAAAACTTTAAAATATTCTTATACACACAAGTATTATCTAGCCCTAAATAAATATTATTATTAGCTTGTGCTATATATAAAATACTGGATACAAAATAATGTATCTAGTATTTTATATATAGCACATTATTAGATATAGATTAGGTAAAAGAAAAACATTTTAGATTGTTTAATATTATCATATAACAGCAAAATGTTATTATATCATAAAAATCTTGCTTTAACAGATGGCCTGCAGTATGCATTCATGGTGATAAGTCACAAAATGAACGTGACTGGGTATTACAAGGTAAGACTGATATGGATTATTAATTGTATGAATTTTATTTTTATTTTACAATTTTAATTTATTGTATTATGTATTTAAACAATGACTGTATATATATACAGTTCTATGCATTTGTTTAAAAATATAAGAGGTTCAAGTAAATAAATAAATGTGCCACCTTGGAAACTAAACAAACTATTAGTTTGACGAGAAGCGGTATCGGACTGGAGTTGCGAGTGCGGAGTGTGGCGAATGAGTGGTACAATTAAACATGTCTGAAGCGCTGTCTGCATGTGCAGGCTGTGGAGAGCTGCGGCCGGGCGGCGGAAGCGGCGGCAAGCGCGCGACCGTCGCCGCTAAGCGGCTGGCGGCGGCGAGGCGCCTGCGGCCGCGTCCGCACTGCGCCCGCCTCTAGTTGTTGGGGCTAAGCCCTATGCACTCTGACTTGCTACCGCGGCTAGTCTGAGCCGCTTCTCGCATGTATGGCG
This sequence comes from Acentria ephemerella, assembly GCA_943193645.1. Taxonomy (NCBI): domain Eukaryota; kingdom Metazoa; phylum Arthropoda; class Insecta; order Lepidoptera; family Crambidae; genus Acentria; species Acentria ephemerella. Next base: position 4,521,828 of record OW971875.1, on the reverse strand, counting down.
CCGCGAGGCTCGCCCCCTCGCCGGCGGCGATTGCACATAGCGCCCATTGCCGTCACGTGATGGCCCGGGAGTCGTCGGCCCGGGCGCTGGTGTTCGCCCGCGCCCGTCGGGCTCGCGGTACGGCTCTCGGTTTTCGCCTCTCATCCTGGCGGATGGCGACTTCTCGCTCTTACTTTTTTATGTGCGTTACCAAAACAGATAATATATTAAGAAATAATTTATTATTAAATATTACTTAAAGAATTCAAAAGCTATAGATGTTACTGGGATTGTCTGATGTACAATTCTTATTTTTGACTTCCTTTGTTCTATTTATTGCTTTTAAATGGCCAAATGGCTGATATTGACTTCTCATGGTAATAAGGTTAGTAAGTTTGGCATATAAATTTTGGGGTAGTGTGTCAGTAATAGGTATATTAATATATTAACTTTAATAATTCAGGTATTAATATAAATATTTTAGCAAAAAGGTACTTGAAATTATTGTTATTCCTTTACAGAATATTTATGTTTGTCTTTCAAAAATTTAGGACACAACATCCATTATGAAAATTGTACTTATGATCCAAATAATTGTGTATCTGAGTTTTCCTGATTAATTAATTGAATTAAATCTAAATGATTAAACATTCAATATTTTAATAGTTGTGATTTTTACAGATTTTCGAAGTGGGAAAGCACCAATTCTTGTAGCTACTGATGTAGCTGCCAGAGGTTTAGGTACGTAAAAATATTGAATACTTAGTTTTGCATGAATTAACTATATTTTAATGACAATTAAACGACCTAACTTTTAATGCAGTCCAAACTTGCTTATCGAGCCACTAATCAAATAAAACCACAAATATGGTGCAGATACAGAAGTTCAATCAGTTACTGAGAATATAAGGAAATTAATTATCTTCCATGCACATTATAATAACAGGAGTGTGCTTCCAATATACAAGCAAAAACATCATATATAACACAAAAAAACATGATGTTTGAGGGTATCACAATTCTAGAGGTAGTGATTAGACTGGTTTATCTGAGGCTAATTCACTTAGTCTTTTGTCTCTTCCTCCTAAGATTTTAAACCTCTGTTATGCTTAAAGGCCAAGGTATTATTTAGCTATGCAGCCCTGCAGTGGCCATATGCAGCAGTTTTTCGTTTATCGTACTATTTTCTGCTTTGTTTACTCAAAAGTAGTAGCATAGATAATGTAAAGTTATTTGTTTTTTTTTTATTGGATACAAAGGTTTCTTTGTACATATTATGTTCCTTGTGATTTGTTTAACAGTATCAATTAGTATCATACTTGAAAGTAGTGGAAATGTTCAAACGCTTTGTATTTATTTTCAGATGTGGATGATGTGAAATTTGTCATCAATTTTGATTACCCTAGCAATTCAGAAGATTATGTACATAGAATTGGAAGAACGGGCCGAACAAATAAGACAGGAACGGCTTACACGTTCTTTACGCCTTCTAATGCCGCCAAAGCATCTGATCTGGTATCTGTTTTAAAAGAAGCCAAACAAGTTGTCAATCCGAAATTGCAAGAGCTGGCCGAAAGAGGTGGTGGGGGTGGCAGGCGTAAGTTTCAACCACATAATTAACAATTTCTTAAAAACTCTCATCTAATTTTTATCATATTTCCTCCTGTTCTCTTATTACATATCTCCAATGGTAATCTCACATTAACTTGATTTAACATTTGTCCTACTGATGAATGTCTTGATTTAAATACCTAATACTGCAGAAGTTTTTTATATTTACTATATTACTATAAATACTGTTACTGTTTATTGCAGGTCACCGTGGACGTGGTGGTAGATATCGTCGTGGGCGACGTTCTAGGTCTCGTTCGAGGTCTCGCCGCCGTCGCTCCCGTACCCGCTCGCGCGACCGCCGCCGCCGCCGCCACAGCTCTTCTCGCTCGTCACGCAGCAAGTCTTCGAAATCTTCACGAAGTCGTTCACGGTCCCGGTCCCGTTCAAGAAGTCGATCTCGCTCAGGCAAGTGCAGCCCAATGAAAGAAGCTAAAGATTTAGGGCCTCAAGTGACGCCCCAAGCTCTATTGCCCACACCGAAACCGCTGCTACCCACTCCCATAGGTCCCCAATTACCCCTTCTCCACAATGACAAAAGAAACAATAACAAACCAAATGGTAAAGCTTCACACACTCCTGATAATTTTCAGAATCAAAATGATACCAATAAGATTGACAACTGTAATAAGAATTTTTCTACTAGCAACAATAATGATTTACCACAACCACAACTACCTAATGGAATTCCACCATTAATGACTCTCAATCCTCAGACTATGTGTGTTCCGCCTCCTGTTAACGGTCCAAGTTTCCCTTTGCCTCCTTATTTTCCTGCCGACCAGTACGGCATGATGATGCCTGGTTTTCCTCCCGGCCCTATGATGGGCCCGACCGGAGGCTGGGCAGCGCCACCTCCGCCGCCTCCCCCGCCCCCTCCTACTTCCGAATATACGGGTAGCGCGATTCATGGGCAACGCGGCTCGGGAGAGAGTGGTCTCGAGTCAGATTCCAGGAAACAAGGGTCACGGTCTGCCGGGGGCCTCGGGTCTAGCGGTGGACTGGGCTCGGGCGGCGGCCTAGGCTCAGGCGGCGGCCTCGGCTCTGGCGGCAGCCTGGGTTCGGGCGGCGGCCTGGGCTCGGGTGGCGGCCTAGGCTCGGGCGGTGGCCTCGGCTCCGGCGGTGGTCTCGGCCACGATGCTGGCCTAGGCGCCGGCGACGACCACGGCGGGTCTCGACCGCGAGGCAGAGACAGGCGCCGTCGCGGCGGAAGAGGACGGGATCGCAACGACTGTGACTCGGATGGTCCGAGCGGTGGTGGTCTCGGATCTTACGGATCCGGTGGCCTTGATGGGCCTGGCCTGGGTCAACCTTCCGGAAGCGGATATGCCTCTGGCGGTCTCGGCGTGCCCCATGGGGGCCTCCTGCCGCGCATGCTTCCCGTGACGAATGGAGGTGACGTCATGGGATCACAAGGCGCTAATTTTACGGCTTTCGGTTCATATGGGACCAAAAATAATCAAAGAAATGACAATCAAAGTTATAACAATGGATTTAACAATGAATTGAATTATTACGGCATGCAAAGTATGGGGCCTGGCCGACCAATGGGTTTGGATCAACCGGGTTTTAACAATGCGCTGGCAAATGGCTCCATGGGGTACAATAACGACCGCCAGAGGAATCGCCGACGGTGAAACAACCGAGGTTTGTTACATTCAAACCAATGCAAACTCACCTTCTTAACAAGCAACACACATTTTATCAAACTTGGCTAGACTTGCCACCCATAACATAATTGTTATGCTACGGGTAAACTAAGTGGGTACTGCACAATAGCAAATATATAGCTGGCAGGCTCCATGTACCAGATTAATGATACTTGCTATTTTTACTTTTAAAATTATTGTGATATCAAAGTCTAGGTTCGCAAGCTGTATATCTTCTATTTTCATTTTATGGTTGGTACGTCATTAACACGACTACTTTTTCGACGATATCATACTTAATACCAAATAATAAAATGTTTTATTTAAACAAATGTTTTCTTGCAGAAAATGGATACAATGGTGATTCACGTCGGCGTAGGAGGCGATGAAGTGACCTAAGTGGACAAGTGACTGAAGAACAAATTACTATAAGTTTGATAATTTTAAATTCTTGAAATTCCATTCCATATTAACATGTATTTTCAAGCATTTGTTTTTATATAAGATAATAGTATCTTAAACTTAAAACTCTTGATGACGATAGAAGAATTTGTTGACTTCTAATTTACCTATTAGCATAGTCAGATCGTCATCTAGTTATTTCCATCATAATTATTATATTAATAATCAAATCTTATTGTAATCAGTTCAAGAGCAGCCGGCTAATGTAGCTGTGCTTTTTTAATTCTAACATCACTAGTATAGTATGATGAAATATTTTAAACGTAGCATTATATTTTTTTTCTAATAGCACCTACTAGTGAAGTTTGTATTACTAGAAATAATTAGTAAATCACAATTATCAATATCTTTGAATTTGTTCTAGTTTAGTACACCATGTGATTGTACAAAAAGTACAGTAATCGCGAAAATGTAGTGATAAAAATGTAGTTAAGTTTTTATTGTAACATTTCACGACATAGTTGCACATTAATAAAAACATTTCGTAATTGGGTAACCAGTTGTAAAAATATTACTGATAATATTAATAATTATTTTATACTGTGCAACTATTGTGTGGTGTTGAATAATTAAGTTAAGGTTATTATGTAATTCTCTTTAGAATTTTACATGATACAAAGCTAGTGTTGCGTTTGCAACAAATTCTTTTCTCAATATAAATGCGTGTTGATGAAGTGTTGTTCCTAATACCGTCATGGAAGGTTTACTTAACCAAATTTTTCAATTAAAAGTGTGTATTATATGGAACCCTTATAACTCTGAAAAAGAATATTTAGTAACGTGTAAAGTATACTTAATATCTATTAAAAATAGATGCTTAGTAGTAACATGAATCTAATTTGACTATGTATTAATCTCAGTGTAAGAAACGTGATGAATAAATTTTACACGACTGAAATGTTTTTGTAATTTTACGCAATCTTATTGTGCCCCTAACAAGCAGTTACATAATAATAAAGAATGTTGTATGACCCTTTTATGAACATATAACAATACTTATAATGTATATATTTGATACATTTCCTACTTTCTATAACAACAGTTTACAAAGTAAATATTTTAATGTTAGCTAATGTATTTGAGTACTCGTTTTGTAACAATACAACTATTGTTAACATATTCTGAGACTTACAATCTAGACACATTGGAATTTTAATTGTATATTGATTCCTGCATGTACGTCTCAACCTATACTTTTTTCTATATCGTCTCCTCCAGTCGTTAAGTCGTTTCCACCCGTAGCTCCGTATCTATTTTTTTCATATAAACTATAATTAAGAGAATTATATCTGTGAAACCATGAGGAATTGGAGTAAGTTATAGTATTATATTTTGTAACAAATTGCAAACGCATTCTATCGCTCCTGCAAGCTTATAGAATACGTTAGTTTATTATGAGTTTTGAATTGGGGGCACACTAAAGTACGAAATATCAAATAATATTGCGCTTTGCGATTATATTTTTTTACAAGCTTTTTTAACATCTCAGAATATTAAGAACACTATCTGATTATATGCTTACTATGCTACTTGTAGGTGGGCCCTCAATCGTCTACTGAGATACCAACTTTTCAAGCGATAGCTCACTTGTTACACTAACTAAATTTTCAGTTTTAGATTATTTCTCAAAATTTTAGGGAATTTTTAAAAGGAAGTCACTGAGTGGCCCTCAATACTCAAACGCACATATTGCACCAACAAAGTTTTAAACAAAACTTTTGCATAAAACTGCATCGTTTTCTATTGTTTGTGGAAACAATCGGATAACTTCTAAAATTGAAATATTTTTGGAAGTTGTTTTGAAGATGGGTACTTAAAAAAAATCTTATGTAAAATTTCTAAATAAGAGTTAGATTAATGACCGTCAGTATGTTATCGTTGGTTTGACGTAGGTGACAATTTCTAGGATAACTAAAAAATATGAAACGTAAAATGCTTATAAAATTTTATTTGATTCGATTTCCCTGTGATCTCATCATCAGATCCTCAGAAGTATAATAAAAAAAAAGAATTTTGAAAATCGATTTACAATTGGCCGAAAAATCTGTGAACACAACTAATTATGTTATTCCTTTTTCGAAGTCGAAGTCTTTTAAAAATAGACAGCTTGGAACTTTTGGAAGATTTACATTGCCACCCTTTTTAACTTTCCCCTAATTATAAATAATATTCGAGGATGAAAGCGTTATGTTGAAGATACCAACTATCAACGTAACTTGCTAGTTGGCCCAAGATTACCTACTAGTCGAATTGGAATTTCATCAAATTACTAAAGCCCTTAAGGCCATTATACTTTTATGTAGGAACTATGCCTAATTATGTATCAATATACCTTGCTGTAAACCAACGGACTGCATTCCCGACAGTTTTATTTCAGTTAGTGGGCACGACTGCCAACGAAACACTACCGACGGGTGTGATCGGTGCGAACTCCAATCCAACATAGCGGCAGATTGGCTGTTCCATTGGATTCGTGCAAACTGCATCTAAACTACAGGAATGCAGTAGCGCAAAGGCGTTATCTGTTACAAAAAGAAGGACGAAAAATCATATTTTGTCCTTTAAATGGATTTTAATTTAACTTTTGGTTGTCTTGAATTTGGATTGTTCATTGTTGTTGTCATGGCAGCCTTAGCTAGATTAAATAGTTATGTCAATGTTTAAGTCAGAGCACAATATACTCTTTATAGTTAACCAATTACTTGCCACATTACTATTATACTAAATTTTTTGATTTGAAATTTTATCACTGTTTTATAAAAATGAGTATTTGTGTAGATTTGGTTTCTGAAGATTCTTTTTATGAGAATATTACATTAGGTGTTACAAAACTACTGGGTTAGTGACAAAACAAAGATATTTACAGTTTTAAATCTTTAATAGTATCTAGAATAAACATTTATTTCTTTATTTATTATATTTACACTATTATATTAAAGATATACTTTGGGTCATACTTATAAAAACTCGTGAAACCTATTTTGATAAAATATAATTTCTCATAGTTTGTCTTTATTAAACATATGATTAAGAGTGAGAGAAACAACAGTGTTTTAATTACAATAGAATTCATATCCATTCATAAGTGAGGCCATAAGTGTACTTCTTAGTTATTGATAAGAATTTGCTTTGTGTTTCGGCAGAAATTGGAATCCTTCTGGTGTGGGCCCTAATAACATTTCACTGATTTTTATCCAATCAGCACAATTACCAGAGGCCATCAATGTTTCCAAGTCATCTCTACCATAGTATGCTGGTGGTCTTTCATTAATTTTTTGAGGGGGTCTTTCAAGCAATCCTACTGGAACATAACGATATAAAAAGGATAACCATTCCAGTAAAAATCTTCTAGTGTTTTCAACCCCTTGGGTGTCACAACCCCAATGTTCCAAGCCATAATTGGTATAAGTTTTTAATATATCAAATCTTTCTTTGCTGCTTATATCCCATATCTTTTGCTCTTTAATTTCTGTAAAGATCCAAGGCTTTATGAGTGCCCCACGACCAATCATGACTCCTTGGACAGTAGGAGCAATGTTTCTTCTTTCAATGTAGTCTTCATAGCTAAGAACATCTCCATTACCAAATAGTGGACAGGGCTTAGCAGCTTGAGCACATGTCTCAATGTATTCCCAGTCAGCAGATTTGGTATACCTGGCTTCTCGAGAACGTCCATGCAATGTGACTAGAGAAGCACCAGCTTCAGCCACTCTTGGGATTATTGTATGGGCAATTTTTTTAGACTGATACACTCCAGTCCTCATTTTTACAGTGAAGGGTATATTTAATAGTTTTGAGGCACATTTAATAGACCCTTCTAGTGTAGGCAATCTGTGCATTAAACCGGAACCACCACCCTTTTTATAAATTAAATCAATTGGACATCCAACATTTAAATCAATAAAATCAAGTTCTGTGTTTTCTTGCAATAATTGTGCAACCTTTGTTATAATAAATGGATTATTTCCACAGATTTGTGCCCCAAAAATATCTTCAGTTTCATGTCTTTTGACTAGAGCCCACTCTTGTTTCATACCTTTAAGTAGAGGTTCACATAGAGCCATTTCTCCACAAGTTATATCTGCACCAAATGTTTTACATATCCTCCTAAATGGAAGGTTGCCAACAGTGGTCAGAGGACTAAGATAAAGTTTATCACGCCAATCTATTATTTTTTTTTCTCTTGGAAGAAGTTTGATTATATCTTCATCAGTTACAATACCACAAGGAGTATGTTTCTGGCTGACTTCATTATCACAATTTTGAATAGATGATTTCTTTGGAATTATGATTTTAACTAATTTTTCAGCGAGGCTCATATCATAAGTTTTCTTTTGAAGTTTTATTTGAAGTGGTTGTTGTATTGTATTTTTTATATCCTCTTTCCATGTATTAAATACTTCATCATTTACGATGTTGTAACCTTCAGAGGAAATGTGGCTTGAACCAAAGCGGCAAGCAATACCTCTAGGGCACCTTCCTCTTATAAGGAAAAGATGACATTGGTGTCCTATATCAGTTGGCTTAATTTTTAAGTATTCTAAGGGATTATGTATAAACTTGCAGTTGTTAAATTGACATTCCTTTAATTCATCAGCTGACTTTACATTAATGATTGTAGGACATGGCTTACTTTCCATAGCTTCCTTGAAAGTCTTGGGTCGTGCTTTATTTTGACCTTTATTTTTATTTTTATATTTAAAAGGTTTTCCATCATTATCCTTTGACTTTTTATTTGCATCAACATCATGTAAATCACTGTTATCGTCTATTTTACGTTTACAAAGTGAATTTTCTTCATTGGCGTTACTTTTATCAGGTTTTTTCAATACAAATTCTTCTTTGATAGCACAAATTCCTGCATTTAACATCATAAGTGATGATAACTGTATATGTGATTAGTTTAGTTTTTATTAATAAAAAATAATAATTTACAGGTTATCAACCAAGGCACGAGAATTGTTATTTTATATGTTGTCAAAGTGACATATCGAGTGCCGGCTTTGGCTTTTACAAAATTCTATCTTTCAGCCAAGTTTTTATTTCGATTCACATTTAAAGTAATTATATAAAAAACTATATATATAGCTTTTTAAATATATCTAATTTGACTTAATAGTTTTCAAATGTTAAATTTCAATTCAAACATTGAAAAATCTGTACCGGGTAGGAGTGTTCTTTAGGTCTAGATAAAGGTGTATTTTCTCTTTTGGTATCTTTTAAAGTTATTTTTATCGCTTACGCTAAAAAGATTAACAAACCGTCAACAAGATGCTTTTCGATACTGACGATTACTAAATTGCAAGGCATTTGATGATAAGCCCCTGTTTATCCCCTCAAACGCAAAGCAAATGCCTTTTTTAATAACGGTCTATGGATATGTATTATACTTGGGTTTGGACTTTGCTTTTGTGGTTCGTGGGTATAAATAAATAATTATTTCTCAGCCCATTTCTCTATTTTTTAGCCCAAAGTAAGCTTACTTAAGAGCTTGTATTATGAATACTGTATGACGGTATATACGTTTTTTTCAGAATCTGATCCCCGTATCTGTAATGTGAGTGTAGAGCGTAGATCACCTTGTGATCGAGTGGCACTTTCTACGTGGGAGCAGAGACATTCCGCTATATTGCCTGACGATCTTCGTAATTTTTATTCTTCAACTGATGGATTTCAATTAACTTGGCACTATAAATATTCAGGAAAGTTTTATTCAAAGCAGTCGAAGACTAAGTATTTCTCCTTAGCACTAGGCATCATGAATTTAAATTAAGTAATGCACTGCACTAGTTTTAAATTAGTGAATATCGTTTTTTTAAGTAGAGCCGGCGTTGTACAGAGTTTTGTAAGGAGTCTTTACAATCCAACTCACATGAGGACACCGACGCGGTCTCTCTTCAAGAAAGAAATATTTAAGAACCGTCTGTTTGGTTTGTGAGTGTAGGCTAAAAGGGAGTTTTTTTTATGCCAACCTATGAAGTTTCAACCAGTCACAGGGACATTTAAAAATTTTGTATATTTCTTGTGATTACAGCTGATGAAATATTACCTGTTGGGTCAATTCACATAAATACACTGAATGAATTATGTTTATCACCATCTTTAAAAGACCTTCTAGACTTTACGCTGACCCGGCAACATACTGGACCACGGCCAGTATTAAACACTAAAAGCAAGGTTTTGGAGCTAGATACATGCAGGTCTATTGGAAAGGTTTGTTCAAAAGTTAACATTGAAATAACTTTACTTACCTTTATTATCCCAGTAGGCAGGTACAAAGCTAATATCACGTATTTTCGACAGGCTCTTCTAGATACTTTTAAATTGATCTTGATCTTAAAATAAGTAATACCTAGAAGACAAATTATTGGTTTTGAAAACAAATGGTTTTGTTTAGAGCCATAGGCATGTAAATTAAGAAGACTATAAATTAATTCCAGAAACCAAATCAAGTTTAAAATTTAACCAGGACGTTCAGCCAAGTGTATTTTTTGTAGGACATGATTGTAAGATTGAACTCAGTTTCGTTTTATCCAATCGGACACCCAAATCCGGCGTCCTATTAGTTCTTGGCTTACTTATATTTGAGTGAAATATTTTTGTAACTTTTCGGCTTCAAATTAAAGGGAATTAGTATTTACTTTTCGAAAGGCGAGTACTACGTTGGACTTGGGAGGAGTAGTGAACTGCTTAAATATGGTACCTAAACCTACTTTCTTCTAGACCAAGCTGTGCTAATTATGTAGGTGTGTCTCGTGTACACGGGAAATACGTGGTCGGTGTGGCTTGCTACGCGGGAAGGTGCATGGGGCTGGCTAGCCGACTCCTTCACACATTACTTCAGGATGGCTCTGGTGCACCTTGGACTGCCCGGCTGGCAAGCTACTTTTGCTAATCTGCCTCTTATACCTTGGGCTGAGGTACCTATAATATATACATTTCCTTTTTTAGTTAATGCTTACCAATAATTTCCATTGGAGGTTGACGGTCGACTACTTTTATGCCGATGTGCGGGGCGTATATTAATGAATAATAGCGATTATTGAATAATTTCCATTGCAATCTGTGATTATAACAAAACTCTTTTTGTTGTTTTTTTTAATTCACTTTCAGAGTAAATCTACATACAATGTATCTGAAGTCAAAACGCATAATTTCAGTTTTTACAAATTTCACGTCGTGTCAGTTATCTACATAAACTTTGTTCTTCAGCTTTAGATCACAACAGTATATTTTTTTCGATACGAAGCTTTGAGCGTTTAAATAAATTATAAAGAGTCGACGATAAGAAGCCCCGAAGAGCGAGTACGGTATATACAACCGCACTTTTAGATCTAATAGATTTTGTCATTATTTTTTGTATGAAGACGATTTACTGGTTCCTTTTACTATGCCTATGGTGTTGGACTCAACCGCTAACCTCGATTATATAAACACAATAATAGTTCCGCTTCATTTTCAGCAATTATTCCTTTTGCTGGCGCCTCATCTGCTCGAGAAGACTGGGACACAAACTAATTTGATAGCAGTTCCAAGTGAAACCGCGCTGAACCACATCGATCCTAATATATTTAAAACGTCAGTACGCCATCACAAGAATACTTCACGACAAACCAATCAATAGACAATATACTGACCGTAACTATATTAATAACACAATATTAGTTGAAAATAAAGTTTCTTGTGTTGGAATAAAGTTTCATGGATAATATCTCCTTTTTAATTCATTATTAAGTAAGTTATCCCAATCGGTTGAAGATAAGTGTCTCTCATTTTGTGTTATTCTGAATCATGTTTTTGAAAACAAGCTTTTAAATGCTTTAAAAAGATGAAAATTATCTTTAAAATTAATCAAACGCAACAATTTAATATATCTCAAAATTTATGGTACAGAACAGGTTTTACTTCTGTAGACAATAATTTAATAACCTTTATTTCTTACTGATGCATGAAAACGAATCTTGTTATAACACTTTTATATTATATATATTGTGTAGTTTCTTTTCTTTATAGAATTAAAATAAAAACTTATGTTTAACCACTTTTTTCTTATTATTTATTCTCGTCAAATTGAATATACTAACGTATAGTTTGTGACTTGAGATACCAGATCAACGATATTCTATATATATACGTCTTAATAATTTTGTCATGACGTTCCAAACATAAACAAAAAACCTAGTGTTCCTTTTTAATTCTTCAAAAAATTCGAGGTGGGAATAATAAAAATGATCAGTTATAATTATAATGTATATTGAATAATTCTAGACAATAAAATTTATAGCTAAACAATAAAAATAAATTGGACGGAATGTGAGATTCGAAGTACAAGCTAATATTACAATAAATGTAGCTAAAATTATTTAAGCGGACTTAGAAATGCACAAATTACTGTTTTACTAGTAGTAGAGGTATAGTTATGAATAGAATAGTTAATATTAAATTTACCTTTAAAATCATACAATCGCTACAGCCTGTATGTTTTAATAATCGGCATTGTAAAATAAAATGGCAAAACAGTATCTTTAATTTGATAACTGCGCAGTTTCAGGATGTGATTTGCTTTCATAAATTGCATACCCATTGGAAAATGCCTCCAAAAAGAGGTACCAGTGGTGTCAGATCACGCACAGTTAGCATCTTTCGCGTTCAATTTTAATGTATCGTACCACGTTTTAAGAACTTAACTAGATATATTGATTATACTCTGCGATAAGAGTTACTTTCAACATTGCTTGTGTTACACATTTCGACAGATCCTTATCTAAATGACTGGTTTTACATAAAATTGAGTCGGCTTCCGTTTAATATGCACAGATGAAATGAATATATACACCTTAGTTATACACTACTACAAATTTGGTAAGAGAGCCAATTTTTGAGATATAGGTATGTACACTGAATAAATAATAAAAATATTTCTTATTATTTATATATATGTAAGTAACAATGGAATTAAACCATCTCAATCATATTTGAAGTATCCATCCATCTCGTCGTTTTGTCGTATTTCACAACAGATTCCACTTTTTATATGTGGATTTGCCAACTGAACGCTACTACGATCGAAATGTCTCGATTCGATTGAAACTTACACAAGTAGTACACATAAAATGTTATAAATAAAAAAATATATACGTTATAAAAAAATAAATGTTATTAATATGTGAAGGTGTAACTATAAAATAATGAGACAATTGCACTTAAGCTTCTAAAGTCCATTCAAACATATTTCATACGGCAATAGGCTGACCTTATATCAAGATTACACTTAAATGGTTACAATTAAAAATAATATGCATATTTTTCTTAAATCTAACTTAAAACGCTAATAATATGGTAGGAGATTGCGATAAGACGGTGCGTTATATATAATTGATTGGTTAACGCTTAAATTATAGGTCTAATTAATTTCACAGGTGGGACAAAAAATACAGTAAGTGAATTTACTGTAGATGAAAATTTTCGACGTTGTTTTATCGACTTTAGCCCCACACACAACACTATTAATTCTAGGTAATATTCTATCTGTCAGGGAGGTTCCTCGAATTAAAGGTTAGTTACAAAAATGTGTATAAAACTCTCACAGCAATGAAAAGAAAAAGTATAGCTGACTGTACAATTGTTACCGCACCTTATTTTGCTCTTTTACTAATCATAATAAATACAAGGTAACATTAGCTGCCGCTTTCAAAGTGCCGCTTGCTATTAGCCCTGTAATACCTGAGACACAACAGGCTGGGATGTGAAAGTATGGACCCAGAAGACTGATTTCGAGGCCACTTTATCGGAAACTGTTATATGTCACTGTTAGATACGTAAATACTTGGATCTTATTCCATTGAATTAAGTGTCATTTGCTAAATTACAAAAATTTACTCTGCATTCGTACTAGCGTTACTGAAGGTTCCATCTCTAATTAATCGTTAAGAGCTACTAGTAATAAAATAATCCTTAATAATACTTTAAACACTGGATATTCGACCGATTATTCGTTTATAATAGTGAGACTAAATTTAATAAATGATATCACTGTCGTGGCACGAAACTAATCACTAGACCCGCACTATCAATATAATACTTTTGAAATCTGAATAGAAGTTTATAACACGCTAATACTGTCCGGATATGAGAGGTCAATGTAGCACAAACTATATTTGGTACATTTAAGTGCTCAATAAATTGGGGCTCTTCATTTTGTTTTGTATATTGTGTTGTAGTATATAAGGATCGTTACATCGTGCAGTATTTGGAATACATAGTTCAAGATAATTATGTGACTTTTGTTAAATTTTTCAGTGCTTCATTTTCATTAAGAGATTGGTAAGTTTTACGAGTATCATTAGTCATCAAAAACTGCAAGAGGAAAAGAGAAACGCTACACTGGTTCCATAACAAAGCCATAGCCATAAAGGAGAAATCACTACTTAAGACATGGCTGTATGTGCTTTAGTTCCCCTTGCCTTCTATGTGGTAGGGAGAACTTAATAAAAATATATTGAATTTTGACGATCTCATATAGTAACTTAGTTAAGCTGTTTTAAACAGATTGATATTTTAATTATCAACTATAATGGGTGGTCAATTAGTACTATCCTATTTTAAAACCTTAATGTGGCAAACTGCTTAGCAATCGGTTACCATAGCTTTGGACAAATTATAGTTCGATTCTGACTTTCGTTTATCCACATTTTATTTTAAACGCCATAAGCTATTGTGATGCATATAAATCATTAATAGAGAAAGGTTAAACTATCAAGTGCGTTAAAGCTAACAAGTCTTAATCATGAACTGTCTCTGTCTGTTTGACTAACCTTGGTTGATTCGGTTCATCACCCAAGACTTTTACCTACGAATGTTAATAAATCCAGCTGACTGGCACCCACTGGTGGTCCGTGGAGAGGGAATGAAGCGCATCCATGATCTTGGAGTATGTTGTGTCTGTGTTATTGTTGGTTATTACAAGATCTATGTACTTCTCGTTCTGGCGCTGTATGCGGGCGCTGTCTTCTAAAGTTTGTTTCATATCTTCTTCCTGTTTAAGTTAAATATTGGTGATTATTTTAAATATGGTGCAAATGACAACATTCTTTTTTGGGTTCAGTTATTAGAAAAAGAGCTTACAATGAACTTCCACAACATTATGGTTCATTCAAATATCAACTAAATCTAATTTTAAAATATATGAATTTAAGTATAATCTGTTCAACACTTATGGTTAGGAGATTGTACTGAGTTTAAATTGATTATACATATACAGGGGCACTAATACAACTCTCCATAATATTATTAATGACTACGGGTTTGATAGTAATTGCACAGGATTCAAATAATTAAAAAAATACCAAGACTACTTTGTTAAATATTTAATCTAAAATTAAGATAGAATATATTTTAATTAATTGACAAAACATGCAAGCACAACAGTTGATTATTCTTTTTATTACACAATATTAAAATATATGCTTGAAGTTTATACTCTAACATTTTACTCACAGAAAAAGATCTGATCCACTAACGGCAAATTCAGAATAGATATTTAATATTCTATTATAAAGTAATGCATAAAAATAAAACAAAATGACTTACCTCGTAGAGCGAAGCGAGCGACTCAAGAGTGCGCGCGCGCCTCGAGCTATACCGGATGGAACTCTGCCTGTCGAACTACAGAACGCATGCTCACATAACATCAATGCAAAAAACAAAGTCTACCTAATTCATCCTATAAAAATACACTGTTTACTGACTACGTTATACGCTTAAAGTAAAATACGCTAATTGAAAAAAAAGCGTTGAAATAACACATGCAGACAATAATCTGCGAATACATTTATCTCAGTATATAATTATATACTTAATACTTAGATGTATAATTGTCAGCCATTCCTAAGGAAGTAATTCAATTACATAGATCCAAAATGAAAATTATATTAAATAGGCCTATATTTTTATTAAAAATTAAGGTAAATTTACCGTCAAATTCCGGTTGGAGGCATAAGTGAGGTTACGCAGTTGCTCAATGCCTGGTGCTCCAATCATCACAACGTACGGTAGAAATTCGCTGCTGTTGTGGAGCAGCTTCAGAGACGCAGGCGCACAGTCCAAGATACACATTTTTCCTGTCATTGAAACATAATATATTACGCAAATATATATACAGAAGCTACTGTACAGAATGAACGAAAATAGGCAAACAACATAGTTGGTTACTTGGCTATTAGTGGACCTTGGAACAATTAATCTTAAATTCTGTGCTGTTAAAACATTCACGTAAAACTCAAATAGTAAGATTCGTCAAGCAATCCAACAAGGATCTAGAGCAAGTAGCTGACGAGACAGCAATATGATAGTCTCCCCAAGAGACTGTTGTTGTCACGTAGACACTAGACTAGACACGTCATAGTCACTTGTATACAAAAGATTAGTCATCTCTTTTTGTGCCAGCTCATTTATTATATAATGGAAGACACCTGTTATTTTCCTTTTATTTTGAAATAAGAATTACCTTCCTTAATAACGGCTCGTATGGAGTCAAGGTGGGTTCCATATAAGTGTCCATTGTGCTCCCCATATTCAAGGAAGCGGCCGGCATGAGCGTCCCTTTCCATTTCTTCACGGGACACGAACCAGTATGACTGACCATTTTCCTCCATCGGCCGAGGTGGGCGGGAAGTATCTGTAAGTTGTTGCTATTGTTGAATGCATATTTGGAAGGCTCCTTAATACGAAAATACAGTTTCATTTTCCTAATTATGACACAGGTGAAAACAAAGATTGTTAAGTCTAAGAAAAATAAATAGTATTTTGAATATTTAGTATCAGAGCATTACTTCACAAAGTTTATTCAAAAAACCATATGATGGTGGTGAAAATGGCAGTATTTTTTTTTCTAAATTAATAGGTTTGATATCTGACTAAGCAATGGAGTTTTAGTTAATCTAATAAACTGCTTTGGTATTTAGCAAATTAGAAAATAATACTTTGAATATAAAATTATTTACAATTTTAGATTTGGCGACCAACCTACCTGTGAAAAAAAACCTAACTGTGTTTAATATAACATAATACTCACGTGGTACTACAACACCGAATCTATCTGGATGTTCTTGTATCATTCGATTTTTGATTGTTCTTCGGCCGACGCCACGCGTGCCTACGAGCGCGAGAGTACGGCGAAGAAACGGTGGGGTGCGCGCTACTTCCTCGTACAGGGCAAGCTCGGCGCCTTCAAGTTGGACACTCGATCGAGACTCATATACGAATTTCTTTTTCTTTTTGGATATCTAAAAAAAAAATATTGCAGTATTTCACTAAAATAAACCAGGGGATTGATTATCAAAATTCTATTTTGTGGTGACAATCAACAATTAGACTATTCTCAAATCATTACTTTAACAAAATCTTACCCGAGCCCCACATATACTGATTTTATGTACAAAATCTGCTTCAGGCGGCACATAAGCCTTACGGCGTTCTTCCAACTCCGGAGACGGTATCAACCCAACAATATCTGGGTTTTCAACTAGACTAGCTTGCCACCAGTTAGGGTCCTTTCTATCTGAAACCTAAACATTAACATTTTCCTTACGATTCCAGATGGTTATAGTGAAACTAAAAGCATTTTATTGGCTTACTTGTAATATATCTCCTTTTTTAAATTCTAATCCAATTTCCTTGCATGGTAGTAATGTGTCTTCTTTAGGATCATAGTCAAATAATGCTCTCATGTAACACTGTAATCAAATATTTCGAAATTCATTTTTTATTAGAAGCAAATCCATCGGTTAAATAGGTTTGGTTTTTGAAGTCGTGTAAGTTTGTTACATATTTGTCATTCAACCCCTGAGCTTTACAATCCACAGACAATTAAAAAAAATTGCAAATAAAATAATACAAATCAATCAATAGGCGTAACTGAAAACTACAATTAAAAGTATATAGTACAGTATAGTAGTAGCAATACAGTGATATTGATTTAAAGAACCTTGAAGATAGAATAATTAGTACACCTATTTGCCTAATAGAGATCACGGATCTATCTCATAGTATTAATGACTATTTTTTTTAAGTTGACAGATACACTTACACTGAGTTTATTGGTGAGCTGGCTATTTTTATCTTTTAAATTTGGTCCTACTTTTAAAGATACCCTATCACCGGGCTTGCTGACTGCCTCTTTGAGCTGTTCTTCAGAGTTTATTTGAACTCCATCAACCTCTAGTAGTACATCTCCTACTGATAGCAGAGCTTGTTTGGCAGCCCCACTGCCTGCTAGTATTCTTGCTACTATAAGTTGGCCATGTTCATCTGTGGTAACCTGATTATTGGAAGAAGAATAATCAGTATCATCATATAAGAATCAATTATGTAGTGGTTTTATCCTAAATGTTAACTATACAAAGTCTATAAAGAAAATTATAAACAATTACAGTGAGTCCTAATGGCTGGCCTGGTACTTTCCGAAGGCCTACAACTTTTACAGTCTCTATTGGCATGTCTCCGTTTTCTTCAGGGCTTGTGTCAACACTTTCTGCACTATCTTTGGCCTTTTCTTTATCAATAGCTTTCTCATCAATTCCAGAGCCTCTTTCCAGCCAAATTTTACCTATTTGGTCATGAGCATTTATTAAGGCCTGAAATAATATATTAAAATATAATTATTATTGTTAATAATAGTTATCTTTTTACCCTAACAAGCTTGCAGGTGTCTCTTTAAGAAATAAGTCTTTAATAAATAGTACTTTTTAAAAACAAATTTTGAAGAGGTTACTCCAGGTCAAAGTCAAAATATCTTTGTTTAAATAGACTCATTTACTAAGTTCTTTTAAATCATCATAATAGGGAATATGTATGAGAAAAAATAAATGAATGTAATTAAAGGTAATAGTGATAACTTTAGGTGGTTATTAACCAGGTATTTACAAATTGTCCAAGTTATAGAATTTAATTATGAATTAAGAAACCCAGCCTTTAGTATTTATAATGACATTTACAAATTACCTATGTCATTATGTATTAGTATTACAAACATATTTTTTTGTTTCACTATGCATAATTTTATACATCAATATTTATCGTAATTTCTGGTTTGATTAAGTTTCAATTCAGTTTGATTACAGCTTAAGTTAATTTAAATTGCATTTGTAAATAGTCCATGCATTCTTATCACCTAAATATTCCTGAACTTTGTAGTCGCCTTTTTTCATTAAATTTTATTTGATGTACTTTAAATTTGTGTATAGGCAGTTCAGTTATATTTGGCGGGATTTTGTTATAAATGTGTATACCCTATAAATGAGGGACTTGTTTTATGAAGTCTAAAGATTGGAACAGCAAGTTTAATTCTATATCTAGTATTTATTAGCATTGAGAATCACTGTTTTGAAAAGGTTTGTAAATATTTGTGGATATACAAGATATTATCATATATATAATGAGAAGGTACAGTGGATATATTAACTAAACACTTACTTAATGCTATGTAACCATTTTTGCAACATTATATCCATTGTCTGATAAAAGGGTATGTCGAATTACCGATGGGATCATGGGTTTTCTTCACCAGGCTTTTCCAATAACCAGTCTTAAGTTGTAAGTCTTTAAGCCTTTTTTTTAATGAAACAGTGTGTTTTATTTCTTTTGTTCAAATTATAAATGTCATTATACAAATGTGTCAAAATGTGAAGGTGAAATAACAAATGTATAAACATCATTTGTTATTTGTAAAGCTCTATTTGTTCCATCTCAAATACAATACTCCCTTATACAATATGTACTAATTAAGTAATTAGTTAGTAATTTTACCTTAAAATGTACTCGTGACAGCAGAATAGCAAGTTCGGCTTGTTCAATAGTCCGAATGTTGTTACCACGGTACTCGCTTAGTGTTTTAATTATATTGACGTTACCCAGGGACACGGGCTTGATAATTAAATCCTCTTCTGAATCTATAGACTGTAACAATCAAACTAATTAAATGGACAACACCCAACTAAAAACATGAAAACGATAGGCGTGGCACTTGCAATCGGCGATTTTTGAATGAAAAATCATGTATTAACAATAATGCTTCAGAACTAATATAACTTGATAGTTTTAAAGATGAATAGAATTTAAAACCTATGGACATGCCTATCTTGAAAACTAGAAATATTCTATTTATCTAAAACATTCATCAACACAGCTCTCTAATCAACCAACACAATTTCACAGATTATAAAAAAAAATGTTTTGCTTTTGGCAGTTGGCTACATTTTGACAAGCCGGGGCGCGTTCTGAACCAATTTCTTTGGTTGTTTCATCTAGCTCACTCTGTTGTTTCATAACCTTGAAAAAGTTATTGGCAGATAATTTTGGAGACGGTTGGGTGCTTCATATTTCATTTCATTTTAGTTCAAGGTTTAAAAATTCGATCAGGTAATGAAATTATACTGGTAATACGCAGCTACAAATAAAGAAATAACTACATACGACATAGCTGTATGGGCTTTAGTCCATTTGACTTCACTGTAATAGGGAATCCTCAATAAATAAAATTTTGACGTTAAAGTTGTTAGACAAAAATATGAGTAAAAACCAATTACTTAGTCACACCATTATTTTAAATTATTATTTATCATTTACATATATATAACAGTTTAGCCTATGCCTAAATTTATTTAAAGGCAAGTTAGGAATTACATAACCGAAAAATGTTGCATCTAGTCTACCACTATATCGTTTCTACACGTGGAAGCTTCTAATAAGCTTTTAATAAACCATTGTGTATTTTTATATTGTGAATTAGGCTGTAAACTTTCCTAATAAAATAAAATAAATAAATAAAATATTTTCACATATACCAAAAATACATTATTTCATCCAAATCGGTCCAATCGTTTTTTCGGTACAAAGTTTCACGTTTTAAACTAAACTAACCTCACATCTTCGACCGAAATCTGGACTCTCTACAATACTTTTCAGAAATATTACATCGTGGTTAGCCAAGTCCTCCTCTGGCTTTTTTCCTCCATTTTCTAAAAAAAAAACAGAAATGTACTATTTTAGAATATTTAATAATGTTACCAATAGCGCATAGTATTATACACCAATAGATAAATAATGAAAAGTCTATAACGATTTATAGAGTTATCTAAATTTCGTAGATACCTAAAAATATCACAAATGACAATATTAATTATGACATTATAAGAAATTCATATTATATTTTTATATTTTTATCTTATAATTATAAAGACGCAAAATCAGAAAGGGAGAGGCTCAGCGGTCAGAACGAGTCATCCGGATTGTGACCCGTCGTGGGTTAAGTTAATACAATCTTTAATTTAAGATACAATTTATTATTCAAACTATAAGATTCTTCATGCTAACTCCTTTTTCACGGCCTTTTATTGGGCTTAAATTCTCAACAATATTTGATGAATTAGTTCCTTTACTTAAAGACATGCTTACTCAATGATCGTGGTTTATTTTGTAAAACAAAATAGATATAATTTATTTCATTTAAATGTAAATATCAAAGTCAGAATGACGCGACTTGCGTTATCAAGTAAAATTAGAATTTATAACATTTTGATGAAACATAACATGTCCCGCGAAAAAGATGGATCTTTTCCCCATCCACAAAAGGAAAAAATGCTAGTAGGTGACGTTTAATTTTTATCTAAGTATCCTTTTTGTAATCGATACCTTAAGTCAAGAGGATAGCCGTCTTAATTATACAATGGTTTTACAGAATTTTGAAAATTTGGTAAACTACACAGTTTTCCACAAACGAGTTCGTATGGGATATATTTGGTCTCTTTGTGAACTGTATTGTTATATGAAAATCACCATAATGGAAGCCCATCACTCCAATCGCTTTTATTATTTTCACATTGAATTCTGTGACAAGCACCCAAATGTTTACGACTGTTTTCGGGGGACCTAAAGTTTCGTGGTGGTTAGGAGTTGAATTGTGTTTATCTATACTTAATAACTTCAGGTTTCTGTCATAAAGATGACATATTTTTTCCCTTATTAGTACATAATTTTATATAAGTAGTATATAATTGTATAGTATTAAATAGTGATAAAATTATATATTTTACTTTCTTAAATCTTTCGTACCTTAGCATCTTACAAGTGCTCATTTATAATAGAAAATCTATTGTATCTGAGATGACGTACTAACAGATTTTTGTACATTAGGTAGTAAAATTTAAAGTAAAATAAGACAGTACGATTCTATCGTATCGATATAATAAACGATCGTAGTCGATATAATAAACAAAATTTCGTTGCTAATGCTATCTATCATGTGGAGCTCTGGAGTATCTAATGTGATTACGCAATGCGAGTTCTTATAGTTCCTAAGTATATGAACGGTTTGTTACATGCGTTGTGAATTTGGGTCGGAAAATGTCAGGGAATATTTTTGTCAACGTGTAAGTTATAATGTTTGAGGAATATTTGTTTATTAAGGTCATCAAAGGAAATTTAAAGTTCCATATTGCAAAAGATATGCATTTGTAGTGTGAATTACTATATACACTACAAATGATACAATTCCTAAAAGATAATAAAAATGTTTCTATAGATAAGGAACTTCTTTTATCAATTGTTTTTTCTTGCTATACCTATTCTTTGCTTACTTTCTCTTAAGACTATTCTTTTATTGACATCCATGACATGACATGACTTACTTCAAAGGATTATTTACTTTAGAATGAAAGTGCACAAAATATTTGTCATTCGAAGCGTTGGTTGGTGGAAGCGAGACGGTATGCTCGGACCTCTGACCTATAAATATTTAGCGCGCAGGGATCGCGCGTTCCTCCCGTTTAAAAGACTATGTGTACTCAAACAACATCCTTATAAACGAGCAGTTCGGCTTCCGTGGCAACCACTCATGTATCCACCAAGTGCACCCCTTAACGGAGCACATTATCAAGGGCCTTCGCCCCGCAAATTCCATCCGATCCATTGGTACGGGAGCGCTTTTCTTTGATGTGGCAAAAGCGTTCGACAAAGTATGGCACAATAGCTTAATTTATAAGCTCTACCATTTTGGTGTACCAGACATTCTCATTCACATCATACGAGACTTCTTATCGGACCATACATTCCGATACCGAGTTGACGGAACGCTCTCCCTTCCACATCCCATACGAGCCGGAGTCCCTCAGGACTCCATGCTGTCCCCACTCCTCTTTTCACTCTACGTGAACGACATCCCCAAGACGCAGGGCGTGAAACTCGCAGTTTTCGCAAATTTTTTGCGGAAAAACTCCAGACCGCCGCTAACATCTTAGGCGATTGTTCGATTTGAACTCCTCCAGAGGCGAATCGCCCCTTAAGGCTTTAGAACTCTCCAAGGTTCTCGCCTCCTTAAAACCCCGGTAACGCAGTAAAGGCCATCTGTGGACTTTAGTCAGTCATAAAAAAAATCGCGCGCTCTGCATTCCTATTACTTTTTTCTTCGAAGTAATAATATAAATATCCATAATACAAATATTTACGTAGTGACTATGGCCCGCCCATATGTAGCGGTGACTTATTTCCGAATTTGTTCAGTTCAATTTGTTTTAATCTGTTTTAAGTTTTGTAATATTATATAAAATTACCTAATTGTGGTATAAGACAAATAAAATAGATTTAAAATTAAATTATGATGAAATTTTTTACTACAACATAGATGTTGGACATTTATTTCTGAGAAGCCAATCAATAAGATGGGTATGAAACATGAAATTAGGATATAAGAAGTTTGATAAAAATATATAGTGTAAGAAACTACAATTGATAATATTGCTTATCATATAGTAGTAGCATTTCATTAGTTATGCTTTAGGTGATGTGATGTCTAGGCAGGTACGCTAAAACAATAATTTATGAAGTTCCACGAGATTTAGTATTATAATAGTTGACTGTAGGTACAACAAGTATATTTAATTTTAATTATGTTTTAATTTTTACTGATCAATGTTATAGACTTCAAGTACGTACAGATAAGTAAAGAGTAAATAAAAGATATAAATATAGAAGTGTTTTAAAAGTAACAAGAAGTGTTAATGTATGATTCCAAATATTTGTTACAAGGAAAAATAAATCGAAACTCATAACCATTTAATAATTAGTGATAAATATTGCAAAAACAATAAACCACTTTTCTCAAAGATACATTCTTCGTAATGAGAATTATTATTTTAAAATGATTCTATTTATAAAGCTTTTAAAATATTATGCGTACTTAGCGATGTTTTTACTTTATCTTTTAATGCAATATTCAAATAACTTTAAAAGTAAAGATAATATTCATTAAAAAATGTAATAATTCAGAATTCACATTTCAATACAATAAATAAATTAGAAAGAAACTCACAAGCATCGGGTTTTCGTCTGAGCAAGGGTTGTTCTTTACTGTGTTGGTGATTTTATTTATTATTTATAATAAATGTAATGTATGTATCTACATTATCATGATAAAGGTAGGTCCTTCTTATATTAAATTATGTTTCAGTCAGTATTTATGAATTGAAAAAATAATAAAAATCCTTTCGTTAGACCTGTGTACAGGTACTAGAAAGGTACGTATTGTTGTCCAGTAAATTCCACATGGCTATAAACTCTTAATTGAAATGCGGAAAGACGTTACGCAAATATTTTCATTGAATTCAAAGCACGTTGTTATCATTACTGCATACGCACACCAGATTTCTTACACATCTGAAAAACATTTTTAGTTTTCCTGACTCAATAAAGTTTAGTAGCGTAATTTAAAAAAAAATGAAACATTCTACAAATTGAAGTTATCATTAGAATTATAAGCTAAATTTTTTGGTACGTGATCGGGCCAGACGCTTTTTGAGGTTATAAAAGTAAATTGCTTACCTTCATCAGGCGGTTTGTTACCAAGAGTGAAATCTCTGAATCCCCGCCAATTGACGGTGTATCGTCCACTGCGTCGTACCATCATCGGGAGGTGTGTAGTGTTGAGGGCAGTTTAGATTTAAGGGCGCATTACCGGCGGCGGTGGCGGCTGTGTCTGCGGTAGCGTACGGTGAGCGTGCGCGGTATCGACGCGGGCGGGCGGCGCGTCACTCGGCTGCCGTCAGCTGAGCGGCACGTCACGGTGGCGCCCGCCCGCCCTGCCGCGCTTGCGCACTACGAGCCGTCTTCCGTAAGATAGCTGGCGTCCATATACCCACGATAATATTGACGGATGTAAAGTAACATAAACAGTGTTAAAAATAACGCAGAATGTGTGTCTTTAATAAGTTGGTAAGGATGGCTGGTAAAGGAGTACCAATTTCATTAAATATAAACCGCATGACCTAATCTGATCTTATGGCGATATCATTCACCTGATTTTATGTTCACCAGACAAATTTAAAAATTGTTATGCACACAATTTATATTAAATTTAATAAAAAATATGATAATTTCCAGTGGCAGAAAGTCTTTGTTCAATAACAATAAATCAGGCAACCTTTACCGGAATAATTAATTTATTATTATTTACTTATCATGATAAAATTATAAAAATATCATTATTACCAAAAAGGCGGTCTGTCGCCTGGAGTGCCCGCTCCTTTCACTGTGTAGTATTTACTTCACAGAATTAATTACGTGGAAGTGTACTTATGTCCATAATTCTTAACTACCTACTAATAAAACTCCCAAGTGTTTTATTACGGTCTTATCACATATGTTTGAAGGCTATACAGTGATCATTATTCGGAACCACGCTTTTAAACTTAAAGCTAAATTCAAAATTATGATGTACTTTTGTTTTTGGTACAATATAAAAGAAATAAATGAATACTATAGAATTCGTTTTCATTTTTATCAAATCATCACCAAAATATTTGATGTCAAGTAAAAAACGCCGATTTCAATTGCGAGCTTTTAATGCTAAATTTGAGGAAAATCTCCAGAAACGATTGGCATTATTATTTTCACATTATTTCATTTAAAAAATAAATAAATTTATAACAAATCGTTACACAACGAATCCGCGCGTCATTTCACAAGTGAGTGCCACAGACACTCTGCCCTCATAACATCGCGCTGACGTTCACTGACTCGCAACGACTATTTACAGATACATGTTTACGTCGTCGTCACCATTTTCCACGCTCATTTATGAACTTTGAACAACACTACAATAACCATTGTATTGCGCTTACTATTAAAATGATAGTATGTCTGTACATACTATCATATCTGTATATGCCTCAGTAAGTCATAGTTTACAAATAAATCGCCAATATCATAATCAAAAATCAATAAATGACGACTAATGGTTATCACGACATCAACACCTAAATAACCAAAACTGAACATAAAACTCATTTTGAAATTATGCTGCTGTAGCTTTGTTTTTGGTATAATATGAGAGAGTTAGTTTTATTTTGAAATTAGTCAAAGTAGATCAGAATCTGCTCGAATTTAGAAGGCATACAGCATAGTATAAAAACCATTTTTGCTTCCTTCGTATTACTAAACACATTTATACCTTGAACATTCGGTGAATTTAAACAAAAACAAGCAATAAACAATAAACAGTGTCTTTGATTACTCCACCTGCCGTTCTTAGGTGATAAAGTGGAAAAGAAAATTTAGCGGTTACTGTAGAGGCTAGTAGCACCTTGGTACTATAATCATCAAGTGAAATCGTTATGTTGATTGCATTAACATATTATGAGACGATACTCCCGACATAACGAACTTAAAAGTGATTTGTAAGGTGGAGGTATTAATTCACTTGGTGCTCAAAACTCTTGTGGAAAGTTCTACCTAAGTCCTACTATGCAATTAAAATCAGAATAGCATAACAGCACAGACTAACTTTACATCGTATTGGAAGGTAAACGAAAAAAATATTGGAAAAAACTTATGTTACCGGATTTGTATTATGAATAATAAAGTTTTCAAAGTTGCAACAAAAAATAGAGTTTTTAATTCTGTACCAACTAACACAAGTGTCAGTTATGTGTCCGTGTCCTGAGTGTGTATTAACATGTAAGTAAAATCGCCTTGGGACTTATAGAAACAACCTTACAGCTGCTTACAGGTGGTTGTAGAGTTATTTGATAATAAAATATCGTACGAAAATGGTCTCTAAATAGTAAAAGATAGTACAAGTCCACCAAATAAAACTAATATGCATTTTAAATTAATAAATAGATTTAAATATCTTCGTTTCATTAGCAAAATTCTTCATAGTGAAATACTTATGGTGGTATGAGCCTGATCTAAATAAACAAATAAGCGGTATTATGAATAACATTACTGTTCTTGACCAATTTTATGTACGAATCAATAACAAGTGCTTATCTATATTTAAACTTAACAGAGACGTAAAAAATATGTACACAAAAATATGACGCACATAAAATATTACGATCGGCCAGTAAAACTTCCTTTCCACTCACATTTCAATATGTTTGTTTTATAATTTCAGATCTTGTGTTTGTTTTATAATTTCAAATGCGTAGGTATCTCCTTCAGTTGGTTTCAAGATTGTAATTACAGTATTAGCTTTGGTAATCTTAGTATGCAGTAGGTCTGTCTATTATGGTCTAGTTACAATCATCTTTTACTCTAGGTAATTAAGGGTTATAATCGTTTTTAAATTTGTAAATTATATATAGGTGCGCAAGGAGCTATAAATTGAATTTGTTTGTTTGAGACAACCGTCGTATATCATGTAATTTTTAATTTACACATTGTAGATGTTACGCAGGAAATTGGAAATAATCTTACATAAGTAAGATGTACATTAAACTTACATTAGATAAACCACTGTTAAGCATGATTTTTCATTTGATTTCGAGATTACCCTGTGAAATTCAAACCATTTTATTAATGGAGGTAAACATTTTATAGGTACGTCTACAGGTAAGACTGTCCGGGGGGTCAAGCCCCGGCAATGGCATACTCCCTAAAAACCAACGTGTCCCGCTGATCGAGGCTTGACGTATGACAGGGTACCTTTCACAATCATTGGCATGTGTCCAAGACTGTTCGATTCTGTCCGCTTCCGGGCCCACTTGAAACTGCGTATCATCTAAGCAATAATTACAAATAAGCGTGTACGACGTGAGTTGTCAATTGCGGAAATCGGCGAGAACTTATTTTTTTAAAGGTTATTTTGCTATTCGAGGCAAAGGGAAATCCAATTATATATAATAAGAGCTCAATAAAATTGGTCTAACCCTTGTTGAGCAATAAATGATTATTTTTTATGGAGATAAAAACATAACAACGTTGACATTAAAACATAACCAATAGTAAGTACATTTCGATACAAGTAGGGAAAGTATGTCATTTCTTAACGAGTCCCTGTTTATCGACCCAAGCCGAAGTGGACGGGTGGAAATGACAATTTCGCACTGCATCGAACAACGTTTTGAAATAAATTTTCGAAAGAACAAAACATCGAAAGAAAAACAGAACGATCATTGGACAATTAGTAATTGATATTAAAGCTTGAGCAATTTTTGAGAGTTACGTGTAAACGTTTGTAAATTCATGTATCAATAGTATTTTGTAAAATAGTTATTTCATAAAAAGAAATGTTTTTTATATAAAAAACCTCCTTTATGTATTAGAATGTTATGATGATGATGGAAACAAAAAACACAATTGCGGAAAAGAAAAACTTTCCGCGCGATAAACACATGGAAAAGTCAACTATTTAAGCAAAGGTATTACAGATAAATAATATAAATATATTATGATAATAGTCTCAGTAAATACATACACCACAACACAGTTTAATTTAAGGAGTCTAATTCCACTTAGAGAACTTAATCTATATTTTAATTTGCCAGTTTTCTAAAAGCTTGCACGATAAGTGATATGGAATGTTGATTGTTTTACTTTTGCAGTTTAAGCTATTATTAAGCAGATATTTTTTCTATTCTTAACTAATTTTTAGTAGGATTGATCTTCTCGATGACAAAGGATGGTTTGCGGAATAAAATTATGTAAAAAACCGTTTTTAGCGAACATAATTTTGATTGAATATAAAGTAAACATAATGTAGACATTTGTATGCGTTATAACTACTTTTATTTCAATAATAATACTACTGCTTACATATTTTGTTCAAAGTCAAATCAAAGGTTTCATTTATAAGTCATTCGTGTTTGTTTCTGGTTGGTATTGATAATTCATTGTTAATTTTTTTAGTTCAGTTATATCTTTGTTGTTTTATTAGTTATATTAATAGACATAGTTACTTTCAATTTTCTATGTATTTTTCTGTGTATTTTTGAGTTACAAGTAAGATCTAAATTACATATGGAAAACGATATAATTATAGTTATGATTTTGATACGATAATCATGGAAACATGTTATAAGTCACGTAGGCAATACTACTAATTAAGATATTAAAATGAAGAAAAATAATTATTTATTTAGTCCTTTGTGTAATAAGATACAATTGATATCCAAGTTTATATAAGATTTTTTGCGAAGAACGTTTTGTTTTAAAGGTTTGTAGCCGGTTTTCACTTATCGACTTCTTTGCTATTAATTTTAGATAGACCGATATAAATATAGTTTAATCACGTTTAAAACTAGTAGTGGTAAGTATAGTTGGTGATAAAATACACGTTGATCGAAAAAATAAATATGAAAAAAATACCAATCATATACTGCGAAAATTGCTGCCATTAATAATATCTCCTCGCTGTTAATATATTCGAAGTACTTTATAAAGCAAGAATATGAAATTACATGTTATTTTACATTATTTAATGCACTTGCATTAAAATAGTAAAACAATTTTAACGACATGTTTCTCTTAAAATTAATATATTTTGTTACCTTTAGGGTCTTAAACGTTTAAATTTGGCGAGAAGTCTCAGTAGGTTTCCCTTACAATGAAAAGCAACATATTAAGATTTTAAATGTTTTTTATCTTTTGTAAATACTTGATACAAAGACATTTGACAAAGAAGTAACTAAGTATGGTGGTACTATGTACGTATATGAATAATAAAATGTATTTATTTACTCTTCACATACTTGCATCAAATAAACTCCTACGTTAGGTATATGCGAAGATTAACAGATGACTTAAATAGTTTTCAGATCGGACCTGTAATGTTATAGGGCTCTGATTCTGATACTATAGACGTTTTTTTCTTAGGAGGCTCTGTCAGGCTAGAAACAAAGGTGAAGGATTTGCAGATAATGTGTAATCAATAATAAAGTAGTTACTAGTTTGAAAGACTACTAGAATGCGTGCGTTGGACAAAATATACACACACATTATATAATATAATAATAATATATAATGTATATTAATAATAATTCATAATTATTATTAATTTGTTCGCGTAAGTAGGTACAACTATTTTTAATTCGTTTTATGAAAGGAACACATTTTACATTTCCAAGTTTATTTCCTTAAAAGACAAGCTAGTAACTAAGTAATGACTGTCGTATACACATTATCTATTTGTTATGCGGATATCTTCGATGGTCGTAGGCGCGTGCTCGGCTTTGATAGCGGGGGTCACAGGGTACTCTTATAAGTAACTGTCCCGCTCCACTTACGTACATTGTTTTGTCAGCTATAGATGCGCCGGCGCTGTTTTCTGTACAATCTCAAAATTTAGTGATATATCAAATATAACGCAAAAATGCCGTGGACTAGTACTAACAGGTAATTAATGGAATAAAAGTGATTTACCATACATGTAACTTGATTTAATTTTTTTGATGAAATTGAATTTGTGTGATTTAAAATCTATTTAAATTCTTTAAGACCTGTGTCAGTGATATCATAATTTCTGGTTGAAGGTAGGGCGTTTTGTGATATTCATTTCTGAGGAGAGTTTAAAATGAATTGTAATTTTTCAGAATATATGTGAAACCTTCGAACACGAGTACAGGGGAGACCACAGTAGACTCAGGAGCAGGACAAATAGCCGCCTTCTCAGCTCAAACGGCCGCTACCGATACTGGCGGTCGCTTCGAGCTATGTGACCACGGCTATGGCAAAAGCTCCGTGAAGTTACTGCACGTGCACCGCGACGTTGACTACCACACTATTCGCGAGTTTGAAGTTTCCACCGAACTGAAGCTCATCTCAGAAAACGCATACGTGGTTGGCGATAACAAAGAAGTAGTCGCAACCGACTCACAGAAAAACACAATCTATCTGCTAGCCAAAAAGCATGGAGTCAAAACTCCTGAGGAGTTCGGTGCAGTCGTCGTGAATCATTTCCTTTATATGTACAAACAAATTGTGTCTGCGAAGTGTAAAGTTGTGGAATATCCATGGGAGAGGCTACAAGCTGGTGTCCCTCATAACCATGCCTTCGTATTCTCTCCATCGGCCACAAGATGGTGTGAAGTTTCGCAAACTAGACATGGTGAGGAAGTTTTTTTGTAAAGATGAGAATAACGATTTTCCTTTTTATTTTGTGATCTTATAGTGACATATATATGTGTTAGTGAGGTTCGTACCTAAACCTACTCATCTTGAAATAGTCATATATATAACACACAACACATTTAATGTGGTTTGTACCAAACACATTCTCTAGACCTTCAAGGAATCTGCTTAGTTATGTAATATATATATACACACACACACACACACACACACACATATATATATATATACTAAGTTGTTATTAAAAATTGAAGAATTTATTGGTAAATACTCATACGTTTTAGTTTACCACCTAACTAATTAAATGGAAACATTTACCTTACAGAAGAATTAAATAATTACATTAACATAGGTAGGTTTTGGAATGATAAAGTATGTACCAAACGCTTTCTATATGTAGTAGCTTAATGCAAATTTTGATGAAAAAAGAATAGTTTTTCTGTCACACCAAGGAAACAACGATATTTCTACAGAATAATGAAGAACACACAAAATATAGGTTTTTCGGATATTTATTTAATGTTAATATTAAAATAAGTGTTTTATGATGTTGTTTTTATGTTTGGACAGAGGCCGTAGTAGTGAAATCAGGACTAAGTGGCCTGCGAGTGTTAAAGACCACACAGTCAGCATTTGTCGACTTTGTACAAGATGAATACACGACACTTCCCGAAGCTGCTGAAAGAATTTTTAGGTATTTTTATTACATTTTAAGAGTTACTGCACACACAGTCATAGACTGCTCGTATATCATATTTATTTCTTGCTATGGGCCCAATTCTCAGAAACCTTATATAAAATTGTAAAAAATAGTATTAAAATAAAAATAAACAATGATCTTGAGCAAATAGAGGTCTTGTTAAAACTTAAGGTGTTCTATATAATAAATGTGTGGCCCTAAATATTGCTTTTTGGGTAGGAGATTGATATGTTTTATTTATATTGTAAAAAAATGCTATGCATGGTAAAGGCTATTTTAAAGGGGTTTTAAACATGGTAAAACGGTTCACTGTTCTGTTTTAAGTAAGCGAATAAATTATTTAGTTGTTGAATCTCGTGCTCAATATGTTTACGGGAAAACTAAGTATCAAGTTATTATATGAATTTCTGTAGAAGAAGTATTGAAAATTTATTTTTATATTCTCAAATAGTACTGTGGTGGAAGCCGAATGGACGTACGACAGTATGCGAACGGCAAACTTCGACAACGCGTGGCTCACAGTCAAGGATGCTATTTTAGACAAGTTCGCCGGACCTCCTGACACTGGTGTTTATTCACCATCGGTCCAACACACCTTATATCAAGCAGAGAAAGTAGTTTTAGAAAAAGTACCTGAGGTAAGTAATCCTTTTTAACAATACGTTTCGCGATGTTTTGTTTTTAAGAGACATAAAAGTTATTATTAGTTGTTTATGTTTTCGATCTTCTTTGTAATTTTTTTCGTTGTGGTTTCTTCCATGGCAATCAGAAATGTGTCATCAGCTGAGATCGGTCTTATTTTATTACCGTAGGTAAATGTGATTTCCAGTCATCAATAATAAGCATTGAAAGCTTTTATTTATTATAAAACAATAATACAATTCAACGAACAAACTTCTTTTTCCGAAATGAATGTATTATAAAATATAATAGCTACGAATTATTGACACTATCAATACAACTGTAAATTAAATTGAATTATAATTTAGTTAATAGTAAGTTAATAGTGTAGTCCCTTAATAGTAAGTATAAAAAGTAAGTCCATTAATAACACATTATGCCCATATACAAATATGTCTACGTGATACATTAAGATTTGAGGATGTTAGTAATTTGTTATCGTAACTTGAGTAAATAACATGATATATTGCCGAGTAGCACCGAGTCGAGACGCGTGCCCGTATTTATTAGCGAGTTACTAATTTTAAACGGATACTGATCATAAATCATCACGTACTCACTCGGTACTTTTAGTTAGTGATACTTCATAATGATAGTCGATATAATATTTATGCCATTATCTCAAACGTTTATAAACCAATATATATGTAAGTAACAAAGGGCGGGTGGTTGTCAAGTCATGTGACTTCGAACAAGGAAAATACAATGTTTATTGATCTTCAGACAGTCACTTATAATTATTATTTATTTGAATATATTCAATGCGTTTATAAGTTAAAATGTCAACAGTTATCGATATAAGAATCAGTATAATAGCAATAGCATATTACATATTGTTATCATTGGATCAGTCAAACACTTTCAATCAATATTCCAACCGTTATAACAGTTCATCTTAACATTGCGATAAGTCGGACGTATAATAAAATGTCTAGAAAAAAGTATAGAATGTTATTCAACTTAATGGACTACATCATTTTACTTAATGCTAGAAATTTTTGCACTTTGCTCTGAATTTTAATGTTAGTCTATATACATTTCACTGCTGGGAACAGGTCTTCTTACATAGGAGACATACGTGAGGAGGTTGGGCCATAACCACCACGCTGGCCTGGTTGGTAGATGAACGTCATAGACGTAACGGCCGATACCGATGGCTTATCGTGCCTTCCGAAGCATGGAGGAGCTCAAGATATGAAATTTTGATTGACACAAACCACAGCGAAAGTTGCTTTGTTTTCGTCATCGAAACCATAGCACTCGAATTACAAGGCCTACGAGATCCTCACTTAATAGAAATTATCAACTCTGATTTAGTTTGGATACGCTGAACTAGATTAATAGTTTTACGACTAATTATTAGTTGGTTAATGCGCTGTTCGTCGAACTAAATGGTTAACACTTAATAGCATACAAATGACGCAGTTAATTGGCAAAGGCTATCAATATAAACCAATTTGTTTAGAGCCAGTTCCGACCTTAATTTTGTAAACAACACGTTTGAAAATTGCGTTATTATTTTTGCGTGTTCACTAAATGCGCAATAACTTTGGTTATAAAGCTACTTTCCCTGGAATTTCATTTTAAATTGGTTTTTTGTTATTGCAATATGATAAATTAACATAGAATTAATTATACTGTTGCTACAATTTTATCAATAAATATTTGTTTACTACACCAAGACAGTAGCTTAGTGATATCCAAATATGTCAGGAGACATTCCCAAAGACTGAATTTTTCTTAGATGTCACTTTACATTTCAGCGTTGTGTTAAATCTATACAGTTAGACATAATTATTTAAGTGCTTTTCTCTTTGTCATCAGATAACTTGGGTAAAAATGACAATGCCCAACAAGCATTACCTAAATATTGACCTGTCGAAGTTTCCTGCCAACGTGACGAAAGGCGACCCCAGACACCACATCTACCAGCCAATTGACAAGCCAGCGGGTCTCATCTACGCTCAGCTGCGCCGGAGACCCAAAAGTCACTTGTGACCTTAACAATTAAGTTTTTAGTCTTCGAACTGCAACCTCTTCAGACACAGAAGCAAGTCAGACTTGGAGCTACTGAAGTTGTTGATGTTATTAAATTTTAAGTGAGCCTTCTCGCCATTATGTGACGTTAGCAAATCTCGTAGTTTGATTATGTATAGTTTATTTGCTTGAGTGTGGCTTTTATGTCAAAATCAATTACGAATTGTTTGATTTTATATGAAAATTAACTAGCAAAATGGTTTTATAAATTATAGCACTTCGAAATAAAAACTCGCTACATTTTAAACAGTTTTTGATAATTCTTTGTCAAAACATTATAAAACATGTTTTGTTTCTATTATGATATATAAAAAATAGTAATTAGATTAAAAAAACTATACTGCTTTTCAAGTGCTATGATGCTACGTACCAAAGTAATAAGAATATCTATATACTTATAAGCGACGTAATTATAACCTAAGTCATGTTAATGTTCAATTGTATAATCTTCTGTATCTGTATATTTGTGTTAAAAAAAGGTTAATTTATAATAGATTTTGAACTAAAAGTAATTAGTTTGACGAACATATACTAAGAGTACTTTAGGCTACGAGAGATGTGCTACGATCTACGCCGTAGTACGTCCTAATTATGTTCATAATGAAACGAAAAATGTATATACAAAATAGTTTTAATTAGTCATTAAATGGGAAAGTGGCTGTGTTAATGCTTGACTGACTGTATTTCAATGTTTTAATTAAAAAATATTAAAATCTGTCAAGCTATATACTAAATAAAAAAATAAATGCTCATAGTATTAATTGTTATTTTATTTTTATTTTTTAATGTATTTTTTTACCAAAGTTGCCCATTTTTATCTTATGATTGTGATAGCTACCGAAAACAATTCGTCAAATCCAGTTTAGTTGAGTTCCACACGTCTATTGTTAAAGCACAAATCGTCACTTTAACGAGGTACTTAGTACCTACTAACGATTGTAGTAGGTACTAAGTACCTATATTCTAACATGGATCAGCAAAAAAAGAAATATTATTTAGATACAACAAAATTTTGTGATGTCATATAAATTTTTCAGGAGTCATACAAGAGTTATACAAATTTATGACTGACAATAAGTACTTAAGTTTCAATAGGGTTTTAATTTGCGCTTGGGTTCAGTGCCAATAAGCTTCTCAATATTCGTCTGATAGAGGCAGGATTGCGACATATATATGTCTGGCCTACCAATATACTTAGAGAAGATTTTATAAAGAAAATATAAAACATTGACATTGTTTTATATTTTCTTTATAGAATCTTGAGAAAACATAAAATGCATGTTTGACGTAAAAGAAGGATATACGATATATATCAGTGTAAATAAATTTTATTAACAATTAATTTATTTCAACATTAGTAATTTCCACAAGAAATCTTATCGTAAGGTATATTTTTGGAAAAGTAAATAAAACAAAAGATTAATTTTATGAACAATTATATTAATTAAAAGTTGTAACTTACTTTCACTACATTTATACACTTTACAATGTTTTCAATACTTTTTAAATTATAATACGCGCAACCGACACATCCAAACGTGATCTATTAACATATTATATAGGTAAACAAGTATATGTAATATTAATTAAAGCATTATTTGTTATACTTGATAAATATTGTCTGACTGCACTGTCTATAAACGTTTCGTTCCAATAATTTTGTCTGCAAGCGCGTACAATTCTTCTACAGTCTGTAAATGTTAAAATTATATTACTTATTTTTGAATATTCAATTTTTCTAACGTAGAAAGGATTCAATTTATAATGATGTGGTGGTGGACTATTTATTAAGAGATATCATTACTATTTATTTTTATACTTGAGAACATATAATCATTTAGGTAATATTGGTTTCTATATTGTCCCAAACCTATCAGCTTCGTATAAATAGTTCTTTATTAAATCAATATGTTCACGATATATGTTCACAATGAGATAAAAATATTGATCTGGCCTTCGATCAAATAATATCATTTAAAAATATTGTTGTGATAATGTTTCATATTAAATAAAGGGATATTTAAACTTATTAGCGTGCTTTGTTTTAAGTAGAAGCATTCTTTATGTTTTTCATTGGGTACGAATAAATAATCTGTAGATAATCTGTACAAAATGGAGTTTCACCCGTAATGACATGTGTTTTTCGATAAAGGGGCTCATCTTATCTTTTGTTATATTAATAAGAGTATTACAAGTCAAGTAATGCAGCTTTTATCTATCTTCATGTAGTTATCTACGCATGAAATTATAATATTTATCTTATAAGCATCATGAAACGTTAATCGGCTATTAACTTGTCTATTAACGTATATGGCTTATGAAATTGTACTTAGGTGTCACATACGTGAGTGATTATAATGTTTTGGTGTAAACGAGAGAATATATTTTTGAAATCACAATACTGTTGTTCATTTTAGTGTATTAGGAAGAAAATATTTGGCACCTTACCAAACTTCTTTAACAGTTTTTATAAAAATAATACAAAAAAAACTACAAAACTAAACGTACGTGTAAACTACGTAAATCTCCTTAGCTGGAAATGATAATACGCGCTAGCTTTCTACGAATTGATTAGTAGATGTTACTGACTTATTATTGAAAGCTAATATTGCACTTGTAGTTACTGCAAAGCACGTAAATTGCTTTTAATTGTTATTTATGTTAATTGTTATTATATCATTTTGTTTGTTTAATTATTTATTAATCAACTTGTTTGCCAAATATTGAAACGATGGAAAGTAATAATTATTTGTTCTTGATAATAATAGACAATTACATAACCGATATTAGTGCATGATATTGGCATAGAACCATTATCATTATTTATGTTTATAAACATGATATGCACTATAAAACATGGACAAATAAACATGATGATAGCGGAGAGACATAATAATACTAAATGATTACCTAAAAAACTAATTAATAATAAAGAGTTTTTTTTCATGATCTTATCATAAATTTAGAATAATATTCCTTTGATTGCCTTTTCATCCATGACTTTCAACTCAATAAAGCTTAGTTCTGTTCCCATAGTGTGAGCTTAAATCGTATGGAGACGTTTCGGCTGTAGTTGTGTTCAGCTGATAATCGCATATATAAAAAATCGTTTTCAATACTTTACAACAGAGGCAAACATGATCGAGACGGTTCAATTCGAATGAAGCTTTCACTAGGGGTACTGTTACCAGAGAAGTTTAAAATATGGTTGGAGCTTTACTGGCTTGTACAGAAATATTAAGTTATGAAAGAAAGAAAGTAATAAATTTATTCAATGTCAGAAAATTTGTATGACAAAAAAGTTACGTGATGTCTCAATGAGATCTAATATCTTCTTAATTTTCATAATAGATTTTGAACGTTGATTTAAGTCAGTAAGCACAGCATTTTGTATTTGATAACGATGAAGTATGTTTTCTAAGACCCGATGAATCATTAGTGTCACGCACTAGTAACGAAACATGCACTAAGTAAACGCGAAATCTGCATATCGATATACGGGACGGCTAGTCAGGTCTATACTGAGTAGTGCACCATTTGGGCCAGGGGTCAAGCCAGGCTGGGATATATCTAGCTAATACCAGTTGATCACGAGCCGACACTGGCTATCGTGTAAACAAATGATACACACCTAAACCGTTAACTAGTGCACCGAGAAAATTATTACTGTGTCCACTGCTAAAAATATCACGTCGAATAAATTATACAAACATTTTTAAATCGATTTATGTTAATCGATAAGTATCATATGGCTTGTTATTGCTGACACTCACAGCTGCTGACATTCAAGATATTTTTATTTTACACAAAAGATCTGCGTGCGCCGCTTACGAACTCAAGTCACGTGATTCACTCGAAGATTTATTTAAAGAAATTAATATTTTCACTATAGCTTCTTATAGTCACAGTTCAATATATATGATGATATCTATTAAGCTTACAAATATTTGAAGTTTTTTAAAATGTAGTTATTCTTATAGCTGTAACACTAAGAATAAAAATAAGGGTATCACATCATATAAATAATATCATGGGGAAAGTATACACATACATAAACATACAAATACATATATATATAAGTTACTGCTTTCACACACCTTTTATTCTAAATATGCGTCTATTTTAAATAAAATTTAGTGTTAAAATACCAAGTACTATTAAGATAATTTTAATTTTATATGAAAACTATATGTATGTGAAAACTTAAAAATAAAAAATAAAAATTATTAAACTTTGATTTGACTTATATACATTGTAAAACGTTATATTTCTTTACTCGTATGTTTCTGTGATTAAAAATGTTTGAAATGTTATTTTCTCTGATTTTATATTACTTTTATTATTGACTGTGAATTTTAACAAATCTTAATGACGTGTAAAGTGAGGATCAAATGTTCCTCGTAGACGAATAGTTCATCATTAGCTAATTATATACTTTTGTACTATTATTTTATTGTATTAAATTACTGTATTTAATTAAAATGTTGGTTTCCTACTTAACTAATAGTAGTTAATTGTCTAGAATAAAATTATACGAAGTTGACAAAGATAAAACTGGTTTTTTCTAGTTAATTAGCAAGGACTTGGAACTTTGATAACATAATGAGGAGTTTAATTACCACAAGCAAGCAAGTCACTTTTTGTTTAATAACAAACAAACATTACTAAATTTGTGTGGTGACTGAATACTAATTCAAAATAGCGCTACAGTCGACGAGGTGGTAAAGCGGCCGTAAATTATTTTAATTACATTTTTTTCATTTGTTTATATATTTTACCATAAATTGAAACTAGTGAAAAATTATGTTCGCCCCACTCAATGCTTTGATATTGAAATCAAAAACAATTAATTCATCCTATTTTAGGTTACTGTTTTTGTTTCCACAAAACAACGTTTTATTGAGCTAGATAACTCGAGTGAAAGTAAGTATTAAAAGTAAATGACTAACTCACCGTAAGGTTTTTAAGCGTTTTAACATCATTTGTTTCGTATTTCAGGAAAGCGAACTGCTCATCAGTGAAGCGCACGCCTTTCTCGATGTCGATTTGTTTTTGCTCTTGAAGCTCCTGGTGGCATCGCGATAGCAGCTGCTCAGGTGTCAACTGTTCAGCTTCTTCTTCTTCAGCGCCAGCTTCGGACTCTTCATCCATTGACTATAAAAAAAAGATGAAGTTATGCGTTAGATACACGTATATTTTTAGGATATTACCTATAGTGGGCGATATAATAATATCAACTATAATTTTTTTAAATTAATACCCATATCAGTAACTTATTAAACACAAAGGAGACATTAAAAGACACCGCCAGACATCTGTTTTATTATATAGAATTAAACATTTTCATTGTTAATTATAAATATTATTTAACCCAAAAAAACAAAAGTTAAAATAATACTTAAGACTGTTTTACATTCAAACGTTGTTTAGAATTAAACGTTAGTTTTAACAGACATTTAATTAGCTTTTTAACGGGCTAATTAACAAAATGGCGGACCAAATCATTATTATGAACATCAGTGTGAATGTTTATTATAGTTTGTGGTTTTATTAGTGTGAAATAATGAAATATTTTTACACTGTTGACTATCTAAATAATTTAGAGCAAGATCTAGCAAAAATCGTGCACGAAAATATTATCATCAGTACCCCTAGTGTGTTTCAATTGTATCGAGACGTTTGCGATCATAGTTGCGTTCAGCTGATAATCGCATATATAAAAATTGTTTCCAATACTTCACAACAGAGCCGCTGCTGTCGCTTCCATACAGTTTGTCAGTCGACGACAAAACCGATCGAGACGTTTCAATCCCAAATTACAATTACTGATCGCGCAATAGGCTGGGGTACTTAGTAAAGCTGAATTGAAATACTTTACTGTTTTTTTAACTTTGTAGTGACGAGGTTCCTATAGGAAAAAATTCAAATTTTTAAGTCAACGGATTGTGGTGGATATGCGATGCAGTGCAAATATATAAGTTTCTTATATTAGTTAAAGTGATATCTGCAATGTTATAAGTTCAGCCTTATAAGTATTTTAGTTTTGATAATCGTCGGGGATAGTACGAATCCTAACTAGCATTGGATAATAATATTTCTGATAGAATATAGAACCTTTCCGTTATCCAGTACCTATAACGCAAGCTCTGAAGGAAGTCATTATTAGCGTATAAGTTAAGTTAGGTATAAATAAAATAATTATCTTGTTGATAAACTAGATATAGTGCAGATACGCGTCCTTTACCCATGGTAGATTCTTGGATTAACATACCCAAGGAAATACACCTAAATTCAAAGAGCATTCAATTAATTATTAGCTGTTTATCAAGTTACTTACTTGGTCAAAACGTTGCGACGCTTTCAGCTTTCTGTAGTAAGCGTCAGCTCGTTTTTTGGATGCTCGCGCTACCTCCCTGTTGACCATTCGCCAGAAGACAAATACGGGATGGTGAAACAGTTCCGGAGGACATTCTTTCAAAGGTGTCTTCCCGACAAGAATTAGCCGTTTGAGTCTCTCCATTTCATCGAGCTGAAGGAATAAGCCAAACAGTATTTTAATTTTGATGACTTCTCAAAGAGAATAAATAGTACTCACTAGATAAATATGGAATTCAAACAGCACCCCTATTAAAAAACTTTCTGAAATTTTCTATTATGAACTTAGACACCATCTTACATTGACGCATAGCAACAAAAAGTGACAGATAGTGAGTTTACGTCATCCTTATGTTTTTCGATAGTCCTGGTTAATATTCTGAGAATAACTATTAAATTGTCTTTGTATCTAATACGCTAGATGAAGAGAAAAGAGAGTAATGGGAAACTGAAATGAATTTCATGTTGGTAGAAGTTTGATTGGAAACTAGTTCCCTTAAGTGTTTTAGAACATTTTGTAGAGTCGTATACAGAACTATTGATCTGGTCTGGCCTAGATTTATCTATGATATATGACAGTTTATGTATAGGCACGTCAAACTTAGTGTAACATTACATCAAGTT
Organism: Acentria ephemerella; assembly: GCA_943193645.1. NCBI lineage: Eukaryota > Metazoa > Arthropoda > Insecta > Lepidoptera > Crambidae > Acentria > Acentria ephemerella. The sequence goes on along the minus strand of OW971875.1, from coordinate 4,480,311 downwards.
GATTTTCGTAATATTAAATAGTAAGTAAGAAAGAAATTTTGCTAGTTAAAAGTAAAAATTCTTCAGTTTGATAATTCAAATAGTTACAACGAATTTCTTTGGAGCAGACTATTTATATAAGGCACACCAAATATTTTTAGATATAAATACTGTTACTGCACATTGATCAAATCTAATTTTATGAGTTTAATCCTTGGCGTGGCGGTTCGAGCGCTTTAGTTTAGATTACGAAGATAAAACAACATTCGCCATGTCTGGTCCCTGAATGGGTCAATATTGCTTGTCACGGTAACCGCCACCGTCACTCACCAATCTGCATTGGGTCAGTTTGGTTTTTAGGGTTTATTATTAGGATAAGGTTTAAAATGTGTTGATGTTGGGGTTGTTAATACACTTACAACTCTACTTGAGATCCTCTTGTTGAGGTTCTCTTCATTGACTTCTCGAATCCTATCTTCTAGATCATTCATGTAACTCTTGTCTGTCAACTTGACCAGGTTTGAACCCATGTGCTTTTCGAGCCGCGCCCGAACATGTGGGTGGGCGAAGCTAGAACAAACAGTTGTTATCAAAATTGATTGGAATAATAATGCATTCCTAGGTGATTTCCTAACTTCTAAACTCAGACTTCTTCCTAAATCAACATCCTAGCAAAGATCCAGTAATAATTGTTACACAGACTGATAAATTTTTATAAACACAGGCATCACAAAACATCGTAGGTAGGTCGAAAATAAAAGGTCGTAGTTCAAAAAATGACGGGATTAAAACATTCCAAATACTTCCAAGGTAGGAGGGTGCAGTAAACACATAGTAGTAAGTTACACAAGCGGTAGTACACGGTCTCGTATATTAATTGGAGCGCGCTGTCCACAAGCAAAATGCATCTTTTGCAGAGCGTTTCAACGTTACATCTAATATCCGTGTAATACTTTGACTAGAACAAAGATTAGTCTAATGGAAATTTTATACCCAAAACCAGAAGAATACATGCGTCTCCTGACCGGAGATATAGTGAAAAAATATTGATGTTGTTGAATCATAAGAAGAAATATGAGTTGCAATGTTTATTTTCAGTTTACAAAGAAAATTTGTTCAAAGCTTTGATTCGTAACGATCGTAATTTATAAGATTATAAGATTTCAGTGAATATGTAATATACATATTATGTATGCGACCAAAATATCAAAGTGATTTTGGTCCTTGTAGTAATAATTATCTTAACTAACATTATTGCTCCACGTAATATAAACTGCATAAATGATTATGATCCAGTGATGTTATTCAATTGTTATTTACTGTCCAATGTAACTAATTGCAAATAATTGTAACAAAACTTTCAATTAAGCCATTGTATAGTGAGTATTGATAGATAAAAGGTAGATTATGTAGTGCAATTGTTTCACTAGTGTTAATGTGCAAGTAATGTGCTGGGATGGTTAAGTACAAGAAATATTGCTCTAATTTCAAATAATTATAAAAAGCAAACTATTATGACCTTTATTCGTAAGTATAGAAACTGGCTCTGTTCGTATAGCACGAAGAATTCGAGAAGGGTTTTGTCTACAACGAAATGTAATTTCTCTTGGACATGCGATTAGCATTAGAAAAACGACATTTCAATGCAGACAAAACTACTTCTTGTTCGATATTCTACACACCCAGAATATATGTAGAGTCATCGTAAACGGAAGAATATACTAATATGTAAAAAAAACAGTATAAAGTTGCGTGCTCACCGGCGCGAGGGCGGGTTTACTTGGTCGCCAGGTGCCGTTTTAGCAAGATATTTGTTCTGGAGAGGTAAACAGCTCCGTCCACAAGGCGTGTCGATGTGGAGCTGGAGTTTCGGCTAGGTGCTCGTGTAATAGTTGAGACCTTTATTGTGGGTGCGATGGGCCTGGCACGGTATGGCACGACCCCGCCGACACCACATACCAATTTCCATGTAAAGCTGTTTACACATTCGCCTCTCGGATACTTTTCTATTGCGTATTTTTGTTCCTAATTAGCATGTTTTTTTACTAATAATGACTACAGTCTGCGGAGTCTTTGGCCCGCATTTTTTTAAATTTAGAAAACTATTTTATTTAGTGTGTTTAAATATATAATATATTCCATTATTGGTAAATGTGAGAAATATATCTGTGGTCAAAGTGGTGTCAAAAAAAATCATTGGTTCACATGCTTTTATATGCATCGTATTTAATAGTAGGTATTTATGTAAGTTAACTCATTTAAGCGTTAATTCTTCATTAAGACATAAGTTTTCAATAACTTTATCTAATTGAACAGTTTGACAGTTTGTATGCAATATTTGACCGTTATTTAAAAGAAAAAAAAATTGATTATAAGTACACGTAGATTAATTTCAGAGCCAATTTTTTTGTTTTTCCCTTGAAATATATCATAAACCTATAATTTTTCTCCGATTCTCTCAGATGCTTCATAAATCAACGGAGAAAGAAAACTTTAAACTGTTCAACTTTGCATACCCTATCTTGATTTATCAACTTTCTGTATTGTTATTGGTAATGATCAAAATCTACATTAGTTTGTGTACACAGAGCTTTATATTACGTGACTATTGAAATTTTGGGTAGTTGTCATACATGACACAGGAATGGCTGCCGCCGTCGAACTATACTGCCATTGCATGAAGGTGCATTGATTTAAGATTGAAACATTTGAAATTTTTTATATTTCCTTTACTTAATTTTTATACAACGAGTTTTGCCCATTAAATCGGTTGATGTGTAGTAATTGTTTCAATAAAATCATCCATTATCGTGTATGGCAGGGATTTTCACGAAGGGCGGGGCTCTGTAAAAGCTGGTGTTTGATTTCGCAGCTACAATAAACTGTTAGACAGGAGTTAATTTTAAGTCTTATTTCACCTTTAGCAATAGTGTAAATTTCAATCCAATTGAACTAATTTGACAGCTACAATAAGACTACAGAGGCTATTAAGTGATGCTCAGGTTGAAAGTTTGGATTTTTTTGTCCTCTAATTCCTTTAAGCAGAATGATATAAGATCTGCAATATATCCATGTTATTGAAAAATCTCTGTGTATAGCAACAATTTCATCACTTCGTCTGGTACAATATATATTGAAAAAAAGATAATATTTATTAAAACTAAAGTTATTTAACGCAATAAAAGTGAAATATCGTTGCCATTTCATACCTACTTCAGACTGGGCCATAAACGTGAAATGGTATTAGAGACATTTTATGTTATGCGTATTCTAATAGATACTGAGGCCTGTTTGATATTACGAACCTTTTAACGTTTCGTGCGACGGGTCACGAACTTTACTACCTGTTGTTCAGTTTTATTTAAATTTTTACAAGTTGAAAGCGTTACAGTAAACGCTTTAAATCAGGCGGTCTGTAGGTATAAAATAGAAGCACCAAAAATAAATATGATTCCTTTAATTGGTTTAACACCTATGTAATTTGTTAATGCCAATAACAACAGTGAAATACTGAAATTCAGCTTACCCACTTTCTCAAAAGGCGAATGAAAATCTATTTAACTAGCCAGTTCACCAAAGTGTGTCAAGAACCTAATAAGCGCTAATATGCGTAAATGCACATATTAGCATAAACACAAAACAATAAAAGGAACTGTAAGTGCATTTCACTCAAGTCTCATTTTCAAACGTATTAATAGATAATGCCTATAAAATGACTATCATGGTTCTGGTTTCTTACATAGAACACTAACGCTTCAGACCGAATATAAACGTCGCTTTTTACACTTGCTTAAATATGACGTATCAGCTAACATTTTTGAAGAAATCTATCTTATTTTATAAATTGGTCGTCAAGCAATTATTAGGTCAAGGGTTCAAAGAGTAGGTATAATTATAAATACTCCATTGGTGTTATCTATTTGGTTGCCGGTAGTTACAAAAACATCTCACAATTAGTATGTGATGCAATACTATATACTTTTGTCAACAATTCTTTATAAGCTAATAAAAAAAATATAAACGGAAATTTACCAAACGAACGAAAACAAAAACTGATAAAACTTCTTTTGATGATTCTTGTACGCTATTTTATTTTCATATACGTCATAATCATTCAGATACTATATGCCTATGGTAAGAATCCTTTCTTGTGTTAAGATACAAATATCTATTAAGTTCATGTTAAATCGGAAAAGAGCTATGTCATCCGTTATAAATGAACAGAGGGACCTTTAACTGAAAAGAAAGAGAGTAAGAAGTATAGATTTATTAAGGTTTTGATTGTCTCTTTGTCAATAGTAATTGATAGAAAAATAGATAAAGCCACAGGCAGAAAAAAGAACAATAAAATTATATTATAATTGAGGTTTTAGAAAATTTCCTTCACAAAACTGTATCTTGAATGTATAAAAACAAAACAAAATTATTTTATTTGCGAATAAAGATCCAAATAGAAAAAGAAAAACATAGAAAAGATTACCTATTTCATATATTTAAATACCTTTATCTTTTTATTCTTAATAGTTATAGACACAATTTTAATTGCTAGCCAAAAGCATATACAATAAAGCGTTGTATATAGATTATTTCTGAAATAAAATAATTTTGATTTGATTTGTTTTATCAATAAAAGATAGAAAACATTTCTTTTATTTACATACATATAAAAAAAATATAACACGCGTGGACATTTATGATAATATGACATGCAAAAAGTGACTGTGTGGACACTTTGAAATTTTGTAATTTTTTTCTTCTAATTTATATCTTCAATGTCCACGCAAAAAATTATGTCTCATAATAATAAGCCATAGGATATAGCAAATTAACAATGAATACAATGGATTTAAGTAGTATTGATATAAAACAAACTTAATTGAATTTATTTTATAAGCTAACTAGTAAACACTCAAGAATCCATAAATATGTATCAAGAAAATAGGCGTGATAAAAATATCATAAAATATTTTATATTCCATATTAAATTATTGTCTTAACAGATCGCGAATGTGCATCATTTCATTGCTTTAAAGTTATGTATACGTGTTATGATATGTTTATAATAACATAAAACATGTTTTATAGTGAATGTACCGTGATTGATTTATTATGATATTTAAAAATAAATGTTTATCTCAAAAAAGCTTATAGTGTTTTCCGGGAATGTATTATCATTATTCTAGAGGGATTATTTTTTCTAAGTAGAACTACTTTTAAAAAATAGAGTAGGATGGCTGAAAAACGTGAAAAGATATATTTAAAACGCTGCTTGTTTAAGCCGTTTTGAGTCTTATTTGTAAAAATATCTTCAGATATATTTGTCTTTTGGCAAATGTTTCTGGTTTCCTCACGAAGGTATGGTGAAGGAAACATACACTATATATACTTTCTATCAATCATATTAGTAAGATATTCTTGCTTCTGCACCATATCGCCCAGCGGGACGAGAGGACGCCATGTCATCACTGCTACTCCCTCGACATGGCCGAAAACCCCCGTTTATTGCCTAGTCTGGCCACAGCGACGCGAGTTATGTGCGGCGTACGGCGGAGATTATGGCGATGGCAGGGGGTGAGAGAATTTGCCAGGCTGTCGTCTGCCCTTCTACAAGTTTCTTCTCATGCGTAAGGAGGCAGTGAAGAGAGAGTAGGAGGTAGAATCTCCAACTGCTTTTCTGGCGTAAACAAGTAGGTGCGTAGACAGACGCAGGACTGAGTGAGCCCCACACACATCCGCCGTTTATAATATTTGACATGCTTATTTCACCTTTTTGCGACAAAATATAAAATTATTAAGTCATATCACACATAGGGCCAATTATTGTGAAACGGGAAACCCGTTTTAGTTTGTATTATAAAGGATTGAGTTTATAGAAAGCATGTATCTAGAACAACAATAATAATTACTCATAATTTATTATTAACATAATATTGGAACAGTATGTGGTATTTTCCTTGATATTTATTTGTATTTCCCAAGAAAAAAGAGAAATTTTAATGATTTACTATTAGTTCTAGGTATATTTATATCGTTAAAATATTTAATTAAGAGATAATTTAGCACTTACTGGATTAAAGAAACCAATAATTAGATATTTTTGGGTCCTGAGCAGAAGAAAACTGTTATCAATAAATCTACAATTTCATTATTTCAAAAAAGTAAGTTCGATGAAAACCTCGTGAAAGCTAAATCAGATAAAAAGATCAAGTATCAGAACTTGGCATACCAGGTTACTGATATGTGGAGGGTGACATCCACTGATATCATTCCAGTCGTAGTCTCAACCAATGGTCTCGTCCCAACTTCTCTTCGCTACCATCTGAAGAGATTAGGACTGGGATGTACCTATTCGATAACGTCAGAATTGTACGCTGATTCGTCTCTCTGTCGTCCTGAGAGTCAGCCGTCTCGCTTCCTCTGCCAAGGGATGAGGCCTCTCCCGTCCCCCTAGCCTTCGAGGGACTGGGAAGAGTTAAAATAGATTTTTAAATAATAATAAATATAATGTGCCTCGTACCTTACCAGCGATGGATCTATAATCCAGGACCAATAAAAATTTAACTGTCTCGAGGTTTCCGTGACTATATGTGACGTATATACTCTCAACGCGGCTCAATAAATTAAATTTTAAGTTCTATGATACCTAAGTCTAGCTTTCAAAATCTAATTAAAGAATCACTTTCTAGCACTCTCATCATATGTTTTCTCTTTTCCATAGCATTTATTGATATAACAACCACTTTGTATAGTTAGAGGATTTATATCGATTAATTAAGCACAAAATTACGCGCCCTTGTGTGTGTGTGTGTGAGTTGTGCGTTAATGTGTGTGGGTGTGTGTGTTTGTACGTGTGTGTTTGTGCGTGCGTGTGTGTGTGCTTGTGCGAGCGTGTGTGCGGTTGTGTATTTTTGAGACTTGATAGAAATAAGTTTACTGATATGATATAAATTATGATTACAAATTATGATTTGATTGTCTACTTCTTTTATTTTAACATTTTAAATGATTAACTAATTTACATATAATTTATAGTATTTCATATTGTAGATACTTCACAGACAAATTTAACAGCTTAACGCAGACGTTGTTTTACTACGCTGTTATACTACAGCAGTATCGGAACAGACAGTTGAAATAAAATTTTCATTCATAGCCAATTCATTAAACGTAAATGTTGAGAAGTAAGTAAATAGAGCCCTCGAGGTTTTTACATTTACCATTAGTCATTAGCATTCAAGTTTATAAAATTCTAAGTGTAGCCTAGCTTTCAACAATGATACATAGCTACTTATTATGTGCCAAAATCATTACTACGGCACAATGCAGCCTTTTCCAATTATATGACTAAATTACAAATATCAAGAGTTTCCATCTATACAAGTTTTAGTTTACGACTGAAATAATTTCCAAAGTGTATTGGTCTACTATTTTTAGGAGTAAGTTCGTCATATTCCTATAGTGGTACCATCATTTGGGTTCGGAACTATGCCCGTCGTTCAACTGTTACGCTCCCAGATCCCGGAGCAATCGAGCGGGCAATAAAAAACTCACTAGCCTCGATACTGGGAATACAGATGAGATATACATATTTGATTGCATCCGGACTACTCTAAAATATTTATAGAGATAATAATTATAGTGCATATACGTAGGTACAAAATTCGCATTTATATGGGGAATGTTTCATTTGCAGCCCTTGATATACTAATATGAAACTGCAATTGTGTAACCGATAATGACTAAGCTTAAGTCTTTATCCACGGTAAACATAGTCAATAAAGGTCCATAAGAGCAAATTAGTAGTAAATTGTCTATGGTGGTTATATATACTGTGGTTATATAGTTGTCCCGTTTCACTTTGTATCACCTACAAGCTACCACTAACGCCATCTATTAAAAGAAACCCGAAGTAGCAATTCAAGTTATGTCAGTTTTAATGTTTGGCATGAAAGTTAGACGATTATCCAGACTAAATTAACAACTTTAAATTATTCCTTGTTTGGCTACTCTTGGAAGTTTTCCCTATTATTACTTTTGACCACCCCTGAATTAAAGCAACAAAACACAATAAAATATATGCAAATCGGTAAATACATAAAATTAAAATTTCGACTAGTTAACAGTTTAGTTTTCAACCAACTAGGTACGTTGTGAACCCACTCTGAGTTCATAGACCTTCTATACAACTGTGAATTGGCCGAGATGATATCACATGCATAATGAAAAACGTTAACAAAGAGAACCGGTAATAAAGTGTTTCATGTTATCAATTTAGTTTGATAAATCTCATAATGAAAAAAAAATCCCAAATAAATAACTACAAAGTAAAATTTTTTCAAATCGGTCTCACTGTTTTTGAGTTTTAATGAGACTAACCATCAACTCTTTCTTTTTAAATATAATAAAGAAAGAGGAAGAAGATTGATAATACCGTTGGAAATAAAGTATAGGCTGTTATTTATTAAGCACATAATTAGTAACAAAAATAATGATTCTTATACAGTCATGTTTATTATGAATTTAAGTTTGCAGAATATCTTATACAACGCTATAAGTAATAACAAAAATATATTTCTCACACTCGCACCTAGTCAAGGTTTCGCTTGTTTAGATATTGCATTATATATACCAGATAAGGAAAAAATATGGATTGTATTTTATATAGGTATATAACTATTCGAAATATACAAACGTCCTAGACTGGGAGAAAGATAGTATTTCCTTCTTTTTTGTACACCATAAATTCAATTACGTTTCGTGAACAAATAGTCGGCGGTACTCATCATATAAATATCTGCATTCTTCATCTAACGGGATTCGAAAGCGGAACTTCTGATTTAGTTGTGTTCACTCGATCATAACTAAATCATTGATCGTCATTATTACTTAGTTTTGATAAAATAAATGTATAGAAAGTCAAACTGTAGAACAAGAATGTTTGCGTTTAATAAAGTTTATTTTTGTTGAGAATTTTGGGAAAAAAGAGCACGTCGACATCATTTATTTCATGAAAATAAATATAAATAACTTCATTTGGCAAGAGTTTTTATATCGCTTTCGGTACTTTTTTCGAATCGTTCTCAGAAAAGGGATTTCATAAATAAAAGTAAATCCGTCGTTTCCCACTAAACATGTTGGTCGGAAAGATTTATGTACTTATTTATACAAAATAATATTGCATAAGTAATTGAATAATAGAGTCTAATAATAAAAAATATTTCTTACACTTACATATATTATTTATCCTAAATTAAACTTCATTAATAGCTTGTATTATTGCTAGATAACCGAAAAAAATGTATTATATATACATACATTCAGTGCTTATATCTTTGTAGTTCCAAAATTTAATTGGAAAGTATGTACACTGGCTTATACGATACTATATAAGGATTATAGTAACATAACATTACGGACTCATCACACAGACATCTGCCTACTGGATCCGAGGAAGCTTGAATTAGTAGACAGGAGTGCATTGTTTTTACTCTAAGGATAAGGTGCATGAGTGTTTGAATATTTGAAAAAAATCTCATGAAGTTAATACTTCAATATGGCAATTAAGTGCTTATGCTTGTGCAAACATTTCAAAAAGCACCTGAGGGTGGATGCTCTCCTCGAGGGTAAGTCAACAGTAGCTGAGTGTTCGTCAGCATCTCCAGCGGATCTTCGTCTACCGCGGTCTGCGAGTAGTTCTATCGTCGTCCAGAAGGAGCCTTCCGAAGAGCTCGACGGTGTGCGCAACATTGTGCACTCACCACTAGTGTATGCTACTTGTCTCGCGACCAAAGGTGCAATGACTGCCGCCGCCATTATCCTCGGCGTCAAGCCACCCCCACCGGCTAACACCCTACGTGCTCACACGCGATCATTAATTTGCCTACCTTTCACGGATAATTTCTTTCACATTCACTGAATCATACCCAAAGTGCCGGCACTTCGAACGTTTCGATTAGTTTTTTAATTGAATTTCATCGCTTCAGAATGTATAAACTGTCGATATCGGCTGCTTGTGTTAAGGTAATTTGAAAAACTATTGTTGTTTTTATTGTAGAAATAGTTCATGTTCCGGAGACGTACGTTCATATGGTTATTCCCAACATTTACGACCGAAACTAGGAGCATAACGTTCTAAAATGTAGACAAAACCTACATTGAAGTGTAATTTTACTCAAAGTATTTTGATGTAAAGTACACAATATTTTCTTATTTGCACATATTATTGTACTTCAGTTTGAACAACTTAAGTTCCTTGTACTACGCGTGTTGTTTCCAACGTGCAGATTTTGAGGAGGTGCATGAGGCGGAGGGGTGACCCGGATGGCGCCAACGTCGCAGGTCGCGACCGGGTCAGTTGAATATTTTCGCCGAAACGACCTTCATTGCATTAAAATAATTACATTTATAAAAGCTTATTTGATGGTAAACTATAAAGAGTGACGAAAAATAGGTCAACACAAGACACTTTTTTATTGGATGATACATTCATCACACAAGTTGGAATAAATGTTTAGCGGAAATTGGATTGATATTAAGTTCTTAGAGGCACATTAAGAGCGCTTAAAGACAAATATTACACGACGTCTGTGTAATAGCAAACATGGCACGCCCAATTAAAAGACATCAAATGTCAGAACTGGCGCAGGTCACGAGAGGTGCTCATTTGTCTGCTACGGACAAGTTTACTCTTAAAATGACATGGTTTATATTATTATTTATATAAGATTGTCATAAAATTAACAGATAGGTACTATTATCGTCATCAAGGATATCGTTGCACAATAGGGTCAATTGATAAGACGATATCAAAACTAAAATTACTATTAGACAATGAAAACGATGATTTTGAGGCAATCAGGAAAATCTAGAACGGCATATATCGTTATTTTTTATGACAAGATTTTAAGTTATCTTTCTGGTGGACGAAATTACGAAAACACTCCAGCCTTGACCAGTTCCAAAATGTACCATGGGGAAATGTACCATCAGAACAGTAAATAATTTTATATTTGGTTGACTCACGCATATTGAATAATCTTGGCTTGCCACCATCGCGGTAGGTTGGGCAGCTGGAACCGTTTCATCTTCTTACGGCCCATCTCCCCTTCGACCGCTTCATCTTCGCCTTCCACCTTAACAAATCCGTATATCGTTATAAGACTCGAAAATGCTTAGTTACATAATATTTATAGTATAAGTATACATAACATTTTGTATATTAAATATCAACATCATATATCAACATCATATGAATGATGTTGATATTAAATATATCAAATTTAATATATCAAATCTATAAATGATTATATGTAAATGTAACTTACATTAAGTTTGACCCTCTTATCCTTATCATCTGTTTTATTATTACTCCCCATTTTGGTTTCTCAGCACTTTTAGTATTCTTGATAATACAGTTTAATAATGTTTGGATGTGCCCCGCGTTTAGATAATTTATAGAATATCTACATCTGTTTACTAAAATTTAGTACTCTATTTTTTCCGAAATATAAATTTAATATCAACTTGCGAATTTGGAGGCCATGAAAAATATGTTAAATTGACGTTGGCTTTTGATTTGATCATTGGATCTTTTTACTAAAAAGACTTTCACATTATGGTCTATGATATTTACACTACATTCTCTTTGTTCAGGAAGTAATTTAAATATATCACAAGGTCACACGAGGTTTTTGAGAAGAAAATTGTCTATATCACTGTGTCCTATTTACTTTGGTTTAAACACTAATTTAATTTATCGAGTTGCAAAAAAAGATCATTTCGCGTGGTTTTAAAAAATGTTGCTATTTGTAAAATAAGCCCGATTGTCGTTGAAATAAGAAACATACTAACTTACTCGGCCACTTTTTCTTGCTAAGATTTCTGTGTCTGTAGCTTGAATAAATTGTGATGTTACTTTGAACGTTATTAAAAAATACATCATCAAAATTTTAACAGTAAGGTTTCCAGTATTACAAATATTTTTGTTTAATAATATTTATTGAAGAGTATGATCGCTTTTAAAGCTTTGCAGTTCCACACCAGGCGCCAGTAAGTGAAACAGAAACAGAAAGAAGACAGAAAACCCCTTACTTTTCCCCTTAATTAAAACGTCGCGTTCGTGTTTCTCGTCTGTCTAGCTGTCAAATTGTATAAAAGCGAGAACAACGCCTCTGTTGAGAAGTATTGCAAACTATTTTTTATATATGAATTATATATATATTGTATATTGTATCTATTATATAATTATGAATGGCTTTACTAAAAGCTATTGCATAAGCCTTATTTAGTTACACAATGTATTTATTATCTTTTGTTCTAATTCGAAATATCATTCGAACGAAAGTGGCAATATATATAATAATAATTATTTTTACCTAGAAAAAATAAATATAATTTAAATTATACTTCTAGTGTCTTTTATATAAACCATTTGTATTTCTCAACTTATTTCATTTAAATTATTCGTAGCACAAAAAAGCTTTTTTGTGCTTTCCATCCTTTTAATTATGTATTGTGCACAATAAAATAAAATAATAATAAATAATAAATTTCAAGTAACTCTAAAACAAAGCAATTGTCATACATCAGTTAATATTGGACGTACCAGGTCCAAAATCATTTATGGTAAACATAGTCGTAAATAATTACTATATACAGTTACTGCAATAAATCACTTTATTTCTTTCGGTGCGATATAAAAATGAGATATTTTTTATCAGGAGACATTGTCGATTTTGTTGACAAAGACTGTAAGGTTATTATCTTCTGGATTCGCTTCCCACTTGAGGCGCGTTTCAACATCCAGTGGTCCCCACAGCTTATTTGGTTGGCAACTCTTCCGAATACGCTGAAAACATATGATAATATGTATATATATATCATGAATGGCTTTACTAATATAATTATACCGCCTTAGTGATCTAGTAATAAAATGAGACTATCGGTCCAGAAAGTTTTGTCAATTATAATACACAAAAAGCATTGTTTAAGATTACTTTTTTTTTAAATTTGGTGTTAAGATAAAGACAATCTGTAATACTAATTTAAGTGAAGTCATCATTATTTTACATAAGTTTGCATCTTTCATATAATCAATTAACGCACTTACTTCAAGAAATGATCCTTTAGATTTGATAATAGCAACACACGCGAATATTGGAATGAAAGCCACTGAAGACAACGCTACACACCAGCCGGCTACGCCGGAAGCTTCACGCAGTGTGTAGGCTGTGATAACCTAAAATAAAAAATCAGTTAAACTATAAATCGATTCATTTTTTCTTAACTACTGATTACTCCCCCTTTGCTAGCTTTCCAAACTCCACATAATTTTGTAAACCATAATTTTTATGCAATAAAGAATATTTGTATTGAATTGATTTATTTATATTTTGCTATCTATTTGTTAAAAAATTATGTTTTAATGAAATATACAGATTTTAAACGAATTGATAATGATCTCTCAGAACCAAGTCCATTAATAAAGACGCTCAGCTATAGAAAAGTTCGTATTATTGTATCCGGTTAATAAATCGATGTCAAAAAGAGCTTAATAGTAAAAATAATCCAATCTTTTCCAAATATAAATAAGAGCAAAAATAAAATTGAAACGTTTAATGTTGCTCTGCACTCTAAAAGTTGTTCGTATTTTTACGGTCATAAGGTTTTTAGTCAAATGTGTTTAGAATCTATACTGTTTCCATTGTAAATGTGATCTGTCGCTTAAATATACTCTTTATATATTAAGCTCGGTGCTTCAAGTTTAAGACATTTAGGAGTTGGTATTAAACCAAAGGTTAACTTACTACCAATATTATAGGTAGGATGTATCGCCATTGCCATATCCAGACCCGATTTAAGGGTTCCCCGGTCATGAACAGCACATCTCGGCTAAGTCGCTGAGGTCCATAAGTATATACAGCGGCTACTAACTCCATCAAGCAAACTATTGGGACACAGGCTATAGCGACGTGCGAGTCTAAAAGGCCAATTATGTGTAATCCAGCCTGAAAATTATTCTATTTAAATTTTTAATGATACACAGCTACAATGATATATACAAAATAGCATAGGAACAGAGTCTAGTCTGATCTCATAATGCTGCCATCGATCGTACCCCGACAAAACGCTGCAACAAAAACATCGCAGACAAAACGCCTTCGAAAAAAGCCGTCAAAACGCCGCAGACAAAACGTCGCAAACAAAAACGCCGGATAATTTCAGAAGGTCCCACTATATCATAATTCCGTTAGTTCAAAGACGTGGAAAATTATGAAATTTAATTACGAAAAATGTGGTAGCGTGTAATGTGCGATATTTTGTATGCGACGTTTTTTCGTGCGGCGATTTGTCGGAGAATCGCCTTCGATAGTAATGGAGGAGGTTCGTGTCTGCTCTGTCCTTCATTTTTAAAAACTTCGGTAGGTAGGTAAAGTTTTGTAAATAAAAATAAATAAAAGTAGAATGAAGCTTCATAAAATATTGCGACTTCCCAAAGTAGTTTTACAAAGTCATTTCTTTTTATTATTTAAAACGTCAGAAATAACATCAGACAGAATGGGTTACATAACCGATTGCGGCCAAACTGTTCAGAATGAAAGAAGTTCAATATCAGTATTTAATAAAATTGTTAAATACTGATATTGAAATTTGAATAATTATTCTTTATAATTCTAATCTTTTAAGATTAAAGGGTTTATTTGTTGTATATAGTTTTGTTCGGGGTTGAAACATCTGTTTCAAATGTGTAAATTCACAATTAAGATGTCTATCTTGATTATAACTAAAATAAAACGAATAATATAAGTTTAAGACTGTGATTACTAAATAAAGTGAAATTCAATATCGCAATGAAGAATGATAATTACAACAGATACTTCAAAAGTCTATGTTCATGCAAACGAGTTGTTTGTCGAATGTTGGGTATTGTAAAACTAAATTTATGATGCAGCCTTCTTCGCTTGCATAGATAACAGAATGAAGTAGATATAATAGCTACTAACCTCCGTGTTACATATTATGGAAATACAGAAGATGATAAAGCAAGTCAGGAATGTTATGAGGCGTTTTCTTGAGCATAATATCGGTGACTCGCCTATCACACCAGCGATTACCGCCTCAATAGTTACAAACTGAAATGTAATGAAAAATATTTTATTTGTAACCAATCTATCAATATAAAGATAAGATTTATATTAATAAAAGTTTTATTTATATAGAGATGAAGTAGAGATTTTTAAATTGTCTTATTTAAAACTTATAAAGTATTATTAACACACACTACAAATATATAACTACTTATGGGTATGATTATAAGAATATATCTTGATTCCTATTATCAGTCATGCAAGGTTAATGAGAAAGAATATTCTCTAATTCCCTAAAATCATATTTTATGGAACAGACCCCGTATTTTTGCAATAAACTTTTTCTCAATATTTCTTGGAATCTGTCAATAGGCAAAAACTAACCATTGTGTCAATGCCTAGAAAGAAAAGCATTATGAAGAAAGCTATGGCCCAAAAATTTGGGGCTGGCATCATAGATACTGCAGCCGGGTACGTGATGAAGGCCAGCCCAGGGCCAGCAGTAGCCACTTGGCCCACAGGGACGCCAGCCCGTTCAGCCAAAAAGCCCAGCACTGAAAATACAACGAACCCTGCCCAAATACTTGTTCCACTGTTTACTAGAGGTATAATGATTGAAGACCTGAAAAATAACATTTCTACTTCATAATCTTGCTAAATATTGCAATTAATATCGGTATTTTTTAATATTTTGTAAAACATACCTTAAATTTTTATAATGAAATCTGTTAAAGCTAGCCATGCTCACTAAGCCTCCCCAGCCCGGGCCTAGAGAGTAGAACAACTGAGTCGCAGCATCTGCCCAAACCTGTGATATTTTATTGTTATTGTTATTGACTAAAGACAACTAAAGTAAATAATAATGTAGAAACTTACATTGGGATTCTTTAATTGTTCCCAGTCAGGTAGGATATAGAACAAGATCCCTTGCCAAGCGCCAGGTAAAGTAACTCCCCTTATGAACATTATACATAACACCACATACGGAAATGATACAGTGAAGTATACAATCTGAAAATAATATTTCTGTTAATTGGACGTAACTGGCTTAGGTTACAGTCACATTAGTACCCGTGATTGGCAGTACGGCACAATGCCAAGTGACAACAAATACCTTTCCGGCGCTCTTGACACCATTGCATATGCAGAGATACACGGCGACCCAGCAAATCACATTGCACCAAAAAACTGGCCACACTATGCCGCCGATCTCATCGATACTCGAAGACATCCGTAATAGTTTTATGCTGCATTTAAAATATCTCAATAATAAAATGTAACAAAGATAAACTTATGTTAAAAATGTTATAAATCTTACTGGAAAAATTCATCTTCAGGAGTTGTTATAGTACCGTTTGATGTAAAAACGCCCGAAATTCCTGAAACCTGAAAGATAATTTATTTTAGACACTATTCAAATACTCGTAAGTGTATCAAATCTAAATTTAATATATACCTCAGTACATTTCTCTGTATTCCATGAGTTGCCACAACTTTGCCAAGGCAGAGGCGAGCTAAATGAGTGGTAGATGTAGAGAATTGGATATGACATGATAGATGAAAAATAAAGTGTTGCTATTATGTTCAAAAGTACGGTCGCATACCCGGCACCTGAAAATTCTCAATTAAGTAGGTATAAAATATATTATTTCGTGATCACAAATCATTGCAGGTCTGATTTGAATACTGTCTTTACATTGATATAAATGCTGAATATTGTAGTGGATTTGGGCCGAATCAATTTTTATTTCTATGACGTCAAACTTACATAAAATTACTAAGCGTTTTCAGAATTATTAATGAAGTTGACAATTCTTACCTTTTAATAGAGGATTTATGTTGAAAATAGATATGCATCCTGCACTAGAGAATTGTCCAAGCGTTGTCTCAAGGTAAACAAGTGGTATACCACATATGAATAGCGTCAGAAAATATGGAATGAGAAAAGCTCCTGCAATATATTAACCTGATGTATAGTTCTTTCGTTCTAAATTTAAAATTAATTTTGAAATACACGGCACGTACCTCCTCCATTCTTATAGCACAAATAAGGAAACCTCCAGATATTCCCAATACCAACTGCATATCCAAGACATGACAGTAAATATTCAAGCTGAGAGCCCCAGCGTTCGTGTGGACCCCCTGCCATTAAGGCAACTAATTCAATTGTGAACAGTAGTCATCTTGGACTCTGTTTTATTGCGGATATGGCCGTTTACATTCTGAATTTAAATGTGTCCTATATTTTATAGCTCCTATTCCTTGTACGCGTCTATATAATAAAGATAATAATAAGGATAATAATAAAGACTATAATGATTTGTGATGATTGAAAATTTCGGTTTTAATATTGAAATTATACAAAAAAAATCATTTATATTTGTATATCAAAATGCAGAAAAATGAGAAACATTTAACATACTTTATTTCAGAAAAAATACAAATTTATAAATGGAATAAGTATATGGTATAAAGGCATAGGTAACTACATTTTTACATCTTTTGAAGACAAATATCGTCCCTTTCTTTCTTACGGGTTAGAATAGCGAAAAATTTTATAGCTACTATAAATAAGTTCAGCCAAAGAAAAATGTAGTTACCACAAATCTATAAATTACTTAAAAAGGTCTTATGCCTTTAAGGTTTCGATACCTAACCCAAAGTGACAAGTTAAATTTTCCGGCGGCAGTTGTTTTGAAGGCGTAATATCTTTGGTAGCTTTTACTGGTGTTTGACTGTACTGAAGAACCTGTAATAAAGAACGTACATTTTAAGATCAATAAATCATAATGGCGACATAATATGTATGTGAACTTTTTTTGGACGATCTTACTAACGTAAGTAAGATTTCTTCACATTATTCAATAATAAATGGTCGTACTTGGTCATTTTGGGAAACATTATGCGTCTTTCGGCACCATCGTGTGATTTAATTCCCGATGAAAAAACGCATATTACTTTATTTATTTATATATTTACATAAGACACACCAACAGCATACACATTAATCTGTACAAAAACACAAAACTACATAAAAATGTCCTGATGTGTACACCTATTACTTACAGAAAGGTCTCCGTCCTCCCAGTGTATAGCGTCACAGGTTCCCAGACTGTCATCCCAGTGGAAGTGCTGCGACGGTTGACTCCAGTTCGG
This sequence comes from Acentria ephemerella, assembly GCA_943193645.1. NCBI lineage: Eukaryota > Metazoa > Arthropoda > Insecta > Lepidoptera > Crambidae > Acentria > Acentria ephemerella. The sequence continues at coordinate 4,462,090 of OW971875.1, read as the reverse complement.
TTGATGGAGAGCACATTTCATTGTCGCCAATGTGACTCTCTGCTCTGCTTGTTGCTTGAGAGAGTGACTACTTTTCTTGTCTTTCCCTTGTTTACCGGCCATTACCTGTCGAGATCGTATCTTGTTCAATTTTTATTGTTATCTGAAGAAATCAACATACATAAGGAGTATATATTTTCTTCTTATGTATAATATATGAAATTGACGATCGTTAGTCTCGCGTAAACTCAAGAACGGCTTGATCAATTTAAAACAATTTTTATTGTGTTTAATTCAGTTGAATCAAACGGGCTGATTTAAAAATAACTGGAAAAATCTTAAATAAAATCTTAGAAATATACTGAATTGAAAATTGGTTATTTAGTATGGAAAATTGTTACTTCAGTTTGCTTTTAATAGATATCTTTATTGGTAGTATGTCGGTGAAACAAAGTTCACCGGATCAACTACTTATATAATCTAAATTGAAGCATCAGAAACCTTTTTTACTATTATACTGATTAGACCTGGTTTTTGGCATCTTCTTTGATAAGTGGGATTGTAACTTTATGAAAAATGTTTTTTGTGTTGTCTTTACTTAAAATTTTAAACTAGGAAGGTATTATTTACCACAGAATAAATTAGGCGTACAGTGACGACAGTTCTGAATGTGTCTCTTAATGCATTCAAGTCTGGACAGAACAGCTTGATGGTAGGCTCTTGGAAATTCATAACTTTGTTCCATTGTACCCTGTTGCTCTCCAATATAGTGTAGTTCATTATAAGTCGTGAATTCTTTGCTGTTAGATGATTGTAGATGTCAGACGGATGAGGTGAAGTCTCAGTGTCTGAAATAGTGTACGGAATAGTTATTGTGATTACTTAATGGTAATACATACATTTTAAACCCTTTCATCTCCGGATGGAGGACAGGTTCTTGAAATATTAACTTTAAATTAACTAAATACAAAGGGGTAACCATCTCTATGTATTTTAATTTACCCAGTTGTATCGTTACGTACTCTCAAAATTAACTAATATAATATTTGTTGTAAAATAATACGTTTGATTTAATTTTTTACACGTTACGAACATCCAGAACATTTTGCAGGGTGATGATGTTTTTTAAACTATAAAGTTTATGATTTTTTAAAATAAGATGTAAGTTAATCGGAACAAGATCTCCCAGTAATGATTTTAAATTTTTTATAAACATACCAAGAACACTCTTGCTCTCAACAATTGTGGATGGAGCCTTTTCTGACCATTGCTCGTCTTCAGGAGGTGGTAACATTTCATTCAGGGACTCGAAGTTGCGGAACAGAAGGAACTTGCGTCGTAATGAATCTAGAAGAGGTAGCTCTAACTCTACATGGAAAGCTGCTGTTGCGCCCTAAAAGTCATTATAAGTAAGGTATATTTTTGAGTAAGGAATTCAAATTAAAACGGTTGTTCTCTTGTAGCATTGTACCTCGTACCATCGGGAAAGACTCCATAACCGAAATCGTGGTATTGCATTCCAGAGCCAAAAGTCTCTAGTAACACCCAGGTTATAAAGTGTAGTTACTGTTGAGGTTTTCCAATACACATTTTAGAGCTTATTTCTAAATTAAAGACTGTCACAAAAGTTACCGATTTAATCGATGGTATGTGGTATCGTTCGGTTTTATAGGAATACTAAGATTATCAACATAGCGTTATTGCCCATGTTAGGTAAGTCCTCATGTTAATAGTTTGCGCCTCCCACGCCCTGTCATTACACTATGTGCTTTTCCTTTCACTCTGAAATTTAGCAAAACGATTGAAAAAGGTAAGACTGATTTACCCTACCTAGATGGAGCTTTTATGAAGAATTGACCTTTACCAATGTGTTAAACTTTTTGAGCACAATCCTTTGTAGATAGTAATACATATAGGGAGGTAGTCACAAGTCAACTTGGTGAATTGCTAAAGCAGAACCCAGGTCGCTCCCGTGCAGTGCAGTGTAATGCAGTTACCGAGGAGTTGTAGTGGGTATTCCCAGTGCTGCTCTGATGAGACACTGGGAAAGCCCGACACACGCCCGCCGCTTAGTCAGTAACTAGTAGGACCGTGTAAAGGGATTCCTCCTCGTCAAAAGGGTATTCGTTATTAGGTATTAGTAGCTATTCCACCTGAAATTTAACAAAGTTAGAAATATTAATGTTTTAAATACCTTTTCCGTCTTAGGCGGTTGTGGTGCAGACATAATTCTAAAAACTGTGAAGGTCAAGAAAGCAGAGCGCAGATCATCTGGGTGTGGATCAAATGGCTCCACAGAGCGGTCCAAGGGTAGAATCTCATGGCAGTCCAACCATTTGAGACGCGGCAGCCTCATTAAGGTGGTACGAGCATATCCACAACACAACTGTTGACACAAACACTTCAGTTATAAAGATGTCATTATGAATAATTTTGTATAAAGAATATTCATAAATGTATTCACTTCTGAATAAGAATCTTTACTTAGAGGGCTAAATTATAATTGGGCCTGTACCTGTTTCTATTTTAATATCTTCAAAGTGTATAAGTAAACATTATTTGTGTGCCTTCGGAAATAAATAAGTTAATACTTATGCTTTTTAATAAATTGTAAGAATACGTATCATCATTGAAAATCAGTATTCAATTACTTACTTAATCTTATTATATAAAATTAGATTAGAAACAGGCAATGGATTCACATTAAATTAAAAACAACAGATAAACGTTTACAATTAAAATTATCAAAATAATTTGAATTGGGTTAGTAATTAAAAAATTGTTTGGAATTTAACCGATTATCTATGGAACTCAAAGATTTAAATAACTGAAAATGTAATTAATAAATGTGTAATAATGTTAGTTCAATGGATTAAAAACCTTATTTTTTATGTTTACTAGCGCTACCTACAGATACTTAATAAAACTAAACCGTAATGTTATGCTCGTGCTTACTGAGCATGGGTTTCCAGCAAGCTGTAATGCTTCTAGATTCGGGAGCTTAACCAGAGTATCTAGTAAGGGTTCCAAATGATAGATGTCGTTGTCAGACAAATCTAGAACTGTTAGCTGGTGTGGTAATCTACCAAGTGGTTCAAGATATTCTGCAATAAGATCATTTTCATTTATGTCGAGTTTTAAGATCTTTCGTTAAACTTTTGATATCATTAAAAAATTATAATTTTGTCCTCACACAAGCCATTAAATGTAAATGTTTAAATAAATAAACATTTATTGAACATTGCAAGATAGAAAAATTTAATAAATATAGAGTAGATTATAATTTATTACATTACCATTAGTAAATAAATTTCTTGCCAGTCCCAAATATATGAGATCAAAAGGTAAATATTCGACGAAACTTTCAACGGAGTTTAGTTTGTTGGCTTGTAGCTCAAGGGTTCTCAATGTGGGTGGTAAGAATTTTCCATCAAAGTCGCTGAGGTAATTGCCGCATAAGTTAAGATGTACTAGGTTTTCAAATTTCTTAAGGCCTTCGTCTACGTCTGTCATCTAGAAACAGCAAGTATTTCAATATCCGAAAATATTTCAAATAGCCTTGTTATATGAACTAAACTGAACGCTAAAAGAGTATATTTCATTAGGTCACAGTCAGTACTGAAAAATGAATTTAAATCATGAGAATTTGAACACTGTGTGATATTTTAAGTCTGAGATCTTAAATGATTTCCTAAGAATTCTTCCCTTTATAAATAAGTTTATTCGTAGTACCTGTGTGTCATTAACTCTTAGCACGGGAACCAAAGTAAGATCTTTTTTTAGAACTTGTCGGTCACCAAGCCTCACAGCCTTTTTAATTAATTTTATGATATCATCAGTTATACAATTATTGTTTTGAAAGCATATTTTTCCTTCAGTATTTGAAAATTTTTCATTATCCCACATAGTTATAGGCAGGAGTAGTTCCCATTGTTGATCTAAAGTAAGGCTGGACTCGTCGTCAAGAAATCCCCGTAAAATGCTTTTATTTAACTTGTTCTGAAGCGCTTCGGAGAAAGTTATTGTAGCTTGATCAGGCTTAAGGCACATTTGCCTGTGATATTTTGCTGCTTTTTCAATAAGGGTCATATCTATGCCTTTTTCTATTCGATCCTGAAAACCTTTAAAACATTTTATGTAGTATATAAGTTCGTTAATTTGTAAAAAATAGAGATAAATACTATTATTACCTTCTATCGCATCGTCCGGAACAAACACCAGGCTAGAGTCACTGATGGGGGGTCTTATAACTTGAGCAGGTGGTTTTTTGGTTGCTACTTCTTTAGTTTTAGGTGGCATTCTATTGTTGTTTCAATTTATTTATTAATTATTCAAAATTATTTACAGTTTTCTTAGTACAGTTAACCAATGACGAAATGAATTTAACTGTCGTTTTTCAAAATGACTACTTTTTGACAAGTTAAGATACTTCTCATAAAGTTTAAAAACAAGAAGACGGTATGTAATCATTTATTTAATTTAATTTATCGGATTCAACATTTTTTATTTTAGAAAAGTTTGATAATATTGTTTACGTCTTTTTTATATTGCTTGTATATTTATAAAATAATTAAAAATACTGTGAGTACTTATGATAATTGGAAAAAATATTTTATTCAACATTGATACGAACGTTATCAGGGGAGTCTTGTTATGAGAAAGACACCGAACATTACTCACAAAAAGACGAGCAAACATACTCAGCAATATTACTCTCGTCACTCATCCATGTTTGGAAAATATTAATATCCACACATTCAGTTACAAGCAAAATTATGTAAAAAAAGTTTATTCAATAATCGTGTTTTTTGCAACGACACTCATTAATAAAAATAAACCAATATATTTTGCAAATTCAATCAATAATTTGCTTGAAAAGTTATAAATTTACTGTTTTGTGGCTGCTGGCAGGCTGATTTGCTGACAATAAAGCAAGTTTTCCTTGAATAATTTCATGAAAATTTTCAGACTTGCTTCGAGCTGTCGGTAAAACAGTCGCGAAAAACTACCCACTAGATGTCACTGCGGTTGGAATGTTTATTCGTGGGCAGTTTATGATGCCATGTGTTTTTGCTATCTGTGATGTGAGGTTTGTTCGAAATCGCTTGTTGCCGAAGTGCACGATACTATAAAACCTGATAGATCACCGAGCGAGGTGCGATCGTCGTAGCACTTGTTCAACTTGTACTTAGCAGGCGCTGCGTCGGAATATCCATAATTATTAGTTGTTTGACCTACAAGCGAAGTTATTTTTACTAATCGAAAGAATTTTGCTTGGCGGTCCAGTTAAATTTACGTAAAGTGAAGTGACATTGACACGTGAGTGCGCGGGAAAATTTAACTTTTTTGTTAACAAAGTTATTCGTCGATTGAATTGTGCTTTCCCCAATTTAGTAGTGGCACGTAGCTGAGGTGAAAGGAAAAATGTAATGCCTCTCCACAAACAACATAAGTGTGACGTGACTTTGCCTGCATAACGACCTTGCACGATTGGCAGCACATCATAATACGCTAACCATTCAACTTAATTTAAAAGGTAGATAAAATATGGGTTATTTAATTTAATATTCAATATATTTAAGAATTAAATAAATGTATTATATAATTTTTTTCTTGGCTAGTACATATTATGTTATAACGTATCGACTTTAGTTACTTAAACATTTAATTAATTTTCTAATTTAGTTAAGTAGGTACTATGCGGTCAAAATGAAAATAGGAACGAGTTTTCAGAAACTAATTATTACGTCATAGACATGACACAAACTTCACTTCATTCACTGAGACTGCGTATGAAAAAAAAAGAAGATTGAGCATGGAATGAAAACAAAACGTAGCAAAAAATTAAAATTTAATATTTTTTTAAAATATTATTCATAATAAAAATACAGTAGCGATAAGCATTAATTGAATGTTTTAAACTTTCGTTATTGCAGTTGTGCTAGGCAATTGTGCGGTCCTATTTTTATTTACACGGCCTAAGTTATTCGTATTTTAGTGTGATAAGAAAGTTTGATTTATTCGATTATGATAGTAAAAAAGTACAAAAATGAATATCTTTTAAATAACATTTTTAAGGTAATTAAAAAACTACAATAAAGTTTGTTATAGGTACAACATTAAGTATTTAAGATAATTAAACAAAATAGTATTTTAAAAATTTCGTTACTCGTTTTGAGATCTCAAGTTAATAATTTATAAAAGTATGAAAAATTTAGAACTTTAAATGCGCATAAAATTGTGCGTAAGTTTTTGAGATTTGCTAAGTTATTGTGCTTCTTATATATCTAATGGGAGGAATCGAAAACAAACTATGATTATCTGAATGAATTGATAATAATTTGCTTAGAAAACTTTACGTGAAAGGTCGTAAGCGAAACATTTAATTGGCTTGTACCTGCTAAATGTAATGTCATTCTCAGAGGCATGTTTGTAGTAGGTACGACATTGGAATGGTAATGTGTTCGAAAATGGTGATAGAGCTGCTATAGTTTTGGTATTTTTCATGGTTAGAAAATGTTACAAGCACTCATTTGGTTTTTACTGCATTTATATAATTCATAAATTGTTAGATCAATCATTTTTCATATGCTTCAATTGAAATCAAATATATATGTATTTGATTTCAATTGAAGTGGCGCGAAAAGGATACATACTTAAAATAAAATAAAAACAATACAATGTACGATATAAATATTTACTTGTCTGTTAGCCCTAAACACAATTAAAATTGACGGCGTTGACCGCCGCCACTATGAATGTCAGTTTTGAAATATAATTATTTTAATTAATGCAATCACCTAGATTTATGTATGAATGATTTTGTTTATCTAAAGTTCAATGTAACATAGAAGTCATCATTTCGAATTCATTAAAGATAGTTGTATATTCATTATACAATCATAAGTGTTTTTTGTTAATAATCCTAATGAATATATTCGACACATTTTTTTATGTCAAAGTACTTATATAATTATATTATTATAGTTTTATTAATTAATAATACACTCACTAATGAACTTTTTAAAATTATCTTATTTTTATGACAATAATAAAATAATTGCTGGCGAATGCAATTGTCTTCATAATGTTATTGTTAATCACCACTCTCTCTCTCTCTTAAATAAACATGCACATAGGTACATTTTTATTAAAAATTTATTTTAATGAAATTGTAGGTATCTGATCGCAATCTTATGACAGTCAACTTCCGCATTTTTTCGAGGCACCATAACACTAGATTGGTTTTAAAAAGGGTTTTTTAACACACTTCATTATACCTATTACCCTATTACCCATCATTTTACCTATTTCAATTCCATTTACTTACATGCATGTGATCGAAACTTATTAAGATCCCTATTATTATTTAAACCAGTATTCACATTCTCTGATCAACATAGGAGTCGCTACAAACATTGCGATTGATTACTGATTTAATTACATTTAATAAAAATCATGTATTTTAAGAAGCTGCTAATACTGTTAATCTAGTTTTTATAGCAATAAATGTAAGGAATAATTCGGTCCAAAGAATATATGAAGCTTTTATTATGCTTATTTTTCATCATTGGTTACTATAATCGTGATTGAATTTCATTCGAGTTTCAATATATTTTATATTGGAGCCAATTCAAAAAGGTTAGTACTAATTGTAGTACAATGACTCATATACGTTGTTAAAAAACAACTGATAAGTTATTTACTAGTGCCAATATACTACAAGAACAATCGACTACGAATGTAGTTTCATTACACTGGCAGTTATTATTTTTCTTAAAAAAAGTTTTTATGGTCATTCAACGACAGCATTTTATTTAATTTGCAAAAAGAAGCAATGAAATTCCTAATTTTAAAAAGCTTGTTCCTTAAATATTTTCAGTAATAAGCTAGATGCTGAAGTTATATACAAACTTAAGAAATGGTAACTCAATCACTTTCTCACGATAACTTTATATTGTTTTATAATTTGTATCAGAAAATACGAATATTAATTTCCGTAGACAAGTAAGCTTATACCAATGTACCAATAGTAAATATTTTTATTTACTGTTGGTACATGGGTATAAACTTACTTACTAATACGGTTTAAACTTAATTACTAATATATAAAAAATGCGATTTACTGCTCATCGATACAGGCAAGTCATGTATCTTTATAATAGATGAATAATATATATTAGTATATACCATCAGAAGACATTAAAAATAAAGGAAATTTAACGAAGTTTCGCCTTCGTTTCGTTTTCGTAAATGTTTAATTATTTTGTCCAATTTAAACCTGTTATCAAGGTTAGAAGCTTTGCCATTTAATTCACATAGCTTTCTGATTGTGATCAGGTTCCGAAGGTTTATATTAAGTAGTAAAGGCTGTACTCTCAAATTTTAATATTTCCTGTAAATTATTGTTTCCTTTTGAACTTTTATTATATCTTTGAATATTAGTGCAAAAATCGACAGCTGTCTAAAGATTCTCAGATGGGAACTGTTCAAAACTTATAAGAATAATATTATGTTCTTTTAATTTATTTGAAATCGTTTATAAAATGTGTGTAGGTATAAATAAAAAATATATTTGTTTTTGTAATATTTTAACGGGCATTGTTATAATTCATAAAAATCACATCGCTTGTTATTAATTTGAACAACTGATTTTCTTTACGTTAGTTGACACAGTTGCACGAGCTATTATTGAAATATTCGGTAATGTTATATTATAACCATGAGACTGGCTAGTCGGGTTTTACTTTAATTATCCATTTTATTTAAAGAAAACATTGCTATTAAATTAACATTGTTTTTTGTATTTAAAAAACATGTTTTTACAAAAATAATGTAACAATAGGAAATAATTACGTACTACTTAGTTTGAAATAAAATGTTTATGTTCTAGGTATATAATTAATTTGTTTATAATTACTACCAACATATTATTTTGCAAATTCTAGTTAGTTCTAGATTATTAATCATCTAGGAATCTGTTACAGTATTTATTCAGTGGTTAACTAATGTTCAGAATTCAATGTGCTTTTATTGTTCTTGCAGATACTAAGATGTCATTTACACTGGAAGAAGGAGGTTTTGGAATGGGAGATTATGTGGTGTTCGGTATCCTATGCGCCACGTCTTGCGCTGGTGGGCTCTGGTACAGCGCTGTCGGCTCTCGGACAAAGGCAGTAGTGGACGTGAAAGATTACTTGCTGGGCGGCAGGGCCATGTCCACTTTCCCCGTTGCGATGTCGCTTATTGCTAGGTTTGTTGCTTCGTTGTCCTTAGCATTTAAAATAATCATTTGCACATTTAGTTTATACGTAAGTAAACGGGACCAACGGCTTAATGTGATTTCTCAAGCACGTATAACCACTAACGTTATATTCTTTTTTTTACGAGGAGGAATCCATTTACGGACCTACCCGCCATTGGCTAAGCGACGGGCGTGTGTGGAGCTCACTCAGTACCTCAATAGAGCGGCACTTAGAATACCCACTAAACCTCCCCGGTAACTCCATTGCCCTTCACGGGGGTAACCTGGGTTCTGCGGAGCATTTCACACGGAACGTTATGGCCTAAAACTCCTCATGTTTTTCTGTCTTGGAAGAAGTCCTATGACCAGCAATAGGACCAATATATTTTGTTGTTAATGATGAAGTATAGAATGAATCGAAATATACTGAATAGCCCATAATAGGAAATACGGGTAGTTTTGAGTATTATTTTAATTTAACTTGTGGAGATCATCAAAATCAATTCATTAATATAAAATTTTAAAATGAAATGATACATTTGTATTAATTTCGTTTAAAATTAAGTTACTTCTACCACCTTTTTTAAAAATTAAATGACAAAAAGACAGTGTCAAGTAATAAAATAGGACAGCATAATTGACTAAAGGACGGTCAACAACAAACTCATAATTTTTTTTATAGTATGTATTTGCCATGAATAAGAGATTTATTTACGTCATCGTTTTTGGTAAACTATAGACTCGGAATTCATTGAAGTAAGTTTCCTGTCTTCGACGTAACAATAAACACCACCTATTTTTATTTGGATCGCGATAGATTCAATGATTATGTAGTAATAGAAGTTATTTTTGAATAAATAATATAGGATAGTAAATAACAGCTGGGATGGTCTTTTGAATTGCTCTGGCAGAATCCAGGCTCCCATAAAGGGAAGCGGAGCTACCGGGAACTTTTGGTGGGTAGTCGTTGAACCGCTATGATGAGGTGATGGGCGAGTCCCACACACGCTTAGCCAGTGGCGGGTAGGACGGTAAACGGATTCATTCTCGATAAAAAAAAGAATATAATAAACATGAGGTCAGAATATTATGGTTTTAAATGATTGTTTGGTAAACTATGAGTATCTTGGCACTAATTAAAACTTAATTAGGTCGGTAATCAATTCTTTAAATACCAAGATACTGTCGCATTACTGCATGCTGAAATTAAATGTGAAATGTGGTAAATAAAGAATGTGTAGAAATTTATCTGTTTTCTACCTTATTTATACTTACATGTTTGCATTACGTAAATTAATGCTCAAACCATTTTGGCTACGTAACCTCAACAAATGGTTAAACACGACTAAATAAGTTGTTGGCTTCTAAATTTCTTTATTACTAGTTATTTATACTAATATTATAAGGAGGTAAAGTTTGTGAGGCTGTAGGGGGTAATCTATGGAACTACTGGTTGGAATTGAAAAATTCTTTTTGTGTTACGTAGTCCATTTATTAAGAAAGGCTATATAACATTTTTGAGAAACCGTTTTAACATATAGTTAAGTTATATCAAAGTACTCAATTATGTAACGTAAATGCGTATATTTCATACATTATGTAATATGTGTGTGGAAAGTGTCTATTAAACGTTTTTAGAAAACGAAGTAATTTTATTAAAAAAATAAACACTTCTTCTTTTACCACATTCACCGCCTCAATTTATTCTTTCTTTTTCACATACAGTACTAATAAAGTTTATCCTTTCACTCTAATTACATTTTATCATTACATTTAAAAAGAGTCATTAAACCATTACTTATTGTATATATTACTTGGTTATTTGATGTCCTTCAATTTGAAATCAGAATAAATGTTTGAATTATAAGCAAAATGTTATGAACGAGAGTCTTTATTATCATAATTTAGTAAAAAAAACTTTTCACAATAGTTACGTGTCAGGAGTAACAATTTTGGGAACACCAGCTGAGATATACAACTATGGAACCCAGTATTGGCTAGTGATAGTGGCAGTAGCAATAAGCTGCCTACTAGTGGCTACCATTTATCTTCCAGTTTTCTGCACTTTGAGGCTATCATCCTCGTATGAGGTAAGTATACAACAGTATTGTATTAGATACAAAGTATAGGGTATCTTATCTGTGAATAGCCCTGTACGTTGCAGGGATACTCAAGTCTACTTGCCTACGCATGACCCAACCCTGCCTTGCTTCTTTATTATTAATGCGGTTAAAGTGGTTAAAAGCTCGTTATTTTTTTGGGAAGAAATATTACACTTTTTTACAATCATAATTTTTATCTAGTGAAGTGACGTAGGTACTTAAATATTTTTTGACAGAAGAAGTGACGTAATAAGTGATAATGGCTTGGTGATAAAAATCATTATAAAAGCCCATCATCTCAGAGAACGTATCAAAAATGTGACATGACAAGATCAAACAAAAAATATTGCAATTTATCTCTTGTATCGATTTAAGATTGTAAATAATCTTATATCACTAAGATTAAATTAAATATGCGTGCCGATAGAGTTCATAATAGTATACTTGTTAGGTTTGCAGATTTTGACTCGCGTTGGACTTTGGACAATAGAAATTCTATGACCAATTTCACAGTTATCGAAGTGTATATAGCAATGTCGTTTGTTGATGATTATACTGTATTACTAAACATGTCTTAAGTCATGGTTTTATTTCCTTACGTAAGGTAGAAATATAGTTCCCATAGAACTATCTCTCAATTATCTCAAATAAGATGCCACTTAAAACTATTATCATTTGTTTCAGTACCTAGAGTTAAGATTCAACCGCCATGTACGTGCCATTGCGTCGATACTTTTCTTAATAGATGAGGTAAGGTATTTCTATAAGAGCTAACTATTTTAATGCCAGCCTGCAGATATTGAAGCCAGAATGTGCACTCTATGTCTCACAATGCATTGAATAAAAATATTACTATTCCAGTGTAATATGAAATTAAAAAACCTTTTAGGTGGCAATAAATTATTTTTGGCTGGATTTTTACTACTTTTGGTTACGCATTCACAGATCTTTGTTAAAAGTATAAGAATGATAAGATATACATTTTACTAGCACTCAGTGATATCTTGTTAATATGCGGATGAAGCGATATGTGATGATTTTTGATCTCATTTATTGTGTAGTTAACCATAGATCATGATATACTTTAATACGGCTCAAACGTCATTTAAATTTTAAGAACTGATTACAGTATAAGGAATGCTCTATTGAAAGTTTACCAAAAAAAACTTATGAAGGCTTCAAATTTAAGTAGCGTTTGAGTATGCAGTATTACAATAAGTATAGTAAATGTTTTTAGCGTTTCGTTATCAGTAATAATTAATTAACACTGATTAACTTTTTTCTTTATCTAATTAAGAAATATCTTTTCTGTCTGTGAGTGAAGTCCTTAATTTGGTACATATATATGGCTGATAAGTTTGATAAGCTTTCGCATAACTACCTATTGCATTAACTTTAGTAAGTGGGCAAGCTTTATTTTGATATATTTATTGTTATTTAGCTCGATCAATAACTTTATATACGCCCATATGTTCCACCGTCTCAATATGTCAAAATCAAAGTCAAAATATCTTTATTTATATAGGCAAGTTATTTTAAATCGTCTTAATCAGTCAGGGAATATTTATTAGAAAAATAAATAAATATAATTGAAGGATTGACACTAGTCTGTCTGTAGTGATAACTTTAAGTGGTTATTAACCTGGTATTTGCAAATTATCCCAGTATTAAAATTAAATTAAGTAAATTTATTATCATTTGTGTCAAATGATTCTTTCAAATTAAATAATCCAGTAAAATTGTAGCGATATAATCACAACGTATGATTATTATTATGTTCGTGGCAAAAATATTGTACAATGTTTGCCAACTACAGTAATGTCGCAATTCTTAAAAGATCTTCAAGGTTAGAACGAGTGAAGTCTGTTGAACTTTAATATAAAATTGCCTCGAATCTACTACCTATCTACTGTAAAACTTCTTGAAAAACTGGTTTTTCGTGATAATCGATTTCTGTTAATTTTGAATAATATTCCAATCATAGGTTATTGTTATTTAAAATTTATCTCAAAAAATCCATACCAACAACTACAAGGAATAGGTACGTCTTATCATAGCGAACCGAAGTCGGTGTGTTATATCTTTGATTATTTTTAAAATTTTCAATTGAATGACAAGGTTGTTCGTTTGTAATGGACTTTAGACGATCTCCGTGGCGGCGACGAGCGCTCGTGCAAACACTGGACAATTGGCAATTTGAGACGAGTCAATCGATTTGTTCATTAATTTTTGCTTCAGCTTCATAAGCGTGGACTTTGCATCATTAAATAGTGGTTGTTTAATTACCAGCTGTGTTATAATTTCAATAATCTAAACGAGTTGAAAAAAATATTTTATTACATCTATTTACCATATATTTATTATCCTATTTACCATTTTATCCATGACAGTTGGATAGCTTTCAATTAAAATTCATAATTATTTTGATAATTCCGCAATGAGACAAGAAGTGATTGAAAAAGGTGTCATTGACCAAAATAAACGTGACATGACATTTAAACAAATTAAAAAAATATATGAGAACGGATAAGTTTCCTTTGCAAGAATCTTTGGAAGATTTTCATAGAAAAAAAATTATGCATTCAAAAATTTTTAAAAATGCTTATACATATTGGTATAAAGACAATGCAGAATACTATGTGGTAGTACCGCTTGTTATCTGGGTAGGTATCGTGAAAAAGTTGGCTTTGTTTCGACGAGGAAAGGTGTACAGGTGCAAAGTGAAAAGGGCATGTCTTGACATCAAAAACAAACGTTATTCACGCGTTTCAATTGATTGGCAACAGAACTCACACGGACATCACACTAAAACGTAGCTTAGAACAACTAATAAAATAGTGTAGAATAATACCAGCAAGCCCGAACCGTGGGAAACTTTGTTCAAAAATTAACTATTTATTCAGAAACAAATGCCATCTAAAATTACAATGTTACGCCTTATTTCACAGTTCTGTCAGAGCGGAACTAAGTTTAATTTATTTGGATTACATCGTATCACGGTTACTTTGCCAATTTTATACTTTACACTTTATAGTGTCATCGTCTAGATACGAGTCGTACACTTTTGACTTATTATAATCGGGATGTTTTATGATGCGCAATAAGATAAGACAAGTATCCTTAATAACAACGATTTTAGAAACGTCAAATGTTGTTACCTACTGCTGTTATTGGTTGTCAAATGATCATAGGTTGTCTGTCTTTTTCTAAACGGATTGTAATGAAAGCGTGGTTGTAAACTTAAATTAATTTTTGTTTGCACACAACATAGTTAAGGCCATTGTATTGTTATCTAAAAACCTTTAGATATAATGACAACTATTTTACACAAAAATTTTGATTTCACAGGTACTATTCTTACCTATGGTCGTGTACGTTCCTGCGTTAGCATTTAATCAATGTGAGTTTCCTTTGTAATGTTAATTCATTAAGTCTTTGGTTCATCAACACAGAGTTATTTTAATAATATAGATTTCTTTTAAATATATAATTTATATATTTTTTTAGTGACGGGTTTGAACGTGTTTGCTATTGGAGGCATTATGGTTGTTATATGCGGAGTCTATACAGTGTTAGTAAGTATGTTAAACAATAAAAGTAATTAAATTTATGAATATGTAAGCCAAAAGTGCTAATGAGCGTGAGTATAAAATTTAATTATAATAATATTATAAAGTAAAAAGCCCAATGATGTGATACCGGGAGCGGGTATTTTTGTAACGGTCGAATTACTATGGGCCATGTCACGTAGAAACATATGGGCGGTGTCTATACCGCCGCAGCGGTTTCAGGGGTTCAGCGAACATAAAATATAATTGATATTAAAAAAAAATCTATTAACGAATTTGAACTGAGAAAGTTCAGAATTTCGCAAGCGTAAATTTATAAACAAACAAGAACTGTGTATAAGAAGATATGCCACTTCCTCAGGACACCATGAAAGAATTCCTGAATTGAGAAAGAAAATATTTTCAGTTTACTTTGAAGTAGTTATTCGTTCAGTTATAGGATTGAATAAAATATAGTCAACATATGCCATTAAAGTGTGTGCGTTTGATAAACTTATATATACAACCACACTTGAACAAAATCATTACAAAAAACCAAGGACTCTTCAAAACTGTCAAGATTTGGTTAAAAGCATAGGTGAAATTTGTACACAGGGTGGTCTCCGCGCTGTGGTGTGGACGGACTCGGTACAAACTGGTATCATGTTCATAGGAGTGGTGCTGGTGGCTGCCGCTGGGACACTCGCAGTCGGTGGAGTTAAAACGGTGTTCAGCGTGGCCAACGAATCTGGTCGATTGGAATTATCTAAGTAAGCTTACGATTATTTCTTCTTTAAGGAATCACAAATCACACATCGTAGTAAATATTAAGCACTTCGTTTAAAACATTTGTACTATAGTTTATCTATATTTATGGTAAAAAATTATATTGTACTCACTATGAATTCAAACGCACATCATACGCCATACATAGTCAGGTCACCTACTTGTAGCTTTGCTGCGATGGTTAATAATTCCTAAAATATATCTTAAGTTTCAAAAATTCTGATTTCTATATTGAATTTTGTTGCTAACCATACTAAACAGTTACAAAGGATTTTCTGTCTTCACTTATCAGAAGTTCATTTTTGAATTTGTCTCTTTATTGTTTGTCAGTTGGAGCTTCAGTCCTTACGAACGTCAAACTGGTTGGGGGGCAGTGATTGGAGGCTTCTTGTACTGGACTTGTTTCAACTCTGTCAACCAGACGATGGTGCAGAGATACATCGCCCTACCTTCCAAGCGGGAGGCAATTGCGTAAGTATTTATATAAAACCATAAAGTGGTATAGTCGTTACAGCTAAAACTTTTAAAATCGCTTTTTTGTTTAAATAGAGATAACAAGAACACAAAAAATACGGGATAATTACTTAGGACCAATTCTCGCGTCTTCAATTCTTATGGTAGCTGCCGTTACTTATTTATCTCAAATTTCCATCCTGTATATGAAAGATAAAATGTTTTGTAACTAAATTTTTTACTTTTTTCAACTTTATCACATATATTACATGCAGAAAAAATTAATTTATGCCAGATAAATATTTTCCATATTTGCAACAGGTTTTCAAATTGCTTAGTAGTTTTTATTGTCTATGTAAATATATACATAGTCAATTTTATTGACAGAAGTGTAAAAATAGCACTATTGTAAATTCTTTGCAAAAAACTTTGTAAGCACAATGGTGTCATCGTTATACATGATTGTATGTAACAAGGACTATATGGAAGATATTATTTAGCCACATCAACCTGCCGGCCCAAAATGAGAGTAGTATAAAATTCGACTTAATTTTTAATTTTAGGGGTCTTTTTAAGTGATATAAGGGCACTAAATAAATTTAGTTTGTGCTAGGACTGTTAAACATGAAATAAAAAAGCATGGCGTCTTTGACTATGAGCGAGTTTCCAAAATATGCCTTTTACGCCTCTTATTTTTATTAATATTTCAGAGCGATAGGTATCTTCTGCATCGGCGCTATGATAGCAATCTCTCTCTGCGTGTGGTGTGGTCTCACTGCGTGGACCGCTTGGGTAATAGGTGGGTGCACGCCGAAAGGTGCGCCATTGGTTGGAGATAGACTTCTTCCTGCATTCGTAACATATATCTCCAAAGCTCAGCATCTGCCTGGTCTTGCGGGAGTATTCCTAGCAGGAGTGTTTGGTGCTGGATTGAGGTGAGAGTCATAGTAGGCCTTTTTTCAAATATGCTCCTGTTATAAATTTTTCTGTTCCCTTTACCTTTACCTTCATTTTTACTATTATAGCAGACAGCGACCCTTTTAATTTTTAGGCATCTTTTTAAAGTAACACCAGGTCTAAGTCATGCCTCTTTATTTACATCTTATGTAGGTTTGTATATTGTGAACTTCGATCATACTAAGCAACTTGCAATTATATAATTATGTCAGTTAAATATAAAAGTTTAAAATATAAAAAATATTCCATTAAAAGATGCTTAATACTTAAGTTGATAAGTCCAATTGTGATCAAGTTCATCGTATGGTCAGCAACAAAATCATATAACCGATTTGATATTTCAAACTCTTAGTATAAGTTACAGATTCATCTATGGATTGATCCACTGCTTATGTAATTTTAAGGATCTTTAACAAGTTTCTAATTATTACTGTTGATTTGAATCAAGTCATTTGCCTTTTGTAGCTCGGATCATAACAGTTAAATAAACTTTTTGCTTAAAAAATATATTTAATCTATTCTTTCATATTGCAGTTCTCTATCAGCGGTGCTAAACGCATGCGCCTTGGTGGCCCTGGAAGACATAATGCACGGCTGGTTGAAGCTACACCTGAAGCCGCTAACCGAAGGGATCCTCGCACGCACAGCCACGGCCCTCCTCGCCGTTGTCTCCGTTATCATGCTGCTTGTCATCGAGAAGCTTGGTGGAGTTCTCGGTGAGTGATCCTCTGAAAATATGTTGAGAATTTAGGACTGACAAATAGAACTCAGTGCAACGCAAAGATGCGGAATACAGGAATCTTCTTATATTTAAATAAATACCGTTTTAATTATTAAATGACATTGTTTTTTAGGTAAACTTAGTATTGACAAAAATTATTAGCCCCTACTTCAAATTACTTAAGTAAGAGCGAAATTTAACAATTTTTCTACACTGAAAAACGTTTGCAGACTACACTTTAAATGGTATTATTTTTAAATCTCATTTTTCATTGTACCCGCATTATTTATTGATTGATGAGAGATTTTAATTTTATCTATAATAATAATACCGTTACATAGGTATATTTCCTTAATATCAATGTGGCTTAGTTTAAAAATTTCTGGTTCGTATTGGTGCTCCAAGTGTAGCTAAAACGGATTTATTTAATCCTATTACCAATTGGAATCGATTGAAGTGTAGTAAATGACCTTGTATTGTAAGGTGATGAAAAATAGTTTCATTTTTGACGATTTTATTTGTAAGAAGGATGTATTAACTTGACGAGATCTGAAAATTTTATAATGTTTATTTTAATTCGACATTGGTTATTCCAGGCGTAGCAACAGCCCTATCAGCGATAGCTGCTAGCGCAACTTGCGGTATTTTTACTTTGGGCATGATGTGCTGGTGGGTGGGACCTAAGGGAGCTCTAGCCGGGGGCGTGGCTGGGGCTCTGGTGGCTGGGACAGTATCTCTGGGCTCTCAGGCTGCGGCTGCTCGAGGTTTGAGAGCTCCTCCCTTGCCTCTCACTCATGCGTGTGCTGTTAATGCCACGTATGAGTTTGTTCAAGAACTGGTGAGTGATATGCACAAACACTTATCATTTTTATTGCAGTATCGTGAATAAAAAAAATATAAATAAGCACACTATGGCTTCTTTGCTCATTACAAAAAAAAATGTTCCGTAATTCTACAGTCTTTGCTGTACCTTTAACATGTACGAATTATTAATCTATAATTATTATATCCTGGTTTCATACTTTGATAATTATTTCAAAAGTGCCCTAAGTAGGATAATAAGAGAACTGTTTTTCTCCATTAGGACCCAGAAACAGTATTTCCACTATTCCGATTGTCCTACCACTGGATTGCTCCTCTAGGGCTGTTGTCGACTTTGTTAGTGGGTGCCCTTGTGGGGTGGATATTTGACAAGAAGGAGGACCTTCGTATGGACGAGGAGTTGTACACTCCGGTAGTGTGGAGGTTCCTCCCGACCGAGGCTCACGAGCGCGCCGGCGAGACGCGTCGAGTTGGCGCCGTCAAACGAGCCGACTCACCAGCTCCGTCTTCGCCGCTTATATTGGGAAGGAGAGTTGATAAGGTGAGAAGCTTTAACAAGCATCGCATCTCGTTCTATCAATATGATAACAAAAGGACAGATAGTATGATTAAGAAAAATGTATTCAATACTTTAAAACTAGTTAAAATGCAAGTTTTAGTAAGAGCCTCCTTACATGCATTCTAAAATTGTCTTTGCTTCCTTTAAAACTACCCAAATTTAGTTTATTTGACAGTTCTTATTTTTGCTATCCAATTCTATGATTGAACTTAAATTAAATTTTAGAGTAGCCGTCAGAAGATGGCCATCTGGTCGAGTTATCAGTACTCCTGTCTACTTAACCAAAGGTCCCGGGTTCGAATGCCAGTAGGGACAAATATTTGTATGATGAGTGATATTTGTTTACGAACCTTGGATGTTTGTTTGTTTATTTACTTTATTTCTGATATTTTCATACATTTTACTTTAGTTATAGAGTATCCGTAATACAAGCTTTTAATGATGCTTTAGTCCAACTAATTGTCGTTTTAGAATTAGGTCCATTATGTCTCAGATCGATGTGTGATGCTCGTAAGTAATGACCTCTCGCAGTTTATTCCAAACGATTATATCTCTAGGTACCCTTTTCCATTATTGAATTAATTACAATCTAAATGTATTTTTTCAATTTCAGATTGAAATGAATGGAGAGGCAAGTAGGTGATAAAGGTATCGTTATATAAATAATCTTTTTGTACAAAACATTTTATATATTATAACTTGGACTAGTCATGAGACTATTGTATATGTATCAGATGAGCTTGAAAGAAATTTAAGAATGAAATATCTAGATAAAATATTCAAATAGCAGCTCTTTTTGTAGGGTCTGCAAAACTTATGTAGGTGTACAAATTATTTATAAAGGTAAGTTCAATGTAAATCATTATATTTATACAAAGAGAAGCAACAAAAAATTAAAAATAATGTTAAATTATAAGATAATCTTTTTTATTGTTATATTGTATTCGATTAATGTTTTAAATAATCTAATCTTGTATGAATGGTAGAATAGGATATTGTAGTTAATTTATCGAATATCATATTTTTTTCTGGAAAGTTTAACATGGATTACGTACCTTTTTGTAAGATTTGACCGATTGAAAATCGGACCGCTTGTGTACACCGCCCACTATGGGCCGTTCACATAGATTAGAATATATTTATTTGGTACTTATATAAAACTGAAAATATTACGTTAGCAGTTTTTAATTATAAATCTTAAAAAAATTAGAAACGGAAACATTGGTGCATATATTCTTGTTTCTTCACTTATTCATAAGAAGCTGTCATAACTCTAGATATGAAGAGCAGAATTGGAATTGAGGAATTTAATGCATATATTATTTATTCAAGAAATTTTTATAGATAATCAGAAAAAAAAAGTATTATTAATACTGCTGACGTAATCATCGTCCAGGTCATACCATCAAAAATAACCAAAGCTAAGATCCCTCGTCCCCTGTACTGTTTAATACTTGAATAGTAATATCTGCGTACCTAGGTAGTTATATGATGTACTTTAACATATCTCGAATATTTAAGTGGTAAGCTGACTAATATTTATTCAAATTTAAGATTAACAAATCTCTTATTAAGTAGTGATATAACAAGGGACCAACAAACGCTCATGGGTCTATTAAAAAATATATTACTCACTGTACAAGTCTCCGAATTATATGCAAGAAAACAGCATGGAATAGCTGATCCAAGAATGCTTTAGATGTAAATTTTCAATAAGGCCCGCGATTTATTCGTAACATCCATGGCTTTTTAAAATCCTTATGAATTTACTCATTTTTATCTACGTTATAGTTGACATTCTTTATTTTTATATATTGCTGTAAATGTATACAGGATTGCTTTAAGCTTAATGTGTCGATAAATATTATTCAGAAGGTTTAGTGAATAATGTGCTTGTCTGGAACGATAACAAATCGTATTTATTCTTTATCTTGATTATTTTATAGTTACAATACAAAATAATTTAATGAATGAACACGCGAGATGGTTAGCCATTCATAAGAAATAAACCAGTAAGGCCCAGAAAAAGCGTGCATATGGTGCAATTATAGGAGAACAAAGTTTGAATTATCCACGCGTAAGATTTATCGGATATAAAAAAAAACATGATTCGAAATTAAATGTATTTTCGAAATAGATTTAATCGTATTCGTTTAGTGTTCATAAAGATTCATACTAGCTCCAGAAAATTTGGCAAGTTTCTTGTAAAAAAAGTAAGCCTGTATAGATTTTAACTAATTGTTTGTGTAAGTTGTACCTAGTACCTTACATAAGACTTTTAGTAATAAATTTTAGATTTATTATTAATTATTAAGTTGTAAGCATTTTAAAAACATTCTTGTGAACTGTAACTGTACTTAAAATGTTCGAAGTTAGTGATACAATTATCATTTATTTAAGATCAGTATTGTGGTACTTATTATTGAGACAGACTGTTTGCCAAAATACCCTTATTCATAAAAAACCTTGAATTTATTCAAAATTATCTATATATAAAACGTAATATCTGACTAATAAACTTGTTAAGGCTTCATATTTTATTATCTATTGAAATCTACACATCCTTGAGTTAGTCTCATATCTATGTTATACTTAGTGAGTTGTATGTTAATGATTCCTAATGAATTTCAGGTATGAGGATAAACATATATTTAAAAAAATATTTTATAAAAAAGTTTAGTATACCTTATGTTAGGAAATTTTGTCCATAAAAATTTAAAGCAATGTGATAAAATCTTTTTATTTATAAGTTTTTTAATAAGTAATAGGTATATTGTACAAACAAATAAATAAGCGAAATTAAAAAGATTCCGTAATTTACCCAAACTGAAATGCGACTAGTATCTATTGAATAAATATTTGAATTCCGTATTATGAAAATTTATTACTGTATGCAACATATTTTATTACAAATAAATGAATTTTTCCTTGTTTGTAATTAGAAGCGGGCTAAACAAGTTTTAACCATTAAAAATTAAAATCAATTTCTTTCGAACATTATTTTATATATTAACTGTATTGAGTAATTACTGCTTTTCGCTGCTTTGATTTTTTTATAATATTCTAAATTTAAACAAATTTTTATTACAATGTTTTGTGCCCTTCTAATCACAAACAGGTACACATCACATTTTGTAGTTTTATTGTTAATATAAAGAAAAATTAAAAAGATTGCTTCACAACTTCTGCTTATAACAAATGTAAAAGTATGCATCGAAATCTAAGCACAAAAGATCCCATTGGGTCGACGTGCTTCGGGAGTAATCCTGGCCCTACATCAAGATGTACCTAATTTGTGAAAGTTAATTGTATTTTAACAAATGAGACACCTGTTTACATATTTCATGTACTACAATTTAAAAAAAGACGAGAACTTTATTTACACGGAGGGATGAGTAAAAGTTATTATTTCTTTCTTTTCTTCTTTATCATTTCTTCATGAGAGGATTTCTAAGTGTGGTAATCGTTACCTACCCAATAAATACAGATTTATGAGCAATTGGGTATTTTTACGAAACGCAAGAAGGTAATAACAATATTTTTATTCTGTAGGTTACTGTTAGCTATTTGTATTCAGCAGCGGATTCTGTGAGGGTGAAATTATTTGTAAACGCAGTACCAGTGCGAGTTGTAACATTGTGTCAGCTCGGAAGAAACAAGCGTAACAGTCAGGTGTTTGTAATTGTTGGCGCGGGCGCGGATTTGGTATTAGGAAAGTATTTTATTTAATATTTACGTAGATTTTTTTCATCATCAACAATAGCAATCTAAACTTCAGTTCACCCATAAAAATGACTCTTAGTCATTTTTATGGGTGAACTCAATATATAAAATTCTTAAAGCCGTAAGAATACACAACATTCTGTTTTGAAATAACGCTGTTTCAAACATATCTTTAATACCTAGACATAAAAGTTGTATTTTCAACATGACGGTTGGCGTAATATCTACATCATGTGGTACGTACCTGCGGTGAGGAGGTCGCCAGATCTCATTGTAAAAAAGCGCAATGTGCAATGCTCAAAGTTTCACTTGATTATTTTTTTCAGTGTAGCAACAAGTGAGTAGTGCTCAGGTGCTAAGCCTAACTATGGTTATCTGTATCCAATCATATTGGTTATACGCTTGTTTCTTATTCCTGTCAAATTAAAAAAAACCTTATCCCAACCTATACGTCACACTGGTAGACACAGGATTTCCTACATTGCAGAAACATAAGAAGTGCACCATCACATGGCCTAATGTGGATGGTTGGAAGCAGTCGCCGTTAAAATCGGGATCATTTGCAGTTGCATGGAGAAACTCGTGATAGCGATTTTATTTGGTTTATTCAGGAAGTAACTATGGCAAAAGTTGTTTATTTCGAGAGATCTCGATTTACTCTCTATTAAAAAAATATTACTGTATGGAAGAGTTTCATTTACTTAAAAAAGTTATTTTAGTAAATGTCGTTTATTTTGATGTAAAATCTGTTCAACTTTTTGTGTTTCTATTCTGACAATAAACCCAGTGATATGAAGGAATATAGGGAAACAGGACAACTAATACTTTTAATCTAAATAAAATTAGTAATTTTGTAATACACCTGAGTCTGCGTCTGGTTTTGTTATGATTTGCATGCGACACGCCGACCGACCATTAAAAGTAAGCAAAACTGAATGCTGCCTTCTTCAGATCCCACAGAACACGCACAGAAATAACGCTTTGCTCTGTTACACTGGGCACTAAGTTTATATAATTATTTTTATAATTTAATTAAAGTTCACTTAACACATATGGTTTTTTACAGAGATTTTACCCGACTTTAGTAAGTATTCGACGAGGAGGTCAAATCTCAGACCTTCCTTGCTGAAGCCATCGGCAGGCCGAAAGCAGGTCCGTTGTTGGGAAGCTGAATAATTAAGAATTTGGCAATTTGAACAGAAACTGACTAAAATAGTAAAAACGCGAGTTTATATACAATAATATTGATCACAAAATGAATACAGAATATGTGTGTATAATGTATGAATACAGAATATATGTATGTATATGTGTGTGTGTAAGAACGAACTTTTGCACCCAACATATTGCACTAATATTCACCATCTAGTCACTTTAGTTGAGTAGTATAGAGTCCTCTTGGTTAACACATACAGATTTTTTGTCGGAGAAGTCAAATGCATAATCCCTACAGTACGATGTCAACTGTAGAGGTACGTGGAACTCGGGGAAAAGGCGTTCCCCCACTACCCACTTAACATCCTCTCCGGTATGACCACCATAGCGCATGTTGTCGAAGGCGCAGTCTGTGTAATGCGAAGAATTGCGGTTATAAAATTTCCATATATGGTATGAGGGAAACGTCGAATTTGTTAATTATTGCAGAAGTATTACTTAATTTAGAACCTATCCATACATACAATCCAGACACGATTAAATTTTAATACAATTATAAGTTTTTTAAACAATACCTTGATAGTATTGTGATTATTGTATAATAATAAGTGAACGAACATTGCTTCCATCATACGTACTTATCTTTACTGTAGATTAAAATACACATAGAACGGCAAATTATTGAAATATTTTCTTAATATTTTTGGAAACTCGTGTTACTAATTATTTTGTTTATATAAAACAGACTGATGTACCGTAGAAGAAATATAAATTTCTTGAAAATTAATACCAGCAAAGCGAAGGAACGACTGTTCAATAAAATCTCAATTCTGACAAAAAGCATCGTAAAACTGACTGTGGCTGTGGGCCTCTAGATAGATGCTACGTCGTAAACGGAACCCGATGCGCAACTGTTTAATTACGTCACTTCACATTAAATATTCGTAAAGCACAACCGTAGTTATTTTTGATGGCTGCGGTTAATTTGTAGG
Organism: Acentria ephemerella; assembly: GCA_943193645.1. NCBI lineage: Eukaryota > Metazoa > Arthropoda > Insecta > Lepidoptera > Crambidae > Acentria > Acentria ephemerella. Next base: position 4,437,049 of record OW971875.1, on the reverse strand, counting down.
CAAACCTAATAAATACATTACTCAGCTCTTAATTATAGGATTGCTATTGGTAATAAAACCGTTTTCAGCACTAAAGTTGTTCTTCGAGGTATCGGAAAGCTTTAATTCTATTCCAGTTTGATTATTTTATAACACTTTTTGACAGTAGGTAAATTAAATTCTATTTGAGAATGAAATCTGACGAATATTAATTATAGTATGTATAACGTACACGTACACGTATTCCCTTCTTCTTACAAAAGGGCCACTTTTTGGGCCGGCAAGGTGAGGGTGGCTAGGGCAGTATGTCGCATGCTTCATTAGCTATCTTCACATATGGTCTCCTCTACTGCTTATCTTCAAGTGTAGAGTCATTTGCTGAGCTTTATATATAAAAAAACAAACATATTGAAATGAAGAGAAAAATATAAGAATAGATAGTACATATACAAACTTTTTTACCAGTCAAGCCTTACAATCCAGATTCAATTGTTTATTAATTGTCTCCTGATACCCGGATCTATTATGCGAGTATTGGCGTTCATAAAACCCTAAATTAACGTGTGTGTTTATCAATGGTTTTAAATTTACTGAACTCTGTGACTTTAAATTTTAACAGTTCTTTTTGACTTTTTTATGTTCAAGTCTTCGTTGTTGATCGAAAGACACAACGACTAATAAAACTAAAAAAATAATTCTGTAGTGTGTAATTGTGTTGTGTAGATTATGATTTTTTGGGTATTTCATATGTTAAATTAAGTGTGTGTGAGAGAGAAAGAGAGAATTAATGTAACACGTGAGAATTTTTGCGAATTTTTTTTATGAATAAAATGTAATAATCAATTTGTGTTATATAAAAACTTCTCAAGCTACCTAATTGAGAGTTTTTTTTACATATTTTGGTGCAAATGCCTTTTCAACGAATATAAACGACTAAACCTAATTAACAATTGAACATTCTAGAAAATAAATAGCTATTAGTAACGCTACAAGTCCTGGATAACGACACCACCCGCGGCGGTTACGAGATGGGCTGTAGTCGTAAAAAGCACGCGGCAATCTCATTAATTAATGGTCTGGATCCGTAATGAATTGCCCAATTGCCGAGGTGTCTCGGCTTCCAACCGCGGTGTAAAATTTTATTGTTTTCTGCTACCGATTCTAACTTTTTGCCATCTCTGTTGTCAGGCGTCTGTTCTTGGGATTTCTCAGACAACTCTTTACGCTATCTTAGCTGTAAGGTATGCAGGAATGTAGCTTCAAATTATTTTACTCGTGCACTGATACACATACAATTTTAAATTACTCCACAGAATTAATATATTATGTAATATGCGCAACTTAATGTATTTTATCTGTTGATATTAATATAATGTTAACGTTTGTAGAGAATGAAAAGTTGTTGTTAAATTCAATATGTTGGTTTGTAATATTTTAGTTGTACAATAGGTTGCAGGGCATAAAAAAATAAAATTAAGAACTCACAAGACTTTTCTGCCTATCTACCTGATGATCCACTTGATATTAAGGACTGAAAAACAATTCGTATAAAGTCTGCTACGAAACTTCCCAACTTATTTTTATCTGTCAATAATTACGGTTTACCCACAATACCTATTATTTCAGCAAAAACTTTAAAGGATTTGGTAAACTTTTTTTAAAGTCAACACTATATATCTATAGTAATAGAAGTTGAAGTAACGATTCAAGCAAATGTGTTGATAAATTTTTAAAATAATGTAATAAGAATAAAAAAATCCCAGCGTGAAATCAACAAAAATCTAGTCTATGCTGCGATATAGCGATAAGCCTCTATTTTTGTTTCAAAGATAAAGCGATCAATATTATAAAAGAAGCAGGGCTTTCGAAGTTTTTCTAGAAAAAATGTGATCGTTATCATCGGCCCTCCCCCAAGGCGTCCATTGGTCAGACCCTCGCTCATTTACGCCCCCCAATTACGAAAAAAGTCGCCACCTTAGAGCTTTATAACCTTATCTTACTTGATGTATTGGAGGCTATCCAAAGCTAGATAAAATTTCGGGTGAACTTTAAGGGCTACTTACTAGATCAGTATCATCTTATCCTTAGAATCGGATCATCAAAACATAATTATGAAATAAATAGTTACTTAACATATTCTCTTCCTGCAGTAAAATAGTTTCTCATATTGCACTATAAAAATACAAATTTTACTTTGATATTAAATTAATAATTGAAATTTGATAGAACGAGTAATCCAAAATTAGAAAAAAGAATGCTCTGTGGAATCGGATTCCAGACTTTTTCACTGTTTTTTTTTTCTAGATAAAAATTGATAATAAACAAGCAAGCAAAATAATAATTTTTGTGATAAGATTTCGATACCATTATTTCTTTAACCAATACGTATTTACAGTTAAACGGGCGGAATATTCGTAATGCTGTTTTAATTGAGTTTTCACTTTGCACCTTTGCCTTTGTGTCAATTGTCGCTCGAAGACTCGGAGGAATGAAGCCGTCATTGGCAATAATTTCTTTGTGCATATCATCCTTTAACTCGCTCGTACATCTCACTTGGAAATTAACGACCACTATCAAAGGACTGAAACAACTGGCTTCGTGTGTTTTCAAACGAGTAAAATTACAGTGATGCTTAAAATGTCAGATATGATTAACTATTAGTGAAATCATCCTTTGGAATCCTCATACGATAGCATATCTGTTTTTTAAAAAGGAGCATTGAATAATGTTGTATTAGATCTTTAAGTGGTAAAAAAAAGTGCGAGATAATTTAATAATATTGTATAGGTAAGTTTTAAATTTTCTGTGATTCTGATAAGTTTATTACAACAAAAAGAAATTATATGTTATTCATATCGTTTAGATGAAAGTCTAATAAAACATTAGGGTGATGCTATTGAAAAACAGCATTAATTCCGTCTCTAGCCGGTGTTTGTAAAACGTCGTCTCATTTAATCGTGGCTTTCATGCAAAGTGCATCTCTTACATGTTAAACAGCCCTGTAGGGTATTTAAATTTTCGCCTTTCTCCGTAATTCGTAGTGCAGACAAAGGCTTCAGACGTAACATTGTTAATGTGTTACCCAATGCATTTTATACACACCTGCCTTTGCATGGAAAATTGAAAATTGTGACATTTAAATTTCTTAATGACGAGACTACGGGGGATGTAGTGGTAAACAGAGTATGGATTTAATTGTAAAATGCGAATAAAAATTATAGCGTATCTATTACTATTTCAGAAACTTAAAAACTAAAGAAAGTTAAACAAATTGACTAAAAGAATGTTTATTTAGGAGGAGTGGATAATAAAAATACGAAAATCAATATTGCTATTATATATAATAAATATGCTTTAAGATGAGGGACGGTATTAATTCCTAATGAGGATAAAATCCAGAAAAGTCATCATTAAGCTGGAATATAATAAATTAGACGCTCTTGTAAAAAATCTGTAGGAAAAATGTCCAAACTGATATCACGAATACGATTCATAAATCCAATCATTCGTTGAACAAAAGAAAACAGACTTCCCAAAAAAATTCGCATATAGTGTTGAAGAGTCAACGGACGAATTTGCGATGTGTCAGAGTAAATCTCTGGCCGACAATACGAATGGCAATAAAATCCGCCTTCGGTACGGACGGCGATCGGTAAGCCTCTGTCCCCTACGTGAAATTCAATGCTGTGCAAACAGCGAGTACGATTACCAAATTGCAAGTCACTTAATACAGTTTTTTTAACAATACGATAATCAGGCTTAAGTCTAGTTGATGCTAGGTGGTTACCTGGTCAACTTTTACACTATCTTTTTAAAGAACTCTGAACTCGTTTGGGAAATTGTCAGTGTGGCTTTCATTCCATAATGAAAGGAACTTCCCTGACTTTACACAGACAAAATTTTCCATAGTTTTGAAGAAGATACGCTAAAACATTGACAAATTTTCTACAAAACCATCTAAACCAATTTTAAATGCTTAAATAGTGAGATCAATCATTAAATATGTTTTTCATGTTTATCTTCAAACCAACTGTGTTATTGTTCTGTACTTAAAACGGATTTTATAGGTTAGTGTTTTCATTAAAAAATAACTACAAAACATTTTAAAAGAAATACTTCAGTTGTTTAAGAATTTTTACGTAGTAGGGGCGACAGCCCTCGAGCTCGGAAAATGTCTACCTTTCGCATTTTTTGAGAGGATCCAGTAAAAATAGTAATTTGTGCGATAAGCGGTCACGAGCGGCGGGCCACTTGCGCCGATAGCGATCTGCCAATAACACGAACTTCGTAGTTTGTCGGGCTTAGAAAAAACGGAGCCAACACAGATAAGGCTGGATTATGGGTAATCAGCAGTTTACTACAATAGTATTTTTTTGGTATGTGCAAAGTATCAGGTCGTTAAGGCTGACAAAATCTTTTGGGGTTTGTTTTGATTAGGTTATCTATATTTTTATTTAATAATTAATGTTACTAAAACTGTACTGTTACTGTTATGTTGTATTTGTTAAAGTTTTGGGTTTTTTTGAGGTTCAATCAATTAATGTATATAATTTATGGCACAAAAAAGTGTGCAAAGGGCAGACTTAACGTCTAAAGGCGTTCTCTGAAATAATAGGGTACTTTAAATATTACTTATACTATACTTATTACTTTATATATATATATATTACTTTTTTTATTTTTATTTTTTATATATATATATATATGTATGGGTAAATATAATATATATTAATTTTTACACGCGCCTCTATCTTTCGTTGTTACTTTTCCCATATGTGGGGCTGTTGGACGAGGTTTTTGATAGAAATAAGCAGTACCTTTGTGCAGTTCTCTGTTATTCTGTTGTGTCCTTTTATTGTCTTTGTGTGTACAAAAATTGTTAAAAAATAAAAATAAAGTTATGGTTCATATTGTGGTAAGAAGGACATCTATGATGACTGCAAATGTAAGTCACCGGCCAGCTCCCGGGTATTTATTGAAGTTCTTGGCAGCTACTTAATTATCTATGGCACCAACACCGAGCGTCGCCCACCGGCAGGTGGACTCATTGTGCGCTTCTGTTTGCTAAAATCCTACTATATATTTTAGATTCCATTGTGTTCCGCTCCAACGCTTTGTCGGAAAATAGCCCTCTTGCATATTACCTCTTTGTTAATTTTATTAATACGTGAAACATTTATAAAACGCGACCGCTCCAGTGAATTCATGAGTTTTATTGTTACGGAGAGTAATGTTCTCCAAATGAGGCGCTCCTCGACTTAGATCTCTAAATTTCGGCGCGCGCTCGGATTTAAACATTTTAATTTATGCAGCTTATTTTATGAACGCGGAACGTGCCGGGGCAGAAACGAGATTCGAAGATTTCGGGCACCTGATGCTGGTAATTTTCCGTATTAAATTGTTAGAATAACTCATGCAAGTGAATGTGAAAGCCGCGCGGTAATCCGGGCTCGTGTGCGCGTTTGAAAGATAGAGTCCAGCGGAGATGTTTATGTTGATCCCGTAAAGTCGCATTGTGGATGAATTGCTGGGCATTCGGGGAGTGGACTGACAAAAGAATTTAATAAGTGCGTGAGTTTGGGCAGAACAGACGGGCGCGGGCGGCCCGTAAGTTTATTACAACGGCGGCGGGCCGGTGCGACGCGAGCGTTACGGTGCCGGTGCGGCCGTGGGTTGCACGAAGCATGTTTGCTTTGTTCATGAATGTCAACCGGCCTCGGCGTCACCGCGCGCAGAGTCAATACAGAGGGTTTGCGCCCGTTTAAACATTAAAGAGCTCCCAATGTTTAGCGACGGCGCAAATTAAAATAGGCTTTATGCGAAATCTAATTTGCGAAGTACGGAACCTCGTTTGAGGACACGGGTACCTGAAGAGAAGGTGTGTTTGTATTTGAAATGGAATTAATTCAGCTTTAAAGTTGTTATAATGATATTATTTGGAAAGCCCGTGCCTTTAAATTCCTTTTAAAGACATCGGTACACCTTGATAGGTACGAAAATGAATAATTATCAGAAACAACTGCGAGATAATGATTTATGCAAATCTACGATGTTAACGTTCATCATAGACAGGTACACAAATTAAAAATTGATAAGATTTACATTAGGTACGCTAGTCACAAAAGTCAATTATTTGTATAACAATAATAGGTTTATATTGATGAAGTTTATGTAAAACATATCGTATAGGAAAGAATGTACGAGAATCCTTTTCATAGTAAATTTCCTTGAAATAAATATTTCTCTATGTAAATTACTTTTGAATGTCTTTGGCTAAAGTAGAAGGGAATGCATGATTAATGAAAAATCAAACACAAACCTGCATTATATTATAAGTTTAATTTACAATTAAGTATTTAAAAATAATAAAACACCAAGGTGAGAAAGCATTAGGAACTAGTTCGTGTATAAAGCCTTGTGTGATATGAAGTGGTTAAAACGTTTTAAAACCTCTCTTAGAAGATTAATGGTAAATATACTACTAGTTATGATACCAAAAAAAAAATTATTTTTAACTGACTCCCAAAAAGGAGTAAGCTTTACATTCCACTGTATTTTTTGTGTGTATGTTAATGTTCAAAATTCTTTTTTATTCAAAACAGTTTACTTCTGAGGTGGACCCATTGTCACCAAGTCAGGAACTGATAATGGAATGGGAGATTGAGCGAGAACAAGTACAAGAAACTTACCTCTCATAATTGTGAAAAAAGTTGTAAGACAAAGTGGACTTCAAAACTCTAGAATGGCAAAAATAACTCAATGTAAGAAGTAATCGAACTTAAAATTATTCAGTTGGCCCTAAGTTGTTTACAGAAACAACAGAGAGTGAAGCTCCGACTACAAACGCTACTTTTAAATTCTTACATTCACTTATTTTTAATTATTTAATGACGTTTTTCTTTTTTACTATAACACATAATGTTCTATTTGTATGTTTTAGTCTCGTGATAAATGTTCCAGTTGGACAACTTAATCAAATATAATAAAATTCTAATAACTTGCAAAAACATTATATTTACTTGATTATACTTAGTTATTATCTATATACATAAAGTGTTTTGTCACGTTGTCACGTACAACTAGTTAATAAGATTATCCTAATCTAAACAAATATGAAGAATCTTTCTCTTTATAAATTATAAATAGAAATTATAATAATAAAAAATTGTTAATCAATACGTGTCCGGATGCTTGCCCAAATATAAAAAATTTCTTATGAATTTATAAAGGCGTCCATTCGAGTCAATTTCCACATGACCCTTGAAGCTGTTCAATATAAGTATAGGGCGTAAGTTGGCGAGTGAACTAGCTTACATTAAACGAAACTGTATTAAACATTCAGAGGGGTTCGTTAAGTTACACCTAACCGCAGGTGGAGTGAAGCCTTTGCTGGAGGATGATGAATAAGTCAGTCACTGTGCTATAGAATATGAACTAGAACAGTTACTATTCATTATTATTTCCTGTAGAATTTACTTCAAAATATTTCCTTAGTAATATAAAGTTCAAATGCCGGGAATAGATTTTTAATTGTAAACAAGCGTCTTAGGCATTATCAATAAATTTTAATAATCTATTTGGAATTTTGCAAACAACTGATGGCTACTGTAAAAAAGACCACATTTAATATTTAAGTTAAATCAAAATAATTATTTCTAATCTCAAAACTAGTTTATTTGCTTTTTCCAGATTACGTAGTACCAACTCAACTAATAATGATTGCATCGCCACTTACATAACTAAGAGTATTTGATTATTTGAGTGTCGAGGCAATTGATTGTTAATATAATTTTCATATTTTTACTAGACTATTGATTGTTGCAAAGTTCTTGGGAAAGAAGAATTATTGAAAAATAAATTAAGTAAATACACTAGAACTACAAGCAAAAGATAAAAGTAACGAATAGTAATAGCAGCTAACTAAATAAGTTACGTTTAGATTACAAGAGTTAAATAATTCATTCATCCCATTTAAAAAAAGGTGTGTTTAGTGTCATTATGTCATTTCCAGATTTTCTTTAGTTCATAGATAAACGTCTATAGGCACATGCCGTTGCATTCTGTATTTTAAAGGTGCCTGGGATATTTTGATAGGCAACAGTTTTATTTGGAGCCATACGGAGTCAGCCAGTCGTAAAGCTAGTATGATATCCTGCTCCGTTTTCGCATTAAGTAGTAACATTATTAATTCTACCAGGAATTGTTAAATAAACTCTTAAATGGATAATGAGAAAAAATCACTTAAGTAATTCTATATTGTCATTTTAGAGAAGTGAGCAATACGTCGTTTTCCGTATACATTTTTGATAGTTTGAAATATCAGTTGCTTTTTAGGTAATATTAAAATTTGGAGTCAATTTAAAAAATACATTTTAAGATTTTTTAATGCACTACGCATATATAATCAAAGTGATTGATGTCAAACCTAACGTTCAGTTTTATTTAATATTAATAATAATTATGGATTTATTTTTCTTAAAATATTCGTTCATATTCAAAACTATTTATCTTTATTATAATATTTTCACAACATCAAGGCGGCATACCTCCTTTGTCTAACAAATATAGAATTTTCCCAAACCCTGTTTGGTCCGGCGCGACTCGGGTAATCGGTTTAGGTGACCGCAGCCGCAAGCCGTGGCTCAAAGGTCGCGCAAAAAGCTCTTTGACTGTCTTCAAATATTTGCCCGAACGCCGCAGCGCGCATTATTTTCAACATAAACATTCATAATCCGCCAAAAAGCGGGGCTCACGTGAATTTGGGAGGAGCAAATTTCGGTCTTTGATGGCATTTTCACTTTGATAGTTGGACATTTGAGTTGTTTCCGCCAGCGCCGAACTTAACAAGTCTGTAAGTAAGTGTAAGTTAACTGTAAGTATTTCTATATTTAATACAATTAAAAAAGTAACGTAGGTACAGCTTAATCTTAAGAAAATTAAAATGAATTTCTATAACAATACCTAAAGGTAAGATAGAATTAAAAATTGTAACCACTGTGATTGTATTTGATCCAGTATAGATCCAACATAAATATGTTTTTTATTTTGTATGTTTTTTTTGTTAATAAAATTGTGAATAGATTACCAAAATTATTTTTTTATTCGTTAAAGTATACTCCTGATTTGGTTCTATAGTCACCAAGTTAAGATCTGATGATGGGATCCAAGGTAACCTTCAAATTTAATAGCCTATTCGATTTTTTAACAGCCAGTTTAATAACCATCAAAAACTTACTACTCAAATATGTAAAAAAAAGTCAAAAAAATACTAAGAAACCACTTCAAAAGACTAAAAAGGCAAAAATAATACAATTTGAGAACTTATCTAATTTTTAAGTATTTTTGGAGTTAGTACTGAGTTCCGGAAATAAAAGCAAGTAAAGTTCCGGCTTTAAAAACAATAACATATTAGATAATTTCTCAAATTGAATTATCTTTGCCTTTTTAGTTTAAAACTTTTAGATTAGTAAAGATGGTTTATAAAAATTTCGAATATGCTTACATTATCTCATTTTAGTGCCTATTGAATAATAATCGAACAGATTATTTTTCGTAAGTTAGAGAGGTAGAGAATCTATTATTAGAAGCAACTGCGCTCGAAAACTCAATGACTAAGGTATTCTTTATAAAATCCAATACTTGTTATTAACTTTTCAGGTTTTCAGCACTTGATAAAAGAAGTACCTTTAAGTATTAAATCGATTATTAGCCGGCTTTATACTAAACTACAAGCGTTACAGACTTCCTATCTCGGCAAATAGTATTGCAATATAAACATTCATTGCCTTACAATATAAATTAATGATCTCGTAACTTGAAGCTAATCGAAACACTCAATATTAACCTGATTAAAGCTAAGGTTTACCGTCGCGTACAGATATTTGCTGTCATCGTATTTAATATTGATAGCGGATGCAGCGCTCGTCCTCGGGGAACATTGTGCAGCAACAGTGCCGATGTTTGCGACGACACGACACGACTTCGCGTTAACTGTCTATGATAGCAGTATGTTTCACCTTTGAAATGTTGGAAATTTTTTGATCAAAGACAAAAGAAAATAAATAGCTAAGAACTTTTGAAGCGGAAATATTCGATCCAATTTTGCGATGACAAATTATTATGATAATAAGATGGTAGTGCAGCCAAACCTCGAAAATGTATCTACAAGTCTGAAGGTTCAACGGAAATACGAGTGTAAATTTAAAGTGCAAGCAATCCTGTCAGTATTACTCGGCTTAGAAAATTCATCGAAAACATGAACCTTCTGATATTGGGAACGTATAATATTCAATATATAAGAACATTTGAAATTTCTGTGTAACTTTTTAAGTCTGCTAGCAAATCATTTATATAATAATATATTTATTATTAACCATTTATACCATAGAATTAATTTATAAGCTGGTTATGTATACCTGCGTAGCTTCCAATATTTAATTAATAAGTATGCGGATAACAATATAGCCTCGCGTGGCCAGCCGCTGTATCAGTATGCGTTGTGCTAACATAACCGAATATTTCAAATCAAATCATTTATTAGAACACTAACATAATAGATTTTATAAATAGTGTTCGATAATGTCCGTATTAGTTAATTATAACTGTGACACAACCATTATAAAATTCTGCGTTCTGTAAATTTATTTTAATACGAATTGTTTGTGCACGCGCATTTGCTAGTAAAATGTTCGTCCTGGTTTCATGTTCGAGTAACAAATTAATTTAAGAATTGAACTTAGCTCAATGGATATCTTCAATTCCCAAAACGGAGTCCTTCAAAAGACTCGACGTGTCTACTTTCATAAATATCAAAGCAGCCGAGCAATTCTTGCAAAACCACCAGTGGCCCACACGTCACCCCGGTGGCTGCGGCTAACACAATTTTATTCGAGCATAAAAAACGAGCTCATCATGCAAACGCCAAAGTCGTGGGACGTGGCTGGCTTCGCGGTAAAACAATTTATCTGCATCGACGGAATTACGAGCGGTGCGCTGTGAATAAAATATGTCGCCGGCTGTCAGGCGGAGGAAGACGATGTGGCCTACTACGAATAGGGGTGGTGCGGAGTGCTATGTAACCTCGGTAAAGAAGCTATAAAACTGGCCGTCAAGGGCGGTGTGGCACAGATCCTAGCTGACCAAATGAAGCGAAGAAAAGAAATAGGTAAATTAAATACAAATTATCATATGAGAGTAATATAAAATAACAAAACTTGGTACCATAAAATTTGTATACAAAAACTTTAGCTTTTTATATTTTAGTAAAAATTAGACAAATTTATGTAAAAAAATGTATACACTTACTAAAAGAAGATCATAATTTAATAAATTAGCAATTTTTTTATAATTAAAAATAGCTTATCATAGTTACATTTTGTTATGACATTACAAAAGCAATTTAAAAAAACAACTGAATAAAATATAAGTTTAATTTATCCTGCAAAAAGAAGACCATATATGCATAAATATTATTAATATCATTATTTTTATTTTTTTTCTGATATTCTGTATTTATTTTTTATTAAAGTCATAGAACAGGATGATTTTTTATACAAAAAAAGGATATTCGACAGCCCTGAGCGCAAATTTGACGGGGGAAGAGAGACAGCATAGGAATTAGGCTCGACGTATTCGTGGCAGTATTTTTTGGAATATCGTCGACAATGACGGGTGTCTGCCCAGTGACGTCACATCAGGACGTCCTGCGGGATGTATCCACTAAGAAATACTGTAACTTATCTCGAGTGGGTTTACATAAATAATATTAGGCTTATTCATTATTTATTTTCATTACGAATTTACTTAATGTTTACTAGATAACGTAACGTTATTTGAGACCCGGAAACTTAATACATATACCACTCAGTTCGCGTATACGAATTAAATAATAATACTCAAACTCACACCTTTTATTAACAGAAATTGAAAAATAAGAAGTAAAAAGCAAAATAAGCAGATCCTTTGTGCTTACTTTCTACATAAGTACATGAAAAACAAAATATTATTAATAGGTTATAATATGTATTTTTATGTGTGTATAATTAAATTGAATACATAAATAATTAATATATAAACGTCCAAGGCTCGTGGACAAATATTTGAACTTACTAATCATACAAATATCTGCCCCTAACAAGATTTGAACCCTGGACCTCTGACCGTCGGGATGGTAACAGGATAACCCAAAATTATAAAGGAGTTAGTATAGTAGTTGTGTACCTGTGTTTTGGAAGTATTTTAATGAAAAATTTCTATACCAAAATTTCTGTTAAATCAGAAGTTTGAAAATTGCAAAAAATGTGATAATTACTAGTTCACCCAGCAAACATTATTTTTCCATATAATTTATTTCTGAAAAAAAATTGGAGAAGGAATAACTACGGCCTACGGCCTATTTTCAGACTAGATACACAAAAATTCAGTCAGACCGTTTGTCGGTGGAGTGCGATAACAAATACTGTGACACGAAATTTTATATATTTTTTTAATATTATGATTCCTTTCAATTGATTTTCTTAATGTATTCTGTACATAGTAAGGCATATTTTGCACAGTTTATGTAAGCATGTCACATCAATCGCTCACCCCTATTGCGAATTTTAAATGAAGTCTTTAAACACGAACTCGAATTTTGAGGAGTTACCATTTTATTCTTTGCAGGTGTCGGTAATTTCCCCTAAATCATAAAATATTCAACGTTAAATGTATGACAAGTGTATTTTCCGGTCGATTGGTTCGCTGTTCGAATATCAATCGAGTCCGCTTTGCATTCCGCTTGATCGAATCATAGTTGACTAAATACCAGTAAGTAAATAATTTTATTATATTTTTTATATTACAAGTTTTCTCTAAATATAATTTTTTTTAAATATCTCTCTTCCTTTGAAATATTACACCGACAAGAAAACTGCTTCAAGGTCGATATATGCTGTCGGAACCTAACTACTAGTTATTGCATGCATTGTAATCATAGCACTTATTGTTAGATTAAACTGATATTTAACTTCGAAATTAATTCAAAAATCGCTGTTGCGTTGTTATATACACATTTTTGGCATAAGAATAGTTAAGATTATTATATCAAATGTTTGACTAAATATTTTAGTTATTTGCTAACAATTGTAGGTATATGCACATGTATAACAAATATGCACATGTTCGTCAATATTTTAATAGCATGTTGATACAATTTTGAACTTAGTAATATAACTTAACATACTGATTGTATTTTCACTGAAAACATAACGTAGAGAACAAGGAGAAAGCGTTGGTGGTGTCTAAGGAAAATAAACTCGTGGTAGAGTGCCGCCGTTATCGTGTTAGCGGCCTTAATAAACGAGTTACTCAATTGGCAGGGGTTGAATCAAGAATAAAATGTAGCCTTTTATGAGGGTATTTTGAAAAAAGAAGATATATCTCGCTCTAACCCTCGCTTCCGTGTATTCTTATCTAATACCAGACTCTTTTAGTACGTTTTTAAACAGTTTTATTTAGCCTGCCCTGTTAGTTGAGTCAAATTTGGTTATCGTAATTTTTCCCCTTTTCTGTTGACCAACAGATCTGATATTTGGTCCGCTCCTTAAGTTCTGATGATAGTACAATTTAATGTAATTTTTCCAAGCCTGTCAATATGGGTCTTGCTTATTAAAATACAGTACACTAGGCAAAATTTGTAATAAAAAATGTCCACTTGTATATAATGTCCTTTACTTTAGGTAATGTCAAATGAAAGGGCTTTTTAGCTGAACTCAGTGCATGGCGGAATAAGAAATATTAAGAAAAAAATAAAGGAAAATATTTAATACAATAACTATAGTTTTTCAGTTCAACGGTTTTATTGGAAATTCAAGATAAAAATGTAAAAAAACAAAATAATATTAAGGTAGGTCCTAGGTCCTCATCTCATCGGACCAGCCGACATGAATCGTACAAATTGTACAGTATTTTTTTTTGCATTTCCGTAGGTTGCTAACTTGAATTATAATAAAAGTAGACGTACGTTAAATAAATGAGCTCATTTATAATTGGACATATTGTCACAGTCAAAATTTCTTGTAACAAATTGTCACAAAATTTAAACTGAACGGATGCCTTGTATCGGTCATATAAAAAGAAACAGTTTGCTAATTTGTTAGCAGACAATTTACACGACTATGTTTTGATAAAGATAAAGCAGTATTTTAGTATTAATAATAGTATAATAGTCAATACGTTGGATTCAATTAATCAAACCTTATTTATTTAATATTGTTCATCAAAATATACAATTTTGGCTCGCTAGGAATTGGAATTAGTATTACTTGCTAAGAGTCAGGATATTTATGTTTTATGGTTTTACTGAACATTGGTTTAAAGACAAGAAGTTTTTACAAAGTGATTGGAAATGTTTATGTGAATTTGTAAGTTGAAATAAGTTTTGCTGTTCATGTCAGTTCTTTAACACTTCTGAATCAAAACCAGAAATATTAAGAGTGGTAAGACATCGCAAGCTTTACAGTTGAACATATAATAAAAACGCCATACGTGAATTAGGAGAATTTTGATGTATACGTATCCTTCCTGCAGGAAATATTAACGCATTTGAATTGGTAATGAAATGAATAGAAATACTTTTAACTGATTTTTTATGTAAATTTTAAGTATTCAGTCCTTGTTGCTGCCATTTACATGGATAACGTTATTTCAAACGATGAGCCAGTTTCCAAATCTGTAATTATCACTATCTCTTCTTATCATTGCGGATTGATTGTTAGTCTTTAAGACAGTATATTAAACGAACCTACATATACTATATATTCATAAATTAGCGTTTAATTACTAAAAGTCGCAAAGAGTATTTCAAATAAAGTATTGACTCAAACATTCGTATTCTCACTTATATACATGCTGATCTAGAATATCATTATGTAAATAATAAAAATATACAAAGTTAATCGATAGGATTAATTGTTCAGATTAATTAAAAATGAATTTGATAGGTTTTTTAACTATATAGACAAATAAAAAAATTTATTACTAAAATAAGGTTGTACGAATGGTCTACAAAAGGTATTTATA
Organism: Acentria ephemerella; assembly: GCA_943193645.1. Taxonomy (NCBI): domain Eukaryota; kingdom Metazoa; phylum Arthropoda; class Insecta; order Lepidoptera; family Crambidae; genus Acentria; species Acentria ephemerella. The sequence goes on along the minus strand of OW971875.1, from coordinate 4,422,013 downwards.
AAATTAGAAATTAACTTAAAAGTACAACGATGTGCATTAAATCAAAGAATCACAACGTTGATTTAACAGAATTATTTATTTACATTTTTAAAAAGACATATCACTAATAAGCGAAAAAAATTATAAATTCTAAATCACTCGAAACACGTTCACCAAAGTCATCGAATAATTTGTTTTTATTTTATATGAACAGTAAAATTTTTCACTACTATACACAGAATAATAGAAGTAAGTTTATTTAAATTTAGTTGTCTGTCTTTCTGTATTGAATAAATATAACAGAGGTAGCATAACAAAAAACTGAGGTAGGCCTAGGGTATTAAAATTGGAGACTTTAGATTAGGAATTTGCTTGGAAATATTTTTAACAAAAAGATAGAATGGTAATACTCACTGTAAATATAAACATTATAACATTTTCCGAAAATGGTAACTGACAAAAAAATAAAGGCTTATTTGATCGGACACCTCTATAAATAGTGAGATACACACCTTATGATGTCCATCCAATCGAATCCCAATAAGGAAAATAAATGGCGGAATAAATATCTTACAGAATCTCATGCTCATGTCTTTTTTAAGTTACTGCTTTATTATTTAGCTCTATAAAATAAATATTTGATGTCTGTTATATTATTTCTATGTTTCTAATTTCATAAATTTGCTCACACTAATCAATTCTGAGGTAGGTACTCGGCATAATATAATATATTGATGTTTACTCCAACACTAAGTGTAAATCCATCGCTGGGATAGAAGACGATTGTTATAGCGACATATTGTAGGAACAATTAATTTTAAATATAAAGGAATTACCTATTTTTAGTTACAGGCTATATTTAGCTCATAGCTAGAAAATATTATGTCAAAAGATATATTAAATATTTAAAAACATGAAATAATCCATATTACAGCTAGAAAAAGAGCTTTTATATTTCCAGAATGTTATAAATACTGGATTATCTTGATCTAATCCTGGACAGACAGCTATAATTTTTGATTTTTGGGTTCTTTACTAACCTAAGAAATAAAACAATTTTTCCTAGGTAGGTAGGTTCAAATGTAATAACCTTAATAATTTGTAATGTTATTAACTTGTACCTTATTTATACCAATATATCATAATTAGAGTCGAAATTCACAAATTTATAGATAAAGCTCGAAGATTTTTTCATATTATCACATTACTTTTTTACAGTACGAGGTGGATGGTTTCTTCATCAGGTTATGTGGATTAAGTAATTCTTTCATATATTGATCAAAAAACTTCTATGTTCCAATTATTAAAACTTACGTACTTATTTCTTTAGGTACTTACTTTTCATGCCAAACAATAATGCTCTCTGGCCGATTTTGCAGAAAGCTTGGAATGATTTATCATTTCAAGTTTCTTCTAGAATTTTATAAATATCCATTAGTAATGTGATTTCTATTTTAGTTTTTAATGTCAAAATATGTGTGTCCTGTGACCTGCAAGTCACTCTTTTTGTTATAATTCATCAGGTTCTGTCTCTGATTTTGATTGTTCTGGAAATATCGCAAACTATGTAAATTCCATAAGCCATGTTACCCTGGAAGCCGATATTATAGGAGACTATTTACTCAGGCACGAAATCCTGAAGTCCGAACCGAACAAACGATATCCACCAGTTTGAACAGTAACCGGCAACGGACGAATGGACGCGCAAGCACTGAGCCGTGTAAATCTTGAGCATTAGGTGAAAATCTTGAAAATCGGTTCTAACTCCGTTCCTTAGTGATTCGTCCGTTTTCCTCAGTCATTATAATGGCGCTTTGAGAGTTTATTTTAGAACAAGGATGTCAATATAATATTTTAATTTCTTTTTCCTTTTCTTATAACAATGTAAACGATCACAATCTGAAATCAAGGTAATAGCAAGTATTGTAACCAGTTGTTGTAAACGAAATTAATAATCCATTTTTTATAACATTTTAACAGAAGTAGAATAGCCGTTGTAATTTTTTTTTCGTATCTTGATTTTGCTTTAAGTGTAGCACATATAATAAATGTATATAATTGCAGTCAGTTTATACAACATTTGTTTTATAAAGTGAATTACACAACTGGACAACGTGTGATCTGTGTGAAGAAATAAGTTATGTTGATTATGCTAGGAAAACGGTTACATTTTTGTTAGAAAGTCCAATAATAAGAGTAAAAGAAGATGACAAGATTCCAATTACATAAAGTACCTAACTGAAGGAATAAGTATTCTTACTATGTCTTTGAAATAAGTTAAAATAATTGTGAGATACCAAATATAAGAGCCAATTCAGTTGAAAAATGGACAAATCTTAAGCCATACACTCCCTCGGCAGCCTAAAGCAGCTTATCTAGAAAAAATACATACAATGAAACATAGAACTTCCTCCTTTTTTGAAGTCGTTTATAAACGGAGTTATAAACGACTTCAAAAACAGTTTTGAACCAAGAAAGTATCAAGTATTCTTTTTCTTTCATTCATTTAGGTCATACAGACTAATCAGAAGTTACTAAATGCGGGGTGCATCTTTCTCCTTTCTCTTTTAACTAAAGTTATTCAAGAACTGTTTATGTTCATATTGTAGGTTATCTTTACCTACCTGTAATGATAACCTAATATAAATGAGTTAGTTAAAGAATCAAATTATCTTGAAAGGGTTTGGTAAGAAGTCCATGGACAGGCTATTGAGTACAAGAAACTTACAGTTCTTAACAGAAGGCCCACCATAAAACATTTTTCGATGTTTCTACTAAAATGAAGCGTATTTTGTGGTGTTAGAGTTGATAATATTGATGATTAAAAAAGCGCTAAGCTAAATGTTAAGTGGCATACAATATTATTTATTATCTAGTATTGAAAGTGGGTTAGATACTAATAGCGCTGTATCGCTGAATATCATTCAATCATACTTCAGTGAAATGATCTTTACCTCCACCTGCCATCATTTTTTTCTTAAAAAAAGTATAAGACTCAAAATTTAATGATTCTTAGTGTCTTGGTTGCCCCTTGAATAACAGAAAAGAACTTGAGTAAATTATTAATTTTTGATCAACGTATTAGAAAAAAGGGCCTATATTTATAATATTCCATTTATTCTTTATTGTAATTTTGTCATATAAATTGGTAATTGGCATTTTTTGTTATGCAAGAGAGTTAGTTTAGTTAAAAAACGTAAAATATTATTTCAATGTTGATCATGAACAAGAGAGGCCAATGCCATCGTTGATAGAAAACAAGTGTTTGAAGAAGTGGCTTAGGGACCACTTCTAGGGTTAGTGTCACCAGTGTGCTTGCTTTTTGTAAGTGCCAGTGCTTTTTGTAAAAAAGGTTGGTGACAATTAACCTTAACGGTTTTTTATATTTAACAGATGTTTCTGTTTGCCAGTGTACTTTTGTGCCTAGCAACTATATGGAACAAAGGGGAAGTAGCACCCAGTTTTTTGTACAACCTTAATAACCTCAGTAAACATATATACTTTATAGAAGAAAATCAAAGAAAGTATCGTAAAACACGGTTTGGTTAATGCATCGTCATCATAACTTTATCGACTCCATCATAATATTATCTTGACTGAGGTCGAACAAACACATGTTTTGTCTGCCGAATTGGTTGTTTGGGCAACTTTGAATATAACTACGAGTTTAGGCTAATCGTCCATGCAGGCTATTTGGTCGTGAACGATCCGCCGCTGAGCTTTTGTGCTGTTCCCGATTCTAATTGAAACTATTTTGGGCAGAGGACAATGCGGCATTGTCCGCGTGTCCGACGCTGTTTGCCGCCTTTATTAATTCAGGTGGGCGTGTGCTGTATGTGGGCGGGGGGCGGGGCAAGTCTGCGCCCGCCCAGCGGCGCGGCGCGGCATCGCTCGCTCACGGCCGCCGCGATCAGTTCAGTCGTCTAGCCGACGTGGTGTCTGACGCTCATCTTAGCGCCGACACCTCGCAATTTCCCGCTTACGATGCTCCAATAACTTCTTAAAACTTTTAATTGGAACATTTGCCTCAAAGACTTTTGTGCAGTAGTTCCTAAATATCAGGCGTGCGCGCCCTTGAACAAACCACGTGCAACTGTTGCCGCCCGGCCACACACACGCGCACGTCAAGTAAGTTTAAATACGTAATTTGTGGTGCTTTATTTGTGGTCTACGAGGTTCGAGATTTTATTACATTCTTTAAAGTAGAAGTACTTACCAGTTAATTATTTTTTATTGAGACTTATGGAACGAATATTTTCCTTTACAGTAGATAATAAGTCAGGAATTGTTACTTATATCAGTATAAAGTCGAACTACTTATGTGTAGTACTTAAGACTTAAAAAAAATACAGTAAGCTTTTTAGACAACAAAAGCTTAGTCTTAATAATATTGATTTTTTAGTGAAGATATAGTTTTTTCCAAGGCTAAACTTAATTAAAGAAGGAATTAATTAAGGAAGTACAGATTAATTTTATCATGTTTTATGATTGTGAAGATCAATTGTGAAATATCTATTAAGTATATATGATCTATTAAATATTTGAAAAATAATTTTTAAATCAAGACTAGAAAAATACACACCTTGAGAGTGGGATGCAAACCATAGAAATTTCACTAATTTTAAATCCAGGAGACCAATAAAATAGTGTAATAACTGAGCTACTAAGAACTTGAGATAGGTATATATAGTATTCTCTATTTACAATCTCTCTATTTCTTTTCGGAACAAACTTAAAATCTCTTTGTAGTTAAAATTTGGAACAAAATTCATGAGATGTCATTTATTGTTACGTGTTGCCCCACGGGGGCCTTAAAATGTTTAGAAAAAATATTTTAAAATGACAGTCAAAAAATTTTGAAACTTTTTATATAACATTGGTATGCCAGTGCTTTGAAGATGACAGAAGCAAATATGAAACCATATTTGTACAGATATACTTCCTAAAGTAGGTAAGATTGATTCATTGCACCAATATAAATACGAAACTGTTCCAGTTAATGAATCTATAGCAATCTTACATAGTTGTAGCGTGGTAGATTGTAATGTAGTAGTTTTTGTACTTTTTTAGCATCTTTTATCATAAAATTACATGTATATATATACAACAATATAAAACAACAACAACAGTGACAATATGAAAATTTCTATGATTCTTTATAATATATAATTGATATAAATTTGAACTAATGCCAACGATATCAATCTTTCGACACTGATTGGGAGATAATATAAGGATGAATTAAGGGTGCTTCACATATGTAAATCTGAAGTAAGCCAAACTAGACTCTAAGGCCCTTAACATTTTACTTACGCAAGTAAAAACACAGAATACCGCAAGCAGTCTCATCCTCCCTAACATCAAAATTCACTCAATCCGCAAACAAAAAATCTTACAGACCGCACAACGACAAAGCACCCCGATTGAAACGGGAAAACGATCAACGGCAATTGCCAGAAAAGATCGCGGGCCAATAAAGCCAGCTCGACTTTGTCAGCGATGATTCGAGCGGTGGGCGGCGCGACCACAGAATAACTTAAATTACCAGTATGGTAACTCGGCACGTCTTGGGAAAATGTAAGAAGCGACATTAGAGTTGCAGGGTAGCGTAGGGTACTTAGATATTTAGTATTTGAGTTGCGTAACTCTAGACAACGAAAAACTGATGAGATTCAAAATTAAAATTCTTTTTATTTAAATAAAATCATTTTTAACAACCTACAAGTTTTCTAAATCCCAATAATTACCACCGCTTTGAAGAATAGCAATACAGGAGAAGTGGCACAAGATACTCATCCAGAGCTGGAGGAATATCTAATGTTCAATGTTTGTTTTGATAATTAATTTTGTCATTCCATTCCATTAGCAATGGTTTTATGTCCAAATTTTTTAGGATATGACTCTGGAGCGCACTACTTCCCCATATCCAAGGGGCTAAATATAAACTGGTTGTTAATTCGCATTTTCTCTTTTTTTGGAGTTTATTTTCAATAATATATCCTCATAATTTTCTTATTAATTTAATGTCTGGACTTAACTCTCTCATTGACTGGTAGAGAATGCCTAACGGTATTATGTCCACTAGCTGTATCTTTATATGTGTAATATAGCTTAAATAAATAATTATAGATAGCTTTTAAAATTACTCAATGTTTTCCAAAATATTTTAATAGCTTACCAAAATTCTATAAAACAATTATTTAGTGAGTATTTGGCCGTTGTTTGGTAAGGTTCATCTAGTTTAGTCAAGCCTTAAAATAATCAATATTAGACGGTTCGTCTTGCAGCTATTCAGTTTGCTTAGTATAATTAAAAATAATTATGTTAAAGCTAGCTTTCATATACATATTTTGTGAAGTTAAATCGAAATTTATTTAGAGTTAGTTCTCAAGTATTGATTTGAAACTTTTTTAGTGTGTATTACTCTATGAAGCTTCTACATAATCACCCGCTGTATCTGAGTGCGTGTGCTGTGTGGCATTTAAGTTTAGCCACTGGTGAAACTTGACTGTGACGCAGGGACGTAGAAACTCGCGGGGAACGAAGGTACACGGTTTGGGCGGGCGGATATTTTATTCGGACGGATAAGCGATACGATACCGATGCGATGACGACTGATTTGTGCGATTGGTAAAAAGTGGCGAGTCGGTTTTTATTTGTTTTAGCGGTTAGTTTTTATGGGGACGGGGCGGTGAGTTTCGACGGGTCTTTGATTGACTTGGTTTGTAGGAATCTTGAAAAGTTGCAGTGAAATAAAATTGTCGCTTTTAATCATTGTGCGTATATAAATTTTAACGTGGGGAAGTTAAAATATTTGAATGTTGGTTGTGTATTTGAATGTGAGTGTGTGTTGTGTAACAAAAATGATTAGATATATTTAGGTGTACAAAGATATAGGTTACGTTCTTATATAATTGACAGGATAGAGATATTGATAGGATACGAGAAAACTTACTCCCAGCAAAATGCTTTTTATGAGCTTTCAATCAACAAGTCCTACTTTCCCACGCAAATGCTCAATAGTTTGGGTGGAAATATCACTCTGCCCTGCTTCTAAAAAAAGCAATATATTTCTATTCTTCTTCTTCTCTTGAAATGTATATTATCGGTACGTTTTAGCTGCGGGTAGATACTGACCTCTCCACTTATAATTAAAAATTATAAAAGATTCACTGATATAATTGGCAGTTCGTTCTAAAAACAATATAAATTGAAGGCCCGACTTCACAAAATACTTTGATGGCTAATGACCGTCAAATTTGATAAATAGTTTTGGTTCTTTTTGTGTTTAGAAGTTTATTGCTTTAATTTTATTATTACTTGCAAGCGAAGCTGCCGTAGGAACTTTTCAGTTAAACGGTAAAATAATAAAAATAATTTGTATAATATTATTTATTAAGGCTTAAATTTCATTGCTAATTTCTACACTTAATCAAATACACATCTTATACATTTTTGTGTTTGTTTGTAACCTATTTTTCTTTTTAAAATGATTTTTTTATTATATTATTATTTCCTCTAAGTCTTAGACCCATTCTCTGTTCTTCTTTGTATCGTCTATTTCACCTTAGGTTGCCAGAAGACATTTTTTTTTAAATAATAGCCACCCATTTATACTGTTTTGTATTAGTAGGTATTGCCATTTTCAGATTTTGTATTTTTATTAAACATTACAAAACGATGTATTTAGTAAAACAAACGTCTATTCTTGAAAACCACGTATGCAGTCACTAAGGTGACATCGTTGCAGTCGATACCGCGTAATGAGCGCAGCGGTAACCGGCTTCGGCGATAACGAGCCGCCCTCGTTACGTGCTCGTTACGCGATCGTTACGGATTAGGGAGATACGACACGAACTCCCGCTTATGGCATTATTCGTAGAGTTTAGCGTACGCTATTAGTGGATGACGTTTCATTGAGCAGAAGATACAATTATTACTTTTTGTCATAATTTAATCATTAAAGTTTTTTTTTCTTAACGTATCTCTTAGTCTTCATATCACCTGATGGTAAGTGAAGATATGCCAGAAGATGGAAGCAAACTATATTCGGATTCATCGATCACAGAGGAACTGGTTATTTTCATCCAACTGCCGTCTGCCCATCATTGTAATGAAGGAATGTTCTTGTTATGTTCTACATTGTTGTTCCGTTTTTCTTAACTTTGAGGCTAATCTCAATGGATGATAGTTAATCATATCCAGTAAGATGTTGCAGTTAAAGGTTACTTAAATCGATATCTCCTAGAATTAATATAATTTTAGTTACAATGAAATCTTAATACCAGTATCAAAGCAGGTAATCTTCGTTATATATAGGTAATAACATATGTCAAGTGAAAATAAAAGCATAAGCCTAACGTTGGTTGTGACACGAACTGCTTAGCTAAGGAGCTTCGTCTTACTTTTTTTTTTACGTGGAGGAATCCATTTACGGACCTACCCGCCAATGGCTAAGCGACGGGCGTGTGTGGGGCTCACTCAGTACCTCAATAGAGCGGCACTGAGAATACCCACTAAAACTCCCCGGTAACTCCATTGCCCTTCACGGGGGTAACCTGGGTTCTGCACGAGCAATTCACCAGGTCACCTCCAGGCAGCCCAGCCTTACAACTGGGCTTCGCGCCAATGGAGATTGCCCAGAGTTACTTGGGCAATCCCAGACGTGGCGGCCTGTGCATAGCGTGCGTGGGAGCCACCCACACATGTAGCCGCAGCTTCGTCTTACCTAGCCTAACCAATTAATATTAATTTTTTTGTTTCGTTCTAATTTATAACTCTTTTTGTTTTGTTTCAACCATTTACTACCATACTCATGATTATTTACCTCGTTTACACTCCTTATTCATTGCCTCCCATTCCTCCCCATAACATACTATTTTAACTTGCACGTCGCTCCACTTACACAGACATATCAGACTTGTAATTTTTAATTACAGTTCAATATTATACCTAAATACTACTGACAATAGTCACTGTTATAGAATTTTTAATAAATGTAAAGTACATCTGTGCGAAAAATATCACATGACCAGTTGTAATAAAGCCACGTCCATCAGAAACAATTAAAATAAATACAGACGGCTTTCATAACTAGAAAAATGATACCTGAAATCGCAAAGTATTGTTTCCGAGTAACAAGCAAGAGCGAAAGGATTCGCTACTCGCGTTAAAACAGATGAGGTTTAAAAAGCAGTTCCCGCAAATGATGCTAAATGAACGTTGCAAACGGGCGGGTGCCGTATTAATTAATTCACAGAACAATTCAACGGAAGACAAGCACAGCGAGCAATAATGTACCAATATGATATGATTTGTATTGTTCTATGTAACACCGGGTAGACAAAAAGGCTATGGTTGGAGGAAAAGTACCTTTAATAGTGATAATGGCAAATTTTAATGACAGGAAAAATTCCCATTTTTTCAAAAAATATTAAAAATGCATTCAAAGATTTATGAAATATCCAATAATACTAAAATTAAAACGCACAAAAACACTGAAGTGCTATTATTACTTGAATTAACACAATGATGCAATCGGCGAGTTCAGATTATATTCAAATAAAGTAGTAAAAGCAGTTCACTACGAGAAGCTCGACTGAACAAAATTTACAGTTATCTTCTACTTTTTTAATCACGTGCGTGTCAGACGCCCGTCTGGTGCGGTTCACCGGCCGATTGGTTTAGTTAGCAGTGAGCGACGCGCCTCATTTGCTTGCCGATGCCCGCCGACTTTGTTACACTCTTTTCATTCCAACACCAATTCTAACTATCTCTTTAAGTTGATAAATCGCCATCATAAAATGCGCTTCACCTAAAACCCTTTTAGAAAATTATTTTTCACTTCTATTTTAACGACCTTTTAACTGTAGGGTCTGATCGTGGAGTTATTATTCTTGCTATTATTTTTAAGTCAGGTGAGGAAATCGTTATAAGAGCATAAACAATAAATTTAAACACTTCTTTGTTTAAAATCATTTTGAAATAAATAAGAAAGTATCCCTACTTAGATGTTTTCTCTAACTAAAAAGTGGAATTGGGATTAAAACGGAGTTAGTAGAGAAATACTGAAACTAAATAACATGGATAGTAGATTTCATTATCAGTAATTTAAATTAAAAAGCTCGTAGACTAGGCCAATGAGCTCTTCGTCGTTTACACATAGATATGTTATTTAATTGAATGAAATTAACCCTTTGCTTGTGTATACAATACTAAAGCCATAACTGGACGCAGGTCGCAAGCTTTAATGAACCCGTAATGATTAGGCCTCAGGCGTAGCAATGCCGCCCTTTAATACATTATATTTTATATACAATACTTTTTATATTATCTCGTTTTAAGAAAGAGAATTCGAATTCGTTTCATGCTATACGAAATATAGGAATAATTTAGCGTTTTAACTTGAAATGTAAATATGTAAAATGTATATTACCTTATTTACTACTTTTTTTTTTATAAAAAGCTCAGCTAATGTCTCGACACCTATAAATAATAATTAGTAGAGGAGTTCAAATGTGAAGATGAGAAATTTATGACTAGACGAGTATACCGTAATATATACCGAAGTGTAGGCGTACCTAATTAAATGTTAAAAGTTCGTCCGTAACTATATTTTTTTGTATATTAGGGGTTTTAGGATGAAATTGCCGCTTAATACTGAAAATATAGAACGATATTATTTAACGATTCCATATATTTATTTAATCACAGTAATTGTCCTTATTGTCTATACATTGCTGATATATCATTGGAGATCATTATTCAGATCAAATTTTTGCGATTGAAATCCGGGGACCTGGACTCAACAAACTATGTGCATATTGTATTGCTTCCTTTTCTTTACAAAAAAATGTGCAACTGCGGCTAAATGGTAGTCGGTTGAGGCCCAGCCCGGCAAATATGGCGGATGAGTAATTTCGAGTAGTGTAAGGTCTTGCGCCATCACGGAGCAATAATGGTGAATGGTCAATGAACAGTTAACATCAGTTTTTTGTGGGTAAACTTTGCTTTAGGGCATTGTTACGGCGTTTGACCTGGAGTTAGATCGTTTGCGATTATTGTAGAAATCCATTTGTCACACACGTCACAATCTGGTCCAAAATCCCTTCATTTCTGTACCGGTTCATCAAGGTAAGCATTGGTAAACGCGTGTTTCTCTTTGAAGCTTATTCAAATCACGAGACAACCACTTTTCAAGTTTTTTATTATACCGATTTTGTACAAATGGGTCAATATTCAAGGTAAGCTAACGTCAAAGCATGTAGAAAATTCACTATGGTAATTTGACACGGATCGGTTTTCAACAACGCTTTCAATTCCTCATTATTTACCTTAGTGGTCGTGGCATACCTGCCTTCTTAAAGTCTGTGTATTTATTAGTCGTATCCTCCCCGAAAACAGCATATATATTGCGAACTGTTTTTGCTGCATGAATTCCGCGACGGGAATCATATTCATAAATCACTCTAATTTCTGATCTATCCATCTTTTAGTTGAAGGTCGAATGTAAAAACAATTGACAGTGAAAGAATCGAATGTAAGAATTTTTGAAGAAGGATGTTTTCCTCACAGCACGAAAAAAGTTTTATTTTGAAATTTCGCATCATGTAAGTTTAATTTTAATTCAAAGTGCATATTATATTAAAACGGTAAAATTATATTTAAACTCCTATTTATTAATGATACTTACGACTAATCTTATGAACTAAATTAATTGGCGCGGCGGAAGAAAACAGATATTACTTTACTCATATATGTCTTTTTTCATAAACAAACATTGCATATTTGTTGAGTATTTCCTTCTTGTATTAAGAAAACGTCTGAATCTCCGCAAGTGAAGTGAAATAAAATGAAGTGAGGGTGAATCGCCCAGAGTTTGCACTGGCTCGCCTAATGACTCCTTAATGACTGCGCCTGCGGGACTCTACGCGCTTTGCTGCGGATTGATGATTTTTATTAAATCAACTGTTTTAATAAGGATTATGACAAAAAGAAAATAAATTTGCGCCTTAAATAATACAAAAATATGGATTTATATACTTTTTTATAAAATTTGCGTAACTTTACTGTTACGTTAATCGGAAGAAAGAATGAAAGGAAAAGGAAGAAATTATGAAATATAGAACTTTTTCCACACCCAGTTTCTTAAAATTTGCTGCCATGACTTATCATTTGATAGGGTAACCCATTTAATAACTGTTTCTAGTATTTCCCATAGCATTTCTTCCTAATGTATTTTAATCTTTTACTTCAAATATAGTGCAACACTAAAAGCAGCTAAAAGAGTAGATTTTTTCTGTTTATTTTTTATATATTTGTTTCGTTTCATTCAAGAGTTGAACCTCCTAGTGATACATTTAGATTTTATATTATTTTTAGTAGTTTTACAATTTTGTAGCGCTCACTGTGTTAAATTTTACGTGAATTTTGTTTTTTTTAAAGTTATTTTGCTTATTGCAATGCATCGTCTGCTCGGTCACTAATAACCAAGGCGGCGGCCCATTAAAAATAATCGATGCTCGCGAAAATATCGAGAGCTTCTCACTAATGACATCGCGCAGGAAAACAAAGCGATCGGGGTCGAATCAACCGAATGCCGCCTAACGCTTGATTAAGGGACGAGCCGACCGTGAAGACTTTTTGGCTTGAATCACGACTCACGAGCGTAGAGTACGGGTTCATTTTGAAGTTCTGTTGGTCGTAATCGAAATAACAGATCTTCTAACAAAAAGATTCAATAAAAAGGAAATTAAAGGTACATTACGATAGTGTTGAAGCCTTACACTCTAGTCTTTGAGCAAAAACATAAAAGCATTTTCTTCGGCTCAGCTGCCGTAACAAGGCGAGAGTTACGAATACTTGCTAAAATGTAGCTATGTTTGGTTGCTTGATCAAGTCCGCATTTAAATATATACTTGTGTTTATGGAATGAAGGTATCGCATTACGCGTTATTGTCGAAGGCTTGCTTTGGGGAGAGGGGAAGGATTGTTGCGCACAGGCCATACACGTCGTAAACTCTTTTGTGTGGACCGCAATAAATAAGGGAATGTGTTTTAATGTCTATGGTGCCAAAAAGTTTCAATATAATGTGGCTATATTTAATAAGAAATATTGAGTATCTAATAACAATTATTCTACATTTAAAAGCAGATCTAGACATGGACACAAAGTAAAAAACTAATTGTTATAATTTTATGTGGCGAATTATTCGATTGCCTTTTTGCAAATTTTCAGCTCAGTTGGTGTAAAGATCGTGAAAGAAATCGGTGGAAAAACATGGGAAATAAAGGAATATACAGGTTTTGTCTTTAAGAATCATACACAATATATTAACCGCGAACAATAAATAGACATTTATTTCAAAAGATACGCCGTTGGCGCGATTAAAATTCGGAAAATTAATACGTTAATAAAGTAGATATTTCAAATTTAGTTTGTTCAACGATTACAATTTACAAACAAGATAGTAAAAGCGAACAATTTCAAAATCGTTAAACGCTACAAAATGCGCGATAGATGGTTGCAATTTTACGACAGCAAGAGAGTGGAGTTTATTGCTCCAGTTCCTCGCTTAGGTTAATTCACGTGGAGGATGCTCGGCTGCGCCTTGTTTTTCTTACAAATGAAATTATTACTCGAATAAAATATTTTACTGTCTGTCAATTTGGCGGTGCAGTTCTCTGTAATGGCCCGCCAGATATTAAGCAGAGGTTAAAATTTTATTTGCGCCGTGTTATTGCCCGATACCGCAAGCGTGACGCTTTGGATTCACTCCGGTGATCCATTCGCGGACATTAGGGTTGTAGCACAATCGAATAGATGGTGGGAGACCTTAAAGTTTTTATTTAGAAAAATATAGGTGGTATTTCAAAAATGATCGGTTAGATTGATGTTATTAGCAAAATATAATTTCTTTCTAGCAACTCTAGTTTACATAGGTATTGAAGATATTTAGAACTTATTTTTCATATATTATAGTAAACCGGTAGTAAAGTTAAGAAGTTATTCTTATATGATTTTATAAGTATGTAGAATAAATAAATATATGAATTGGGTAAGTTACTCAGAAATTACCTAAGTACTCCACACACACGCGCGCGCACACACACACACACACACGCACACACACACACACACAGACACACACATATATACTCTTATTATTATATATGTGTGTATTACTGATGTACATTAAAGATCGGTGAACATACATTCAAGATAAAGATACAGTGAATGTTTATTTTGTATGTATTTTATACTAAACAATATTTAATCGTTGTTTCGAAATAAAAACAGAATTCTTATGTTCATAATTATAAATAAAACCTTTTCAATCAAGAAGGATATCCCATTAGAAAAAACTATAATGTTTTGATTGATTATTATGTTAACCTTTATAAATGTAAATAAAAAAAATATCAACAAAGCTACATTTCTGAACCACTTTTCAAGCTAATAAAAAATTAATTGACTTAAAACGAATGTGCCCCAGCCCTCATTGGTAATGTTAAACAATGCCTACAAATAAAACAAACCACCATTTATTGCTTCGTAGAAAATCCACGGAGTATTTTTTTAGAGTTTCTAGATAGCGAAGAGACTATTGAACACGTCAATTTTATTACGAGACCTATGTAGTTAGGTACTTTGTCATTTCAGAACTTATAAATCCATGTTGTAATGTATTATTTGTCAATTTAAAAGCCATAAATTTTACTGCGTGCTATTCAGTCGGCTCAATAAATAATTCTTGAAATCGAGTGACTAACTGCCTGCGGTTTTTTTATATGTACAAAATATTATTTAATATTTTATATTATCTCTATTTAAGGATTTTTCTTATTATTCTTCAGAAATGTCTGTATGTGTTATTATTGTTATATTGTAAGTATATAACAGTTTTTTTCTTTGATATAAATAGGTTAATATCATAATTTAAGGCCTTATAAGGCCTTACTATCTGTAAAAAATAAGAAAAAACAGAGAAGAATTTATACGGCAGGCCTTGTAAGTATACTTTTCGAAAGAAAATTTTAAACGCTATCGTATCGTCTTCGCCCTAATTTTTTTTATCCAAAGTTAACTTCTTTACGTAAAACGCGCAAAAACGGATACGGCTATTCGATATTTGAATCGTTTTCGGTGGAAAGAAGAAGATGTTTCGGAGATAAAGGGTGACTGTTGACGGGGGTATAGGTTAATTATTCGTGTAGGCCGAGATCTTGTTGATTATTATTAAAAAAAATGGACTAAAAAGTTTTATATAACTTTTTGCAAGGAAAACTAAAGGCCGTGCACACAGCTACGTTCCTAAAAGTTCGAAAAGAAGAATTAATGGGGTGGAATACACTCATACATAAATAAGGCAAAAGTTTATGGGAAATACGCAACATATTTTTTTATTTATAGTCAAGATGACAGTAAGAGGATAATTTTTTTCTTATCAAAAATATTGATGTTTTCTCTGGATTTTACAAAAATCAATCCATTTATAGTTGATACAGGAGGCTCGTCAGTCTGATGCTGTGTGAATGGAGCACACAAAGGTGTAATTGGTGTATTGTACGCCCCGGGCTGGCATCGTTAGCCCTTTCTTTCGCGGGTTTTGTCCGCTTGCTAATTAACTATGAAATTAATTGACGCAGCAAACTTTCCGAGAGAAACTTGAATTAATTGGCTCGTCCAACTTCAGCCTAATTAGGAGTCTGAGGCTTTTCAGTATAGCACTCGTTGAAGCCGTGAGAAACACACAAAAGTGTTATGAGCTAATAGTTTACTCGGAAATTCGCTATCGAAATATGAACTCTGTTATTAATCGCGATTGAATATATATATTATATTTTGTTACATAACATTTCACCCACAAAATCCAATTTACCTCGGTGATGATAGCGCTTGCAACATTGCTGAAATATTGAGAACTCAAAAACATAACACTATTACATCTACATATAACTAATAACAAATTAAATATTACGACCATTTAAATAAAGAGATTTATGTTTGGACCTAACTTGTTTTGGTAGTTAGTACACATAAGACTGATGATGTAATTATATTTCATGTTTTACTTTTTCTTCAGTCAGTTCATATGTATACTACAAAATAGTTTGTGTTGATTTGGAAAATCCATTAAAGCATCACAAATGCAAAGATTACACAACTCGCTGATAAATGGCGCATAAAATAAACTAAAAACTATATTCATTATTTATTTATGCACAAAGAAATGGAAAACTTAAATAAAACCGTTGAGTATAGAGGTACTGCTTTTTTAAGGAAATTGCTTCGAGTGCCGAAACCTTTCGATCGATAATTTCGATATAGCTGACAAATGCATACATAAAAAGTAGTTTTCAATACAACAAAAACACAAATACGATCGAGCCGGTTCAATTTTTATCCTTTCCTCTCCTGATAACCCCAAACCTACTAACTCAAGTTATCACAACAGATTCGTCTATATCAAATTTAAACAAAATTGTACATTAAAAGAAGACGAAGAGAAATATTACAGTGTGGAAGTTGAAATAATTAAACCTTTACGGTTGTTTTCTTAATCCTTAAAATGTATTTATAAGAAAGCTAACCACAAAGATCTTACTCTAGCATTAAGCCGAATACGTGTGTAATGTGAGCGTACACAATTAAAAACTCAAGCGCCTACTTTGGAACAATAACTAAAACAGTTAAAACCGCAATCGTCAGCAGAACTTTGTAGTTTTCCTTTATTTACTCAAGTTGGAGCGCACAATGTGGCCGCGCCGTCCTGTCCCGAGGCGAGCCTCCACCATAATTAACATGCATTATGAATTATAGAAAATGACCCACACCGATATACCCTAATTACTGGTTTCATACGTGCTTTGGGTCCGGGTAATGAATAGCTTTGTATTTTAGTAATACGTGCTCCGAACATTATTAGATATCTTTGTTCGGATGAATCACAGTTGAAACCATTATGCGTTGTTTCAGTTATTTTTCTCTCTTTTTGTTTGTTTCAAATTCGGCAGTTCCAGATTAACTAGTTATTAATTCTTTATCTAGATAAGAAGTTGAAAGTTGCTAAATGTGTCTGATCGGTCAAATATTGTCGTGGGTATAATAACTCCCAATTATTTACACAAATATAATAGACAAATAATTATTATATAATACCTGAATAAAAGGTTTAAAACCTTTTTTTTTATAAAAAAAACGTTTCGTAACAAAATTAAAAAAATATATGACTTTTTTATATTAACACCGCCTGAGGGTAAGCAGTAGAGAAAGTACATATGCGTAAATATCATACGATAGTGCAGCATGCGATGTATTGCCTTAGAGACATCCACCTTGCCAGCTGGCTTTTTTTAGTTTTTTGTTTGTTGATTTAATCTGATAAATCAAATTAAATTGATT
Organism: Acentria ephemerella; assembly: GCA_943193645.1. Lineage (NCBI taxonomy): Eukaryota > Metazoa > Arthropoda > Insecta > Lepidoptera > Crambidae > Acentria > Acentria ephemerella. The sequence continues at coordinate 4,404,630 of OW971875.1, read as the reverse complement.
TAATCCGATAAAGTAACAAACAAAAAAATAAAAAACAAATTATATTAACTTATTTCTTTCTTTCATTCAATATTCAGTAAATCTGAAATCATGCACCTCTCAAAGGTTCAATATACTCTGTGTTATAAGCAATAAGGTGGTGTATACGTTTTTATAAGTTTTACATGTTTAATATTTGCCAATTTGCTTAACAGTGTTTGTCCGTTCTCGTTCACCTTCCTAATATTAGGTAAAAGTATTTCAATAATCTTAAAGTACTTCAAAATATAAAGCTAAAACTATGTAAGCCATTAGCTTTCTAATATAAATAATTTCAAGATAAATGTAATTTATTACAGACTCAATCTGATGAGAGTTCTGAAACTTATGAGTACTTCATAGATCAAATGCTAGGGCTAGGTTTCTGAACCTCATAATGAAAGTCTCCAAATTAATTTTGAGTATGAGTGCAAATGAGTAACATTTATAATATTGCCACAGACTAAAAATGAAGCCGCGACCGCCAGTGCAGCAATCAAATGGGTCCAAATGAGTTTAAGTCCCGCAAAATGGGCTGTGATTATTTTAATATTCACTTTCATGACCCAAACTGGCATTTTAATACCGTATGTAACATTTTATAGCATTTATTTAAAATATCACAATTTAGTTAAACTTCGTTCTGTACGTTTGGTTTTCAATTTATTTAATTATAAACATTCGCCATGATTAGTCTCGGGGTGATTCAATCAACAATTATGATGAGTCAATAACATTGGCGAAAACTGAATTCAATCCCATTCACTAGTTTTCCGTGATGCGTGTACGAATATATAGACAGACAAAAATTCTAAAATTGCTGTTTTAGCTTCTGATTTTGTTTTTCTTATAATATATATAAATATGGTACAAACATCGACCTGTAACAATTTTATTATATAAAGGTATAGTTGTTGACTAGTGAGAAAATATTCGTAATCATCGCACACATTACATGTACACAGTGTATTTATTAGCTTCGGTTCGGAAATCAATTAATCACCAAATACACCTTACTGAACACTGTACTCTAAAACAAATATAATGAAAAATAATGGTAGCAGGTAAAACTATATTTGTTAGACCAAACCTTTTTATAATAAACTTTATAATATACAACACCCTGGCTGCATAGTTTATGATATATATTTTTTCTAATAATATTGTATTCTATTATTATGTCACATCTTTTTGGCTTGTCGAATTATACACTGCAATCTCTATTTTGGAATTTCATTCCTTATTTTAGTAATATTTATTGTAACGGTTTTTGTCATCAATAAATTATTATTATTTTATATTTTTTCACCATCGCTACACTGAAAATGTGTTGAATAGGCGGCTTATGTGCCATTGCCACTGAGATACGTTTCCCCTCAAGTCCCGCTGGCACCAGCTCGGAATAAGCTTCTTCCGCATTCTATTAGAACGCACAAACTGAAATGTGCGGAACACTAAACGTTTTTGTGTCGCTCGGCTCACGGCGTAATGTTTACGGAAAAGAGATTTATTTTTAAAATATTGTAATGTAGTTCATAGATTATTTAGATATTTTTGGAAACATTGTGTTCAAAGGTTATTGTTATGTTTTGTTTTGCAAAATGGTTCACTGTAAATTTTCAAAAATTTTTTAGTATTTGCTAGACATGGTTTTTGGATAGCCTACCAAGTCTACAAATATTTTATGACATCTACACAGAGAATCTTACATATAAACAATTTCAGCCAAGACACTGTTTACGGTTGTTGTTTTTTAACTTTGACATATCAATTACGATATATCAAATGTAATTTGGCTTATTGATGATATCAATTATGAGTGATGGAAATAAAACGAAACCAATATTTTTTTCTTAAACGTATTCAAGAGGCAATATATAAGAAGAGAAAGATCATCGAAACAAACTTATGTCTCAATGCCATTACAAGAGTGAATAAAAGTGATACAAACTTCATAAAAATGATTTCTAATATCACTTTCGTAATCAATAATTAGAAATAAAATAAAATAAATTCTGATTAATGAACAAATAATTCAGATAATGTAACACCAATTTATCCTTCTTTATAAATTAACATTTAACAATAGTTAAGCACTTCGAGGTAACTTGGAAATATTAGTTCGGGAAAAAGTCTTATCGCATATAGTATGTATAAACTTATGATAAGATATCTTTAAATTTTATTACAAAAAAAGAAATTCTGACCCATTTGAAAAAAAGCGGGGTACACAGAGAAGCTCAATATTTGGGTACCACACGAACTCACTGAAAGAAAACTAATGAACCGTGTACTCATTTGCGATTCTTCATTGAGACGTAATGAAACCGAACCGTCTTTGAAGAGATTGATAACTGGTGATGAAAAGTAGTACGTACGTATCACGTATGACATGAACGTGCAAAACGGTAGTAGTCAAAGGTCAGTCTGCCTAAACCTGGGTTAACTCGCAATAAGGGGTCAATGGTGGCATTGGAAGGACATTGTTCATTATGAGCTTTTACCGCCGGGAAGAACCATCGATTCGGATCTCTATTAATGAGATTAAAGCAAGAAGTAGAGAGAAAGCGGCCCGAATTGATTAAAAGAAAGGGGTGTGGTCTTTCATCGCGTTAACACTAGATACATACATCATTAGCCACTCAGCAAAAATTAAAAGAGTTTGATTGGGTGGTGTTAATGCATCCGCCATACAGCCGTGTACTTGCACCTTCAGATTTCACCTGTTACGGTCTCTTAAGAATTTTTTAAGCAATGTCAGCTTATCATCTAGAGAGTACTGCCAAAACTACTTGTTGCGTCTAAAATTTATACAGCAACAGTATTATTTCTCTACCTACAAGATGGTACAAAGTATACTAATAAAGTGGCACGTATATACCGTAATTTAATGTTAATAAACTTGAAATAATTGTATTGAATTTTCATATAAAATGCGAAGAAACATTTCAACCTATTAAGACTGTGTTAGTCATTGAGCCACTGTGCAGTATGCATTTTATTATTAATATAATGTATGTTTGTAAGTGGTTGCAATAAAAAAAAATAGCATTAATATATACCACAGCGGACCCGAGAATACCGCTAAGAGAGACCGCTAATGACCGCGAAGTTCTCAGCATCGCTTCGTTAGCAGAATACTGCCAAGTGCCCTCGATACTGACCAGATTATGCCGGTATCCTTAAATTTATCCATATATAAAAAGTATGGGATATTTATAGTATAAAATTATATCCTCCTTGGTTCTAAGGACCAAATATAGATATTTTACGGTTAGTATTGTTCTGTACTGTATACTATAGTTTTTTTAATAAAGTCACTGTTTTTCTCAAATCAATGACAACAATTATAGATAGTAAAAGAAATGAAATAAAAATAGTAAAGTAAAAATGAACTGTCATTGTTCAATGAAACGGACACATCGTGCACGAGAGCCCACTAAATAAACCAAATACATTGACAACAGGGCAATTTGTTAGCCGTAACAGAAACACTACAATCGTACAACAATATGCCATTAGACAAGTAGAAATTTTCCGGTTATTTTCGATTCACACCGATTGTTATAGCGAGGCCGTCCTGAGGGCCATAACTCGGACCGCGAGCGCGTCGAGTGGGGTCTATGGCCTACGACTCCACGGAATGGTATTTATGGTATATTTACGGGCCATATAATACTAGAGATTTATTGAGTGCGGCGTAATTAGCACGCGCTAAAGATTTATATCTGATTCAACATAACCAGTGCGAGCCAGTTACAAGCTGTTAGTGATGCTGCTACTAATGAGCTGTATGGCATTCAAAGATCTGTAGGTAATATTTTAAGACTCAGGCCCACTTGATTTATTTCTCCAATAGTTTTACACTGTCATTTTTAATTCCTGATGCTGTATCGCTAAGTAAAATCGATGTTTATCTGTCATAAATTAGTATAAATAAGTCGGTACGGGTGAATGCGCCGGCGCCGCGGGCGCGCGTAAATCACGCACAACCGCTTATTAAGTTGTTATGGATACCATGTTGGGGCCCACGCGTGCGCCGTTCGCCGATGTGTCCACGCCCTAGTGCTTATGCTAGCTCCAACCATGTACTCCGGACTATATTCCTATTAACTGGTTTAGTGATTGAGGTGAAATACTTATAGTCGTTAATGTTGTGCAGTGCCATTCTAGAGTCATTGACAACCAGCGTGAAAGACAAGCCAGCTTAAAAACTGCCAATGGCTTTCTTTAGTATTTTGTTCCAACATAAATATCTATCAGTTTGAAGTTCGTTAAAAATAGGGTTTTCGAAATTCTCACGCATTTGGGTACCTACTTTTACTAGGTGATAAGTAAAGTTGACGACTGTAGGTAAGACCGTAGGTAGGTTTCCGGAGACTAAACCTTTTCACCTCCTTATGGCTTAACGGCTTGAAACTGTCAGTTGAAGATTGAAGCCCACAAAAATCGAGAAAATTAATGTCTTACTAATGAATGCAATTGAAATAAAAGTGCTTTGAAACTTGTGTAATAATTTGTTTTGATCACCCGATACCATTGTAGTTATTAACCTCCCCATATTATGATGTTATATGCAAACTGTTATGTTTGTTCTAGAAAAAATCCCTTACAACTGACAGCTTACGATGCTCGACTGTTTAGATGTAACATGTTTAATTATCTTTGTTTCTTAATATGCCTACATTTGCAGCTTATTTAGTAAGTCGCTTTTGAACACCAAACTGAGTAAACCAAACGCGTTGGCGGCAACCCTTGGCATTTAAACTTGTGTTTAAGTGTCCGCACTATTGTGCAAGAGCAATATCTGTGAAAGTTGCGAGCCTTTGTATAGATGCAGACAACAATGAGCCATTTCGAATTAGCTATCGATTTATCTGCAAGATGTTTCCACGAGCCCGTTCCGCGGAACGCCCTTGTAGGCACGCACGGCAAAACGAAAATGAGTGTCCGTTGGAAATTAATATCTTTCGTTGAGTACTGCTTAGCCTTGGAATGACACACGAGAAATGTGGCCGGTGCAGCACTCACTAAAGATGTTGACGATACTGTAACAGTATAAGTTTATAAGCCAATTTGAAATTTTAATAGAACTCTCTCCCCCAAAGATATACAATGTACATAATCATACATAATCTAATTTCATAATTAGTTTTTTTGATCCTTTGGAATATACATTTTTTAAGCAAAATTAAGTGAGGATATTACATAAAAACAATATAGAATCTCGCTGTCATGGTGTCGATAACGCTATTAGGGCTGGTGAGTGATAGCGCTCAAAAATAACTGAGACCAAGGCTTAACGTGCTTTCTGAAGCACAGAGGCGCTCAAGATAACTAATTATGATTGACTCATCAATGCGATTGACCACCCCTGGCGAAAGGTGGTTTATTTTCGTAACCGAAACCAGAGCGAACGCGACATACTCAAGTACAAACATCTATCTATCCCTTTCTCTCATTTTATACATGAAAAAGACAGCGAAAATTATTCATTTTCTACTTCACTTTACTTTTTATAACCTTAACTGTATCTGTAGGGAATGTAAATGAAAACACCTAAATATATAGGAATAGAGTTAAATTGATGAACGTGAACAGATCGTCAAACTAGGAAATAAAACGCTATCTCTATAAATCTGAAGATAAACTAAGTTATATGCTGTCGATGGTGAATTAAAGTAGCATTTTCTACTCACTGGTCTTCTAAAACTAAGCTAGTCCTTAATCGAAGACCAACATATGAACACAACTCCTAATGTTAATTGGCAATTCCAATACTTTCCCACCGTGGCGTTGCTGTCGTTTCCGTGCCATTTGACAGCTAATGATATATACAATTGAGGCGGCCCAATTCGATAGAAAATTTCATAGATCCATATTTAATAAATAAGATATATATTTTTTAAGATATATATCTAAAACGTAATAGCTTAGTGAGTTGAACATGTTACTTGTACTGAATAGTTGAATATGTTACTGTAATTTACACCTTAGAAAATAATTCTTTAAGTCTACGAACAATGGAAGAATAAAAATTATCTACTCATGATCAACTCTTCCATGACATAGATAATAGAGAATAGCCCATGTGGGACAATGTTGAGCAGAGACTAAAATTTAATTAAGCTCATTGCTACTCGTCCATTCCAATCGTACCATAAACGGTTAGACGACTGTTGTCACCTTTTGACGATAATTATAACGAAAATTAGGTTTATTTGAATGCACATGGTAAAATAACTATGTGTAACTAAACGTTTCCAAAAAAATCTTTTTCTTATAGAAGTAGAGTGAAAGAGATGGAGAATACCTAAATTTAGATTTAGAAAATGCCAACATAATATTGGCCAATGTAAAGCCTAGATTAAAAAATGTGAGTCTTGATGAAGGCACGAGCGCGTCGATAAGCACAGACTTGACTGCCGTGAGAATCCGCCCGCTCTCAATTCTCAGGCGAAAAAACCGGCGTTGAAACATTACAAGCACATCACTAAAACACGACCGGATTATTACAGACATCGAGTTCCCGCCAACCACCAATGGGTACTGGAATACACTGTAATATTCCGCACTTAAGTATATAAGTATTGAAAATTCCAACGGAATAAAACCCTAATCATAAAGAATACGCAATGAAAGGAACAATTATTTCTTCTTTACAGATGACGTAAGTTTATGGACCATATAAGTGGTATTATACTCTAATAACATGGAAACAAGGTTTGAAACACTGGCCAGTACGTCGCCTGATGAAATTAAACACTTTAATATTTATGGATACATAATATGTTGTAATAAGAGTAATTTTTCAACTGACGTGTTACTTGTTGTGTACAATCGAAAAACAGGAACCAACCAGAATTATTAGGAAAGAAAATTTATGAATCTACGAGGACCCTAAATTTATTTTTATCTTGCGATAATAACGCCATGATGATAAAATAAAAATATTTCTTCGGAATATACTTTCGGACCAATATTATAATGCTTCTTAAATTTGTGGCCGTCTAGAACCTGGTGGCAAAATTATTTGTGTCTAGATCATACGCTTTGACAGATTAACTTTTAATTGTCTCGATGTTCCCGGGAGTATCTCGCAGCTCATAAAATTAATTGTGGCTGGATGGATACTTATAATGTAGCCTGTACGGCTTGGCAGGCTTAATTTAATGGTATTGAACACTCCCTTTTATTAGTTTTCAAAATGTACGCGACGTTCTCTCGATCTTATGAGACGTTTTTCATGAATATCGATTATTTCAAATGATGTAAAAACTCGAAGGCTCTTTTATTAATACCCCTCAGAACGACAAAAGAGACAAGTATAATCCAGTTACAAGCATCTCTACTTCAACACTCATCATCTAAATGCTACCTTACTTCACGGTAATAAGCGTAATGACGCGTATAACCGTCATTAGATGACGCCCACTTGTCATTATACGGAACCTACACCCACCTTGCGTCATTATACTGAACGTACGTCATTCTCATTACACTGGCTTTTTTCGCAATTTGTCGGAGAACATTAATTAAAATACTCCCTCGGTATTTGAGACAGTGAAGCGACTCAACTAATACCGGTTCCACAATGAGTGCGCTACGAAAAGATAAAGCGCTAGCTCAAAAAGTCGACTTAAATGAGATAGCCTATTTAATTGTCGCCATATTTAATTGTCGGCATCATGCAAGTATCAATACTTGCATGATGCCTTGTTCACATTTACAGAGTAATGACCGGTGATAAATCGAATTTAAAGAATGAGCATATAACGTATCACTATTGCAGGTGTAATAATTGCAATCGACTTATCCTATTACTCAGACATCAATTTTATTAGACATCAGACAGCATGTATCACATTTGCTGATGCTGTGCGATATACATACATAAAGAAACATTTTAATTTCGTTAAAACAATCTTTTTAATGTAAGTCAAAAAGACTGCGCTAGAGGAAAACGGAATTAGCTAGATTAGAAATATTTTAATTGATATAATAATGGAATACATTACAACACTAATATAAGTTTGCAACAGCAGTCATTTAATTGTCCGCGACGTATGGTAGACGCCTGTAAACAAGAAAATGCAATTGTAAATTTTAATTAATAACTTTTCACAAGTTCGAGGGCGCTGTTTGTTCGGGCCCGATGCTCGCACTCGCAGCACGGTGTGCCGCCTGCTTTGCCCGTCATTTCCTTGAAAGTAATTCAAATAGAATCGTGTGCGCCGTTATTAAATATTTCATAACTTACCTCGTCCCCTCGCCCCCACTCCAGAGACCGCATATTAAAGCCATAAAAAAGGGTTGTTTGATCTATCCCCTAAACCAATTTACATATCTCCGCCGCTAAATTATTTAATTAAGAGAGGCATAAGTTTTTATTATTTTAATATGTTGGGTATAAAATTGTGTTGATGGTACTATGATGCGGTGGCCCTGAATCCAGCGGCAGAGAGGATTATGAACTTAGGCTAATGTTGGCCGGAGAATACAGTTTGGTTAAACAGTTTGCTCGACATAATAAGATTTAGAAGTTTCGAGATGCCAGTTGAACTGTTTATTGTGATATATTGAGAGGTTAGGTCGAAAGAACAATGTACTTACTCGTTGAAGTCCATTTATTGCGTGTAAATGATAAAGTATAATAAAACATAATGAAGACAATTTCTTAACTTACTTGCTAAATATATATTTATCTATGTGTGCGACATGACCTGATTAAATATGATATGTGCATAAGTTACTACATTGTTTGAAAAAGAAATGCTTCCAAATAATGTCAATTGCTTCGCGAGTTTTCAATTATTCTATATGATTTTAGATGACCGGGTCATACATACAACATTAAAAAATGAAAACAGACTAACATCGTTGTAAGCCTGTAAATTGAACGGTGGCATATCACTTATGAGACATTTATAAGAAACCCAAAAATGTGTTTTCTAGTTTAATGCCTGTCATGTTTTTGATATTATATCTAATTCTATGCGAGAATCGCTCTTCTGAGTCCTTGCACTCTGCTTGATTCGACGGCCTTTATTTGACTGACATTAAATTTACTTAAATTTCTATGAATCCATGAATGAATTTTTTTCTGTACTTGTATAACTTTATATAAAATAGTGATTTGATTTCGATCATAAGTAGGTATAAAAAACAGATGTTTTCACGAGTTGTTTGTTTTACACTTGCGCTAACCACAAGGTACTTGTAATCTCATTCTTCTCTCATTGATAACATTGCATTAATTAGATATATAGATAAGTATAAATTCAGGCTTTTTTGTATAATTATTCAGTCCATAGATTTTGAATCATTTAAAACTGTTTTACTTCAAAGATTTTCAATTAGTATTTTAATATCTAGCTCAGCCATTGCATAAACTCTATTACACATTCTTCTGTTTAATCCTAGAAAATAAAACGGTACCAAAACTACGCACGCATTACAGGAGTTGTGCGCAATAAACATTTGTCGCGATAAAAACCGGACAGCGCCGTGTCCGAGGTATTTGCAACCGCCGTCCGGTATTTTAAGCAGCCTGTAATGAAAACGGCGCTGGACGCCTGATTACTCCGTCCTGCGATCTTTGTACAATACTTGTTGTTACACTGTATGACATGGAAACACGTGCAATGGATATTTTTGTTTGATAATAATAATCCGAGACTTGTGGCTTAGAAGACAGGGGTACTGTCTACTCGACCTGATGGCCGCTTCGACGGTTCAAGAAAAGTATGCTACCCCCCTGATGCCATTAAACGCTTGGAATACTTCTTTAGGCGCCAAAGAATGTTTACAAGCTTTCTTTATCTGATGACTAATGATACCAACCATTTATATTATGGAAAAAATCATGATAATGATGATTCTCTTGTGCTGCAGTTACATTGGCTATCTATAGTGATTAAAGAAAGGCGGTGGTAGTTACCAAACTGCACCATTAAAGATACATTAATACATTTAGCCAATATTATAAATTAACGTTTGTAGCCGCTTTCGCTAATAATGGAATACAAAAGATTAGGACTTCGCTCCTCTATCAGAGGCTTTTCCTACTTCGAGTTCGACAGACTAGCGGTTCACTGTATCCGTGAATAGGTAAAGTAGAGAAAGTAAACAGCCAATTAGTAGATACCATGTTTTTCAATTGACAATGATGATGTCGATGTGATGGTGGAGTGGACGGTGGTTATCGTTTACAGGCTGCTTGTTTGACAGGTTTTAATATTACCTTAAAAGCTGGTACTGGGTTAAAATGGTAAAATTTTCTCGAAAAGTATCTTGTATAACTACCAAATTAGAAGCACAACCTATATAATTACCTACTTAATATTACCTACTTAATATTTATTAATACATCTTGCAATATTACAGTGCGCATCCAATGCTCCTCCATGCATGTCAAATTGAATTTGATATGTAAAAACAATACATGAGAGGACGAAATGTCGACGAATTACACTCAAAATTAATAACAATTCTCCATCACTTTATGAACTCGTTATTTCATTATTACAAAAATTAAAATGATTAAAGTCCTAGATGGTCAGCAAAAATGCCAATGTGATACAATGCCAATAAAAAGATTCTTGTATGAGCAAAAAACAAGTAACAGTCATGCCAGTACCTTCATGATAAATAGTAGTTCGCTTGGCCAGCTACCGTTATCTTACCTGCCGCCTTCTTAGTCTGCCGCCTTAACAATTATGCCAACAGCATTGCTGTGTTCCAGTAGTTGGTGGTGAGATAGTCAGTTCCTCTGTGATTGTGGAATCCAGGTGTAGTTCGCTTCCATATTAGGCCTTGTCTTCATTTTCCATCAGGTGAGATGAACCTAAACTAAAGACCTAGAACTACTCCGTTATGAATAATAAAAGGTTGTCAGAAAATATATTAAATGTCAAAAATATGAACTATCGCACCCGTTTCTCACTCAACCAGTGTACAACAACCAAGCATCCACAGGGTGTTTGTTTTTGACCACCCCAGGTTAATGAGAGCATTTTTATGTCCTCCCGCAAAGAGGAATGCAAATTTGGCGACGGTTAGCAGCGCGTTACACTCGCCATTGTTTTAATACACCGTACTCTGATGCCTAGCCTTTAAGTACGTTACAGGGGTGACTTGCGTATTTGCGACGCTCGTTTGTTCTAAAATATGTAGTTTTACTTTTTATTGAACGGGTTTAGGTGCTCCTTTAATGGTAACTTCTACGATTTCGCATTTGCAACTACTTACAATTACCTTAATTATAAAGTATAATTAATCTATTACAGATTTTCATTCTTAGTAAGTTATTCTTTGTTGTATCATTCCAAATTGAGTTTCTTATAAAACCGAATTCATACACCACTAATCTATACAACATTGTAATAATTTATATGGTTGGTTGTTATTTCACGACTTCTGAATAGAAAAATTATGCACCTATTTGAAAAAGAAAACTAAAAAGTGAGGGCAAAACTAGTGCTTGTTATTATTATTATTTACTTAAATAAAAAAAAGATTCAAAGGTAAAGATAACTTATTTGTTTAATACGTGTTGACATAATATTTATCATGCAAGATGTTTATAAAAGGGAACATCCTCACAATCAATTTGTAACAGGCATAACATTCCTGTTAGGCGTACAAATTTATTTAAAAAATATTATAGATGCATTAATAATCAATCTGATTAAAGTTAGTCATATTAGGTGATAAAATAATGAAATAATATTATTTATGTAACATATTGTATTAAAGGCACGGTGCGTATGTAAAGTAATAAAAAAATATGTATACATTGTTTTATCCATTAAAAATCGATTCCATGATAATAACATTAAAATTTATATTTACAAAAACACAGGTAAGTGCTTAATAAAGTAATAAACTGACCAAATAGAACAATATCCAACAAAAAAAAACATGAAGTGACGTGCATCCATCACGAATAGTCGGCTTAATAATTTTAATAATTTATTTTAGCTGTTGCGTGCAAAAAGTGGAACAAGGACTGTTCTACGACCATTTATATTACCCATAAGTACCGGTCATAACTTATCATCTATAAGACGATGCCATGAATTATTAATGTGCCGATATGGCATTGGATTGTGTAGCCAATAAAAAGTAAATCGATTTCAAAATGGTTAAAGATTTAGTCGGTAAGACTTTATGAGTAAGAGTGGTGTAAGAACCTCTTTTAATACGTCTTATAAGTTCAATGAAATGTTTAAAAAATTTGTTTTCCATAGTCACTACTTTTAATGCTTTGGGGTGGAAGGTGTGCACGGTGTATTTTATGGAGTCATAGCATACCTTACTTACAAATTGATTGGTAGGGATTAGTTGATTTGTGGCTCTATACATATCGATCGTAGTAATAATTTATAAGTAGGTAGGTAGGTTGTATAAATAAAATTCAATTAAAGCCTTTATAAACTGCATCATTAATTAATCTTTAATTCATTCGTCACATTAATGTCGTTTGTCATTTATATACCGTATCAACGTGATATTAATAAAATTACTCATTGAAGTTATAAAGATTTTTTTTAAAATTTACCTTCATACAAAAAAGTTTATCACATTCCCGGATAGAATCAATGTAAATAGAGTGACAAATCTTATTTTAAAAAAATATATTTATTTTGCAAATAAACTTGTAGGCTTACAGAATGCTCCAAAGCGCTAACAAGTCGAGTCAAACAATGAAACATAAGATTTTTCACAAATACAAATGTAATATATAATTAATTCATATAATAAATTTAAAATATGATGACGTACGATAGAAAAGTAAATTACACATGTCTTAAAAAAGCCAGATTAGATACAGATAAACAAAAGTGAGTAAAAAAAGGCATTGATTGCAAAACCATATTATTTTTCGATAAAAGAAAAATGTGCACTCGTAAAATGTAACAATAAAACCGAATTTTCACAGCGCGTATTGCTCAGTTCGATGTGTTGTGTATGTAAATTAGAGTTAATCCGACGAAAGTGAGCCGTCATCAGTTTGGCTGGTCGCAGTCTACTTCTGCGTTGTTCTTTTGTCGTCTGTTGCAGGTTAGTTGGCGAAGCTGTAATTGAGTTGATACTTTTTCAATTTTTCAATTGCAGTTTTGGATTAACTACTTTTTTTATTTAATTAGCATGCAGACAGAGTTTTCTTTCGAAAGAAATTAAACTGAGTGGGTAATTTAAATACAGACTGTTTTAATTGCGAATTTCTATTCAAATAATATAAATAATAAAATGTTCATCATCAAAAAACAAAATTAATAGTTTCGTAGGACTATAAATATACTCTGGTATACATTGTTGGAGTGAGGATGATAATTATAATTTGCTTCTTTATATTATTTACTAAAGTTGCCTGGAAGTGATTGCTTATTAGCAATTTTTATAATGTGCGTGCAATAGGAATATCTTTATTGTATTTTATAAATTGACGCATAAGAAAACATTCGTCAAGTCGCCTCTAACATGTTACGTGCATCAATTCATCTCTAACAAGTCCTTAACATACATAACTTATATTCTCAAAACTATAATCGTGTTAAGTTGACGTTTTTATTAATTATGCGTTGACTCTCAACTGTACTGTACAAATTACTTTAAAAGGGAAAGCACTAATATTTTTTATTAATTTATTTGGATTCATACGTAAGTACAATTTACATTAATAAATTATCCGCTAGAGAGATCGTAATATGAGAGCGAGTGAGGTGACGAAGTTTGTGCTTTCACACAAATTATTTCATTGTAATCAATCAGCGTGCGGTGCAAGCTGCCCGCCCAGGTAGGGTTACCACATCATATACAAAACTATTAAATCCTGACAATACGTGCAAGTCAATCAGCATACAAGTCTCGAAGATAGATAGTTGTCTGTTGTATTTATAATTAATAACTAAACGGTAAAAGTAATTTTCCTTCTTAACATAACAAGAAATGAAAAAAAAAGAGAAAAAGTCACAAATACCGGGTAATTTACTATACAAACAAGTGGTAACCCTTCGTCAACCGAGCAGCGCGACAATCGACACAAACCAACCAAATTGCGAGACAGCCGAATGGACCATGTTTTATTCTATTTTTTTTATCGAAAAAACCCCGAATATTGTAAATGTGAACGTGCAATTTATATCATTCACTGCAGAGTGATTGCTTATGATGTGATTGTTAACTGCTTTTACTTTCGGTGTTTTTAGCACGTTTAAAACTGCAATTTCGTTTGATTGTGATGTAAATTTTTGTTTTCCTCAATTTTCGATGCTTTTATTTTTGTATGATCAAATAAATTAAATGGTTTAAGGGTGGAATGGAAACATGTTTCACGCTTAAATTTTAGAACACTCAAATTCATTATTGTTCCATATAAAGTAATCGTAAATATTCCTACAGCAACAATGAAAGTAAAAAATATATTTATTGTTTATATAATGATTCTTTTCTGTTTTTCTTTTCAATACAGGATTAAAATAAATTCATCCGAAATAGAAGCTGGTTCAATACCAGCCGGTGTAGCCGGGCTGGCGACCAATTGTACAGAAAGGCTTTTCATTATTATTTTACCGGTAGGTTTGACTACTAGTAGGGAAGGATATTGACAAATTATGCTTAGAATTAGTAAATGTGTGGGCCATTGACGTCTTTAAAGCTATTGATGTTTTGTATTTGCAGAATAACAGTAAGGTTTTTTTCATTTAATATATATAAATAACAAATCATAACAATATAATTAAATAAATTGAAATATCTTTGAAAGAAAAAACCTCATGTCTTATCGAGGTACAAAACCCCACGAAAATTCACAATCCAGGCGAATGGCAATGGCACATGGTAAAAGTCCACTTAATGAAAATTTGTTGTCGAAAAAGGTACATACTGGTCTATTAATAAGAATTTCCTAAGGATTAAACATTCTTAAGATTTTTTATTATCTATTATTTTACTTCCTTCTACTCATTTCTTCTGGATATCGATAGCTCAATAATAATGGTAATTACCCTATACACAATATAACTAACCAGATTGTGAAAGATTTGTGGGTTGATATCCTGATTTATACTTTTCTAAGCGTTTATAGTGTAGACATTAATATCCAATTAAGCTTCATGATTATCCATATGCGGTAATAAGGCATGCAAATCTGATTCTGAAATAAAATAACTAAGGTATAAGAAGGTATAAGCGCTTACATAACTTAAGACGTTATTAAGCTTTTGAGTATCGATATACAATGAAGGTGAACTTCAAATCGAACGAATGTAAAAATCAATCGGAACTGGCCATCGAACTCGTATCGGTGATGGCCAACTTTTTCCAATCGGAGTAGAGTTGTGAACTGCCCTAGGCCGGTTCAATTACGGCGCGGACGCTGCGCAGCCAATAATTGGCACCAGGGCCCGCGACAAAGCGCCCACAATAGGCCCTGATTAATTTCCGAACTGCGCCCGAATTCTAACTAGCAAACATGCGACCGCTCCATGAAACCGGCACGGGAAAATTACTTCAGCAATGTTTTGCTCTATGATTCGAGTGCCCCGTTCTCGGATTGTTTACAGAAGTAACGGTATTTTGTATGCTTCCGCTCACGTGTGTAATAAAAAAATAATTTTAATTTTTACAAATAAATCTGTAATATGTCTGTTTTCGTGACATCGTTTTTTTTTTTAAAAAAAACACTGTTAAAAATGAATACGTAATACTAGATTGTATATAAACAAAACCAACGTCATGATTAAATATATAGTGTGACAAAAAGGCGGAATACCAGATCTATATCATATGGTACGAAGTTTTCTCTAAATAATAATATTTATAAATGCGAAAAATCGTTTATATTTTTTTTCTATTTTCTCACATTTCGGCTATTGTTGGACATCTAGGATTTATAGGGGTCTGTAAGTGGATTCCGCCTCAAAAAAGGACTGATAACGCGGAACTAGCTAAGCGGTGGGCCTGCTTATAGCCCACTCACTAAAACATGCTGTAAACTCCTTTGCCCGCGCTGTGTGACGTGGGTACTGTCGAAACAAATTCACCGGACGACCCACCAATCTTAGTTAACCCAATTTATAGGCTTTGTCTTTTTTACATTAAAACACTTTTAATAACGAAAGCCTGTCACTCATACTTGTCCTAGATACAGAGATAACATACTCATCCCAGTATTTCATTAAAGGCGAAGAACGAATTTTGAATCTTACGTAACATAATTAGAGCCACTTAAATATTGACCCAAAATCTTGTATAAGTCTCCAATTTTGACTACATTTCCGTCACTTGATGGGGTATTAAAGTCATAGAGCAGCAATGCGCAGGGTTCAATCTGTCATCAATTTGAAAAATTGACATTTTTACTCATTTCATCTCAATTCACAACACAACTTTTTAAACTGCAGTTGCAATAAAAACTTTAATATTTAATGAGTACTTAAAACTATTTTCGTATATATTTTCTCTTACAGTAGCATTCGCATCTTGCTAATTGAATCCCGATAGAATCGCATCTCTCTCTCTCAGATTATGAAGGCCAGTGAGTGGGCCGCAACAGGAAATTAAATGTCATTCGATCACTTTCTTTCCTACAACAATGCTCTTGGTTAATTATTCTCAGCTAGTTATCTGCAAGCAGTGAGATCTGTTTTTGTTCTTAGAGAAAATTGAAAAGGAAATTGGCTACATTGAAATAATATACGGAAGTATGTTTATTATTAATGGTACATTAGAATCTACACAATTATGAGGTTTTTATTTATCTGTAATATGATCGACAGTAATTTTGCTATTTTGTACTCCGGACAGCTAATGTGGGATAAAAGTTAAAGAAAATTTATCGAAAATTTCTATCTATAATATTTTTCTCATATAAAAATGAACAATAAAAAAATCATTCCACAGGCTTGATGGTAAATGGTAAGAGGGGCTCAAATGCGAAGTTAGCTAGAGTAACATGGGATACCTGGCTGCCTAAGAGATGCATCTGCAGGCTTTTTAAATATTATTAAGTCATAAACGGAAGGAAGGAATTCAAAATTTCAATAATTTACAGAAACCAGATGTAATCTTTTGCTTGTTAACTTTAATAGAAGTGAAGGTATTTATTTATAGCAACCTAAATTAACACTCCAATCCCCTTTTGTACATAGAAATGAGAATTAAATGATACTTTTTCTATTTACTTTAAATTAATGTCTTTATATCCCACTTGAATACCATCTTCATATTATCTCAAGTCGTAAAGCATATTTAAGACCGGTACTTAGTTAATCTGCAAGCACCCTTTGACGCAGACTGGCCCGCGTCAGGAAATTAAACGCAGCCAGAGTAGTCTGTCTGGTCTGTTCTATCTACGCTCTATGACACCGCAATTATATTGCTTACTTTGTGCACCAAATTACACTACACATATTATCTTGACTGGTATCTGTCTACTCACAATACCTTATCATACTACAGCGCCCTGCATATTTTAGTGTTTCTTTTGCTATGTGCTCTAAATACAAGTACATATATAAATACTTAATCGATTAATTTAAAACTACAATGCAATTCAAAATTTATTTATTGGAATAAATTATCAAAAGAAAGCTAGCTAATTAACCGAAAATTTATTAAAATAACAAAAAATTCATGACATTAGTGTAAGTGTGTGTTTGCATGTGCTGTTGAGTATGTAAGTGTATGTGCGTGCGCGCGCGTGTTTATATGCGTGTGCGTGCATGTGTGCATGTGTGAGAGATTAAAAATGTTTTTGAAAACATTATTTTCATTTCTTCATTACACACAAAATAGTTAAATCTAAACAGTACATTATTGAAAGACAACATTTTAACAATAGATAATATAAAACTACATTGTGTGCGCTGTAGAAATGCAAAAGGGTCGCAACTCATTGACTGATTTGGTTCACATAGGGATGTCAACAAAGCACTAGTGGAGAACGTCGGTGAGCGCATATAGTTCAGTTGTAGGATATAAAATAGATTTAAGAGTCATAAACTTCAATCTAGCTCTTTGTGCCGTTTCTAGACGCAGGATTGTACTTTACCTGCCTAATTAATACTTTGTTTCAAATTGTGAACAACTAATTAAGTTTGTGTTTCGATAGTAAATAATTATATCAAATCAGTGCATTGATTGACTGTACTAGTCAACTCACAAATATGAAAATTTAAAACGTTTTAACCAAATTTAAGTATGTCATTGTGGATTTACGCGCCGCATTATTTATTAATGATACACTATTAAATATCTGTCAAGTACTAAGTACTTAATAAATAGTACTTAGTACTTGACAGTAGTTAATAAATTATAAAATTGACCTCATAAATAGTTTTTGTGAATAGAAGCCTTATTTCATATTATCTACTATGATTTATATACGTACAAGGTAACGTAGACCTGGACCTTAAAGAGTGTAAATACGGTACAATTTTAACTTCGTGCTTTAGTAAGATAAGCTCTTAGTGTAGTGCCCCGCCGCCCTATCCTTTGTTGCCCTGCTCCGCTTGCACACGTGCGTCACTATACCTTGTACCGTTAAGAAAAGACTTATACGCACTATAATCACATTTCTCGTTAGTATGCTATAATTTTCTTGAAGTTACGTACTTTTCTACGATTTAAATTGAATTATTCACAAGTAAGATTTTTCCATCGGAATGAATTTATAACTTTAAAAACAACTTTATCGATCTACGATAAATATATATTATTTACCGTAGATCGATAAAGATACTGATTTTAAATAGCTCGGAAAAATTGACGTAAAAGCCAGTTAGAAAATACAGCGTGCTCAAAATCCTGAACGCAGGCATTGCTTGATAGACGTGATGACGACGCAAGCCGCACTGTCCTAGCGTTTAATTTCCTGCTGGCGCCGCCACAGTGATTGTCCTCTCATCCCACTGGAAGAACAACCGCGCACTTACCGCCACGTTGAGATTTTGTATATGTACCATAAGAACTTTAGCACGTGCTTTTTAATGAAGCAGAATGTTCATTATTATTACATTTACTTCTAAACAGTCAAGGTAAATACGTCAAATTATGCCCATATATAAAGCATACAGTCCAAACCAATTAACTGTTCCATTTATGGTTCAATTTCAAGTGTACTCCTCAGTATAATAGATAGTGGTTTAATACTGTAGACTAAATTAAGTCTTCTTGCTAAGTTTTATGGTCAAAATATTTTCAGCGAAACACAGTTTTCCAAATAACGCTTAAACTTGCAATTAGACAATCATCGTGCCGAAAATAGTGCAGCATTAGCGTGCTTGGTATCCACCGGCATCTAGCGCGTGCTTACTGGCGCGGGGGCACGCGGCCGTGTGGGATGCCGTGCCAATTAGACGCCGCGCAAACAACTAATGGGCCATTAACACTCGCTTTACACCACGGCCATCGCTCGGCTCCATCTGTACGCTTGTTACACGACCTACACACCACCCCTCCCCCTGCGGATGAGCTTAATTGACGGCGGCTATCATAAATACGCATACAAACACCCAACTTTATAGGTAGTCTGCGACGTGCGACCTTTATGGTGCCTTAAATTTATAGCTTCATATTGGTGGTCTGGATCTGGACAATACTCGCGGGCTTTACATAATGCCTGCGTAATATGGGAGCTTCATAAAACGAAGCTTTGTATGTAAATAAGTGTAGATTTGTGCACATCATTTCAGGAAGCGATTTGAATTAACCGAGAAATGGGATAGAGGTGCGACGGGCACGCGAAGTGCGATGCCCTACGATCCTGCAAGCGTTTCGCGTTAATTAATTGGGTATTTTCACACGTCAGCGGTTAGATCTCGCCAAATAGATCGGCTCGCGCGGCCCTTAATTAGTTATATCGGGGCAAGTGATCTGCGCCCGCGCAACCGCCACGCCAATTTGGCGCTAGTCCGCTCCGGGAAAACGAAGAGATAAGCACAAAATGCCCAGTAATAACCTCATTATTAAATATAAATAGCTATTCCAGGATTTTCTATTTTTTTTCTTGTAATCGCTACTTGGACTATTGCAATTGTTTGTGTTAGAGACTTGTATTTGCTTGAAAAACTAGGTAATGATGAGGAGCTCGTTGTGTTTCGAATACTCTGGTTTCATAACGAAAGCAAAGCAATTTGCCATAGATTGACCCTGGATGGGTCAATGAAATATGTTAATTCAAGCTCGTCCGTGTTTTGGAAGACACATTAAGC
Source organism: Acentria ephemerella (assembly GCA_943193645.1). Lineage (NCBI taxonomy): Eukaryota > Metazoa > Arthropoda > Insecta > Lepidoptera > Crambidae > Acentria > Acentria ephemerella. The sequence goes on along the minus strand of OW971875.1, from coordinate 4,384,393 downwards.
CGATGGTCCTGGTTAAGTGAACTGCTTTTACGAACCAAGCGGCATCGGGCCAGCTTAGAGGTTTTATGGCCCAAACTCCTCATATATAATAAGTAGCACCTTTGAACTCAATTGTTTTATGTAAGTTTCATTATAACCATTTATGTGTATAATAAGTAAATATGTATCTCCCATATAGGAAGAATGCCCAACATTGAAATTGCAGAAACTAAGACGCCTCAATTATAAGTTGGTAGGAGATCTCGTCATAATAAATTTTAATTGTTTTTATACTAAAGTCTTTAAAAATTTGATCGGTTGTCTCAGCAGTGCACGCAGTATCATTGTTGGGCCAATTTACTTATACACACAAAAATACTTTTAATTACTGGTTTCTTCACTTGACGATGAGATGCTGACGATTGGCAATCTAACCTATACATTAGTATAGATGTGCATCAAATAGCTGCAGTATCATGCATGGAACTGTATCTCACGTATAACTTATCAGTAATAAACGTGATATTACTTAGCCAAAAAGCTTGCCATTGAGTATTCCGTTATTATTCAATCCAACGTCTCTCACAATAGGCCAGTCACACGCTCCCCGAAGATCTAGGACACCGATTGAAAGGTATCCAAAAACAATTACCATACAAGCTTTTTGTCGGCCAACCAATTCACTAATTACAATAAGTGATCATTTACTTTTTAATTACACCGCCCATTCAGATGTCGATCATAATAGCTAATAGTTGCTAGTCAGTGCATCTAATAAAGCTCGCCGTAACTTCGTAATGTAGGTAGTTTCACTCGCGGAATTCCTGTTATGAATTCCGAGTTTATTTTCCTAACTTTTTCAAATCAAGGCCGTAGGTGTATGATTAATAAAATCCAAGCTTGTCAACGAGTAGCGACTAAACGATATGTTGGGAGAAAACTTTTACTAAAGTGATGATACGTCTTGTAGTAATGTAGTGGTCAAGGAAAATATTTATACAGTATGACTTCACTGTCGTATGACTCGTATGTAATCTGTTTTTGTCTGCGGTATGAAGGTAGGCACACGCATGCATTCCTCGCGCGCGAGATATGCTCGAGAGCGGCGCGGGCGCGGCGGCGGGTGGAGGCGAGCAGCCGCGTCGTTGCCGCCCCGTGAGAAACGAATGTTTCCGACCTCTAATTACGTTTTATGCGATATCGCCATTTAATTAGCAACATGTTTCCCATTCCGAAACATTAATTAATATTTTCATCAGAGTTCTCCGCATTTAACTGTGCTTTTATTACTCCCTCGAGATTTTAATAAAGATTCCCGACCACCCTCGACGGAGTATTATTGTTTTAAAGAAATCTTATTAAGATATTTTTTATTGTTGGCCCGTTGCGAGATCGTTTATTTCATTGTCAACGACTTTCAAATCGATTGCATCGCCCATATTTTATTAAGACCAAGTGAGTAATCAAAATGCGTTTAAAGTTTTTGCTAAAATTGTGTTCAGCGGTTTACGATGCAGAGATGTATATCACATTTGCGGCAGTTTTTGTCGTAATAAAAATATCGGCCGGAGTGTGCGTTGACAGGACGCAAGAATCGAACATCGCGATAAAGCAGCGCGAGCGAATGAATTCGCCAGATAAGGGCCACAATTAATTCAATGGGTGGCCTGTAATTGTGGTAACAGATTAATAACCGATTCACGTCCTCGCGGACAAATTGCGGTGACATCTCTGTTACTCGTCCGGCGCGGTACGGCGCGTCGTCTGCTGCGGGATCCCTCTATATTAATAAGCTGCAATTAATTCCGCACGGAACTTTCTGTAAATTGTACCTTTTTATTTTTTTGCATAATTGAAATAGGCAAAATGTATATAATTTCGCTTGTTTAAGGCCGGCGAGCGTGAGAAGAGCCCTCAGAGGGAACTAATTACTGAATGCGGCCTGGGTCTTCGGTTAATTAGAGACAGAGTGGTTCAACCCTCTTAATTAATACTTGTGTTTAGAAGACCCTTATGCTTACCTCCACAGTTTTGTTTGAATTGTTAATTCGTGATAAGGCTAAAAAGGTAGGTATTTTGTACCTTATCTTACTTAGAAATTTAAAATTTGGAGCAAGTGTTATTCTATCTGTATGATAAAATTAAAATTGGTCATCTTGAGCTCTCGTTTCAGAGATCACGTTAAAGCCGTTGGTCCTGGTTGTTATGGCAACCGCTTTTACACTCCAAACCATATTAGGACAGGGTTTCTATTTACTTATAAACTCTTTATGTATTTCTTCCACCTAGGATGGCTTGTACCCATTAGTGGCATGAAATATAGGCTATGGATGACAACAAGAAATTTTATTGCGTATTTAAATGACAAAATTCATAGAAATATCAACCCATGATCCTTACATTTAAAAATCTTATTGTTCCTGGCTCTGGTATCATCCTGATCATATAAGCCGATAGACGCTCTCTAGTTGGACGCTCTTAGTATCAGTATTTCATCATGAGCCTATAAACATCTCACTCACAGGCGCAGGCCTTACTACACAGGAGAAACAAACGAATCGGGTCATAATACCATCGTGCGCGCCAAATGTGGCTTGGTTCGTGAAAATTATATGAAACCGGGGTAACGGCTTAATGGCTTGCCAAGCTAGAAATAACTAATTTTTCTGTCCCATCCTGGGACCACCCATGGTGAAAGTTGCTTTGTTTTCGTAATCGAAATAAGTAGGCTAGAACCACAACTTTATCGAGATCCTTAGGGTTAGTAATTCTAAATATGCAGCAGAATGTACACATTGCTATACCAATTGTTATCTCGTGAATAATTTAATAAAACAAAAAGAAAGCGCATCGTCATAATGTAAAGGTAACCCGAAAGTGGGTGTAGCGTAGGTTAACCTTTCGAGTTAATGAGAAAGCTCTACCGATGTTTACTTTGGTTTATAACCATTCATTATAAATGTGTTTAATGAAAGTTTGTATATGTTATTTTAATTAATGTTAAAGAATACAAAAATGTACCAATAATATTTTTTATATAAATTACTGTCTAGTACTCTTTACTCTGCCCTACACTATCTCGCTCTCCTCTGCCAACTGTTCCTCAATATTTTAGCAAAACATTTGCTTTCGCTTCTCTTCTTTTATTGTTGATAAAACGCTCTATTTCTACCCTACCTTAGACATCGTGCCGCATTCTACTGGTTTCCTCTTATATTTCTAAACTAAAAAACCGACTTCAAAACACTACTAGAATTTATCCAGTTCACAATTATTTTTGGAGTTGGTGCTAAGCAGTTTCCAGAAACAACACTCCCAACTTCAAAAATTTATTTTTATTACATTTTATTTTTATTTCCATTTTTGCTTCAATTTCATAGTATCAATCTTATATATTCCCTTTCTCTACAGGTTGCCTGGAAGATAATGCAGCAACAAATCCACCTATTATTATCCGCGTATATATTGTTCCCATTATATATTTTTTGTGTTGTGGGGGCGAAATATATTTGATTAATTTTTTTAAATATCATCGGCACTGTAGAGAAATGGTACTTTACCAATAATGGCAATTACCAAGTATGACAATGACGTCACTGAGCTGTAACATTCACATTCAGTTGGCATGCTTTTTAGATTAGTATACGAGTACTTTCATAGTATTCATAGATTGCAATTTTATTTCTAATTCCACATTTTTTTATTTACAGGTAAGTCCCAGCTCCTAGAGAAATTGTAAGTTTTTTATTGAAATATTTATCAATTTATTTTGCAAAGTGTAAGGAAAACTTACGGTGTAAGTAAACTCTTTATAAAATTATGAAATTTACATCTTTGAATCCTTTGGTTTCCATGTTTCAAAAATCATAAAGCAATGACTATAACTTTAAAATTTTATACTAGTTGGTAATATCATAATACATTTATATTCTACAAAAGTAACAAGGTTGGTGTTCAACAATACTTAAATAGGCGATTATTATTAACAGACGGTTTTTAACATTTCTTCTATGCGTAATATATATATTAAAGTTTATATAAGATTACCACGAACTTATGTAATTAACTGACCCAATTTAATTATAATAAAAGACGCTGTTCGTGGCTCTCCGCATAGTATGTTCGGACCAGCTATTGGATTGTATTTTAGTAATAATTACGAATTTAATTAACTTCGTCTCGCTTGCCTTTCGGTGATAATGTACTCAAAGGACTTTTAAGCAAGGTCATTCTGATTGAGCAAATAGGTAGGTAAATAATACGCTATATGCGTGTTTGTAAATATGTTTGATTAGTCACTAACAAAACGGCGTGTGTCCTATGCAAGGTCGTTTTTAATTACCATCGTTAAAATATCAAGTTTCTAAAAGAAGCTTTGTTATCAGTATCTATTAAAAGATTGAACTACTTATTGTGATAGATATATAGATATACAATTTATGCTTTATTCTACAGCATACATTTAAAATACAGATAATATACAGATGCTACATTGATGGACGGTCTCATCGCTATTCTAGGCAACCTTCTAAGACACATGTTGTACATCGAAAAAAAATTACTTCGAAAGCGTAAGGAGACCTTTGCCTAGGAGTACAAAATGTTCTAATTCAATCAATATTAAAGTAGTAAGTAAAGTTGAGAATGCTTTGTTAATTTATAAAAATGTTAAAACAAGAACATTCAGAGTAAACTAATATAGTTGTGACGCGTGTTTATGGAACAAGTCGATTCCTTATTTACGTCGACCAATATAAAAGCTAGGAAGCAATAATTTTCTCTCAGTCAAATCAGGAGATTTCATGTATTTATTATCCTACTTACTAAAATGTATAAATTAAAATCACATTCTCCTGTCATTAAATTATAACAATTGTGTTCCATTGTTATAATGATAACCAGCTATGCCTGCCACCCGGGCCGATACCAGTCACCTTTTGCGCAAATAAGGACGCAATAGAAACTGAATAAACCCTATTTACGAGCTGTCAGAGTGAAGTCGTAAAAGTGAAATTGTTCTTGGCTGTGGATAATGGTGCATTTAATGCATTTGTGACTGCAGTGCCTCAGAGGACCATACGTATCGGACCGGCCTGCTACATGGCTCTTCGATTAACATAAAATCAAGTCTCGCCGTGCGTGGGCACAGGCCATGCACACATCCGCCATAAGTGTACTCACAACTTCGAAAAGTTGCCTTTGCAGAAGAGTATTTTAACGGTATTAATAAGCATCATTACCGTAAACATAACTAAAATGTTCCGTGACCACTAAAACCGCATTTACTCAGTCATCATTGTGACGAAAAATGTTGAAACGACATCGGTCGAAAATAATTAGCAACGAGTCGACCTCGCAGCTCGCTAGCAGAGGAAAACCGCTTGAGAGCCGACATTGACCCGCGCGCCGCCGCGCCGTGGTGACACCACTTGTGGAATGAATCATTTTAGTACATTTTTTCTCGTTTTTAAACACACGTTACATCCATGTAGCTAATTGGCTAGAACAAAAAACAATAAAGACGACTAGCCAGTGCCAGCGGGGCCCGTGCGATTTTTATCCGGTTCGTTCGTAAACCGATTATTACGATCGCTTAAGGGAGCAATAATTTATGCCCAATTAGTTGATTACCGCAGGATGTAGTTATGTGTCATTTGTATTTCATGAAGCCTTATTTCAATTAATCTACTTCATTTAAATAGTGGTATAATAACAACGTGCCGCAGGACAGTCCGTCATGTATGATGCGAGTTCCGATGAACGGCACCGATAACATTCCAGTGTCTACAGGTAACGGGCACGAATTCTCGGCGAGGTCCGATCAGAACTGAGCCATACTTGAGGCAGATTGGATCGGGACGTGAGTCTGAATGCGAGGAATCCCCGAGCAACTGATTGAAGCGCGTCATCCGTTGCGCTCAGTGCGCCAATCTAGTATTTCGGGTGGAGTCAGCGGTGTAATGTTCTGCATTCCTTTGCTTGACGACTGGCTTATTCGATGAGAGCTCGTCATCGCAGATAGGATCGTGATAGAGTATTTGTCGATTGGCTGCCGGTGGAATGCGAGAGGTAATTGATTTGTCCTGCGTAATCGATGGTCTGACCGGGATTGTCAGGGATATCGAGGCGTCTCGCTGCAGTGAGCACCGATAATCACAATGTGCTTATAAACTAAAAACATTATTTGAAACGGTTTTCGTTTGTTTACTCATGTGGTTGTCAAAGTACGTATTTGTAATAGAGTATGTTATGTCTGATAGTAGGTATAGTTATTGCCGTAAATTATTTAAGCAGGTGAATCAAAAGACAAAATTTTCTGCATTTGGTTCTCGTTTGCTATGTCACGTTACCTCCGTGAGTCAAGCGATGGATGAATACGCCTATCTACTAAATCAAAGAGTACTGGTTTGAATCTTTGGTTGGAGCTCAAACCAAGGATCTGCATTTAAAAAACATTTCATATGCATTAGAAAAAGCATTTTTTTCCTAATTTCTTAATTTTCTCCCAATTACTCTCAAGTTGTGAATGTTTTCCAAACGAATACAGCATGATATTCTTCAAAAGGGGTGTGAAAATATTCTACAGGCTCAGCAACGCGTGAGTGATACCTGCGTCAATAGGCCACAGTGACCGCTGTCCATCTGATAGGTCGTATGCTTGATTACTTAGACCTGTTAGAAATTTTGATTCCTTTATGTATTTGGGTATTACTTTCGTATTTCTATTGCAAACAGGCATTAAAAATTATAACTTGTTTATTTATTAATAATATCGGTATCCTCAAAAGGTATAAAATATTTGATAAAAACAGTTAAAATTAGGTAAAAGATTTAATTTTTATAAGGAATTTAGAATATAAATATCTTCACCACAGTAACTGTTAGTTACTATCAGTTCCACCAACCAAAAAAATTAAAACTACATACGCTGCTAAAAAGCAACTATCCTCAAAACTGCGGAATAGTTAGAAAATATTTATCCACTGACACCGTCGTTACAGTTTGGGAAAATCCGCGCTATGGCATAATTAACTCGTGTGTGACTCGGGGAAAAGTCGTTCCCCCACTACCCACTAAACATCCTCTCGGGGCCGCCGAAAAACACCGTGCACCGTTTAGGTGGTCCACCAACGTTAACGTTAGGGCACCATGATCTGGCATCGTCACAGCTGCCTCCTGGGAACCCCTTCCCATTACCAAAGGCGACTATCACCACAACCAGTCGTGGAACTCGGAGGCCTATAATTTCGGACCATAAACTTTGGTTTACGGAGCTTTCTAGGCCAGTGAACCAGAAGGCGCCGCCAACAACGGCTATAATACCAACAACTGCGTACTTACAGCCAACTTTTTAGACCGGAAAGGTATCTGGAGATCCGCCAGTGTGCCCTGAAAAGAGCCTTTTTTGCTGGAAATTAGACGAACCATGAAACTACCGCTTCCATTCCTGTAGTTGTTTTGTTCCCTCTCAGTGACGTTAGTGAATCGCCCCTTACGCAGGATGAGGAGGTCATCATCAATATATTGAGCGATCCTTAACGGTTGTAATACGCTCCCCTAGGTCTCTCGGCCTTAAATAACTTCGCCAACGAGTTCAAAAGGTACTCTATAGACGAGAAGTACCTACTAACATTTGTAGAAATATGAGCAACTCGTTATCCTCGTTTGGTCAAGGTACATAATTAGCTCTCAAAATAAAACAATAAACTCGCCGACATGGTAAAAACGGGGTTCTCTATTCACAGTTTAAGAGTTTAACGTATAACATATAGCGAGAAACAGCATTATTTACTTTGTATTATATTGAATTAGTATTATCTATTTAACTTTAATTTTTCATCTTAGCTTATTTATTAACAAAATCTATTAAGAATTTGAAGATTTGTGCATTATTTCATGATTTTCTTTCAGTGTTAATTACGGTACAATCGAGTTTACACTATTTTTCCTAGGATATTCTATGTTTACCTTCGAAGATAATTCAAGATCCATAAATCAGAATTAGCGGCAAAAAACTTTCACTAATTACTGTCAGCGTAGTTAGGAATCGATGAAATATCGTTATCGGTCGGCGATTTGTCGCACGCGATCCGAAACGGGTCCTCGGGTGCGCGAACTCAAATAAAATTAATATTCATAGCCGTTGTATTTATTGGCTTTCAATTAGTATAATCTTAATGGTGAATTAACATATGCGCGGGCGGCGATACCGCATTACCATGGCGCTGTTGGGTTGCCAGATTAAAATTACATTTGTATTGGGTAAATACACTGAATAAAATGCCTTAACATAAATTATAATACTGATGTACTTTATAAATACATGCTGACAACTCTCATGCCGGTGACATTTTTGACATATGACAGAGTCGATAGTGTGACTTGTTATTCCAAATATAACTAAGTAAATTTTAATTGTCTCAAAGTCACCGGGAGCATAGCACGGCTCAGCAAATTAATGTGAGGTCCATACGAACAACGCGATAGTAACGTTTAACATAAGAACTCGCACTGAGGGTACAGAAGTGGCTGCAGTTTTGAGTAATATTATGAATAGTATGAAAGACGCACGACTCGGCTCAATTGTGCACGATGATGTAAAATACATGTTAATTCAAGATATTTGGTAATCTGGTATGACGTTTCACGAGATATCTAACTCTACTTTTAAAATTCATATCACATATATAAAGCAACTAAAGTGATACAACGCAAAAAGCAGTTACAATGCTGATAAAACAAAAATAATGTGGGAATAGAAATTTGAAATTCAAATAGATATATTTACTACAAGACATGAAACTAGGCGAACAGGTGTCGGCGATAACAAAATTAGTTTGAATTTAACTTTAGTTATTTATGTTTTTTGAAAGTGTTTACGAAACTGGAAGAATATTATTCAATCACTTTATTTTTAGTCATTATTTTTATGGGCACGCATCCAGAGCTGTCTTTAGACGTTTTAATGAGATTTTATTGTTAATGTTTTCAATTGAGTAGAGTGACATTATTACGTAATTGTATCAGAATACAGTATTAAAAGAAATAATTATTATTATAATAAAAAAATGAATAATAATAATTAAATTCAATCAAATTTAAATTCAATCATCAATTTGTGTGTGTAAATATAACACATTAAGATGAAAATATAAAATGACACGAAAGTAGAATTTGGCATGAAAAATAAAAAATTTAGAGCCATTTTGTAGTCTTTGAAGAGCTGAAAAAGTAATGCAAATGATATAAAACACTAAAGTGTTATACAATGTCAGTGTACAAAACTGGAATGAGTGATTTAATATATGCCCGTGTCGATATTTAAGTTTACTGCAAATAGTTTACACTGTATATAGGCCTTATAAAAGTTATTTATTCTGCCATTCACGGCGCACTATGTCGATTCGCAATATTAATGGCCGACAAAAAAGGACTCTAATATTACGGCCTGTCTTAGATCGGGTTCGAAAAAGCACATAAATGGGCACCGGGGAGAGTTTGCTGGCAACATCGGTCGCGGAAGGCTCCAGCCGATGACCTCCGAGAACCGGTTGCTCGCCCCCCCCCCCCCCCCCCACAGACCTCGCGCGATTCGTTTCATTACGTTATTATTATATTAAATGGTACAATACACATTGTAGGCATTAGTTGCCCGAGACGTCCCGGCTAAAGGTAATGTATGGCCGCGTTCAAACCGCTTGGTTTTTTTTTTGAATCCCGAGGATTAACGTGGCGTTATTTACGGTCACTTTAAATGGCAAATTGTTCTTTACCATATTAACGTCGGTTTGGATTTCTACTGAAGAATATAATGTAGCATTAAACGAATAATTTATTTTAAAATATTTGGAATTGTAATGATATTTTACGCAAAACAAGAATCAAATAGGCCTTTATCTATAAATACGTGTTACACCTTGTTATCATAATGATTAATTCATGCCATAATCATAGCTTTATATACATAGTTACATACAAGCCTTCTTCTGATGCATACAGGTCAGTTTAAACCTTTTTATAGACCTGTATATTGTTGTAATCAAATTGTTTACAGTGAATCAAATTGCTCGTTTGCAGCCCAACCACAGTCATTATTAACAGTTATACACAGATTTATATCTGGTCCGGTGACCATATCTAAATTTATTCGACCAGTTCTGTCAGTAAGGCACATCAGGTATCACGTTACAGTACTCTTGATCGTGCCGTTGTTCGTACTCTTTTATTTTCCCGTTGTCGTCCTTTATTTTTTGGCCCGCTTTGGACGGGTACCGCACTGACCACACCGACCGTACTGTTTAACGAATATTCCAAAGAGCCTATCTCTAGGCCAGCATTGTTGACAAACATGTATGATAGTGTGTTATCTTTGAATATTTTTATTAAATTTTATTTTTATTTTTATTTTTATAAAATATTCAGACATAAGGCCTTTTATCATTGCCTGATCCTGTGACCAGCAATCTGCCTTAAAAGAGTTACAGGAATCATAAGCTAACTAGGATGTTCATGAGTCCTCAAGTCCTGAAAATTTCAACCACCAGGCAACCTCAGGGAAGGTGTTTTGATACTGTTTAATGGTTCCAAAGCACTCAGCCTATGAGAGTGACAGACCGGAGTGAGGATGAATCAAAGGCTATTCCTATTAGTATCGACAGTTAGGAACTACGCACGCGTCAATATAATCATCATTGTTAGGCATAGTAGAGCACTATTGGACCAAAGCCGATCAATTTATTCTAGTGAATAGGGCTGTTAGGATGCCACTAATAAAAGACGGACATATTAAAGTATAGTTATTAGTATACAACAAATCGGAACAACGGAACAACTTAAAACTGGTACAATACTTTCTTTTCAATGGTTGTTATTCTCGATTGGAGTAGTTTTCTTGTAATGTAAGGCTTATTTTATCCTGCGTAAGCCCATGTGATACTCAAAAAACTGTTATGAACGTAATCTGTTTAAACTATAATCCACTCTAAAGTTTAAAACTCTCTACGCCTTATTACAAAATGTTGTTTAAAGTTAGTCTTGAACTTAGGCTATCTAATATTGTTATTTAAGATAGATTGAGACAGCATGAAGTTTTAAGTTTTTAATCTCTCCATGGTTTTTTTTCTATTCTTAACGGAGTAGCTCTTGGCCTTCATGTCACCTAATGGTATGTTAAAATTAGGCCGAAGGCGGAAGTAAACTACACCCGAATTCCTCATGCACAAAAGAACCGGCTCTTACCTCCAACTGCCGGACCACAACAATTTTGTTATTGTTATTGTGACAGACTTAGAGAAGATGGCTGGTAGCTAGCGATGCAGTCTTAGAAAAGCCCTACCACCAACCAAACCAAGCAGAAAATTTGTGCCCCCGCTGGGAATTGAACGCGTAACCTCCAGATCTAAAGTTGGTGGTCTCAGCCACTTTACCACAAAGGCGGTTAAATAATTTTTGGTTTAAGTTTTGAGTCTGAATATTTATAATAACATACTTTGGAACATTAATGTATACTAAGTGAACACCAATTCTAATCGAACTGTTGTTAGATTAAATCAAAAATAGGGGGGATTGTTTTTCGAAGAACGGATAAAGATAGTCAACATATCAAGTAAAGAATGATATAAAAATGAACACGTATCTTCTTAACTAAGATACAATGCATGCAGTGGTATTTCCAATTAGCTATATGTCAACGCAATATTATAAAGATTTTTACCGAACTTCTTTTCACTTATTTAAAGTGTAACAACAATTCATTTGTTTTCGTTGGACTTTACTATCGATATCTATACATTGCCCCAGAACAAGTGACTTGTCTTGATATGTAGAAAGTTAGGAACAGGGAGTTGTTTTAGTTCCTAGCTTTTAAGTTAAGAGAATATAAGTTAAGACAATGAAACATAACTTAGACTTAGTTTCTAGTTAAGTTTGTTCGAATGAAATACTAAAACATTTCTAGTTAAGGTATCACTAAACCAATAAAAGCAGTGTGATGGCAGAATAAATTTGTAAATTTATAAACATTGAAACGCTGAGGAGTTTCTTGTGTCTCTTCTTCTCATAGTATTCTCGAATCGCTGGAAAAAAGGTAATGTTTTATAGTGCTCAAATAGTATTAGTAATGGTATAGCTTTCAAAAAATTTATTTATACGTATACAAATTTCAAATAGGAATTTGTTTTTGATTTTTAATACGTCGCATACCCCGATCGTAGCCAAAAAGCTCACGGGCGCCCAAAATTTAAAAATACTGCGTTTGCCTTTGTAAAAATAAATTCATTTGCCTCTAAGGAATATATTTACCCGATTTTTCTCCAACAAACGTTTCGATATCACTAAACCGGCACTTTAGAGTAATTTGTCCCGGCTTATTGATTCCACAGATGGCAGCCCTGCCCGGGACGTCAGATTTCGAGGGCCTCGTTACGAGTAAGCTCCAATTAGACTTATCCCTAATTAAGAGATGCCAATAAATTACCCTCCATCACAGGCTAACGAAGACGCGCCACTAATAACGTTAATTGATTTTGAGTAATGAGCCTGACTTTTGATGGAGCCGATCGAGCTGGCAGACATCGATCGCGTGATTTGCGAATACGAGACGCGAGCTCTTAATAGGCACTGTGGTATTATAATACAATGTATATTAATTTTAGGCTTGGTCTGTTTTAAGACTTAATTGACTTTTAGAAATATTTTTGACATCATGATTTTAACTGCTGCATATAGTTAATATCATAACGAAGATAAGGTGGAGGTGATAATATGGAAACAATTCAAAACATACATTTTGTGCTGTACGCTTGTAACGAGAAGTATTGAGGAAAAATATTTTATTCCTTTAAATTTTTTTCTTTCATTACTACAGCTGAAGTTCTAATTTAATATCTAGGTTAATGTGCCCTACAGTCGGACATCAGACATATATAATATTTAACCACTATACCCACGTCGGAGTATTTGAGTGATTTTGTTGGCTGTATGGATTTATGGTGATGGTTTATAGTTTTTGACAGTGGTGTTTTTATTAAAGTGATTAGAAAATAGTGCCGGAGTGGAGTTCGTGGAGTAAAATGTTGCCAAGGAATTAGAATGAAGGATTATGAATCTATAAAAAAAGAGTTATAATATGTGACATTTAGAAAATAGTTTTCTTTTTAATAAACACCTGTTAATCAACAGCCTTTTCATGTCTCAATGCTAAACACATGCTTTCCTATATGGAAGAAACACATGACTATTTTGGGATGTAACACCAAGCGAGTCCAATGCGAGTTGGTGGGTAAAAAAACAGTTGCCGTACGCAGCTCTAGAAAACAAATTTTTGATAGATTCACGGGTTGTTGATAAATTACTTAACTGAAACTAAAGTATTAAATAGACTGTCTACAATTGTATCTCTAGCTCTAAAATTATCGTCAGTAGTCAAGCGCCGAATTATACAAATTTATTCTTGACAGCAGAAGAAATAGATCGAGAGTTAGTATCAATGAAATTGCCTTTTAATTGAATAACATTACCATATTAAAAGCATGCCTTTAATTACTGAGGCCTTACACGCGGGATTAGCGCTTAATTTTGCAGATAAGAATGCGGATTGAACTAAATCTTATTATTATTAATTTAAATCGTTTTCCAGGCTGTCAAAAATTCGAGAGTCGTAATTTGAAAATTCTTAGGTTATTTTGTTTGATACGAACCTTCTGAAGATAAGATAAGATAAGATAAAATTTTATTGTTATTCTGTGTACAATAGATCTTACAATTTCATGCATTTCTTTTCAACTATTTTAGCATAGAAGTGCTTTATTTAAGATATAAATGTCCCTTATTAAATACTACAAAATTTGAATAAGACATTAAATAAATTGTCAGAAATTTTAATTATCTTTATGATATTAAACATAATACCTGATCTCCAACAAAATTAAGTGAATTTGAACAGAAACAATAGAAAGTGAAGCTCCGATTCCAAAACATTCTTTTTGCCTTTTTAGAGTTTAGAAGTCTTTTTTTATTTTATTTGAATGGTCTTCAAAGTAATTGGGAGATTGTTCATGCTTATTCCGTGGCCTATGCCAATTATCTCCTGGATTATTTATTATAAAATCAGAAAATGTTTGTATTTAATTTTTAATAGGATTTAGTTCTTCAAAAAATCAATATTTTAATGAAATAAAAACAGATACGTTAAAGATCAACTAACTTAGGGTAACTATACTATTGACATGGTTAATTGCTCGGCAGAACACAGGTTGACCCCGTGAAGGGCAATGGAGAGCCAGGGGAGTTTTAGTTGGTACCAGCATTCCAGTGCTGCTCTAATGAGGTACTGAGTGAGCCTCACATACGCCCGCCGCTTAGCCAGTGGCGCGTAGGTCCCTTAAATGGATTTCTCGTAAAGAAGGGGTAATACAATGGCGTTCAATAAGAATTAATATTTAATATCGATTACCTCTTGTAAGTTTTTTAGTTAAATGAAGTCATGGTTAAAGTTACCTGCATCATTCTCCAGTTTATGGAATAAAAGTCCTTTAAATAAAAATAAAGGTAAAACAAACAAAATTATCCAGTTCCAAAAGTCGTTTTCAAAACTGCATCTATTTTAAATGTATTTATGACATCGTAAAGACAAAAATGGACAAATGTAGAAATAAATCTTTTTGATTTAATTATCATCTTTAACATAATCGTATATAGGTACAGCGCAAGCCATTCTACAGGGTTTTTAATAATTCTAGTAATCAGGTGCCAAATCACTTGTCATAACTAAAAAACAAAATAGATTTTGTTAATAAATGTCAAACTTTCGAATAACTTACTTATATTTATTTAACATGATCCGTAATATGATAAGGCAGTAATCGCTAATAATAAAATTATATTAACTCTACTAAGATAACATGTATTGAATACGAAAAAAAATAAAACGAGATATAAAGGAACGAAGATGACTCAATAAGATAATGGGGCTCTGTAACAATGATCAATTATAATTCATCAATATTAATTTATATGCAGTAGAAGCTGCAGCCTGAATTTATCTGTAAGAAGATTAAAATAGAGCTCATTTTGTCAAGGAATAGTCTCTCTCTCACAAACAAGGAGGCTACAACATTCTAGTTTAGGTTATCCACGATTTTATAGAATTAGGGACCAGTCGAGTGAAAATAAATTTGTTAATACATAATTTTAGTGTTTTTTTTTAAAGTAGGTTATGAATAATCTATCTAATAATCTAATAATAAAAAAGTGATCAATTGGGGATCACTTTTTTATTATTATCAAAAGCACCATAGTTATTCTTTATATTTTTTATTTTGCAACTTCGATAGTAGGTTCGTATCATGTCACATTAACTATTTCGCATATGGTAAGGTTACAGATATTATTAGATAGTTATTAGTTTGTGTGACATAGTTCCAAAGTGTTCTATTTACTTCTAAGGCAGACTGTGCTTTGGTTCCGTTATTTGCATTGTGCGAATAATCTCATGATGGCTATTTTGAAAAAAAAAATTATCGTTTGTTTGAGTATATCAAGAAGTGCAGACACCCTCCTGTTGATTCGAACAATGGATAGAGAGATAGTGGCGGTAATTACATCTTTTTACTATGGACGTTCTTACCATGTAATTGGGGGATAATATTGTTCATCCGTTTCAGTTTGCCTTACCGCCCACATAACTACATCGTGTCTTGTACATGTTGAGTGTTAATTATTATTTATAAGATCTTTGTCAGGTATTTAATACGAATGAGGATAAAGCATCCAGCTCAACCATTCTTATATTTCATAGATCGTTTTGATAAGAACATTTTTGCAGGTGAACTGCTAGTACATACATAAATATCATAAAGAGATATATCTAAATAGTAAAGTATAATTATCCTTCTTACCAAAATGAACCATGATTTAGAAGCAGGTACACATTGAAATTGTAAAATTTATTTAAATACTAGTATTGAAATATAATCAATTATTTCATATTTCACTCTAATTCGCAAGACAATTGATAAAGTTGTCATGGGTGCGCGTGCGCTCCGTGACTCGTGCAACAATCTCTGATCTTATCTCCGCCGATACACAGGGTTATCGCTACAGCATTATTAAATGAAATCTCATTAAATCGCTCTTATAACCCGACCATTCAATTAAATGACAATTTAATTAATTGTTGATATTGAAAAACCAACCATAATTTAAAAAATATTTAGTATGTGTTAAAATTACTACTAAATTATGATTTTCATCTCGATTAATGTATGCAGAATATAAAAAAAATTCAACGCGACAGTAAATTATAACCTCAATTTAAACTATATAATAAAGGTAAGAAGTGATTAAAAAATTTAAAAAAATATTAAATCTTGTAAGTGTTGTTGTGTAATCACAACAAAATACCTGGAGTTGTTTTTTTGTTTTGATTTGATTGAAAATTGATACAATATGATACACACATTGCCATGAATTACTGAAGCAAAATAAAATTAAGTAAGTAGTATATATCTATATAAATTAAGTAGTATAGTATCTACCTATTTAGTCTTTTCTGTAAAGTAGTAACAGCACTGTCCCTTATAAGTAATAAGAAAAGCTAAATATGTTATTATAGTCATAACCACACTTAACGGTATAAGCTATTGTATTGGTTTAAAGCAAAACAATCGATTTTAAAACTAGTCTAGACGACTTAAAGCTTAACTTTGAATGTTTTATTCGGGACAAGTTTTGAGACGTTTGATGAGCGAGCCAGCATCCAATCTGTGACAGTAAATAATGAATCTCATGCTTACAGCACTTACGACGCCATTACTTACTGTAATGAGCAGTATAGATAAGAGTAATGTGCTTAATTGGAAGTCAATGTTATTTGTAGGCTATGATACTTATAAGAGCTATATAATAATAACCTAACAAAATTAGCACGAACAATTGATGTTCTTTTCAAAATTAAACTTAACCCGTGTTAGTTAGGTAAATGATTTTATACAGACAATAAGTATTTAAGGGTACATTGTATATCTGACAGTGAGAAATTAAGCTGTATTATTAATAATTTTCAAATACATTATTCACTTGACCCTTAGTTAGCACTTAACTTCAACGATACCTAATAAGTTCAATATTTATTTTACATTATGGATTTATTTTACTGCATAATATATTGTCATATTACCATTTATGTGGATTTTTAATTCGGAACTCGCATATCAATATATGAGATCTAAGTGGTTTATTTTTGAATTTTATTTAAGTAACGAATTTTGAAAGAATAAATAAGTCTGTATTACGTTTAGTAAACAGAAGGGGAGAGATTTTAATAATTATTGTATTAAATTTTACTAATATATACTTTTACAATTTGTCAAAACTCTCTCTATTTAATATATATACCTACAAGACGAATCATGCTAAGAAATTGATAGGTACATCTGTTTCTCTCTCTTTTTCTTAAAAGATCCCAATCTCTTATGATTTTGTTCAAATGAGATTCTCAAAGAAAATTTTCACTATGAATTTAGATAATCACAGAATGCAAAATACCTACTGCTATTAACGAAACTCAACGACGAAATACGGGTATTTAAAAGTAGGTACAAGATGTCCGTGTAACATTGAGTGCAAGAACTCGTAGTGATTAATTAGGTGGCTAATTGCTAGCTGAAGGTGGAGTCTACTCATTAGCGCTTGCTTTTCCAAGAAAAATCTCCTAATGATATTTCCACTTACCTGGCTACATTTTGAATTTTGCTAAATAATATGTATATAGGCTGAAGAAAAGCTGTAAAAACTAAGCGATCGAAATAGGAAAAGTATGGAGTTTCAGCAAAATGTGACGTCATAGGCATCAACCTAACTCCTCTTTAGTGACATTGCGTATGGTTTGCTAAAAACAGTTACAGAATGGAACCAAAATATCTGTACTTTTAAGGCAAACTGGAATTGTCTTTTCATAATACAAATGCTTATTATTGACGACAAGTTCTTCAATCGTGTGTTTCTATTTTTATTTTGACCGCAAAATATTTGTTTCACATTTGAGGTTTCTAAATTAGAATGACAAATTTGAAACCCAATTGCATGCCAGCACGCGTTGTACAGTGAGCTGGTTGATATTTCTACTCTAAACCTGGAACTCTAGATTTTTTTATTAACTAAAGGGTTGCCTTTAGCTGTTCAGCATTAAGGCCGCTTTTTGTGTTAACATTTATATATTAGTACAAACATACGACAGCTGTCAACATTATTGTCAATCTGAAAAAAGGAATTTACTACCTAGTCAATCATATAAGGTATTCCTTTTTAAGATCAGACTCTAAAATAGTAAAGTCCACTAAAGAGTAAAGCTCCTTTTTACAAAATACTTTGTTTTTACAAAATAAACCATACAGAAAGCAGTACAGAGGTTAGATTAGTTTGCACGTGCCAGTTTCATTATATGCCGAGTGTTTGCAGCGCATCGATTTGGTTTACTTGTATGCTATTAAAAATTAAATAATTGTAAGACGTAACGTATCCACGGACATATTATCTGTTAAAATAAACAGAATAAACAAAGTCAAAGAGCTTTATTTATTTTCACAATAATGATGAAGTATGTTTTTAAAAATAGGTAATATGCATTTTCGTAAAAAGTTATTAAAATCATAAATTGCTAGTTCATAATTGATCAACGACTTCTCTACATAATAATCAACGTCTTAGGCTTCTGAATAGAGAAAATTGAATTCCTATATAAACGTTTCTATACAAAAATAGAATTCCTTTTAATAGAGTGGTATCGGCTGTAGTTGCCAATTTCATACAATTTGAAATATGGTACAAAATACTCGGCCGAACAGGAATCTAAGTGCAACAGGGTAAAGGTATAGAGACTATAGAGCAAGATTGCATACCTGTGACGGTCGAGGGTTGAGGATCGCGCAGCTATCGATATATTGAACTGAGTAATTTATTTCAGTAAGCGAACGTGAGAAATTCCAAAATGATTGTTATCAAATATCTTCCCTCTTCGTTTTCCAATATAAAGTTTGTCTTCAAATTAATTCCGTTGCAGCAATCAACGTCATAAATGGATGATAAAATAAAAACAGAGTGTGAATAATGAACGAAACTGATAAAAATTATCTTATGAGAGAGATAAGGTTTTTTTCAATAGAGGTAGGTAGGTATGAAATTTATTTAATATATGAAAATTTGAATGAATATATGAAAAAGTGTTTTAAATGTTTTTTTTACATAAGAATACTGTCCGCCACGTTTCCATTCCATTGTATTAGCTAATACGAATCTGCATACTGAGATTAGTATTAGCTAGCTTCTCAAATCCAAATCCATTGGAAATCAATTTACCGTGTCCATTTCCACTTATCGAGTATTGTTGGACTGAGATTCTTGCATTGTGACGTTTCCCATCCCTACGGCGGGCGCCCTGCGGGGGGTGTTCGATGATTGATGGCTGGCCGGCTGCGCGCCGCGTACGAGCGGCACAGCGATATCGCCGACCGTTGGGCCTCTCACTTGCACACACAGCAGGCTGGCCTCGTAATTGAATGGCAATTACCTGGGCTGTAAATATGACACAAGCGCGTAATTGTAGGAGTGGAACGCGTGAGTCCGAGACCGCACCGTGGATGTGCCCTTTGAGATGAAATATTGAAATCACGTGCGTGCCGATCTTCATATGTCTTGTGTCTCAACACTGTCGCTAACTCAATTACGTGTAATATAGTGTCATGTCACATATTGTATCATTTATTGTTTAAGGTTTGTTTTAGATATTAATGTAATTTGATCTTTATCTAATATTTTACTAGTCAACATCAGAAGTTATTGAAAATACTTTACAATGTTTAATAATAATAATTATTTGCGATAAGTTGATTAAAGTTAACTGCAAACAACTTCTTATAATAGAACTAAGAGTCACTGAACTCAGTGATATCATGCGTAGCTATACTAATGACAAAATTATATGATGTGTATACAAAATTTGCTAACATAGCTGTATTATTATATAAGAACTGTTTGTCCACCAGTTTTAATATAAGCATTCAACATGTGCGAAGCGAATCCCCCATTTTTACATTTTCAAAACATTTCTGTACAAACACATACTATAATTTAAATATAATTAAATAATAATATTATTCATACACCTACATTGAATTTAAAATCAAGTATAATAATACTTAATATAAAACACTAGTATTACAACGTATTTGAATGTGAAATATGGTACAAAATACTCGGCTGAACAGCACTAAGTGAATCTAAGTGCAACAGGGTAAAGCTATAGAGACTATAGAGCAAGATGAAAACAAAAATAGCGAAGGCCAAAATTTTTTTTTATATAAATACGTTAAGTATTGAATAAAGTTTTGTTAACCTTTGCAGAGTGAAGTTAGACAGTACTGTAGTGCTATTATGATCACACAGTAGGTAGATATTGATTATTATGCTACCAACATCATCATCATCAGCAGGCTACTGTTCGGTCACACAAGCTAATTAATGCATACCACTGCTTCCGATTTCCTACTCTCATCCAGCCCACTCCAGCCAGCCTATGAATATCGTCATCCCATCTTGTTGCTGGGCGTCACATACTATGTTTTCCGAGTCGCGATCCAATCAAGACCTTTACGACTTCAACGGTCCCTACCAACATAACCGTGGACAACTAAATAAAACTCATTTTCTAATCAAAAACAACTTGATAAGAATAATGTCTAAATAATCGTTATATATTTGTATAGCCTGCATGGAACAGGAATTATTACTTAATAAGTAATTTTAACAGCTTCAAGTTAACTTGAAGATTTGTATCTTCAAGTATAGTATAGTGAGACTACATTGGTATGTTTATTGTTAAGCATACCAATGTAGTCACACTAAAGGAAAAGGTTGACTCAATAATAAGTAAATTTGAGTAACTGTAATATTTTACTGGAAATGGTTCCGTAACACATATAGAACTTAAAATTTGGCTGTTTTGAGAACAGAACAAATTTATTTACAAATACACCCAACTAGTGAGTAACATTTATCTTATTATGCGGTCAAAATGAATAGAAACGCAATACCGAGGAAGTTCGCTAAACAAAGGAAGGTCACTTGCAATACTAATTTATATTTTTAATATAAAAATTCATTGTTGTTCGTTAATCTGCCTAAACGATATAACGAATTGAATTATTTGAATAATAGTCTTACTCAATACACGGGTGATTTAAAAATAGATCAGATTACTATTCTATTAAAATAGACGGCGTTCAGATATGTTCGACAAATATAGTGTTTGATACAGAGTTCACCGGATCATCTATTAAAAAAAAAGTTTTCATGATTTGAAAAATCTTAATAGATTTAAAAACTAACTAAACGTCACAATTTGCTGACTACTCCATTCTTACCAGTTCTTATTTTGTCCGAAGAACAAAACCGAGAAACATTTCTTAGTAGTGTTAGTAATTTATTAATTATACCAGTTAGTTGCTATGTTGGTAACACTTCCTCTTAGTTTTTACAACGCGTAAATGTTAGCGGTATAATTAACCAACAGTATAGCCCACAAAATAGGTATATTTTATCTTTCCCGTGGTCAAGCCAGGTGTAAAAGTTCTATAACACTATTTGATTAAATTAATGTTTGCAGGTGCTCTATACAGGGTGGAGATGACATACGAAATAAAATTGGAATATTTTCTTTCAAAATATGAAAATATCTCTCTTTTTTCTACTTAGGAGCAAGCGTGCTGTTCAACGGAGTGACTCTTTCACTGTCGCCACGTCTACTTTACGCATAAAGATTTCGTGACTCCTTTCTCTGTCGAACACCCAGAATGTGGGATTCCTTTGCACACGAATTCCATCCTTCATACAACATTGGCTCCTTTAAAAGAGGTGTAAAAAATATTTTTGGGTCAGGAGGAAGGAATAATTTTAAAGCAGTATATTCATTACACAAACAATTTTATAATAATTGTTAATGTCTTATCGTAAAGGTTTTTTGTCTAATAAAGTAAATTGAACAAATAAAAATACTGTTTAATTAGATAGTTGTGTTGTAGTTTCATCATCCTCTACCTAGAGATCGGTCACCCAGTACACACTGTCCCCTAAAATCCAAAAACGTGGGTTCAAAGGTGACTCTTGACAGTAGTCTGTCAAAGATGACAGGCGACACCTGACACCGGCCTAGAGAGTAGCGTCAGTTTTATTGTTTTGAATAATTATTGTTTTTTGTTATTTTTCCAAATAATTCTGTGTCATAGTTACGTGACTGTGTATATACTTACCGTCTATTGGTATTCCATGTACAGTTGATAATACAGCAGATACCATCACTCAGTAACATTATCTCTTGCGTAATAAAGAATTTGAGTAGATATAAAAGAATTAGAAGATACAATAGAAAGACTTCCTTAAATATTTTTATAAAACCAAATTTAAGTAAGTATTATAGTTATCTAATCGCAATTTCCATGACCATAAATTTTTAAAAACAATGTAATATTTGGTATACTATATTTAAAGAAAGGGATACCAACATTTCATTTGATGTTTTATTAGGGTTTTGTTAATTACGTCATTGGAGCGCTGCTTGAATCGCGCTCCGTACCAGAATAACACAAGATACTTTTGTCAACGAAGCTCTAGCGATTACCATCTTGTAAAAGCATTCTCACATTCCTACATGTCATTGATAGCACGGTAAATATCGCCTTTATTGCCACTGGCAACAGGTTTTCAATAAGTTGTATTTGATATGTTAAGAACTATTATATTCCAAGTGATTTTAATGATCGTTCATACAGTTATAATATTTGAAACAAACACTGAACAACCAAGCAAAAGAATGAACCAAAATATGTTTTATTTTATTTATTTTCGTTAAGATATGATTGCTTTGATTAAAAATATATATAGAACACAATTATAACGAGATTTTCATTTCATGTGTCACCAGTGTTTTTGTATTTTTCTAACAATATAACAACAAAACGTTCAATATGTGCACATTTGGATATACCAATGTTGAATTATTATTTTTTTCAGTAAATTCAAAAAGCTAACACAAACATAAATTTATCTCCCGCGATTATTGCGTACATTATATCACATACGGCATGATTCATAGAAAGTTTTCTTCTGGTACAAAATTTAAGGTGATTATTTTAATCACACGAGATATAATGACCGTAATTTTTGTCGTTGTCAACCTACTATTTGAAATCTCTATTATCTTAATTATATTTTTTATAAAGTCAAAATTGTCCTTATGTGAAGCTACAAAAAATCGTATAGTAATTTTTTTAATTACGTGAGAAAATTTTATTACTTTTATGAACCTATTGTCAACACGTATGTCCAACAACAAAATGAACGTTTTAACGTATTTCATATATAGGTAATCAAAATAATTAATCCATAAAATTAACATAGGCGGAACTGTTAATAGCTAGCTGCCTATTAGTTTTATGGTCTGTGTATAACAATCGTAGGGAATGTTTATATTTTGTTGTTAATTAAATTTTGTATTTACATACAAATAGTGGGAGCATGCAAGATGGCGGGTGGACGTTGCGCCGGCGGCACCCTCGACACCTGTCTCGATGCCATACTTACTGACAAATGGTATAGTAGCCCACTAGTGTACCAGAAAACACATATCACATATTCAAATATAAAAAACATGAATATTTGTTACCCTGTTTAAAGTTGATTGTTTTTATATTTTTATCCTCTTTTTTTTCTTTTGGAGAAAACCATTCAACTAGTTAAATAGGGCTTTCATATGAAATATTAGTCAATAGAGTCATTTTAACTCTAATAGATTTGATAAGTCTTTACCTATGCAAATGAAATGTAAACGAATTAGTAACGAAACACCATTACATTTGAATTCATCCATAAATTTAGTTTTTATGTATAAAAAATTCGGGACCGTCTTCTAGTTTTCAAAATGTATCAATCAACATTTGTCATTCAATATCTACATGACAAAACGCCAGGAGTCAGATTTTAATTGGCATGGTGTCGAGTTCGGCCCAGTGGCGGTGGGGTGGAGGGTCCTCACCCGTACTCGTTTTCTCTTTTACCCTCACTCAGCAACAGGTGATTAAATGTCGCAATTATACTTAACAAGAGTATTTATTGGAAGTTTTAAAGAATAGCATTTTCTTATCATTTTATTTTGTCGTTACCTTCTTAAATGACCCCAGCATGACTTGATACCCAACAATATTACGCTATAGCAAGCGCTAATCAAAGCCACTTTAATATCAATCGTTCATTAAATGGGGACCCCGCACAATCGTTCATTTAGAACGTTCTCACGCCTCATTAAAGTCTTTTTCGTCATTCGGCGACCGCGTCTACCGTTTCCCCGAGCACAATGAGCGAGTGATTCGGCGGCAAATAACGAGGGCATTTTGTGCCGCCTCTCACGTCCGACGCCTTCCGACGCTCAATGAAAGTTTACCTGCAGCCGTAACGAGCGATTTGTCCCCTGGCCCCGGCCCCCGCGCCCTGGGTCCAAATCAAAGCCCATTCACATCTGCATGCCGACACAATGTTGGCAATTAGGCTGCGTTCGGCCCTACAATCGAACGTAATGCGCGCCGTTGCCGCATGCCGGCCCGCCAGAGCTCGATACCATCTTATCTCGTGAGCCCGGATTATAGCAGATAGGCGGAAACTTATTTTTGGATACTACCTGAGAATTGAAACGCGATCGCTTGGCCCGCGCCGTGTGGGCTTCGTGCATCACTGAGTCTTAATAAACGTCATGTTAACATTTCATTAATGAATAGAAGAAAAAACTCATTGGTAGATAATGAAGAAAATGAAGGATGCATGACACTTACAAAGAATCTAACTATCCGTCACAAAAAAGGCATTTGTTGAAAGAAAGGATAAAATATCACAACTGTTAATATAATAGTAGGTACCTACCTACTCTATAAATAATCTCACAGAGTATAATAAAATTAGTTGTAATTTGAAAAATAAAGAATGTGTTTTATTTGTATGTAGTTTTAACATATGGGCGCTGTATTACGCACATTCATGCGGGGAATTGAACCGGGAATAAGAAATCTAGAAATATTGTTCGCAGAAGTGTGTCGAAGCCTATTCGATGCAAAAATAATTTTAGGTATGGAATGTTTACTGTGAGGAAAAGGAGAGATAAAAACAAAAGAATATCGGATTGTAAAATATAATAAAAAGATCACAACCAGTCCCTATTGGAAGTTTTAATCGAATTGAACCGCCTCGGACGTGTTTGCCGTCAGCTGTCAAATCGTATGAGAACAAAGCAGCTTCACAATTGAGAAGTATTGGAAACCGCTTTTTATACATGTGTTATGCCCTTCCTTTAATTGACCATTTATGAACGGATTATATGATAAACGTCATGGTTATATGATCTGTCAATCCACGATTGGCAATCGCACAGCCATGCTCGCAGCACTCACTTGGATTGCGTCTGATTTGTTCACAGTATTAACTTTTTTTTGTCGGAGGACAAATGCATTTACGCATCATCCCTTCAGGACAGAGCCAACTGTAGGCGTATGTGGCACTCGGGGTATAGGCATTCCCCCACTGAATATTCTCTCCGGGCTGACCGCCAAATCGCATGTCGACGACGACGAAAACATTTCACGTGTCGCCACCTGCGCCTTCTCTTGTGGGAACTACCCTACATCGTTTAAAACTCTTCCGTCATCGGAATCGCATGTCTTGGAGACCTAAAAAGCGCTTCACCTCACCGTATCATCGTCACTAGCTGCGCTTCCCCGCTTGAGACCACCAAAGGCGACTAGCATCACAAGACACAGCTCCAAGCTCCCAGCCCACTCCGAAGTCCGGAGAAGTAAGTGCCTGGAGACCCAGGTGGCCCTGAAAAGAGCCTTTTTGTGAACCGCTTCTTACACTGTTATATCTTATACTATTCTCCAAAGGTTCCAGCATGCAAGGAGGCCCATACCCCTCACAGTATTGACCTAACCTAACCCTCTGTTGTATCGAACAAGTTTGCGTTGAATACTTACGTCACCTTGCAACTAAATATTTATATTAATATTATATTATTGAATATTTAATTAATATTTATTTTGGCTTCTGATAAAGATTTTTTTTCACCATGATGACGCCTCTACTTATGAATAATGTTACTATGTTACGTAATGATCACATCATTTCGCTGAACGTTGAGAATTCATGAAATGATGTAGTTAGTGGTGTATGGCCATTTCATGATACGACCATCTCATAAAATGAAGTAAACTATTCTAAGATCTGGCTACGGCATATGCATTTGTTAGCTGAACACAACTCCGATCGATATGTCTCGATATGATTAAAACTTACACTCGTCTGTACAATGTCACAGAGAATATCTAATGAGAATTTTGAGAAACATTAATTATTCTTTCATTCTTGAATGATGTATTAACGACAAATGTGTGTTGCCAAGACTTTTTTTTCACCATAATCAAACAATAAACAAGTTACGTGGGTTGTAACATAAGGATGATTATGCAGGTTGATACCTGAACTAGGATCCTGGGTCACAGGTCATCAACCGTCCAACCTCTAAAATGTAATTACAATGTGGAACTTATTTTTATAACATACCAAAAATTATACCTATACATATATTTAAATAGCCACTTAGTTTTATGGATATAGCTTTGTTGCATTAAGGTACCGTATATATAACTCATATATTCACAGACATCTGAGCATATGGGTTTATGAGTGTGAGTGATTGTGTGGGCATGTGTGTATTTTGTTTCTGCGATCTTAACATACATGCCAAAACTGATACTTTGTTCCAAATTTATACTTGGATTACCCAGTATAAAACGAAAAACGTTTTAAATAATTATGTAAATAATAATATATTCGACAAATATATTAATCAATCTCAAAATCAAGTCTGTCAATTAGTGAACAATTATGTTTTATGTCACGATGACGTGATGCTCCGAAGGTACCCTAAGTTCATGCATCGGCAACGGCAGCTGTTACTACGTGACGGGCCAACGAATAGGGTTTTCGAATTGTAGCTTAGAGTGTTATTGAAATTAAGAAACATTATTTTAGTCCCTTTAAACATTTTATATAAAAAAATCCCTTTTATAATTTAAGTTAATAAATTGTAAATAAATTAGTTATTTTGAAAAAACATTTTTAAATAAAAACTCTTTATATAAAAAAAACAACGCGAGCTAAAAACAAAATTAAATGATATTTATATATAATCCACAGGTTGTATCATTGAACATATATTTCCCTAAGTTTACTTAAAATAAATATGTATATCAATAAAATAATAATAAGAGAGGGACAAATAGAGCGGCCCTATGGCCGCTTCCTTGGGGTCGGGGATCTTAACAGATCCAACAATCGTTCCCCGCCACAGGTTGAATAGTACGCCACATGTAGTGGATCATCGCTGTCCGTCACGGCACAAAATTTGGTAGACCAAGTTCATTTTATTCTGAGGAGGGAACTTTTTACTCCTCCGAACTCGGTCGACTACCACTAGAGGCTGTGACATCTGTTAGTACTGCTATTGGATGGTGAAGCGTAAGGATGCTTTTTTCTTTAAAAATGTTCGATAAATTTTTACCAAGAGGCAACCCTAAATATCACCGCACACGGGTCAAACTATCAGCGTACGTCTTGTCGACACTTCTTGTCATGATTGCCTTCTGAGGTCTGGGTAAGCAAATTATCTGGAGAGATAATATGTACACGTATTTATATACGTGTACACTCTGTCGAGCTTTTTTAAAGTTCTTAATTAAAAACACTGTCCGCGTTTTAAATCAAACATGATTTATACAAAAATAATTTAACATGAGATAAGTTTTGAAGTTTGTATAATTTAATGATTGAACCGTCTTTGAAGGTAGCCGTATTCTCAAACACCGCTAAAATCAAACTAAAATATTTTATATATATCTCTTCTTAAAACACTTTGCTATACTAAATGTATTAAAGTACAAATTTAAAAAACAAAATAATTAAATATTTGGTGTAACCTCTTAAAAAAAGATGTACTAAGTAATGAGAAGAATTATTCAAAATTATTTGTTGAATTTGCAAATCTTACTTTTTTAAATCAATTTACTTCGCTCTTGGATGATTAAACATCAAAAATGGCAATAAAAAGTTAATAAGTGAATTATAAAAGAAAATCTGACATAAAGTACGGTAAAGGAAAATAAAACTCAATATTTAAAAGTGAATTATAAAAAATATATTAATATGCTACAAAATAAAATAGAATGCTATTATGTTTACGGGACATTAATTAGCAGTTTAAATATTACAAAGTTTAAATGACAAAATATGACGTAATATAATCTAAAATGTGGCGGCTAACGTCAATTAAAATATGAAAAATGTATGTAAAGTTGAAAGTTACGACCGTACTTTTAGGACATTTGGCGTTTGTCCCATCGGCGGCGTATTAACTATAACCGGAGGTTAAAATAAAGTATACACTGCTGTTGCGACAAAAATGAAAAAGCTTTTGCACATAATGAAAGAGAATTACAAGAACCAAGATTGAGTCTCCTTTAAGGCACTGAAACTGAAGCACTTGTTCAAGCAGAATCCACTCTGCAAAATCATGACTTATTATATATATACATAAACTTAACTTTACCATAATATTACAATGGCGAGTAATTAAAAATGCATAATGAGAAAAACCTTTTTATTAACCATATGCACTTCTACTTTAGAATGGCATCATTATGATAAATCATCAATGTAAAGGAAAAAAACATAACTAGTCACCAATCTACACTTCAGTACAAAACCGAACCTATATCAGCCACAGTCAATATAGTTAGTATATTCCCAGCCAGAGCATTCTGATATCACTGTCTTCGACTTTAGTGCCCTCATTGTGTATTATAATAAACGTCTGTCTCGTGAGACTTTACAGCCAGACGTCGTACATAACTGTACGGTGTTATTTAGGTTGATTTTTATTTCTAGACGAGGTTAAATTAAACTATCAGATGTTGATGACCTATGATAGTATTATTTATTAGTTAGAATATTAAAATCGTACAGAATAAAATGACATTAATTCTCTCTTTTAGAAATACAATATAAAGGTTTTATTAGTAAATTATCGGTATTAATTTTATTAGCCTTTGAAAAGGACAGCTGACCAATTTTAGACATTTAGAAAGGTGTGTTTTAACTTGGCCCACAATAGACGTGATGAAATGTTAGATTAATGGAGACGCTTCTGATTTCCTATTCTTTGACAGCCATTCTTTTACGTTACGTAAAGAGAGAAAGACATAAACTCATTAGTAAAGTATATAAACTAATTAGTGAGAAATGTCTTGAGAATCAAATCCATTGAAGTAACATAAAATGTTTTGGAAGGTGTATTTTGTCGAGTGGTCTTGACCAGACCACTCTAGATAGAATTAGTGGTGTAATCTATCTTTCTTCTTCATCCAGTTCATCCACCTACGCTTTCAAGTAGGTATGCTTAATATAAACTAACTTGCAGAATGCCAAATATGTTGTTTGTTGAAAAAATTATAGCGAAAAGCACTTTAATTCCAACGCTGTGTAGTATTGAGCATACGACAATGATTCGAAATATGAAACGATCTACAATCGCGTTCAAATAGCGTGTGGGAGACATCTCTGTGCGGCCGGTGCGTCATTAAGGAGTATTCACGGCATGCGACAATATTCTTCATTTGCGTAGCGGACGCCGTCATTTGCAGCATTGTGACGCCCGCCCGCCCTGCACCGGTGGCAGTGCAGTGTGCGAGCACCTTAATTGTAGCCTTGTTTCATCACTGCCTACCAAGACTTGCTACGCTGAATTAATGATTTTACTAGCAGCTTTTACCGATTGTAACAAAATTTATTTAAAGTTACTTAGTGATTGTAAAAATTAATCAGGACAGCCAAATTAATGCATTTCATTTGCATTACTTTGTTAGTTCACACTGATGAACAATGTGTCGTGTTTGCTTTTAAAATTGAAAAATACAAAACTTACTTTTTAGAGAAGAAAAGTTTTACAGAAATCTTGTAAAATTTGTAAAATAACACGATAATTTTAAACTGTACTTTTTACTATTCCAATTCACTGCTAATACTATCGATATCTTGGACAGACATCGATAGTATTGGCTGACTATCCATGTCTATCCAATCATAGATTAGTAAACTTAAACATGATTTCATTGGCTAAATTGACCATTCAATCTACTAATACCACGTTAATAGTCAACTTCAATAAGGTACCATTAAACATTAGAGGACCTGGCCAATTTATTTTACATTAAAACTTAATAGACTAACTAATTCAATCGTCCTAATTTTATTACCTTTTAAATAATACTTCAGTAATAGTTTATGATGGAGTCGGCACCTTAACCTCACTTGGAGCTTCAAAACTAATAACCCCGTATACATCCAATTAAAAAGCATAATAGCCAGCATTCACCTGTCGTTTTATTCAACATTTTTTCTATAAGCAACTTAAAACCCTCCTTATTAAAGGAGCTATTCCCTTGTAGATATTTCGAAATCGTGTAACGGTGCATTTGTTTTCGTAATAGAAGACCCGATATCTTTTGAGTCACCGATTACCACATTATATCCATCTAGACATAATGCCCGTGATTAATAAGGCCCATTAACTTTAAACAAAGATTAATTTCCAAGCGGCTCAGTCTGCAACAAATTATATTATCCCTGTACCACGAGACAGGCCAATGATTGAACGGAATTATTAACGAGCTTTACGATTTCTATTATTGCTGCGTAATTATGTTAGATCTTAGATCGATTTTTGATTGGTTATTGTTAAATTACAAAGTAAACTGAAATACCCAGTTCGCACATATCATCAGTCACGATAGATTTCATATTTTGTCCAAGTTCCGCCGGTATCAGATACCGGGGAATTCAAGCAATACGTGATCATTTTCTATTTATATCTTTATTAAAATTCATATCATTTATTTCAGACATTATCCTTAATTTTTACATTTTTAAATTATTTAATAAAAAGATATTTAACAAGATAATTTATAGTATTAATTATTTATTACATGAGTTTATAACTAGTTCCTTATGTCCTGGAAGAAAGAACAATTAATACGTCATAAAAATAAAGTTTAATATTTATTTAATAAATATATATATATTTTTTTTTTTTTATTTAGTCACTAAAAGAAATCTATCTTAGTTATTATATTTTTTACAACTGCACTGTCAAAAGATTGAATCACAAATTCTATTTTTTAAGTAGGTATATTTATCCTGCAATAAATTATCTTTTAATAATCATCCAATTATGAAGTTTAAATTCTAAGAAAAGTCATGTCTTAATACGGGAAATACCAGCAAAGCAGGCGCGAGCGCAGCCGTGCGATGATCGATCGCCCGGAGCCGAATTAACCCGGTAATAGGCACACGGATTATATTGAATTAGGCCGAATTTGACCAACCTCTTTCGTGTATCTCGATCAACGCTATGGATGTAACGAGTTTCTTTACAATCACCGTTACAAAATATATAATTGCATTAGCCCTCAAAGCTAGGACCATCTAGTGCATAAGTTATATCAACTAAGTAATAAAAGGATGCAATAAAATTTAAGAAATATTAGATAATTAGATGAATGCAAAATAAAACAAGCAAATAATATTAATTTCCAACATATGACAATAGTATCAAGACTTGTGTCATTGAAAAGCACTTATTTAATATTGGTTATTATTTAATATCAAATACAAACCGACGTTGTTTCATATTAATAAATATTTTAATGGCGAATTGGTAACTGATATTAAGATAAAAAGAGTGTCTTTTGCATGTGATTTTTCGTAATCTGAATCCATCAAAATAACTCACTCCGTGTTTATTTTATTTCAGTATGCAAATACACTCCAATTAGCGGCACTAAGGTTCTCGGTAGGTAATATTCATTATTTCTGTCTGGGATTTTTCCTGCGAGCGTACCACAGTCGCCGTGCGCCGTAATTAACCAACAACGGGACGGATCCTTCAGCGTTCGCTTATTAACGTCTAATCTTTGTTACCGACCGTCGATCTTAATTAATTCAATTAAAAGTATTAAGGAGTAGGTGAAGGTTGCGGCCCTCTTACTGAAATTTAAAAACTTAATGTCGTCGTAACGACTCGGCGAGTATACAAGGGGAGGCGAATTAATCAAATAATACCGCGGAGGAGCGGGGCCGGCGCCCCAGCCCGCCGCTCCCCGCCGGCCCCGCGCGCGACCGCGTGGTTCAGTTGCGACCGAAACGCCGAACGGGGAAGTGTCGCCGAGCCCCGTAAACGTTACTACTTTTATCGAAGTTCTTAACACAGTTTTTGTTGAAAAGTTTTACAAGGAAGTTTTATGTGTCCAGTCTTTTATCCTGTCGAACTGAAAGGTTAAGAGACAGCGCTCCCCGGTGCAGTTTATTCAGTTTATACGTTCGTTGTGTTTTTTTTTGTTATTGTTGAGTTTTTTTTGTTTGGTGCATCGTGCCGGTCCGGAGACCGAACGGTCCCAGCGAGGCACCAAGCCTGTACGCGGCTAACAGGCCCCAAAGGACAAAGCCTTTAGGTAACTATTCAAAGATACAACATGTGATGAACATTTATGAAATTGAATGAAGTCTGTTGTAAATGGTAACCAAGGGCGACTATAAATGTTTGTAAACAGTTGAGCATCAGCTAAACTGTAAAAGAGCTGAGAATGGCAGAGCTGAGCATAAATTATATTATTTTAGTTGGAGAATTAGATATTACTTGCTCTTGAACAAGCACAGTGAAATTCGATGAGGCAATATTTACGGAGATGATCAGTAAATATCCACGTGTTTAGCTTTTAAACGTCAATTTAATTAACTCACATAAGAATCTGTTGAAATATATCGACAATAATAAATCTATAGAAGAAGCCACGGTCAGTGTAAAGATTGAGTCTCTCGGAACAATAAACAATTTTAAAACTAAGACTAAAACAAAGATCGATTCATGCTTACGTCTATAATTTAACTTGTTAAAAGATTAAAGTGTTCTTCAACATGACGAGTACTAATTAGTTCAGTGCTCCATAAATGTCAAAAGGAACCGTCTCAGCAGTCAATAATATTCCAAAAGTTTTAAATTAATAACTGCGAGAGTACAACACCAATTATTTCATTATCAGGTGAAACTCAATTACTAAGAGATAATTAAACCATCAAGGATTTATTTACTTTGAACATCAATTTTCTTTAAAATAAACCTACTTTTAATTAAAGCTTTAACGAAAAACAAATAGAGAAGCGCCGAGAGGAGTACAACCCTTGCGCACTGGCTTTACGTAGAATTGGGGTTGAAAATAATTATGATGCCGTATCTAAAGCCAATTATAGCTAATGATTCATTGCAACATGGGAGCTTTTATTCAATAGAAATACTAAAGCACATTTCTATAAAATTAGACTAAGCGGCAATGAATTGTTTGGTAGATAGATATTAAATCTAATTTTACGGCTTACTTAATTAAATTAAAATATATTAAATTTTAATCAAGGCCTGTTATATTTCGACATTACCATGAAAATAAAGCTCGCAAGAATGTATCGAGAACCAACAGGATTGGACTTACTTGGTTTCTCAAAAGTTTATTAGATCAAATCATTCGTAATAAGACGGATTGAAATTAATTTAAAACATGTCTAAGCAATATTATACGGACCACTTCATTTCATCGTCGGTTTAATTAAAAACGAGTGCCCGCGCCCCTCCCTCCTTTTCGGGTTTTTACCCCCTCCCCGCGGTGGGTGACTCGCTCCGCTTATATTTAGATAATTGTACAATCATCTAAATTAATGAGTCCTCTCGTCCGGTCCTGGTCTCTATTGTATTATGTTTATGCCGGCCAGACGACGGATACACGGTGACAATTTTAATTTAAAAATTCTAATTAATTCATTCGTTTTGTCCCCGGCTTTCGGCTTGCCAAATATTTTTTTCGGGACTGTAATACTCTGGGGCTTACGGATTGTTTAGTTTGGTTTATGAAAGGACTTCTGAAGAATTTAATAATCAAGATAATGACATATTCTGAAACATAATAAATATTTTATTCAATTACGATCTCATCCAACAAGCTTATAGAAGAAGAATTTAAGAATTATTTCATAAGCTAAAATAATTTTGAATACCAACTCATAATTGGATATATTTAAAGAAGAGTAAAATCTCCTTCACAACTCGCTGTTGACGACAGTGATAGAACTCAATGCAATTAAAAGTTTCACTGCGTGCGTGGTCGAGGCGCCCGCGCGAATACCTACCTTAATTTATGCCAGCGATAAGCTCAAGTTATGAGAGTCAATTAATTACTTATTTTAAATAAGATTCCCATTTAGATTGAGTTTAAATTTTAATAAGAGATTACCTACCTTTATGAAAGTTAACCATAACACACAAAGAAAACTAATCAAGGATAACTTTTAAGACTCCAATTTAAGTACAAGATCTTTATATCTTGGGTAGATCTTTATATATGGGTATGATTTATGAGAATGTGAGGGTAGTTGTAACTGAATCAAATTAACAGTGCATCCGTCATTCAATGCCCTCGTCAAATTAAATGCATCAAGCAACCAAAGGACGTTGGATGGAGTGGGCACGACACCCCGGAAGGCCCGGGGCGATCTGTCTAATGAACTCGTACCACCCTGCAGCCTGATTTATTAACGAATTAAACGCATTCTGCTGCACCCTCATGCAAATACACGATGTACTGTTTGAAATTATGGAGAGCAAAATTAGGAAAGATGGTTCTAATTTAAAAAACTAGATATTCGATTCGTACAAGTTCAGTAATGAATTTAAATCCCAATGGAGGTGTGTATTCACTTACTTGAAAATAATGCATATATTTCATTTTCATAATACATAATTTTGAAATTTTCAATTAAGCCAATTATTTGTACAGCTTGACAATTGTTTTGTATCGCACACCTTACAATATAACCTTATTATTCTTAAAATATTGTGTGTTTAAACCTGATCGAGTCTGTACCGTTGACCACATATATTACATAGCAACAAACAACTCGCTTTTCTGCGTAAATAACGGCAACATTAACCTATAGGAAGCCGATATCACTCAGAAACGAAAGTTTGTTATCCTCAACAGGCGCTTATGCGAATTCAAGAGGCCATGAACGATACGGCTCATTTCAAATGAAGATACTATTTTGTCTGTATGTACAAATGAATACATTCATATCTACTCCAAGGCAGACGCTATTCTAAAATTCAGAGTACGACAGGTGTACGTTCCCATGTTCCTCTTATAAAAGCCTTTTATTTGCTGGAGGATATTCAAACACCACAAATGAGAGTTGATTGTAGAGATAAGAGGATTACTGTAGTATCAATGATATTAACATTCGCTATTCAATATTTTCGTTGCAGATTTTCCTAGTTAATCGTTTTCACCTGTGGGTTTTCATGGTCTTGTAATGCGTACGTATACCTACATTTGCTGATACTTCACAAATATACTATAGAATAAACAGTACCTTCTACGGGAACTACTCATATTATTGTTGCATCCATTATTCAGTACCGGGCCGGTAAGGGACCGCTGCCGTCGCTACTAAATTATTAAACACGCGTTATAAACACGCCACCCCAAACTCGTCTTCAAACTGTCTCTATACTGGATTCTGATGGGGGAATCATCGGCGATACCGACTTTTGCATAACTTTCTCAAACTTTGAAACTTTATCCCTTCTGTATGATAATGATCCTTTTAGAAACAGATTATAGATTTCTGATACATCGGAGTGGGAGCGCTGATTATTATTGAATAAAAACCAGATTCTATTTTTAATCTTTGTCCGTTGGTATTTGACTTCGTAGTAGGCTTTTTAAATTGTGGATCTGGTGATAATTAGGTTATTCTTTTGAATTCTTATTATTATACAGATTTATAAGAAACAACTAAAAGCATAAAAATGACATCGATTACCATATCCGTAAAAGTTTAACAGAGAACTAAATCTCAGTGATACTATTTAAGGCTCGGAATTCTCATTGAGGCAGTAGGCCCATAGTGGAACACCTGCTTTGATATCGCGCATGCCCTCTCCCCAGTCCGTAAGTCCACATTGACTAAACCGGTTTCGATTACAGGTTATAGCTGCCTACTTATCCGTTTGGCGGAAACGAACCTCTCACGTTGGCTTCGTGCATATTTCTAAAACAATGTTTAATATTTTTAAATAAAATTTTAATATATTACTTATGTATTTAAAAATAGAATAACTTTTGTAAGTCAACTTATACCAAACTGGGTACTTGAATTAAGTTCATTATTACGCAAGTTTCCTGATATTTTTTTAACACCATAATTGTATGTGATGTGTTATTGGATTCTCTTTTTTTCAATTCTTTTCTAGTTTCATTTACACGACGATTATGGTTATTACCCACAATTGTTAGAAGAAGCAATTTAACCTCTCATACAAAAATAAACAATGCCGTCACAGCTTATTTGTCTTGTCGAGAGAGAGTCCCTGGGCCTCGATAATAATGATTGTTTAAAGAATTTAGAAGTAATGAACTAATAATAGACATTATATTACAACACATTTAAACGCTGTACCTAGCGCACATGCCATAAAGTGAAGCGATAAAACAATTCATAAATAAAAATAAATTGATGACCACAAATCTTTTCATTGTAATAATGGTTTTTGATATCACTGATTGCCTCAAGATTATCTTTAAGAATGAAAGGAACGAGCATAGCCTTGTCCATCAGACTAAAAAGAGATAGAAGATTCCCTTAATTTCTCTCCGCGTGCGGCCACTCAATTCCTACAAGTCATCCTATTTGATTGTGGAGGGAATTCTGTGTTGTAATTGGTACTAATTATTGTTTTGAGAGCTGTCTTTTATACGGGCTGTTAAAAAGCTCTTGTCTTAACCACCGCCGGAGTTGTTATGATGAATGACTGAGAGTAATTTTATCATTATTAAGTCACACATCGCTTGTTATTCTAAAACTGACAAGTCACCTTTGCTAAAGTGCAATTTTTAAGGAATAAATGAGATGATTTAACGTTGGCATCTCATAGTATCTACTTATTGAAATTAAAAAAATACTCTATTATCATGTTATGTACCAATTTGCTAACTAAATCTAGCTGATGAATGAAGGAATCTCGATGTAATAACTATTTAAATAATATACCTACATGCATATAATTTTACATTTAAAAAACAATCAAATATCAGCATAAGTCAAAAAGTTACTCAGTTCCAGTGAAATGTGAATTCGGCTTCATTGCACCTATAATTAAGAACTAAAACTGGTTCAACGATAAAATAGTGTGATTCCACACGTATTGTTGTGGAAGTTGGAATTAATAGCTATCCTTGGCTAATACCGGCAATAAGCCGCCAAAGACGGGCCCATATTTCAACGGTCGCCATGACAACAGCGCGCCAAACAACGCAGAAAACAACCGACCACAACGCGATCCGTCACGGTCAATAGTGTTCATTTTAATTAAAATATTGTCTTAGGAAATGAATTATTCTCTGTTCATGCACACCTTATTAGTAGTGACAATGCATTGAAATAATAAATTGGTATCAACAAGATAAGTCTTTTGTGTTGGCTGTTTTATTAACAGACTTCAAAAAAGCAGGAGGTACTTAATTTGACTGTATGTTTTTTTGGTTTAAGAATTACTTAGATGAATCTTTCACTACAAATAAAACTTGCTTTTCAACGGGTTCAATTGATTTTACAACCTTTTTTTTTTAAATATTTAATGCAATATTTACTGTTAAGTACGTCCATCCTTAGGGACTGACATTCCAACCGGGGAACTCGCTAATAAATTAGTCCCGTACTACAGTTTCATTACCATCTGACCAGAAAAAGACAAATCGGCGATGACATCACTAGTCATGTAGTAGTGAGAATGAATGGAAAACAGATACATAATTTTAGTTTTGGCGTTTGCCAAAGGAATTGACACCAGTTTCCTAATAAGGGAGAAGAGTTTGTTTATTGTTGTGACAGCTTTCATAATAAGAACAATTAAATGGAGTCTGGTACTATGTATAGCAATGAATTTACATTTTCTTTATGTTTCTATCACAGTGCTATTGTACTGTACTGTAATCTACACGCCACGCGTTAGGATATCAAAATCATAACTTGACTTTAGAACAATTTGTTGCTTCATTATCGGGGCGTCCGGAGCGAACAGAAACTAAGTAGATAACAATCAGCTGAAGGCTTGTTTGAGACACGAAATTAATTAAAACAAGTTTGTTCGCGGATCCTATGCAGGGAACAAAGCACTGCTGAGTCACTAGGTAATTACGCCACGCGGAGAGGCGCCTCAAATCCAACATTATTGTGGAAGCCTATGACGATGAGCTTAATTGAATTACTTAAATCATGCAGGGAAGAACAATCGTGAAAGAGTGCCTTATTAAAAACAGAGCATTAATAGTTTTTAGAACTATTACATCGATGAAATTGCCAATGCCTCGAATTTTCAGCTGTAAAGACTCGCCAATCGAGTACCTGTGTCTTTAAAACAGCTATATTCATTTTTATTATGAATTAAGTCCGAAACATTTTTGTCTGATAGAAAGTTTGTGCAGATTTCCGTGAAAATATGGCACACTCACATATAAAGAAATAAATAAAAGAAACCTGTTCCATCAAAACACTTACTAAACAAATCAACCTCATCGGTATATTTGCCACGTTCCAGCTATTTTGAGTGGAAAAGAGGTCACGGAATTGCATTGCAAATATTACAAGGTTAACTATTTCAAATATTAATTTTTATTAGGGTCAATCACTATCATGAGGATTGAGATAAAATATTTAGTAAAGTCACAACCGTCTCTGTATTAATCCGTTTAAAATGCGAAATTTAAAAACCGGAATTAAATTAAAGATTTTGCATAATAAGCAATATCCCTATAGGATTTGAAAAAATATTTCTGGAACAGTTCGAGGTCGTTGATTTTCTTTTTGATTCTCTCCTTAATGGATATTGCGGTGATCGCGCCTTGTCATCGGGAATTTTAATTATATTCAGTGATTAATTATGTGTAAGGAGTAAAGGCAAGGGTTGCGATCGCTGATTGATGACGCCAACTTCTCAGTTTCTCTTTGGCACGAGCATTGTCTTCTTTAATTGTTGCGTTAAACGTTATATTTTGTTTCATTGTTCTCAACGTTGTGGGCGACGTAATTTGATTTATTTCGGAGTCTGAGTCATTGTTGTTATTAATTTTATAATACCTAAATTATATATTCTCTATTGTGTCTCGTGCCTTTGTGTTGAGTCACCCTACATGCTTAAGATTGGACTATTTGTGTGTTTTACTAAAATAATTGATTCCTTCAAATATGTTACTTAGCAAGTTTTTTATTTGACACTAAAACCAAATAAGTTTAAAATGGATAATGTAAGCGGTTTTTATAAATGACTTAAGAACGCTATCCAACTATCGTATAATCTACAATACACCTACACGAGCTTTTGAATTATTATCTAACTAGGTAACCATACAGTCGTGCCTCAGTTCAGCGGAAAACGTTCAAGAGGCGCGGCTTATCTTGAACCTAAACACAATACCCCCATGTGTTTGCACGCGATGAATGACGATATCCATGAGCTGTCAACAGAAACATCTACACAATTTAGGTGTTTACCTACAAAATTTACTGGAAAAATGTACCCATTTATCGAGCCATTTGAACCAGTCGCAGTAAATCAAAATTGGATTACTCAAATCCCTAAACGCAATTGCTGCATAGATTTCGTGTACCTCAATATCAGTCGAATAAATCGGACCAGTGCTGTCGGAATGTAAATAGATTGTGCTCGCAGCGTCATATATTATTAAACAAGCGATTACCCCTAAATTTAGATCTGCATAGATACGCCGGGCCGGGTATCGTTTGCAAACGTTTCCTGCAAAATTCGTCAGATCTGATCAAATTATGCGCATATTTAGCGAAGTAATTGATATTTCTAGATAGTCTAAACGCTTGTTAATTCGCGTTCAAATATTATTCAATACAACTGAAAATAACTGCTAACTGGGTGTACTTATTACAAGTTACACCAACAGTCTTAAAAAGATTAGTTTTTACGAAATTAGGTCATAATTTATTCATTACATTTTCTCGTTAGTTAATAATCTGGAAAGTTACATTTTAGTAGATTCTAATTAAAGAAGTTTATTATACTCCAGTCACTAATTTCGTGGTATAGAACAGATAATCAAGACAGTGATTGAATTATGGTAAACTAGAGACATTTACTACTCACGCTGACAATAAAAACGTAAGACCCTATATCTATGCAAGATTAATACCTTGAGCGTTATTTTCTTATTTTGGATTAATAGCAACCTTGTAAATTAGTAAATAAGTGATAAAATTGCATTGATATGATATATAAAAGTATCATTATATGGCGTTCATGAATGTCGAAAAATGAACGTGATATGATGGCTGTACTATTTGAAATTCTATTAATTTAGTACAATACATTGCTATCAACTTAAGTTTTCGAGTTTGTAATTCAAATTCAGATCAAGTAATGGAGAGAGAAAATAACTTTGAAACCAATATACAGGATAATTATAAAAGTAAACTTGCACAACAAAATACAATAACATGGACAATTTACAGCCCAAATACGATCTGGTTATACAAAAAAATGCATTCTAGCCTGCCTTCAATGAAGTTAACAACAACAGGATTGGACCAAATCTAGATTGTTCTAATATAACTAATCTGTTATTTGTAACGCTGATTACGAATAACAATCGTATAATAATGTTTTCTTCCAAAAACGGTTGAATTCTTATTAATTAACAGCTGTGTGAAATTATTGCGGGTATTTACCGTTACATGCAGAATTTCGATAAGGTAGCCACTGATCGTGCAGTTCTTTTGCCCAAAAACTATTCAACAATCGGTATTTTCCAATTGTAGAATATTTATTTCTTCGCGAACTCCGTTGCTTGATCCTCCCACGGCGTTCGATCTGCTTAATTTTATCTTATCTCAAGAAAGCAATATTAGCACTCTGATAACGCATGGCCCTTATGGCTCAACGTTTTGCAAGTGTTCCACTTACGGGCCTTCTACAAATATATTATTATGTCGCGTTGCTATTTGATAACACGAGGTAAATTCAAACATAGGCTTCATTGTACTTTTCTGTAAACTATGCGTCATCGTATCTTATACGAGTTCACTAGCGGACTCAAAATATTTACCTACCTACCAATTTTAGATCCGAAATTGCTTACATATTTATAAGATCGTTCGCTTGAATGAATGACTATATTCCAAGAGCTGCAAAACATGTTATCAAACCGTTTTTTATAAAGATGCGAGAGACAAAACAAAATTGTTATATCCAGTATGAATTGTGCATGGGAACATTTCAATATGGCTGGATTATAACAAAGCGATCAATTATCATTTCAATGCACCGATTTAATATTTTAAGGTACTTGCTAGAATGGTGTAAGTCGAAGTTTAATATTAAATTATAATAATAATATTCCTCGCACTCACACTTATTATCTAACCTAAATCAAGCATTATTAAGAGCTTGTTACGGATACTAGACAACAGAGACATATAGATAATATGTATATAAATATCAGAAATATACCAAATAAACATGCATACATCAATGACTCGTAGACAAATAGATATTCGTACTCATCATACTGCCCCAACCGGGATTTGCTCTGGCCAAGTATACAGGGGTACAGATAACTCGAACCGACGGCTTTCTGGATCTTTAAAAGGAAATATTTTTTTTAAATCTATCGCAATGAGTTTTAAATTTATTTCTGTAAACGGATTATATGGATGGAATATATGTTCCAACTAATTAAGATGAAGTTATAATATTTTCTGACGATAAATATTAGCATATTGCTTCACACGTTTTCAATAGAGACGCAATAAAAACATTCGGGGTAGTGGTGCCGGGGGTGAATTGGCAACGATTCACGGGGGTCCCTCCATACGTTAAATACGCAATTTCAAGTCCCATACAATCAACCAAATGAGCCCGTGTCAATGCAATCAATTATAGCTTTTTACCTTTTGGATAATGCGTTCAGTAGGTCAATGGGATAAAAAGGTATTAAAGGACGAGGATCAATTCAAAGTTAGGAAATCTTCAGAGAATACATATTTTATATCTTTAATATATCTTTAAATTGTAATGATACTTAAATAACTACGAGCTCTTTACTTTAACTGTTAAGTTGATAATAGTAAGTTGAATACATCTCTATGGATGTTTGCGTGTCATAACAGCGTGCAAGATTGCTTTATAATATATTATAGAAGGTGATTAATTGTGATGTTTAAAAAATTTATAAAATATTGTTCTCCTTATGGTTGTTAAAAGTAGCAAAATGGCTTGAGGGAAGCGTGGTATTTACATTATAATTTAGAAGTCAAAATCATCTATGTAACATTTTCATTGTTCGTGCTAGTTCTATGGTATTTGGCACTACTGTATTAATGTGTACCTTATTAGTTAATGTAGATAAGTATAAATTGTTACAAATTGAAGCGAAGAATTCTAATCTTCTAAAACGGTCTCGTTTTTAAACCATAAAAAATGTACAATTATACTTGCTACTTTACGTTCTTTGTGGCGTTAAATGCCTTTCCGTGCGAGCGTTATCCACTACGATCTTCCTGCCTCGTACTACCTACTACTGTGAGTACCACGCGATTACTTTAACACACTTTATCTACCCATCACTTAGCTTCTAAAAAAATATAGCGAATAACGATAATTTATTACCTTTTGTTTTCTATCTACCAAAAGTTCTGTCAAAATCTAATCACTGATCTTAAAATCAGTGAAAATTCGTAATATTTTCTAGCTATATAATATTTAATGATGATGATTCACAGTAAATAGTATAGCACGTTAGGTTATTTATTTTTTGTCGAACCCGAAAAATAAGAGTTACTTGTAATAAGGCAATATTCACAATCACAATTT
Source organism: Acentria ephemerella (assembly GCA_943193645.1). NCBI lineage: Eukaryota > Metazoa > Arthropoda > Insecta > Lepidoptera > Crambidae > Acentria > Acentria ephemerella. The sequence continues at coordinate 4,341,276 of OW971875.1, read as the reverse complement.
ATCTCTAGTTATTACCTTTTCGCATATAAATTTATATTATTATCAGGAGAATTGGACACATTTATTGTAATTAGAAATGATTGAAAATGAAAATCGTCAAACTGGCATAGTAGTTTGCTATAGATATAATTAAAAACTTTGTCATCACGTAATGTTAAGTACAAAGGTTTTGCGGAACAATGCGTAGTGAGTGACACCCACACAACCACTGGTTGCGGTTGCTTGGTGTATCTGTTTAAGTATAACAACATCGAAGCCGCAGACACAGAATTAGTATTTTTTAAATTTGGAATGTTTGTTATTGATTTATGTTGTGTTTGAGCACCGGTTGTATAACACGACTAAATTAACGTTGTCGCTCGTCTTCTAAGGCCTGCTACTCGTTAAAGTGTTTCGACACGTATGAAGTTTTAACGAGGCCGTCTCAAGCTTTCTGATAGTTTATTTTTGCTGTATCGTATTTCAATTTAATTCAATGCTATTCACATTTGAATTCTTTTTAAATGTTTTTGATACCTATTTGGTCATTTTCTCACTAATATAAACTTATTTAAAAGTTACTACTAGTACTGCAGAACGCCCTATTTTGATGTGCTACGTACAAAGTATAAGTGGTTTACTTTTATAAAACCAAATATAAATGGTTATATTTAAGTGATTAATTTTATTTACTCACCACTATTATTTATTTTATTGCAATCTTTACTTTATTCATGTCTAGTAGAAATTTCTTCTAGCGCTTAGACCGATATTTAGTAATTTTTATTTTTATTTTATCTCCTGGTTGTTGAAGATTATGTGCAAAAAAATATATTTTCTAATTCCTACCTATTGAGAACGTATAGATGATAACAATGATAAAGCGATTTTAGTAAGTTCCATGTTAACAATTTTTTTGAGAATATGTTCAAGGCTAGAACATAAAATTAGATCGTAACTATAAGATTTTAATTCCAATACAATTTGTAGAAATACAGTGATTCTATTCTATTTGTAAATAAAAAGTAATGTACGAGTAATTTATTTACACAATAATAATAATGATTGTTGGCGTCGCCCAGTCTATAGGGGAGGCAGATGGGGCAGGGCGCCCCGCTGGCTTGCTCGTTAACTAAATAAATTATTTTATCTGTCAATTTACCCCAATCTACTCTATTGTAGAAGCATCGGCCACTTGTTGGATTATGGAGAGATTACAATCAAATATGACCCTTATAGCATTCTAATAGCGTTTATCTGAATCGCATTACTGATAATGATGACAGCTAACTCAATTGACACTGTACAATAGTAGGAGACGCTGAGGACTCATATCTGCAAAAAGTATTAAATATTCAGAAAAATAGTTATGTATTTGGATTTTTTAAGCTTTTTCTTTAATTTGAATTTAGAATATAAACATAAAATTGAGAAAAACGGTTTATCACAGTGCATCGATTAGAATCTTTGAGGTTCCAAATTACTTTTACTTACAAGAAACATGAAAAGACAAATAAAGCTATTAAACCATGGCCCTAACATGAGCTCGTCTTAAATTCATTGAAGACTATAATTAAAATGAATTCAATTAGGTCATACGATAATTCTCCTTACAAAGATGTTTTTTGCTGAACCAAGTCATATACTAATATTAACTTAGAACTTTATTTAAACTAAGAAATATTTAACGTTGTTCATGGCCTTCCTTTCAAGAAAATTCCAAATTCTATCTAAATATAAAGAGAAAAAATAAAAATAAACTCGAAGAAATCGCTTAAAGAGAAGAAATTTGGTCTGCATAATTAAGTAGTCACTTAAATTATTTATTGTCTATGATATTATTTATTAATTGGCTGGCGTAAAATAAAAATTTACTAATAAAAAAATAGGTAAATAAAACCTTATTGCGGAACTATATATCCTCAACTACTTATATTACTTCTCTAAGTTTCAATTGAGAAATAATTTCAATCACTTTATAAAATACATTAGTAAACATAATGAAAGACATTAGGAACATTAATGTCACTATTTATATTCAAAATATCTGCTACATCTATTACGCCCACGCGTATATTTGAGTAACGGAGTACCAGTCTTTACGTACAGAGATGGGTATACAAAAAAAATTGATAAATCTAATCGCTCACCTTAAGTATAAAATGTTGTTTCGATTAGTAATATCATTACTGAACTCTCAAATATTACCTACTTATTGTTTATTTTAAAAAATAAGTCGTTGTTTCAAGAATAAATTTCTTTCGCAGTGTAACGCTTGTGAAATTAATGTCGTGTAGATCTGCGGTAGCCTAGATCTAGTGGAATATAAAAAAAACCTCCGTCAAAAAATTGGTACATTACGCTCGATCTGACTGTCGACTGACTGAAATTATAACGTGCGGAAATCCATCGGAAAGTTCATGTTTAAAAATTTTATGTTAACTAAAACTAGACTATCTCTATCAAAAGATCTTATTCGCCAAGAAAGAACAACACTACGATATCAAAATTATTTGATATCGTAGTGTTGAACTTCTCTAGTCTAAATGACTATCTATCATTATTTTTCTATTTCTGCTTATGAGATAGCAATAGCCTAGCAATTAAAGCGAGGTCTACTTAAAGGCGGTAAAATCAGCACCGGTGCCGCATACTCGGAACGTTAAATTTTTACTTGCTAAAAGACCGACATTTCCAAACGTCTTACAATAGTCGGTACTTATTGTTCCGTCTTTTTTTACTTATAAACTCTATCGGACGTAGTTAGAGATGTTTATATGACATGTTTTTTATGTCGCTCATGTTATGTCATGAAATTAATCATGTTCAACGGTGCTTTAAAATATAGGTTTAATGATGATAGCGATACTTTAATTTTCACCGACTAAAAATCGGACCCTAAATTTGGCGGGCAGTCTAAACATTCCCACACAAATGGTTGCAACATGCATTTTTAGTAGCTATGAAACGGCACCCGGATTTCGAGGTGGCGAACGGCCGGAGCACGGGCCGTATCTCCGGGGCGCGAACAAAGCGTTATCTTATCATTACCGCCCCATCCCGCAGATAAATTACCATAACTCTCATTTACATGCACCTACGTTGGTACCGGCGGCGTTGTTTATGGCCGGGGAAATGACTCAAATGACGGATTTTCTTCCGCTTTCACCGCACAGGAATGTTTGAATCCACGTTCCGTTTCGCATATAGCATAATTTTCTTTGTATACTTACATACACTTTATGAGATTTCTATGTTATTATGTATGTCATATTTCTCTTAAGCATGATAATCACAGCTTGGACTTAATTAAAATTAATTTATTATTCGACTACCTTGGCAATTATTCAAGTTTTTGTATCTAGTTTTTGTCTTTGATTTTGGTAATTGCTTATCTCAAATAAATTAAATCGTAATCTGTTAGTGTATCCTTATTACATACAAACCGTCATTATGAATAACTTATGTTATTTGAGCATAATTTATCAAACAAAAATGTTATTAGCAATAAATCCACGATTTTATAATCCATTAATGGCCTGGAGTAACAGAATTATACTCGGAGGCAGCAGCCTTGAGCCAGCGTATCCCTAATGTTTTAATGCGCACTCTAATTTAGGGAGCACTGATAAAATGGGAAGTAAGTCTTAAATTACTCACTTACAGAGTAGTTATCCGAAAGAGCTTTTAAATCATTCACAAAACACTAATGGACGTGGGGTAAGGGCGCGGGTACGCTGGGCGCGGGAGGCGATCCCTCGCGAGCAATGAAATGGATATATATATCAATATAAAGGTGTGTTTCAATTGCCGTGAATTGCATTTCGTCGATGTACGAACGTTATCACAGTCAGGGATTTCATCGCTTCTAAAAGAAAAGAGAAAAATCACAAAAACCTGTACAAGTTCCCAAAGTTTTATTCCAAATTTTAATCGTTTATAGCATTTATAGCACAGATTTTAAAGTTAAGTGTTTTTTTTTTATTTTGGCAGGTTTTATCATAAACTCTCTAAATATTGAGTTTTGTATAAAATCAATTCAAATCGCACATTAATTAGGTTCATCCAATGTCGTTGTAACTACAAAGAGAAGTAAAAACATCACTGGGTTTATCCTTATAATCCACTTATCGTGATCGAAAGTGAAAAGGAGTTTACTAAGCAATGAATGGGAGATTACGAATATAAATTAAATTTACTTATATTATATGAAATAATCATGAATGTATAGACAAAATGTTAAAAAAACATGGCAAAAAAGCAAATGAATACAAATAAAAAGATCCATCTAAAAACACAGGAAAACTCCAGCTCTAGATTTAGTAAAGGTTTTCTAACTTAGTATTTTCTTGCGCCCGTAAACATTACCATACAATGCTGCGTGCATGAGTTCGTTGGTAATATAGCACCAGAGCATTGAGCAATGTATAGAAGTAAGACGCGAAACTAAAATTGCCAGTAGGGCCTCCGAATAGAATATTCTCTATTCATATGCAAGAGGTATTGAAAATTCACGTTAAATATATTCACATAGTTATGGTCGTAAACAGTTCAAAGCTTTTAGACTTTACACAATGGCTACTATAACGGTTAACATCCATTAATATTTTAGTTCTGAACAACAAGCAATGAAATAATATAATCGGGCCTTGAGGACCACGAGTACTGTATTTAACTAAGAGTTACCCAAAGATTATTCTCAATAAAAACAAACATGTGTGTACATAGATTATTAAATAAATAAATGACTTAGTCAGGACAGGAATCGGCTAAGAAATGCTCTTCAAGGGTTCCGAGACAGAGTCGAATGGTAGTATATTGGTTTTATTTATTCCAAAACTCTCGTTGTCGGCTTGACTCGTCGAAAAATCGGGTTGTCTTAGCAATAGACAGACTTCCTCTTTATCGTGTATGTGCTACGAACTTTTTTGACATTATCAAGGCGCGCGCATTTTTTTAATGACTAGCGCTGTTGGCTCTATAAAGTCCTCTCAGCAGTATAGCAGTTAGCGATATTATTTGTAGCTACCCCAGTAAAGACAGTTTTGTCTGTAGTTCTGTAAAAACTGTCTGTACAGGGATGTTGACTACAAGTGATTCCACTTTTTCTAGATGAAAGAAGCTTAGCAAAGTATACTTATTATGAATAATTACTTATTTATGTGGCGTAGAAATTTCATAAAATGGTTCTATAGATATTAAACTATTCGTTAAAAATATACTATCATTTTAGTTACATTATATATGCAGTTAAACGCTTAAATTATAAATATATTATTAATTTTGTCCATACCTGCATACAATTTGCTAGTGGAGTCACATGCAACGATAATTTTCTATGTAGCGTTTGTGGGCGACCTGTAGCATCTCTTCAAACGTATCTATATATCTCAGATAATATTTATTAATATACTACATTAGTATATTAATATACTATTTATTGATGAAATAAAAAATAAATTAAATATATTAGAAATATCTACTTTTATATGTATACAGAGAAACGAAGATTAGTTTGGTGTGCGATCTCTTCATAATCGAAACATTTCTCCAGAGTAGCCAACCAAACAACAATTTACAATTCAAATCTATACTTTTTTTGTAATTATTAATTTTTCTTAAACGTACAAATAAAGCAGTAAATAATTTAAAAATACGAGTTACTTGAGTATCACCGCAAAGCCAAGATTTTGATTAAATTAATTCATATCGGTAAGAAACTGGGGTTATTGTAAGCCGTATTTAAAATGGTTTATTTTTAATGTTATTTCTATTGAATGTTGTCCAGAGGTAAGTTGGAATAATAAATGTGGAGGGGTCTGAAGGGTAGCCCGGACGCCATTATTATTGGCAATTTAATTAGATCCCCTTGCATTATTACCAGTGATTCGTTTCACAATACTACTCTAACACCACCGTTTCTTGTGCGTTTGCACGCTCAAAATTACAGCAATTGGAATCGTATTATCGTGTTCGTAATTGCATCCGATACCTATTATTACATACAAAGTACTACAAAAATGATCGTTATGTTTGTTATTTGTTTTGTAAGGAAAGACTTATCTAACTATATTTATATATGTAAATTTAATTGCATAATTGGAGTTTATTTTTTATTATTACTTTTATATAAACTTCAAATGAAGTTAACAAGTTAGCAAATGTTATTAATGTCAATAACATTTGCTAACTTGTTATATGACAAAATAGGATTGTATTAGTTGATCGGTTACTGCATATGTCAATTGTTAAAAGCTGAATCAATGAAGCAGAACACATATATGAAGATAGCATAATTTTATAATAGTTGTAAAAATAAATAACCGATGTCTTCAGTTATCTTCAATAATAATTCTCTTACGCTAATTCGTAGGAATATGTACAGATTAGATTTATCGTATAGATAGTATAGAAAATTTTGTTTATAATCAGGTAATTTAATAATACCGCATTCGTTTTTTCAACAAATCTTATTGAAGGAGTAATGCACACATCTTATTATTAATTGTTTTATATTTATTATATATATAAATGCTATCCAACGATAAAAATCGCTTCAAAATTTATTGAATAAAATTATGTTATAGATGTGAGTACTTGTACTAATATTTATTCCGGTGTTCCTAAATAAAATACATATTTACGAACGTGAATGTTTGCTTTTAGGACAATTTTATGAATGATCGCCGCCCAAACATTGCTTATTTGGTAAACTAAAATTCAGCTTAAATACCATAAAATTACTTTCTGAACGACGGAATTTGATCGGTCTGTGCAATCACTGAGCCGACAGGCTTCCGGCTCATCGATATTCGTAACGAATCGTCGAAATTCAATAATTATCCCGAACACGACTTCATTCATGAAAAAACATTATAAAAAGGTGTGAATGAAGAGAGGAAATGGATGCCCGTTTTTGTGGGGCGGCAACTCGTGGCCGAGTGTCGCCTGTTCACGTGGCACCGACTCGTGTAGTAGATAAGATTAAAGTGGGCACACGGTAATCAGGGCGCGACCAAACTGGTTGAATGGAAGTGTGATCGTTCATTCATGAATCGGGATGCCTTCACGCGACCACACCGGCGCCTCCGCCCCTACACTCGTTTGCGTTCCGATCGCACCTCATTACTGCTAATAATTCGCAATTAACTATCGAAGGCGTCGCTTCGACTCATCCGTTACGTTTTCTGTTAGTCGTTAATTATTGCTGAAAATTTATTCTTGTTTTATTTCGACATTACAGCACTGAATTCAAGTTCCGTTTACTATATATAGATCTGCAAATTATTGATGATGAAAACGCAACTGAAACTAAGTCGTAATTCCAATGAATTCAGTCTTATGATGTGAGATAAGATAAACTTTACACTGCGTCTTTGATGTGTGTTAACCATAGAATGTAGGAAACGTTAGTTGAATTTTTATGAGCGACCTTAAATTTATTGCTTGTATGGGTATCGGTGCGCCCACGCAGTTCCTTTTCAATATAAAATGGGTGCAGGCTTGCCCGGAACACTGTAAAATAAATATCAAGGCAAGGACAATTTATATATGCTTGAGTTCTCGTGTTTTGTTGATGTTAAAGTAAATTTTATGGACTATGGTAAATTTAATAATAATAAACATTTTATAGTTACGTAACGTTTTTTATTAAATGGCTGTGTTCAGTCTTTATAAAAATAAATTACTTATTTTTATAATTATATTAACTATTATTTTTTATAATAAAAATTTTTTATAATAAAATTAATCTTGAATCCTATATCAAATATTGTAGCTATTGAGGGTTTAGTTATAAAAAAGAAAATAAATTTATCTATAAAACTAAGATATTACCACTTCATTACACATAAGGTATACAGTCACCAAAATGTCATTAGATGTCAAAAACAAGGTGTAAAATTTTTACATGGAAAATAATTTATAATGGTCCAGGATCCGGATTGTGTTTTATTAATTAATTACCTATTAAGGTGTTTTTTAATTCTACTTAGCCGCTTGTAAATATTTTTACAAGCGGCTAAGTAGAATTAATTATTGTCCTCCCCATCTCTAACACAAAAATTTGACATGACTGTATGTCAGAGAGCATGAATATTAAAATAAGTAATTTAACATTAACATTAAGTTGTGACCAATTTTTATCGTGACCAAGTTTCAATGATGAAAACCGTTTAAAAGCTCATTGGGCGGCCTGGAAGGCCTGTGACCAATAGTGAAGCGTTTAAGAGTGAGAAGCCTTAAAAGGATAAAAATAATCAAAGACAATTAGGGATTTATATAAGCTAACTATATTCGTTGTTCTTTTGTTTTAACTTTGATTGAGAAATAGCAATTGCCCACATACCTAAAAAATATTTCTGTTATAATGATGATAATGTCTGAAGTAATGAGTTTAAAATAGATTTCTATCGCATCTCCTGTTTATCTATACAAAACGATTTATATACTGATGGGTCGTTATTTAACTTGTGTTTATTTTATAGTATAAAAATAAACGTCGGCCTCCAACACTTTAATGGCATCCTTGATCTGATATTAATTTTACGCTTATTTTCACCTCGCCCTCAGAACGAGCTGCGCAAGAGCACGTTTTAATTTACGTTACAGCAAAGTAAATTTGTCAACTTTCCGTTCGACTTATTACAAAACTTTAAAAATAAACGAATCTAAAAAGTTTTGTACTTTAAAGCAATATTTCATTAATTCACAAAATTTCAATTAGACTAATTGTTGTATTCTTGTATTATTTCCTACAAATAGCCACTTAAGATATAGAAGAAAGATTCCTTTAAAAATGAGTGGCACATATCTCAGTCGTTATAATGAAACTGGACATCTGTATCTAAATACACAGATATCGTTTTTGACGCGATATAATGAGTTTTTCATGTTGTATTTGTTTTTGTTTCAGGTAATTTCGAGTCCACATAACTGTCTAAAATCTGGTAACTCGCCAAATACCTATACGATCGCCGATGACGAGTCGAATTGTCTCTAAGTCTACCAAAGACTATAACTCTTAATATGTTTTTATATCCTATTCCCAGTACCTTAGAGGCGGTTTTTAAGCGCAGCAAAGAAGCAAATCGGAATCGGAAATTTCGTTGTTAGATTTTATGTTATGATAAATATATAGTATTGTTGCTGCATGTATTAATGTTTTAATAGTTTATGTAATGATTACTATTGTTTATCAATATTGTTTTCTATGAGACAAAATACCTACATATGTACAATTATATAGAAAATAAACTTTCGTCCCTAACTAATCCGCGCATATTCTACCTTCTTAATTAATTTAATATAGAAACGAACCAGTTACAATAACTTCAAGTCATAAATTCTAATTAATTAAAAATAAGTAAATATAATAAATTAATTGTAAAGGGTCTAAAATAAACATAACAAAAGATTTCTCATCCTTTAATAAAACTAAAAAGTCTCCGGGCTTAGCCCTCGGTGTTTTCGGTTCCCCTAACGTACGTCATAATTTTTATTAATTCCTGATCCCGGGTTAAACGTTATGACACATTCTGGTGTCCCACGGAGACAAGGGGGAAGAGGTAGACAGGAATCGCAGGAATGCGGGTTACCTGCGCGGGAGCCGGTCGCTAATCAACTTAGCTTTATTAACGCTTCTTACAATCTTTTTATTTACATATACGCACTAAGATTCCTATGTATAAAAATGTCTATATTAGTAAAACTATTTGGAATGAGACATATATTAAACTGAAGTTTTCTTAAAAAAGAATGACTATATTAGTAAGTATTATATTGATCAATTACTTTATACATTTTACTTATTTGAGTTATTTATGACCTATATATAGCGTAGCCTATATTTTTAGTCTTTACGCAATTTTTTAGTGTCTATTTATATATATTTAGGCATATTTAATAATATGGTGATTCGCATTGAAATATTGCTACCAAAAATATTAATGACGTATGTAAATTACAACTAATTTTAGTTATGCAATTGTATAATAATTATTACTTTAATAATAAGTTATACAAAAATTAATGTTGTACTGACCGGTTCAGTAAATCTAAAGGAAAACAATGAGTTCATGGATTCATCGAAACTATTTACATCTCCTAGATTTACTCTACCGTTTTGTTAGCTGTGCTCTCAAATGCTTTGTAGCCGGAACATCTCGTTGGTCATGTCATGAGTAAACGCGACTTGGACGGCTGCCTAGGAGTTTTTACGATACGTTCGCAACGTCCCGCTCGTTAACATACAGACAGAGAGAGAAGGATGTGCTACTCACTGCGATATTTTTTATTTCTGTCTAATGAGATCGGAATACCACATTAAACATTTAAATCTCCCGCGTTCTTATTACTGTTGACATTTCATATTATTTTTTTACAATTGACACATGTCACAAAGGTCCGGGTTTAACTAGTACAGAGTGATCAAGTGGAACATATGTTAGCACTTTTGTATACTTTATTCTCTTGTAGTACAATTCAATATTGTATTGATGTGCTACGCTCAATATGCTATCGTCTGTACAGATAAAGCTGTTCACAGTTTAGGAACCACCTAGCTGTCTGTCAGTGAACCAAGCGTTCGTCAGTGTACTTTATACAGACTAACGATATAATAAAAGTTTTAATGTGCTCGTCAAAACGGCGGCGAAGCGTGATACACAAACGTATGTACATACCGTGCCGATTTCGAAATCATTTAAATTTATTGTTACACGACGAGCGGAATCTAGTGTATTTAATGTTATTGTTACATTTATGGCATTATAATTCGACGCACATCATAATTTATTATAAGTTTGGTTGGAGTGACGGAAAAAATAACACGAGGGTGAATGTATTTAGGTCTCTTTTATTGAGTTTTGAATGACTGACTAACTGAATTTTATAAATACTAACCTTTATCTTTTTATTAGAACAATTTATTGAATTCTTTTAAAAGAATGTTATTTTTAAACTGAAATCGAATTCTTTTTTCGAAATCCGAATCGGTTAAATATTGTTTCTAATGGTACAACCTAACCATAAAAACTAAATTCTTCATCTCATAAACATTGTAACAATATAAAATGTTTTGTGACTAGTACTGATCTGAAAAAAATATGTTACGATTTCTACACTCTTATGTGATCGCCCGACTTGTAATACGGTTGACTAGTTTTTCATCCAAAACGCTTCTTTTCTGATGTCTGTAGAATCTGACAGACACTCATAGTCGGGTGCAACGGTTTTTGTTTCCACCATTGACATTGACGGGACGGCAGAGCCGCGGGCGGTCCACGGAGGAATGCGGCTGGGACGAGAGGACGACACACTTTGTTTAGTCCTTATCGTTATGTAAAGTAATTAAATAGATTTGATCCTAAATTCAATTGTTAAAATCGGCCCTAATTTTTGCGGGATATCAATCATGAGTATTAATAATATTAATTATTAGTTAATTTAAATAGCAGTAGAAATTGTTTTACTCTGATTTTTGAACTGACTTCCCCAAGAACCACGTATTTTCGCTACAAATTAATTAGTTTTCTATTAAACTGTGTTATATCATTGTTTTCGGTCGAACCAGTAGCAATGTAACAAGTACATACTAGGGATATTAAAATATTGGTTATTTAATTATAAGTGTTTAACTTTAAATTCTATTTTTATATATTCTATTTTTAACTTTAATAAAAATCCTGATGTGAAAGAGATAGCTCCAAATGGAAATTTTGAGAAACGCTTCTTTGACTGAGATGTAAAGATTGTAATACTGATAGTAATCGAGATTCTAAATTAATATCTCATTCTGATTAAATTTTATGAATGTTAAAGTCAGACGCAATGTAGCCCTAATGATATTCATCAGGTGAATTATACCAATAACAATGCTTTATTAATTAACATACAATACGAGGTTATTTCACTGCAAATATTATTTCAAAGAAATTTAATTAAGTGGAAATATTTTGAAATAGAAAAGAGTAATTATTAATAATTTACCGAGAAATTCTTACCCTTAACATGTGTAGCAATTATTGCAGAAAAAAACAATATAAGGGTTTGTTACTTAGAACACGAAACATCGGACTACTTTAATTAGTTTAAAAACAAAGATGTGGTAGGCGAAATGACATGGCAGCCCCGGGGTGCGCCTAATGAGCCTGTAATGAGCCACGCTCCAGATTAACATCACGATCGGGCCATTCGTTAAAACACGATACTTAGCCTTAAGTCATTAAATTAATATCAAAGAACCATAGACGTCAATGCGTAATGATGATGAGGTCTTTTAAAATATGGCCGGCGATTTCGCGGGATGAAATCGTAAAAATATGGAGTATTCTTGAATCGAGATTTGTATTATTACCACAAATCTAATTCAGTTATAGTCGGTGATAATTAAATATTCGTATTCAATAGAATAGATCAATAAAATGACATAACCGAGAAGCCTAATCCGCTTGATCGGTTTTGAACTATTCGTAGAATGAAATGAAAGTGTCACCTACATTAATTTGATTTCGGTTTGGCATTAAACCTGCGTTTAGATAAACGATGACACGCTGTATTTATTCGATTGATTAATAATCAAAAGGGGATAAGTCCGTGATACATAAAAAGTATCTGTTTCGGACGTTGATGTTAATGTAAACCTAATATATAGATTAATGCTTATTCGTTTTTAAAATTTCACCAATAAGGTTGTATTGTATCGGTGAGTAAGTCGCTGAGTTTTTATCCTAAAATAAATTCGTCTTGTAGATACTTAATACAATGTAATTGATGGAAATTATATTTTGTATAGATACTAGCTGACCCGGTGAACTTTAAACCACCTGCAATTTACCTTTTAAAAAGAGTTTTTAAAGACTAAAACTAACACTGTACAATGAGTTCGAACTACGAACGCCATCTATTAAAAGTAATCCGAAGCGTTGATGGGAGAGTGACAGTCCTAAAATGAGCGACCATTAGAATTTCCGTACTAAATTTTTTAATTTAGGACTTTCATTTGAACCACCCCTATATTAAAGAGAACAAAACAAAATTAAATTCCAAACCTAACAAGCCGTTTCATAGTTGCAGCGAGTCTAACGAACTTATAACAATTATACAACATATAGATAAGATAAGGAAATAGATTGTTTGTTTATGAAATATGTAAATGTGTTTAGGAAACAGTTATGAGTTTTAAATATTAAAATAAGATTTATCTATTAAACTAAATGCGAGTATCTTGACCACGTTCCGAATGACTCCGTCGTATCGAGACCAACTCGAACCATTAACAACATCATTTGAATCATTTGTTAAACCCCCGACAAAGAACGTCTGATGTCAGCTAATTAGGATTATTATTTGATAGGAATTGCTTATAATTGAACCTTTTATACTTCCAAACGATAGTTATTAATATCGGTGATTAAAAAAGCAGTTACTCTGAGGTCTCCTTTCTGATCTTTAAGTAAATGTATTGTGTCGATGAGAACATTTATTATTTTATTCTAAATTAAAATGTATGACGTATATATATACTTATAAAACGACGAATAAATAACCCTTCGCCTACGTACGCAGGTCAGTTTAGTTTTATAAATTATTTAGCTTTAGCAGTGAAAAATTTGGTAAAGTGCTAGTTTTATTCACGAATTATTAAAAATTTTACGATCGTTATTGCTTTAATTCATGATCCTTAAATCTACCGAGTACCAACACAGATCAATAGCAGGAGACAAACATGTGATAGAAAATTTTAAATCCATTTTTAATCCCACTTCTAAATAAAACCGAACATTCAAGGTTTTATTAATTTGTTTCCAACTATTTTTTTACTTTAGATGTAAGAAGTTATATCCAAAACTATTAATACAATTTAAAATGTTACCAACATTTAGAGAGGGCCTTGAGGATGGACGTAGGCTGCAAAGATATTGACCCGTTTGATTCATATCAAGTTCGAAAATATACTATGGTATTATAAAATTTTAATCCTGTTCCTAAAAGTATGTTTAAATAATATTTATAAACGCTTTGTTCCTTAGATACAATCCAATAAAATTGAACATTTTCTAGATAACTTGAGATTTAATGATTGATTAGTGGATTCTGAAAAGCAGAGACACGACTCTAAAACTCTACAGATACCTACTCTAGTGAAGTGTTAGTTGAAAAATTCTGATAACTTTATAAACTCCCTTGAATCCATCTGCTTGAAAGTCCAATAAAGGTCTTCTAAATAAAAAATATTCTGAAAATTAGAAACGTTCAAACATAACATCAAAAAATAGCGCAACATAGAATATATACATGCTTAAAAATTAGCCTAAATTTGACCGCCCATGGGCAATTACGTTTTTATTCTGAAATGACCAAACGAAAAAATGGGAAAGTCCAAAAAATTATAAAAAAAACCTGTTATGACTTGACTTCACGTTGCGGTTGACATCGCATGCGCGCATAACGGTTGAAAATCAGTTAACCGTACAAAGTTGACAGTTATTTTAAAAAGTATTAAGTTTCATTAAACAAAGATTTATTACGTTTTGATGTGTTTTTAACAACTATTAAAATATAACGTGTTATTGTTTGGTGAAAGCCTGGAAACTTTCACCATACATTAACATTTTTTGTGTATTAAATTGTACCTACCTAATACAATTTTAACTATCTGAAATTATTTCGTTATTAAACTACTTGGACCTGTTAAAAACATTAATTTTAATATTGATATCCTATATTTCAAATATTTTTCGAGAAATGTTTCTTTAATAAAAATAATGTAAAATATCAATTTTAGAACTAAAATACCAATTTTATTCACGAAAAATAATTATTTTACTCATTTGATTACGAATAAATGCCTCATTACATTATTAATTTAGATTTAATTAACCATGTGCGTGTAATGAAATATTTAAATGTAAATATTTAGTACGAAAATAATATAGTGGAAAGAACGCCAGAGGGCTGGCAAGCATTAAAAAGTGAATATAGTAATTTTAAAACAGAAATCTTATGCACTATAATAAAACAAAACGAGAAATCCCAAGTGCAGTTACTGATGTATTTTCTAGACAGACAGGAACCAGTGTTGTACACGCTGTATCAGATAGAAAGTGGTTTACGCGAGTACCGAGACCGATAAATTAACATGAAATAGTTTTATCTGCGCGGGCGCAGCCGATACGCGATGCTGTATAGTAATAAAGTAGAATCATCTTCCCACACCAACAATATCATACTGAATTTTATTAAACATACACTTTATCACAGCTGTCAAGTAAAATCCTAATAAGTACTTAGGTAATTACAGCTTTGTTGATCGGTCTTAGGGTGATCTAAAAGAGTCGACCTATCTTTACAGAATTTGCAAGGACACCTAAATCAGTACTACCATGAAAATAAAATTAATTTCTATCCAGATACAATTGTTTCTTAATTATCTCGACGTTCCCGGAAGTCAAACGCTAAACTCTGTTATTTCGAAAAAACTAAGAATGTTGTCTATTCGATTAAATTTTTTATCAGCGTTACTTATTATCAAAATTTTCACAGCCCCAATTTTTCAACAACAACAATATATAGGCACGTACTACATATGCGTGCAACTATAATACTGTTAAAATCAATGATTTAAATCAAACTCAACTTTTGCATTTCGCCCTTCATTCCCACACATTAAAATATTATTAAAGAAATATGTGGGTGAATGTGGGTGAAATATGTATTTTTTTTAAAAAGTGGTATGTCCTTACGATAGTGGAGGTAATTAACTATAGGCGTATAGGTATATCTAATAAGGTACTTTTACAAAAATCAATATTTTTTTGAATAAAGAATAAATAAAAAATGCTTTAAGGAGTAAGGGCTCGTGGATTACCTACGACGCGTCTGACACTGGAATGTAAAAAAATATAATAGATATTGGCCCCTATTAAGTTGTACATGGACTAAATTAATTTTCAGTACTTCACGTCTCTTTCAAATCAATTCATTAAGAAGGGATAAAATGACTTTAAGGAATGTCAAGCTAATTGACACATAGACGATCTATACACTTTTGACTTATTCTAATTGACATGTTTTATGGTGTGCATTTAAATATGGCAAAAACGCTTAAGATTCGCCATTTTAGAAACGTCCAAAGGAAGTCATTTGTGTGTTTTATTGGTTGTATTGTACTGAAAGAGTAGTCCTGAACTTAAATTTAATTTAGTTCATGCACGGTACGGAATCGGGGCAATTATATAACTGAAATAGGTACCTAATTACCTATTTCATCGTTAATTATACTATTCGTAGTATGAATACTACCATACTTAATGATCTAAATAAATAATATAAATCTATACTTTTTGGTTTTATTGTGCGTCTTTAAATACTATGTATTAGTAGGTACATCATGAAAAGTAGCGTAATATGTAACAATAATGCAATTAATGACATTACGTTATATATTGCTTACAACGCTATCTGACGTTAAGTAAGAACGATAAAGTGAACAAATTCAGTATCATTGTCTTGTCCATTTGATATGTTCCCACTTCGGAGTACAATTGCGATCAAAGTAGTAAATATATTTAATACTTACTAACCTAACACAACCAGGAATCATATGAATAATTAATCTATTATTTTTGACAATGATTGAAAACACGTAAAAATCCTTTTTTATGAAAGATACTTATGACTTTCAATGTAGATTAATTGTTAGAAAAAGGTTGGACTGAAGGGTTTAAATATTAGAACAATAATAAAATTAAAACGAAACAACGAGTAATTAAACATATGTATTGTTTTTCAAGAGTTATTCAGTCCTGACGGTGTCCAATTACAATACTTTAGGAACAATATCAAAGGAATTTTTAAGTTGTCAAACCAGTTAAGGAGATAACTTCATAAAGAATATGTAAATTTTATTCAAATCTCGGAAATAGAAACATTACACTTAAATAGGTATACGTAATTTTATTAGCTGTAAATACCTAAGTGTAAATTACTATCACTATAGATACTTCTCCATGAGCTTGCTTTATTAAATTATTAATTTATTCTTCATTGCACAAAAGCATAATTCGTGGACTTAATGTTAAATGAATTTTCTACCGGTCAACCAGTAGAAACAGACATGTATGGCGATTAAAAGGTAACAAAAAAAATATCATAAATAAATCAAAGAAATGTGATTACATTAACTCTGAAGCATATCACACTGAATGTAAAATGACTTTAGTTACAATTACAATAATGTTAACTCTTTAAAATGAAAAACTAAATTAATGCTCTTTGTTAGAGCTTTTTAATTTTGGCTGAAGTTAACGTTAAAAGTTT
Source organism: Acentria ephemerella (assembly GCA_943193645.1). Lineage (NCBI taxonomy): Eukaryota > Metazoa > Arthropoda > Insecta > Lepidoptera > Crambidae > Acentria > Acentria ephemerella. The sequence continues at coordinate 4,323,978 of OW971875.1, read as the reverse complement.
TTAAGTTATTTAATTATTTTCAAGATATGCATAATAACATATTTGGAGATCCAGCTCGGTTGATGCAGACCCCCAGGCGTGGATTTGCGGCAAAACGTTCGAAAATTACACAGTATGCGCCTATATCAGCAATACTTAATACATTTGTCGGACGAGGCACAATTATGGGCAGTGCGGCGTGACGAACCGCTCCGCTGACCGCGTCTTCCGAGCCTGCGAAGTTTCTGGATAAGGCATTTAACTGCTTGGAATGACAGGAAACGCTTAAAGAAATTTGTAATTTTGTCATTAAAATTTTCTGTTTAATAATTGGAGATGGACATTTAAAATATTTGTGTCCTGTTAAAATGGGGAAATATTCATTAAAAGTAAGTAATTCATTAGTAATAGACAAAATAGGTGACATTAATTTCATAATTTAGAAAACTAACATTGATAGCTTTTTCTGTTTAGAATAAATAGAACATAAATAAATTTAATAATAATATACCTAATGTAATTATTTGTATAATATACGTTAATATACGTTGTTATTATGTATAGCAATTCATAAGTTATGTGACGTTAAGAGAAACATCTATATATCCTATCGAATTTCCTTAATTTATTGTTTGAACTTATTGATATTTGTGAAATATAATGATAATAATTATTTAGCTGGAATTATAATGTAATAGTTACGCTTGGAATTCGAATGATTGCCGTATTCATTCGTCACGGGCTATAAAGGCTTGCTTGTATAACACAACATTAAGATGCAATAAAAATAAGTCTAAACACATTTTTTGTCTGTCATTCACATTCATGCCATAAAATCCCAATACATTCTAGTGTATTTAACTTATATTTTATGAGATTTACATTAAAGGTACAATGTAACTGTATCATAGATAAACATAAACTAGTCATGGAATGTCCAGAGTGGCAATTTCATTTACTTCGAATGTAATTGCTTTTTTAACTTATTGTTAATAATAATGTATTACACCAATTCACTGGGTTATAAAATAAACTCTTTATCTAAAAGGTTTTATTTCATTGCTAATAATGTCATTCGTTTCAAATAGTTCATCTAACTCCATTAAAAATTTTGTATCAAGCAGTCTATCCACTTGCACCGCCATTTCGTTTTTAATTGCAATAAATTTAAGCATTCATTGACAAAAGTGCTCTGCGGTACACTCACTTCAAAAATAAGATTTACTTAAAAAATATGAACATTGAAAAATTATGTCTAAGTGATGTCAAACCACGAACTTTCACAATCGGGGTTAACGCTTTTCAACTATTTTATTTTGGTATGGACTGAACTCGATAACACAATTTACTAATTAGTCCTAATTCTAATAGCACCAAGATCCTATAACTATAATATAATGCCATATCCATGTTTTCGCAGCTTCTCTGCCCTACTCAACCGCCTCTAATTACGGGTGAGAGCCGATCTGTAAGAGACAATGTCTGCACTTGTACGGTCATTACTGCCCGTTTTTCGTTACGAAACACCTGTTCGACAAATTCATCTTTTATATCATTGGTAAGAGGTAAACTGTTGGAATTTTATTTACCAAAATAATGGCTTGGATTCCTACGTTACACAGTATTTTGATGTGAAACCCTTGATCTACCATTAACTGATTCAGCCAGTAACGCTTTTTTAACAAACTTAGTTTATAACGGGTACTCGTGATTAATTTTATAATACATGCTAAGTTCACTTAAGTTGCCTAGACGACATATAACCGAACAATTCCACGCTAGTTATTTGATTAGACGTAGATTAGTCAACATAGCTGGACGAGACAAAGTGTGTCCTTGAGATTCAATTATTTCTTTTTATAACTACGCTTATAAAGGTTTTGGGATCAAGATAAATTTTATTAATGATTTCAAACAAACAGTATGCTTCATGTTAATGGAAATTACTCAACTAATACAAAGGTTTCATCCATTATTCGCGTATAGCCTACTTAGTAGGATAGGAGACAAACTGATCTATCAACACGCATTTCGTATAGCAAGGTTTCTGTCCTATTTATAATATAAGAATGTAAATGGCACTAGCACAAATGGACTCACCAGAACAATGAGTTCACTGGCATTTGAAACACTTATTATGGCTCTCCCAACTTTAACCATGACTAAAATTGAATGACAAAACGCTCAGAATAAAATAGAATAATGCATATGCATGACATAATGCGTTTTAATGGGAACTCTCACGTATTTTATGGTAATTCATTCTTTTGTGTATTTAAAAGAGTGTTATAATTTGCTAATAATTTGTTTGTTTACAAGTTTGTTGTTTGTTAAAAGTACTTCTATACAAATTGTTGATTCGAAGAGATTTTTTAGGATAAATTACCAGACAACAAAAATTGTTGTTTACAGCGTATTCTGACTTTCTATCTCAATTTGTTATCTCAGTTGTGTATCGTAGTTTAGTATATGTGACATAACAGCATTAAAAACATCGATAACGTCATTCTCCACCGTTACTACATCATTAGCTGTACCATCTTAATATATACTTGAAAACTTATAATATGACTATGTACGAAAAAATATTATACTTTTTTAATGGATTATGTGATAATTTGAATTTAAGAAATAACCATAACTGTTGGACATTCTACTCTTCAGAATAGGTCGAATAGATCGGTGCAATAGGTCTTTGTATTTACAACAAACTTCCAATCGATATTAGAGACTTGTCAATAATCATGGAGATAGTTATTTACGGTATTTACACCGTGTACCTATTTATTGGAGCTCCCGATATAAACCTGTTCCGTTTTTTGGTATAAATCCCGTAAATAACTGTCTAAATGTTAAGAACCATGAAAGGTTAAAACAATATATTTCCAATAAACAAATATAAAATAACAATAAAAACGACACTTCGAAGAAAGCTTACTATAAAATGAATGATTGATGACACAAAAGCGTGGGAGTAAGTAGCTCAATGAGCAATCATGATAGTAATAAGAACATTGGAAAACTAATGGAATTACTAATTTATAAATGTCAATACAAATATTATATATATACAACACGTGACGAGATTCTTAGAAAACCTATTAATATATGCGGTTAAATTATTATCAATTTGAATTTGAATCGATAGTTATTACTGACGATACCTCTACTGACTGTACTTGGTCATACGGTTCAAACCATTTTGAGGTCAAAAAACCTTTGAATAATGCGCTGGGCCCATTAGCGGTCATTATATGCAAATAATATTATAAGAAAGTAGGTACATTAGCTCTACCATAAAATGAGCTGTTATAAACTGTTATCTTAAATTTTCTGCTTAAATTAGAAATATTTTTTCTATAACCGCTCTAAGTGGTTATAAGTATGTAACTGGTATTGTAATTTCTATTGTTATTACAAAATTGTTGTTATCTAAAACGTTAGTTTCGATTTTTGTAATAATTTGATATTTGTTTAGAATAGAATATATATTTATTGTACAGCAGCCAATTAAAAAGAGAAAAAATAGAGAACAGTAAATAAACAGTAAACAAATTTATATTTTTTAATTAATCATTAAATATATATAAATCTCGTGTCACAGTGTTTGTTATTGAACTCATCTGAAACGGTTTAACCGATTTTTAATACCCCCTAGGTGATAATATTAAAAAAATAATTTATGTAATTTGTTTCCTGGGTCAGTTGGTATATAACATAAATTTAGGTGTCAATACAGTAAGCTAAAACGTAAGGGAATTTGTTAGGTACTTACATATAAAACCTTACAAATTGGTAATGAGTATTAAATTTCACAAAAATCGTATCTCGCCCAGACACGTCGCCATAAATGAGTACCTTAAAATAATTTGAAATAAAAATCTGTATTATTTTAATCCAATTCCAACAATCCACAACTTACAACTGATACGTAATTAATGGCATACAGAGCGAAATATTTAACACCAATGGAGTTACCTAATGGAGCATGACAATTAACTGATGGAAAGTTAAAATCGCAACCGATTGGACAAAATTAATCAATGGCGGGCAAGCCGAATGGATGTTTTATGTTCCCGTGGGCGAGGATTGGGCACCAATTTGTCCGCACTTTTTTAATTAGTATGGATGTGAGAGGAAACGAATTCGTTTTATACTTGCACCCGGCTTGCACAGAGTTATTTACTAGAGTGAATATTGGGCTTTTTTGGCCGTGATTTCATAAAATTGATGGAAAAGTATAGATGCGGATACATGGTAATAGTTGAAAATCTTAAATACCAACATGTTTAGGTTATTCCACTCTTTAATTTGTATTTTAAAACTTACGGATGCACGTAACATTACATTACATTTATTATTGTGACAAACCTACAAATATTTGTTTACATCTGACTCAATATTATGACAAAGAATATATTATATTATTTATTATTTTAGACAACGATTCAATTTAGGGTAGCTTCAGGTACGCCACATTGATATTATTACTAGGATTTTGTACGATGTTCATACATCATTTTTAACATTATATATTATAGTTTATAAGATAAACTGTCAAGGTAGACACGAGAATTTTGTACTTTGGCCGCGACCTGAATAATAGAGTGCATTGACATAGCGGGCAGTCGCTAATTGCATATTTATAATTTTATTATTTTAAGTGTTCAATTAGACTTCATCCGAAATACATTGCAGCTTCATTTTGATTCCCTTGCATGGGGACTACGGACAACTATTCTATTGCATATATTTAACAGATATGTTAAAATGAAATCATTAATAAAATTTAATTCTTTGAGAGCAAAAGTCCAATTGATTGTGACTGTAATTGTTAATTTATATTTCAATTTTGAATTAACCTGCTAGACAAACTTTGTTTTAAAACTAAACTTCACAAAATTATTATATTGTTACCTATTATACCTAATAGTTATTAATACTCTTTCTAAAACAATTCTAATTGATATTTCAAATATTAATTCCTTAAGCAGTGCATTTTATACGAATGTCCTACTGTTCAGAGATAGCATTTATCATCAACATCTCATATTCGTCCCCACGGAGGGGCTCCAGCCTACTCTTAATAAGGGCGATTAAGCCTTAGTCAACCGCGCTGGCCAAGTGAGGGTTGGTCGACTTCATACATAACCTAAAAATTTCCTCACAGATGTATGCAGGATTCTTCACGATGTTTTCCTTCACCGTTAAAAGCGAGAGCTAGCATTAACGGATTCAAATCTCCGTTCGTGGCAGTTCCGTGTTTGTGTGGTGAATAAGGAATCTTAATTGTTTGATGTTCATGTAGATTTGTATATTTTCAATTTGATATTAATTTTGTTTCGTAAAGAGATGACTCTTTACTTTTATGAAGGTACAGCCAAATTAAAACTAACGTCTGTTGAATATGATATAGTTTGAAACTTGACATTTTTCATGTCACAATTAAAATATGTTAAAATAATTAAATAAATGGACTTAAAGTTGCTGACTCTGAGCAGCTTCATAAAATTAATAAAGTGTTTGCATAGTAATCACGTTTTACCTAGTTGTTCAAATAATAATAATGTTTCAAATAATAGAATAAAGCCTAAAGTAAGCAACATTAAGTGCTTGAGTTCTGGATACTAGATAACGAACCAAATTTTTAATATTATTCATTATTATTTATTTAACAATTTATGCACACACAAAGACAATTAAAAGGACACAACAGAGTAATAGAGAATTGTACAAAGGTACTGCTTATTTCTATAAGAAATCTCTTCCAGCAGCCTTATATATGGGAAAACTGACATCGACATTTCATATTATACATATAAAATATTAAAGTATAACAAATGAAATAGTCATGTTTATGACACAATAACCTGCTACGGCCAGGACTCGAACCCGAGCTGAGATGCCTTTAGTTAGGGGTGCACTCTCTTCAGTGTTGGTGGTACATTGTACAACCGATTGGACAAAATTATTCAATGGCGGGCAAGCCGGATGATTTATGTTCCCATGCGCAATAAGTGGGTACCAATTGAGATGATAATACGTATTATATTTTAATTCCTTTAAATTTGCAGTATTTTTCGTAATATTTAATAAATGTATCTGTACATGATTCTTATCTTTAAACGTTTATAGAACTTGTAATAGTTATAAGTTATATTACTAAAAGTAAAGAAAAAATTGTGGCACATGTGATAATCGATATCCCGTCACGTGACTCGAGACTTAACGTGATCCGTCCTGTGCAGGAGCAGCGCAAGGGGCGCCAGGGTAGGTGTCCAAATTTTTTTAATTTTATAGGACAAATAGTTCAATAATTCAATTTTTTATTTAATTGCCACCGACAGAATAGAGCATAAGCCTATCAAAAATGATTTTGAACTTAACGAATTTGAATATCTTTATATTCAATAATATTTATCTTATATTAAAATCACGTCAAATATATGTTGTGAATAACGGTCCCAGAGGAAATTATTAGATATGTATGTTTTTATTAGGTACCTAGCAACTAAAATATTGTGGAACAGGTTATAATTTTTAAAAGTTATCCTATAAAACCCAAGTCTATAGCGACCCTGGCGGTGCAGCGTCTTCCCGCCCGCCCCCGGCTCTAATTAGGCTCACATTCTCATTCCGTTTTCGCGTTTAATTTCGTCGGCGGTTTCGCCTTAATTACGTTATTCGCGGCGTGCGCCGGCTGTACTTGGGGTATCCTCGCTTAAACAAGTGTCCGGCAAACTTTGAGCCAAAATTTTTCAGTAACGAAATGAAAAATTTGTTTTTTGGTCCCCAAGCTACGAATAATTCTTTTCACTCATTGAGCGTACAGGAAAGTGATTAATTGACCAGCGTACAGGCAAGTGATCAATTGAAAGTTTAAAAAAACCTACCAATAATATATCTTTATTGGGAAGTGTCTACGTATTGGTAGTGAAAAGTTTCAACTACTTAAGTTAAAGTTTAAAGTTTGTACTGAGAAGGTTCAATTAAATTAGACATCAGCTGTCAAATCGTTTGAATACGACAGCAGCGCTTCTGTTGTAATTTATTGAAAACTACTTTTTATATATTCATATTTCTACTGAAATAAACTGTGTACTATCGAAAAGAGTCAATACGATGTAATTTCATACAAGGGGTACCGATCATAGAACATAAGGAGTCCTCACTTGTTTTTTTAATATATAACTACTAGTACTCATATTATCAGTCTATAGATAATGATTGCAGTCACAACCTTTTATATAGTCTTGTGGAAAGGGTCGCTGTTTTTAATGTTCATGTAACATTGTAATGGCAATTAGTGATAAATTGATTTTATGTTTTACAAAAAGTTGATTGTTGGAACAATACTTACAGCGATGGATACCACAACTTAATCTTATAGGTCAGAAAAAACATGTAACGCGTAAGACTACAAAATATTGACACGAGAAAACATTAGCAAGCATCGTAAATTGATTTTACAGCGTAAAAATCTTATTCTTAATAAAAGCACCGATGCTTACCAATCTAAATCTGGATAATTGTTTCCCTGTTCAAAATTATGTGGAATATACACCTTATTTATCATATAAAATAGGCTTTGATTGAAAAACCTGCACATCAATGGAACAAAGAATTACAATTTTATGAAGTGAACTTCGAGAAAAGTTGTTTATTGAAAAATTTCGCTAAATCATCGTACTTATTGCACTGACAAATAGAAAAAAGGAAATAAAATACTAACAAGATGACTGACACTTTCGCAGTTAACATACAAATTTGCAGCTCATCGCTGTAATTGAAAAAAAATCACTTAGCAGGTAAATAAGGCGCTATAGGTATAGGAAATATGAGAACGCTCATCGGCATGTTTTGTTGTCAGCCGGTTGCTAATAAGATTTTTAAACGGCAACAGAGTATCCAATCAATGGGCCTTGAATAATGAAACTACCACCTGCTATGTTCCCAGGACACCCCCGCGAACCTAAGCACGCAGCGACTTAGAGCACAAACACCAGCTCTAATACTATACAATAAGACCTATTTTTCTTTTACAACCGATCCGACTCAAGCAGACAGAAGTTTGAGTAATTATACACATTTTCGTTTCGTGTAAGCTGACATTATTATTTTTTTATTTATGAACAATGAATTGTAAAGTAGGGTTTCATAATTTTGTGATGATCTATTTCCTTTGTTCAACGATTTTGAAGCAATTTACTATGTTATAAATCATTCAGAGCTATATTATGGATGACTGATACAAAAGAAATTGTCGTTTTATTTATCATTGTTAAGTTGCCTTACATATACGTTGATTTTCCTACAAGTATCTACATTTGTCGAAGATTTTTTATTATAAAACTTCAATGCGGTCTTCTATGCGCATTGATGTTGCTGGATATTATATTTATTTTTACAAGCAGAACATTATGCAAACATAAGATGCTCAAGTCGATATTTTATTTTACTTGAGAAAATAGCGATTATTTTAATTTGTTTTCTGACATCAACTCATAGTTATTTAACTGTTTGATACACTATACAATCTTATATTAACGAACTCATATATCTTACTTTGGAAAAAATACTTTTACTATGGATATTTACTTGTTTGCCTTTGTTTAATTTTCTATTTGTATACTTGTGTGTTTCCATCTTATTTCAATTTATACAGAGTAGATTCAACTCTATGTCTTTCGTTCTCATATTGATTATTATTCATGAGCGAGACTATTTTAAGCCTTAAATGTAATCTATTTAAACCGACAGTAGATTGATGTATAAAAGATAGAAACTAAAGCTATCAATATAACACAAGTGTCATGAGAGACTGTTTACAAGCAATCTGCATCGAACACTATCAACAGTTGTAGCCGATAGATGTTCAACATCGGTCTAGATCCGACACCGATACCAGTCCTCGAGTGCGAGACAATCGACTTCCCTCCACATAATATCAAATTCGTATACAATTGATTTCATTCGTTATCTCTAAATTCTCTCGTATGTGATTATTCTCAAATGATAGTCTGTATCAATTGTCTGAACAGATATGATTCGACTCACGTATACTGTAAGTTAGTATGAAGTCGCTACACTGAAAACTTAGCAATTCGTTTATTTATTCAGTGTAGATTTTATATGTATTGCATTTTTATTAAGGTAATTAAATATATTTACAATTGTACAATTCTCTTATATTTTGTTGTATCCTTTTAATTGTCTTTGTGGGTACATAAGTTGTCAAATAAATATATAATAAATAAATATATTCTTAATGAATCATACATTTATAAGTTTATATCGAAACTCGACATAAAAATGCAACACTTGCACTTGCGTGTTGAACTTTAATGGCGTCAATCGATTTCAGCTACGCGTATACGTATGTTGTCAAATAATGTTAAAATATTTTGTTAGTAGATATAAATTTAAAAAAAACTTTTTTGATGAATAGTCAAATAATTATTTTTATAAAATTATACGGATTGTCGATCTATTGGAAATTATCTAAACAGATATTGAAGGGTCCCATACTCAGTGGCGATTTAACGAACAACGATAGGTGTGCACGCGACGCCGCTCATTAGCCAGCACGCAAACGGCGACACGCCACGGCCGCTTTGCACCCGGCGACCGGCTCCGTCATTAGACGAACTGCTGCCCCTTACAAACGGGTGTCGGGTAATGATTTTACACACGCTCGCATCTGTGACGCAACATCTAGTGACTGTCAATTACAGTTACTGTAGGTTAATTGCTTCAGCGATTTTAAAGTTGTTTTTGGATCCAAGGTCAGTCTTCAAGAAGTATAATAATCACGATATAGAGCTACTGTAATTAATTAATCTAGACATAACTACAACCCTTTCATTATGTCAAACACAGAAATTAAGCAAATTACATTCAGCAGAGCAAATCGCTCCAAAAGAAAGGGCTACTGAAATAATTGTCTACTTTACTCTCGGAGAAATAGAATTACAATCTAAATTAATTACGCTTTTAAAGCGTCCGTTATTCTTAATTAGTTTCTGCACCGCAGCGGAAGCTCCCGCCTGACTCGCGCGCTCCTAATGAAGGGTAGTTTCAAATCAGTGCGTTTGATCAACTCTGTGCAGTCTTAATTACGGCACCCGTTCCGCGCGGGACAATCCGCTTATTTATGACTACATAAGCTTGATTATTCTTTAATGAATACTTGTTTTAAAACGTTTAATTAAGTTTTATGGCGACAGGGCCGCTCAGACGGCGTCCCGCCGCTCCGCCGGCCGCGAGCTAATTGGATCGGGTTGACGCACCGCTCACCCCCTCGCCGCGCTCGCCCTTCTAATTGTATGAAATTGCTAATTGGAAAATTTTATAAGCGCGGCGACCCGCAGGCCTATGTCGATTCTCCTATGTTCTGCAAGAACAAAGTTATTTTACGTTTTTACGAAAGGATTCGCCGAATGTAAAATGTTTCCGCAACCGTGATCATCATACTGACGTATCTTTTTTGTTAACAGGGCGTGTTGTCGTGGTGGTCGGCGCGAGCGGTTCCCGCTCCAACCGTCAAGCTGGCAGCGAGCGCGCTGAGCATGAACCCGCACTACCACGGGTACGCGGAGCTGAGCTCGCCTCACCCGCCCTCGCCAGAGGCGGCGTTTGCCAACGGGCATGACTACCCTCACAATAACAACAACCCTGCTCTCAAAGAGTGCGCGGGTTGTGGTGGCAAAATTGTTGAGCGGTTTCTGCTCCACGCACTCGACCGGTACTGGCACCACGGTTGCCTCAAGTGCACCTGCTGCGGCCAAGCGCTGGCAGATATGGGTCGCTCTTTCTACTTCAAAGGTGGCATGATCCTCTGCAAAAGCGACTACACAAGGTGAGCTTTTTGTAATAACTTTATTAATTTATAATTATTAACAATCGATCACTATGCAGTCATTCATTCATAAATATCATCAATGTCTAGTAATAAAGTGGCTGATAAGTATTTTTAGATTCTTCTAACATAGAACCGCTGGAACATAGCATAACTAAAGAGTGGACTAATGTAGGCAGGAAACTTGCAGCTACCTTGTCAATCTGTTTTTGTGCGATCGAATTTAATCAACTCCCAAATTCAATTAGCTTAACCCTCTCCTACTCGAGGCTCCGCTAATTAGTGCCTGTTACCGCGCAGAGTTCGCTTTATCCTAACAGCATTGATTTATCCCAGTGATGATCGTTAGAATGCTTAGTTTTTAGTCCATCATCTTACGATGACAATAGCTTGTCAAACGCATCGATCGCCCAAAAAAGTACCAAGAAAGCCGCAGGCGCATTGTTATGAAAATGCTTTGAACCGTTGTATCTACCTGAGAGTGGAACAAAAAGTACTCAGTTTTGCACACAACAAGCGATCGACAGCATCTTTGGGACCAGTTAAATTGGTCTCGTTGGAGAACGTTAAGGATTAATTATATTTCCTATATAAACCTAGCTAATAACGTTTTTACCTAAACTTTGCAGCCATAGTTTAATCATGCGGTCCTATTTATGTTTAGTCAGCGTAGTCTTGCGTTGCGGTAATGTTGACGATTAATTAAATTTATTGCCCTAATATATGCATCATCTAAATCAGCATCTTCAATTACTTAAGGACTTTAGGTATGAATGTTACTTTCATTATAATCTTTATTTTAACTGTAAATCCAATTATAAATATTTCAGTTTAATTTATATCATAAGTATTATAAGTAAATCATGCATATATAATGCATGATTTACTTGTTTAGAACATGATTTACCTAGTTATTATAGATAAAAATACTTCCTTTTAAAACGTATAATGACTGAAACGAAATATATTTTAGCTAGCAATGATGATCTGAAATTCAATAGCCAAAGAATTGATATTTTCAGCAAATATAGATTTATAGTAGTGAATCAATATTTCAACCTTGAAAATTTGAAAGCTTGGACTTCAAAACAGTTTTTCAGCAATAATTTTTGAAAAATAATGTCGTTTACGCACCTACTGGATTTAGTTGTTTAAAAAAAATTAATTACTAATGATAAAAGATTGACTAATATGGCCTTTTTGTTTAACATGATTTGATTTATATTGAAAACATGAACTGGAAATAAAATATTAATTTCTAAGGGTTCTATTTTACTGGGAAATTTATTTATCTAATAGATTTCAATGCAGGAATCTAATCTTTTTCAGAAAGAATAGACATGAATTGCAGGTTCTAGATTGATCTAGAATTATGTTCACAGTTCTAGATTGATCTAGAATTGTGAAACTATACCATCATATATTATTTATTACACTTGGATGGACCTGGACCTTATTAATTAATTATACCTGGATATACCTATGAAAATAGGTACCAAAATTGCAAATGGGTTACTGTTTTAATTCTCTTAATATGTTAAAATTAGCTAATCAAGAGCTTTGTTAAAATTATGAAATACTTTTTCTTATAATTTTGATAATTTTTTTCTTTTACAAAACATAATTAAATATCAATGGATTATTCGTTTCCTAAATTAATTTTATGAATGTAACGTAGAAATAAAAAGTCGCTTAGAGTAAAATATGCATGAAAGGATGGCTTGCTTGTTTTACCAATTGAACTACTATTGCAAAAGTAAAAGAATCTAGTTTAGGCAGTTTCTGAAACTCTACTAACACAGACTTAGAAGCGCAGTGGGGTGAGACACGGCAGCAGCGCACGTGGACCGCAGCTGCCGACGCGGGCGGCCCGGCTAATTAGTTAAACGCACACAATTCCGCACCATTAGCCCGAGCTCACTCACCCCTAGCCACCTTTTTACAATCAACGATTCAATCATCAACAAGGAGAACGTAAACGCGACATCCGATCCCCGTATTTGGCGTTCATATAAATTCGTTTTACACTGATTTCCCTTGTTTACCGGCGGTTGAGCCAAACTAGAGCGAAGAGTGGGCCGACCGCGACGCGGCTCGTGCGTCGTAGATTCGATAAAGCTCGTCTCGCAGTTGACAGAGACAGCGCGGCCTAACGAGCGGGGCGGGCTGGGCGACAGGGGGATGAAGAAGTGCGGTTCCGTGCATGTCTCTGCTGATTGACCCGCGTCACTCGGCAAACAACAACTAACGAGTCGTCCCCCGCGCCTCCAGGTGCGGTAATTCGCTCGAATCGCTCCCGCGGCGGCCGCCCGCCGACTTTACTTACACGCCTTCCCTGATTGAGACTCCTTAACGAAATTAACGCTCACTCACGCAAACAACTGCCGCGTTTATCCGCCGCCTTTTGTCCCGATATGATGGATTGCGGTCTCGCTCCACAAAGACGCTGATGATGTTACGTGCTACTGATTACTGTGTACGCACGAAATTAGTCTTCGAAGTGCTACATACGACGCGTGAAAGCGGAAGCGTTATATAAACATTAAGCCGGCTTGATTCGAGTTTTATAATGATTTATAACGTCTATATTGTTTGTGATGAAGGCATTAATGCCACACGTAGCGGCATATTTACATGTGTATGTTGAGACTGCACAATATCTCGTCGGCAAGTAAATGAACCGAATACCTGTGGGACGACGTCAGTCGGACCAAATTATTTGAATTCAAGCATCAATCAGGACTCCCAAATCCCAGCACTTAAATAGCATTCTCGAGATTTAAATAGCATTCTCAAATACGAATACTACAAAAATGCTTCATACAATTATGCTTCAAATTTGAACACTACGGATACCTACCTATGGATTTAGTCTTTGGTCAGTTTAATGTAAGGTTTATTATAAATATTATAATTTGAGTTTTTGTCTCTGATTAATATTACTTATTTAAATTCTAATAAATAATAACTTTTAATGCCTGTGCCCTCATCAAAGCCTTACCAATGTTGCCACATTCCAACCAACGATCAACGTTCGAATGTACTACGTAGTATCTACTTACAATCCAAAGATCGTATACCGCGCCCCACAAACGGGGCACGTCCACCTATCAGTTGAAAGCAGGTTCGTTAGTGCGCGTGCGGGCTGCGTCAATCAAGGCAATTGCCGCTCAATCGGCAATCAGCCCCCTCGTCGCGCTAACGAGCCCCTGTAAAATACCAACTTCTTACAGCCACTAACACCTTGTTAACTCCCCGTATCTGCAATAGTAAGTAACGGGTACATTCGGTATAAAACAGAAATGCATCGTTAACCATATTCCTTCAAATCTTTAATAATCTGATACTGTTCTGGTAAAGGTTATTTGCATGCTCTTTTCGAAGTCAAGTTGTGAATATAAGAAAAAGCGAAGAGAAAAGAATCGAGAAGTATATAAAAAAATTATAAACTAAGTTCACAAAAATCCTCTGAAGATACAGCTATCTACAATGAAAAGTGATGGCTTCAATTAATTAATCCGGGAAAAGTAACGAGTCCTTTACCAACACAAATTGTATTATCACAGTAACATATTTATTACGCGTTGTCGAAACGAATTTATTAAAGGCCGAGCCAGGGCTGGGCCCAGCGTCCAATTTGGCCGGTCGTTAAGGCGCAAAAGACGCGCGCTTTAATTGCGACCGCTCGCCCCTAATGAGCCCCGTGTCCCGAGTAGAGCCCTCGCGTGCAAATTGACATTGTAGCTAAATTGATGTCGCCAAACTACGATACGAGATGGATGCTTCTTCAGATTTAAAAAACTTGTCTAATTAGTTTATAATGCGATTAATAATTGCGATGCGATTAATTTGAAAACATAAACTCATCAAATTGTAATTCAGTATAGTTTTGTATTTATAAGTAACTTACCATGAAGTATGCTTTGTAAAACCAGATTAGAAACTCGGTTTCGAGTACTAAACACGATGTAGTCCAGTTTTGCGCCGGCCATCAGCTAGGGTGCGATTGGATTACGCCACTGGCATATGACCTCGATTAATTTCGTTTGTCTCTCTGTCCATCCGTCCAGACTATTTGAAACTAAAGTCCGTCTAGCGGCCGTGTTTACAAACTGAAGACGGAGACTTAGTTGCCAACTATATTATAGAGTTGGTCCCTGTGAAATATTGAGAGAAAATAGAAATAGGAATACAATCGTTTCTGATTACAAATATACATAACTTATTCCTAAAACAAAGAAGTTCGATACTAGTAATTGACTTATTATATTGATGGTCTTGACTTAACAAAAAAATCGTATCTAAATCCTTTTGGGATATTCAAATTTAAATTTAATTTTGGATATTCTGTTCATCTACAAAATTACTGTTAACCAGTTACTGGTGTTTGCTTGCAATCAACAAATATGTATGAAGTGGTTGATTTACAGTCCGGCACATGTCGTTAGCCCGAAGGCACATTTCATGTCGTCAGCAGACGCTACAGAGCTCGACGAATGCCGTGAATCGTGATACAACTAGCACACTATTGATTAAGTTTACAGTAAAAGGTAACTTCAACTCTCTATAAAGACCTATAGATTTTTATGTCTAATGTCCAATTCACTAATGCTGGGATTCAATAATCTATCAACCGATGGTTTTATTTACGAAACGTTGAAATTTGACGTATGGTCAATTTTGAAATATGTCAAAATTGACTGCCTCATTTTTAGTCGATAATATGTGTGCTATTAACCAACTGCACAAAATTAACAGCACAATGTTACAATAAAAAATAATTAAAATAGTACACCTACCATGTTTTGTCCTTTATTTTTAACAAATTTGTTAGAAACTCCGATAAATATCTTATATACATAAATAGTTTCGTTGTATTATAAAAAAAACGCCATACGCCACAAATACCAAATTTTAAATAATTAAAATATGCCTAGTTTTATTCCCATTTAAATAGTTTTTTTAAGATTTTTAATGTTAGCAGTGCCCCCGAGACTGCTAACATTAAAAATCTTAAAAAAACAAGATGAATTCTTTTTTGCTCAAATTTTTTTTTCATAACCGTTAATTAAGTAAAGAAAGATTACTATAAGATTTCTTATTTATTTTTCATTATATCATTGTATCATTATAACGAAGGCCATCCAGCCGATGGTGAGACCCCACGGTGGACAGTAGCGTTAATTAGTTTTACTTAGTCAGCAAAAGCTTAAATACAAATTCCATGTATAGATACAACATGTAGGTATTTATGTATGTAACTGACGAATGGTTCTCAGTGACGGCGACGTTTGTCGAAGTTCGTCGTCAGAACATGTCGACAAAACGTTGTCGCGACCAAGTTGTTTCATCTACACGGCCAATCTTGCAGCATGTAGTCTTTGTTGCCTCAAATTGAAACAGGCTTCTTAATTGAAAGGTCTACGTACTACATAACACTATTTCTTATAAAAGACTTGTCTTCGTAAATCAAATTCAAAATAAATTTCAGCACACAATAGTGAATCACAAAAGTCGATAAAGCGAAAAATACACTGAAATACCAAATAACGCTTTGACAGTTAAATAAATGGATACAAACGGAAATTGTAAAAAAATATGGATTAAATATCTGTTCATAGAAATCAGAACGGCTCGTGGCTTCAGAAATATTACGAATGGCGAACATCATGTGACAAGTCGAAGCGAACTAACCGAATCTCGGCCAGTAAACATTATTAAAAATTCCTTTGACAGTGGTGACTATCGAATAATGATTTGTGTACGACACACGGGCCGACGCTGTCATACTTCAAATTTTCACCCGCCACGTTTTTTTCTATTTTCCGAGTAGCCGGACGCCCGGGCACTGCGCTTATTTATTAACGAAATTCGTCCGTCTATGTAACACGTCTCGTCGATATGCGAACTAATCTAATTTGAGTTTAAAGTCTACGGTGTACGGTTCGATTTCCGATTGTGTGTTAGGCTGTTTTCACACGCGTCGCTGCCGTTTACGAGGCTGCATAGGCGCGACGCGGCATTGCGCTCCACCCATATCAATTTCGAATAGGTTTCCTATTCGGCACCGGGAGATTGCGTTTTGATCGTTTTGTGTATAAAATGGTTGCCCTAAATTAAACGTTTAAATAATAAAATAGAAATAAAACGGTCGATTCTGTTGACGTTAGTATCGGGCGCTCTTAGGCATAGGGTTGATTTAATATTTAATTAGCTAGTCACTCATAAACTAAACAGTCAATGGAGTCAAATTTGTTCACGACGGCTAGCGTTAAGACTGCAATTCTTCCTTCAACCCATTCACAACGTAGTATATGTAGGTATCTTATGCATAGAAGTCAAGTATTATTTCAGTTGAAATCGTGCAATTTATTTCCGGTAATTATGTAATTATATTTTCATAGTCCAATTTCATATTAATATTTAGTGAATTCTAAATTGGCAACTGTCAACAAGAACGTTGGTCGCTATGGTTTTGATTGTCTATTATTTGGTTTCGAACTTCCAAGTGACCAAATTTTGATTGTTCTCACTGTCCTAAACTGCTATCAGGCAAGACCGCATTGATATAAATTGTCAATAACAAAGTACCAATTAGCAATAGTGCACCGAAATCAAATTGGAACGGGCCCTGTTTGCTAATTAGAGGTGCGGGTGCTCCTGAACTAATCAGGTGGCTAAATAATGTACTCGTGACGGCGTCGTTAGCGCCCGTGAGACAGACGTTATTAATTAACATCACATAGCCCGCCCCACCCCAACCACCGTCCGGACGCGCTGGGGTAACATACAGGCCAGTTTTTTTTATATTACGCTCAGTAAATGACTCGACACCACCTGATGATAAGCAGTAGAGGAGTCCATATGTGAAGACAGCTAGTGAAGCATTGAGTGACTCCGTAGACCAATACGCGTACCCCTCAGTTGGAAAGGAGAGGGAGGGATAAGTCAAAGAGCTCTTCTGAGCACTCTGCATGGTACAAACGATAAAAGTCACTAAGCGACGCTATGTTGCAATTGGAAAAAACATAATCCACTGTTTTCTCCGTCGATAATATCAGAACAATAATGAAAAGAGATATGTATCTTAGAAAACATAGAAAATTGCCAGAATTTCTGCTATGTTCAGAATGCAGCATACAAATTAGACAAGATTATTTAAATAAATTAAACATTAACACAGCCCAAAAACTAATTTTAATTGATAATGAAAAAATTATTGAAATCGAGACTGTTGTTTCTGTACTCCGAGCACAGCGCGACATAAACAGATTAAAAAAAATCTATTTTTAAATTCTCTCGACCTTAGTGTTTCCTCATAAGGACATGATTATTCCACGCATTGAGCGAGAGTCTCGAGTACGAGAGGAGGAGGGAGACTTGGACGGGATGTCGAGAAGGCCTAGGAATTATCTCTTAACTTCACATTATTATAAATTACAAACATTAAAAAAGTTGGTCAATAAAACTTGCGCGAACGCAGTTATAACTAATAAATACAGTGCTGCAAGAGCACTAGTGGCGGCACTTGCAAACTATGTAAGCTGAAAACATGGCCTTTTTGTATTAGTATTTATTTCGTTATTTAGGGTAACGATTTAAAAATTCCGCTTTTTAAGTTAAAACGGTAAAAATCAGAGAAATGCTTATCATTGTGGTATCGTTACAAGATCCTGAATTTTGATCTTATGATACACAAAATTTATTCCTTGATTAAAATGAACATACAAAAGAAATGAACTAAATATGTGAGGAACAAAAATTATTGTATATTGCCTGAGTATTGCTAGGACTCTTTTTAGTTCGCAATAAAACGGACATAACGTTCTTTATAATACTTAATATCCAAATATAGATACAAAATACAATAATGATATGCATTGACATTACGTATTGTACGAGTAATTCATATCCATGTTTGTATGTTCATTAAATGTGCGTAACTTAAGTATGCCTACGAAACTATTTGCTTAAATCTTTATTCACGGTATTAGCAACATACGTTTGCTTATTCACAAGCTCATTTGTTTTACTTGCATACATGAGGTAAGATAAATCCCAACAAATATTATAATCGCAGAGGTATCATTATCCACGTGAGACAATGAAGAGTTTTTATTGTTTAATGGTGCATTTTTAAAGGGTTCATCGATGTTCCCTACTTTATCTAAAAATATCGTAGTAAAAAAATATTGCTTAGTCTATTATAACCAAGCCTTATTAAATTTAAAATGACCATTTTGCGAATTCGCACTAATACTACTTATTTTCTGTTACGACCTTAAACAAGAATAAGTGGTACTTTAGATATTTTTTCATAATTTTACATTTGACCTGTCGGGAATCACTTGCTAAAAAGTGCTTGATTGCAAATAATTATAAAATAAAGGTGTGTGATTAATATTTGACCTTAATGAACGTGTAACTAAAACATAAATTTTAGGTTTGATTTTCAAGCAAAGTAACGCTTCAAGCCTACTAAATTATCGGTTCTTTTTTATAAACGGTCTAAAAAAATTAAAATTTTACTATCTTATACTCATTGAACCTACTTTAATCTAGATTTATGTAGTTTATGCATATGGGCCTATTATGATAAACAATATCCTATTTTGTAAGTAACATACCACAAGGCGCCCTAGCTACTCTTAAAGCCATATTATGGAGCTCGCATGTGTCTATACTCTGCACAACGCCAACTTGGAAAACGTGATGAAAGCGCTTAATTGAATAAAGTTTCAGTAATTTTACAACATGCCTTTGTATATTGTTTATGGATACGAATAATTGGTTTATTGATAAATAGAACAATAATTGATTTAAGCATCAATAGCTTTATATATTAAGATGAAAGATTCTGTTGAAGCCGAAGTAAACTATATTGCTTTGTGTATATTGTTTATTTTTATTTGTTACTAATTGAACATTTTACCCCATTTCTACCCTAATGCAGAAAGGTCCAAAGGGGAGGTTTTTATTAGAATAGAAATTAGACTTATTTAACATAAAAATGTATGTTTTTGATAACAATATACATAAAATTATTTGGAAAAATAAAATAAAAATGGTTAAAAATATAATATTAACTTCTACGATATTTCAAAATACATTAAACTTTCATTTATGTTCATATTATGGCACACAACTAGAGTATAAATAATAAAATAAGCAAAACATTATTTTTCACGAAAATAATTTCAATTAAAAGAATCAAGTAACTTTGTACTTTTGCTTCTGTTTTAGAGTGAAACTTATCTAATTTTAAACTCTTAGGAGAATACGTAATAAAATGAATAAGTACGTATGTATGTATTTTATTATTAAAATTAAATGTTTGACTATCTGAATAATTATATAAATGACAGTTTTTTGTAATAATTAAATATTGTAATATCGATAAATGATATTGCATGTGTTTAAAGGCTCTGGTTGCCTCGTATAGGCGAGCCAGAGGTGGCCCATCAGCTCGCTTGGAACTCTGAGATTAATTTTTATTGTAAAGTAGAGAAAAGCACAAAAATGAAAAACTATGATATTTTATTTTATTTTATTAGGAACGTCTAAATGATACATGTAATATTTATTATATCTCATAGAATAGAATACAAGGAGATCCAATATTTTATCAACACAGCCTTCTTCTTGCGTACCGGGTGGTCCCAACATATGGGACTGTTTTGCTATGCAACACAGTCCTGAAATTTATTTTGTTGTTAACACTATGAGCATGAGAAAAAACCCTTAAATAAAGGATTTTTCTGTACTAATAATTAATCAAACTTTCATATCCAATATTAGCGGCCCGTCCCGGCTGCGTCCGGGGTAAACCTTCCTGTGATTCGTGACAGTCTATCTATTGGCTAACCGCATGAAAAAGGCAGATAGACGGCGGAGGACTTTGTTTTATAATATGTAGTGATATCTACTACTTTCTCTATCTACCTATTTTTAAATACTTTTCAAGTTTTGATAGATTACAACAAATTTCTTTAGTCAGTATATTGGTTATATATTTATATTTCACATTACAGGGAAACACTAAATTCCATTTACGTGTATTTCAATTAATCTATGCCAATAACGCACGTCTGCTACGAGGATCAAATCGTATCAATTAAGGGGAAGCACTCGCAAACTCCGAGTGTTGGTGGCTTAGTTAGTTATAGGTCTGATCTTAATTAACCTCATGTGTTAACCCCGCCTCTGCTAACTTGCCGCGTACTTATTAATATGAAGCTATGCTCTATGTAAATTTATGCTTAACTTATTGAAGGCGGCTTGATTACGCATAACATTAAACGGGTAATTGTAATGTAATGGGTTAATAGAAATTTGAACGTTTGCGGAATACAAATAAGGTAAAATCGTGTGATTGATTTGAGTAGTACCTTCTACGGTATTATGGAAGTGATTGCTTAGTCTTAATTGAATTGTTTGCTTTATAAATATGTACGTAGAGTTATATTTATTTTGACATTAAAATTATTATCTTAGCTATATGTTTTAGTGGGAGCTATTGCTTTTGAAGAATTCGTACAATATAGTAGAATGTATACAAATAATTATCGTCAAATTATGATTTCTGTGTTTCATGTAGCCGCATCATTATTAAATAAGGTGAGTATAAAATAGCTTGGTCTAAGAAGATTAAATTAAGATTTTGCATATCAATATCTTAAATTGACAAACCATAATAAAATCTATACATGTACAATATATACACCTACATAACCAAATAAACTTATAAAGCAGTATAGTATGGTCTATATAGAATTCGTTTTTATATTGACAGCAAAAACTTTTAAAGCGTTCATTAAGATTGATAGATTTTGTTAAACTTTGATTAAATCAATAATAATAATAATAAGAGTCTCAACCAATGGTCTCGTCCCAACTTCTCTTCGCGACCATCTGAAGAGATTGGGACTGGGTGATGGACCAATGATTGCGAGGCTCCAGCGGGCAGTCTTGCTCGATAACGCCAGAATTGTCCGCCGATTCCTATCTCTGTCGTCCTGACCCTCGGCAGTCTGGCCTCCTCTGTCGAGGGGTGTTCTTCCATCCCTCGAGCCGTCGAGGGATTGGGAAGAGTTTCAGTTGATTTCTAAATAATAATAAAGTGTATACAGTTGTTGTACAAAGAATTACCAGCATATCCTGTCAATCATATCGAGATCCGAATATTGTACACATAATCTTAAGAAAACATGTTTTACATTACTTTACCTTGCACCTACCGAAATTGATAATTGATTTTTTTTGTATTCAATGAAAATCAATCAACTTTGACAGTTGCAACTTACTTTTATTGATAGTATAAAGTAACTTTTGTGTTAGTGATATTATAAAACCCTTAAGTTGGTACACAGCAAGTGTTAAAATGTGCAATTGATATTTTATTGTGTTTAAGAAAACTCAGTAATTAAGTAGGTTCAAAGGTAAATTTAATAGATAACACACATGTAATAAGTATTTGTCACAGTCTTGTTCACTAAATGCAAATATATTTTTGAAAATTATTAATTTTCCAAGCAAAAGCAGGTATATGTCCTGTCAACTTACGTCTAAAAAGATGTACACACTCAAAGCTTCAAATATGTGTGCACGAGCCCAGTAACACCCGTAATAGAGTGTAATATGTATGTAAATAAATCTAAAGAATATTGTGATTTGTTTATGTTTGAGGGCACTGGTAAGGAAGGTCAATCGTCGCCACGCTTTCTATAGTGTCTGCATAAATCCACTTATTCTTAATAATTTTATAAAATAATACTATACGCTTTTATAATGTGTACGGATATGAGCTCTATTGTCAGTTAAAACTTAACTGTATCGAAATATCCGAATGTTAAGTAATATAAACTAAAGATCCTTTCTAGAAATTGATTAAATTTCCTTGCTATCAGTATTATTAGGACCTATATCTTTTGGTCTGCGATAAAGAAATTTAAATATTCATGAAGGTACTTTTGTTTCTGTGCCCTCAATCTTCATTCCTTGGAGCATCGCTAAAGAAGACGGTAAAAGGCAATAAGAACGTACCGCAGTAGCTTACCCCCATAAAAGTACCACAATCATGTTTCTGGCCCATTCGGGACCGCAACTACGCGGTCACCAGACGGCGTCTATTTCGAAACTTTCTAATACCTAGTTCATCAACAAATTCATTATGTCGTAAAAGAGCGTGCGCGAGACCGAAATATCGCGAGCCTCGTAAAACCGCTCGTAAAGGCGTTTGTTTACTAATTCGAGGGCAGGTGGGGAGGCGCAGGGATGCTGCTAATAATAATAGTGGAGCTACAAATAAAAGGGACAACCGAAGACGAATACGGCGATAGTGTAAAGTCGGGTCGTTAATAAGTAGGAGTCGTCGCGAGCCTCCAAATTGCCTCCTCCGCAGGTCGCAACTTTTAATGAGGCGAAATTCCCAGTCGACGTCGCCTTAACGCAACCTGTTCGTTAGCGCAAAAACGGGCCACGCTAACACGCGATTAGAATACACCCCCTCAGGCAGCGACACACTGAGAGATATTGACTTGCGATTTGACTTTTTTTCAAAGTGTGGTCTATCTTAGCCTTAGCCTTATTCTGGTCTGGTTTATCTTATTCTATAATTCATAATTACTAATGTCACTGTTAAGTCAAAAATTATCTACTATAATTCTACTTAATACTGCTATAAATATTTACCACCTGTAAAATGTTGAATTGTTAAGCACAATTATACTGTAAAATGTTTATTAACTACTGTTTATACATTTTTTACAATGTAATAGACTTAAGTAAGTCTATTATATTGAAATATTAAATATCCAAATGGTATGTATGACGACAATAACAGAGCGTATAAACATTTACTATTGTTTGATTTTGAATCAAGTTCTTCGATATTAATGAACTAGTCGTAATTATGAAATATTCACCTAACAATCTAGAAATTCATTGGAGCTAGCTACTTCACAAGAGTGATATAAAATTTATTTACAATATTGAGTTGATATTAAATGTTTAACTTTGAATTCATACAATACTAATTGTAGCATTATCATCACAATTAAACTATTGAAACAAAAAAATGAGAAAATAGTTATACTTAGCCACTGAAGTTATAATGATTTCAATATTTCTGCTCGCTAAACTTTTCCATGGGAAGTGTGTGCCAGAGACCTAACCCGAAAAGATGGTGCCTCATTTGTGGCGGTCTTTCTCTGTGTTGTTGTCACATTAGCGAATAACTGCGACCGACTCCGATACGTTAATGATGTCGACGGGATGTCTATTACGGGGTAAAAAATCTTTTGTGGTGCTTTCGGGAAGATTGGCTGCCTTCGATACCAATACAGGACTATATTGGTATCGATATATTGATTTAATTGGATTTATATTGAGTATCAGAGTTAAATAGGGTTTAAAATTTCATTTTTGAAACGCATTACATGGTAAAACGCATTAGCGTTCATAGTAACATATTATAACATATTTGCCGTTTATATGAAAATATAATATAAGCAACAAGTGTTACTACTTAACTGAATCTTCTTCCTCGTCAGCAATATTCATATACTAATGACATCTTTTATAGATATGAATCAAGCTGAAATTTATTTCAAAAACAAATGTAGACTTAATAAAAGTGTTAATCGCAACGCTAAGCAAGTACAAAGTTGCATTATTCACAGGCTCGGATTGTTTTGCAATCTACCGCTGAATCAGCTAGTACGGCAAGAAACTCATTTTTCAACTTCGTAAATTATCAGCCGATATCTGAGGCTATTTTCCTCTGCTATCTGCAGTAATGAGGTTGTAAACAACACTGTCTAATTAAACTCCTTAATCGCAAAACTCAAACGGTAACCGCTTTTAAAACAAAACCTCGCAATTTTCAGAGCGACCACCACGTAAATAGCCTTCGTTATATCGGCGCGGCGATCGCGGCTCATTACCTTCCTCCCTCCCTAATTAGGCCCCCTTCCTTCCGCCCACCCGGCACCCGCGTCCCGTAGCTGGATTGTTTTCTAATAATTTCTTTATTTCACCCAGGTTAAACTTGTTACCCTCGCTCTTAACAAATCGCTGGAAACAATTAAACGCGACCGTGTGAACGCTTCTTTTTGTTATTAGTAGAATTTGAATGAGTACAATGATAGTACATAACATTCGCTTAGACAATTTTATTACAAATTCCATTTTTATTATTTTGTAGAATTTAAAGGAAAATTATGAATATTGAGGGATGTTTTACATAATATGTAGTCTTAGAAATAATCTTAAAAATATTATATTTGTATAATACAAATATAATATACTATCTTATTAAAACTAAGTACCTAGTTAACCAATTATCATTTAAACACATCTTAATTCGTTCGTTCGTTAATACAAATAATTCTATCAGTAAAATAAAATGTATGGGAAATTCCAAAATAAATTTAACCTTTTGTTATGACCATAGTATTTTTATAACTATGTTAATATGGGTAGATTTCGGCTTGGTAGGGTATGTACCAAACACTGTATATACTAAAATTGAATAATAGCTTAAGTTAAAATATTTTATATTTTAATATATTTTATTTAAAATATTTTTAATTATTTAAAAAAAATTATATTTCAACTTCTTAATCTTTTGAAAAATGAATACTTGAAACCTTGATTGAATAAAAGAAAACGATATAATAAGTTACCAATTAATTGATTCTCTAAGGAAGAAATTCAAATTGGCCCTCATTTCCTGTAAAGGGCGTACGCACCTGTGTGAGGCATCCGGCCCGTCCAATTACTGGGCCTTTTACCCCACGTGAAGCTTTAACGATCACTGGACACCGATACAAATTGAGACTAGATTCATTACTGATGTCATATTTTAACGGAAACATGCGAATATTCCTTATTTTTGGTGTAATTTAATATGTATGTATTAAGTAAGATTCCTTCCACCTGCGATAGGTGAAGTGTTTGGAGAAAATAAACGTCATCTGTACTGATAAATATAACTTATATTAAAAAAGTACATAAACTTTACAATTAAAAATATACATCTTATCTCTAGTTGGCGAGAAACCTGAAACAGTTAAGTTCCTAAGCAACCTTCAATATTTTTAGTTACGTAAAATAATATACAAAAAACATTAGTAACTATATCTGATATATAGATATATGAAGATATATGTAGATCTGATATTTGTAGATATTGGGATTGGTATTGTTGAGTACAAATACTAACAAGCGCTTCCTGTTGTAAAACTCAGGTTGTAAAACGAATATCACTTTAAGTTTCTATATATACCAAACCTGCCTCATAGGTATTCTTTTAATAGAAGATCCCAGCTGGCGGTAATTAACAAAATGTTCAGTATATTATTTCTAATACTTAATCTTCTCATTGACAATAGAATTTCTAAGACACAGTTTAAAGATCCTGTCTGAATATTATGTCTGCTTTATTATTAATTGTGGAAAAATAAGCAACATAGATAAGAACGACATGTTGATGCAATACGGATTGCCGTAAGTAATGAAGCAGTAGCAGAAAAAAAACATTCATTGCAGAGTCTATCGTCCATCCATCCTGTCATTTCTAAATAAAATATTATTTTGGTTGCAATCAAAGTCAAGCTACGAATTTGATGAGGTCTCATCTCAGTTAAATTATGGAACTAACCAGTACTTTTATCGTCCAGTATTTCGTATTTACATTCGATTTTAGTCTTCGCAATGCATCATCGAACATACGACAACCGATGAAGTGCTAACTCAGTTTTCGATACCAGATCATCCATGTCAGTCGCTCCGTTTAATTAAGCTAATATCAAACGAAACATGCAATATTCGACTCAAAACAATTGCAATAGAGCACACCTTAAAGATTTGTGACTGCGATTTCCATCACTGTTTAGGCGAATCACTAGCCTATATGTTTTAAACCTTCCTGTAATACATATAGAGAATATTTCAGCGTTGTTTTGCTGCGCTCAAAATCGCTGGATCCTCGATAAGATCGTCTCAGTTCGGATCGGCACCTATTTATTTATTTATTTAATCAGCTTGAGCGACGGACAATGTGGTATTGTAAGACCTGATTTATTGTCCAGGGTTGATCTATAATGGAGCCGATTGCTAAGGTAGATAAAGATGTGTTGTTATTTAATTGTTTGTTTAGGGTTAACAAAAAAGAGGCCATGTTGAATACAAAGTATATTCCCTGTACGGTTTCTTATCAACATAAGTAAAATGCATCTTACATGCCTATGAAATAAGGAAACTACCTGACCAAGTGTTTGATTACACACTAAATAGCAACTTTGCTTTTTAGTCCGTAAAAGTCTCTTTTGAATATCTGCAAATGTACAAAATCCACAAATTTTGGTATGCTAACAATCTTTTTAAATTTAACGCAGAATCTGCTCGCTTTTAATTAGGGATTCGTTTTCTTATTAGTAACGGAAAAATCACTGAACAATTCAGGTTCCTGCCGTATAAAAACATAACATATAATAAAACAAAAGCTAGCATTACATTATTTAAAATTATATAATTTTATAAAAAATTGTTGCAATCTCTAGCAAGACTTCATTGCAATAAACAATTAATATTTAATTTTCCAATAGCTTTCGAAAAAATAAAATTTTCTTTCTGCATGTTTCATTAATGAGAATTTAACTAATTAAATTAACAGCTTTCATAATGAGTCATAAATTTAAAGAATAATCTATTATTTTCTTGTTTTTATTGATGAATGTAATATAGATAGAATATTATAATATAATATAGAATATTATAATTTATAGACAAGATGGCACAAATTCTTTAATTATCGGTATGTAATGTTCAGTAGAAAATACCAATTAGTCTTAAGAAAAGTAAATGTATGTTATATTATAGTGGTATAAAACTCTGTTAAAAGTGGATTACTAGTATCTCAAGTTCATGCTTTTGTTCAGAGTTTAAATTAAAACTTTGTTAATGTTCAAATAATTATGTGTAATTAATTAAAATACTTATATTATTACTCAAGTTTTAACGTTCGACAGAGCTTTTATTTAGGTTAATATTTTAAAAGTACTGATGTAAACAAAATGAAAACTAGGTCAGATAACATCTTAATTTTTGTATTTATACTTTTCTGAATAGATACAAAGTAGGCATACACTTCAATATAATATCTTATTTGGTGACCTTGGAATAAGTAATTTATTACTTAACAATCGCAGTATTTAGAGAAATTAACAAAATAAATGTCAATACTTTTATAATAGTAATAATAATAATTTCTCAAAATCAATTTTTGAATAATTATGTATTAAGACGCTTATGTATGATTTGAAAATGGAATAATTTTTTTAGTAAATAGCTTACAATAATCTAAATGGCTTAAACATTGTAACTCGGTTAATCAGATCGTAATAATGTTGTTTTAAGACACAAAGTTAAGTAATAATTCATCCACAATCCTTTGCTTATTTCATAAAAATCTAACTTTTATTTCACGTGACTTCGTGAAAAGTTCATTTGAGTGCAACACACATTACTGTGCAAAATTATGTGCGAGTTCGCTATTCGTTTTGCATTTAAATTAAAACTATGCGGTATTAGCATAGAAATGGGTTCGATGGCTAATCGTTGCGGTGTCAAAAATGTTTAATTAAAAAGATTGATGCTTACCGGCAGAACCGAGAAGTACAGTGGAGTTGCAAAGTTATCTAATTAGTTAGGGGTGGGCGTTTGGGGCACCCGGGACGTGGGGGCAGACGGGGGCAATTAACGGTGATAGTCGATTAGCTCATCGTGCGAGTGCGGCTTTTGACAAATGTTCCCGCTAATATATTATTATTATTTATTGCAGTTACAGGTAATTGACATAATTAATACGATGATCATCTAAAGCCTCAAAGTCAGGTTATTAATTGTGATTTATACGTAATTTTACAAGCGTGACTTTGAAATCAATAATGATTTCATTAATTTAATCCTTTACCAAAAAGGTATAGTGTTGCAGATACTACGAATAGGTGTACTTTTGTTACACTAAAAATTCTTGAATAAATTTAAAAACATATTATACATTAATCTTACAAGTTACTTGTATTATTAGTATTCCACACATTTCTTGTAGAAAATACTTCATGCAGTGAATTACGACAGATTTAATTACAAAAATACTTAACATTTAACCTAAACTTATAATTACATAAATCTCTATGAGTAGAGGTTCTATGCAACTGCGTTTTTCATTTTAATTTAAATGCGCAAAAAGCCATCAAATATATGAATGTAGATATTTAATCGAAGTATATACATAAACAATTTCTAAAAGTATACATTCTCAAATTAAGATGTCATCTGACCTAGTTTTTAATTTATAAGTCTTTAAAGTACTTTATATTATATTTAATAATAATAAACAGCGATAGTGATCATATTAACTACCTAAGTTAAACTCTTGCGGACGTTAAAATTTATGTTATAATATATGTATTTTAATTTATTTTAGTTAACTATTAGAATGTTAACACTGCTTTAATTTAAACGCTGAACAAAAACATTAAGTTGAGATATTAACCACAAAATTCAGCCTTAAATCTAAATAAAGAAACATTATTAGACAAGTCAGTTATTGCGTACCTCTTCTAGGCTACTTTGAAAGATTGATTAGTGAAAGTTTAGCAATAAATTGGGGCCCGTAATGCTGAGATAATTAATTCTTAGCGTAACTTAATTGATATTGGTACTAGCAGTAATTAGAAAAGTTGGAGTTCACCGACAAGTTTTACTAAATCATAATTAAAAGGTTGTTTTATTATATTACGGCGCTTGACAGAAGGCTTTGTTTCATAACTCTTATTTATAACCGTATTTTTTTAATCTACAATTAATTTTAAATTTATTAGAATTCAACTATGTCAAAATTAAATAAGGCGTTATGTAAAAAATATAATTTTTGGTATTAATTCTGAAATGAAAAACAAAGTTAAACAAATTATATTTCTTTTATCAATAAGATCTTATATTTTTCTAAAACATGTCAAATAATACCATTCCACCAGGAGACATCTATGGTGCCTAGTTACACCTTTGTTGAAATGTCTCTCGTTACATGAAGGATGAACTAAGTACGATTAAGTCAACGTTCTTCAAAGAGATTACTTTTAATAATGTACAGATATACATACATTCAACAAAAGGATAAATTCTTAACTGACCAAAACATATTACGCCGAATAAACAGATTAGCAAATTAGATTAAATTAAAGTACGATAAGTCTCGAATGAAAGTAAAAAAATTTTTTTTCACTATGTAGTCTATGACACTCCGGGTAATTATCTAATGAGATTCCACTCTTATAAATCAGTCAAGTTGTTTAGTCTTCCGGAGGGTTTGATGTAGTAGACACATCAGCCATCTAAAAATAAACTAATGACGCACGAACAACATTACCCTCCTTTTGGTTCAGTCAGGTAAAAACACGAGAATGAAGGAAGAAAATATGAAAAATAGACACACCAAAATACCTTTAATGTATATTTTGGAGTTGTAGTTAGAGAGTCTACACCAACGTTACTTGTAGTGTTGTGTTCAAACGTTATGTCTTCTGGCTTCCAAACATAACGAGGATCCAGGCATATAAGAGTTCTTTCCTAATAATTATCAAAAAAGAATTATATTTATCTTATAACAACCTAACATTCATAATCTTAGAATTAGTAAATTTAAAAAATATATAACAAGAATTTTTCCTGTAAAAGATAAATATCTGAAAAAAGAATAACTTTAAGTAAACCACTTTAGAGAAATCAATAATGATGCTAATAAAATAAAGGAAACCAGCCTCTCCCATGATATAACCAAATTAGGAAGCTATTTGTATATTTTATAGCACGTTGCTTACTATAATATCTCTTATATCTAAATACTCAAGTCTCAGTTTAAATGATATCGTACTTGTATCTCAGATCACCTTACATAGCTCAACCAACTCCACGATGTCTATAAACCTTGATAATTATCTTATCTATGATGTTGTTAATATTGCAACCTGTAAATGGGCATGTTTGTAAAATGTATACATGTCACAGATTATTTATACGGTCAGTTATATGAACGGACATCATTATTATAAGTCAATATATTACAAAAATACTGCATAATAGAATATTGCATTTACATTGGTTATTACTAGTAAAAGATAAAGATAAATTCATTATTCACATAACATACGTATGTTAATACGCATGTGATTGTGTGTGCGTGCGTGTGTGTTCGAGTGACTGCGGTTCGCAGCCCTTCTGTAACCTTGTTACCTTAAACTACTGCAATACTGCAAAAAAAAATCAGTTTTTCATAATTTATTACCTTTAATTATCATTTTAATATTCTAATTTTGAAAGTTTGACACTTTTTATTAATAATTTGGTTATTTACTAGTTCTGCAATGGTGAACACGCAGTGGCGAACTGTAATGTTAGCGTGATTACGCTTTACCTTTACTACTTGAATCACTCATATGATTCTGACATTATGTTTCTTGTGCTCGATTACTGTTTTTTGATTTTTATAAGTCTTATTCACTCATCTTTGTCTTTTTTGTTAGGTAAAGTTTAGCTTAAGTTTATTTCCCCAAGCAGCCCGAAAGTGAATAGTTTATAGTTTTCCCAAAGTGAATACCATTCGAGACGCGTTGCCATGGCTACCTACTGTCTAAAAAAACTACCTTACTATTCAAGTCTCTATGCTCTAGTGATAAATAACAAAGTAATAAATTTGCACCATTTTATAAAACACCTTATGAAGAAACCATTTAAAACAGTTCGGATTCACTCACCGAGCTGTGGTACTTAATTTGTAACATCAAATGAATAGAATATTAGACACCCAGCTCATAGAAAAGTTCTAGCATGGCGACCACACACTGAAATTTGCATTGTAAATGGACCTCGCACAGGGTAGACGATAGATAGACGAACAACCTTGTCGGGAACTACCGGCGTTATGAAGGAGACCTTTGGTCTATTATGTCACAGATGCCAACTTTTATTATACAACTATTTGTACAACGAAGTTGTCACGTGTAGAACGGAGATTATAATGTTTCTAATCAAACAAAAATCTGTCTAACGATAACCGTATCATCAATTCAGCTTATCTTGTATGTTATATATCAAAAATATCTATAAAACTACTGGATATTGATAAGTGTGTTAAGTTATTAAAATTTATTTTACCGTGTAATATTGGAAAACCACGGTCAATTTGTTTTCTAGATTCTTCTAGTGCTCTCTTTACTATCGCGGAGTAAAAACTTTTTAATTGAAGATCAAAGACTGATGCGACCACTGTATTGGAACGTAGTGGAACAATACAAAAGGCGTGCGCTAGAGCTACTCAGAGGTAATTCGTATACGTAATCGTAGCTGTACCAGTCTTATGTTGTAAGTATTCAATATATTTGAAATTTAACCAATTTACCGGATTTAACACGCGTTTAGGATAAAATATATGATTTTGTTATAACGTTAGGCAAACTGTACACAAGTCACTGAAGTGAAGTTAGTAATTTTTTGCTGATAATGTTTTTTTGATTGATTTTGTTCAATTTTATTCGATTGATGTCGAAATAAATTTTGAGTAATGATGAATGCAAAAGTGATAACAGCTCTCGAACACAGAATTAGTATGGTTTGGCTGTGGTTATTTCTAACCTGACGGGCAATTTATTTGTTAAACATTGCCGTACAAAGGTGATAACTTAGCGACTTTGACTTTTAGTTAGCATTTTCATACATAAGATAGTACTTAAGTATGAAAGTGCTATCTTAATAAGTTTGTACAATAACTGTTTCTGTAATAACTTTGTCACTTGCTTAAGTGTATCGTTAGTTATTTTCCGGACCTGAATAAAATTATTCTTGCATAACCAGATATCACAGTACTACCCACAATATTGAAAATCGATAATATTAAATTGTAATTTATTGTGTACAAAATCACAAATCATTTCGAAGTAATTATTTATGTCCAGATCAATACTTAGTATCAATACTACTAAGTATTATTTCTCTATAGTAATGCAGTCAGTACCAATCAGTCCAAAAAGTGTGTCTCCCCCGTACCCGGTATATACAGCATAACAACGCAGCCACTATGATACCGACGATCTGGTAAAGAGCAGCCGCTGAACATGGATCGCGCAGGACCTATCGGCTTAGAGATCCTTGACTATGTCCAGCCTGATATGATGTCGAAGATGACCCACGAGAACACAAAAACTTAAACCGAATAACAAAAACGTGTTATAAATTATTCGACATTTACCTAGAATTGTGCCAAAAACCAACTAATTCCGAATAGTTGCTGTGACATATCATTTGATCCCGCCTACGTTGCTAACAGTTACATTAGACACAAAATACACAACTTGTACCATGTCTTTGTATTTATCATTAATAATTAACACAAATCCCACAAAAATCATATCGAATAGTCAACAATCAAACTTACATAGTAGCCGGTTAGATCGAATTAAAGTTGTATGGTGGTCGGAATCGCGGCGCAATCAGCAATCATGCCCCTAACACTTGGTAAGTTTTTCACGCTAGTTTTAATTGTAATAGTTTCGCTAAGCGGTCGCGCTATACAACCTACAACAAGGCATTTAATTAAAGGACGCTCACCTCACGGCGGCGCTGTTGTCGGCCGGCTCATCGCATGCACCTTAATTAGTTCAGACCGCCCTAACGGCTTATTTTGTTTTTCTCGGATAATTTTTAATTAAACGCTTGATTAAAATGAAAGTTTGCGTAAGTACCGAGCGAACAATCGAGCCAGAGTTTAGGATAATGAATTGATGGTGTTACTTTGCTCGCTTGCCGCTCGCTAGGGACTTAATTAAAAATCGCCGATAGAGTGTGTAGAGGGGAGTTTGGAACGAGTTTATAGAACTTAGTCTGGGCTCTGTTGTTTTACTAAGGTATGTCAATTTGAATACGAGATTGCTTCACGGCTATGCGTAAACAGATAAAACAATAAAAATATACTTACGCGTTCGTGCTGCCACTACCAATTAGGCTAGTACGAGATGTTCTCTTTTGGAAGAAGTACAAATGATAACCACATGTTAAAATTTTGGTTTATTTATTTCTGACAAATACGTCTTTATAAAAATAAACGGCAACAACGTAATAATACGGCAACTTTACTTATAGAAATCTTAACAACCACCCCACGAACTGCTATATAAAAATATTTTTTTTTAAATATTTGTTTAAAGATATATAGGTCCATTGCATTTTTAGTTTATTATAACTTGTTGTATATCGATATAAGTTTTGTCCTAATAAAATGTGATAATAGTTAAGTTAGGAATTTATCTATTTTAATGACACAGAAATAAAACTAATACCCACGATATATACCTATTATGATTTTTTATTCTGATTTCCTATAATTATCGTAAGGTATATATTATTTTTTGTATTGTAGTATTTATGTTAATTTTTAAATATGTATGAGGCGGATCGTCGAATTAATTAAGCTAAAACAATCCGTTCCAAAAATCACAGTAACAAGAGTTTGGCGTGTCTAGCACACGGATGGTGGCGGAAGCGGGAGCGGACGCGGGCGTCACTTGTCATTAGCAAATTCTTGGCTTGTCGACGGCACGCGCCCCTAACGAGTTTCTTGCTAACGACGTGCTAACTTGATACACCACAGGGTTGCCAGAATCAAATTTTTAAAATTGGCACTGTACTGTAATCTTGTACGGTCCTGTTAATTAGACAACCCTCTTGCAATTGATGTTTCTTAGAAAGGTAACAAACATATTATAATTGCTGTTTTAGCATATTACAATATCAGTGGACATTAAAGTTGCCAGTGAATATGTACTCTTTGAAGGAAAAAAAATATATTAACAAATCGATTATACAATATTACTAAGTATATTACTCAGTATGTTTCGAAAATTATTGAGTGTTTGGAAAAATTATAAATATTTTTTACTCATCTATTTAGGATAGTCAGCACCATGGATTTAAATATAACAAAATCTGTTGGTGTAATTTATGACTATAAATTTATTTAATTGGTTTTATTGTGCAACATTATACAACTTAAGAATCATGAAAACCACAAGAAACAAGCAAAGCCGTTTCATTACTAATTAATTGATTTAGCGATATCCCGTAAAAATTTCCTCGAACCTTCCAACCTTTAAAGGTCCACGTGCAAACACGAATTCCGAAGCAACAAGTTAGAGATCTCTCCCGGACGTCTCGGTTTCATTGAGAGCCATCCGTCTCCGAGCCGATCGGCGCCCTACTCCAGCCACTTACACTGAGCATTTTATACCAACATTCAATTTAGAAATCTATTAAATCTAAAAGCATTTCGGAAAGTTCTTACAAAGATGCGCAGATGACTAATATTTTATCTTCATCTATTTCTATTGAAATCGCGAATAATATTGTAGTACGACTATTATTTTTGATTAGTTAGTACTTAATGAAATATCAAACACATGCCTGTTCATTATATCGAATATAGTAGATACTGCTTGGAAACAAAAACCCTAGTTTTATTTTACCGATGTGAAGGTAATGTTTTATACATTTAAATCTGCATGTTGTACATTAATTTGTGTCTCGTCTTTGTTCATGAAAATGAATCGGCCTTTTTCTTAACAACAGTATCCCCAAGCGTTGCAACAGTTATCCTTTCTCTAACGATCTCGCAAAGGTTTAAAATTATGTTGCTCACAATACAACAGCACACTCAGAACGGTGCTACTCGAGACGTTCCCTTAATGAATAAAATAACACGTCAAGATACAGTCTTCATCTTAAATTAATGAGGATTCAGCGACGTATTCAATTTTACACGTAACGAACGCAAATAAACTTCGACTAGGACCCGTTGTGAGAGCAAGCGCCAACTTTCCCATTTATTAAACTCCTGCTATACATACACTCGTTAATTAATACGGGCATGAAAGGAAACCTAAAAGTTCCATCCGATTAGAAATTCTTTAAACTTGTAAAGTATCAAATGAAATCAAAGATCGTAACTGACCCTCAAGTTTCCTAAACTTAATTAAAGTTACAATATTTACGGTCGAATAAATAAAACGTATTCACATATGTTAATGTGTTAAGGCATAATTAATGGACTCTATTCAAGAGGGTGTGCGTTAAAAGTGATTAAAGAACATGTTTCGACATGTTCCAAGGCTTATTAACTAATTAGTGTCAATTCTATGTTTTGTTTTATAAACTACTTAATTTGAAAGCGTTGATTGTATTGCCACTTATTTACAATATATTACTAAAATACACATAATAATAATTACTCTACAGGGTGGGTGATTGCGAAGCTTAAGTCAGAAGTTTGAGTGTAAATTAACCAACTTACCTTCCATCAAATAACTAATTGACTTATTGAAGCTGTCAATTGAAATGTTTTAGTCATTATTATATAATAGTTTTTGATTTGAGAATACCCTTATAAAGAAGGCGAATTTTATTAATTTCAACACGAATATGGGTTGCTAATACAATTGAGTTTCGTCCTGCATTATGGTACTGGAAATTACTATAAAACCTTAAAAGCCACTGTGTATTCCCATTTGAGTGAACATAAGTTGTAGTCTTGGATAAAATCGCAACCAAATAAAATGATGATGGACAATACCCCGTCTACTTAGCCAGAGGTCCCGGGTTCGAATCCCGGTAAGGTCAGATATTTGTATGATGGGGTACTTATATTTGTTCACGAGTCATGGATGTTTGTAAGTTTATGTAGAAAAAGTTTCTTCGCATTTTATATGATTATTTTCTATTAATGTGTTTATATGTAAAGCAGGAGAACTTGTATTCTTAACATCTATGCTGTCTACATAACGCTAACTCTTAAGGTTCATAATACATGAATAGTTTGGGTAATAATATGGTAGATACGCATGAGTATACACTAACTGTACTCATCGTATATCCGTAAGCTTATATCTGTCACTCTATCTGTATTAATTGTCGAGTAAGTTATATTATTATGTCGAGTATTACATTTTTTATTAGCGTGGCCGTTGTGTCTATTAGTTCTAATTGAATACTGGAATTAATCTAGAAGTACAGTGTGAAGCCTTAATCGATCAAATATGAAATTAAGGTTCCCTCAATCAAATATTTACCGTCGGTGTCTCTCCATTAAGCATTTTTGGCGGGTTTTATCCGTGTTTCTTGTACAGCATGTTGTGCCGTGTTCCCGCGAGCGGCCAACACAAATAGATTCACACTGTATGTTTGTCTTGGCTCGGTTTAATTAATTTTACCTTCATACGCCGATACTGTTTGTCGGGCGCTCCTTAATTGAAAACGGCTCTTACCGGAGTTAATGAAACGAAATCCTATTTGCTCCGAATGATTGAAGTGAATTTATCTTTTAAGACTTTCAAATTTATCTTAAACCTGTTCCCAATGCTCGGCATTAAATTATTTGAAATCGCATAAGAAGAGCTGGGTAATTAAATTTTGATTGCTTTTACTGGGATTGTTATAAACGATTTATTAATATTGGGTGGATCGTAAATAATGGCTGCGTCCGCGTCGCTAATAGCGATTGCAATAATGAGTCATTAAGTATTAAACGTGGCCATTAATGTTACAGCTGCAAGTAGGCTGCAGTCAGAATGAAGGGCGAAACAGGCACGTTCGCCTTCATTTGCTCTTATTTATTACATAAAAATATATATTTCAAGCCAGATTTATTGCGTTAGTAATGTTACTTACAACCATTGCCTTATATTTAGGATGAGTAATAAGAAACCACACCTTTGAATAGTATCAACTGGTCCCAATTTGTCTTCCCTTAAGAATTACTACATATATCATTTACTACTCTATGCGCTATGCTCCTACCTTGCTGTAGCTGACGCCATTATCCACGTGCTCACTTAATTTATCATACAGAACTGAACCCTAATTACACTTATTTATCGTAATAAACATCCCATGATATTTATTAGATACTTACACATAGACATGTCACCAAGTGACAAAAAATAAAATATCCCTAGTAAGCTAGCAATGTACAGTATACATGTATAGTAAGTAACTGCCAATTGAAGTGCATAGTAATTATCTATGGATTTGAGCAATTACAGTATTTTTTTGTATACTATCTTGCGCACATTATGCAGTTTTTATAATTTATTTGCGTATTTTACATCATTATCTGAATTAAAAATAAATACATAATATATGTTGTTTCTCCATCAATTAATATAAGAAACGATTAATGCCAAAACCATTTCTATAGCAGCTACACCACCTAAAAACAAATTTCAATAAAAAAGTACTTACGTAAATACTAGTAAGAGTTGAAACCCTTGTTTACTGCTGAAATAAATCGTGTTGAAACACAACACGTTCCGATTTTTATTCTGCGAAATTTCTCTTATAATCCATACCATAAATATGGCGAACGTGATATGTATCGATAAAATCTTCAATTGTAAACCGCTAACAATTTTACAGCACATTTAATAAAAATACTAATTATTGGCTATATACAAATTTTGATTATTATTATATCATATTTATTGCGGCCAAAAATATGCTATTTTTACAGTGATTATAAATACTATTTCATTACTACCTTTCCAATAATCTTAAAAGAAAGTAAATATTTTTATTTTTCTTCTTTAAATAATTAATGTTTAATAAATTTTTAAATGTTTAGCAAACAAATGCGATAGACGAATTTAAGTGAAATTATTGTATTTTTTTTTCTAGAATGTTCGGTACGGGCGGTGCGTGTGCAGCATGCGGTCAAGCGATACCGGCGAGTGAGTTTGTCATGAGGACGAACGCGCCTCAGCAGCCGTTACACGTCTTCCACATAAAGTGCTTTGCATGCTCCAAATGTGGGTCACACCTAATGCAAGGTGATAGGTCAGTACTAAGAATATTAAATTATTTATTCAATAAAAAATAAGTTTTGTTTACGTTTACTTCATATTCTGAATATAATTCAATGATTGTATTAAAATTACTTTTAACCAAATTATCAAATTTTATTTTCCAATTATTTATTTGTGCTCAAAATTAGGAGTTAATTTCCTTTTTATCTACTATATTCGTTAGAGGAACTATTATTAGAAAGTTTGCGTCTGCCCTGCAGGTATTACATGCTCGCTGGCTCGCTAGTCTGCGAGCAGGACTGGCAAAAGCTGATGAAGAGCGCGAACGCGGGGTCAGGACCAACTGCGCCCGTGCGTAAAGGCAAAGTGGGCCGCCCTCGTCGATCGCGTGAATGAGCGCCGCCCTGTCCTGCCCCTGCGCAGCACCGCTCGCATAGGGACTATGAGGAGGTATGTATTTTTTATTAGAAAATATTTCGGTATGGTTTATCCCGATTCGATCAATCTAAATTCGTTATTCCTTGGAACTTTCGGATCTTGCACCATTAAAGCCGCATTGATCCAGCGTGGTGATGCTTGGGTAAAAATTTCTGTGCATATTTCTAAAGAAATATTTACTTTCAAATTAAA
Source organism: Acentria ephemerella (assembly GCA_943193645.1). Taxonomy (NCBI): domain Eukaryota; kingdom Metazoa; phylum Arthropoda; class Insecta; order Lepidoptera; family Crambidae; genus Acentria; species Acentria ephemerella. The sequence goes on along the minus strand of OW971875.1, from coordinate 4,284,603 downwards.
ATTTGAAAGTAAATAAAGAGGCTTTCAATTATTGTGTCAAGTTTTGAACATTGGCAGTTTTAATTGTGAAATATTATTTCGAACTACGGTCTAGTGCTGTCTTTGTAGATTAAAGGAAATCGGCATTATCAAGTCATCAAGTGCTTGTGCGAGTAACAATATATTTTTGACATGAATAACTAGTATAGGTATCCTGTAAGACCTGGTTTTATTTTATCCTACAATGATAAAGCATAAATTAAATTGTGAATACTCCTACAACACCATTATATAGCTGGACCAAATAAGCTTCAATAGGAACCTGCTTATGATTGTATAACCAATAAAACGCATTATCTTCGGAAAAATCAATTATTGGTTTTCAATAATGAAGCATCGTATCGTCAGATTATAATATCCATTGTGAGCACAATGAACAGTCAATTTTACTAAAACTCAGAGATAACTAATTCGTTCTCCTCGATTCACTATGCTTCGATCTGAAGCATAACAAAAATTTGACGAGCTTAAATCGATAGGTTTTACAATCGATTGATTTATTTAAAACGATTAATATTATAGCGTAAGTGCGTACATTCCTTCTTTAGAACTACTGCGTTTGCGCCAGCCACAGCAATGTATTAAAAACATCTACATGTTCAAAATATTTTTACATATATTTAAATAAATATTCATATGTCCTATGCGAGCTGTCGACCAGAACAAGCTTTAGTTATTTAATTACATCAATACAAAACTACTATACATATTTTCATGAAAGAAAAAAAATTGCCACCAAAAATCTTTATGTAGGAATAATCACACAGTCTTCGAGGTAAAATTTTTTTTTTAAAATAATAACTATATTATATCTTTATTAGAAAAATTAACGATATATAACTGAATGAGCTATACGACCCACTGCTGGGTACAGCATTTCCTATGTTTAAAGTAGAAAGGCTGTTGACGATGATGATTATATCAATGTAGTGTAGAAGAAATAAGTCATTACTGACAGCTAAATCTACTCGTATAAGAAAACATGGATTCGAACAATACTCTATAATTGTAATTGCCTTGCGTTCGTAATTATAATCGTCTGACACGTAACAATTTAGAATCAATTAATGCATTCTCTTTGAACAGTAATTATGTAATCAACAATTCTGGAGCGTCGTTCTGTTATCAACGCATACCTTTAAGTATAAACTCGTTTATGAGACGTGTGAACACCGCAAAGAAGAGCGAAGAAATGCAATTAAGCTGCTCAATGAATATCACACAGGCTTCGTTTATACGCGGCTTGTTCATACGGAAGAGGCTACTTTAGTCCACGTATCCCTTTTTAGAACTGCTGCACCAGCTATTGTTTGATAAACTTTCACAAGCACAGCTAATGATGTTTATAAACGGTTTAAAGCAAATTTCTAATTGTACTTGTCTTGTTGTAGGGTAGTTTATAGAGTTAATTATCTGTTCTCGGCGACCGCTGCCGCCGCAGCGCCGCGGGCTCTGCGCTGGACTTGCTTACGGCGTTAACAAAATGCGCTAACCAGTTTCCAAGTTTAAACATCCCCAAACTTATTTCGGTAACTCATAAAACTATTGTCCAGTGTTGCTAATGGATAGACAATTTTGATAGCTCTTTCTCTCGTAGGTGTATTTTGTATTACGTATTATCTTAATCATTTATTCCAACCCCATAATTCAATCCCTAATAAATTTTGCGTTTGTATCCTAAAGTTTGATTGTAAAGTGGCGACAGTAAAAGTTGCAAACACACAAAGGGTGTCAGTTACATAACGAGCGCCCCTAAAAACTTAACAGTTAACTATAACTACAAAGAGGCGCTAGATATTCGCGGCGTGGTCAAAGGCGGATGTTAATTGGAAAGCACCTGGAAATGACAGCGCTTTATAGCGGGAGTGTTTGGCGTAAAAATCAAGTTCAAATAGCCTCAAAGACTTGACCGTTCGCCCGGCGGCTTTGTAATACGATTACTCAGACTTGTCGAAAGTTAATTAAATAACGTTTTTCCAAATTACCTGCCGGGTCTGAGATCAAAGTGGCTCGCTCGCGATCTCCACACAAAGGCATGGCTGCGGGCGAGGTCCAGCTTCTGATCTCGAACTGCATGCGACGGACAGGTGGTCTTCAACTCTTTGTCGATTGTTTAGCACCTTCGACTCTTGCGGAAAACTTATCGAGCTCTTTCACTTTGTCATTACTCGAGCACGACTTACGTATAATAAATATATTTCGTCTACAAAATCTAAAAAAATTCCAGTTCTTATTTATGTTGCTCACGGTAGGTTTTAACAACATTTATTAAATATTAATGTTGACACACAATTAAATTCTTGTGTAGGGCCAACATTCAACCTTGAAACTTTCATATAATAAAATAACTTTAAAACAATGGAAATTAAAAAGAAACATATTTCTTACCAATATGCGTTGCCTCCTTATCCTCGAAGTCTTCGTTTTATGTGACAGGGTGTTATGATCGATGTCTTTGCTCCATTGTCTATGGCCTTCGCTTGCAACACGCGAACTCGAGGTCGAATCAGAAGCCTGCACGACATACCCCACGCAGTAATTACCCAAAACCAATCATATGTATGTAAACATAGAGATTATTATTAAACAACACCGTGACGATTCGTTAACATTCGTTAGCATAAGCGTAGAATAATAAATTGCATTGTCTTATGTAAATTATGTTTCATCAGTAGCTTTTGCTTAGAATATAGGTCTTGTATACATATCTAGCAAGTACTCGTAAAATATTGTTTAAATGATGAAAAGTTAACTAAGTTAAGTCTGTGATAAGTCATAGAAGATATGTGACTTAAGGCTGATATATCACAGACGATAGTTCGAATCTATAGAAAATCTGTCCAAATTATAATTGCTCTTCACTCGCTATATGTTTTGAATATGATAACTTTTCTAGTCATTAAAATCTTGAAAACCAAATAACAATATTTAATATACCTAATTTGGTTTTACTAGTTCTCAAGTTGTCTGAGACGTCCGGTGCCTTTCAACCAGAAGTATCCATTTAACACAGTCATTACAGTCACGGTCATTCAATCAAGGGGCTTTTGTTCCATTTTGTATTATTTTACACCAGAACAAGGTTGTTTACATTAAATTTAATCTTTACTTTAATGTCGCTGTAGTTGAGCGTGACGATAGGCGCCCTTCTCGCTCGGCCATTGAACTTAAAACGTGGCGTGCACCTAATCATTCCCACACTAATTAAGTAGGTACCTACCTATAAGATTCGCCGAATTTAAGACCCAAATAGGTACTTTTTTTACATCAACTCGGTTAATTATACCGCGAGCGGCGATGGTGTAATGATTTTAATTAACACTTAATAGAAACATGATGTTCTGGGAGGTCACGTTATGTTTATATAGGGGTTGATTAATGACGTTAATTAGTATTGCTTTGATGAAGTGGTCAGAAGACAGCCCGCCTTCGTACTTAGAAACCCAGGTTCGAATATTGGTCGGGCAAGGTAGTCGAATATAACTACATTTTAAGAAAACCTTTTCGCGATCTTCCTTTGGTTTGGGTACGGCCTTCCGATGACTATTTGAGTGTCTTTTAACAGACGATGGCAGATTTAATTTTTAGAACTCTAAATATACGGTTTGACTAAGTGGTCACTACCCCTGTCATCTTGGCCAGAGGGCCTAGGTTCGAATTCCAGTGGGGGTAGATATTTGAATGATGAGATTAGTATCTATCATTTAGTATCCTCTTTCGCGTTGCATGTTTATTGAGTATATTTGTGATATTTTTTACACATTTCTATCTATATTTCTCCGTAATCTAGTATCCATAACACATACACATAATGACGCTTTGTTTGGGCATAATAGGTGTAAGTTTGAGAGGTATTATCATTGCGTAGATTGACTTGCGAATCTACAGAATCGTACCTGTCGGTTGTAGTCTGGCAATGAGAAGACCTTCTAATAATTACGTAGCTCTAGCTAAGCAACGTTCGACAATATGTAGACCAGAGCAAGGTATACGACTCATTAAGCCGAAGTCTTGCATATAGATTTTAAAAAGTTACTTTACTTATGACTTTGTATATATTTTAACTTCATACCATAAAATACATATCAATTATAAGGCTACCTTTACCTGAACTTCGAAATAAAGCTAAAAACTAGTAAAACTATGATATTTAAAATAAATTAGAAAACGGTGCTAAACTCTCATTCGCCCCCCGATGGAAAGCGGGTACCAAAGCTTATAACCGCTTGTAGTGCGGTCGGCGCTAGCCTTAGCTGATTAACACTTAATGATTGTCACACCAAGTATTGTGTCAAAATATTATCATCGACATCTCATATACATCTTATTGTAAGACCATTACTCACGGAAGAAGCACACTAAGAAATCAAAACATAACACCATTACCATCACCCGGGTCCAATACGGGCGGTTGCCTTATCAACCAGGACTAACGGCTTAACATGGGTTCCAAAGCACAGAGAAATTCGGGATAATAATTTTTGACTGATCCGTCCAGGGACCTTTCGTAATCGAGACAAGAGCCAACCACTGTGCCAATGAGCTCCTTTATGTTACAAGTATAGTTGTAACGATTTCTGTATACCTACTCGATCGTTGATGTGACATTGTAATAAGTACTTTAATACTGTGTTAATAAATTTTGTGTTAATCTACTCCTGAGGCTGTCTACATGTACTACTCACGCCTTGCCTTTTATAATTTAATTAAAAATAATTAGTTTTAATAAAAGCCATTCGCCGGTGGCACAGAAGTAAGTGGTCAGGGCATTGAAGTAACTTAGTAACACATAATTAAGCTTTTGATTAAGCATAATAATCACTACCTACATGACCGCAATTATTTGCAACAACAATGTAACAAAATTAATTGGAATATGAAACCAGTGGCTTACTCGACTGTTGAGTCGTTTTTAATATATCATATTTATGGAATAAATGTTTTTGCTCTTAGCTTCCAATTACGATCCTCATTAAAATTATTTTACTTGTAAAAACTAGACTTGATTGTTTCTACGGATTCCTTCTTCGTACATCATTTTTTTATTCGCTTGAAAACCGTCCAGTCAGTACTATAATTATTATACGTAGTGATAGGATAGTACTAAAAGTCTGTCATTTTCTGAGAAATATTGACTACATTTAACCACACCTATTTTACTGTAGGAAAATTAATGAAGTGTGGTGGGATCCGTCTAATCTATGAGAGTAAAGTTTCAATATTTATTTTTTCTCACACTCATACTTAGTATTTATTTATTAACCCAAAGTAAGCATCAACAAGATATTGTATCACAAAAAGGAGGTAACAGAGAAAAATAGATATATGTATATAAATATCAGAAATATATATATTATTCCTGAAAAAATACACTTACTAATTATACAATCAATTCCACCCTGGACTGAACCAGTCGACCAGAGAGCCGTCTTTTTTTTACTTCTTAAACCTTATCTCTAAGTGACTTTTTGATATTGCTGGTGTTTATACTAGACAGTTCCGACTTACTCTCAGGTCGTCCCCATGCTTATCTGGCATTCTGAATTTCACAAACGAAACAATGCGAACAGTGATATAGACAAACCCTTTCTCGGTGGACATCACTCTAAGAAGTATCTTAACTATGGCAAAAGAAGGCTTGGCAACTGGATTCATATGCTCTTAAATTAGAATATGAAAAAGACCTTTTTAAACGTTCGAGGTTCTTAATTCTACTGTATGTTTTTTTGTAACGCGATTTCTCTGTCAACCTATTTTTAAATTTATTTTTCTACTCGACGAAAAGAGGTTTTCAGTTTGACTGTATTGTTTTCAAATATTTCAGCTTGTGTCTTTGCAAGAATAAATCATCATTCACAATTTATGTACATGCTAATTTCTTAAAAATATTTTAATTAATATAAAATAATAACCTATCCGTAGCAACGCCAATTATGCTCAGTAACGAGTTTACGTAATTAAATCTATGGCCCTCATTATTTTCTTGATACATGCGACTCTAATTGGTGTATTACAAAGGCCAATTAGGAATACTTCGAATATTAATAGAAATAATACCCAGCTTACTATGGAAACGAGTATCTAAGGCATTTTAGACTTAATTAATTAAATTAATTGGCAGCACCAATAATCTGTACAGGGCTAGCGAAGGTACACCTGTGTTGCGATTTAATAATGGATTTGATCACGAAAATGACCTTACCTTTAATTAACTTTATTTTATACTTAATTAAAGTATCCGATATTTCGATCCCTGATTGGAGCAAGAACTTGCTGCATACATATCTATTATTTATTACTGTACTTTCCTATTCAAGAACAAATAAAAAATAAAAAATAAAGAAGACAAAGGTTTTGAGACTTTTGACAGACATGTGTAACGTTAGATCACTTCTTGCAGTATAGACAGCATTCAAATAATAATGAACAAAAATATACAAGTTATGTTACAATATCATATAAATAATTTTTATTGCACAAAAATAATAAAAATACAAAAACATTACAAGAAATCATAATAGCTAATAATAACATAACGTAACGTATACGTATATTTACATACAATAAAATTTAATAAAGCGTATTTTAACTAAAATTACTAAATCTAGTACTATGAAACACACAGAGACCTTCTGCTTTGTATCTTCAGGGTCTTCACAAGACGTAGCCAAATTGTTACATAGCCTTAGAAAAGATAATCGTTGCAACCAACACAAGGCAGACCGGTTCAAACAAAGTGTGTCAAGAAATTAGTGTTTAATTTATTCATTGGGGTCCGGTCGTATCTCGTTTGGTTATTGTGGCGGTTAAGGCGTCAGGGCTCAGGAATTAATCACGTCGTGACACTAAGCGTAGTGTACACTGCGCAAGTGGTCGCTACAAACTCTACAAAGTACGGGGACATCGGCCATAAAGTATTGCAGGTCTAAGACATTGTGTCGCAGTTTATAGTGAATCCGATTTCTCCATGTCTTGTCACTCACCAAAGTAAACCTTGTCACGATAATAATTAGTTTATAAGTAATTTACTTCGAAATTTCGAGAGATATTTTCTTATTCCAGTTTTTACTTTTTATTGCCTACTTGATATAAAATAAATTAAGTATTACGATGCCAATGTATATTGTAGTCTCGCCTTAAGGCTCTCATATCGAGCACACTCGGAACTAGACTTTACTACCTTTGGTTAAATATGCATGCGCATATTGCTATCTGATGTTTTTACAGTGAATGAACTTCATCGTATTTTATTATTATCTAAAATTAAATAGACCTTACCTTTGAACAGATAATTTGAGGAAGTAATCAGCATTACGCCACTTAAGATGTATTAAACATATAGGTAGCATTAATTTTATAGAAGAATCATGAAAACTTTTTAAAATGTCTTACGTAGTGCTATAAAAACGTGTCAACGAAGAGAGAAAACTTTAATTAGCGCTAGTCGTTCACATGTAGAGACAACTTACGCCGCAATCTCTAATTTAAAATTAATATCATGGCGCTGGTGGAAAATTTGAAAAGTTTGAACGACATCGCCGGGCCTTCGCTACACGATTGCATTTTTATATGAGTAAGTCAGCCTCTTAGCTTATTAGGGAAGCCAGTTACTGGAGGTCAGTAGGATCTCTCTGCGGATATGGCTCGGCTTCTGAGCGAGTGCGCCCAACTTAATTAGATAAATGCATAAGTTGTTTGGTCGTTTGTCTGTTTTGGAGAACGACGCCAGTACAATAAACCAAATTTTCTTCAATGTGCCTAGATCAGGCCTTCCTCGGATTGAAAGCACCGTCAATGTACCGTTAAATTTGAAATCGCGTAATTTAGGCCAGCGGCGATGCACTTATGCAACGGGACATACGACAAAGGACATCCTCCTACAATGGCTCCATTAAAATAATGCAAGTAAATGAGGATTTGCGGAGACGAGACCACCGAATCCGCTCGCGTCCGCCCTGCTCGGTGGCTCCCTGACAATGCTCGCAGCCTCTCCGACGCTTGAAACACTATACGAACATGTTTCATTAGCTAAGTGAGAGGCTTTTGGTGGGCAAATCTGTGTAATGCAGCTAGCTAGACGCAGAGGCGCTTTTACTTAAACGCCGTAATTAAAACGTCCCCTACCGACTAAAGGCGTAGTTTTAAACTCAGTTCTACTTGTTTTCAGTGGACATTTAAGTTTAAGTGACGTAGTTTAGAAACACGCGTCAAAACAATTGAGCTGCTTAATTAGCTTAATATTATTTTTGTTTCTAAAAACTCTCGTATGTTTAACTGGTTTTCATCTTCACTTTATCAGCACTTTATTATACCTCATAATAAAGTGCTCTAAAATTCATTCATCTGCTTACAAATATAAGCATCGAGGTTACGTGCATTTACGTTGCATGTTTGCGTGGGGTTTCGTCGCCCGCATTTAATAACTTTATTGATAGCTAACGAGTAAAATTGATCGGCATTAACGATCTTAATCGAATCGCGGCTGGCATCGATTCATTGCGTGTCGATGCCCCGATCTCGAGTTAATTTAATTGAAACCGAGTTGAGTAATTAATTAGTGGCGAATGAGGGCTCTCAGCCGGATGAAGCGAGCCGGCACCGCTGTTTACAGCGCTCATACATATTGAGTGAGCGACGGCGACAAGATGCGAGGCGGGCCGATAAGGCGCAACGTCTTCAGGCAAATTCTCTGACCTCGAAATTTTTCGATAACCGTATTATTAAACAATTTAGTATAAAAAGGTCTATTACACCAGTTTATAAACTATAATATTAAACATTTTGACAAAAATGTTTTACCTTACAGCTATATCTAATATCTCGGACTGTTCAAGATTAAAGTTAATAAATTCCCAATTTAACTAAACCGTAAAATGACAAGCCACTCATTAGTACTTTTTTATTTTTAAATGAATATATATAATCGATATTAGTCCTCGTCTCATTAAAATACATGACATTCAAGATTCCTATCAAAATATGTTCGTCAGTGTAACGACTCAATTATATTTTATAATTAAGTCTTACGATACGTTAAAAGTAGAAAATGTTTTAGTATTGCCACCTCGTATGATCGATTCAGCTGAGACCACCTTACATAAGTTAACGTCACTTAATCCCGCTAAAACGCTAGGCGATCCGACATAATGAATATTTATTCTCCACAGAAGTACGCATACTTTTATGACGAATACATACATATTTTAGTGGCCGTCGTAATACCACTGATTACTTTCTTTAATTTTTCTGAAAACGCGCCCGAACCTAAGTGTATTAAAGCATTGGGAAGAGCAAACATTATATTGATGAAATATTAAAATATATGGGAAATGTAGTGCTTATAACAAATTTGATACTTGAAATGTATCAAAATAAATAAATAAAAAAAACTAAATGTGAAGTTTATTAATTAATGTTAGGTTTAATTAAATACAAAGTAACATTATTTGGTGTTGTTCCTTAAAACTAAACTTTGTCGACTATTTTTATCTGTATAGGTAATGGGAATAACGAGGTAATATTTATTTCCATTTTTCAATCAGTAACCGTAATAATAAATATATATTTTTATTAATAAGTAATATTAGTAAAACATAATAAATAATTAGTTTAACACAAGTCTAGCTTTACTATTTCCAAATGATGTTAAGTATGATAAACCTTATACAGGTCGTCTACTTCTTCCGCAACCGTCTCCACACACCCTCGGTCATGTGACACGCATATCGCCATAAAAAAAATAAGCGTTAATACAAGGCTTATTATATTTTCATAGTTTTAAATTACACCTAATTTCACTTTTATTAATTCTCAATACTGTATTTTACCAATATGTGAATATGGATGTCGTTTTATATTTAATGCGCCCCGTCCATTAGTCATATGAAACATGTGCCAATACAAATGATATGGAGGTTTATGAATGAATGACAGACGTTGGTGGGTGGGCGGAGTGAGCCGGGAGGGAACACTAATGGATTACATTCGCGCGAGTGAATTAGGATATTGTCGTACGATCTGTTCCGGTGCACTCCTTTATAGCTCTCCCTTTAATGCCAATGAGGAAGACGCACAAAATTGAATTGATTATAAAATATTTAGGTCTTGTAATTTCATACTATTGCTACTACAAGATATAAAAGCCTATCTAACATACGGTAGATTTCAAGAGAACACTTTGAATTTTTTAATAATCTTATCCGGCTGGATTATCTAAACTGTTTATAGATTACATAATTTTTGAAATGTCCATTTACTAATCTATATTTGCGGTAGTCACTATAAAAAATTTAAATTGATGGTAGTAGTCTTTTAGTAAAAGGATATTGGATATCGCACGGATATCTTAAGATCAAGATATTTTATTTACACGAATGTATTAAGCTCTTTATTTTACCTTCTCTCGTTAGTTTACTTTCTGTAGTATAAAATGATGATTTTGTCATACAATTAATTGAATAGTTAGAATTATTACAATCCCTTTTTACCAATATTAATAATATCTGTATTATATATTTTGGTGAACTGTTAATTTTCTTTTAATCGAACCCATTGTTTACCAGATGGGCGGTGAATCGATAATAGTTTTGAAACAAATTAATATTTTGTGTTCGGTCTGTTAAGGAAATCGATAACATCCAAGTTTATAAAAAGTAGGAGGATATTAAAACCGCAAAGTATATATTAATCTTAACGTTGAAATTAAAAGGAACTTCATATCAGAGAATTGAAATATCGTTGAATTATCCTACAATTATAGCTTATCTGTTTTCGTTCAGGTGTAGGTAAAATGCTTTTTATACTCGATAATAGCTTATTTTTATTGCTAACCCTACATTTATCATGGTAAAATTCTTATTAACTCAACCGCGCTTAATAGTTTATTACAATCGACAAATTAATTGATTAAAACAACACACGCCATAAACTTATTGGTTCCACAAATCGTGACTACGTTTTTATAATAGTTTTTTCAAAATATAATTAACTATAAAATTAAATGAGATTATATGTGCTATTTTTTAATTAATTATTAACATGTGTTGATCTTCGCTTGGAACGTGAATCTGGGTATAACTTTACACTCCGCGCAAAGAGATTTGTGACTCGTTTCTTTATGGCACGCCCAGATCGAGGAAATCTTTAATTACTCTTTCTCATAATTTCTCATAATCGCGTCTTTGGAGCTGGCAAAGTGGAGGTGGCAATTGTTTTGTCGTATACTACACTAGCTATCTTCGCATATACATTATTTATTAATTCCATTTCTGTTTTCTGGTGTGGTTGATCTATTTGCTGTTGTATTTATATATTAAAATACTGAGTTTCTGAGGACATTATGAATTTGATTTTCTGAACTTTATAAGAATATTGAAATGATTTCATCTCCATATCCAAATGAATAGTTTTTTATCTTTACCAACGGAATTTTGGGCGCAAAATATTATTATAAACGTCTTACAACAATACCAAAAATGTTCTTATTTAAAAAAACAATCTCTCATTGACTTACACGCCACTATCTATGAGACAGGACTGACTGAGACTCGCATAGCGGCTGATAATAATATCACTAAGAATACCATTTAAGGCCCAAGGTAACTCGACTATCATTAATCATCATATCAGCCGAGAGACGTCCACTGCTAGACATAGGCCTCCCCCAAGGATCTCCAAGCCGATCGATTCTGTTCGCTGTTCGCATCCAGCAGCATCCTGCGACCTTTACCAGTTCCACCTTGTGGGAGGCCTATCAACGCTGCGTCGCCCAATACAGGGCCGACACTCAAGATCCTTTCCGTACCAACGGACATAAGTCCTCGTTGCAATGTGTCCTGCCCAATGCCACTTCATACTCGCAATTCTTTGGGCTACGTCGGTGACCCTAGTTCTCTTGCAGATCTGTTCACTGATTTGATCACGTAGAGAGACTTCGAGCATAGCCCTCTCCATTGCCTTACTACAGTGCCTATTATTTAGCCACATAATCAAAATTCAAGTTAATTATAGTCCCTTTCTTATACAAAATTAGAGATAAATATATCACATTCTCACATTTTGTATAGGAAAGGGAAAGTAAAATTAGAACTGTCACAGATAACTTAAATTCATTTGAACAAACAATTGATATTTAGATGTACGTTTTAATTAACGTATGTTAGGAGTTTCTAAACATACATTTAAAGACGTTTAATCGAATTGAAAAATATATACACCTTTTTTAAATGTCTCGTGAGCTGTCCTTATTGCAATCATATCGAAAGAATGGGATGTACTGAAATTATATTCAGAATGTATAATTACTTCAGAATCGGCAATCAGAGTGGAATGACCTGGGTTCTGCCGGTATTATAAACCTGGGAATGCTTTGGTGAATTACTCAGAACTCTTTCGCGTAGGGCAGTGAATTTTACGGAGAATTTTAGTTCCCAGTTAGGATCCGGTGCTGAGAGAGTCCCACTCACTCTCGCTGCTTAGCCAGGGGCAAGTAGTTCCGGAATCGGATTTCCGTCCCAGAAACAAGGCATTCTAAATCTAAGTATCGGTAAAGTGGTGGTTAGAATAAAACTATCAACTGCATTGAAATAAATCCGAGTCAGATCAAGCGCAGACATAATTATCTTAAGGTAAACAACTTTCCGTTTCAAATTACAATCATTGGCACTCGGAGCTATTTAAGAATCAAATTAGCTTAAGAGCTTCTAAAAATGTTGCCTCATAAAGTTAATATATGAAAACAACAAGCTACCTACTAAATTAGTGTTTATATAAATAAATAAACGAAGAGAGAGTGGACGGCGGCATAAAGTAACGTTATAAGTGATAAACTTTCGTTGAAAATCAAGAGTTAAGCAATACATCCGGTTTTGCTTCGGGAAAACTTTCACTTTCGTATGGATACATAATTATAAGTGATACTTGTCCTCATTAATTAATTATTTTATACGAGGGTGTAAATTTCTTGGTATGGAAAAAATCAATTGACGAGATCCAAGTGTACCTTACAAACCGCAGGAACAAACCCTTAAAAGTAAAACTAAAGCGCCATTTACACGGAGAGAGTTTATCGCACGTTTTAAGGCGAGAATCGTATGTTATTATCGTAAGCGATAATCTCCAGGCGATTATCGCTTTCAAATAGTTTACATTCACCCAAAAAAACAAAAACTCGCATACGAGTATGTCATACGATATTCGTAAGGCAATTATCGCCAAGCGTTCTGTTTACACTACGGCAGAAATTGCAATGAGATATTCACCTACGATTTCTCGACATGTCTAAACATGATCTCGTATGACATTTTTTCAAGTCCATGCGAGTATCGTACAAATCGGGTTGAACTGATTTGAAGGCGACAATTGCCATTCGAGTTCAGTGATTAGCGCGGTAATTTTGACACCAAAAACATTTAAATTTGGATCTGCCGACAATATTTCTGATGACTTTAAAATGTTATTTCCAATTTTGTACGAGCAGCTATAGCTTGACGCATATGTCTTTTTTTGTATAGAAGTTCCAACTTTTTCAAGTAAATATGAAAACTGTGATTATGTGATACGAAACATAACTTTAAATATCTCTTCATCTTGTAGTTGTAATTCAAGGCTCAAAGTATTAGATGCTCCTAAAATGTTTCTTCTTTCTATCCATTTTTTAACCCAACATCTTTTTTTACGCTTTCTTTTATTTAATTCTTGTCTTAGATGAGCAGAAATAATTAAAACACCCTCACGCACTGCACACGCATGAGAGCGACTGACTAAACTCGAAATACGATTCGTGCTTTCAAATTTTGTTTACACGGAGACATTCAATATTCAAAGACGATGCGATTATCGCCCTTCGACGTACGATATCGTACATATAGTTTACATGATGATATTTATTTTCTTTCTTTCGATAATCGTATCTTCGAGGCGAGAAACTCTCTCCGTGTAAATGAGGCTTTAGTTTGGGAAAATTCGGCTGCGTTCTTGTGAAAAGTCTCTAATGAGAGACGTGGACAATGGCTCGCAAAATATGAAGTGAAAAATATCTTAATTCATCTTCTCCATATAGTATTAATGAAGTAGGTATTATGAATGAATCAAATTTGGTTCTATCATACATAATTTTTAATTTCTTAAAGTCATAAATGTTAAATAAATTCAAATTTGAAGTGAAGAAATTAAAACTTAAAGACTTATAGTTGAGACCATACGATGTAGATAATACTATTTAAAACTAATACATAATACCAAATCAGTCTACTATAAATAGTCCCTAAACATCTACTCTCTACTCTACTCGCTCATAGTACAAGTTAAACGAAAAGATGAATATCTGTTAACAAAAATAGGTATATTATAATAAAATAGGTGATGCCACTAATAGAAACAGAACACCAGAATAGCAAAGAATATTATAAATTATTAGATAATACACTAAGTATTACCAACATCATCATAAGTAAATTTGTACTTTTAGTTATGTCTTAATTTTGATTTATTGTTGCTTTTAGGTAGTTACGAATACAACAAAGATATTTAAACCTAGTTTATTTAAACATACAGATTTAAGTATCTACGCAAAAATAAACCATTCCCAAATATAGACATATTGTAAAAGAGATACGATATTGCATGATATGGAAACGAACCACGGCAGGCAGTGCCAAACTGTGCCCGCGTCGGTACAAGGGTTTCAACTTATCAATTACAGCGTTCGCTACTTACCGCGCGGAAAGGGCAAATTGATTTAATGTAACCAGAGTGCTTTGACGAATATTATTAACGTCTTTTTGCACCCTCCTTTTGTGGAGGCGTAATGCTCGCTTTGTTCTTTCACGTGGTTCTGTCTTACATCGAATCACACTTATCTAAAATCCTTAAGAGTGGCTTAAGATTGAGATCGATGTACGGTGCTCCTAATTGCCTCCGCCCCTTTATTCCGTAGAAACGATAGATTGTTCTTAGTTACCCCTAATTGAGTGGATAAAAAATGAATGCAATTTTTCATTAATTTTTACCACAATTTATGTGGCTCAATTATTTTTATAGCAATAAAATCATGAGGGAAATAAATTTGATGTTGGCTGCGGTGATTGGTGTAATCGCTGATTGCAAAGTACCCTTCTACCACAAAAGCGAAAGTAAATTGGAAAATAGAATTAAAAGCGATCTCTTTAGAGCAATTATAACCGTTTTTCTCAAGCCCTTAGCTTGTAACTTTAACCCACACGATCCAGTCCAGTAACATATATTATAATATTATATACACGCAGAGGTTTCCTTGATTTTGCGAAGCTCTGTTATAATACTTATTACTGTCGTGTCAAATTTTAAGACTTCTATTTTAATAGCGCTAAGTAGTATGATTCAATAAGTTCGTAAATATAATCATATTTACGAACTTATTGATTATAGACCGTTTATTCCGGTTTCGTTTAAACCAATCACGTTCGTATACTGCACCTAATGTTCTATGTGACCGACGACCGAAGTGAATCTAATGTCATTTATTCAATGTAAGGACTCGAGCCTTTAACATCATTAGCAATCTTTGTTATTATTTAATGAAACTAAATTATATCTTTTATGTTATTTCTATTAATATTTTGAAGTATGCCCAATACGAGATCAACAACCAATCAAAGAGGACTTGTCATAAATTGTATTAACACTTCTTCGTCAAAGCCGATATAATCGCACTGGCGACCGTTAATAAATACGTCGTACAAGTCCGCTCATTAGAGCACCATAATTCCTCATTAGTGGGCATGCTAATTAATGTGACGTTTACTGCGGGCCCAGCGCGTAACTCACTCCACGGGTTGTTCCCGCTTACAACATTCATTTGAAAAACGTTTAATACAATGTTTGCATGTCATTTAAAATTAAATTTGGTCAAGAAAGTAGCATCTTCTACTTCTAAATATATAGATTTTTTAAACACTATGAATTATATCAATATAATTTATTGTATAGAATTTGATTAAGATATTGATGAACTGAAACATGAGGAAACTCAGTGACATTAACACTATTTATCTTTGTTGGTCAGATGGAATTTGGTTGTATTGCTGTCGTATATAGTTTTTAAATATAAGTTACTTTTTAAATATCTTCCTGATGATTTTAACTACTGTTAATAAAAGTTAGTTTTTTGTTAATGTTTGTAATTATAGAAAGTGATAATTAAACTGGTGTTACGGTAATATTCTCAATTATGTGGGTAATACTAATTGGTCATAAAATTATAAAGCGTAATAATATACATTGTAGTATTTAAGTGACTATTTTTCTTGGAACAAATTAATATTCACATAAATCATTTGCAAAAAATATGTAGATAAGGCAACTTTAATTGGTTTACAAAAAGTTGCTTTTAAATTAGTTTCTAATTGGCAATTATTGTTGATATTTTTATGATTTTAGTTTTTAGTAAAAGTGAAGGTTCATTTACAAGAAAATTAAACTTTTCTTACAATAAGCGAGCATACTTATTTTAATGAGACTTTTACGAGTGCCCGCGCTCGTAACTCCCGCGGCAATCCATCGAACCGCAGACTGTTGCCCGTATGAACGTGACTAGATGTTTATGTATTAAATCTATTTAGATTTAGGCAATAAATTGAAATCTTTTACGTGAACTGTCACATTTGTTAATGAAATTAGATCAAAAATAATAATGGCCTAACGGAAACCACCCACCAAAGTTTTCTCTTCCGTGTTTTTAATTTCTTAGTTCTTAATAAATATTTATCGTTACCTATTTAGAAAACGTACAGTACAAGGACTTAATAAGTAAATATTATTAAAATAAAATTTTGTTTTTCCCTAAATACATCAATTATCTACAATCACCCGTTAGTTAGTTCGTTACATTGAGTTTTCCAGTTAATAATAAGTGCATAAAATTGCATTGTAAAGTTGTATCAGATGCATCTTTTTGGTAAAAGGAACCTGTGTGCCGTGGCGATGTGGAGGCGGCATATCGACACGTCCATCGGGGTTCATCGCTATAATTAAAGCAAGGCTAAAGTTGGCCCGCAGATCGTAATCGTGGGCATAATTTTAAATCAAATTAACACTTCAACTTTAAACCGAGGTCATTAATGCCATTACAGCGGAACAATATAGAGTCGTGACCGCACCGGCCGATATCTAAATAATAAATAAATAGGCGTGCAGTTATCTCGGTATCGCATCTCGCGGTAATGTTCGCCCGGAGTTTTATAATTAACAATAAATTTGGTACGTTTTTTGTTGGGCCACGGCCTGTAGCATCATCCATTTTTCCTACTTTTCGATACTGATCTTAATAACATGCTTTTAATGTGCTACGGTGGTCTATATCGGTCTACGTGAACGCCAAACATTTTAATTAATCACTACATATTACAACATTTACAAAAGTACCATATATATATATATATATATATATATATATATATATATATATATATATATATATATATTATATATATATGGTACTTTTATAATAAACTCAATCTAGTAATACAATCAATCACATTTACAATAACATTTCATTTTCTTCAGAATAAACTAAAAAGCTCCTAATTAATATTTATTTAACATTGCATTACTATCGAGTCATTAATATAGGAATTTTATCAAAGAAAATATAAGCGTAATGTTAATTAACGAAAACCTAATCTAAAAGTCGTGAATTAAAAGCTTCCTCCTAATATTTTAATAAAGAGACACAGTTCTCGTTACGTTACCTGATATCTTAAACAGCGATAGAAATACAATTCTCGGAAATAATTAGCCCATTCTCTCCCACTCGATGGCGCTCGTCAAAATTCCATGAATATCTTTCAAAAACACCAAAAACTCAGTTCTCGAGTGCCTGCTCCGTTATCTCGTTATCCTAATGAAGTCTACACTAATGACGAGTAAGTAAATAATAGGGAGGGCTAATGGGGCTTTATCATTCTCGAGTGCGCTCAAGGTAAGGGCCAATTAGAAGCCGACATCGGTCCATATTGTTCGCGGAGCGCGCTTCGATTACGATTATTCCCAGCCACTCTCGGTACTGATAAATTGGACAAACTATTGCAAAATGACATCCGCGGTTTGCGGCGCCCACTTTAATTTCCTGTTAAATTGTCGCGTTTCGCGGCCAGAAAGGTTATTAGGTGCGCGCTTAATTGCATTCTATCCGTGTAATTGATATTGTATCACATTCGAATACTTTTGTTATAAAATTAAAGGTTGTTGTTTAGAAATGAAAAATTTAATGACCATTATCTGTTACTATTTAAAATCCCCAACTTGTAATAATTGTAACTTAATATAGTTGTTTTATATGAGACGAACCTTACATTATTTCAATATTTTAAGAAGTTATTCAGCTCCATACGTATTCATGACTAATTTAAATTAAACTTTAGAAAATCTGTCACTTAAGTATTATACATATTTGTATTGCTTTGTTAAGGTTAATTTTAAATATATTTATATGTACATTTATTTCAATAAGTAGGATAATGTAATGAGTTATCTTTCAAAAGGTAGTATGTAAGTATGTATAATATTGGTTTTAGTTTTGTAATAATAATAAGACCTAAAAACTTCCTCAAAAAGCATAGGATTTTTTTTACTTTTCCTTTTTTAGGTACTCTTGACTTTTGGCAGTGGGTTACAAGCTGTCTAGAGTAATCATATAAATCTATATAGATATAGAGTGTAGGTACTTCATTAGATTAATTGTAACACGAAATCATGCCCATTGTTTCATTAAACCCTAAAGTTTTTTGGTAAATTTATAATAATGGGAACAGTAATCAAATCTTACAAGCTCCCTAGAGCGAGCGCATAATTATCGCAACAAATTCACTCCAGACTTGGAGAACACCGCCGACTATAGAGTAGAAAATGCCCTAAAGAACGATAAAAAGAACGTTGAAGAATTCATCATATTATAAATTTAATACATATGAAACCAATAATGAATGAAACAAATTTAATACATATGAAAAATATAAGATTTCTTTTTTATTTATTCCAGTTTATTTTTAATTTAATAAAACTTGATATGTAGGCAACTTAACATGCCAAGGTGGAGAAACTGTCCAAAGTCTAAAATATCTTTATTTAAATAGACTCATTTACTAAGTTCTTTTAAATCGTCATAACAGGAAATATGTATGAAAAAAAATAAACAAATGTAATTAAAGGTAATATTGATTACTTTAAGTGGGTATTAACCGGGTATCTACAAATGGTCCCAGTTATAGAATTTAAAGATGTATTAAATAAATAAAGTCCGACTGTACGATTGATTCGCTAGTCGAAATGATTATACTAGTTATTGATAAAAATGTATAATGCTCGAGATCTACAACCAACTCATCAATTTCAACTAGCCAATTCATGGAAAACAACGTACAGGCTACCAGCGAATTACCATTTCCATTAAAAAGAATTTTGTCAAGGATATTGCCAAAAAAATAGTTGATTAGAGAACCTCGTACCAAATTTTTGAAATATGTGAATAATATAAATACGAGTATGTTCACTTCCCTCAAGAACAAAACTAACTGCAGGATTATTGCGCACTATTCCGACGTCGTTAGACGTGACTTTTCAACACCGTTAAAGTTAAACAACAGCAACTAAGGCCCGAACAACCTATCGAGACTCTCGTAGGGAGAACTCGACACAATGAGGCAATTGCCTGCTCTAACAACGTTCCTCACATCGAGTGCTCTGTATTCCGTTCGTTATTTTATAATGCGTACGTAGCCTTTAATAATAAATAGGTTGGTCTAAAGTTACGCGCGGACAGAAACTGTGTAGTTTCAAATGTACGGGTTGCTCGGCCCGTCTTCAGTACCCGGGTCGCTGCGAAACTTCCCGCCACTGTTTTTTATTGCGCGGAATTTAAATGCATTTTTGATGTTATGAGATGACACGCTGCGGACGTCCGCCCCCGCCCGTCTCGCCCGCGCCCTATAATTTCCCAACTCGAAACTTCACTACGGTATTAAGCCTTGATTGCTTGAAGAAACTTGGAACATTTTGCCGTATTCTTCTCGCTCCCCGAAGATGCTGCGGCGCTAGCGCAGACATTATTGCTAACTGTGATTTGAATTAATTCCGACAATTTTGAGGGAAATCTAATAGCCTCATTCTAAAATACATTTCATTATTAAAAACCGTTATTGATGTAAGAAAATTCTCTGTTCTCAGCTATGAGACAATGCTGTACGATACGAAGTGTAATTAATTAATGTATGTACAACATCTCACGATCACACTAGCGGTGGCATATTGTTACTAGTATATTCAAATTAATTCAAATCACCTCCGATATCCCAATCGAAAGGGTTACCATGTATTTGAATTCTCTATTACGGTTTTCAATTAAGTAGTTGGTGTATAGTTTGGACCGCATCAGGAGTAGTACACGACAATACGTTTAACGCGGCCCGCGGCCGCTGTAGCGCCGGCGCCGTGCAGGTGCCCGCGAATTGACTTCCTCCGCCTCAGTTTTAACGCTTCTAAAAGGATTGCCGTGTTCACATCGATACTTGAGTGCGAAGTATGAAAGTTTTACTTCGGTTTGCAAACTTTTTCATTACCTCATACGAATGGAATAAAAAACCTGGGGGTATACCTTATTGAGTGGTATTTGGCATGCGCTCATCAGAGTGTGCACCCTATGCACCATAGGGAAGAAGAGACGTCCGAGATTCCCGCGGGCACATTAATTAGCGCGTCGGGGAGAGGGACGGGCAGGGGGGCTCATGAAAGTTTACCATTTAATTAGAAGCAGCCCCCACCCTTCACCTTTTGTCGTAATGCCACCAGAATAAGCACAAGTTAAGGTTTCTCATTAGTCGTGTTTCAAGTTACTGACAACGACAATACGAACTCTTTACAGTGTTTGGAAAACATGTTTATCGTAGGTACGAGTACTTACAATGATTTTATAATTAGCTTGCGCAAAAGTATTACAAATGTGAAAATACTAATTAAATTATTACTTTAATTACTTCAAGTAACTTTTTGTTTTATAAATTAATTAAGGCAGAGCCCGAGCCTTTAAAGACACGATTTTAAATGTAACTGAAAATAACTTTTTAACTTGATGGCGCATTTCTTCGTAAAAATATTTTTATTTATATATTTACATCATAAACATATTTAATTAACGCCATACTTACGGAATAGTACGCATACAAACAAGCTAATTATTGTTTTACTGATTATTTTAATTAAACACACCTTGCAGCTTAATTGGCGAAACGAATAAAGGTCTGCTCCTTGAAACAAAAACATTTACAAATAAAACTGTATTCAATTAGAGATTTATTTATCAAAGATTTTTTTATGAACAAATTTAATTTTTATTTATGTATTGGACAGATAACTATTTCATTGGGAATGGGTATGTCACTGCGTAGGTATATACTTTTAGTAAGAACGATTCTCTTGAAATCCGTCAGTAGCTAACTACCACATGACAAAGGGTTCCTAGGCGGTGCTATTTAGCCGCAACCCGCGTCTCCAATTAGGCTAATGGACAGCATCCGACCTGCATTCATACTCGACCCTAAGCGCAGCTAATTTTCGCCTTAAATGCCACGACCTTTGCAGACTGGCGGCTGAAGTTTAAACCTTACAATTAATTGATAAGTATTAACATTTTGAGTACTAATTAATATTTTACTTATATATTTTAATTAACGAGAATTACTATTCTTCTAGAACAATTTGCAATTACCCAGTTAATAACCACTTGAAGTTATCACTATTACCAGTGCCATACCTTCAATTATATTATTTATTTCTCTCTTGCATATTTCCTGACTGACTATGTCGATTTCAAAGAACTAGGTAAATGAGTGTATTTAAATAAAGATATTTTGACTTTGATTCTATAAAATTAAATTCATTTTATAGTCTGTTGCAATAAATTATAGTCTTAGACTGTGACGACGTGTAATGAAACATGTAGATGATTAAATACTTATCCTACAAGGTACCTTTCTTTAAACCTACAAAATTCTTAATTGTTACTGATTTATGACTGCAATGTATTTGCTTTTGTCCAATTCTTTGCAATAATTATATTCATTTTAATTATGTGAGGATTGCAAATGTTGGTTTTACATATGACTCGTAACGAGGAGTTATCAATAAACTTGTACGGTAATGCAGAGATATTTTACATATAAATAGTTATTTGCAAACCATCTTAATTAAATTCCATTGCTGTAACATTTAAGAAGTAATAAAGACTGGTAGCAGATAGAATCTTGTTTTGAGTGAATATGATTCAGAATATATTATTATCATGTGTTTACTTAAGCCTCAGTTATCTGATGGACAGTTACAAGTTACAAGTTTATTTGATTCTTTCACCAATTTTTATTATAAATAAAGCTTAATATTAAATTAAGCTTACAGTTAGAATTTATTTTTAACGCTTTCTCTTGTTTCATTTCAAAGGATGATCGAGTAGTAGTCAGTGGGGTACTGTTTACTTAGCCAGAGGTTCTAATCCCCGGTAGGGGCACACATTGGTATTATATTTTATATAGTTATCTATTTTTCTCAGTTATCTATTATCCATACAATATCTCAGTGATGCTTAATTTGGGCGAGACGATAGGTGTGAGTGTGAGAAATAATTTTATCTTATACAAATCACCCAATTCTGGGGCTATGTCCTATGAGCACCTTTTACAAAAAGATTCTTATATCTTTTTTTATCTACTGTTACCTGAAAAATTTAGGGGTGGTTATTATTATTTTTGTTATTTTTATTATTTCACAAAGACATTAGAGTATTTCTTTTTTATTTTCTAGGACCGTTATAGAAATTTACTGAGTAAATACCTATTAAATTATTCAGTTAATTTTAATTAACTTTAATGTCTATTAAAATGCGATATGTAATCCGCGTAGTTTCGTCGTATGAAACGTCGGACTGCGCTCGTCTACCGAGTAACGCTCGGTATGCATCGCGACTCATTACTTCACTAATGGATGTCGTAATGAACCAATCTAACAGATTGCTCTCGAATCTTCAGCCAACACCACTGATTTGAAAGCCTTGCTTTTAAATTGAATACTTCATTTTCAAGATGGAGTTTATGCGGAGGCTGCTCTATGTTTGTAGTTTCTATAAACATATTTAACGTTTCGCAGATAAGATACGCTAAGTTCTCTAGAAACTTAAGCGTTTAGTCGTCTCCGTTAAATTACAAAATCGACTCAGTACTGGAACAGTTCCCTTTGAATAGGGCATAACTCAATTTAACCAGTACGCTAAGTAAGTCCAATGATCCACATTAATTTTGCACAAAATTAAATTTGTTTGACGGCTCGACACGCGGGTACTAATCGCCAAGGTTAGGCGCGACTTCCTCCGAACTTGTTCACAACTCCAATTTGTAGCTCCATTTGTGCGACTCGAGAAGTTATATTAAAAGGTCCACAGTCATTTTCTTGACAAACACAATGAATAATGAATGGAGCAATATAAAATTCGGATTGAGAAGAGCGCCTCGTCACGTGTCCCACCCGACATGTTTGTGTCTCTTAATTCTGTGTGTTTTTGCTAATTGAGTCCCGTTTTGGCATCACCTGTGTTCGCATGCACGCTTCATTTATCTATTATTCATCCACGAATGCCTAATGAAAACCGGAGCCGAAGCTCGGGCGTATGACACGTTTCTTGCGTACCGCGCGCGAATTCAATCAACTCCAAACTCAACATAAGGCGCAAGATTTATGATCGACACAAATCGAATTTGCTAACAAACAATATCGTATTCGGAGCGGTACGTAGGATACGATACGAGTATATCAATATTGCAGGCGCTATTAATACGTCCGTCTCATGAGCGGGCGGTGTCCCACCCGCACCCCCCAACTCTCGCACTCGCCGCTCTTAATTGAATGAGGAGCGGGAATTGTTTCCCAAAATGAAACAATTAATTGTGCAACGGCTATTCCGCCTTACATGGATAATACGTTCGTTTATGGCCTCCTAACGCGGCTGCACGGCGTCCTTTATTGGACCGACTCTACGAATTTGTGTTCATTGGAGCTCGTATCCAAAATTTAATCGGGAATTTATAAGAACGTCTCTTTGTTGTCCCGGAGCGGGAAAGTTTTTGCAGCTGACACCGACTGAATTGCATTGTGCAATGTTAAAAAGATCTTGGTTTTAACAAAACCCTCAAGTATTTCTCTGAAAACTGGAGCTCAGACGTTATATGGCCGTTTCTTGCTGGGGTGTAGCACTACTCGATGAGCCTTTTAGTTTGAGACGAGACGGTTAAAATTTTCATGGTCAGAGCACAGCACGTGTAATGCGGTTATGCCGCGTGAAACTGAGCGCTACACGCGAGTATGTGGCGCATTCAACTTGAAGACGCGTCGTAAAACGCCTTTACGCCTCTCCGCGAGAGCCTCTCAAAACTTTTCATATTCCCCAACCGTAAAACAAGCTAAAAAATACGACCGACGAAAACATTGTAAATGCTAGGAGGTTATCGACGTCTCGGCGGCAATGCCGCCCAGAATTAGTTTTAAAACATAGTTTTAAATGTGCTTGTAGCGCACGAAATTACTGCTTTTTCCGCTCTGGAATTTGAACGGCTTCAGGTGTGTAGTAAAACAAATTGAGCTAATTTTATGGAGGTAAGTTTATTAATTAGGTTTTATTAGCCTTTTTTTTCTTTTTTCGAGAAACTACACTTTTCTATTATACTTTATTTAAATAGTATTGTCATTCCTAAGCAATAATACCAGTTTCCAATACTAGTTTATACACATTGACTTAACAGACCAGAGAAATATATTCTTTGGTTTGCATTTTAGTGTATTCATTTGCAGGATGAAATAATGGCATCCAATATTTAAAAAATCCAACCATTTTATGAGTTTAGAAACGCCTTGCATCGTGAATAATAATATGTTGTAGTGGTTTATTGAGTGTTATTTATTATTTACATAAAAATATGTCACAAATAAATAAAAACAATTTGTTCGCCGTGGCAGAGGGTTACCTACTGTCATACATTCGTTGTTGCTGCAAGGGGCACACATTCAATTTGTTATTTATCCGGGAATGGATCTAAGTCATTACTTAGCTTAACGAGAGAGATAGGAATGGGATGCACTGAAAGGTACACAAAGATATGCCGGCATTCAATGGTACAGAATACTGAAGAATACTAGTGCGTTTTCAGGACACCAAATTAAACGAAAACCGAACGAAATTTTGAAATAAGTCTTTAATAATTTAATAAAAGAGTTTTTTCATAAAACAACTATAAAATATTTAAATGTTTTTCAAGCGTTTATAACATGGGCTAGTTTATTAATATCTGACTCTAATTTACGAGTACTTATATTTAGTATAAAGATACTGTAAGTTCATCAAATTCTTGGACACGATACACATTGCAAGTCAATTTGTCATATGCATAAAAAATATGTGCATTTCCTTCGCAGTTAGGAAAGGGTGATTGTGAATTAGTCACAAGTAAATACTTAAAATTCAAGTTACGTCATGTTTGTATAAAGTACAGGCAGCAAGCAAAATTATTAGCTTTTATCGCTCAATATAAACTATATCTGGCTATTTATTGCTAAAATTATGCAAATACAGGTTATGTGAGACCCTAAGAATATCAGAAATGAAACAATACAAAAGACATTTGCGAATGCTCTCTCCCTCTCTCTCTCTCTCCCTCTCTCTCTCTCTCTCTCTCTCTCTTTTCCTCTGTGCTCCAGCACAAGTTCTCACGCGCTCGCCTTCCGTATTATTTCTTTCTACCCGTATCGATCAATGCATCTGTTTATTCTAGTTGTACGTAGAACTGTGATTTTTATTTAAGATATTTTATTTTACTTATTATATGAGTTTTTGCTATCTCTACGACAAAACAATATGACGAATTTAGATTAGTAAAATATTATGAATTTACATCATAAAAATAGAATTGTGAACTAATAAATGTACAATTGCCCAGTAATAAGAAGTTATCTTACTAATATTATATTATAAATGCTAAAGTTAAGATAAATGTTTATTACTCAATCACGCCAGAACGAATCTGATTAAAATTTGCCATACAGATAGATTATAGTCTGGAATAGCATATCCCTTTTATCTTTTTATCCCGGTATAATTCCCGTAGTATATATAGATTAGGTTTCCACAGAACATGGGATCGACATTATTTATTGACATTAACTTCTTTCTGTTTTGGAAAAGTGCATGGTCCCCATTGGATCGCTCAATATTATAATTAAATACCACTTCGTTTATAACCGCGATGACCGCATTTATATAAAATATAAAATGCTATACATTTTATAAAATGACTTGACACCGTCTGATAGCAAGCATTCAGAGTTTTCCTCCTCCAAAGGTAACATTTCACGCTTCATTTGAAGGAACCAATGTTGTATGAAGGAAGGAATACGTGTGCCGATAAGGTATTCCGCCCTTGGGTCAAGTCACGAAATCTTTTTTTACGTTAAGTTTATCAAAGACAAAAACACTGGCAGAAGCTAGTGTATTAAAATCTTACAGATAAAAGATACACGTTTTTCATCAGTTAGAATGCATTCGATCGAAACATATCAAGCAGAACTTCCATTAGCGCAAGTTCACAAAACACAAAACGAGCAAGCGATGTGCGAGCGAGATAACATGACAAACCACTTCCGGAATGAGATGGCGCACTTCCTGTGATTGAGGGCTAGCCGCGAATCCTTGCGCAAGTTTTAAAGTAAAAAAATGTTAAATTAATTTAGCTGGGGTTCAGATTTTCAAAATCCAATATACTAATAAAAGCAGTGTTAATTTAAAAAATCATCACGTTATATAAATAAAGTTGAAACGTAACTATTCTGCATCATTTTTAAGGAAGGTTTCGACGACTTGTAACCTTCCAAAATATCGGTAAAAATATCCAAAAAAACTGTTGTTTCTAGACATACTATTGCTTCAAGAATATTGCATTACCATTCATAGTCTCTTAAAATTAAATTAAATAATAGTTTCCATATGCCCTATTATCGTAGGTAACTATTAGTCAGAGTAACCATTGAATGTGTGACGAGGCACCCATATCAGTCACTGACGCATAGCCCCTACTAGCCATTATTTACCCCTACCCTGATATTGGTTTAGGACCAGCCAACTTATTGTTACCTTAATTTAATTATAGTTTAAAGCAGAAATTTAATTATTTGAAAGGCGGGCTTGTTTATTTATTCAAGTTAAACGTGAGTAATATTTATTTTTATTTTATGTTTATACAAAACATCTTAAAAATTTTAAGATGTTTTGTATAAACATGGTGTAAATTAATCTTATAAATAATTTGACCTGACAGTCTATACAATTCAGACACAATTGTTATTAAAATTTCAAATGTTTCCGTTCAATAATTTTACATATTCTACTCAATCACCGCTTACACAATCAAAAATTTCTTGTATTAATTTATTCAAAAGTTTTAATTAATTTTGACGAACTATTCAAAAAATATCGTAAAAGAAAATTGCTGTTATTATATTCAGATATTCCAAAGGCAAGTTCCTATACGCGGGATGGTTCGGCCCGCAGATTAGCACTGCAGCGCCCCGAGGGCTAGGCGGGTTTCTAAGTCTCAGCTAATTGGATGAGCCGCCGGGCCAGCCCAATTAGAGCACGTTGTGATTCATTTTAATCGGGCGCCCTTATCAGTGCAACGCGGTAGGTAACTCTCGGAACAGCATTTTTATAACTTCCGCGTATGAGTTTTCGTAATTTTCACTTTTTTAACAGCATCTATTCTAAATTGGCGTTCAAATTTATTATTAATGTTATTTCGTAATTTCATTAAACTTGTCACCAAATGCTTTTCCAAGTTTCAAATGGAATTTCAAGTTCTTTCAACAATTTAATAACATCACACCAAATGCTTTGAAAGTGTTACGCTTGAAGATCTGTTCGCAAATGATATCAAACTGAGTTGTTTAGATAAAGAGCGACTACGAGTTGCGTCAAGACTTCGCGACGCCTCTAATGACATCGATGTCGGTAGGGCCCAGCTCGCGTGCGCAATTCTTGTTATTTCTTTATTACAAAGGAGTGCCTCATTAATTTGGCAGCCCCTCAGGGTTGAGAGTCGCGAACCCTTGACCTCGTTCGAGAGAGCTGTACCGTTCTAAATTGAAGCGGCAACGCACCTTGATATACATAATTAACGATTCTCATTAATGCGTAACAAATATCGCTCGTCCTTAGCCATCGCTACGTGACATCCAAACAAGAAGATCGCAATTGTAGCAAATTGGTCTCACTGAATACAAACAGCAATCGTTCTTCCAAACGGAATCGACATAAAAGTCTAAGTTGGATCATTGCAGGCGGCCATATAATTCCTCAGCACGCTGCAGTCGAACAGTTTCAATTATCTTTAATAGCAACCGAAGAGTTTTAAAATGGCTCAGATAGTAAAACTTCTTCTCGGAAAGTGTTCGCAGGTCATGCATAGCACCGGACGACGAAGTTCGACACTGAATGTCGCACTTTGTTGGACAAGTGCAATTGAGAAACTAGCTAGTGCGATACATATCTTTTCACCATAGGTGAAGCGACTTTTAAACGACTAATTGAGACTTGTACCGGTGAGAAGAAGACGTACAAGTTAAACGGAGTTAATTTCGAATATGTAAAGAGGCTAATGAACGTGGCGCCGGCCGCGGGCCGTGTCCGCGGACTCGTGCATTTTTAATGGAGCACGCTAGCATACTCACTATTAATATTTACCGAACACGTCAAGAGGGTGCACTTTACCTTTTAGTTAACTAGCGTCCGGCCGTTCATTAAATTTTCACGCGCGTCAGTTTCGGGCGAATTTTCCGCGGCGCTGGCCGGCCGGAGCGGCCGATAACGAGCACGGACCACGCTCGTTATGGCCCGCCGACATCCCGGCCAAATTTTATTAATAATAAACTGTAACTGAAACGTCGGCTTTGAAGTAAGAGACCAACTCGAACGCTCGTTATCGAGAATTATACAAATCCTTTGACGTACAGAGTTATTTCTTAAAAGTTTACTAAAGTATTACATTATTCTGTGACTTAGAAGGTCGTGTTCGTTGTGTGGAAAATATCATTTAAAAGTCAAAAAAAATAGTTTACTAAGAATCATGGTTTTTTGAGGATACAAATATCTGAAAGTTTTATAGAGACATGTTCAATTTTAATTATAGTTTTTATTACCTACACACCATATAAAATTTTGGCTGTCTAAACTTATTATTTAAAATAATATTTACATTTTGTAATCTAACTATTTACTACATCTACATCGCTATATAATGAATGTCTGAACAGCAACCAATAAAACCAAGATGTTAAAACTTTGCTATGTTTTTGAAATACTTTACTCTAGGGAAGCATTTTAGGTACCTATCATTTAAAAATAAGTCCTAGACCAGCATACACAGATTCAAAAAAGTTAACAAATTAACTATATGTTTTGGTAACCAAAAATGTGCCAAATACATTATGTTGAAACTGAAACGGAACCAGAGTTACTATGAATGAGTCGTTGATATTTTAGCCAAGTGGTGACAGACGATAAATGTTTATCAGCGTAGATGTGAATAATGATTAATGTTCGGCGATCGAGAGAACCGCGACGTGCTCGCAGGCGGGCCACTCTGAGTGTGCGTGCTAAGGTGGCATGAATAAACAATGAGCGCGGGCGCACGCGACGCGACAAACGGCCCGCGCGCACGCGACGTAGCGCGCCGCCCGCCTTACGCGCCCGCGCCCGCCTAATTTATGACCGCCCGCCCTATTCACTATCACTGTCATATCTTACTCTATCTCGTTAACGTTCGTCTACCCCGTTTGCGGCGGTAATATTACAAGTACCTTTATAATAATCACTTTCATTACTTTTAAAATTGATCTGAAAGGTATATATATTATACATATATATTATTTTATGCAAACCATCTTATATCAGTTCGGCTATTAAACTTTAACAGCTTATTAAATTTTAACCTTATATTATTATATTTACTATTAATTTAAGGTTAAAAATATGGTATATAAAAAAATTACAAATATAATTAAACTGTCTTATATAGTTGCCATTCAGATATGGAAGTAGTCATTTATAGGGTTTTTCACAATTTTAATCTAAATCAACGGAAACATATTTTGTTCATATTTATATGGAAGAGCGGCGCTTCCCACCATAATTAAGTGAGATTATTTCTTTAAAAGGAAGCTCCTAACTATTTGAACTCATTTTGATTAATTCATAAGTGCTGTGGTCTCCTTGTAAATAGCCTATCGTTCATATATATTGTTTGCGGAAGGCTTGACGCGCCTATAACTATTAAATTATTTAAGCTCAGTCTTGCATTGTCCCGCGAAAGTATCCGAGCGAGCGGCCGCTGGATAGAAATAGGGATGCCAAAAAAATATAAAATATTTTTGAAATTTTAAAATAAATTTGTGTTAAGAATAATACAAGATTATCAGCCTGATCGAGGGATTTATTTCTAATTATGATTAAGATGCGTTCTAATTTTTATGTGTTTTGTTTTTATATTTCTTTAGATGATCTTAGAACAATATAAGCTTTTTTCTTTACCTTAAAATGTATTAGAATGTACAAAAATAAATGAATTACAATCGGATCATGTAGGTACACTTTATTACACTCAAGTATCTTCTGTCTATGGTACAGTTAATTAATTAATAACTACTTTTAATTCCTCCGCCCTAAGTTGCTAATCTTTATGCCTATGAATGTCAAACAAGGCATTGATCTGCGTAATGGTAAGGGTTACCGATGCTTCTTTTCTCAAACCGAAACACATCGAACTGAAATATTGCAATATTTACAGACGATCCTATTGGATCGTTTACGTTTAGAACATTCAATGCATGCATTTATTTTCGATTAGACGCCGGCAGCCCTAGCTGTCTCGGACCGCAGTATAAACAGTTAGCGTTGTTACAATCCAATAGAAATGTCCCGAATGTGCGAGTATCGCTCGGCAGGAGTCGTTTTGTATTGAATTAGAACCGGATGCGTCCCATGTTTACTCTACTAGTTAATGGAATGCCGATGTGCCATTGTGTCCCAACCGTTTTCTATTCAACCACGATGTAATATCGACTTGTGAATACCAGCATTTCTCGGAAGGATCTCCTTAATATTCCAAATTTGAGAATAATAATATCTTTTGTCTTAGAAATTTACGGAACACTTGCTTTGGTCGAACTCGGAACTAACAGAGTCGTAATGGATTAATGATTGGACAATTTGAATATAATTACTTACAAATACGAGCCTAAAATTAAATATAGTTATCCAATAGATTGCAAAGTTATATTTATTTTTGTGAATGATTGTTATTAATCGCACGATTATTATGAAAAGACATATCAAGTCGATGTAAAGCTATGTTTAGTAGTTAAACTTCTAAATCTAAAGTAACCAGATTGCATACAATTTTTTTCCTGATTTATAGATGCTTGACAGATTACTAGAACCATCAAATGTCGTTCCTAATTCGTATCTTTGTTGAATCAGATGAAAAAAAAATTGTAAGGTTTGTGATTTACATAAATGTTGTACAATTAAATTCTCTAACAATCTCAGTCCACGAAAAATCTCTTATGAGATAATGTTGGCATGATTCCAGTCTTGGCTACGACGTCAGTTATATCTTCTCTACATGAATAACAATGAAATGGGAGAAATATAGGGCACCTTATGCAACGTTCATTAAACTATATTGTGTGTGGGAATTTATTGCCTGTACATGATCATGTTCCGAAACCGAGTGTTAAGGCGCAATCATTACTGCATAAGATCGTGTTTCGATCATTAGAGCGTAGAAGCATGCAGTCCGGTCAAAAGCTGACCCCCAATGACCCTTACAAATTGCAGCGAGCCTACGGGTCAAGGCAGGAATTTTCAATGAAATTTCAAACCGCCAGCTAAACTCAATCAAAAAATGAAAGCTTTACACCAACAGATTACTGGAGAATGACCGAAGTTTTCTCTATCTACGTCATAGTTATATTTAAAGCGTGTAACTAAATAATAGTGTATATTCTAGATTTAATATATTTGCATATACATTTAATATGTCGCCTGTTACCTATACGGTAGGGAGGGCTCTAGCCCCAGCCCAAGTTCCAATAGCCTCCGTATTAGTTTGTAATGTAATTGTTACAGCGGCGTCGCCAGCGGCCACGTGACAATGCCGCACTCCACCGCAATATGTAACCGCCACAAATATTATGCATGTTTAATTAACGCCATTCCTAATTCATAATCCGACAGTGATAAATTAGACAGCTCCGTCCGCCCGTAATTAGGTACGCAATTATCGCGGCCCGTTTGAATTCATTAATACTAAAAGTATACTTAGTGGAACGTGATTTATTACGTGGCACTGTCTTACCGATCGTAATTAATATCACATTACACCTGCGCCATATCTACTGCCATATGTCTACACGTAGAGTATACGATTTTTAATCGCGGAGCAACGGACCGCTCTAGCGTAAAATAATTAATCAGCTCCACTAGATCCTCATATTGTTCCCCTTGGTTCTATTATTAGGCAATAAGCGTGTTTTCCGCGGCTACCGAGTGGACGTAATTGGAAACCCTATACGGCTATTTAATTTACCTAGCTGCCTGAGCCGAGCCACCTGGCTCGATGGCGAAACAATTGCCGAGCGCCTAATTATATTTTAATCGCAACATGCCCCCTCCTCGGCACAGCGCTGCGCGAGCCACGTGGTACCGACGACGCCGACAGGCGGAGGGCGGACGGCGGCGGCGCGGTGGGTCAAATGACGCCACTAATTCATTTGTGCGGCGGGCCTAGCCCAAGCGACCGAGCGCCGCCAGCGCCTGTTTATTCTCATAGGACAGTTTAGGTTTCCTAAAGCAATACCGACCGACGCTTAAACATATTAACTGAAGCGTTTATAAGGGTTCTAGCGTGCAATGGCGTCAAGTTAATTTAGTTCCGCACGTTCAAAGACGAGGTTTGTGCTCTGTATTAAATTTATGCATGAACACACAAGTTTTAAATTCCACTTAACTCACGAATATGTTAGGAAATGTGTCGCGCTTGCATCGAGTTGATCAAGTGCAATAAATATTAAAGCTACAATATCATTGTTACAACGCTAGGCGTACGAGAACAGCTGTTACCGCGAACTATGCCATTTGTGTTGAAGCCATTGTTCGTGGTATTAACTATGGAAACTATTATGGCAATATAATCGGAACACAGTGATGAATACAAGTGCATATTCTTTTTAATTAGACATTAAAAGACATAACAAGCTTCAAAGATACATTCCAAAATATTTAGCTTTAAAACCTCTAGTATTACTTCTGATCTAATGGCCCTGCTTTAGCCATTTACACGTAATTTAGTGCATAAAAAATTCAAACCATAGTTGTATTTTAACTAAAATAGGTTCAAAGAGCTTTTCCAAGTAAGGCACCTATTACTTTAACTTATTCCTCAAAAAATGTAAATATAATCCCGAAGTCGTCAAATGTATTTTGGTGATTTTTGCCTATTTATAATAAGTAGGTAACCGCTGAAAATAAAAAACCAAATTGTAATTATCGCGAAGAATCTTCAGTAATAACTCGCTCCAGATCAAGAGAAATAAAATCGGAATGCGTCCGTAACTCTAGAAGAACTTAGTCTAAACTATTGCGAGAAAGTTGCGAGTGTCGGATAACGTGTGATACAAACGATTTAGCACCAAACTGCTCTGCTCCTGCGCCCACTTCGCATTAGCTTGAAAGCCTCCTTGTCGGGGGTCGTGGCTGCGCATTGGCCATTAGCGTGATTAGAGAAGCACTCCCCCCACTCGCGAATTCTTTAGACCTCATCTCATAATACTACATATTTCATTATTTATGTAAGCCCTGTTTTTACTCCAATCTACTTCTCGGAGATTAATCTAAGTAATCTTGAAGGTCGTATTTTCAGAAAAGTATCTATTCTAAAGCACTTCTAATAATTGTTTCAGATGATGGCGTGTTCGTATCTCAGTGCGTCAGGACCTTCAAGCATGAAGATGGGTTCGACTAGCGCGGCCTGCTGGACACCTCCAACGATACCAGGCTATATGTCTAATATAGAGGGGTCATCTATGCTAGCTACGCCTCAGTCTTCCATGCGACCGCCAGGGTTGATAGGACTGTTGCCGCCGCCTGGTTTCCAACCAATAACATCTGCACTGATACCACCACCCCCACCGCCTGGACCAGCGTCAAAGACTAGCCTAATGCCGACACCACGAGACTCGACTCCGACACAGGCAACTTTGACGCATGAACCAGCGTTAGATCTGTCAACGACACCATCCCTCAAGCCCCCGCCCACGTCTTCACCCAGTGATGACGAATCAGAGTGACAGTGTTGTGCCACTAAGACTAAGGAACTATTAAACGGTAGAAAAATTATTACTATTCATCGTAACGTACAGTAATAATTTTTCCGACGACAATGAACTGTTAAATTATACATTAGTACCTATTACATATTTAATTTCGGTTGTGAAAATGGCAATTTCTGTAATACTTAAAGCGCTATTTGTAAATCTTCTTTCCTGGTACTTAAGAGTTGATCAGAATGAGATGTGTTAAACACAAAGGTGTTGTTCTCAACTGATGAAGTGATATATTGTGAACGTGTGAAAAATAACATATCCCTGTGAACAGATTGAGGACGTTTTTGCCTTCTTTCTGTTTAATTATAAACGATGTCGTATGATATAATAAGTTGTGACAGTCATCGAACAAAAAACTAATAAACAAATGTAATAAATGGATAGATTTTGACCTTAATCTATCCGTTATAATAAAATACAGTCAGACTATGACGCATGTCGATTCTTGCCAGAGATCTTTAATGATATTTCCCTTACATGTAACATCAACTGTGTTTCTTGCGCACTCATCTCTGTGATTTGCAATTTTGCTGTGTAAATAACTTACTCGAATAAATTTGTTATTTCGTATATAAACGACGTGCTGTTAGCAACAATGGCTCGTTTTTATTATTCGTTTAAATTGTAAATAGTAGTATAAATATTTTAGATTTAAGTAGCAACATCTTGTACCTAAGAGTTTGGGCGCAAAACTTTGTAGCAATAATTTTGATGCCAACGTGTTTGAAGTTTAAAAATCGAGTTACTAATGGTCTGTATATATTGATCTACGTTTTACCATCAATTATTAAAGTTGTTCGAATCAAATTCTAAATGTATGCAGTTATATGTAAGTACCCTTAAACGCTAACATTCCTATTAATATTATAATTATAATAACTACATATATGTGTAAAGCATAATGTGCTTATTACTGTTCAATTTAAATAATCAATTTCGATAGGTATGATCGATGTGTTCTAGGGAAGCTGATATAAATATTTAACACACCACGTAGTGTTTTGTAAATAAATTTTATTGCATAATAGTGTTAATTGGATAAGAAAAATTAAAAATACATTCTTAGAAATTTTAAAATATAGACCCATTACTACAAAGCTATATTAGTCTTAAATACAGTGACGAAAGGCGATTTTTTGCGAATCTGTACCCTTTCATGATTTTGTCCCTGTAATTACTTATTCTTATGTTGTTATCCTCGCCTGAGGGTAGCCCAAAAAGG
Source organism: Acentria ephemerella (assembly GCA_943193645.1). Classification (NCBI taxonomy): domain Eukaryota; kingdom Metazoa; phylum Arthropoda; class Insecta; order Lepidoptera; family Crambidae; genus Acentria; species Acentria ephemerella. The sequence continues at coordinate 4,248,845 of OW971875.1, read as the reverse complement.
GACAACGATCTGCAGTTGTAACTAGACCACATCGTCGTAAGACCTTCATTATAATGTTAGCGTTTAGCGAATCTTGCCATCTAAATTTTTTTTTAATTTAATGTCAACTCCACTGACTCGAGGTTTGCTCGCTATAATTATAATGTTACTTCATGATATTCATGTTTTAATTCACACGAACCGGAGTCAGTGGCAGTCTTTAGATGAAATGACAGTTATGCGGTGTTACCAATACACAAAGAATGAACATACATACATAGTGTAAGAAGCCGGAGACAGGAGGAGAAAATAAAAATTTTGTAAATTACCAAACTAGTTTTAATTCAAACCATAATTACATTTTTCATTATGTTCCTAAATCAACTTTCTTTAAAATCTTTATCTATCTTTTCTCATATGAAAATAGTAACAGGCAAATCAAACTATGATTTTTACATTTTTATAGACATTAAGAATCAAGGGATGCTTAAAATTCGTAAATATAATTATGCCTAACTTAGTCTCTTAAACACCTAGTAAAACATTTGTAAGTTCTAGTTTTTTTAACTCTATGAAATGTAAATAAGTCTATAATGCAATAAGAGCTACATAAATAACTTTAACAAAAATACTTTCTTAAATTTAAAATCGATAGATATTGTTTTTTTTATAGTCTACAATACTGTATGGACTATTGGAGACACACTGAATAGTATGGGGTATTAGTATACCTAGGCTTGTGCCCAGTGTCAAATTTGTCACATTCGCTTGGTGGGATTGGAAGGACATTATTCATTATGAGCTTTTACCACCGGGCAGAACCATCGATTCGGATCTCTACTGCCAACAACTTATGAGATTAAAGTAAGAAGTGGCCAGAAAACAGCCGGAATTGATTAATAGAAAGGGTGTGGTCTTTCATCACGATAACGCTATACCACATACATCTTTAGGCACTCAGTAAAAATTAAGAGTTTGGCTGGGAGGTGTTAATGCATCCGCCATATAACCCTGACCTTCAGATTTCCACCTGTTTCGGTCTCTTCAGAATTCTTTAGGCAGTGTCAGGTTAACATCATGAGAGGACTGGCAAAACTACTTGTTGCCTTTTTTTGTGATAATATAAAATGCGAAGAATTATGTTTTAAAGTTATTCTTTAGAATATTATTTTTATTTTAAAACTAGTATTAACGCGCGTTCTGTATTAACGCTAATTAATAAAGAAATGATTACATCGCCTAAGTCGTGTTTGAGTTTCTGCAAGACGGTTACGAACGAACAGTTATTCATTTTTATAATGATCGAATCTTCTTCTTTCTTCTGAAAAGAAGAAGAAAGAAGAAGATTCGTCCATTTATGGTAGCATATTTAAGTATGGTATGGTAAGCATATTTTAATATGCTTATGCATATTTTATACCTTGTACACGAGTACCCTCAGAAATATAATCAATTATAAGTCTTTCAGTATGAGCGTGTTTCTGAGCTTCGAAGCGCACTTATGTCATCGGTGTACGTATACAATATCTGTAAGGACTTGTCCCTGAATTAATCAAATATAGCGAAAAATTAGTTGTCTCTTAAACGAAACCATAGCGCATATACCATATACTTTGTCTATATAGAATATTAGCATTTCACAGCAACTGATATTCTCTAGAATACACAAAGGTAGACTGCCAGCTATAAAAACTTAGTATAATATACAGATAAGTCGGAAGGAAAAATTATACAAAAACAAAATTTAAATAATTGCGGCTAGTAAAATCTGCCAATATTTTTATTATAATTCACGGACCACTCCACTGTTTCCACAAAAATACAATTATGTACATTGAGTTTGGATTAAAAAGCAAGAAAACATCTGGCAGTCACTGTTTAACATTGCAAATTAAACGATTATGTAAACAAGCCTTTTCGAAGCCTTTTTTGGTTCCACGACAAAATACGTGGACGAGATGCTTAATTAGTATTCAAAAATATTTCGATTCCATTCATTTTGTCTGCCACGAGGAAGTAAGGTCTTCTACATCGCATATTCAGAGGAATTTCATAAAAAGAATACCTTGGTAATATTTCACCGATCTACAGAAGGATTATCCGAAGTATTATTCATGAAATATTGTTGTTTACGAATGTAATCATTTTATGTGGAAGAGTAGTAATAAGTTGTGTCGTTTATTTGTGGTTGGGAGAATAAATTTAGTTATTTAACCTACCGGCCCTAATCTATATGACTATTTAACCTAAATCAAAAACTGTAAAAAAAATTTCATAAGTCACATTATTCATATCTACTAAATAAATCTGTGAACACAGCACAGTTGAGCGCGCCTCACGGCTGCTGGCCACGGGTTTGTACTGACAATTGGATTATCTTATTGTATCGGAGATCTACCCGATGGAACATGAAAGGCACGTTTACATATTCACAGCTTTATAAAACTGTTTGTAGGGGCGGTAAATCGAATTACGCTGTCAGTAATTCAGGTTGCTCAAGTGAATATACGAATTTCATCGTATAATATTTTAGCATTATTTCATCATTCTTTTTAATTTTTTATCTTTATTTATTACAGAACTCTTTTAAAATCCTTTTTATAGTAGAGGTTTGACGGCTCTCATTACCAAATTTCCGTCGCCAGAAAAGTTGGGTTTTCGTCAATTTATCCGGCGGCCGAACCAATTACGCAGCGTTGCTTCCTTCCTGATGGACGTACCATCAAATATGCACGGCGACCGTTAGCGAAAAACGCCGAAAAACGGTGAAAAATAGAGACGTGACTGACGCGCGGACACCGATAAATGAATGATGTCTCTCTATGGAGGCTAATCAATAGACCTGCAGGCACCAGAAAGTACTCACCGCACTAATGGACGAAAGCACTTGCATGTTCCCAGCTTCTGAAAATAAGAGCTTTTTACAATTTAATTGGGAAATCTATATAAAATTATGTATACAAGCATTGTTCAGTTCTTTGGTAAGATTTTACATTTTTGTGATGGAAAATGTTTAAAGGAGATTACATAACTATTACTACCTGCAAATTTACATTGATGTAATAATAATTATTTATACAGTAAAAAGAGAAGAGAGGGACAAACCTAACGTAATATTTTGCCTGATTTCTTTAGGAACCGTTTAAGATGGTTTAAAATTATATATTTTTTAACTACTGTCATAATCTATCTATAGTGTGATAATATTACCTGACGTTTCTAAATGGTGATATCTGTTAAAAGGCGGTAGTGCTAGTTTTTATAAAATTTCAGTTATTATTGGATCATATCACACAGAAACCGACCGCGGTGCCGATACCACCCGCCGGTTCTACTTCATAGTATATGTAAATTATACGACCGGCTGGTCGAATGGTCAGTAGTACTAGCTAGTCGGCCGCTTGTCCTGGGTTCGAGGTCCGGCCGCGCATAACGCTTACTTAATTATACTATAATTATTACTCCGACTCTAATTATTTTCTAATGTTTTGTTTGTCCTTCGTTTGAACAAGAATAATTAAAAATCGCCAACGATTCTGCTAGCATCCTTTTAAATTAATATTAAGTTATTTGCCTCTCTTTTATTCTAATTTAATATGAAAGGGATAGAATGACTTAGGATCGTCAAGTTAATTGATATTAAAGCAAGCCAAATACTTTGGCTTTATTTTAATCGGATCGGATAATTTGTGATGCGCATTAAAGTTAGACAAATATACTTAAAAGCCGTTAGTAGAAATGCCAAATACGGCCCAGGTCGCTTTTCTGGTCATATTGTAATCAAAGCGTAGTAATGAACTTAATAATTAATTACAGAATCCAAGCCGCTGGTAAATTTTCATTCAGTTACAAAGGTTAGATAGTAGGTGGTAATACGGTGAAACAATTTGTCAGAATTTAATATATTTTTCATGTCATCTGTTAGAAAACAGGCAAAGAGTTCCATGAGTGCAAGCAAAATGGTAATTCTGGTGCACTTAATAACAATGACGTAATGAGTTTTGGATTTTGAACACTATTTTAATTAAAAATTTAATAGCAATTCGATATTCTTGTTATTCGATTTTTTATTACTTTAATAAAATTATTACGGATAATTTTAATTTGATTTCCCCTAAATGATTAATTTAGATTATATTAATTATACCAGAAAATATACATTAAACGCTAAATTTGTATTTTGGTTTGGTAAATATCATCAAAATAATATTATTAATAATATAATAACATTTTGTATTCATCACTACAAAAGTCGTCTCTTATTTATTTATCTCATAGAGAGTGATGAAAAGCAGTGTGTCACACGGTACCAAAATTATTTAACCTCGAGCGATGTACTTTGAATCCCTCGCTACGCTCGGTATTCAACTTAGAATCCTTCGCTTCGCTCTAGCTTCAAGCAACTGTTCTCGTTCTCAATAAATTATATTGATTCCTTGTGAACAATTTTCTTTCGAATATTATATTACCTATTGATTTAATTGTCAATAAGTTACCATTAATCATGTGTTTAAAGAATTTGAGCTATCATGTCAATTAATAAAATAATTCATATTAAAAGCACCAAAATAATTTATTTTCCCACAAATTAAAGTATGATGATTTTATGTGTCTACGAAACCCGTAGTGCGTGCTCGTATGTAGCACAGACTACGTACTGAAACTTTTGTATTCTCCTTTAGACTTGTAAAGACATTAAACAATCTTTATATTATGATTCTTCTTTCTTCTCTTCTTTTTTGGTTAAGGAATAAAGAACTTTACATAAATGTTTTCTATTTATATAAACTTACGTATAAAGAAAGCTTTTTCCTCAAGAGTTATTGACCTACTTGGTAGAGGCTGTAGCACGACACTAGTTGCATTAGGTACTTATTTTTTAGTCAAAGGCGGTTTTGGTATTTATAAAACAGTAAGAATCTAAAAATACAACTCTTAAAATTATTCTTTAATAATACGATTAATAATAGTGAAGGAAATTACGAAATAATGCAAAGCTTGTGTTCTCATGAAAATATTTACAGAATTTAAATATTAGGGAAACTAAAAACGAATAACAGCCATATTTATAATAATGTCATATATATTTTGTATAATTTATTATAATTCATTTAGTAACCAATAAATCTGAATGAATATATTTTCTACCTATATCAAAAAGACAGATAAAGCAAGCGAGCATTAAAATTATTACTATTAAATAAATGAATGGAAGAACCACAGTTTCCAATACATCAATTAAATATTAAACTATTCTCTTGTTAAAACTATACATTTTAGTTATATATACAAGAATTAAAATAACTTTCGGAAAAGAAAATCATCATGTCGAAAACAGATCTATTATACGTAAAGGTTTTCGCATGGGCGTACGTTGTTTTCTTTCAGGATCAGCTTATTACGATACAGAGTAATGTTAGCATACATCATTATGCGTGTTCGTTGTCCAGCCAGCCATGGTTAACATGAAACACGGACTCAGGGACGTAACGAGGGGTCATTTGGACCTTACAACTAAGGAATGGTTTTCACTTCATTTTAAATTAGATTTTTAATACACGTGTCTAAATCCGATTATTAGCGATGGTTGTAATGGATATGATGATGGATAAGCAGATATATTTCAAAGTAAATATAAATAAACAAAATACTAAAATCATATCAACATAAGTAAAATATATGTCACTGAAAACTCATCACTCAAACAACGATGCAAATCTCTCGCCTGGATACCAGTAGGAGGGTACCACTATACATGCGTATGTCGTATAATATATATAATGTGTAATAATAGTTATGCCTTTGCGATTACATATTCTTTCAAAATTTAAAAAAAAAATTTAAATACTTATTAAATCAAAGTATTTAGCCTCATTGCCTCATTGTTTGTATTGCCTCATTTCTGACATCTCATTGGACAGTTATTTATGCATTTGCAATAGAAGTCTGGATCCTGCACTGAACAATCTTTTTTCAATTTGTATTGATTCTTGGGAAGAAAATGTTTTTTCGTGCAGAAAATTCTCCAAATCACGACAAAAATAGGAGTCGGTTGATGCAAAATCCAGCGAGTATAGAGGACGGGACTGTTTTTCTGTGAGATTTGTCATCGTGGATCGAAGTTCTGCACATAAGATATCAGCTGTTGTTGTTTGGCCGGATCTGTGGAAGCTAAAGCTGTATTTCACAATAGAAAGCCCACTAACCTTAAGCTTAATCGCATTTTTGGGGCGTTTGACCTGATTTTAGGAGCGTTTGCGATTATTTTCTAAATCCATTTTTAGTCACACGATAAAATTTGGTTTTTTTGTGTTTGTTTTGCATTAGTCCTACATTGGAACTCGGGTTCAAAAAACTAATTTGAAATTTATTCATCTTTACATTTCAAGTCAAATGTAAAAACAATTGAAAGACAAAAAATTAATCGACATAATTTTAAATTAGTATGCTTTATCGTGTGGAAGAAGGTTTATTTTGAAATACCTATCACACCAAGCAGGTTTAACTTTATTTCAAAGTGACCAGAACGTAACAACGGAAATAATCATATTCGATTGCTAAGCGAGAGATCAAATCCCATTTGTATATTTGCGATTTGAGAAGAATATCGTGTAGAGGCCCTCTGGATCGCTCATCCAGGGACAAACCATGGCGAGTAGGCTTAATAACGCCTTTCAAACTTATTTTAGGGAACTTATTATTGAGGTAGTTTGTTTCGACTATACATAATATATTATTGCATTAAAACTAGAAAAAAAGGTCGAGTCAGCTAATTAATATTATTTTTTAGAACTTACTACAGCCCTGCGCTGCATGGACGTAACTCTGACATCAAGAAAATTCTCAACTAACAACCTCCTATTTCGAGGAATACTAATGATGGCGAAACCTCCTTCGGTGTTTTCTTTATGTAAATCATATCTACACAACCGAACCGGAGAACTCTATTAAATTCTATGTGGTATTCAAATTATTTGGAATCTAGAATAACTACTACTGAATAGTGAATGTTATTGAAGCCTTCGTCAGATATTATTTATGTGGCACTTAACTGTATCCCCATACATAGATGATAGTTGGGAAAATATTTAGGAGTAAAATAAAATAGATACAATATCTTCCAATAATCATGTAGTAAAAACTAATAATTCATATTAATTTCAGAATAATTAATATTTAAAAAACGTTAGGGAAAATATCGATTTCATAATATTTTTATATGCTGCATTTTTAATAAGAGTATTTATATATGTGCCAATAACATATTTTTGTAGTAATAATATTATAATGGTAGTCAATCCGATCAACTAGCTTTAATTAAAGCATTGAAATAAAATAAAATTGATACAAACTCAATATCCAATCAAAGGGAAATGTACTATATGACGTACTGCATAGCAGGCATAGCCGTTTTTACGGCAACGAAAAACGTGCTCTTATACTTTGGTCCTTTGAGACACTTTATCTGCCTACACGGCCTTTCAGAATCTTGGATTGCTTCAACCACTGAACCATAGTCCATAGTTTGGAAGGACTGGGGGGACCATTCTATTTCTAATGTATGTAATATTGTGAACGTATACTTATACGAATAATTTATACAAGCAATTATTCTTATTATAAATCAATAATTTTCTACACCTTTGCACCCAAAGTCGTAAAGTATTAATTAAATAATGACGTACAATATCTAACGGTTTAATGTGCCTATTATGAGGGCACAGCTTCAAACGAAAATTCGTCACAGCGGGCATAGCCACTAACTCCGCAATCAGCTGTTATAAATTACTACCATTACTAAATTATTCCCAGCTTCTAGATTAATCTAGAACTGGGCCCGCAGTCCGACGCGGCCGCTCTTACATTATTACAGCATTCATTAGAGTTCGCTAATTACTCCTTGCTTTAATGAATAAGCTCTAATGAACCACTTTCTGTTAATTAAAGGCGGCTCGGGGTGGGGGCGGGGGCGATTCTGGGAGGAACTTTTCTCCTAACTCTGATTGCAAATGTGAATTTGTGTAAGTCTAAGTAGAAAGAGTGTTTCCAGTGAAAAGGGGTAATGAGGCGGTCGAGTGAGGCCGAATTAGTTGCAACTGCGCTGTATAAATTACTTTTCATCGTTTAAATTGCGTAGTAGACGGATAATTTGTATGTTTTTATAATAGCTAAACAATATTCGTTATTCCGATCCGATCTTTTTATAATTTCTTATGTATAAGCTGTGACAAATTGCGTTGAAATAATAATGAATAGTTTTTCTCTTTCAGCTGATTAATTTTAGAACTATATTTCAATGTTTTTGTTGTTGAAAGTGAAATTTTTTTAAAGTATGTTTATTGTTAGTTAAATACAAATGCAAAAAGTATTCTATGGAGACCCATTTTTTTCTTTGGGGCCGACATAAGTACATATGGGTCCCAGGCTCTTTTTAATAAAATATAGTAAATGAACATTAAGCTGAAAGTAAGTACTGGTAATGTAATATGTATATTTAATTTAACTACGTAATTAAAGAATACTGCTGTAATGAATTTCCGATATTCAAAATATTCACTCACGTCGGCTAAAGTTGATAAAATCCAATTTAAATTACAAATGAATGCCGTCAATTCATAGTTTTGTTTTAGCAATATTTTAGGTGTTACGTGCAGTTGCGTGCAATTAGTACCTACCTAATTTATTCTATCATAATAGCCCAATTTGTTGAGAAATCTGATTCATTTAATAAACAGGAATCTTATCTTATCTTCCCAATAAGCGAAATAGGCTTTATGAAAATATTTGTTCAGTGTAAAGTGAATATTCAATGAACGTGAAACTGAAGGATTGTAGGGATTGACAAATCAGGAGTAGATTATGTGTAGTATATAAGCGGACGTCATCTGGTTCTGACGTCAAAGCTACTGCAGCTACTCATAAACGTCCACTAATCACATGTTCAAACTTGTTACGGCAAGATAATCAACATTATAAATAATAGTGTTTTTATGTTAGGGCAACATAAATGTGTGTCCTCGCCATTCGGAGCGACAGCTGCTGCACCATCATATGGAGGATACGCTGCCATTGCAGTTATGTAAGTATTAGATATACTAATAAACTGTAAGAAATATTTATTTATTGATAACTTATATTAGATTGCCAGATGATGATGCAGTGTCCGGTAAATCCAAACATGGTTTGTGTCACTTTTTTTTACTGTTTTTTTTGTAACTGTTGATTATAAAAACAATTATTTATTACATTCCACGAAATATCCGCCGTTCAACATTGTAACGTTATTACAATAATAAAATATCATTATTATTTTCAGTCCTACCGTCGTTATGGCTTCAACTACGCAGTAAACGACCCACAGACTGGCGACTACAAAGCACAGACCAAATACCGCGACGTCGGCCTCGTTAAAAGCTCCTACTTGCGGAAATTGACGGCACGTTTCGCGTGGTGGATTATTCCGCCGTGCCTCACACAGGATTCATCGCAGTTGTGAAAAGAATGGCTCATATTATCGCTCCTGTCGTTGTAAAACCAATAGCACATGTTATAGCAATATAGCAACCATTGTAGCCCCGATTTTGGCGCCTAATTACCAACTAGGGCCTAGGAAAACACAACGGCTGAGGTGGTTTTGGTCGAGGCGCCCATGACCTTGGCCTCGGAGCCCATGGGGAGCTCGGTCTCGGTTACGAAGGCCGCGGCAGCTACGGTCATGGTCTCGGAGTCAATGGCGGCCTGACTCTTGGCACCCAAGACGGCTGGGGCTACAATCACTAGGCAACTCGGAAACTTAAATTAATCTATTCCTTACGTCATGATCATTCTGATACACATTAAAGATACTTATTAAGTTTTATACTAAAGGAATGACGTAATTAATATATAATCAATACAGGCGCCAGTACGCTAAACTGTAACCATAAATTAAATTCGCGACTAATTAATACCAGCTAATTGACGTTCTGAGACCTGTGTTCTCGGTTTAACTATGTTCATTAGTGAGAATACGTAGTAGGTACAGAATGTGAACAAAATATTTTATAAATAAATCATTTTATTTTATATTTTCGTTTAATGAAACATTTTTTCATAAATAACTACACATTTATTACTTTATTTTTATCATAAATACCGTTGAGACATCAATACTAAATGCACATAATATTTGAGCGGTTACACCCAGCCCGTCCACTCGTCACATAACAAGTCCAATAATGAGTTCAATATGTACATAGAAATGGGGCTACATTAACAAGAGCGGGTGCGCGTGCAGCGTTACGTCACTTTCCGCGTGCACCCTTCGCCGAACAGCCACAGGCAGAGACGGTCGACTAAGTAAGCGAACACCATGTCCGCTATAAGAACTTGCACTAGAATCACCCGGTACTGAAATGAAAATTTTATTTTATTTATTTATAATTAGATACAGCACACAGCTCATTACACAAGATTTTTAATTTAATGTACATTTTGTAGGCCAATTATGATTATTCGACATAGTAAATATATGATATGCTCGAGGTCAACAAATATTGTCAGATACAACTATCTACTCAAGGGAGTCCCTCATTAAAAAGACAGTAAGCTACAATATCCTTGCTTTATTATTTAATAATATACATACATATCATTCATACATAATTAATGTTTAAAATTAACATTATATGATATATATGTATTATTGTACATAAATCATTCATCATAATTATGATAACAATTATATTTTTGCAATCACACTAAATATCTAGCCCCAGAATTATTTGGATCTGAGAGCCCCCTAGCCAAATTAGATAAAAATCCTAGTACCTCTAGTTTTTTCCTATTAATACAGAATACTTTACATAATACATAAATGAATCAATTTTCGTTAAAGTCGTTCCCTGGGAAACCGATTTTGACTTCAAGGGGTCGATATCGAACACTTTGGGAAACTCAGATTTAGCCCAATGTAAACATCATTAACAGCTTGCCCTTTGACAAGATAACCAAACAGTAATTAGAATTTAGAAATATAAATAAAAAATACAAAAAACATGATCCGAAAGCAAATATTCGCGTTAATCAAACAAACATCTGCACTGACATGGACTGTAACTCTTGGCCGAGTAGCATGTAGGAATACTGACACTCGGCCAGTCGGCCTTTTTGTTTATTTCTAATTGTGAAGAACAATCTTAAAAAATATTCTACAAGACCACTTTAAAATGTATTTCATGCAATTTTGTTTTTTTGACCATATTTCCTAATCTAAATAAATCTTAAGCAGGATATACTGAGAAATGCACATTTTGCGAAGTGAACAATTTGGGCAACAGTAGCTGAACATTATAGTACCACATTATTCCAACTATAGTCGCCACCCTACAATAGAAGCAGTCCTTGCAGTGACATGGTACTAAAATGTTAAGTTACTTCTAGGGCCGACTATACAAGTTGCGAAGTGCACCATTTGCGTCAAACACTATACGAACTATATTTGATTATAGATATGTTCCATGTTGGGATACGTACGTCGGGCGGGAAATAAACAATCTCGAACATGTTGGAGAGCTCTGGGAACAATCCTGCGGCTAGCGCTAGTACTGCGCCTCCAGAGACCATGATGCTGTACAGCAGCGGCTTATTATCACGCAGCCCTTCCATGAACGGCTCGCCCTGATAACAATAAGTTCACTAAAATGACCCAAAAAATATGTATAAGTCTGATGACACTAGATTTATCCAATTTATGGACAATATTTGCAAGAAGGCTAAATAAATTGTTTAAAAATTAATTATTATTGCATAGTTTCATTTCGCCAAAAATTATATCGATACCTACAAATATCGCTTAGATTAACGTCACACGATATATCGTTATTTGAAAATATTAAAATTATAACAATTTTAAAAGTATAAATGACATTAAAATACTATTTACCTTAGTAGTTTTAATATTATAGATACATATAGGATTTTTCGCAAACTATACCACTACAGTGAAGTCAATTTTACGTCAATGACGTCACAGTATGGCGCTTAGCTCGATCCTATACCTCCTTGGAAATTTAATATACTTATTACTAAATAAATGTAGTCGGCCTGATAATTTTATACGAAGATTAAATCAAAACAATGACTACAATGGAGATTAGGAACTTCACTTTAAAATAGTAATCCTTTTTTATATGATATTAAAGATATTTTATTAAAAGTGTATGGATCGCCCAAATATTAAATTGAGATTTCATAATTATTCTATGCATTTCCATTTCCTTTTTTCCAAAGAAACAGAGCTTTTAATTTTAGTGAATGACTATGGAATCCATAATGTAAGTACATATCTACTTACTCTGTAATTTATAGCAAATGTCGATATCTGCAGCGCCATCGAAATAATGTATACAGTACTATTGAGTAAATCGGGCGCGAACTCCCGCTCTTCGTCCTCAGCTAGGTCCATATCAAGTTTAGGTTTTGTGTCCCTGGAAAAAGACATTTATAAAATGAATAACCGAACGTTATAGTCTGTTCGTTATAGCTTGATTATTCTGACAATTGTCTAGTGATATGATAAAACTCGCTAAAACTCAAAAACGTTTTGACCGATTTTAAAAGGGTTTATTTCGTTCAGGAGAGATTTAAAAATTAAAAAATTTGAAATAATCTACAAAAAGCTAAAATAATAATATACCAATATCATTATTTTATTTTAATTAGTAAATCGTGTAACTGATGTGCTATACAAAATTGTCATTTCTTACGCCGCTACCTTGGATAACTTTTGATAGACGGCGGTAGTGGCAGAAATACAAGCAAACTTAGTGTATATGAACTCGTTTGGCGGATTTATCATATAAAGGGTGTCAACTAGTAAGACACAAAGTACTTAGTGTTAATAATTTCAACTGTAACCTCACCACAAGTCATAAACCTGTACGCATCGGGAGAGGAGAGTACTGGCGTACTGAAATACAGGCAAAATAATTGCCTAGTTCAGACTCCAGTCTCCCACTATCTTATGCACCTGTGCACCACGTATATAATGTCAATGTAATCGTTAATCTTAAGATAATGAGAGAATAAATAAACGAAAAAAAAAAAATTCGTACATTGCCTTAAAATAACTGGTGATATAATTTAACATTTGTTCAATCGAAATTTTAAATATATCAAATATCTGAAATCAGACCATCCCTTTCATTTGGACTTGAAATAGAAGGCCTACAGTACATTAAAAACATGAGGTACAGTACATCTATAGTCAAAAATATTTACTTGACGTTTTCTTACTTAAATTTAAGAATAATATAAAACTATTACTTTTTGCTTTCTAAGTTAATTAAAAAAATACAGTTGTGATTTTACTAACCTGCCTGGAGATCTGGCGGTGGCTTCATGCACCAAGTAAATAAGACATAGAAAGTGTACAGCGAACTGTGTCAGCACAGTCATTATAGTGTACACGTTGAAGATGTTCGGCAGGGGGCGCTGCTTGGACAACTGTCTCAGAGGCTGTACAAAAAAAATGCAAATTATTTACACAAGAAGACTAATTTCAATCATTCTATAATAATCGAAATTTCGTCTGAGATTTGACATCCCGTGGATTTCCTTATAATTTATCTCACAAAACTGTTAAAATAACGATGTACTTGGTTTACGATGAAACATTTTATAATATGTACATACAATGGTTTTAAGAATGTTTGATGAGGTCAAGGAAATTGGTTTATCTTATAGCCAATTAATACGTCTTGTCTTTATACCCACAAAAAATTTAATTTCACACAATTTAAAACTTTTTTGTTTATATGTAAAATATAAACTTAAAACTGAAAAAAATTTAATTATAGCCATCCAAAGAGTTTGTTTTCAAAATTGATGTTTTTAAGCATTGCTTAGTATCGATTAAGTATAGAAAATAATTACTTCGATATAGTGAAGGTAGACAATAAATTTTAATACACAAATAGAAATACTGGAAGACATTCTTTGGTTAGAGCAATAACTAAAATTGTGTAAGCTTAAGGAGTACTTAACATTTTTTCTAATTACCTTCAATATTTATTTAAACTGTCGACACAAAACAATTACAGACAATATTTTAATTTAATCTCACAATAATCCTGTTCTAAATTTAAATTAATTTTATTCTATTAAATATCTATCTATTGATTTTAAAGCTGACTTAATTTAGTGATTGGCCTTCCTAAATTTTTGCTATCCTTTTCCAAATCATAATGAATGAAAGGGAAATAACGATCTGAAATTTAGATTTAGAGTAATTGTCGGCATGTAGAAAATTAATATTAAAATAATCTCACCTTTGACCTAGATATGAACAAGAAACACGAAGCCAACAGCAAACTCTGTAGCGTCGCTTGCGTATCGCTGAACTTGATACCGTCTAGGTACAGAACAGACTGACTGTACGCCAGAATAAGAGCATTCAGAGCCAGGATCTTGAACATCTGCAGGGTGGTGACCAATGTACACCGACCTTGCTTGATTATATGGCAAACTGGGGAGGAAATTTAATTTTAAAAACATATCATAATCCACATAATTATATTTCATTTTATACTAGTTGACCCGCGGAATTATGTAACACAACAATTATGTATTTTTTTTTAAGTTTATTCAGGAATTTCGTTCTTTTTTAAATTTTTAAACCACCCCTAAGTTAAACCTATCGAAACACAGCAAAAATTATTTAAATCGATAAATCCGTTCTTGAGAATGTTCCGAATTTGTAATAAAATAATTAGTATCTCTACTAGTAAATTATTATAAATTTGTATCTGGCTGGTTTTCATGTCATTAAAAAGGTGGCATTTCAAAAAGAATTAAATTAAGAAAACTTTGTTTCCAACCAATTTTTATTTGTTTTCTTTCGGTTCAAATGGGCGAATCGAATGAAGAAATTAGATATATTTTAAAATATTATAAAAAAAGGAAAAATCCGAACAAACCGCAAAAAAAATGTGACGTTATGCAGTGTCAGTAAGAGTAGCACAAAGTTGATTTAAGCGTTTTTAATACGGAAATTTTGATGTCAAATTGTCGCCCTTGTTGTTGTCACCCTGTTACGGATAAAATGGCAGCTATTTTAAAAAAAGTGGAGCAAGATCGGCATATCAAGTGGGCAGTTTTGCCCACTTGAAAGCTCTATATTTGGGTACAACACGAGCTAACTGAAAGAAACCTAACGAGCCGTCTACTCATTTGTTATTGTTTATTGAGATGTAATAAAACCGAACCGTTTTTGAAGAGATTGATAACTGGTGGATCATGTATGACAAGAACGTGCGGAATAGGTCGTGGTCAAAGGTCGGTCAGGCTTCATAGACTGTGGCAAAACCTGGGTTAACCGCAATTAGGTGATGCTGTCTTTTGTTGGATTGGAAGGGCATTATTAATTATGAGCTTATATTGCCGGGCAGAATCATCGATCCGGATCTCTACTGCCAACAACTGATGCGGTTAAAGCAAGAAGTTGAGAGAAAGCGGCCGGAATTGATTAATAGATTATTTTACTGGTCGAAATATTTGTATCGAGACATTTGAAAATAAATTTACAATTTTGAATTTCTGTTATAACTATAGTACTTATGTATTTGTGTACTTTGTTAACATGGGTAATTATAAATTTTTCTCTCAGGCCCGATTGGTCATTAATCGGATAACAATTATCTAGCGAATAATTTAGTCGTTTTAACATAATTTAGATAGAAAAACTGTCAACTTGTCAAAGTTATGATAATAATAAATTGAAAATTGTAATAATAAAGAAATAATTATTTGTTTAACTCGATATCAGTTAATCGCGATTTTTATATTATTTTTATGTAATTTTTACGTGAATTTCATGTCCTTTTATGTTACCTATTAGGTTTAACTCTATAGATAAATGACAAAACGTAAACTGTAATTTGAAACTGAAAATAATTTAAGCCACACGATTACAAACTTAAGAGACTTCGTTCTTTTCAAGTGTCTATGTGGCCAAAATGTCACAAATCGATAAAACTTTCTCCATACCTTCGTACCTATAGGTATCCCCTATAGGTAGAATAGACACAGTTTTTTCATTTATTATTATAGTTTCATAAGCAAACTTACTACATAGTATACTTGATAGTCGACTCGTAAATGGCGCTGCAACACTAGCGTCGCCGAGTCTTACGAGCTGCGGCTGCTCTTCTTCTTCCAGTTTCTTCATAGCGCGGCGCAGCTTCGCCGCTGTCTCTGCACGAGGGTCGATGCGACCACTAGGAAGACGACGAGGGAGCTCTGGCTCCACAGGCCGTTCTTCTTTAGGTTTCTCTCGAAGTCGCTCCGGCGCATTCGCTAAAATAGCTACCCCTACCTGAAATATCATACAATTCTCTTATTTTCTTTTAAATAGGATCAATTTTAGACTTTCATAAGATTCATTGAAAAATATTTTAAAGGTATGAAAGTATTAAATCATGTGAAGAATAATGAAATTTACGGAATTTAAAAAACGAAAAACTCTCTCTTAAATTATTTTAGTTACATTAAAATTTATTTTGTTTCTCACTCATATACAAAATGAAAAAGTCACTAAGATTTCATTCAGTTTCATTTAAGATAGGTTTAATGAGTTCTGAGTGAGGAAGTAATTGATTGAACATTTCATTGAAATTGAAGTTGATCGACGTATGTCAGTTTTACGCTCGTGTGCCGGCGATATAGAAATAAGAGGGTATTTCGCTGTCGCCGGCACACCTGCATTACTACAGCCTTTATATTGTCAAACTTTTTATATATAATTATACTCACATCGGCATGTTTTAAGGCGCCCACATCATTCGTTCCATCTCCACACATGAGTGTGACATATCCAAGCGACTTCAATGTAAGAATTACAAATTCTTTTTGCTTTGGAGCAAATCTAGCAAATACTTTTATATGAGGCATCAAGTCACACATAAACTTGTGATGATGCTCATTTAGGAATGTCAGACCTTCGCCAGTTATACACAAATCAAATTTAGAAGTGAGCTGATGTGATGTTTTGAAAGGCTTCACTGGCAAACTCACTTCCTCATCTATAGACTTCCAACACCATTCATTATTATTACCAGTTAAAATTAAAACTTCACTCTTCTGTGTGAATTTCAATTCTTTTGCAACATGACAAGCAGTCAAGGGGTTATCACCCGTAATCATTACAACGGAATGTGATGCATGCACTATTTCAGCTATAGCTTTTTTTGAATCACTTTTTAATGGGCAAGATATAATAACAAACCCAACAAATGTTAAATCAGACTCTACATCTTCCCTCGACAATTCTCTAATTTCCTGAGAACTCAATTTTCCTAAATTTCTATAGCCGAGTGCCAGAACCCTCGCGCCTCTTCTAGATAGTGTTAAATAAACATGATCATAATGACTAGGAACTTCTTTTAACATAGTTTTTATCGTTTCTGGTGCCCCTTTTACACTACTAATATAATGTGTTTCCATAAATCCTCTCTCATTAATTTGATAACCTGCTATTATAGACATTCTTTTAAGAGCACTTGAAAAATGATTTCTATGAACAATTTTCAAGCCAGGTGATTTGCCTTTTTTTGGAACAACTGCATCACCCTTTGTTAGGTTCCATTCAGCGGCCTTCAAAGTTGCCTTCTCTAATGGGTCACCAACTACACCATCATCTAGCTGAACTAATGAGTGACAAGTAGCTAGCACTTGTATAGTTTCAATAGGAGCTTCAGACAAGGGTATAACTTTAGCATCTTTGTGATCTCCTATGCCAGCCACTCCCTCTACAACTAAATTGTCACTAGTTAAAGTGCCAGTTTTATCAAAGCAACATATCTCAACCTTGCCTGCAAATGGTATCCTAAATGGTTCTGTGCAGAATACCGCTAATTTTGAAAGTGATAACAATGATGTATTTACCGCTAAAGATAATTCAATAGGCAATTCAGGAGGCACAACAGATGTTAAAATTAAGGTGCATTCTAAAAATAACTTATATCTATTCCTTTCTGGGTCCTCACAGCCCTTGATCCATACATATGATGCTGCAGCAATTGCAAATATCAGCAGGAATAATATAAAACCAAAAGTTTCCAGATTGTTTGCTGTGACCCTTTTGACTCCAAATAAAATAGTCCTTAGTAGTTTACCCTGTGATGTATTGAATCCATTACGAATAACATAGCCAATGCATCCATTATCTGGTGCCTTAAGTGATAAAGTGGTATTTTTACTTGGTGATGAATGTTGAACAATTTTGGTACCACCAAAGAGCATATGCAGTTTACCATCACTTTCAGGATCCAGATTTTGTTTCAAACTGTTCTCATTTTCTACTGGCTCTTTCATTTGGGGCACACTCTCTCCAGTTAACATAGATTCATCAACAATACAGGACCCTCGTAATAATACTATATCACAAGGTACTAAGTTTTCATTGATTGATCTTGTAATAGATACAATGTCACCAGGTACCAACTGATCACTCATGATCTGACGCCACCTTCTATTTCTATAGACATTAATATTATATGGTTTGTTCCCCATTTTCCTTATCTCAGCCATGTTCCTTAACTGTTGCTGAACTAATGTACACTCGAACATAACCAGCATTACAAGGGTGAAGATAGAATAATACCAATATTTGTCTAAACACCATAGTGCTACACAAAATACTTGGAATACAAAGAATGGGGCAGTTGCTCTCTCTTTAAACAGTTCCATAAATTCTGGTACAACCTAAAAATAGCAATTTTTAGAAAAAAATACAAGACTAAATGTGCATTGAGACTTCTCTATTCCCAAAAAAAAAACTTGCTAAATTTTACCTAAAATTCTAAAATTTCTTTATATTAATAAATACCTTTGACAGGTAAAATAAAAAGGTAGAAGAAAAAAATCAAGCTATTTCCTACCAAAAGTTAGGTACTATTTTATTTTATTCTATCTTTTAATGATATTTCATCCATTGTTCAGTGTAGAAAAACAAAATACAGGTTTCCAAAATCCAAGATGCAAAAGATTTTTCAAAAAGAAAGTTATTTTAGATAAAGTACTATTCCATAATAATCACATTTTAGATATTTTCAAATAAACTAAACAATACCATTATCATATCATTTTTGCCAAATTCTTTTTCTGCAACATCAATAGCTTCATCATCTAAGAATCCTTTGGATTCCATATACTCTTCATAAGTCTTATGAATAGGAAACTCCACAGTATTAAATAATTTCTTATCCCAGTCATATATATACTTGCTCTTTTGAAATATAAACCACACATCCGGATATATACTGCCTTTTTTGGTAGACTAGAAATACATAAGTTTGGTGTTAAATTATATTACCATCAAATTTTTTAAAATTAAGTACATTGAAATTAATAATACCTTTGTGTGATGCAATTTGACAATTTCTGAAAAGCCATTATTGGATGTAGGAACTACTTTAACAATTTCAGCTTGAATGGGATCCTTAACCTGAAATAAAATCCTAAATTAAGCTCCATTGTTCAATTAAAAGATGCATTGTTGTATATACACAACTGTTACACTGGTGCTTCATGCTGAGGCAAATTTATCAATTGAATTAACTCACCGCAGAGCAGGACAGGAAACATTGTATATGCACACTCCAGTAACAACAGAGACAAATGAGAATTTGTATTATAGCTACCACTGCCACAGTAACAAATCCTGCTTCAAAATTATCATCAATTCCATACACCGCAATCCAAAAATAAAACACCACTGGATATATTATCAAAAAGGGTAGCACTGTCCCTTGTAAAACAGTCGGCACCGGCTTAAAAAGTTGTGTATATTGGACTAAATCGTCCAATGACGACTGCATATTATAAGATACCATTTTTAACTACAAGGTGCAAACATTTGAAATAATATGAAAGACAAAAATATATCTACTTAATTTCAAATAAATTGAACATTATTTTAAAATACAAACACTGATTCAATTCAAATTAAATTTAAAAAGACCACCAGAGTTTACAAACTTAACAAATCAAAAGATCAAAAGTCAGACAGATCGAAAGGAAGGGATAGAAACAGCGTGACGAGCATGCGTGTCACTTACGTTTAGTTTTTCTTACTAGAATATTTAATTGATTGAAATATAAAAAAGTAGTCCTCTAGTTCAAAAAGTGTATTTTTATTCATGTGCGTGAATTTTAGCTTAAAGGGATCTTTTCTTGAAACCTTGCTCTAATTTTACATTGCATGAGTAACACTAGGAACTCGAGAAAATTTTACATAAAAATTGATTAATATAATTCAATATAAGTTATCCATTTTAAAATTATTTTTTGGTCTCTGAATTTATTTTTTATTGTTTCTGTAAACAACTTAGCACCAACTCCAAAAAATGATTTTAAATTGAATACGTTCTACATTGAATTATTTGTGCCTTTCAAGACGGTTTTTTTTCACAATTTTTAGTGTGTCTAAGAAGTAACTAAGAAGTATCATTCCATTTTCATTGAGTTATCATTTCATCGTAATCATTAACATAACATACTATTTAAAATTTTCTCCTAAGTCGTTACCAATATGGCGGGCCTACTATTAGTCGCCAAAAACTCCATAGAGCAAAGGGATACATTACACTAGTATCCCGGAGCCAGAAATAAAGACATAAGATATGGCTGTGTGGGCTTTTGTGTCCTTTGCCTTGGGAAGGGAAGAATTGAACAAAAAACAGTACAATAAGACAGTTCATTGTCAAATTAAGCGCCAAAATAGCTGTGAATTGCGGATTCAGTGAAAGTGCTGATATTATTATTTACATTTCACGGAATACCGCTTCAATATGGATTTAAATATAAGACGAAAGTCTACAAAAATTGCTGTAACTGGGAGCATGGTAGAAACCTATCCCCATGATCTTCAAATGTATAAAGTACCACCTTTCGAAAACATAACTTTGCATGAGTTCGAAACTTTGGCCTTAGAACGCCTTACACTGTTAAGAAGTCTCGCAACAGCAACCACTCTTAAAGGTCTTCGTGCGTATTCTGATGAATGGAAAGAATATATTCAAAATGAGTTGCGAATGCAAGGTCTGAAATATTATTCAAGGTTATTTGAATACACTAGTTGTGGTACTTCGGATGCTGATTTACAAGCTAGGCGAAAAGATCATATTGCTCACTTTATACTACGATTAGCATACTGCCGAAATGAAGAACTGCGGCGTTGGTTTGTAGCTAGAGAGCTTGAACTGTTTAAAATGAGGTTCATGACTATGGGTAGTGAAGCGGTTGATGCATTTTTCAAGTTAAATAATCTATGTTACACTAATATTAGTGATGAAGATAAGAATGAAATTATTACCTGCTTGAGAGAATCAACTCCATATCAGAACATAGACAATATGAAATTTTATAAAGTTAGGTTTTTTGAAGTGCTTGATTTGGTAAAATCAAGAAAAGTCTTCCTTAGCAGTGGCTTTGCTTACATTCCACATAGAGATTTTGTTTCTGTATTATCTGCACAGTTTCGAAAGCATTTGAAACAAAGTTTGGCTGTAGCATGTCACCACTTGGGTGAGATAGAACAAGATGAGAGATTGGTCTGCTTATTAAAGGGGTTACACCAATCTTATAATGGAACAGATTATGCTAACACAAAGGCTATAGTTCCAATCGAAAGCCTTGATTCCCTATCTGTTAAATCATTCCCATTGTGCATGAGACAACTTCATGAGCAATTAAGGCTAACTCATCATTTGCGTCATGGAGGTAGACTTCAATATGGATTGTTTTTAAAAGGCATTGGTGTCACTTTAGAAGATTCTCTAAGATTTTGGAGAGAGGAGTTTACAAAGATAATAGATCTGGATAAGTTTGAGAAACAGTATTCATATAATGTAAGATATAACTATGGCAAAGAAGGTAGTAAGAAGAACTTCTCACCATTTAGTTGTTTAAAAATAATAAATGAGACTGTTGGTCCTGGAGACTGCCATGGATGCCCTTACAGGCACTGTGATATAAGCAATTTAAAAAATAAACTGCTAGGATATGGATTAGATACTCAAGGTTTGTGTAATCACTATTCTTCATTCTGTATTTAAAGGAGTTTGTTATGTGTTATGTTTACAAAAGCAATGTTATCTTAATAACTTATTTTTTTGCAGCTACTAGTGAAATAGTTGATATGACTAAAAAGGGGCATTACCAAGTTGCTTGTAGCAAATATTTTGATGCTGTACATTCAGTTGACTTAGGATTGGGTATTAATCATCCAAATCAATTCTTTGAAGAAAGTCAAAAGCTTATCAAAGGGGACATGAAAATTGAAGTGAAAAAAGAGAGCAAACCAGTGAAAAAGGAAGTCATAGATGACATGGATTTTGATGAAATAGTTGAATGGAAAGAATAATTTTTGTATACAAGTAATCTTGACATAATTAGGCAGGAAATAAAAATAATTTTTATAATCTAAGGTTTATGTTATAATTCTATTTCCTCTTAACATACATAGCTCTCTTAGTCATACGACCACAGTATAAACCAAATATGAAAATTAAACCTACAAAAGACAAACTTACAACTAAGAAATATTTTTTTGATGGAGATGTTGATAACTCATTAAATACATCATTTAAATTCTCTACCACATTTACCTGAAATAACGGAGAAATATTATTAGATAGAAAGGTGAACAAAAAAAAATGGTAATTATAGTAATTGTGTTCTCTTCAATACTTACAGATGCTATATAATGATACATTTCTAATCGATTAGATAGTTCCTTCTGACATTCAGCTTCTAGTTTTCTATTACTATCATTGAGAATAATTTTTAAACATTTCAATCCTGAAATCAAAATAAAATAACTAATCAATATTTTTTGCCGTTTAATAATTTGATACAACGTTTATATTCTAAAAGGTAACTAATTCATTCTTACGTCTACCAGCCCCATGTTCAAGGTCTTTACAATATTTCAATAAATCTAAAGCACAAGCTCTTTCAAGCAATGGATCTGCTTCAATATCTACTTCTGTTTCTTCAATAATTTGGACAACTTCTCTGGCACATTCAGCGGACACAATTTTGTGATTTAAGAGAGCATTTTTGAGGCATTCTTCAACCTGGAAATTAAAACAATTTGATAAAATTGGTCAAATATCCCTTTAATGTTATGTGGGTTTAAATTTCACGTTTGCACTTACAAAATTTTTAATTTTAACAAGATTTATAGCAGAATAATTGATTTGTATAGTGAATTATACTAATAATTTTTTATTTACCTGTCCATTAGAATTGGTGATAGAATCATTTGGCACAGCACATATTGTCTGGATTTCAGCTTTACACAATTTACCAAGCAAAGGATCAAGATGATAATTTAAAGCTTGTTCCTTTAACACATTAGCTAATTCGTTTTCACAATCTGTAGTCAGTTTTGACACTCTGAACTGTTCTTTCAAACAATACAATACCTTTCCTTGGAGTTCCACATCCTGGGGTTCACTGGCTGCAAAAAAAGATTAAAAGTTCATTTTAGTTATTTAAAATACAAATAAATTTATTATTCTTAATCACAAACATAATTTTTATACATTGTTCGGTTTGTTGACAATAATAATTATGAATTGTCTTTGTAAAGATTTTTTATGAACTTACCTATAATTTCTGAACAATATTTTCTGACATCATCTTTACAAGCATTTTGCAAATTGTTATTAAATCGATAATCTGTGTTTTGCTCAATCATCCTATTGACTATAACAATTTTGCAGTTTTCATTGAAATCAGGTTTTTGGCGATGTGCCTGCAATGGCAAATAATTTTAACTGTATTTATGAATTAAATTCAATCCCTAATTATGTGATAGTTGTCATAATTTTTATGACAATTATTACATAAACTCAACTTACTTTCAAACACTCCAAAATTTTAGATGTTTCTGTATTATGACAATATAAATCAATCATATCATTGCAGCTTGTTATCAAAAAATAGTCAATGGCATTATCATTAAATTCCTGTTTCCTGACAACAAATATAGCTTTCCTGCAGCCATCACTTAATTTACCCTTTGCTGTTTGTAGGCACTCTAAAGCAGCTGATTCTCCATGTGGCACATTAGGACAGTACATTTGTAAATCTTTCTTACATGCTTCTTTCAATTCTGGATCCAAATCAATATTTTCCTTTTGTTGAAATAATTGACTTCTCAACTGCTGTCTACAATCTTTGAATATAGTATGTTTTCTTCTTGTAATAGTGTCATTCCTTACAATCTCACTCAAACAAGCAACAACCTGGGTTTTTGTTTGTGCTTTAGGACAAAATCTCACAACATAAGATTTACAAGCATTTTTAAATTTTCTTGTAAATCTATAATTTTTTAGTGCAATCAATTGCTCATGTTCTATAGCAGCACGACATTTTGCATTAGCTTTTATCTCTGGATCATTTTTATGATTGATCAAACACTCCATTATGTCATCATAGTCCTTTTTACTTTTGAGCTCAGAAGAGCAAAGTCGCTCTATAGGTACTCTACAATTATTATTTACAATGGCATTAAGTTCTATATGACCGCTTTGTGTTTCAGTGAAATTAGTAACTACCTCTCTACACTTTGGTGATAATTCTTTTATTTTACTTTGCAAGCAACCAATTTCTTCACCTTTTCCAGTGTTTTCGAAACATATGTTTGCTAAGTCATCAATACAGAAATCTTCTATTTCTGGTAATAAATCTACACTTACAGCTCGTTGTCGCATAACCCTTCTAACTTGTTGTTCACAAGCCGGTTTCAATATACCTCTTAAATCAAAATTGTAAGCATAATTATATAGACAGGGCAATACTAGAGGATCCTTCTCAGATTGATTTTCACTTGCATCAGCCCATTGAAGCTTAGCCTTGCATTGAGTGACAGCATCATATTTACAGGCTTTGTATAACTGTGGATCTAATTTAAAATCCCTGGAGATGAAGTATTGAATTTGCAATAAAGCTGTTTCACATTCAGGTGACATTACAGCAGTACCAAGTTTTTCCATGAGGCAAGACATTACCCTGCCATTACCTCCATTTATTTCTCTACAAGCCCTATCTACCACTGGTTTGCATGCCTTCCTTAAAATTGGATCCACCCTCCAATCTTCACCAGGGTCTGCTTCTTGTACCAATTTTTCCAATGATCTCTGACAAGCCATGCTAATTCTTTTATCTTTCCTTCTTCTAGGTCTAGCATGATCCATGAGACAGTGAATGGTTTTACCACCAGTTTCAACTCCTCTGCATAATGAAGTTATATCATTTGCACAATTTTGCATTAATTCTGGTGATAATCTATAGTCATCCATTAACATCTTCCTATGGTCAATCATTTCAGCAATGCAATCAGAAGAAAGTTTTGTGCTTTCATTTCGGGCAATGTTTTCTAAACATAATAAAATTTGAGCAAGACGGACATCTTTATCATCAACTACACCTTTGCGACAATGATATTTACGAATATCTTCTTTACAAGATTTAACTAAGCCTTTACTCATCTTATAATTCATAACCATGTTCCTCTGGTCATAAAACAGTTGGTCTTGGCACCTTCTTGTCATACCTGAACAAAAAGTTTACTGTTAAAGAGATATAAGCAGTAATTATATCATATTATTACAAAAAATATTTAGTGTACATGTGATAAACATCTTTAGTTAAAAACTTACTCCTTTCATACTTATGTGCCATAAGACATTTATACATCAACCATGATCCTGGTAATTCATCTGGACAAAATTTATTATGATCTAAATTACAAGCAGCAAATATAATTTTATCCATTTGCAAAGTACTGTATTTCATTTCTTTAAGCACAGTTATTTCTGCCTGACATTCTGACCTTATGTTGTGTTCAGTATTTTGCAAACATTTCAAAGTTTGTGTTTGTGACAAGTTTTTACTATCTAATGGTATTCTACCACAAGAGTTTGTTTGAACATCATCAAAACAATTTTTCAAAAAATTGCCAATAATCTGCCAGTCATTAAAGATTAAAGATTCAATTTTTATTATCAATCTCAAACAAATGCTTTTTCTAACACTAGGCTTCTTTTTTAAAATACAGTCGATGCCATACTCTGCAGGATTAAAGCATTCAGATATTGCAGATTCATCTTGACAGGGCTCCTTTAATTTAGACTCTAAGAATGTATTATCAAGAAATGCAGCTTGATGTGTCCACACTCTGTGCTGACAAACAGATAATACTTGAGTCTTATTATTATGCGTTGCATTTAAGGCGCAAGATAAAACTGCTAGATCATCAACCAAACGCGAGCACTGTTTTTCTAAAATTGGGCAATCACTTATGTCTAAGGTATATTTTCTGTTTTGCTTCATCAAGTTACCCAACCCACCACCATTATCACTGATAGCATCCTTTATAATGTAACCTAGTATAATCCACAAAATATCTAGAAAAACAGCCGTTAACATCTTGATACCGGTCTGACAATATTAGGACTTTTTTTAAGGTCCTAAAACAATTCAGAACATAGTTTACTTTAATGTAGAAATCACTTTATACAGTAGTATCAACGTAAAAATACAGTTCAATGAAAAATGGCATTTACCGATTAGCTATGTTTATTTTTATTTAACTTCCTACACAAAGAACGAAACAACAAAAATAAAAATTCAATAAACTGACATAACAATAACATGACATTGACATATCCATCTACTTTACAAATGAATCTATCTTGTACAGCCATGTTGGATATAACTTTTATAGATATGCAATTATTAAACTCAACTCTGAATGCAAATGACAAATCTTTTGACTATCACCTTAGTAATCTGTGAAACTACTTAAATTAAAATAGACCATTAGTATTATCAGCATGATATTTACAAAAGTAAAAGGATAGTTATAAAATATCGTTTTTTAATACTAATTTTAATATCAGTAACTATGAAGTTATGCCTGTTATACAAAATCCAGGTCCGGTCTTGTGCGGAGTATTGCTCGCACCTATGGGAAGGCTCCGAGCAGTACCTCCTAGATGCTCTAGACTGATTGCAGCGTCGCGTTATGCGTATTATAGGCGATGCGGAGGTATATTTTTTTATATTAAGCTCAGCAAATGACTTGACACCACCTGATGATAAACAGTAGAGTAGTCCATATGTGACGATAGCTAGTATAGCTTGCGACAAACTGCCCTAGACACTTCAATCATGCCGGCCCAAAAAGCAGTTTTTCACGCCTTTTTTAAAGGCATGTTAAACCCATGGTGTATGAAGGAGGGAATACGTGTGCCGGAAAGGAATTCCACGCTCAAAAGTGCTACAGAGAAAGGAGTCACAAAATATCTTAGTGCGCAAAGTAGACATGGCGACAGTCACATTTAGGTTAAAATGTGACTGTAAAATATCATATCAATGGATACACAAATATAAATTAGGGTCGGAGTGATATAACTTTGCAATAACTTTTTATAGAATGTTTCGCCTAGATTATACTAAGTTTAATTTACACAGAGTTTATTAGTTGAGATTTTGGTAATGCTGAATTTATTTTTGAATAATTTTTATACTTGGTTTATAAGTAAGTGTAAAAATGTCCGCGCTTAACATCTGTCGTCAGAAACTTCGTAACGAGAAAGGGTATGTTACACAGGTAAAATAAAATAGACATCGTTAAATGAAGACATGGCTTGAAAGTCTTAGTTACCAAGCCAAAATACATTAAAAAAGTGAAGGTGAGTGAGATGGATGATCTGTATATCTCACTCATTCAGTCAGCGGGAGTCGAGATTTATGTTTTAATTTACTTAATTATTGCAATAGTTTTTATCGGCCAACGCAAGATAATACACAATATAGTGAAAATGGAGGGTTTCATTGAAGTGAATGAGATATCTGATTTCATTTCCTATATACGCAGTGTAAGTTTACTGTTTGTCATTCATTACAGATTTGTGGCTCCATCTATTTTTATATAATTACCATAAAACCACCGGTTTTATCTATTTATTAATGTTTGTTTGTATACTTTCATTTTCATAAATCCTAATGAATGATCTGATAGTATTTAAAATAGGCCGCAAAGTTAATATTTGTAGTTGACCCTGACACCCGTTCTCATTTTTCTTCGTATTATACGATGATAAACAACCATAACAGCCTCTGGAAAATACCTTTTAATTATGTTTTCTTTATTGACATGAATCCAAAAGCGTAGAATATTAACACTAGTACATTCCCATCCATTTTCATCTATAGGGTGTAAATGGTAAAAAAATTGGTATTTTA
This sequence comes from Acentria ephemerella, assembly GCA_943193645.1. Classification (NCBI taxonomy): domain Eukaryota; kingdom Metazoa; phylum Arthropoda; class Insecta; order Lepidoptera; family Crambidae; genus Acentria; species Acentria ephemerella. The sequence goes on along the minus strand of OW971875.1, from coordinate 4,220,567 downwards.
TGATTGTTAGGATAAGGAATGTCACTGTTGTATTCTAAATTAAGTTAAGTATAGTTCAGTTTATAATTAATTACAAAGGAAGGAATACATATTTGGAATTGCAAGAGTGGTAGTAAAATTTTATGAATTGTTTTTTTGTATAGAAGACAGTAAGTTATTTATAGAAATTGCATGGCATGGAAATGATCTCTAATAGACAATTAAAAAATTAAAATTGAAAACTAGCATTTTGGTTGTAATAAGGTTAAGACATAACAAGCAAGCAACCTCTTATGTCAATGTGTATTTTAAATCTGAAAATATTACAAATTCACTTGTTTACACACTTGTAAAACATACAGAGGCAAAATAACATACTTCAAAAATATATCATTAAAATGTATGATTAAAACAAATCCAAAAATCTTAATTTAAATGGATTCAAATACAATTTTTTTAATTTGTCAAAATTAAACCTTATGGCCACTTTGAGCAATACTTTACCTGTGGAGAAGATGTAGCCTAAGAAACTCCCTAAGCATTTAAATGTGTCTAATGACATTTACAAAATATTCATGCCGTTATGTGTCAATATTAGTACAGTTTTTATGTATGATAAATCATTGTTAAGCAATTTACTCCCAGTCTTAGTTCTTAGTCATTATCATTAAGATAATCATTTATTTTATATTAAACTTTCTTATATATAGAAAGAATATTGTCTGACTAAAATAATTTCTTTTTTCAGATTGAGTGGCGTGATCCTTGGTTGATTGCATTGTTATCTTTTCATGTGATTGTGACTTTCACATGTTTCTCAACTAGGAACTATGGAAACTTTCAAGTCATACTATTCATAATTTTATGTGAGTTTCAATAATAATTGCATAAATTCAGAAAGACCAAGTTCTGCACCCAGATTAATTATGGATAGTAGCCATGACCATAGTACAAAATCTCTTTGTTTTTGGGATTTACCCCTGCCACAAAAGGCTTTATCTATTATATTTATTCTTACTGGAAAATAAAGTTTGAACTACATCTGTCAGAAAAGAGTTGCAATAATGCCTAATGTTCTACTGAGTGCTACCCCATATAACATATAACACTTTGTTGTTTGCATGTGTCGAATGCAATATCTTACTAACAAGTGCTATTGTGTACTGTAGCATTCAAAATCTATAAATACTGAATATAAAATTAAAAATAATCAGAAAACAGTTTCAGTAGCAGCACTGAGAAGTAGTTGCCTTGATATATAATTAGATAAAAGACCCAATCATGCAAAGTATCCATAATGAATGTCTTATTTTATTTGTTAGTATCCAACCACAATTATAAATAAGTAGCTATATAAAGATATTACAGAATAGGTATATTGTATTTATATATTTGAAATTTTGGTATACTGTAAAGCTTAGTCTTTATATCTAGAGAAGTGCCATGGGGAAGACCTTTCATCATCAACCCACCGTAGGGTTACAGTGAGTTGATGTGGCCTGGAATGATGTTGATGATGATAGAAAGTTACAGATACAAATGGTTCACAATAATTATATGCATATATTACATCTGTTTTGAAACTATTAATTCTTTGGTTCAAAGTACTCACATATACGATACAATTGGTTTTTCAATTGTGTGTGACCTAACTGCCGGTGATACGGTACTGCTACGCGGGTAAAAATTTTGTTTTCATGAGTTATTTATGCTAGAATTCATATAGATGCAAAAATAATTATATCTGGTAATTTTCCCTAGATAGTCAGTAAAAGACTACTGATTAATTTCGTCATATACATAGCGTCATAATCTCATTATCATTTCTGCCGACGTTGAGCTAGCATGGCAGCACTCGATAACATAGTTAACTGACTGGCTTTCTGGGGGCGGACAGGCCAAAAGAGTGATAAAGATTATAAAAAAAAATGAAACTACTAAGACCTGAGGCTATTTATGCATCTTCAATGGTAATGGCAATGGACGTGTTCAACTGAATTTTATTGACTATCATCATATTCGTTATTTAAATTTAATTCAGTTACATACAAAGCACAAGACACAACTGTTGCATTCGAAAGTATGCGTTCAACTGGTCATTGCGAACTTGATTTTCTAATTTGGAACGATTAGATTAGTTAGGGGGTGTCATGCCTCACTGTATTCTTAACGCGGGCTTATTATAACTAGTAACCTCTTTTTGTTATTAAAACTGTTTTACTGAATATCTTTTTCAGTATTATTGGTGTATTTTTCGGAGAGTATAAACGAGGTGGCCGCTCGTAACTGGGCATTATTTTCAAGGCAACAGTATTTCGACAGTAAGGGGCTATTCATATCTGTTGTCTTCTCTATTCCTATTCTACTCAACTGCATGATAATGGTGGTAAGTACAGAGCATTCAATTCAAAAATTAAAAATGTTAGATATGCCCTTGCCCTATGGCAATTCCGCATGCTTCAAAAGGGTTATTTCTATCTGCCAGGAACAGGGTTGTTTTGCCAATCTATGAGGACAAACTGGAATAAAAAGTTTGATATGTAACCCTGTTAACTACGAGAGGCCAGTTAAAACTGTCCCCTCGTTCAGACACATTCAGTGATGTTGATTTAAAACCTATTAGATTAAAATTCACTTAAACTAAATCAAGAACTAAAAAGTCAAGTGGCACCGAGGCACATACTTGTTTTTAATGCATACAATGTATTATACCAACCTGTTGTTGCTAGACCAATATGGCATAGTGGCATACAATACAGCCCGCACTACAGTAAGCTAATAAACGATAGTATGCTAATATATTTTTGGGAGAATTCCGCTTATGGACCTACCTGCTGTGGCGTACCACTGGCTAGGCGTTGAGGTAGGTCATGGTAGCATTGTGAATACTGACTAAAACTAGATTTTAAGTGGAAAGCGTTGTAAAAGAGTTCGCGACTGCTAACATTTATTTAACTGATGAAGCGCTATGCACATTGGTAGTAGTTGATAATTGCTTTTGATTCCAGGGTTCTTGGCTGTACCAATCGACGCAAATAATGACAAACCTCAAAAAGGCACAGTTGAGACAACGCCTCAAAGAGATGAACATGATCAGAGAACAACAGCATCTAAAGTCTGATTAAATCGTAACATTGAAGAGTCAATTTTATCATAGGCAAGGCTAATGAAGAGGAAATATTTTTGCTAATGTTGCTAGTTATCATTGAAATATACCATTAGGTAATTATGCTGAAGTGATTAAAGGTAACTAAATATTTCCAACGTTTATGGATCTAAGTCATTAAAGGTACGAATATAATGATCAATTTTATTAAAAAGATAAATACAAACAACACTTTTTAGAATTATGTCTATATATATTATAGATTGTAATTATTTCGTCACGTTAAACCCGCTTGAAAGATTGGAACGTAGCTTGACTTTTGCTTCAGAACATTTTACAGTGTTCACCAGTATTTTAAATTCTTCATATCCTTTGAATGGAACGCAGAGGAAATGAAATATTCATACAGCCAAGTCTTAAGTATTGTTTTCTGATTATAGTATCAGTGGAAATCTGTTCAAGTAGCTTGAGTTTTATGTTTTTTTATGGCGTGTAATGGCGGCGTCGGTTGGGTGCTGTATAATTTCATATATTGTGTTGTTTTTGTCATGAAATTGGTGTAGTTTTATGACAAAAAGGATCGTTAAATCGTGTAATATATGGAATACATCATTCATCGTTGATTAGTGACTTACGTGAGATTTTTCAGTGTTTCATTTCCATTCATTCATTTGTAGGCTAAGTTAATTTATTTTACAACATTTTGTGATTTCAATCCCACTTACTTATCATTTCATCGAAATCCTTATCATAACATTCCATTTCTGTATCATTTTATCATAATCGCTTACATTGCATTCCACTTTCAAAAATTTTCTCGTAAGTTATAAACAAAATAGCAAGACCTACCATTAGTCGCCAAAAACTTCATAGGGCAAAGGGCTACATTGCACCAGTATCCTAGAGCCCTAAATAAAAATAACAACTACATTAATGAAGATATGGCTTAAAGGTCTTTGTTACCAAGCCAAATGCATGAAAAAAAATAAGTGGCTTGATGTGTTCATCAACTGCTTGCTCAGGAACCAAGCTGTATGCTTTTAGTCGAGCCATTAGACAGTCGACCTGAGTCTCCTTAGTAGTCGATGGTACTATCAGGGTGATATAAGAGTTTTTAATAATGAATTAATAAATTGTTATAGAATTACTTAAAAATAAATTTAAACTGCACCCGCACTTAGTTAAGTTTTTATAAAGCAATCTTGCCACGTAATGGTTCTATTTAATGCTAGACTATATAATCTATATTATATATTTTCATTACTACTACTATTGTCTGATTCCATAATGAAGCTTTTGTATGTTTGATAGATCTTTACATTCGAATGTGCAATGTTCTTACTTTTATTAAAGTTCCGTTATTGACACATTTAAAATTAGAATATGTTGGCAATAATAATAATTTTAAATGTCCTTTTCTAGTAAATGGCGGTGATATTATGGTCTATATTATATCCATATAATTTAGGCTGACATAATTACCGTGAGTGTACTAAAGCCTCGTTTAAATTAAGAAAAAAAATGTTATAACTAGTAGTTAATTTCTGATTAATCCTCACCTATATGCAAAATGCTTTCTATATGAAAGCAAAGATTTAAACTATTAGATTTGTCCTCGTCATAGTTCCGCAAGTCACAAATGCGTACACTATAACGTGCACGTAGCGCGTGAACAAAACTTCTCACGGTCACTTTCAGCAGAAAATTGAAAAAAAAAGGTATAATACTTATATTGCCTTTGTACTCGTATAAATAAAACTGAATTTCTTTATTTTTCTTATAAATAGAATAATGATTATAGTTATTCAATTAATTTTATTGCATTGATAAAATAGTACCTTACTATAAATATGCTGAAAGAAAAATATTTTTACATATCGGTGTACGCGTCTTGTGCCGCCCTTCCATTGTTCGTATTTCGGAGCTGTTGCCGTTGTGATTTGACACTATAATGTTATCATATTTTTGAGATGTCAGAGCACATTTATCAATTGAAATCTTTGTATGTAATAGGATAATTTATCAGCATATAATATGTATTTTATATTTGGATATTTGTGTTTCGTAGACAAGTAATTCCAAGTAAGCGCCATTTTGTGATATTTTCAATATTTTGTTGCCATATATAAATATATATTTGCCTTCTAAATTAAAAACGCATGAATGCTAACATAATAACAAAGGCTAAATGATGCATTTAAAACAAATCAGTGACATGGTTAGTCAACAATTCAGTGACAATTATTTGTTTTATACATATAATTTTCAGTGAATTCTTCGTGACCTAGAGTGCATGCAGATTTATATAATCTAGGGTATGCAGAATGAGTTTAGTAACATGGTTTTTAAAATTTCATACTAACACAACAAAATAATAAGTTATATTAATTATATGTCATGTTTAATTTAAAAAGTTGCGTAGAATAAAAACGCGCCAATTTCATAAATATTACATGGTATTGAACAAGGGTTTATTATGTTTTCAAGTATCGATATCGATAGTTGGTACACTCGTTCTTGATTCTGATGGCACAATCCAAATCTAAATTTAAATGCAATATATCCAGTTCTGTCAATATGTAGAAAAGGATAGATAGTTTTAGCCGTCACGTAAGTAAAATTTATTAAATTATTAAAGAAATCAAACTCTTTTGGAATTAGACGACATGTAAGGAGATCCTTATTAATACGTTAATTAAGGTTGAAAATAGAAAGAATCTTACTAAATATCACGCGATAAGACAGCTGTCCTTTTTGCAATTATATAGAGGGAAAGAGATATATAGCACTTAAATTAGGACTTGAAACTCTGAACTTCAAGGATTTCAAATCAGTAACTAGAATTACAATATTCTTATGTAAAATGAAATTTTAATACAGAACTTATATTATTTATGTTATGTATTATTTATACAAATTTACTAACAATAATATTTTATACTATTGACAATAAATCGTTAGAGAGAAATAATTTGTTTATTAATAAGGTAATTAAGTATAAGACAAAAATAAGGTCAGAAGTACTTTTCAACTCGGTAAGGCTACATTAAAGATACGATGTAAACAAAACAACGGGTGCTTTAATTGTACACTCACTGCAAGGTATTTGCTGTCGTAAGATCTCTTTTCATCTATTTGTTAGATGGAAAGACAATCGCTATCAAGCGAGTATTCATTTGAATTTGCTGCATTTTCTAACGGTTTCGATTCAATTGAAACTTTTCAAAGACCACTTGATTTTATTGATTGCTTATAATATCCCAACTCTGTAGTGACGGCAACTTTAAGAAGCACGTATACACTGCTATGTACTGCGAGCTCAGAGCAAAACATTTGGATACCTATTAACCAAGTGGTCAGTACTTCTAGCTACAATGGTTTGGTGCAATATTATTCTTAACTTCTACTAATCTAGCTGTACGCTGTAGATAGCTATAGATATAAATTAATTGTTTTTATTGTAAAAAATGTCCTTTTCAATTTACTGAAACATCGACTCATTCTTAACCCTATTATATGATTAATCTAATAACCTATCTATGACAAGTCACCTTCAAATGGATTGATTCAAATGAATCCATTTGAAGGTGACTTGTCATAGAAAAAAAATAATTCTTAAATTAATTTTGAAAATCTCGACTTTTTCGAAATGTACTTGGCCTAACAATTTAAAACTTCGAGGATACAAGGCCGTCCGGTAAAGTATTGTGATGTATCATTGTTATTTCAAAATAAAGAAGAATTAATTGATAAGCTTCAATAGTAGACTATTCGTTCGAAATAGAGGTGAAAAGGCACTTTGGGCCGGTAAAATGGAGGTGGCTAGGACAACATGTCGCATGCTGCACTAGCCATCTTTGCATATGGACTCCTCCTAAAGCATGCCATGCTAGTCGAGGCGGTGTGGAATCATTTGCTGTAATTTTTATTAAAAAAAAACTGTATATAAATATTCATTATAAAACAAACTTGTTTTCTCAATGAGCTTATTTATCTTAATCAAGCTGCGAAATCTTTGTTAGTAATGTTATTGAAGTTTTTTGTGTGAATGTGTGAAAACTCATTCCATCTCGCTTTAACACACTCTTTATTTCTCTTTATTTTGGTTTTTGAATGCTTTCCTCCAAATCGTTATTGAAACTGTACTGAATAATGGATTTTCCCATACTCTTAACTTGAATAACATGTCATAAAAATTTGAATCGCTAATATTGTCAGGTGAAATAAATAATGAGATTGAACATGGCATATTTGTGACTGACAATTGATATTACTAATCGGAATACTCGCATCTGAACAGTACCTACCGAGTAATGTTACGAGCGAAATATAATTTTTTAATTTTATTTCAACTGATCTACCTCTACTTGTGTCTAGCAAACTTATTTTGTAATATACAAACGGCCGCTTAACATGTCAGTTCAAATGTAACTCTTATTACAAAACCTTTAGATACCAATAAAATGTCAGTGTTTAATTTGATATGCAGGTGTGTGTCCTAAACTTTCTTATAGGGAACTTTATTATTGGCGATATAATGATAAGAAAATCTTCATTTAAAATTGCCCGCTGACGTCAGACAAATCGGAAACCAATTTATCGGAACAATTTTCTTTATATCATATAACTGCGTTATTTGTGAGTAAGCTGCGTAAGCGCATAAAATCTAAAAATTTCATTTCTCGCAAGTAATTTTTCATGTAATTTTGATGTTTTACTCTCACCGAGTAAAAATCATTAAGCGGTTTGTCTGTTGTAAGCCTTAAGTAAAAATAAATTAATAACGATTTTAACTATACATATTTGATATGTAAGTACACAACATTTTATATGAACACACTCAACTCGTAAGAATAGCTTCAAATAATTTGTATTGTATAATAATTTATTTTTAATTTAGTTTATTGAATAGCTTGCTAGTGCTTTTTTTTAGTAATATTGCTTAGAAGTTACCTAATATTGAAATACTTAACGTGTATAATGAAGGAATACTATAAAATGTCGTTAATTGTGTGAATGTAGGCAAATCCGTGTTGCTTACTTGTAATAAATGAAAGACTGAGTCGTGTAGTGTGATTTTGAAATTAATATTGAGTACTTAACCGAGCAATGTATGTATGATGCGATAAACTTGACGATTTTAAAGGAGAAGTAATCTGTTTCTACCGAAGTTTCACCTACCTTTCTTTGCCGCACAGCAAGAGTGATGGAATTCTTTACCGGCACACATAATCCCTCTTTCATAAGACTTGGGTTCCAATGGAATGGTAGCTAGGGCAGTATGTCACATGCTGTACTGGTTATCTTTCACATATGAACTCCTACTGTTTACCATCAGGTGGTATCGAGTCATTTGCTGTGCATTTTATACAAAAATTTGTAGGTATGTCTAGTTTAAATATCTTAAAATTCTTTAAAATTTTCATCAACAATTAATGAAGTATAAATAAAAAAATTTGATAAGAAAGTGTCAAATGTATAACAATTATGAAATAATATCTGTATTTTAATTTAGTGAGATTAAAAAAATTGGTCTTAGTTTATTTTTGCTATTTAGCTACTTACTTACTGAGAAAAATTAAAACTTTGTATACTGAGATTAAAAACATTTTTGTCGGTCGATGCGTGCGAATTTTTTATAGCACGAGTAAATTGTAATATTGCAAAACGTGAACTCAAGTTAATCTTGGTTTTAAAATGGCAAAAACCAGGCCTACTTTTATTTAATGTATCAAAATAAAACAGTAAGTTCATTTTCATTAAATCGGGTACCGTGTTGCATGTCGAAAACAAAGCAACTTTCGCTACGATTGGTCAAAATTGGTGATCATAGCTCCTCCGTGCTTGGAAAGGCACGTAAAGAATTGGTCGCATTGCAGGCTGGTGTTATATTCCAAATTCTTAATGTGCTTCCCCCATGTCGGAAGACCTGTCCCTAGTAAAGTGGGACTTATATAGCATAATTATTGATGATTATAAAAATCGGACATCGATCATGTGCGGGCTCGCCATTACGTTTTTAATGCCCATTGCCTGCAGTCCTATGATATACCTGAAATTAGAGTCGTCATTGTTTGTCGCAGCATGCATCCGCATATAGTTTATGTATCATAAGCCTTTAATCTTTATTTTAAGTTATTGTAACATCACAGTACCGATATTATTTATGTAAATATTTTTATTGCTAGAACTATCAAGTCAACTATGATTATATTTTATTGATATAATTAAGATTATTGCCATCACAATTCATTATTGATATTGGTACAATACGTGTGTTCATTAATTTGAGTAACATTTTATTTTTGTCTGTGGATGTTAATAAAGGAATTGATACCGATACTTAAGTCGTTTTTATTTTTTAATCTAATTCAAATTCGTTTTTGTTTATGACACAATTTGGAATATCACTGTCCGTTTCGCCTTAACCACCACGATTGAGTGATAGAGCTATGTAATAGTTTGCGTCAATTCGATTTTGCCGGCAGTTGTCGAAAAGTATGCACATGTTATTGAGGATTCTTAAATTCGGCATAGGTACTTTATTGTTTGATATATTGAAAAACTGTACTAATTTGGTATTTCTGTGAGGAGGATTTTTCTTAGGAACATATTTTAAAGTTGCTTACAATCATGCATTCATTCATTCAATAGCTTGTATATTGCAGTAAATTTACTAAAGATATAATAGTAATTTGATTATAATATTCAGTAACTGATATTGTGCGAATCTTTCTACCCGTAAAGAATGTTTGGAAATCTGTTAATAAATTAACAGCTTATTCCCATGGAATGTGACGGTGGGCTCAAACGCAAGGCCGCGCTATGGCACAGGAGCTAGCAAACAACCCCCGTGCGTAGTTTGTGAATAATCAATTGTATTTTAAATCTACCTAATTTAAATGTAGTACGACTGTCTTGTTCTAAGTCTTAAAATATTTTTGAAATATATATTTTGGCAAATAGAAGTACCTGAAGATATTACGATTGACATATGATGTGAAAAATAACAAGTATTACGTCTGATAAATAATAAAACTACAAAATTTTTGTAATTAAGCTATTTTTCAGTTAGTAGCACATTAATATATTTTTATACAATATTTTATTTATAGATAATGGTGTGGTTTCTGACACTTAAGACTTACCTTAATATCATGCTCTTTCCCCCTACAATACCTCTCAACCTTAGAGGTGTCTCAAACCCACACCATTGATATTATATACATTAGCTCGAGAAGCCGTTCGCCGCCACTTTCTCCTTAACTTCCTTTAGCATCATCTTGACTAGGCTATCGAGGTCTATCTCAGGCCGCCAATCCCAGTCGCGTCTCGCCTCACTGTCGTCGAACACTTGTGGCCATGAGTCCGCTAAAAATTGCCAAAAACGTTTACTCAGCTGCTTATGTTCAGAATGAAGTCGGAGTATATGTAGAAAATTAAAAGTGTTATAAACTATTTTTGATAATGACCTACATTAAATTCTTAGGGCATATCAATGACAATAATTCTGCTCAACCCGAACTGAATTCTAACGAGATTATATACCATCTATTCTAAAGGTGTATAAGTAATTGTATACTATAGGGGATCGTCGAGTAGGGGAAGTCGTGATGTGAGGTGTTCAATACGTATGCCTTATAATAAATAGGTAAAAATAAATTTATTGTAATGACAATAATCTGTGAGTTATTAATGTATCCCGCCCCCAAAGTGTACTATAGTATTCTTGACCCTTTCTTTGTGGTTTCTCTTACCAGTGATGGTCGTGCCTTTTACTATATTGCTTTTGATTAAATTAAAATTAAATGTTTAATCACGATAATTATGACTAAAATATTTTACAAGTATTTAACTAAATATATTGAAAATAATGTATAAAAAAATGTATTGAATCTGGAGCGTTTCAAATCACCCGGTGCTCGCAGCCACGTGACCTCTCCGATTCACGAACCTCTCAACAACCCCTTCATAAGTTTCAAAGTCAAAATTTCTTAATTTTCTCCTTAGTTTGGGTTTCGATTCTATACGTCTATGATATTAATTTATTTCCATATGAGAATAATGATTGTGAGGACACTACAATGGCTGTGTGCTGTATATCGACGATTTAAAGGTATATAAATATAAAAAGACCGCTCTCCGTGGCGTGAGTCAATGGAGTCTCCATAATTGATGTAGATAGGTACCTATTTCACTTACTTAACGATTATGAAAATTAATTATAGATAGATGCCGTTAGAGTATGAAGTAACCACACATTCTTGTCGTATATGAGTAAGTATTGACACAGCCTTTTTGACAAAGTCTTTCAATTAATTCAAAGATATAGGTAACACTTTAATGGTACATTCCCTATTAAGTAAATTTTAGTCTTGCGATAAAAATACAGAATCTTTTGAACAATTTATAAATAATCAAAACTAAAAATGTAAGAATATAATATTATTGTAATATTTTGAACACAAAACTTACCGATTTCTTGCCTGCTGTCTGGTTCGTAAGTGATTCTTACATCATTTACGTATTTCAACATAGCCTCTACCAGTTCCTCTGGTGTAAAGCTCATCGACGTAACATTGTATACTCTTCTATTGAGCCGTTCATCAGGAACTTCGAGGAAGTCTGAGAGAGCGCGTAGAGCGTCCTTGACATGCATCATTGGGAGCCTCGTGTCCGGCTTCAGGTAGCATTGATAGTGACCCTTCCGAAGGATTTCGTGGAAAATGGCGATGGCGTAGTCTGTAAGAGAATGGGGTCTTTGTTACTAAATTGTCAAAGACTCTAGCAGCATAATAACATGACAATGAAGAAGAGGAACTTTTAGGAAAAATTAAAGTGGAATTGCTAAAATCAGAAAAAAGTGAAAATTATGGGTAACGTTTTACCAACTCAGCTTATGCTACAGCCAGAGCTGCAGCTCTGAGGAATGCTACAATCCTGAGGTAAAAAAATTTATGGCATATAAAAAGCAGTATTTTAAGACTCATACCTGTAGTCCCTCCACCAGGTGGATCACTTGATATCACGCCAGGGAATCTTAAACAGCGGAAATCCAAACCGAACTTATGATAATAATACTCTCCTAATAATTCTGCGTGCACTTTTGACACTCCGTAAATAGTCCTGGGTCTTTGAATTGTTATATTAGGGGTAGGATTCCTTGGGGAATCTGGTCCAAATGCTCCAATTGTGCTAGGTACAAATACTCTAAGCTTGTATTGCTTTGCTAATTCAATTACGTTGTGCATTCCTTCTATATTTACACGCACAGCTAACGGCACATTTTGCTCTCCTATAGCACTGAGAAGTGCGGAGAAGTGTATTAGCCAAGTAACTCTGTGGTCTACAACAGTTTTCTGCAGGCCCTTAAAGTCTAGAATGTCGACGAATATGTACGGTCCATCGTTGACGATTTCTTCTGAAGGCTTGATAATATCTGACAATATAACATTCTCCCTGCCATATTTGTTTCGAAGGTACTTTGCACACTCGACACCAAGTTGGCCTAGACCTCCTGTAAATGCAATAAATACATTATAATGGTCACTACTCGTTTCGATAAATAAGTAAGTATATTTATAGGTTTTAGGGTTCGACGTTTGTGTGTCCGCAACTTATCTTAACGCACCATGTAAGTACTTGGCGTGGAAATCAAGATTTGGTACATTCCCCATTAAAATTAAAAATTAATTTGAAATATTTTTACAATTTTGTATTATTGATAACACCTCAATAGTTAAAGGACTATATTAACATGGGTAAGATTCAACTTGATTGGTATGGTATGTGCAAAGAGCAAAGTGGATATGTAAAACAGTAATTATTAATCAAACCGACGAAGTAGTATGTTAAAGAAGTTTTTAAAAAAGTAGAGAGGTCCCGTACGTCAAGTTTTGTTCGTACCCCATGTATTTTTTCTCTTTTGACATGTTGGGTGTCGTTAGATAAGTCGTTCAAAACTATTTTGATTGTGTGACTAAAAACATCTTTTAAATAAGAGATACGTTTATTAAAATTCAATTATTTCCCTTCTAACCTTTTAACGGTTGTTACTGAATATTCGATATATTCAGTAACAACAATTCACGACTGTGGTAGATAATATTTTATGAAGAAGACTCACGGATTTTAAACCACCGTTTTTTACCAAGCAAGTTCTGCCGCCTCCATTGTTAAGGATACTAGCTATCATAATTATTATCATCGCTACATAAATTAAGTCTTTGAGCCAACCAATGGCAAAAAATTTGAATAGGTAAAGTCCCGTATTACTACAAATTACACAAGTTGAGATTTATTTTCCCCAATTGTGAAACTACTGATGATTTCAACAAAAACCTCAAAGACATTCAGAGAAATAGAATTTATTCGTAGATGACTCTATCATTTGTCAAAACGATTTGCAAAACGCAAATTGATTAAAGGCTTTAACTTTATGAAATTGGGTTTTTTTAATATAAACTTTTATATTAAGTACTAGGAAAACATAAAATACTTTATTTGCCATTTTATTTTAACAGAGTTCAAACTTACGTTTTGCTATTGCTTATATTATTTATGCTGGCTGTACATATGTTTACGATTCGCAAACTGCGACATAAGTTTACAGCAAAAATATGTTTTTAACAGTACTTATATGCGCGTAACATATTACCTACTATTTACCTACGCAAATATGACGATTTCTTCCGGAAATTATATAATATTTGGATTATTACACGCAGTACGCACGGTAGAATTAAACAAGAGCGTATACTTAGTTATGATATATAAAATTTTTTATGTAAATAATTACATTTATTATGTACCTACCTAAATTGTGATTGTAAATTTTTCGATGAAGAAAATTTTTGATGTCAAAAATTTCACGAATGCTATATGAGTTTACGATAGACCCCCGGAAATGTTCTTATCATAGTCAAGTTAATTTTAATTATAAAACAAATCTAGAAGTATAACATTATTGACTAAAATTAGTTTCACAATTTTATTTTTATGGGAGTTTCAATAAATTTTCAATACTATTTACAGTGAAAGGAAAAATTCTACTGGCATTTCGTAAATTACTTTATATCCTAATCTAAAAAAAAATATTTAAAAACGTACCTGACATCAATAACTTCATATATTTAGCTACACGTGGACATTTAATTTACCTCAGCATTGCTTATCAATGTTTTTATGGTATTTGGGTACTTAGGTACCAGAACCAGAAACCTTTTAAATATGTAAAAGTAGAACATTATTGAAATACTTCCCAGTGAAGGCATTTTACGCTGGTTACTTTCGATTTCATTACGTTCGGTCGTTGTAGGGCATAGTGTAATTAACAAGTATTAAAAACTATTTAAACTTACCGGTTATCAATATTTTAGGAGGGCTTTTACTTAAATTATTTACAGAATAATATCTAACATTGCATTTTAATTGCATTGTTCTATAAAAGTTTCTCAATAACATCGTAAAGTATAGAGTTTTAGCCCTAGAGCAGACGCACGGTAAGTCACTATGTAAGACAAACACCGACTGGTTTGTAAGGGGTCTTATTACTGCTAAAAGGAAAACCAGTCGCGTACGCAGCGTTTGACGTAGACACGGAATCATCTCTCGGTACTCGTGTTAATTTAAGCCTTAACACGGTGGCTGTTAACATAAAGTTGATAGCATTGGATTTCGTGGGTGTGTCGCATCGGCTACAATTCGAAACTTCACGTGCTTGACATTGAATATTTAGCAAGGAGGCCTGTTTGAGACGTCATTCAAAAAATAAAACAACAATTTTAATTTTTCAGTACACAATACACGATATTGAAAATCATAGTATTGTATACTTAAGTAGGTTAAATACACTATTCTACAACGATATACCTATTTACCTAAGTCAATTTCGATGAAATAGACCGTGGTAGCTAAGGTTCACCGTGACTGGAAATAAACTGCAGAGAAGATAAGAATTGCACGAGCAATATTCATAAGCCTCTGCATATCTACAATCAAGGTAAAATATTTACGATAGTGAACTTAGGTAGTTGGTTAGATTGCAGATTATTTGAAAATCCGTTTCGTATCCATACTCATATTAGAACTGAAGTTCAGCTCCTAGTATTTTCTTGGCATTTTTAACAGCATGCTTACCTGAGAAAATGGCTAAGTCATTCTAACAAATTCTATTTCAAAATTTCTTTAACTTTTAGCATGTTTGTATTGATAGCCAGCCTGGAACGCAAATTTTTATTTTCCCAAGTATTCCTTAATATTATGAAGTATGAAGATTTTTTACTCTATGCACTGTTAATACGTAAACAGAGATTTCCTATATTTAATACGGGTATTAAAATTAATGAAATCTAATATTGATTGGTTAATTGATTAATCAATTAGTACCTTCGCGTCTAGGAAAACATGAGCATAAAAAGGCAAATTATATTACACAATATAAATATGTTCCTTAGGTACTTAAATTAATCACTATTTATTTCAATAGTTCTAGTCTTTGGCTTCCATCTAAGTTGTAATACATGCAGTGCATGGAAGGCCTGTCAACGCATCTGAATATCATGTTTGTACGTAGTACTTGTCCACCTAGGTATGTTCTTAGTGCATTGCATTCTTCGAATTTGGCATCTAGAAGACTCTATCGAGCGACTTGTGGTGAAATGTTGATGGTTTTGTTCTTTAGATACCAATACCAAGAGCTACCCCATTAAGAATAAAAAAATGGCAGTGAAGTGTGATTCTGGCGTATCAATCTAGTCATAGTTAAGAATTCGAAATTACCCTCACGGCCTACAAGAAATAAATATTTTTTTATAGACAAAACCTTTTTTTTATTATTCTATTAAATTTCTCCCCAACAGTTATCATAGCGCGAAACTCAAAAAAGGTTTTGATACTCACAAAACCTCATAACGTGTAGCTGTTTAGTGACGATAACTTTTTTGACGATATTCGATTTTGATGCGACAGAGTCTAGATATTGCTTCGGGCAAAGCTGCACCTACCTGTCAAAAGTGCAATAAAATCTGTTCGCAGATTACCGCATAAAGACATAAAATAATTTAAGCAATCTAATTTTTATGTCTTATTAAATGTATCAGAAAAGATTTCTTTTATTAATTTATTCATTTGTTAGAAGTAATCAATTTAGTCCTTTAGACAACAACAGAATATAAACCCTACATTACAAATAAGTATACACATCATAAAGTCAAAGTCATCAATAGTTATTACTTGACGCCGTTCTCAAGGTGAACCTCTAAGGCATGTTATAATTCATGCCTTAGAAAACATTACGTCATTAATAGGTACATATTATATACATATGTTATGACGAAGGTATTATGTTTTGTTTACAAAATCAACGTTTGTGATGAACAGAGGCAGGTTAAATAATAGAAAACTAAATAATATGACTACGCTTCAGTTATGTATAAAATAATAATATTTAATTCCTAAAACGATACAATAAATTGAACTGAGGTAAATAGATTGACTTCCTATTAATTGCTGCCCGGAAAAACCACTCTTCCATATCTACATACATGATTATATGTATAATGAATTTATTTAAAACAAAAACTTAAGAAGAAATTTACGCACACACGCGTGTTGTGGGTGCGTGCATGTAAGCTACGCATTTAATTTATTTACAGGTTTGTGAAACATTATACATGCTAAAGCAAATATAAGTTGTCTTGGAGGTGTTATGCAATTATTTTCACACCTTTTATCTATATATAGCAGAGATCGTTCTAGTTAAAAACCTCTGTAATATAAGGTAAAGCGTGGGATTCCTGCTACCTTGCGGTACGACGTATGAGACCTACTAAGTTTCACTTTGATTTGCTTTTACCTGCATGATAAGATCACCATAGACTATAAGTGGGGTTTCCCTTATTCCAATATTATGTAGCTTATGAACGAGAAGAAGGACAGAAGTAGAGAATTTTTCTATCGATGAATGCATGCATTTCTTTATTATCCAGGTTCAATAACAAAGGAATTAAAGTCAAAGTCAAAGTCAAAGTCAAAAATAACTTTATTTAAATAGACTTATTTACTAAGCTCTTTTAAATCGTCACAACAGGGAATATGTATAAGAAAATAAATAAATATAATTATAAAGGCAATACACATAATTTTACTGGGTATCAACCGGGCATTTACTAATTGTCCCAGTTATAGTATTTCAATATGTACTAAATAAATTGTTAGTTTTAATTTTAAAATAATACTTATTTTAAAATTAAAAATAACACTAGTATGCATATTCCCAATCAACCGTTATTAAGCACTGAAATTCCGTGGATCTGCCTGAATCCAAATAGGAAAAGTGTTAATATTTCGAACCTACTCGGGTACTTTAAACGTCCTCAATTTAGTAGTTTCTCAACTATTTGGATATTAAAGATAGCACCGATCCCCACTCTCGCAAACCGGTGTAATAACTGCACGTTTCAGCACGGACGGATAGCTGGAATCATTACTGAATTTGCCATCCATGCCAGGAACCAGTTTGAATACTTTCCCATTCGAGAGTTTTAAATGTAACAGAAATATAGGGAAATCATTATGCCATAAGATGATAAAATAAGGCTCTGTTTTAAGTTGTCCTAATTTCACATTTATTTGCCGAAAAGGTAGGAAATAAATAATAATAATAATAATTTATTAATAAGGATTATTATTTATTAAAACAGTTATTTTCTTGCGTGACACGATGAGATAGGTAAATAGTGCAGAAGTAAAGTGTGGGTAATTACAATGGCAAACGCATGTCAATTTTATTGTCCATGCAAGCACCTTCCTCGTTACCACATAGAAAGATTTAATGGTGATAAGTCACCAAGCATTTACTAGAATTTTGCAATACCAAGCTAGATTGTCAAAGAAATTAAATATTATGCAGACATGATGTCCTATTTTTTTTTAATTTATTGAATTTTTAAACAATACTTCATGAACCTACGGCAATTAAGGTCGATCAGTACGTTCTAATAAGCAAATCTCAACTAGGGATATAAAAATAAATTTAAATCAGAAAAATTTTATATTTTTTATTTATATTATTTTTTCCCTTAGTTTTCTATTAAAGGTTATAAGTTTTCGTTTGTTTAGTTTTTTATCTAATTAATATCAGGTGCCAATTTGCATATAGCTTTGTAGTGCAAAGTCGATTTAATTTATTGTACGATAAACTTCTGCCCACAAACCCGCTAGATTGTTACCTCTTACGCTTAGTAACGTTAATTTAATATAGCTTGACATTTTTCAACAGTGTTCTGCCTACTTGCACATCTAAGATTCCACTTTGACGGTAGTAGTTACGTACAGTGGTGGCACACGCCACAATGGTGAAAGATAAGTTACTTGGTGTGCATCGAGCTGTGAACCGAAAGTCTGCTGTTTACATGCGAAATCGGCTCCACATCCCAGTCTGTGTTTGGCTGCCAAGTGCCCCGCTTGTTCAAGCTCCCGAGGATTGCTATTAAAGTGAGAACTGACGTTGTTACGTAATTAAATCAAAGAAGTTTCTGCTCTACCTGAAGTTTTATATCTTTGTTCAGTGGTGTGGTATTCCTTGAAGGTGGTATAAATAATATTTCAAGTTATAGGGTTTTGGTTTTAAACATGGGTTTAATGAAGCTTTGGCTCACTTCTGTCAGCGGTATGGAGGTTGGCGTCTAGAAAATATACCAGGTTCGATTCCAGGGATTCTTATTCTTTGTTAAATTGTATATAGACACGTTTTACAGATAGTAAGTAAGCACCTAACACTGCCACTTTATGCACTCGTATGAGTTTCCACACATATCAAAAGTTTCCTCCTTATAACATGGGTCCCTTTAAAAGAGGCGTGAAAAAGCACTTTTTGGCCCGGCAAGGTGAGGGTGGCTAGGGCAGTATGTCGCATGCTTCACTAGCTATCTTCACATATGGACTCCTCTACTGCTTATCATCAGGTGGTGTCGATTCATTTGCTGTGCTTTATATATAAAAGCACTTTTTAAAGCAGTATGTCGCATGCTGCACTAGCTATCTTCACATAAGGACTCTTCTACTATTTATCATCAGGTAGTGTCGAGTCATATGCTGAGCTTTTTATAAAAAAAATGCTTAACATAAAAATAATGACGGTTTTAGGTAGGTACCTAAGTTGAAGTTACCCAACTTAGGCTTCTTTATTCTGTGGCTTGTGTATGAGCATTGTGATTTTACCTTCCTATTAGCCCACGACTCTACCTACCTATGTGGCTCTACCATTGTAAAGGTACCAACTTTCAATAACCAATCATTACCACTTGCCCCCTGCTTTCTCCATAGAAACTTTTACCTCTTTATAATTATTATTACTAAAAAGTAGATAATTTTTAGGGAAGTTAATTGTCAATGGTTAATTGTTAATGTCAATTTTAGTATACGTACCTAGTATGTGGTAGGTAAGTACACAAGGTTGTAACAAAGATCAAAATAAAACAAGTTTTCTTTTAGATGACCTCTAATGTGCATTTAGTGGCTTGCTAGCTCTCTGACATAAATTATTTACAGGTAGGTAATAGTGATATTATTAATATTACCTATCTACCTGAACGATAAGATATTAATTAGGTATATACACTCAGAATCATATCTGAGTTTTATGTACTAATATGATAACCAAACCAAAAATTTCTTAGAAGAAAAAGTTTAAATATTAACTGTAAGTTACAAACAACTAAAACCATAAAACTGTAATAACGTCGTACACCAACTAAGTAATGCATGAGATAGTGATCAGTAACATGCACATGCGCATAAATTTTAACGAGCACATGACATTAAAGCAGATAATAATCTCTCTTAATAAAATCCAAGATATATTATTGACTTATAATAATAGGTTGGAGTTCTTATTCAAATTGGTAGATCCAGTTTCGTGGTAATTAGGTAAACTAGTTGAGGCACTTTAGATTCAATTACGAAAGCAATGTTTCATTTCTGCGCCTACATACATTATGGTGATTCATTTTTAATATGTAGATTCTATTGGTATCTGCTAAATACAGGTTCTACAGAGCGGAGATTGTCTCCATATAATGTAATTGGTTAAGGCTTGTTAATTTAAGTAAATAAATAAATATTAAAAAAATGACAAAAACGCGGCGCCAAACATGCAGGGCGCGTTAGATCTGGTAGTAAAAAATTGTAATTACGTCAAGCGTTTGTACCCCGCAATTATGTTTCGGTGCTAATAATACGCCATGCGTGACAGCCGCTGCCTTTATCTGAATGTTATAGATTTAAAGCTTTGCTGTAGATAACAAGGGTTAAGTCAGTGTCGTGGCCAAAAATTAATAATGTTCAGCGGTTCATAGTTTTCTAGAAATTTCTTGAGACTGCTCAGTACCGAAAAAGATAAATAGATAATTATAGAACAAGATAGATTTTCTAATACAGACCATATTAAGATGCCTAACTATATTACTATAAGTTCCGTATCTCGACGGCAGAGGGTCACAAGTCAACAATTCTAACAGATATAGCTGAGCCGATTTTTCTGATGACCCACGTAGTAAGGGGTAGTTCGTGTTTTAGTATCCTCTGTCTCCAAAGTTTCAACGCACCAGTGAGTGATTCATATCTTTGATATTGTAATAGTTTATCTGCTATTACGTTATTGGTACTTATGTAAAATATGCTTCTAAATGGTCTAATCATATCTGTCTAACTGCATATTACGAGATTTAAATCGTATGTAGAGCTAGGATAAGGGTGACAGGTTGAGACAGAAATAAGTGTACTAACTGTGAACAATGATAACACATCCCGTTGGCTGCTCGCGATGATGATCCGACGATCCCAGTATGCCTTGCTAGAGTGTACATAATTTCTAGCAAAATCGGTGACACAGTTACGAACAAAAATGCTTGACTTCATAAGTGGAGCTTACGGAATCCATCATGGTACGAACAATATTATTATTGTGTACCTAAATAGAGGATGATAATAATAGAACGAACTTATTGATTTGAAAAGACTAATCAGTCACTTCATTTTAGTACGCTGACATTAAAATAAATTGATCTTTATACAAGTTATTATATACAATTTTATTTGGTAGATAATAATAAAATTATATATATAACATATAGTATAGTCATTTGATACTATAATATAAAACATATAGTTTGACCTACAGTGTGAATTTATGTTAGAAAGGAACGTTTATGCGTATGACCGCCACGCCAGTATATTTAAAAAGATCTTAGACTACTTTTATACCTATACCTATAATAGCTACATCTATTCTAATAGTAGGGTTAATTGGGAATATGCATACTAGTTTTTGTTTTAAAATAATATATTTAATACATAATTAAATTCTTTAATTGGGATAATTAGTAAGTACCTTTAATTACATTTATTTATTTTTTCTCATACATATTCTCTGTTATGACGATTTAAAAGAACTTAGTAAATGAGTCTATTTAAATAAAGATATTTTGACTTTGAATTTGATTTAATCTAAAATAAAACAGTGGTCGGATTGGTCAGTAGTGTAAGTTAAGCAATCTGTATTTGATTTTAAGATTATGGTATTTATTTGCATTACAAGTATGCGCCACATTTGGTGGAGGTGCCATTAGGTGGAGGAGGTATGGTAAAATTGGTTAGGTAATACAGTACCACATGTTGACCTACATCAATCGATCCCATAAGACCTCAAAATTTCAGCGTTGCATAACATCCTACAATGACGCAAGGTGAACGTTGAGCGTACGCCATAAATCGCTAATAAGAACAATAGCGAATGAGTGAAAGTGCAACTTAACCAACGGACCGTTGTAGCTGGCTATTGTTCTGCATTTTGATTGTTTTCAATAGAGAAGGTCCTTCACACCACCGGATCCTCGTTACATTACTAGTTACAAGTGCCTAGTTAGTTAATTGCATTTGCATACCAGGGCCACGTTGCGGCTCTCAGATCATAGTAACATGGATTACCGGCCTCTTCGCTTTGCTCCCTCTTGCTCATACTAAGGTCTCCTGATCAAAATCAAAACAAGACATCCTCATCTGGCAAGCTTATAATTCTTCTAACTTGAGAGTAAAATATTAGGTGTTGCAGGTGAGCCTCGGTAAATTAAATCTACTGGAAATACAATCGCAATCTTGGATGGATCAATCAAAAATTTGCACCAGTACTTTAACCACCTACCCCATTTGGCCATAACTTAGCCAATGACCAAACTTATCATGTGTTTGTTCTGTTATGCAGGAAAGCTTGTGACAAGTAAATACTACAGTAGAAAGGAATCAATCACTCACTAGTCTCACTGCTTATTATACCAATTACCTACATATTATTAACTCACTATCACTAGTTTTCCAATTTTACCAAGTAGTTACCTAACATATCTGATAGGTAGTCTTATTAAATATTATATCTGGTTGATTACAGGTTCAAAAAAATCAATCGTGAATGGATAACAGTACAGAGAACTTGTGAGTGCTACGTATGAGGGACTTGGTTTTCAGCATGTTACAATGATACCCCTAGAAGAAAAAGAGGAATGGATACTAAAATTGAAAAGACGATACTGTGGTGTATTATATTAATATTTGCCACGGCATCTGGGGAAACATCGATATGTCCTACACCAGAGAGCATTCTACCATGCATATGCACAAATCGAAACACGGATATTCAAATATGGTGTGATGATGATAAAATACTTTTTGTATAATTATTATAATAAATTAATAAATAATAATTTTGACATCGACCTTAAATTTTACAGGTGTACCCACAGCGACCTAGCGCAAGTATTAAAAGGAATTCAAAGCATTGGAGATTTAGTAAAAAACCCAATAGATGAACTAATAATAGAAAATAATTATCTTCCCTCACTTCCAGGCAAAATATTCCAAAACGTAAAAATTCTCCGACTAATGCTGAGGCATAATGGTGTGGAACGATTATCTGCTACTTGGTTAGAAACACTAGAAATGAGTTTAGTCGAAATATTTATTGTGGAAAATGAATTACGAAATTTACCAGCTGAAAGTCTGAAGAACTTACAAAATTTACAAGCTATTACAATACAATCAGAAAATTTGAAAAGAATACCTAGTATTGCAAGCATGCCTAAATTAAAATATATTAATATACAATCTCAGAGTTTAAATGCTATAAATGAACATACATTCGAAAACTTATCTAATTTAGAGAGACTGTTTATTCAAGGGAGCCCAAATCTTAGAATTTTAAAAGAGAATGCTTTGTACAATTTACCAAAGTTAAGGAAACTAGAAATAACAAAATGTGGCATTAATTATATCCATATGAGAGCTTTATCACGTCTACCTTCACTCAGTGAATTATCATTTAGTAATAATAAGATATCAGATGCAACAATGGTTGGAAGAGCAACAAGGGATTTACCATTATTGTCACATATAAATCTCAATGACAACCTGATTGATAAACTAAACGAAGGAGCTTTTGTAGATCAGCCCATGTTAGAAAGTCTTGTACTTTCAAATAACGATATAAATATTATTCACCACGGAGCTTTTCATAGAGTTCCAAAATTGAAAGTTGTAGACTTAAACTACAATAAGATAACCCAGATTCACCCTGAATCATTTTTGCAGCAATCAGGAAGCGGAGTGGAAGAACTGTACCTAATAGGAAACAATATAATGTATATTTCAGAATTTAAAGCTCTACTAGACGCTTTGCCACGACTTCGATTCCTTGACATGAGCGAAAATTTACTGCAAGAAATACCAAGAGGTGCTTTAAGGGGTCACCCAAGCTTAGAAAGATTACATTTAAACCGAAATAGTATTAAATTCATACAAGCTGAAGCATTTGTAGCTATGCCTGCTTTGAGAGAGTTACACTTGAGTAATAATTCTTTGACCGATATGAATGAAGGTCCATTTTGGAATTTACCTGCTTTGAAGGGATTAGATCTGTCATACAATTACTTTCAAAGGTTACAACCGAAAATGTTATACAATTTACCAGCGTTACGGCGAATTAATTTAAGTAACAATCATATAACAATAATCGACCCTATCACTTTCATAGAATTACCCCTATTGGAATATATTAATATTTCTGGGAATGCATTGGTTTCAATTCATCCAGCAACTTTTAGAAATTTACCAAGCTTATATGAAATAGACGCTAGCGTGAATAAATTAATGGAGTTCGTTCCTGGGCTCCCTAGGGGTTTAGAGCAACTCTATTTACAAAGAAATCAAATTACAAGTTTACCTGTACCACCATCACCTGATTTAGATTTACCTTCTTTGAGAACATTAGATGTTTCTAATAATGGTATTCAAAAAATACCCCTCGGAAGTATGAAAACTCTTCATAACTTGCGCCGCCTTTATATGAAGCGAAATGGTTTGAGACAAATTGATGTTGCAACATTTAGTGACTTAGAACGTTTGGAAATGTTGGATCTAAGTGATAACCAAATACTGTCAGTACACCCAAAAAGTTTCAGTAAGCTTACCCGCTTGAAACAAGTCAATTTACATGGAAATACTATAGAAAATTTTAACTTTATGGTAATACAAGAAAATGCAGCGTTATCTGAATTGGATTTTAGTAAAAATAAATTGAAAAGTATAACCCCAAATATAATAAACAGAGCAATTGATGTTGAAACATTGAACATATCTTCAAACAATTTAAATGAATTACCGGGATCATTAAATATGCTACCGAAGTTAAAGATATTAGATGCAAGTTATAATAACATCAAACATTTTGATGGCAATGTAATAAATAACGTTCATACGCTAAAAAATATGAAAATGCCAAACAACAAATTACTGGAGCTCAGAACAGGAACTTTTAAAGATCTAAGAGATTTAGAAACGATAGATTTGGAAAGCAATAATATAGAAAATGTACATACTAATTCGATAGTTAATCTACCCAATTTATCGGCAATCTATCTCGGCAGGAATCGTATAGTGGACCTTCCTGACAATGTTTTCTCCAATCTTCCAAAATTAAGAATTATTGACTTGCAAGGCAATAGATTACAATTCATATCGGGAAGAGCTTTTAATAATATTCCTTTGGTACAGTACTTAAATTTAAGTAACAATCAGCTGACAAATATAGATAGTTTAGGCCTGCGACAACTAATGTCTATAGAAGTACTAGACTTAAGTTTTAATAAGTTAACAAAAGTTGTTCCTTCATCTTTTCAACACATGGAGTGGCTGGTAGAATTGAATTTGGATAATAATCAAATTTGCTATATTGGGGGTAAACCATTTGATTACATGCCCAGGTTAAAAATTCTCTCACTGCGTTATAATAAACTTACGTCTGTACACGAAGCTATATTTGCAAAATTGAGAAATAATATAGCTATTTTAGACATCGATGGTGAGTATTATTAAATATCAACAATCCGTTAGTCGTGACATGGCTTACAATGTATTTCTATGTCGAGTTGTAATAATTTTTACAATAATTTTAATAGTGACTCATAAAAGCATTATTCTTTTATTAAGTACAAGAATCCCCTATAGATCGATAGGACTATGCATTTGGCAAAGTGTAGGCACTAGGTAGAAACAATTTACTGACCGAATATTAAGACTTTTTGTATTTATTCACAGGTAATCCACTCATTTGTAACTGTGAGGTAATATGGCTGAAATCGTGGTTAATGGAATCATCTTCAATAGGACCAAAATGTGCTGATGGAACTTATGTTAAAGGGATGCCATTTTCACGGGAAGATTGTGCCAATGTACAGACGAATCTAGATTATGATATGAAATCTTGTATCACCCATGAGAATGAAGCATTGTTACCAAGCTTAGCCACGTCACAAGTTTTTTCTTCATTAGACAAAATTAAAGATTACACAACACAAATCAAAAATAATTACCATCTCAATAAAATAAACAACAGACCAGCCCCCGAGGAATCTGAATATTTTTATGATGATTACGTTGATTACCCATACAATGAAACTTTAGTTGACAGTCTTAATAACGACATTAGATTGGTGCATAATAATAAATCACAAGAAAATGGAGGTGTTCCTACAATTTACGTTGATGTAAAAAATCACACCAACAAAGTTATGGATGCAAAAAAGCCAACAAGTAGTTTCACATTTTTTGGAATGCCCCTGCCGTCATTAGACATGGGAAAATTACTTAACAACGGGCGCAAAGTCGATTGGCCCGATGGTAAAAATTCTCCACATGTCAATAAAAATTACCAAACACCACAACCACCTCCCAAATTTGAAACTGGTGGTTTCGCACCCGTTCTACCTACGACGAGTGGTGGATTTAAGCCAATACCGAACCCTGAAATTAATGAATCACATAATATTATTGCTAATCAGGGTAACACGAACTACTCTACTGCGGGCAATATGCAAAATAGTATTTCTATAGCTGTAACAAAACCACCCATGAAAACTGTTAATTCTAATACTACGCACCAAAAGATGAAAAGTGAGATACATGAACTTCAAGCTTATCTTGATGATGACAACAGTACTCATATAGCTTACAATCGAACGAAAAGTATTGAAGAACAGAAAAGTGACCCTAACAATTTGAGAAAATATAATTTAATGGAATCAAACTTAACGATTACACAAGTAACTGAAAAAGAAGGTATATTAATTACAACCGATACAAGCAATGACATGTCTCTTCAGGTGTGGTTGGAAACAAGCACGAACTCTTATTCTATGTCAACATCTATGACTTCTAAGCCACCAGTAAAGAAGCACATAGAAAATAATCAACCCACAGCATTGTCAGCTGTTTTCATACCAAATGCTGAAGAGGAATCAAAGAGGAATCACAGTGCAAATATCATACGGCCAGCTACAATAACAAAGGTTAATATGCCACATATTCCGAACTTTGACTCACAAAACCACAATTACTCACCTGTTATTAATAGAGAAGCAAAAACAAGTTTTTCAGATACATTTTCTGCTAACACCAAAACGAGACATTTGGATGGCAAAGAATGGTATTACAAAAATTACAATAAATCTAACTTACAACCATATGTGGCACCAGGACTGCAATCTATGAACAATAACAGTATTTTAATTAAGTGTTCCATTGTAGTATTAATTGTAAATTGTGTACTAAGAATTATGATTTAATTTATTATCCTGCCCTAATACCCACATTTCGATTTTCGAATATTATAATTTAAACTTTAAAGCAAACCTTGGTTTTCATAGTTAAAAGTGGTAGTTAGTAAGTAATAGTTGTATTTATTCACTGAGACTGGTATAAAAAACCATACACACTTATAGTGAATAATCATGTTTGTTTCTGAAGACAAAAGATTTCCAAATGCCTAATCCTAATTGTTGTTTATTAATAAGTGAATGTATTTCAACATGAAGGCATGATATATTCTTGTTCAAATCTGGTACTGATATAATTCCTTTCCTAATGTGGAGCTAGTGTAGAACCTGTGTAAAAGTCATAAAATGGTATAAAGTTGTCAGTGAGCTTAAACATAAGGTTAAAATTTTATAATGTTATTTCTGAATATTTTTAAAGTAGATTAAGCATTATATTTATATTCATAAATTACCATAAGTAAAATAAAATTTTAAAAAGGTGTTAAAATATAGTTCAGATTATATATATTAATTTCTAGTTTTATTCCTACATCTTTAGCATATTGGAATGAATTTACCTAATTTGCATAGATATTATTAGCTGAACTTAAGCAAAACTAATTGAAGACTAAATAGCTCCAGTAGCTCAATTGAATCAGTTTTTTTTTATAGAAAGCTCAGGAAATGACTCGACACCGCCTGATGATAGTCGAAGTCAAAATATCTTTATAATTATATTCCACCTTGCCAGCCCAAAAAGTTTGTCTATGCCTAATATAGTGAGAAAAATATACTTCTGAATAAATTACAATGTTTTTACAAAGGGATCACAAACACAACTGACACATAAAAACCTTTATTCAAATGTTAATTATTGTCTATTATACTGCGCCAGTTCAACACATCTATGGTGACGAATCAATAAATCTATAACTAAATTTATCGCAGTTTATATGATTACTTAGATAAAGGCATCTATTTTATTTTTATAGGCAATTAAAGTTATAAACACATATAACTAATAATTTAAAAAAAAGATTACATTCATTTATGTATTTTAAATTCATACTGATGGCAATTCTGCTTACAATCACTTTAACCAAAATAAGTTATTTGCTTCTTTTACATTCCAATTTAATATTAATCATATTTTCAAAGTTTTAAGCATATTTGCCTTATTTTATTTTATTTTCTACATCATTAAACATGCCAATTAAGTCAAAAGTGGATGGAATTATCAGTGTCAACTAACTTTCCTAAAAGTCATTTTATTCCTTATAAACTAACTTTCTCAAAAATCATTTTATTCCTTATAATATGTAGTCTGAAATAAAACAAGTAAAACTGCAATAATTATTAAATGGTTATTAGACAAAATTTTTATTTAATGTTGATATAAATTGGTAAAAATTAAGATCCAACAATATATCCAACTAATATAAGCATATCTTTGTTCTATTTATAGACACATTAAATGGGAATAATGTATAACTAACTAAGATCATAGTACTTGAAATATATTTACATAAAATTAGGAGAGCACTTATATATTTTGAAACTATAAAGTACAAATATGAATTATTTAGTTATAAAACATTACTTTTTTGTGTAAAATATTTTTTCACTTGTTCTAATGCCTTGTATCTGTGTGATATTGCATTTTTTTCAGTTTTTGGTAGTTCAGCATATGTTTTATCATAGCCATCAGGTTGGAATACACAGTCCCAACCAAAATCTCTCGGGCCTCTTGGAGGGACTATTTTTCCTTTAGTTATGCCCTGAAACAATATTACGTCGAAGTCTTCACAGTTACCTGCACAGTAAGCAAATGTACATACAGCTTCTGCTGATTTATCTTCCCACCCAGTAAGCAGTCTCGAAAGGCCTTCAGGTTGAATCTTCTCTAAAAACCATTTTATATATGGTCCTGGTAAATTATTTAATGCTTTAAAACATAAGCTAGTGTCTTCTACTAACACGGGTGTTTTTAGTCGACGAGCTGCTTCTTGACACTTTTTAATAGATATATCATTAATTTCTCCTTGTAGTTCAGGTAAGTCCAATTTATGACTTATAACTTCTAATGGGAAATTACTGCCTAATATAGCTTTTACCTCTTCCAGTTTCTTTGCGTTGCCCGTAACAAATGCAAGAGTTTTCTGTGCCATTTTCCAAATAAATGCAGGATCTCTTCCTTTGATCGGTTGTTTGAGGTTACACAAAATAAAACAAAAAACCACAAACTAGAGAAACAAATTTTAAAAATTGTCATTTTTTTGTTTAATTTCACCTTAACAAAGGAAATTGACGTCCACACAGTCATGTCTTACGTAGTTTTTTCTTTACTTATGGCTCCGGGATATCGGTGTAATATATCCCTTTGCCCCTTGGAGATTTTGGCAACGAATGGTAGTCCCCTCCAATTTCTTAATGACTTACGCGAAAATTCTTGAAAATGAAATGCAATGTAAGTGATTATGATGAAATCATACGAAAATGGGATGTAATGTTAATGAATACGATGAAATGATACGCAAATGAGAATTTTATGAAATGAAACACTGAAAAATCTCACATAAGTCACTTATCAACCCTGAGTAATGTATTCTATATATTGCACGATATAAAGAACCTTTTTCGCATAAAACACCAATTTCATGACAAAAACTACACTACAACACAAAATACGAAATAAAATTTACAGCACCCAACCGACCCCGCCATTACGCGCCAATAACTTATGGGTATATTATAGGAAAGACAAAGGAAACTAAAGCCCGTATGGGCTTTATATTTTATAAGATATGACTGAATAGCCATATCTTATATGATTATTTCTTTATTTCTTGCTCCGGAATGGCGGTGTAATTTATTCCATTTTGAATAAAATGTAGTCGCCTACCATTAATCGCCAAAAGCTCCACGGGCCAAAGGATACTTTACATTGGTATTCGGAACTGTAAATAAAGAAATAGCTACCTAAGGTATAGCTCTAAGCGCTTCATTTTCCTTTGCTTTCCCTGTATATAGGGGGAACTTAACATAAAAAAGTCAAGTAAAATTCGAATGAAATGGAGCACACTCGAATCAAATAGTATAGTAATCTGTGAGTCAAAATGACTGTCAAAATTTTTGATTGTGATTGTGTAGGATTTTGCCGTGTAGTTTGATTTGTGTGGTATACTTTTTGTTCCGTATTCTATTTTTAACAGTTTCATTATAAATCGACACCAAGCCTTAATATATTATAGATCGTTTGTATTAAATTAGGAGCATCTCGTATAATATAACATTAAAAAATGCCTAGTCAGGAAATAGTCACCACAAAAGTAGTGGTCCATCCATTGGTTTTGCTGAGTGTGGTTGACCATTTTAACCGTATGGGTAAAATTGGAAATCAAAAACGAGTTGTAGGAGTCCTCTTGGGTTGCTGGAGAGCTAAAGGCGTTCTTGATGTATCTAACAGCTTTGCAGGTTAGTTTGAATACTGTATAGATGGTTATTTTGTTATAATATCAATAAATGTAGTCTAACCAAGTTCTTATACCCAGTTTTAAGTAAGGGATTTTATTAACTAACTAGTTTTTGTAGATAATTTGTTGGGCCACTTACCAGACTGCTTTGGCTTACTAACCATTTTATGTTTCTGACATGTTGGTAACTCACAGATAAATATAAATACTTCTGCGTTAGTATAAAATATATATATATCAATAATAATAATTGTTATAATTGAAAAGTGTTAATCATTAACAATTTTAATTTCAGTACCATTTGATGAAGACGACAAGGATAAGTCTGTTTGGTTTTTGGACCATGATTATTTGGAAAATATGTATGGAATGTTCAAGAAGGTAAATGCCCGTGAGAAAGTTGTGGGCTGGTACCACACAGGGCCAAAACTGCATCAGAATGATGTAGCAATCAATGAGTTAGTCAGGCGTTATTGTCCAAATTCTGTCCTTGTTATTATAGATGCCAAGCCTAAGGATTTAGGCTTGCCCACTGAAGCTTATCAGGCTGTAGAAGAAGTGCATGATGATGGCAGTCCAACTACCAGAACATTTGAACATGTGCCTAGTGAAATAGGTGCCGAAGAGGCAGAGGAAGTAGGAGTTGAACATCTATTAAGAGATATAAAGGATACAACTGTAGGTAGCCTTTCACAGAGGATTACCAACCAATTACTTGGTTTGCGTGGTTTACACTCCCAGCTGAGTGAAATTAGGGATTATCTTCTTCAAGTTGGACAAGGATCTTTACCTGTAAATCACCAAATCATATACCAACTTCAAGACATTTTCAATCTTTTACCAGATATTGCAAATGATAACTTCATTGACAATATTTATATAAAAACAAATGATCAATCTCTTGTTGTATACCTTGCTGCTCTTGTTAGATCAATTATAGCTTTGCATAATTTGATTAACAATAAGATCACAAACCGGGATGCAGAAGAAGGTAAGAAAGAAGATACTAAAGATAAAAAGGAAAAGAAAGATGATAAGGATGATAAGAAAACAGAGGAGAAAATAAAAGCTGATAAAAAAGAAAAAGAAGAAAAGAAGAAGTAATATAATTACCTAGATTAAGTTGCTTGTAATGCTGAATTATTTTAAAATAAAAACCTGTTCTTCAAAATCATTTAGTTAATTGTTTAATAGACTACAAGACTTTATTATTAGATTTGTAACCTATGTTAAACAATAACACCAGCTTTCTCAAATTAAATGTAATCCCAAATCAGGGTCCTGCTGAATTGGTGAGGTTTGGAGGACCTGTTACTACAAATGTTAATATTTATGATGAACACAAATATTGGTTTATATCTTAATTAGTATTCTTATAATATTAATATATTACTATAAATATTTCTTCATTATCTAGTATCTATAACACAGGCTCTTAGTGATGCTTAATTTGGGGTGGATAATAGGTATCCGTGAGAAACATTTTTTTTTTTTGAAATGGTATGTTCATTATTACAACACAATACTCTTGCAGTATTTCGAAATGGTTTATATATATTTTAATATTAGCCATACTTTACTGCTCACTAAAATTGATATCATTCTTTTAATTACCACCCATTATCAAATTTATTTGCTTGATCTGTAATATGTACAGATATGTCGATATTATTATCTAAGCATTTTGATAAGGTGCCTCACTATCATTTGATTATATTGATAAGTGTTTAGTAGTCTTTAAGTGATTCCCATATCGCACATACATGTACTGTTACATGGAAAATTTAAAGTGATGTGAATCTCAAAAAGAAATTTAAAATGGCGGATCGTATACAATTAGCCGTAAGTTTCAATCATAGTATTAAAATCTAGAATTATTAGGTACTTACATTAAGGCAAAGGGTCAATGGGCAATCAGTATTACACTAATACTTTTATTGATATCTACTAGTAGGTATCTACGAGGTATCTTGGTTCATAGCCACTTGATTGCAGGGGATCAGCCATTGATTGGCCTTTAACTTATTATTTAAGATTCTATTTTTTTACAAAAGTTGATTCCTCATTATCATGGAAATGGGGGGGATGTTGGTACGTAGCTATCAAGTACTTAATTAGGTGTAGTTTATCTAATTAAGTATAGATAACTTTAAATAGCTGGAACACAGGATAAAAATATTCAACACTGTTTCTTGGTCACCTAAAATCCTTCGTCTATTTATTACCATACCACATAGTTAACTTAATATATTTATAATAAACCCGTATTCACTTTATTTATTTATTTATCTGTGACATGCAATAGGGGCTTCTAAATCGTTTCAACGAATATCTACCTACGTCAGTGTAGAAAGAGAATAAGCAAGACCACTCAATACGCAGTTAGTTTAATGTACAAAATACATATGCTTAATAGGATATAATTATAAAAAAATAACCAATTACCTACATTAAAAAAAAATTGAATTTAGTACAATAATAAATGAAGCCCAAATAACAATGCGAAGGAGCCATACTATCACAACTAGCGCCACCAATAGATATTTAATATTACTGAAATTTCAATAAAACCTACCATACTATAATAATAACTACAAAAACTTATAACAAATAATAGACATATGTAACGTGTACGTGCGCCTACACTTGTCTCTCCGCAAAGCCGGGATCGTGCGTCTTACACAACTGATGCTATTCCGTATTGGATGACATAAAATAACTAACATAAAACAAAAACACATAAAATATCATAACTATTATTATGATTTTAATCAAACAAGTCCCATAGACACGACACAATGACATAGAATGGCTAGCGTAATTTTGAAGGACTATATTATAATACTAAGTTATATTATTTAAAGAATGCCATAACCGTGTACGTTTCCAGATTTTTTTTCCAACTTAGTACGCTTGAGTAAACCTTCAAAGTTTAAGCAGGTTCGGCAATCCGCCATTGCAAGCGTTCATTGCACCATAGAAAAAAAGTGTTTAGAAGATATTTTTAATGTTACGTTTATTAGGTCAAATTTTGATCGATGAACAGTATTGTCGACTTGCCTGTCTATTTGCCGTTGGTTACAAATACTCCAATAGCTTTAGAAAAAATGATAAATACGTGATACGTGACTATAAAATTTAAATATTGCCCTCGATTTCCCTAGGATCCCATCTGGGATGGTGCTAGTTGAGTAGACTACCTCTTAGGACGATTCTCCAACCGCAAGAAGAGCTGGCGGCCCGCAGAATAATTTATTCGTGAACTTGTACTTGTAATTTGGTTTTAAAGAAAATATTTATTTATACATTTGCTTTGAGGATAAAGTATCGCGGGTGGGGAATTCCTTTAGGAGACACCATTCTTTCTGTCATAGGTAGACTAACATTTGCTGAACTATTTTATAGATTAGAAATAAGTATTTTCTTGCCCGAATCAGACGTGACTTCTCGATAAATTATGAGTTTTATAAGATGGTTGTTACTTTACATTTGCACCTTCCCCATAAGATACATATGCAGTCACAATAATAAGCTGCCCAAATATTTTTCAGAATTTGGTATGGCTAAAGCCAGAAGGAAAATCGGAATTTGACATTCCTATTGCTGTGAAGGTGCTTCAGAGCTCTGATGGTAAGATTAGGGCACAGGATGATGATGGTAAAATAATTATAACGTCAATTGACAATGTGATCAAGCCGCTGCATGCAACTTCGCTGTCAGGGGTCGAAGACATGATCTCACTTGGTGAACTACAAGAGTACACAATTTTGCGGAATCTACATATACGATACATAGAACAGCTGATATACGTGAGTTCCTACTAGTTATATTTCAAGGAAGAAAGCTAAACCTAAGGCTTTCACACAGAGGTGGCCGCTTCAAAATATTTTGATTACTTTGTATTTTCTCTTTCAATTTACTAAATAGACCTATTATTACTTTGCTACTAAAAACTATATTATTTTATTTTATTTTAATTCATTTTTTTCTTTTTTTATTACTTTCACTTTTTATTTCTCTTTGTGTGTACATAAATTTTTAAATAAAGAAATATTTTGACTTTAAAAATATTAAAATTTAATTCTGTATTTAATTTATATTCTTGTTATTACAGACATACACAGGCACAATGTTAATAGCGATTAATCCGTATGAAATATTGCCTATCTACACAATGGATCAAATAAGATTCTATCAAGGGAGGAACGTCAGCGAAGTACCTCCTCATATATTCGCTATCGGGGAAAACTCATATAAAGAATTGATGCAAACATCGTCAAACCAATGCATAGTCATTAGGTAAATTTATTCATCACCAAGTAAATTCCTATATTTTAGTATTTTTTTTTTAAAAAAAAGCGCATTAACGAATCAGGCCTGTTTTATTTTCAGTGGTGAGAGTGGAGCCGGCAAAACAGAAAGTACTAAACTTTTGCTGCAATATCTAGCTGCCGTCAGTGGTAAACACTCATGGATTGAACAACAAATACAAGAAACTAACCCTATACTAGAAGCTTTTGGTAATGCAAAAACCGTTAGGAACGATAACTCATCAAGATTTGGAAAATATATAAATATA
Source organism: Acentria ephemerella (assembly GCA_943193645.1). NCBI lineage: Eukaryota > Metazoa > Arthropoda > Insecta > Lepidoptera > Crambidae > Acentria > Acentria ephemerella. The sequence goes on along the minus strand of OW971875.1, from coordinate 4,185,290 downwards.
TATTTCGACAACAACGGTGCAATCGAAGGCGGAAATATAGATCAATACTTATTAGAAAAATCGAGAATAGTTTTTCAAAACAATGGAGAAAGAAATTATCATATTTTCTACTCACTTGTGAAGGGTTTGGCCTCTGATGAAAAAAGGAAACTGGAATTAGGTCGTCCCGAAGACTACACGTATTTGAATTCGGGAAATACTCTTATCTGTGATGGTCGTGACGACAGTATAGAATTTACTGATATTAGATCTGCTTTCAAAGTTCTTAATTTCCCAGACGATGCAGTGTGGGGCATATTCACTTTACTTGCTTCAATTTTACATTTAGGCAATTTAAAATTTAAATCATTCAATTTTAATAACATAGAATCCTCTGAAATTGCTGATGCCGTAAATGCCAACAGAATATCAGCTCTTTTAGGTGTTAATAAAAGTACATTCTGTGATGCCTTAACACGTAAAACAATTGTCGTTCAGGGCGAAAAAGTAGTATCAACAGTCACTGCCGCTGCGGCTATTGAAGGAAGAGATGCTTTAGTCAAAACAATATACGGCTATATCTTTGAATACATTGTAGAAATGATAAATAAAACATTACACAGAGGCCAACATCTATCGAGTGGTTCTGTTGGTATATTGGATATTTTTGGTTTTGAGAATTTTGACACAAACAGTTTTGAACAGCTTTGCATAAACTATGCAAATGAAAATCTCCAACAATTTTTCGTACGCCACATTTTTAAACTTGAACAGGAGCAGTATGAAAAAGAAGGTATAATATGGGATAATATCAATTACGTAGATAATCAGGAGAACCTTGATATGATAGGGTTGAAACCAATGAACCTTCTATCTTTAATAGACGAAGAATCCAAGTTTCCAAAAGGAACTGATAAAACTTTGCTGTCTAAATTGACGTCAAATCACAGTAGTAAAGCTTGTTACGTTCCCCCGAAATTATCGAGTGACCACAGATTTGGAGTAAGACACTTTGCTGGAGATGTTTTTTACGATGTCAAAGGTAAATATTTTTAGGAGACTTTAAAGCCTGGAAGAAAAATAAGTTATTATTCATTCTTTTATATTGTTAAAATTATAGTTTTATAATTATTAATATTATTTCAGGGTTCTTGGATAAAAATAGAGATTTATTGACAAATGATGTAAAAGAAATGGTTTTAGATTCTGGTAATAATTTTTTAAAAAATATTTTCCTTTCACACAATACGCCACCAACACAAAGTAGTAGCCGTAAAACCGTATCTCTAAGTCATCAGTTTAAGACTTCATTAGATGCTTTAATGAAGACACTATACTCTTGTCATCCCTTTTTTGTACGATGCATCAAGCCCAACGAGTTAAAAAAGCCTAAAGTAAGTACAAAAATTATCCAAGGCTGACGATATTGGTGACTTAATAATATTGTCAGCCGGAGTTCTTTTAAATTAAGCTTTCCATGTATAATAGAGATAACAATACTCTAAAGTACCGTTATACCGGATATCTTGAAATTTCAGGTTTATTTATATGTTTATTGGAGTATCAACATCAGAGTATAACTGTGTTAAGTAATATTAAATACGTAAATAAATATTAAAATACATTTTGCAGATATTTGACAGAGCACTGTGTGTTCGTCAGTTAAAATATGCAGGATTGATGGAGACAGCCAAAATAAGACAAGCTGGTTTTCCTATTCGTTTTTCATACTCAGAATTTGTAAAACGATATCGCCTCGTAGTACCTGGCATTCCTCCAGCAGATAAATGTGATTGTAAAAGTGCTACAAAGAAAATTTGTACAGAAGCGTTGAAAGACCAGGAGTTTCGTCTAGGACATACAAAAGTGTTTCTTAAAGATTCTCATGATGCAATTCTCGAAGAATTACGTCATAAAGTTTTGATTACAGCTGTTATTAGAGTTCAAGCGAATGTTCGAAGATTTATTTATAGACGTAGATTCCTAAAATTGCGTGCAGCTGCCCTGACTATGCAGAAACATTTTAGAGCCCGAGGCTACAGAAAAAGATATTTAATTATGAGGCGAGGATACTCGCGACTACAAGCAGCAATCAAATCCAGACAATTACGCCGTACTTTCGTGAATATAAGACGATTCTTAACAAAAATACAATCCACTGCCAAGGGTTACTTAATTAGGAAACTAGTAAGAGAAAAAGGTCACATAATGAAAACAAAATTATTAGAATTTAAGAAAGAAAAGGAAGACGAAATAAGAACAGGTAAATCTGTGGCTAAAACAGAAGACAATTATGAAAAAAAATATACAGAACTCATGAGATCTATTTGGTTTATAAAGGAAATTACTATAGAAAATAATGTTCAGAATACAACCATGATCGATGACAGATATGTGGATGATGTCTTTGGTTTCTTAAAAGATACAGCAACACCTGCCGGTACAGTGCGTGGTGCCGGATTTGGTATGGTAAGTATAAAATGGTATGTCTTATACTAAAATAAATATTGAGGTGATCGGAGTTATATCGGAAGATCTGATAGGCTAACTTTATGTAGCTAAACTAAGTCCAAAATTTTATAGTTATCCTAATCGCCTAATTTCTTTTCGTCGTATACTAATTATCCAAATCGACTTTAAGGCGAACTATTTATAATCCCTAACATTTATCATTTCTAAAGTATAATTCACACAAAGTAAAATCGATAAACAGTATTACGCGTAACATATACTACACTAACTTTTTCGGTTTATCAATGCTATGCAATGCAAGCAAGCACTCCGATTTCATGTAAAGCAAATAAGCATTGCATGCATGCATGCAAAAAATGACACTTCCACGGTCACTCAGCCGCCAATGGTGCCATACGCGTCTTGTTGCAGTTGGCTTAAGCTAAGCCCCCGCTGCTTCAGTTTCGGCAAGCCGCCTTCGGGCAATTAAATTACAACTATGAATTTTAGACGTACCGAAGTGCATCCATAATAATAACTACTAAATTTTTTATTTTTTTTGTAGACTAAAATGGCTAAGCCCGAAATATCAAGCGCAATACCCATAACTCCTCATGAGCCGGTGGAAGAACCATTTGATGAATTTAACTTTAGAAAATTTGCAGCTACATACTTCCAGGGCAATATGAGTCATTTTTATTCTCGAAAACCACTAAAAACTTCTCTATTAGACTTGCCATCGCCTATTGATAAAATGGCAGCACAGGCTTTATGGATTACTATCCTTAGATTCATGGGAGATCTGTCTGAACCTAAATATGTTGATGATAAAATTGATAATGTACCAGTAATGTCTAAACTATCTGATACTATTGGACGGGCGTTCCAGAAGAGCAAGGAATTTGAAGTACGTATTGATATCTATGATAAATATATCTTGTGTTAAAATGTTTTTTTTTGGCTTTCATCATACCTCATGGTAAGTAAATATAAGGCCGAAGATGGAAGCGAACTCCACCCGGATTCCTCAATCACAGGCGAACTGGCTATCTGGCTACACAAGACAGTGATAGCTAGCCAGGCGGGCTAAGAAAAAGATCTACCAGGGAATTGAGCCCCAGACCTCCAAATTCTGTTCTCAGCCACTAGACCACACAGGCGATTACATGCATTTATTATGTTACATACATTTACATTTTTACCGCTTATACATCTTAGGCGTGCTATTTTAATAAATAAAATCCCGAATTATTTATTAATTTCAGGAAATGTTGATGAAAGACGGTAATCAAAATAATAGCAAAATGATACAAAGAACATTGAAAAGACAAACTAAAATGAACGAAGTTTTCATGAAAAGCCTTTTAAACGATGAAGTTACCACCGACATGTATAGTGAGTGGCTAAATTCAAAGCGGAGTAGTAATTTAGAAAAATTACATTTCCTAATAGGTCACGGTATAATTCGAAAAGAACTGAGGTGAGGTGTAATGACAATAATGTGTAATGTGTCTACTATTTAATTACAGATAGCTTTCTAACTAATGCTACAAGCATAATGTTATTATTATTTATTTCAGAGATGAAATATATTGTCAGTTATGCAAACTACTCACAAATAACCCCTCAAAAGCATCACACGCTCGAGGATGGATTCTTTTATCTCTTTGTGTGGGGTGCTTCCCTCCTTCCGAAAGATTTGTTAAGTATTTAAGGTCTTTTCTACGAGAGGGTCCTCCGGGTTATGCTCCATATTGCGAAGGAAGATTAGTCAGAACTTTTAAGAATGGACCACGAACTCAACCTCCAAGTTGGTTAGAGTTGCAAGCTACTAAAACGAAGAAACCTATTCTTTTGACTGTCACTTTAATGGATGAATCAATGAAAACGGTACAGTCTGATTCTGCAACTACTTCAGAAGAAATTTGTCAACAAATAACTGATAGTATTGGTTTGGTTGACGTATTTGGTTTTTCTTTATATATTACATTATATGATAAAGTTCTATCTTTGGGTAGTGAAGGAGAACACATTATGGACGCAATATCTCAATGTGAACAATTTGCTAAAGAACAAGGTACGCCAGAAAAGAATGCTCCATGGAGACTGTTCTTCCGTAAAGAAGTTTTTACTCCGTGGCATAATCCGATGGATGATCCGGTTGCTACGAATTTAATATATTACCAAGTAGCGAAAGGGGTTAAATTCGGCGAATATAGATGCGATTCTGAAAAGGATTTAGCAATGATTGCAGCACAGCAACACTATGTTGAATACGGACCAAGAATAGATCCTAACATATTGAGAAAGGTTATCGTTAATTATATACCTAACCAATTTATACAATCGAATGACGCCGCTTTAACAAAATGGGAGCATTTTGTAACTAAAGCATTTGAATCTTCGCAAAGTGTCCAGTCGAAAGTAGATCCATTGAGATGCAAAGAAGACATTGTAATTTTTGCAAAATTGAAGTGGCCTATGTTATTCTCTAGATTCTTCGAAGCAATGAAGATAAAAGGTGATTCTATCAATAAAGATGTTGTGATAATTGCAATTAATTGGACCGGTATTTATATTGTAGACCAACTAGAACATATATTACTAGAAATATCGTTTTCTGAAGTAACATACGTATCTTACAACGAAGATAAAGATTATGAAAATTTAGGACGAATAACAATACGGAATATTCAACAAGAAGAGTTTGTTTTCCAAAGCGTCGATGCTAGCGAAATGAGTGTTCTGATTATATATCTGATAGATGGGTTGAAAAGGCGTTCGATATACGTTGTTGCACAATCCGACTCTCAAGGTTATACAGATGCCTCTTCTTTCTTGCAATATAAGAAAGGTGACCTTATTACGCTTTTACAAGACTGTACTGGAGAAACTTTAATGAATGCTACTTGGGGTCATGGAGCCTGTAATGGACAAGAGGGGCTTTTCCCAACAGAGCAAGTTTATATAATACCTACCATGACATTACCATCTAATACTATATTAGATATCTTCAAGAAAGGAAATATAAACAACGACAAGAAATCTCAATCAAAGTATAACACAATTCAAAGAAAAAGAATGCACACTTTGGAAAATTTCTCCAAAGAACACTTCAGAGAAGACATCGACATTAATTTAACTTTAAGAAGACAATCTACTTTAACTACTGCTAAAAAAGCTGTCGCTGCCGATATTTGGGCTCACTCCCGAGAACCCATTCGGAAACCTTTATTGAAGAAATTGCAAAATAACGAAATCGTTGGAAAAAATGCAGTTGCATCTTTTATGGGTATTTTAAAATATATGGGCGATGTACCGGCGCCGAAGGCCAGAGCTGTTACTGAATACACAGATGAAATATTCAGAGCAGCTATCACAGATATTGCTTTGAGAGATGAAATATACTGTCAAATAATGAAACAATTGACCAATAATAGAATACAGTTAAGTGAAGAACGAGGTTGGGAATTGATGTGGCTTATTACTGGATTATTTTCATCGGGCCAAGTGTTGCAGAAAGAGTTAATAGAATTTCTTAAAACTCGATCACATCCCATTGCAAAAGAATGTTTGAAGCGAGTTTTCAGGACCCAAAAAAGTGGACCTAGGATGTATACACCCTACGTTGTAGAAGTAGAAGCAATTCAGCATAGAAGTATGCAGATATACCATAAAGTATACTTTCCTGATGACACTGATGAAGCGTTTGAAGTAGATTCATCGACCAAAGCTAAAGATCTTTGTCAACAAATAACTGGCAGATTAAATCTGAAAAATAGTGATGGGTTTAGTTTATTCGTCAAAATTGCGGATAAAGTATTTTCAGTGCCAGAAAACTATTACTTCTTCGATTTCGTATACGAACTTGTAGAATGGATGAATAAAACGCGACCAATTCGTGGAGGTGAGTTTATAATAATAACTTAATTAATAAAATAATAAATTACTAACATTGGTTAATACTTTGTTAACATTACTTACATTTGCATGTCTAAAAATAATAATTACACATGCAAATGTAACGAATGTTAACAAAGTATTGAAATGTTTTATTTGCAGGTTTACAAATGCAGCTGAACTACCAGATATTCTTCATGAAGAAATTATGGATTAACACTGCTCCTGGCAAAGATAAGAATGCTGATCAGATATTTTACTACCCTCAGGAACTACCAAAGTATTTGCGAGGATATCATAAAACTACAAAACAAGATCTTATTGAATTGGCTGCGCTGGTTTATAGAGCCCGATTTGGTAGTGATCAAACAATGTTGACGCAAATAAATCAAATGTTAGAAGAGTTGATTCCTCCCGACATGGTCAGAATACAATCTAATTCGCAATGGAAGTCTTCAATAAGTGCGGCTTATATTCAACAAGGAAAAATGACCCAAAGCGAAGCCAAAGAGAAATTCTTGAAAAAGATATATTTACTGCCAACTTTCGGAACTGCATTCTTTGAAGTCAAGCAAACTTCTGATCCGTCATACCCAGAAATGGTGGTAGTTGGCATAAATAAGAATGGAGTAAGCATCATACATCCTCAAAGTCGGGTAAGTGTGTATAGAATTCCTTGGAATACTTAAAAATTGGGATATAATAAATGTTATAATAGTTATTAACTAATTTGAACTCTGTTTGTTTCACAGGACGTACTAGTGACGCATCCGTTTTCTCAACTTTCAAACTGGTCCTCTGGGAATACGTTTTTCCATATGACAATGGGCAATTTTTTGCGTGGGACTAAAATTCTTTGCGAAACATCGTTAGGTTATAAAATGGATGACCTTATATCATCTTACATAGCTGTACTTAGGCAATCTATGGTTCAGAAATCAAGAGTTTAAAATAAGTAGTAATACTCGTAGTTAGTTTTTGATAGCAAATTTGATAATGTAACATTAATTTATAGTATGTAAAATAATAACTTAGGTTACTTAACAAAAATACAAATTGAAATTAAATAAAAGTACTTAACATAAATCCTTTTTTTAAAAACTAGGAACTAAGATCTAAACTTGCTGAGCGTAGCCAAAGTTTACAAAACAAAACTACAAAACTGTAGCGTAACCTGTACAGTACAGTGATTAGGGGATATTATGGGGCCCGTGGTTGCAGAGAAAGAGAGACTCTTTCCGTTGAGCTAGACATTATCTAGTAGTCGTCGTTCCCATCCTTATTTCCCATCAGGGCCCTACTCTGGCATTACCCATATAATGTAGTCAACTAGGTCGGCATAAAGCTACGTTTGCAATATGAACCCCAGGGATTACATCGAAACCGTGATAATGACGGGTTCCCGAAAGCTTCGTGGCCTTTACCCCTAGTGTGAGTTTCAAACGTATCCATCGTGTTTATCAAATTTTATGGAAGCGACAGCAACGCGTCTGTTGTTAAGTATTAGAAACGATTTTTATATATGGTGGGCCTATCAGCTTAACGCAACTACGATCGCAAACGTCTCGATACTATTGAAACTCATACTAGGGGTACTGAACAATTTACGTAGGTTTTTCACGCCTAACTAGTAATGCCTGTTAAATAATACCCAGGTAAGGTCTTGCGTGGTATATTGCTCGCAATTTTGAGATGATTCCGCTCATTCGCTCAAGGACAATAATGGAATTGGCGAAGCATTGATCACGTACAACCTTAATCCTCTTCAAATGGTTGCTTCAAGAAGTTGCTCCGCTATTTAAGTTCGCGCTTTTTGTTATTTATATATTGAGTATTGTGCATGTTTGTTTGTATCCCTGACTGCGTGTATAAGTTTTGATATAAAAATCACAAAAGGCAAACAAGTCAAAATAATTTTTAAAAATATATTTTCAGATTCTTCATATATGAATTTTGTATACCATTTATGTACTATTACTTTATCTTTATTATTGATTTATCATTTTCTTACTGTAAGTCGGTTGTTTATATTAAATAAATTCATTATTGCAGGTATTGTGGCCCGTTTCTGTTACTGTCTGTATTATTTTAATATCCTAAGGACGTTTCTAACTCGACAGCATTGACATTGAGGCGTATCCTCAAACCGGAATACAATGGATGCTCTTAGTGAGATTCTACCAATAAAATCAGTTCAAAAGTTAATTTGACATAACATACCTATATTTAAAGATCCATTTAAGTTTTATTTTATTGGGTCAATAACTAAATTTATATGTATCTACCAATCTGCGTAAGAAAATATCTCTGCCTTAAATAAACAAAATATAAAATAATGCTATTCCATTTAAGGTAATCTAGACTTTATTAATTATTATTTTAATAGTTATTAAGTTGTATTGCATACCTTGTTATTTAGTGACATCTAGTCTATAATTAGTATAAATTGACAAAGGACTTCATTATGATGCACATAGATGTCGCTTATAATACTTAAAAACTGTAGTTTTAATTTACTATGGAATAATTTACGATTTCAACTCAATATTATTGTTTATATGCTCAGTGATTATTATAAGTCATAAAATTTCCTAGTTTTAAATGTTTGAAATGTGGACTTCATTAAAAGGAAGGGCTTTCAAGATTGTTTTAAGTTTCAAGCGAAAACGCTTACAAAATTTGTCCTCGAAATTTCTCAAGGTAAATCCTTCTAATTATGTAGAAGAATATTTGAATACTCTGATGCACGCTAATACACTTGTAGGTACTTGTTTACTTCTTTAATTATAAAAATGTTGGTAATTACACAGACAAAATTCTTCATATAAATGATTAATACATGAAATTCTACCACCTGATAAGATTACAATTTTGTTTAGTAAAGAGCAAAAGGGAAATAGTCAAGCTATTTGGAGAAAAAAGTGCAAAAACGGACTAAAATGACAGGACTTAATTCAAAGTGTTGTCTAAATGTCAACTAACTTGACGTTCCATAAAGTCATTCTAACCCGTCTTAAAGAATTTGAATGAAAGAGGTGCGAATAACTTAAATTTAATTTAGACCGTTTACAACGGACTTTAGGCAACTATATAATCTATTCGCAACTGTGTAATATGTAAAGTAAAGATGTTATTATATACTAAAAAATATGTGTATTGTTATACTTCAGATCTTTCTGAAATTTTAAAATCTAATAAGCTATACTAAGCTGAATTGTCTTTGAGCCTTGCCTTTCTAATACGGTAGAAATAAAAATATAAAAAAGGAAGGATTTGTCGCGAATGGAGGGGGGCGGTACAGTTCTGTATATTTTATTTCGTATATTGTGCTGTGATGAAGTTTTTTTCATGATATTGCATAGTTTCATGCCCAAAACAATCGTTATATCATGAAATATATCATTGAGCGGTGATTAGTGACTTACGTGAGATTATTCAGTGTTTCATTTCCATTGATTCATTTATAGGTAAGTTCATTTATTTATCATTATTGTATCATTCCATTCTTAATTGGGTATCATTTCATTCAATTATTAACATAACAGTATATATTTATATCATTTTATCGAGGTTTATATTTTCCTTTGCCTTCCCTATAATAGAGAGAATTAAACAAAAAAAAAATTAAAAGTCATCCTTCCGCAGTCCTTGGAATCAACTATTCATTATCCTTTGCCTCCAGTCAAAACGCCATAAAACTGACGCAATTTTATTTGACATTTCAAATACATACTCTTTCTAATCTGTGACTGTCACCGATTGGAAGTTGATGATAGTAGCCAGGCCAAATAATTGGAAAAAAAATAAGTTGATGATGTAAATGTCAGAAGATAATTAATACAAACAACTTTTCTAGTTGAGTGTTGTAAGTTTAAATTCATACAACAATTTACAATAACAACAACAACAATAATTTTACAAAATTTGAAAATCTACAGTTAAATATATGTGTAAAAATGAATGATAAATCTGCAACGTTTGCTTTAGAAGACGGCTTAGACTTAAGGTACTTTAAAACTTTCGGTTAATTGTTTTTTTACATAAGTTTAAGAACTAAATGAGATTTTAATTAATAGAAATTAATTAATTATTTAATTAATAATGATTTTTGATTATTATAGATGTTTTTCTTACAGAAAAGTAGTGACAACAGGATCAGTGTTACATATAAGTGAGGATTTTGATGACACATCCATTTACAATGAGCCACAGAATTCAGACAATAGTGTAGACTTTATAGGTCAGCCTGTAAATTGTTTTGAAGAATTAGAGAGGGTTATGGTGGCTATAGATGAAAATGCCTATGTGAAAAAAAAAATTATTGAAGAAGGTGGCGGTTTTCCTCTTCACAATGGAAATACTGTGTCAGTGGCTTATTCTGGGTTCTGGGAAGGTGAAATAGAACCTTTTGATACGAGAAAACTTTATAAGCCATTGGTAACGATTTACATATGTGATTTATATTAGAAAGTTGATTAATAATATATCTCAATTTGTTCTCTTTGTCTTCTTAAATAAAATTGGTAGTCAATAATTGTTTAACTTAATAATAAATATGCTTTTGTTAATGATATTGTGGCTAAGCCATAGTTCCTAATAAGGAATGAAAATATTATAGTCTTATTTTATTTCTAGGTTGTAGATTTAAAAGACAGTGGCCTTATACCTGGACTTGACTTGTCTATTAGATCAATGCTTGTTGGGGAGACATCAGTATTCCTGTTATCTTATCAAGTTATGTATGGAGAGTTAGGCATTCCACCCAGAATAAAACCCAAGGCTAATTGCATATTTTATATAAAACTACAAAAAAGTGTTATAACTGATAATGAAGGGTATGTCTAAGTATAATTTATTAATAATATATTTTATAGATATTATTGGGTAAGTACAAACATTCTTATCTACTTTAGTACTACAGTACCAATCTACTTTTAATCTTGTCTCACAGGGAAACATTATTATTAGATAAGTTTCTTAGTTTATTGACTCTTATTCTAATTTTAGCCATCAGATACATTTCGTCAGATACATTGAATTGTCCAATACTAGTTACATCGATTTTCTGTAACCGCATGATATGTTATTTTCAGGAAAATTGATTTTGCAGAGCCCAATATGTTCCATAGAGTTGAACATGAAGTCAAAATATTAATGAGTTCTGGTATCACTTTCCATAAAACCAATAATATTTTAGCAGCTATTCAGTTATTTAGAAAATCTGTGTTTATGCTTCATAAATGTCGTTTGGCTAATGAAAATGAGGAAAAGATCCAAGAGAACTTACTTGGAAAACTCTATCTAAATTTAGCAAACTGTTACAATAAAGTTAAGCAGCCACTCAAAGCATGTACTGCGTGTAATGAACTCAAAAGACTGGGCAAATATTGGAAAAACCATAAAGCTCTTTTTGCAAATGCGAAAGCTTTGAGAATGATTGGACAATTTGATGTTGCAGAGAAGAGGTTAAAAAAAGCTATGCAGATATGCCCCAATAATAAAACATTGGAGGATGAGTTCAATATATTACAGAGAGATATAGAGCTTTACAACCAAAACAAACTACTTGCTGCAAAAATTACTGAAGCAAAAAGTGATACAGTCAAAAAAGAATTTAAAGATGAAGTTGATTCCTTAATAAAACTTTTTAAAGAAAATATGGATTTATGCAATTTAGATATACCAAGTGGTTTAAATTCTTCTGAGATAGCTTATTTACAAGAAGCTTGTATAAAACAAAAGTTATTTTTGAATAAAAAAAAGGATGCCTTTAACACAAATGAGGACGAAATCTTGAGTAAAAAAGAGAATGATGTTGAACCTGTCGAATGTTATTCATTAGGTAAATGTGAACAAACTCCATGGGATGCTGATATAGAAGCATTACAAGATAAAGATTTGGAAGAACTTGTGGACTAAATTTGAATTTAATTAAGATATTAATCCAAGTCCTATCTCTAGTATACTAATTAAATAATTGCTACAGACAGGCCACTTGGCCAGGTCTCATGTTTGAGTCAGTCATTCACATTTTATTTGAGTGATGTTTTTTATATATCATTTTTATATATTGACAATTATATATATAGATAATCATGTTCAAAATCTATACATATTCTCTTTAAATTCAGTGTAATTGGCAAAAATTCCAAGGAGGCATGAAGAGTAAAACACAAAACAGGAGACAAATTTTTGAACTTTGATTTCTGACCGCCTGTCTGTACGCGATAATCAACATCGAAATGTCGGGAAAAGAGTTATGAACATTTAACTTCCAAGCTTTTGGTTTTGTAAAAAGCAATAAATGTTTTTGTGTTTCGCGCTATGTTAAAACTGTTGGATTTCAGTTTAGTTGGAGAAAAACTGCAAAGCTTTTTGTCAACATAATGATATTGTACGTCATTAAATTAGCAGATAAATGTAGGTTTTTCATCGTTATGTAAAATAGTAATTATACAGAACATGATGAAAATGCCAAGTATTGTGAAAATGATCTAAAAAGTGGTTTGATTTAAATGCATATGCTTTTGATTGGATGTAGTTAGGTAAATTAACAAGAAAAATGTGATATTGATAGTTTACGCAGATAACCAATGTTGTTATTAAGTTATAAAGAATAAATTTATAGTGATAAACAAATTTTGTAATTAACAATTTTTGGGACAAAAAAAATTGCCATTAGTACATGCTACGCTTTTGCACTCGCATGGCTCCAATACATCAGCCTGTTATACTTAGGTGAAAAAGCGGAGATGTATTAAAACTATTCATATTGCAAAAGAAGTTCTCTGAATAATAGCAAATATAGTTATTTGTTTTATCATGATTAGTTGTAAACTTTATATAGTTTGCAAATTATATATATTTGGCAGATTGCTTGTTCATGAAGAGAAACAAGCGTCTTTCCTCAATATCAGATGTATATATAAAATGATAATAGTAAGCACTTTAAACAAAGTTTAATAATAGTATTTTATTTATTGTATTATTAATTGCCAATAATATAGATGTGCTTTAACAGGCTTTTTGTGTGAACTTTAAATAAGTCCTATTTTGTACAACATAATCGCAAAAAAATAAGCAATAAAGATTTTGAGTTTAAACAGATGCAGCAACGCCACTCAAAAAGTAACGTTGCATATGCGCTGATTATAAATGTATCGTGCAGACAAAATGGACTTTATTCTGTTCCATGATGGATTGACGTGAGTCTGGTAGCTGAAACCATTACCTTTCCCAAAACTATTTTACGCATTCATTCTTTGTGTAATGCTAGATACGATCCGGTCTTCATAATCAACTCTACGAGTATTGTAGAATAATTTGTTCCCTACTGCTCAGTTGCTGGACTATATTGTATGTGTAGATATCATGGTTTGACAAATGTGCTTGTATTATCAAGATTACGAAGAGATAATCTTCAATACTAGCTAGTCAATATCCGTAACAACTTTGAATCAAGACAGTGGAGGTAATCACGACTATCCCACGGTGGGGTGTTTTTATTCTCAATCGAATTGCACACGTGCACTCTCGACTGTAAATGGATATACTTTAAAAGCTACTATAGAATCACCCTCTTTGAAGGTGGATATTTATTACATCAGAGAGCAAACTTTCTTTTTGGATCTGCTAGTTTTAGTTGGCCTGCAAAAAATATATGCTTTTTGATAGTTAGTGAAGCACTCTACGCATTACTCCCAAAAGAAAAGCTTTATAAACCATCAAAAACGATACTTCATCATCTTGTGTCATTTTTCAGAGTAGGTAGAGTTTTTCAGGTAGGAATTATTCCGAGTGACCGCAGGAAATTTCGTAAGAATTTAAAAGTTTAAATTTTAATATTAGGATAAAAAGGCTTTGTGACAACAAAGTATATGTAGTTTATTGAATAATTACAATTTTTCATATAACTAATGACTACAATCTATTGGTGGAACCAGCACATTAGTCTCTTTCAAATGCAACATACTTAAAATTATTTTGTGTGTAAGTAAATACAAATGCAACTGCATCGACCAACAACCAATCCCTTAAGCTTACACTGCTGCCCTGGCAACAGTGTTCTTATATTTAACCTTAATTTTGTGTTGGAAGATTTAAAAGTACGCTTTGTCCTTGAGGGAGGTAAGTAACGTTGCGTGATTTTGAAAGTTGATAAGCAATATCTTCTGCAGCTTCAATTCGACGCAATTCTACAAGACCTTCACCAGCAGCGCCAAAGGACTTGGCCAATAAGATTGCAGCCTGAGCATCACCTTCTGCAGCTATAACAGCAGCCTTCTTCTGTTGTTCAGCTTTTTCTACAAGGAATCTAGCTTTCTCTGCTTCTTGCTGAGCTACTTGTTTCAATTCTACAGCTTGAGTGAATTCTTTGCCAAATGTAAGATGTGTAATGGAAATATCATCCAGGATAAGGCCAAATTGACCTGCTCTCTCTGTCAAACTTTCATTTACTTTTTGAGATACAATCTGGAATTAAAAAGAAAATTATTATAAGTATTGTTGTTTTGGTATATATTCTTTTAAGTTTTGCTCAGAATTATATTTTCGCTAAGAATATTTTCCTTAAATTATTACAAATTCTACATTTTCCACAAACTATATAGTTTCATTACTAGGGGCTAATCTCTCAAACTACTCATTTAAATAGAAAAATTCTTTTTGTGGTTTTATGAAACCATAAGTGTATGTGGTAGTTTAATTAATAATATGAATGAGATTCCTTTAAAAGGTTTGTTGATAGGAAACCTTAACTTACCTACTTATGAATTAATTACAAAAAAAAAACAAATATTTACAAAGCAGTTTTTTAAACCTTTATGGCTAAATACTAAACATTAACTTAGCATTTATATAAAGCCCTGTTTCAGGAAATCTGTAATATTACATTTTCTTAAACAAATTTTAGCTTAAAATGTATATGTATGTAAAATCTAAGAAGCTTTATGTTTTCAGGCATTATCTTATAATACTTGATTATTCTGTGTTATAACGAAACTTGCCTTTATTTAGGTTAGAATTTTTATAAACCATAAATGAAATGAAAATTATCCATTGCTATTAGGCCAAGTATCAAACTTGGATTTATGCAAAAGTTCAATAATAAATTTTACTGTTATCACCATTATATAAAAGACAGTACATAAGTCAGGACCTAATTTAATTATTATTATGCTGATATTCCTGACATAATTAATAATACATTCTAATAAGAATAACTATTAGAATCCATTCTACAATCACATGTTTTATGTAAAAGATTGGACATTGTAACAAATTGCAATAGTCTTATTGACAATAAATACAAAAACATACCTCTCTTTGTGTGATCAGTTCACCTGCATCAAACTGAGCAACTACTGCTTTTAGTACTTCAGATGTAATGGATGGCAGCACTCTTTCATCATAGTCAACACCAAGGATTGTGTAGATTTTGGGGAGCTGGTCTGGCACTGGCCTGAAGAGGATACGTAATGTAATGTTGACATTCTGAAGATCTGAAAATACAATATAACTTTATTTAATATTCTCATTTTCAACTAAAAAGAAGTGTATTTTCATAACTTGTGCCACACACATCTTCAAATTAATTAACTGTTAATAAACTAAAATGAAAATTAACTAAAAGTTAATTTCATTATTCTATTTATAGATAGCTATAGGCTGTACATCGAAGAATATTTGATAAATTTATTCATTTACTAGAAATAACAGAGATGCTAGACAATATACATTCAGTAAGTATACATTCTTTTATTTGAGGAAAGAATAACAAACATCAGTCTTTAGTGTTTTTTGGAATGAAATTTACGATATTTAATTTTTTGTCTAACTTTTTAAATCAAATACAAAGAAGATGTTAAATACTATAAAATAGATTTAGAATGCCTATATAGATGAAGTAGTTCAAGATCTTACCTTTGCTTCCTGTTACAGTGGGGACATTTCGAGGTCTTGATCTAATATCAAACATGATTGGCTTTTGTACCCAGGGTATGAAGAAGTGAGTGCCTTCACCAACCACCAAATTTTTGACTCCAGCAAATCTATCAAATATAACGGCTCTGTGCCCACCGTCAACTGGAATTATTAAAATAACCGGGTATAATTTATAAAGAATATAATTAAACAAAAAGATTGCGGTTTAAGAGTGGCATTTATTAACTATTTTCTTACCATTATACAATGCTGAATTGACAACACCTCCAACTAATGCAACACCTAAACCAAGTTGACCGACTCGGTTGAACAACTGCGCTGCCATCTCTAAAAACCAAGGAATAAGGATTCAAATAGGTTAGGGTCCAATCTGAGAAAGTATTACTTTCATCATAACAAGAAATATTGTATCACATGCAGAAATATTGTTTCATGGATTAAAGGAAATTAATTTTCTGCCGGATACAATATATAAAATTACTAACTTACGTAAATCTACTAAAATAGTTACTAAAACAAAAATTATTGCATGATCATAACCTCAAAATTATATTAGTCTATTGTAGATTTGCTATAAACACAATATGAGCATTGTTACCTTTATTTGTCAATTTAGATTTTTCTACTAAAACTGATTATTAATGGTGGTAAAGTAATATGACATCCAAGTAAAAATCTAAAGTTCCAAAAAATTGGAAAGATGCAGTACAGCACAGATGAAATAACGTCTTTTTTTGTTGAATTCTCCCTATTACTGGGAAAGCAAAGAGAATTGAAGCCCATACAGCCATATATTACCTGATTATTTCTTTGCTCCGAGATAAGTGTAACGTAGAGACCAGTGTAACGTATCCCTTTATCCAATGGAGTTTTTGATGACTAGTTAGAGACACCGCCATTGTGTTAATGACTTAAGAAAACTTTTTTTAAAAATTGGAATGCAATGTTAGCGATTACAATGAAATGGTACGCAAATGAGAATTAAATGATACGATGATGTTAAAAAAATGAATTAACCCTACAAATGAATGAACTGAAATATCTCATGTAAGACACTAATCAATGTTGAATTATGTATTCAATATTGGATGATCCTTTTTGGTTTTCTATGTAACCACACCAATTTCACAAAAAATATTTCATTTAAACTCAATATACGTCATATATCCCGCTATTACGCGCCAAAACCTATGTATTGTGTTATGAAAATTTATAATACATTTTGTTGACTAGTTCTATCAAAAACCAGGTTATATAACTAAAGTAGTAAAACTAAAAACTATTTTTTAATTAAATTTTATTTTGTATTTCTTTGTTGTGTATTATCATTTTACCAATAAAAAAATCTTATTTTGTTATTTTTATCGCCTTATTACAATGTCACTTGCTAAAAAAAACAGATTAATCTTAGTACTCTTAGTTCCAATTAAATACACAAGCAGATAATTTGCGTTAGCGGGAAACAGATGGTAATTGATGCATAAATAAACAACCAAAGCCGGGGATAATAATGTTTGCTGAGGGTCGCCGATCTTGTAGGTGGCTCAATTATGCAATAACTCCCAATGAGCAATGATTAGTTCGTAAACTAGATGTTATCATGGTATTACATTGCGTAAGTGGCTGATAAATGAATTGTTCTGCAATTGTTTTGGTTAGGGAAAAAGTTTCTTCGCATTTTATATGAAATTTTAAGATATTTTTTTCAATGTTAATTTATATATTAAATTTATATATAAAGTACAGTATATATATGCCAGTGAGCTCGTGTGGCACCCAAATATCAAGTTTTTTTGTGATCCCAGCTTTTTTCAAAATGTTTTGTCGTCAATTCACAGTTCTTCAACTATGTCATAAATGCGAATATCTAAGTCAATTTTATCCGTAACTGGGCGACTAGAGCAAGGTGCATTTTTGACATCAAAATTCCCGGATTGAAAACGTTTAAGCAAATTTTGTGCTACTCTTACTGACATTGCATTAGGTCCATGAACGTTACAAAGTTTATACATGCAATATGCGAAAAGACTTTCGCCGATCTAATATTATATTTAAAAATAAATTTTAACTCTCCCATATTATTATTATTATTATTTGTTAGGGATAGATACATAATCAACAATTTGTAATTTGTGACAAGATTTTTAATATTTACCTTTTGGTAATTTATTAAAAGAGGAAATTTCTTCGAACCCATCTCCGATAGGATTGGGATTATTATTGACCATTAGGTAAGAACAGTTAAGAAAATCAATAATGTTACTTTCTACTATATGTTAAGATCAATTACAATAAATTAAAAAATAGATAAGTTCACGTAAGAATTTTTGAAGATAAGATCTATTAACTCTATAAGTTAATACACTTTTCAAAGTCAGTTATAATCACACTCAATACGAAAAAGTTCAAAAACAACGTTTACATAAGCATATAGATTATATATAACATGAAACTATTATAGTGATTACTTATCTATATTAAATTATGTAATAGTAAGTTTTGTTTTTATGCTTGAAAGATGTTGACAAAGACCTGTCCGACAGTACGCTGTAATTAGACTTTATCTGGTCATGAGCCCTCGCTATGTTACCCTATAAAAAATCAAGGAGCTAACTCTAGGCAGCTCTGCCGAGTTTTGGTATAGACGATAACGCTTTAAGCATAAGATTCTGGAATCACATGCAGTGTAAATTGGAAATATTTATATTATTACTATATTCTATTTTTATTATTACCTATAATTACCTAAGGTCATGTATTAATATATATTGCTTTTTTTCTTTAATAAATTTTTGGCGATGATTACTATGTAAAGAATGCTGTACACGCCTGTAATAGGTGTACACATCAGGACATTTTAATCATATTTGTGTTTTTGTACAGATTAATGTGTATGCTGTTGGTGTGTCTTATGAAAATAAATAGATAAATAAATAAATAACGCAAACAGTTACACTATGATAGTCATCTAGCCATCGGGTCTCAATCTCCAAGTCGAACTGCACTTAGCAGAAACAAAATACTTCAAATCTCGGTCAGCTATTTGCACAGGGCTGCGTTGAAAGTGTGTCATTTAATCTTTCATCATCTATCATATATATTCATTTACCATCTTTCGTCATAAAATTATTGTTTTCATATAAACTTGTTGATTCTAAATAATATTATTACCGTTTACTTTTAAGCGGACCGAAAACTTGGGATTTCGAGAAAAAACTAGTGTTTCATTAATTCAAAGATCACTCGTAGCAGTTTGACACAGAACGACATAAAATTCATAAATACTAATTAAATTACACTGTAAATAATAATATATATATATATTTTGTATTTATTATGCTGTATTGTGTTAGTTTTTGGTGATACTGCCCCCGTCTGAAATCCCAAACAAGAAAAATGTAGAATCAGATGAATGTACAAGGTATTACGCACTACATTAATATATATTTAAAATCTACAGATTACGTAATTAGTCTGTTATTGCAATAGATCGAATTAATTTAATGTGAACGAACTCTGTGACATTGGCGTTGGCTCCGTACTTTCTGAGGAATGCATATGTTATCGACAGAAATTGTTTACTTTGCGTTGGAACTGGTGTAACTTCATTATTTATTATTGTTTAACCACTTGCTAAGTGCCTCAACAATAGAGCAATTAATATTTTTGTTTGTTTTTGGTGACTGCATTTTAAAAAAATGCATGTAAAAGTGCCAGAAGTGAAACGATGCTGTTGCTGTTTACCTTTGCGTTATGGGATAATATTATTTGGAATTATTAATATTGTAAGTATAAAAGAAATAGCGTGGAATATTTCGAATTCTGCCATATCTGTGCCACGGCTTTGTTAATTCTAGCAGTTATTGTGGGTAAACTAATGGTGCCATGGCCTAGTGTGTATTGCCCGCCATGTGAATGATCTTTATCACGTATCTCTACTTAGCTTCTTCACCACTTGGACGGCAAAACTGTAACCCATCGAACCTAAATATAATTGGATAATTATATCGATTCAGAATACTAGTATCAAAATTAATTCCCTATCAACTTTTCGTTCAGCATACTATGTGCTCTGTCCATTCCCATTTTATCTTACATGATTATTTTATGAATGATTTAGACGGCTGTCTACTTCATAGGAAATAACCTAATATAGCTCGTAACCAAAGCTCGCTGGATGTGAATCTGCCTCTGTGATCTAGTGTCTGAGACTACCTACTTCAGATCTGGAGGTTCGGGGTTCAATCCTAGTGGGGACAGAAATTGTTTGCTCGATTTGGTTGATGATAGGAATTTTCTAAGTCAGCCTGGCTAGAGCTACCACCATCTTAACTAAGTCTACGGCCATAATAATAATGTAAACAGCATTGTAGTGTTTCGGTAGTTGGAGGTAAGAGAGTCAGTTCCTCTGTTGTTGAGGAATTTAATTGTTGATCGCTTCCATCTTCGGCCTTATCTTCACTAACCATCACTAGTCTAACGTCACTAGCATGCAACGCACACAAATTGAAGAATTTTGGCTTACTGAGGTATTGAGAATAAAAAAATATGTCTTTATTACTTAAGGAGGTATGAATATCATATATTAACTTCTATAAGGGACTACTTTTTTGCTACTATGAAGTAATTCTTTGACATTGCTTGTGTCCATAGACCATGCAATGGTTACCTATTCATCGCTTACCATTCATCTTCTTGATTGACTTTTTTTGCCATGAAAATACGTTGAAGATAATGAATTAAATTATACAAACTCCGCAGATGTTCTCAGTGATAGCCGTAGCTTGTTTGGTGGTAACGACGGAATTGAAAAAGTCGACGCTAACAAACGGCTCTTCGCTCGAAGAAGTTACGGCCACCGTGCTCTTCAGCATCCTTGGGATGAATGTCATCTTAAATATTATACTCTTAGTTGGAGGTTGCCAGGTTAGTATGTTATACTCCTAGGCTTCATAAAATTAGAAATGAATATCTGTGTGAAGTAGTTCCTTATCTACTTATAAGAAACAATAGATTTTTCAATCTGAGCGCCCGCGCCGATCGTAGGGATGGTAGTTACGCAAAGGAAGGTTAAGGCAAATTTATGTAATTTTAGTAAAATTAATAGCAATTCATAATATTTCTCACACTATAATGATATATATATATATACTAGTTTAGCGTGTTTCTGATAACACACACACACACACACACATATATATATATATATATATAACACACACACACACATATATATATATATATATGTGTGTGTTATCAGAAACACACTAAATAAATATACAAACATCAAAGAATCGTGAAAGTACTGCTCATTCGATTATTTTAAGGACTAAATTAAGAGCGTAATTATTAAACTCTTCAATTAGGCGGGATTGCCGGTTTGACGGAAGTGCATCGAGTGATACGCTTATAACTCCAAACAGTAACCTAGTTTGATTGGTTAGGGAACGGTATCTAGTGCGATCGCGAGGCACGTCACCTGGAGTTATATTCATTATTCCTTATCATACGGGGAAATCCAACAAGAAGTAGAAGTTATATTTCCTAAATGATGATATAAACATTTAATGGTGACTTAATCCAAAACTAATTTACTCAAAGAAGTTCTATCATCAACGTGTAAATGTTCAAAATTAAATAAAGTTGGTAAATTAGTAAAGAAAAATCGTCTAACTAATGTGTTTGTACACAAAACGTCACTCCTTATATCTTTTCATTGGATTTCTTTTAAGAGATGGCGTTTGTGGTATATTCTATGTGATACTAAGTATAACGGGTCAACTAGTATATTATCAAAATCAGTCAAGGTATCTTACTCGAATATTCTGCGACTCTTCCGAATTTTGTTTTTGAGAACTATCTATTAATACCACCTTTATTAGTATGACACAATCTTAAAAAAGCTTTTCAGTTGTGCCCAAAGTTATTTTTGTTTAAGTTCGAAGAACTTTTTCTATATTACAATACTTTTCTTGGTTATGTAATTTTTTGAACGAAAATACTTTTGCTGTTTTGTCCACTCTTCTCACTACAAGGTCTCAAGGTAGCCTTACGAATAGATGTCGTAAATGCTTTTCCTAGCTTTAATTATTATTTCCATTCAAATATATTTTTGGTTTTTAATGACCTAAATAACACGAATGTCGAAATACTTGTGCAAATAAGTTATTGTTCTTTTCGCTTTAAGTTTATTTCTATTAAGGTGTATTTACCTTAATAGAAATAAACTTAATCGTTATTGTATTCTTTCAATAAACCATGATGATCATGATATCAGCCCCTACCGGGGGTCGAGTTAGTTATTTACTTTACTGACCTCTTGAAGAACCAGACGCTATGTTCTGGTCTTTGGTGTAACTCCTTTCATACTATAATTAACTTTATATATTTCTTCGATAGCTAGTTTAAATAACTCAACTCATATAAGTGACAATTATATATCTTTTTTGCTTAGCTCGGTCAGGTTTTACTAGCCGTGGTCATAGGAGAACTCATTGGTTGTTCGTTATTAAACCCATAATTTATTACAATATGAGATAGTACAGCCAGAACGGAGAAACCCCGATATCTCCTCCACGGCTAGTTCAACTCTAACGTCGAACAAAAAAAGCCTAAATTTGAGCTAGATTTGTGTCAAAATAAATAAAAAAATCTTTGAATAAAACACGATCTTTGACTAGTATACGGCGTGTGCCCATATCTAGATTAATAAATAATGTTTGTTCCATGATGTTCACAGAAAGACATATCTATGCTGAGACTGTACAACTTCTACGCATTTCTGACCATGCTAGCAGCTCTGGTACCAGTGTTCATCCTCTTGTCCATAAAGCAATTTATTGATGTGTACGCTGCCTTACTTGCTATTGGTATGAATTATTTTTCTTAAATTTCCAAAAACACCACGTTAATTGGATAATTAATTTGAAAAACATGCTAATATTATTTTATATGTAACTATTCCAGTGATGCAAATCTACGTTATCGTGCTGGTTCGAAGTGAAGTCGTGAAGTTGGAGAAGAAGCTGCTCTGTGGCGAGGATTCCACAACGAACGTGGAAGACGAAATCAGTGCACCGGATACTGTTACTTTATTATAAATTAACTTGAAAAAAACTTAATAATTACGATCAGAAAAAAAAATTCAATAATTATTACTAATGTTATACCCACCTATTATAATCTTTGTAGCAATGTTTAATCGATGGTTTAACAATGGTAGTATAATTACCAATAAAAAATTTAACCTATATATCAGTTATATAATATTTAGACGTGCTGAGCTACAAATATTTTTAGACACGACTTCAACAAGAGCGATGAAATGAATTATGTCCATCAATCTTTCTTACGGCGAAATGTTCAATCGATGATATATATGACTGTAAAAGGATATAAAAGATACCTCGTTATTTAGTCCGAAACTACGCAACGAGGCGGCCTCTTTGAGGGCTTGCGATCACGCCGCGATGGTAATGACGTCAAATTATTAAACAAAAAATGATCTGTTTCCATATTTCCACGCGAGAACACAGGTGGTTGCCCCCGGGTGAGGTGGTCGTGACTTACCTTGTCCAGGCCTTTGTCAGCAGAACACATTGAAATATTAAGAAATTCGTAAAACAACATTGTACGAAAAGAAGCGGCAAATATAATTGCGTGATTTAATGTAATTGCCAATTACGCAATGTTATACGGAATTTAATAGTCAGCTATGGCGTGAATGTCAAGAATTATGTTTTTCTCAGCTGAAGAGCTGTTCGGTAACTTGTAGAAGATTTAAATTTTAATTGAGGCAATATCAGAAAAATCTATAAGTTACATCACCAGATGTTATTGGGTTGTGAATGTGTGATGAAGTATTCGTTAGAGGTTCCATTTGTTGTATTTACGAATAGTTAATTGTAACTTTTTTTTGCTTGTCAGCACCAAAGAGTAAGAATCTGATACCGGCTTATCTTCAATAACTACTACTTACAAAGCTTTGTAGATCTAGTTGTGTGTAAATATAACAATATAAACACTACCACAAGTATTAAAAGACAGAATGTGCTAGAAGCAATGTATGGAGGAAAATCTTCATTTGTAAAACGCAACATACCTAATTTTGCATCGTTTTCCTTCAATTTTATAAGCAAATTTAAGCAATCGAGTAAGAGCTATCCCCAAGATCGTATGTTGACAGACTTGAGGTTTTGTTTGCATTAAAGTGTGAGGTTTTACGGGTTTAGAGTTATTAAAAAACGATATTTAAATACGACAAAAAATTCCCCCCGCTCCTCTAAGCGTAGTGGAGCGCCTGTGCCCAACATAGATTATATTCACTTATATTCTTCAAGTACCTAACCTTGATCTCACATATGGTAACAGTAAGCTATAATTACGATAACTTATATTTACTGATACTCGTAAAGAGGTCATTATCGTAATTTGCTATGTTTTAAGGTAAATATTACGCGGGATTCGACGTTCAACTGACATCTGGTATACGAATGCGAGAGCCCGGGAAACCGCAAACACGATGGGCGGGAATGTACTTCGTGTCACGGGTTTATAACTACTGTTACAGGGTTATATACTCAAATGAAATACTGGACTTGATTCCGAATTACATAAACGATCTTTCACTTCTAAATATAAGTAGAGTTCGTCGTATCACTTCAATATTTCTGCAAAAGGGAATGCTGTCATACAATTTGACGTTAAGAAAGGTATGTTCCATTTTCGAATAGAACCTCAAACGTTTTATAACGTTTACTATAAAATTTTGGATCTACAATAAAATCGTCCTTACTTACGTTTATCCAAAATTTGTCTATGCTTTATTTATAGCTGTTTAAATTTAGTTAATTAAACCATTCTTACTTAATAGAGAGTCAAGTCTGAGCCGCAACGTTATTAATGTAATATTATTTAATAATCACACATTGTGACCGAATCGTAAACCTAAGACACAATTTATATTTGTCACATTTTATAGATAGACTGCTATAGAGAAATTAAGCAGCATTGTTATTCGAAAGAGGCCAGTATCCCTAATGTAGATCCAAAAGAGGCGATTTGGAACTTGCAACTTAGCAGGCTACGTGACTTAAGTGGGGCTATTACTGGCCACTATAGCATGAATACTATTTAAAATAAAGCTAGTTGAATCGCCTCCGTGTAGGGCCTGTACACGGAGGCGGAGTACACTGTCCAAATGGAACACATGTGTAATTGTGATGCTCTTGCTAGGAAAAGAATGGGTCTCTTTGGACTAGACTACCCCAGTCCTGATGATATAAGACTGCTGACTCCGTGCGGACTTAGTAAGTACATCTTGGAGGACAGCAGACACTAGGATTAGGGGAACACAGAAGATCTCATGAGGTCGAAGTGCTCCAGGAATAATCCTAGCCCTATACAAGATCCTTATCTTGATATAGGGCTAAGATTGTAGCTAGACGTTCCGATCGTTATTGCGTTCGGCTGATCACATATATGGAAAGACGTTTCCAATACTTCTCATCACAGGCGATGCTCATTCGCATACAATTTGACAGCTGACGATAAACACAAGCGAGTCGGTTAAATTCCACTAAAACTGACACTAAGAGGTACTGAAATGAAGAGAAATTCAAACTTCATTCTAACGTGGTCTTAAGACCTTTTCAACCTAAAAATTTTTAACAATTTGTGTTTGGCAAGTTATTCATATCTATGACGCAGTCAAATAATAATATGTAAAAAGGAATTCAACGAATAATATATAAATAAAATAGAAATCGTTTTATTACTTATTAATATTAAAATGAAGCTTAAATTTTCAAAATAAGTTATTTTCATAATTGCATCATTAATACGAGTTGTGGAGACTCTCTCACTAACAGAAAAGTAAGACTTCCATAAAATTCTATTATTCATCGCCTCAATTAAATTTTATGCTCCTATAAAGAGTCCCCTTTATTAATTAACATAATAGCTTAATCACTACAATTAGCACAGCGTCCATTTTGAAAAACTAGAAGGCAAAATGGCTCCAAGGAGTCCTGAAAAGTAGAATGCACTTATTAGCCGAGAAGGGCGCCGAGCGCCGCCTAATGGTAGCTATTCACGGATGAATGGGAACATGAAATTGCCAACAATTATATGCTCACATAATGATAACCGGTGATGCTCCTTCGACAAACTCAAGTTCGGATGCTGCTCGTAATGTAACTGTAGTGGGACATTAAGAAAACTTTTTTGTGTTAAAGTATACAAAAAACAATTTTCTGCTTTATATACACGAAAATAATTTTTCTTCTCATCTAAATATTAAAGTGAAATTTAAACTTAATACAGGAAACGTATTGGGAGCAGAGAGACTTGTACTATAGGCTGACAACATTATGATCATAGTGCAATACTATCGCCAAAAACTCCACGTGGCAAAGGGATTATGCATCCCTTTGCCACGTGGAGTACACCAGTATCCTGGAGTAAAAAATAAATAAATAATCACATAAGATGTTACTTTATGGGCTTTAGTTCCCTTTGCCTTTCCTATAATAGGGAGAATTAAACAACTACAATGCAACGTGTGAATAGTACAGTTCGGCCTCAGATATATATAAACACGTATCAACTACCAAGTCATATCAGATGGGCCGTAGCCTTGATTACTACCTTGTTGGTATAAAAATATCTCATATAGCTAAGTTAATCACATGTCATAGCACTCAAGTATACATTATTAGTTCTTACTATACTAATTGAAAGCAATAGTTGGTTTGATGTAAACCCTTTCCACTTAAACTTTAATACTTTTAGTTTTAACTGAATTCAGTACAGTGTAGTAATTATCAAATATCCAGGATTAATTTAGTTTTTTCTTAACAATTTTATATCATAATCAATTTACTAAAGATAAAACTCATAGAAAGTTTTTAGTAGATAAATTAGATTATATTAGAAATAAATCTATATTTAAGATAATAATAATAAGAGAAGGTTTAAATTAATTTAGAAACTTCAATCTCCCACCCACGTGCATACATTTGAATTCAATGCCAACATTTGAATTGAATTCAAAATATCCTCAGGACACTGATAGAACCTAGTATGCATAATATAGAGGCAGATCTCTTCCATAAGATGCCGCGGAACTCTTTTTGACCTGCTACAGTGATCATGCCTGATGCACTACAGTATCTGGGAAGATCCATCAGAACCTTTAAGGTATAATTGTACTAAAAGTAATGCACATTGATGCTCTTTGGCATATAGCCACACCATAGGCTGCAGAAGTAGAAAGTTTTAAAGTAAGTCATAAAGAGCAAACCCTCCACTCATGCTCTACATCAATATTATGAGTCAGGTTTTCATTAAAATGAACCCCAATTATTTAAACTGGGAAACTCAACTTATATACTTCATTACACGGTACAACAACATATGGACCATTTACAAATTTAATGACGACTTGTCGTTTCTTAACTCTAACAGATATGTTAACAGAGATATAAATAGAAAATAAATAGAGATGTAGGTACCATTTTGAAATGGTTAGATGTAGGTATAAGGGTGAGGAAAGAATGATTTTATAACTAACTTGTCATCTAATTTCATGTATATTTTAGATTAGTACTTTTTGGTACTCTTCTAACTGTGTAAAGCACAGTAATAGGAACAACAATTGATATTCTCACAAACGAACTATCATCTTTTTCAATAGTAATAAAAAAAAAAAAAAAAAAAAAAAAAAAAAAAAAAAAAAAAACAATACAATACAATATAATGATTTCTGATTATTTAATATTAATATTACTGACATCCAAACAATTGTAATACAAAAATACTATAAAATCTATTTTTTACATTTAAAAACACACTGACTTACAAACAATCCCTAGATAATTAGCATTTTGAATGCATGTATTTGAATTGGACCGTTATACAAATTTAAACACTTAACTTAAACCTACCTTGAAATCTACCTTTCTCCTGTATAACCTGAAATTTTGTTGTGCCCGACAGGGTCCATAGTGTCATTTATAGTCTTAAGATTCATATTGTGTAACTATGGAACGCAAAATAAAGAATTGAATTGAATAGTATTGTGAACCGATAGTAAGTCGGTAATAAATAAGCCAAATCCACTCAACATAGATACCTTTATTCCAAAGAATACTAATAGAATGATGTGGTCAAAACGGAATAGCAACAATTCCAAAATCTATCCACTATCTGATGCAGTGTCAGTGTGGCACGGTGCGAGGCAGGGTGACGTCACAACATGGCCGCAGGTAGGAGCGGAGATAGGATCCGGTCATCCTGCCCATTTCCGGTCTTCACGCGGCCGTGACGCTTCCGGGCACGCGTCGCCGACGTTGTCGCTGCGGATGTATAGACTCTGGAATGGATACAGTTAAATAAATTAGTTAAAGTATTTTGAATAATAATAATATTATGTATTACATAGGTAAAAAATATCAACATGAAGAAACAGACGAAGTTCTACGTTCTTAATTGATAATTAGCTCGACACCGACAAATTGATCAGTAACGCTTAAATGTTTTATAATCATCATCCATCATCAGTTATAAAACTTCCTACTGCCGGTTATAGGTTTTCTAACTTAGAGAGACATATTCTCTAGAAACACACGAGGGACATATTCTCATTATTATAAGAGTTAAGTTTGACGTTTTATTTGATTTACAGTTCAAAGGTAAAGTTTTTCTGACATTTCCATTTGTTTCGTACAGTCGACTAATGATACTAGTTTTCTATGTTAGAATATCATTAGGAATGTCTTCTTTGACTTAGTTTAATACATGCTTTAAAATTAATGCAAGTGTTAAACACGGCTCTTCCAATGGGTCTAATTCAGCGTATAGTTGTCACCCGTCGTCCGCAAGATGAGTTTTGTGGAATGAATTCGTTCGCGACAATTGAATCACTTCGTTGCCGGTTATCTTGCGTCCGCGACGGGCTGGGAAAGTATGGGAAAACTTTATTACTGTGAAACTAAATCGTTGTGTTAAGTTTTATAACAGACTGCGGTCTAAATATGTACCTATATTTTCAGTCCATATAAAATGGACATACTATGTTATACCATAATAAAAAGGTTTTATTATTTTTATATTTTTTTTGTAATGCCTCATAGACAAAACAGAACCGAAGTGATGTAGTTGCAATAAGCAGATAATATATTCAACAAGCTCGAAAATATTTTTGTTGCTTACAAAATACAATAAAATTTATCTGTATATTTCTACCTTCATCTATTATCTATAGTACAAACTTGTTACAGTAACGTTCGAAATATTTAATTAATTTTATAACTACAGAGCTGAAAGTAACATTTTTTTAAATGTATTGCTTTATCAAATAAACACTAATAGACTTAATGCCTAAGTAAGTAAGTTAAAGTACGGTAAGTATGTTTATTTTTTATTAAAATTATGATTATGACAAAAATTAACAAAAAGGGCAGTTAAACAGTGGGTTAAGTAAAATAGTTTTGATAAGCTTTGATTTGAATAAAAAAGAAGAACACTACTGTATCTTTAGACAACTTAAAATATCAGTATTAATAAATTAATATCCAGTGAAATGGCAGGTGCCCCATCGGCCACCTGACAGTAGTGTTGCCATATGTCGGCATCGCACGCGACTACGTGGGTATGAGTTGCTAGTAGCCGTATCTTGCAAGTTAATTAGATTTGAGTGTAAGGAAAAATTTTAGTTGTCTATTTAAATATGATACGAGCAAAAGTTCACAGTTTTTTAAAGTTTATCAATTCCGAACAAAATCGTTAAACATCCTCTCGTAGCATTTTTTGTCAGAAAATTGGTGAGTGGTGAGTAGGCTCGTGACGCCATTTTATTGAAAATTGATATTTTATATTTTTAGAAAGTCGACGTCACAGATTCCAACACGATTACTATTTTTTGATCGACATATTTTTTTTAGTACAAATAACAATTGTATTTATTGCAAAAAAATTTTTTATTTCAAAACGCACATCGGTTACAATTTTTTGCAATTCTTTTTTTTTGCAAAATTACAAATAGTGAAATATGACTATTTCCTAGGAAATATATAGTAGATCGTATAATGGATATTGAATTTAGGCGATTGTTTAATATTATAATGGATTGCAAGTAAAATAGTAAAAGAAGTAAACAGTTGCTCTAACATCACAATGTGTAAGCTGATGCTTATTTGTTTTAAGCAGGGTGT
The DNA here is from genome assembly GCA_943193645.1 of Acentria ephemerella. Taxonomy (NCBI): domain Eukaryota; kingdom Metazoa; phylum Arthropoda; class Insecta; order Lepidoptera; family Crambidae; genus Acentria; species Acentria ephemerella. The sequence goes on along the minus strand of OW971875.1, from coordinate 4,154,805 downwards.
AATTCGCAGTTAATTTAATGATACGCGAAAATCTATAAAACTTACAAGTCGCTCAACGTCGATTTGTTAAATTCGCCATCATCCCTCTAAATACTCTTTGAATCAAATAAACTATTATTTTACCAAGTAACTGCTTGTTGAGAGTTATTAAAGTTGCGTTCTGAATGCGTCCCCTACGATTCTTTTCCCTTTGTGTGGTAGGGATGGCGTCATGTGTCAAGGGCCTTAAGAGCTGTTTCTTCATAAAATAGTTTATTATCTTCAAGGATGATGCTTCACTTAGTAATTATACCTATCGTATTGAAGTAATAAGTAAAAATCAACAATTTAATTATTGAGTATTGGTTTGGTAAGGGAATATTAAAACCACTTTTGAGTTAATTTTTCTATATTTTTAATTTGTGTTATAATACTAATTGTCAGAGTTTATTTTACAACTTGTCATACATTCGTGCTTGTAAATAGGTTTCAAAATGAAAATTACAAGTATTTTTATTATTTAACACAAAGAAAAGATAATTATCTCATTTCAACTGTCAATAATTTGTATGTATAATCTGCCTTAAATTTTGCAGACTTATTTTATAAATACTAATTATGTAATCACACGTAGATAATCGACAACGAGGTTACCGTAATACAATGATGCCGTTCATTATTGTAATGGTGACAGACCTAGATAATACGGTTTAGCAAAGTGAGCAGAAAACTTTTGATTCCAAAGGATATTGAACCTCCTAAATCACTAAATCACAGAGGGGATGTACTAACGGTTGTTTTAAAAGATTTTTAGGGATAATAACTACTTAACATGTTTAAAATTCCTATGGTTCATCAATAAGATGACGTCAAATTATTCTAAAATAACGCCATATGGTTCTGAAACGTTCAAAAATTTCCACTATATCTATGCATCCTTTTAAATAAGGATCATAATACTTAATACGTTAGTCATTCGTCACACATTTAGTCACACATCAAGGAATCCAAAGGTGTTGTCACAAGCAACTTAACAACGAAAGAATGTTTTAAAACACAGCCATGTTACGTAGTACCCAATTAATGATTTAAAATAAGGGTCTGTTTTTGCTCAAAAACGCCCCTAGTTCTTGTAATATCTCACGGAACTTATTTATTAGCTAGTCAAAATAAATATCTAGTGTAGTGTGGACAGCCGTGACGAAATAAAAAATATTTTGTTTTAAGTCATTTCTCGTCATGGTGCGAGTCACAAAAAATGGTGACGACGCGATTTCGCCTCGTGAGACAATAGACGTGGCACCGCGACGAATGCGGTATCCTCACGAATATGTGTACGGTATTTATTCGTTATAAGTGTGAACCAAAAACATAAGAATCTACACTGCATTAATTTAAAATACAGAACTTGATGATATTTGTTTGTTGTTCAGTTTTTCAGTCAGAGGTCAAACTGAAAGGTCTTTGACCTGTGTTCTGTGTTTATTCGAGTGGCTCTCGAAGCGATTTTGTGCTTTTCTAAAGCGTTACTGATGACTACAATTTCATACCATCCCCACATCTCACACTGAACCTACCCGTGCCATTAGGTTGGCTGGTAGATTAGATCGCGTTCTTTGTTGATTTGTATTAGTTTTAAATCTACGTATGTTTTTAATAAAGAATTTCTGTTTCTATCCCCGGAAAAACTGCATTATATAACTATTTCCATCCTTATGATAAACTTAAAGCGAGAAAAATTTAGGCATTATGATGCCTGACGAAAGATAATTCGATATCAACCGAGCTGGCAAACATGTAGGCTAATCCGATTAATATCGGTTTTTGCTACATGTTTATATATTTATATCTATCATCGATTTAAGTGACAAGAAAAACTACACTTAGATTTAAAAAAATGTTATTCTTTTCAAATTTGAACCAGGTCGTATTGAAATATAAAACGTACATTATTTCTATTTGGATATTGATTGCGAAGCTCATAAGTGGTAAATGTTACTAAGAAACATGATATCCAAAATAAATAAAATGGATTATATTTAATACCCTATAATTTAATTAAGTATATGTTCGAAAGGTTAGGAAAGTTACGATAGCTCCTAAGAACAGATCTTTGTATGTCTTATAGTAACACAATTGCCTTTACTAATCGCATTAAATGTGCCACTCTGTATATCATGTATATTTGCATGGTGAGGAGCACATGGATAAAATCATTATTGATATTTTGAAGTAAATTATCAAAGAAACTTAGAAAAATTGCTTTTGAACTGGAGTACTGGTAAATTTGGCGAAATTAAATCACATTTTTTGGCTTAAAATTAGGTGTTTGCATCTAATTTCATTTCTAAAGTATGTACAAGTACAATCTTTTTATACAGCGTAATTATGTTAGATGAACTTGCCAAGAAATTTGTGTATGCTAATTTAACACATAACACATATTCAATGTGTGAAAGCTTTGACTAGGAAAAAATAAATTACTGGAATGATTTTATTTAAAATATACCTATTTAACTTATCAAAGGTCTTGGGTGCCTGTAACAACCAGAACCAATGTGTTTTGGATATATTTTTACAGAAACTTTTTTTTTTTAGAAATTTTCATGCTGCAACGATTAATAACGATTATTGAAGTAAGCCTTTGAAATTAACTTAACTCGACAAACCTAAGTATGTCAGACCTAGGTCGGGCCAGTTCATTTCAGTTACAGCTGATATTTTAATGATCAAAGAAAAACGTTTTTAATACTGAGAATCTTATTTTGAAATGTTGTAATTTAACTGTTACCTTAATTATTCGTAGCTTTACGAAGCAATCTGTAAATGGGTTTGTGGTGAACCATAACGTACGTTCTCCGAAGGTCCATTAATCGACTGATTGAAATCGCCACATGTTGGGTATGATATAACGGGGCTCGATTTCCGTCCCAAAGTCCCTCCCAGGCTTAATACGACGTGTCTAATACAACCTCCTTTCAGAGTTAATGAGATAGACATTTCTCATAAATCTTTATTGTAACAGTAATAATTAATTACTCATCTTTGCTATCCTTTAGGAGATACTGATTATATATTAGTTTTTTTACATCGGTACTAGTTGACTAAGCAAACTTTCTTTCACCTTGCCTGCCACGAACACCATCTTTCATAAGTTATCGGTCATGGAAAAAAAATAGTTTGTTAGCACAAGTCAGTCAGAAGAATTTTTACAGAAATGTGTGATGTAAGTATTTACTGAATATTATTATAGGTGAATATTTTTATCTTTAAGTGGTTATAGAATTTACACAATAATGATGGCTAAATGAAGATGAATTTTTTTTCTGTAAACTATTGATTTGTGTAATAGAAATCGCTTTAACTTAGATATAAACAAACAGCAACGCAAAAACATATCTTACCAACTTCTAAATTACATAACTAAATGGTATGTAATGGTAACGGGCCTTATCTGAAGTTCACAGAATAAAATTCACTGCTACTTTTTTATAACGTCACCGTGACATCCAGCCTTATAACCAAATAATGGATATGTAATCAACATGAAATGTGACATATTACTATTGTCATTCAATTTGCGCCATTACAATGCACGTACAGGTGATCTTTCTCAGTAAAAGCTCAACATGCATGTGTCACTCTTCCCCGCTGAGTTTTCCTGATTTTGAAACCCAATATTCCAAACAACAGTTACTCTAAATTTAAAATTTCTTTGAAAATATTAAAAATTTGATGTAGCCAATTAAGTAAATTCCTTAAATTTGCCTTAAAGCGTAGCACGACTGAAAATTTACGAATTGTCCAATCGGCACGGGGCTTTCACATTCCTCAAATATTTGGGGACGTTTACGCTGTCGCTGGCGAAATGATTTGCAACGTGTGTCGTTCAGATATTAGTGCAGGTAATTACCAATAATGATCACTATAAACGGTACTTAGCGACGTGTTTGCAGGAATGCCTGCAGTCTCACAGTGACCCTTACTACGTTTACTCGAAAAGACTTCATGGACACACCAGGAAGAATATTATATAGCCTATAATAATATTAAGGGTAAAAGAATGAAATTACCGTTAAGTACTCTAAATTCAAAAAATATTTTGTAATGATTAAATATATCTATTTCATCAATGTATTTACCCCCATTTCGTAATGTAATTAGAAGGACATTCATGTCTTTGAGATAGAACTCTGGGCTCCGAACCCTGGACTCTACAAATTACGTGAAGAAATGTTGTACTGCTTCCTGGGAAGAAAATGTTTTTCTATGCAGCGGTCTTGTCAGTACGGAGGATGACGGATTGTTTTTTAGTGCAGGTCTTGTAAGGTTAAAATGGTTTCTCGAGCATTATGAGGTCTTGCGTTATCATCGAGCAATAACGGTGAAGATCGATTGACGAGCCGGGGCTGTTTCGCTGCGAGTTTCGCCATCAGGTATCGAAGTTTTGCACAGTAAAGTTGTTATTGCTTGACCGGATCTAGGAAGCTGTAGTGAATAGTTATACTATGGAGTGAACAAACAGTGGCCATTATATTAAAATTGCAATTTCATATGTAAACCTCTATTATATAGACGAAAAGGTTACTGTAGCCTTTAATCGATCGAGCCTCTTAGGCACAGCTCACGTGATGATAGCATTGGAGATGATTTCTCCTGCCCTCGACGACCTTACTAACAATACGGACACCAAACAAAGTACTTTGTGTTATTCGGCTAAGATCCTTTGTAGGTGGAGTATGAGTAATATGAGTATGTGTAGTATGAGTTCATTTGGGAGGTCAAAAGTTATAGAAGAAAATACTAGTTTAAGAGAGGCAAGGAAAAGTTAGAAAGTTTACTAAAAAATAAACGATTATTAATGATACTAAAGCGTGGCAGTGATTAACTCAATGATGATTGATTAAATATAAAAAATACTTTGTAAATATCAGTAAGTTTCTTGCACTGCTTCTTCTACAAAGCTTATGTAAATTAATTACTAATTTATCGAAGCGGTGGAAGGGTTTAATTTTTCATGATTTAAAAGAACTTAGTAATTGAGTCTATTTAAATAAAAAGTTTTATATTTTGATTATGATTTAAAAAAAGGGTTTTCTTGCAAACGATGGTAGTGGTTAAAGGACTTCGCGTGATTTAGTTCCTTAATGACGACTGCCTTAAGGTCACGCTTAAGGTGACTTAAGTGGAAAATGCGACCATCGTGCTCAGTAGTCACCGAGAAGACTTGCGTGTCACTTGCGTTACCGTGCCTTTAAATTTACGTCCCTTCGGGCAAAGGGCGGCCTTAAACAAAACAGAGAATACATTAACGGCTTTTGTTAAATCATAAGTCAACGTAGGTTCTATTAATAAGATATTATATTCTAATTCGAGTGACCTCAGCTTTCCAACGGGTTAGTCGAGGTTGTCATGTCTTCATAACTGACACTTAAGTTATTAGCAGAAAATTATGTGACTGTGAAATAATGTGAATTTATAATATTCAAATGTAATATTTTTTACAGGTTTATAAGATGGTTTGAAAAATCATGTTTAGAAGTCAATGTTAAAAAAAACTTATTCTATATCTCTTATTATAAATATTTTACGAAAAAAACAAATTGCAAAATGATCGACAGGAACGTTAAACAACGTCGAAACTACATTTTCTGTTTTTAAATGTAACTCTTTTTTTACCATTTTGTCGAGTTACAACGGCAATTCTTGTATTGACAAATTAATCACTCGGTTTTTGGTTGATGCATATTAATTTTGTATTACAAATAATCTATTCTAGTAATTTTTGACTGAAAGAAAAATATTTTGAACTTAATAAGATAAACCATAAATTATAAATTTATTTAATTTAGTGACTTTACCGATTGCTCAGTTATGGAGAGCCGGTGGAGAAGAATCAGATAGAAACTCTGTCAGATAGAAGGCGGTAATATTTTAAATTAAATGGAAACTTGAAACAGCTAGTTGTCTCATCAACCTAATTACTATTGCTACATGAAAACAACACGGTTTTTATGTTCGTTTTACGTGAACCTTCACATTAACAAACCTCTTAAGGGTGTTGCGTGTATAATGAGTCGCCTTATTGCCCAGTCACGCCCGATAACAAGCGCCTGCATGTCTGCCTGGACCATGGAATTACCTATTGTCCACACCACATACTTATATCTGAGAGCATTAAATGCATCGCTTGCAAGACAAAAATGGCATTCATTCTAATTACCTCAAGTTCTTTAAAATGACGTAGTATAGGTACTTGAGTTTGTAGGTTAGTATAATTAGTAAAATTAAAAGATGAATGTATAATTTATAAAATCCTCTTCATCTTGCAAAAAATAATCCAAAGTGAAATGTTCCATAAACCAGTTTAGTGCCAATATGATTGCCAGTGATGATTATAAATTATAAATTCATGTAATTTGTATTTTAACTAATATTATAAAAAGGTAAAGTTTGTGAGGTTGATCATAGGGGGTAATAAATGGAACTACTGATTAGAATTGAAATATTTTTATGTTGAATAGTCCATTTATCGGGAAAGTGTATTTAAAATTTGTGAGAGACCGCATTCCATACGAGCTGAAGCTGGTATAATATAAGTTAATGAATTGTTTACCTTGTCGATAGAGGGGAGATTTTATACAAAATTTTCTAACTGACGTGCTTTTTAAATTACCATGTCTCCAATCGCTACTTGGAATTACTGAACTGGGTGATACAAAACATACCGTGTCAACTTTTAGTAATATATATACATATATTATTTATTATATATTTCTCATTCTCGTATCTATTTGCCGAATTTTCCATTATCAATAGTTTTTTTAACAAGTTTTATTTATTCGTTTGATGTGAAAACAATAAAAAAATAAAGTATTGCCAAATTATCCCAGAAAAAATTTGGTTTTATATAAAAGAGTAAGTATTTAAGTATCTTTTCAACTTATTACTAAAAATGAATAAAAGGTCATTGATATGTCGTCAATGATAGGTCATGGTCATGAAGGTGTTTGATATATTATTAACAAATTACTATTTATCAGATATGGAGTTCCAATTAATTGCTTCATTGTTTTATGAGTAAAATAATATTATTATACCAATCTTGTTTAATTTACCGACAAAGTTTGGAACTTTTGGACGCAAATGTAGTAGTCGTAACTATTTGTGAAGCCTTGGTTCGTGATGTTTGACTTATCTCCATAATTGACTTAACAAGGTTGCGATTTTTTTCCTCTTCGTATTATAACTAATAATATGTAAGTACATTTAATATAAACATAACTTATAATTGTAAATAAAGATATTTGTAGGTTTAGTTTTAATAGAAGTATCTAAGCAAATAAAATAATTATAAAGTACTAACAAATTTGTCAGTGAAGTTAAATTTCATTAAAATGTCATGAACTTTTATGTAATGAAAATACGTTAATAAAATGTACAGATTTAACAAGATGCAAATATTATAGTGAAGTTTTTAAGTAATTTGATTTGAATATTCTATTACAATAACAACATGAAGTTAAAGCTTTAACTGTTGATATAACTAAAACGATGCCACAAGCAGAAGCAAGTAAGTATTTGCTAATGTAAAATGAATCCACAGTATACTATCACTAGTTAGAGCAAAGTTTGGGAGTGGAGTAATATTGTTACTAAAACTATTAAGTGCTACCGTTACCTATTAAAAAACATTAAAGTAAAATGAATATATAACAGTTATTCGACACATATGTGACATGAGGTTACTAAATTGCTTGATACGTTACTGGTAGAGAAGAAGAAGAAGAAGGATTTATTAACAATTTAAACGATCCTTTATAATAAAATATCATTTATCTTTCCCTTATTTAGTATCCATAAAACAAGTTTTTTTAGGTTAGATGGGCAAGAGAATAAATAGGTATGAGTGTGAGCATATTATTATTAAAATGACCATCTGGGTGAGTGGTCCCAGCTTCTAATCCCTGTAGATGCAGTTATTGTTGACTATTTTAAATTTTGTTACTGATATTTATTTACATATTACTAACTATATTTTCACGTTATCTAGTAAGTATAATATTTATAATATAGTATTTGAGTTAGATAAAAGGTTTGAGTGTGAGAAATATTATATATTATGTATTCTTCTTGCAAAAGAAAATTACTTTCTTAAAAAACGAAATGTTTCAAATAACTCGTTTTGTTCTTTATTACTGTCTCTATCAAAGTATATTAATCTTTTGTATTATAAAATTGCAATAAATTAGCTGTTTATAGGCGTTAACCATCATTAATATTAATATTCCTTTTTTTGTTAGGAAATCATGTTTTACGATAAAGAACTCCTTCCTCAAGTTTTTTTTTAATATTATCAGAGCACCACCTTCTTAGATTTTATTAATTACATTCTATTTTTAAAAATTTAAAACATTTTGTTTTTTTGACTGTTACTTGCATATATTACAACAGGGTGAGAAAAGTGTCAATTATTATCACATTTAAAAAATATAATTTGATAGTCTCAAGGGGTAATTTAAAAGAACTGTTTTTAATGTTTTAATGTAGAAAGCAGTTAGATCGTGTCTATATAAACCTTCCAAAAAATCTGCTTCGTCACAACGCCCCACTCACTACAAATTGTTTCTGCCCGCCACACCAGTTACAAGACGCGAGATTAAAAAATAATTACACAAACGAAAAAAATGAAAGTAGTCCACTGATATCGAGAGGTTATCGACAATGACGGGGCGGAGAGTGTTATAATTTACGTATACGATTAGAATGGACCTTGTGCTATCAGTCTATTACGAGTAGCGATTACTAATTTGATAGCTTATCTACGTGAGCCAATCTGCACTTACTTACTTCAGTTTGCAGTATTCATTTTTACTAAATTGTATTAAAACATTTAATTATTGATAAAAGGACCTTTATATCATTATATCAGAATAATAATAATAATTAGAGAGATAGAGAAAGAAAGAGATTAATCTCTTTAAAATGAGATTTAAGTAATAGTCCAAATTTGACAAATAATTAGGTATAAACTTTACATCTTAATTTTTACTTAGCTTTAAAATTTTGTTTAAGCCGTTCATTTTAATATATATATGAGTAATTTTTTCTAGCAAAATTATTATTAATTATAATGTAAGTATAATATTAACGTGTGTTCTTAGATATCACCATCTCGTTCGATGAAACCACGTTAAAGCCGGATTAGATTAAAAAATCAAGAATCTGAACCTAGCACACAAGTTTACTGAAATATGGAGAGTGACATCCACTGAGATCATACCAGTCGTAGTCTCAACCAATGACATCATCCCAACCTCTCTTCGCGACCATCTGAAGATATTGGGACCGGGTAATCTTACTCATAACGACAGAATTGTCCGCCGATTCCTCTGTCTGTCGTCCAACCCTTGGCCGTCTGGCCTCCTCAGCCGAGGGGTATTCTCCCATCCTTCGAGTCGTCGAGGGACTGAGAAGAGTTTTAAATTGATTTTTAAACAATTTTAACATTTTGGTTGTGGAACATGATGTAGCTTGTACTGTTTCAACAGTTAAGTGACGATATTCACATAACATAAGCTTTTAACAATGCTTAATTTGGTTAAATAGGTGTGAGTGTGAGAATATTATGATCGTTATTATTACCTTCAGAAACTCCTTTACTCTAGAGTAAAGTAACGTCTCTATAATTCACCTAACCAATGATTTTATCCCCTGGAATTGATAATATCATTATTCTACATTTCTGTTTACCATTAGACATATTATCAGTTAAACTTGTTCGCATTTTCTAAATATATATAATTAAATCCATAAAAGATAATGTTATTTAACACAATAATGTTCTCTTCATCAATTTATAATGTATCTATGGTAAAAAGCGAGTTCCACTATCTTACCATTTATCGTTACAAGTTCGGTAGCTGTCGGACTACAAACACGTCTGCTCACCTTGATCAACGTTTACAAGAACAATAACACCTAAAATAATATTAATAACGTCGAGAAACAATAAAAAGTTGCGGTTTGAGTAATAACTGTACGGGCGACCCGGCTACGCGCGCGCATATCAGACAACGACATCTCCAGGCAACCTGCGGCCGTATCGCGTTACAACGTAAAATATATATTATTTATAGCGCGTAATTAATAAAACATACGGGAGCTACAAAAACAAGTAGCCTAACAGGAAGATATAATAACTCAATTGCGGCTACGCAGCCTCGCTCGATTTGTACCCGTCTAGATTGGATCTCCACTCCGGCGCACAATAACACTAGTTTATTCGCTTACAGTAGCTGAATGTCTTAACATGATATGTTATCCGTGCTTGTTCTGTGTTTTTTCATGTTAGATACAAAAATATGTATTGTCTGTAATGTGCGATATTATCATAATTTGAAAGGTGCTGCATCAAGTCAATATTGTCTTAATAATGATTTGAGTAAATACTTTGGAATTCAAAAGTATTTCCAAATTCCAATACAAATGGAAATAAGGCGACAAATATTTGACATTTATACTTGAAAAACAGAAATAGTAGTAGTGGCTTGATATTACTCAACCAATATCACTGCAACTTATAAAGGAAACCATAAATACTACTTATTTCACATTTATCAAAACTTTTTTCGAAATAACAGCACACTCCGGTTTAAATATAACATTTCACATACCATAAGCATCGCAGTTTATTCGCCTGACAGGTCTGGGCCTGGAAGGTAGCTCGCGTGGGCTTGAAATACGAGCATTGTATGTGTGGAAGGACTTTAATAAAGTTCTCATGAAAATCCAACAATGACGCGGTGGTCGCACTAACTTAATCTAAGAGAATGAATACGTAAATGAAATCTACGAAAGGCTTTAATCTGGCTTAGCTTTAGTTAGAGCTGTTTCGTTTACTTTTTTGTCTTGGAAATTGTGGCGTTTTGTCGTTTTGTTCCTTGGGGTAAACTTGAACATTATTTTCTATGAGTAAATTTTACAAATTGTAATATAAGGTTTGCAGTTGGATAGATTTTATGAAGATACTTGTATTCAACTAAAAGCCACAAAAATTAAACAAAAGATAATTTATTAGAAATCTGCGTCTATCTCTTAACCACTCGGACGATACTCTCAATGCTACGATTGGTTTTGACACATACATGGGCACCATAAGCTGTGGAGGGATGATGGGATGTAGAAATAAGTTATTGGTTTAAACAAAAATTAGTAAAAGAAAAAGAATCTATCACTTCTATATAAAAAATTGCTTTACATAGGTCCATGGATTTGATCTTCCAGTCATTCTTTTATTTTCCCACTTTGAAGCGTTTCATTACACAACATATTCACAAACATACTAATAATTTAAACAAGGATACACAGATTAATTGCGCTCCCGTTATTTTTTATTGGAAAGATAATTAAACTTACTTAACCCTTTAAACGGACCTACTTGCAACGCTATTACTGAAATTGTTTAAATTATCCTAAGCTCGTTACGTGGATGCAAATTAGCCCGAATGATGGTTCACTTTTCAACTTCATTTGCTTATAACTGCGATGAGTGTTCAATAACTGTCCATGGTTACCACGTGTCGGTTGATCCTCATTATAATGGGAGTAATTTATTTCATTTGATCTGATGAGAAAAACGGTTTAACGCTTTTAAAGTTGGCTATTAATTTGCCAACTTTCTAGGACAAATTCCTGTGAATGCGCAAACGCACGGTTACTGGTTGTAATGGTGTTTTATAGATACGCATTCAACAGAAGGTAGTGTATTAAAATAACGAGAGGTATATACAGCCAATAAAAGTAATGGTATAATAATATAGTAATAATGTATTGGATTAGAGATTCGATGCCAATGTTAGATTACTGTGAAATATTCTTAATAAATTAAAAATATACTTAAATTAACATCATAATGATTCTTAAAAATAATTTTCGCCGCATCACATAAGTATTAAATGCTGCCCCATGCATTGTATGGTCTAGGATCTCGAACCTTACCTTAATATACCATGGTACTGCTGTCAATATTTGTATTGAAGACAGCAATACCCCAAAGGGTAGACGAAAGGGAAAAAGGATTTGTGGAAACTAAACTAAATCAGACATGAAATACTATACTAATATATTTTAAGTTTTCAATTTATATGTCCCGCATTCTTCACTCACAAAACAAAACCTAAGCTGGGGTTTTTTTTCTTAGAGTGATAATATCGCATGCCTCATAAAAGTTAATTTTCTTTGAAATTATTTCTTAATTTGTTGCTTATTTAGTGCTAGATCTAAATTTCAAATAAGTACTAGACTTTAAACAGTAATTTTCAGTGCATAAAGTTTTTGAAATTTTGAAGCAGGGGAACTCATAGATGTTAGCTATATCCTTCAACAACTGGGAACTCTTCAAAGATGGAGTTAATAAGTGCTTTAAGCTAGCGCGTATAAAAGACAACGAGTTCATCATAGCTCTAAGTATATATAGCTATACGTACATACTTATATATAGCTTATATATAGCTATCAAACGCATCTTGCCCTCAGGCATTATGTACTTACATAATGCCTGAGGGCAAGATGCGTTTGATAATCGCAGTAAAAATGACAAACATTTTTCATTTAGCAATTGCGTTAGTGATTATCGAAAATCATAGTCTAGGCCCTATGGCATTACGTACAGAAGGAATAAAAAGTAGGTATTTCGACTCTTTATGTCGACTGTACTACAACATAAATAGCTTATAGAAAATTTGGTTTTGATTTGTGGATAATATGCGCATAATACATAGGATTGACTGACAATCTTCCTTCTACAAAAGGAACGTCAAGAAACATTCGATTAATTGTTACTGCATTCTTGTTATAAGAATAATAAAAATTTATCAAGGATTCAATAGAAATTATTTTTTGACTATTAAGTCTAATTTTGTTACTAAGTTTTTGGCTTACCATGCACAGTCACTGAAGTGAAGTAGTGTCAATTGCAGCCGTGTTACCAAGTCTGGTCTTTTACAGGGCCAGTCGCATGTTGTATGTGAGGGGACATGTTGTGTGTATAGGTTACATCAAATCGCATTTAGATTACTAACTACAAGATGCAAATAATAATAGTAATATTACTTCCACTCACACCAAAATAAGCATCATCAAGAGCTTGTCTTATGGATACTAGATAAGGGATATGGATATGGATAGTAATATGTATAATAATATCAGATATAATAATATAATAAACATACTAACATCACACAAATATTCGTACTCATCATTCAAATATCTGTCCCTACCGGGGTTCGAACCCGAGACCTCTGGCTAAGTAGACAGGATACTGGCCACTCGACCAGATGATCGAAAAAGGTAAGAAAGGTAATAAGATAAGATCTACATATTTTGAATATCCTATTGCTGGCATGTGTCTAAATTATTTTGAAGTTTAAATTGTACTTCGAATAAATAGTATTGAACGCCCACACTTCAATAATGTACTACAATTATTTTTACTAAAGATTTAAATTTATAGAGTCTCGGTTACACGGTAGCATCCTATAAATCTGACACAGTGACCGCCTCCGCAGATCCTGTGCCATGCGCAATGCAGTTTCGAAGCGCGTAATGTGGACAAAAACATTAAAATTTAACTTTTTACGTCAGATTTTTTCCAATGTTGAATATTAGTTTTGACATTTATTTTAAGTTATGCCTTTCATTGACACAGCTCTTAATAAACGAATTAAGGTAGGGCATAGTTTTCCACTTGAACGTCCCTGTCTGTGTAAGTATATCCTTACTGAAAACTGCACTCAAATTACGCACTTAATTCACAGTAAATACGGTTCCATAAATACGAGGTGATTTTAAAAAAGTGTACTTTATCCTGCACACAATATATAGATGTCAAATTTATGAATATGGGTAAGTATTAATAAATTTTTACTTCAACAGAAACGTAATTTCTGTATGAACTGTCATGTTTTAAAAATGGTTCGATTTATTCAAAATATTACTTATTTTTGGTTTTACTTACATTCTCGTGCTATATAGATAAACTACCTTTAAATTAAATTTCCATAATAATCTATTTAAGGAAATTGAGTCCATAACTAGATAAGTAGAATTTTTATACTATAAACTAAAACAGTTATGTGGTATAATTTATTTCTGTTGCATAGGAAATGTGTTGACGCGGAGTTCGTGATATGTAATATAGAAGTTACTGCGATAAAGTTATGCTTAGCCTGTTACAAATTTCAACTTAATAACGTATTAAAAATATTTCTCTATATATGTCAATTTCACATATATGGGGCTGCTGGAAGAGATATCTTATAGAAATAAGCAGTACCTTTGTACAATTATGTTGTGTCCTTTTGTCTTTGTGTATACAAAAATTGTTAAATAAATAAAAAATAAATATGTATTGATCGAAAATCCACGGAGAATTGCGTAATATATTTTATGAAATACAAACGCAGCTTTAATTATATTTTAGATTTAGAAAAATTAAAACCAAATACACAAATTCTATTAAATTAAATATGACAGTTTGTACGGGATTGAAAGCACTTTAAAAGTCAATTCGTATTTAGGGATCCATCACTTTACTGCATTATGACCAGTCATGCTGCGAATAATCATTTGTCTTTATTTATAATAATTAAAATGTTATATGTTTCGCTGGTGAATACAATATATGACATTTGTTTCTTTTTTTCAAAATTTATATTACATACATACCAGACTATTATTGTTTGGTAAGCTCGTAGTTATGTCATTTTTTGCTATACTAAGTGTAATGAACTATCAGCCTACAATCACATACTGGACTGCTTTATAATGTTCCCTAAAATAAATGTATTTATCCAGTAGATAAATAAAACCGTCTGATTTACTCCGGCACCAGTATAAATCTTGGCCGGGGCAGTGGGCCGGCGATAAATAACTGGAAAGCGTTGCTACCGCAGTAAGCCTTCGCATTTACATTCAAACAAATATTCTGTTTTAGGATATTACATGATATGTCAGAAAAAAACTATGTTAAAAATAATGTTTTTACTTACGCATCTTGCATGTTGTGCATAAATAAAGTAAATTTTTAATTTTTACTTAAATCAATTGTAACCTTTTTTTATTTGGGAGATATTTCCTTATGGACCTACCCACCGCTGGCAAGGCCTTCGCCGTGTAGGGCTCGCACAGTGCCTAATGCACTGGGCATCGCGGCATTGGGAAGACCCACTAGCGAAGCAATTCAGCGGACCATCTATCGGCAACAAACTTATTTGTAACCCATATATTTAGCGAAATTAACATGATTTAATATATTTTCCATAATAATAAAAAAGTCAAGGTGCCGCGCTACGCACGAGGATGCGTCTCATCTCCTACGATGAATGTAATATCGAATTAAATGTTTCTTTTTTATTACTGCTACTATTAAACTAGAAAGTTAGTGACGTAGGCGTTTCGTATAAAATACGTTGTAATTTCGTAACTTAGATAATGTTTATCGACAAACATCGGAAAGCGTGAAGCACTTAGAATAAATATACCCGGAGACATTTTATTTAAAATATATTAAACGTTAGAATTTCCTTCCTGTCCAATAAAAATGGCGGCAGCCCGTATCGTATCGCGCAGGAAGCACGGCAGGTCGTAATAAGTCTAACAAATAAAATAATTCACCAGTAAAATATACACACTAATGTGGCTAATATTATAATATCTTGGACCCAGGACTTCTACTAGTAACGCCGTAAGATTTAGGAGTCGTTATGATAGCCTAATGCGAGATGTTCTCAAGATTTTTATTATATTTTATATTGAGTTCTCTTTATTTTTGTTATGTGACATGTGAAAAGATTTCAGTAGAATTCTCACACGCTCACGTTACGTCACAAGTCTTACGCTTCTTTTCTTTTCGTCACTGTTGTGAATTATTAGACAGATTTAAAACATTTATTTCTGATAAATCTTTAGATACTCACTTACTTTACCCAAAGACTTTAAGAACTTATTTCTTTTCAACTTATTTGAACTAGAAATTTTCTTTTTTGATCAAACTATGACACTAGGAGCTTATTTTCTAACATTACTTTTGTTATTTGTGGTACCGTTCAAATAATCAGTTCAAGAGTACTGATTATTTGAACGGTACTTACTGATAGATTTCACACTGTACAAGCAATAACGAACTGTGAAATTCGTTCACCTACATCAAATTTAAAGTTCTATGATTTGTTTTAAAAATAAACGAAAAAAACAAGAAGAAGGGTTATCGTTTTTATTTGACACTAATTTGCTTTACGATTCTATGTATTCTAAGTGTACGTCCTATGTATTTTGAGTTTATCACATTGATTAAAACAAAAAAGAGATTATTACAAACATTAAGATTGATTTTGAATCTATCACTAACCAAAATTACATGAAAAACACAATACTAGTGATGAAGGAATTGTATTCTAGTATTAAAAAAAGTTCAGTTGGGCTTAGCTGGAAAGTATGGCAGTGTTTCACATCAAATTTGGCAATCTAGTCCGAGGCTGGTCTTGGTTATAACGAAGATTCTTGGCAACATATTGCATACGATCATCGAGGCGCGCGCGCAGCAGCCAGGCCGGCTCGTAAACCGTGGACCACACGCGGACGAAGGTGTGAAGGCAGTGCGCGCCCCGGGGGCTCTGCATAACTCACGGCCAGCGGGGCGCCAACCATTCATGCCTACCTCGACGTTTCGGGTGCAATGCCGATACATCGATATACCTACACTAGACACACTGTCTGCTCCAGGATTTTGTTTCAGAAAGCTAAATTATACTGTCTATCAAGTGTATTGAGCATGGTGTCTACTGAATTAAGCAATGTTGGTTCGATATAATTTTAAATTTACCATTACGCTTAGACTTGAATTTGCAAAATGGTAAATTCGCAGTTTTCACTTTATTTTAAAAATTCTTATTTTGTTATGAATAGATATGTAAATATCATCCTATTCCTAGGAGGGTTTTTGGTGAATTGGTGAAGCACAAAGGAAAATTATTAATCATCGCGAATGTGGCTTTGCTTTTAAACACCGTATATAGTATTGTTTAAAATTCGTATCATCCCTAGAGAATTGCTAGTAAGGCTTGTTTTGTTCTTCTTCTTTCGCAGCCCTTCTAATTTCTTCAGGAATTCACCAAACGCCTTGATTTCACGAAATGCCTCCCGGGGGATTTCATGTAGCCCGGTAATTGACATTTTAGCAGTTCCTGTGTAGCTGTTTCTTCTGGCTCTTCTTCTGGTTTCAGGCTCTGTATAAGGGACTGTTTGTGATACCTAACTTAAAAAGGTGTTTGTTTAAATTGCTATGACCAGTCAATGCCCCTATTACTAGTCGGAGTTGATGTATGCCATGCTGTGGAAAAATGAGGTTAAATCGAGGCAAAGCGAAACTAGCCTGTCTACAGTGCTCTAAAGTAAGTATTTGTTATTACCAGTGTTAGTTCAAGCAAGTATTTGATATATTGTCTGATACCACCGTTAAACCAAATTAGAGTCCCAATAGGTTTCATGCCCGACCCCGTTTTTGCTATTTTATCCGCGGTTTCTTCCCCCCGTGCCCTTTTAATCCAGTGTAGGGTAATAACATTTGTTGTTCCTACCATGTTAAGTTACAAGTGGCATTCGTGAATGAGACTCGAGGTTATTGGGTTGCTGTGTAAGGCTTGTAGAAATGATTTGCTGTCTGAGAGAATTAATATACTGCCTTTGTTGCTAAACTCGTAGTATGCCCATACATTCATCCTGAAAGACCGTGCTGTGAGCTCTCAAAGTGTGGTGACGTGGGCAACGTATTACATATGGGATATTCAGGTCCTCTAAAAAGTCATCCATACCTGTACTTTTGTGCCGTCGGCATATATGATGAGTGAATTGTGGGTTATTTTTGGGTTGGGAACTTCGATTGTATTTTGTACATTTTTGTCGAAGGCAAAAGCAGGTTTGTTTTTTTTAGTGCATTTTGCTAAGGAGCTAAAAAGTGCCAAGCTAGTTGCACGTATAGTGTTTGAAATTTTTATTTCTTCTTCAACTTTTCCTGTTTCAGGTGTTTCAATCTCAACGCTAATTGTGTTTAATGTTGTATGTGCAAATATAACGGGGGTGTGTTAAGTATCGTTTTCATTGCTGCTGTTGGAGATGTTTTCCTGCACCTTGTCATTGCACAGCATGCTAGTCTCTGGGACTTGTGTAGATAATTATATAATAACAAAATGTTCCAAAAATAGTGAAAATTACATGTAAAAGTTTGCACTCTGGAGACTCAACGAGAGAGGACCGCCCCTAATCCTAATATTGCCGATAATGCTGTAAAGGTTAACTGCAGCCAATAGTACAAAACAAGTTATAAGTTATGGAAGAATGTAAAAAAAATCTTTCGTATCAAAGCAGATTCTAAAATTAAGTAACTCCTTGAAGAATGGTTAATATTTTTGTGTAATTTAAAAAAAACTTGGATTTAAGTCATTCGTTATAGATATATGATCGCATTTTCTTTTGAAAATAGATCTGTATTAGGTACACTTAAAGATTCATCAGTCCCTGGATGGCTCAATTAGAACTTCTTGCTTCGAAAGCACGTAAAGCCATTGGTACCAGTTGCTCTGGCAAATGCTTTCCAACCAACCCGCTTGGACTTGCATGGTGGTGTTGTGGTCCGAACTTCTCATGTGTTTCTCCCATGTACGTAGACCTGTGTCCCAGCAGTGGGGCGTATTTTATATAAAATAAATAATATTTCTCACAGTTACACCTATTATCTAGTCCAAAGTAAACATCATTGAGATCTTATGTTAGTAGTAAGCGTCATTGTGTTATAGATACTAGAGCATATAAATATGATAAATAAATTAAATAGACATACAAACATCTATGCCTCGTGAAAAAATATTCGTACACACCATACAGATATCTGCTCCTACCGGGCTTCGCCCGCGACCTCTGGCTAGACAAAGGTATTGACCACTCGACCAGACGGCCGTGATGATAGATATATATTTTGTCATAAAACACATGATTTCTTCATAGTTGGGTGATGCAATTGTGATTTAAACGGTCCAGCGACAAAGGTTCATATGATTAGACCTGGTTATCTTGATAACCTTGGTTAATGACGAGAAGTTTAAAGGCTTAATTGATGCAGATTCATTTGAATATTCCAATTCATTAATTGATAATTCAACTTAATGCATAAGAAATATCGCTCGAACAGATAAATAACCTGTCTGAAAGAGGTATGTAATATAAATAAACCTATTTGTTTTATTTTTTTGTTATCAGGGTGACGCCCATAGACCAAAAAAGTCTACTTACTATACATAAAGTTTTGTTACCACTCATTGATTACAAAAATGAAAGACTAAAGAAACAAAGTACAATTTTTTATCACCTCTTTTGTATCTTCATTTATCATTTTTAATGTTAGTATAATGATATTTTTTCATTATCAGAAGTATAGAGAAAATAACTATTCCACATAATATTTTATGAAACTTTATTCCATTCACTGAAAATAAAGATTCAAATCAAGCCTAGACCATAACAACGATAAAATAAGGAAAATCTAACTAACCTGGTCAGGAAACTAAATTCGCCGTATGTTTTATCAGATGACATAAGTAGATCTAAAAAAACAAATAATGATAAATTAAAGAGGTACTTCCTTTTTAGTCGCCTAATTCCTATAATAAAGCGGGTAACTATCAAACAGAGACAGGACAGGGTCTAATGACATGTATCTAACCGAACCACGCGCGCCATCCCTCCAATTTACCTGTTATAAATTAGACGTAACCCGTTATTTCGCCATCGGTAGCGGTTTAGCGTGCATCGTTAATGTAATAATATATCGTAATTTGATTTCTTTCACGAACCCACTGAGCGCCATTTGGCCTCTAATAGCCGTGGCTCATCGTTTAAGTCAAGACTCAAGTAATTGGACTTAAAAAAGTGAACTTAAACCGTAAATTGACATGAGTTAAAGATTTGACGTGAGCTTCGTGCTATTGGTTAATGCTCATTATGATAATTCGTAGCCTTAAGTATCGCTTATTGAGAAATATATGTGGGAGTACTGGGAGTATCCCTTAACGGGCGCAAGTTTTGAAGATAACAACCACTGGATACTTATGCCAAATTACATCGTATTACAATGTGGTAATTAGGTTGGAAGGAAATGTTATAATTTAGAGATATTTTGGCAGCTCCGATTAAAGCAAACTGTTAATTGTATAGTTGCGAGCGATTATGTAAACAATGAAATCCAATCGTGAGTTCTAATCTATTATTAAATTGTCCAAAAAGTTCAAGGCGCGTGGGTTGTACCTGAATTATAATTTCGAGATTGGCGTCAGCGTTGTCGGGCAGTTTAAAATAACCAAGTTACGTGCACTTCATGTTTACAAAACTGATAACATAATCGACTATTGTAGTCCCGGTGAACCGTTAACTTGCCTCATTACTAGGCTGCTGCCGGATGTGGTGCAGCTTCGAAATATTGTGGTTCAACCTCGATTTAAACCAACACACGGTACACGAGAACTACTTTGAAATTATATGCTTATTACAGTAATTAAGACATAAGTACTGCTGCAAAGAAATGAAACTTATGGAAACAGAGGTATCACACTGGAACACAGTTTGCAGATCTTGATTGGAGTTGATAATTTATATTAGAAAAAGATAAGCATTGATTTAATGTAAAACTAGATACCTAAGTAGGTATATCAGTAACATAAAATATAAAACAGTGTTTAACTATGCTTCGTTTTCCTCGCTGTCTAATAAAAAACACAAACGAGGATTTATATTTTGTGCTTTATATTACTTAAAATATCTTTTCAAAAGATATTTTAAGTAATATGTGAAAGACATTAAATATTATTAATCGGCAAAAAAAATATTTAGGTTGACTTGTAGTAATAGATCATACATTTTATTTCTCTTCTACGTGCAGCTTATATGAGAGGTTATGAGAAACAAGCAATGGATATCATGTGAAATTTTGTACTATGAAAATATTATCGCGATACATGCGCTTGAGCCGGTCCGGCGCGTACGGGCGGGGAGCAGCTTCCGCTTCCGATCGGTCGCGTTCGCGTTACGCTGCTCTGTCATTTTGACGAACAGTCTACCGTGACATTTACTCCAATTATTAACTTTTTATGTTTAAATATTCAGTCCATTAAAAGTAGATAAATTTAAAACGTGAAAGTATGTTCGGGGTATTTTGTCAAGTAGTTTTTTAAAAATCCAATAATACAACAATAGTTTCTCTGTTGTGAACTTAACTATTATATTGAAAATAATAATTGTTTTGTGATTCCATTATGTTCTGTAAATTATTAGTTTTATTAATAAATAAATAGTAACTTAAAATAAAATGTAGCAGACTTAACCAAAAGCCTTGTATTTTGATAAGGTTCTCTAATGTATAAATTAGGGTAAGCTACGTTACAGTTTTACCAGTTCGCTAATTAATTACTCCCAAACATTTTAGCATACAACACGGACGTAGCGTAGTATTGCGATGTTTTGGCGTTATGGACTGCTGACCGGTGTCATGCGGAGCGTTGAACTCTGGCAATTGCCGGATATGCGACAGGTACGTCTGTGGGTGTAACCAGGTGACAGGTGAGTTGGACACTATATGGAAATTTGTGATTTAAAAACTGATAAAAATAAAAAATGACTTAGCCAAGTAATAAAAATAAAGCTGGGCGTGGCTCAGTGTAAGAGACAAGTTTTTCTATATTGCTGTTAGATACAATCCAAAGCTATTCTTATTCAACCAAAGAATGTTTGTGTTTGTGTATACAAAGAGATCATATTGCTAAGCAATGATGTTCACCACCATAAATATATTTGCACGTGCGGAGTTCGTCTCAAGTCTGCAATTTCTTGATTCGTCGGTCTTTTCTTAATATTTTTGTTGCTTTAAAATATAATTCATCATAACATCAAGTTCCATAAAAACAATCACAATTGTGAGTTATGCGGTTCATAGCGGCACCCTTAGGTCTGCACTTCTCCCTGATAGACTAATACAAGAAAAATTAATCACTATTTCTTTGTCTATCAGCCAGGGCTTTTTGTCTCTTTGCCAATCTTCCGTATTGTGGAAGATAAGAAGACTTAATAGATGCACAAGCCTGGCTCCAAACAAAGAGAGACACCACGCATATGATTACGCGTTCCTATGAACCTGTATTAATACAAACCAACCGTTTCTCTGTATTTCATTTGAATTTGACATGTCTAGTTCCGCCATCTGTGGCAAGGATTATGCTTAGGTTTTTTCTTCTCTTAACACTATTGTTTCTGTTAGAAGTCAATTCGAAACTGTATGCGTGCTTAAGTTATATTATGGTATCAGATAAAAAAAATTAAATATCATAAAAAAATAATTATATTGCAGAATAAACAGATATTTTGAATATATCGATCTGTTTGAAGTTATAAGTCACCATATAAAATGCCTGAGGCAGATGTCATCACCTCTCTGGAGAAAATAAAGATATCTTTGTAACATATGTGTTTACATTTAATGTAATACATTTAAAGTGGATAAACAAATAACTATAAATGTTTTTATCGGTAATTTTTAAAATTTTATCACAATATTTTGAATCATACGAAAGAAATATACTTTTCCAAGCTTAACTAAATAAAAAAAACTCATGTTTTTGAAATAAATGTATTAAACCTAAATTTTTAATTGTAGTCAACGTCCCTATTATTTATTAAGTTACGTTTGAGTATCCCTGTACTAAAAGCCTTATTTCTATTTTAATGATTTGCCGAACAAGAGCAAAGATGATTCTTTTATTTAATACAAATATTCTAAGAGTATAAGCGATGTGACCACAAACGAATCTGTTAAGGCGGTTTTACACCGAAAGCTCGTCATAAAAAGTCGTAAAACGTATTTTAACATCCATCCGATAATCAATCTAACACGTCATAACTTTGACATCCAGTCTGCCTGGACCTAACTGGCAGTATTAAGTAATTTTTAACAATAACCACCTTAAAACCGCCAACAGAAGATTCAAAATAAAATGTTGTGGAGGGAATGCAAAGAAAAAACACCCGGGCAAGACCACTATCCAAATGAGTCTCAATATAAACATGTTAATTCATAATAAAATCGCGGTTTTGATCCTCAAAACCTGACCAAAAAGAGACGTTAAATACAGTATTTAACGTCTATTTTTGGTTAGTTTGTAATAGATAAGGCCACAGAAAAACACAAATATTGATATAGCAAGGCAATAGTACTCAATTAAGATAGAAAAAAGGTTAACATTTAAAGTTTTTTTTTTCAATAATAGCTTCCAATTGTCATCCCTTGACCAAGACGAAAAGTGGTTATGTCTGATATTTGGTTACGATTTTGTGTAAAGAGTGAAGGAGAAATTCGTCTGTAAGAAGTTAATTTTTTTTAAGCTTTCGACATATTTATAGAAAATCCATACAATAGACTTTAACAATGCTGATTTTGAATAAAAAACAAAAAAATGTTTTCCACACAATATTGTATGTATACATACAATAGTGTACGGTAAAACTTAGATTAGTTTATTAACACCTAAATACAAAAAGTAGTTTAGTTTAAAAATCTTGTCATTTAATACACATTTAAAAATTAGAAACCGATCGCCAAAATCGACAACATATCACGATAACAATCGAAAATAATACTAGGTTATCGTGATTTTTTTAAATACAGTATAGAAATAAATGGTTCAAAGTATTCGATTCAAAAGATTGACATCAATTGCTTCGTCACCTCTCGGTGTGGTGACCATCGCCACCACAAGTTATGAAACATACTTTCGTACGTAATTACTTTCTTTTATATCATTTGAAATAGAAAGCTATTTTGTTCTTTCGTGCGAAAACAGAAATCTATCAATTTATGAATTTACGATCTGAGATGGTTTAATAAAGAGTGCATGATGCTCTTTCGAGGTGATCTCTGATTTCAATAACTAAAACAAAGTAACTTTCGCAATGGTTGGTCCTTGGATGGGTCAATAAAAATCTTTAGCTTCTCTTTACTTTGAAAAGTACGTTAAGTTGTGGGCCAGTTGCTACTGCAACCTTTTTCACCCACCAAGTCGCATTATGGCCTTAATTCCTCGTGTATTTTTCCCACGTAGCGACATAATGCCCTAGCCACCCTCACCTTGTCGGCCCAAAAAGTGCTTTCCCCGTTCATCAAATTAAACAAATTTTAGGGACCCAACCAACACTGAAATCACAAAAAAACAGTTGTCATCCAAACAATGCAGGTAGCACGATTTGATTGTATGAAAATTTTCGATTTCAGAGCCTCATAAAAACATTATCTTAAATTGGTGTGTACATTACAATTGGATTACAAAGCATACGGTAAATCTTTTCTTTCGAGATATTAATGTAAAATTTTGATTTTGTTACTATAGTTGATTAAAATAGTCGTATTTTAACATAACGATAATGACAACCACATTAATCTAACAATCAAAAATGTGTTAAATCTAAATACGATAGCGATCAAAGTCAACCGTGGAATGTGAAAAATATGTATCGAGATAAAAAATCACCGATCCGAACAAAACGCAGCATCATCGCGCTGTGCGGTGACCACAGCGCTGACCACGTTGTGGCTTACGAAAGTGAATTGGATTGGGAAATTAAAATAAAAGTGTTCATATAAAACAGATTATTTCACTTTATTACTTACTTTTTTAGCAACAACAGGGAAAAAAACTTTAAGAATTACGTTTTTTTTCATAGTTCAGTTATCGTTTACAAATGGAAAAGTAAGGATAATTTTGCCCCTTTATTTATTTTTCAACGTTGTTAACACTAAGGTCTACATGTCATTACATAATGCTACCGACCGTTTAAAATTATCGCTTCAATCTTTACTGAAATGAATAAAGCAAACTATGCTTGAGACCGATTTAATTGAAGTAGTATAATGTTGGGTTTCAATAATCCATCAACAGATAGTTTTGCTTACGAGGCGTTAAATTTGATACATTTCACATTCATAATAGGTAAAAATTCATCCCCTCGTAAGATTGGTAGCTTATCAAAACCTATAATTAATGAACATATTAGTTATACTACTCAAGAGTTATCTTTCGAAATATTAGTATTTTAAAAATAACCAAATTATTTTAAAATAAGTCTGGAGTGTCTATTTGAACATCTTATTACGACAGGGTTGAACACATTTCCTTTAGGCTACGAATACTTTAAATGTTGCTGTTTGTGACAGCAAAACCTTTAAGAATATAATATTTTCATATACAGAATAGTTATTTTCTTGATGCATAAAAACAATTAAAGAAATTAATTCATTGGTCTTACTTATTGTTACTGTATGAGACCAAAATAGTACTTCCAGTTCATATTTGATTAAACTTAAATAGATTCCAAAACTTCAAATCGAAATTTCTTATATATCCTTCTAATATTCAGTTGCTCGAACATCTTGCACAGTTTAACAGATAACTTCTTTTATAAACAAATAAGGATTATAATTACCAAGGCAGTGAAGTATTTGAGGTGTCGTTGCCAATACAGGACCGGTGGGTCCGCAGTTCGATTAATCACGGACACGAATGTTTTGATTTATGAACGTGCCTGACGGCTCCGGCCTGTCTCATACCTGCGCTTTTTACGGCCGACCCATAGAAACATAGAAACATTTCTATAATTAATAATAACGGAAATTACCGACTGTCATGTTGTTCCGTTACGGGTTTTTGTACTTAATTTTCAATATAAGTAAATACCTAAATAATATTTAATGTATATAACTAATTATTCAATTAATTTAATAGTGCTGTGTCCGCCAGGGTCCCTAATTGTGTCCGATTTTATTTCAACTAACCTTTAAATGTAAAACTAAAGTAATGAATATAGATCAGGATCTAACTTCTAACGATTTGTGAAAAATGTCCTCATTTTTGTTAATTCATAAATTATTTTTATATTGTGGAGAGTGCTAAGGTTCCTCGTGTACTTACAGTCAAATTATCATTTTGTTTCAAATTCTAAAGTTGAAACCAACAGAATAAATAGTACTTGTATAAATAGTAATAGTACTTTGTGTTTTATTCGTACGAGATTCAGTCCTACGAATAAAACAGAAAATTACGGATAGGTTTTGTCACAGGATATGACATAATTTCGTATAGTGATTGAAGATGATTTAAATTGTTGGTTGGTAATGGGTGCATTATTTTTATTTGCTTATAAGGTAAATATAACAATAAGAATATTATTTTGATACTCACACATATTTTCATGCTCAAAGGAAAAATCATCCAGAACTTTTGATATGGATATTATATAAGGGATAAACTGATTTGATATCATAAATATTTTTATAATAGAGTATTAAAAATACATACATAGGTACTATGTATTACTACGAAGGCTACTCTTCGTGCAATTGAATCGGGGATGCTAGACTGAGTATCCTCGTCGCTTGGGGTCCTGCCCTATAATTCAGCAAGCCGGTCGTAATATGTAGCGGGAACAGAAATTTTAACTCCGTTTGATTGGTGGTAGGGCTTTTTCTAAGTCTGTCTGGCTAACTTCCACTATGTTACCTAAGTCTGCCGCCATAGCAAAAATGTTAACAGCATTGTTGTGTTGCAGCCATTTCCTCTGTGAAGATGAGAAATCCGGGTCTAATTCACTACCATCTTTTGCCTTGTCATCACTTAAACCAGGTGAGATGAAGGTCAAGTACTACCTAGTCAAGAAACAAAAGAAAAAAAATAGTTTTTACTAATGTTTTCTTAGTTCCCTTGAGTTGTAATTTATCCATAATTCAACGATAATTGCAATGAACTTCATCTAACGTTTATTGCACGTTATAATTCCATCGCAACTTTTCTATAAAGACATTATTGTCTTGAGTTAAAGCCACTCGGACCTACGCAAGAGTGAGAAGTATGTGGTCCCTGAAATTTTTTGAAAATAGAATCGAAACCTAATTGAGTAGCGATCAAATGTACAGCATTAATATATAGACGGTGCTATTCTTAAACCTACCAATTGGCTGTATTAAAAGTGATTTCAATTACCAGTACGGACATCACTGATCTGCCATTGCCATAGTGTAATTGTAACCGTAAACGTGTGTCTGCTCAGGCTGCCGGACTCAGAAAGCTGCCATTATTATTGTACTATAATCCCTTCATAATTCTTTGCAAGCCTTTAACGTCTGCTTCTCGGAACTACCATCTAGTACTGAGCGTTATAACATCACATCGGTAGCTATTACTCCAGTTGTAAATCTTCGCGAAGCGGCAGGCTCCCTCAAAGGCTCCGAGCAAACCCAATCAATATTAAATCATAGAGTGACACATCGGCTCGCTGTGGACTCGAAAATCGACTGTCGTGATTTAAGAATGTGAAAAAGATTCCGACACTAGATCGCAGACGACTGTAACCCTTGACTCTGAATACGTAAGCTGAGTCATTTATCAACAATCAGGGTGACCACAAGATGGACGCATATGGAGTTATGACACTAGGAAAATGCTTAGTAATTTAAGAAGTCTAATTTGACAAGGAATCCCATACATAAGGGAAACTATAGACATCATATGTAAGTTCGGGACATTATTCACAAGAATTAAAAAAGTTCACTAATTATTTAAAATTATTCAAAAGAAAATTGTAGAGATGTAATTAACGTCTACAAAGAGGACCTATTATTATTATTTATAAGATCATAGTCTAGTATGAACCTGTGGAATCCAAGAGATATAAGTAAAGTTGGTGTTTCTAACACTAATAAATATAAATCTCTTCATCTCCACATAACACCTCGCGAGGCTGAGTGATGGCGCGGCACGTTTGAGGGGGGAGTCAGGTGGCTGCGTGCGCGCGGCGACTGACGCGCATTTGTCACTGTTCCCGGCGATTATTCATCTCATTGAAACATTAACGTTCTCGAGAACTAATCATGCTGACTAATGGAGCCCCCCGTCGACACCTCCAAAGTTTCACACTCGTGTGAAACGCCGAAACGCTAACGACCGCTCCCCGTCACTTCTGATTCGGTTGACGAGGACGAATGATCGCCGATGGTCATGCGCATACCAATCTTGATGTTCAAAAGCAGATGCAACCTGGCCGCCGTTCAATATATATATATTGATCATGAGTTATAATATCGTGTTGGGCGCGGGTCGCTACTATTGTTACTCATAATTACAAGTCCTAGTGAAATTATACTTTTTAAAAATATTAAAACCATGACTCTAGTGAACTGATAGATAAGTGCAATAACGTCCTTGATTATCATAAGTGTCTATTATATTATCATTTAATATTATTATAAACTCATGTCAAATACTGTGTGGAGACAACAATACCACATAAAATTAGAACTATCGCTGTCAGTTCGAACAAATGTTGAAATTATTAATTAACGAGGCTTGATTTGATTGTTATATGACATTCTATGCAAAATTACAGGCGATACTTTAATTCAGTCTCCATACTGTATAAATAAGAGTTTCCTCTGAAATGAAAATACAGTGCTTTATTTAAATTTTTTGATAAAGATTGTTTTCGTAACACTGGCCTTTCAAATAAATACTGTCATCGAAGCCTCAGTGAAAGGCTAGTTTCCAATCACGTTAATGATAAAGCGAAGGTTTATGTGCAGTCGCGTACTTACGTTCAGCCCGAGGTAAGGTCGGCAAAAAAACTACACCATAAACAGTCAGTTTATGACGGCAAATAAAGCCCGTCATCTTCCCCGTAGTCCCGTACTGAATTATTGCTTTATTGCTTCAGAAATATTTCACAAACAGAAAATATTTTATGATTCTCCAGTTAAGAGCGGCCATATATCATTTTAAGCCATAGATAATAAAATTCGTAAGTCACCAAGGCTGAGACAAAGGTGCAAAATGGTGAGGTGTATGACCTAAGATAGAATTTTGACTCAAAAGAAAATAAACTAAAATATTATTTCTATACTATATTAGTATGATATGCAAATGGTAAAAGATGAACACGCAATATCTTTGGCTGTCACCAAATAAACGTTGAGAAGTGAAGTATCTTTTGTGATGCCCGATTCAACGAGATAATATATCTCTTGAAATCACGTAATAAATAAATCAAAACAATTCGTAAAAAATTTGTAATACCATGTTGTAAGAACTACCTCAATGTAGTTTTTAGCTGCACATTGAACTTGAATGAATTAACCAAAGTAAGATGACCTTCAATATTGTCGACTTGCTAATCTGTTAGTCGCTGGTTAAAACCCATGTATTGTTTTTACCATTCCCAGATCCGATGTTGTCGCCGTCACCTATAAAATAAGAAATTTGAAAATCGGCCTATAAATGGCGGAGAAATCATTACTCTAAAAATATGCGTAGTGGTAAAAATATCTAAAAATTTTGTAACGTGACAGAAAGGTCTTCGAGAAATTTAGTTTTTCTTTCAAGTCGAAACATAAAATTGGAATAGTTAATGCTCAGAGAAATCGTTAACCGACTGAAGACTGTAATTGGAAGACATTAAAAATACCAAGCGTTGTTATAGCTGACTGTTAAATGTTTTACCGTGGGCATTAGTCTTGTGTTTACTCTTGTATTACAATGTTACGCTCAGATATAATATTACGAGTTGGTAACTACAACCAGTAATTATATATTTGTGATTACCGATGGCAGTTAATGTATTGTCATCGAAATTATTACTCGACCTTTTTAGCTACAGCACTAGTGTGTTTACTGAAAGCTCTTTAACAAAGTATCTTTAACGTTGCTATCCAGAAAATTTGCGAGATTTGATATGATTTGATTTGGAAAATGGTGAGTTGGTTGGTATCTCTTACATGCTTCAATTCATCGTATATTTCAAGGTTAATTCACAAAAACATTTTTGAATTTAAAAATATGGTAGTTGTAAAAATATTAAGTGACATACTATAACATATAACTCATATAATAATGAGACTCGAGATATTCCTAATATATTTTACGAACGGGGTTGTGAAATGTTTTGTGTGTTTTAAAATGGCGTATATCTCGAGCTAAAGTGTGATACTTTTGTAATAAAAGAAAAAATGACAATTGATACAAAATTAATAACAAGAAGGTAGCACACATTACGGTTAGTGATAACGATATAACTCTTTCCTATATATCATTAGAACATGTCATCTTTGGTTTTAAAATGCAAAAGTGACATTTAGTGTAATATATTTAAATAGGTTATTCAATGGTTATTCCTCCTAGTCAAATCAATGTCAGATGACGCTTTTCAGTAAGGACAATCAATTAATAATAGAATGAGTATGCGCTCATGTACAGACATTAAAATATTCACTTCGCTTTTCTATTCGTGTTCTGTAGTTAAACCAACTCACTCTATTTTGATGTGATTTGGATTTGTTTTGACTGAGACACATTTCGATGTCAGTAAACTCAATTGATAATGCTATCTCGTAATAATACAAAACAGGAGACTAGCATAATAAACTAAACACATTCGACTCGCAGTGGGAACTCATCCGAAACAAAAGAAAGGCCTCGTTTCGTTTCGCTTACAGCTTTTCAAAAACAAAGTTTGTGTAATTGTTGCTTTTTTTACAAAAAAATGAAACGCGTCATAAGTTCTCGGAAGGTTGAAGGACAGAGAGAAGGTGAGTTGTATATTAAAAAAATCTGGTGCGTCCATTTGCAGTGACACAAGATTTGTGGCCGCGAAGTCATTAGGGGTTTTGCCAGTTTAAGTACCATTTATTTAATATATATTTCGACATCATTCATATTTCCGTATGATAGAAAAAACCTTTGGCAAAAACCACACGAACTCAGTTAGACATGGTAAAATCGTTTCCGCTATGGAAAATCCGTAATTTGGACAAAGACCAAAAGAAAATTGCCCTTTTGAATTTTAAGTGTTCGTAATGTATTAACAGCACTTGCAGGGCGAGCAGGTAATTTTTCAGCGCTGGCAATGCAATCGGAAGTGCACCGGCGGCGGAGCCTTTTTGTTTCTGTGGGGCGGTCGCGTCTCTGATGGTTTTCGGAAGCGAGGTCACCACTCATCGCCATTCGACTATCGGTCAATATTTCATTTTCTGACTTATTAACGTAGCGTTCATGTTTTATGAACCCTGCCTTTGGGCGTATTCACTGCGTTTATTTTAATTTCTACTTTCTTTTGTTTGGGAATTTACAATTTACACTTTGGCGCAACATTTTAAAAAATTTCAAAGTCTTCAGTATTCCTAAAACGAGTAATATACAACCCAATACTAATTTCGCCAGCACAGTAGAACGAATCTGTTATGGGTTCCTCTCTCAGGCCTTTGCCTAATAGTGGAACGCATACATACGTCTTTGCCCATGTATTCGGCTATGGAAAATTGAGATCAAGATATTTAACTGGTCACTAATAGAAGCCTATATAACCTATTACCCACAACATCACAATCTAATCAATATTATAGCTAAAGGGAACTCATGCTTATTTGTGTTACACTGTATGAAGTTTTTTTAGTCTTAATTTCTAATTTTTTTATTACTCTAACTCCAGATTGCCTGGAAGAGATTGCTTTTAAGTATCTAATTAGGCCACCTTATGTATGTATTATTTTCTTGGTCTGTTATTGAGACACTTTAGTCAGGCATTGCATGACTTCCTTACATGTCTAACGCTTAGCCAGTGATGTGCAGACAGGGGAAGGATAAATAGCTTAAAGGCCGTCTGGTCGAGTGGTCACTACTCTAGTCTACTCTACCAGAGGTCCCGGATTCGAAATCCATTAGAGCCAAATTTTGTAAACTGAGTTTGTATGTTAATTTAGTATATTTCTGAGTTTTATATACATGTTACGATGTATATTTATCTGTTATTTAGTGTCCATTACATAAACTTACTTTAGGCTAGATAATAGGTGTGAATGTGAAAAACAAAAGAAAAAATAGACTTTATTATTTAAATGATTTAACCTTGTGATAAAGATGCGCCATCGACGATAAATAGCCCGGTGATAAAAGTATCTATATCTGTACGTATAATATTTTATTTTAATATTTATAAACGTCACTTGCACTGACAGTCAAATTGAAAGCTCTAATTTTGAAATTACATAATACAACATATTTCTTCAAATTACACCACGCTCCCGTTGTCTCGTGTGGGAAGGACTTTCTCGTTCACAAAGAAATGCTGTATCATTATACTACGGCACACATAACCAAAATTCACGTATATTACTTCGTGAGAACGTATTGTTTAATGTGACGTGTAATCTGCGATATTAATATGAGGCAGACATGTGAAAAATAAGGTGGAGTAATTGAAATGACAGTTACGGATGATGACTACATATCTAATTACTGGAACGGATTACTTACTTTGGGGATATTTGAGTGATTTTTTCTCATACAAGGCCAAGTGCCATGGTTAATCTATTACAGGTAAAGTGGTATCTTTATGGTATTATAAAATAATTAATAGCTAAATATTATTTTTTTCAAGATCTTCAATTATGAAAATAACTTAAACAAACCTAAAATTACAATTTATATAAAAATAGTGTTTTCTCAAGGCAAATGGTACTTGCGTTAAAATCAATTTCAATTAAGGTCAATTTAGCATTTTCCAGACCAAACAAGTTAGGCTGGTTTTCAACTTGCACCTTATGTGTTTTGAAGAAAGATGTCAGATAAATAAAACATATAAGTAACCTACTTTTCGACTAATATTAAGAGTTACAGTAATCATGTTATATATAAGTAATAATATCTATAAATTTAAGGAATGGAAATTTTATTCAGATCAGCAAGGGCAACATTTTTAAGGGTTCAATTCACACGAACATTATAGTGAGATCAATGTCTAATTTGGAATAAAAATACAGATTCGGAAAAATTGTTGGCTTAAACCACCCTTTACCTTTACCTACAAAATAAAGAAAGATAGAAAAGAAATTTTACTAACATACACCGATATGCACTATATAAAAAAACACACTTATGCGAAACAAAAAGGTTATATTGCCAAGTTATGAGGCCTACTGCTTAACATTAGGCTGTGTCGAGTAATTTTCTGTGCTTTTTATTTTGAAAACTAACATTTAGATTATAGGTTTGAAAATACTTTTACTTTTTTCACTGAGTAAAAATAATTTTATAGTAACATTTGAACGTTAAGGTGCAAGTTTATTTATTTCAAGCCAACATGGATGGTAAAAGTGAGAAACAAAACAGTTTGCTAGTTGATTATTTTTTAATTCAAATTTAGAAAAAATATTTTCTATTAACTAAACCTTCTTGGAAAACTTTGAGTACACTTATTAAAAGCTAACGAGCGTGGAATATGATGCAAACACGTATTTAGATGAAAATATATAATTAAATAAACATCAATAACAAATCCGTCAGAACACAATATCAAGACTGACCCGTGACATAACGAGTCATAAATAAAGAATTTAAAAATATAGAGTAGTATCAAAAACATGGTATATTAATATGTGATATTCAGCCAGTTTCCAACACTTATTATGATCTAAAATCTTCAAATTTGATTTTTATTACAGTTCTTTTTTCTTTGGAGCTAATTTAGTTGTGGGTATTAAAACATCTATTTGGAATAAAGTAATATAGTATGTACAATGAATTTTTATTCAACATTGCTATCCTTTTCTTATACATTATGAGAGGATGGGATGTACAACTTAAATTAGATTTGTCTGTCCTTGAGATTGGGACCAATGCTTGCTGATTACGATTGAGCATATTAATTTTCAAACTGACTTCTAAGATACTACATCATTTGTGGGAGACTCCAGCTTAAAAGTAAATTAACGCTTT
The DNA here is from genome assembly GCA_943193645.1 of Acentria ephemerella. Taxonomy (NCBI): domain Eukaryota; kingdom Metazoa; phylum Arthropoda; class Insecta; order Lepidoptera; family Crambidae; genus Acentria; species Acentria ephemerella. The sequence goes on along the minus strand of OW971875.1, from coordinate 4,120,924 downwards.
CAACCCGTACATTATAATAAGTAAAACAAGTGATGACGACTCAATTTGAAAGTGCGGAAACGCATCTATTACATATGTCACAGTCAAATTTAACCAGTGTATTACATTTTAGTTTGAGTATGATTAAAGTGGAAACTATCTCAGTTTTGACATTATAGAAACTGAATGGTATAAAAGGGTGTTTAGATGGTTTTGATTATGAAAATGGTTAAGAGTTTTGTGGGCAAGTACAATTTATACTTTCCATTTTTTTTAACTTTATTCAAATACTTTATTTCTTTAAGTATACAATGAAAAACTAAATGGAAATCTAGGTTGTATAAAAACATTTTATTGAAATTTGTTAAAATTTTTAAGGATAAAGGAAAAACTTAGTCTTCATACTCATATTTTAAAAATATGAGTATTGAGTACTATATAAACTTACATTATATTCTGTGACTTTTCTGCTCGTGAGTTAAGTAGCGATACACTGCCCACTTTAATAGCCGTAACACAACCCATAACTCAATTAAAACAGAGTCGGTTTTAAATTACCAACTTAATAACACGCACCGTCCGGCGCTACCTGATTTTTGTGGACTTGGAATTAGGTACGCTGGATGAGCGTGTCCGATTGGTATGATGTGATATTTGTTTTATTGAATTTTTAATCTTTTTACTATAGCAGAGTAGTTAGCACACTTTTTTCTGTTATCTAAGCTAACCTAAGCATTATTAAGGATAATACACACTCACATACCAGCACCCACATACTAGTATTATAATAAATTTAGAAAATATAATTATACATTTTTTCTTCTTAAAATCTCATGGCTTGCTTGGTAATATAGTATCTTAAGTGAAATTAATTTGTTATTAAAGTCTGTGACTGTACTGTCCGTAACATATTAACAATCCTTCTTTAGTACACAGTGTATTTTTCTTATCTTGTTTTGGCTACAAGACCTGTCCCAGTTCACCGAATCACTCAAAATCTACTTTAGTATCTGCTCAAATCACAACAAATATCTTGACACCAATAATACTACACATATACACGTGAATGCTGACAATTAGAAAGAACATTTACTTTTTAGGGTCATTAACTTACGGTGAAGGTCAAATTTATTGCCCACTATTGGATCCGAGTAATTATCTTATACTCTACGCTGAATAATATTTTGCTAAGTCATTTACACCTTACGATTTTTGTAACGGTAATTGACACTGGTGATATTTCAAATGAATTCCAACTTTAGATTGTGCCAATAAAATTATATCAGTCAGTGTGTTCGCTTGTGTTCATAATTATAAAGTTCTAAAATGGATTGTTACATTAGTTATCTTTGAGAGCGGTAGGTAAAGTCAATCTATTGTACAGAATGCTCCTTTATAAACAAAAGAACCAATAAAATTTACTTCTGTGATATGTAAATGACGTCACTATTAATAGTGTCATCACCGTTTACGGTCATATGATCTTGGGATTTTTCAAAAAGCTCTTACTGAAGATGCTGAAAATGAAAAGAAAAACCCACCTGTTAAACATGTGAGTTTAGGGCCCTGTACCTTATTTTCTGTATATTTTTAATTAAATATATTTTTTTATGTGACAGTAATCTAAGTTTAATATTTACAATTTGGCCACACTTTCATTTTGTTATTAACGTTAAGTGTAAACCGTCCTCTATGAAGGCGCCAGAGCGTCGTCGTACCAAACGTAGTAGTGACGCAACCGCGAAAAAAGTATTTACAGCTAATTAAATCTACCCACGCCGTGGCGCAACGCCGCCTCCACCTCGATCGGCTTAATTAAGAGAAAGGACTCAACTATCATTCCGCACAAACACTTTGTAGTCATACTTTTTATTCAAAATAAATGCGCACAGATGTTTTAATATCAATTTGGTTTGTATCTTTCTAGTCTACCACTTGACAATGTTTTGCTGGATCATTAGAGATAGTTGTGTTATTGCCGTAGTATTTCCCTTCTATTTACATTTTATTAGAGGCAAAATTATTATTGTATAAGGACTAATACGAACTGCTCTGAAGTTTCACTCTGTCTGAACATTTGTTAAGTGAATACAGGTGACACGTCCTGGACAATCAAAGGCCACATTATCATTTCAAATCAGGTGTTTGTGGTTAAATGTTTGTCGAGCGCTTTGATGACATTATAAGAGGTAGAGACAAGTCCTTTTGGGTCTGTTTGTTTGACTCGCACTTTGAATCCAAAAAAAGGATTGCGTTGATATTATAAGGGACAAGGAAACAATTCTCATGATCTTGATGCCTTCATTCGCGAGTTGTATAAAAAGCAATTGAAGTAAAATATAATAGATGACTAGAATACTATAAAGCCAAGGGCCCTCTTTGCTCTCAAACTGATGATGAGCTAGCCAACCAACGTTTATATCCTTTAAATGACTGAAATGACTCTACGTGCTAAAGCGGGGTAGAGGCGGTAGAGGTGGTCTAAGGTTCTCGTTTTAAAAAATGAACGTTGTATGTTGATATCCACGTTTTTGAAGGCAATATCTTGCTTTGTTACGATTGGGCTTCAGAGAACTTAGAAAGATTTTGTAAAAAAATGTCAATGATTTATGGATGGAGTTCTTGAGATCATTGCTTTAATGAAGAAATTGCGATTTAAAGTAGATTCGTCGCGTGCTCGTCGCGTGCAAGTAACGAGTCGTCAACACCTACCGATAGCATCGCTATGACTGGCTGGAAATTATTCCGAATCGTAATTACTGCGATTATTCACGGCCGGCCGGGGGCGGCGGCCATTTTTCAACAGTCACCGTTCTTAATTATGAGCCGCGCTGGACGGCTGTCGAAGCTTTGAGCCGCGCCGTCACTGCCGGCCGACGAAGCCTCTATCCGTACACTTCGACAAGGAAAGTGGTTATTATGAACATGGAGACATACAAGCAATAGAGAAATGTCTATTGCCATGAAAAGCGTCACAAGAAACACCTAACTGATATATTCGCCCCCGTTTTTACACCAGACTGTATTATAGTCTGTTACTTTTTTGATTGACTTGAAAATGACAACAGCGCCTCTATTATAAAATATTAGATTTTTGGGAGTAACTTCAAACGATAAAAAATCGTCACAATTGATGTAAAAGTCAAAAGTGGTAAATGTTATAGATTTTAAATTGATCTTAGAGACATACCTTGTTTATTTATATAAGTCTGTTTTACTGATGTGCTATGAAAAATTTACGTAAACCTATTTACTTCACGGATGTAAAATTGAAAAAACTTCGTTTAAATTGTTTTAGGGTATTTTATGGTCCAATTTAATCTATATTTAATCTGTGTTTTAGTAGTTATATTCTATCGATAGGTTTCGTGCGGTTTCAAGATAAGCCTCTGTCGAACGTTACTCCACACGAGATCTTGGCTAGTGTTTATTTATCGTTTTGGAAGGCTTAGTGAAGACAGATGGAATGTTGTATTTTTTACCAGACGATGAGGTGTAAAGGAGAAATAATCTTTTTTATTCTAATGCAGTATGTAAACAAAGTCTATGGGATGATAATTTTGTGTTGTACCGGTAATTTTATTGTGACAGGTGTATTTGAGGATATAATAAGTTTGACCATAGGATATTGAATTGATATAAATTATAATCTCTAATTATAAAACGTAAATTAGAAAAAGACAATAATTGTCACTTTCTATATATCCATAACAAACGGTTTTGAACATCTGAACTCTACATGGATAGAGATTCATCCTTATATTTTTTAATATCAAGCACAGCAAGTTAGTGCAGCGTGCGACATACTGCCCTAGGCACCACCACCTTGCCGATGCCGTAAAATGCCTTCGTGCCTCTTTTGAAGACCCATATTATAAGAGCAGGGTATACAAGTGCCGGCATGGAATTATACTCTCCAATTATATTCAATGCTTGTCTTAATATAATAATCAAAATTATTAAATTATATAAATAATCTGATAATTGAATTTAAAATTTATTTAAATTTCATTGCTTTGGTTATAATTTAATACACAAAAAATATTTCAAAACAGAGATATTTCATTTCAGTTAAAATTATATTGTTTGTTACATTTATTTTACAACGTGTTTATATTTAAATTCACGGAGCAAACGGTATTAAAAGTGTTATACGAGTAAGAGAGCTTGGAACGACTTCTAGATAATAATTGAAATCGACGTCTGGTCACGACCGTGGCGCGTACACTCGCGATGTTTTGTCATAAAGCGTTTTCTAACACTTTCCTCAATTCAAATGAACTACTTCTCACGTATTTCAATCACGTTTTTCTTTATTGACCAGCCATGAGGGTCTAAGTTAGATGAGCCAGGCAGGCGAGGTAACTTTTTAAAGGCGTGTGGAACGTTTCCATACACACCATCAAGTAGCTTAACCGTCTTTAAGCTGAATAGAAATAAGTAGTGTTTTAATATGTATTTCGTAATTCCATTGATACGGCCTTAGGGTTGGGCTGCCTGGGGGTGAATTGCTCTGGCAGAACCCAGGTCAAAGAGCAATGGAGCTAGCGGGGAGTATTAGTGGGTATTGGTGGGCACTGGGCGAGTCCCACACCAAGGGCCGCCATATAAATATTCAGATACTATTATTAATACGACGAATTTTTTTGAAGTAAACTGACTACTTGTTTAATTTAAAGTTATCCTATAGACGATTAACGAGAAGTTAAAAAAAATTTACCTCACGAGTGTACGCGGTTAGTCCAGGGCACGCTGACGCCGGCGCGTCTAATCGTCGTTTATTAGAGAAAACCGATTACTAGCAACCATGGTCGAAACAGTTTCAACATGTCACCATTACCTGCGGGACTGGGTGTTTAGGTGCCAGATTAGCCTACTTAAATAAACCTACTTGTGTGAAATGTATTTAATAAAAATATTCTATCAGTATATAAATTTTTAGTAGAATAATTTAGACATTGAATATATAAATGCATGATTTATCTCAAAGAATGTGGATCTCATTTTAACTGATAACGTACATCTGCAATATTAAGAAGGTCAATTTATATTGCCGGTGCTTTGTTATTCTTGTGAAAAGAAATGTTAATACCTCCTATATCACATAAATAATAGATTCATTCAGAAAACACAATCTACTTAATTTCTATGCAATAAAACTGCTTCACGACTGAACTATAAAATATAGAGACCCCATAAGAAGGATTATTAAGAATTTAGTATAAGTAAATACAACTTAATTAGAATTATAATAAAAATTAAGGTTGATTCTTATTCTTGAAACTTACTATGTTTATAGTTTTTAAGATATTTGTTTGACTATACTGGCTGTTTGGCTGAACGAACAGCGTATATTATTCAATTTAATACCATTAACTTAAAGGTACTACAGGTGTAGTGGTTATGGCAGGCAGTGCCAGGCGATCGACCTGGGCTCAAGTTGCGAGTCACCGAGGGCGCTTTCTGGAAAAAAACTACAAAAAACTAAATTATATTGATGGAATCGAACCCAGTTTGATTGATGATGAGTGTGCATTTTTTAATTTATTTCGAGGATTCGTCCGCTCCGCCTTGAGGAGGTCACATGCAGGGTGTATTTTAAAAATATTAAAAGTTGGTAAACACGCTTTGTACTTTCATGGGTTCCGTACGATTATCTATATGGCAACTTATCTATTGTAATACTTCTTATATATTAGAAACATTTTGATGATTAATTTATTTGAAGATTTTAAGCTAGCAAAATCAAAGAGCTTACAAATAAAAGCAATTCCATTATCTCTAGCTCAATTATTTTAAAGTGCATTTATTCATGTCACATACTATTACATTTTGTAAACCAATTTGCTAAAAAGAACATTTGCGGTTAGTTTTGTAAGCAGTTGACTTGATTGTATTACGTTATTGTGTTAATCGAATAATTTAAGAGACTATGCAATGTATACAGAACGATTGCATTATAATTGTAATGCAAATGTTTGAAGGAATTCACTTTTGAGTTTGGAGAAACTAACCGTTTAGCGTAAATAACCATCTCAGTGGTCTCGTGGATCAGACAACTCAGAACTGACGATCTGTGTTGAAGTTACCGTGGGGGCAAAAATTTTCAGAAGAGAAATGTAGGTTCGAGCTTTTTCTATGGTTAGTTATCGCCATCTTGCCCAAGTCTATAATGTTAACTGCTTTGTTGTGGTTCGTCAGCTGGAAGTAAGAAAGGAAGTCCCTGTGCTTGAATTCTGGTGTAGCTTACCATCTTCACAATTATCAACACTTATCATTAAAATTAACCAAAAATGAGCTGAAAAATGAAATTTGAACCCCTATCTCCCTAGTTTTTAATAGTATATCTTAGTAGCGTTATCTATACCGTTATTTTAAGGTATCGTAATGAAATTTTTACCGGTAGTTCGGTCCCTGAGATGGTGTGACTAAATTGTTAATCTTTTTCGAGCGTACGTTGTGGCTTCTCATTTCAAACAGAGTAGATAGGTGTATATTGATTCAAAAAACCTAAAAAGTTTGTATCTATTATACAAACTTTTCTGAAGAAGAAGAAACAGCGCGTATTCTGATTTTGAAAACATATTTTCTATTTCAAGTTGAAATTACGTTTAATACAATAAACAAAGCTATAAAAATGACGAAGAACAACAATAGATCCCTAATAAAAAACACATGAAAATAACAGTTCACGCGAGTTGGAGCCGCGGTTTTTTTAGGTGGATTTTTGGCTAAGGTGTCTATTAATATTAATTGACGTTTGAAAAATTCGATTCGCCGTACGTAGAACAATGACGGTGCACTGTTCGCGGTGTATTTTAAATGTGTTTCGATTTCTCCCCACACAAATATTATTCAACTCGCCGTCTATGCCGTTTCCATTTTACATTTTGAATAATTAAACCTTTGTAACATTTTTAACTGAAGTGAATGTATTAGACTCTGAAAAAAAAGAGGAAATATTTGCTTGTCAAACAAAGGTTCGAAGACCAGGATTACACTCGTCGCACCTTACTAGGTACAGACACGTACCTGGGCGCTTCTTTCCTCCACGACACTACTAACCTGAGCAGAGTTCTAAGCTTTTAGAGCCATACTCTGGTCGGTTTCTGTCTTAAGCTCAGGCGCTCTGGAGACCAAGAGATAGCAGAACATCTCCCTTGGCATTTCGATAAAAAATCACCCAGAGGTGAATCGACCTTAAGGTTTGAGGAGGCTAAAGCATTAGTTACTTTAAAAAAACAATATATTTTATAAAAAAAGATGATTTCTTGATTAAAAACGTTTTCTTCTGCGAAAATCTAAAATACATTTTACGTTAATGAATAAAAATGAGGTTTTATGTCTTGTTGGATTTCTTTGTCGAAGGATTATCGTCGAGGCCTGTATGACACTATTGACGTTTTCTGGTAGTTTGTAGCTAGGTACTCAGTCCAAGGTTATTATTTCGGCATCATACTAGCATGTTTCATATGTTTACGTAAGTAGTTCGCAGCTGCGCAAACGCACGTCACTCCTATGCCGAGGACGGACGCCCGCCAGCGCCAGTGCACTGTTTATAGAACCTTAATTATTCGCAAACGAAACACTTGGGAATTGGATCGACTAAGTATATTAGATTAACATAATACACAATACTCTGTAAGTATTGTATTTTCATTATATTTTTAATTTTCATTCAAAAATAGATTTCGATTATTTTAATAAGTTCATGTTTTTTCGTTTCATCGTTTACGTATGAAGTAATTTCATAAGTGCAGAATATTCACATGTTCGTAAATTTTTCCTGTCTTCTTTGGCAATACCGATAATTCCAAGGAATCGTTATATATTTCAAGTGTGTTGCTATTTAGGATTTGAAAAAATAAGTTGATTACACTGGCTGCTTTTTCTTTCACACCGAAAAATATTCCTCACCAAACGCTTCCCGCAAGGGGGCCAAAGCCTGACAAAATACATTATAGAGAGTAATAATAATTAACATACCTTTATGACAGAAAAAAAATGGTTGTAATTTGTATATGAATATTTTTGATAATGAATAATATTTTAATAATTGAATTAATATGCATACCATACCTATAGTCTACTGTAATGGAATACTTAGGTAGCCTAGACCAAAGAGACCCATTCTTTTGCTAGCAAGAGCATAGTTCCACAGTGTTCCATATGTTCACACGTATAGCGAAATAATTTCCATACTATTAAAAAAATATTTTCTGTAAACTGAAAAAGCTAACTTGTCACTTTAGTGGTTTTGTGAGCTTTGTGGATTATATAACTAATTAACAACTCATTGAGGTTTGTTCGTCACATTTACAAATGCAATTTTGAGCATACTTTAAGACGTCTGTGAGTTACTTTTCAAACTACAATTTTTTACGTGCTTGCGTTCGAGTACCTATTGTAATTTGTAATTTTATTCGAAATAAATCAACTTGTCCTTTTGAAAACATTAATAAAAATATTTCAACAAACTATCTGTATGCAATATTTATAATGCTTAGGGAAAAAGGACAGTATTCGATCTTAAATTATTTTTGATTATAACAAGATTGAAAGCGTCAAGCTTCTTCATAATTTTTTTATGTAATATTTTAATTATAAAAAGTTGACTTACTCTGTGCTTACTTTTTAAATCATGTTATCTATTTACTTAAAACTTTTCCTTGTAGTAAAAGTTTGTTGAGCCTAACTACTATATCAAAGATAAAATAAAATATGCAAATAAAAACTATCGATCTATAATAAAATATGATTTATACAAAATTCATATAATACTTTAATATAAAACTGAAAACTGGATTTTAAAAAGTCAATTGACCGTTTTCTTCAAACATAAAAATGTTAAAACCCACTAAATCTTTACAATAGCGAACTACTTTGCTTTATTCACATCTAACCCTTCATTGCTAGACGGGAAATTCGCACCACTTCGACAGTCTAGCACTGTCCCTTTGAATCGAATACAAGACATTAGACGACCAACAAAGGCGATTAACAAGCCGTTTGTCATGTCAGGAGTCGAACCTGCGAGTCACGGTACTGGTTCTGATGATCTATGACACGTCTATGGTCCCTTAAACTGGTTCCGACGATCGTTATATTGTGACGATCTATTTTATTTATATAGCGCAAATTTACGATGAGAAATGTTGACTTAACTTGCCAGGTAATACCGAAAATGAAATTTTAATACGATAATGTAATCACAATTTAGTATAAAACCTTCATCTAAGCGGTTTCGTCTTCATCATCATATCACCCAAGAGATTGTTGGACATAGGCCTCCTCCAAAGACCTCCAAGCCGCTCGCTCTCAAGCTGACCGCATCCAGCGGCTTCCCGCAACCATTATCAGACCGTCAGTCCAATTTGTTGCAGATCTACCAACGCTGCGTCTCCCGGTACGTCTAAGGGGATTCTTGTAATTCTATGCGATTTTCCCGAGCCTTTCTTATTAATTACGTTATTAATAAAATTTCAGTGCAGATGTTGGTAGGTAGAATGAGATAAAATAGATTTTATTGTAATGAACATGTTTTTATTTGATTCTCTTATTTAATTTTATCTTTGATATAGTTTTTTGGTTCATGTACCACAAGGAAAAGTGTTTAGTAAATATTAGTTTGATTTCTTGTTCATACGGGTGCTCCAAATAGTAAAAGAGCTTTAAGTTATGATTTTTTTTAAAATTTAAAACCTATTTTTCAAACGTCCTGTATCAAACTTTACTCACACTTTCATTACTACAGTGTATCTCAACTACAAGCTTCAATTTCTTACAGTGATCACTGTAAGAAATTGAAGCTATCTCATTTCATTTCAATTATGACATAAATTCATAGAACAACCCTAAAACCTATAGTTTAAGAGTGAAAGTGTAATTTGCATTCAACAATGCAACACCTGTTAGCCCAGTGTGGGTGCCGCACAATGGATCCCCGACGAATAACAGTTGCACTCGGTAAATGATGGTGTAAATGAACCTTTTTTATCATTATAAGCCGTCAAGGTCAGTCTTTATGCGCTGTCACATGTTCGGTATTGATACTGCCTATTTCTGTAGGTGAGATGTAGGTAGGTTACGAGTGCGTATCTCATGTTAGCAGCTGCAAAAACGTAGGAACTGAAAGTATTCAATGGCAGTATTATTAAAGTCGTTATAGAATTTGCTTTTGTGTAGTTGTGGCCATTAGTGAACGCGAAGTTACTAGACCAAATCTGACTGTGAGTATTCTACATTTTACTTATAGTTTTGCTAAGACGTTTTGTATTTTAGGTATCTAGTCACATCTTAGTAAAAATATCAGAATACTCAAAGTGACGAAGAAATATTTAATAAAGTATAAGCATGTATGTGTGTGCGTGTGTAATGTATCAACGTGTATGTTTGTATTACATGTTATATGTGTAATGTGTGTGTCTTGATAACTATAATTTTCCAATATTTTTTCTTATGTCTTTAATAAAGTAGTATTAGTTTTGATTATATTTCTTTTGTCACAGTAAAGAAATGTCCCCTTATATAATATCTATTAATCTACGAACTTATCTACACCTCAACAAGTTAAACAAGCCGGTACAAGCTAAAACATACCTTTATCTTTCGGATCTAACTGGGCATAAATAAATTAGAGAGCACGTGAACTGATACCAATCTTTTCATCGTTTAAGCTTACCTGGTCATTCGTACCTGGATTTACGATCCAAAATATTTAAAAAGGTCTTGCAGAATTTGCATACTCTATAGTACAAAAGGCAGAATTTGACAAGTGACCAATTGTACTGGTGAATGGTTTGTAATGACCGGGGTGCAAGGTTATTAAATTACAATAATTTTGTAGCAAGCAGTCTTACGTACCCTGTTGTATAGCCCGTATATGGTAAGGGTAGTGTGACGGTTAAGGAAAGCAAGTATTAAATCGTAAAACTTGTAAACCCGTTTCGTTACTAAGCATTCGTTCACACAGAACAATATAATTTTCAGGTAATTAATTAACAAGATTTACAAAATTTTACGATATGAAGCTTAATTGAATAGATTTTGTTATTAAAAAGTGTGTTATTAAAACAAAAAACTAAAATTATATTTTGTACTGCGTCAATACAAATTTTGAATTTGCTTTCGTTCTACGCATACCCAACCTTTAGTAATTTATCTAACACGATTTCAGATCGACCAGTGAGGTGTGAAATCAAACCGAGAGAACTAAATTATACACAACCATTGCACAACCACTTGCAGACAGCGAGTAAATGAAGTCGCGCAACAAATGCCGCTTTCTCTTAAAGAAATAAGGTTTAAATCATTACATTATCTGTTGATGTTTGTACGCTTAGAAGAGACCACACGAAGAGTTTCTGCTACTTTAAGTCGTTAAAACATTAATAACATTGTAAATTTAATTTTGTTTAATGTTTTAAGTAAAATACTGTGACGTGAGGATTTTTTTTTGCAAAAAAGTAATATAAGTACGAATATGTAATAATAGATATTAGAAACGAATATTTTAAAATAATAGTGCAATGTTTTTTAAATGAATTTTATAAGTATAAAAAATCTTAATAAACAAAAAATAACAGTAACGAACACAAAAATAATAAAAGTACAGAAAACGAAAAACTACATAACAGACAATATTTAAATTACAATAAAAAAAAACACAATGTTTAAGAAATTAAAAAAACCTAAATCAAACTTTTACCCTTTATTACTGAAACTCTAAAATCGTTACAACTTATTACGGAAATACTTTAGAGGTTCAATTAGGATTGTAGTATAATGACACGTCTATGCTATATAAAGCTAACAAACATTAAAAGTGTAAATTTAATTCTTTATTTTGCGTTCCATACTTTCAAAATATGAGGATCTTAAGACTACTACTAATTAACAGTACACCTTGGACACTCGTCTCAAATAAAAAGAATTGTGCACAGATTAAAGAGTGGTCATTCGACATTAAATACTCTATCTTACAATAATTAAGGCCTCAATCTAAATCTTATATGGTATTATTATATCGCATACTTATTAAGGTAATGTTATTTAGTTATCCGAATGGCTGTGGAGAATGAACAAAAGAATTAACGAATTGACATGTTGCCATTATTGCCCACATTATTACACACAGAAATTAGAAGATAGTGTATTTAGACCATGGAGAGAGAGTAAAAAAATATTCGAAAACATTCATATTCTATGTAAATGTACAAGCCTTTTAGCTCCATATAATTTACGAAATAGCATTGCGTAGCGTTGCCACTGGAAGCAGATCTTAAAACGTCGTTAAACGGTCAGTTACGACATCATAACGTAACTAAAATTGGTCGTAGTATCGTAACGGGCCTGACAAAAGTATACTTCAACTTATTTCTGACTAAACTAGATAGGTATAGTGTTACGCCACTCGTGTTACGCGGCGAGACAGTTTTTGTAACGTTTTAATTTAAAAGTAGAATAAAAACTTTTTCTTCAATATTTTCTATTTTTATTTATCCAGTGTTCCAACTTGCAATCTAATTAACGCATTTGCTATTGGTTTCATCAGCTGCTGACAAACAGCTGTTGCTATATTGAACACATAATTTTACTCAAGATTTAAAGTTGAATTTGCGTCACATACCGATGATTTGAACTAAGTACATAATAATTTGTGAATGTTATTTGTGATAAATTAAAAGTTTGTCAATAATAAAGAAGAATTGTAGAAGAAATCAATATTTTCAGGCTCTTAGATTTTAAAATGAATTAATTTACACCTGCCAATAAAACGATCAGTTTTTCTTCAAATAGGCATGAACCAAAACAAATCGTAATTTTAGTAATAAGTAAATTAAAAGACATCATTTCACCAGTGCTACATGCAGTCACGCGAGGGTAAGTGTACTTACCTACTGGGGTTGGGGAGGGCGGGGTAGTTCCCACGGTGGCCGATATAGTAAGTTGTGGTCCTCAAATTACTTACTAGATTTTTGCTAACAGAATTGATTAATCGATATATTAATAATAATATTATTGCCTTGCTATGTTTCAGTACAAAGGGAAGCTTGCGAATATAATTACATTTTACATTTTTACATCTTACAGTGCTTGATAAAAAGAATAAAATGATATTAAAATAGTCATAATAGCAATATAAATATGAATTTGCTACAAAAGTGTATATACAGTCAAGTCTTAACGAATTCAAACGGTTCCGGTTTTTCGTAATAATAATTGCTGCAAAACAGACAGGACGTCCCGTGTCGAATTTGACGAATAACGACAACACTTAACTACAATTTTGCAATAGGAAGTACACTCTTATTTGATAGTAATAAGGGTCGAAAGAAAATTACCAGCGGCAAAATATAAGACCCATACACCGATTCACCGAGCATCCCTTGTACATACACGTGACGGGTCAAAATCGCGATTTTATTTATAACATTTCGTTCACCAGCTGGGGTTTGTCAAGACGAAAAAAATATAAGAAAATGAATCCGAGACCCTCTCCCTTTAGGAACACCCTTCGAACGGGTTCCGACGCCATAAATCCCACGTTCCCTGTGAAAAGACATTTTAAAATGCGTAAAAAATTATCCAGGGCAGAAATAATTCGGTGTGCCTCGGAATTTGTTTATCAAATGGATATGTTCCCTGCAATCGTGCACGTGTTATATTTGTTAAATTTAAATGCGTACTTTAGATATGAAATTGCTTTATTGATGTTTTTATTTCGCAAATATATTGTTTATAACTTATAAAAATCTTGAACGAAATTGATATTGAATAAAATTCATGTTAATTCGATAATAATTTAGAACCGCAAGAAAACGAAAGTATCTTCTCAATTGAAAACATGACTTGACTAAGTAATTAACACAGAAAAACATTAGTACAGCCGTTAACTTTTTGACTTAAAACACTAAGATTACCGATTTAAATCTGAGTTATCGAGACGAATGTCGTCTACTGAAATAATATTCAATCATTAGATTGTGATAATATTAGTAAGAATCAAACTTTTTATTCAAATACAACAGCACAGAGATTAGTTTAATCCAACAAAGTCATAAACATTCTATAAAATAAACGATCTAAAAATCAAGATAATATAGGCAAAACAAATCACTTCTCACAAAAGATAAGTAATATTGACATCGAAACTAAAAATCATTACCACTCACTGTACAGTTATAAAGCAATCAAAATACAAAAGAAGCGATATCAAAACACACGGACCCGTTACATAAAACAACGTAATTACCAACCACGACGTGAAATACAATAGAATACAACAAAAAAAGGATACACAAACAGACACACCCACCCAGTGACCTACAGAAGTAATAAATATAGTAAAAGACTTCGTAATTAACTAACAATGACTACATAGGAACCTTTCAGTCATCTTATGATAATCTTGGAGCAATCATAATAGAAACACACAATAACGTTCACAGTGAAGCCAAACATTGTATGAATTCTTAACAGTGTAATGTACAATATGCTTTTTATAATACCCTATTTGAAAAGAACTTTGTATGGACGTAAACGCGAATCGACGAGGTTAATGACCGTCGAAGATATTATCAGCTGTTGATATTTTTACGCCTAATTAGTTATATAATGCAATCATGATCTATTGTTCAATCAATCAATGATGTAAATTTAATACAAGTAATTGTAATTGTCTACTAATTGATTCTTAATATTGGTAATATACTCATTATTGAAGTTTTTATCTTCATATAAGAAAGTAATTAATCGATGTGGAATTTTACTAACTCTTCTATTGCAACAGACGTTATCAGCTTGCAAATATATATAAACCAAACAACTATGATTATACAGCTGATTATCTGCATCTAATAATAAAATATGAATGTTTTATAAGACGTGTTGTTATAAATTATTATTATAGAGTTCAACGACCGCTTCAGAACGATGATTTAAATGAATAAGTTTAACAGGCATAATATTTGCATATCTATTGGAATTCTCATATAAATATACATGATTTTTCTATGAAGATGTCTGATGTTAGGAAGTCAATTGATAAATGTAAACTTGTAAAGCTCGTGCCCTTAAAATTTGCATAAAAATTGTGTTGTGAGATCAACGATTCAGAGACACGAGTCATTTCCATTTATCATTGTATCGATTGTTGACGCGGTAAGGTATGATAATATATTGGTATTCATAATCGGTATGATCCTACTATAAATGAATTCGTCATGATAGGTTAATTTTATTAACAAAACGGTGAAGATGTTACGACTATTGAAATCCTAGGTATGCAATACGTTCTTTTGAAGTTTGAGTTAAAGGTTAAAAATTGTTTGCACAATAAGTTACAATGCTAAGAAAAATAATCATTCATGAATCACAATAAAAAACTTATTATTAGTGTAACTTGTTAATTTATATCTTGATTCGTTATCTGTTTATTTTTATAGGGATTACTCATATGAAGGAAATTAGTGTGATAGAAAAGGAAACGACGAGTAACGTGAATAACTATTGTTTATTTTTATTAAAATTCCTTGGTATATAATAAAATAAATTGTTTTTTTGTTCCAATAAAAAAAAATACATTATGTAATTACTTCAGTTAAATTATTCAATTGTAAATAGTTTAATATTATATTATATTTACCAGTTGGTACACAGGTATAGACTCTATCATAAGTAAATCATTTTGGCCGAATGTCAGTGACAGGTGCTTGCTGAAAGTTATACTTAGCATATTTATCTACTGACTTCTTCCCGCTCACAATTAAGTAGGGATAGAGTCGCACTACGATTTTTATTATTTAGTATCATTAATTAGCTTGTACCAGAGGTGTTGATCTAATTAAGTTAAGTGAGGATATATTTTGTAATATGCTTGAAATAATTAGTAGATGCCAACGAGATTGTACGGTCAGCGTGCGATATCCGGCTGCTAGGCGTAATGTTATACCGATGCGCACATGCTGGTGTGCTGGGGTAAATAGAACCGTAGCGATAATTAGGTATACCATATCTTTGTTAATTCTGACAGAAATGGCGAGAAAAAATATGATACTTTTTTGGATTATTAGAAGATAACACAAATAATTAAAGTTTATTTTCAATCGAAACTACATAATATCGAGTACAAGCAAAAAAATTTAAAAGTTCCAAAAGTTCATAGTAATGTGTCAGTCACTGCTATTGAAATATTATATATTTAGCATCCGGTAATATAGTCTACAAGCGAAGGAAGAAGTTGATTTTGTAATATCTATGACACTATTTTATACAGAAATTATTTAAATTACGAGAAGTAGGATATTGCTCACTAGGATTAGGCGGCCATCTGAGTAAGCAGAGAGCAAGATTGCAATCTTAGCGGTGCTTACCCATTAAATAATACTAATTAATAATACTAATTGTTTCATGTTCAAGAGAGAGTTTCCCCACGTTCACGCAATTCCATACGCGCCTTTGTTATAAAATTGTTTCTGGATTTTTAAAGCTGTCTCAATTTAAGTAATTTGACATTTTCAAATTTTGGCTATCCTTTTTTATACACAATGAAAGGAAATACTGTACTTAAATAAACAATATGTGCATCAAGAATCAAGAAAAATATCAACTTTAAGACAGACATACATTTAGTTAAGAGTTAGAAACTAAAAATTTTGCCACTTTAACGTTATCGAAATCGAATACTTTTTTACAGGTTCCATTTCTCCCCCACTTCCCTGGTTGCGCTCAACAGCGCGTGCAACCGCGCGCGAGCGCAGGAAGGATCGTCTCATCTCGCGCAGGATGCGGCGCGACGCTATGTGACGCCGTGGTCATAGATCCTCTTACTGTTAGCGACCTTTACTAGAGTTGTGTGTGCTGAGATTAATGAGCGTGAAAGTAGATAGACAAATGTGTTGTATTAAGTAATTAATTCGTCAAAGGTTCACTTATCGCTTGATATAAGAACCGCCGCAAACCTAATAAATATTCACGTATTGCGTGACAGATAAAAATATTTTGCCTAAATGCAGAAACTTTTTTGTTCAGTTTTACAGCACTGCTATTTACAGGTAACAAAAGCAAATTTTGTGTTTGATGAATTATATAAATGTATTATCTAAGTACGAACTTATATTCTACGTCAACCTACAAAATGTTCTACAACTACCACAAAAGCATATACGTAATAAAAAAATATTTACAAAGTAATAAAAAAAATATGTATGTAGAAAATGAAATCTCTATGACTGACATATTTTATTTATCCGCTATTATAATAAAAATCATAGTACTGTGACGGGAACTAATTATTGCACATTATATTGTTTTACTCGTCATGGGTCGCGGCGAGCAAGTGACGGGGTAATAGGCCTGCTTCCGACTCAGATGCGCTGACGCACTTGCAGTTTTGAAGCATCTATGACGTGCATGCAACTTAGAACAAATCTACTAAACACTTATCTTCTATGTACCTGCTAATGTTTTGTGCAGTTTATATTGTTTGAACTACCCTGTTTAAATATAGAATATGTTAAGACAAAACGTTATGGGGAAAATCCAATATCAGTTTTCTTAATGAGCTCTGACAAGTTTAATCGCCAATGGAACACAACACTACAAAGTAATGTTATTTAGTTGGGAACATCTGTCTGGAGGTATTCAAGTCACCCTTAAAATACCACTAAGTAAAAATCAATAAACAAAACAATAAGGCAATGCTTTTACAAATTTCTTTTGAACTCTCTAAATATTTCAAATTAACCAAAAAGTAAACTTAAAAACGTATGTTTATTAAAAATTAAGAACCTGCAGGTCAGAGTGGATTGGAAAATCTATCCGGATTTTCACCACGTATCAAGATTGTACGAAGTGATAAAATTCGAAACACGAAGCCACCGTGAAGTTTGTTTAAATTAAGAACCATCCATTTGGACCGCTAGAAAACATTTGTGTGGCAACAAAAGAATAGGGTTTCTCATTTTGGTCATAAACTTCCGAAATCAATCACTGCTGTCAACGCATAATGATTATGATGATTATTATTTATTTTCGGGGTAAAATTAAGCCAGTTTCATGATATCATACCTAAGTTTTTATTAGAAAGTCCTTTTTAAGTTAATCTCACGAAAGTTCTCAATTTATCCAAATGAAATATCAAAATAAGTCCAATTTGAACCTCGTATAATTGAAACCATCGATAACTATTTTGAATTTCTACAGTTTCCTGCTGTTCTTTGTCAACAACCCTAAAAGCATGGATCTATCTATCGATAAAATTGATACTAAAATTCGACTGGTTTTTACTTTCATACAAATTATGATATTTAAACTTGACAAATCGAATTTTAAACGTCAAATTTCGTTTACGAGAGATCCGTGCTTGGATCTCAGTCCAAAAACTTATGATCCAACCTTTAATTATTTAAAATAATGGTCTTTCATAGAATTACTTACAAATCAAACATCATAGAGGTAGTTGGTGAGATGCCGGCAGACAAAATTTAAGAACCGTTGAATAATTAAAGCACCTTCAGAAGAAGCGTTCCCGTTTTTATTTATTTATTTAACAATTTATGTACACACAAAGATAATTAAAAAGGACACCACAGATTAACAGAACATTATACAAAGGTACTGCTTATTTCTATTAGAAAAAAAAAGAAAAAAACATCTCTACTGTTAAATTGGAATAATATTCCTATGTAAAAAGAAAAATCAGATTATAATTTATTGTCTTTGCATATAAAACTAAATGATGCAGAAATTATAATATGTAAATAAAATGTTTACAGACATTTATGTACCATCAAGTGTATACGTGACGTTCTGCACGTTTTCTTTAAAGGCTTTGAAATCTATTTTTAATAACTGACTTAGTTTTCATGTAGAACCTATAAGGTTTCTAGGTGCTAAATGAAAATTAAATCAGTTTGTCTCACTAGAGACTCCAATGAGTTTGATTTTGTGATATCTATCTAATATAAAAAATATGAATGTTTAGTTTATTTTCTATAAGAATAATGCAAAAAGTTTGTATTTAAATATAGTACAAAAAATAATTACTAGATGGCGCTACACGTTGCGGTGATTTTATGTCCTAGCCATCTAGATGTCTATGTAATGTGGAAAAAACAAAAGACGGTGTATTTTTGTTGTCAAGAAAAAATATGTATGAAACAAGGAACATGTATGACCGATTTTAAGTTTTATTATATTATATTTTATTCAAAGTGGTTATTTAATTTAAAGTGGATTTGCGCAATAACTTGTGTCTAATCATAGTGGTCCTTCGTTACGGATATGTCAGTAAGTAAAGTGTAAAATACAAAAGTGTACGTGCGATAAACAGTGGTAAGAACTTTGAAAAATTTTCAATAGACTAAAATTAAAATATTTTTCTAACATGATTTAATTAACGACTCTGAAGTGTAGTGTGTTACAAAATCCTATATATTTTACTGTTTAACAGTGAAGTGATAGTATTGAACTTTTGGTGTACTTATTTCTCAATCAAAATGACGGAGAGTGATTCGATTACATCTTTAATTAATGCGATTAATGACAGTTCCATTAAAATTATAAAGTTACACACAAATACAAAAAAATGTGCTAAGGCTAAGATTACTAAGGGATATCTAGATACTCGTTTGGAAACATTAAATCTTTATTGGTCAAACTACACAAGATTGTATGATTCGATTATCACGTCATTTACAAAGCCTTCATTACAAGCACAAGGATTTTTTGATGAACAAAACTATGAAGTTACCGAGGAAGCGTATATGGATTTAAAGTCATTAATTAGTGATTATTTTTATGAGTATAAAAAGTTGGAAAAGGCGGAGTTCAATGATTCAAAAAACAGTAACTCTCACTCAGAATCGTCGAGATTAAGACCTAAGCTACCACCTATACCTATACCTAAATTCTCTGGTGATTATAATGAATGGATAGGTTTTAGAGATTTGTTCGTATCTCTTATTCACAATGATGTTACTTTAAGTAAAATCGAAAAACATCATTACCTTAGATCTAGTTTGTCTGGAGAAGCGGAACAGTTATTAACAAACATATTACTGTCGGAAGCGAATTATGACGACGCTTGGAAAAAACTCGAGGATAGGTTTGATAATCAAAGAGTCATTGTGAATAATATACTTAACCGTTTTCTTAACCAACGAAAAATTACATCTGAATCTAGAAAAAGTATTAAGGAATTGTTAGATACTACTACTCACTGTCTCACTTCACTAAAAAATCTAAAGATAGATACTACTACATGGGATGCTATAATTGTTCACATCGTTGTCTCAAAGTTAGACTTGGAATCACACAAACTTTGGGAACAATCACTTGGAAAATCTACTACTATCCCTACTTTTAATGAGTTAACTTCTTATTTGGAAAATAGATTCAGAACAATGGAAATGATTTATACTTCGTTTATTAAAGAACCGCAAACTAAAGAGTACCACAAAATCACACAAAATCGCAACACTAATAAAGTCGCATTGAGAACGTTCGCAACTGAAATAGAGAGCACTTGTACTTACTGCTCACAGAATCATTATATTTGCCACTGTAAGGATTTTGCTTCACTGGGCGTTCCTGAACGTCAAGATTTCGTAAAGAAGAATAGCATATGTTTTAATTGTCTTGTTAAAGGTCATTCTGTAAATACTTGCAGACAAAGCACAGCATGCAAGAAATGTGGTCGACGTCATCACACGTTGTTGCATTACACAAACCTTTACAAGTCAGCTGTAACACCAACATTAGAACAACCAGAAGAGAAACAGCCTATGACAACCAGCTCCTGCAACCACGCTTGTGATTTAAATGTTACTTACAAAGCTGAAATACAAAACACGCAAGTAATTTTAGCTACAGCTCAGATTGCAGTGAAAGCAAAGAATGGAGGTACTTACGTGCTACGAGCGTTAATCGACCAAGGCTCGCAGGCGTCTTTCATCTCAGAGGCTGCGTCACAACTGTTGAACTTAGATCGTACTGCTGTTCTAGGCAAAATCACTGGTATTTCAAATTCATCAGTGGTAATCACAAAATCTATGGTGACACTCACAATCCATTCCACAAAAGATAATTTATCATCTTTCGAAGTAAATGCATACGTATTGAAAAAGCTTACATCCTTGTTACCTTCACGACAAGTTTCACAAGATTCTTGGCCTCTTTCTATGCAGCTGGATCTCGCTGATCCAGATTTTCACAAGCCAGGGTCTGTAGATATTCTACTTGGTGCCGACGTGCATGCTCACATTATTAAGGAAGGTTTACACAAGCATGAGTCTCTCATCGCTCTCAATTCTAGTCTTGGTTGGTTAATATCTGGCAGAGTCACACAATCTGATTTACCAAAACACAATTTTATTGTCAGTCACACAAAATTAGAGGTAGATCAATTGCTTAGGAAGTTTTGGGAAATTGAAGAACACTTACCTCAACAAAGACATATGACAGATTTAGAGACACAATGCGAAGACTATTTTAAAGCTACTCACACTCGCCATGTCGACGGTCGTTACATAGTCCGTCTGCCTTTCAATAATAAGTCACCTACAAAACTTGGAGATTCTCGATCACTAGCAGAAAAAGTTTTTCGGAGAAACGTTTCACAAACAAACCAGAGTTTCGAGAGGAATACAACAAATTTATGAGAGAGTACGAGTCACATGGTCACATGGAGATGGTGCCTGAAACAGAAAAGATTACATCACGAAAAAAATACTACTTACCTCACCACGCTGTGCTTCGTCCCTCAAATCTGACTACCAAGCTGCGAGTCGTCTTTGACGGGAGCGCAGCTCCTGCAAATGGAAAATCTTTGAATGATGAATTATTAATTGGCTATCCTCTACAAAAAGATATTAGAGATTTAATTACAAGATGGAGACAACACAAATTCTGTTTAATAGCGGATATACAGAACATGTACAGAAACATTTTGGTCGCGAAAGAAGATGCCGATTATCAGAGAATCTTATGGCGTGAATGTACTACGCAACCAATTAAAGAATATAGACTACTCACCGTAACTTATGGTACATCCTGTGCTCCATTTTTAGCTATTCGTACACTCCACCAACTTGCTGATGATGAACACGATGATTTTCCTGTAGAATCTGAAATATTAAAGTCTGACATGTATATGGATGACTTGCTGACGGGAGCGTCGAATGAAGAAGAAGCTATACTTCTACAAAACCGGCTGACAGAGTTGTTGGCTCGTGGTGGTTTTCCCCTGCACAAGTGGTCCTCTAATAGTGAATTAGTGTTGAATCAAATTCCTGAAAACAATAAGGTGTCAATTAGTTCTGTGAATATACAAATTGATGATACAGTGAAAACATTAGGTATTACTTGGAACTCACATTCCGATAATTTTGAACTGACACTTTGTTTAAATTATACTCATAAAGTTTTTACTAAACGATACGTATTGTCTACAATTGCAAAAACATTTGACCCTCTGGGTTGGTTAGCTCCTGCTATTATTGTGCTAAAAATATTCATGCAGAAATTATGGTTAACTGGCTTAGAGTGGGACCAAGAATTACCTAATGATTTAAGATACGAATGGATTACTTATCTTGACAATTTTAAATATTCTGAAAACATACAGTTACCACGATGGCTTGGTCTCACTCACTCGACAAATAAAATTGAGCTACATGGTTTCAGTGATGCATCTTGTTCTGCTTATGCTTGTGTAGTATATCTTAGAGTCTGGGATGGTGACAATATTAAAGTTAATTTGATTATGGCAAAATCTAAAGTTGCTCCGGTAAAACAAGTTTCACTTCCACGACTTGAACTCTGTGGCGCAGTTTTACTGGCTAAAGTTCTGCATGATGTAAAATTGTATCTTAACATTCGTAATGATTGTATTCACGCATGGACAGACTCTACCATAGTTTTAGCATGGTTACACAAAACTCCTAGAACATGGACTACATTCGTTGCTAATCGCACAGCTGAAATTTTATCTTTTACTAACAGCAGTCAATGGCATCACATTGAGTCAGCCAATAACCCTGCAGATCTAGCTTCACGTGGTTGTAGTCCAGCTGAGTTGCATCTGTCAAAGCTATGGTGGGAAGGTCCTGATTTTCTTAAAAAATATAAAGAAATTATACCACTAAATTCAGAATTCTTGAACACGAATTTAGAAGCTAAAATAAATATTTCCACAAACTTTTGTCATGACGAGAATGATGCTATTTCACATTTAAGTAAATTTTCGAGTTTAATTAAATTGATTCGTGTCACTGCATACTGCATTAGATTTGTAAATAAATGTAAAGGTAGAATTGTTGATGAACATTTTGATAACAGTTTAATGCCTAGTTATTTAACTTCACATGAAATTAAATTTGCACTAAATATTTGTATTCGACTTGCACAATCAGTTAATTTTAAACATGAAATAGAACTCTTATCAAAAAATAAATGTGTTCATAAAACAAGTAATATTTATGTTTTAAACCCTTATCTAGATAATCACAAACTATTACGTGTTGGTGGTCGATTAGTTAATGCAGATATACCAAATTATATGAAGTCCCCTGTACTATTAAATTATGATAGTCCATTATCTAAATTATTAGTTTCTGATGCACACTTAAAAACTTTACATGGCGGTCACCAACTTACCTTGAATTACATTCGTCAAAAATACTGGATAATTCGAGCTAAAAACATTGTTAAAACTGTAATCAAAAAATGTATTGTTTGTTTTAAGCAACGAGCGGTTCCACTTTCACCAATGATGGGAAATTTGCCAAATTTCCGAGTGAATCCTACCCGTCCATTTCTAAATAGTGGTGTGGATTTTGCGGGACCCTTTACACTAAAATTATATTCTGGTCGATGTAAGAAAACGACAAAAGCCTATGTTAGTCTATTTATATGTACCGTAACAAAAGCCATTCATCTAGAACTGGTTTCAGACCTAACTTCAGCTGCTTTTATCGCTGCATTTAAGCGCTTCACTGCTCGACGTGGTCACTGTAAAAATATATGGAGTGATTGCGGGACAAATTTCTTAGGTGCCTCACGAGAATTAGATCTAGTGTTTAAAAATATAAAATCTCAAACAGTCACAGAAATATCTGAATTATTATCAAATGATCAGACTCACTGGCATTTTATCCCTCCTGGTGCACCACATTTCGGAGGCCTTTGGGAATCCGGAGTGAAATCCGTGAAAGGTCACATTAAGCGTGTGATTGGACAAACCAATCTTACTTTTGAAGAGTTTGCCACTCTTTTGACACAAGTTGAAGCTTGTGTCAACTCGCGTCCACTTACTTTTGTCAGTTCTTCTCTTGATGAACCTCCGCTAACACCCGGTCACTTCCTCGTTGGAGAACCCCTCTTGACAGTACCTGAAGAATCTTTGGTAGAAGTTAAGCTCTCTCCTTTAGATCGATGGCATATGGTTCAACGTATGGTTCAGTGTATGTGGCAACGTTGGCAAATTGAGTACCTTACTACTTTACAACAACGTTATAAATGGGCAAAGAGTCAACACAACATTGAGTTGGGTACTGTGGTTCTGGTTAAGGACGATAGACTACCGCCTGGAAAGTGGCTTTTGGGCCGGGTTGTTCAGAAACATCCAGGTTCAGATGGTATTACTAGAGTTGTCACTTTACAATATAAGAATTGTTTATTTAGAAGACCGGTGACAAAATTATGCCCTCTACCTCTGGACGCTTCTGATTTTTAAATATTTTATTACCTATGTGCTAGCTTACTCTTTAATGTTAACTGTGCTAACTAACTTATTGCATTTTTTAAGGACTTTAATAGTCCTTGGGTCGCGGGATGTTTAGTTTATTTTCTATAAGAATAATGCAAAAAGTTTGTATTTAAATATAGTACAAAAAATAATTACTAGATGGCGCTACACGTTGCGGTGATTTTATGTCCTAGCCATCTAGATGTCTATGTAAAGTGGAAAAAACAAAAGACGGTGTATTTTTGTTGTCAAGAAAAAATATGTATGAAACAAGGAACATGTATGACCGATTTTAAGTTTTATTATATTATATTTTATTCAAAGTGGTTATTTAATTTAAAGTGGATTTGCGCAATAACTTGTGTCTAATCAATGAACATGATCTTTCTTTGATCTAATTGAATAATAAATAAGGTCTTTATGTACGTGTTGTTTCGCACGTTTTCGCTGAAGGCTTTGAGAGCTATTTTTAATAAGTCAACGATGTTGTTGATGAAGTACCTTTTTATAAAGTTAGAAATAAAGTGGGTGTAATAAAATTTCCACTTAAATTTAGAGTACAAGACTTGGGTAAATCTGGGTGAGCTGTAGGCTTATTACTTAAGTAGCTAGCTCAGAAGGACTTCGAAAAAGCCATACCACCAATCAAACTGAGCGGAAAATCTATGCACTCACAGGTAATTGAACTCCGGTCCTTCAGATCTGAAGTAGAGGGTCGAAGTCACTAAATCACGTAGATATTATTATTTTTCCATATGATATATGATATTACAATAACGCTATAAGAATCTGTCAATATTAATAATAATTGTAAATCCGTCGCTGATATTTCAGTCTGTTACGAATAAATAAATAAAAACAAATAAATGACAAAGTAATATTAATTGTTATACTCAGATAATAAGAAGGCAGATCCCTTCTTCATATAACATGGTCTCCATTAAAATAGACATGAATATGCATGCCCTTTGGACCGGCAAGGTCAAGACCAAGGCATTGTTTCGTATGCCGCATGTGGAGTCCTTCTCCTGCTTACCATCAGATGGTGTGGAGTCCTTCAGTGTGATTTTTATAAAAAATGAACATTTTAGTTCGCAGTTAAATAACAAAAAACAGTAACGCAAAATTAAATTGACTAAATTAAGGAACATAGGGGTACAAAACAACTTATTTTTATAATATAAAGCATTTTCTATACTTCCTGGAAATAACTTGCAAACAAATACAAATTTAACTTTGAAGTATATAATTTCGTTTTGAAGCCAGTTTTAGTTTTGTTACAAACTTTTTCTGTTTGCTGAAAAAATTTTAAGGTCAAGACGGTTCGCTGATTGTAATAGACATATTATAAGGCTTTTCACCATAGCTTTACTAATATCTTTTGAAGAGAACCTACCGTTTTCTATATCTAAATAAATTTATAAAATTAATAACCACCCTATTTTGTAAATTATTGACATAAATTTTAAGTTCATTATTTTTACTAATACTATGAGCGCAGTCTGAAATAAACGTTTTATATGGCAAACTATTGTTAAAGCATACATATACGAAAAAGCTTTTTCTGGCTTTATTACATCACAAAGAGGAAGTTGCAAAATGGCTGCAATAACCACGAACTTTTAAATAAAACGGCTTGTCCTTTTTCATGCGAGTTTAGTGGTTGTACCATATATATTTTAGTTTAACAAGTTTTATTTAATGTTACATTTTAGATGAAAAATATTTGACAAAGTATTAGGAACCCTGTCTGTACAGGCTAGTCAGCTAGTACACTAGAGACGATATTAGCGAGAGTACGAAAAAGTATACCACCCTAAGGTTCAATGTTTATTATCAGTAAATTACAAATAAGTTTAGTAGGCGACTCTTTAATTGATTGCGCACGCAGCGCGAGTTGTAGAAGTAATACTTTAAATATATAATAAAATTAATGTTTATGACGCGCAGTCTTATGTAAGTTGCAACTTCGACAAAAAATTTACGGTCATGAAAACGTACACTGTCTTTATTGATTTTATTATGTATTTCAGTCACTCCGAAAATCAATATATATGTCGTTTTAGATATTATTTTTTAAATTGAAAGGGAATCAAATTAATTAAGTAAAAATAACGTTCTATTGTACTCACATATTGACATCGCATCGTGTCGCTCTGATGGTCGCGGATGCTGCGCAGGCGCGCCGCCGGAAACGGAAGTCACGGGTGTGTTCGCGCACTCATCTGTGGCAAAATGGTCACTGTCAGAATTACTGCCTTGTGCCGCTATTGCGGGTGAGATTAAATTAGAACATACGTGGAAAATTCTGATATTGAATACGCTCTAATGCATAAAAAGTAAAACAGTATTTAGGTTAGTATATAGTACCTACGTGAAATAAGAGAGGAATTCTAAATTGTCAATTAATTGTGTAAAAGCTATTATGAAGAAAGGTAGGTCTGATGTATGGTCTTAATAAAATATTCCAATATTTGGTAGTTTTACAAATAAATGTAAACTACATTCAGCTGTCAGATTTGTATATCATTTTCATGAAAACTGATTTGCATCACAACTTTACATATAAGTCTTTACTTTTGGTACACCTTGAAAGAGGTTGTTGTTTTTATGAGCAAAATTATATAATATAATAATATTATATAATATATAAATTTAGGTTAGGTTATTTGCATAAAAAGTATGAATAAAAACGGACAGGAAATCAAGTTCGTTTATCGATTGATAAGTATGTAAGTATCTATGTTTCCATGCTCGGGCTACGCCCGCTTAGGGTACGCACTCTCACGAATGTTATATAGCTTTTCCCAATAAATGGATTATTCAACACTAATATATTCTTTAAATTACAATCAGTTCTACAGATTACCCCGTACAAACTAACAAAGTCACAAACTTTCCCTCTTTATAAAATTAGTATAAATTAGATTTGCAAATAATTATATAGACTCAACACTTTGAAAAACTAAATAATAAAATCTTATTTTCCTTATATCAAACAACAAATAAAAACAGTTACCGGGAACTTCTTAACTGTACAGTCTGAATCTTTCACGATTCATCCTACATTTCTGTTACCTACTGAAACTAAAATATATTTTGACGTGTACGATCAATTCGGGTAACTGTCTCCGATGATTGAACTCGTGTCCGGAGGTCACTCACGACCTTTGGTAGTGTCAACTTTGACATGATTTAATTACATTTGGACGTGGATTGCCAGCACAATGGTGGCTGTAACGGAGATAGTGACGGTTATACAAGGAAAATATCTAAAAAAAATTCAAAACAATACTAAAATAAGATGGTTTTTATGTTGTGTAGCGTACACAGAAGCCAATAAAAACAAAGAAGGTTTTTAAGATCTGTGATTGTTTTATGATTTTTATAAGAAAGTGATTTTTATATTGTTCGTCGTTGTTTCAACAAAGCAGTTACAGGAATGTTTCTATGTGTTTTTTAAGTCCGTTTTATTAAAAGGGTTAATTTCAAAGTAAATTGATTGGGGAAAACCTTAAAAAGAGCTCGAAAGAATTGAAATTTTGACTTTTGAATTTTGAATTGTAGTAAGAGAAATAGTTTAAATGACGAAATTTACCAAATATTTATTTCACAACCGCATTGAATTAGTTTTATTAGCTTCATTGACGATGGTGTCAGACAAACTTTATGTTTTAACGAGACGACCCAAAAACATATATTGCAGGTGATACAACGTTCACTTTGTTTCCTTTATGACGAAGGAAATTATGATTATGATAATGTTAAACCATTGCTTAGTAACTATTTACTAACTGGTATGATGTTTATATGAAATTAAACTCATAATTTCTAATACATTATTACTGGTGTTTTTGATAGAACAACATAACGCTGCAAGACTACCAATATAACGCTTTCTCTTGATTCTTGCAAGTTATGCAACGCGTGAGTTAGTGCCCAAGGTGTACCAGGCGTCTATTGGTTACGATAGCCACATATTATGAGCTGGTGGTGGGATTGTTTGCCGCCCTTGTACTAAAAAAATAAGACATCCCGATACTTTAAAGT
Source organism: Acentria ephemerella (assembly GCA_943193645.1). Lineage (NCBI taxonomy): Eukaryota > Metazoa > Arthropoda > Insecta > Lepidoptera > Crambidae > Acentria > Acentria ephemerella. Next base: position 4,092,147 of record OW971875.1, on the reverse strand, counting down.
CAGTTTCCTCTAAGTTCTATCAGGACAGGTCGAATGCTAGGTACTCGTGTCAAAGTGACACTTTCTTGTGGCAATGGAAAGCGGCGACGGCGACGTGACATTACCGGGGCGTGACCCTGCGGCGTGACCTGCGCCGCCGCCGTGAAATGCGACAAATCGCCGTGCGTTTGCGCAGCCGCTCCGGATATAGTCCCCGTAGCCGTGCTTTACGCTCTAGCTTTTTTATAATATACGATAGGTTTGATTTATATTTTCCGCTTCCGGTTCACAAATGAAATTTTTGAGTACATGCTAAATGACGGAGTAAATAATATACATACATAATAATACAAATAATGACTGTGAGATGAGCTCCATTAAGCACAGGAGTCATAACTATGTGAGTACTTATTTGTCAAACTGAAAAACTATTCATTTTATACGCTTACAGGGCTTTTTAGCACTAACCACATTGATCATAAATCGGGGTTTAGGAATAGAATGAATGAAGCCCGATGAATTATTTAGATTTAGAACTCAGGGACATCAGTTAGATCTAGACCAAATCTGTAGTATTCCAAAGAACAAAGCCATGTACCTACTGAAAAGCTATCTCATGCAAAAGTCCTTAGAATAGTGACTAAAACACCTGGTTTCACACACTCAAAGTCTCTAATATTAGGCTAATGTGGCAAATACACTGAAGAGCTGAAAAGCTCAAAAGGGTGGGTGCACAGATTAGAGCTTTGACAGGACACTACAAACTATTTAATATGACATCGAGTGACTATGAAGTGAGTTTTGTAAGTACTGTCAACATGAGCATGAAACCCCAATGCACCACCTATGTTACTGTGGACTCTTTATCCACAAGCGAAGCCTTCATCTGGGGAACACATAAGTGACACAAATAAAATTAAAAATCTTGAAGTTTATGGAAAGTGCCCCTCGTCATCATGGAACGACTATAACTTATTGGTAGTAAGCTACAATGGATCTATTAGGCCATTATCGAAAAAGTAGTGACAGACTGAATAGGCCCAAATTACAAATAATCATAATAAAATGCAACTCTCCTCAACATAACATTACTGAGATTGTCCCCAACATACGCAGGAATCGATAGAACATCGTTTATGGTTAGAACTTTTTTATGTCACATTTCTACAATAAGAATACTCGAGGCTCTTTGTTGAAAAGTAAAATCAAGCCAGCGCTAGTCATATCTGAATACAGGAAAAGTAGAAACAGGATACTAGGTTTCAAAGTGTTATAGTGCACGTTGGCATTTTCATGGAAATATTTGAATAAGTCTATAAAATTCTGCCGAGTGTGCTTCGGTTTAACTAAAATGTTCCATTTAATTTTTAATTAACACAGGCACTTGGACACTTTGCGTCTCTCGGACCAACAGTCTAATATGATATATTTATCTGATTCTTAATATCAGATAATTAAATAATCGAAAGAAAATGAATCGTCGACTGTAAATGGTCCGAGCGTCTGCCGACGATATTGTGTGACCGCGTGAAGTAGACTCTCGCACGCTCCTAATCGCTGAGCGTATTAGTCGCGCGACTTTTGCAATAATTACAAAAATAATGTGCCCGTAATGTCCCCCAGACGTTGGGTGGCACATTAAGAAAGTGCTTATAGGTAATATGGTAATGCGTTTTGTCATTTTCGTACAATTAAAGGGGCTGAGGTTTAAAAGATTCCGTTATGGAATTGCGACATTATGGACATGTTTATAAATAGATTAAATGTTTTTTTTTATAAATTCACTTACGCATTAGTACGATTATAATTAGAATTACGAAATTTATAAAAACAAAGTGAAATAAATATTAATAGTATTCAATTCTAATGTCTAGCCTAAAGTAGATAAGCATTAAAAGCTTGTGGTATTATAGTTTATGTATGATTACTAAATTTTAAAATAATACTAAAAATTATGTAGAATAAGTATTCGTGTTTATCAAACAAATATTAGTCATCTATTATAACAAATATACGGAGACTTGAAGTCCGAATCTTTGGTTGAATAATCGAAAGCTAGAACTGACCACTCGGCAACGGATCGTAAAATAATATAAAGTGAAATGAATTTTAAAAGAAATACTTATAGCATTCCAAAATTTTATGTCGGATAAAAAGTAGCATAAAAATTGAGTATTTTTATTTATACGTCAATAGCGGCATTACTCGTGTTAAAATACTAACAAAATGGTATTAATAAGGTTTTTTTCTTCCCCCCGTAAATTTTTAATTACGAGTATTCGCGAAAGTAGTAGACTTAGAAGACTTATTATCGTTTAATTAGCAAAGAAAGATTAATAATTTTGTTATAAGAGATTCAAAGTAAATATAGACTACGTCAAATAAAGATTATGTACCTTTTTAAATAAAATTTCTTTAAATCAACATTTATTGGGTAAAATTTAATTTAAATTAAATTCACTATAATACAATTGTAAGTTTTATTATAGTGAAATACAAATTTTTATTAACAGAAATAACAATTAAATAAATAAAATATCTTTAACCAGAAAATCTTACAGACAATTAGTATATAATTTGTATAATCTTGGTAAATAAACAAGTATTTATATATAGGTATTAATGTGGCGATAATAAACAAAAATCAAAATGTTCGCCAATAGTAGTCAGTATAATAATTATCTATTTTGAAGATTTGCTTCATGTGCACTTCGCACGATTTTCATTTTTAGCGATTTTGACTTAAACTTACCAATAATTTATTTCGTTTCATTTAATTTGAAAGTTATGATTCTATTCACTAAAACTTACGAATAAAGTTTTGTTTTATAAAAACATGCAATTCATTTTTTAAGTTGTATAAAGTACTCAAACAAAGCACTCAACTATTAATAATTTTAGTAAGGATTGTGTTATTGGTTTTAACTGAATCTATGAGATTAATTCTTATGACAATTCTTGACAAAAAAAATACTTTTAGCTATTTATTTGAGTGAATATGAACACTCAATTTAATCACTCGCTAACTCACTAACTACAAAAATCACATTATACTTCCGTTAATTGTCTGCCATGCCCAATAGCTCAATGTTTGTTTAAGGCCGCCATATGATTTTAATAAGGGATTATCTCTTCCAATACTAATAATAATCATATGAATAGGTTAATTAAAATTATCAACAATGAGTTTAACAGAACCTAATTAAAACTTAACGTTTTACCAGAAAATTAACGTAATGATTGACAAAATCTTTATCGCAGTGATTTCGACAGAGAATCAACCAAAACCGTAAATAATAAACGTACTAGAAATCAGATATAAAAACATGAAGGATAATTACTCGCAGGGAGCGGTCCCCATAAGGGCCGTCCATGAAGTACCGAATTTTATTACGCGTACGACTGCTGGAATAAATATGATTTCTGATGGACTGTTTATGTCATGGAAGCGGGTTTGTGCAAGCATTCACAGATTTAGATGGGGTAGCAAGGTACAGTTGGGAATAAAATGGTGTGTGCAATATTGTTAGTTAATAACTTTTTGTTGAGTATTAAGAATATTGTACCCACTAATTGTTTTAATTCAATCTAGTGATAATAAAAAACATTTAATCTTTATATAAGACTTGGTTTGAACACTTAAATAAATAATATTTACTATGTTAGAAGGGTAGGCATTAGGTTATAAATTTTGAAGATTGAAATTCAATAGATAGGAAAGTTTGAGAGGTGCGTGTAACTTGATTTTATGTAATAAAGTATACACCTACTACCTACTTTTTAATCTTGGAATCAATATTACATTATTGATTTTTTAAGAAATTTTATTTTATATTTTTTAGTTGTGTGTGTTGTATTACTAAGTATGAAATCCATAAAATGTTGCTGCAATTAACAAAATAACAAATATTTCAATACTGTTATTATTTGGTAAAATAACAATTTATTTGAACCGAAGGATAAAAATTATGAAAATACTCTTGTATATGTCTTCTTGCTAGTACCCGCGCGGGGAGCGAGGGGCTGAGCGCACACCTGGCCGTCGCAGCTGCGCGCGGGCAAATCTCACGCGCAGCTTCCTCGCCGCGCATGCGTACACATGTATGCGCAACTATGTACTGCGCCTACTTTGAACGGCACAGCGGCTATGTATTAATGCTTGTATGTGTATAAAACTGACATATACGTACGCCAAATTAGATTTTTGTACGTTTTAATGGAACGTACTTGAAGTAAAGAGATTTTGACTTTCTTATACGTATTTTAGAAACTGTTTATTGACGCCGATGAAAAATTATAACGAACGAAAAGACATAAGCTGCACTATTTGTAACAACAAAACGTTGGATATTAAATGGCCATTGCGATTTATTTAATATCTTTGTGAGATTTCAATGTTTTTTTTATCTGAGTAAAGTTCTGTGGATTCACTGATTCAAGTTTACTGCATTCACTTTTGGAATTCTCATGCTCCCAATTTTAAGGTAGAAAATCATAATTATTAAATATTTCATGTTAACTCCAGGAACATTCAAATATTTAAAATTTCCCCTCAAAAATTAAAATGTTACAAAAGTAACGACGTAATTACATTCGGATATCCGACAGTAAAAACGAACGTGCTCAAACCACACCAAACACCGAGAAGAATATCCTTTGCTATGAATCAATTCACTCTCATTGAATGCGGCACGCAACAGGTCACATTATCACAAATTTGCCACAAAACGTCGCATCTAATAGTTTCATGAATGGAGGATTCCTAAAAAACATTTCTTACAAGTTGTATTGTCTGTACACAATGACAGGCGCCGGTTAACAAAGCAACTTTACAAGTGTACAATTCACGCGATAGCTCTTTATGAATCAGCCATTTTATCAACAACCTTTATGCTTCTAGTGATCACCCTATTATTGTACATGTTTGTTCTGGACAAGAGCAGCATGGGAGCTCAATATAAGCTGGATAGGTTTCATAGCGTGATATTGTTGTAATATCAATAATCGCGAACTTTTTGTCAGCCGTGTGTACTACTTTGAACGATTAATTTGATTGTGTGTGGTGCACCTTCTGACATATCATAGAATAATTAAATTACGCTTTCGAAATACCTTCCTACTTATTTTTTTCTTTTTGTGGTTCTCTTGTTATGCGTTCACACTTTGTGTTTTCCAGATCCAGAATATTATAGCCTTTCTATAATTCGAAGCAGAAACAGCCTGTAGTCTTCTGGTTTTGGAAATTCTATTTTCAGAAGACTCACGGATATAGTAATTTATGTCCCGTCAGATGAGATTCCATTTTAGTTTTTTCTAATATATCAAATATAATATATCAATTTCAAATATATTACATAGTTATCTAAAATTGCATGTGGAATGATTTCATTTCTGTTTAAAACAAACAAATTGAGAGTCCTTTCTTTGTCACACAGCAAAAGCGTGGAATTATTGACCGGCATACGTATTCCTCCAATAAACACTAAAATAAATTCACTAAAACTGAAATTAAAATGTTTGCTCTTATTCTACTTAAATAAAACAGATAGAATGACTTTTAGAAAGTCTAGTTTGTTGACGCATAGGCGATTCACACGCATTTTTTATTCTTTGTATAAGTCAAAAGACTTATTTTAAGCGGCATGTTTTGGATGCACGTTAAATAAAGGCAGATTTACTTAAAACTCGTTATTTTAGTAATGTCAAAAGACGTCAATGGTGATCTGTCCTTTGCTGGTCGTGTTCTGAGTAACTACTTCTTCCAAATTTTTCTTTTAAATTTAAGTATCTTATATATATCTTACAAAAGTAGCTTCAATACTAAATTTTAATGTAGTTTTCTTTCTCTCTTGTAATAGCCTACTCAATAATTGATATCTACTTACCTTAAACCTAACAAATTTGTACTAAACTTTGTAATAATTTTCTTCCATTTAAAAACAAATATATATAAACTTTGATACATAATGGATCCCCCCATTCAGTATACGGTTACGGGTTTTTTGCCGTGAGACCAGGAGGCGGAGTCTGGTTACCAGCTGAAAATCTACACCGAACGTTTGCACGTGCACATGTTGACGCGCCCAACAAAATGGCGGACATTAATATACGTCCCGTACGTAATTTAAATCTGGAATTTCGTAAAGTATAAAAATTATTTATAATAATAATAACTTTGCTTGCCTAAACATATATTAATTTAAGGATAAAAATTTGTAACATGGAAGTCTATGAATCCATTCCATTAAAATTTAGGTAGTCAACCTAAATTTTAATTAAGCTTTAAGCCTAAGCTTTTTGTTCATATTCTTTTGTTTTCGGTATGTTTATTTTTACTTCAGGTAACAAATCTGCCAAATATATGTACTTAAAATTATTTGAACTAAAGATTTATTTATTTATTTCTTTATTCTTTCTTTATTAACTTAAATATAAGTTATATTATCACTGTTTAGATAACTACTTACTTTCTTGTAGCATAAACTATATGTTTCATTGGATAAGATATGTTCAAATGTACGTGCTTTAAAATTTTTCATTTTCGATTTAATTTAAATGTCTCGTACTCACAAAGGAACGGAAGCCAGCTCTCAAGGTTCAACCCAATCCCGGATTTTGTTCTGATGATTGAAATAATGAGAGGTTATATTTTTTACTAGGTAGGTGAGTACTTATTCGAAGCAGGCGTGTTTGTAACGGTAGGAAATAAACGATTATTTTGTTAGTAGATATATCCGAACGGATGTGTTTCGGATCAGGTAGTTGATTTTAATTATTTGTAAAGGTATGCTTTCATGGGAAGTCAGTGGATAGAATATTAGCTTTCATATATAACGTATTACTTTTTTCTTTTAATATCCACGACTCAAGATCTTTGAGAACAAAAAGAAGTGGGTCAATCTGGTTAGGACAGAAACACGTATCAAAGGTGTTGATTTTATTTACGTGCTGTGTATGGAAAATGAACACTAAGCTTGCCTGATAGTCTGGATTCTAGTTCGTACATCAGTTTGTATAAGCTAGGTTCATAAGAAAAAGGCAATTATACAAAATCTACGTAGATTCCACTTTGGGCTGTATAGAATTTTACTCTATTTTGGAGTGGAGGGATAAGGTAGCCAGTGTTATTTCAAGACATCATCATCATCAAGAGTCATCATCATCTATATTCGTCGCACTGCCGGGCACAAGCCTTCCTATATGGAAGTAACGAGGGGTTTTGGGCCATTACACTGTCACGCTGGCCCAATGACAGTTAGTGGCTGAAACCAGTTAATTAGACCAACGGCTTAACGAGCCTTCCGATACGCGGAGGGCTCTAGATAATAAATTTTGGTTGACCCATCCAGAGACCAACCATGGCGCTAGTTGCTTTGATTTCAGGACATAAGAGGTGTTAACATCTTCTGCCTCCAAAATTACAATTGTCCAGTGAAATTAAATATTTTTCTTCATGCTACCACGATAATTACAGTTGACACTTACCATCTGGTTTAGCACCCGCTTGTCTGTTCAACATTAAAAACCCTATAGATTCAAGAGAACTCTTTATGCTTTCAGTATGAGACCACTCCTTGCGTCTAAAAATAACGTTTCCTTCAATATAAAACCACAAAAGTATTTTTGGTACATTTGCGTTCAAAAACTATATATATACATTTTTATAAAGGAATATTCCCGTAAGGATATAGGCCATTTTTGATCCGACCAGATTGACATCCCCTTATTATAGACACGTCATGTTTTTCTATTGGTTTTCATATGTATCCGTACTATAAATTATCTACTATCAACTAATACAAAATACTTCATTTGAAACTAATTACCTCATTCATCGTAAAGTGCCTTCAAAAGATACATGATTCGGAAATCGAATACATCAAAATTATAAGCTATGTCAAAAACATCATCGTTACGTTCGGCTGTATACCTATATCATGTAATTGCGTTTAACTCTAATAAAACATACTCGAAGGTGCTGGAAAAATCACCTTTGGACGTAGAGCAAAATGCGGAGTCATCGGCGCGGGCGCATCGAGCCGAAGCTTTGATGCTCGCCGCTTCGACACCGGCCGATAGCCGACAAAACGACAACCGCACGGGCGAATTGGGGTAAGTTAAGAGATATGAGATGTATGATTGGGTGTAATCCAGACCAGGAATGTGGATATATATGGCTAGGACTCTACTACTTTACCATTAGCAATCTTGTAAACTCTTACGGCTGATTACCATAGGGCGATATTGAGTCATTTGCTGTTCTTTTTATATAAAAATAATCTTAATAACGATGCCAATACTAAATCAAAATTCAAATCAGTATTTATGACAAGAGTAATAAAATTTCTAAGTCGAGTAGTCACAGGTCTTGTCTTCTAAGCCCAGTCTTCCAACTTCAAGTCCCGGCACACATACATAAACCCCGTTTGTATTGTAGATATAATCATATGTTTACAAGTTATTGTATTTTAATTATTACAACGAATAGATTATATCAAATCCATTTAAATGTATTTACTGTTATTATTTAATAATTGTCATAAGGGATAGATTATCGATGTGATTTTATGAATATAATCTTTAAATCACAGAAAATTCTGCTGTTAAATAAATTTTACAAGATTTGATTTTTATTGTATCTAAATCATTACGTTAGATAAGATTAAAATAGTTTTTTGTTGTTATGATTTTCGTGCCAGAAGTTTCCGATGAGTTCAACACTCGCGACCTCTCTTCCTTTGAGCTGTTCCTTAAAAAAAGATGCAGGCGTTTCCTCCGACACTTGTGAGATGAAGGTGTAAATTGAGCGCTAAGATGAGTAAGCTCGCCGATAAACAACTACACGAGTACAGCAATTGATTGGTATCCTCTGTCATTTAATGCCTTAGAATATTGTCATTTCATTAAAGAAGTATGTATACAATGTGACATTGCATTGACACACGATGAGTTAAATTTATTTTTTATTGTCTTTTAAGAACAGTTCAAATATTCTTGTCGGTGTCTTAAATTGTTGGTTTACCTTCTTAGGATTCTTGACTGAACTTAAATAACATTAACCGCCTCAAAACTGTTAAAAACAAAAATATATTAATACAAATGTCTCGACACAGCGGCGACGTTTCAAACCATTCCAAGTAACAATTTAACAACACATTTTCATTGCTGTCATGACCTTCAGTCAAGTGTGGCTTGTTTTCTTCAAATCCTCACAAACAACACGTTTCATGGCATGAAGTGCCTGCGTCAGTTGCACCGTGACTAATTCAATTCAATTCTTTATTTTGCGTTCTATAGTTACATAATATGTAGAGCTTAAGAATGTTCTTGTCACTATGGACCTGAACCCTGTCGTGCACAACTAATTTTAAGATAACCTGGAGGAAGATAGATTACAAAAGGTGAAAATACTACTAGGTAGGTTTAAGTGTTTTTATTTTGTATTTTGATCAAATTTAAACCTAAAAATCATTCATTATTGGGTATATAATATTATATTCATTTAAAATATTAATTATTATGCAATTATTTAGATTCCTAAGTTAGTGTGCTTTTAAATCAGAAATAGATTATATAGGATTTTTTATTTACAAATCGGTATGCTCTTCACAGGCTGTTCGTTAGACATAGTCAACTACTTCGTTGCCTATCAATATGCGAGTGAGTACTTCGATTCTTTACAATATTAAAAGCCAGAACGTGTATCAATAACCTTATGTTCTTGAAATTTCTCTAGCAAGAATTAAATATACAAGTATATTAAGTTCTCAAACAATCAATTAATATGTACCATATTTTTATAATGAATGATTCAATATTTATCAGATTTTTAATAAAAAACAAGCATTTTAAATTTGTTGCTATATATATTCGGCATGCTATATGAAAAGTTACTAATGCAAAAGTTAGTATTACTTCTAAACGGTAGATTTGATGTGTCAGTTGACGATGCAATGCTAAGCAAGGTTTTTGTAGCTATAATCTTATCAAGAATCGGTATTTACGATGATTGATTATTATTTCACAAAATCTCACAATACTGAAAAGCCAAGCACGTTCGTATTATTGGTTTCCGTAAAATAAATCTGTTTTTTTTTCAACAAATGATCTTGCTGGAATACAGCGTTGTTGAATCATTTATTCGTTACAGAAAGTGAATCGAAACACTTGTTCCAATATTGGCACATGGTCGGTTACAGTCAGGTTCTGTGCGTTCAACGGTAGTCATAGAGATAGGTAGGTAGAGACTCATTAAAGTAATAAGTAATAACATTATGGCCATATGAAGAATAATATTTTATTACGCAGTTTTAATATCAAAGCAATTCTAAAATATTGTGATTTTTACCTTCAAAATATTGCTGTCTTCATAAAATAACAGATTTAAAATTAATACATAGATTCCCGACTCTATTTTACTTCAGAGTTCATACAAACGTATGAAAAATAAACATTTTCTTCTTTCTTACGTTGTGAAGTCGTCGTGACATCACCTTCTTTGGACATAAAGTATAATAAAATTAAACTTTTAATAGTCTTATTAAAACTCTTTATGAGTTGTTATCTATACAAACACTTTTCTTTTGTTTTTGCTTAGTCTTAGCTTGGCTTGCTTGAGATAATTTTGTTTTTCAGCATAGCTATAAAAATGCATGGAACGTGAAGTCTACTAAAGCGCGAATATTCGTCATGTCTCGCGCATTGCGAATAATGTACTGACGTGACGTCCTGCGCAAATAAAATAATTTAATTCAATATAAGAAATATGTTCAAAACTTCTACCAGTAACTAAATACATAGATTTATATGAACTGTTACTTACTATCTAAGAAAAATATGCAGAAGAATTCCCAGGCAGAATTTGGAAGAACTCTATTAATTTATAATGTATAATATATATATATATATATATATATATATATATATATATATATATATATATATATATATATATGTATAATTGTATTTAGGATCTTTAAAGTAAGTGACTAATATTTATTTATTTCATAACTTCAATTAATGAATATCCTTCAAATCATTAGTATTCATTAAATTAAAGATTAAAAATACAAGAAGAAATTCATAAGAGAAGAAGTTGAAGCGTAAACTTGAATTCTCAGAGGAAATCTCTGAGAATTAAAGTTTCAAGGTTTCAATAAATACTCATCTCAGATGACCGTTTATATGCTAGTTTATGCATTTTTTAAAATATTTCAAAATATTATTGAATTTTAAAAGTTTTACAAAATAGGACTGGATAAAATATTACTTTTTTTATGAAAATAGTAGATAGATAATCTACTTGACCCGATGAATTGCTTCGGCAAAACCCACATCACCCCCGCGTAGGGCAATGGAGTTACCTGGGAGTTTAGTGGGTATTACCAGTGCCACTTTGGTGAGCCCCACACACGCCCGTTGCTTAGCCATTGGCGGAGAGGTCCATAAACCGATTTCTCCTCAAAAAAAGGGTAGATAAATGTACTTTTAGCATATTTACTTTCTGTTTATTAATTGCTTATCTACAGTTGATTAGTTATTGTACTTACTTATTAGAGAAAACATCTCAATTTTGTGTATGCTTAACAAATGCAACATGAACTGTGGTCAGTTGCGATAACCCACCGCAATTCAATTCACGAAAACTCTTCACGTGTCTGCTCTACTAAATAAGTTCATTATATTTCAATGATTGTACACTTGGTTTTATAGTAAATTACATTACATAAATTAGCAGATTCATTGGCGCCTTTTTTGTTCAGCTATGAAAAGGTTGACGGCCCACTATTGTATATTCCTTATCGTATTCTATTGTCAAATTATCAATGAAAAGAATTTACAAGTGAAACTGAATCATTGTATTTTAAAATTGTAAAAATATGTTACTATTATATTGATAAAATATATTATGAATATCATTTATACTATTTTTATCACATTTTGTGTTAAAAATATGTTTTCTATCATATTGTGTCCATAATGTAATGTGCGAATATTTGATAAGTTTAATTGATATATTTTAATGTCTTTGATATTATTTATTTTCATAATAATTTAGTAAATATAAATGGATTGACAGTGTAATGTCATTTAGCGAATTAAATAGGCCTTTGACCGTCATTTGTTAAAATTATGACTACACGTGAATTTTTTTATGGATGGACCGATTAGTTTATTATGATTTAACATACAATAGAAATACATTACATATTCATTTATCTGCTATAAATTTGCACAATATAGTACTTTAAAAAAGTAGGTAAATATGTTGTACTATTGCATCTTTTCAAGACATCGTGAATTATTAAATAATTTAATCTTACATGTTATATAAAATCTACCTATGAATCATTAAATTTCTAATAAATACATACATAATCAACAATATCAGTTTTGTAAACACAAAATACTTAAACAAAACTGTTAAATTCTAAAAATTAAGATATCAATAACAATAATCCCATAGGTATCTATAATTACGTCATACGTCAGTTACATTTACCAGTTTAGGGCATTTTGAAATTATTAAAATTATCATTTAAATACTCTTTAATAATAAGACTTTATCAAAAGTACTTTCTGTAACTCTTTCTCAGATCTACTGATCTGAATGGCTTTAATAGTGTGGTACAGCGGCTATAAATGGAGAGTGGTTATAATTTTTTATTTATATGTAATATATACCATTTTTATATATTTCCATATTAGGGAAAACAGAACAGAGAAAGTTAATCTCATGTATATCCCTAAGGTAATTATTATAACAAGGCAAAGCTGATTTTCAGCTATCATACATATGTGATGCCGCCACAGCACCGCACTGTTAGAAAACTATAGTATACGTTAGAAACTTTATAGTTTCATTAAGGGCCTATAATTAAACGTACCATTTGCCGGGTACAGAGCCTTGTGGAGTCCGTGCTTTAGAAGGATGCTCATTAAGTAAACTTTAAAAAACAAATTTTTATTTACCGTCTAGTAAACAACTAAAGCTAAAGTTTATTTGTTTTCGAAATCGAAACCAGTTCGCTTGAACCCCTGTGCGTTTGAGTCCTATGTAACTGATATAAAATTACTTATCTGAGCCAAGCCGTAATTGGTTCGACTATAAAGTTAGTCACGTTAAGAGATTTTAGATTCGAAGTACGTCGGTATTTTTACACTTAGTACCTTACAAGCTCGCCGGAGTTTAAGTCCGTCAGTTAGATACAGATTTACGTAAAAATTGAATTTGAATAAATATAATATACTTGGTACGTCTTATTTTTTCCAGTCATTACATTTAAATAGGGTAGGTGTGTATTAAACAGAAGCTTACGGTTGTGCTAAGTTTCCAAGTGATAAATGGAACTAACAAAAATTATTTACCTAGTTGTAAGCTACACCTCAGGTAAGTGGGTTCGCGATCCTTGCTTTGGTACTTTGGGTAATCTGCAAAAAATATCGAACCTAATCCTTTCCGGTGCGGGCAGCGGCAGACTTTGTGACGCCGCGAGCGCAGCACATGAAATTGGTAATATGCTGGCGGCACTGTAAAGTAGTTCAGATGGCATTAGGGTTGTCGACTTTTACTTCTTTAAAGAATATAGAATAAAAAACCACAATATATTTTAAAGCCTAGCTTTTAAATTATAAGGTGTTAAGATGAAGCATACGAGAGCCAAAAATTTCTTGATTTTTTTTTGTGCTTTGGGAATTTAAAATTGCATTAACATATTATTTTTGAGTAGCAACAATAAACTTCTTTCTTTTTTGTTAAGTTAATACGAATATGTACTGTGGGCCAATATTTATTGTCATAATTCAGGTTTTTTTCACCTTTAACACAATTTTTCACGTTAATTGATTAAATACTAGTAGTCTTTTTGGATGGAACAAGTTCATCTGTGAAAAGTCAGCATTTCTTTAGGTGATGAAAACCATTTTATTATTATCAACTTACATTTCTTAGTGAATGATTTGACGGTATTGTTATTATTTCTGCTATAAATATTAAAATTTTCTTAATCTTTTTTTTAATGGTTAACAGTTCTTTCTAATACAACAAAGTTCCTCGTGGCAACCCTGAAACTATTTGAAGTTATCATGTTATCTTTGCACATCGCATGTTCCGTGGAAGAGGATTACAGAGTTTGCTATTACTGCATTCTAGGAAGGTACGTCATCAGGTAGTCGGTTCAAAATTTTCTTTGTTCATCAAATTGCTATTGTTGTCACCAAACATACAAAAATAAAACTTATAACCATAACATCGGGGTCGAATTTAGCATGTGTTAAACAGGAAAGTATTTTGGTCGATATATTTTCAATTTGTGCCAATATTAACGTGGTGTTTTGAACATAAATCAGTACCGTTATCAATGAATGTTGGTAATTATGATTTTATGAATGGTTCACCCGCGAACATATTGAAGCCAACTACTAAAGGGGTGGTCTTCGTATAATATGTATCGCTACTCAAAGTCTAATAAACGCTTCATATTGAAAAAAATGAATAGTTTTATTTATTAGGTTCCCAGTTTGGTTAAATTAATTGCAGTCTAATTAATTTTTATTTTTTTATAATTTAAATTTACAAACTAATCGTCTTTGAATAATAAAAAATGCAATTAAAATTATCAACAACGAATTAAAGTTTCCTGTAATTTTAAGTTTCTAGACAGAATAAAATAATAGCTTGAAATTCTTTCATTAAAGTGATATTCAAAATTGAGTCAAGCATTTGAGTTCAATCGATATCTTACTAATTTCACAACGTTGGGCAGCAGAGAAATACCGGTATCCCGCCTCCGAGCTCCGGACGATTGTCTATTAAAATTCCGTTAAGATGTGTAATTACATTAAGAGTTGCAGCACTCGCTTCTCAAAATCAGACGTCAATCACAATACCTCAAGAGCAGCAGTGTATTATTAAACGCGTATTGGTAACTTAGTAAAAAGAAATTAAGTTCATTCAACTTTACCGCCTTGAAATTAAGATATGTTTTTCTTTGCAAACTTCACATGGTTTAGTTCATAGGAAATTAATGTTCGTCGAGCGCAAATATTGCCACTAGGAACAGTTTCAGCTCAAAAGAATTTGACATGGTCAGTACATGAATAATGATTGAGATTGCATAAAAGTAGTTAATTTGATCAAAAACTAATAATATTTATATTATTTATTGCACGAAAGAGATACATAATTTTGACTATACAAAAATAACATACGTGAACATATAGAAAAAACATAAAAAGATGGCTTTAAAATACCTTGCCTTTAAACGTAACAGAAATGGTCACCGACAAATGAGAAGAGGCACGAAGTAAAAATGATTGAACAAGTCATTTGCTACCAATAATTACTTGTGCGATAACTATTACCATCGGTAACGCGTGTTGACGTTACAGTTAAACGCACACCGCCCACTACAGAGGAGGGGAGAATAGGAAATAAAATAAAATAATAAGTTACGTAAAGGCGACCGTTTGACATGCGAATCGGGCATTAGGCGAGGAATAATTTCCCTTTTGATTTTAAGTAATTTATATGAAATTACGTGGAGAAAACTTCTGTGGGATGGTGAAGGGTGCTTTTTATGATAAATGTTCGTTTTCTATTCGATTAGACAGATAAATGTGACCGATAGAGCGGCGTTGAATGATCGATCCCATAATTACTGTTGGAATCATATCGAGGAATGCGTTATATTTGGCAGCCATTATTTATATTGATACTGTTTGTGCAGTCGTTAATAACATTTAATACCTACTTTCGAAAATTTGACGTCATAGTCACGAAGCTAACTAACGTAACGTCAAGGTTTGACAAAAAAGCAGCAAAAAAAATAAAACATACAATCACCAATTTATGAACTTTGAATTTTAACCGCCTCTGTCTAGTGGTTGAGATCAGCAGGTGCGGGGTTCAATTCTCAGAGAGGACAGAAATTTTCTGCTCGGTTTAGTTGTAGGGCTTTTTCTAAGTTTGCCTGGCAAGCTGAAACCATCTTACCTAAGTCTGCCGTCAAAACAATAATGTTAACAGCATTGTTGTGTTCCGGCTGTTAGAGGTAAGATAGCCAGTTCTTCTGTGGTTGGACAATACGGGTGTAGTTTGCTTCCATCTTTGGCCTTATGTTCACTTACCATCAGGTGAGATGAAGATCGACAGCTACCCATTATAAATTAGTATAAAGAATATATTTAATTATTTATAATACAACAATGGTAAGGATTAATTCTACCACTACTGTACTAACTACTGTACATAGGTTTAGTTTTAGGTATTTTATTGAGACACAAAAAATGTCTTATTATTAAAATTACCACACTATAACTATTCCTTAACTTAAAGTATTAAACAACTCGCTCACTCAATTTGCCCCTCATTAACGAAACAAAAAGCGAGACGGTATCGCTAATAATTTCATTATTCGCGCCCCACTATTTGGTCGTTATCGCCCGATCGTTGCCGGGCCCATCATGGAAACTATGACCAACATATAATTTTCTTATGCAAATACATTTCCTTTTACATGTTTGAAGTGACTTTAATGGCGTTGCAATTCTTTTGATAGAAATTAATCGTTTTAGTTCTTTCCATAAATACTTTTTATTTATGTAGTCTGAAAATGAAGATCTAGACGTTTTAAAGTTTTTAATGATGAAATAGCCTTTCTAATATCTATTGTAGCCTTGTATAGTTAAGTCAATGTTAAAACTCTTGTGTTCCAATTTAAAATGACTTTGGAACGAACCGGAAAATCATTGTATTTACTTAAAAGTAAGCAATTGTTATTAGTAAGATCCTAATTGTATACTCAAAGGCGAAAATGGGCAAAATTATATAATTTGTTATCAGTACATTAACGTTATAATTAATACTGGGTAACTAAGCTATTAAATAATAATAATAAAATCAATTTTATTAAGTATCAAAACGTCTGCAAAACTCAGATGGTTCAGTTCTCATCAAATTCAACTAACTCGACTCATATCTAATTTAATGAATTACATTATTTGTAAACTTAGATATAAGTCCCGTACTCAATTACCTTTCTTTGTCTAGGAGGAATCCGTTTCAGGTACTACTCGCCACCACTAAGTCGAGGGCGTAAGCGGGGCTCGTTTAGCACCTGATAGCGCCACTAGGAATACCCACTAAATTCTGCCAGTCGCGGGACTGATCTAGTTTCTAATTTAGCAATTCACCAGTCAGCTCCTGGGTATGCTCGCCCATTGAGGTTATCCAGAGCTAGTAAATTGTTGGGGGTTCTCAGACGTGACGGCCTGTGCAATGCGTGCGTGGGAGCTACCCATGCACTTACCACGCCGTAGCCGCTCTTACGACACAGAAAGAGGGGCAACCATCGCCCGCCTTCTTATATATGTTTAAGAAGACGGGTGGACCCGTCTACGCCTAGAGGGTCGTTTTCCCACTCCCTCTCCACTGCCTCCTTTTGCAAGAGTCGAAGAGAGAGAGAACAGTCTCGCAGAAAGACGACAGCCACCCATACCCTACTACCATAGCCCTTGAGTTAGTAGTGATAGATGGGGTGACTCAATAAGGGTGTGCTCGGCCGTGTCGTCGGGGAAGTCACAAACGCTACAGGTAGTGACCGAAAAAACCATATTCGGTCAGTACTTGCACTATGCGGTAGGAGAGGCTGCCCGATATTATGCATCGTTTTTAGGTATCTATTAAAATTATTGATGTTAAATTACCTTCGTCCTAGTAAAATCTAAAATTATCTTTATTTTCCTACTCTGGAGCACGCGCGTTCCGTCTCTACTTTACGTAAAAATACATTTGGTGACTCCTTTCGTTTTCGCACAGTCACAGCGTCAAATTCCTTAACGGAACTTGTATTCCCCCGCCTTATTAGAACCTGAGTTTCTTCATAAAAGGAACATTTTTTGGCCGGCAAGATGGAAGTGTACGAGTATATATGGACTTCTCTTACTGCTCACCATCAGACGTTATCGAGTCATTTTCTGTGCTTTCAAAAAAATTCTTTGGCTAATTTAAAGAATGGTCAAGCGTTGCTTACTTGAGTTTTTATTTCTGTAGTTCGAAATGAAAATAATCTAGTTCACTTCTAGTTTTACCAACAGTTCCTTCAGCTTAATAATAAGTATCTAAAACAAATAATGTACTTGGTCATTACTGAGAATTTTAATACTAAAGTCCCCATAATATATAATTATTCGATTATATAGAAAAAAACACTAAATGTAAGATTACTAATCATTCTGAATATAACTGATGAATTATCATCGAAATTAAAAGTATTTTAGGTGTTTTATTTTAATGTATATTTAATACTTAATTTAATACTATACTGTTATGATTTAAGTTCAGGAAGTAACACTACTAAATTAGTGTTACATATAATCCGTACAAAAGTTTTAACAAATATAACACGTCCCCTATTCCGTGGCTTAATCGCTAGTGTTGCGTGAGAAACGCGAACAGCGGTAGCGGTTCACTTTTAAGTACTTCTGCAATACCCAAATTATAATTTTCGGATCAAAAAATTCAGATAAACGCAATACACATCTATATCTTAGTAATAAGGTTGTTAATAGGTCGATTCTCATTAATATATCAGCATTATAAGTTGGCGAGTCGCAGCTAGAGCGGTGGAAATGTGCAAGGAGCATTAATCATAACAGAATTAGCTTTGGCGATCTTCTGCCGAGTGTCCGCCGAGAATTTATATCGGCGTCCGCTGTTAATTTATTTTTTATTACAAATCAAGAGTAGTGCAAATAAACTCAATTATATTACTTTATTTTTAATCTAAATAATAGAGAACAAAAAAGTAAAAGTGGCATTTTGACTCAAATTTTGATCCAACGACAACTAATTTGTTGTGTTGTATGAGCAGCTCATTGGCATGAGGAGCCAATTGCATAAATCTATGAACCTTTGTTATCTAGAGCTTTTCCGTGCTTTGGAAGGCACCACCAAGCCACAGTGGTCCAGCGTGGTGGTTCTTAACACCCAAAATCCTTATAGTCTTAACCTATGACAAAAGTATAGGCTATTGATATTATAGTATTGTATATTAAGTAACACTTAAGATGGACGCGAGAAGATTTTTATTTATGAATATTTCCCCTTTGACGGGAATGATATTATTGTAAGCTAACTACATTTGTTGTGAATACCTTATGTAAAAGTATAGTAACTTAATTCATTTTACGATTTACCAGAAAAATTACCCTTCAAACTAGAAAGTTATATTTTTGAGACTTGAAAATTTTATTGGGAAAAAAAAGAACATAAAAAAATTGTGCCAGTATTGAACTCTGCTGCGGGGCAATGCCTCAACGCTGCTGGGGATCGCATAAATACTACTTAGCTCTGATGACACATTCTAAATTTAAAAGTAAAAAACAAGGAGTTTCAAAATCAGAACGTAACTTTTAAATAATTAGAGTGTCGGACCCAGCGAGTAGCGTTACTAATGAGTGAATGAGGACTCGTTTTTCAAATAATTTTGTTTTGAAACATGCATTATAGATCCTGATGTTATTTATTCGTTGACAGCTCTTCTTATACCTCGTTTAGTTGAAATAGATTGGAGGGTCAGACCCTGTATTTAATTTTGAATGATAAACACACTGGTAGTTTTTTTACACGAATTTATGACATATTTAACTAATTATATAATCTTATAGCTCTAAGGATTCAACCTTCATTTGACATTCATTGAATACGATCAACTTAAAACTGTTCATACAATAAGGTGTTAATTGTTTATTATGATGAAGGAATTTTATTTAAGTCAGTTAAGACTTAGCAATAAAGGATTTAAAAGATTTCATGTTCATATTTATGCTTTTCGATTCCCGGTAAACGATGAACTCTTAGTTTTTGTTGATTATTATTTATTTATTTATCAATCCTATAGTAGTCAAATATAATTTGAGATGTCCAAAGAGGTATTTATTTAATGTAATCAGTGATAGGAGCTAATTATAATTATTAAATATTGGTATTTGGACAACGATCAAGTAATTTTGTATTCTTAGGTAGTCCTATGAGAAATAAATTACTTAGACCCTGTAAGTTACAAGTTAATAAGAGTCCCGAGTGGACTACTTAATTGGTTCATATAAAATCGAAGCTATAACAAATATTTAATTCCCGTTGGCCCGAGTAACTACAGTTAATTTAACTAAACGTTAAAATATAAGACTATTGTAATATGACAATATTCGATATTTCGATATACGCTGCTGTTTCAAAGCGATATCAGGTCATTAGTGTTTACTACTCCAACAAATCTTTTTCCACATACCAAGATCGATTTCACAATATCGATCAGATTGAGATCCGATTGACGTCCGATGTGGCAATCGATTTACATAGGCTACTAAAGTTTAAGTAGCGTACGGACCGACCTCGGTGCGGGATGTGACACCAAAACGTCACGGCAATTAAGGAATCGGCAAGCTCTAACCTCGCTGTCGAAGTGCAACGCGGCTGATTGGCACGCTGGGAGATACATGGATCTGGTATCGTAAGTATTGTTGACTTGTGGATATTCCAATTGGCTATAGATGCTTTTATATGACATTCATATAGTCGCAAATTATTCAAGAAAAGATACGGGTCATCGAAAGGTCTCTTTTTTCCCTAAAATAATTGAAAAGATAAAGTGGCGACTTTACACTCTTAGATGCATTTAAATCCTTAATTCTTGATAGTTCTAAATCATCAAACGGTTCGTTAACACAAGAAGGTTAAGTCATAAAATAATTTAAACTTATGTCCTTAAATAATGACCAAAAATAAATGTATTACTTAATTAATATACTACATAATTTTGACTATCAGGTCCAATACGATCTATATTGCGATTTTGCTGTTTTGTGACTTAAGTCGACTTCGCTTTGATTTAAAACTATGAATTTATAGTAGACAATTCAACATTTAATTAAATTAAAAATTATCATGGTCTTTTTAAAAATGCCAAGTTGTTTATATTAGAAAACCTCAGCGAGTTAAGTCAACAGCGCGTTAGAATGTTTAAGTTCTAAGACAGTGAAAATTAGGTGGTTATTAGGTTTGTGTCTGACCTAAAGAGATTGAGATAATTTGGACTACGTATCCAAAATTAGTGGTTAAGTATAGCCAAAGATATTATAAAGCTTTTCATGACTTTTCGAAATAGTTTTATAGGCGAGTATTATGTATTTACGTAAAAAATAAATATACTTTGACGGATGAAGGTCCCGGGATTGAATCCCGATAGGGTTAATCATTTGTATGATGAGTACGAATATTTCTTCACAATTCATGGATTATTGAGTGTTTATTTAATATATTTACTATAATATACAAGCTGTTGATGATGCTTAAGTTGTGTTAGATAATAGATGTGAATGTGACAATTATAATTAATTTATTAGTATTGTTATTTAATAACAAAAATACCTTAAAAATTTAATATCGCTGACAAGATGCCATATCCATATCGACTACACTTCACGTACTCTGCCATCTCTTTAATTCTCTACAAGCAACATTTATCATATTCGAAGCGCGTTCGACGTCTCCCACTGACGTTTTCTCTTCGTGGTTGACAGCTTCAGAATCACGAGGACTTTATTTCGGTATTCCAGTTAGACTTATATCGGCAACTGCTACGAATGCTTTCGCTTTGAAGCAGTAGACTTTACAGAAAAATTAATGGTAAGTAAAATGAAATCGTACAATGGATGGATAGAACAGTCGAGCTCTTTGGATTGGGAAAACAAAGCCATAAGATAACCATAGTTGATCCTTAGATAGATCAGAGCACTTCCTTAATTCTAAAGGCATGTTCAGTCGTTGATTACGGTAATTGTTTTCATCGACCAATCCGCATTGGGTTAGCGTGGAGGTATTACAGCCTTACGGATTTGGAAACGCATACCTATGATTTTTTCTAACGCCCTGAATATTAATTATTTATTGCATCATCGTTATTGTTATTAATTAATTTAAATCATAACAATTATTCACCGGTGCAAATTAACTATTTTATTTAGAACTTTATTTCACGTACGGAATCACGTAGCACACAAAAAAGCATATAGTTTTTATATTGCGAACAATGTTTGTACAATGCCTTATCGCTGAGGGCGATCTCTTCCAGGCAACCTATGTAGGATGTACTAGATATATTAAAAAATATTCTAAACCAAAAAAATCACACGAAAAATAAAAAATACATATTTGTGTGTCTGTGACTTCCAAGCAAACTTATTTTTTCTTCTGTCTTGAAGTCGGTGCTTTACTTTCTGTTATTTGTAAACACAAGAATTCATAATATTTTTGTTTACTTTTCAGTGCATTTTTATGTTTTAGAATATTTTTGTTTGATGATTTTATCTGTATCTGTAGTTCAATTTCATCAAAACACCACTAAACTAGAAAGGGACCTTGAATTAGTACTTCCAAAACTGCCTATAGAGATTTTTTGTTCATTTATACATCGACAAACAATAAAAGAGAACATCATCAATGCAGTCAAAGTCAATTAAATTAGTCAAAGTAGGAACAACGCAAAAACTACTCGTTCGATTTCGCTCAAATTAATAGGACATGACAAACACCAGCTTTCCGATATGAAAATAATCATCAAAATCGGAACACCATGTAAAAAGTTATGAGGTAACACGCATAAAACATTCTTTGAAGTCGGTTCAGAAGAGAGTAAGACAAAGAAGGATGATATAGAGGGTTAAATACTTGGTGTCTTATTTCAATCAATTCTAGTTCTCATTCAGTGTACAAAGGTTTGATTTTACATCGATACCGGCAAATAGTTACGACTATTTGCCGGTATCGATGTAAAATCAAACCTTCCACCAAAAAAATGTAAAATCAACGACTCTATTGCCAAAGGAAAAAAGTTTTGATTGACAGTTTGTAGTTGACATACAAGCTTTGCTCGTTTTAGCGACTTTTAACGGCAAGTACTTTTAATAAACACTGATGTGATTTGTGGCGTTTGATTATGATCATCACAATCATATTTCTTGTTAACTTTATTAACATTGGCATTTTTTAGTACCTACTACTTTAAGTCGTTATAATAAGGGTGATTTTTCAACGACTGTCTTACGATTTATGTACCGTATATAAGTTTGCGCATACAGGGTATTAACTTCCTTGTGTAAATTTATTATTGGTTTTTTTCCTAAATAATTACTTAAATCAATGCTCGTACAAAATATTGATCAAGAATTTTGCTTTTGAAATAAAGTATAGTCGTAATCAACAACTTATATACATCTCACAGCTTGGTAAACATATGCCCTCCAACATGGCAGAGACTCATGAGGCGTTTGGGAATAGTTATCGAAGTCTGCATTTTCAAAGTGCATTTGTAGAAAAAACCAATATAATATTTTAATCGCACACTACGTTTGTTTTCAAGTACCTAATGTTTATTTTCAACATCATTTTGTCGCGAGACTCTTCACACTCTCGTAAATATTTAGATACCACTAATTATTGACAGAATTCTTGCGTACTTAACACCTATTCCGTGACCACTGGAGATATTTTTGTTATTCGTAAAACAAAACAGCATGTTTATTTGAAATTCTCATTTTATACGTGTTGTATAATCTGTGCTAATAGGACTAAATGAAGCACAAAATGTACCTACGCGCCTGCTTGAAATATACTGTTAATAACATTCATTTTGATGACAAAAACAATTTTTAGAAAGTAGGTATTAGAAGTTTTGGTATGATGTTATTTTTACTATCAAATGAAATCTTTGAACAACAACGCTCTTGTGTATGCCATTTGAAAACTGTGCTTTGATTCTGTTTAATAAGTAAAGAGTTCATGTAGATACTATTCACATCAGAATTTTTTGAGATATCTTAGTAATATAAAATCCATATCATCAATAGCATAGAAAAAAATATCATGGTGTAGTCTGATAACAGAATAGTAGTAACGTATCACGTTTTAAAAGTTAGCCAAATCTAAAAATTTAGGAAGATGATAGGAGATTAAGACTATAGAAGATACACACGATAGTGCTTACAATAGATAAAAAAGTAATCTATCTATCGTAAGCTATTGAATTTGAATATATCACTGGGAATATTTTCATGGTGAAAAATGTTACGCGAAGCCAATCATTGAAGGGACTTGTTGGCCAAGAAAACTATATGATATGACTACTGTGCAATAGACTAAAGTATCGACTAAATGCTAAGAATCAATGGAAATTTTGCACCGTGCACTTAAAATTATAACATATTTTATCCCAGCAAGACTGATAAACTACTATCTTTTGTATATTGAAGATCTACAGTTATACTATAGGTAACTTTTGATATGCAGCTGGGCTAAGACAAAGCAGATTGGAAATAATTTTGAGAGTTGAAAAAATATTTCTTTTTTCAAGCAAGTTGTGGTTACTTTAGCGAAATTGTTCTTGGGACGTATCTAATCGAGCAGTAAACCTGGTTAATATAATTTTTCCAAATTACTATCATAAAAACGTAATTGGGTAGTGGACGTTTTTTTAGTTTGAACTATTCGAAGAACGACAACTAAAAAAGTGGAAACTAGCGGTCAGTTTAAGGACCCTGATCCGTTTTTCTAGCGCTTAATAATGCGGTTATAGTAATAAAAGCCTACAGAAATAATTTTATACTGATTAATAAATAAATG
This sequence comes from Acentria ephemerella, assembly GCA_943193645.1. Classification (NCBI taxonomy): domain Eukaryota; kingdom Metazoa; phylum Arthropoda; class Insecta; order Lepidoptera; family Crambidae; genus Acentria; species Acentria ephemerella. The sequence goes on along the minus strand of OW971875.1, from coordinate 4,067,489 downwards.
ACAAAGAAGCGACACTTTGGCATTGAATCTATAACATTAGATTTAAGATTTCGTATCGTGCAGTTCTCTAGTCAATTATAAAAAATATTTTGTTTTCTTTATTAAGGTTTTTTAGGATTATTAAGTAATTCTAGTTTCAAAAAAAAGTAGACGGTTTATATATGTAGCCCATCTCATGACGGCTTAGGAGAAAACTCACCTTTTTTTCGAGGAGGAATCCGTTTAAGTAGCTACTAGCCAGCAGGCCTGTGTAGGGCACACCCAGTGCATCATCAGAGTAGCACTGGGAATACCCAGTAAAACTCCCCGGTATTGCCCTTCATGGGGGCGACCTGTGTTCTTCCGAAGCTATTCAGGTGAGGATAAAACTCACCTAGTGTAAAACACGCCATAGGTATTTATTTTTGGTTACAGTAGTAATTTAATCTATTTAAATCATTTAATTTAGTGACCTTATAGACATTATGACCTTACCACATTTTATTTAGTTAGGTTAGCTGAACAGAAAAGTGTAACGAGTTTCCCCGTAATAGGCACCATTTCCAGTTAGACAATATTGACAGTTATCTTTATATAACCATTAGGGATGTTGACTAGAAGTAAGAAATATGTTTCTCAAATTTTTTTTTCAACACATGAGGTATTCTAAACCAAATAAGCCTTGCAAAGGAAATTTTTTCTTGTATTATCTTCAATCTATGGGCTTCAAATACAATTCAAAAATGTTCGGAAAAAAAATTGCATTAACAGTTACTTACGTAACAATTTTATTAGAAACAAATTTACGTAAACGCATAAATAACAAAGATGAGTTTAAAATTTTGCCCATACATTTGTTGGCCATTTCCTCGAGTGACATCACAAGCAATGAACTTCATAGATTCTCCTCAAATATATAGGCAAAGAAAATGATTATTTGCTGATAAACTATTGCTTCTGTTATTGTTAATTATTTATTATTGTTAATAGTACTGATATTTATTTATTTCTCACCACAAAACTGTATTTTACAATTTAGTATATTGAACAAGTAATTCTTTTGTAGAGACTGGTTCCCGCACTATGTTAACCTGTGCTACAGTCACCAGGTGCTACGTCATATACTATTATTTATGAAACAAAAAATGAGTGAAATTTCCAGATATTTAGATTTTTCTTACAGTAAAGATTGCCCTGTCGTGTTAAATATGTCGAAGTTACCCAATGTCCTTCGCGTCTTCAGCTTTCTTACTAGTTAGTGGTCACGGCGCGCGTGCGCTGCTCACTTTTTGCCGACCGCTGGGCGCAGACGCGGGCGCGGGCCAGATATTGAAATAATTGCTTTTTCAACGGCACGCCGTGCAAATGACATTCGAGATGGAGGTCGATTTTTTATTTGTAAGTAAGTACGAGTAGAAAAATTATTTATGTTGAAATATTAGTGGTAAAGTTTATGATTTAGATTGATTTCTTTACAGTTTACAAATAGAATATGGTATTACATAGGCAGATATATAGATATAAATTCATTAATTTGCACATAAGCACGCAAAGATGATACAAAAACACTGTGAGAAGAAAACAAAGGGGTGGTACCTATAGTAGTTATTTATAAAACATTTCCCGTTTCGAACTTTTATAATATACATGACAAAATGATGATAAATAATTATGTCATCATTTATAAGCAGTAAAACTACATATTAATATATTATTTGGCATGGATATGCAGTTAAACAGCACTCATTTTTTTTGGAGCCTAATATTAGCTTATTTACTTTTAATTTATTAGCTGTTAGGGACCACAGGCTAACCTACATAGGAAAAAACATGACGACATGTAGGTTATTACACCACCATGCAAGCCATACAAGTTTATGGGTGAAATCAGTTGTTAACTATTGTAACTAGACTAAATTTTTTAGATTTTAGAATCTTTATTCGAAGAGTTTTTATGAAATGCCGAAAAATAACCAATAGAATATAAAAACCAATATCAGAATCAAAAACTGTTTTCGTTTGAAAATATAACGACACTCTAAGTTCTAAAATTAAGTCATGAGATAGATACCTACTTATCAATGTACCTATATATGTAGTTATACCTACGTAGTTATGGGATAGGTAGCTACGTATGAACTCATCATAATGTTGCCATCTACAAAATATACTATCAATAAAAATAGGACGTTTTATATGGTTATCTAATATGGTTGTGTTTAACAAAAAACTTCCATTTCAATATCACTATGTTAGGCATTTATTTTATAAATTATATTATAGCTTAAAATTTTCCTGATGATGTTGTTTAAATATTTATCAAATAATAAAATGATTAGCGACGTTCCGATACACACAAGCTGAAAATGTGGACAGTTTAATGAGTGAATCCAGTGGCGTAGTGTTAAAACCTCAAATTGTTGTGTGAACTTTCACAGTCATCGGGCATCTCAGTTTTATAGCTAAGTAAAACCAAGCGCGTTGGAGACTTTTTTGTGTGTACAGCCGAAGTGTGATCGTTTTTGGATAGGGATGTAAGAGTACAATATTATCGGTAAAAATTTAAGAAAGTATAGTGAAAAGAAATTTGAAGGTATTCTTACAAACCAATCATAATAACCTTGACGGCCATCTGGTCGAGTAGCATCTTACTTTGAGGTCTCAGGTTTGAATCCCGGCGCGGGAAAATATTTGAATGATGACTATGAATGTTACTTATTTTTGGATGTTTGTATGTTAGTATATTTCTGGTATTCAGATACATATTAGTATTATTCTCTGTTATCTAGTATCCGTAACACAAGATCATACTTCATACTTAATAGTTTATTAACTCATATTATTATATTAACTTCACCTTTGTCTTGTTACTATTAATTCTAAATTCAGTTCAGTTGTAATCGATTTATCAATAATAAACACATCACTATTTTTGATGTAGTATCGACTTTTCTCTTTGTACGTTGGCACGTGCTAGCATTTTTTAGAGCTTGTGATGTGGAAGATGTTGTGTGAAATAAATTCTACGGTGTTGTAATGAAAGTGCGATGATCTCTAGTAAGCATTAACAGGATTGACCTCTATCTTTTAGTAAAGTCAAGAATTTTTAAGTTCTGTTCGAATTATATCCGTTATAGAAAAGAAAATTTTACCTAATAAAATATGAATTTACAAAAAATATTGTTTTAATTAATACTCAGACAGTGGATGAATTCGTCGCATTCTAGTCATTTATTTTTTGTCCCCTAGCAAAATCTCTGATGATATCGTTCTATGAAAATTCAAATACACTGCATTCAAAACTAGTAAAAGGCTGCTAGTGAAAATTGAATAAACTGGGGCTCCGGAGCAGAATTACTCTGAGATGGTTTCATGGTTACTCTTGCGTTATAGGCAATGAAAAGGCATATGAATTAGCGAGATCTAGGGCTCAACGAGAACAGATGGGCTTAGAATTATTAATGTGTCGAATGCCAAAGAAACAGGCCATGCACTTTCTGAAAATAAAACTCTTGTAAGAAACTTTCAAATAGTGGCTAAAATCGCCGAGTTTGATACACCCTAAGATTCTACTAAGGGTACTAGGCAAATGCACCGAAAAGCTCATAAAGCATAAGCAACGTCGGTTCACTGGTTAGAACTTTGAGATATGAGATTCAGCGATTCTTATATTTGTAGGTACTGTGAACAAGAGTGGGAGACCCCAATGGCCTTCCTATGTAACTGTCGACGTCTTATCGGTTGACATTTGATTTGATTGACTTCAGTTATTGACAGATAATTTGCTACTAGTGAACACTCGAAGAATACATTATTTCCCGACGTAAAATTATTTTTTTTAGCACACTTAACATGACGAAAAATTTTTATGAAGTTTGAAATCCGCATTTAGCGCGTATACGATTGTTTTGTGTCATCGGCTCCGGAACGCATCGCAGTCGTCCGCTTCAACCCTCTGCGGCGCGTCCAATCGGCGAGACATTCTCAAGACAAAAGAGGACCGTTTGTCACGCACTGTAAATATTTTGGACGAACACGGGCCTCGTGAACCCCGTAGTTTTATGGCCTTTCACGCTGGCATATTGTCTTCGGCTCTTGATTAGGCATGCCCAGGCTTGCCATGAAAAAATTAAGTGCCTTTAGGAGGTTTGCCTTTTGTTTGAAACAGTTTTTTTAATTTGACAAATCAATTTGTTGAAATGTGCCCGGGTTTGTTGAAACGATGCTTAATTTATAGATTTATAACTTTTTCTCATAATGTAATATTTTTATTATTATTAAATCGTGCCTTTTTGTGTACTTAAGCTCCAAAATTAATTTCTCATTTGTATAAGGTTAGGCCAAAGGCAAAATCTGAATTAATGAAGATAATGACATAATCTGTTTAGTATAGGTAAAGTATTATTATTAATTTTTTATATACAAACTTTATTTACACTTAAAAAATGCTTTCGCGTAATGCTGCGAATATAGTTACAATAAACACAATTTTGATTTTAGAAGTGGTATTGAAACCTACTTTTTCAGGCTCATGGGTATAAGAAGCGCTTTGGGTGCCGGAAAACCTGTTCGCATTGTCTCCAGCCAGTTGCTCAGTCAGTCGTGTTCGTTTGCTCAAAAAACCGCTCCGGTTCTGTTCTGGTGCGCAATGTGGGCCGACGTCAAGGCTGCGCCAACCTCGACGTTTGTGGAGCGTGACGGCGACGTGTCGGCACCCAACACGTGACGTCATCACCATTCCCCGGCAGATAGCCACAGACGATAAGATGGTAGTCACGGAGGAGTTGATTACGGTGATGCGAGATGACTTGGTAATGAGCGTGTATATCAGCCACTCGCGGCGTAATAAGTAGCTTACTACGAACTTAACACAATAGATGTAATTTAGGATTACATAGTAACATATCACTTATACTACTCCGATTGGTGGTTTATTTTGTACATAAATGGATAATTTATGTATGAGATGAATCGTGAACGTATCTTTGGAGACAAACGAGTGATAAACTGCATTTGGGCCAATATCGAATGGTTAGGGTTACCTAATAACCACTTAAAATGTAAGAAATTATGTGTATTTGATTAAAAACATCGAAAAAATGTTTGGGCAAGCCTGTTTTTGTTTTTTCATTACTTATAAATATTAATGCGAAACTTAGGTGTTACATTTTAATCTCAATTAGTCTGGAAATTAATGAAATATCCGCATTCCTATCATTTCTATTATGGGCCGGATATAAGTTAACAAGTAAATCAAAACACCTGAAAAAACCCGTTTGTTTGTTGCACAGATTGAAAGGTCGATTAAATCCGCATACCATGTGTTCCGGACAATACATTCGGACCGTAATGAAACTGTATCTGAAATTTACTTTCAGATCAAAAGGAGGCGTTCGAGAACTCGTGATTCGTGTAATGATTTTCCACGACCGAGTATAGTATGTAAAAATAAGCGAGTGAGCGATCTCGGCGCGTGCAAAAAGCCCATTGCTCCCGCATCATTATGGAATTAAAGGCAAACAGGTGTGAAATTAAGCTTACTTTTTGTTGGGCTAATAGATTGCGCCGCACTTTTCCGTCCCGAGGCGGGCCACTTACGTAATGGGGGTATTAAAGACATACAAATCACCTAAACGTCCCGCTTAAAACGCTATAATTTCGCACTAAACAGAATGATTTGGGTGTTTCATCTCGTTATAAATTTTCACTTTTGTTTTTTCCAGCACCAATTACAGGCGGCTCACCGCCGACAAAGAGGTTTTTTGTGATGTTTCGTACGGCTGATTGATAGGCGATTATTTTTGGGTTTGATCAGGAGATGCTTCCGTGTTGTTTTGTTAAGCGATGGCTTTGCTTCTTACGGTTCGTTGTTCTTATAATTTCGTATTGTTCTTCTCAGTATTTTATCACCGTAAAATGAATTTGACTTGCTGCGCTAATCGTTTGCCGCTGATCTAATAAACTTTGAAAGTAAGTAGGTTGATTGTTTTAATACTACAACATTTTAGCATTATTTTTAAGTCTTGAACAAATTATTAATTTTGAATTCATATTGAACAAAATTTTAAATTAAATGTGAATTCACGAAGTTTTATCAGTATTTTATACTTTGAAATAATCCTTTACATCGTCTATTATTTTGACTTATTATATTACTAAGTAAAAAGTAAATACATTACTTTCCTTACACTAATTTTTACTAAATTCTACACTTTTTTACAACCAACTATTATTATCTCCTTATATAAGGGACCACTTAAAAAGTTATAGCCAGAACACAAATCTGAGTCATCGTTATCGGAATACCGTTAACTTTATCGTAAGTTTTCACGATAGCATCATCCGAGTTTTCTAAAACAAATGTATCAATAATTTTAGATCTGTGGCTTTCTACGTGCCATTTCTAACCACAGCCAAATAGGACATTCCTCGACGCTGCCATTTATGTCGCAACGAAGGACCGAGCTTTTGCAACTATTTTACGGTGTTGCAGAGTTTAAAGCAAGACGAATCCACTCTTGGCTGTTTGCTAACCGTTTGACCCGGCTCCGTCTGCGCCCACTAACCTACTGGTCGATAAGAAACTCCTAGGCGACGCTCGATTTTGATGCCTATTCTATGAGTATTAAAGCGCAATGTCCTACTACAAAGACTATTCATCTTATTGATGTAATGATGTGTCGGTATCAACTGTTTATTTACTGCCAGCTTGCACGTTCTCTAGAGTTTTTGTGTCAAATCAATAATGTGTCTTATGTCTAAACGGATAGAATAAAATATACTTGAAAATTGTTTTAGAGTTGAGGCGTTTGGTTTCAGTGTATATTTCGTCGTATGACTAGCAGAAGACTCTTCAGGAATACCGTTGCTGGAACCGTTCAATACATGAATTTGGTAACAATCGGCAGCTGTTCCGTGCACGTGGTGGATGTACTTCATAAATAACATTGGCTAAGTAGGTATTAATAATATAGTTCAAATTCGAAATCAACTTAATTTAATGCTTGTCACGTTGATATACGGTGGTAAGTCTCAACTAGGTTTGAGTAAACTTAGTTGCCTTAACGCCCTGTACGGGGATTACAATTTAAGAAGACTAACTAAGTTATATTATCATTTAGGTATTGAAATAAGTATTTTTCAATTAGAAATATCCATTTCAACATTTTTTGTTTTTTTTGAAAGACGGAGTATTTATTTAATTATATGTTGAAATGAGAAACGTTTTCAAAATATTATTGTTATTGTATAGTTTTTATATCTAAGATGATTATTTTGAATTAGTAGTACGAATCATGACATTATCAGGATATTTTCATTCTTGATTTAAAATAAACTTTATAAGTTTCTGGTGGAATATGAGAATAAAATAATTATTGATAAATCATAATATGAAAATATAACCTGTTTGTTTGCGTTTTATTGAAAAAAGGATCACTGGAGTCAGTTTAAGAGTTGTTAATAAAGAGTCCGTTGATAAAAGTACAGTCATGCAACCATTAATATTTTTATCCTTTAAATATTATAATACGCTGCGTGTCTTAATTAAAATTAAAGTATCAAATCAAAATCTCAAAACAATCACTTAAGTCTAAAATTGAAAAACATATGAATATATTAAATGATTAGACAAGTGGACGACAGTTACTAGTTAGAGCAGCGCTGCGATAGTTCTCGCTCGAGATTTCAAGATTTTCGAGAGTGACACATGAGTGTTTGTTCAATTTATACTTGAAGCACCCTCCAATCGACGGATGAGACGCGCCGGCGCCTTCCACGCAGGAATCACTTAGTCAATAAACATTAGGATAAAAATAAAAATATCGTTGTAAAAATAGACCGTATGCATGGCAAAACATATAAAATTGTTTTCAAGTTGTCTTAAGTGCTTTCTCATTATCAGTTGGTTCAAAAACTTAGTAAGCTCACATGCGTGATATATTCTGGTCCACGACCTATCGTCAGTTATCGACTATTATCATCTGTCGTGAGCTGATTCGTTATGATTCACCTAATGAAGAAAATAAAATTCCAAAGAACTTGAAGAAATTTTCCTACTTCTCAAAAGAGTATCATACCATCAAGGAGCATTTATTACGCATCTTATTCGTTTTGACCACATGTTAACTACAAATAAATTTGAATAAATATAAAAATGAGACAATTTAAGAAAGCTTATGTAGTAATAAAAATTTCATTACAAAGTATTTATGTAACTCTTCGGAAACGGATTGACAGATTATTTGTGTTTATTTTGAAGGTCTGAGAGTAGGTCGTGGATTTTTTTTTATATCCCTAAGAGAAAAAAGCGTTTGTCGGGTCAGCTATAAATTTAATAAAATGTTTTGTTAATAACACTAAAGAACGAGAGTATGATGCTAATCTATGATTAAAAAAAAATATATATTAATATGAATATAATTCACATATTATAATGATATAATGGCTTAATTAATATGTCAATGTAATTACAAACATTGAAAAGCTTGAGGAGTTTTTGCGCCATTTAATCTCCTTGGATAAAATATTCTCTGAAGCGGTGGTAATTATTTTTTTTATAAATATAAAATAAATAATAAAAAAAATAATTATATTTTATATAATTTATTTAATAAATGGACTTAAGTTATTGTTAATCTTAAGATTTTTTTGTGATATAAAATGTTCACTGTAATTCAGTAGTATAATCATATACTTACAAAACACGACATTTTCTTTTCATGACACATTGCTTTGATGGAATGAAAGCGAGAGTTTATTGCATAATCGCAATCAAATCACTTATTATTATAATGTATGGGATACGACATAAGCCCTCGCTTTCAGGCGTAATTCTTAAACCCTTTACATTTTTTGTTTGCTTAGACGCTCTGAACCAAAAAGCATCACATCTTTCAAATCCATCATTACTCACATTGCATAGTAGGTTAGTTGGATCTGGACTAGTGAATAAGCTAACGCCGATCACCATACATACCTATCTTGCATGCTTCTCTGGGATATGTTTATCTTTGTCTATCTAAAGATATAAGGAATAAAAGATAGAAGGAAATAACTAAGTGGGTAAGATATGTGTAAACAGACTTAATGTTTCTTAAAAATGATTGCTGTTTGAATCAGTTACTGATAATAAATTGAGTCACCAATGTACTTGTCGCTTTCAGTTTTTCTCTTGTTTCATGATATTTAAAACCTAAAACTTTTTGGTGTTACTAATGAAAAGAAATAATTGAATAGCATAATGACTGATAAGTTTGTCTGCAGAAGTGCTCCATCAAAATAGCAATGATCTATATTTAGCGTGATGTTAAAAAACAAGGTATCGGTGTTAGGTCAGTCTTTAATTATTAAAGATTTTCTGAGTACCATTAATAATAATACCCCTTGCATATAAATCGTAAAATAAACAAAAAACTGCAAATACAAGAACAGACCCACGACACGTGGGTGTGCATATTAATTAAAACAAATGACAGTTGACAGTTGATTGTGTCCAATAATGACAGGTCCGGCGCCTCGTGCCGCGCAAGATTTGTAAATGTCATTAAATCAAAGGCTACATGTGTTCCCGGCCCACGCACGGGACAGAGTTGTACTTAATCGGATAATACATTTGGATATAAGTTATTATTTTTATACCATACTTAATAAAAGAAATATTAATATTTCGTTGCTTGGGTACTTTTAAATCAGAATAAAAGCTCAACTTTCCTATTCAAAATAATGTAAAAATTATTATTATTCTATTATTATATTTATCCTTGATTGTATTCAAATTGACAGGTTAAAATTATTTATAAAAAAGAAAAAATATATAAATAATTCTGGGTTTCATATTCTATACATGAATAGTTTTGCTTACGAGTCATTGAATTTTGATATATTTCAACATAGTTAAAAAAAGTTAAAATTTAACGCCACGTAAGTAAAACAATTCGTTGGTAGCTTATTGAAACCCACCATAAGAGTGTCCGATTTATGATTCATTGCCTTATCTACTGATAAGTAAGTTTCAGTAAATGTTCTTAGTTTTCTAACTATATCAAGTACTTATATTACTTTCTTTGTCAATATTTATAGGATACCTTATGCTGGAAATTGTAGCGCAAGGAATCTTAAAAATGTAAATTCCTTATATTAAAAGTGTTTTTAAATCACATTGGAATTAATATAACAAGATTAAAGAAGTTTACAACATAAAAACTTAATCTATAATTTATAAATTATTTATTTGTAACTTTATTGAAACTTATATTACAAACTTAAAAAATCTTTCCAATTAACATTCAAAAATCTACTAAATCTAACATTTATGGGCCGGTGAAAAGCTTATTATACTACCCTAAAATTACCACGCATATCCGTGTAACTTTGAAACTATTAAATAAAACAAATGAGCGTAGATCGTTGTGATAACGTAATCCGTTTCGAGTTTATTTGTTTTTAATTATTCAGCGGTGAGTCCGCCCCTGTGTAATGACTCTATCGGGTCGATTTATGACTGCCCCCGGCCCTTTGTTTTTTATTCTCAGCCTACCCGGTGGTTGATTGAGAACCGGTGGCTTGGTCAGGAACCGATTTTCGGTTGTTTTAAGGCTGCTGTAGTATAGTTGACTTGAAATTAATGAGTCTTTGAGGGAGTAAGATTAAAAGAAAAAACTAGTCTGTTTTCGAAATATAAAGACAACATTGTCTAAACTAATCTCTAAGAGACATGAAATATCGAGGTCGTAGTTTTTGTGAATTTTTGCACTTCAGACAGTTAAAAGGAGGTTCGAATTTTCTATGGTACTCATACTCTTTAATTCCTATCTAAAGACACCATATTAAAGGGTTTATTTTAAGGTTTTCACAACACATGTAATAAAAAAACAATATGTTTTATAGTTTTTTTTAGAAAACTTGCCTAAAATGTGAACAGTTGACAATGTGACATACGTCAATATATTTTTTAATAACTATGACAAATCATACGTGTCAACAGATGGCGAAGTTAGATTCGCACGAGGATGACTGACGAGTAACGACGGTACGAAACCATTGGTCATTGACACCCCGTTGTCTTACAAATAAAATGGTCGTCGTAAAATTTACAAAATATAAGCGGTCTCGGTAGAAAATTAAATCTTGATAAGTGTTAATTTAAACTGGTATGACTACAAATGTAATTTGTCAAATAAAATCAAATTTATTTGCCATAAATAGGATGTATACAATTTCTGGTTATATACCGGTTCTAAACAATTGTTCGTAAAGCAAATTAATACAGGAAAGATGACAATACAGCAAGTAATATAAATTAGTATAAAATTACAATAAAATAAATAAAAATAAATATTAACTTATTCACGTGCAATTTTGGCCTTATATTCTGGCCCCTTTATAGTAATTCTCTTAAATTCAGTTCAAGTACAAAGAGGTTTGATGGCCTCCTTTTTATTTCAATTTAAGAAATGGTTATCTCGTGCTGGGTCTAAAAGGCGTATTAAGCCGTTGGTCCTGGTAGTTACGGCAAATGTTTTAACCAACCTGCATTGGGCCAACGTGGTGGGGGCTCCCAAACTCCTCATGTGTCTACCATATAATAAGACATGTTCAGTACTGGGATCTTTATAGGTTATTATTGATGATAAGCAAAAAAGGAATTACTTTTTGAAATGTTTAGTCGTCATTTAGCTGACGCTGCTATTGGCTTGTGAGCGTTTTAGATACCCAACCAAGTTTTTATTAAGTCATTTCCCATCTGTACTTGTCTAGTTGTAAAGTAAGTAAAGAAAAAAATTTAAAGTATTTTAGAATGATGTACAGCAAAAAAAGGCCTGTTAAGGACATAATTAAATGTTTGTTTCTTCTAAAAATGTTCACTTACGCCCTTTTCAGTATATTTCACCAAACAGAGCGATTCAGTGATAAGGAATGTGATAAAATGTTTTGGATTCCTGATCAATTTTTCATCCATTACCAGTTTGATGGTGCCTGTTCACGATAACTTATCCGATAAATACTTAGACAGAACCTTTCGAATGACTAATACTTAAGCTAATTATATGATTCAGATAATGGACAGGTAACTGTTTACGATATCTGATAACTACATGAGTAAACAAAATGTTTTAGGGTCGTCTGAGTAAGTAATCGGAGCCAGGTTGCTATGTTTCGGTGTAAATGAGAAAGAAGGATAGAAGCATAGTTTATAGGAGACAATAACCTATGGTCATACCATACCTATGGTCTCAATAATAGCAACGTATGAACAGTTTCAAGTGATTGTATATTGCAAGCGACTTTACATGATTGTTCAGGTTTAGTTAATATTTAACAACCAACTTCTAAAATTTCATCATACTTATATCTTGACGTTGTCACTGCATTATTAATTAATCTAGCATACGATCCATATTCAAGTGTTTTTAATTATGGTCAGGCTTCCGGGTGCATATTGCCGCTCAAAAAATAGAAACAGTTTTTATTTAATAGTCATAATAACTACTACATTACCATCAGAGTAATCTAAACAGCAGTTCCACTATGTGTATTACTCCAATTTATGTACGAATATATTTACGTTATGTAATTAGTTTTAGTTTGTTTATGTTATGTACTTTGTTTTTAGCTTCATAACATTGCCATTTCTCCAGTTTCAGAATTCCAGAAGAATAACAATGAACGTCGTATGAAGCTTATTATGTTTTGGAAAATGCTAGTTTATTGTACATTTAAATCAAGCATATTTTTCATAAATATCTCTTTTTTATTCAGTTCAGACGCCTAGTACTAGTAAAAACCTATTAGACTTTAAGACCAGGGCAGTAGGTACCTATTGAAATGACACACACAATAGAATTTCTATAATGCGTGATAGCAGACATTTAAAGTAATGTCAAAGTTAATTATTAAAATTCTTCCTTAGTAAGTACCAACATAATGTACACTAATCGACCGTAAGAACATTTTATCCAAGGACATTTAGTTTCGTTAGGCAGTTTTTTAGTATACATATCGTTATTCTTGTTACAAATGAATTTTCTCAATGTTCCTGTATATTGCGGCTGGAAAACTGGTCTGGAATCGTTGCGAGATATTAGGAGTTACTTATTATATAGTGTATTCCTACATTATAAGATAAAAATGTGATTCCTGACGGTTCTATCTGGTCAGGGAATTCTAATTACATAATTTTGGGAAAGTTCTTGTATAAATGTTATGTACAATCGTTCATACTTAGCTAAGCATAGATTTCTGTTGAATACAGTAATGCTTGATTACAATAATCTATCTACGGTTGGTTATACTTACGAGGCATTGAATTATTGCATATTATGCACGTGAAATATATCAAAAACTCCACACCTCGTAAGTAAAACCATCCGTAGATATATATTTCAACATCTAGCATTAGTATGTAGAATTAAGAAAAAAAAGTAATTCTTCTTCAATCGTCATATTATTATTTATTTAAATTGAATATAATATAATAAAAAAAATATTGATTCCTTTTAAATGAAAATAATGAAGAAATGAAAATAAAGTCATTATCTATCTATCTATCTTATAATCACGTTTTTAAATATGTCTCTATTTTATAACCGTGGAATCTATTCTGGTTTATGTATAAATATTATATTTTAATTTTAACTGTCATAATAATTATATATTTTCTTAAGAATAAATAAATAAAATGTAATACTCATTTCTTCATGTTGTAATTATTTCTAGGATTACTTTTTCTTGAAACTCGTACTTATCAAAAATAAGCAACACTGTGCTTATTTTTTTCGGTGCGTGTGTGGTAATGCTTATATTTTTCTTATCAGGCTGTCCGTATGTTAAGGTCTTCTAGTAAACAACATGCACAAGGTGTTTGTTATATACACTGTCAAGCAGAAAACTATCCAGTTTAGCATAGTCATATAAAATTTTATATTATAAAATGGTATTCAAATTTCTCCATACAAATATTTGGATCAGTAAAATGTATGGGAGGTTTCAAAATAAATTCTACAATTAAGTTTTATTTAATCATGTTTACATGTGTAGGCTTCGGCTTGGTAGGGTATATACCAAACAGCCTGTATAAGGAATAATGTATTTCCACATAAATAGAAATATGGTCATACAGGATATCTCTCACCTATTAACATATTATACAACAAGAATTGATTTAAATAAGCATGTATTTCACATAGAAAGCGGCACAAGGAAGCGTCGGACCGTCACGTCGTTACAGTAAGATACATAAATACGTTTGCCCGCCCATATATCTCTGAACGTCCGTCAGAGAGGACGCGTGAATACAAAGCGTACCATACCTTTGAAGGATTTCTATTAAATATTCGAGTCACGCCGCCGAAGAAGACATTACTCATTACAACGCACAAAGGCCCCGTGGACATCATCTCGCGGACAGTCAAATAACATACGTTTTGTATTTTCTTGTTTAATATGCTTCTTGGTTTTGGAAATAATATTATCATGAATTTGGTAGACACATACCCCATATTCGGGATATAAATACCTTCCATGCTATTTAGTATAAAATACTAATTATATCTTCACGTTGCGAACTTCTTCATGTGCCACCACTGCTTAGCCGGAACACAGCTCTCTTGGAAGAGTTTCCTCACCTACATTAGTACCAAGAATCAGAAACAGAAAGTAACCTTTGTAAAAATGATGATGATGAAATAATAACAATTTTCATTAAGAGATTTTGTTATAGAAACTAGATAACAGAAAAAAAGATGGACGAGTAGCCTTTAGCTAGTGGTACTGACCAGTCCGTCCGCCGATCGTCATATAGCATTTAGGTACCTTTTCCTGATACCTACACTTTAGGAATATTCCATTTTACAGTTTTTAAAGGTGAAAATTTAGAATAAAAACTTCAGTTCGCCCTTCATAGTGTCTATGTGTTCTTACAATCGAATAAACCAATTAGTTTCCCAGGTTTTGGGAGAACTCTATGAATAACTAAAAAGCAAAACTAGCAGAATAGTTTTGCTTTTTAGTTACATAGGTACCTAATATCTATCTCACAATGTTTAAATCAAATATTTCAACAGCTAGTCTAGTTTTTACAAAGGCTTTACTTTTTATATTTTCTTACATAATACTTAAAAATGTAGATAGTTTTACAAATTGGGATCATTTTGTTTTTGAACTTAAAATCTTGGATGGACTCAAAGCATGATCTAAATACAGACCCTGATAGTAGACTCTCTAGATCCGATAGATTTTATATTGCTTAGTGGTACTTCGTAGATCCATATACAATTCTGTTCAAAATATATTCACAGCGGAATTAACATAAAAGTAATAGATAATGAATGCACGGGCACATAAAAAGTTGGTACAGTTATGTCCATATCTTTGGTGGGTCGTTTATGGCTCTAGGCTTTGACATTGCTTTACAGCTCACCCCGTCGGCACCCCTTTGGTGAAATAAAACTTTCTCTAAAAAATGCTATTGCTTACTCCTTTTTCCGTAAATACCGCTTGCCATACCTCGAGTTACACAAAAATATATGGAAACTACTTGTGTGAAACAAAATATAGAATATTTTGATCGTGTAAAAATAACGCCACAGCCGTGATTTGAATTCTGAATAAAAATTGTCCCAAATCTGGCAGGTCGGTACAGTTTGTTGGATATTATATTTATTTATTTTCTTATACATATTCCCTGTTGTGACGATTTAAAAGAGCTTAGTAAATAAGTCTATTTAAATAAAGTTATTTTTGACTTTTGACTTTGACTTTGGAAATGGATGATACTTCTATCGTTACTTATATTTATATTATTATCCATTAAATATAACGCAATGGTCACGGGAAGAATCCTTGGGGGAGGTCTATATCCAGTAGTGGACGTCTCTCGGCTGATATGATGATGATGAAATAATTATAAATCTATTTTATCAAGTATAAGGGTATATAAAGTAGGCATTTCACAAGTTAACTTATAAATTGGAATAAAAAATTGTCCCAAAATATGTTTAAACTTACCTATGTCATTATATTAATAACACATTTTAACATGAGTTTGGAAATACTATTACTTATAATATTAAAAGTATTCATACATTTTATTTAAAAGTACTGTACATAATTCAAAATATACACTGCTTGTACACATTTAAATGTTTTTGCTTTCCGAGTTATCGTCATGTTAGTCGTTTTTTAAAGACAAAGCCCGCTATCTGTAGATAAGTGAGAAATTATTTATTATATTTTATTTTTAATTGAGCTAGCGTTTTTGTTTTTTAATATGCAAATAATAGATCTGAATCTTTACCCATGATTTATAAAACAGTTTCTAATAAAAAAATATGTAAAATACCTACTTTTAAATTGTGCTTCCTATATACCTAAAACTTTTATGAAAACTTATGTAGTAAGCTATCAGATTATTTGGTGCATTTACTTATAGGATCAAAATAATTTGAATGAAAACAGTATTTTTCAATTTACGTTTATAGAATACGTTTATTTATGATTAGAATTTTAAATTCTACTACACGGATGTTTTAAAATCAATTATATGGTCATGAAGGAGGCGTACTAGCACTCACCACATGCAGTTATAGCCTACCTGCCGTGGTTTCGTACCGCACATACCGTTACGGCGACTAACGATTCCGAGAAGGTCATGCTCACTAACTTAAGGCTGTGATTCCACTTAATTTTTTGCCGCATCCGTCTGAGCCAACTTTCTGCTGACCAAAGCTAGTTGGGGTGTAAATTACACTACGTCAACACAAACAAATATATAAACCGCTCTTATTACTACTAGCAAAAGATCGAATCAATGTCGAAAGTTCTGACTGTACCACCTAATACTTGGAAGTGAGTAATTTAAAGTATCTGTGGCCTGTGTCCTAAAATAAATGTAAAAACAACTGCATTACTTAAACGACATATCGGTAAAATACATAATTCTTATGCTTATTTTTTTAAGCATATATATAAGTATATATCATGTAGTTTTTATTTCTCAATCCTAAAAATTGATACTGTCCGCCCGCCGATTTATTTAAAATAAATTATAAATACCTTTAAAAAATATCACAGTTTTTATACATTCTGAAAGTTTAATTCGGCTATCCTTAATTAGTGCTAACCTTCTATATATTAAAAAACAAGTCATATGAAAGAGACTGATTTCTAATAATGCAATGAGGTTCAAGTAAAGTGGACTAAATAAGTAGGTTGGTATGATTATGAAAAATCGTTGTTGCAGTATCTATGTTTAGACCACTATTTAGAGATATTTTTTATTTAAAATTCGAGACAAGTAGAAAACTTCAAGTAGGTACAGAAAAATGTAAAGAACTCCAAAATGACTACGAAATATTTAATATAAGTGAAATTCTAAATAATAATAAAAAAAATGATTAGTAGATTTGTAACAATTATTTAAGTTGAATTATATCATAATGTTTCGGTAGAATAGTTGACGGATTAGTTAAAGTTAGATAGCCGTATCAACGCAAACATTGATATTGGATTTGATTCTTTTGTAAAATTTTACTTCTTATGATTTGTCTGTTTCTGCATGTCAAAAAGTAGTCATTTCCAAAAGTCATTTTATCCCTTTCATATTAAAGTCATATGAAAAAGGGGCAGATAGTTTAGTTCTAATTTTAGTCTCTTTCGAGTGACTTTGTTCTATTTCTGACTTGTTTAAGAATTACAGGAATATTTAAAATAAGATGAGGTTATATCACCTTTAACGATTTAGTTTTCAAAGTTATACACGGCTTAAATTATTCATTCCTCATCTACATTTCTATTTAAATTTAAAAGGCAAAGTTCACGTGTCTGCAGGGGCACTTATGTGCCATATCTATTCACATATCGGAGAATGTTTGAACGAATCCCACACGACGCCACCCACTTTAAGTTCGGCGACGAATCGGCACTTATTGACAAATGAGACCAAATATTGACAGGGTAAAAACAAAAAGCTACGGGGGGCGGCCGGTGTCAATCTCAAGAACAAATAGTCGATGTTTGACGAACGAATTACGTGACAACTTTAGTTCTGTCCCGCTGTTTACACTTTGGGTGTTTGGGAAATTGCGACACGAAAAAATTTGGGACTAGATCGGCGGATGCAGTTAGCAGATGTTCTGTAAAGGTGCGACTTAATTTTTTTTCGTTGTATGGTTTAAACTGCGTGGATTGGTAACTTTGTAGTTTTGGAACAAGATATTGGGTGTGAAAGATATCATATTATAAATCATGTATTTCTTTATTTAAATGGACTCAATTATTTAATTCTTTTAAATCGTCATAATTAAGCCCCACCCCTACCATTACTTCGACACATACTTTAGTTTTGGAAGGAATTGGTACAAGAAATTCCTCAGCTTTTAAATGTTTATATTGTAATTTATCAATTACTTATGTTATTAGAAACGTGTCAATGTTATTCTTATTAATATTTTGTGCCGATATTCATTCAACCAACATATGTTGGCTATTTACCTAGATATAAAAGGATTTAAAATAAATTATTTGAACATTTGTATTATATACTTACATGTAAAATCTAGACACTGTATACATATAGTAAACTTATGAAATCCGTAGATAAATTAGTTTAAAAATTTTATGTGTTTTTTTATTATTTTTTATTTAATTTACAATATTGTCTTTGTTTTGCAAAAGACAATAGCATACCTTTCTTTAATAATAATTTCTTCTGTAACTAAACGTATTTGCGATATACTGCTTGAGTTATTAAAAAAAAACTAATGCTTTGGCTTAAAGTAAGTGTAACTATGACATATCTATTTTGAAAATAGATTCGATAATTTATACTTAGGTAGCTTTGAACTTATAATTTTATGAATTCCCTCATATTTTCTTGACTCTTTGTCTTACGACATCACATATGATTAGAAAGCGACCGCAATCATTGCAATGACATGTCGCAAACCGTGAGAGAAAACAATAGTAGCCCGTGGGAACCGCAGGGTCGCGGGTTCGACGCCGGGCGGGTCACGCGGTGGAACGGTAGGGCGCGAAACGGCGCGGTTGAACATCCGGAACATATAATTTTAATGTTTTGGTTTGTTGGTCCGGTGAAATTTAAATTTTATTTTTGAAAATCGACAATATTTTATTTTTTAGAATTTCTAGAGATTTTTCTGGAAGACTGCAGTGTAAGTATGAACTATGTTAAGAGTTTCACATTAACACCTATTTGACTTTAATGAAATATTCTAATTTGATTAATTTTTTTGTTTAGCTATAGTTAGCAGAGTATTATTATTGAATTAACTCTCACTAAAAGGCACGTTATTTATTTAAGTATTTTGTTTTTAAATCAAATACTCCCTGAATTATATAAATTACCAACGTTGTTCTTTAGTTAAATGTAACAATTACCTACCTACCTTAGGGAAAGTTTAATGTAATATAACTTTTAAAGAAGCCAGAATAAAAAAGTAAAAGTTTTCTACGTTTACTTTTATATTGTATTCTGTTAAAGTTCATATTAATGGTAAAAAGAAGCATTTGGGTGATTAGCTTCAAGTGTTTTATTTACATAATGCTTATTTATCAAAGTTATGATTCGAAATGAAGCTAAAGTGAAAATGTTTATGCCACACAAGTAATCAATTCATTATAATATGCATTTTGCTTAATAGGTACCAAAATAAAAATAAATGTGACGACTTGACATCATTGGCTAAGAGAGCAAAGAGTCAACGTTATCGTGATTATTTGACTCATCTATTTGTTGTGACTAAAATTTATGTTGCTTATTTAAATAATTAGCAGCGACTGAAGATTATACTTACAAACAAAAGTATCAATTACCATTTTTTTATTTACACTATCAATTGGTTTTTAGCTCAAATTTTGTATAATTTTTAGGAGTGTTAAATCTGTATCTGTGATGCTGTGCACCGTTGCCTATAAACATTTTTGTAATTTTTGCCAAATTAAAATAAATGCAGTACAAATGTGGGTACTAAATTATTTGTTTCATCAATACTGCGACCTCCTTAGCAAACCTTTTCTGAAACTGGCAACTCTAAATTCAAGTGGAGTTTTGAATTTTGTGAATAGTATTATGAAGCTCATTTTATGTAAAACCATATTAGTTTTGGCTATAACATTATACGAGTAACACAAAACGACGTGGTTACTTATGTCGGTCCCCAACAAACACTATAAAAATATATTTTTTGTCTTCTCTAACAACATACCCTAAGACGTTCTATAACAACTTAACTTTACCTATTAAAAATTACAAAAATATTCACAGACAACTGTTAGGTCGTCTTTTTATATGTAAGTCAGCGTCACAGATAAAGATCAACACGCTTAAAAAGTTAACTAAATTTGAGTCAAAAACTAGTTTTAGTTCTTAAGTTACAGCGCAGAACTGTGTTTACTTATAATTAATTCTATTTTTCTTAGAACATGCAGGCAAAAATGTATACAGACTTACTCACCTACTAAAGAATAATTTCATGAATTCCCTCATATTATTTTAAGGCTTCAAATTATTATATACAAAGATTTGTCTTGTCAATTGGTATATGCCACCAACGTTAAACTTTTTGCTAACAAAGAAATACTTATCGTAAATTATCTTTTATTTATCTTGAGAGTGATCCTAACACAAAAACAAAAATAATGTTCGATTATTTTTGTTTTACTTGAGATTATTCTTTTCATTCCAGCTTTCATAAATATAATATTCCTTAATACTCAACAGTTCCTACCATTCATCTTCATTGGATTTTCCTTACAACGAAATAAACAAATATTGTTGAGAAAACAATTTCGTTTTTGTATTTCGGTGTCCAAAAACTACTATAGTGTAGTCTCTTTTGATTGGCAAGGGTTGGAATGCAATAATTTTCCATTAAGTAGTATGTAAGTAGGTTTTCAATAATGTCTTTTGATCAAAAAATTTAAAAGTATTGTGAACACAATCTTTCACAAATATTATTTCTTTATTCTCTTTTTGATTTACAATAAAAAATTTAACGAAATCGGTCCAAAATTATCGAGTTTTGAGCTAAGCAATACGTTTCTTTAAGCACATATTAATTTTTATTTATTATAAATATTATTATATATAGCGTTTATTAAGCCTATTTTAGTTAAACTTTCTTTTCCATCATTTTTTCGGTTTGCTTCACTCATTATTAATAAACATATAAATAGTTTTCATAAGCGTTATAAGTCACGTAGGAAAGTAATTCTAGTGTAACTTTTGATGCAACTAAGAACTAAGCTAATTAATTTTCACCAAATTGAGCTAATCAAAAAACCACAGATGTTCGTTTGAAACTCGCTCACAGATATATAATAATATGAAATCCCAAAATAAAGTAAATTGTGACCTAAAAATATAAATAAAGGAGGTTGAGATTACCTCAAAGCCTCACAGAAAATATTGTACACCTAAAATATGGAATGCAAAATCGCATTTACTCTAAAAGAGTACCTTGTTTTTACCTTTTTGGTGACATATATATTTATAACTTTCAACTGTTGTATATTCAGAAAACCTTAACATTTTATCTATATGATTTATATTTCAGATAAATTCATGCTAGATATACGTAAATTAAATTTTGAAATGCCTACTAGAGGGTATTGTGTTTATAAAGAAGTAAGTAATAAAATAATATAAATATGCAATCCTTTATTAAAAAACTTTGATGATGTTGATTGTGTAATCTATGACATATATTCCAATATTACCAGTGTTAAAATAACTCATAACATAGTTGAAAATTAAGCAAATTTAAAACAAAATGAATATAAATTTCTCTTACCCTTCCTATCTTTATTTTTAAGTCATTTAGTCATTTTCAAGTTTAATAAAAGTTTTAGCTGGCCACATATTTAACTAAGATAAATAATTTTGTTAGGGCGGCTGAAATTTTTTCCTAATTGTAGGTATGTATCTGAGGTGTACAAAAGTAATTTTTTCAAAGTTATATTACTTAATAACTGTAGAAAATGTAGGTGTAACCAAATTAATTGTGATACATTTTCACTATGAATAAATGCACTTCCACCGCGACCCCATGAACATGAAAATAGTGTTTAAATTAATTGATCTAAACACTGGGGCGTATTTGGGATTAAGCCGTTTTATCCCTCGAGACCAAAAAGTGGCCGAAACTCATCAACTTTGGAGGGATCTGATTAAATCCTCACCCCTTCGCGTTGGCAGTAATTGATTGAAATAGTAGTTTTTATTATTGACTAAGTAAAGCTGCCATGTTAATAAAAGTCTTACAGTAACTTAAGCGTACCTACATACTTATCAAAATTTATGATTTTGAATTAATGTGTAGTATATTTTTAACAAAAGTCTCTCCTTATTTCGAGTCAAATTACAACTAAATTTTTTGGTACCTATCTATTTTATAATTTTTATTATATCTCGTAATATTATTTCTCTATAAAAATACTTAGTTCAACAACAATGCCAACTAGTTTTAAAATATTAAGCAAGATAAATTGATTTAATGTTTCTTACTGTTTATTGTCAATTCAAATAAATTAAAATCGAACTGCAAAATATAAAATATTCAAATATGTGATAACACTAAAAATAGTAATATATAGTTAAGACCTTATATTTTCTGTGTCTTGGCAGTTCTTTGATAACATTTAGTGTTGAAATGCGTTGAAGTCTTTTCTATGGATTTCTAAGACGAAAGCTAAGTTAATTTTGTTTTGAGACAAGTATGCGATATGATTAAATTAATAATTAACTAAATTAATAATTCAACTAATTCTCAACTATCAGATGAGAAAAATCCATTACAAAGATCATTTTTCTGAACATTTTTTATGAAGTACCCACTTCATAAAAAATGTTCAGATAAAAAAGTCTATAGAGGGTATGTAACTAATTGACTAAGATAAAATGACTTATGATCGGCTCACCGAACAAAAAGAATCCGCAAGTTCTAGAAATCTTAATAAAATACACTTAAGGATGTCGTTTGGGAGTTTGGAACAAAACACCATATACAATTTTAACGCGTCGTTTATTGATAACTTCATCTTTTCTTCAATATACCTTTGTGTCCACTGACTATATAACACTCACTGTACATTTTCGTATTACAATATTTTAGTCTTTCGAGGCTTTATCGTTTCGATATAATAACAAATATTTTGTACAACGCACGACGGGCGTAAGAGTGTGGCGTCGTGGCACGACTTATAACTATCTACCTACGTTTTACCAACTAACTCCAACTCTAGCCTTTAAAACTATATTTACAACTTGTTCAAATTTTTTTGGTATTCAAATTACCGCGAGCACTACATCGTCTGTCACGCGATCCTCGCGCTCCACTCTCGCGTCCATCCGCACGGCACAACTTAGAATATTTTAACTTAAACCATGAAAAAATACAATAATCATAATATAATACAGAATAATTCTTCAACAACATTTAATTGAACTTACGGCCGCCAACGGAAGGCGCCGGGGCCGAAACCTCGCTAAGTCAACAGTTCGCAACACTAACAGCGGTCGTTCATACAAAACAAATAAATGGACATACCTAGAAGTATGTACGGCCAGGAGATATCGATCACTGTCCTAAATGCGAAAACCGATTCGCAACAAAGTCACTGGAGGTGATAACTGGGGGCGCGGCGACACATCCAGCTCATAGCGGCGGGATGTCGATGTCGCACGCGAAAGGCGATTCTCAGATAAGGGGCATCACGCGCTCGCCGGCGGCTGCGTACCGCTGCTCATCAGGCACATGGTACATGTTGATGATGTGACTCAAGTCCTGTTGCCCGTACTCGCGCTTCATGCCCAGCTGCTCGTGCGAATGCGCGTGAGGGGCAAACTCGCGCTTCAGTTGCGCCGGGGGCTCATGTGCTACATACTCGCGCTTCATACCCGGCGGGCCAGGTGACACTGGCTCTGACTTGGCCGAAGAGCCGCTGGGCGAGTGGGACGCGCACGATGGCGGCAGCGCGTAGCCGCCCGGTGATCCAGGGCCCATGCCGTATGCTGATGGAGACGGTGGTTGTGGCAGATAAGGTGATCCTTGCCCTCCACCGCCGTAATATCCACCACCGTATCCTCCTTGTTGCATCTGTGACACGTCGTACCGCGGATATCCATAGGCTTGTTGTTGGTATGCGCTAGGATCGTGCATCATATATCCATTAGGCATGTATCCGTTAGGCGTCATCTGGTAAACATCTCTCGGCTGTTGTGCCGACGGCGCTGATGTCCGTTGCGCCTCCCCTGAGCCCAGTAACGCTCCACCGCCTAACGGATACTTTTCTTGTTTTTTCGCGAGGGTCTTCGTCTTCCTTCGCGGTCTGTATTTGTAATCGGGGTGCTCCTTCATATGAACGGCTCGAAGTCTCTTCGCTTCGTCGATGAACGGTCGCTTCTCTGATTCAGAGAGATCTTTCCACTGTGCACCGAGACGTTTTGATATTTCAGAGTTGTGCATTTTCGGATTATCCGAAGCCATCTTCCTGCGTTGCCCGCGCGACCACACCATAAAAGCGTTCATAGGACGCTTGACCCGGTCAGTGTTGGAATTCTTACTGGTGTTATTGTTGTTGTTGTTAGGGGGTTGGTGATGCGGCTGCGGGGGCTGCGCGTGATGCGGAGGCAGCGGCTGGTGGTGTAGCGGCTGATGCTGGCCGAGCGGTTGCTGCTGCGGTAGCGACATCATGCCGCCA
This sequence comes from Acentria ephemerella, assembly GCA_943193645.1. NCBI lineage: Eukaryota > Metazoa > Arthropoda > Insecta > Lepidoptera > Crambidae > Acentria > Acentria ephemerella. The sequence goes on along the minus strand of OW971875.1, from coordinate 4,042,793 downwards.
AGCGCGCCCAGCGAGCCGTAGCCATGCTGCAGCGCGTGGTGCGGAGGCACCGTGGCGTGCAGGCTGCCGCCCTTCAAGTCCGTCTCCATCGTCAACATGTCGTCTTCCTGCGGCGCGTACAGTTTGCCGATCCTTCGTTCACCGTGCACAACGAGAGAACTGTCGGTCGCTCACATGGACTCGCGGCGATACGCGTTAACGTGTCACGGGACCGTACTGCGCGAAGGCTACGTGCGTTGTGTGGTGGCTCGGTGTCCGGGCGGCGGCGACGGTGTGCCCTCCGCCCGCGCCCCGGACCCGCCCCCCTATATCCACCAATGGGAGCGTAGGTCTCGGCCCCGCCCCTCCCGCGCGCTCTCACCCGCCGCGCCCTGCATTTTTAATCGCGTGGCCTGCCGAGCGTACGCCTCGCCGCCGCGCCGTGCCACCACGCCGCCTCATGCAAATCTCAATTTTGTTTGCCGACGGTGCTTGCACCTCCTCGGCCTCAGTTTATGTTGTAAACAAGGCACGTCTCCCTCCGTATACGTTTAACATTATGTTTGCCACTTAAAAATGCATACTTCAATTTCTGTTTTGATTTCCGTCTCACCTATACTGTTAATTTATGGCGTAGCATATGCAATTAACTTTTTTAACCTTTTTTTTAACAATTTAATAATTAGTTTAAAAAAATGTTCTTTAATTATTATAGTTTGTTAAAGAATTTAATTTTGCTGTTTTTTTTTCTTCATTATAAATAACGGTATTTATATGTCAATGGGCCAAGTATTCAGTCTTTCATAGGTACACTTAAGTAGTGTATAGTTTGCCCAGCTGGTGCGGGTTCAAGGCCCCACACAAAGCGACACAGCCGACAACAATCGTCCGCCGTCAGACATCACTTGTTCTCACTACGCCATTGTTTTTTGGCGATTTCAATCGAATTGTTTAGGTTACATTTGTTAACTTTGCTTCTCCATGAACACTCATTGTTAACGCTAATTAAATGCTTTACTTAATTCAAAACTTAGTCCACCTTACTTAAGGTACGGATGACAAATCGTAACTGGATCCTCTAGATAAGTACCTGGGGTACTTTTTTAACTATCAGATTAGGAAAGACAGATTATTATAGAAGAAAAATTGAATATAATGTATATAAAATTTATGATATGAGATTATATATTATAAATATATTATCATATCTTTTTAGATATATCAGATACCTATATTAATTAGGTATATTCTCAACGATTTAATAGTTATATAAAAAATATAAACATTCAGTTTCTTTATACTTAAAATACTAACCATTGCCTAATGCAGATAATAAATACAATTATGTAGGTACCTACATCTTTATTTAATCATGTTAACAAACATAATTGAAACAGTCCACACTAAGCTTTCCTTGTACCATGGAAACATTCAAGTAGGTAAACGCATTGTGATTGGTACTTTTATTCTCAACCATAAGTCAATTTAAATGTTAGATAAAAACGATAAAAAATGTAAAATCTGTTTCACTTGATGCTTTCAAACAAAACCAAGACAAACTTCGACATGCTAAGGAAAAAATTACGCGTCGTTTTGCTATTACATGCTTTTGCCAAGTTTAAGACCGGTCAGTTTTAATCTTCTGAGAGGCGATATTAATTTTATAAGACTTACTAAAAATAAAAACTTCCTAAAAATATTTATAAAAAAATGTGACTCGTGTTTTTCTTAATCTATTAAGCATCTAACTATTCTGGTACAGTTCTATTGTTGTACAATTGACTCAAATTAAGATTACAAATTGAAATAGATCTTGTTTTTGTACAGTATCGAGGCGAAATATAAGAAATCGTTAACGGGCGCGAATGGTTACATGTAGATAAGTCACATTTTTGAAATTTTTTTGAAAATTTAATATCGCCAATGTTTATCGACGATAATGTAGAATTCGAAAAGTGAAAGAATTTTTTAAATTGATCCAGAAGATTCGGAACCAATTTAAAGCAAACAAACAAAAAAGAATTAAATTTTTCCTGTTTATAATATTAGATACTTAAAACTCCCTTGAAAATTTTCCTTACTGATATAATACGGAGGTATTACTAATAGCTATAGGTTAGAAGGTGCGTACATAATTATTTGAACTTTATTGCACATATAAAGGTAAGATTGACTAACTTCATGCCATTGGGCGTTCTCTACCAGTCAACAAGAGAGTTGATTCCAGAAAACTTCTACTAGAACTAGTTTCACACAAAATATTTTGCACGTGTTAATTGTTAGATAAATATTGTTTAAACTGGTTTTTAAAATTAAACTTAAAAACGTAATCCCTGATAACAGAATTCAGAGTAACTTGGTAGATACACAGTTTCAAGGATATTCCCAGGTAAAAACTATAATGAAATTGCCATGCGTCCATTGTTTAGAACAGACGGCCGGTTTAAAAGTATCTTTTCTTCAAATTCTATTGTCTTTCTTTTTAAAACAATAAAGGCTTTTTTCATGTGACCTCATTCCAAGGTACTTATATGCATTTAGTAATATTCACCGACTCCCGTGTTTAGCTGGTTTACTTCGACGTTCCTTTATACCGCGCTTCTTGGTTCACACAATAAAACAACATTTTCCATTAACTCTGCTTTATTAATAGATATTTCGAACAATATTTTTACAATATAATCAAAATCTACTTAAGGATAAAATTATTAGTACAAGTATTTACATTTTACCTTATACATGATTATATAAATTGGAAAACTATAACTTATTGGAGGAACGCATTTCAAGAAAAAAATACAAATACAATTATCATTATCTGATTTAATACATTCATCTGCATACAAAAAACTGCACTGCTTAATATATTACATGGAATCTTTACGGTACGTGTATCAAGAGTTAAGTTGTTTTAAATAAAAATACGGCTAACCTTAAGTAAGTAATATTAAATTCATATGATTTAAATGATAAAACAAATAACCAACTTTGTGTTAAGTACAACTTTTACTTCTAGTAAAAAGCTATTACACATATAAAATAAAAATAAAATATAAATTTAATTCTTTATAAATTTATATAGAATAACAAATTATTACGAGCAATATTTATTCAAATTGGCTTCGGCATCGGAATTCCGTGAACATCTAGGCCAACATTCGCAACTCCCGACAGATCACAGATAGGTTAGGTCCATTTTGCATTCAGACTACAAAACTGTCAGAGCGTGAAACGGCCTGGCGCGGCGACGCCATTTTACTCCAGTTTCAATTCAATTTAATGAATCCCGGTTTAGGCTGTGGCGTTAAATGTGGGAATCCCTCGACGTATCCCAGGGATAATCTTTAGTGCGACGGGCTAAGCTTATCTAGAAATTCAAATGGGATTTTCGGTACGCGTAACGACTTTTTAATTACATAATTAAATATTAAACCTTCTTGCTTTAAGTTTGATATTCCCTGGTCATTGTTGTTTACTTGTTCATTAGAATACACAAGTTTGAGTTACTTATTGTAATTTGAAATGGACCTTCGCTGTGTGATCCAATCCGAGTCGCACTTGGCTTAATTTTACTTATTTTTATATTTCATTTAGTACATTTATTCCAAAAATATAGCTGTTAGTTTTAAATTCGTTGACTTTGAAGTTTGATTTTTTACAGCTATAAAATATTGCAGGTTCCCCTATTTCATATCATATACTTGACACCTTTCCACGTTCCTGAGATATTGGGTCTTGTCTGACAGACAGGCGGGCCAGACAATGAAGTGATCCTGTAAGTAAGAGATTTATTTCTTCATTCTGAAATACGGAATCCTATTATGTCGTCAGAGATATCGCAAATCCGCATAACTAGCATTGAATAATTCCGCGTATCTTACATAAGTAGGCATTTGTTTATTTTGTCTTTAATATAGGAAACTGATAACAAAAATATCGATGTCATAGTTATACATCTATATACATTAAATGATTTAATCACTTATAAAGAATTTAGCTCATAAATGATGTAGACGATGACGATGACTTGTTCGTTTGTTCTAAAGTTCCATCTACAAATAGCAATTGAATGAATTCCATAGTAATAATGGTTACATTACAAGTAGGTGATAACATTACTACATTAAATATAATGTAATTGTATATAGTAATTGAATGTAGTTATTACTACATTAAATTAATAAGTAGCTGATTTTTTATAACGGCGGTCCCAATGTCTGTGCAACTTTGTCTACGAAACGTTCGTAGATGAAAATTTTGTTGGCGTAGCATTTCACAATGTTAATGTTAATTACTTAATACTCATAACGCTAGGTACATGAACTAACCAGGGTTAGCATTTAATTTGCGTTCCCAATACATGTAATGAGTTGGAGACAGAGGCGGGGGGGCCTCCTCCCACTAGACCAAGGCAGCTCTGACTGTATTACAGATACTAGTACCTATTCATCTCAGTTTTATTCTATTCTACTTACGCTGGAGAGTTAGTCCTTTATTTTTAATTAAGGCCTCTATAAGATAATAAATATTTATTCATAATATTATAAATCGTAATACCCTTGAAATCTTTAAGATATAAAATCCTGCCAAATTCAACAGGTTTACCTGAATATATTCGAAAATATCTATAGTAATATATTATGGATTTCGGTATTGGTAAGCATATGTTCAGACTTATATGAAGTTCATGCGTTAGTTTATATAGGATGAGAGATACGAGATACATGTAAGACAGTGAGTCGCCCACCCCCTCGTAAGGAGATAGCTCTAACATGTGCGGCCTTGTTTGTGTCCAGTCCGGCCTAATGCAGCCGTTCTCTGTGACATACAGCCTGTAATTTCCGCCATCCAATAAATATCGGTGATAGATATATGTTGGTAAATAAATATCACTAAACATTATGAACACTTATACCATTAATCCATATTTAGTATAGTGAGCCTTTTTAAAATGGACTCTCTAAATGAATAACTTCAGTGCATAAATGGAGATTTTTTTAATATTATAATAATTTCAATTTTGTTGGGTGATATGACAATTTTGAACATGAAACCATTTTTTTTAGAATGACGAACAAATATAATAAGAATATAGTAATAATTTAAAAGATTACAATATAGAACTCAAAACTAAAAAAAACTTAAAGTATGATAAGGAAGTTGGCGACAGTAGTCTCACAATTTCATCTGACTCAAAATTAACCTGTATTAAAAAAAAAATGACACAATGGGCGTTAATTGCGATATTCTAAAACAAAATTCCAATATGGACACAGGAATTAATCATAGTTGCAATGCAACGATTAATTGAAAACTAAAACAATTTCGCGTCAACAATGCACGGTGGCCATATTGCGGTGTCACCTCAGTGTTGCCATGCGCGATAATTATTAATTTGCAGCCGCACTCGCGCCACTCGCGACTGTCATTAGCAACACCTCCGCCAATTAAGGAGATGAGCCCAGAGTTGCTCGCCCTTATTTAGCACAAGCGTTACTCCGGCAATTATTGAATGACTCCTGGTGCGTTATGTTTCTAGGGCCTCTTGAGGTAGTGTTTCTGAGCGTCAACCCTTAAAATCAGTACCTCAATGGCAACGCAATTATTGGATAGAATTGTCACTGTGGTTAATGCAATATGTTCCATTGTTTGATGACTTGTTTCCTGCTTTTATTTTATTTAAAATCAGTTCATGAAAATCCTTAAAGTCACAATGTTTCGTATATGCTTAAGCATTTTTAAGCACTGATATCTAATTTATTTCTAGATAAAATTGACGGAGAACAAATAATAATAATATGACATATTAGTGACAATATGAACATACTAATAATATATTCCCGTCCCTCGAGTTTCTGAGGGACTGAGAAGATAAAAATTTATTTGTAATACCTATATATCTTTATTTCTCATTATAAATAGTAATAAACAACATAGATTTTTTGTAGTTTTATTTAATTTAGAGGTTTTTATCTATTTGCTTGACATTTCAGCCCTATCATAACATAAGAATATAGATGATAAAGTGTGAGACTGAGGTATATGCTCAGCTCAGATCATCAGGCTCCCACTTCCTGATCCTCAGATATCCAGCACACTACTTGATGTGATAATTAACAAGGAACACAGAATATTATACAATATATACTACCTATCAGCAGTAAAATTGCGCTAAAACAAAAACAAATCAAAGAAGACACAACACTTCAAACTAAGAACACTTCAATTGACCGCAATGATTATATGGTTGAATGGGTGTGTGGTAGTGTATGTGTATGTATGTATGTATGTATAAGATGGACATAATTTATATATGCATTTATAACATTGTAACCAATTATAATATTTAACATATATGCACATATTAATCATATTTATTATCTTATTAACGTAAATAAATTTTTCGTTTGTACATAATTGAGATCCAGCAGCCACACGGTGATCTTAATTTTACAACCATGCAACGATATGGGATAAATAGTGAGTACAGTCTTTATTTCATTGTACAATTGATCATCCAGAAGGCGAGGAAATCTCTGAGCAAATGATGTTTTAAAGGCCTGGATGTAACAGATACATATAAGGAAGTTAAGAGTTGTTACGCACAGTATATATACTTGTAGCAAAGTGGATTATCTCCATATGTTGTAGAAATTTTTCGAAAAAATTAATTAATAATAATATTTCAGATATTTACAAAAGCTACCGGCATCATTAAGTATCCCCAACTTAAAGCTTTCATACCAATGATAAATTAAATAATAATAAAATAGTTGAAATTCTGTGACGAATGTAAGAAATAATTGTGAATTATGATTATATCCTATGATAAAATATAATTTAATATCTATTCCAATTAGTAACATATTATCATCAATTGGAAAAATTCTAATAAGAAAAATTACCCGTATAGTCACCGTTGTAACATAAAAAGAGAAAAATCAAAACTTCACAGTTACTTCTTACTTACATAAGGAACAAATACTATAATCATATACAATTATAAAATAACGGAACTTGCTCTGGCTATAGTTCATTTTATAATACATGTCAACTATTTAAGGTCTTAATAATAAATATAGTTAGCAGTACTAGCAGAGCAAGATTATTCTAAAATACACAACGAAATTACTCCCGTACATCAGTTAATTGTAGAATTACATGTTTCCAACTCGAGTTTTATGTACGAAAACACAGAACACGCACACACAGAAACAACTTCACTACGTGTCTACACTTGGCTTGGTATGTACGTATACGTAGAGCTATAGAGACCCGTGGAGCGCGGTCAGCTGGCAGTCGGCACAGAACGAGATCCCTTTCGACGCGTCATTGCGCGCGCATTAATGAGCACGTCAAAAGCACGAATCCATCAAGTTTCCGCGTGGAAAACACTCGTTTTCCGCGACTAAGCGTGCGAGCGTCGCGCTCCCAATGCCCAGACTAAACGCGGGCCGTGAAAAAGCACCGCCACAACGCCGGTCGACAATGGAAAGCGGTAAAGAATCATAATAATAACAATGACAACAATGTGAGATGCTATAATAAAGAGCTGCGGCATTGTGCTAGGCCCGGCGCTCGTTCGAAGGGTCGCGGAGATCGATACTCGATTCGTCTGCGGTGTGCGTGCCGCTGCCGCTCGCCACCTCGCGAATCGCGCTAATCAACCGACAACCTATTCATCACCCGTTATTCTTGAACTATCTGGCCTTTATTCATTACTCTTTTATTTCACTATTTACAAACTACTAAAGAAAACTCTCAATTATGTAGTATTACAAGGTTTTAGGTTTATTTATATCGAACAAGCTTTTGAGCGGTGATTCAACTTTTACGAAATCAAATATGTTTTTGACGACTACTCTCAACTTTTACTATGGATTCTTCGAAGTTATACTAGCGCAAAGTTTCAACGGAATTGTCGAAGAGTTCATAATTTGTTTAATGTTATTTACATAGACAAAAACATACTGTTTTTGTATGGAAATAACAATACTTATACTAAGATAAATTATTAATACAATTTCATGGCTACTTTATTGCACATAGTATGTACAAAAATTATATAAGTTAGAGAAGACCTAACCTTATAACATTTACCCAAACTATCCTGCCAGAGACAAGATGTCTCTTGGAGAGCTTATGTCAAACGTGATTATTCCGTGTGGCCAGCCATCTCAAAAGATGCCGTTAAATATTATTTGTGGTGGCTGGCCACACCGATTGAAAAATAGGTCTGTTTGTGATTTTGGCTATTATACGAGTGCCACTTATAAGGAAAGTATAAATTTGTGATTACTTTAATACTTTTTTCTATATCAGTGCGGCTCTTGTGAGTAATTTTCGCCAAGAGGTGTGAAGTGGCGATCCGTTCGTCTGACAATAAAACATCTGGGTTTAATGTAATAATCCGTCGATCGACTGTTATCATTAGTTCGATCGCGCACACCTCCCGCCGGCCTGCAGATTGCCTTGCGCGGTCGCATTGTCTTACTGTGGATATTACCATTCTTCTTTTTTATAATATTATTAAAGGTATTAATGTGATAACTTAACGAAATTTTCGCAATTAGTACATCTATGGGTTTCCTTTAACATCATCATTATATCAGCAAAGTGAACATAAAAACTTTTGTCATTACTAGTTTTAAAAATAAAGTATCTTTGTACAAAATAACTTTAAAAATTACTCGAATACAATTTAGATTCATTTATTTATCTAATATTTGGAGAATAATAAGAAATCTCTAGAGTAAGAACGACTACCAAGCAAGCTTATCACTGTTAAAGACGTATATAGTCGTAGCCATAACAAATCAACGGGTAGCCTGTAATTGGTCGGCGCGGGCGCAGAGAGAGCGCCCCGCGGTGCGCGTCGATCACGCGGTGCGCGCACCGCAATTAAACACCCTGTTGCAACTTACAGCACTAATCCAATTATGTAACAGAACTCTTCCTTGTCTGCGATAATTGACTGATAAACTAATAACGAATCTGTTTATGACTTTAATTTTATTGGCAGAGTATAATGTATTTGAGAGTGATCACGAAAATTCTTCGCTGAAAAAGCAGTATCTCCATCTAGGCAGTTACCAAATAGTAACTGCCAGCCTGCTAGCAAATGCTATGTATTTAAAAATAAACCATTTGTGCGAATGGCGTTATGCAGTTTTTATATTGGTTTAAGTAACTCAGATGTAATTAGTCCCTTTGGAGAAATATTATGTATGGTTTTTGTATTTGTATTTTTAACTTTTGATTTTTAGTAGCATTGAAGATCAAATTATAAAAATATACAACCATTGGAATATAGAACCTGCCCCTTTTTTGAAGTTAGTTGAAAATACTACTAAGTTGGATAAGTGAATACAAAATTTTTTTTTGTGGTTAGTAATCGGTTGTTAGTATTATAATAAGCTTTTTATTTTATCACAAATTTAAGTTATAACTTTCTAAGGTGAAAGCAACATGGGTAACCTCCAGCTTTATCGATTTATCTTTCATTCAGCAATATAAAGCTTGAAAGTGCTTGACAAGTACTAATCTTTAAATCCAAAGATCTTTACCAGATCCAGTCAAAGTTTATATAATGGAATGAACGTAGTATTATTATTAACAAAAAAAAAAAAACTAAATAGTATATGTATTATAAGTGAATTACTTGAACGAAGGTACCTTCTTTTTTAAATTTCTGACATAAAACATTAATTATATTTATGTTATATTTTTTTATATTCAATAAAAGTTATGTTATTTATATTTAGGTTCAAGAAATTATTTGCAATCGGTAAGACCTACTTACTGAATGCAAATAATTTCTTCGAACGATCTATACGATAGCTTTTAAACTATCGAGTTCTATAATACAAAATTAAACTTATATTATTACAGTAGTTACGGTAGGTAGGTATATAATTATTACAGAAGGTATGGAAGGTAGGTATATAATTATGATAGTAGGTAAGGTAGGTAGGTTTGAAATTATAATAGTAGATAAGGTAGGTAGGTATGGTATTATGAGAATATAGGGTATAGTAGGTAGGAATGATCTATATGATGTCTCAAATTGTATTTTTTAATAAGTATATTTCATTAATACATCTTCATCATATATCGACATAACTAATAAGGTACCGTGAAAAAACTTAATTCGCCCATAAAAATTCCATAAATAAATATTTTTCTTATGATAAGACAGCAAATTAATCAGATGAAGTTATTTGTATTATTCACATGTTTAAATAATTGTGTTAAATGATTTGGCTAAATTGGTCATCATTGGCTAAAGTAAAGCAAAATAACCATTTAACTTGGTATCAGATCTAAAAATATTTATAAGTTGGTTAACCTTCTTACAATGAACAATTTTTGCCGTTTAATTGCTGTGAAGTCAGCTTTTAGTTTGGTTTAAAATATATGTTTTCAAAATTTTGAGAATTAAGTTTCTAAAATCAAATTTAGATGAATGACCCTCAGTTTTATCGATATGCCTGTTTGTCGTTTGTTAAAAATAGTCCAATAGCTTTAGAAAAAAATATTAGAGAGTATTTAAAAAATACAGTCGAATCGAGAATGAATGAGAATCCTCCTTTTTTAAAGTCAGTTGAAAATTTGAAGGTTGCCCTCCATTTCCTTGGGATTCCATCATCAAATCATGACTTGACGATAATGAGACTAGATCAAGATTGTGAAAATGTGTATATTTGTGAAATATTTATGTGTATGTTTATCTTATATCATAGATATATTCAATGTTGTTTTCTATTATTTAATATCCAATACACAAATTCTTCATGAGATACTTTTTATACTATCTAGTCGACAATTAAATGTATGAAGATTATTATTATATAATTGTTTATTTTATTGTAATATATGTATTTATGTAGATATGCATTTATAAATGTATTTAGTTTGTGTGTTTATTGAAAGGTTAAAAATACGAGAAGTTGTTAATTTTTATAATAAGATTTGATTGTAAGGCATGTGCACCACACACACACACAACAATAGCCCGGAGAATATGAACGTGAGGTACGTATTAATGACACTACACGGTACAAAATTTCTAACGCAACCGTTAATTTTAACCGGCTATTTTTAATTAAACGCGATGACTAAGTGCCGAGATCCATCACAGTCGGCACTTGGTCGATCTATTATTAATTAATATTTTGATCGATCACGTTTCGTCTTATTTCATTAAGGATTTGATAATAAATTTTTCATCTCGCCGACTTCTATTAATTGTTGACTTGCTAACGATACCTGAGCCAAGGGTATGCAGTCATTAAAATTTCTAGTTTTATAGATTACCTACGTAAAGCTGTAATATAATTAAAATAGCACTTTTTCAGTGTCATTTGAAAGGAAAACTTAAACTTAAATTTTACAATTTATAAAAAGGTAAGCTAACTAATATAATCCAAAAGAACGGCTACTAGTCATTCGTTCAATCTTTTTCTTATTGAATTGGGATGATAAAGATAGATAACTTCGAATTAAATCTTGAAAAAATAACAGAATTGTACTTTAAGCTATATGAGAGCATAATGCGCGAAATTTGGAAGTGCTGCTCTTAAAAAACAAATGTCGACCTCACTTTTATTTTACGAGCCAGAGTATATTAAAATCTTTGTATTTTATCTATTACAACATTACAAGGAGTAGTAGGATGAGTAAGCAAGTGATCGAGTTTTGGATATAAAAAAATGAGAAGTTACAGTCGCGAACCGCTACGAATGACACCTATTTATTGAAAGTAATCTCAAGGGGAACTACCCATAAAAATTGCCAATATCGTTTTTTTGGCTGATTCTTTTGGGATTTACCTAGTTTTATTATTTCCCAAGCCATCCAATTGTTGCGTAGCATCTTCGTGATATTTTCCATCAATATTTTTAGTGCCAATTGGTAAAGGACTTGGTAAAGCCATAAGAGAATATTGTAATGTTCATGTGTGTAAATATAAATTAGCATTTAATTAAATTCGAAGAAATCAATAAAACTAAACTTTTTACTAATAATAATAAAGACCTGATGATAAACATTACGAAAAATAAAATCAATCAAGAAATTATGTAGAAAGAGGTTTTAATATAATGTTTTCAACGTGAAACTATCAATGAAGCAATTGCAATTTGAAACTAGAAGGACGAGTACCCAGGTAGTTTTTTCTGAGATTAGCGAACTTGAGATTTCGATGTTTCCCCAGAAAGAAATTAGAAGCGAGTTCATCCCTCAACAAGTAATTCGTTCTCGGTCCGTAAGGGAACATTATCCTTGCGGACCAACGATTTTTCCCAGAAATCAATAATCCTAAGCTTTTTAGGGATATGGCTTTTAGAAACAAATATTCTACTGTGCTCGCTTATGCGAAAATCAAAGAAGCCGCGGATTATCTTTTTTCGGTGTAAAATTCGAAACGTTTTCGATAAACTTGGGATTATCTTAGCGTTCCAATGTTTTGGAAGTGAACAATAGGTTTCCGGTGATCTCGAGGTGTTGCGTTGGGTGGAGATCTCGAGGCTTTGGGAGTAGTTCAAGAATTCTTGAAAACTATTCTGACTAAATTTTAAGGTCTAGAATAGAAACAAGCTTAGATTGGTCAGCGTAGTGATCACATGATATTCAGAAAAACCTAAACATACATATCTATGTTATTACCTAGACGAATTTAAATTTTCATATTTAGATAAACATATTATTCAAATATAAATAAATAATTTTATAAATTATAAGGAAAGGCAAAGTGTTACAAAAACACAAAATATTTTAAAACAGGAAACTTCATATAAAAAAGGTTATGAATAGGTACCTTGATTTGATAATTTCAACGATATATTGGTATTTTGAGTTTTCTGCATCAAATGTTGTCCAACAAACAACTGAATAATTAAATAGCCCAAGTAATGGCGACGGGACGATAGTAATATGGAGAAATGACTCCGACGATGTCCAACAGTAGAGTGAACAGCCAGAGAGATGGGAATATCAGTGATTGATTATAATATTGACAGAGATAAGAGTTACATTTTATAACTGATTATTTAATATATATTTATCGGTTTAGCATTTCTATGTAAGCATGAATGTATAATTCATTTCTGTATGAACTTTTGTTACACTATTGCCTTCACATACGTATTTTAGAATAATAAATGGTGGGAAGGATAAGAATCGAACAAGTGCAAGTCAATATTATAATTGCAGCACATCGGAAGGAACATTTGATTTCTGACTGTAGACGAACGTACATGAGGTCAGCACATTTCGGCGCGATCGCCGTGTGATACCGCCGACGTATCGATTCCATCGGCGTGACGATGCGATATCGGTAATTTGAACGTCCACGAACTGTCCGCCTCGAGGTATATTTCTTTTTACATTTTTGTTTTGTTTAAAGTAAATTTTAAGAGTACAAGTCTTAGTTATTATTAAAAAGATTTGCGATGCTTGTAAAACATTTTTCTCGTAACAGCTGAGAATCAAATTTCTTTTAATTATTTAAAACTATCAACTAATATTTTCTTTTGAAATTCCCATAATTTTGAATATGAAGGAACATAATAATTATATTACATTTTGATATTGTGAAATCGTGATAGTTCCGTATCAAATTTTCAATACTCGCAGTCAAAAATAATCCAAATATGTGAAATATCATCATGTTTTTTTCAATCAGTGCTACCTGCAATGTGCTCGGAATTTTTCGGACTGTCAATAACGCTGGGACTATTTATGGGGAAGCGTGAGAATGAATGAAATCTCACTATTCGTAAAAAAAACTTAAACTGCAAAATATTACCTTGCATGTGAAGTCTATACGCTCATTCGGAACATGATACATTTTATATTAAGAAAAAACATTTTTACTAAAACAAGTGAAGTCGATAATTGTAGCCCAATATTCAATTTAAGCTACTATATATTTAAACTAAGCTACTATAGCTTAGTTTACTTGACAGAAGAAAATATAATAATCTGTTCTCTTGTTCTTCTGATTATTAATAGACATTTCACTTAAATATTTATCAATAACATTGAATTTTTATAATAAAACCATTATCTAGTCTTGATCGAAATGACAATTGTATGATATAATAATTTATTTCATGAAATTGTGCCATACTTTCTTGTCTAAAAAGGGAGATATATTAATGATGAAACTTATATAATATTATGTAATATTAACCATGTAAAATTCTAACAGATTATTAGAGTATTACGTACATAAATTGCATCATATCATTTCATTTCATTTCAATGTATTTGTCGTGCCTCAGGAATATGAACTACTTATGATTAATGCATAACTATGATCAAGTCTAAGCAGGTAGTGTGATAAATATTGAAAGTATAGAATAATTATACTTCTAGCGTCCTAAGTACCCATTATCTACGGCTAAGACCAAGAACTATTAAACACCCTTCTAAATCAAAGTGACAGGTAAGCAAATAGAACAAAACGCATTCTTTCTAGGAATCCCAAAGTCCATGGTCATAAATCACCATACTCTTGACAAATGGATTCTACGACTTTTTTCCCGCCACTCATTTATTAATAGGGCAGAGAATGTTTCGGAAAACCAATAAAATGTGCCCCGTCATATACCTGTCCGATGGCAGACAGCGTGGCTTTGTTCATTTGCCCAGTTTTTTCTTAAAGCCCCATAGACCATGACTTCGCTATGGTTACCCGACTTGCCTATTAACTGTATATTATGTTATGAATCGTTTAGTTTATTAATTTATAGGGTTATTAGGCAAATTCACGTGTTCTTTAATATGGGATAAGGCATTTCCAATATAATAATAGTCATCACGTATTGACCGAGTAATTATATAAATTATCCGATCTTTTCAGTAGCTATAAAAAGTACTCGGCCTATTGAAAATGTCGGATAATAGCATAGATAGTATTTTATGGTAGTATGTTAACCAAAAAAAATTTTTTTTTGTCGATATTGTTTTTGTAGATGACCCGGTATCATCGACTTTTATATCACTATTAGACTATAGATCTTCTCATATACTCTTAGAGACGAGAAAACACTACGTTTGTCTACTAAGAACGCCAACTATTCAAAATGATATGAAGTGGCAATGGAAGAACTTTTAGTGACACCATTTTCTAAACATTTTTATTTTTATTTAATAAAACACAAAACAGGTTACAGTTTATTATAAAGAATATTTAAGGTAGTGTATAATTATAACACAAAATTATAACTCTTAAGCATACATCTCTAGAAAAAATAAATAGAATATAATATCTTTATAATAAAAATAGCATTTATATGTTCTCCTTTATTGTTTCACTCATTAAAACTCCTCATTTAAACCACCCCTGTTTTAAAGAGAATAAATGATATTTTAAAATTACTCAAATCGGTTGTGCCATTTTATAATTTTAGCGAAACAAACTAACAATATATTATATAAACTTTAAATTAAATATTGATATTCTTGTTGTTTTTTTTGTAATTATTTGAAATCCGGACAATGTTTTTAAAAGTCTCTCCCAGAAGTATCTTGATGTTAGATATAAACAAAGATAAAAATATTAAATAAAAGTTATACATCATATAAATTTTAATTTGCAATGAAAAAATATATTTTCTTCACATGTAAAACTTTGTGCACATTTTTCGATTCCAGTTAATAATAAGAAGTTAAAAATCGAGCGCGGTTTTTCGCAATCGCACGTCGATGCACCCGTACGTTCTGCAACTAACCTATTTTTGTGAATGGAAATTTTTTGCGCGTTGCCAACACAAAGGGCTTCTTCATGGTATTTTGCGCGTGTGAAAGAAGGCCATTCTCTCAAATAAGGATTGGACCAAAAATAATTGTCATTTCCTGCGGCGGCTGAGACATAAAGACTACCATATTGTTCTCATTGCAAAACGGGACGTCGTGCGTGGAATTTCGTTGTTTTTTCGACACTTTCACAGTTTACCTTATATTTGTTAAATGTCAAGCCAGAGGGCACTTTTGGCCCTCATTAAGGTACTATTGCCGTATGACAGGGTTAGGTTTGAGTGACGCATGAGAGGCAGTATGACAGGACTATATCACGAAACGCTTGAAGCTTTCGCTTATGATGAATGGAAGTCCCAAGGATATGTCGTTACACTATTGTGCACTTGGTTTTAAATAATATCGAGGCATAAAACAACATATAACTCTTTCACAAGTAAGAGAATTTTGGTTAAAATGTTATGGATACTAATTATTAAGAATTTATACGGCTTTAATAAGTTTTTTATAGAAAACAACGAATTTTTAAAGTGCCTAGTTTTTATCATTATAGCTGAGATAGTATAACTTCCTTTTCTATTACGGGCGAGAAGCATTTAGATATTAAGGTTTGAACTGATTATTAATTCGTATAACATCAGACAGTAAATTAATTTTTAATTAATTCATTAGTAGTTTGTAAATCTCTAACCTTTAAGTAAAATTAAACTGTTTCTGATTATAAAGTACACATCTAAATTTAAATACATTGCAGTGCGTCTCGTTCTCTTAAAATTATTGCAAAAGGGACAGCCGTCATATCATGTCAACAAAACAACAAGTTATATTTATATATCTATATATAAAGCAGCCTTATAGAATATCTTAGCAACCTTTTGACCGGGAACAATAAGGTATTATATACGGAAAGGGCTTAACAAATAGTACGTTTATTTACCACTTTTTACAACTCGAAATATAAAAAACATTATCATTCTAACAGAACTAGTTATAAACCGTAGAATTATAGTGTCATAGCAACAGCACTGTCAAAAGTGAAGCCAAAAACCGATTTATGTAGGCGTATTCCGTCTACAAGTAATATGTCTATCAAGTTCAATGACATTTCCCCACAAGACATTGAAGACTGTTTTTTTTACCCTTTCGATTTGAAATTATTTGATAGCGTTATGTTTTTATTCTGACTACAAATAGATGTGTTTAAATTCGTTACTATGCGTCATTTCTGAATGAAAAACATTTTACCACGTTTTTCTGAGCTTGCTTTCTTGTATGTCTGTATGTATGTGGCGGTCAAATCTTGTGATCGAGTTTTCGACCACTTCTAATCATCCGATTGAGCTGAAATTTCGCATGCATGTTTGTTTTCGATGACAATACAATATTTAAATTAAAAAAATTAATTAAATTTACAGTTTAGAAAGAACGACCGCAAGATTTATAAACCAAAACTAAAAAGAGTTAAATATATTAACGTATAAAAAAAATTATAAAAATCCTCGTGTTTCTCGAGTACAAATTGGACTAAACAGAAGAAAATAACTTATTCTCTGGGCTTTGAAGATTGAGAATACACATAAATCAAGCTACTTGTAAAATTCTACAACTAAAAACGTGGGGCGAACCTTCGAGTGTACCAACTCCACAAGAAGTAATAACTAAATTAATTGCATCTTTTCAAAAACAATCATTTAAAAAGACATCTAATTAAATAGCAGAGCTCAAAGTCGACTCGAGAGCAGAGTTCTGCTAATCTGAGCCCCAGCTTAGTTAGTAGCTTGATTTATGTGTATTCACTAATCAATCTTCAAAGCCCAGAGAAAAAGTTATTTTCTTCTTTTTAGTCCAATTTGTACTCGAGAAAAACGTGGATTTTTATAAATTTTTTTATACGATAATATTTATAATGTAAACTTGATAGTACAAAATCAAAATAGAAAGTTATAACAAATGGCTGGTATCATAGACTTCAATTTTGCAATGCATTACTTACTTACATAGACTACAAAAAATGCCATAACGTCAATATTGTCATGTTTACCCAAACGAATAACCAAGCAAGGTCATTTAATATTTTTGAAATCAATTTACTAAAATATTTTAAAATTGTTTGGTAAAATTTGTTGATTGACGAACAAGTTTTACATGCAAACAAAACATATTTCATTGCACCGATATCGAGACCGCCTAATAAGTAATAACCGTTGTCGCGTGCCAATGATACCAAATGGAGTTCAGTAATCACGGAACAAATGAGAAGTTTTGGGTCAACGTGTCTGACACGTGTAATTTTGAAGCTTCACATGTATACTTAGGACCCTAATGACTGGTGTTTATGGCTGTTTTCGTTGTTTTGTCCGAGTTTAATGTGCAAAGTTAAGTTAGTCGGGTTCCAAAGAGGGTAAGTTTGAGAGGGTATGGAGACGCAGGAGGTCAGCGCTAATGGTGGAGATGACAGGTAACGTGAGAGCTTAGACAAAGTGCAGCTATGACGTTCACCCTCGTTGAGGTTAATGGTGCCGATACACAGCTATTTGTTACCGCAGATCGATTATTAATAATACGGATCGCTTTATGAGGAAAATATTATAAGGAAGATTTCTTTCTTTAGATAGGTATTTAAATAAAAGAAAATATTTAGCTGTTGGAGCTCGTTGTTGAGGAACTCGTTGGCATAGTAGCTCGAACGCTTTGATTTCGATAACGAAAGCAATTCAACTTTCGTCATGGTAAGTACTTGAATGGGTCAATCAAATTTGGTTGTTACAGCAACTGGTTTAACCCACCAACACGCATTAGGCTAGTCTGGTGGTGTTACGGCCCAAAGCCCTCGTATGTTTCTCCCATGAAGCAATTCCTGTGCCCAGCTGTGGAATGTATATATCCTGTTGATGATTTCATTATCATTATTTTTGTTTTGGAGAGGGAAACTTCTTGATTTGGACTTATATGGCGACTGAGATAAACTACAATTATGTTTAAAATTAATATCCCAGGGGATAAATAAGTAATTAAAAATTGAATTCTCTATATGCGATGTATGTGTATGAAATATAATAATTGAATGAAATATTTAATTGACTACTGTCAGTGGCCAGTACTCTTGTCTACTTATCCTGAGGTCCCGGGTTCGAATCCTTGTGGTGGCAGATATTTGTTTAATGAGTAAGAATATTATTTAGTATATTTATGTTTAAAAAGATACTACATACTCATAATGATTTATAATTTGGGTTAGATAATAGTTGAGAGTATGAGAAGCATTATTAATATTTTGTATGAAAAAAAGGTTCAAGTTAACTTACAAGTTTTTTTTGAGACACTCTTTAAGATGCTTTTCCCTCGCAACCCGACGCCCGATAGGACACCTGTGTAATCCTTTCATCGCACATAATATGCCCTTAATTCTCTTGATAAGGCATGACATAACGCTTTTGTGCCACTTCGAGCCTTTTTCCCGTCAATTAAGGTCCATCTATTGTCTTCTGACGTCAGATGACACACGTCCAAAGTTTTTGTAGTGAATCACTTTCCAGGGAGCCGTTGTTTTGAATGATCACATGATTTAGTATGATGTTTCGTTTTGTTTTCAAGATTTATTGTTGTAAGGTTGTCAAGATTTAGAAGGAGGTGCTGTGGTTTTGACAAAAACCTTATTAGTAAATGAATATTAAGATTAACTTTTTTGTGTGCACCCGTATTTGGTATTCAGATCAACGCTATGCCATCTTCAAAGAGAGCGATTTAATTGGAAAATATTATCTGTTCAATTGTACAACTTGTTTCTTTATTCATAAAATTAAAGCATAATTAAGAGCTTAAAATAATTTTTATGAATACTAGATAAAGGAGAAATTGATACCCTTATTACTTGATTGATAATATTAATATCAGTCATATATTAAATGAACAAATAAAGATCCATATTTCGTAAATAAATATTCGTACACATCTGTTTCTGCCTGGGTTCGAACCTGCAACCTTTGGCTAAATAGCCAGGGTCATTGATCACTTGACCAAATGTCAAATAAAATAAATAAGGCCGTATAAATAACATGTATATTTTATTGCTTGAATAACTGTTCATTTATATTTTAAATAAACGGATGTGGAATTTACGTGAAAATATTATAATTTCTTAATATCTCGTAACGTCTAATTAGTATACAACTCTAGGAAAAGTAAAAACGTTCGCCGTTGCTTTATAAAACACAAAAGAAATAATAGAAGTAACTTTAATAATGCGATTTTCGAAGTAAAATTTTTAAAATCTATAAACCCAGCTGAAAGTATAGCAATTATAAATGGCCGGGTAACTTTACCTCTAGAGGGTCTGAACCTGGCATTATTTTTGTGAAGGATCAAAGCGAGTGACGTCACATCCGCCAAGATGGCGGTGGCGCGATTGTTTGATGTGCGAGTAATGAAGTGTGTCTCTCCCCTGTTGGTTCTATCTGACGGGTGTCAAGATAGCACCGCGTAACTCCTGTTTACATATTTGGAAGTAGTTACCTACTTTTAGTAAAAATATATTTGCCCTAATAAAATAATAAAGGATTTTCTTTGAATCAATCTATGTCTTTGTTTCTTACTTATTATTAATATCGCATCGATTATACAATTCAAAAAGGTAATTTGTAAGCAAGTTTTGCTTATTGCTTGGTTAAAACAGATAAAAAATTGTAATGTGCCTAACACAATGATACAAGATATAGCTTCCATATAAATATATACCTAACTTATCAAAAGAGGCGTGAAGAAGCATCTTGCAGGTCAGCAAGATAAAGATGGCTACTGTAGTGTAGTGTTTCACTTGCACTAGCCACCATTTTACGACTACACTTCTGTTTACCATCAGGTGGAATGGAGTCATTTTCTTCACCTTTCTATAAAGAAAAAGTTTGATCATATTAACCTTGATCCAGATCTTAATTTAAAAGCATGAACTGCCACTTTGTAGCCGAAATTGAATTCAGTTATTTCTTTAATTTCTCCGTTCGGATAGTTAGTTACCCGGTGTCATCACAGACGGATTTAAATTCAATTTCATATCGGCCCGTATTGAGTTGTTATATAGAGAATAATCGCGTTACCCACTCCACTAGCCATAGTATAACTGTCTAAACAGTACCTCAGGTACTTATGAGACTAATTTAAATCTGTTGATAAATATTCTTATGTCAACAATTACTCTAGTTTCCTATACCAAATACATCAAACTGACGTATTTTAATAAGTTTTTACATAAGTAAATTTTTTTATACTTTATTATATGACGTTACATTTCATACGATACATACGATACACATTTGAATGTTTAATAGATCTTTTTACATTTAGTGGTAAATATTATACCTACCATACAACTTAGGAGCTAAAAATATAATTAGTTTAAAAACGACAATAATTTTATGATTGATTATAAAGAAGATAATAATTAATTGTCTTAAGATTAGTAGTAGAGGCTGAATAAATTAAGAACAATTTATAAAACTATAATAGATTCTGATCAAGATATAAAAAACTTTAAGCTTAGATAAATTGATTAGTTAAATATTAAATAAAATAAATAAGAAGTGTATCTTTATCTGTAAATTAAATAGAGATACTTTATTAAGTTTCAACTTAAGGTAGTATACTCAGAATTGACTTCTTTGTGTTTTGCCGAATATGTTTTTGAGACTGACTAATGCTGTTGGCCGTACATGACCTTTACAGCGTTACCGGGTCGAATAAGTGGTACTGCGTCCGCTATGTGCTCACCGGGCTAGTGAGGATTACTTGCTTTTTAATAAAGTTGCGCCGACAGGGGGCGACACTGGGGACATTTTTACACAAAGAGGATTACTTCGGCCACGTTTATCTGTGCCTTACAGCTCGGCTTAGCCTTCTAAATGCTCGCTCGCTGGGTGCACACGCGTTTTACGCCCGTAAGGTATGCTTTCTTAGTATTTCGCGCAAATTTAGCTCTGCAGATCTACATTCGGTTTATCCTAACAATTATACCGCGGTTTCAGTTAATGAAATACAAAATATCCAAAATCTTATGATTTCTATATGGATTTAGATTATTTATTTTAGATATTCAATCGGTTTTTTAAGATAGAGGTAGAGCCAAAGGCATTTATTTTTCGACGGTTTCATCTTAATCGCAATATTAAATGCATAGGACGGTACAGAACCCTTCAAACGTGAGTCTGACTCTCACTTAGTGGGTTATATTCCTATTTTAAATTCTGATCCTATATAAATTCGGGAAGCTACGCAGTAGTGAAGTGTCTTAAGACATAAGTCTTTACTATGTGTGTATTGCCAGTTATGATGTATGGAACCGAGATGTGGCGGTTTTCAATGGGCATCATGAAGAATGAATGAAGAGGGCTATGCTCGAGGTTTCTAGGCGTTATCGAAACAGAAATGATGAGATCTGCAAGAGAACTAGAGACGCCGACGTAGCACAAAGAATTATGAGTCTGAAGTTACAGTATGCAAGGCACATTGCCAAGAGGACTGACGGCCCTTGGGGCGGTAAGGTTCTCAAGTGGCTGCTGCGTACTGAGAAACGCAGTGTCCAACAAGGTGGACTAAGGATCTAGTTAAGGTCGCAGGAAGCTGCTGGGTGGGAGCAAAACAGGCTCAATCAGTTTGGAGATTCTTGACGGAGGCTTCTGTCGATCAGTGGTCGTCTGATATCATGATAATAATGATGAAGTCAAGGTAATATACCTTTTGGAAACCACTAGGGAAATTGCCTTTTGGGAATTTGGCATTACTTGGTATACATATTGCTCATGGTTCTGAAATTCCGTTAATATGGTATATTATGTACTTTCTTTAATTTTTGATATTATTTTTTTAATGCACAAGTCCTATGGATTGGTTATCTCCGGATGAATGATGAAAATTAGTGTTTTTGCTTATTGCGCTTTGGCCCAGTTGCATCACCATGACACGGATACACTATTGGCGCTACAAAAAGTACAAAAGTAAAGAAAAGTACTTTTGTACCTTCATTGCTATATACCCTTGTATATAGCAATGATATTGTTGTGTTATTTTGATGAGAATAAAAAAACTTATTATTAAGATAAAAATATTTTTTATAACACAAATGAAAGAAAAAAGACAATTTTAGAAGACTTGTGATGGTGATGTTTCAAAAAACCTATAGTTGAAAAAAATTTACGCCTTCTTCTATATATGACGATCACGTCATATTATTAGCCGCTTTTTGTGATCATAATAAGGAAACGAGATAACCAACCATATTAATAACTTCTCTAACATGCCCCGCTTGCTCTCAACATCATAACATAGGCTTCACACGAAGAATAAGCAAAGCTTCGCAAAAAAACCAAGACCTATAAAACCAATAAAGAGGTCAGATGATCCGTCGGAAACAAGCGTCTTGGCCAATTGTTGAATTGGATAACGAGGGTGTAACGACACCAACAAAGCGCAGGCGCGGTCGACTGGACGATTATCTCGTTGTGCGCACTGCGCGTGCGCTGGGAACTAACTAATATTACGGGGGGCAAACTGACTGCTAGAATTGGATAGGTCAAAATGCGAAGAAGTTTCAGTGTCTGGAGAGTTGGGTATAAATGTAAAAATATTTCTCACATACACCTATTATCTATCCCGAAGTAAGAGCTTGTGCTATTGTTTTTTTATTAATTATAAAATGCTCAGCAAATGACTCGACACCACCTGAGGATAAGCAGTAAAAGAGTCCATATCTGATGAAGGAGGGAATACGTGTGCAGGCAAGGAATTTCACGCCTTAGCTGTGAAACAGAGAAATGAGTCACTAAATCTCTTTGTGCGCAAAGTAGACGTGGCGACAGTAAGAGTGACTTCGTAGACCAACCAGCACGCGTACTCCTGAGTTGGAAAGGAGAGGGAGGCATAAAGTCAAAGAGCTCTTCAGAGCACTCTCTTATACCAGATAACGGATTAATATAGATATCAACATGTATATAAATATCAGAAATAAATTAAATGGACATATAAAAGTCAATGACTCGTGAACACACTTGTACACACCATACAAATATATGCCCTTACCGGGACCTCTAGCTAAGTACACATAGGGACTGACCACTCATCCTGATGGCCACAAACGACATATTAGTTTTACAACCCATGATACATCCAGTGGATCCACTTATGGGCGCAACTTTAATATGTTTCTATTTTTAAATTAAAATCTTTCACTAAAAATATCAAAAGTCAATTGTCTCCAGACTCATAAAATATTGCACGAGTTTTAGAAACATCAGTCCACGATTTGCATTAAAACCCCAATGGATTAATTAATTAATACTGTGTCAAAATGCAGTCCCTTTAAGAAAAGTATTAAATATTTAACAAATTTAATCGTACACTTACTTCTAATGAGGTAACAAAATCAGCATGAAATATAAATAACAATAACCTCCAAGATGGTCCCATATGAATATCAATTTGTTTGCTTTCACGACAACGTCATTAAATTAGCGTCCAAATTGAATCACAACTGCGACAACCTTGCCCGCGCGATCGTCCCGCGAAACTTTTCCTCCTATTAATTTACAAAATATCTCGTATCTCAACTTGCAAGCGAAAACAACTCCTCCCCAATTGACTATAAGACTTAGCTTTCTCTGTTGAAAGCGCAAGTTTGTTCATTATTTTTACATGTCATTGTGCAAGTGACGTGAAGTGTTTCACCGCCAAATGTGACTCTAATTCTCGGAATTAGGGCTGCTATTCCTTTTTATACGTCGCTGGGTGTATCTGGTGAAATTATGATGCAGTCTTTATTCGTGAGCCGTCGGGAGCGGTTGCAGTAATCACCGCGTATCTCCAGCCAGGGGTGGGCTGTGAATAGAGCCCTAATGAACTGGATTTAGGAGTTTTTGTACCGGCAACTCGTCAGCTCAGAGGTGCAGTTGAGCAATTATGACTGACTATACAAACGCGACTCTGGAACACAACCTTTCAATTAATAGGTTGCAAGTAGCCTATGTATCAGATAGTTTTTGGCCTAATTGGAATTTTGTGTAGGTACACTTTTTATTTGGCATCGTAAGGTCGGAGGCAGTCAGTGATCGATCTGCAGTTATACCCAGATTGATGGGTCGTTCTCTAAGCCTTACCTATATACCTCCATTATATTGGCATCGCATCGGGTGCCAACCTTCTTGGAACATCCAATCGTTGTTAATCTTCTTACAGCGAGCGAGCGAAATTATTTCGATTCTAAGCACCTAATATGCTTAGATAATAAAAGGTTTCGCAATTGTTGGGGACTTTGCGAGATCTTATGTTCGGACTTTACCTATTGGGGGCATTTAGAATATTGTACGTTGACAATCAAACGGGTTGTTAAAACTTATAGTAATAGCAACATAATTACAGATTCACACATTTAGTAGTGCGTATATGTGCACTGTGTATTATATTATTTTTGCTTACATTTAAGCAAATTGTATTTATAAAAATAAATTTATTTATATTTTTTTTTATGAAAACATATTTGATTAAAATACTGATTCTGAGCCAAATTTATTCTTAGGAACTAGAATACAACGAAAAACTGTAACTTCCTAAAGTAGACTACAGTTCAAAGTACATACTTTTTCTTTGTTTCATTTCATGATGTTTATTTTAATTTCTTTAGATAAGCAAGTATTAATTTTAAGAATATCTCATGTTTTCTCAAGTTTCCTATATACCACTTTTTTGTGATAGAAGAAAATTTTGAAGTCTTGTTTGTGTTACGCTTTCTTGTTAACATTTGTAATAAAATAAATGTCTGTACCAGACAGATTGATTTTTTTATTATTCACAGATCCATTATTAACAATATATTTTCAGGCTTAATTTAATTTGAGGCTGAAAATATCAACTATATTACCTTCATTATAAAATATAATTTCGGTTAATTCCAGACAGAGATTAATTAAGAACCCAACGTTCGTCACGTCAAGGGAGCCAACAATTTTCATCAGATACGTGACCCGACTTACAAACCAAGCACACTTGCAGTAGGTATTCATTTTATATAGAACAGAGCTATTATCTACATACATCTAAAACACATGCATAGTTACGCGTCTTCACAACACTAACTCGTCACCGCAAACATAAAAAGGAATAACTAACACAACTCCGTGCGAATGATTATGACCTTTATGTTTGGATATTTAAAGGTGCGAACTCTGTGTACAGAAGAAAGCGGCTGTAAAAGATGAGTCTGTTCTTATTTATTTACGGCGGTGCGGCGAGCGAAGTGGAGCGAAGATGATATGAATGATAAATGACCCTCTGAACGCCCTGTCCCTCCCCCCGCGTCCATCCGCCCCCGTTCACGTGTGAACATGCCGTGAGATATTCCTCATTCTGGTTGTCTACTTAAGGTTACGCTGTGAACGGTGATAAGCTTGAATAAAGAAAGAATACGTGACGAGTAGGTATTGATTTTGCGATGTATTTAATACTTGGAAACAATTTGTGAATAAATTTGTTAGATAGGTTGATATTTTCTACACAATTTGATCGTTAACCAACATCTTAAACAAAATAAATTTAATCAGAAAGGTTAAATCGAATGGAGGGTGTCATATGATACGAATAACTCTAGTTTAAATAGCAATGAAAACTTTTGATTAATAATAACAAAAAAATATTGTTGTTGGGTTTTACACCCAACAGCTTTTACTATCGAATTAGTAAATAAGCAAGCAGTGTAGATGTTTATCCTTTTTCAGAGTTAAAGTGTCTACAAACTAGACTTATTTGGTAGTCTAATTCAGGTTCTACATACATAAATTGTCTCCATACCTACTCTAGTAGTAAATTGACATGATTGAATGTTATAACCTTTTCTCTAGTAAAAATATGTTAGGAAAAAATGTAATAGCTATATGACGTCACACATACCAACAGCATCCTGAACACTGCGGCCATGAACGAGGATAGCTTCCTCTTACGGTACTGGGTGATAGTGCATCTCACACCATTCGCCCAGAATATCCGTTTTAAGTTATAAAGGTTCGATATGGATACCCTTGTATTTTAGTAATTACAGGTGTATTAATTTTGGGCATTAATTGCTTTTTATTGCACTTATAACAGTTATTACTAACATAGAAAATATGGGTCATGATACCTGTAATAAAAAATATTATTTAGAAATAAATTAAGTAAAAACATTACCACTAACCTAGGAACCATCTTTGATGTGTAGTCTTTAGTCTGACTGAATTAAGACCGCCGTGTGGATTTATTTAAAGATATATTTTAGTTGCCTAATTTTGTTTTAAATCATAATTTTCTACTTTATTTGTGAAACACATCAATTATCAGTAGAAAAGATTAGCTGGCTACATATAAGGGTGAAGCAGAAGTATTAAAACCTAGAGTAATCTTTGTCTTATATAAAAGAAAGCGAAGTCAACATAGTCTCTGGCATCAATCTCGGTGTCTAGCCGTAGTCATCGGAGCTAAACGGATTTTTCAAGCCAATGGCCGCGCATCAACACGCGTTACACGCTTCGCGATTGGCCACCACTTTTTGTTCCATTTTCGAATCCTTTGTTTTTATTGGTTGACACTTAGCTAAGACAAAGGGGCGATGAGATGTGTGAGTGCGATGCGAGTGTTTATTTGTGTGTGTTAAGGAGTATGTAAGGTAGGTAAGGCGTGGGTCGGCCGGGTCGTGTGTACGTGCTCGGGGTCTTGATTTTGATGGAGGTACGGCCCTCGCATCCTGCTTATGTGAGATGGAGTGGACTATTTATTTTTATTTATTATGTTAGTACATACCTAGCAGCTGCTAGGTACGTACTAACCTAAAGCCACATTGAACAGCTGTTCCACGTGACTTCTGGACAAGAAGTCGTGACTAGAATAAAATCGGAATTGCTTTGAATGATTTCTGGAGATGGTGTAATCAAATTAACAAACTTCTGTCTATCTAGAGTCACAAGAACTGACTGAAAATAATTCAAGTTCACCTCCAGACTGAGCGCTATGATTAATGACGAGGATTATTCAATTAAAGGCGCGCCAGGTGACGGGTAGGGGGAGATGGGGTGGGCCTTTATCTTTCCCGGGCTACTTCAGATGGCGGCCCTCGATGAATTAGCTTAGGCTTAGCCGGTCCACGACGCTCGTCGATAGGTCGACGTTCATTTGTTTGTCTTTTTCAAGCTGACACTCGTCTTTGTATCCGCCGCAGGAGGCATTGTGTCGTGTAACAGGTGACAGGAGGATCCTGGAGATTTGAATGTGTTATGATTTTATTTTTCTTTTATAAAGGTTTAAATGATTCTTGTAAGAAATATATATTAATTATTATTAAGATAATAATCATGTAAATAGAACCTGGTCTTTAATTGAATTGTTTATTGCCATATCATTGGTATTTCAGGCTATAAAATATTTATATAAGTTCGTTTGTTGATTTACCGGTGGGATCTGTGGCTCCTTAACGCGTATACCCCGGTCTACGGTACGGCGCGTTGATAATTAATGATTTTTGTACAAAGTACGCCGCTTGGGCCGCCGCCCTCTAGGTCGATACAACGAACCCTTCCCAGCCATGGCTGACGACTTCAGTTTTTGTTCATCTTACGTTCTTGATTAAAACTTATAAGTGTATTACAGTAGTAAAAAGCAATTATGATCTTAATGAAGTAATTGTTTCTGATTATGGTAATACTATAATAGGCAGTTTTACAAAAATAATAGGCAACTCAAGTAGACGCCCCGAAAGCTTCTAAAAAAATCTCTATAACTATTTTTTTTATAAGTAGTACGCCAACTAAGAAATTACTGAGTTCATATATAAATTAGTCCCAAACTAATAAAATTATTTTGAAATTAGTTATACTTTTATTCAACGAAGGCCTCGTTGGCCCGATATCATTTTATAATCATTAGGGTATTTATTCAAACAAATTGTTGATATCTCTTAATTTTTCGTTAGCGTTAAAGTAATTGATACCTTGACAACGGATTTCAATATTCTATCTACAAATAATGATATGCCTACAGCTTAGTTACCAAGCAACCTATGTTTTTTTATTAGGTACGTTAATAGTATGTGCTAAGCAACAAAACTATAGTAATCTTAATTTTTATCCTGTAGATAGATTAAGATAAGTTAGTCCTGCTTTACGCTATCTTTTCTTGTGATGTTTGATTACGCTCTTGAAATGACATCTTTACATGTATCAAATTCTAAAATTCATATTATACATAAGTTAATATACTGTTTTATGATGAAGACAGATATTTAGAATTGAAACAAAAATCAAAACATTCAGAACACGTCACTCAAACAAACCTCGTCGAAAGTCCGGATTGTATCGGCACGCGTTATAACAAAACGCGTAAAATTCCAAGCTGAAAAATTATTCCCTTCCGAAAGGTTTTCCACAAAATCTAACTGGTTAAAAATTGTTTTTGCCCAAACAAAATGTCCATTAAATGCGAACTCTCAACCCCATCCCTTCCGCGGGATTATAATAAATGGGGCAATAATGGCACAATATAATATTAACACAAAGTTAAACGCGTTTTTATTTCCCTAAAGTTCGGCGGTGCCATTCCACATCTTCACGGTGTGTTCTGAAAAATGGGCCCTGGAATAAAATAAATCGCAAATATTTATCAAACCGCAGTCCCTCTGTGGGCGATGCTAGTGCAGGTACCTATTTATGAGTGGAGCTATCTTTGGAAAAGTAAATTATTTTTTGTAGTAAAACTAGGTAATAGAGGGCTAAGTATTTGTCTTTTTATTGTTATTATCAAGATGCTTCATCCATTAAAATTATCTAAAATAGAAAATGTTTTGACGTGTTATAACTAAAAACCGAAATACTCTACTACAAAACATATAACTTAAAAAAAATACGAATGTAGGTGAAAGGTGAAGGAGCCTCTTTGAATAAACATTATATTGATTTTTAAGATATTATAGTCATTCGCGTATATTTTTTTATGTGTGAAAGAAATCGTCGATCATTTTTCGTGTTTTTCTTATAACAGTCTTAAGCCTACTTTCGCTCGCTGGTACCATGTTTAAAACCAAGTTATAGTTATTTTTGCTTTAAATGTCAGAACCTAGGTCAGTATTAAAAATAAAAGGGTTTCTTCTGTATTTCTGTAAATGAACTTTGATTCTAAAGCGTTTATTATCGTGTGTGTTTAATAAAAAATACTTACACAGGAAAATGTGAAAGCAGCCTTGTTCTTCAATTATATTGGCTCTTGTGTCTTAGTTTGAAATAAATGGGGTATTATTCGTCACGAGAATTCATAATGTGGAAACTGTCAATAATAAATAATCATAAAATAATTCTACAAATTTTTCAGTTGTCATTAGTTGCTGAAATGTAACGACATCGACAAGTGGCGAGACATCACTAGAACGCGTGTCGACAAGCCGTTCGCCGGCGGACATTTTGTTTTACAACGGGGCCGCCCGCTTTTCCGAATTACGACAACATTTGCACAAATCTCACTGGGAGCACTTTGACTTTCCACCTTACAGCAGTTGTTTTGCATGTTTAGTTTAAAAATTCATTAAGTTTTAATTAAGTTAATTATGTCTGAAAATGAAAGGCACACGTAAAACCAATTAAAGTATGTTTTTCAGATAATGTAAATATATGTATGTATCGCAGTACTACGCAGCCCACTCAGTTAATCATTTGTCTAAAGGTAGATTATTGTTACCGGAAATCATACATCTTAGTAAGTATTATATATCTGAAAGCTGTGCTTATTAACCATATAGCACCTTCATGGAGTTTTCAATTCAATATAGCCAATAAGCTACATCGATTAATGAATTTGAATTTTGTAAATTATGAAGTGTAATAAATAAATACAAGTATACATACAATACATACTATTGTATGTATACTTGTATTTATTTTTGTTTGATGACCCGATTTATATCGCTATTTTATAAGTAAAATTGTAGTTACAATATTTACAATGTTACCATAACGAATTGACACGGAGAGGTCGAGGGAGAGTGTACATGCGGGAGCATTGGATGCATTAGTCCCGCTTCCGGGGAGATTCCGCTGTTTTTTTTTTCATAAAGATGACATCGAATGACTTTATCATTAGAATATGGCATGAATATGTACAAAATAATATTATTTTAGGTCGAAAGTAATAACTTTAGTAGACACTGACCTATATGATTAACGACTCATAAGGACAGAGAAATTATCACTTGTTAAGCCTGGATCAGCCTACTGATTTTAGTAACAAAAACAAGTAACGACAATACTATAAATTTTGTTATGTATGACATTTCTTTTGCATCCATACGAAGTCATCACATACTAAATCTGATAATGATAATGAAATGTATATCATTAAGGACTGTCCTTAAGACTCCCTCTATTTTAATTTTTGAATTAAGTATTATAATACTGAAAGGTGCAAGTAGCTCTACTTCATAAAAAAGCAATGAGTCTGGCTCGTGTGTGTGCGTCGATTCCTACACATCGCCACAATCAATCACGAAATTTATCAAAGCTTAAAGTGCGCGATTAGCTGTAACAGCTTTTTATCGTCACCTCAAGTTCATATTTTTATTCTTATTACGTGAAGCTTAAATACGATAAACGCCAATAAGTTAAGAAAAATGTTAACATAAATATATTATTGCGACATAGACCTGTGATTGTGTTTTTAACTATTTAATAATATTAATTAAAAAAAAAACTATTTTGTACTAATAGAAATAATATGCCCCACGTACGTCGTCGCATTAACTCCGTGATAACTTAAAGTGACATCCCTACACAAGCCTATTAGCGCTCACACGGAGTCGGTTGTGTATATTCGGTGAGTAAGGTCATCAGAGCTCTTAGCGGTAATATTAAGTTTGAAACAGAGGCTTTCTCTTGATTTTTTCTCTGAAGCAATATAACGCGTATAACAATAAATATTTCAGTATTGACTTGTGCAATCCTTAGTGTCGCTAAAATTAATTGTGTTTGAGCTATTATAGCTATTGGCGAACAGTAACTAAAATTACTACTTTTTATGTAAAAGTCATTAAAAAATTCGATTCAGAGATCTTAATTTTTTTAAATTAAATTTACGCGAACGATACACAAAACACTGAATAGAAGCTAGTTTTATATCTATTAGGGCACAAGTAACGGATCACTCAATACTATTATTTGGACTGCAAAGTATACTAAGTACTTTAAGTTCTATTTCGTGCGTGTATTTCAAAATAAGATGATACTTTCACCAAGATCTAATAATAAAAACAAATTTCTTAGAAAGCGACGAAGTTAAGAAAAATGTCATTAACATACTTCAAGGCCGGAGGCTAAAAATACTTTTAAATTCTCGTAACTCCATGACGCGGGTAGGCCGTAACGATAGAAGGGTAGTATTTCCGGTTCCTGTCAGAGGGGGGAGGGCCAGGGGCGGGGAGGGCCGGTCCTCTTTGTGTTGCGATAACCGGAAGTCGAGGGCTCTAAGGACGGAGGGTAATGTCAACTGTGAGGCATTTTTAAGTTTCTCTCTGCTGTGTTGATTACTTAGCAACATCATTCACTTCTTTAGTGAACCTAAGTGTGTAATAATAATATTCAAAATACAGTCAGTTAAATCACCTAGGTAATTAAAGTTATCTAGCCTAAAGCGAGAATTATTGGCTTGTGTAAGTATAGACATATTTATTCTAGAATATAATAAATAAATATACTTAAACAACCACGACTCGTGAGCATATATTCTTGTATCCATGACGCGAACCCAGGAACCCAGGCCTAATGTCCGTAGCTTAGTTTATGACTCGGCCAGACGGTCGTCTAAAGTTGGAGCTCAGTACTGAAATCAGTACAGACGTTCTTTAAAACTAAATTCTTATTTGCATTATGTAGCTTTTAAATTTACTGGAATTTTTCGAAAAATTTGTCAGGCTTCAAAGACCTTATAATATTCTGCCGTATTTAATTTAAAAATTTCATTTTCTATAACATACTTCGTTTTTAGAAATTAACAGGTAGATTTGATGTGTCCGTTTATTAAAGCGTGTCACTTGTCACTAGTTCTTGCTGCTCACCGTAAGGACTAGAGACACGTACTCGTTGTAGCTCCAATAATCAGACCGACACTCGGACCAATATTCATAAAAAGTTGTATCACTGATGTTCCTCAGAAAGTGCACGTGCCCTACTATGTGTCAGTATGTAATCTTGATTAATTTAATATTTTATAAGTTTCCGTATCCCTTTAAATACACTATAATAGAGACTTAAACATTTGGAAAGTAGGCAACAAATCTATAAAATAGATTTTAAAACTGTAACCTGAATGGATATCAACTATATTTTTCGCCAACAAATCTGTGGTATACTTAAAATGTTCCAAGACGCTTGCTGCCCAGGCACTCTCGCTAAATGGGTACTTTTATAGCGAACAATAATAATTTTAGTTGGAGCGAGAGCGCCAATAATGGCGACAATTTCCGACGATTAGCGATGGACGGACGTTTTACTGGACACTGGAAAAATGGTACTAATGACGGGTAAGACTGGGGTAATAGAAAACTGAGCTTAAAGTGCAACCACGCTGAGTACAACCTGTGCTAAAAGCGTAAATAGTCATTCGAAATAAGTAGTTCAGGAGACACTTTAAGTTACAATTGAAATTTCAGGTATATTTAACAACCTCTGTATTAAATAGGAATTGAGCCCCTGTTGTTTGGTATAATAAATTTAGCTTGATTCTTATCCCTATTTTAATAAACCAAACTACTTACTATGGTTATTGAATATAATAAACCTTAAGTATATGAGAGTAATATAGTAACATTAATCTTTGAAGTTATATTACATAAAAATTAAAACGAGGAAATAAACAAAAATACGCAGTCACAATAAATTTAGAAACTTAGAGAAAATCCAATTGAAACAAAAAACGGAAATGGACCGACTGGGTCTAACCGTAATACCGTCAGGTACTTTATTATTATCTATCCAGTCCGTTCAAAAGGGTTGTATCAATTATATAAAAATAAAAAGGTAGGTTAGTACTTTTTCTTTATCAAAAATTGTGCATACATTTTTACATTGTATTTTATTTTAGTAAGAAAACTTATCTATGAACTATCAATAAATATATCAACTCAAGAGTAGCTTGACATAATATCTCTAATATATATTGAGCTGACGGAATGGAGAAATCGGCACTACAATCATTGATTCGTCTCTGACGGAAGTCGGCACTCATGCGACACGACTTATCCATTTGTTGCGCGTATTGACGTAAGACGACAAGGGGTTAAAAGTATCCAGTATTCCTCTCCAATGTATTTTAAATTGAAATTTCTTCTACTTATAAACGCGGAAATCTGTACCTTTTCGTAGGTATTCGATTATTACATACTTTACACATTTCTATATGACAGATAAATAAAATGAATTCGATAATAAACGATAACAATATTTTAAAGATAGATATACTAAGAAATTCCCATATTTAACTTTTATTATAAAAAATATTTGTAAGTAACTGATACCTACTTAAACCAGAGCGGCGCAGCAGTGCCCTACCGTCCTTAATTAAATCTAAAAATTGAAAAATTAATCACCTTAATATTTTTCGTCTAATTTGTATATTTGTAACTATAACACTTTCAACACAGTACGATACCTGTGCACTACACCCTTTCATAAATTTCTGAAATCCCGCCAGTATTCATCTATCATCTTGCTTTCAAAGGGTAGTGTAGGGTTGACGGCGATTGAAGGCTTTCTTATTTATTTCCCTGCTGTACACGGCAGTGACCTTTACATTAAAGGGTCGTAGTGACCGATAGACCAAGAAGGGATTGCTGATGAATGATATTTTTTACTTTAGCATCGGGGGGTTAAATAAAATGTTTTAAAGTTGGTGCATTTATGAACAAATATATTTTTTTAAATATATTTTCTTACAATTTTGAAATTCAGTTTCCTTTTTTTTATTTGCTTTCATAATACCAAGACAGGTAAAGTTTAATTAAAATGAATTCATTGAAAAACCCAGTCAATACACTCCTCATCCTCGGTTATAAATGTTAAATTATACCTAGTTTAAATTTAATCTACAGGGATTCACCAGTATTTCTTCAACGTAATATAAACGAAATTGACACTTCCGTCATACTTTACGAGGAGATTGAGAGACGAATTGATAGATTTTTAATGTGGCTGATGTAATTTGTCTATACATCGATGAAATAAGTTTGATCGATAGTATGGGTTTTTTATCTATGAAATATGACAATTCACTTTTAAGAAGAAAATTCGATGGCAAAATCAAAAGTAATTAAATTATTAATTAAATTTACCACCCTAATATATTTATAGAAATAGCAATAACCTCTTTTTAATTACACTAGTTCACAACATATCTCGGCTAAGTCGGTGCGGTCCAGCGCTATAACCGTATATCTTGTCTTTGTAAGCCGCTATTTATGGCCACCCTTATTTTTATTTTAATGCTGATGCTAACGGTGCCAGAGTGTCTCGCCGCAGCGCTAATCTTCGGTCCCAAACTGAAAACTTTGAGCTTTTAATCGTACTATTTGAAAGAAGCGACGTGTTTTTATTAATAAAGCGTTTACTTATATTAGATAATAACATGGTTAATAAAGATAAATATCAAAAAGTGCATCTTATAAATCTATAAAAATTATTAAAGAATTTAGTTACAAAAAATACTATACATAATCAAAGCAGTAGGTAATCAAAATCTTGGGTCACTTGTGGAACAATTTCTTCAAGTTCAAGTTTCAAGTTTTTCAAATCTAGTGTAGTCATAAAAAGTTATTTTTTCTCATTGTAATAAGATCTGTCTTTACGTAATAAAATCATCACGAATCACAACATAAGAAGTGCACTAAAAGTAACCCCTCAAAAGCTTAAATCTCAAAAGTGATTTTAAGAAACAGGGTTGGCGTTGCACAAACAATATTTTACGGCTATAAGTTTCCGATACATGAATTTTATTAACTTAACCCCTAGCTACTGACGGATGGTGTGCGCGTCAACAACGCCACTAGCAGTGATGGGGTGAAAACAGTGATTCTATTACGTGGTCTGAAAGTGACAAGTCGGTTATGATTATTTTGTAAATACGGCTTAATTAATTTCCTCAGCGAATTCGATTATGTCGGAAATAATTTGATATGTTAAATGAATTGCGTGTGAATTGATTGATTTTGTGGTCAGTACAATAATTATTTCTCTAATTTAAAAAATATACAATTTTCATAAAATTTTAATGTATATATTGGTATTGTTTAAATGTAGCTAAAATGGGTGATTTAACGAAAATATAAAGAAACTTCCGTGTACTTTGGAGGAAATAATAGATTTTCCGAATGAAATATTTATAAATCACCAGCCGTTATTTGCCGAAGGGTGATTCGAAGATTTCTAACTTCTCCAAGAGAAATTGGCTAAAAAATTCCTTAGCAAAATAAAATCGACGAGCGACTTCCAAAAGTTATCGAAGTTCCCGACAATCCATTACACAGAGTTTCGCAAAAAACCCCTTGGAAGTCTGGGGACCTATTATTTTGAGTGAAAACATATTGAAGTTACGACGCCTGCCTGCAAGTTGGCTTCTGAGTCACTCCTGTAATGTAACTCAACTTATAATACCCATTTATTATTAGTACTCAGATTCCTATTTTTAGACTGACTAAAGATCTTGACCCAGATGGCCTTTACAGAAAGAAAGCGCCCAGGTACGTATCTGTACCAGGTATAGCGTGACCAGTGTAGACCGGTTTTTCGCACCCTTGTTCGACGAGTGCAGAGTATTACTAGTGCGTGACGTGTGTGATTCCTCAAGCTCTCCATTACTTTATTGAGTCCTTACAGCTGCTGGTGTCTCTGCAACAGAAGAAAACCTATTGTTTCTGGTTTGTATACAGTCATTGTGCTTCACAAACTTATAAAATGTTACTTGATTTGTTGGTACCTACTTCAGTTTTAACAAAAAAAATGGAGCTGTTATAAATTCATCTGCACTTGGAGCACAAAGTGATGTATATGTAAGTGACGTAAAGAATATACTCTTGAACCGTTCAGTGGCAGCTCCGGGAAAAGAATAACTGCGTTATTAAAGAAAACAGAAAGCACGTAACTGTAATGAGTCTCCATGAACATTCACGACAGCATGCTATTAGCGCACCTCTAAACACAGGTTGAACAAACTTTACGAACACTAAAATCGCCACTTTAAGTGTCGAGCGGGCACTAAACAGCAAACAAAGCCAGCGGCGGCGGCGAGCGGCGTCCGGCCGCCACAAAGCCTTTGTGCCTGCCACAGTGACACGCTTTTTGCGTGGCGGTCGTATACTCCGCTATCGCCCGATGACGTCCCAGTAGATCGATAAGAGCCTCCCACTCGACGGGAATGCTCCATTGTATTACTGACACTACGCTGTCTGAGATGTGGAAAATCGTAGCCCTAAAATGCGGTGCTGTGATAACGTGCCGTTACGTCACGCCGTGCGTGCACAATAGGTGGGGACGTCTACCGGTAACACGATTAATTTATACGTTGCTTATTGTTGTTTTGGAACAGTTGCCAAAATGATTGTGTATTAGGTTACATAATATGCACGTGTTTAAGCAATACAAGTTTTGCTGTGATTTAATATTAAGGTTGTAAATACGTAAGCTTCAAATTTAACTGTTGATTTAATAGTACAAAATATCAATAATTTAGAAAATATCAGAGTGAAAATTTATGAAATAACCTCTATATTTACCGTTAGTTTCATTTAGTCTAGTTTTATGGCCACAAATGGTTTAAATTAAAACAATATTGACAATCGCCATATAATCGTGAATTCATTCACAAATATAGAAACTTCTGTGGATTAGCTTTTATACATCGAAATATGGTTATCGTGGCAAATTAATAAATAACCTTTTTCAAGTGTGTCAAGTACTAGTTTAATAACAACTTTCAAGTTTTTGAGTCAACACTAGCGCGGTACTGCACCGCCATCAAACTTGAGATGAGCACGTACACTTCGTTCTTTTGCCATGGTATGTTACAATTAGCATACATTAGTCATAGAGACACGGTACGTGTGATTTACATAAATTATTTGTTAGTGGCGCGTGAAAAACGTGAGTCACATACGATCTATATTCGGCGATATACGGACGTCATCCTTTTGAATGATTGAAAGCTGGAAGAGATGTTGACGGAATACCACGGCAATGAATCGCATAGTTTAAGTTATATTTTGTTTAAAGTACAGTCGGTTATGAAAGTTGCGTGAATAAATTTTAATTCCGTACTCCTTTGATATATATCAATTAAGATTATTTTCGCGACATCGATGTTACAGGGCATAATTTATAACAGTAACAGCATCCTAACAGTGTTTGCAGTGGAATCAAATTACCCCTTCTAAAAGCGCTGGTTAAGGCTTAAATATTCAAAGGAAATAAATTTTAAATTATTTAAATACTTTGATTATTTGCTGTATACTAACAATACTAACATAGAATTAAGCATAAAAATATTGACGTTAGTACGAAATAATTTATTTTCGATAAATAGAAAACTTTGATGTTACTGAATTTCAGGGGCAAAAAAATTTCTTGGCAATTTTAATCTCTAGTATATTAGATTCAGTTTATAATTACGATAATGTACTTTAATGAGATTGATGACAAAAGAAACATGTTAACATAACATATCAATACAAAATTAAAACCCATTTTATTTGATATATTTAATTTTTACTTATTTTCAGTGGTTACCTTAATGTCACTTAACATAGTCTTAACGTTATAAAAACTTTGACAGTATTGCTTTGACAAACGTAGGCCATTATTCATTAGAAAAACGTTTGAAATTACTTTTAAAAAACTTTAAAAATTTCGCGCATATGTACAGAGATAATATAGCGATAAACATTTACGATAATGGAAGTTTGAATAGAAATGAAATTGAACAGCTTTAACACTTTGCTACGTGAATTTATGTAAAACCTGCTAAAAAAGTTGATACTTTGTTTACGTGTTTTAATTCGGAGTAAATTCTAAAAAAGTTTTATATTAATCTTTAGTACAAATATATACACTTATTGAAAGTCAATCTAAGCCATAAGTTCGTAAATCTATCGGGAGATTTTGTCCTGAGAAAAACCGGTAATATACTTAGCAAAATTTGCCCCTCCGTCAATTATCTAATGATATACATTCCACTCTATGATGTAATGATGTAACGTTCCTTATTTCAATTTGACTTTGTAATAATTCATTTATATTTATACATAGTTAAGGTACATGAAACATATAAGGTCTGTCTATACTTTATTGTTACAAATCATTAATATATTTATAAGGATATATCCAACTGATAATTTTAATTTTACGACAGATGAAATAGATCGAATCACTTAACTTGATACAGTTCTTGAATGCATATCAAAATATTCAATCTCGCAAAGCAATGAACGTCGTTCCAAACACGGGCA
The DNA here is from genome assembly GCA_943193645.1 of Acentria ephemerella. Taxonomy (NCBI): domain Eukaryota; kingdom Metazoa; phylum Arthropoda; class Insecta; order Lepidoptera; family Crambidae; genus Acentria; species Acentria ephemerella. Next base: position 4,003,519 of record OW971875.1, on the reverse strand, counting down.
CTCGAGGAGATGAGTGAAACTATTGCTTAAAGCCTCGTGGACAGACGGGCTAGGCCCAAATTCACTCAGGCAAGGCCTTTGCCCGCGCTCGGGAGCACACCAATACGTAATGTGATGGGGAAATAATTTCCTAAAATGCACTGGATTGAGAAGGCAGGTACCTGAGTAGTTTTCACATGGATGTCAATTTACTATATTATGGGGTGGGTACGAGCCGGACAGGAAAAAGGTCGCCTCTTAATGCTCGGCTGGATAATTAATTTCGCATCCCTGTTATGGTCGGGTGTTTAATTTAGTATTAATTTCGCAAATGGGACAGTATAATTATCAATACTAATAGAACACGATAAACGAAGAGATTATTTTATAAGTACCTATCTTTTCATAATAAAGTAATTGATGTATAATTTTAAGAATTTAGATACACTTGACCACGGGAAGACAATCTATCAATAGGGGTATTGTTATATATATTAATTTATTAAAACACTGTGTCAAAATATGTAAATATGATAAACGCTTGTACTCACCGAAGCACGGTCTAAATAGATACATACATAATGTAGTCACAAGGACGACTATATTGAAAAACTTCATTTATTATCAATATCTTCTGGAAGAAAATACTTTTCACACTCAAACCTAATATCTATCGGGCCTCTATCGGGATTCGAAACCGGGACCTCAGTCTGAATAGACAGGGGCACTGGATCAGATGGTCGATATGAATGTTTTTGTATGTGTATTTATAGTTTATATTATTTTATCCAAATCCAGTGGTCACTTCAAAATGGATAAAAAACTCACACACCCATGACAGGTTAACTGGAAGTGATCTTAATTAGAGATAAGTCCAATAAAGAGTTTAAATAAAACTATGATACGTTGCAAACCAAAGTACGAACAAATATTGGCAGATAATACTCGATTGTAATAAGTCTGGTGCAATATCGTCGGCTGGCTGAATGTGGATCAGCTCTTGAGAGCTTATCCACCAATAATAACAGCAGAAACTAATCGAACGTCGTAAGGCGATCTTGAGACATTTACTCAAACAACGGGTTGCCACTTAAACCGTCATATTTATGTTATGATAATGACAAGGAAGTGAAACGTTGTAGTTGCAGAATGCGCGCCTGGGAGTTTTGAATATTTTTTGCTGGAGTTATATAAAAGAATTTGTTATAAAGATAAAAATTAAAAATTTGATTATAAAATTTTGAGCATGTGACGATGGTGTTTCAAACTTTGATTAACACCAAGCATTACATTTTTAAGGTACCTATACTTGTGTCATATTTGTCTATCATGCCTAAATCACGGGTATGGTGAAAAAACACGTAAATATATATACTGTGGTCAGAAGAAGTCAGGTGACTACAAAATCAGTTACAGACTACACCGTGTAGTCCGTGGGTTATGATTTTTGTTATTACCGTGATGTATTGTAAAGTTATTTCAGTCACCTTAACGCTAAAAACTTTGCATTCCACTTTTGAAGTAGTTAGAAATTCAATGTGGTGGCGAATTATGATGATATAATTGAATATAGCAATTGCGTCCATTTAAAAAAGAGCCTTTCTATTGCGCTTTCCATTTAAAGGGTTTTTTCTTAAATCCTCCCTATTACAAGGAAAACAAAAGGAACTGAAGCCAATACAGCCATGTCTTATGTAGTCATTTCTTCTATATTGGCGCCGAAATGCCGGTGTAACTTATACCTTTACCCCATGGAGTTTTGGTGACTAATTTATATATGATCAAATTCTAGAAATGGTAGTGTGGATAAAACATATTCTGTCTCTAATGAGCACATGCTACATCCAGCTAGCTATCGAGCTAGATGTATCTATAATTTGATGTGTCAAATATCTATTTACCTACTGAGAGAATATTGTATTCAAATCAGTTTTACCTAAACAATGTTTGCAAGTGGCTGGATATGTGAAACATAACAGAATGTATTAGTTGTATTGTACTTGGTGTGTATAAAATTTTGCCAGTCAAATAGGTACTTATCACAAACAACCTAGTGTTCAATGATTTTGAAATGGACGATTACCGTTGTTGATATTAATTTATCGTTTCTATACCAACCATTATTCCTTACTGTGTTTGGTCATTGTACAGCTGATTAATATCTTAAACAATTACTAGTACGTTCAACCACGTCATTACATTAATGTATACGTAAAGCTTAAGCAAATGTGGAGCGAACTACATCTTTCATTGCTCAAACACTCGAGGGTCCCCGATGAAAGGGTTCGCCTAAATTATCAAACAGAAGCCACTTGAAAACTGCAATGACACATGTTACCATTCTGTGTTATTGCCAAGTTGATCGACCAGTCAACCAATCAGTCGGATTTGATGTTTAATATCAGAAGGACAAATAGACGTATTTACTTTAGGAAGTAATTAATTTTAAATAACAATACTTTGAGTAATGTATTCATTAACCATTCGTTCTTCCATGATAAGTACGACAAGGCCACGCTCATAGCCAATCAAAAAAATAAAACCTACTTCAATTGAAATGTTACAGAGAATTCTGAAAAATCTATAACTCATTTCCAATAGCTGGCATCCACATCACACTACACGCAAACTCTCGGACGCACGCAAAACGAACATTTTTCCGAACGGAACGCCCTCTCGAAGCAAAACTCTATAAAAAAATCGAAAAAAATAACAGTAACATGGCGTATAATGACAGCTGGTCCACTTGAGAACAAAAGGGGAGAGCCGAGGCTCGTTGAGAAAAAAATACACGAAGAGCTAAAACAACTGCGTGTACGTGAGCTCGCGGACGCTCGGCGACGCCGACGCCTGCTAATAAATTTGCAATCGCGTTCAATTCGATATGTTGACAATCACCACGCTTACCCACTCGCAACGAGTGATAGCCACTGTGCCGCATTCACTACCTACTACACTCCACTGAAAATTAGGTGGCTGCGTTGAGAAAACTCGTTACGGATATTGCTATACGTCTCGGGGAGAATAGCACCGCATTCGAGTTTAAAATGCGAATAATAATCGCGCCATTCATAAAAATCCCGTGCGCGGAATGCAAGGAGAGGCCGTGTTTTACACGTTATAATTTTGTGCCGAAAGCCGGTCGGGAGGTAGGCAGTTGTTTTGTGCCGAGTGTAGGCTCGGTTCAAATACCGCGCACGGACCATTAGTTGATGAGCGCGCGTGTACGCCCGCCCTGCGTCAGTCGCCCACGCTGCCGAGCCCGGAAAGAGTAATAATTTTCAGCTAGAATGTGAAAATGTTTTGTAGTTTTCTGTTACAAAAATATGTTTTCGTAAAACTACGGTTTTCACGCATAATGAGCTCCTAGAAAGCACTTTGTCAATTTACGTTTAGAAAACTGGAACAACATGGAATAATTTTCGAAAATGATGTTTGCAAATATTTCACTAGTCCACTCGATAGTCTATTTCACGTAGAAGGCACGAGGAGTGAGCACCTAATCTCGCAGATAAAACTTTATGCTGCTTCAACTTTTTAAACCTTTTAGTAGTCAGTTTTTCATTCGAAACTGTTGTGGATTTCGGAGTTCATTCGTTACATACATAAAACTAGCGGTTAAACTCACGAGAAAAATATATTTTAAATGTGTTTAAATTTAAATTTTATTGACTGCAGTCTTATATATATTTTTCTTAACCACTCGTTAACATTATATATATATAATGTTAACGAGTGGTGTATTCGTTTCGTTTTATATGAATTAATTCCCCGGTTGGTGGAATCCAAAAGCGATTTACTCACGGGCCAGATGGCGGACGGACAGATCAATTTGATGATTGCAAAAAAACCCACTACAGACTTTTTGATGTCGAACTCCGTGTTTCTTTTTGAGGGAGCAGAGGTTACGCGAGCTATTTCAGTTCGATTTTCAAATATTAAAAAAGGAACCTACTATTTTAGACAGCATGTGGTTTATGATTATTTTGATTACAAGACTTGTTGCTTGTTCCTGAATGAATTTCGCAAGGTAAAATGTTATATAATAAAATCATAAAATTATTAAAAACAGGTTGATGTAAAAGTTGACAGCCGTTTTACTCTTACCATTATAACAACGAATGTAGCGTTAGTACTTTTTTGGCCCCCGTTGATTGGGGTAGATAATGTCAGGACAGAGTGACGGTTTTAATAAGCGCTATCTCACTAGTCTGCGAAGCCAATAGAATATATATTTTCCTCGTGTAATCTAACAATAATTAGATTTGTGTATCATCATTATTAAAAATCTTTAGAAAGAACTCTCTTCCGCTATCTAGGTTTTGGTCAAAATTTGGATCCATTCCCTTTCATTCCCAAAAATTATTTAGAAACTACTCATTATATAAAATACACATTTTCATCTTCTAATTTCTATTTAATACAATAGGTACCCAAAATGTTATCATCATAGTGAAAAATTATTACAAAATTTAGACTTGATATTTGCTTCGATATTAAAGGACGACCTTGAATATAGATTCCTATCTGATCCCCTAAATTGATTCTCAACACTCCATTTATTTTCTGAGTTCATCGTATATACCTACGCACGTTTAGATCCGACGTATCAAGGTCCAAGCCCCTACGGAACCCCAAGATCAGATATCAGCCGACGACGTGCCTTGAATTAATCCCTCTATCTATATGACATCACTATAATACGTCTCGTGTTTCCATATGTCCACGTAGCTATTCAATGATGTATTTAGTAAAATTTATACGTATATATAAAGATTACGATTTTCGAATACGACCATCGACTTTACATTACTATAGATAAATTTTGATATATGATTTGTAGTCTTTGTTTATTCGTAATGTCTGAGTTTTATTATATTACTTGTATTGGTGTATGTCAATAAAATTTCTTTTTGTTATTTCTTACTATTTGTAGAATTATTGAATTTTAAATTTATTTTCATAATAATATCTATACGTGGTATTTGTTCTAAGTTGTATCTGTAGAAGAAAAATACACCAAAGAGAAGAATAATAATAATAACGCATATTAATTTTTTTTGCATTTATAATCATACATAAAAAACTGTCAATTAGTTACGTGATATTAATCCGTAGTAAAATAGATATTTACTCTAGCGTTAGAGTAATATATCAAACATTTTGAACATTTATCAAAGCCAAAATGCAGCTATTAAATCACGATTTGTCTTACAACCAGCCGAAAGAGTGTTATATAAATTTCCTCGGAAATAAATCATAACGAGCGTCGTCACTGAAATCATGTTTCTCGAATGCTTGGAGGGGGCACACAATCGAAGCCCCGATGAAAGTCGCCGAGAGACACGATAACATCGCACTAGATGCCATGCGGCCGCTGCCCCTATCGCCCCCATCGATAATGAGCGAACAAATCGTGACGGAAATTGAAAGAAAAAACTTCACAAACGGCAGATCTTATCGGCGATCCTAAACGTTCTCGTAAAAATATTAATAAAACAACTTTTTCTACCCAAACCCACATTAAACTCCGATCCCGTAGGAATTTATTGACAATTACGCGTCAATAAAAGGCAATAAAAGCACAAAGCGTCAATGTCCACAGATTTGAATGTCAATTGTATACAATTGTGTAATTCTGTTTTCGTAGAGGCTCATTTTGATTCTAGTAATACAATTATGAGTTGACTTTAGCCACGATTCTTTACCGCACTTATTATTATGATAAACATGCCGCCCAACTATTGTGTATCAATTGATGCTGTAAACTTTGTTTCCGTTATCGATGTCTAATAGATTTTTGTGAATGGGGATTTCGCACATAAATAGCTAAATTGGACGATTCCCATCGGTAATTTAATCAGTGTAAGGGCTGGAACACAACATTGAGGAGGCGATGTAGACATAATAAATTAAAACGAGGCTGGGAATGTCGCGTACAAACCACTAATAAGAAGAGCGCGCTTAACCTTATCTCCGATCGAGGAAGTCTAAAAAACGGCTGAGGGCTTCGAGGGGAGGACGCGGCCGGGAGGGGCGGCCGAAGAACAAGAGCCGTCAGTGAAATAGAGATAGATGAACAGTGGGAAATGAAATTCTTTGTGGCATCGCGGTCCCGCAAAAAATGCACAGATTAGATTTTCCCCTCGCCGAGGGCCGAGAGACGGAGGCAATGATTTTTTACAACGTTGGCCGGGATATATATAGGAGTTTTAGTGCCGGGATTTGTTATAACTGCCCTCTGTTTGAGAATTTTAATTTCCTTGATTTGCTGCGGCTGCCTCACATTACTGGGTAATGCGAACTCTACTCATCTTATTAAAATAAATTGTGAAAGATTTTGTTTAAAATGCTTTTTATTTAAATATTAACATCATGTATTATTGACTTTTTTAGAACTTAACTTATGATACGTAACTAACCGTAAAATGACAGTGTCAAATGAAGTTTATATTGTAGTTATATCGTCATACACTTCATAACAACTTTTTAACAGACCCTGAAGTTAAATTTCATATTATCAAAATGTTAGTTACTCCGCATACACAATTCTCTCGTACTTTCTCAGCGTATAATGTCGAGTCTAGAAATTACAAATTTGTATTTCATCTGAGACATAGTAGGACATTTTATGAGCCATAGCGGAACGTATTAAGTTCTTGAGAGGCTGCAAACAAGCAGGGTCGCGAAATTACTCCATATTAGAGGCTCCGTACGGATTAGGCGACCCTACGTAAAAAACAAGAGGGACGCCACAGCGGCGTTTACATTGATACTGCACTTGTGAGCTCCGAGTTTTATCGCCAAATAGACGGCTATGGCTTCCTACGCCCTGTGATTAGCAAGATTAAATGCATCTTGTTTCGAGTTTCCTTTGATCTTTTTGCTATCGGTTGTTTTTCATATCACCGTACACAGGCGTTTAAAGAATATACGCAATGGAATTCTAATGAAAATTAAATTCAGATAATAAACTAAAATTTTGATTCCTATGACATGACACTGTCAAAGGTAAGCAGTACTTACCTTTATACAATCCTTCAATAAATGCCAAGTCCCAGTAATTTTATCTTATAACATTACTAAGATGAAAAAACCTACGTGATACATATGAATAACGTAGATTGTCAGAGCTAATATTAGTTCAATTACTATATTCACGAAATACATAACTTGTAAAAACCAGAAGACGTGCTATGTCGACAGCATAAAGGTCAAGCTCCCTTGCTCCCAACCTGGTGTTTCAGAGTCTATCATCAATACCACAACGAGTAAATTTAAAAATCTGATTTGTATTGGAACTCCTTACCGGTACTCGTATTCCCTCCTTTATACAATATGGCTTCCTTCAAAAAGAGGGAAAAAGGCACTATTTTGACCGGCAAGGTGTGGTGGCTATCGCAGTATGTCGCATGCTGCACTAGCTATCTTCGCATATGGACTCCTACTGCTTACCATCAAGCGGTGTTGTTGACCTTTTGCTGTGCCTTTTAAAATATTAAAAATTTTTTTTTTACCAAAAATATAGAAATAAATACCGATACAGGAAAAACAACGCCAGCTTTAAAAATTAATCGCACTACTACAACCGCCATTGCAGGAGAGCGTTGGGTTTGTGACTTGTGTCGTTTTTCTATAATTTTCAGGTAATTAATTAGTAATTATAATAATTATTGTAAACAAACACATCCTATAATTAGTAAAAAATAAAAGTACTATATCTTATTAATATTGTTACTTCGGTAATTTTACTTTTCCCACTTTTATTTTGGTATCTTTTGTATAGTTATGATTAGATATCGTTTTCAAAATTTTACCTGTATTTCAATCCTCGTGTCGGAAACTTAACGTTTCTTTATCTTAGTTTACCAATAGACCAAATTCCAGGTAATCCGTTACACCTTGTTGTGATCTCGCAGACCAATTAGAGAAGCCTAATTCTGCCAATACTCACTGGGATAAATCCGCGTTTGAAGTAGCAAAACAAATTGCGGCCACTTGGCGGGATTCATACGAAGCTCAATTTTCCCGAAATGACATACATACGGTCGGGGACACAACCTCAATGCATCGGATTATATCGATTGGAACGGTCGCATTTAGCTAAAAAATGTCCACCGGATTAGTTTGATTGCTATTCGCGGTGATTTGTAGAGCGATGTCGGTTTTAATTGGAAATCTCTTGTTACTACATAAAATCAATTTGTAATTTTGCCGATAATAGCATACTCGTTTAATTAAACGATAACAACTGCCACATATATTTCTTTGTGGTGTTGTATGCAAATAATAAATACGCGGGATAGATATTATTGCATTTATAAGGGAATAGGGGCATAATCAAATTTAGAGCACAAAAATCTAAGTCCAAACTAACTTTACCTTTACAGTTGGTAAAGTTCGAGATAGATCTTTAATCTTTAAATTTAATCAATTAGCTTTCATTGTATTTTAATTATTTTTAAAATACTGACATAAATATATTGTTATTTATAAGGTTAAGTAGCAAAAGGCCTATCTGATGTATACGATTACCGCAGACTGTCAGTATTACAGTAACAACACTCGCGCGTTGCATAACCTTTGTATCAGTATAAAGGTCATTAAAGTTAAGGAAATTGAGTATAATGAAATTTAGAGCACAAAACACCTTAAGTGCTTCGTAATAGACCTTTAAAATGTTAATTTTATCAATTCACTTTCAAAGATTCATCGATTTCTTTATTGAAATTTGCTTGACAGGTGAACTATTATTAATTTATAAACTTGACTTATACATCCTTAATAACGTTAAGTGCAAACGAACTTTACTTTTATTAAACTTACTTTCACTAAATGGAACAAGTTCTTGAGCGAATTTTGCGTACAATTGACTTAACTTATTATTAATATTAAAAAAAACTCTTAATCATATTGTACTTCGACAGAACTACTTGTGTATGTTTCATGTGAATGTTTTTAACAGATTAAAGATAAAACCGATTCAGATTAGTTTTAGAATATTGACGAAGCATTCTATAGGATAAAAAAGGTCGTAAAAGCAGTAGGAGCTGCGACTATAAATTACCTAATTAACCTAAGACAAGTTACCGGTAAGGGAAGTGAGAGAAAGATCGTTTCCCCAAACTAATTACCAAACACGATAATTAAAAAAACAGATTCCTCCAGGAGGAATGGGGGCAAGAAAGGAAATGCAAAGTGTCCACCCAAAATTTCCATGACAAAACCATTGGGTTTTTTCGCATCGCCCAAAATATCCATTGTCTCTTGAGCGTTTTGTTCGCTGTTTTTTTTTCTTTGACGTGTCTCATTTTAATTTTTATCTCTGACTGAGGTTTTTAATAAGATATGCAAATGTTGACAAAGCTAGTATCTCGTCAAAGTTTGATGACAAGGATCCCTCCTAATGGATGTATAAATTCATTTTAGAGTATAATTTAGGCATGTGAAAAAAGTAACTAAACTTTATTAATTAAATCTTTTCTGTTTTTCTCTTTCAAAAGCTATAAAAATATTCAACTAGTGGAAAGTCGGGCACATAACATAGGATGACCTATAGTCACCTAATACTTTAAAAAACGCCTTAAAACCTCACTTTTGATAAGGACAATAAAGTTTTACTCGGGGCATATAATTTTATGTATAATTATTTTAAAAACTAGTCGTGTGGAATATCATAAAAAATTATTTTAAAGTTATATCCACCCACCAGAACAATCCTAATGCGATTTTAAAAACTGTAAAAAGGCGCTTAAGTATACAGTAAAACTTTTAATTATTAATAATGTAAAGTACTTCTTTACTATCTGTCTTTACTAAACAACCTAAATGTCTGAATTATTATACAAAATGAACTTAAGTATTTCTTCTTTCTTTATGTTGACAAGTGAGGTTATAATCGATATAAAACTAATTAAAAGCTCAGAACTAGCGGGTCGCGCCTGTCACTTACAGGGCGGCCCTCTCATGTGGAGTGGAGAGGCGCGCTCTTAAGACACTCATGTCAGCCTATAAATACCTACAGCTTCACTACCACGGGAAATACCTATATTTATCAACCTGTCAGTTTATGTTTACAGAACCACATATATTCCATACATTATAAATATATGTCGTCGGAAAGATCGAAGACCTTGTTTGCAGTATTCCTAAAATTGTTGTATATCAGCCAGTGATGATTTTAATTTGTACCAGAGATAATATCTATACATTATCTGTTCTTCTGATTATCTCTGACTTTATTTTAACATGACACACATTAGAAACAATTGACATCTCGTTCTGCTACGCCATTATTACAAAAGATATAACTACAATCATAAATAAGATAAAAATAATTAATATACTACATAATATGTCTATAAATATTTTACTTAAAATCACACTAAAACTTTCTCATAACACCTTATCTTGACCATAATCCAGTTACCCTTAGATCTAGATAGCGAATCAAATTAAACAAGTGACGATTTTAAATCCGTTCGCCAAACAAAATGAGCCACTAAAAGCGCCATATTAAAAGTCAAACCCTCGCGGGGTTCGTAGAATAAATAAATAAATAGGCCGAATATGGTGGGAGCGTAATAACAGGAGGCAAACAGCATCAGAAGCCGTGAGATAAAATCGTATTGCGTTGTCAAAAATAAATGAATCCGGGATTAGTCGGGGACACGGCGGTCGCGCAATATTGTGGCGCCCAACTTGGGGCTGGCATAAGCTGCTAGGATACGGGTGCGCTACTTACTTCTCTCAATTTTAACTATGATTACTGTATAATAATATAGTGGTTTAGAACCACATGTAAGTTATTCGCACTTATAATAAGTAAATATATATTAATGAGTAGAGATTGGCAGGAACAGTATAATTTGTATTTTAGTTAATTTATATAAAAGTACTTAAATATCTTTTCTCTCAATTTCAGTTCCTTAAAACTTACATCAATACAAGACTGGTCATTTCTAATTTAACATACAGAACATTTATGTCTTATAAGTCGCTACTTGACGGTTTATATGTAAATTTTAACTTACATCAACCACAACATTCATTACTAAGCATCCTTCCGTTAGACAAGAAGTACCGTATGACTAACGGAAGGATTCTTTAGGGATGTATGTATAACGATATTCCCTACAAAAAAAAACATCACCGCCATATCTACCTGCATCATATAGATTTTATCAGGGCGATCAGGAGATTATCATAGTAGATGCCTTTGTCGGCGAGCCAGCGAGATAAACTGCATCCGCACGATTTCTCCGCAAAGAGAGGACTCATCGGCTCCACTACAGAGTTATATTCCAATCGAGTTTACTATCAAACTGCGACGATTAATTTGATACAATTTTTGTGATAGCAACGTTTTCGCGCTAATATCTTTATAGAGTTTCCCAAGAAAAGAAGTGCTATAGTACCTACTTAATGTTGGCTTGATAACAAACGAAATAAGTTAAAGTTTTGTAATTTTAAATTATGTCTGTAAAAATCAATGGCAATTTATATTTATTAACACGTTATTCTTACAAAACATTAAAGGATAAAAACCAACGGCAGAACCGTTACAAAACGTCACAACCGCTGATTAATTTGAAAAGAGCGCAATTTATCAATGGCGCGTCAAACAGTCGATCGGTTGGGCATCATTTTTATCGTATTTGCGTATAAATAGTGGCGTCGCGACGCTCCCGGCCGCTGCTAATGATACGGAAAATGACATCTTATTTCGACGCGTAAATCGAAGAAAAAATCGCTCATCTCTCGCCCGTCTGCATGAATATTTTATAGGCGCCTCAACAGCGAAATGACAGGTTTTATCGTTTGAAAATTCGACGAAAATTGTGCGAAATGACGCGTCGATATTTTTTTATTTAGTGAGAACATCCTTCCGCCAATCAGGAGAGCTCATTGTGGACGCACAATGAGCCACCCTCCGGCCGTCTCTTCAGTAATTTTTATTTAACTGACGCGCGCAACAGTTTATTTGACAATGTTTGGGTTTCATGAGGTATTTTGCGTGCTATGAGCTATTGTTTGGGTTCATTATTAGATCGAGCTTTGTGCTCTAATTGGAAATATAATAGGATAGTAAAATAAGAAAAGAATGTATGTTAACGAGCTCAGTCTGTCTAGTTTGACCATTTACTAATGAATTAAGACAAAATAATTCATTTACAGAGACAAACACAGCCATACAAACAGACAAACACAAACTCTTTTCTTCTCACGAGACATTTAGCCACTTACCATATACTTCACAAAAATTTGTGCTCCCTAACACAGCTTTGTCGAGCATGTGGTCAGAGCCCAGAATCGATAGGACAGTCCTGACGAACTGCATGATGATAAGGCTGATGATAAGATACTGGCAAGGGCGTGTAGAGTCCAATTCCTATGAGCTATCCTGAAACAAAGGACTAGAGACCCTTCCTGCCCAAAGATATTGTGAAATTAATGATAGCCATATAATATATCACACGAGAAATAAAACCTTTGTTTTAGAATAAGTTTATTTTCATTCGCTGGTCTATTTCAGTCCTATTTCAAGTTGGTATTTTACATCATTAATTTAACAGTATGTTTCTCGTCGCAATGGAAACAGGTAAGCCGATTATTGTTGGTACAATTATTCAATATCGAAACATCGAACAATCGTTTAGCCGGGGCTCGATGTCTCAGAACTGTCAAACAATGATTACAAATCGATTGCGGAGCTTCAAGATCAAAGGCTTATTGAAATCTACTCGCGGTTCAATGGCAAATTGGCAGAATGACGTAAATATCTTTATTAATCTATTTAATTGCTTATTAACGTTTCGACATCGCTTACATGTGTATCGGCGTGTGTTAATGAGAAATGCCTGGTGGCTTTGATGGCGGGCGCTGTTTGACATGTGTTAAGTACTTGAACAAAATCTTGTGCGCCCCAACTCGTAGTGTGTGAAATTACGAGGGAATTTCGTAGAATAATTATTGAATTATTCGACGATCCCGGCGGGAAACTAATGAATTGGTTAGAGTATTAGTGAAATATTGTTAAAGAGATATACTGAGAGAATCGTACAAAAGACGAGTTTGATATTAAACTTTGGTAGGCTTTTTTTCTTCTTAACATCTACGAATAACTCAAGTAAGATTGTAGTCAAAACTTGTACTTGTTGTGTCTAGACTTCCATAAATAACATAAATTTATAATTATTTAACCGCCTAAGTACCAAACATTAGATATTGTTTATAGTGTTATAGTTATCATAGAACGGTAGTTTCACATGTATATCTTAAACAATAAGTATTTTATTCAAAAAATAAGTTGTAATGTGAGAACCCAGAATCATTTAACGCCAAAATTGCATTATGGTCACACTTATCATCGCTCATCAACCCTTTCTTTATTTTAAACACTATTATAAACGTGTATTTCGTTAACGTGAAAATATATAACAAATAAAAATAACTATAAAATATTTCTATTAACTCACCAGTATACATGTTGAATAAGAAATAATCCTGTTACTTTAAAAATGCAATATTATTCCTGTACATTACTCAAAATCATGTACACGCTTATTACACATGTTTCAATTAAGCTATCCAAAATACTGACCTATTTTCATTGCAATCATTATGACATCAAGAGGCACTTGGCGTAGTTGTTGGAACACTCTGGTTTTGATGACAATAAATAACAAAGTAACTTTCCCTACGGTTGGCCCCTCGATGGGTCAATTAAAATACCTTATTTCAAGTTCCTCCATGCTTCGGAAGGCGTATGCTTGTGAAAAGTACATTGATCCCAGTTGATTCGGGAACTGTTTCCCGTAACCACATTGGGCCAGCATGGTGGGGTAATGGTTTAAACTAACAACTGAGTCTCCAAAATTGGGACTATTATGACTAGCTATTCATGAAGATGAATGTCCGAATACTTCATATTGAAAATAAGTGCTGAATATAAATTGAATTTCTAACCCCATTTCGAATTCCAACACCACCCAGCCAACCTATTTCAGGATTTATAACATGCGTTCGTCCGGGAATACACCGGGTGCATCATAAGCGCGGCATGTTCGGTCGTTACCGTGATCCGCATAAGTCGCGGAACATTTCGTAAATTTGTCGCGCGCGGGAGGGGCGGGACACCTGCCGTAAAGATAAGCCTCTGATATCGTAATATCCCTCTAAAATAACTTCTTACTGCCTCCGGTGCTATGACGACGCCCCATCTTCCTGCCTATGTAAGATCTATGTAAAATGAGGCGATTTCATAAGGACGGAAAGTATGGTCACTAAGTACTGGCTGCCGCTGTATGTGTTTTTGATGGGGATATACATTTTTGGAATGGTTGTTGTAAAAATTGGCTCTAATTCTGATCTGTATTTTGAACTAGGGAAGAACTATTATACTTTTTCTACCTCATGGATACCTTTTATACAACAGTCTTACAAATGAAATTCAGTGTTTTTAAAAATCTTGAGTTCACGCTATTCCTAATATGACTATTATTGATATGAACACCTAGACGTGCTGTTGCAAGTCAGTATTCAGAAAAATGTTGTGCACGTGAGAAGTCTAATAAGATTCTGTTCATATCTATAAAACCAAATGGAAACTGAGTTATAACAGGAAGGATTTCGAAGTTCAAGTTACAACTTACTCATAAGATACAAAATGGTACAGCACAGTCTTTAATTTTGGCAGCATATTCAATGTGATATATCAATCGGGTAGAACTTATTCTTCAATTATTAACATTCTCAGTGTTGTTTTTTTAAAATAATATCTAGGTATTGAAAAACCGACCCTGAAAATATTAAACTAAAGTTTAATTCTTATTAATAAAAAAAGAAATAGTTCCAAAAATGCTTAAGAGATAAAGATTTTAATAAATATCAACATTATTTCTCAAATAAAAATTGATTTAATGAAATCAAATATTACAATACAACGGTTCGATAGAAAACGGCAAAGCTGAACTTTCTATCGCCGAGTTATATACTTCCTGAGTACTCGGAAGGCCGTTCAAACACCGCTACGATAGTTCCCACAGTAAAACGCTAACTCCTCATCGCGGCAATATCACGAATTAATTAAGGAAGTCATTACATCCCGATGGAGCATACCCCACGCACGGGAAATTGCCCACACAAAAGATATTTCCTGCGTTTTCCCCGATTTAAAGCAATTCACGGATTTTGATTAAGCTCCCGCTGCTAACGTGAGATTATTCCCCTTTCAGGGTAAAGAATGGTTTATTTCAGACTGTGAATTGTATTTCCTTATGCTATTGATTTTGCGTGTCTTAGTTCGAGAGGGAGTTGCCACGGTTGATTAAGCTTGGCGGGTTGAGCCGTTTGGCTTTCGGTTATGCAACATCCATTAATATATATTTTCAGATTTATGATATTTTGGGAAGTGCAACAAAACAATATATACAGAAAACAAACACTATAAAAAATTGTAATGGAATACAAATAAACTAGCAATAGTTAATATTTATAAATTTTAAGAAAAAAATTTCTAATAACAAGAATAACCTTGAACTTGTTTTTCATTTGACACGAAATTTTCCCGTTTTCCTTTATTCCTACAGTTGTGAAATTTACTAATGATTTTCTAAAAACCGAGGACAAAGTTCATGAAAAAAGTTTGACTACTGTCTGTTTTTATTATTTAAATCAGACAACTTTATAGACCGTTCAATACATAATTGAGTGAATACTAAAAATAATTTCAAATGAATTAAACCATAACTGGAAGAGCGTGGAGATCGCTAGTTCTTTTGCATACACTCGGGTAGATTTAAGTTTAGTTTTTTCGTTGTTTTTTATATGCACCAAACTCAGCAGTTAAGATGCTAAAGGAGACCAAATGCAATAGCCACTAGAAACTATGTTCATTAGATATCTCGAGGAAGCTGCTACCGACAGCAACTTTATATCTCAGTAATTATTTATTCCGCTCACTCGCACCGACTCGCTAGAACTATTCAACGAAGAAACGCCATTTCTCGTTGGTCAGATAAGACGTTTGATTTCCCCATTTTCACTGGGTCTTTAATTATGGCCTCTGGTTTTGTGTAAAATAGTTGGCGAAGTAATTTAATCCTGATATCAGTATGCGGGGCGGCGCGCGGGCACGGCTGAAGGGAGCCAATGAGCCCGAATGCGAAGGAATTGCACGCCCCGAGCGAATTATTATGTACGCCTCAGGATTGTTTGTTTGGATTCAGTCGACGGGCAAAACTTCTTCGAAGATACTTGGATTGATAAAAGTGTTTTTTTTTTCAATAATTAATTTTGTAGTGTTATATTCTTTAGGAAGAAACTCCAGAGCTAATCGTTGGGGCATTTTATTGAAACTTGTTGTATTTGTCTTGTACACCTATAAGTTATATTTGATATTTCTTATTCTGTAAAATTTTGAAAGATAGGTATAGTGGGTTCACTTCCGGCTCCCATGACATAAAATTTTTCATGTTTTTTATTTCTCTCTGTGCCTCATTAGTAATATATATATATATATATATAAAAAAAGAAATAACATACAAAATAAAATTGTCATTAATTTAAGTAGAGTAAGCTGTATACCACATAGACTTGAAGTTTAATAATTTCATTCAACATTATTATGTTTCTTAATTGTTTTATTTCTTGAATATATTGACTATTGTTGCGAAGAAACGTTTAACTAATTTGTTGATAGCCTGTGGTTAGTGATAAGTATCGTTGACCAGATTCTAATACTGATTGATTAACAGTGGATTTAAATTTGAACAACTATTAATATCGGTGTTTTACAATACTTTTAGAACAAATTTTATTGTATAAAAAAGATAGATTTTTATATTTAACGACCGGGGATTCAAGCTCTAATAATAAACAAAATGTGAAGTAGATCAAGACATTATCTGAAAACCAACTCCTTTCTCGCATTGCGAAAATTGTAATATTGTTTTTTCTCTACAATAAATTGGTTTACAGTAACTGATTATTATATGAATAAATGCTGATATTTTTATTCATATTACTAGTTATAACAACATAGGTTGGTAATTGGGAAATGAAATTCCATGAAATAATACTCATTCACTGTAGGCGGTTTAGAAGTTGTTGCTGTAAAGATGACGTTTATATAACAGGTAAAATCTTTACAAAAATTGTGAAACATCTAGATTAGATTAATGAATACAATTTTTAATCTACATTCTAAAATTAAAATTAAATATATAACAAACATTTATGATTTCAAACTTAATTATCGTTTTCTTTTAAAGACGATCTCACGACAAAGTGTAAGGTATATAACCACTTACACCTGCTTTTAGCAGTAACCTACTACTGTTTTTAAATTGACAGGCTATATCCATCTTTAAATTTTAATCCAATCCAATCTTTAACTATTTTTTTATAATTAAATAATTTGATTTTTGATTTTAATAAAAATATTGATGCTTATTATATCAATATTTATTGTTTAACAAAAAACAATCCTATTACTTATACGTTTCGAATACTTTCCGATTGTTTCGTACCCCACATTTTCTCAAGCTATCGCCAAATAAAAACTGTCAGCGTGTTTTGTTTCTCCCTGAGTCACCCTCTTATTTCTTCAGTCGTTGAACTGCATTACTATAGCGAGTAGACGAAACACAATATAGCATCATAAAAAATAAGCGCACATCAGACTCGAGCATGTAATTCTAGCGCACTCTTCCGCCCCGAACAAAGGAGAGAGGGTAAGAACACGAGTTACTCGACACTCTGTACCTTACGCAGATTTGTTTCTCACCGTATAAACACTAGCCGCTCTAAAATAAACCGTCAACAATAAAACATAAGCTCTATTTTAACTTTCAACACACATTTGCTATCGAACCTTCTGAAGCCGCTCCGTAGCAGGAAATTCGCGATAGTCAAATTGTAGTCTTACAGGGCGTGTTACCGTTAAATTATTACAATCACAACTGTGTTACTGGAGTATAAGGTATTATTTACATTACAGCTCAGTGAAGAGGGGTCCTTAGGATATAGCAGGTACGTCACACGGTGACTACTATGAAAAATGTACTGACGTGAGGATTCTAACTGAAAGGAGAAATAAGCCTTAACAGGATGCCGTTCATGGTAATACCTCTTTTGCATTATTTTCTTTTCAGAAAACAAGTAAATATTTACACGTAATAAAGACACACGTTTCCGAAAATAAAATATGTTTTTTATCTTTGATCACAAATTAAGAGTTATTTTAAAATTAAGTAAATAATTATATTAGCAAGTGATCTGCATTGTTAAACTTATTTTCGATCTATGTAAATTGCACAACAAAATGTTTCTTTGTAGCACAATTTTTAGCCAAAAAGTCATTTTCTCATTCATGTCTGTTAGCGCACTCACAAAGGTTCAACGCGGTGCCAGTGCTAGCTCTCAAAGCCGATATATTCCAGCCATTACACCCGCGACTTGCGCAAACTTCGCCAAGTGATCACCGGCTAGACGCCGCCACACAAACAAACATCACGCCCACAAAAACTCGTCCGCAGGTAAAAAACGCGTCTGTGTGAATTGTATGTGTGAAAGCGTCTAACAGCCGACCCTCAGCTGTAGCTACTTGTAGGTGAGTAGCTATCGCGACTCCTTTGTTCTAGCAGCTGATTGGAGCCGGGCCCGGAAATGCGTATCACCCCACCCCCTCATTGGTCCGTTTCATTTTCTT
This sequence comes from Acentria ephemerella, assembly GCA_943193645.1. Classification (NCBI taxonomy): domain Eukaryota; kingdom Metazoa; phylum Arthropoda; class Insecta; order Lepidoptera; family Crambidae; genus Acentria; species Acentria ephemerella. The sequence goes on along the minus strand of OW971875.1, from coordinate 3,984,828 downwards.
AGCGGGAGAGGGACGCAGATATGAAGTGTGTAGTTAAGGATACGGATCTCTGTGTGTAAAGCGGTATGTTGGTGTCACGGAGTCGCTTGTTTTCCCGTTGGCTATGTTTGTGCCGCGCTATCGTCTAAGATAAACTATTTCGTGAGCCGGCCCCCAGAGTTTGCAAATTGTTTCCCCCCAAGTTACTCGTTCGGAATTTTGAATTTATCAAATTAGATTTGTTGGTCAATTGCAATGGATGAAACATACTTTCAAGCAATAAGCATAACTTCGTCGCCTGTTAGGTTTTTGTTAATAATATTGACTTAAATATAAATTCAATGTGGTAAGAAAAATTACGGAATTATAAAATATACGAACTGAGAACTGAATTAGTTTGGTAACATTACTGTCAGTAAAATAAAAAATGTATTATATGAATGTTATTTTTCTGAGCCATTATAAACGAAAATCTTAGGTGTAATCTTAAGAAAAAGATCGCGATTACTTGATAAGTACTGAGTAAACACTGCTATTTATAAAGTTTAGGTACTGTTGCATCTGACACTTTTAACACAAATGATCGAATAAAATATACAACTAGTATTTGTAGTACCTAGAGATAGACAACGTGACGGTCGGCAGCGGCAGGCTAATCGCCACTTTATCGCCCTCCTGTCATTGCCAGGACACGGCTGTCGCTTATGTACGTTGGCCCTTATTCCGATAACTCAGCTCTGTATTTGGGAGGAGTTGTGTAACACCAATAATTGACTAATTCTGTCAATTATAACACAATACCATCGATATAGGTTTCTAATATTCAAAGTATTTTGCAAGCTCAATAAGTAATTTCTAAAATTAACAATTTATAAAAATACTAATCATACCTATTCATTATAATTCGGTTTAGTTCTCTGTATAGATTTACATCGAAAATTCATTTATTTACTGAATTTATATTCATGTTAGATTTGCATCTAAAATAATTAAAATACATAGGTATTTCATAGCTATCCAGTTGTAGTATTGAACCTGCATGTAGTATGTATGTATGTCTGCGACTACAAAAATTACATATAAAATTTTGATGATGTTTTTTCATATTAAGCAACCTTCTGTAAGTTGTAGTACTCCAGTTTAGTGCTAAAAATGGAGTGAAAAATTTTATACCTTTTCTCTGGAAGTACGAACTCATTTCCTAGGCATAAAAACGTGTTTATCTTTGCTGAATTGAGTGTAATGTATATATTAATTATATATTAATTGCATCAAAACAAGAGAACGCTCTTAATGTTACGCAGACAAGGGTATATAGCTGGCTGACATAGCTGGCTGACGATGGCACGGAGACAGGCAGCGGGCTAATCGGCACTCTGTCACGTAGCCGTCACGCGCAGCACCGACACGTGCTGCGGTGCGTGATAGCTACCGCAACGCATCAATACATTTATCTTTAAATTGAGATTACAATTCCAGAGCTTTGAAGAACTTTCTTTGTGTAAAAAATATTTGAAAAAATACTTTAATCTGTTTATAATTAAGAGTGTTCTATGATGATCGTGGAAAGCGATCGTCAGTTCGAGTTCGTCGCTGCACCTATATACCTTAACATCTAACAATTCACTAAAAACGAAATTTTAAAATTTACAGGAAATAATGGGCTACCATTACCTATCAACTTACTCAGCACATGCAATTTTATTAATTAAAACTGACAAATATTTCATTTACCTAATACAAGAAAATCAATCTGAAATTTCAAAACACGACTCGTTATCGAGGTGAGATGAAATTCAAAATAAACCTTGCCAAAACGAAACTTGGCTAATCAGGGAACTTATTACCTAACCGCTTTCAATTCACGTGAACAAATCTTAAACATTTTTAACTTTTAATTGAGTTTCTTCATTTAGGCTTAATTGATTGAAGTCGCAAGAGTATTTTTGACGTGTTGTGAAATTTTCCTCAAAGGAGTTTTGTTCCAACTTTTGTGTCTGTTACGTAGGTTTACCCAAGGGGCTGTGGTAATTTTGATTCCATACACAATTCGTCGACTCCAACTGTGTACGTCATGACCTTACGTATTTAGAATTCTGTTTATAATAATGGTTACGAATTCTTTAAAACCTAATTTGGAATATTGAAAACTTTCGCAATAAAAAACATTGTTACAAACTTTTTCAGAATTTACACATAATTTTTGGATCTTTGATCTTAATTTGTAACATTATACAACACGGGCGCCTATTGAAAACTTAATTAATTGTTTCATTTTTAGAATGCTATTTGCTGCAAACGCTTTTGAAATAAATTTGTGAAATCGATGTTAACCTAAACAGCTAACACTTTGGTAAATCGTCTTTATCGAACAAAATCCTTTAACAAGTTTATTGTACGCTTCCAGCGTATTCTGTGAACGCTTTCAAATCTCGACTCAATAGACCTCAACACTGTCATCCCATTGTCACATCGCTACTTGCGGGAGGTCTATCGATGAACATATTCCAAATCGATATCAAATGTCGATTATCGATTATTGTGTGCACACAACGCTACCGGCGACTTTCATTGTTCGATATTCAAAAAACAGGTGTCGTATGCTTTTGGCTTTGATATGTTTATCAACCCTTTAGATATTGGGGGTGGGTTTTTGAAATGGAACAATCAGTGGTTTGTGAATGGGTTGCGATGCGATGATTATCGTTAAAAAGCTCGAGGTTACGTCAGGTGAGCCGTCAGCCGCGTGAATGGAGTGACGTGCGCTTCAATAGTTCGGGGAACTTATGGTAACTTGACCCGATAAGATAGTAGCTGCTTGTTAGCATTTCTTTGATGTTTCGTGGAGTTATAAAAGCAAACATGCATTGTGTATCTATACAGTTTTTTTTATTATACAACCTGATAGTTCATTGTGAGTTTTAAGAGTTTGTTATGTTTTTATAAATGAATTCGGTAGCATGCCATTCATTTTCAGCTGGGAACATTTTATTCGTTGAACGTAACGTTTTTACTTTGAAATGTGGGTAAGTGACATATTGTCAAGTGTTTTTCATTCTCTTCTGCGTTGACCCCTAAGACGGTTCGTAAAGAAAAAATCAATTTGATAGTACTCTAATGTTTCTCATTCATTTATTCTTCCAAATATTATAACAAAATAAATTAATATACTCGTTCAATAATTGTTACATCTATACATATAAAATGACGAAGATAATAAGCTTGTTTTTCGCTATACAAGGGCTTTGGAGTTTTTAAACTAGTGCTGCAAATAAATAGTAAATTGCAAAACTCTAACGTAACTTTAGAATTAAAACAAGCGCGGCCTACAAAAGCGATACTCTAAAAAATGCACTGGAAAATACATCGCGAAGTTTCTGTTGAAAGTGAGGTAACGCACGTAGCGTTGCAACTAACCAACCATGCTACTAAGTAAACGGTGTGAGGTATAACATCCGAGCGATTCGACGTTGTATAGTACCTTCACTTACATATACCACTTACATACTTCATTACCAGCATTTGCTTGATGGTTATCAAATTACATTGGAAGCCTACTTTATTTTACCACTTTGGCTTGTTTCTTCCCAATATGTGCAGAAAAGTTTTTTACCGTTCGTCCTTTCTACAATATACCAAAATGAAAAAAGCCTTTTATAGTAAAAAGACATTTAAAGGCTAACTCTACTGATTGGTTGCCTTATTAAAATATTAGTAGTTAAGATCTTTTATTAATTTTTGTACTGTCAATAAATATTATATAAATAGAGTATTTTCACCTTCAGATTTTAACTTCATTATGTAATGTTGTGAAGATATATTTTTAATTACATTACTAAAGAATACACATAATAAATTTATCTCTTCGTAATAAGCGGACGATTTATTTATGCGCACTTTACAAAAAAGAAAAAGATATATGAAAAGAATCTGAATTTGTAATTATTGTCATTCATTGTAATGAGTTACGCAATTATATTTATTACATCAAACAATTGTTTACTCTAATATTATATAAGTATGGTGTAAATTTGCTTAAAAATTTTAATAACTATCTTCTATATCGATCGAACATTATTCCCATAATCGTAATTGTATAATATCCATACAAAAGAGCAATTTATGAACTTAGTGAAAGGTTTTATGATTTACGATTACCTAAAAATGATTCTGTTATCACTTCTCTCGTGTCTTGTGTCGTTCGTTCATACCGTGCTGAATAGCTAGTGTCGGCAAAGCGAGCGCCTACCGCTGCATATTTATGAAGCGCTTCAAACACTATAAATAGTTGACACGAGTCGGCCTCCTCAGGTAATGGAGTAAATACAACCGAACAGGCTTGTTCCCATTTGTTTTGGTCAGAGATTTGACAACTTTGGAGATATAGGGCTATATAAGCCAGTATATGAGTAATATGTGCATCTTATCATCTTCTTATATATAAAATAGCTATTCGTTAGTCTCGCTAAACTCAAAAACGGCTTGACAGATTTGATTAACTTTTATTGTTTTTGTATAGGTTTAATTTAAGCTTAGTTTAACAATTTAAAAAAATGGTTAAAATCCCACTTAAAAGCTAAAATAAAAGAAATTAAAGTAATTTAGCATGGAAAATCTTCTAACTGACATGCTACCCAAAACTCATTTCTCTAATGCAGATGATTTTTTATAGGTGGTAAGGGCAGTGTTACAAAGTTTACCGGATCAACTAGTGTAGTATAAAAATTAGAAAATTTAAGAAATAATAACGTATTTCATACCCATTAATAATGTTTGATAAATTAATTTTGCTTTTGAATAACACCTACAAGAGATATTTATTTTGGCAATGCAGTATGTAATTAACAGACCTATTCATTCATTAATAGACTATATATATATATATATATATATATATATATATATATAGATCAGCAGATCTCCTTTTTAGTGAACTGCAATAATATTCATTTTGTTCAATGGCTTTAATAGCGTCGTCTAACTATACATAGTATGATTAAATTCGTAACTCGATTGTAGAGAAATCGTGAGAAGTACTTATAGTAGGCGTCTTAGTTAGTAAATGTATATAATAAAATATGGATTACTGATTACAGACGACGGCAAGCCTATCCACTGTTTCAGACATTTATTAAAGCCTTGTAAACTGTCGGGCGACCTGCCGGGCTCACCCGGCGACGTCTGTACGACGTAGGACGTCTGTACAGCCGATATAGCTTAGATAAACGCGAACATAACTATGCAAACAACTCCGTCGCTACCTATCCACGCCAAGACCCGAGTACCTTATTATTTCAACCGAATACTAACTTTAAAACTTAACACATAAAGTGCAATACATAATGCATGTCGCAATATGTGATCTGACTAACAATATCTGACCCTGTCCACCATTAGCCAGTACATACCTGTAGGTGAGTGCGGCGAGAACGCGAGATGAATATAGAATGAACGTTGTAGTAAGCCTTTAAAATTAAGCCCGCTAGTACTTAAAATGCTAAGTAAAGATTTGAATGGCGGAGAACGCTCTCGGCAACGTGATGCCGACTTAGCAGACTTTACGTCTGAGTATTCTGTTTTTTTTGGTTTAAATTTCGGGCGCGGTCAGGTTTCTTTTTGCTGAGACCTTTCTGAGAATTTGGAATTCCGGTCAAACTTCTAAACAACCATTGTTTGTTTCTCGATTCGTAATTCGTAAAACTTGATAGAGATAATGCGATGATTGACAATTCACAATACAACCACCACGTACATATAGGAGACAGCCGATGTACGAGGGCGCTCACTAATATCATTTGAGCGCAGACAGAGGGTCGGAAAGGCGCATATGGTTTCAATACTTACGCGGTGAACGCGGCGTCAATTTTCTGGGTATTGTGGATTACGCTGTACAATTCTGTGACAATAACGGTGGCCATTGCCGTGTTCCGGATTTAGGGTTCGATGGAAACTGGATGAGTGTAAATTTTCGCAGTGTAACGGGCTTGTGGTGGGGTAAACTGGGCAGTGTAGTGGTCGAGCGTGCTAATCTGCGTGGAGTGTCGCGTATGATTGGGCACATGGCGTTGTCCAATTTTCCGGTAACAACGGCTGGCATTAGTTGAACCGACAACAGGCATCGCTTAGTAACTGCTCTACATATTCAATGCCGGCGAGCCACCTTTTTTTACCATTGCAATGGAATTGAAACTTCACTGTTTAAATTTCAAAGTTTCAGGGACACAATACAACTAAGGATTTTTCGTTCACATTCATATACAAAAATAAAGCACAGTTAAACGTCAATTTGTATTCGCAAACAAATCAGTCCCGGTAAACAGCGGGCTCCTAACTCTTAATGATTGTTTGCCGGGGGCGGCTAGTTACCCGTTAATGCAATATTAATGCAATTCATTAAACGTACAATTCAAGTGTGCAGAGCTCTGCCCCTCGCATGGTGTCTGCGATGTAAGGGTTCTCAGGAAAATATTTTCTATTTCAATTTATTGTACACTTTGATGTGATTGGGTTTTCGTGAGTATCCTAAAAATGATAACAAAAACACTTTTCGTATTCCAATAATCGTACTTATACGATAATTTAATTTCAAAACTAAAAGCAACTGAACTTTTTATTTCTATTTACGAACACTGTTTTACGTCGATAAATTTACTTTAAATGTATAAATTTATATTTCGATTGAGTTACTAATTTTCTTAATTCATTTCAACATCTCAACAAATTACACTATTATGGTGATGATATAAAATTTTCTTACAACATACGAAACATTCACTCGGTGTAACGCAATTTAAAATGAGAATGTGTCAATAAAATGTGGTAAAGTAAAGCTGTAGATGTGCATTAGAAAATGGCAACCCTTAAGATATTTATTCCAATCTACTGGAGAAATAGTAATTACGGTTTCTCAAATTGAAAAAAAAATCTAGAAAGCTATCAGCCACCAGTGAATTTATGTAGTTAGTCGTCAACATTTTCAAATTTCGAATACTAGGTATAATAATAACGTTGACATCCAAAATTTTGAACTAAAACTATCGTATATTATTAATTAACGTAAATATTAACATACGATGAAAACTTGTTAATGTCTGAACTCCTTATGTGTGTAATTAAGTCAAATCGAATCGTCTTTGTCAGCTGTCAAATTGTATGGAAGCGAAAGCAGCGCCCGAACCGATTTTTATATAAGAGATTATCAGCTGACCGCAACTATGATCGCAAACGTTTCGATACGATTGAAACTCACTCAGGGTACGGCTTAACGTAAGCGCAAACACTAGGGGTACTGATAAAGATTTGATATTTAAATATTATTTTACTATGATTTTATTGTAGTTGCAATGGGTAATCATACGAAAGATAATAAAAAAACTTTTAGATACAATACTTCCAATATTAATTAAATACACGTCCCGAAATAAGCAGTTTATATCCTTCCGTGGTTGTTGGCTCACCAGGGCGAGCGAAATTAATCTCGAACAAATCGAGCCGCCTCCGGGCCCCATTACACGATCAAAGTAAAAATATATGAGGCGAAGGAAACGAAACCAAACATATGCCAGGGTAAATATTTGGATTGCGGCCCTCCCTCTCCGCTGTTACGTCACATTGTTCTCCCGATCGATTAGCCTTCCTGTGACGTTTACGTGTTTCGTAACCTGGCGCTGCCAGCTTGCGTGCCATTCCGTAAGTCTCATTATAAACGTTTATTTCGGGAAAACTCCAAAAAGCTACGCAATACCTCATATTACGTCTAAAATTGTTACGAAACTTTTCTTACGTCTTTGACATACGAAACATGAGATTTGTGAAACTCGTTAATTTCTAGCCATCGTGAGAGTGCCGAGCCGTGAGAACTTCTCGCCAATATGACTCCTGATTCAGAAAAAATATTTCAACGCAAAAAATCCAATTGCCAAGCCCTCGGGTTTATAGTGATTGAACTAACCTGTCATCCCCATGTTAAGTGATTTTGAGGGAACCATACGACTATTGTTCGGACAACCGGTAGCATGTTTTCTCGGTAAATGTTTGAGTTGAGAATATTTACTAATCTGTGGATATAATAGCTGTGTATGTTTGCTTTAAAATATTTTGCAGCTTGACGGAATATTATGGTACGCTCCTAAGTTTGTAAGCAATCCTTTCCAAAAGACAGATGGAACTAAAAATACATAAAACATATTTGTGTTATTATAGAATCAAGAATTTGTGTTCAATTGTAGGTATCTTAATGCATTACTTATTGTATTGTATACCTATTGGTATCTACTATATAAAAGTTACAATATTATTAAATTCAGCAACAACATAACAATTGGTAAAAGGCACATCGATTATTCAGATTACGACTCATAAATTCGTTATTCGTACATCGGATCGCACTCTCAATTTCAATCGCGAAGCAAGTCGCGGGCGTGTATTCAATCGCTCATACGCTCCTTTGTCCGCCACACAATGGCGCGCTCGCTGCTGCGTGCCATTCACGCCACAAAAGTCTGTTTTGCTAAACTCCTTGTGTGCTGTAACATTGACCTATTGAGCCAACAGGTGAGTATCACAATACGGTTGTTTGGGTGTCTCTGAGTCTGAATTAGCGCCCTTTGCGACGTCTGCCTCTTTGGGTTTAAGTAAAAGAATTCGGCTGATGTGTCAATTAACGTTCTTATACTCAACTTCCTGACATTTAAAATTTGTTAATTCTCTAATAAGTATCTTGTTATGGTCTACTATACAATACAACCTATACAAATTTCAACGAGAATGTAACCCTTAAATTAAAAAAATTACAAATTATAATACTTTCTCACTGTTTTTAATATCCCTAACAGTCATCCATCAATCAACAACAAAGCATTTTCTACATGGGAGAAAAGTTCAAGAGTTTGAATTAATAACACCACCGCACTGGCTCTATGGTGCCAGTTGCACAGACAACCTTTTTCAACTGGCAATACTTTTTATGTAATTCTATAATTGCTGTTGCTTTGAACACTACGCTTAGGTTTCCCTTGAGTGAAATATATTGAAAAAAGTGTCCACAGTTTATCAATTATTTTACGACAACAATCGATCGAAATGAAAGCAAAGCATTCATCAGCCGAATTGATAATATTTCTAAAATTACACGTTCGGATTTGTAATGTTGAAATATATATTTCGTCATGATTCTTCTAAATTTCTTTCTCACGACATAGATGATTTCTAGTGCATATGTGTATATTTATCAGTCATTCAATTAGAATTGGAAATCATCCGTCCGCGCTCATGAAACTAAAACCACAGCCTTATCACATCTACCATGGCAGAAATTCGGTACAGACATGCATTACCTATTAATTAATTGCTCTACGCTAATTATACTACACAACCGCCTACATGAACAGTCAATAACACAAAGGCTCCAATATATTGACGTACACCACATTCGTGGACTATGTTTCGCAACATAAGCGGTCGTGAAGGCGCTCGTGGCCCTGTATAGCACATAGGCGATGTTGAACGCCCGCATTCAAGACATTGATCTTGGCTCACAATGCTTTGTACTGGTCATTGACTGGTGAATGCTCGCTTTGAAAGGGAACTGCATACAGCAAACTGTATTTCTGTGACAAAATTACGTACAGTGAGACGATTTATGCTAGTTCATTCAGTAGGGCAAAATGACAAAGTGAAATTAGTTTCACATCTTATCAACGTGCCAGTTTCAATTAAAATTTAAGATACCTACATTGGTGAATTCATCTCAGCTATTTACTCAGATACTTAAGACATAAATGATCTTCTGTTCTGAATTCATTAAAATGAAGTTCTTTATAAATATTTTTTGTTTATAAAGAATTTAAATTTTCTTTAGATGGAACGTGGGATGGGTTTATTCACTATTAAATATTAATTTTTATTTAGAATAAAATATTGTTAGTATTTTCTTTGTTTTATTCACATGATGTCAATTGAAACTGGCTAAAATATATTTGTGGTATTTTAGAAAGTAGTAAAAATTTTAAATTTCGTATTTTAAAGGAAACTTTCAAGATTGGTAAATCGTCGTATCATCCCACGAACCCTTCAACAAAAGCGAAAAATAACCGCATCCTGAGCTAAACGGGTAATGTCGCTCGTTATTATCATAATAACGCACGATACGGGGAGAGTCGTCGAACCCGCCAATTTTCTTATGAGCTTTTTACTACGTATATTTTTTTATCTTAATGTTTCCAGTGATGATACTTGGAACCAGGAGGTTGGAAATGAAAATGTATTTTACGAGAAATGGATTTCAATGTGTGACTTTCAAAGTTCAAATTAGATCTACGACCTTACGTAATAACGGTGACCAACAAGAGTAAATATACAAACTTACAAGTTTCATAAACTTTTCGGATGATTATGTAAACATTTTGAAGATAAAAAGTACATTATGATGACCCTGATATATATTAAAGAATAGTGTAAGGTTTTGTGTAGATATTTTAAAATATATAATTAAAATGCTTTAAGTTAACATAATTGTTTTATTGAACTATCGCTTAGAAACATTAAGCAGAGACAAATTAGTATTACCATATTTCCATTGGAACGGATTTTTGTACAGTTTTCGAGTTAGCCTTTGGGTTAGTTCAAATTAAAAGTGCTATTTTATTATATTAAGAGAAATAGAGATTTTAGTTATAGAGGATAATAACAATGTCGCCAGAGAAATAAAACTTACTTCAATCTGTGGCTTTGAGTATAGTTTGCAATAAAAAAAATATAAAAAGTTAAAAATGAGCTTCTTGAAATACGCCAGTACAATTAACCTACTAATAAATAAGCAAATTGAATAAAAATAAATGTAATTAAACATTACTAAATAGATATTAAATAGTTAAAATTTAAATATTGATTTGAGCTGTTTGGGGAGATACATAACAAATCGTTTTCATTTTTATTTTAGAACTATGTGATTATATGATTATGTCCTTCTTTGACAGAGGGAAGTTCTCCAATGCAGTGCTATTCTTATTTTGATAACAGAGTTTATTGCTTATCTTAAGTCGTTTTAAACTATAAATTTAATACTTAAATATTTTAATGAATTAATGTAGGCAATAATCAAATGTCTTCTTTTCTAAAAACCAAGACATAATAACAGAACCAAAATTCAAAAGCTTGGAATTTAAAAATTTTGTACGGTCCAAAAGTTTATTAATATAATGATAAAAAAAATGCTTAATCAACGCACTTTTTCGTACTTAATATATTTAAATAGGAAAAAATGGCAACACACAATAAGAAATAATCAATAATAATAATTATTATTTTCTCGAGGTAACACATTGTTGTCATTGAAACAAGAAGAACAACGGAATTGGACACTCCAAAATGTGTAGAGTTTTGATTTGCAAGCGTATCTTTGAGACATCTACAAGGAAATAAACATACTAATAAACTTTTTGCACGATATTTCAACGGCAATAAACATAACAAGTGAGTAACGCATGAAGTTAATCAAATGAACGTCGTCAACGTGTCGCTGTGACGTCCCATCATTCGAAGTGTACGATCAAAGCATTCAGGCGGATTAAGAATAATTAGCTAATTTGTCATTTTAATGTCACATGCCATCACGTCCCGCTTAAGCTTCGAGTTAAAAAAGAATAAAAATGCATAAATATTTAATCCAAGTAAAGTCTATCGTAAAAACTACAAGTCGGCATAACTCATACGTCTTTGCCTTTTGTGCGGTTTGGAAAAATAAAAATGGAAGGCTTTCAAAAAAGAACATTAGTTGGCGCGATGGATCAGTCATCCCCGCGACGCGCGGCGAAACACGTCTCAGCTTATTGTAATACTTATATCAGGATTTTTATCATGCTAAATGCTTTGACACGTTGTAAAGTATTAATGTAATTATTTTGATATGGTCTGTTTATATTATTTAACCATGAAGTCTACCAAACATTACGGTCAAATACATTGAAATTTTATCAAAAATACAAAATTACCTTACGTTCAAATACATATGGGTAAAACGTACAAGCAAGATTATATAAAGTTTAAAATTTAAATAAATGTTATTTAAACGACACAAATCTTATAATGTAAAAAAATATTAGCAATTGAAGGCTGATGTTTTTTGTTATTGTTGAATTTGAAACAACTCTAATTTGATTTAAAAGTTATGATTTTCCTTAAAACATCAAATTGACTGATTAACACGCAAAAAAATTGTGTTTATACAACAACTTTTGAAAACATTTACAAAAACTTCAATAGAAGTACGAATGGACTTTTATTACGTAGCAGTAAGATGTATACAGTACATATTTATGAAGCCATAAAAATGTACTAATACATTTAAATACATCTTTTTAGACATAACGGTACCTTCCTCTCTATTTTTTTATAATTTTAAATATAGCACAAACATATCTGACGAGGTTGTAATAAAAGTAGAATGTAAGCTAAACAGCTTCCTTATTTGCTAATGAAGCGTTTTTTCTCGTAAACAAGTTAACATACGGCGAAAGACGGGGCTTGTGATAAAATACTTATCTATTTTTGGGATATTTCAATATTTAGCACATGAGCACTAAACATTTGAAATTAACTCTGATTTTAACGCAATTAATAAAATTCGTGCCTTTGTGTTTTATTTTATTACTTACTTCTAGATACTATAGTAGCATATTGAACTAGACATATAATGAAATGAAAAATGTTTGTATGATTCATAAAAATGATATAATAAAGTATAATTTAATGGGTTGGAGAAAAAGTGTCTTCGTTTAAATGAACAAAATTTATATGAACATTCATGCCATTTTTTTTTCAAAGTTAATTTTCATTTCATTACAGTATATATGTGCCATTTTGTTAGTCGACTTTATGCCATCTTGTAGGTAGAAACATGACCCATTGCTGTAGAAATTTTGGGACTTCTCATCAAAAAAAGCATCAAGTAGTTTTGGCAGTCGTCTCTTGATGTTAACCTGACACTGCCCAAAGAATTCTGAAGAGACCGAAACAGGTGGAAATCTAAAGGTGCAAGTTCAGGGCTATATGGCGCATGCACTAACACCTCTCAGTTTCACACTCTTTTAATTATTGCTTTTAATTTTAGCGTTATCGTAATGAAACACCACACCCTTTCTCTTAATCAATTCGAGCTTTTTTGTGTACCCAGCTTTTTTCATATAGGTCAAAACTGTTTTGTGATCAATTCCCATTTCTTCAGCTATGTCGTAACTGATGACATGCCGATCTTGCTCCACTTTTTCAAAAATAGCCTCGACTTTATCCGTAACTGGGCTACTCGAACAAGATGTACCTTTGACATCAAAATTCCCGAATTGAAAACGCTTAAACCAGCTTTGTGTTACTCATACTGACACTGCATTAGGTCTATAAACGTCCCCGACCTAATATAATGATATATTGCTATTTAATTTTAAGTTTTCTTTATGCGATACTTATTTTTTTTAGTGCTTAAAAAACATTTTAACTTATTGAACGTCGAATGTATAGATATAGCACGACAAAACGTGAAATCACGACATAGAAAACGACAAAAACAGTTCAAAACAAAGTGCCAATAATGGTGCTCACAACACCATTATGCAAGTTCATATGCGAATGAATCCGCGCAGCCTCTTTACACGTCTTAAAACCACCCACGAGCGAGTCCGTCAACCGTCGTCCGTCAATGATTAATACTGACTCTCGACTCATTAGCTGAAGGGCTCAGCAACGTCCCGGGCACTTAATCACTCGAACAAAGCACTACCTACTCGCGCGAGCAGCCGAAAGCATCATTCTTCGTCAGGAATGTGTTGGTGTAGGCCAAGCGACAGGCACCAGCAGTTTAACGTAGCCAACACGTGACTCATAGCATCATTAAAAGCGTTATTTTTAACCTTTGTGCGTCAAAAAGAAAACAATGCCAAAACTAAGGTCATGCGGCAAAACTTGTGAACGCTTTGGAAACAGAGTATAAAAATAAGGAAAATTGCAAAATGTCTATTAAAACACTTCATATTGGCGGATTTTTTATCTTATACAAATATACCTATTTCTATCAGTAAACTTAATTCAAACTAAAGGATCGAGACAAAATAGTCGCATTCATCGAATCGAGTTAAAGGCCTCTATAAAAGAATAATATGTGACTTCATTATTTTATACAAACTACGAGAAATAAATTTCCCTTGATGAAAAGTGATAACAAGAGTCTATAAATTATTATAGACTTCTGGAGTTGGGCATACTTATAGAGATAGGTATCTAAATAAATATGCATTTCAATGAAAGGACCGCTAGTGCTGCTTCAAAACAATGTTAGATATTATCATGTAGAATTTAAAAAAAACAATTTAATTACTAGAAACATATTACATAAAACGAATAATTTTCATAAGTTCTCTTAAAAATATTACAAAGTATATAAATGCACCTGCGTCAGAAGAGAAGAAATTAGTTAAATAATAAGATATATTATATTGGTTTTCTTTGGTATTCGTGCAAGTAAAAAGAGGTGAGGTAGTGCCTAATGGTCTCCATGACAATCTAAGTATATTAAATTTAGTATATACAGTAAGTAGTACACAGCAGAAGTATTTCATTATCATCATCATATCTGCCTATAATATCCACAGATAAAAAAATTCCTTCTCCATCTATTTCCAACGGTTTTGTGCAGCCTGCATTCATCTGCTCCACGCGACCCTAATCTAGTCGTCTGTGCATCTTGTTGAAAGTCTTCTCTTTGCACTTTTCGGTGCATTGTTGTTATGATAGAACTTTAATAATATATAGGTCGTCCGTTAAGTAAGTTATCTTCATTACACATTGTTATTTCAAGTTGTAACTAAAAGTAATGTAACTAAAAGCGATTCTAGTGACTTCAATTCTCCTATTGATGTTTTCATTTGTCAAAGAAGAAGCATAAGTCAAGGGACTCCTTAAATTACTTCATTTAAAATTTAACTTTAAGAATTACTGTTTGTATTCATTATTAGTTTTATGATACATTATTACAGTATTTTATTTATTTGGGATCATGCATATAGGTACTTTCATTTACCTTCTTCCCACTAGTTTACACACATTTAAAATTAAGGCCGCTTTCCACTTGTGACTTCCGCCGCATCATTAGAACGTTGCAGGACATAGAAGCACGCTTCTTTCACTAGATACCTATAACGAGTACCTGCACTGCTCATTTATGTCTCCATTTTCTCCACATTACTTTGATAAGTTCTCGACTATAATTGACACCAGTTATTACAGTTCTTATTCTCTTGGTTATAAATTAATGGACTAACGTAAAATTTAAGTTTGTACTCTACTCTTTCATTACTATACCACCAGGAAATTATAGATCACCGTGGTCAAATAAAGTCATAATTTAACATTTACGTACTTTCAAAATACCTGGACACGATCCACTATTTTGACAATTATTTAAATTAGAGTAAAAATTTTAATAAATTATAAATAATTTTGTCTATAATTAAAAATTTTGATGAAAATATAAAAAAACAATAAATAATCTGTAATATGTACCTAAAACTATGATAAACTATAGTTTTTCAGGTATAGATTACAGTTTTCAAAATGGTAGTTAGGTAATTGCAAGTATTATAATTTTATAAATAAACACGATCAAATATAGAATGTCATCGCACCATAAATAACAATATTTAGTACACCTACCTAACAGTGAATGTAGGAAACATTTTCTAACCCGGTTCAATTCGTAACGGTCCCAGAACAAAGGTGTAGCTTACACGCTAAAGCCGAGTGATTGATAACTGAATCCATCGCCTGGACACAAAAAACTCACTTCCTACTAATGACTGCCTTTAAAAATATACCGGGCGATACTCGTCACCAGCTAATGGCTGCTATATGTTAGCATCAATCCTCTATTCTGATCGCGTCTGCGCCGCGGGATCTAATTCATTATGGTAATTAAACAGCGCGATAGGTATGGGACGCCCGGATCACGGATTCGTT
The DNA here is from genome assembly GCA_943193645.1 of Acentria ephemerella. Classification (NCBI taxonomy): domain Eukaryota; kingdom Metazoa; phylum Arthropoda; class Insecta; order Lepidoptera; family Crambidae; genus Acentria; species Acentria ephemerella. The sequence goes on along the minus strand of OW971875.1, from coordinate 3,968,847 downwards.
GATGTGTGCTACGTGAGATTAGCGTTGGAGTGATGACAATATCACGTATAAAGAATATGTTAAGGAAGTCACGTTGATATTAATCACAACACTGCGAAATAATTTCTTCTTTCACTCATTTCTGTATGGTAACCACTTCAGGCTCAGGGCAGTTTGCCACTAATCACTTACTAGAACTTCAACACTGTCAAGTATGTTAATGCATAAAATCAATGATTCAGAGGAAGCGCAGCCGTGAAGATGATAGAACCTGGTGCCCTTACGTTCACGTTGGAGTTCCCATCTAAGACGTAAATTTTAGGCAGAATGCCATCCAAACCATTTTTGGTATTGCCCGGGTGGACTGATGAGAAAACTCCCTTTGTAGGAAGAGCATTGCACTCTATGGTGGCCGTTCTCTAAGGTCTTCGTTGTCGATTCCGATATCGGAAAAGCAAGAGCAGACGCAGGTGGCGACCCGGTAAATGTTCTCCGGCGAGCCCGTGGCGTTTACGATATGCGCCATGGCGATCAGTCTGGAGAGGATGATTAATAGGTAATGGTGAACGCCTTTACCCTAAGTTCACGATACTCTAACAGTTGGCACCGTACTGGAGGGATGATGCGTAAATGCATTTTACCTCTCCGACCAAAATTAAACTCTTTTATTGCTGTGGTTCGGTCGCTAGAACCATAGCTAAGACTATCTATTGCTGTGTGACGGGGCCAATTACCATAATGACATTTCAATGAAGCACCAGTGGTTTACTACAAATTACATTTTCATGTGATGTTTAGTGTCAGATTTTCATTGAAGGGCTAACCGAAATGTCGAGCAAAGCAGGTAGAGAAGCCGTTTAAATGAATGTCAAATACATACTACAGAGGCCATAAAAAGTTGCCTCGAACAAAATAAAAAGTATAAGCTACTTTTACGGAGTTAAATTCACCTTGACACACACTTCTTATAATTTACTCTACATTCGAAATAGTTTTTAACGTGACAGAGGGGTTTGGTTTAAATGGAAAGCCCATTAAGGCGTATCCCTAGGCATAAATAATCAAAAGAGCCTCTCACGAAAAGAACGTCACCATAAGAAGACACGTAAAACGTAACGGCAAATAGCAATCAATTTTTGGTTAGTCTTTAAGCAAACAGTGACTTGGAAACGGTTTTCAAAAACAAAACTTATTGAAAACCGTTTACAGTAAACGTTGAGTTTTTGATAACACAAAACAAATAAGATCGCTTGCTATTATTTAAACAAAATGTATCTGTTTTTGACAAAAGCTCAAATAACTCATAATAATATATGCAAAAATAAAATAACGAAGACCATAGCAAATGTACAATCAATAGGGTAATCACCATAGCGCGAGTGTTCTTGAGAGAGCGCGTGCCGCCCTCGCGCTAATTGTGGTCGGACCCTTAATGAGGCGTTACTGGTCTACCCCTACCCCTTGCCTGGGCTACCCTTGCTGAGGTATTAAAGTACTGGCCTGGAAATGAATATTAATTTTGTACTAATCTTTTAGCACATGGAAGTATGTGTACATTGAATTATTTCAAACATAAAACTTTTTTAAATAAATTACTATACAGTTATATAACTTATGACACACAAAAAATATTCTACAAAGAAAATTCTTAGGATTAAGTGCCAGATGGGTATTTCAATAATTAGTGCCATTATCCTGATTGTGTATAGTGGTGGTTTCAGTTCCTAGACAGTGTCCTGTTGCTCTAAACCCAAATGTATATGTTGCTGTTGCTATCAATTCTAAACACATCATTTCGGCGTAAATAATTATGATGCAAATTTTTCTTGACAATTGGCTACATAAGGATAGTTAATTTCTTTTTGTAAAATTAAATTTTATCTTTAATGAGATACAATTTAAAAATATTTTAGATCACAAGAATCTAGTCGGTATCACGAATCTTGAACTTCAACGTAGAAGGCCTAACAAAAAGTAAATCTTAAGATAGATCACATTAACAATACAGAATATATTGAAAACTCTTGCGATTTAATATCAGCAACATTTTGACATTTTTAAAGCACGCAATTTTATTTTCACACAAATTCTATCATATCATCAGTAACATTTTCTAAATTACTTTCATGCGGGCATTTATTTACCCACGCGTGTAATCCGAAAAAATAGAACCTATTTAATTTATTTCAATAATCGTCAAATAATGAGAACGAAACGTCAGCGGATTTGAAAAGCTTTTAGCGCAAACAGACAGGCCGGCTAATGAAAATGTAAACTTAAAGAGTAATGGAAAAGAAGGTGCCGAAGAAATGATTAATCGCAGGGCGGAAATTGCGAGGTGAGGCGAGTCACGGCCCAGGTACCGAGTGACACCGGTCGCCGCGGCAACCATGCCGACAAAATGTCAAGCTCACCTTCACAACAGAATATAATAAATAATAATTTTAAAATATGAGGTCGTTTAATTTTGTATACTTATTTATACTTTCAGAAATTAAAATAATCTTATCAAATATCACTTAACCCTACATTAGTTACATTGATCGCAGCTAAAAAAAATTGCAGTCATGTGTTCCTATGGTATGATTAAGTTAGAGCTCATTGAGGAAATTTATATTTTACCATCTTCCAGGCAACAAACGGGAGATCTCCTGACAGCCAATATCAAGACTGAGATGGCTGCAGGAAGCCAGCACACACTCACCGAAGCAAAATAAGCGCAATTATCATTTCAGTCGAAAAAAGAAGATATATTGGGAGCAGAGGTGCTAGATTTTGGTGATATCATCATAACGGTTTCTTCGCATTTTAACATGGTTTGCAATCAGTGTGCCGTATTAGGATACTACAACGACTCGCAATGGGCTATAATAACTGCATACCATCAGTTTGACAGCGTTTACCACTAATATCGTATTTAAAAAACAGAAGTACAGAAGTAAGTTCTCTCTGACACTTGTAGGTATTGTGTAGGCAACATCCCATATGTTGCCTACACAATACCACCCATTATTAACGTTATTTTCTCATATATTGACCCTTTTTGAGGTTAAATAAAGCTCCAACTGGTTTTCATTTTAAGCTACATTCCACGGTATCGTGTATATAAATAATGATAGTGAAATTTAACAAATATTTATGTTAATCTAAGTAACCTCACGTTAAACGCCTGCAAACCAAAGTTTCCCGACCTGAACCTAAAAATTACACAACAAGATTAATGTAGTTAATTAATTCAGCCTTTTAAATTGGATATTATTTTTATAGAAGCTTTAATTTTACTCAAATCCACAAAATGATAGTAAAGGAGCCCCTTGATTTCACCGTCAATTATCCGTAGAATGTATTTATTTAGGGTCCCGTACGTCCTTCCCGAAACTTTAATGTGCGTAGTGAAAAATGACGCCGGACATTGGCCTAGAAATATGTACATACGTAATTTGGCCACAAAACTCCTCCTTAATGTGTTCCGTAGACTATAGAGCGCTTGAGTCATCTTGATACTATAAGATTTTAATTTAACTAAGAATATATTACAATGATACATCTACAAGTACTGCCTACTTGCAGCTGTTTTACTTTATGAACATTTTAAATGCATTATTGAAATTTGATGAATCTTGTAGTAGTTGGTACACAATATTCATAAAGTTATTGAGTCATATGTACTTCATAAATAATCATAAAACCATTTATTTTGCCAAATGGGCAATATTTCGGATTATTTTTTAGTGAATTATCAGTGTCCATATGATGATAAGACCGTGTGTTTTTTCAAGATCTTTTCTTATCTTAGGTGGTAAGTAATTTATAGCGGATGCGTTACGCGTTACGCATTGGGGGCGTCTCCGAATAGACCGGAACCGTATTACTCGGTGGCGTGGCCGGATATCAGCAATATATCGCCGATAGCCGCCGGTCGCCGGCCGGCGCCGGTAAATAACGCCGGTGACTGTTTGAGTCCTCCGATAACGCATACAAAAAATATGTGTATTTAAATAGCATATTATTTTTGAGATACAAAGCCCCTCCTAGGCCGGCATCGTCTTCAAATTTTGGATTGTTTTTCTCATCAGTTTCATTACTAAAAGTTAATAAATGTTACATTACTTTTATTAGCTGGTGTTAATAAAAAAACATTCTACATAACGTATTATATTATACCAGCCTGCAACAAATAATCTCGTTTAAAATATGTTTAATATATACAAAGCTTCAAAACATGTATATATGGACTCTATTTTTTTAACAATAAGGTGTTACCTATACAATTTTGTAGCCTTAATCGTATAAATTCTTAGACATCTTGACTGTACCTTCAGGAGCTGAACTATCTTGTATTAGGTACATACTTGTGATTGGCTCTTTATTTAATTTAACTTTGGTGCCTTTAAATCAACAAATGAACTATGTTGACGTACTTAGTATAAGCTCCTAAGTTGCAGAATTTCAAAATATAATTATGTAAAATAAAATCATAAAAGCGTTGGTGGCGCTTTAAGTTTTCTTTACCTAAAGATAGTTTTATTATACAAGTTAAGTTCAAACGTCATTGTTTTCAGACCGCTGTAAGAGTTCATGGTTGAGTTCTGATAAAAAGCTGGCGTAGCATATGGCAATAAGATAATTGGATTCAATCTACGGGGGGTTTTGCTAGGTTTGATTAATTGTCTTTCCTTTAAGAAAGTTAGTGTAAATAAAGTACATTTATTTAGCGGTTTAATTTATCTCTGATAATGTAAAGTCAACTTTAATGGGTCTTCTTATCATACTCGCGAAAAACGATAATTCATTGACCCGGTAATTGCTGAATAATGTTTTGTTTACAGTACATAGCATATCATTAGTCGAGGTCAGCGATGGACCACGACATTTATTTTACGGCGTCCGGTCATAAAAGTGATCCACTGCCTGCATTCTGCAGCAATGCCCATTGGCTTAGACGAAACTAAAACGTTTACTGGAAGTAACAAAATTAAGAATAAATATATGGAGATTATTGTAATATTTTGACGATCTTTGAAATATGTGAAATATTTCTTCAAATGATTAACCATTTTTAGGTCTGTCACACAAGTCTTAAAGCCAAATGGTTAAGGCTACAGCCTTCACAATTACACAGTACATGCATCTTATTGACCCAAAGCGATACAAATAGTCAAATAATATTTTAACTTATTATAAGGAGGTATTTATTTAATATTGGAAAATAAAGGCATGAGAAGCACCAAAGTCAGTCTACAAAATTTTTTTCCAATCTATTTTAAGCGACTTCAAAAAAGAGGTGGTTCTCAATTTGGTAAGTATTTTTATGGATATATATATAAAAAAGAATCAACTAAATCGGATCAGAAACTTCTGACCCAAGAAAATTATTTTCTTTTGTCTTCAATTAATTTTAATTAAACAAGTATGTTTTACGATCATAATATACGACACTTCTAGGTTATTATATATCTATGGGTTCTGTCCACAACCAATGCTCCCCGGGAAGTGATAAAGCTTTTTGGCTAAAAAAACATTAGTAGTGGCGCACGCCGGCGCGGAAGCAAAGTGGAAATTCTCACTGCGGTCAGATAATCTTAAGTTGGTTTAATGGGCCTTGTCCCGGGATGCGGCGCGATATTACAAGGTTTTTTATAGCAGTCGCGTGACATGTTTATCGTGATAAAACAAAAGACTGCCAGCAAACGGAAATATTTTTACGAAAATACCAAATAAATTATTGGAAAAAAGAGTTCTACGGTATCAATAACTGAAAATTGATGATAAGTAATTAAGATCTCAGTTATTATTACTAGTAGCTAGATATACTGACTACCTGGACAATAAAAGTTATATATGTTTTCATAGTTATATATGTTTTAATATATGTTTTCGATATATATTTTTCCATTAGAAATCCATTTATGGACCTACCCGCCACTGAAAAAGCGGCAAAGTGAAATTATGAATTACTGATTTATTGAGAAATATTATCCTGATCTATTTGAAATAAACATATTGATATTTTCTATGTGAATTAATGCATACCTATTGATAGAATATTTGTGCAACAAGTTGGCAAACTCATTTATGGTCGCGAGTGCTGATTTTAAATCTCGAACCGGCTTCAGGGTAAAATTCTTAAATAGACTTATGAACCGACACTGACAGTGAACAGGAATTTGAAGGCTGGAGACTACAAAATATGCTTCAAATATTTTTATACACAACTTTTCGCCTCTGCCAACGGGAAAAATATTTTAATATACAGCATAAATAAACTTTATATACCTACTTAAATCTAATGGAACTTATTAAAAGTGAAAATCATACAATTTAGCTATTTTTTAGAGTTATTTATATGCATTTATTATTTGTTCGTATTATACTATTGATTTTTTTTACTAAAAAAAAAGACGCATTGCTTAGATCTTTTTTAACTGCCCTGTCCTAAAGAACTCACTCCAGTGAAAAAACAAAATATAAAAAATTCTGTTCGACTCAATAGTAACATGACGTGTTCGTATTTCACATTTGAGATTACTTTTGCACAAATGTGAGTAGATTGCGATCATAGAATACTATAACACATCGGAAAAATGCAATTTTGCCAACGGTCTTTGCTCAAGAGATGGGTTCTCTGTAATTCTCAAATGAATAGCATTTATTTTATTTATTTATTTAACAATTTATACACACAAAGACAATTGAAAGGACACAACAGACTATTACAGAATTGTACAAAGGTACTGCTTATTTCTATTAGAATTCTCTTCTAGCAGCCCCAAAAGTGACATCGAAAGGTAAAGGAAAGGCGTATACCAATACTAATATAATTAAATACATAAAAATGAATATATATCATATTTACCCTAACTTATACTTCTTGCTGCGAATTTAATTCAATTAATATCTAAACCTTGAAACTTTTTACCACTCCTTTTTGCACCATATCTTTTATTACTACAAAGCCAGATAACTCAAATACCTAAATAGGATATTTTACTTTAAGTACACTTCAAAACGAAAACCAATTGAAATATTAAAGCACGTCTAGGCCCAAAATTTGTCAATAACAAATGAACAACCGCAGTGTACTGGTAAAAAGGAAATGAATTTGATTCACAGGAAATAGGACATTGATTCAATTGACTGCTATTATTGAGCCACGGTCAACAATACGGGATGGCGACTTACCCCAACGTTAAATGAGTGCAAGCGACCTCATTATGCTCTTAAAATATATATAATAGGGCCTTTGGAAACGTTGTGATACTTTTTATATATATATATGACAATTATTCGTAATTTTCTTGATAGCAAGGAGGTAAATGATACACTTATAAAGTATAAAAATATTAATAGTTTATGTTTTAAGACATATTTCTGCATTGATTTTTGTTTAGATCTTGTTAACATCAGTTATAGTAGGATGGGTTAGAGCTATAACGGAGTATGGGCTGGGGAGCCTACTCGCGTGCTAAAACCGTTGGAGAACCGCTCAATGCACTTGGTGACCTCCCCACGTATCCGGATGGTTTTGGCCTTTGAACGGAGACAAAGCTTAGTCACGGCTTAAATGTTGCACAGAATTCCATCAAAGCAGCTTTTGACCGGTGAAAAAAAACTCTTTTTAGGACCGGCAGCATTTCGCTTTACAGTGGCTGGTTTCCAAGACCGGGTCAGTTGTCGATTCCGAAGAAGGACAGGTTTTAAATGGTGCCCGATAGGGCCCGCGAGGGCAGACGGAGGCGGCGACCCGGTAAAATATTCTCAGGCGAGTCAGAGTCATTGCTGACATTAAGATAAATAGATTAAGATCGAAGAACATAGTGCTTAAGTGCATATTTTAATATACATTAAAATAAGTATACATTAAAATGTACAATTAAGTGCTGTCCGAATAAATGTGTAGTGTATAGAGAAATTAATTTTGTTATACGTACCTTAATTTCATTCAAAAATTGGTTGGATCAATCTGAAAAGAATAGAAACTTCTTTTAATTTTCTTTACATGAAATAGTTTGATGTTTTGTTCAAGAAAACTCGCAAATACGGTGCTGACTACTTTAAGTTTCAAATATCAGACCTATTTTAAGAGTGCTTTATGGTCAGCACACCCATAATATGAACATAAGCAGCTTTGTTAACAAAATTCAATATAATAATAAGCAAATTCTTTTTCATATCTTATTTCCATAGTAATTACAGGAAAACTTCTTCAACAAAACAAACTAATGCATCTGACATTCGATATCCGTCCACGTCGCAATCAAATCATACCTCCATAGCAATTACGTCGCGGACATTTTTGCCAAAATAAAAATTAATCAAGAGCATAGCTCCCCTATTAGAAAATGATTTAGTCCGGGAGTCCATCGCACCCCACTTTCTCTGCAATTAGTTGCGCCCAGAACAATGTGCAGTGATTTTTAAACTTCCCTCTGACGCCATCTGTCGTGCTCTGTCAATGGGAATGCTAAGTAATATTGGTAATTGCTTCTTTCACTCGCTAGCATAGGTACAGCGAATTTATAACGCATGTTAAAAAAATACTTTTTAGCTCTTACATTAGCATATCTATTATACTACTATTTAATATTCTAATCTAATCATTACCTCAACTACAGACTACTCGACCAGGTGTCCTCGGTTTAAGTACCGGACGAGTCAGGTATTTGTTTGATAAACATGAATATATGTTTATAATAATTGACAATAATTAAGTTAATATAATTGAGAAGTATACACACTTCATTTAAGAAAAATATTCAAAACATATATGAATAATATATATGAATAAGGTATATGAACTTTGTTTTAGGTGGTAAGGTTTTATATATCTTTTTTAATCTTAACTGTACCTTCTTTGACAGATAAAGAAGCATTTGCCGTTTTTATGATAAAACTAAAAAAATCTATTCCTTTTTTAAAATTAAATACACACGATAAAATTTTAATTAAACTTTACTCAATATACAAGGTAGTCCGTTTCTAAAGTTCTCACTGAGCCGAATTATATTACGTAATTAAAATTCCAAACGAAATATTAAAGGCACTCAGCTTAATTTGCCAATATTACGTACGCTCCGATGTTTATTGGCGTCAGAAATTAATATTTCGCGCCGATATCAAAAGTTCACGCTCAACTAGCCACCCCCGGGGTTCGCAATAACTACACTTCGTATTGTCACAGGTGAGAGCGAATGCGCTTATTATTTTTTAGCTTCTAGGAGTTCAAAGGTCGTCGTGGCGACGCGACAGCGGGGGCGGTCAGCGGGGTGCGGATTATCGCGAATTATTCACGTGCCATAAAGCGCGAATTACGTTGCGACACGTGTCGGGCATATGCAATATAGCGACGCCATCCTGGAAGCCACTGGGCGCCTGGGTCAGTGGAGTTATGACATTTAATTTCCAAAAAACTTGGAAGGGTGTCTTTTTTAGAAACAAGGATTATTTAGCAAACATTAATATATCGGCACAAATTCATATTGCCTCATCTTTGACAATGAGGAATATTGAATAGATACATTTTCTAGTTACCCGAGAGCATCATATCTTAATAGGGCTTTCTGAAAACCTCGTTTAGCATTAAATATGATTATTATGATTATTAGGTTTTTATATTAAAATGACTTCTGTTTCACCGATTCCAACGTGTACAGTTTTTTGTGCAAATAAATTTAATATTTATTCTATTTCAATCTAAATTTGGTCTATTTTTGTAAATATCATACTTTTTAAAACGTATGATTATTAACTTATTCATTCTGGTAAATATGATTCACTTTAATACGCAAATAATCCCAAATTAAGCCTTCAAAAGCAAATGTTTTGAAATAATTAATCCAAAAGCATGATTGGGGTTCGAATAGTGGTGTGACTTCGAGCACCTATTAAATTCTGAATGCGAGGTTAATCCGCAATTACCGCCTAGTTATCGCCGGAAGACGGCGGAGATAGTTAGGGCCCGGAAAATATTCCGTTCACTAATTATTCCGCGTAATTAAACGCGAGCATTATCGCGCGACGCCGCCGCCACCTGCCGGCATTGTACGCGCGTGATTTACTGCGATCCCGCTACGATTCCGTTGCGATTCCATTGCGGATCCCCAGCTATTTTTGCACCAATTAATTATCGAATTGTGCGTATTTAATAATTGCTGTGAAATTAATGTGAATATCATCGATCGTTGTGGGGTGGTTAGCTAGTTAAAGCGGAGGTGTGACTTGCAAGCTGACAAAAGATATCACCCTTATGAGGTATGTCTCGCATACGCAGCATTTATCTGCATAATCTGTACATTCATTAATAAGTTATAATTTTATTTATAAATTTAATCTTCTAATATATAGAAATCTTGTATCACAGTATTTTTTATCGAACGCCTCTGAAGCGGCTTGACGGACTTTTTAAAAAAAAATTGTGTATCTTTGGTCGTTTTGAGAATAGGTCGTTGAGTATTTTTATACACCCAAACGATAAAGGTCTCTAGATTTTTTAGAGGTAATTTATATGGCACAAATACTTTGCCGGTTCAGCTAGTTAATCTATAGTATTCCTTTTACATTATTGTTTAACGATTGTTATTTGAGAGCTAGTTTCCTTGCATCGATTATTTTCATATAAAAAAAATACTAAATTGCAGAAAGTGTTCTTTAAATAATATGACAAATTTCTTTCAGAAAAAAATGTCCAAGCAAAGTACAAACAAGGCAAGAGAATTGGAAAGCGAAATATCCCAGTGAGATGAAAAATAATAGCAGAACAATATGAGGCCTGTTATCACGGGCCCAGGGTCCACTCCCGCTGCAAGCCTCTAATTTGTCGAGAATTCCCTGTTATTTCTCCGCCTGTGCTAACCCGCGTCTTGATGAAACGAAATATTGCGCGTTTTGTGATTTCAGGGCGCGTGAGATGAATATAAATTTGTTTTCGTATTCCTACTGTTTGTTATGAACCCACGTAATATAAAACCTATGTATAAATATTTCATATGTTTTTTCGTCACCTATTATCCAAAACAAGCCTAATAGATGCGAGTATAAGAGGTTTATTAAGCAGTCTTTAGAGCAAAAGCAACTTTACTTTGTTTACATTTAAAATTAAGGGATATGACCCGAAAAAATAAAAAAAATATTTAAATTTGTGAAAGTCTAGAAATTAATTAATAAATCTTTGCAAAGAAGGCACATTTTCAAATAGAAGCATTCAATTATGTTCGTTCACACAAAGATTAATGACTAATACACCCATAAATACACAAATTACTTCGTAGCAAACATATTTAGATGTTACACAAGTTAAGCTCTCTTGGGATGTAATACTTCATATACACCTCCAAATATCTAGTTCCAAGCGTAATACCTATTCACGAAGTGTCTTATACGTAGATACTTAAGTATAAGCTCATTAGTAATTACCAAGGGCTGGCACGGACGCGTGGCTAAATATTTTCTCGGGCCGTCCGCCCTACACCACCCGTTAGTAATTAAAAGAACGGAGGTGGACCGCCTCAGGGAAAATCAAAAATTATTATTGTGCTTACATATTTTTGTCGCTGAAATTCTGTTTCTACAAATAAGCAATCGGATAATTTGACGATTAGTGTGATAATAAACTTAACGGCCAATTAATAATCAAAAGACAGATTTATTAATATCTATTATCTATTAAAATAAGTAAAAAATTGGAGAGAGAAATCATCCGGCGTGCACCAATCGCAGCCATTCGTTTAATGATGTAAAAACATTCCGAGCCCTCATTAGCGCACGGAGCGTCGAGCAGAGCGGGCGCGGCGGCGGGCGGGCAGCACAAAGCCGCCTGAATTAATGACACCTCGTGAAAAGCCGAGATGAGTTATTTTCGAGAGGAAAAGGCGAACGTGGAGTGGCGCGGTTGTTTTACACGCGCGCCGCTGTTTTGTTCGAACTAACGAGGTCAATAGTTGAGCTTTCACGGTACGTGCGCCCCGGTAACAAGTCGCCAAGCAACGAGCGGTTGTTATTTCTTAGGTGTTATTTGTCATGTTTATGTTGTTTCTTCTTAACATAATAAAGCTTTACTTATTTATTGATACAGCTATTTATAATAATATATTGCTTACTTAAATTTACACTCCTAAACCTAAATTTTGCTCAATATGTGCTGCGTTTAAAATTAGGCAATAACGCGTTAAATTTAAATTTCATTTCTATTTTTTACTATCCAGTTAACATTGTTAAGTATTAGAGATTCTAGGATGTTTCATCAATTATCAAGACATTTTGCCAGATCAAAGGAAACACCGTTAGCTCCGTATTCTTATGCAAACAAACAATATACTGTAGCCATAGAACTTAGTAAATGAGTCTATTTAAATAAAGGTATTTTGACTTTGACTTTGACTATACTTTTCTTATTTACTGCACATTAAAGTCATGATAAGTTTAATAGCTTATTTGGTACAAAATGGTAAAAATTTAGGAATATTGTAGCAGCCGCAGTATACGTGCGATTAATAGTTACTCACATATATCTATGTTGAAAATCCAGACCAATCACGGTGCATAAACTGAAGTGGACACCTAATTCATGGAATTTCATTTGCGATTGATTACTTTAAAATGATAAACATTTTCAATGAACTATTTATTATAGTATTGTTTCATCTTATAAAAACCCTCATTTGAGGTCATTTAAAATAAGTTATTATAGTAAGTAATTATAGTGTATCGTTAGGAATGGAGCAAATCCTCTTAACTAATACTGGATATTACCACTTCTCTGAAAAAAATTCGGCAACTCTAAAAAAAAAGCCTAAAAGCCTTTAAAATAAGAAATCTATCAAGTTATAACTTCCCCTGAAAGACTAGATTTAATGCAGATACGTCTCAGATAAAGATCTTAGACAGATTCGTGGATTGTCACTAGCGTCAATATATTTTAGCTTGAAATATCTAATGAACTACATGTTGAATCCATAATTTTTAGTGGTTGTCAACTGTAAATAATAATTATGGGTCATCAAATTGAACATAATTGTCATCTTCACATTTGACCTTGACCACGATCTTTGTAATCAAATTAAAACACATTTATTTACCAACATACTGACGGGATGACTGGAAAAGATCTATTATTAAGTCCGCCTTTGCATACTTACTACTTAGTAACCTCCATAAATATATTTGTATATAGATTTTTCCTAATTATATAAATATAGGTATCGGGTTTCATCTTATATACCTATATATAAAGGCAAGAACAACAAAAATTATGTTAAACAATATAAAGTTGTTCTGTTCTATTCTTTATATTTATTTGATATCTAAGAAGAAATAACTTTTGCCCATTCCCATGAGAAATCAAACATATTCAGAGAGTATACGCGTCACGATACTCGATACTCAGTGAACGCGCCAAATATCGCATATCGCCCGCACGAACACGTCTTTTAAGAAAAAATATAATTAAAATATATAGTATAAGGTTGATCAGAGGCACCGATAACGCTGCTACCGTTTACGCTTCTTTTGTCCGGGATGATAATAAAAACTCAAACAATGAAGCCGAACAAGACCGTCTGGTTGCCTTAAACGCCCCACTTGAGAGATAAAAATATTATGTGAACTCCGTTCTCATAATACATTCCCAAGTACTCGATGCGTGCACGGGAATTAATAAGAAGTTTGTATTTGTGGAAAAAAAACAGAACTTATTGAAGCTTACAAGCAGTTGAGATAAGACAGAATAATAAATAATTTACTTTTTTGTGTAACTTTGTTCGTAATTGAAGTCATATTTTCATTTAGATCATCTCTAATTTATAAAATTAGTGGCTTTGTTAACTCAGACCTATTAGGCTTATACCATATAATATTTTTATGTCAGGTAAAAACAGGAAACGTAATTTCAACTAGTTTGGTATGTTACCTATATAATGGTATGTCAACTATTAGGTTATTGTTCGTTAGATATTTATTTATTTTATATCTAATGTCTTTGATTCAATTAGAACTTAAAATAAAAATCAGATAGCCTTATTGCGACTGGCCTATTAATAGGCTCGTAACCTAAACTGTTATGTAACATCTAACAGATTTATATGTGATACAATTCATTATTTAATTATGATTTACTTTGGTATTGTGAATTGTAAGCTACAGTTTTACATCCAAACAAATCTGGTTCTTAATCGGTCTTCATAACATCCCTAGCAAGTATTACATAAATGAGTTGACAAAGAGAATCGAATAATCGGTATCAACGCAAATAGTGCGTAGGCCGAGTGGCGTAACTTAACACGTGTAGTGTGCCCTTGCGCACATTGTACTCGAAGAAATCACGTAGCTCCCAAACTAATGAATGTACATTCGCAATCTAAATCTTTATACGGGTTATTTTAAAAAAAGAATCCTTAACATTCCTTTCAACAAAATATGGTACTGTCGTAAGAATTGTTTTAGGATATTAAAAGACACCAGATACTTATGTCCGGAGTACTTTTGACCAGGAATTGAAAAATAGGTATTTATAATACCTATTGTTGTCGCACGTTGCCCCAACAACCGAACTGTTGAACGCGATTGAGACAACTGCAGTTCGAACCATAAAAACCTACGTAGAGTATATAAAAACAAAGTTTTGTAGTAACTGTTTTGCTTTTGTTAAAAATTTCTTACTTTTTTCAATGGATTTCTGAATGCAGCAGGACATCTCCCAATTTTTTTATTCATAATCTCTTTTAATCATGAAATTGTGAAAAAATAAAATATAGCATGTCAATAAAAGTGGCATTACCCTAGGTGGAAACCTAACATTCTCTATTTCAGAAACTATCATAGAAATATATTGTTCTTATTAAAAACAAACTACAGCTACCTCACATTTTATAGTAAGTGAACATACAATAAAGGTGATATTGCAACATAAATCATGTTGAAATAACCTTAAATGTCGTATTTCCTATTGAAATATAATTATTAATTTTATAAATAAGATAATGTTCCTACGTCACAAATATATCAAAAAATTTCATAATATACATAAATTGGTCATTCATATTAATTTTTGCGGGTCCGACAGTTTATATAAAAAAGATAAACTTTTCGCCGCGAGTGTACCGGGCGCACCTGGGCCGCCAGGGGCTCTTATTCAAATGCAAATCAAACGTTCCATTTTTAAAATCTACCATCTCGACATTCCTTGCTTCCGGAACGGCTTAAGTCCAATAGCTACGAACGCTATGGAGACTAACCAATCAAATTCCAATCCTAGCACAACACAACATAAAAGTAGAAATCCTATACACATATCAGTTACATGCGACGTTTTGATGATATGTACGATTGTCGTTTGGGACCTTTTAGGCAAATTTCGAGTACCCAGGTGTGTTCCCGATCCAGTTAAGGGAAGCGTCCTTGTTAGGGATTCTTGTATAATATCGTTTAATGGTTTGTTTTTAATTTCAATTTTACATTCAGCGGTGCGATGTTGTAAATTATTGATAATAAAAACGACGAAGTTTTATTTAGTCTTATTATTCGATAAATTGCTGTATTTAAGCAGGATTATATTGTTGAAAGATTGTAAGTTTATAGTCAGTTTATATAAGATTCATTTTAGGCTTTTTTATGTTATGATAAGTTAATGTTCATGTTTTATAAATATTTTATCTAATATTAATTATCATAATTATAACTTTTCATCATGAGAAAAACGCCTATTTTCTACTAAAATCTTAGAGCATGCGAATAATTAAAAGATAACGGGACGTATTCTGAGAGCTCCATGTTTAGAAAGTGTGTGTTTACAATGGACGTTAGTTTGGAGCGTTGGTATCTGCACTGGTTTATACAATTGTATTGCAAACACCGGCGCCTTCCAACTTAGTAACGATATAGAACTTCAATGATTTTGAAAAAAACATCCTGCCAAGTTTAGGCAGGCAAACTAGACCTCACACGAGGCAGACAGCGTGGCACCGCAGCGGCGCAGGACCACGAGATAGAACGCTCCATCCTACGATCCTTTAAATCTTTATTCATAACAAAAAAACTATACTATTTAATGGATTGATCTGTTAAATAGAATAAAAACTGAAAATACGTAAACTATGATTCTTAAAAAGGTATTACAAAGGCAAAAGTATGTTTGAATCGAAAACAGTCCATGTAAAATTCTTCGAGTTCATGGTGAAACCAGCTGGCATGATGGTGGCAGCATGGTGATTTTTTATTTAATTATAATTTTTTCGTTTAATATTTCGACAAAAATATATATTTTTATGATTATACCTATATATATACCTATCATTATCCTATTACATTAGCCTATTTACGTTCCACTGCTACGTACAGGCCTTCCTATATGGGAAAAAAACATGAAGAAATATAGTTGAGTATAACATTATAATCTACTAGCCAGCGACGTCCACCAATCAGCCTGATGGCCGATCTAGAAACATGACACAAAATAAGTTTTTAATCGAATGTATTAAGAGCGAAATTCAAAAACAACTTTTTATAACCATTCTTAGCCTAGGATAGAAGCGGGAATGCGTTTCGCGTATCATTGAATATTTTTCGAATATTTATTATGTTTTTGACACTGGCTACATAAATCTCAATGGAAATAATTCCTAAAAAAATACCAACGAGATGAATTGGACTTTTTTCCAATATATCAAAACTCGAACGCATTTATAATAACTTACTCGTGATTATCCACGCAAATCACAGAAAACGAATAGATATCGGACGAAAAAGTATCGAGGGCTCCCACACAAAGGCCCTTAGTTCGCCAATAATAGCTAATAGTTTTCTCAACTTCCATACAGATATGATTTAGTACGCTCAAAAGTCAAGCAGTAAATCAAAGTGCTATCTCGGCGGGATCCAATACACAATTATGACCACGAACGACACGTGCTTCATTATTTGAGGTTATTCCAGGTTCCTGATTTAAAATAAATTAATTTTATTGCGCCATCTGTCATACGAGTGATAAAACTTGTAATGTCGGGAGTCGGTCGCTCGTGGAACGTCATTCACCAGTGACGTTTAGTGTCAATGATGCCTTAAGTTAATGTTAATACTATTATGAATATCGTTTCCTCATTACTGCACTGTCCATTTTATTACTCGTGAAAATTTAAGATATTACACCATTTATGCCTAAACAGGACTCTTAATTTCAAAACAGATCACTGTAATGTCCACATAAACCCTGAGAAATGGAATTTTAATATCGTGCTTGTGATATATAAGAGTCCAGTTCAATATTTTTGTATCATGATATTAGTCAACGAATTGATTGAATTTCTTTTCAATCAATTCTTTGACTGTGCTATAATGTTACGAAACACTCATTCGTGGCATCTTTATACAAAAACCATATTTAAACATTATAAAATGCTGCTATTATTTTTATCTTTCTGTAAGATAATGAAATGAATTTTTATAATTACCATTTTAAATTGACAAAGTTATTACATCCATTGAACTGTTTTTGTTTATTACGACGGAGTTTATTCGTATACCAATGTATTCCAACAATTTTCTTAGAAAAAATCAGCCTATTGCCAACAAAACCCGCAGGTACCATCAATTGGTAGGTACTTACACGTCCCAACCAAATATTTTAATAACCCAAGATCATCCTCGATTAAATGGTACTCGACGAAGTTCAATGAGATGTCCGAAAAGAGTAAACAGAGCTATCCACTCGAAATCCATCCAGGCAAATTAAATTTATACACGAAATGTAATAACGATGGCATCAAAAGGCCTCCTCTGTCCGTCCGAGCTTTCCTTTTAATTAGACTCTAAGTACTCGTTAAAAACTGGATCTTCCCATGCAGACAAAGAGGCTATACTAACAAACAGTGCGAATGTAAAAACGTTGGATAAATAAGTGGAAAAATACAGGTAACTCGGAGGGTTTTTGTACAGTCCGGCCGGCCACTTAGGTCATCCTGCGAAATAAAGGCCCAACTTTTTTATATCGCTTTTAAATGCGAAGCCCGTACGGACTGCTTGCTTCATCCCCTTCCACGATAATGTGAAAGGAGGAAACAAACGAAAGAAAATGTTTCCGAGTGCCGGCTCAATTTTATTGAACAGTTCTTTCTAGTTTCCATTTCAAATAGTTCGTGTAATTTAGTTTACGTCGACCTAATGAAACGGGCGAAGTTGTACTATAAAATATTTGAAGTTTTCGAAAAAAGGTGACTTGAAATTTTTATCGATGAGATGCTTCGAAACAACGAGATTAGCTTTGTATTTATGAACCGCGAGATCAATTCAATCAGGTATCGCGTAAAATAGTTTATTATATTCTTAATAAATTATTGAAAAATAATTACAAAAATTTCTAGACTAAAAAAAATTCATGCCATTTTGAAGCTGTAACGACTACTTATTGGCAAACAACAGCCAAACAATATTAAAAAACTTATTTAAATGTTTGTTCCAACCGATTGAAAACATATTTTTAATTAAGTATCCACTCATCTAATTTAAAACACTATATTTACTTTACATCTCAAACTAGAATTCTTCCTTTGGAGTTTTTCTGCCTGTATAAAACAATAACATGTAGCCCTATAAAGTGGAGGTGGCTAGACCCGTGCATATTTATGCTGCACGAGCTGTCATCACATAGTATGGAGTCTGCTATCACGTGACGTGAAGTCATTTTCTGTGCTTTGTACATATAAAGAGCATCTACAATAAAATCTAAAAATCACAAGCAATTGGATATCAACTATAGTAGGCGACATCTTAAAAGTCGTAGTTACATACGCGGACATACACACGCGCGCACACACACCACTACAAGTACAACACACACCAGTCCCATGACACTTCAGACAAATATTTATTGTTGACTTAAATAAGTTATTGCATGTACAATATAGTTTTATAACCTATTGTAAATAGTTATATACATATACAACCAAAATTATTACATAGGCAACTTCAAGTGCTAAATATATAAAAATGAAGCATATCGTTTAGTTAATTAATAACACACGATGAACAAAGCATTTGAGTGCAAGAATTATTGAGCAAGTATATCTAGTAATGTTTTGTACGTATATTGATCTTAATTTATCAATAAAAATTGGATGTTTCAATCTAAACAATCCATTAACTCTTCAGTCACTCAATTGGAAATCAGAACTTGAAAACCAATCTGCTACTAATAAAATGAGAGAACTCAGGCATTGTAATTAACGATCTTAAACACTGAACAACAGTAATATATTGTTGTAAAAGCTTATAGTACGGCAGCGGGTCACATTAAGGATACTCTTCAGTGGCTGTGGCTTGTAACTTCAGTTCTTGCATTGTATTAACTAACTTTGTGCCCAAAATATAATATTTTTCAGATCTCGATTAGATAATCTTTTCAGCTTGAAGTTTTGATATATATATATTTATCGTCGAAATTGGTTGCATGCAACTGCATTATTAGGTATCAAGCAACTCCAGCTGTTTTGCTGTTTAACAAAACAGAATATATATAAAGAGGCAAAATCGGTACATATTCTAACATACTTTAATCGTTGTTGGAAATCGTGGATCGTTTGATGTGATAATAAGAATTTGGTCAAAATTTAATTTTAATCTTCAATATTTAGTTAAGGTATTGATTGTTTTAAATTTTATTTTATTGTTTTAGACATTTAGGCATACTTATACTACTCTCAAATAAAACATTCTTATAGTTTTAATGCTTTTGCTATTTTATCCGGCTCAAAGGACCATAAATGCTATGTTTAACTTTTGCATCTTAAAATACAGTATACTAAATCTAACCCAGTACTCCTACTATAAGTAAGTGTAACAATATCAGAGTAAATCCCTCGGCAGTCTGACAACAACTTTAGCCTAGAATAGCTTTAACCTTAAATCTAGCCATTCTTCGAATCAAGAGCTCATAAAAATTAGGTAATAATAAGCCCTATCTCATGAGCAGTAAGTAGTAATTACGTTAATAGGGTGAGGGCAGCGGGTGCGACGCGCAAATTCCTATTGTCACGTTATCGTCTCCGCCCAGACCGAGGCACGCGAACCTCGGCCAACTTTAATTCCATTTTGCTGAGCGAATTTTTAATTTCGTGGCATTTTTCTATATTTACTTGGAATTATTTAAGTTGAGTGATTTCATTAATTTTAAATTATGTAAGCACCATGTATGTCATGTAATATGAGAAATTAAAAAACTTTATGTAAGTAGGACAATTCTCAAACTATTTAACGACCGTCTGGTTGAGTAGTCACTGTCTATTAAGCTAGTAGTCTGGGGTTCGATCTACACAAGATGTTTTTATTACTTATACGAGTCATAGTAGTTTCTCGTGTTTATTTATTATACTTTTAAAATTGATGTATATTACTTTTTTAATATATATATTTTCTATGATTATAAGTTATCTATGGTTTAATAATAAATAATTAAGTAATTTCACAGTTTTAATGGGTTTTATTAAGCTTACATTTTGTTTTAATTATCAAGATGTAACGAAATTTCATTTTTAAAACCAAATCAATCTTATCATCAACATCAATAGACTATATACGCCCTTTTATATATGGGGGGAATAAATGAAACCTATATACCGATACAAAATTTATTTATGCATAGGTTCTGCATTGATACTAATTGCACTTAATTATGGACAACTATGCCTTAAATATGTTTCTAAAATACTTCCTTGTATTTCTTTATTCGGAATTATTATGTACGTACATCCATGATGAGTTGATTTTTAATACAGACACGTCCTACTTTAGATACCACTGTATAAATTTATTTAGTATTAGTTTTTCTTACAATAAAGAGTTTATTAGAAGTAGAAAGCAATTTTTACTTCAAAGTTAATAAGCTTCATAACTGTCATATTACTAATCGCCGTAACTCGATAACAATCCTACATTACAGTCATTTAAAATGTTCTACTTCTTTGAACAAGTCATTTTCAATTTCCTATAGAACTTCCCGAAAGTGAGATAAAGCCCGGTCGACACGTGCAGGCATACACTCCATCGGGCAGCAATACGTACCCAATCAGGATTATACAAATCCCCGAGGATGGGGAGCGAAATAATTACGATACGCCGGAGTTAATCAAGTGCCTCCAGAAATCGAGGAAAAATCCAGATCGTGACGACTTTGTTGATTTCTTACAATTATATTGGCGTCTTCAATATTCTTGTATGTAATTTAATTTGTACCTGGAAGTTACTAAAGATCATTTTTTTATCATCTATTATAAATTACGGTAGCTATGCCTTTTTATTTTTACAGGGTAAGCAACGAGTGAATATCAGTTGTCATTGGTGTTGCTGACAGTATACGAAAGGAGCTGGTAACAGAAAAGATTGTTCTAGCTCGAATAATCTTTTGGGATGGGGTCTAGTATTTTTTCATATAAAAATAATAATATGTCTAGTATTTTCTCCTACGTTTTTGTAAGTATTCATAGTCCTGATTGCACTGTTACAATACATTGAGGTCTCCGGTAACGCACAAGATTTATATTCTTGGTGATAAAAGTATATACGCAAGTCAGTCTCAAAGGTAAGCACACTACTCATGACCACTTATAAAAAGTTGAGAATTAGATCCACTAAATGCCCTATTTAATTATTAGTGTATCTAATTCTCAACTCCTAATTTTAAATAAATCTATAAAAAAGAAGATATCATATTGAGTTCTTATTATACGTTTATATTTTCATATTATTTTTGATATTTTATATTCAGTTCGTAAAAATTAGTGTTACAAGCATCTATAGGCTGGGGTTACCGCTTACCATCAAGCGGGCCAAATACTTATAATACGAAACAAAAAAAAATCTCTTAAACAACATAAAGCTATTTGCATCTCTTTCATTCTAATATAATATGAAAAGGATGGAATGACTTCTTAAACCGTCAGGTTTATTGACACTTAAGCTAGTCTCATTTGTTATTAAAATAGTTAAGTTGTTTGTCAAATTATTAGTTAATGTTTCTATGACCGTAGCTCCACGTGTAATTTTCTTCAAGGTATGTAGGAGATAACAATCTACAAATCATTGACAGCTTTATGGTCGAGTGGATCTCAGCCAGGGATCCTAGTTCGATTCCCAGTAGGGGCAGTGATGAGTAAGAATATTTATTCACATTCGTGAATAAATATTGTTAATTTTGTATATTTCTAATATTATATTATTTTCAATTTATTTGTTATTACAACAATAACGAATAAATTGAAATATGTTTGTTATGGTTTTTTATTCACTATAAACTACGGTTTTAAATAACTAATTAATTACATTACTACAACTAAATGAAATACAGGTAGTATTTCATTTAGTTGTAGTTTAACTGTCGTTAACCTTAGATATTCATAGGTAGACAGTTATCTTGATTATGATTAATAGTAAATATTTGAGTATGTAAATATTTTTTGATAGGATGAGGATATATAGGTTGAATATAATCTACAAGAAATAGTATACCCACGCCGTCATTTTTTTACACTCTAAAAAAAGAGTATTGAGTCACTGCTTAAAGTGACTCAATACTCTTTATTATATGGACTCTTTTGTAATTGTAGTTGTGGAGTCTAAAGTAATCTTTAGTATCTATTGCACGAGTCTTACTTCACAGGAACAAACGTATACTGATCTTGGAAGAGTCTCCATTTAAAATTTAATCCTCCAATCATACTAATCATACTCCGATATATAGTCCTTTGAGCGAAACGTGCAAGTGACGACGTAAGCCCTTAGGGAGCGGCAGGCCAGAGACTGATTGGACAATATAAGCTATGTTCCCATTATGATACCATTTACATAAAAGCCTTCAAATTATTTAAACAGCAATTTGTAGCAAAATATAAATACTAAATACTAATTAAAGCCACTACACACGCTATAAACACGATAATAAGGCTAAAACATTTGCATCCTCCGTTTACCTTTTTAAGTTCAGAATCGGCTTCTCAGACCGACCTTAGCCCGTTGAAGGTTCACTTAGCGAATGAAAGCCGCCTGCGATGTCCTCGTGGGCCCATTCACAGAACATCCCCCATATTTTTAATGTTAGGTATTTCTATTCAAATCGACGCCCGAGTGGAAGAGGTCCAAACATTGTGTTGAGCAGGGCAATGTCGATAACTACACTATAGAGTAAATTATAGTCCTTTTAGAAATTAACACAGGTAAAACAAACGAGCGCTTTATATTTTTCGATCTTACCTAATATTTTTGTTTTAATTGTTGGTTTTAAATAAAATTAGTTACCGTTTCAATTAATTATAGGTGAAAGTCTGATACAGTTTAAAAGTACGAAGAAATGTACCATACTACGTGCTGTAAAACTGTGTCTGATTTTCTTTTTAAACGCAAATTTAGTCTTGAAGTATCCTTTACATAAAATTAAATGTTACTAAGTTATTAAACACAGAAACATATTTAGTCTCAAATCGGTGTAAATAAATTTTATGAAAAACATAATACGAACTTTAACTTTATTTTCGTTTATATCTAATTTATGTAAATACATTCTTTTTAAGAGAAATATAAGTAGGTATGGAATAGCGTCTGATAACACTTGTTTTTTAAATCAACTTTAAATATTCAATAGTTTTTTTATCATCAACAATCCCCGTCTTATTACCAATCTTATTTAAACTTGGTGGAATTTATACAACTTAAAACAATATTGATAAAATGTATCGATGAAATTACGCACATCACTTACAACAATCGCCTAACCGATCTTTATATGTTTATAATGCCGGAAATTAAACACCCTTGAAGTTCAAACTAATGTCTGACCATAAACTTCGTTTTGTATGAATTTCTATGTAAAAAGTAGATAGTTAAAAGGTTAACCTAAATAAATATACTTAACTCTTGATACCATAATAGAGAAAAATATATCGACAGCAATACGCACATCACTAAAAGCGATAGGAAAGTCCTCGACCAATTACTCTAAAAGACTTGTACTACTGCGAAGGTATTTCAATTTAGCTTATTGGCTCATGTGCGCGCAGAATTTGACAACCTTTTCCTTGTCCGCAACTCATTCATTTCCATTACATCAATTCGCTATTACTCGGGAACAAATTACTTTTGGACTGGGGCAAACATCATGTAACAAGGGTATCTTTTGAACACATTACTCGTAAGTATATTTTACTTTAGAACGATGTTTTCTTTATTGATTTTAAATGTCGTTACTATTTTGCTTCGTGTTGATATAAGAAGTAAGAATTCCTCAAGTAACTTATCGGAATTTTGTCAAACAAATAATACTTAGCTGTATAACCGAACCGCTTTTGTCGTGACAAAACTGATCTTTACAATACGTACCTTAGTACATTACTCAATTTAGCTATATTAAAGTTTGTATTGAACAATACATTCCGATGACGTATTTGTTCGTATAATAACATATAAAGATATTGTTTGTTTCTTTATTAACTTAGTAAATAACTTTGACTAAGCGGACTAAGCGTTACCTGTGTAACGCTTAGTGAGTTACATATTACACTAAGAATTTTACCGAATCAATTTTTTTTCTTAAACTCTTATCAAAAATAAATATGAGTATGGCCTTACATTATAGAGCATATTAAAATATACGAAGTTATTATAACATCATATTCAGTTTAGCCACTAATACCCTGTGCACGGCGTAGGTCACACTATCACCGTTCTAGTTCATTAGGCCGCCATCGCTAACGCTCGCCGCGCATCAAGCGCTATCGCCGCGAGCCGCTCATTTTTCAGGCACTCCATGAATGCATCAGGGCATTTAGAGATATATTCCTATACTGCTATTAAATACTCCATCCGAATTAATAGACAGTGTAGAAACAATACATTTAATTTATAAACCAGCTGTATTAGTATAGAAATAATATGAAGCAATCAAGTCAATCCTTGTCATTGTAAGTTTCAATTCTTTTCTATAAACGTTGACAGCGAAAGTTCTAATTTTATGTTGTATTGTAGTCTCCATACTGTATTAGAATTGTGTCGAATAAAAAAATTGTGTATTATTATTTAGCTACATTAGCCCAACACTTATAACTTATTACCGTATCATAATATTTATAACCGTTAAATAATTCACAACAATAAATTGAATTAAGAATTTAAGAACATTAAATACAGGATTAAGTTTCATACTAAATCAGTAAATAATATATTTATGAATTTATTTATATTATATATTAATAGTTTTTACAAGAGCATTTGGAGCGTTAATAACTGCAGTAGTCTTAGCGCCCACCTCAAACATGTCAGATATTTCAGACGTAATAATTAGATAAACAAAACTAAGATGTATCTGTATGTGTGTAAGACATGGTTTTCTTCTTGTACACTTTCTGTATATAGTCTACAGGCTCCATTCTCCATATGATAAGTAGATATAGCAAATGAGACAAGCATCAATCTTAAGCGGAATAAAATATGCAATGAACAAGGAGAATGTATATTCGCCCCTTTTAATTAAATAAAAATATTTACTCATTTATTAACATCGCGTTCTTTACCTGCACAGTAGGCACCTACCGATTTAATTTACACTACCCCCCGTCAATCGGGACAATATTCAAATAAGGCTTCATCTATTAACGGACCCCGCCGCGACATGTCCCATTATCTATAGCTGCCATCAGGATCTGGGACCCTCCTGGTAGAAAGCACCCCGTAGCCTTATGCAAGGGTACACGTGGTGTGCACGACGTATCGTCATTTAATGAACACCGTTTTGATTGAATAAGATCATCAAATTTATTCTGCATAATATAAAATAATCAAATATTTTATTCTCTCTCAGCATTATCTTTATATATTAAAAGCATCTAACGTCTGTAAATATGCTCTTCAACTCAAAATGGGAGACTTTTCATAGGATCGTATCCAAATATCCTCATCGAAATGTTATAATCTGTTGAACCGCGATATGCTACCGGCAACTACAAGTCAATTTTAACTTTAATTAGTCTGAATTTGACAAATTGACAGGACACTGACATTTAGTATATTCCTATGTATGTATATAGTGAGTATTTGTATGTAATATTTTGTGTCCATCCTAAGGTTACCTGGTAGAAATCACTATTAGCAATAAATTATACTAACTTTAAATCGAGGCGATATAAATGGCAATTTTGATTGAAAAAAATATCGTCAAGATTAATCAGTGGTCAAGTCTCGTAAGATCTGTTCATTCTGGTTACAATAGTACGATCAGGCAGTTGTAATCGGTTTCCCCACCAATTATTTTAAAATTATTATTTTTCACTCCAAGCTCAGAGCCCTCAGAAATGTGCACTGTGACGTCATAGGCCCTTCTGCGGTAAAACAAGGGCCAACCCCTTGAACCGCCCGCTGTGCGCTCAAACGCATGACCGTGTCAATGAGCCCTATTGAATGAAACTCAGTTTGCCTGTGACGTCTTTGATTTCTATGAAAACTGTTTTTCTGTTTACCTCAACTTGGAGATGAAACGAAATTATTTACTTATTATTCGAATATAGGACACTGATAGGTAGTTAAATAATACTTTTATAGTGGTACTTTTTCAAATGAAATAATGAAATATTGTTTATATTATTTATTATCTATGTGATTTATGATTATATTCACGCGAATTACATACAAATTTGGCAGAGGAATTATTTTTGTGTGGTATTGTTTTGTTGTGTGTGAATGAAGCAACCTTCATTAAATGACTTCAATAACCGCTTATTATCATACGGGCCGGAGGTACGTTCATTTGTCACCCTTGTAGTTTATTTAAACAATCCATAGAGTTAGGTTTAAGACCATAATTTAAGTCTTTCAGTCAATCTTAGCGTAACTTAAATATACACTATAACTACATTTTTCATGAGAAAGCATCAAATACGTTTATTTACAGGTTTTTAGTAATGCGTTGAACTTTAATTTGAAATGCTATACCAATTTTAATTTGTCGACTGTTGATTTGATAGCGGCTTTGTGTTCCGAGCTATAATATCGAGGAACGCGGATCGGTGCCGTACACTATTCCCTCTCAACTGTAACGTCTGCACAATGGAGGCGATTTAAAATATTGCATGGCATTACTCAAATTGTTTAGCATCATAAATCTGCTCGATTAAAGGTATCTATGTCCTTCTGTAGTCATTTTTTATGAGAATCAATTTTAGAGAAGTGACAAACGAATGGTTAAAATATGACATTTAATAATCTATTGTAACATTGGATGCATACTATATATCCTTACGTTATATCTACATTTACGATAATGTTATTATGTTTGTGACGTTTTGTCCTGTGAGTTATATTTGAAAAATCATTTTTAAAGTGATTAATACTTTACTTTAATTAACGTATTATAGTAATGGCCTAATTGTAACCTATTTAAGCATCGATATTTAATACAGTATAAAGCAAATAAGTATTCAATTCTACTCTATTCTATTTCGATATTAGAGAGGTTATGTAAGTGAACGAAGCTTAATCGTCAAAACTATAATATATGTATAATATGCCACAATTCTACTAAATATCTCATGCAACAATTCCAACGCAATAACACGTAAATAACAAACATTTTATTCGCAACAATTTCTACCGTTGATTGAATTACTTCGCAAATCAACCTGACAAAACAGGGGGCGAGTGAAACAATAGCGCATCAAGGCAACTTCACCCCTCGCTGCAAACCGCAGGAGAATATCATAAACGTCAGCTTAAACACTCGTCTCGACGGATATTAAGTAAATAAAAACATAATAAAATAATCAATTCGACGCAACATATGGCCGAACACGGATTTGGTGGCTGGGGTCCCTCAGACTCAGTTCAACAACTGGTTTTAGGACATAATTAATTGCAACAATTTTGCACAGAGAAAATAGTATTATTTAAATATGTTTTGCATGAGTAAAACTTAACTTATTTCATATCAATAGAAATTCAAAAATTCACAATCAACCTATACAGTATATGTGTACAGGTTGATTGTGAATTTTCGTGCTTATATAAAAAAAATTTAAGCAAAACATATAAAACATATTTAACTCATTAGTAGACAAACAGATGTGTAAATAGTTTGGTTGATAACACATGTATTTTTAAATCAAGTCGATCAATCGGTCAACAAATCTACTTTGAAGCCACTGAGCACTCGGTGTAATGCAGCTCCCCTGCGATGCATCGAGTGGAGTATCGAGATCGAAACTCGAGTAATAATCGAACCCTCGCGCGGAGTCCCGTACTCAATCCAGGGGATTTGTACCCACGATACACATTTGCTATTACACTTCAACTTTTATGTGATTTTGAACCGTATTGATACCGAACTAAGATTTAAAAAAATTAAAACTACGCAAACTTAAATAGGTTGGGATTTTTCCTGTATAGGGGTGACAATCCAAAGAATCCCGGACGGTTATTGAATTTCTTTGCATTTTTGATTTGTCTTCATTTATTTTTTCGGTCAAAATCATTTTATTTTTAAAAAAACGACTAACTTACAAAATCATACATTTTTACTGTTTTATGTTTTCTAATTAATCAATCAATAAAAAATACATTACTATAAGGTCAGGGAAATGGGCTTTTCGTATATAGTATGTATAAACTTGTAATAAAATATCTTTGGCTGTACCATTTGTATCTGGCTGGTTTTCATGACATTAAAAAGGTGACATTACAAAAAAAACAAAAAAGGAAAATTTTGTTTCCCTCTATTTTTCATTTGTTTTTCTTTCTATCTAAATGAGCGAACCATTTGGATCTCTACTGGCAACAACTGATGAGATTACAGAAAAAGTTGAGTGAAGGCGGCCGGAATTGATTAAAAGAAAGGGTGTGGTCTTTCATCATGAAAACGCTAGACTACATACATCTATAGCCACTCAGCAAAAATTAAGAGAGTTTCGCTGGGAGGTGTCAATACATCATCCATATAGCCCTGACCTTCAGATTTCCACCTGTTTCGGTCTCTTCAGAATTCTTTAGGCAGTGGCAGGTTAACATCAAGAGAGGACTGCCAAAACTACTTGTTGCGTTTTTTGACCAACAAGATGGCAGAAACACTACGAACAAAATGGCACATATATACTGTAGTTAAATGTAAATTAACTTAATAAAAAATGTCTTCAATTTTCATATAAAATGCGAAGAAACTTTGTTCCCAATTAATTATGTAATACTCAAACCTATAGAGATCATCATAATCAATATGCAGTAGGTGTGTCGGTGTAATTTCAAATTCTAATTTCTCTATTTTGTAAACAAACAAATTCAAATTAATAATAACAATTACCTTATATTTCAAATAATGCTTGTTATTTTATCTTAAAGCAAGCGTCAGTAAGTATTCTCTTGCACTAATGTTCAACACTCGTAATAGTGTAAATTGGCAAACCATTTAAAATCACGATAGTTCTGGCAAATCGTCGTTGGTATGGCTGTCAGGGGCCCATACAGCTCACTCGCACATCCTGACCGTGTCGGGAGCGTTCATGCGAAAACTTGGGATACATTTACCATTTGATACGGGTGAGTTTAAATTATTGTTTTTGGATTTCATTATTTTTGTACTTGTAATGAAAAAAATTATTATTTATTGTCATTTGTTAAACCCAATTAATCACTTGAAGCATGAATTGTTTATGGAAATTTAGTCATATAGAAAATATTGCTGCATTTTAGAACTAGATATTCAAAATATGTTATTGGTATATATTTTTACGCAAACTACACTACGTCTACTTTACGCACTCTCGTAAAAACTATATGGTTTCGTTTAAAAGAGGCGTGAAAAAGCACTTTTTGGTGGCAATGGTAGTTTGTCGTATGCTGCACTAGCTATCTTCACATATGTATTCTTCTGCTGCTTATTTTTAGGTGGTGTCGAACAATTTGCTTTTCAATAAAAAAACTATATCAATAATTCAATAAATAATCAAAAAGGTAACTTAAAAACCGTTAGTATTCAAAAACATTCTTCAGAAGCTACTGTATACTGGAGGAGCTCCTCTTAACGAAGAAGTCTTGTTGTTATAATATTATATTTGTAAAGCTAAAATATTTTACATTCTAAAACTTTCTTTTTTACTATATGATTTTCCTTAATAACATCGACAGAACAAAAAAAACGCGAACATATTTGGTGGAATTTCCACTAATTCTGTCTAACTTTATTGCTTTAGGGTTTCAATCTAGCTTCCAGCTGTCACACTGTCTTCATTTTCAATTACAACGGCAAGTGACCGAAATTAATTCCGTCATATCTCAATGGCTGCGATACAAGTAGCGGATTACTCGGCGATTTGCTTGCAGTACTACTGCAATCGCATTAATACTGACTGCCTCCGATGGAGAGTAAGTTATATTTGCAGACTAGATATTCTCTAGTTTAATGTCTATTGGCTGAACAGTTAGTTGAGAAAGACGTTAATTTTTAAAAAATGAGCCTTCAAATGTTTTTAAAATATATATCTTTATAAATGCGTATTCTAATAATGGGAAAAATGTAAGAAGAACACTGTCAAGTTTTAGAGAAATTATTACTAAAAAGATGATTATCAAAAAGATATATTTTAAAACTATATATTTTTGGTTTATTGGTATGCATGTAATTATGGGTAATTGTGATCAAAGCTGTTTTACCGCTTCCGAAGATTTTGAAATAAGGTTGCTCATCAAGGTTAACGGTTATAAACTAAGAACAAAGTAAAAGAATATAATATAATGTAAAAATATAATACCTGTTATTTTGCTTTCATAGGCCTGATACGTACATTATAGTATAATATAAATTCTAACAATAACCAAGTATGATTCTAATAACAGAATGTGAACACTTAGATATTAACACGCACAATCATATTGACTATTAAATCAGTAGCAAACATCGGTTTAGGTATTTAACGCCCGGGTTATTATGATTTTTCTTTTGTGCCCAATCTGTTTCATCCAACTTACTCTTTGGTAGTGTTTTGGCACATAGACATCAGAGGCGACAGACTCGTGGTAATGGACTGCCAGCGGTGGCGCGTGCCAACCGCTAGCCAGCACGTGGCCTGCGCGTGCGCCTGCCGCACGTGCCACCACTCCCACCGATTATGTACTACTATCACGTGAGAGTGAGAAATTATTTTGAACATAAAAATATAAAAATATAACTGTCTTAACATCTGAGACACCACCCAAGATTAATAAACAAAACTCTTCAATATATCAACGAAAGCGAACGTCAGAGTAAGAGCCCTCTTGCTAACAAATGCCTGTATCTTCACCTCACTGTACAACGAAAAGTAATATTTAGGTGTCAGCTGCAGGCGATAATCGCGGGGTAAAAAATAGCTATGAGCTCGTCGCGAACTATTTCCACCCTTGCTCGGTATCTGGCCGTTTATCTGGTGATAGTATCTGAGTGAGACATCGTCGGTGACATTTGAAATATGATCGGCGCGGTCCCGGAGCGCGGAAAGCCACGTGCGGCGCATATTCAAATCAGAATCGCACGCGGCGAGACCCCCGTGTTGGCTAAATACGTCGACGCACCGCGCCCGGCCCACCCACTTACCGAGGGTCGGCCCTATGTAATCGAATTTGAAAATTATTCTAAAACACTGAATAATGTATTTTGGAGGGACCCGGGCCACACGCCAGAGGCGGCGCGTTCGTACTGATTTTTAAAATAAATTAAACTTAATCAAGTGGGTTCGCGCACCTAAACGGATTAACTTGGCGCTGATTTGACTTCGTCTGTTTGCTTAGTACATGAGGGGTGATGGCTTAAAGGTCATTTGAAACAGTATCAGACTAACCTGGTTACATGCATAGGGAATGAGAACCACGATGATAGGACTCGTGAAAAATTAACATTACATTTAGAATAAAATTTCTGAACACCACCAAAGTGTGCGATGGTTTATATTAAATAGGTTTAACTGTAATAAATTACTTTAGCTTTAATTTAATTGCTTCTTTTAAAATAACCGCAATGTATTGGTTACTAAACTATGCTAGATATATCTCTATCTTTAGATATAATATTGAAATGACTCGACAGTAATAATCATCTTATTGTTTCAAAAATAAAAAATCCAAGGAATTCCGCTTTCAAAGGCGGTGAAACCACATAAAACGGTTAAATAGTAACAAACGTTAAAATAACGAATGGATGAAATGTAGTCCATTTTATATAATTTTCACACCAAACAAAGTGAATCAATTATTTAACAAATTCTTTAGACACCTATTAAATACCATGACAGCAATATTTTGACAATGATCTTTATCTGGGATGCTTTGCTTGTTGAAGAAAGAAATACGTATTTTATATCTGTTAGACATGCTACAAAACTACCCTAGACTAAACTCCAAAAAGATTCCGTCATTAAAATCAATCGCACCCTTTATAATAAAATTCATGATTCGCAAAAATTGGGTGAATTTCAAAATTAAATATTGAATGAAACAATATTAGTTCACTCGCTACATTAAGTTTTATTACGCCATGAATACATTGAGCTCAGTGCGATTCGCCACGCAGGGCTGCGGCCCGCCATTAACGCTCGATATGAAATTAAAATTAAAATATATAAAAACGCAAGAGTGCTCCACAGACCGCTAAGGGGCAACCCTAAAGATTTAACAATGATAAAATACATAGAGTCGTTTCATTAGACAGTATTTTTTTGTATATTTCATAATCATAACAAGCAAAATGCTACTGAAAATTCTTAACAGTTTAATTTTCCGTTTTAGTGAGAAGTGCTTTTTGAAAATACTTGGAAATTAACAAAATACTAGACTTTTATTTTGCGGTACTAAATCTTTTAAGTATCTTCACGATAATATCATAATAAGCCCATGACTGTGATATAGCCGGAGATACGTGTTAACTATAAGTCATATATTTATTGTTACTATACTTAGTACCTACGCCATATGTCATGTAATAAAAGTTTAAAATTTTAGAAGCTCCATGCATTTCTTTGCAACTATCGAGCAGTAGTGTACAGTAGGGGTGCTACTCGATGATTTGGTTTTACGATTCGTTACGCCGTCAAACTACCCTCTGAGCACCCCCGAATATGTTCCCTCTGAATATTATTTATACGTTTGTTAAGTGGAGTTGTACGTTCGGCGAGAGGATTATAGCTCGGAGCTCAGCACTTCAGCAAACATCGGTTATGATTTCTAATATCGATTTTGGGATAACGACGTTCGTTGTATCTTAGCCTCTTCCTACATTAAGTAATATCTACGTCAAATACATATCAAAAAAGCAACCTCACTTTTTTAAACAATCTTCGAACTTCGATGTTAAAAAATTAAAAACCTATATTATTAATTTGTTTACAGTCGCTTTTCCAATGCACATGTTATGATATAGCCTCTTCTCCTTTTGCTGGCCTTTATTTGGGCAAATAAACGACGGCATTTCATTGTATATACGAATTGAGAACTATATTAGTAACTGATGAGCAAGACATCGCACCGTTTAACACAATTTACTGAAGATGTTTGAATTTAATGAATTAAAACTTTAATAAATTATTATTGTCATAAATAAAACGTTAACATAATAATACATCAGAATATCCATGAATCTGGCACGCATTGAATCGATTTAAATTTAAATTTTAAATAACCTATTAAGATTATAATACGATACATATATAATGTGTAAAGAACTTATCATTTTAAAAAATGATGCAACAATGTTTAATGCCAACAACTTTAAACCTTAAGGAGGCGCCAGCAATATATATTTAAAGCCACTATCTTTCTAAGACATATTGATTTAATTTTGTCATGTACCAGAATATTCATATTCGTATATAAAATTCCAACTGTAATAAAAACTTATTCACCAACTCAAAGTCATTAATTACACAACATAACATTAATATCCCCATCACACCATCATGACTACACGTCGCAAACTGAAATATGCAACCTTATCTATCACTTCTACTCGTCGTGAATGCATTTTAAAAGCCTGGAAGTGTTGTTATTTTTGTCTAAGAATACATGTCAAGGAAAACAGACATTCTGCTTCCGAGCGCGCTGTAGTTAGGTATGCAAAACCAACATATTTTCTCTTGAGACTAGGACGGTGTGCAAACAGCGGCCAACGTGAGCGAAGGTTGGCCCGTGTTTGCTAGCACTGCGTCGCCTGCCCTCATATATTAAACATAGCCCGGTCTACTCTGTCCCCCGACCTCCTAGTTTGCCATCTACGTATTCTTCAGAACGAGACTCAAAGCGAGAGCTCCGAATTCCGACATTAGCATACAACTTGACACCCCGCAATAACGGTAATGAATCCATTTTTCTGCACTTTTACATCAACGTAAAATAAGGTTTCGGCAGTTAACACGTTTATCGGGCGCTCATTAAAGCGGAGGGCGATCTTGCGTTGGAGTCGTTAAGCGCGCAATAGTTCGCGAGATCCTCGTAAAAAATATCTCGCAACCGACTTTATGAGCGCCCTTTGTGAATGCATCATTAAATTTCTATCTAAATATAAATTATTCGACGGGTTCTCACCCACGTGTTTCTGTTTTCCTAGTCGGTGGAAATGTTATAATTGCTGCACAGAGAACGTAGCAGAGTCGAGAATTTGAAAAAAGATGACGTCAGTCGGAATTATCTTCAGCGCAGCGCAATTGAAACGGCTTTGCGACGGGCTTAGTGAAAAAGTTGGCGTTCGTTTTAATAATTCCCAGCTCCGGCGCCTCGTCAGAATGCCGTTGTCACTTCGCGGATTAAGCTACGACACGGTTGAGTTGGGATTTGAGTGTTATTTTAATTTGCTTTTTTCGTGTATTTCGAAAGGAAATGCAAGGGACTACTCCTTTTCCAAATTGCAATGTTTACATACGACCATATTTCGATATTCGGTTGGGACCGAGGGTGGAGGTCGTTTGTATGCTACGACTTCCCCAGGAAAGGCATAAAGTCAGCAGGTGAGGCGAGGGGCCGCGCGGTCACGCTATTTAGATAAGGGCAGTCTCGTGACCTCTTCACCCCAACCTTCACGATAAGGCCTCGAGTGTTTTGCAGCAGGTACTTTACTGTAAAGTACGCACAAATAAATATCAAATAATATCATTATAATATCATAATATCATATTTTATTATAAACAGAAACCTTTAAATTATCAAAATGATTGGGTATAAAAGTGTTCCCGTCATGAAAAATGCGAATAAAAAACAGGAAAAAGCCAGGAACAAACAAGGTCATTCGATTAAGCGGAATGATTTGCAAATCGCTTAAAATCCAAATGGCACCGTTTTCCGACTTCCCTCCCAAGTTCTGGCTTTCCAGCTGCGAATAAAACAGAGTTTAGAATAAATTGTGCGACTGGATAAAGCAATATTTGTTCATCTACCCCCGCATTAGGTGGCTGCCATTAGCAGGATGCAAATAACGTCTTGTCATTTTTACTTTTTTATTTTCGCTCAATGTTGGGTCCCGAGCCCCTCCCACGGATGCTGAGGCCGGTATGGTAATAAGATTCACTTAAGGATGTTCTTTTTGAGCGCGTTCATTTGAGAATAATCTCAAGTGTGATTCACTTTAACGTATAGTTCAGGACTTTATCATCACAAAGTAAACCGAACCAAGTCAAATACCAATGCCTCTTGTAAGGTGATAATAAATTAGTTCCTTTTACTTATTACTTTATAGTCACCGAAACTCCATATAGTTTTTTTTTATATTAAGCTCAGCAAATGACTCGACACCACCTGATGATAAGCAGTAGAGGAGTCCATATGTGAAGGTAGCTACTGAAGCATGCGACATACTGTCCTAGCCACCCTCACCTTGACGGCCAAAAAAGTGCTCATCTTTTAAAGGAACCCATGTTGTATGAAGGAGGGAATACGTGTGCTTGTAAGGAATTCCACGGTCTAGCTGTGCGAAAAAGAAAATATCACAAAAGTTAATCAATCAATAATAATAAGCAATAATCAATCAATGATCAGTTTTATGTAGAATTCTTAATAAATGAGTTGCCGAGGTTTCTTTTAATGTTGCTATCTTTATAGCCTTAGCATTCTTGTATTGCTTACCAGAAATGCAGGAACGACCGATTAGTCAAGTGGACATTTAATAGTGTCACTTAGCCATAGGTTCCAAATTCTGGATTTAAGATAAATAAGCATTGCTTTATGCGACAAATTTTTTTTTTCTTGACAAAAAATAAATGAAAACCAATTTTTATCTATTTAGTTTTAACTATGCTCTGTGATACCAGTAACCGTTACTCTCAAATATGGGTCGTAGAATTTAAGCAACCAAGCAAGTGCACTAAGAGGCAATAAATATGACATCTTCCGTCCTGCTTCCATACGGCATTACTACAATGCATAAGTCAAATGGTGACATCTCAGCACCCGTGCGTTTAGCCCCCACTTACAACGCGGGCTATTTGCAAGCCAGATTGTGGAGTAAGCGTTATTTATTGTAGGTGTAGCGTTATTTATAGCATTATTATATATTCGACGTTATTAAATTAATATTATTGACTAGTGAGTATTTTTTTTACTACTTAATCGTTGTTCGAAGTAACCACAATCCATAATACAAAACACACGTCTAAAATTAAAGTATGTATATGACAGTTTTGTAGAAAGTATGATTTACACTTTGAAGTGTTGTATATCTATATAGAATATTTATTATTTAATATTACAGTAGTATGTCCTGTAATGTTTCATGATACTATGTAACTTTTCTAATTATACTGACACTATAAGGTGATATAGATAGTTTTTAAAAATGTATATAATTACTAAACTGTATACTTCATCTATATTAAACATCTTTTATTAAAATCATACTTTAAAAACGCTGATAACTACTTAAAATGGAGATCTTTTGTTTGTTACATTACTTTTTATTTTTTATATAAAAATATGCTGTTTTGACTATTTTATATAGATTTCAAGTGACAACTTTCGGGATAGAATTTATATATGACAATTTGTATTATCAATCATATACCTGAATGGGACAAGGCTTGAAAGTAAGCCTTAAGGTTTTCAAAAAGATCTTAGACAATTCATTTTAATTTAATCAATGAAATAGATATATTCAATTAAAATGAAAAAATCATTCGAATTATAAACTTATTAACAACTACTACTACTTGATTTAGTACTTTGTGAACTTAATTTAGTACATTAAAAATACAATTTTATTAACATAATATTCGCTTCGCGATGCATAAAAAATACCTCGGCTTGACGACATACTGCAAGACGTTCAAGTTTTTTGATACGTGTGTGAGAGAGCAAGTCAGAAAATTCGCTCTTCTAGTTGTGACATCTAGGGAAGTTTCCTGGTATCGAAACAAGTATTTTTCCAATGTTTCCACAATCATGCTATCTTTCAAAAACGCACCGAACAAAAAAATGGCATCATCATCTATTACAGTTTCCGTCACACTCATCTACTGAGAACAAGAATATAATAATAATAAATAACCTCATTACTCAAATTGATTCATCTTATTAGAAAGACTCAATTATTTCATATTATTTCATAATTAAGGTACAAACTGTATATACTTATATTTATACTTGTCGAATATTAAAAATGCCTTTATCGTATATTTATTTGCACTATTAATGAGTTGTTCAAAACATAACGGAAGCAGCAACGGTTCGAGAGGAGGCAGCAGCAGCGCTGCGTAGGCGCAGCCATAACTTGCGCGCAACAAGACTTGAGCACGCCACAGCTAACTACTGTCGCCTGCATCTACAGGCTGTGCAAAATTTGTCAACTGAAAAAATTCCGTGAGCTTCATATTGGTGGTTATGAAAAAATATCTATTGAAAGGGGGTGAACTTTAGTTTGAGTTTTGCTTAATATTATATATTACAGACAGACTTAGTAGTATGTTTTATTTTAGTAAAACCATAATCATTTACTGCTAAAAATATCATAAAAATGAAAGTTATTGTATCTTACCTACACAAAACGAAAATTATTTAAAAATTTTAAATATTCGAAGTTAGAAATTAAAATTAATAGTTAATATGCCACAGATAAGATTCTTCATTACCTTAGTATTTCTAAAAAACTAAAAAAATGATAATAACTATACCCTACTATACATTTAACTCCTATGAAAATAAAACACAATTACATAACAATATAAAAATAAATAACTATAAAATAATATAAGTAAGCAACACACTATCATCCACACGTATAAGTACCCTTAAACGCGTCAGGTAGTGCACGCCACCGGATCACTCTTTATGGCCTATAAACGTGTAATTCACGCCACCTTAATCCGGCCCTGTTCATATAAATCTGGATTAGCCTGGCCCACTGCGATTGTACGATACCTCCTGATTATGCCGTTAACAATTGTAATTGAAAAATAAAACGACCTGAGCACGTCTTGTTATGTATGCGAAGTGTTGAGGGCGTTAATATTAATAATAATTTAACATAAATTGAGAAAATAAATTGTAAATTGAAATTTGTGCGGTATTTGAAATTATGAACTCGAACCCCCGATTTGATTAGAAAGACCAATGATACTTTATGCAAATAGAGGAAGATTCATTCAGAAAAGTAAAAGAACAAAGGCATGACACGAATTGACGTTTTTTGAATTGACGAATGTTTTAGCAAGCGACAGAACCTCAACCCAAGTTTCAGAGTGTCATTTTTGGAGCCTATATAATCTTTCTACCTCTTCTCCTCTTGCTTCTTAAATTATTGAAGTCTATTATGAAGCAAGCCTTCACACGGGAAGAATAATTAAGGACAAATATTAAAACTGCCTGTTTACTTGCTACAAGCCGTCATCAGTTAGCCCGTCAACCTAAAATTCATCCCTAGAAGAGTAACAAGCAGGACCAAATGAAAATAATTGTAACAGAGATATAATATATTTTCATTATACTTTGAGCTGCGTTTATAAACAATAAAACGTAATAGATAATAATATATATTATACTATATCCTAAATAATATATTAGAGACCTTGACTGACTTAGTAAGTAACTTCCATGTATATCTGTCAAAATAGTTCACTGGATAAATAAGATTTTATGATTGATAAAAGTCCCTAAGCTTATTTCCTTAGAGAATCGAATGCTATTTTTAGTTCATAAGAAAAAATTTAATAAGTATGAAGAACACAAAGAACACCTGTAATAGTAAATTAGTTTTATATATACCTTAGCATTTAAAATTAATACGTTAACGTGTAATTAAGAGGAGGCCGGCCCAGTTTCTCGCATTTTACCTTATAAACCTAATTTAACTGAATATGTGGGTCCGTGACCGAGGTAGGCCATATTTCACTCGCCACACGCAAAGAACAGAATGTTTGGAAGTGCGAATACTTACTTCACTACATGGAACAAAGTGTTCCTGGATATGCACATGAATATGTTATATTTAAGAATTTTTTTGGTAACATTAAATGGTAATTAATGCGAGTTATCGTAAGGTATCGCAAATATAGTTTTTTACTTCTTGGTAAACATTGTTTTGCTAGCCGGAATGACCAAGTTATTATAAACGGATAACCTAAATATGAAAATATGAATTCTAGGCCGGGTCCATCCATGAGCATCTCTGGTAAGAGTGATTCGGCCGGTATTGTAAATTTATTTATAGAAGTTGATGACATTGTGAGGAACCCTTCTAAAATTACAGCGTCTATGTATTTGGGCTATTGATTCATGTCACCTTTAGGGAGCGAAGGGCGCTGGCTATTCGATGCAATATGTGGACCCCAAGATTTGCAAAATGTACACATGAAATTAAAGTAACACTGTTCAAAAGATACTGTGAGTCCTTTTACACATGCAGTCTATGGGTCAATTAAACGCATAAAGCATACAGCGCCATCAGTGTACAATACAACGACTCGCTCAGGATGTTGTTGAGTGAATGTGGACATTGCAGTGCATCCTTAATATTCGCAGAGGTGCGAGCTGATGGTTTTCACGCTCTGATGGGTAAGCTTTGCGCCTCCACACGGTCATACTGGCTAGCCTCGCGAAACACCATCCTGAGCGTCATCGCGGATTACTGGGACTCGCCTTTCTTGCGTCACTGGGCTCACCTGCATGCTTCCATCAGGTCACATACTTGTCCATGAAAAATATATTTAAGACCATTATAATAATACTATTATTGTTTTTGACATAAAATATGATGAAATATAATTATGACTATGTAGCATACTAACTTACCAACTCTAAGCGTTGTTACTAACACGACTAACAAAATGATAATGTAATTATTGTTATCGTAACTTGTATTTTATTCTATTTACCCCGGTCTGAAACAAACGATTATTATTATTAATTATATATCATAACACATCATTATCATCAACAGCCCATGTATACTGAACTGGGCACAGGGTTTCCTTCATTGGAGAAGCACAAGAGTGTAGACCATACCACCACCACGCTGGCCCAATGTGGGTTTGGTGGATGATGCAACAACAATCAATTGCCACTACATGATTAATTAACAACACAAATGACAGCCTCTTCCAGCACTCTAGTGCACACCTTCGGAGGCTGGGCCTTGACGGAGCCCATAAATTACGTAAAACAAGCGGCAGATGCCGTGGGGGGCGCCCCCCTCCCGGTAATGGGAGCATTAGCAGCACTAATGGCCCCGGCCGGTGACGTCACACATAAATTCACGTCATGTTAGGACCACGAATGCGTATGTTTCCTGTTTGGATATCAATGCAAATTAATTTTGAAAGCTTCGGTAGTATGAATGTTAAGGAGATTTCATTTAAATATATTAAAAACATATATATGGGTGGAATCTCTTTCCAACTACTTACTCTGAGATTTTTAAAAAATCTTAGTAATATTTATTGTAAGGATGAATACCAACGATAGAATTTACGTAAAATTTTTGGTTTTTTTCATTCTTTATCTATATTTTTTAATAGATGACCACTGAAGATTAGCATAACATCACAGTTTTTCTTTCATAATCGGCTCAGGTTTTGAAGTCTATCTAAAACAATATTTTTGTACGAAACTAAATGTTATTCCGGGATTATACACGAAATGGAACATAAAAAATCGTTAAAAGGTCAAGCTTGCTCGGCATAACTTGCTCAACATTTGCGAATAAAATTTATTACACAGACTCAGTACTCCAAAAAACACAATAAATCAATAAGCATATGATTTCGTGAGAAAACTATCCCCTACACTGCTACATCGGCCCCCTAAAACAAAGTTATCCCCGCTCTGTAGGGCACTAAAAATTCTTCGTAATTGAATGAATCAATTCTATCGCCATTAAATCGAGTTACCGAGCATATTGGGTGAGCAAATTTATTTAGCTAATAACCCCTGCGTCAGTGGAGCGAGCCTTATCCCCCGTCAGTGAATCTTATGATAGCTATACTTTTCGTTTTAAAATAGACATTTTATTCTTTGTGCTTCTAGTTTTTACAGATATGTATTCGAAACTGTTCATAAGCAAAAAAGCTGCCTTGTTGGCGTGGATTATATCAGCTTGCAAAAGCAGGGACATACACAACATCTAGGACAGAGAGAAAAATTAAATATGTTAATTTACAAAACTAGTCCTATTTAATTCTTTTCTCAATATGCTAGTGTAATTATGTCTTTGTTACAACTTTCTTTTTATCTAACCAATTATGGTTTAGCCTATATTTGACCTGGTTTTGGGCAAATATTAAATATTATAAATTTGTAGAGATTACTTTGATCTTTATTACATTAGGTAGGCCTAGATATCTTAACCCAGATTCAATAATCGGATATTTTCGAAGTACCACAGGAGAGTAAGGAATAATAAATAAATTGATATAAAATACCCGACCACCCCCCAAGCAATGATAAGTTCATTGCGTATTCATTTCTTCACTTTCATCTATTTTATAAAACTTTTCAGTCAGAAATTTAAACAACATAATCCAGCCAACTTCTTCAGTATTGTATTCATATTTCCAATCACAGTTTCTCGAAGTTGCAGTGACAACTTAGACTTCGTTACTTCAAACTCGTATAAATATTTAATCCGAACTAAGAAAGCGTCACTAGCATGTTTCGGAACTCTCTTTCAAGTCGGCAAACTCCGC
The DNA here is from genome assembly GCA_943193645.1 of Acentria ephemerella. Lineage (NCBI taxonomy): Eukaryota > Metazoa > Arthropoda > Insecta > Lepidoptera > Crambidae > Acentria > Acentria ephemerella. The sequence goes on along the minus strand of OW971875.1, from coordinate 3,926,737 downwards.
GGGCGATGTAAATTAATACCTGAAATAAATTTGCCATAACGCTACAAAGTTTGTTCAGAGACGGTGACAATGACACAACTGAATGTAATAAAATAAGCATAAAAAGCTTCTTCAGAATGCATATGAGGCTATTCACAGCTGGTTTGTGCCGACTTAACTATATTGTATGTTGTATGTATATCCAAGAAATAAGAATTAAATTGGGAGCAATACCTACGTCAAATCTTATCAATGTTACAGAAACCACTTTAATAATCAAGAGAGCCATATAATAATCTAAGTTCATTATTCATTTTTTGATAATTAGATAAATTTAGAATAGCTAAAAAGTACTTTCTAAAAAGCACGAAACATGCAATATCATATCTTAATTATATAAATAAACACAATTTAAGCTTGAGATATATCTTAGTCCGCATTTTTTACTTTTGTTAATTTCACCCCTTCACTGGTCTTCTTTGATTAATATATTAACTGTCCAACTATTCTTTGGTTTACAATACATAAAAGCTTTATAAAAACCTTCTATATAATTTCACAGTATTTAAGAATCCTACAACACCTAAGTCACAAGGCAATTGCGGTAAATTAATACCTGTCATAAATTTGCCATAACGGTACGAAGTTTGCGGGCGGTACGCTAGATAGACCTACAAACGATGTACAAATCTCGACGGGTAATAGCGGAATAACGCAGCGGGGACCAAAAGACCCCAACCTTGTTATCATAAGACGTGATAGTAATTCTTCCCATCCAAGTTAGTTACAATAGGTGTTATATTTGAAACGGGAAATGAAGAAATTTTAATTGCTAGCCAAAAAATATATATTTATATGCTAAATGGAACTAACTCTACAAAAGATATTTAAAAATATGAAAAAAAAATATTTATACAAATAGTTTTTTATGTAATAATCTTAAAAGTATTCAGTCTGTAAATTATAAAGTAAATACAAAATGTCATGTCCTATAATAACTAACCATAATATGCATGGAGATTAAAATTATGCTATAAATTATATAAATTTTAACTAGTATAGCCAACATAAACTTTGACTAGAAAAACAGAACCAAACTCTAAGCTAAGCTTTCACCTCTAAACTAAACAGAGCAAAATTTATTTAGCACAATCCAATTGCACAATTTCTTTCACGCGAACGCATTTCTTTCGGGCAAGTAACCCGCTCAATTTTCATTCTAAACAAGAGGGCTTGCGACCCCTAAACGGAACCTTTTTACCAGGCATAATGTACTCTCCTTACTTCTCAGTTGGGTCACGCACGTCTGAGAGCGCCGTACGTCCAATCACTTCGCTCTAAACTAATAAACTAGAAGGCGCCGGCGCACACGGATTGCAACTACGACCTGCATATAAATTGGCGGGTAGAGGGTTATCTAGAAAGCTGATTGGAGCTTTTTTATTCATGTGGCTTATCCACACACCTGGGAAATAAAATTTTAGGGAAATAAATGTGTTAGACTTGTAAGGATGGGAGAATTAAGGTTGCACTGCAATTTAATCTTATTATAACCTACGTACCTCTATCTTAAACATTATTGACTATATTAAAAAGTTACATGACATGATTTCTAATTTTGAATTATTAAAACAGAAACCATTCGATAAATCTTGATTTATAAGCTTAGGTAAAAAAAAACATACAAACATAGGGACTACAGATAAAATTTAGCTAGATAGATTAGTCGTTTGAGCGTATTTTTCAAAAACCCCCACTTCCTGTGCCGTTGTGTTATGCTGAACATGATTTCAGTTTAGAAGGAAGGCTGATGATTAACTATAAAAAAAATCAAGAAGAACTAAGATATTTGGGAGATTAAACCAAATTTTACGTATTCATTTCCCGCCTAAGGATGATGACATTTTTATACTCTGGATAGTGCTTAAAATATTTTTTAAATGTTAATCTACCACGCTGACCTAGTCAAAATATCTACATCAAAATATGTGTATTGTATATGTATTTTTTTAAAGTGATTCCTAAAATAAATACATCAACAACCATCACCTGAGAATTCATATTCATTCATCATCCAAACATTAGCCCTAATTGGGACTCGAATCTAGGCAGATAATCATCACTCAGCCATTCCACTGTTAAACATTTTCAGAAATTTACTAAATAGAGAAATTAGATGGCTTGGGGATAAATTTAGATGTGAAATTGAAGAAAATAAAAACTAACAATTCTTAATATAAATATTTAATATATATGTGTGTTGTGTAGTTATGACGTATGGAACCGAGGCGGGGCCGCTTATTATAGGCCTCATAAGAAGGCTCAAAGTCCAATGAAGGATCTAAAAGGCAATGATGAGGTGTATGCTTGGAGTTTCTCTATGTGATAAAAACACAAATGATGAAATTTGAAAGAAAACTTGGGCCGCCGACGAAGCTCAAGGAATTATGAATCTGAAGTGGCAATAGACAAGGAACATTACAAGGAGTACTGATGGCCATGAGGACGCTTCTGGATACGGGTAGTGCAAAACCAATCAGTTTAAAGACTTTTAGGGGAGCCTACGGCCAGACAGAGACCAGTGGGCGTTTCTAGTCTGATTCGAAGAAGATTTTCAATTTTACTTTACAAAAAATTGTTAAAGTGCAATGATTATAGATTTTGTAATAATAATAGTGGAACAAAGCAAGTGTAAACTTGCGAAGCAAAAGAGGAACAAGCTTCAACGAATGACCTCTCCAACGTTGAAGAGATGGCCATCCATCGTGAGGGTGTAGTCAATTTATCACGGGGAAAAATGAAAACCGCTTGGCATGTCCATTAAAAATAGTCGCGTATACTCCTATGACCCATAAAACGAGAGAGCAACTGAAAAGGAAACGCTTGCGGTTTAACAGGTAAGTTCAAGGCGCTCTCAAATAAAGGGTTCTGTACCAGAAATTGTAGTCTTTTGATTTCAAATTTTAGGATTGCTCTGAACGCTGGATTTCATATAGGATTATCGTAGGAGTGATTGTCCTAGCAATTCTTCGAGTATTTCTTGATATTAATTTTCAGATCAAATCAATCATCAAGACGCAATACTTTTTTGTCCTGGAAATTGCTTTCATACGAAACTATTCCTCCATTTGGTATTGATAATTCTTGATTATCCAATAACTAAATATCATAGTTCCTTAAAACCATTTTGGTTGTTCATCGAATTTATATTATATATAAATATATTTTTTTCGATGTAACTACTTATGAAAACAAATAAAAATTCGATAGTATAGGGTTTAATATTTCATCAAGCAACTTTCAATCTAAAATACTTGTTAGAAAGGGTTTAAAAATAAAACTGCAGAGCATGCGAAGTTAACAAAATGTCGTAAAAATCTAAATTACGTTAATTCAATTCAATAAATACATATTAAGAAATAGCTCGAATGTTTATTTATGACTTATAGGAACCCAATACCAAGTGATTGTGACGCACTGCCCAAAGTACCCTAAAAATTCGCCACCTCGTCACGAAGCAGCGCCATAACCGAAAAAGAAAACCAATTTGCTCGCGTGAAAAGATTCGATCCAATCGCGCTGCCGTACCCACTCATTTGATATTTCCACTCCCAACAGAACAAATTACAAACTGACGTACGCTGTATAGCCGGCCTGTATTAGCTGCGAAGGTCGCTCTCCACTTGGACACAAATAATATTGATTTAATTTTTTTATTTTATTTCCCCTTTTTTGATCCTCAATCATTAATGACTATCCTAGATACTATCTAATTAGCACTTTCAAAATAAAAAATACATACAATCAAAACTTATATGCATATACGGAAGTAATTATGTTTTACTTCTTTATATCATACAATTTAAAAAATTATATTTAGATAATGTTAGAATATTATTATGAGCACATACTATCGAGCATATAGGTAAAATAAGACCTGTAAGTCCAGCTCGTAACAAATAACAAATCCCTTTAACAGGAATTCATTGAAAGGGGAATACGTTTATCGATATAGCAACATTTTCTCTCTCTAGTTGACACTGAGATCAATGCTTAGCTTTATAATAATAATACTTTATTCCGTTGCTATTGAGTTACAAACATACACAATACAAAAACAGCAGTTACAATACAAAAAATGTAGCTACAGTAATCATCGATAAGCACATTTTTTAATCGATGTCAAGAAAAATTTGGAACATTGATTGAACTATTTAGAAATTGATGCATAGGTAAAACAAACTGACCAAATAAAAAATGGAAAACTTTCACTTATCGTAACTAATCAGATGTCATGGTGTTTCACAACTTTCTAAAAATGTTTTTTAAAATTTTTTTGGTACCAAATTTGTTGGCTGAAGTATATACATGTTGATATTATTTCTTAATAAAAACTTTGTAACTTCTGTATTTATTCTTAAATATATAAAAATCTTTAGGTACATAACATTTATCTACGTATATTTTCAATATATCGCTCAAACATTGGACGAAGGGCCTTAACTATAAACAGTTGGAACAACATTTTGTACAGCCAGTCAAGTATTACCTATTTATTTTCTGTCACCTGTCAACGGTGAATATGGAAATCGCTTTCGTGGTTTGCACTTGAAGTTTTCCTATTAAAAGCCGATTGAACTGTTATTGTATCAACATTCGTGATTGCCAATAAAATGGTTTTTACACTTTCTCAAAGGGAAGCTTAAATATTCATTTTCAACGTTCACGCTTTTCAGATGTTGAATTCTATGTTAAGGTTTCAATCTGTTTAATGGGTATATTAATTTTCCACTTAAATTTAGTAAAATATCTCAAGATGAATATTATAGAATTTTAACAAAGCTAACAGATGATAAAATTAACTGGCAACCTTTAAAACTGTTGATATCGTCAAATATCATAATATTTAATGAACGCGGCGTGTTTATACTTTTAGCCGACCAACCCAGAAGGAGGATAGGGAGGGAGTTGTTCATGTATATGTCACTATGTGCGTCTGTAAATCCGTTCCATTCAGAAACCTGAATGGCATGACCTATTTTGTAGAAGAATTATCATTATATTCATATGCTTACTTAAAGTGTCAAAGATTATGTTGTTTACAATAAAATCCTTAAAAAAAAGCTATGGATTCTTTTTTCGTACGACAAAGGTCCATCTGGCCCGTCTGATGGGAAACGTTAATCATAGGCACTAACTTGGTTTAAAAAAATCTATTCTGATGTTTGAAATCTTGACAATGTTTACCTACCATAATACAAATATATAAGTAAAGAAATACAGGTAATTGTATTATGATATGGCTAATGAATTTTTATTACCGAATGATTATGTCAGTAATGTAAGTCAGAGGAGCGGTGTATTCTTATTTTGAATATATAAAACCTTTTATTTACTAAAATTTACTTTGAAAATATTTAAACGAGTGAAACAAAAACTGATTCGTGTATCCTGTATTTATAAGGCACATCACACACAATACTGAGTTCAATATTGCTATCTGAATTAAATTTTGAAGCGAAGATTATCGGAAAAACTTACCCCTCTGGCTAAGTAAACAGGGGTACTGACCACTCAACCAGATAGCCGCCGAAGAATAATGAAGTGTTGAATCCGCGATTAGAACTGAATGTGAAAATGATGGCAGTGGACTTTATCTTAAATTTTTTATAAATAGCTGCGTGAAAAATCTAATTATCATAATAACGTTTTATTTTATAATAGAAGAATAGAATTATACTTTATTGCAAATCTACACAGTTACATACAAAAATTTTAAAAAGCAGCAGCAACAAAGTATAGTTGATTTGGTGGGTATATTAATGTATGATACTTTGAATTAGAGTTACATTATTGGGGCCTAAGTTGATTTGCTCTACCATCTGAGCCCTATTTATTAAATATAAAAAATCGTAAATGATAGACTTTAAGTTACAATTTGCAAGTTTTATTACCGCTGTCAATAGGTTAACACACAAAATTGACACGGTGAGAACTCCTGGCGGAATTGTGCTAAAATTTGCAATATTTGAAAACTTGTATTTCATCGTTTTGTTCATTTAAGTAGTCTTTGTTACAAATACCTAAATTATGAAGCAGAAACTTCAACAATTACACCTTATTAAATAGAGTCCCGTCCTCAAATAGATACTTTTTAACCCCGTCGTGGCTAATTTACAAGACACACAATCCAAAAACATTGAAAAAAAAATATATTGCAAATTGTCTCTTTTTATTGTTTTGCTCCAGTACTTTAAATAAATACAATTATGACGACATCACTCATAATAAATGTTCCATAATAAAAACCTACAAACTGTCCAAGTATAAAATAAAATAACTAATAAACAGAATCATTATGTATTAGGTATTGAAATTCAAACAAAATACCCCAAGAACCCGCAAGCATATTTAAGCTGACATCATAAATATGTATTCACAATATCAATATCAGTCTGTCAGACATCTCCCCTCCGTTGCTACGGTAACCGCGTCATCTTTTCCGATGTAAAGTACAAAAGTAGATATTCATCAAAGATTGTCGTTGTAAGGATATCTACAGTACCAATTTTATTAAATTCGAGACTCATTAATATTAAATCAATTTAAGTATTATTACATTAATAATTTTAACATCTCCACAAATTATTTAAGTAGGTATTAAATTTATAACAAACAAAAGAAGTTTTGTCATATTTAAACATTACATATACATATTATCATGCACAAATTAAGCATAATTGATAGCTTGTGTAATGAATACTAGATATTGACTAAGTTGACCGACGAGTACTTCAAAAAATGACTATTTAAATACTGTATTGTAGTATTCAATAAATAATAACAATAAATTACGATGCTGAGTTTATCACTGATACCATGACTCTTGGGCATATATTCGTACTCATACAAATATCTCCCGCTAATGGGATTCGAGCCCGCGACCTCAGGCTAAGAAGGCCTTATCATTTAGAGATAAAGTCCACTGAGCTACACCGTTTTCCATTTAGATCTAACAAAAAGATTCTTTAATAACCAAGGCCTAGGGAAACGGAAATAGTACTGATTTGTGTCTGAGCGCGACAATAGAATGACGTCACTCGGCCACGCTGTCAGCCGTGTGGTTTCCTGCGTCTAATTGTATTGGATTTTAGAGCATTATTTTAATAGATTATAGTGTAGTAATAGATACCTAATTAAATATAATTGCAACTATGTACAAATATTTTTTTTTCGTTCGACAAAGTATAAGTGATACTTTAAAAATATTAGAAAGCTTTGTTTTTCTATTTTGTTGACAGTATTGAAATTATCTTAAGCAGCCTCCAATATATCGTTTTTGCAATTAATTCTGGTGACCTAATTCACTGAAGAAAAAAACTAATTAAAATGACGCCAGCAGGATAGTTAGGTGAGAGTTATAAAAAGGATCTCATAAAAAAAGAAATTGTAAACAATGAACGCTCTGCAATGTTTTGGTATCAAAAGAATAATTTTAACATCTCAGAACAACGCGACTGTAAATATTTGCAATTTTATGAAAATCATTTGAATTTTTCTTCAAGTAACAAGTATTCATTAACATTGATATAGCTTACCATCAAGTCGAGAGATTACTTGCTAGCCAGTCATAGGAAAAATACCTAAAACCATAAGTGAGAATAAAAATATTTAATTACTTTAACTTTCCATCCTTTATCAGATCACAGCAAAAATAGATGGCTGACACTAAAAAAATGAATGTATTTACAACATGCTTCAGTAGTGTGTAAACGACAAAAGATAGAAAATTATTTCTAGAAATTTCATTAAAATTCCGCTTCGTCAAGTCCAAGGGAGACCCTAATCAGGGTTGTACAAAATACATTATAATAAATAAATTACTGCCCATCCCCCGCAATTACGCTCATCCCTTATATCTTACGAACACCTTATATATTATCCTAAATTTACCTTTAATCGGAAAATATACCTATCAATCCAAATTAATATTAATACCTCACCTGAAACAAAGCTCTGTCTCAAAGTATTCCACATGGACTATTTAGAAATGGCCGACATCTTTAAACTTCTGAGCAAGATGGGCACGAAAATCTAAATAAGTATATTATATAATATGCCCACCCCGTAGTATTTAACGAAAGAAATGAGATAAAATCCATTTACAGTTTAAGCAGACAATGAAATAAATACAATCTTGTGTGTGACAGTATTGGAGATAGTCTTCACTATTTTCGATTTTACTGTCTCACTCGCTGTATTTAGTTAATGATTTTAAAAAACAATTTTTTAATTCCTTTATACGAGCCTTGTATGTAATAAAGACAGTAAAATAAAAACATTCGGAAGTCATGTCAATATAAGAATAAAAATTGCAGTTTGTTTTAAACTGTAAGACTTAACTTTATTTTATGTCAGCATAAAACAAAACAAATTGTGTTTGAAACCTAAAAGTATCAAATACAATTCAAATAATTGACAGCCCTACTACCAAGAAGGGCCTTAGGTGAAGGCGGGAGGGCGCGGCGGGCGGATTTGTCGTGGCCCGGAAACGGCGCGGAATTCATTTGGGCGTAATAGGTTTCCTGCACCCGCGTCCGGCCGCCGTCCGGGATCGTCCGGGGCCGTCCGGCACGCAACGGAAACTACGATACGACCTCACGAGATATTCGGGTCTTGGGATCCTGCATGAGTAAAAACCCAGTGTTACAGATAAGTAAGCAATTAAGTAAAACTTATATCTCATTAGTGGAGTTCGAAGAGTGGAGTCTTCAGGCAGAAGTATTTTATACTTTGGAGAGGATAATAAACTCCAATAATAGAATACCTGTATGGACTATTATAATAACTCGTATACTAGGAATAAATACTGTTAAAAATAAAAATAATAAATTATTTTTATTAGTGCTTCTCTTAAATTCTACAGAGTCAATAGTAGTGAGTATTTTGTTGTACGATAACAAACTGAATCCTTAATTTATGAAGCTGTAATATATTTCATAATTATCGTATATTCAAATTATCACACAGTTAACTAAGGTAAATGCATTCAACTTTTTACGTTGTACAATAAGATCTCGACCTTAAAGTTTAACACCTAAATCTCGTATACGGAGCCTAACCCTAAACTTCCGTCGTCAGAAAATCCTTGTCGAATAAATCTTAATTTCACAAAGTTCGCTGCCGAGCGGCCGTTTCATTAAAACTTGCGTGACGTGTCATTAAGCTGAGGCATTCGGCGTAATTATTAATATTCAAATCATAATCCTGAGTTAGGAACGAAAAAGCAAAGACGTGTTAACTTATGAATAATTTAGTTCAAACTTTGCCGTTTTGCTTGTAATGTTGTGGGGATCTTTGAGAGATTCACGGCATATGCATTGAATGGTATATCCTTCTAGACGAATATTACAATTCTATTTGTAAAGCATCCATAAAATTTCAATAAAATCATTGATAATTCAATAGATATGTTTTATATTACTTTTGATATCAGGTTAATTTTCAAAGAAGAATCAAAAGTCTAAATTATACGTTGTATAATCGTTTAAAAATGTTTCTTCGTGTCTTATCCTGTATAGTGGCGTATTTTTTGTTAGATCTGTTGTCCATAAAGTTTAATATTTAGGTATTGTTTCGTTAATAGTAATCTCAAATATCGCGGGAAAGAAAATCAAACTCGATAAACTATTTAATTACCGCATAACATTCAGGTAAGTCAGAGACATTTAAAAGGCCATTGTGTTATTGTCATGCTATTTAGAGTTTCAAGGCAAAGTTCACAAGGTTAACAACACTTTACAGGTATTCTAGCCTTATATTACCTTTTGCAAGATAGGCTTTTAAAGGAAATTAGGACATGACTTTTTCTTTATCAATAAGAAAATTCAACCAAAACACTACACTCTTTAATTCTTCTGGGTTACATGGAAACATTTTGAAGACTTCCACGTCAGATTAACAACTTACATTTACGTAAATGCGTAGTTACGACTAAAAATCACACACGAAGTCATAGTAACATAGGACTTTTCGTCTAATCTCGCTCTCACACTCGGCTTCTTGTTGACGCGTTGTATTAGTGAACTACGTAATACGTACCAAGTCTGTACAATGAGTACATGTAAGGTCTAACATGATACTCACGGACACTGGATAGTATAGTGAACATTTATAGAACAAAAAATTACCTGTTTTTCTACTAATCTTTCAAATATTTAACCTTTGTCGATGGAATGCCATTATAATTTTTGACAATAGAAAGTAGATTTTTATGTCCCTCTCAAATCTTATAAAACGCCTGGTCTGACCGATGAAGACTAAATAAATAAATAAACAATATAAACATTTTGTCCGACAATAAATGTTATATTTCTTAAGACAAAGGAGAAAATAATAATTATAATTTACATCAGTGCACAAAAAATAACAGTATTATGGATGAAAAATCAGCAAATTGCCAGACAAAGCCAACGCTGGTTCTAGATTGATCCTGCTTGGATGTATGTATTAAGTTAGATGTATGTAGATAAGGTAGAATAAAGTAAATAGTAGAAGTATATAAGGTATGCTTTAGTCTGTGAAAGTTGTGCTGGTGGTTTTGTAACTTACCCTGTAAGGAGAACGAACATGAAGTCTCCGTTGTTAACCAAAAGTATAATTAATAGTTTCAGGGAAGAAAACGAAACAATGAAAAATGTGCCAAAATTTTGAATTTTTGATGTTGGTTTTGACATTAATGAATTGGTGAAAGGAGCCTATTTAATATGGTCCGATACAAGAAAGAAAATATATGTCTGTATTTGCATGTTTTTCAAAGTGGGGTGTAGACAATTGTTATCGAAGTATAACTATAACAAGCTTAACAAAACGAGAATAATGTAATATGGTGCAGTCTTTAAGAAGTAATACGCGTACATACATTTCAGCGATTCATTTTAAATCACATAATATAATAAGTAAATTAATATTTTAAAAAATTATCAACAAAATTAATAATATAAATTAAATATTAAAGTAACAAATTAAAATATTGCGTGATAGAACAATAATATTCACCCATTCATAATACCAATATTATCACCTGGACACATTTTGTTTGAGTTTCAAACAAATTTCCACCACGCTTCTGGGAAAATAACATATTTATCAAAACAGCGTAAACGTAAATTGGTTTAAAAAAGAAATACTAACACGATTTGTGTTCAAGAGACCGCAAAATAAAATAACTCGGAGTAGGCGCGGTTTCGTGCCCTAAGGCGCGGGCCTGTAATTTCTCTGGGTACTTCATATTTTATCCCGTAGCCAACGGCTACGACTACGGTTCATAGTGCTACGGCGTAGTCACAAAACGAAATTACTTTTTCGTAGCATTTACTTGACTTATGTTCTTATAATAGTTTGATTCTGTGATTTAAGAATATCAGAATGAAACAATACACACAAATAATATATAAGAATTGTTTGATGAAAAATTTATATATGTAAATGTTTCGATAGTGTCATTCAAACATTGTGTCGCCAGATAACTATATACATACAGTGTGACAGTGTAGTTAAATAAAATATAGTTAATACACAAATAAAAATATTGTGTATTAGCTATATTAACTATTACATTTTTATTTCCATTTCAATACCTGTATTTATTTATATAAACTAGAACATTAATAATATGTATAGTAAAAAAATTTAAAGTTTTTTCGTAAAACTAACCACTAACTTCTTTGCTTTTGTCAAAGACATTTTTTGAATACGGTGAATGTTTTTTCCAGATACTTGTTTTATCAGTTAACGTTTCTGTTGTCACAAATGAAGTATACACACCTATAGAGCTATACACGCTTCCTTCTGGGGAGGAAAGAAGCTTGGGGCGATACGTCACGACATATGTAACGTTTATGTAAACGTTTTGCCGTCTCAATCATATCGTGTACATGGCGATTTAACACTCAAACTATATAATAGTGATAAGGAAAACTCATTTTGGTTTTTAATTTGATCTCAATTTTAAATTTTGAACAAAATTTTCTTGTCTCAAGACATTTTAAGAAAAATCACTTTTGTTTTTTGTAATTAAGTACAATGTAGTATTTACTATATGATGTTATGCCACATTAGTGCCTTACATACTATTAGGCCATCTTAAGATATATGTTAATTTTACAAACCGGTAATAATTACGTTAATTTGGAAATATACAAGTACCTATAATAGAAATAAATATAATAGTAATTTTGGTATATAATTCGAGCTCCTAAAAAGTCGAGCATTTAAAAAAATGTATACTTCAAATCTATTAACTAAACTCAATTAGTTTATATAAAATGTAGATAAATCATGTTTTTTTTTCTTATCTATCAACATGAAATACATAATGGGTGCAATATTAAATTGGCACATAGCTGAGTAAGCCACTACCCTCTACCAACTTGTAATTAATTAACGAGCTCAGTTTAAAAGCAGGGCGTAAGACTTGGCTCGGGCGGCACCCCACTGAGTATTCTTCGCCAAGAAAGGGGGTTTGCCCCCCGTCTTGAAGAAATTTGGGGGAAAGTTTATCATATTTAGGCGCAAAATGGCGAATCCAGCGCTCGGATGCCGCCAAGATTAATATCAGACTAACTCGCTGCGATGACTCCTGTTGTGAATAACGCAGAAACTCCAACCTAAACATGTAGAACGTATGAACTTTTTATTTTTGACATAAATATTCATACAACAGTTGTATTTTAAATAAATTACACGATGATTAAGTATGAAAAAATATTTTACAATATAATCCCTTGTCGAGTTTCATTTGCTAATTCTTGTAATATACGCAATTCAAGGACGATTTAGACGACCAGCTGCCGGAAAGGTCAGTCCTATAATTATAAACCGCTCCGCCAGGCTAAACAATATATTGAAAAACTTTATTAACTTTCAGAGTTCTCATTGAGAATGCTGTAAGGAATTGGGATTCTTTCATTTATTCTTTTGAATATTGACAAGTAATGGCATATATAAATTGTAAAGGTCATTACAAATATTTAAAAACTGAGGAGATTTCTGCGCCGGTTTTTCTCCAAAGCCTAAGTAGTTTAATTGATGTGTTTTGATTTTTTTATCACAAATGAACAATTTTCTGGTAGTGTAATGAAAACAATTTTTTACACCCAGAGGTGTGTAGAAAATTGGCTTACATTTTAGCCTTTTGATAGTGTTCATTGAAATTATTTCTCGGAACTAAACGTTACTGATATTATATTAGTACAATGTGATAAGTTCGCCACAATCCCAACGATTCACGCAATAACTTCCGATATATTAATTACGGGATCTCGGCCCACAGAGAACACTTCCCTATAATTAATTGCTACTAAATTCGCCCCAATTTGAATCCGGTTACCAAGTCCGTAAAGAAACTTACTAGGTACATAAGACTTAAGGGCCGCGCCGACCGGAAGGGGGGGCGAGAGGGCGCGACCCTAACAGGGGGAGGGAGGAAGGACGCGAGATTTACTCTAAGTAATTGCAGTAATAAACACGCAAATATATCACGGCGGGTAATGAGAGGAAGCGACGAAAATTGCCAGCGCAAATTGCGTGTGTGAGATAAACATTTTTTTTTATTCTAACAAGAACATTTTTCCGACGCTCTTTTGTTTTTGACAGCCCTCATTTAATTCGATGACGTGAGACGATAAGCGGGAACGAGCAGTTTGAGTTTGTTATTTAAATAATTAGATACTATTTAGGAACATTAATTGTGTTGTAATAAATTTAATAAAAACAATGAAATAAGGTACTATTTGGATTTGGAATATAACCAACGTGTTCGTTAAGTGAGTGAAAAGTTTCCTTTAAATTAGTACAAAATAAATTTTGCTGCGCGCAAAAAAGGAAAGGTATGAATAATACATATAAAAAATTCATAAATCATAAACTGAAACCTAAAATTTTAATAATACTAACAAGTAATTAATAATTTCAGTTAAATAAATATGAATTTATTATATGTTCAATCAATATTATTAAAAGCAGACCACAACTAATTTCTTCGCAGAAGGAGACTTAAAAAGCACCAAGTATTATTTATATTAACTACTTCTGATACTTTGTCTATGTATGATACTTAAATAAAAGACGTCTGGAAGAAGTTTTATATGAAGCACAGTTCAGTATCTTCGAGTTATTTTAATGTTAGTTTCGTGTTCGGTCCGGACAGCACGCGGTTTGTTATAAGTTTGTGATAAACTTTTCCACGAGCCGCAATATTATTTTACTTTGTTATTACCTCTTAGATCGTATATCATATAACATTAGTGACATTATTGAGAAATATTTACTTAAAATAGACATGCTGTTATTGGTCAATACTTAGATGTATGACCACATGAAAAAAATAGCCTCATAAAAGATTAAACTCTAAAAAGTTGACAGCTACCTCCGAGAACTCTAAAATGTTAGATCGTTAACACGTTACTTGTGTAAATGCGAAAAAATTTGGTATAGGTACGTTGAAGTAAGGAAAAAGTTTTCGAAGCTCTAAGTGCTATTTATGTAAGCTGTTATTATTATAGAGTGACTAGAGTACAGATTCTTTCTATGTAGGTTTAAAGTAAAAGTAATTGCACTGGACATAGGAAGAGTAAAAACATCTGACAAATAATTAATAAAATATTAATATACATTACGATTGTGACGTGTTCGCGGTCTAATGTTACACAATACAGTTTCTTCTACTTGACTGTATGGACATTACCATCAATTCCGTTTTCAACTCCATTAAAACTCAAAGAAAATCTGTTTTAAATTCTCTAACAACGCCACTACAAAATAGTAGAGACAACAATTTGCCCCAACCCGTTATTGAACTAGCCAATTTCGGGGACAACGATAATTCTTGGCCAACAAAACAGCGACATAAGAAGCGATGCCGCATTAATTATTCCCCGAGACAAGAAAGGGGCTGCCCCATTTCCAATATTTATGTATTGCCGATGACTAAACGAAAATAAGGCGTCGACTGCTTTTTAAAACGTAGAAAGGGCGAAGAAAGGCCTCGAAAACGGGCTTTCTTAATGCACAAACAGCACTCGGCCTCACCTGCGTTGATTTATTGGGCGGCTTTGTTCACTGCTCGTTACAAGCTTGTTGTTGCGTTTTTAATTTATTTCCACGGTGAAATTTCGCGCGTTAATATTTAGTTAGATAAAGGAGCGTAATGGGGGAATCGCTTCCCGACCGCGCTTGCTTCCCTTCTGTTGCGCAGCGCTTTTGGTTAATGGGAAATATGGAAGCGTTAGTTAAACCTACATTACATTAAAATAAAGACTGGGATTGAAATAGTTAACTCAGTCATTTTTAACATCTTCATTTTGTGGACTTGCTCTCGTAGTTTTGACGTAAAGGTATACGAATCACCGAAAATAAAACAGCTACCCACGTGTATTTAATTCTATTTATAGAATTAATATAATATAGGTACTTCTAAATTCAATAAGACTAGATTCGCAGCTTTTGGTTCCAATATGCTGTCTATCATTGGCGATGAGACAGACACATTTGTTCTAAATTCAAATTGCGCTACGAATACATTAACTACGGGAATACTCGAACAGCCGGCGCCGGCAATGGTCCGTGAATGAATGGGAATTGGCGTCGCCGCAAACGGTCGCCGATTGTCGACGCCACGACTCATTGCCGATTCAAGCGCACGCTCGCTATTCCGTCTGTGTGTATTTGGCCCAATCTAGGACCGCACCTTCGAGGACGGTTGATGGCCAGCATTTGTCATTTGCGACGCCTGTTGCCTGCATGATCTATTATCGCTATTAGGATTACACAATTCTACCAAATGATATATTCGGAGAGTTATCAAATATCTTAAATATAATCATATTTTAGAATTCAACTTTTAAGATTTCGATATAAGCCGGCTTTTAAGTTCAGTAAAGTTAAATATGAGAATCAATTTTAATTTCACAATTCTGTTGTAAAATATAAAATTATCTTAGAAAAAATATATTTAAGAAAACTTAAAACTACCTCTAATGTTTTAAAACTAAACCTGGCATAATGCATTGATCCAATTCCACACAGAAATATTTATAAAGTCGTAAATACACGACAAACACTTGCTACCGAACAATGTGCGGCGTTCGCCAAGACGCCTACATTTGCATACGGGCGAGCGGAGTTAGCATGACAATGCATACGCTTGCCTGATATTTATGTGTGCCATTGATTGGCCGTCCTATGTCTATAGCTTACTTGCAACTCCGTTCGGTTGAAACATTCTTTGATGTCAGGGGCGTTGAACTTTTTCCTGGTTGGTTTCGGATTATTATTTTTTTTAATTTATATTATATTATACTGTATTGGTAAATTACAATTTTGTTAAATAGTACACTTTTTCACATATATCAAGTGTTATGTGTCATATTAGAATACCATGTACCTACCTACGGATAATTTCATTACAATCTATTTTCAGTATATTGCGTATTTTCACGTTGTATTTATATAAAAGTAATACTCCTATTGATGAGCTAGTTGGCGTAGTGATTCGAACACTCTTGTTTCGATTACGAAATCAAAACAATTTACGCTCAGGTTAAATTATAGTTGATCCATATAGACCAATCAAAATTAGCTATTTCAATCTCTTCCATGCTTCGGAAGGCAAATTAAGCCGTTGTTCCCGGTTGTAGCGACAACCACTTTCACAAGCTAAACGGCGTAATGCCAGCGTGGTTGTGATATGGCCCTAACTAATTATACTCGCGATTACGAATGTGTTATAAAATAATTTACGCGCTTTCGCCTTAATGTCCAATTTGTGGTATGTTAAGCTTATAGTATAAATTTACTTGAAATTGAGATACCTTCATTAAATGAAAATAACTTTAAAATCCAATTAGATATAGGTAATGAATTTTTTGAATTAATACGATTTTAACTCAACTATATTCATTAACAAAAAACAACAGAGTGGTTTTAAAATAAAGTATTTCATTGCATATCTATATCTATTTGGTATGTACCCCGAATTAAACACTACTTAATTAATGCTAAATAGTGCATTTTAAGCCATTATCAAATTACTTGTGCAAATGAGCTGTAGTTTGATAATTATGACAGTCAAAAAAGGAAATAATAATTATTTAACAACATTATGTCCCTCGGGCCGTATTTAGGGATGTCGCAAAATGATATACAGGACGGCTGACGATCGGGCGATCTTCACCCTTCCCTCATCCTCATCAGTCATCGCGAGGCTAAGCGGCCGCATTCAAATTGCGGGCCGATGACGGCGTGCTTTCACGACCCCTGGCTTGTCTATGGCCGAGAGCATAGACTAACACAGAGACGGGACAAATGGCCAGTTTTCTGCCTAAATTCATTTTTATGTCACTGCAAGAAAATTCACCACGTCTGAATCAAAATCTGGCAGATTTTTCTATATTTCAGTACATCCCAAAATGGATGAAGCAAAGGCGAAAGCGATAATTGAACCTCAAAACACAGATAACCCTTGTGTTCGCTATTACTGGTCCTAAGGCAGAACTACCTTGGTATCAGTCGCGCCTAATGCATTTCAATATGCACTCACTCTCAAGTCATAGCAGTTTGTTAAGTCGGTTGTTCGTTTCAATTAAGAAACAAAATTGATAGCCCACAAATATCTAGTAGGCTTAAATTAAACGTCCCTATTAGATATCATCGTCATAGCATAGCACCTATAATTTCCCCACCAGGCAGTACTATTGCCGGTGCAAATCACCCGTCGTAAGACTAATTAGATCAGTAAACAAATATAACGGCCTTCACTTCATGAAATTCACCCATATAGTTTTTGAATAGCTTATCTATACTAATATTATCTCAATTGTTTACTTTTACTTATTTATAATTATAAGTTTAAGTTAGACTTATACTTAATGAATGCTTAAAGATGCATGCATTAATATTTAAAATATTATAAAATATGTACTACATTAAACTACTGTGTACTAGATTAAACAATACCTATTAAAATCTATTTTCAATCGCTTACTTATTTTCGTTTCAAATATACATTTTAATACCTCATATATATTTTATTCGTGCAAGCGTTTGAAACATTGAACCATCTGTCGCTACTGCGTCTAACGCATATTACTCACTGTATTGGCCAGGGCATTACGGGCGGGGACATACTTTTTACGTCATTAGACATCGGTCGGATCAGAGTTATAGCGGTTACGATGAATCGATTGAAGGGGATGAGTCCGCTTCATGACTCGATAACTTTAATACGACCGCGTAATGTAGAGTTGACACCTTGTGAAGGAATGTTGATGATTTTCCCATGGACACTGTCTCGGTTTTCTTAGTTAGGTGAAGAGTAAGTTTTCTTTAGTTACTATAGTTTTCTATAGGCTTTGGTTATTTTCGAATAAAAGTATATTATGGCTTAATCAACATCGTCATCAACGGCTCATAGACATCCCCACAAAACGGTTCGAGCCTACCGTATATAAGGGTGACTACGCCTCAGTCAACCACACTGTCTAAGTGCAGGTTAGTCGACTTGACACACAACCTTAGAATTTCTTCACAGGTATGTAGGTTTTGTTCATGTTTTCCAATGCCTTAAAAACATCAAACAAATGTACATATTAATTCAAATTTGAAACAATAGATACCATTATGTTATCGGGCGGGGTTCGAACCGCTGCCTCCAGCAGACTTAATACATCCAGTATATTTCACTTATCTATACTTAACAGTATTAACTGTATGGCCTAAAAATATTTCAAAAACTGCTTACTTCATCAAAATATACAGTATTGTAATGTCATAATTTATCTATTATTTGACAAAACTTTTCCTGTGAATATTCGTTTGTATCAAATTTTAAGAAATCTTATAGGTTCCTATTTTATAGGCATGTAACTCCACTAATAATCGTATAAGACTTCAATTGAACAGGTAATATAATGATATTACCTGTTTGTTACGCTTAGTAATAATACAATACGGTTACCTGGGAGTGACCATTTCGGATTTATGGCGCTGGTCACTGCATTTCATTACGTTATTCATAATTCGGCAACTCTTCTTAGTTCAAGTTTCAATCAAATAGTGGAATCATTCCCTAATTTCTTTAAGTTTTGTAAAGCAACATTGACAAATGTTACTTGTAAAGTAATAACATGCTTATTTAAAACATTTTTTGACCGTGATAACTGAGAATCGATAGATACTTAAAACAATAAACAGAGAAGAATTTCTTGCGTTACTAGCGGCCAGAACCGGCCTTGAAGAACCTTTCTCATGAATCAATCTATCTATTGAACCGAACCGCATGAAAATCCGTGCAGTAGTTTAACAGACAGACACGGCGGTGCCTTTTTGGCAAGTAGACTTGGACTTGTCATAGACTGTACTTGTAATTTTCACATATTGACTCTTTATTTACTGCTTACTAATAGGCGGTGTCGAGTCATTTGCTGTGCTTATAATTTTATAAGAATGAAGGATTGATATTTCCAGTTAGTTTTTAATTAAGTAAAGTATTATTAAAAGTAGTAAAAATAACAAAATTATCCATAAAACAGGCATCGTTCCCCTATAAATGGACGAACACTATGTAGCAGCGCGAACAGCACTCGTGGCTCGAGTACATCATTGAAAAGGAATCGGAAACGCCGCAATAAACATTCATTTCGGAATTAAACACATATACCTGCGTGTTTACCATCGCAAAATCACTAAATGAATAAAACAGTGAGGAATCGGACGCCGTAAATTCGCATTCGACGAATATCAATTTGGAGAAGGGTGGTGGGAGGGAGTCGATAAATAAAAAATATATAAAATACACAGTACGCAACATGAAAGCGGTGAATGGCACTTGTGAAAAATGGACTCGCCGCTCTTCCAGGGAAGCAATCATTCAAACTGGCTGTTGTCTGTTTGCGCCTCTGCTCTTTTTCACCGGATATTTTTTGCAATTTTTTCGGCAATGTCATTCGCAGAGTTCAGGTGTGGGGACACGTGGTCCCGGACAAAGAAAACAAATATTAATAACTGGCATTTTTTAAAGTCCTCGTCGTACGGCGACCGTTTATTGTTGTCGATATTGTCGATATTTCGTAAATGATTAGAGTATGAGCTGGCGTTTTTTTGTCGCTCCACCTCGCGGACTCTTTGTTCAAAAGTGGGTGGGGCAATGCCGTGGCTAAATTTATATTATTCGGACAGATAGCCTGGCCTTTAAAGTATTATTTCTATATTTAAAGGCTCTCGTAAAAGAGATAATATTTTACTTTTTTATCTTAATAATCAAATTTTTATACTATTATTATTGGGCTGATTTTCTAATTTTTTTTTATCTAGCGAATAGTTTTGATGATTGGATATTATTTTGTTATCGCTAGCTCCTTCGTGTTTTGGAAGAAATATAAATTATTATGATTTAATTATATAATTTTGTTCCCTTTTACTCACTATGGTGGGTGACAGCGTCTAACCGCTTTATGTTTCTTCCTAGATAAAAAAAGACTAATAGAAAATTAGCCCTAAAATAATATTATAAAAATTAGTACGTAACGTGTAAGTAAGTAAGTTAACAGTGAGTACATGATATGTATGTTATGTAAAAGACATATTTTCTATAATTACATAAATGTATACACCATTATTAACTCACTCAGTTACACGACGCGGTACACGGGCGGGCGGGCGCGTCCGCCGCGTCGTTCGGTCGGTCGGGCGCGGCGAGCCGGTAAGAACGGCCGCCGGCCGCCCCCCAGGTGCGCCTCCGCTGGCATTTTTCCTAATTAAAATAATGCCTACATCTCATTCTTTCTCCCCCATTCATTAACCCAACGTGCTGTAGATAAACGTTGTTTGCCCGAGAGGACGTTTCCCTACTTACAAATATGCCGGTTTTCACCCATTTTCCTAAATGGGAAGGGAATTATATCTTTTCATTTTCAGATACATTTTATCATCTTCCTCTTCAATTAGCAACCTTTTTCATATTTTAAATCAAGCTTCAAGTACTTCTATGTTTCGGAATTTAATAGTCCAGTATTTGGTCGGTATCAGAGAGACTCGGGCGTAGACGAGGTACACAGCTGTATAATTTTTGCAAGCACTCTTGATCCCGACTTCATATTTAACCCGAATTCCAGCAAACTGCATAATTTCGCCACTAATGAGAAGAGAGTCGGCGTTCGTCTAATTAGCGCGGCGGAGGCGGTAAGACGCCCTCAAATAGAGGCTGGTATGAGCGGCGGGTAAGCGGGTTGTGCTGGGACGAGCAGGGAAAGCGGAGCGGTGGTTCCGAGAAGCGCGAAGAGCGTCGCTCACCTAATGAAGTATTTCGCTTTGACACGCGTGTTCGTTAGCCGACCACTTGAGTGATCGCAGCGACTGCGTTCAGGTGACAGCTTCCTCGAATTTACCACTTAAGTGGCGTGCAATTGCAAAGCTCTTGTTAACTAGTTCTGAGTTACTTATGACTGTTTACGGTATGTACTCGTGAAGTTACGACAAAAGTTGTTTCTCTCCTTTTTCTATCTCTATAAAATTGTATACTTCTTATACGGATTTTGCAACAATAGAAGCGCGCGTTCCAATAAGATATTTTGATTACAATATTTTAATTAGACTACAAATAAAAATAAATACCTTAATTCTGTTAACAGAAAGGTTCATCAAACCTGAAGAATCTAAATATTTTCTGTGTAGTACTATTTAGGTACATCGTAATAATTTATCATCTTATAAATTACGATAAAGGTGTCTGTACAAGTTATCTAAACGATAATCTAGCCATAAACTCTGGTAATACTTAATTGCGTGGTGCGCTTGCGACACAATTGTGCGCATAATCAGCCCGCAAACGACCCACAATAAAGACCTGGATCTGTCAGGGATGACGCAAAGATATTTAATACATAAATTTCCTTTTTAGTAGAACAAGATGAACTACATTTTAACAGTGTGTACTTGAGAATCACGCTCCATTGTTGTACGACATTTTAAATAATATTACATAACTTACGTTCTCTTTGCTGAGTACCCTAAATTAACTGAAAAAAAAAACAGTATTTAAGAAGTGTAAACTATAATTATAGTTTTTAGATTTATATATCTTTTGTAAATATATAAATAGTAAAATAAAGTACATAATTATAATACTCCTTACTCAAGTTTATATAATAATCATCATTTATCTTTAGAACAAAGACAGCGTTAATAGTCACTCGCAAGTTTTTTACTCTCGCTATACTCATAATATTGTCCTTTAATTCCCTAAAAATAACTTTTGTCTGAAAACAAAAATATATAGAAACCTTACTAACGGATAATCTGACTGATGATCAATTTTTATTGAAATTATTATCACAGTAACACTTACGTTATAAGAGAGCTAATTTTACTTTAGTTGTAATAATAAGTGTAGTTTAGTTTTGTATTCAGTGGCAACCCTAGCGGAACCCTGCAGGTCGACTAATCCCACTATTCAATTTTCAGCCAAAAAGGATTGCCCGCGTCTTACATTTTTTATCTCCCCCCGTTGATCCCGTACAAGCGGTTATTGCCAACATTGTCCGAGGAAACGGAGTTTCGCTTCTGATTAGATTTACTCCACAATACGCGGCATTATACTAGATTTTTGTTTCGTTCTATATTAATTTCCTCCAGAACGAATTTTCATTAATAATACTGAGACGTTTGTTAGTACATTAATCTGTTGTTATTATAATCATTCTCCACACATGCACAAGACATCCATATCTATCTGTAAAAAATTGTATCGGTAAAGTAATCATGAATAAATTTGTAACCAAGCCCTGCAGATTAAATTGAACATTAAAACTTTTAAAGCATTCTTAACATTTTATGACGTACTCTTTTTGCGTCTATCTTACATGTGGTAATAAAATCGGCATTGTTTAAGTAATATCATAGTAGCTAATGATTATAGCCTATCTTATCCATTGCACCATTAGCGATCTTGAGTTCACCTCTTTGCTACCTCCTTCTTGTTTGTGCCCAAAATATATCTACCATTGTCTTCATTTCTTTTTGGCTTTAAAAGCTATGCCAACAATTTAAATACTCTAATATAGTCTATAATCACAGATATTACCTATCAATATTTAATATGGTTATCGTCAGTATGGTGAACTACTGACGATAACCAAATTAAATATTAATACATATGTATATAAATATCATTCATTTACTAAATAAACATACAAACAACCAAGACTCGGAAACAAATATTTGTACTCATTATAAAAATATTTGCCTCTACCGGGATGCAAACCCGTAACCTCTAACTTAGTAAACAGGGTTACTGACTACTCAACCAAATGGTTAGAATTAAAAGACACGACGCACCTTTCCAAAAACGGTAATTAGACCTCCTCCTGCTAACAAATACCTAAAAGAGCTTATGTAATCTCAACAATAAACAAATCGTAACTACACTATATATTGTGCAGTCTAGTACAAAATTGAAAACATTACTACATGCCTACGTCTAGATGATTCCACTGCTTATATAAGTAATAAATAATAAAATTTATGTTAAAATTTTTAAATTATGTACATGAAAAGTCCAACCTTCACTGTTGTAGATACTCGACCGGTTAACATTAGCCAACTTTCCTAATTCTAGAAAGATTTACGCACAAAAAACGTGCAACCTGACAACAGAAAAAAAAGCAATTATCCCTCTCAGTTTTACGGAGGTGAGAGGCATATTAAAAAACTTGAAAGCGTTGTCAGCCCTCCGGAGTGGTGCAGACAGTGATGGCTATTAATTAGAAGGGTTGGATGAAGATATTTCATTATTTCTTCTCGTCGACACTTTTTTCTCTCAAGTCTGGATGAGTACTTTTGCGTTTTTGTTGTTTTTGGCGTGCAGTCAATTAAGTACAGATTTCTGAATTGTGCAAGAGAGAATTTTGCATTCTTCGGGTACATACCTATCAGCGATCTTTTTGAAGGTTGCAATAAATTTTGTATATTACTCTTGATCGTGTTTAATGAACTACATAATTTAATACCACATATCTGATTAAAGTTATAGACATGTATCATCTCTATAATTTTCTGTATATGTAATTGTGTACAATAAAACATATTCTATCTATTCTATCTCGTTATTCAAATACAATAGAAATTAAGACTTTCAGTATCTATCTATGTATTCGCGAAAGAAGTCGGTGAAGCGAATTGGCAACTTATCTGCAATAGATCTTCTTAAGGAAATATCACTCTTTGTTTGAAATTCCTGCATTAAAACGGAATGTTGAGATATATCAACATCAACATAAAAAGCTGAAAAGTACAGCTAGACTCACACGCGCAGTCTGACGGGAACATAATATCAAATATTAGTATAGTTATATTATAGTTACTATAATATATTTTTGATCTAAATAGTTGATGTATGTCTTCGTTGATCCACTTTTCGTAAATTCTTCTCCGTTTAAAAACTGTGATTACATCTTCCAGAATACAAGCTGTAGATTATTCAAATTATTATGAACAAACACGAACCACTTAGGTGATAAAAATAAAGATGAGCAATAATGAAGGCCGGTTACACAGGGCCACGCACTTATCGAACGATCTCATAATCAAACGCTGCAGTTTGTTAACAAGGTGCTAACTCCGGAATTTATGTAAACTGTTCTCCGGTAGACTTATCTGAGATTAAAATCTGGCTTTGCCACCAGTAGGCGCCGGCAATCACTCCTCGGGGAGCGTTGCGGGGCCTATCGTCACTTAACATATCTGCATATTCATTAAGAGATCAATCAAATTATTGTTAACGCTCCTCGTTGTTCGTGAGCATAAATCTGGATCAGTCTTGGTTTGTGGATCTCTGAGCCTCTAGGCCTTAATGATGACAGACTTATATACTTATATAAGCAGCGAGTGTATAATTCTGAACCAGGACATGCCAGAATCCTGGTTTTGTAACTCGAATTCACATTACAATTGATGCAACTGATTTTGAGATGGTAGGTATGCTAAAGTATTAATTTGGGTAAGTAAGAGGTACGTAAATAGAGCTATTCATAAAGAAACATTTTGTCATTCCGATTTCGTGCTTCGAAAAGCGTTGTAACGGCTAACCCTTAACTCGTCACGTTTCAAAACTCATTATGCGTTTCTTGTTCCATCTATGTAAAACGTGTTTTTATAGGCAATTGATTGATAGTGATAGTGAGAGTATACATATTTTTTAAAAACGGATTTTACAAAATCGTTTAAATTTTTTCCTTCAACGCGAGAAGGCAAATTCTCATTGATTCTGTTTGTGCTATCAACCTTTTAACAGTAAAAATTTAAGTGGCTCTATGACTTCGTTTCATTGTCGCAGTGCCTCAATAATTCACCTGACTTCCTGCCCACCCATGCGAGCTTACAAAAGATTTTTGTTTCACATACCATTCACAAAACTCGATCATTGATTGTTTTAAAGAGACTCCACGACGCCAACCTATCGGCGATCGTTGCGAATGGATTCCTCTTGCTTTGTTGGAACGTTTGTGACGGGACCTCTATCAATCAGGGTGTCGCGGACCCCCGGGGACCCGTTTCCGACCAGGTGTCCCTTTGGAATTTTGCGCCGGAGTGCGCTTTGAACCGAGGAAAAAATTTGACGAGCATTGTTCATTTCTGCGTACTGCGCATGCGTCGCAAGTACGGCAGGTAGGCGGGCCACGGATTTATGGGTTTAGTTTAAAATTTCGAGTTAGTCACCTAAAATTGTGATATATGCGTTCCAATATTTTAAGTCGCTATTAAAACGCCGACATTATTAAACCATATAAATACATAACAAACAATATCGATGCCACTGTTTACATAGTTTTCTATAATAAATATGAACAATATGACTCTGGTTCTAACTACCAGAGTCGCCAAAATCGTTGATTCCTAAATATCGGTCCCTAATCATTAGATAGCGAAGCTGTAAAAAACTACTCTATATATCATGTTAGCATCTCAAGAGGAACGTCTTGCTCTTTTGGACAAAATCCGTCCTGGTCAAGCACTGACGAAAGACACCGCTACCAAAACTAGCAATGCAAAAGTACTATTCGTTGGTTTCAAGCTTCTATAAAGAAATACGTAGTCCTTCTTGCACAATCAGTTGTTTCATCGAATTATTTTAATATCATTAAATATTCACTGGTTTGTAGTTACAACATAATTAATCGTAAACATCCAATTATCGTTTCTGGCATAAATTATTCTATCAATTCCATAATCAATGCCAATGATAAAGTAGGTACTTGTAAAATTATCTAATTAGGTAACAAAAACAAGTTTACTTAATCCTTTACCTATTACAGATTTACTGTCAACTGCATTACGAGCTAACATTAACATTTTTCACGATACTAACGCAACAAAGCCAATAATTTACGTTTAATTGTCTTTAAACTCACCTTGACCGATGGCTGGTCATGAAATACGACTTGCCATAAAAATCTCTGAATTACGACCGACGCCGAATGCTGACAATTGTCAAGCAATTGAAGATCACGTTAGAGATTTAAAATATCCAACTTCAAGGAAAAATCAACCTTCAAACTCAGAGAATAGGACTTCGAAATTCACGGACTACCGTGAAACAGTAAATCAATGACCAGTTTATTACCAGGTAAGTGTACACGTAATGTTTTTGTAGCGCGTGATCTATGAATGGCTTTTGGGAATAGAAAATTGGTTTGTACAAAATCGGGTTTGTGTCGGAGCTTTTAATTTTTTATAAGTTTACTTCATATTGCATTTGCTTATTTACAAGTATTACAAGAAACAAACCTGAATATATAATAAAACGTTCACGCCATAATAGGTATAATGAAGACCTGTATTATAGTTCAAGTAGACATAATAAAATAATAATAAATTTAAAAATACATATTGGAGTAATATGGATAGTTACGTCATATTATTTAGATGGTGGTTTATTTTATTAATAAAAATGCATGTGGAAATAAAATGCACGATTCTAACCGTCATCTCGTCATCGATCAGAACCGATTCTGACCATCTTGCATCTATGCAAGATAATTTTTATAATCTTTTTTTATGACTATAGACTTGTGACAACGACTATTTCAACAGCTTCGTTTTTAAAATAAACTTGTCAGAGTGGTTATACAGCATGCATTTCCATTATCACAAACGAATCGCTAAATTAAAAATGTAAGGGATTTCACAATCATACTCGATTGCTAAGCGAGAACTTATGTCAAATCTCTTATATTTTTACACTTGGTGATTTGAGTACGATTATCGAAATGCATCTTGTCAAGGTCAAAGAATTGCACCGGTACCTAAAGTAAAAATATTTGGGATTTGACATAAGCACTCGCTTAGCTATCGAGCGTAATTGTCAAATCCCGTACATTTTTCATTTAAAGATTCTATTGCAATTATCGAAATGCATCTTGTCAAAATGCATTTCGATATGCCATCAAAAATAGTATCTGACATCTCATGGTTCAAGACCATGCTGGCGATATTTTCTATTTATAAAATAAGTAAATATTTAAAAATAACGTACGCTTTTAACTTTCGGACGATCATTTGTAATAATCTTGCAATTTAGATAGACAGTCTACCTAGCACTTAAGCAACTCGTAAGAATTTATCAACTTTGAATAATAATCTAGAACAGAAAAAATCATTTCAGTTTTTAAAATAAATATATTATTTAGAAAATATTGTTAACACTTTTATAGAGCTTTAACATAATGATCTCGTCTTATGTCATATGATATTAAAGTTTCAAAACAGCGTAACCATTAAAACCCTGGAATTAATAATATCCAATAAACTGTCATTGTCAAACATTCGCGAACAATAGCAAGACAGGTGCTGCTTTAAAGTCCAGTATTAGTCTTACCCTACGGTTAGTTATATTCCTAAATCAAAGCTATGGACATATACCCAACAATAGCGTCTTTCGGTTTCTTTGTGACGGCTATTATCTTTATTTTTTCTATCTATAGCCACGTGGGACAGGTGGGGTGCGCACGCGCACAGCTGCTCGTACAAAAACGGCGGCTTGCGCAAGATTTTAATCTATTTTTTCCTTGAAATCGATGACAGTTCTCTAGGTATTTCGCACCACCTAACGGCGTCCCACTGGTTACACCTGGATGATTTTTTGTAAAACAATTCACACTTTGCTTTCGATGAAAATTTACTCTGAAATGAGTAATAGTTTACGATTAAGATAGTTTGCTCAAGTCCCACTTGATCGAGAGCAAAATTTAAATTGCGAATGAGTCGAAACTCAATTATTTTGAAAGAGATTTTGGAAACAAATCTATATATGTGCATCAACATATATAGACTCGATTTTTACAGTTACGTTTGAACAGAACTTTTATGGCAAAAGAAAGTAGGCATATATCATTTCACCCACAGCCACCAGGAAAATGTGCGTTTAAGGAAGAATCAAGAACAAGATTAACACATCAGCGTAATACGCCTATTCTCCGCACGCCAAAGAGTCGCATTTATAATAAACCGTCAAGCATTCCGATTGTGTCAAGTGTAGGGTAGATGTGCCAGTTGCGGCATTAGAATATACGCGACGAGAATTTGAGGCCGCGATTGCCTCGAGTCGCACAATGAGTACAACACACGATCCCACCACTAGAAAACGATTACCCTCTCGCCTCGCAAGATATTTCGCATGCCGCGTATCCAACATTCGCGTGTGGAATATTTGGCGTGTTTGATACTTTGACAATACAGTTAATTACTTCAAAAGGTTTTTGCTATTCTTATATAATTTCAATCAACTCAATTTAAGATTTCAATTTCGTTGTAAGTATGTTAACTAACTGTACACTAGTATATATAGATGAATGCAATCAAATAATCTTATAAATGAACAGGCCTTATGAACTGGAAAAATTTACTCTACTATACTATTGCAAAGTTTATATGAAAAAAATTATAAATCTAAAGGAACACAGATATTATAAATATAATATTTCGATTATGCAAATATACCAAAGTTCTTAATTTTGAGAATCTTGAAACCTCGTTGTATCAAGATCACTTTGTTGATCTTACGCGTATGAATTTATTCTAGATATTTGTTTGTAAACTTAAAATATTTTTTGAATCAGTATCTTCAGTATGTCTTAAACGATCAAATTCACCAAATTGCGTTTACATACCTATTTGTGAGGTGCGAATAAGTGGTTCCGTGGAAATATTTCAAATCAGAGCGGGCACTGCCGGCATAGAGGCAATAACGATTGACGTGACACGCATGCCACCCGTGTGTCGACTGCCTAATGTGATCCTGAAAGCCGACTGTTGGGCCTTTCTCCCTATTTATCGGGAATTTTAAGAAAAAAGGTTGTCTTATATACAACGGTATATACATACACAAAGGAGTTCGCATTAGGCGATATTGGCATGATATGTGGGAATTTTACAAAATAATAAAGAATCAAAATAGAGTACGTTAATTTGTTGTTTTTTTTTAAATCTAGATAGCTTTAGACGTAAAATTTGTTTTAAGCTAAAATCGATTTTTAAATACAACAAATCTATATTCAAAACTTTTCTGAAAGTGGATTAGAATAAAAGTAATATATTTTAAATATTAATCTAAGAGGAACATTTTCCATTGAATAACACTCAACTGGTCACTGCTTGAGGTCAATTATAATCGTTAAACAAAGAGAAAATAAAAGCAATTAGCGGACGTATAATGTTTAGAATCTCATTAGGGGCGAGCGTGCACGGCCACTATTCGACGAATGCAGCCGCTGATAGCCGAAAACGCGAAACCGAATGCCGAAAAGCCGAATGGTCCGCCCGCTCGGTGACATATTGGAATGTGACTCCATTTATCCCGCTTCCTATTGGAATCCGGAGTGACGCGGCAAATTGGAAATTGCGGTTCCATTTTTGGCGTTATTTATAGATAATGCCACTTGTAACACCGTCGACGAAAATGCAAGTAATGCGGGATAAAAATGGACTTTAAAATGAGAAATGATCATTGGAAAGCGATGTCAGTTAATGGTTTAATTTCATATTTTGTATTCAATCAGTAACGATATACGAGTTAAGTAGTATTTTTCTTTGAATAATTTAGTTTAAAATGTCTAGCTAAAACTATACTACCAAAATAGATACCATTCATAATTACAAGTTCAGACCTACCGGCAAATCTACAACTGGCAAACGTAATTGAATTTGTTCGGCTCGTCCGTCAAAACGAGTCCGTACGCATCACACGTCAAAGCACAGTCCGAGCCAACCCTCGCGTGCTGTATTAAATCACATTTTGACAAGCGTACCGTGAAAAATTAATCGAGTGTCGTCGAGTGAAGCGGCAAAAAAACATGATGGCATTTCCGTGGTCCCCGGAGCCAGAAAGGTCAGGGTAGCCAGTTGTGAAATGTCTCGCCCTCCGGCCAAACCCGGCGGCTACTCCACCGGGATTGGTTGCAACTAGACAGCGTACTAACACTAAAGTGAATTTGTCCTTAGTGCTATTATATTTTAATTGAACTAGCATGTCCCGTTGTTTTGTATAGTGGTCTAAGTTTTGTATATGATAATTTAATATGGACTATGATGATTCTAGAACTTCAGTAGAACAAGTATTGTATACATTTTTAAGTTTTGTATTCCGTAACGAGCCTTAAATTAACCGATGAGTAAGTTGGTTATAGCTAAATATCTAGTTATTGTCAAAATAATGTATATGGACAACGCATAAGTATTTGTATTTAAAGCAGGTAGATAGGACTACCTATAGGACTACCTATCTTATATACAATTATTCATACAGTATCATTAAGAGTTAATTATAATTGTTAATATTTTCCGTTCTAAGTCAGCCATTTTTTCAAAATATGTGTTTTTTGATGAGTTGTACTTTGTATACGTAATTTATGAACTATTATATTGTTAACCAGCTTGGTAAAGACCCAACGAATTGAAACTTGTTGTTAACTCCACTTATTTTTCTTGTAATTAGAAATATCTTAAAAGTCAATGACCTGTTATTACCTGAAAATAAGCAATAAGGGGACTGCATAGTTTCACGCCTTTTTTGATGAGACCCGATTCATATGAAGTAATGAATGATACCAAAACGTATACGTACATACGTTTTGCTAAAATTGCAATAACAACAACGGCTGCACAATCATCGGTACGATAAAGATAATTACGACAATAACTCACTGCGTCCACATCTTATAAACGGGATTCTATAATTAAGAGGGGGTTATATCCCCCATTAATACTTATCTCTCACGAAATAATGCAATTAATCTCGCGCAAACTGTTTTATGGGACCGTGTGAATAAACACTTGTTTTCGCCCTCGATGTGAAAAAACAAGAAAAATTTTTGGATGTATCTCCTCCATCTATCATGATTAATGTTTTGATGTATGTGCCGTATTAGGAGGTTATGCCACCACAGATATATGTATGCTTTTACAAAAAACGTACGTATATATCCAGAGTTACCCTCTGAATTTATTTCGATGTCAGATTAGCAGCTCTATCAAAAATTTTGTTACGTGTGCTTGATCTAATTATGAATAAGAAAAACGGAAGATAAAATAGATATCGATTTGATTGTACTGATCATACGTCGTATTAGATTTTAAAAGTTTTATATATTCTATTATTGTTTTCCAAACATATTAGCTCTTCTTGACATTGGCACAGTAAACCCTTAAAAACATGTTAATCTTTGCTACGACGATGACATCACAAACCTAGACACGACAGGTAGCATTCTCGGCAGTTTCTATGTGATATATATATCGAATATAAATGGAATTAGAGTATTCATGGGTTTTGTCCATTTTTGTTAAAGAATTAGCGCGTTCTCGTGCCGGGGAACTGTTAATAGTACAATTGTGTTCTATTAAAAATGAAATTAATTTTAAAACCAAGCAATGTATATATGTAATTACAAAAACGGGCTTCATTGTAAAATTTGTCCAATTTTAATTAATTAATAAGCTTATTCTTCTATCATAAAAATCCTTGAGTAATCCCAGCAATTTATACGTTAAAAATGAACATGAAAATCAAATGTCAATTAAAATTTACAATAATAGAAAATGATGTAACATGACACCTCCACTCCCACCGCATGTAATCGGATCATAAAACCACGCACAGCTTACATTCAAACCCTAGCCAATCAACTCGTTATCATGACCACCGTTCTTCTGCGAGAGCGCACTTATAACAATATCCGACGTTAATAAGCCCCAATCCTTTCATCTGCACGCAATATTGTCTGTTCTAATTGGCACTGCTTCGCAAAGAGATGCACACCGATCGGCCCCTAGCCACGGTCTGCGGCTATTGAATATTATATGTGGCCCCAGGTAGTGTAACGTGACCTGTTTGTACCAAGCTCCAGCATGCAATTACCTATTTCAAAACCACATTAATTATGAATATGAAACGTAAAAGTATAAACATTTATGGTACATACATAAATATACTATTCATTTGTTAAACAATAAAGATTAAATACCAAAGTCATAATGAATTTTTTTATTAATAACCAGTTCTAATTTAATGGTCAGTCTGTTGATTCTAAATTGATGTATTTACGTTGTTGACATATCAGTTTCGATAATGCTGGGTTTCAATAAACTATCTACGGATGCTTTTGCTTCCGAGGCGATAAATTTTGACATGACACATGAATAATATGTCAAAATTTCACGCCTCGTGAAATACCATCATATACCAAATACCATTTGTAGGTAGTTTATAATAAATTCAGCATAAGCTGTAAAAAGCACATTGAATTTTTTTTTAATAATTATTATTTTCCGCTTGTATTTGTTATAAAAAATACATATTGTCCAAAGAATTGTCAAGTTATTGTTGAGACAGCTAATGTTTACCATTAAAACATATAAATTAGTATTTACAAAATGATTAAATGATGTATTCGAATCAGTTATGTTATATACACTTCATATTGTTAATATGGATTTCAGATTGCAGTCGTTTTTATTTGGTACTTTTAATAAAAAAAATTATAGCTTAAACATGAAGTGGAATATAACATATAAAATCGATGCCTAATAAGTCTACAGGTAATTATGGGTTGTCTTAAAGAGATCTCTTATAGAGGTAAGTCCACCCTTGCTTAATATTTTTTACATAATCAAAAATCAATAAAGAATACTTATTTAGTATTATAAGTAATCGAATATTGGGCTGACACAAAAGATCAACATTGGTCGAAGTGTCCTATGGTGCCCAAAAGAAAATAAATAATAATAATCGAAATCGCTTTACAGAAATAAATAAAAGTTAATATTAAGTTTATTTTTTGTTAAGATTACTTATCATTATATCAACTTAAGCAGTCACACTACTTGCCCAGTGCTTTGTTTATTGCTGGGCAAGGCCTCTAAAAACTACATACAACGCATTACTTCATTCGTGCCTCTAAGCAGCCTTAATAGTATGCGTCCGTCATCTGGTCACCTCCTCCTGGGGCTTTTTAATAAGTAATAATAGGTGTGAGTGTGAGAATATAAGTAATTATATTCACACCTATTATCTAGCCCAAATTAAACATAATTAAGAGCGTGTGTTATAGATACTAGATAACGGAGAAATACAGATAGCATATCATTATTAAAAATATACTAAATAAACAAATCATCCATCACTCGTGAGCATACTCATCATACGAATATCTGTCCCTACCAGGATTAGAACCGGGGGCCTAGGGATAAGAAGACAAGAGTACTGACTACTTGAACAGACGGGCGTCATTAAGTGTTAGTTTTGTTTGTTATTTAATCACGCTTTAACAGATGAGGGCCACTGACTAAAAATACATTTTTCGTTAAATTTGTCACAAAAATACATTTTTCGTTAAATTTAATACAATTAAAAAAACAATACAAATGCATTTTTCTACTTTCGAAATTCTTCGTAATATATCATTCAAAAATTTATTGAAATGTCAACATTTTATTTTCACGTTTTTATATCGCCTCAGAATAGTTGTGGAAATTAACGTTTTCATAAACAACTTAATATTACTTATGTTAACGTACAGGGAATGCTGTATGGTTTAATGATTTTTCTTCGAGCAAAAAGAGGAGACTTTTAACCTATTTAAAGTTCTAAATTATGATCACATAACAATTTTGATAACATTTTTAAATTAAAGTACTCAGTGTCCCATTCGATTTCTAATTTGTTTTATTCTGAACTAAACAATACCGAACCGAATTCGCAGGCAGTACCTAGTTCATTCATAAAGTCTTTCAACCACAAAACAAACAAATAATCTCTGTCAATCATTGGACCCACATGCAAATATAGTAATCGTAATCAATAGGCAACATGTCCAATGATTATGGCGCTCTGATTATACTGGGGTGTGTTGATTATAGATAATTATAGTTGGGAAGGGAGGTAGGGTTGCTGATGAGCGATTTGGGTATTATTTGCGCTTTATTTGGGTATTTATTGCGCTCGAGTGACGACGCAGATATTATGCGATGTTATAATATCGTCCCGCAGGGGATTCACCCTCCGTGGACATCGGGCGGGGATGTTTGAGTTTTAGAATTGCCCAGGTAAGCTTGCATACTATAATACCATAAACATTGTTGTGTAAACGTTACCATAAATTAAATTATGGTCAATAAATTTATGGATTACAATTTTCTAAACGTTCATCAAACCTTTTTTACTTAAAACTATTTATATATTTATTAGAATAGAGGCAAATTACACAGTTTTTTAATATTAAATATATTTTATAATTACTGTAAAAATAATGAAACTATTGACATTTAAAATTATCTAATACTTAATCGATTGATACACACAAAACCGTTCACGCGAACAAATTATCAAAAGACTTCCGGGAGATAGATGCAATAACTACGGCGAACGAAAGCAGACTGACTCGGCTCATCGACCGTTCGATACCAAAAAAGTTACGTCTACTTCCATTCGAAATCATCTACCGCTTTCTTTTTTTAATGCAAGATGGCGTTGCTGTCATTGCAACTCGGTCCGATTCGCATCAACCATCCAAGTCCCAAAGGTATTTTTGTGATCGCCTACATTACAATACCTTTTTTTTAGTTTACGAGTGTTAACTGTACTAATTCAATTATAAGAAATAAGAAAGGAGGTCAAAACATATTTAAAAGTCTAAAAAGTTTTTACGTCAAACTTTTATTCTAGTAGTTTAATCATGTTCTTAATTTCAGTTGCAGAGTTAAGAGTTTTTCAAAACGTATTTACCATTCAAACGCCACCTTTGTGAACTTTTTCTTGTTTTAATTTCTTATGTTAATGTTTATGTGTACACAATAAATTATTAAATAAATAAACTTACTAAATGAGAGTTCATACAAACAAACTTAAATAAGGGGGCTAGTGAAATGTGTTCATCTCTAGAGATAGTCCTTTTATATAACGTATTTACGTTTCACATGAAAATATTTTTAGGTTAACAACCATATCTTTTGTTTTAATTCCAATATGATCTCTTTGAGTGACCATACCGGTGTAAAATTATTAGCTGTTCGATACACGAGAAAGATCGACATTTAATTAAGTACTCAGTCCAATTATTAGCAACAAAGGTATAATTCAACCATTACAGCTTCCTTTCAGAAACACTTTTTTTCAATTATAAAGTCCAGCTACAATGAAAAGATTGATTTAGCAATGCTAACATAAAAAATGCCGCGTTCATAACATTTTCGAATGTTGATTTATGTAAAGGGAAAACAGGACAACACATTTTTTCAGATTCAGACCAGTAAGGCCATAAATTATGGGCAACAGAGGGCAGTGTGACCCGAACCTCCAGTCGATTAACCATCGGCTCTTCCTTCAATTTCATATTTATAAACGGGATTACGTAAAAATGCCAGTATAATGGATCACCTACAGGACTTAGGCCAGTGTAGTCCAGGGGCTAGGATACAGTTCAGTCTACGCTGAGTAAATTTATTGCAATATTCTGACTGTTCATTGACCGCGCATACATAAACCCGAGAAGCAGTTACCGTTAACTGCAAAAATGCTCATCCTAAGTTTTAGCCTAATTAAATTTGTTTTTAATAAAAAGTAATCTTTATGTATCAGCGTATAGATAGATGCTTCCAAGTGTAGATTTAGACTTGTGAATAGACTAGACTTTTATATGACTTATGAAGCTAAAGCTGTTTTTTATTTGTGCTGTGCTTTATCTAACCTGTAACAATTAAAAGGAGACGGGAACAATAACATGTAAACTACGTAAGTTTTCACAGCACACACATAGGGAATAAGTAAATAAACTTTATAAATATAAAGATTTACTCCTGTTTACTTGAAAACCTGTTTACATACTAAATAAAAGGCTGTCTCCTAAAACATATCGGACACAAGAGGGGTGGGGAAGGCAAATTTAGGAGGAAAATTACGGGGGGGGATGCGGCAAGGGTCTGATCGCTAGGCTCATCCATCACGCGGCGCACGCATGTGAATCGGCCCGTTTTATCTCCAGATAGCCCGGATACCTATTTAAATACAACGCTCAGAGGTTTACATGACACGCCAGCTAATGGTTAGTGGCGATACAATTTTACGTATGTATAGTTTACATAGAGACTACTATAGACTGTCTTTGATAGCAGAATGACATAATAACTTGCTATAAGTATTATCGAGTCCATTACGAGCTTATTTTAAACGGAAAAACGTTTCTTGCAAAGCACGGAGATTCATTTTCTGTCTGTTTTTTATCAATATGGGTACCAATGCTAGCCGCGTTATATTTTCTCAATTACAAACATAATAGGAACAACGTGTAAAAATATATCAATATAAAAATATGTGTTAAGTAGGTAAGTGCAAGTAAGTGTCCGGACAGTCACACTTAAATTACTGAGATGCATAAATAATGAGTATAATGTAATCCATGAAGTTATTTTCTCTTACCGCCAACGCTGTCTTGTTGAAGAACTCATAATAGGTAGCTACACTATAACTTATTCACATTACTTGAGCATTTCAGAATTTAAGAGGCCATCTATCTATTTTATAGCTGACTTCATAACGAAATTGATGACTGGTGCAGCTCTACGCATAAATAATTATTATAATTCGCATAAATTTATAGATGTAACCTACGTGATGTTTAATAGAAAGATCCGTTATGATATGACAAATCAAGTCAATTGGAATAATGTTCAAACATTTAAATCGCTAATACAAAGTTATTTTGCGAAATGCAATTCTATTATTAATACATTATTTAGAATTTCAATGATAAACATAAAGACAACCGTATTAAAAATAATAATTTAAAATGAAAATTAGAGCTATTTTCTACAAACAATTTCTACAAAGCTTAGCATATATCTTTCTATTATAAAATAACACATGGGAAGTTTATTAAAAATTAACATAATTTTTTTTCAAATTTACATCAATTAAATTAGTATGCACACTGTACATAATTAATTATGAGTTTAACGTTAACTTGCACATAAACATGTTTATTGAACTTCCTTGTCCTTATTATTACAAAATACTCTGTCAGACAGGTTCATGTCTTGTTCACGTAAGAAAATTCCAAAAAGGTTTTTAAAATATAAATATTTTTACTTAAAATATATAACCGCCATCACCTCACGACAAATGCCGATTGCGTCAATCGAATCTAAATTACTTCGGCAGATATTTCTTTGCATCAATTTAATATTTCACTCAAAATAGACCTTAACTCTTTTATTTTAAGATACACATACTGAATTCACTTCAAGTGTATGTGGAACGTCGTGTCATGGTGTCGCATCCTCGATTGGTCGCGTTCATTTAGCTGTCACGCTATATCATGAGGTAGTAAAAAGCAAGAGATATAAAATATTGCATAACTAGATGTGCTAACAATTTCAAATAGTTTATTGTAAATTGACATTTTTATTAACAGTAGAATATTGATATATTTAAAAGTATAAAGTTATCTATATTTTAGCCTTACTAATAAAATTCTATATATTTAGTTTTCTTTAATAATTACCTTATCTTTCAAAACTTCAGATAATGCATAATAGCAGATATTATAATGTTCATAACCATATGCATACAAACGCCGTAAGTATACGTCAATCAATAATTGAGAAATTATATCCAAAATATTAATTGTAACTGACTTAATTAAAAATAACTGGAGAATGTATGAGTGTAAATAGGATTTGGCGCAAATGGACTACATAGATCCAATAGTAGATAATAGTAAATACCAACTGGAAGTACTTACTTAAATTCAGACTTAAAGTTCGATAGAAACCCTTTTTTATCTCATATATCAGTTACAAAAAATAAGGTTTGTTTTTTGAAACCCCTAATGAAATCGTTTTAATCAACTGGTTAAAACGATTTCGTCATAAATACCTTTTATTCGATACAATTGTACCGTTTGCATATTATTACGGTTCGAATTTTTATTTTGTTTGTGCTAGTAGCACATTTAATAGTATTTACTTGAATTTGATCACTTCTAGACCGGTCACACCTATGTATGTACAAAAGACTGCGTTCCTGGGAAAGCCATTTGACGTCAAGTGTGATCGACGAACGTATCGACGCGCATGGAAAACGAACGCTTGAGAATAATTTGTCTTAAAAAAATAAAGCAAGACTTATGAATGGCAAAACATTATATAATTACATTATTTAAAACAGACATTGATTTTATTTTCAAATACGATCACTTTTTTTAGAAGTAAGTTTAATATTAATAATTTTTGGATAGGAAATAAGAAGTTTTTTCTTTTGACCAAAGTTGAATTATTGTATTAATATAAAATAAACAAAAATAAATTATAAAAGTAAACAATTTAAATATAACATGGAGTCTATCTCAAACAAGGTATATAAAATATATATATAGTTTACTTGTCGCATCAAATCTCTTATGTTCAATATCACCTTGTTTATTCTTACGTTGGTAATTTATCTACATTTGAGTTACCGGGCATCGATGTATCATTGTCGATAGTTCTATAGCGGTAGACGTCATTTGTAAATGAATGATCGACACCGAATCGACACTTACCTATATTGCATGGTTACGCGAAGGCATAACGAATTCATAATGATTGGCTCTCTGTCTATGCTACACGTATGTATTCAATCTAATTTTCGATCAAATCAAGCTATTATCTATTTCTAGTGTTTACACTAGCAATACATTTAATATATTCAATGTTTTAATGCATCTGTTTGAAACTTTAAACAAGAAAATAATGTAAATAAATACTACTATAATATAATAGAGGACATGACATCAAATATTACAGATCTTTGTTGAAAGAACTCTTTTATATCCTCTATCCTCCTTTTATATAAATACAATATAAAAAGAGATATGAATCTTCAAAGTCCTTAAAAACTCCATACTTTATACTATATTTAGAAATTTTCTAACCAATTTGACGAGAGTAGTTAAAAAGCATAACATAGCAACTCAGCTATAACTTTCCTTTAATTATTAATGAAAGAATAAATGAAATCGATTCAGTATTAGAGGAGGGAACAGGGAACTGTAAAATATTGTTGTAGCATACTTGTCCCGTGTATTTTCGGTCGATTTTTATTCCTATCGCGCTATAAATTCTGTTGTTCATAGCACAACAGAAATATACTTTATAGATACATATTTTTCAATTCTCTTCCCCTTGCGATCTTGCTATAATAACGCTCTAGGTGAAACACTATTCAACTGTGTTTTATTTCTCTCACTTAGTTATATAAATATAGCACTGTAAAACAAAAAATATGTTTGTAATACTAATACGTAATGACAGGTAATTTGTAAATGTCATTACAAATACTAAAGGCTGAGAGTTTCTTGCGCCGCTTCTTCTCTGCAGCCTGCTAATTCAGCGTTGGTAGTGTTCATTGGGAATATGCAAATTAGGGTTAATTTTAATTTTAAAATAATTAATTTAATACACCATTTAATTTATAACTGGGACATTTTGCAAATACCTGGTTAATAACCGCATAAAGCTATCATTATTACTAGTGCTATACTTTTTATTATATCTGTTTATTTTAATGATACATATACCCTGTTATGACGATTTAAAAGAACTTAGTAAATGACTCTATATAAATAAAGATATTTTGACTTTGACAAATTCAATGTCGAATCAATAAAATAAACCATGATTGTTAGTGATTTAACTAGTGTTTATAATTACAAAAATGTTTAATTAATTTGCAAGCGAGTGTACTTCGTACTTCAATTTGTGTAGGATTTATTGCGCAACAAAGCTTCCTTGAAGACTACGGTTTATTCTCTTCTCTATCCGGATCTATTAATCTATTTTATGTTCTTAAATAACTTTTTAGTTTGTTACTTAAAACTTTAGCTCGTATAATTAAGAACGACAAATTGAAAATACTTTTTGTTTCAAAATATTAAAAGACTTGATACCTAACTACTGTTTTTTTTGCAAGCAACGCAGTTATCCCTAGAACTGACAATGAGCGGGTTCATTTATCAACAATGTCGCAGCTAAGAATACGTCTCTAAAAAAATTAAACAAAGATACGATGCACGATATAGCGGAAAGCATACTTATAATAATATATATAAATATAAAGTTTTATCAAAAATGTAATGTATACAGAGTGCTTGGTATATACCCTACCAAACCGAAACGTACCAATGTCATATAAATTTAAAATTAAATTGTAAAATTAATTATAGAAATTTCCATACATTTTATTTTACAGATCGACATATTAAGTATGTAGACATTTGAAACAATTTTTGAGTTTTTATATCACCATAGTAGTTATATGACTATATTAACATTAAACTTTGATAGGGTATGTACCAAATACATTGAATAAACAGTTTAATTTGATATTTATAGATATAATTATTTTAAGTATTTATTTCTACTGCACAGGTTAAAAACCTTACCTTTTTATTGTAAAACAATTTATAAAGTAAGGAAATAATAAACAAAATCAAATTTAATAAATTAGTACTATATGTGTATTACTATCCAAATTAAACTTTTCACACAAATCAACTATTTATTAATCTTAAAGTATATAGATAAAACATACGTACACATTTTATTTACTTATAAGTAGATATATATTTGGTAAAGTTGTTGAAAATTTAGAAAACGATGAAGCCTACGCGATTCGCTCGTCGCTCATAGCTATATCCCCAACTTTACGTTGAACCAATGACCCCGAGCCTCCTAACTGTACACTAATAGTTAAATCGTGCCTCTATTTGTGCTAACTAATGTGAGCTCCGTATTTTTTCTTTCGATTGTCCGTCGATGTATACACTTGTTAGTGGAACGTAACGGATACTTACTCATCATCTGTTGTCTCCAAGAATATTTATTTGTTATAAAAGATTTCACAGACTAGTCGGTATCGATTTAATAAATTTAAGTTATGATTTTTTTTTATCATTTAAATGTATTGCTATTATTTTAACATTACTTACAGGTACTTCTGCATTCAATCATAAATTATAATTTCGAACATAAATTTAATAGTACCTTGTAGACAAACCCCGTCTTATTATAAAACGTGGTTTAAAGTTAAACCTAGTTTAAACCTCATGTTGTCTCTATGTACCTTAAATGACAATATGAGATAGCCTTAGTTCTAAACCAACTTTAAAACACGTATTGTAATAAAGCGGACCACTCATAGATGTCTAAGTATATTTTTTGATTGATAACTTCGATTTTAATTCAAGTACCGAAAAATTACAATAATTTTAAATAGTACAACTTCCTAAATTGTATTATTTTTGCTTTTTTTTGTGTTAAGAAGTCGGTTCTTAGTTTTGTATAAAAACTTAGTGACAATGGGACCACTTGGGAGGCATACACTTTGAATCAATACAAGCATTTTCCAAATCCTTTCACTCGTCTTCGTGTAATCAGGGCTCATACATTGAATAAAATATTACGACGAATTGAGAATCTTCTCTTTTTTAAAATCTTTTGTTAAAAGTGTTTTATTAGTTGAATTGCATTTTTCTCTAAAGTGTTTCTATTACATTTAAAAATCAAGTGTCTGGATTGTAAAAATTAAGGCTTGATAGGTAAACTTACGCCGAAAGTTTGTTTTGGGACGAGATATAAATGATTATCGTCGTAGGTATTTAGGACCTACTAAACCTTATCTACTAGTTATTTTTATTAGTCATAATTTATAAAATACGAAGTGTCAAGCACGCTACCTAAACCTCTTAAATCAAAGACACTCGCTAAGTCATCTATATATTTATATCTATTTACTTTTAATTGATGATAATATTAAATAATAATCATAAAAAATTTAAAAATTGAACAACTAGTTTTATTCTTTTACTTTCAATTAATTGTAATCTTAAATTAAATGTAATCTACAACAATATGATGTAATCACATATTTATAAGTGCTACCTATTATTTACATTACAATGAAATTGCTAAACTTAAACAAAAAATTTGCTCCAATCAATCTAAAAATCTTATAAAACAATCACATCTCATAATTTGTTTACCAAAATAGATAATTGAATGCGGGGTTTATTTATAAGCTATCGGACAAGCGTACGACGAGGCAACCGCCCTTGAACTGAGCGCGGCGGGCGGGCGGCGGAGGGCGGGCCTGGGCCGGCCAATCAGGCCCCTGCGCATTTTTCAGCCCCCGCCCGAACCGCCGGACGCTGCCCAAAAACAAAAGGATCAAAGTCGACGAAACCTATCTCTTTCTTTGTACCGGCAAGCGGGCATCGATGAGAGGACGGAGATACTGTGACGCGCGGGCGCGAATCGATAAGCTCTCCGCTCCCTCTCCCTCCCGCTGTGTCCCCCCGCTCCGCCGGCCATTTGCACGGATGTTTACTATTATTATTTTATTGAACGGACGCTCTAAGCGGTATAAGAATATTTACAAATCAGAATCGGGACAACGGTAACGAGGATGCTTATTAAATTTTATACTTGCGTTACTTTTCATCTCACCTTTCAGTATGAAATTGGCTACAATTTGATACAAACGTAGCCATCCATTTCTCGTTTTCGTTTAAATTGAAATTGTTGTTACAAGTCATTTCATTTAGGTAGGAACTTATAAATATTTGTATTAATAAATAAAACACTCTCGTAGAATACTCATTAACAAAAATAGACAACATGATATAAAGTATGATTGGTACCTAAATAATTTTTTCAAAAGTAGATAATATTACAATTTGGTTAAACTAGGCCAACCTTTGTTAGGTATCGATATTAAAATTTCAATTAGCATTTTATTGCCTTGAAAGTACCAAATTTACCCACGATGCAAAAAATGCAATATGCAATGTAAAAAAATCATATATATTTTTTAATTATTTTAACTCTATATGTGGGGTTCTTTTATATATTACTAATTTATGAACTTTTTGCATTATACCTTTGTACTGCGGGTTGCTAATTCTGATTATTTTTTATATATTTTGTTAAGAATAAGGTGACTTAGTTCGACAACTTATGTCAACATACTGACAATACATTTTAGTAAAGCAGCCTTAAATATATAAAATGATTTTAAAAGGGGGAATTAAAAAAATATAATTAAATAGGTACCTACATACACTATTATTAGGTATTCAAAAGTTTTAAACAAAAGTAAAATCCGACTTCAAAACAATAAAAAGATAAAAAAAAAAAATTAATAAGGTATCCTATTAATTTTTTTTGGAGTTGCACTCTAGTTATCTTGAAACAACTTAGGCAATTTTAAATTGGATAACTTATTAAATTTACTTTTTTAGTGTTTTGAAGTCGATATTTAGTTTTGATTTTGAATTTTGATCTGGATCAATAAACAAAATGTCATCAATAAAAAATTAGTACTAAATCAAATTCCAAATGAGGTAACTCATTCCAATTTTAAAAAATTTTAAAAAGTGAGCGAGTAAATTAATAAGGAATATAAACGTGACTTCCAATTATGAATAAAAACAAAACACAGGGAAGTAATAATCTTATTATGAACATATAGTAATGCAGTTTCTTGTTTTGGATGACGTTATCTAATTATGCGTATTAAGTATAACGCTGTCAACGATAATTAAGATCAATGTGAGTTTGATTCGTTTTGGCCTATGCATTCCACTTCCGCTTAGGAATAGGTTGTTTAAAAGCTAGGTAAGAACATCGGAAAACGCAACACTGTCTGCTGTTTCTCGCGGCTCGCTTTATTAGCGCTCCTATAGAAAATCTGTAAGTGAAAATTATAAAATCACGGAACGGCTAATATTTCCAATTTTAATAATATTAGGCAACATACTGCATAAGAAGATAATAAATGAGATGTTTTAAAATACTCGCATTCGCACAAACAAGTTACACGAATCTAAACTCCTAATCAGTTTGAAAGAATTCTATTAACGATCTAAACAATACTTAAATATTTGTTCCCTAACTTTTGAGGACAGGAGTATTGAGTGAACATAAAAAAAGGTTACAATGGATCGATAACCTTGTAAGTTTGGACGTAAGGAGAAGTACCTCCATATTACCTAATATTCGTAATTATTCATTGCTTTTCATATTATCTCCACAAGCCCAAACCCCAGTTAATAAAAAAGGTAACTTTATACCTTTGTAGGTACTTACAACAGCTATGAAATGCAATATTTTGACCTTATTTCAATGCGCATTATAAAACAAGCCGATTATAACAAGTCAAAGGTGTATGGATCGTCTAATTGTCTACTAACTTAAGATTCCTTAAAGTCACTATTCCTTAATACCGAATTGGTTTTAAAGAGGTGCAAATAACTTAAATTTAAATTAGACCGTGTACAACGGAATAGGGGCCAATATAAAATTAAAGTTAGGTAAAGATCGATAGCCAGTCTTTCAA
The DNA here is from genome assembly GCA_943193645.1 of Acentria ephemerella. Taxonomy (NCBI): domain Eukaryota; kingdom Metazoa; phylum Arthropoda; class Insecta; order Lepidoptera; family Crambidae; genus Acentria; species Acentria ephemerella. Next base: position 3,881,784 of record OW971875.1, on the reverse strand, counting down.
TGTAGCTGCCTAAGTCATAGAGTGATAAAGTATTAAAGAATATATTACAATCCAGTTTTCCCATGGGTAGCCAAACACGGTTCATACAGGCTCGCGTTGTACTCAGTCTGTGACGTAAGCATACAGTACATACCTTAGTATAAAAGCATTCAAGCGTGTCGATACATTACGATCTCACCTACGTTTGGCCGAGAATTGCACACGTCACAAGAAATTTCTAAAATAACACAATAGGGGCGCTGCTGTCGTTTTAAAAGGATATGAATGCTGGTGACAAACATGATATAGACGGTTCAATTTGATTTTAACTAGACTAGGGATACGATTATGTATTTATGCAGACCAGCACTTATACAAAATTAAAATTAATGTTGTCATTTGAATGACATCTGGTATTAAAATTATCATAGATACTTAAAAACAGTAACATCTATGTTCTGGTAATCTAAACGATGTCGAAGAACAGAAGCTAAAAGCCTACTTTGGTCTCAAGTTAGGTGAGTGGAAATACCTTTATATATATTATATGTGGTAGTCATATATTATTTATTCACCTAATAGTATCATATAATTTATAGTGTAATTTTATAGCACTTAACACCTTTTTCCTGTCTAAGATATTCTCTAGCTACTCTTATTGACGATTTCAAAACCAGTACTAAAACATATAAATAATATAGTAGTGGTGATTCTACTAGTATAGGTAAAACAAGCGTCAATTAAGCGTCAGGTTTTGACATATTTTCCACGTGATAAATAATAAGTTCAACTCTACATGTTGTTCTATTTCATTATTTTGAGCTTTTGTAAGAAAAAAAAGAAACAAACCAGAACTCAGAATAATCAGAAAGAGCAAAATCCCAGAAAGAATGTATTGTCTAATGACTGACGATAAATAAATCTACGCCTCATGGACATCCATTAAATTCTTAAATTGCCTTTAAGTATATAGCCAATTCTAGTACTACTTTGTACTATTAATAGTTTGAATTTATTCTATTATTTGCTTGTACTACATGAGATTTTAAAAACTGAAAAAACTAAAACTGAAAATATTAGTAAAACGCCATCTATAATTCTACAACATAAACTTCGACACATGAAAGCACAATTCGAACAACGCCATCTAGTGCAATAATTTATAACTAATATAAACGTTGCTCTCAATTTCTAACTGGATGCTTATTCCATTTCATTGTACCTGACTGTATCTACAATGTCTAGATGGCGTTAGTATCTAACAAGTTATTACACAAGTAATTAAAAATAATTTAAGTAGCATTTTGGAATATTTTAATATATTATCTACATTAAATTATTATATTCAAATATAATTTCATATTATATTATTATTATAATAATTAGGCGGTTTATTGCGTAGTAGATAGACTGCTTTACCGACATTTTGATTTCCGGTTGGCGCTAGCCAACATGCACGCGAAAATACATGAATGTAGCTAACTTCACTTTATAAATGTTCGATTTCTTCACCTACGTCAGAGCTTGTGATTTTTAGGGATTACGCTTTTCGGTAAATATTATTTTATTCATTGAATACATTATTATTTTGTTAAATATGTTTGTAATACTAAGTCAAAATGTACAAACGAATCATTAATTAGTGTTGTAACAACAAAACTGTTACAATTTGGCGCGTACAAATCTGTCAACATAGTGTTCACTCTACACGCAGTGGCATAGATGCCTCAGAATTTGCACGTGTAATTACAATACAATTGTTATTTCCATTTGCAGAAATGGCTTTGAGCATTACATTACCTCTGAGTGGATTGGAGCCAAATAATTTCGAATCGTACAACTCATTCGGGCATATCATAGAAATAGCGGACCTAAATAAGTCGCAGACAAGCCCATGTCCGTCAGTGTCCAGTGAATCTAGCGGTATCGGCTCGCTGGGATCGCTCAAGTCAGAATCGGTCAACAGTGACTCCCTACCGTCCAGTCCTCAGACAACTGAAAAGGTATGGTGAAGATTATCGTACTATTTTGTTTTCGTTCGTCCTGGCCTTGACCTCTCTATTTTCATAATATTCCATAATGGCGAACACTTCCATTACGCTATCAATAACATGCATTATCTTTCGATGATAATATAACTGCATGTCATAGGTTCTTTTATTTTTGTCATAAGTTTTAATTATCTAAGTAATACCTATGCCTACTATGAAATGTATTGTTACCTATATGCGACAAATATTATATTTTGTTCAAGTAATTATTACCATTGGTGGTTTACAGAAAATATTTGAACCTGTAATCCAGCCACAGCCTCTCCCCAAGGAAAAAGTTAAAGATCTCAAAGTCATATATGAGGGGCGTGATATCCTCAACTTGATGTCCAATCTTAAAGATGATAAATGGAGCTACCGTGCCACATTGCTGCCACCAAACAACCCAACACTATTCTTTGCTAATCGATCCCAATACCATCGTCTTGGACCATACGGGACACGCACACAGTATGTAACAGACTCCTGTCGCACTTGCGGCTTCTCTTGGGTTGTAGCTGCCACTGATTAATCATTCAAGTGGCAATAAAAACACTGAACAAATGAGTTGAGTGGGTATATCTGGGGAACACCAGGGTGTATATCAACTGTCTTTTGTCAGTCTGGTCCTTTCATACAATTTTTTGAACCCTATGAATGTGGTTCATATTTTTTTATATTTGTTTTGTTGATTTATAATGAATATTTTCTATGGTTTTGCAAGCAAAACTTTTAAGTTTGATATTAATCAATTTACAGTTTGTTAAAACTATTACATTTATAATTAAAATATTTTGTAGTTCCTTTTGAACTGAAGACAAAAGCAAGGACAAGACAAGATACAAAATCCAATATTTTATGCACCCTTCTGTGACCTATGACTACAGATGACTGTGGAATATTGCATGTGGTTATCGTCTGGGGCATTCGTAGAGTTACAATTTTAAAGTGACTTAATACTGTGATCTTAATTTAATCAAAGCAATTTTTGACAAATTCTGTGAATGTTCAACACGACAATACATGACTTTTGTTTTGGTTTTTAACTTTTTGAAATATGTGATAAAAATTTAAACTTGTTAGTTAGCTAATTAGTAATAATTGCAATGCCATACAAAAAAATACAGATTTATTCCAAACTAGCATTTCTGTAGGGTCTATCTAAAATTAGGAATAATAACAATATATTGGAACAATTAGTAGTACCTCCAATTATAATTACAAATAACTAAAACAGATTACATACAAATATGAATTAATTAACTACCCTTAGTTCCTCTTAGAAATGTTAATATTTTATCCAAAGAATCTTAATTGTTTAATATGCATAATAATATTATATTACTTATAAATTGTTGAATTACACAATTTATATTGATTAGTATAAATACAATAGTTGAAACAAAACTTCAACTAATGAATATAGTGTCCAATAACTGTGAATGTAATATTAAAATTATGGACATTATTTATATCTTAAATGTTTAAATTCTTCCCACCATTACCTACATGTAATAGTTATTAATTAAATGTTGCTTTATAATATTCATTAGTTTCTAGAGATAAATAATAAGGATATATTCCACAGTCATTTATAACTAAGAACATCATTGTTTAAACCAAAAGGCTGCTTCTTGGATGTTATTGAAAGTTACTTCGGCACGAATTTAAAGCCAAGCTGTAGGTTAATTGTAAGGTCTAATTATTGAAGGATTTACCGTCCGAACATTACATAATAACATATAAACTAGAGGATACCAATCTGACAATGCCCAATATGAACTTCCTGTGGATTAGGTGAGAAAGCTTGAACAACTCGTTTAATTATTGAATGAGCCCATGTATACATAGTCAAAGTGGGTTATCAGTGCATATCATCACAAATTATTCAGTGATTAGATATTCTAAGGTATTAGTAGTGGTTACAGACTGTTTTAAAACATTTGAGTCATTCATGTGTCCAGATGCTGGGCTTCTAGTGAAATTATATTAAGTGTCGTTGACAGACTGGCAATATCTCTATCTATGTGCATATATAAAATGTAATATTTGTGGTCTCTTAAATTAGTCAAGATATTTAATAGTATGAGTCTCTTTGATTGATTATGTATAAGTAATGTATAACTTACTAACTATAAATATTAATAATATTGATACTGTCCTTTTGTGCAACTTTAGTTCTGCTATGTTGTGATCAGCTTTAATTCAGAACTGGGGTATTTGTACACAATAATGTTGACATATTTTCCACAAAGTTATTTTTATAAAAATGTTGATATGAGACAATACAGTGTGTAGAATTCAAAATTAATTTACACAGAATTATCTAAAAGATTTGGCAAATATTTTGGAAGGGACCAAGATCCACAAAATGATTATTATATTATTTTCTTTATTTTTACATAGTAGCAAAATTTACATTCAAATCAATTTTTATTATGATTGAAATTGAATGCATTATTTTATCTTGATTCAACACCAACACTTAACTCTGTTTTGTCTGTAATCAATTTACTGGGCTATGAACATATAACATATAAATTAAGTATGATAGAATTAAATACAAATCTATTTATGTATTTATTATGATTCAGTGGGTCATGACTGAACATATAGCATGGATCTCAGAATGCAGCTAATAATGAAACAATATAATTACCCTTTCGAAGGCGCCACTAATGTTTTACAAATAATTTACTTAATTTAGATGAGCCCTTTGTTGCCTAGTGTGCTATATCCTCAGTCACACATACTCACAAAATGGTTGTTATTGGTTATTTTTTAAATCAAATGTTGCATTCATTATTTTTAGTTATTAATATGACAAACATCAATCGAATGTAGTTCAAAGGAAAGTATTCGGAGATACGCACAGGTTTATAGGCTAGGTGTTGTGAATGTCTCCCTAAGCTAGCGTCATCCGTTGGCTGAGGGCACCTGGCAAGGCGCGCCCGCCGCGCGGCCTCCGAGGCCCAGGTGCGATGCAATATTTGCATTCCAGATACGTGTTTAAGTTAGCAGCCAAGGGTAGTAGTTGTTAATAATTATTTAATCCACATTGCCAAATATTTTGGTTGTTGTGCTATTTATTTAACAAAATCGTCTAAAAATATATCAATTAGTACCTTCCATTTATAAGTGTCTTCAAGTGATTTTACAATGTTTTAATCATTTGGATTTTATGCATTTTTATTTTATTTAGTCAAATCATATACTTACATGATATTATACTAATATTACCTATTTGTTATATTCTATCTATTGTTCATTTGTATTAAAAATATTTTTTCTCATGAACTGTAGTCAAATGACAGTATTTTTGTAATGGAAAATTGTATAAGGAAAGGTTTTTGGTACGGCGGCGTGTGCGAACGCCAGTCGCCACCGACCACCCATCAGAGTCCCAGGGCTCCGGTGTGGCTGGCCGGTCGGTAACGGCAGAGCCACCACTCCTGCTAGCGCGTATTATGTATATCTGATAAGCATTATGTAGGTTTAGCAAAATAGATTAACTCTGAAATGAACTCCAAGTACCAAAACTTATTGGTTCAATGTTGTTCTTGTATTATGGTGATATAGTGCGTCGCATGCGACGCAAAGCTCAATATTTTAGTAACCCTTAAGAAAATTAATACCTCTTTTGAAAAGAATATAATATATATATATGATATAGTATATCCAATCGAAAATCACATATTATGTATTTCCCTGTTTATTTTGATGTGATATCATAAATGACTGATCTGAATTTAGTTTTAAGTTGGTTATTGATACGCAGTGCTATTTCGAGAGTGTAATTAAGGTTTTAATATTGAAAGTGCCAATGCTCGTAATTTAATATCTTTGACTGTTCCTTTATCGTAGCTGATCGGAAAGGCCCCGCCGGGCACCACAGTAGACTACTTCAGTGTACACTGTCGTCATTCTATATAACATAAGTTTCCATTTTGTTACTTGTAAAAGCTCTTAAAATGCACAATCTCAGTAATGCTTGCAATATTATATATTTAATTCCTCACTTCTAATTTAATCCAACTTAATGTTAAGAGTACAATATGGAATGATGTTATATCATACTAGTATCAAAATTAGCCGAAGACGTTAATATTATTATTAGTTAGGTAAAATTTTAACATAGCTTCGTATAATTGAGATGTTTTAGTAATTAGTAGTGTATAATGACGGCGCATTGGCCAGCGGACTGCAGATGTCTCGTGTCGTGAGTGTAGTAATGTTTGTGGCAATAATACTCGATGTAAGCTCCCTGCCAAGACTACAGGGTCGCCGCGCCGGCGCCACAACTGAAGTTATTTGTTGTAATTATAATAATAGACGTAGGTATTTTATCGTACTTAATAATTATTCTTGCGATGCCTTAATTCTGGTTGTCAATTAGACATGTCTCTTACTAGAATGTTATCATTGTTTTAATTTATTTTAGTTTCGCTGTTCCGGCTTCCTCCGTGAACTTCCAGTCCAGGCTGTTCTTTTTAAATGATTTTGAGGTCAATTTATTTTTACCTAAGTGTTCTTATTAAATGTTACCAAAATGTTTTTAATAAAATATTTTTATATGTAAATTATTGTTTCATTTCTTAATTATTCAACTTTATTCAAGTAAGAACTAATCATAGATATGTATTTTTGAAAACTTTGTCAATTAACTACTTTTTTACTTGTATGTAGGCATTGTCCCTATTATATACTATTTAACATTAAAACCTCCCACGCACTTTCGAGATATCGGTGACTAATCATGGAATTCATAATAAATCCGCGTATTTTGGAAAAGTTACCGCTTTTGAAAGCAAAATATAAAAATAAAGCTTAAAAACTACTAAAAATACATATTTATTTCGACTACAGAAGGGTTTTCAGAATCAGTAATTATTACCACAGGATAGGATAACATCACGATTGTGTCTGACGCTTGCTGGTGGTCAAAATAGATAGTAAACAATCTCAAATTCGCCCACTTATCAAAATCAAAAATAGATCATTTTGTTTTGCAGTAAGTGCTTGCTCGACGCCTGCAAAATTTTAGTCACGTTTGTCGACGAGTTTCTTTTGGGCACAGTGCCCAATCACTCACTAAACATTATTTTTTGAAACTCATCGTATCGCAACTATTAATTCGTTATTAATTAGCAATGACGACATACCTACCTGCGAAAGGTAGGTAAATTATCATTAACCGAATTAAAAAGGAGGTTATCTATTCAACATTTTTTGGACATGAACATGCTAGCCATAGAACTGTCCAGCTGTGGACGTACGTACGACCATACAATAGGTTGATGATGATGAAATTTCTTCTGGATCTGATGAGGGTAGAAGACGGAGAACAGAAGTATATATAATAAAAAACAATATTTCTAACAAAAAGAGTATTTCAAGCATAGACAGACGAGTGTACAATTCTCAGTGTCCCATCTAACTTTAGCCTTAGAAACCTTGCAACTCAAAATTGTAAAAAATATTTTTTATTTAAAACCGACCTTGAAAAACTAGAAAGGAAAAAGCAACTTAATTTAAATAGGTACTTATCTAATTTAAAAGTATTTTTGCTTTTGGTGCTACAAAATTATTTTAAAATTTTTGCCTTTAGCGTTAGTCGAAGTCGGTCGTTAGTGAAGTCGGTATTTAGTTTTCTTTGCAACTTTTACCATCATTAGGCAATCGAATTGCACTTTGAGGTGATCTGGTCGGCTGAACAGGTCACTGTATGTACCGTCCTGGCTGGACTATCATCACATATTTTAATTCTGACTGCATTAAAATGTACCAAAATATGTTACTAAAGCACCTTAATATCTCGAACACTATAGCCTCTTGCGACAAACTACTGTTTCCTTCCAGAATTTGTCGCTAATGAAATGAAAAGTTTTTAGTTAATAGAACAAAGTATGATATACCATAGATAGTCTAAAAGCTAAAAGTATAGAAATAAAGTACAGTATTTTCTATTTCGTGACCTTAAGTTATGTAAAGGAGTGTTAAATACATTGTACAATGAAATTGTATGAATACCTACATGTTCCGAAACGAATTAATTGACTTCTTCACGGCCGCAAACAGCCACGACAAAGTGAAAAGGGGGATGTGGGTACATCTAGGAAAATTCCCACTCGCCACCGGAAGGGGCAAATCTGTAGGTGGTGAAGGAGAATAACAGGTAGGTAGTACTTGTAGGTATGTGTGATAAAATAAGAAGGTAAGTGATATTGTTATAGTGCATATAAAATCTAAGTCTAAGTCTGCTGCCATAACAATAATATTAACAGCATTGTGTGTCCCGGCAGTTGGAGATCAGATGTGATTGGCCTTATCTTCACTTATCATCAAGGGAAATCAAGGCCAAACTACCCCGCTACACCGTTAAGATTAAACATGCAACATTATTGCGGAGCATTAAATTGTTTGGCGAGTACGCAATATTAAATATTTTTTTAATATATGTATGACTAGAAAATTAAAATTATCATAAATGCGAGGTAATAACGGTTAACACAGTCTGAAAACACTGTTTAGTATGGTCACGATTATGAGCAGTAAAATGTATTGACAGCTCGTGACTCTTATTGTAATAACATTACAGACGCGACGTTAAAATGTGTTAAAAGAGGAATAGGTATATCATTTTTTGTTACTTGTGAGTCAATTATACCTAAAAAACAATACATTACACAGATAATACTGAGATTATACGTGTAGGGAAATTACCTACAGACTTTTTTTTGCTTCTCTGCAAGTTCAATGTTTTTGTTTTTTACCGTAAAATTATAAATTTGTTTATCTTATCAATCATTCTGAACAACTCTCATTACATAACTAACAAAATGTGTTGCAATTGCTGTAATATTATTGTATTGAAAACAGCGCCATCTATCATTTAATACGCGAACGAGCAAACACTAGCCGTGTCAGAAACAGCTCCGTAGATTCAAGCGCCATCTAGTGCGCTGTACTACTTTATTGTTTACGGTTAGTTCACTAGATGGCTTTAGTCGTACTGAATCTTGATATTACGCCATAAGAGTTTATGTACTTACTCTTAGGCTACGTTATGCGCCACCATCTACGAGCTACGACCTAACAGACACTACGACTGCACTTCGCTCTACACACCGTAACCCAAAGTTCTCTGTGTAACCTTGATATTGGCAGCCATAACAACACTACGGTAATTCTAAACCTATGCATGCGATAATATTAATAGTATCGCGGAAAAGATTTTACTTATTTTATGAAATAAAATTTTATCGCAGAGAATGTGATTTTAATTTCAGGAAAAATTTAGAATATTTGTCAACGAATTCATAAATGAACCATTTTGAATTTATGTTTAAACCATGGTTAATCAGGGTACCTAGTTTTCGTAAAATTTAATTATAAATATATAATGGTAAAAATTAGTTTTTTCTACATTCTGCTGTTGTATCATAAATATTATAATAGACGTACCTACTGACTGAAATGTTTACCCTCAGAATTGTAAAAAAATAGTTTACCAAACAGGCAAAATTAATTCAATTCACGAATTATTGTAAATTTTTAATTTAGAGCCTTAGTTTCTAAACTCAAAGATTTATGAGCGAGATTTACAGCATATATGCGTCGTACTGCTGACACTGGCCCTGCTACAGGGGAGGAAGTAGTATGGGCCATCCCAATGTGGCTCGGTGGATGGAAGCGGTTGCCATAACAATCGGGACTGACTACTAAACGTGCTTTGTGAAGCACAGAAGAACTCGAGATATAAAATTAAAATTCATTTACCCATCCAAGGACTAACCATGGGGAATTTGCTTTGTTGACTACGCTAACGAGCTCCTAATACATATATGTACAACATATTTTGACATTTGTTTTTTATAAAGTTTGAAGGTGTTGGAAAGTCGACCAACAATTGCAAATCGATGAACATACATACAAAAACACCTGTTGTTTGTTAGCAGTTATAAATTATCTTGATATTCGAGGAAATATAATTATTTACAAGACAGTTAGTTACATAGCGTGTGGCTATTTATTTGCACCGGCTGTTACATACATAATTAAAGCTTAAATTATAAAATTATTATCGTTATAACTTTATAATTCAATTTGATAACAAATATTTTAACAACGAAAAGCAATTTACCGTTACGTGTACCATTATATCGATTATTAAATATAGCTAGTCTAGAGAACTACATTTTCAGCTACTACATTGTTCACAATCATAATGGAATATAGTCTGAATTGTTTTTTACTCAGCGCAATAACCGCCGGAATAATGTTTTTGTTTGGTATATCCACTTTTGTGTCGGTATAATGGGTGTATTCATTCAGAACGGCAACTGAAAACTGTCGCCTTTATCAGGCTCACAATGGACGGGAATCAAAGAAATTACGAATTCCGAGACCGACGTTTCTGTATAAAAATAAAGACGCGATTCTTGTCCTATTGTTTGATATCGGAGGTGTATTGTTAGGTTTCAAATAATTTGATACATTGTCGTTTGTCAAGCGTTGAGCTATTAGCACTCAATTTATACGACACTAACGAAGACTGCGCATATATATTTTTAGGTATACAGGTTGTCATAAAATAAAGGCAAATAAGATCACACGACTCTCCTGAAACGCTTGTATCTCATTTGTCCAAGACTAATGAGATACACGCGTTTCAGGAGAGTCGTATGATCCACACATTACCATTACTACGCTTTTACTGTGCAATAAAGATGCGGTTCGTATTATTTTAACCCATTAACCGATTCGAATAATTTTATTTTAAGTTGTTTCCGTCGTTTTAATTCAGGGGTATTATAAAAAAAATCTTTAAATTAGTTTTTAATGAAAAGCACAGTAAATTCCTCCGTATCGCCTGATAGAAATAAGAAGGATTCCATATGTAAAGATAGGAGGCAAATCTTCGTTTCAGCTACACACTAACTCAAGGCTTCGACGATGAGCTACGACGACTTACTCTATTGTTATTTGGATGTAATGTTTGACTTATTTTGAGTGTGTCGCGCTTTTAAAGTTCAAGTGGACAATACCACTGTAGTATTTGTAAATTTAAATTAATGATAAATTAGTACCTACCTGCTTCATAAAGACTACTTATTACTTATTAACGAAGTTGAAATGAAATGAAATTTATTTTAAACAGCTTACTTAAGACCAGTTATATACTATACATATGCATTTTGGAAAGGAATGAAGGTAAGAATTTACCTAATGGCATTGCAAAGGTATATTAATAATATTTTATGCTCCCGCAGTTAAGTACAAGAAAATCTTTATTATACACATTAAAGGGAATATTAAATAGGAATTATCTTTTAATGTCATCAATCTCTTATCATCAAACCATTCATATCAATTCTAGTAGCGTAAGAACCTTTACAATAAGATGATACCTTCAACAACTTTGGCAGCCATATAATTACAATCCTGCCTTATAGGAAGTACCTGCTGTAACTAGTTGTGCCTTTTGAATCGGAACTGAATTAAAGTTAGCGTCATTAACCGCAGTATGCATAGAACTTATACGGGACATAGTAGGCAAAACGGTTGAATAGGAAGAAATTGGAGGCGGCGAGGGCGGGCGACTCCTGGGGGCTTCCTTTCATCCGCCATTGACATTCACGAGTAACACTGTCACAATATACTGCACTGTAGGGCTGATACATTCAAGATTTTTTTTATTTACTATATGTTTAAATAAATAAAAATATGAAAAAAAAAACAGTCCAAACTGATAATTCAACAATCTCGGCAATATTGATGTCAATATTGACTTTACAGCTAGTATATTGTACAGTGTACAATTAAAAAAATCTGTTTCAAAACTGTGTAATACTGCTGTATTTTGACAGTATGTCTCACTGTATGTCAAATCTATACAATGTAAGTGCGTCGATTAGCCAAAAGGAAGTAAAAATTGTACTTACAGAATTGAAAACCAAAATCTGCAATTTAGTGTCAACGACAGCGTATCTTGCGTAACATTTTATTGTTGACATCGCGACCGCGGTTACTTCGCTCTTGATAGTGGAAACTTATGTAGTAAACAGTATGTACGGTTAAGTTTCAAGTTGACAGTTGGACTTATCGTGGTTGGTGGATAGTTGTGGGTAGGTAATTTATAACATTGATTGTTAGATATAAGAAATAAATAGAAAACAATTCATGAAGATAGAATTATTTCTATCTTCATGCATTGTTTTATATTCCATTGGACAGCGAATTAATAATTTATTAATAATGAATACATGTTTAACTAATTTGGGAGCGTTTATAACCCTTAGTTGCCAGCCCCAGCTTTTACACGAAAACATAAATTCAATACCCAATCATATCGATATTGACAAGGATTTCCATATTACATGACGATCATTTTTAAAAGACTTAAAAATTGATTTTGTAAATTTCATTTCATTAAATAATATTATTTATCCTTGTCCTTAAAAATATTAGACCGTATATTAATTAATTTAGTTACTTATAAGTAACTGAATTAATTAATATACGGCATTATAGCAATGTACTTAACGAATACTTGTTAAGGATTTTTTAATAATTTTGGAATTAATGTGAACATATACGAATAAGAAGAAGCTTTATTTTACAATGTAGAATAAGTATTAATACCTTTCAAATTCAGTTGCAAGTTTTGACCCGAACATAAATAGACTTTAAGGGATGCTTCCGTAAACGAGCGCTTTATGGAGTAAAAAACATAACCCGAAATAACAAACTTATTTATAATAATCAAACACCTTTAAAATAAACAATATACATTATAAAACCACAAATTTGAACAATAGCAATGAATACAACTAAACCGAATTTTAAGAAGCATTTTGTATCCAATTTCTTTACCTCCACATACTGCGGTGCCGTAGTTGTTGGTTCTATCACTTCATCTTCAAGGTCTTTTTTAAATTTTAATGCCATTTGTGAGGCAATTCAAATAAATTTCTATAAAAAGAAACTAGTATTTTTATACATAATATATTTTTCTAATTATACGATTAACCTGTAACTTTGTAATCCTTTACATTTCATCAGAATAATTGAATTTTCATAGGATGCTTTTTAAAAATTTTCCTTGCTGTGGTTGTTCTTTATTATGACTTGGAATTACGTTAAGAATATATCAGTAAATGTAGTGATAAAGTCAATTTCTACCAAAAATCCAGTTTACAAAATAGCAGACTTCAAATAGCTTACTTGTCATAAGGACTTTTGACTTGGTATCAAGGATCTTTGAGTCATATCTTCATTATACACTCCCCAATATTCATTGATCAAACAGCTGACAGAATTCTTGCACATAGATAATAAATTTAAAGTTCATGCAAAGAGCATAAAAATGTCTGTGAAAAAGAAGTTATAAAAAAGTTTTAAACATAAATAAAAACCGACTTCAAAACACTAGAAAGGCGCACATATATATATGTTTATGATTTGGCATCGGACCTTCATTTTCTATTCTTTCTGGAAACAATTTAGCGTCAACTCCAAAATACCAACAACCAACTTTTATTGTCACGTTTTAAGTGTTAATTTTCTAAGGTCTAACTTAGATGGATTATCGTCAGTATTATCGACTTAGTAGACTGTTTGTCGTCGGTTAAAAAAACTTGGATACCTTTAGAAAAAAATATCAAACACGTACCTATATAATTATAAAGTTGCCTTCAATTCCCCTGGAATCTCATCATCAGATCCTGGCTAGGTGAAAATAGGGGCTAAAGGTCACTTTAGGAGAATATTATTTATTAAAAAAGAATTTAGTAAATCGGTTTACAATCTATTCGAATTAAAAAAACATAGCGTAGAATTGAGACACACACACACAATATATTTAAAAGGAATATTGCCACATTAAATTGAAATAAACACTAATAAGGCTACAATTTTAAAAGAAAATAAGAACAAATATTTTCAGGAGTTTTTTTAATACCAACAACCATTTATTGAAAGTATATGAGAAAACACAGCGATATTTAATTTCCTTTATTTCTATCTTTTAAGTTTCCTTTGAGTACGCCATTTTATTCAAAAACTTCATAAAAGGTACGACTTCTTTTAAAGCCGAAAGAACAAAACAGAATTTCTTCGTAAGTGAAGATGTTTAAAACAGTTCCCTTCGGCCTTTCACTGGAAAGTGCCTATTTGTGTAGAGACTCTCGTGTATTTTCAAAAGGAAACAGAAAATATCGCTCAATGAGCAATGTTAAACAGTGGTCTATTGAAAACGACTGAAACCTGTACAAAATCACCTGCTTTTGCGGCGCTTTTTACAGCGTCCATTTATGCTTTACACACATTTTCCATACACAATTCAGAGTTTGGGGATGTCGACCAACTCTCTATTGAAGCTCAAACGACTTACCGTTTCGGTAGTAAATTAACACCATTGAATGTATTTCAAAGGTCTGGGCGACGCACTGAAAGGTCCGTTTGCCGATTATGATTTCAGAAAATATGAATAAAGTTGGTTAAGCAGAAAGCTTTTCAAACATAAAATTGCGTTGTAGTCGCGTAGATAAGATAGCAATAGAGCGGATTTATATACGTATATTAAAAAAAAATTAAGAGATTCTCTGTATGAGTTTCAAACTTTTTAGGAACAAAAATATTCAAAAGTTGGTAGCTAAGTACACTATGTATTGAATATCATCACAAATATCAGTTTGGTTACAAAGCAACTAGTGTTATTTTCAGTAAATTTGTAAATATACAACAATTTTTTTATGCGATTACTTTTATCTGAAGATATAATATTGAAACCGATAGATATCAGTCTGTAAATCTACCGGCAAGAAATTTAGCACGGTTTGTCATTTTAAAACAGCTTTAATTTTTTTTTGACAGCATAGAAGTTAAGTGCCACAGCGCAAAGACAGCGCTTACACAATGCAAAATGAAATGGCGTTGTAGCCGCGTAGATAGCGGGAGAACACATTATATTTGTGTATTAACAGAAAAATTAAGAGATTTCTTTTATGAATTTGATTTACCCTTTTTTGGAATAAAAAGCGTCTGGTAACACAATTGGGTGGCTTTTGTTCCTGCGTTCCGCGTTCCGCCCGCAGCCGAGGCGGGCGCGGTACACCGCCCCTGAAACGATAGTCTTACAATACAAGCACACTATTGTCGCAGTTTAATTGTTCCTTGCCTCATCAAGTAAAGGGTTACCTAATGGCACTGTAATTTACTTGTAAGTACATGCTGTTTTCTAAGCATAATCTACTGAAATTTTCATATTTTCATTTTATGCTTTCAAATATTTTGATTAATAGCATCATTCACTAGTGAACCGGTCTTTCGCGGCGCCTATTAATACATAGATAATTATTTCTGACACTTAATTATGCATAAGCGTAGTTAGTTAAAGAAAAGAGAACTAACGTTATAATGTTCGTTAGTTTTTATTTTTAATCAACTAGATTTCAGGGAAATATTTTACACTTCAATTTGGAGCACCTGTCTTCGGCAGCATCTTTGCCTTAATTATAGTTAAAAATCAACCTTATAACAATTAAGTCTTGCTGGGCATAGTGTTAAAGAAGTATAATACACCAATTCCGTTGTACACGGACTAAATGAAATTTAAGTTATTCGCATCTCTTTCAAACCAATTCATTAAGAAGGGATGTAAAGACTTTAAGGAATGTCAAGTCAGTTGACACTTAGATGACCCATAAACTTTTGACTTATTTTAACCAGCGTGTATTATGTTGCGCATTAAAAAAGGTAGAAAACGCTTAACATTTTAGAAACGTCAAATGACGTCACCAGTCACCAGTCTTTTTCGGTTTTATTTTACTGAAAAAGTAGTACTGAACTTAAATTTAATTTAGTTCATGCACTACGGAATCCTTTAGTCACGGTCAAATTTGGATCCCCACCATCTTTATAGCCTATTTGTAATAGATAATTTATTAGGCAGTACGAATTGGGCGGGTTCAACTAGTATAATGCTAAATTTTACCTTTTAATGGCTTTATTAAATTATAATGTTATTATCGGAATAAAGAAAACTGTTATTTTAAGGGTTTTAATGTCTTTTTCCTCTAATTTTATTAATTATAAATATAGACCTTCTTTATCAACGTACTTTGAATTACATTTTTATAAAGCGTAATATAATTCAAAAGAACTCCCCGCCAATCACATCGCAGTGTTTTTCAAATGATACCCAATAGCTGAGCACAATAGCGCCCGCTTTTCACAAGTAAAATCTTTGACGCAAAGTTTACAAGTAGGTATAGAACATAAAGCTATTCAGCACTGGCTAAGGAGTGAATCTTTATGAATGCGACCAAATTGTATGAGAGTAGTCCTCTTTCAAAACTTCCCATGAATAGTGTTAATTCGCTATAGCGAGTTTGCTCGGTGCCCGTCAATAGAGTATTTGGAGACTTGAAGAGCGACGCTTCACAAAGTCGCAATATTGTGTATGGAAAATGCGGGAGATATAAATATAAATGGGGAACAGAAATGGATAATATCTTCAGCGTGGTTGTACAGATTCGAGAATTTTTAGTGTTCATTGTTTTGGGAATAACCACATTCTGATAATTTCCTTTTCCTGGGTTAGGTGAGTTCTCAAGCGTCAGGGACGATTCACCTCTAAAAGATTTATAATCTACATAAGCAACAGGAAAAATATCCCTCGGTCGTTATGACTCTCACTAGATTATTCTTTCCCATGATTACTCCACGTTACTACCATTTTTCACAACTATCTCGGTCAAATGGCATTTCACTTTTTCTAATCATAATTGTATGTATAACATACATGTTTATTTATTGACAACTTTAATTTTAAATCTTTAAAAATGTTATTTTCTATCTTGACAAAAGCGCGGTGTTAAGTATTTGTTTCACTTTTTATAATCACTGATAGAGCTGCTTTTACCACCACGTTTTCCATGTATTGTTTCCTAAATATTGAAAACTGCTTAATCAGAGAGTTATCTTTGTAGCTCATAAGTTTGCATGACCCTTTATTAATTCACCGTCTTAATTGTAATAATTATTAATTAATATTTAAATCAAGAAAAATGGAAATTCATTTACACCACTTAGTGATAGGCAGTGTAAGCTACATTGTTGAAGTGTCAGGACATTCTGAAAAATGCTTAAAATATTTTAGAGGTATCCCAAATTATAAGAATCTTTGCCCTATTCGATCGCTAATGTTGATATAATACTTTTAAGAAAAAAATTCTGTACCCACCGTCTCACAATAATTATTTATGTATAATTATATTAATTAATAAATATCCATGACATGTGTATAAAATGTTTGTTATTCTTAACACATATATTTGGCTGGATATATAATTTAAACACGGGACCTTTTATAATACAAACTTTAATTGTTTTTTTTTAGCAGATTAATAATTTTAAACTACGTTCATAATTCCCCCTTAGCTACACACGATACAAGGAGCTTTTGCCTCGTTGGCACGGCTGTTTCTTATTTTTCTACCATTACCCTACTGCATCATATCAATTAACATATCCACCTCAGTTTTATAAGCCTTGTCCAGAAACAAAACTGTCGCCCATTATGTAAAAAGGGCATTACAACAGCAACCCTTGTAGCCTTCCTAGGCAACACAGCCCGCTTCGAAAACGAAAAGGAAAAACCGGGGCGTGCCGTAACAAAGCCCCGAGCACAATGGGGCCGCGCGAACAATAAACGCTAACTAAAGATGCTGTTGGAGCCTGTATCATTCGCAGATAAGTCGCTGAGATATCGCATCGCTGTCAATATGTACTCCTTCACGGATCATTTTGTGGTATCAGCGTTTGGGTCAAGTCTGTTTCTAAGAATGTGGCGAATAGGTAAAGTTTGAAACAACAGTGTAATTTTTAAGAGGCGTTGGACATCTTATTTAATCTTAGTAAGAGCTAGGATCCACTCCCGAAACACTTCAACCAATGGGATCTTTGTGCTTTCCTTATTCTAATGTCTGCTGTCCTTGAATACTTCCAGGATGAACTTACTAAGTACGCTTGGACTCAGAAGCCTTATGTCGTCAAGAGTGAGGACCCTACCAGCTTTCCTAGCTGGCGTTGGGCATACTACAGAGAAGCTCTTTGGCGTAGTGTTTCGTGAGTCAATCAAAATTTGTTATCTTGAGTTCCACTACATAACAAATTTTATGCTTCAGAAGCCAGACTGACACCGTTGATTCCTGTAGTTACACAACCAGTAATACCTACCAAGCCACATTAGGCTGTCGAGATGGTATTACGGCCCAAACTCTTAATGTTTTTCTTCCATATAGGAAAGTTGTTTGCCCGGTGGAACGTATATAATCTGTTGGTGATGGGGGTCTACTGGCATATTCTCCACTCATAATTAAAAGAGTTCACAATACACAGCCAAATAGCATTACCTGCGGTATTCCTGCGGTCATCTAAACTTAAAAGAATACAGAAAGTAATAATTAAATCATAAATCTATTATTTGCATTCATGTGATAAATTCAGATGGCAACAGTGGCATACGGTACTATAAACGTGAACCTTGTTAGGGAATCGCAATATTTTATTACTGTATTCTATAACGTTAAATAAAATAAAATTATAAAATATTATAAACTTGATTTTCTTAAAATTATAATTAATTGACACATTTATTAATAGACATCATATCTCTCGAGTAATAGCAAATCTTACAATTATTCCCTTAGTTACTCATCAACAGAATAAAAACATGCCCTAAATAATAGCAGTGAAGCCTATTTTAACATAGTGTATCGCTTTTTATATTTTTAATATCATCACTAATTTTTTAAATATTTTTACAGACATATAGTATGGATTAAGGTTAAGCATTTTTATTCTGGATTGTGGCTTTTTAAAATTATATTGATACTAAATAAATAAACTTATAAAACTGTATAAAATAAACATACAAACAATACGAATATTCGCTCACGTGTCATGGATGACTCGTACCATCATACAAATTGTATATGCACCTACCGGGGTGCAACCCAGGGCCTCTGGATAAGAAGACAGGTGTTTTTACTGCCTAATGTGTGTCTGCCGTCTGTCGTGACACGTTCACATTCTAACGCGTATTATAATTCAAACGACACTTTGAGCATCACATCCGCAAGCTCAGCACTAACGACTCAGTCCACAACAATGTACCCTCTGAAGTGCTCCGAACAATCGAATGAAGACAATAACCAGCGATACTCAGAGACAAAAAGAGGCGAAATAAAGGCTCACTTGTTTCCTGGCCGCATTGTGAGCCGGGAGAGGGCAAAGACAAAGGCGTAATGTGCCACAGACCCAAACAATGGGCTGAGCCATTATTGTTACTGTAGTCTGTGCTTCTTCGGGATACGTGGTGGCAGCGAACTTGACATCGCCACGGCCTTGTCAGAATGTACCAAACAAGCGCAGTCATCACTCGCGTCTGCCACTCATTAATCTCGGGAATGGGGATGGGGAATACGCTGGTGTCATTGCGAATTGCATTTATTCGTTTTGACATGGCCTATAACTAAATAAAGTACCTACATGAATATATACATATACCCAGTTAAAACTAAGTCTAAATCTATTTCTTTTCTATAATTTAATCAGAACCAATTTTCTGTGAAAATTCTTATTGTACTGAACAGTGCCATACTAATTGACATTTTTTTCTGTGAGTCTGAACACGTATCAGAAAATATAAGGTTCTTATTAGGTAATACAAAACCTGAACTAATTATAACAATTGCGTCATTAATGTTAGTTTCGCTAAATTCAACGAAATAACCACATATGCCAAAATAAAGAAAAAAACAATTTCAAGTATTCATTCGTCCGTATACATATTGAACTAATGGGTTGTGGTAATAGCTGCACTTTTACAATAAACAAATAAATTATATTGTTCCAGAATTCCTGCAACATGAGAATTTAATATGCTTGTACGAATTATCATCAGATATTCAATAATGTGAAAAAGAAATAAGTGTAAGAATCTACAACTAATAAAATTAATACGGTACGATTATTATAATTGCACCGTATAAATAACACTGATTAATTTGGATCCATTCCAAAGTATTCACCGGTCTTCTACTACTAGATATAATCAAAAACTCACCTCTCTTTGATCTCGTTGAGTGATTAGATCAACCTGAAATAATAAATAAATAATTTAATTAATTTACGATATTGCCATTTTATGGTTTTGTAATAAGCTAAACTGTGGAACCATGCTTGAACAATACATTTATTACTATTTCTTTCATTAAGTCAAAATTGTGCTCATTATTCTCAACATAAGTTAAGCTTTTTGAAAAAGGAATCTTTATTTCATTAATTAAAGCATCTGTTTAATTTCAGCTAATTTTAACTAAATCTGATGTCGCAAAAAGAATACATTGAATTTAAATCTATATAACTGTGGTAGCAATAAAAGCCACCCCATTCTTCTCTTATGATTTTCAATTACTTTTAGTCATTCTAATAATACACGCATGACTACAAAAGCCCTAATAATTCCTTGATCCCCAGGACAAGTGCTCACGAACACCCTGTGCGGTGAAGAGTATCATTACGTTATACGACTAAAAGGCCGACCTCGAGAAACTTTTGATCTTTCGCTTTATGACTTCTGCAGAGCCGGCGGACCGCACGGTGGGATGGTAAGTACACGTGGAAAACATTTTTCGAAATTATTACATCAAATGTGACATATACATATGGTTACCTACCTTATGTTTGTACCTACTGAAATCTTTTAAGTGGCGGCTCCCAAAATACAATCCGACTAGACTATCAAAGATGGAAAGCACCCTAAATCCCGTTATTTATATAGAACTTTATCTAAGCAGCTTCAAACTTCATTATCACGTACCCTATATACAGTACAGCAAAGAGGCAACAACAATTTTCGTTCTTACTTTGTTTTATTATTAAACTATAAAAATTCTGGTTAGCCAGTTACTAATTCATAATCTTAATAAACTTTCGATGTATTTTATACATATAGCTCTAAAAATAAGGAGATTTTGGGAGGATAGGATACTGGGAGATTGGGCGGTATCTCAATTTAAACGCACCATTTTAATAATACAAAAAAATGTATATATACATGCACATCATCTTCTTGTTTAAAATAAAATTTAATTCAAATATACAAGGACCCGCCTCTTAAGCACAAAAAATTATCTCTTTACTTAATAACTTTTAAGATTACACAAAGGAAATCTGGCTGCATGATCATTCCTTTATTTTCACGGAGAAGCTTATTGTAGAAATTTTACCCGGATTACATTTAGTACTGATTTCTCAAAATAGTAAAATTCTGAATAATTATCTGATTATTTTCTTTCTAGTTGCTAAGAAACAAAAGACGAATGTAAAATTTCATTCCACATTCGAAAAAAAACAAAATAGTATATCTCCTTGTTCAAAGTTATAATAATTATTATGTTTTAATATTTAACAACAAGTCTAACGTTTTGGATAAATGCAATATATCGAAACAAGTCAAACACTTTAACAGCTACCCAACAGTTAATTATTACAAAGAAATTATTACATAAAAAATATAGCATTTAACATTTTTATTAATATATTAGCTATTCCGATGCACTCGTTTAGTACCACTGAGCAGCGTGCAGTTAACGGCCTGTCGGAGATGAATAGCCCGCCCGCCATACTCAACTACATATCAAAATTCAATCTTTCACTGCTACATGCATAGTAATATTAAAATTGATATTTCGTTTCTACAAACCGACCCATCGTATTTATTAAAGTGCATTAGTATATTCCTATATATATATATATATATATATATATATATATATAGTTTTATATATATGTATATATAAAACTACACATATCACATAAACGTAAGACTGCGTACCAACCAAGTGGTTTGGCACATTTAAATTAACCCATTGAATCCATGCGATCTCTGGCGCAATAATAAAATTTCTCTATAGACGTATGAGGTGCTGAGGTCTTTGTCCACTTTATTCATATGCTAACTTGCACCGGCTATTTCAAAGGCCAGTACTTCATTATACTTCAAAAACAATGGGATATTACAGAGCAGCTATAACCCCATAAATATTACGCCGCATGTCTAGGTCTGGCGATGATTAAAGATTTGTGCTTAACTTTGATTAAAATTAATTCACTTATTAGGTATGTAAACTGAGTTATTTTCTCAGAAATGCTACTTCTAGAGTAGCAAAATTCATTATGGCCGCACGCAGCTATCGTGTAGAACAATTAAAAAATTAATTCATAGATAACGACATCTGGTTAACTCCCAAACTCTTTTATTCATGTCTTATTTTTGGTAATTATTGTTGTTTCGATAGAGGTGAGGTCTATTTTTACGGTTCTTAGTATTATTACTATCGCTCTGCACAATGAATTCAGGTTATTATCAGTATCTTGCTTTTTCCGTTATCTTAAATGTTTATTACAGCCCACTCTTCAGTAGCTATCATGTTTCGAATATATTAGCTATCAAGATGACTTCTCTAATTATCAAACATTTGTATATCACATTTGTATAAAGCACATAATTTATTACAGACTGAATTATGTGGATCTTTTAAGTAACGTGTTAGCTATGCAAAGGGGGAAAAAATCAGAAGAGTTTTAATCTAATGAGATAGGTTTTGTGATTTATAAAAAAGTGCTGTAGTTGGCTGTGACGTCGTATTTTGTTCCTCCACGAAATAACTATCGAAAGATTTTCATATCGTTTTGTTATCAAAACGCCACTATACAAAATATAGTAATTGGAAAACAAGTATATCTAAAAGCAAAACTAAGACAAATAAACATATATATATATATATATATATATATATATATATATATAAAATAATCCCGATATAAATAAAATAAAAAGATATAAATCTATATAGTTCAAATTGAAATCCTTATCAGTATATCCTCATATACGTAACGTTTGACCATTAACTATGACATGTCAATCAATGATAACTAAAACTTTTTACATTGCTGCCATTATTAAAATTTAAATTTACTATCCTTACTCCTCCTCATCTCCATAATACTAAAGTCAATGAAAGGTCAATGTTGGCAAGTCACTATAGCAACAATAGCCGAATAGTGGCCCGGGGCAAGTTCGGTTCCATTGTAATAAATTAATTAATAAAACCTGGGGTGGCTCGGGGCCGGTTATTGTCCAGCGAGGATGGATCTCATCTCATTAACCAGTCATTGTGGTCTAACAATGGTCAGTTCACCTAAGCAGCGCGTCATCGTAGCATTACATTGGCTTCTGTATTAAGATACGTTCATCAAATTTAATTTGCAATTTAAGGCCGAAATGAAAACTTTAAACAATTATGAATGTTTACATAAATAACATTATATTAGTTTTGAGGCTTCACAATTTTTTAGTATTTTTTATGGTTTCTTCGGTTTTCTTATTAAAACTCAGACTACAAAAGGGTTGTTTAAAAAGGAAAACATACATTTAAGACTTTACTTTTCTAGTTTAAATTAATAAGCCATGGTCAGAAACAATTCCATTGTTTCTGGCTAAGTCCAAAAACTCTGGGTTACTAGATACACTTTTGTAATAAGCAATAAAAATACATTATTGATTATTACTTTCAAAATTAGGTGGAGAAAAAGAAAACTGAAATTACACACTAAATAAAAAACCATGGAGTATGTATGGATCGTAGACCTTATAAAACCGTAGTCAAACCGTAGACGTTATACAACTTGTTACTTCAATTAGCGAATTAGATTAATTTTTTAAGGGTATCTTTGCGTATAGATCTATACTACATCGCCCTAGTAGTCTGTGATTTTATATAATTTAGTAGATATATATTTATATTATTATGTAGTGTATACCTGCTATCATTAAGTAAAGTACGTATGTATTCATTATACGTCGCTTCCCTGGAATACTTTATTTTAATCATCTCCATAAGGTTAACTAATGGAAGGACGAGATCGCTTTTAGCGATAAGGTCGCCGTTTGTACAAAATTATTTAAATGTTCCCTATGTATTTCTATTTTTGAATTGGCTGATGTACAATAAACATATCCTATTCTATTTTGTAACTTATTTTTTTTGTTGAAATCAGCAACATAACAGATAAAAACGATAATAACTCTCTTTGTATTTTTATTGTTTTTTTATATTGCAGTTTCCTTGTAGGGTTCATGCTTGAGACCATAAATACCTAGCTATCTTCAAATATGGACTCCTGCTTTCCATCAGGCGGTGTCGAGTCATTCCCTGTGTCTTTTATAAAAGAAATCATTATAAGAAATACTTTTGTCAACAACATTAAAGTATTAATGTTCGAATTAAATAAAGTAATTCAGTAAATTGAGTATAAGGCTCAAATACAAAGCTTAAAACGAATACCCTCACTATATCTATAGATTTACTTTATTACATAACTTATAGTTATACAATAATACTCCATGAACAATACCGTGTAGATCAATATATCTTAACAAAACTATTTCCCCACCAAACACTAAAAAGAAATAGCGTTCTTTACAAAAGTCTCCTATGTCGGACAATAGATGGCGCTTGATCTAGATAACGATATGTTAACATTGTCACAATGGCGACGGTAATGGCTGCTTGGCACAATGCTTTCAGTTGTCACCTCCAACAATGAAAGCGTTCGGTATCAGTGCTGTTGTGTTCAGTCAAACGGCGAAATCGAGCGAAAATCGTTTTAATATTGTAATAGTGAATGAAATGTGGATTTATGGTGACTTATCTTTATTTCAAGCTATTTAGATATATTTGGAAATTATTTTCTAGAAAAAATTAACTCTTATATTATAGTATATATTTTCCATTATATGACTGTGTGTGACAAATATTTCACTGTATTTCTTCAGTTCTTCCTTTAAAGTTCATAGAGAAGCTAACTACTAACGCTGATTGCAAACAGGTCGTCTGCATATAATATAATTGAGTATTTTTTCATGACACCACTCAATGTGAGCAATATTATATTGATACTGTTGACCACGACAAAAGTTAAAGATAAACGTTTGAAGGTAAACGTTAAAGATACCTTTCATTCCCAGTCGACGGTATGAATGCGATATTGCTCATTTTAAGTCGCGTTATGGAAAAATACTTACACTCTAAGCAAAGCGATTATATAATCTAAAATTTGATTTAATTGTTGATTACATAGCAAATGGATTAGTACAATGAAGAGTTTTTGGATATGTAAAGATACCCTGAAAAGATATGTTTATTATCTTACTTCCATGTGTAACTCATGATAAATTCCGTGAGTAGTAAAAAACTTGTTAGTGAATCCTCATCCATTTGTTAACAGTTGAATAATAAGCGATTGATAAAATCGACCCTCGCTGCTGCCTATGACAATTCGCACTCGAATCTGACTTCATAACAATACTAAGCAAAGTCCAATTTAATTGGAAACCCCTCTCCCTTTCCTATGGAAGTGAACTCGGAAAGCAGGAGGGTGTTAAAGCAAACCATTAGGGATCTATCATAGTTGGTCAGCGGCCACCCACCAACTATTGAATGTGATGTTATTCAATCCATGATGGATCACAATTTCAGACAACATTGTGTTTTTAAATAAATGAAGTAGTCAAATAAATTGGATGTATTTTGAACTTAAATTTACTAAGGAAATTAAAGCACAAAAGAAAAGATCCCATTGGGTCGAATTGCTCTGGGAGTAATCCCTGCCCTACATCAAGATACTAAGGACATTTACAGTAATTAGTTATTTAAAATGAAAGATACCGTTTCTTAAAATAATATTAAGGCAAATAATAGCTTCATCTAACTAATAGCTTATAATATGTTATTGGACTTAATTCATGGAGGAATTTTTTAATCAGAAATTAACAAATTTAACACACACACGTAAAACAAACTCTGGGACAAATATAAAACTCATATGTTGTGCGTGTTATATTTCATTTTATAAAAAGCACATGAAATGAAAACTCAAAACCGGCTAATAGAAAGCAATAAGAGGAGCCCATATGCGAAGGTAGTGCTGCATGCGACATACTGTCATAGCCATCTCACCCTTGCCGGCCAAAGAAGTACCGTTTACGCCTCTTATAAGGCATGTTGTATGAAGGTAAGGTGCCGTGCCGGTAAGGAATTCCACGCTCTGGCTATGCGACAAAGAAAAAAGGTCACGAAATCACTCTGTATGTAAAGTAGAGACGGAACAGTCAAAGAGTGACTCCTTCTAGATCGGCACGCATGCACCTGATAGGAAAGAGGAGGGAGAAATAAAGTCAAAAACGCTTTCGGAGTATTCACCATGATACAAACGATAATAGGTACTAAGCGACGTTCGTGACGCGAAATTTTTTACCAGTTTCCAATGTAATTCTATTTAAATATAAAAAACATCATCACGTATATAATATTACTTAGATTAAGTAAGATAATTATGTTGGTTTGTGACTTGTATCTCAATTTGGATAAGCAATAACAATGACCCAACTAGAGATTGGTCGTATCTCAATCGGTGATCGGTTTGGGTCATCTGAGCCTACATCATGATGTTTCCGGAATACATTAATAACAACCCCCGGTACACGAGTGTTGCGGTGATTATTAGACCAAAACATGGATTTATTGGACAGTGATACTGAGCGTTATATAAATTGTAATGTAATAAATAATCACAGATAAAATAATATAAATTGATTTCGTCATAAGAATAGGAATAGTGGTCTATTCTTGTAAGAAATAACAAATTCTGAACTATCTAATGCTGGAGAGTTGTAATCTTTACGAATATCTTGGTGACCAATTCTAGGTGCATATGTACATTGAACTTAAATCGCAATTAACTAACGGCATATTATTTTAAGTATTTTTGGTGATATTTTTTTGAATATGAATTTCAACGACGAGTCGTTTCATCTCGTCGTAAATTCATATTCATCTCGTAGATATCTACCGTCTATAACCTTTAATTCTATATTTACCTTTCTGTGTGCTCTCGATAAAATCATATTGTCAGCATGCCTCTATACGAATTTCAATAAGAATCCGTGCTTCAATATTACCTAACATCACGTTGTCATTAGACATAATTACATCGATTAAGTTTATTGACACACTATCGTTTTCTATAGGCAAACAATAGAACACCTGATAACAACTATTATGGCTATTGATAAAACGTAATACTATTAATATTTCGTAATAGTTTTTTTTTTATTTCAACTCGAAAACACCTACGTATCCACTTCTTATTTTGTATTAAAAATTGACATTTCTGAATAGCCCTTTATTGTTATTTTCATATATTAGAAGTCGATTTTTACTTTTTTGTTATTTTAGCTAAAATTTACTGAACAAAGCTTTAAATATTAGAACAAATGTTGGTGAGCATCAGCATAATGTTACAAACATACAACTAAATATAGAAGTAACTATTTATTGAATTGTTTAAACAGTGTAAATTCATCAAAAAAGGTTATTTATTAAATTAAAAAAAAAAGTAAAAAAGATAATATTTCATTAAATCTTTAAGACTAAAAAGTAAAAAAAGTAGTTATTTTTTAAATATTTTTGTTTATATAAAACATAATCTATTATTTTCTTATATGTATTATTTCACAATTATATTATTTATGAGATCACAACATTAGATTCGAGCTGTGACCGCTTTTTTTAACCTCGAACGGGACAATTTGTTTGACTTGATGAAGTTGTGAAGGTTTGGGCTATAATACTGCCCATGTTAAAACCCAAAACTTATTTTATTTTTCGTCCATTTAAGACCAGTCTTGTGACTCTGTTAAGGTAACAGCTTCGTGTTCGACGCCATGGCAGCAATGTGATGCGTTTTGAAATTCATTCGTTTATTCGTTCGACAACCATTGCTGACACTAACGTTTCAATGAAAACTAGCCTTTGAGAAGGAGATAAAAAGCTAAACATTGTATTTAACGTTTTGCTATTCCGCAAAACAAACTACTTCGATCCACAGCCTAGCTAACAGGCACGATTCTAGTGTCTGTTACTGAATCGGCCTGTTTAAAGCCGACTCGACGGCTTTCGGATTTCAGCTAGACATTTACATATTCTTTCTATACTTGCAATCAAATACAATCATACAAATCAGTCAATCTACACCAATATGTACTTTTATGTATAGGACCTACTGCTAATCTCTCTGCTGTTTTATTTTCTATATAGATTTGTATATACTAATAATTATAGTTGACTTATAGTTATTTAATTATAATGTTAAATTCATGATGAAACTATTGATGTACTACAAGTGGGTACATTGTTCTGACTTATAATAGGAAAATCTGTCAACACAGGAACAATGCACGAAGTTACATGGATCAGGAATTAGCAGTCATTGTCCTTAGGACAATAGAGCGCTGCTACAGGCGACGTCGACACTGCCAAATCTAATTAGATAATATTACTATTCCACATAAAAGGGAATTGGTCCTGTAAGTTGTAATTATTTACCGAAATGGAAAAAAGTTTCTAAATTCGATTTTAAAGCTACTTACTTTATCTTTTTTGTCATAAGTAGATTATTACATTTGCCGAGACTTTGGCATTACCTAGATGGTGGAAATGATGGTGGTGGTGGTGATAATGGCCCCGACAGATTTATTTGAAGTAGCTCATTAACTTCAATAAGAATTAAGTTCATTAAAACATCGACATTTTGTTATATTTTGAGTTGTTTTTGATTTATTATAAGGTCACCTCTATAGAACACATTTTACTACTTATCTTCCTATGACATTCTATGTTTCAAGACACTGCAGGAACGAATGAAATGGCCACTAACAACTGACCAGGAACCTTATTGTGTAACTTCATATCTATAGCGATAGCTTTCGTCTTTAAAATCATTACTGCGTACTAAAGCGAAACATCATAATGATAGACAGTTAAGCGGCAATGGAATTATAGCGTACGTATAAATGAAAGCGATAGTGGTAGATTCAAAGTTAGACAATAAGGGGGCTGGTCTATCTGACAGAATGACCTGCCATGCGGTATAGTATCTTTGACCCTTCTCTGAACCACCAAACATTTGTTCTTTTGTCTTGAATCGTGGCTGAAGAACCCTTGCGTGTTTGAGCAGTGATTACTCCTCATAAATTACTAGATGATTTTTATAGAAAATTTACCTCGTTCAGCTCCTTCTAGAAATGTACGAATAATTTCCGCAAAGTATATAGTTACAATAAAAATATGAAACCTGACACATTCCCGCGGCTCCCCCTCCATAATACAAATCCATCACAAATGGTCTATTTGTCCTGCACTTCATATTGAAAGCGGAAGCACTACCACTTAGTGAACAATTATGGGTCTCCGTTATTTAAATAAATAAAATTTCTCAGAATTTATGTTGTTTTATGTATGCTGTGAGCTCAGAAACGAGATATCAAGGGGACCAACCTCAAATAAAAAGATTTTTTACATGATTATTCTGAAATCACATGACTTTATTAAAAAATTGAATTAAGTTACTCTCAATCTCAAGTTATTGTAACTAGTATCTAAACTCAATACGTGAAATCTCTCATGGGAAAAAATTCACAAAGGAAATAAATAAATATTTTTACATAACATCTAAAACTATATATTTATTGACGTGTGTATCACCGTTAAGACTTTTATAGATACAAAATGTAGTCGCACTACACAATATTCTGAGCAAGTTGCCGTATCAATATGAATAGGACGCGTACGTTACAATAGTATATACAGGAGTCCGCCACAAAGTTCTTTTGTCACGATTATCGTGGAAAATCCGATCGCGGGAAGCGTGCCGGTCGCTTTCAACATCGGCAAACTGCATTATGAGTTATCTGTGCTTCAGCTATTGTTGGACTCGGCAACTCTATAATCTACTATTCTGCGTAAACGGGACGTGCTGGAACTTGCATGCAGGATAGCTTAGGGCTGCCAGATTATATAACCTCTCGTCATTTATTTGCAGGATTAAAAGTAATCATTATAATAATTGGGGTCCAAACAATTCCAAAACAATACTAATCACCAGAGATGAGCAACTATGCGATAAACAATATAATTAATAACAATAATTGAACAAACCGATTTATATAAAAAATTAGGATATAATCAACTTAAATGTGTAAATCACTCTGTCTTAAGAAATTATATCTATAGAATATAAAAGAAGATTATTTAATCTTCTTTTATAGAACCACACGTTTAACTCAAAACACGATAATATGCACCCTTATTAATCAGAAAAAATATATAATGGATGTAGAGATTTAATAGACATCTATCAACAAATAGCCGTCTTAAACAGTTTTTCCCTCGCAAAGTCTCGTATTAGTCTTATCCATAATACAATAGTTTAAATTGATTTCAATTATACTTCACTAAACAACTGAGAAAATTCTATCAATCACAGCAACAGTGCCTACCAAATAATAATAAAAAAGAACTAGAAGAAAAAAGTACTTCATGAACAACACGCTTATTAGCTCAAGCTCACATAGATCCTTTAGCATCGAAAAATGGTGAAAAATTTAACTTGCTCTCAAAAATGGAGGATTTATATGACAATTCAAGACTAGTTTGCACTGAAAACTACAGAAAATACATCAATAAATTTCACAAACTAAACAATGCAGAAAAATGTCGTATCCAACAGTACAGTGAGTACACTCACTGTAATAATCGAGTTAATAACATTATTAACCAATAATAAACAATGAAATATAAGCTCATATAAAGCACAGTTACTACGTACTACAGATACAGACCACAAACTGCTCTAGAAAATGACTCCTACAAAGCTTTCGTAGTATAACAATAAAACTTTCATTACAATAGATCAATTATAACTTTACAGGACAAACTACATAAAGTGAGTTATCTAAAAGATATCGCAGTTCCCAACAGAAATATATTACAAAGACCATTAATGAAAAACAAGTAAATCTTCAGAGCTTAGACCAGAAGTTATAAGAATCTGGAAGCAAGATAAAGTATTTGTTGTTCATCACAGCCTTAAACTACAAGATGTTACAGACATCCTTTATACAGTGTTACAAAATTACCATTTTAAATACCTGTCAAAGGAAATAACTTCGCACACTCACAACACAACTTTAGCTACATAACAACAAACTGCACTTACTTGATACAAGCCTGTGAGTGTAACTTAAACCAGCTATATACTGAGTTATAGATACCTTTTATCTAGCCCAAAAGAACCATCAATTAGATCCTATGTTATGGATACTAGATACCCGAGAAATATAGCTAGTAATAATAGGTCAGGGAAAAAGTTTCTTCGCATTTTATATGAAAATTGAAGACTTTTTTAAATTAATTTATTATAGTATTATGTATTATAGTATATGTGTAATTTATTATATATTATAATATATGTGCCATTTTGTTCGTAGACTAGATCTTGTAGGTAGAGTCACGTTGCTGCAGAAATTTGGAAACTTCTGATAAAAAAACGCAACAAATAGTTTTGCAATGTCCTGTCTTGATTTAAACCTGAAACCTTCTTAAAGAATTCTGTAGAGACCCAAAACTGGTGGAAATCTGAAAGTGCAAGGTCAAGGCTATATGGCGGATGCATTAACACCTCCCAGCCAAACTTCCTTAATTTTTTATTGATTGACTAAAGATGTATATAGTCTAGCGTTAACGTGATGAAAGACTCTTTTTATTTATCCATTTCGGCCGCATTCTCTGAACTTCTTGCTTTAATCTCATCAGTTGTTGGTAGTAGAGATCCATTTCGATGGTTCTGCCCGGCGGAAAAGCTCACAATGAACAATGCCCTTCCAACGCCACCATAGACACAACATCACCTTATTGCGAGTTAACCCAGGTTTTGCCAGTCTGTGAAGCTTGACCGACCTTTGACCACGACCTTTTTCGCACGTTCTTGTCATAAGTAATCCACTTGTTTTCTTCCAACTTTCTAATCTCTTCAAAAACGGTTCGGTTCCATTACGTCTCAATAAAGAATTGCAAACGAGGACACGATTCATTAGGTTTATTTCAATGAGTTTGTGTGGCACCCAAATATCAAGTTTGTTTATGTACCCAGCTTTCAAATGGTTCGAATGTTTTGTGGTCAATTACCAGTTCTTCAGCTATATCGCAACTGCTGATATGCCGATCTTGTTCCACTTTTTCAAAAATAGCTTCCATTTTATCCGTAATAGGGCGACCAGAGCGAGATGCATCTTTGACATTAAAATTGTCGGATTGCAAACGCTAAAACCAACTTTGTGCTACTCTTATTGTTATTAAATTAGGTCCTTAAAAGTCACAATTTCTTGTCGCGGCTTGCGGTGTATTTTATTCTATTTTTGTAATAAAATTTTAAAATATATCTTATTTCTTCAGTCGATTAGCTCATTTTGACAGAAAGAATAACTAATTAAAAATAGTGGGAAACAAAATTTTCATAATTTGATTCTTTTTTTTAAATGTCACCTTTTAATATCATAAAAACCAGCCAGATACAAATAGTACAGCCAAAGATATTTTATTTCAAGTTTATACATACTATATTTATATAACTATCAGAATTATACTAAATAAACAAACATCTATGACACGTGAACAAATATTCGTACTCATCATACAAATATCTGCTACTACCGGAATTCGTACCCCGGACTCGCGACTAAGTAGACAGGGGTACAGACCATTCGACCACAAAGGTTCGGTGACAAACGATTCGTGAAAGCTTATTTTCTTCAAGTCTATCCATTTTACATAATTCGTTGTCACAAATCTATTCTATTGTGGTCCTTCGGTGTGTAACGTCCACAACACAAGAGATCTCAGAGAGAGGGAGAGACTGTATAGCTCTGATCGATCCCAGCGTTTGGCTTAAGGAACAACATCATAACGAATCTTCCGGATTTTTTACATGGATGAACAGAGAATTCTTTTGTTCTGGAAGGTCGTAAACGTCAACCCAAGATTATAAGGAAGATGGTGCTGGCGAAGTGCGAGCAACTTCTATCGTATCAGTTCGTCTTTTGGCCACGGTTTTAACTATAACCGTAGTCTGACCCTCATTGGTCTTGCATGGTGGCGTTTTGAACCAAAGTTTTCATTTATTAATAAGAAGGAGTCTGTTCAGCAATGTGACTTTAAAAGGCTATTGGTAATAATGATGATAAATGTTAAAAGAGTTAACAAGCAGGCAAAGGAGCTTATGGGTTTTATATGACTTGTTTCAAAAACTGTATTTCGAATTGAAATTATGTTTAAATTAATATAAGTATGTGCTACAATATCTTGTAATCTTGATAAGCTTTGCATGCTATTGTTAAAGTTAAAGAAATTTTCTTGTTGATTCCTATTCTGTAGTTACCTACATTATTAGCCACAATATTACTTTTTTTTTAATTTTTTACCGTAAGCAATTGTTGTTAAAGAGTAAACTATCAATAGAATGATTTCGATTGTAGTCGGCATTTTCTCAGAACCAATGCCTTTGTATTATGTCGGTCTATTTTATTAACTTTGAAGGTAATTTCAAAATTATATGTAGGTACCTAATATTATAACAATTTGTTATGTTAATAAATCTCTATACAAAAGTTTCTTTGGAACTGGTATATATAGGTAAAAGTATCGAAATACTTTTATGATCATCAATTTTCACGTTCACGGGTGAAGTTTATTTTTAAAAATATTAAAATATACCTTTATATACTAGCTAATTGAAAGTGAAGATAATTTAAAGTATTTCCCGCGCGGACACTACGGCTTATATTTTATTATCCGGCTTATATTGTCGAGAGTCAATATACGTTTATAAAATATGTGCCTGATTCTAGAAATAAAAAATAAATTTATAATAATAATATAAAAAATCCCAGAAAAAAGTATTACTGATTTGTAACCTTTTAATTAAAAATAGTGCTGTCAAGCTTTTCTCCTACTACCGTATACATTACTGTCTTTCTGGGAATTAAATTAGATTCAAGGCTTCAATGGTATCCTCACATTTCATCCCTCTCTGGAAGACTAAGTTCAGCTGCTTACGCTGTTAAGAAAATCAGGTCTTTATGTGATGTTGAAACAGCAAGACATGTATACTTTAGCAATTTCCACAGTGTAATGTCATATGGTTTGATATTGTGGGGGACGGCTGCTGACATTGAAGATATTTTTATTTTACAAAAAAGGGCTGTACTCAAGCCACGTAAATCACTCATGG
Source organism: Acentria ephemerella (assembly GCA_943193645.1). Classification (NCBI taxonomy): domain Eukaryota; kingdom Metazoa; phylum Arthropoda; class Insecta; order Lepidoptera; family Crambidae; genus Acentria; species Acentria ephemerella. Next base: position 3,847,516 of record OW971875.1, on the reverse strand, counting down.
ATTTATTTAAAGAAATTAATATGTTGACTGTAGCTTCTCTATATGTATATGACAATATCTTGTATGTCCTACGTCAAAACGTAGTGATTCTCATTGCTTAAATACTAGTTATAGAAATAAACATGCTTTTCTAATCTTAAGATTTCATAAAACCAGTCACTCATTTATGGGGCAATGTATACACATTTATAACAAAATCCACCAAATACAACTGAGCTGCCTTTACACAAATTTAATTTTAAGACTACATCAAACAAAATTTAATTAAAACAGGCTACTAAAAGTTTAGGAATATTCAGGCGGTAAGAATGCATGGACTGTTTAAAAATGCAATTTAAATAAACTTAAACTGTAATCAAACTGAATTGAAACTTGATAAACCAGATACGTATCGATGTATAAAATATTGCACTGTAAAACAAAAAATATGTTTGTAATACTAATACATAATGCCATAGGTAATTTGTAAATGTCATTATAAATACTAAAGGCTGAGAGCTTCTTGCGCCGCTTCTTCTCTGCAGCTACTAATTCGTTATAGCGGTAGTAGGGTTAATTGGGAATATGCATACTAGTGTTAGTTTTAATTTTAAAATAGTTTATTTGTACATAATTAAACTGTATAACTGGGGCATATTGTAAATACCCGGTTAATACTCACTTTAAGTTATCACTACTACCTTTAATTACATTTATTTATTTTTTCTCGTACATATTATATGTAGTACCCTGTTATGACGATTGAAAAGAACAATTTAAAAGAATTTTTAGTAAATTTCAACTAGACTCATTTTTAGTAAATTTCATTTACTAAAAATGAGTCTATTTAAATCAAAATATTTTGACTTTGACTTTCTCTGAGTGAGTAGTAATGCACAGGGCAAGCTGCTACTAGTAAGCTCGAGAATGGTTTTGATTACATCAATGTCATTTCTCTCTTGTTGAAAATTTGAACTCTCTTACTTTAGATAGTGTCATTGGAAGACATTCTGAAAACACAAGTCATTCATTGCACTGCTAAAGTGAAAAGAAACTAAGTAATATCACTCAAAGACAACAAAATATTTACGCCTAATTATACATAGCCATTGGAAAATAGCTAAGGTATTCTTTGTAATTTCTGTACCTATCCAGCTCAATACAGCTACAATAGTGAGGGCTGCGTTTTAACGTTATTTCTTCAGAGGTACATGGTCCGCCGAAATTGAGAGGAGGGACTTTGGCCCAATGTTGCACTGCACAACTCACGATTTATGGTACTTATATATTTTTGATACTTATATACATATTACTATCTATATTTCGTTATCTAGAATCCAGAACAGAAGCTCTTTATTATGCTTACTCTGGGCCAAATAATAGATATGAGTGATTAACTTATAAGTAAAAAACACTACCTTAATCTTGTGAAATAGGAACTGTACCAATAAGGTCGGATTCATTACCACGCTAATTGGCGAGGCTGATTCGCTGTACGAAATAAATGCCAGCCTTATTGTCCCTTACAGTTTCAATAAATTATATTAAAGAACTTGTATGAGGAATCATATAAGATAAACATAAGAATCGAGTGCATATTTAACTCGATTAGTGAGCAACTTTTGCCGACTACGACGTAGCGTCAGTCCTACCTAAGAAGCTCGAACAAGCCATAAGCGATAATAGCAAGAGTTCACAACTCCATTCGGTAGATTATGGGCGATCCATTGAAAATATCCATAAAAGTCGAACATTACCCGAAACAATGGGGGGTGGGCTAGGGTATTAGGTGCCTGCGCCTCTATTGAACAACTTTTGTCCCATTGTTGTCCACTAGAGGGAGCGAACACAAAGACACCGCGCAGACATAGACCGAAATTCATCAGCAACACGATTGTTTGCTACATAAAGGACGCCATTGTCGACAAATATGATATCGTAACACAATGTGGACGCAATAATTAGAACACTGAAGCGCTTTTGGTATTTTAGAAGTACCTAAAATTGTGTTATGTAAAAAGTTTTGTTTTAATTAAATAACAATAGATGTTTCAATCAATACTAACGTCTGTCCATTCTTATCAGACGTCGTTCTTCGTGTTCATTTATACTAATAAGAAACAAGTGTAGAATTTAGCTTTGTCATTTTTATTGACAGACACTTATAGCTTACTAATAAAATTGTGGAAATTATTTTGCAGGCACAATAGATATAAACTCGTTATTCTTCATATAAGACGCCGATAGGCTGTTAAGTTAACCTCCACTTTACCAGACGACTAATCAAAAAACTTCATAATGATTCCTTAATGTAATTATGTAAGTATACCTACATATATATGGTATATACATTTATAATATGAGAATTTCTGTCGTCTTGGACATTGCAATTGCATTCTTAGACGCAAAAACGACTCCCCTCATGGTATCCCTCCTGTCATGTCCTTTCACGCGTCTGTTCTTTGGCTAATAATATCGCTAACTAGATAAGACAATGTTAAATTAATACCAAGTAAAAATAAAAATCTCACTGAAATATGAATTATGATAAAACTTCTACCTGGTATATTCTTAATGATAGAAGTATATTCATAGCCACTATCAGCAAAATACTTCTTGAAAGTTATAATTTATTTTTCTAGATAAAGTCACATTCAACTTACACACTTATTTAAGTCACATCCAGTATGTTGCCGTGTTACATCTGCGCCATCTCCCCGGGCGGCGTGTGCCGAGGTGATTCCAGCTACAATGAAACGCCACCACTTTCGCTTTTTTCTTATTTGAACTCACTTAAACCTCGCGATTTGCGGTCCAGCACTTTTGTTTACTTAGTTTGTTCGATGTCTTTAAATCTTGATGTACCCGTGTGTATATTTCGGTTCAATAAATTTAGACACAAAACTTTATATAGATAGTTATTAACGGGATTTATACCATATACCTCAACCGTAAAATCGACAGTTACCTCCGTGATCATAGCGCTTGTAACATTACCGAAATATCGGGAACTCAAAACAAAAAGACACATGGTATGAACCCCGTAAATAACTCCCTATATATTAATGATCTTGAAAAAAAACAAAACTAAAGTTGTGGAATGACGTCACAGTAAAACTGTGGTGGATTAAAACATAGGCTTCGTAACTCGGTGATCATCAACTAACTGTCAAAGTAAGTTACGTCATGGTTGGTGTATAGACGTCCTAACCTATTAATACTTTGAATATCAAGGAAAGAACAGAATTTTACCTAGAAGCGATGCTCCTACTTAACCAACAATATGTACTCTGTAAGAGGGACCATTCATTGCTGAGTTACAAGTAGGGTTTCCAATCGTCACGCGTGCGGTGGGAAATCGCGTTTCTATTGCTCAAATAATGTGTCCCGTGATACATGTCTGCCGGAATCTAGTTATCTCGCTTTATAGCAAACCTAGCCAAATTCGAAATAAATCCCATTCAAGAAGTAAGAGTACTGACAGACGCGATGCTCATGTATGACAAGTGCAGTACTCTTTGAAAAAAAAAACTATTGTCTTTTCGATTGGGCACACTGCGTTGATTGAGAAAAGTGATTAATTTGCGTTAAAAATAATTTTGTAATTGGTACTTTATGACGGTGACAAATTGTTAACAATTACATAAGTTGGTTTTTTTTCTATTTTCTGACCTGTAGGCAAGTGTTACAATGACATTATAGTAAATGGAAATATATTACCGAATAGACCTGGAGGTAACTTTTTAATCGATTAATCATAAAATACTTAGTAGATGTTTATTATTATGTCGAAAAGACTTTTACCGTAGTTGAGATTTGAACTTTGATATTGCAAGACTTACAAGTCGAGCTTGCAACGGCCGAGCGTAGGGTGACATGCTTAATCTACATCAACCATCGCTCAAACTATTGTGCCACATTCGCAGCCATTGTTTACGACAATCGATAAAAAATACTTTGGCCCTTTTCCAACTAATGTTGGTGCATTTGAGCCATCATTTAGGGGTCGCGTTTTAATAAATAGATAGACAGAGAGCATTTACAGATAGATTAAATATATTTTACAGCAAAGTTTTAAACATTTAATATTCCACTGGTTACATCATGATAAAAAATCTAGGAAATCGTGAAATAAAACTGTGCAATAAATAAACTAAAAATATTCAATTAAGTACCTTAAATACGTCCGTGAATTTTGAAAAAAAAATCACAAGGTGAATCTTACAACGCCCATTGCTCTGCAAAAATTCGAAGTAATGTAATTTCGAAGTTTAATTTGGGTTTCTACGTTTTTGGGACAACAAGTGAACTCACGTTTGAATAATTTTTAAGTATCCCAACAAAAGCTCTCCTTGGTTAAATACCAGTTAAACTCTTAAATTATTCTAATAATGAAATAACTATTTGACTACTAATAAATTTACTTTTAAACGTTACCTCGCACATTTGGAGCCCGCGTGTCATCACACTGACCACCCCAACCAACCCTCCCTTGAACAAGGCAATATTGAACCGCATTAACTTAATACAGCTATGAATAATGGGAGCACTTTATTACATTGTCTGCTGTGGTAATTTAGTTTTTTATTCATGGGGTAATACAATGCCGCTTGTGTGAACAGGTCGTTATAGTGACAACAACACGATATAGTTCATAGATTCCCAAACTTTTGCAATAGTTTATTGCAATACGCTATTACAATTTTCGAAATTTTGTGCATACACCGCAGTTAAGTGGCATTTATATTTTTTTTTTAAATATTTAATAGTAAAGTAATGTTAAAATTTACGGACAACTGTAAAGAACGTATTTTAGTTAAAACAATTAGAAGTTTCGATAAAGGGTATTTGAAATTATGATATCCCATAAAATTTGAGTTTGATAGCATTGTGTAAATATTCTTGTATATTAACTTAGTACATTGGCTATATTATTTCATAGAAATGTTATGAAATTCTTAAATGGATAGAAATAAATTGAAAAACTTTTGCAGTTGCAAAACATTCATATAAAGTACATAGAAAAGGCAACTCAATTTTACCTACTAGTTTAAACCAATATTGCGTCTTAATATTTTTATTTAAATTTCGTATTCAGACCTCTACGCTGTATAAGATAAATAATTTAAAAAGTATGCTATTATTATTTTTCGTGTGTGAATGTTGTACCTCTCTCAAACTCAATCAAATAAGTGGACATACAAATAATCATTATCTCAATATTTATGTTTGTATTATGACAATAAAAAAACTGAGAAATTTGTAATTGTAATCAATTTCAAAAGAATAATCAAGTAGCCGTGCTAGAGGAAATCCTCCAATTTATACATTACGCTCAGTAGAGCTGAATCAAGCTGAATAGTACGTAATTTTGTTTCTTTCAGGAGGAGGTTTAGCAAGGTTTCAGCTTCAAATTATAAGCGGAGGCGAAATTATTTCCAATTTAATAATTCATTGAACTCAACTTACTACATCTAAATAACTGCCTACTGATTAAAAAATTATATCGCAATCTATAGCACAAAAGATCCCATTGGGTCGAAGTGCTCCGGAGTAATCCTGGCTCTACATCAAGATAAGATAGCAAACTAACAAACAAGCTATTGCTTGTTAGTTAACAGTCAAGATTATGAGCAAAATAATAAATTAATATTAGCAAATATCACTTTTAAAACTTTATTATCATCATAGTTTTTACAAAATATGTCATCCAGCTTATTTAATACATATAAAAAAATTAAGTTTAACTTTGTACTTTTTTTAAAGTTCAAATAGTAACGATCAAATCAACGTTCATATTTATGTAACGAATCTGTCTGTAAGAAGTCTGAATGTCAATGTAATAATCACTTAATTCATCTTCGCACTATTTTTTCATAATTGCCACCGCTGAGTAGTTTACTCGGGGTATATCCCACTTTATACCATGTGAAGTGTCATTGAATCGCTGAATCCTATAAATGGAACCCTACTATCATATTGTCGAGGATAGATCATTATAAATATATAATAAAAGTGTCTTCCCACCTCTTTCACGTACTAGGTATTTCCATATTAGTATTCTAAAATAGCACCAGATCCTGTGACTTACACACAGACATACTCAAAATGAGAATAGTATGCATGCTGAATAGAACTTTGTGGTATTTTTCCTACAAAATGAATTTAAATTAAATTTCAAATTAACAACATAAATTTCTATTGCATCAAATAATAATATATTCATAAAAACTACTTGAAACCCTTGACTTTACATAGCTTTTCCAAAAATTCTAATGCAGGACGAGACCAGTAACAAATAACAATAACAAGTAACGCTAAGATTTTGTCAAAAGTGGTGGGCAAAAGTTACGATGCAGGTAAAAGATAAATATGCTATTTCTATGTTCTCTGCAACAAAAAGCTTAATCGCTGCCGCTCCATCCTATGACTGACACTCCGTCGTAAGGTCGAGGACAGCTCATTGTGAAGGTACAATGAGGGCGGCAATCCTCCCGCCTCGGCGACCACATTCATGGCGGTCACTTTACGCACAGAATTCACATGCAAAGTGAGAAACTGTTCTGGCTGCCAGGTTATCTTTTCTTCTATACATAGGCGCTTTTATTCCATCATAAAGAAATTCTAAAGGATAGCATAAATGTAATTTTCTAAGGCCCACGCGTTGTCTTTGTTGTGTTAATAAATATTAAAACAGTTACAAAAAGTCAAAGTATAGGTACGTTAACTTGGAGTATTTACATTTTTTGTACTAGGGCATCAATATACATACTCTTTATGAATTTAGACTTATCTTGATTTTTAATTTATACCAATCGATGATATCAATGAAAACAAAACTGTTTTCTATTATACAAAAAATATTAGAGAACTTGTATATACTATAGTACTAGAATAGAAAGAGATCGTGAAATCGACTTATTTGCAAAATTTCACAACTTACGTGTTTTAATTTATATTTTTAATTATTTTATGTATTTTCTTAGATGGCGAGAGCTTTAGGTGTCTTTATAATCTGTACCATATTATGTATTAGGTAAAAATGAGCTTTGATGCCAGCTCCGCTAGTGTAATTTTCAATCGTATCGTATGACATATATAAAAAATTGTCTCCAATACTTCACAATTCACAACAGAGTCGTTGCTGTCGTTTTCATTCTATTTCACACCTGTACCTCTAGAGTGAGTGACAATAGAATTGAACTGTCTCGATCATGTTTGTCGTCAGCTGTCAAAATGAAAGCGTCAGCAGCGCCTCTGTTATCAAGTATTGCAAACAATTTTTATATGCGATTATCACCTGATTATAACTACGATGGAACGTCTCGATACAATTGAAACCCACACTAAGGGGTACTTACGACAAACACTATCAAGAAAGTTCAATTCGATTGAAACACACACTCGGGGTACTGCCACGTTATCCTCTTAGTTAAAGAAGAAGTAGATTCAATTTTAATACAGTATCGTTTGCCAAATATGTACAGACTAACTAAACGTTCAGACAAAATCAGCAAACATATGCAAACACGCTATGCTTACCATCACTATCCGTATCTCGACGACAAAGCAAAGAATGAGATATTCAAAAGAGTGGGAAAAATAGGTTATGCTCCACGCAATTCCACTATGAGCTTACAAGAACACAAAGGTGCAAACACTATCACGAACGCTCATTTGCTAGCATCTGAAGAACAAAAAAACAACATGCAAGAATTGAATATTCGCCGTTAGAAGCATTATTAATTATAGAAACCAATAAATTGTCCCTATTTAAACTGTAAATTCACTTAAGCACATAACACAAGTATAGTAACAAAATTTCTTTTTTGTAGGTACGTTAGTATCAATAAATATGGCCCTTGTACTTGTTCAAAAGTAGGTATAATAATTAAAACACATTTGGAATTCAAAGCTTATACAAAGAGAATATCACAATAAAGTATATTGCAACCGTATTCACGAATTTATAAAGAGTTGATTGTGTACTGAAATAATAGAGCGTTAATAATACCTTTCATTGCCGATGAAGCCCATTCAATGGCGCAAATATAATTCTCAATAGTACCTACCTGTAGCCTAAGATCTTTTATTATATGAACGAGTGTGGTGCTTATGGTAACAATATGGCACCTTGCAACATCAAAACAAAGCTAATATAAAAATTACCAAAACATAACTATTATATATCTATAAAAATAATTTCGTACTGTTTTCAGACACAATTTTCGCGGTATTTTATAGGTACGTTGTTTAAACAAAAATAAAGCTAATCCATCTATATGGATAGATGGATAAGCTTTATTTTTGTTTTTGTTCTGTCCATTAAATAACTTTATAACAAGCTCTGCTAAATATGGTAGAATTTAACACTACGTTACACTAATTGTAAAGTTACAAAAACTTTACGGCGTAAGAAGAGGGTCAAGTAATAAGGCACCGTTTGACGTCACAATGTATTTAGTAAAGTAAAGGCACACTGTAATAAAACACAAAACAATATAAAACTGAATACTGGATGGAAACTAAATATAAAATCATTTATAATGTACTTACAAAAGTGCCTTTAATACAAAAGGAATTAAAGTATGATTGAATTGTGAACTTTGATTTATATATACAAAATAATAACTTTAAATAATATTATAAAATGGCGTCGAATAACTAACTAGTAACAAGGGGAAACGGAGAAACATCTCAGTCGATGACCAACAGTATAATGAATAGCAAAGAGTATAATGAATATGAATAATTTGAGAGATTACACCGAAACAGTATCAAATGTTAATATGTCAAAATTTTTATTTTTAATGATTGATGTGTATTAAAAAAAATTCCGTAGTAGTAATGAAATAGGTGGATGGAGTAGCTAAAATAAAACGGTGTTATAGCACCACGTTTCATGTTAAAGTTTACAGTAACATATTTAAATGAAAAAGTAACACTGTATGGAGTTAGCGCCAGGCTAAGCTCTAGAATGACCATAGCCACGTAGGAGAATTTCTTAATCCCATATTATATTGTCATTAAATAGGTAAGACTAATCTATTAGTTACTTCTAAGGTATCTAAGTTATTAAAATTGCATCAATAATTTAAGTTACACTAATTGTGAACCCAAAATGCAATTCGGCCTCCAATAAGAAACAATGCTTTAATGTTCCTAACGATTTATGCAATGTTTTATTTGTTTATATTGTTGTATTAACTTTCTTAAGCCAAAGTGAAAATATATCTTGGAGACAATGCAAATCAAGATAAGAAACTTAGAACGATAGTTCCATATCAACATCAACCGACAAACGGTCGCCAAAACCGATCCATGTAGGCATTCATCCATGTAGAGCGGGGCACGTCAAGCACACGAGGATAAAATTAATGATTTTATATAATAATTAAATTTCTCACATCTAGCCCAAATTAAGCAACATTATTAGAGCTTCTGTTATCTAGATAAAGGAGAAATATCTATATAAATATCACATGTATATGTACTAAAACATATATAAACATCCATGACTAGTGAACATATTCTTCATAGAAATATCTGCCCCTACCAGGATTCTATCCAGGGACCTCTCGTTAAATAGATAGCGGTACTGATCACTCAACCAGACAGCCGCCATGAATGACATTTTGTAATAAATTAACGGAAATACTTGATCTTAACTGTTGGTAAAGTCGGCAGAGTCGGAAAACTGAAGACAAAAAGGAAAGCGTTTTAGTTTCAAATTAGGTTCGTGTTCTACGCGTTATTATTTTATGTATGGAGGGTACCTGTGAATGCCGTTGTGTATTGAAGACATTTCATAGAAATCCTTGTTTTTGTCATCCATGCAAATCTTATACTGCTAGTCCTAAATGTACGTACAAAATCTAGCTTCAAACACCATTAACAGACGAACAATCAGAGCGCTGATGAATTTCGGTTTATGTTCCACGGCACTGGAGTCTTTGTGGCTCTACTTTCAACAACACAATAGGGACAAAAGTTATTCAACGACAATGCGAGCACCAAATACCGATCGACCCCCTACCTCCCTTGCTTGGTACCTACCTATTGTTTACTTTAATGCCCCATTTTTATGTATATCATCGGCGGCAACATAATCGCGAGATTGAGTTATTGAGAAAATTTGTCAAGAAATTTTTCTTATTGGAATATCTCTTTCTGTGACATCTTGTTTACAAAAAATGTAAATAAATACTTTTTTACACTTTATGTTTAGGCTAACAAGACACCTGTGAAACAGGTAAGTATTTATACTTTAATTAGACAAACATGCGTTACAAAATTTGATAATATTCTTTACTTTAACTGAACTTACTATTTGAAATTTTAATTTTTCTCAAGTATTCCTAGCATGATAATTCCTATGATTCTTATATGTATTCAATCAAATAGAAATGGTATATTTCTTTCTTTCTTCAAAACAAATTCCATATTTTTGTAGTAGTAACACAGCGCCCCTATTACATAGCAATCAAATATTTGACTTATTAGACAAATTTTAACTAACATCTCATTCTGAGCTGTTTAAAAATATAACAAGCATCGTCTTCGAGATGACATCAGCTAACAATATTTCGACAGTTACTATTCACGAGGCGGCGGCATTGTTACAAAAAGCCTGGGCGCTCCTACAAAAGCTGTAAAGAATGAATGGGTGGGAGCCGATTCAATAGGAGAAAGGGGGTGTAGTTACGTAAGTATGTTTTGTGGTGCGTGCGGGAAGCGTTCTAAAGGAATATCTTTTCATACTTTCAAAATTTGTGATATAAAAATCCTGTGACGAAGTAAAATTACTACGAAGTCGTAATAGTTTATAACTATTATTCAGACAATTATTAGTCTGAGTAAAATTCGTTTTATGGTTGCGTTAAAGTCACCTTAGTTAACTTAAATAAATAATAAGTGAGGCAATGTTCATATAAACGGCCTTAACATGTCTGGACTACATTTTATTTATATTTATTTAGAGATGTTTTGTTACTCTCATTTCAATCCCACTGTAGCTGATATATGTAATATTTATAGGCTGATAGTTTTGTATGAAGATCTATCCTATCAAGGTCTAAACAATTCTATCCGATATACTTACGATTAAAATGAAATTGTAAAAAGCAGTCATTCCATTTTAGGTAAATACTTACTATTTTACCAGGAGAAATCCGTTTACGGGCCTGCATACCACTGGCTAAGACCACATGACCACAAAAATTCCCCATTTACTTGCTCTTCCCGGGGATCATCTGGGTTCTGCCGAAGCAATTCACCCTGTCGCCCTTAAGCAGCTCAGCCACATACACGCGACCGCTACTACGACGTAGAAAATCGGGGACCAAGCACCGTCCGCCTTCTCACACATACCCACCCGTCTACGCTAGAGAAGAGGTTCATAGTCGTGTGGGTTTAATCTTTTGCACCCCTATCTATAACTTAACCAAAGTTTAGAGATCCTGCAGGTAATGGAGATTTTCAACACTAACATAGGTTTATCACTCATTTCATTTATACTCGTAAGTAGCACTTCGTACGAATTATACAAGCATATCTGTTGAATTAACAGGTTCTTTAGTAGCGGCAGTCAAGCAGACAAAGGCTCGTGGCAGTTTCACGAACTTTAGTGTGACCCCACAAAAGCAGCCAAGTCATTTAAATGCACACGTTTCATCGGATCTGAATGCTTCAGGGAAGTAAAAAAGTACGGGCCAATTACATCGCCTTTGTGAGGAGCTCTCTAGGCCTTGTGTGGGGTTTTTATTCAGTTTCGGCGGTTGCCGGCTACTTCTTAACCTTTGATGTGCTCACAACTTCTAATTAAATAGTCTTTTATTATATAGGTAAAAATAAAATATAAAATGCCTAGTCCTTACTCCATTAGTGGAACAGATTATAATTTGATTTCTCATTTTATATTTTCTATTGTAATGAAGATATTAAGTATAATATTATGTATCGGCCAGATCCCTAAAGTTCTTCTTGCTTACCTAAAAAAAATATTTTTACATAATTTTATCATTATTGATCCTTTAGACATTATCCGCACCAAACTGCCTGCATATTTCTTTAAAATACATATTTTTCACCCCAGTTAAGCTTATACGTAACCCCTTTCCTTTAACTTATTTTTAAAAAGCTAAGAAAAACAAGAGATTTTTAAAAGTAAGCCTGACTGGGCTGAGGCGAACTAACTTACTGACCGGCGCAAAGCCTTTGCGGTTGCCGCATTTGTCGCTATTTTACTACCTTGATTTTTTTACCATCTCAATTGAAAGCTGGCAAGGGAACCGGAAGTGTGATCGTTTTAAGCAGCGAGAGTACATTTCGGTTTAATTAAATACTATTTGAATTGGTTTGATTTAATGGCTTGTTTGACTTCGAAATCCAACACAATTAATAATCTTAAACTTGACCAATTATTGAGTGTTCAACTAAAATCAGTGCGCAAAGGTTTAATTACAATGTTAGTGTTAGGTTATTTTTTGTGATGTACCCAACTATAAATTTCCCTTTACTTGACTTGTATACACGGTAACAAGAAGTACTGAATGTTCAAATATGCAGCATAAACGCACGCACGTACGTCGTCGTCGTCGTAAATGAAAATCTAAGTCAATGCTATCAAAAGTTAAAACATTTTGATAGCATTGACTTAGATGTTTAATTTTTCACTCAGCTGGAATGCATTGTAAAAGTACGTAAGTATTGATTTCAACTTGATATCTCCACGCGTTCACGAAAAATGAGCATTGACAGACAAACGAAACACAAGCAAACGGTCTTCCAAATGGGTTTAAAGTATCTACATACATAATAATAAGAAAATCATACCAACTTCTTTGTGATGTGCAAAAAATATGATTATACACTCTATTTTAACGCATTTACGAGAGCACCTCCAGCCTGTATATTATAGAAGACCCCAATGAAAAACTGTTGTGTCCTGCGAAGAATAAAGTCAAACTCAGCAAAGAAAGCTCTCTATTGGGGGCAAACGGCTCGCGCGATGTAAAATAACACTTCCGCTTAGTTTTGATTTTTTTATAATGACGTTGCGTAAACAAAATTAGATTTAGATACTAAAAGATATATATAGTGTTCTTTCAGTACTTTACTGCATTGGTCATACAAGTTAATCTTCGTCATGGCGACGGTTATCTCACACTGCCAACCATGGGAAGAGCTATGGGAGGCCGTCGCCTTCTTCTGCGAGCCTGTTCTTTCCCAGAAGATGGCAGCGGCAGGAAGGTGCCTTTAACCGCGTACGTTGGTGGCTCCCACGCACGCACTGTCTGAAACTGCCCAAGTAGCTCTGGGCAATATCCATCGGATCCTGTAAGGCTCGGGAAAACCTAGTGAATTGCTTTGACTCAGGTCACCCCCGTGAAGGTCAATGAAGTAACTGGGGAGTTAAGTGGATATTCCCAGTGCCACTTTGATGAGGCGCTTTGTAAAACTCACGCGCCGCCACACGCCTGCCGCTTAGCCCGTGGTGGATAGGTCCGGTAGGAGGGATTCCTCCTCGAAAAAGAAAAGTCAATCTTCGCCATAATATTCAACTCTGGGTCTTTTTTACATCCTACACAAGCAGTGCATTCATCTCGAAACGTTTTTCTCGATTTTGCAGCATGGAAAATTAAAACGGCGGCACTGCGCCCGTTGCAAAAGTTGGTAGTGGCACATCAGGCGTCCGATCAAAATGCATTTATGGCGCTGGCCGTTCGTTAGCGGCGTCAATACGGCTCTCGGTCCACCCGCTATAAATTTAGTATTGAGCGGACACACAACAAAGCGTGTTTTGTCTTGCAAATGAAAACGCGCGCATTTCGCGGTATTGTGCGCGGCTGTTTCGGTGCTCGCCATTATTAACGGCGAACATGAAAGACAAAAGGTTCGTCTGCAGCACTGAGGCTGGCCTAGATAGCGGATTATTGTACTAACACAATAGAAGCGTTAATTCTGCGACTCTACTATTATTTTGTTGTTTACAACTTTATCGCTTTATTAATTTATTGATGACATTGATTTTGATTATCTCTATGTGTTAAATTTCAACTAAATTTTTTTTTGTAATTTTTTATCATGTTGTCAACGTAAATGAAAAATAGTTTTGTCAAAATATAAAAATATATTAAAAAGAATCTCTTCTCATTTTTATCCAACAATTAATATATCCCAATAATAAATTACAATAATATCTAGTAGTAGTACAACCCAAAGGGCCGTCGAACGCCATAATCCAATGGCTATTTTTACTGTTTTCATAAATTACCCGCATGTTTCAGTTTGGAAATTTAATATAACTGCAATTTATGTCACAAGTCACTACTTATATACAGTAGGCAGCATTAAATTCTTTCTCTAACATTTATTAGAATTGCGAGGATATAAACAATAAAAACTATCCTACCTACTCTAACTAATACTATAAATTTAACCTAAAAGTTTACTTAATATATACATTTATATTAAATCATACTGTAAACATTACAACATAAAAAACTATTAACTTTTCTGTCCTTTTTTGGCCTTTTAACTGTTATAATGAATTAAAAGTATTAAATAACTTTAAGAGTAGGTAAAAGCTATGTAGAAAACTATAAATTGAAAAGAATGGAAAAGTTTTAAGTAAATAAACAAGCTGAAGCTACTACTCACCTCCGTAACGCGTCTGTAAAATCCTGTCCGAGAAATTTCCAAATTTTGTATTTCCAAAGAGGCCACACCACAAATCACAAAATTCACAGAGCACAGTAACTAATACAGGCACATAAACCACGACCACACTTAAAAAAAGAAATAATAAATGGCGGGAAATCTGACATTGTCGGAAAAGTTCGTTAGGAGCGCGCAATAGAGCGTGGCGCAGAACGGTCGCGTAAGGTCGAGGGCAGGCACAGACTGCGAGCCGGCCGGTGCGGCGTGTTTTTCTTGCCCTGCGGTTATCGCGCAGGACCTTCGCGCATCAATTTTACCCTTCTCTATGATCTCTGTAGCATGCATACTTGAAAAGTTTCACTGGCGAATCCATGAAAACAATTACATATAAATATAAATATAATATAATTAAATAAACTTATAAAGAGATAAAGGATGGAGTTTTAGATTAAAGTCGTAGGTTCCTTGAGCAGGTTTAATAAATTTAACAAAAATACCTATTGAAGTATTTTTTTGTTTTAATAAATTATCTATTGTATTCTTAATTGTACAACATAAATAAAAAAGTTAATTAAATTAGACAAATACAAACAAACTTACCTATCTCTAGGAAGTTCTCTTCTAACCAACCAAAAATTTACGTAGAGACGACATTTGTTGGTTGGTAGTGTCGAAAGAGTTATTGTATATATATATATATATTAATTTATATATTTATACTATATTATAATTTGTAAATAATATATATTTTTATTTTAATAAAAATTTATTAATCAGTATGGGCCCCAATAAACAGTCTATATATACATATATGCAAATAATACAATTTAATTAATTTATTTATTATTCTACCTATTGAGGTATATGTGGTCAGGCCTTCCAACAAAGGAGAAAACATGCGTTGTTTTGGGCCACACTACAAGGCTATATACCAAGGTAAATTAGAATGCGAATTGGTGAAATCGTTTGCTGCCGAAACATGAACGCAAATGGATTGACATATTCGAGATCAATCATGCTGAAAATGAATTCAAAACTGTTCCAGCTCCACTAATTTAATAGAATTATGTAGTTTTTTTTATATATTTTACAGTAAGGTTTTTAATTAACCAACTTCAAAAAAGAAGTATGTATTACGTATTAGGGTTTAAAGGTAAGGGGTAAGTAAGGGGTTAATTGCTATTTAGTGCTGAAAACTTCAAAATTATTTTTAACCATTATTAATTTAATTAAAGTATTTACCCTCATTGTCTACACATTTCGGAAATCTCATTGGAAGGTCATTTATGCCTTTGCGTTAGAAGTCCCGGTACCTTGCACACAAACTGTGTGAATTCATTTTCAAGTACTGCTTCATGGGAAGAAAATGTTTTTCCGTGTATAAAATTGTCGAAAAATTGTAGTGGAATGAAATTAAGTCCGACGAATACGAATAATGAGGGATAGTTTCTAGGCGCAGGTCCTGTAATGTTAAATCGGTTTTTCGAGCAGTGTGAGTCTTGCGTTAATATGAAGCAATAATGATGATGAATTGTGGCTAATTTTCTGCTAGTTTTGTCATTATGGTTCAAAGTTCTGCAATGTAGAAGATATCAGCTGTTATTGGTTGACTGGTCTAAGGAAGCTGTAGTGAATTACTACATTACTATGTACCACAATGTTTGCCACCAAATATTTACCATCACTATTTTGTAGGATAGCTACCCTACAAGACTGGCGGCGATAGACCTGGAGCTATCCATTGCATAGTTAGTTTGTGACTATTGTATACAAACCATTTTTCGTCATATCTTACAATCTGGGGCTAAATCGGTATCAAAGGAAATAGGCAAATGGATCAATGTTGTGGGTAAGCTAACTACAAACCACATCGCTAATTACTTAGTAATATGATACGGATTTGCTTCCATCATCTCTATCTATTCGACGTTATTCAATTAGTCTCAGATCTTCCTCGTGGTTCATACTTTAAGTCAAAGTTTCCAGTACGATAGTGGTTAAACCAAAAATGCACACATCCTTCCATTCGTTTTCGTCCATTTTTTATCCATTTTCCGTTGTTCATTATTTTTTATCCATTACCTCTCCTTTCCTATTCAGGAGCACACGTGCTGGTGTGCGGAGCATCAATTCACTGCCTACACCGTAACTTCGAAAGCAAAGAAATTTCGTGACTTGTTTCTTTGTCAAAGTCAAAATACATTTATTCATTCTTGGTACATTATATGCTCTTATGAAAGTGAAGATTGAAGTATATAACTACAATACCGAAAAGTATTGAATTATTAGCTTAAAATTAATAATAATAATTAAAATTCAAAAACTTCCAGCAAATTGTACTATACTGAGCTGTCAATTATTTAATATAGCATTTTAATTAAAAATTTTGTTTTTATATAGCTATACAAATATTATTATAAGGAAGGACAATTTTACAGCCGTATAGTAGATTTATTTTATTTGATTCTATGCCGTACAACAGTCTATGTAAATATAAGATTAATATTTTGATTGAAGAATACGTAAAGAGAGTATAAGCGGAACAGAACCCTTTAGCTGCATCTGTTCATAGAAATAACGCATGAATCAGCCATCGCTTAGTTCAACCATAATAGAGGGAACGTTATAAATATAAAAACATCCATGACTAGCGAACCAATATCCTTAGATCCCAGGACCTCTGGCCAAGTGCACAGGGATACTGGCCACTTGAACAGACGAAAAATAAAGTTAAAATAATAATAATAAGAAAGAAAGAAAGTCGCTCAGGAATATTACTTCAAGGTGACCTATGTTTGTTAATACCGGATTTTTAATAATAATAGCAAGAAGAGATTGGGACTGGGTGTCGGACCAATTATTGGGAGACTCCAGATGCGGTCTTGATCGAAAACTCCAGGATTGTTGACCGCTTCCTCTCTCTTTCGTCCTGTTGCTCGGCCGTCTGGACTTCTCTACCGAGAGGTATTCTCCCGTCCCCTCGAATCGTTAAAGAAGAGTATAGATGGATTTTAAAATAATAATAATAATACAATTATTTAAACTCTGTACAATTATTACAAGGAAAATTGAGTTACACATCTCATGAAAGGAAGAAACTAGAAATACAATGTGAAAATGTTGGGTAATATGTCCGAATACAATGGTGCGAATACGAAGCACAAAGCTGCGGGACGTATTGTGAATCCATACAATACTCCTTGCATATTACACACAGATAACGTCCATAAAAACTATGTCCATTCAACTTGCAACCTTATCTAGAAGACATAAAAATACCAGAAAACTGGTGAATCAGTAAAAAATATTTGTTTCACATTGTAAATAGCGTGTCAAAATACCTAATGAAAACTACAATTAGAATAGAATCCTGTGTGAATACGAATAATTCGCATATTATGACCTTGCTATTGGATGTTCTTTTATGAACCATCCATATGTATGTTATAAACATTGTAACATATTAATGTTACGATTTATTGTTTATTTTAACCCACTAAAAAGACGACGTTCTTTGACGCGTAACTGCCTACGTTTTTTTAAAATTCCGAGCTTAATCCATATTCAAATTGAATGGAATAGTACAGAAATAATTTTTTTATTCAAACTGTTATCAGATGAGTTTTTGTATGACTTTATTACCATAACAACTTCAAAATAAAAGTTCTCAATTCCACTTTGTTTTTTATGTGTGTAACACACATTAAAAAAATTTATTACTATCATTACTGATTTTTAAGATACTTTCATATTCGAAACTAAGCTAGTCTAGTTAAGTGACTTCTAACTAATTATTTTTTGAGTAATCTCTAATAATGCATATTACATTGATGATATCACAAATTACTAGTAAAGTTTTCATTTTTGACCAACAACAATGATTCGATGATATTTATATTCCACTCAATATTTAAACTAAAACTTTCAAAAATAACTAGAAACCGGCTTTAAAACACTAAATAGGCAAAGATATTTCTATTTAAGAAATAATTAATCTGATTTAAAATAATTAATATAATATATTTTGTAAAAAATTAAAATTCAATACGAAGTAATTTTTCCAAACTTTCCCCTCTCCCGTCGAAGCGTAACTATCTTAGAGTTTTTACGGGTTAAGGAAAGTTCTTTTGTTTTAGTTTTCCTAAAAAATACAAATTAAAAATACTTGAATATATTTGAAGTGTGAAAATTAAACGATTATTTTACTATTGAAGTCAAATTTATAATTCTAATATTTTCATACATAACAATTTCTTTTTTTAGTCCAAAACAATAGAGAATAGAATTATAGAGCTTGCGTTATGGATACTAGATAAAGGAACAACAATGACCCGAGAACAAATATTAGTGTTTATTACGGAACGATCGTCGGGAAATGAACGAAGAGAAACAATAATTTATTAAAAACTTACAATCTACACTCTATACAACTGTATCCCTTTGATTCGTTAGAAAACTTTGAGATCTGCTTAATTGTGATAGGGGCCACAACTGGGTTATGTCGGAATCCTGCGTTGCAGTCTACCGACTAAAACTAACCGTGTTCTTCTTCTTGTATTGTATATGAAAACGCGAGAAACTTTGTTCCCTACATCGGGTATATCTCGAGAACACATTGGGATACACACTGCACCCTTAGCTGACGACAAACACGATCGAGATGGCTGTCATGATTCGTGTTTGAGTTTCTGAGGACTTGATAAGACAATCTTGTGTTTAATAATTAATTAATTAATAATAATAATTAAGTTCTCTCGTTTGGTTTGATATTATATAAATGTTTTTATATTTAGTTAGTAAGCTTTTAATATAATTAAATCTTAGATACTAATTAATTCTTCATTAAATGGTGGAGCCCTAGATTTTCTAACAAAGTAAACCATTAGTACAAAGATAGAAACTATTTAATAAGTTAAATAATTTTATGAAAAAACTAGATTCCATCACATCTGTATGTGGAAAAAAATTTTGCTTCTCTAATTTAAAAGTATGTTACATCATGAGCCAAACAACCAGAGGCCACCTACCATTAGTTGCCTAAAACTCTATGGTAAAGGATACTTTACACCGGTACCCGGAAGTCATAAGGAAAGTAATAACTATATTAAACGTGGCTGTATGGGCTTCAGTTCCCGTTGTCTTCCCTGTAATTAGTAAAATATAATAAAAGGTACTGGAGTTTTTGGTGCCAAATGGAGGGATCGGTGAATTGTTGTAAATTTTATCTCATAACACATTAACGTTATTAACGAAATGGCATATAACATTAGTGGTAGGTTCCGCTTTTTGTTGACTAATTGACAAAAATTCCATTGGACAAAGGTATACTTTACATCGGTATCCTGGAGCCATAAATAAACAAGATAAGAGAAGAGAGAGATACGTAAGATATGGCTGCGCAAGCTTCAGTTCCTTTACCTTCGTTTTATTAGGGAGAATTTCAGAAAAAAACTAGACACCGCCATAGAGTACTATAGTACATACTCTTTCTAATCTGTGTTTAATACTAAGGAGGACGCCATTTGCAATTTTGCGGCAGTGGTTTTTGGTGGTTACCTACGGTGATTTTGAATTTTGTTTTAAATTTAATTCTAAAACTAATAAATCAAGAATTCTTACCTAAAAATCAGTAGAAAGGATAAAATATCAACTATAAGGTAAGCCAAACAAGTAATTGGTGAAATAATATAAAAAACCATAAGACCGCATTTAAAATGGCGGCGGAGTGGAGTCGCATCTTGTATGATTTATTAAAAATTGCTTTCGAAAAAACCGACGTCCTTTTGTTTAAAACGTTTATTTTATAATTTTATAGAAAACGTTATGGACCCAACGCTGGACGCGTCCTTAGTGGCGCAGTCCCTAAACTACCATGGTCAACAGCTCCAAAAAACGTGGGAAGCGGAACGAGGAGAAGAAGATCTTTCTAAAATTGGCGTGGGCCCATTAGATTTTGCCGTATACCAATCCAGGCACAAGCACTTGACTTTCCAAGACCGTTCCAAGCGGCTGAAACTTCATCAATTCATTGCAAAAGAAGCTATTGCTTTATTTGATAGTTCACTATTGGATGAAATACCATCGTCGTCATGTCTGGGCACAGATTCCACCACCCCGGAAGATAGTAAGTATAATTTGAAACAGATTGAATTAAATCTATTATGAAAGACATTGTTATAATTGCAAATGTTGGTACCAAAATTGCAAATAAAACTTATAAATTTTGCAAGTAAGGTTTCAATTTGAATTCGAATATTGCATATTGCAACATTTTTCTTCAAAATAAATCATTATTGTGATACACATGGTTATAAATGGCCTAAAAAATATCTCACTAGTGTACCCAAATTTTCAGCCATTTTATTCTGATTGATGTGGGTACATCATCAAGGTCATGCAATCAATAAAAGAAATGCCAATAATATTAAAATTTGGCATAGAATTAAGATAAGCTTCTGAAGACTGAACTATCAATGAATTGTATTCAAGAGTATATCACAGTTTATCAAATTAAAAGGCTTGTTTTTTTCCAGACTTGTATGCACTGATGCCACCTTTTGAAACGTTTTTAAATGTGGACAAAGTTGCACGGTTGAGACATTTCTTTGATGTAAGTTAATATTTTTATTATATATATAATATCCTTATTCACCATATATTTCCTAAGACCTATTATATGTTCTTTATTTATGATATGATTCTTTATCTATGATTACCCAAAGACTATGGATATAAATACTAGGATATGCAAAAGAGATTTAAAGTTAAGCAATAAAAACAATTTTGAATGTAGTATTTTTTTAAATGATTAATATAAGTATTTAATATTAATATTTAAAATATTACTTTCCCAGAATGTGAAGACAGGAGAGTTGATAATTGGAGCAGTGATCAATAGGACGGCATCTGGAATGATGCTGAAAGTCTTATGCACAGCAGGGCCTACTTCCAGATATGTTGCTGATATTAATGTTAAGGTATATCTATAAAATTTAAAAGATTGCACAATGTTTCATAATATAAAATCATGAGGATTAAAATGAGTATATTAACTTTTGGTATTCCATTGTTTATGTAATTACATAAAAAACCTTAATACATTAAAATAAAAATAGAACTAAAATATTGAAATTTATTTCATTGAGTTAACAAATACTCTTAAATTTCTCATGAAGTGGGGCCTTCAAGACAAAAATAATGCAGAAAATTGTTTAGCCTGACATTTGACTAACTCAACAACAGCCCTTTTATTTGTAAATTAGGTAATAATTACGTCATCAGTGTTTTGTAAAATATATTATTCAATAGTATGGTTTTTTATTACAGGCATTTCTACCAGTAACCAATATCATACCAGCAGTTGACAAGAAAAACGTCTCAAGAAACTACCTGATGAATGATACAGTCTGCTGTGAAGTCATTGAAGTTATTCCAGACACTGACAAAATGGTGTGCGGCATGAAGGGTGTGACAAGAGGCCCGGATGACCCACCACCTAAACCTCCACTGGGACTCCTCAGCACTGATGACTTTCCACTTATTTACAAGTATGTACTGATTAAGAAATAATAGTTGTTAAATAATTTGTGTGCTTGTTACACTATTTTACAGAACTGTTAATGCTACTATGTAACCACTTGTGTTTTTTTTATATTTATGTATTTTTATGATGTGTGAAGGTCACCATGCTATAAAATCAGTGGTATGTATTTTATGTTTAACAATGAAGAAAATACAAATACATACAACTTAGAGAGCTCCACAATGGTTATTTATGAAACAACATTTGTTTGAGAAAATGAGGATAGAAGAATTTTGGAATCTGAATATTCTATCAGAAGATGTTTATCAGAAATGTTTATGGATACTGTATTAATAATTGACTGAACTTGTTACACATACAAAAATGATATAAGAAAATACCTCTGCTTTTATAGATACTTTGTGTGATGAAATGTAGCTGATTATACACAGCTGTATGCAAAAATATTTACACTGGTAGGTATATGATGACTACAGAAAGGCTGTTGGATATATGGTTTCTCATCACTTTTCAGTTCAAATTTACACTGTTCACTTTATAATAATATGTGAAAATGATTGCATAGTCTTAACAGAACTTACAGCAGGACTAAAAGGATTAGATCAGAAATAATAATAATTTTATTTGGAAGAATACAAGTATTGATATTTTTGAACTGATCAATTGCAATTGTTAAGATAATTTAAACATTATATTTGTTTTTTTTAATGGAAAAGGTCAGTACAAATTTTTGGGGTTCCATTCTGATCTCAAAGAAAACTTAATTGTTTATTAAAGTTAATATTTAACATTCCAGCAATTTCTCAGACAATTTGATTGGACTTTATATGAGCATTTATTGGATGTTGGAGTTATTTATTTGTAATAAAAGAACTTGTTCCTGGCAGTTATGAATTTAGCTCATGTGAGACTCTCCGAAGTGGCACAATTGTTTGCAAGATTTTGTGGTGGTTCATATAGTTTTACATGCATCCAATGCAGGCAGTTTACAAACTCAACAAGGACAATGCACTTTCCTCAGTTATTTTAGGGTGTTCTTTTCTAGGTATAACTACAACTCCCAAGACCAGTTTGTCACATAAACACACTTATTGTGACTATGGCTGAGGCATTTTGGTAACATTATTGTCACATTCTCAAGGCAGCATCACCTAATCTATGACGTAATATTTGTGTGCAAATGAATTAAAATACAAAGTAAATTTTTTGAACAGCTCTATGGAACAGGTGAGGATTATAATGTGTGACATTCAGGTCATAATACTTTCCTTAATCTATTCTGATGATGTTTTCTGTCTTGTCAGAGAAAAATCTGTATGAAATTCAGTGAACCACTTTGTTTAAACATATATACACTTTACTTATATAATTGTTGTATTCTAACAGGAAAACTATGGATATGAAGGGAGAAAGCTATGAAGCCATTTTGGAGAAGAGTCCAGGCTTCAATAACCCCAACTGCGTCCAATATCTTTCTGAACTTCTTGGCATTACTAACATGCACTGTACAAACTTCACAACATTGAGGTAATTATTATATTTTTTTGCCATGCTATCAAATAAAATAAACAAATTACTAAATAATAATTACAATTATTATTTTATGAACAGGGGCGGATTCACACCATCGGAATGTGCAGATGAACTACGTCAAGCTCAAGCTAGCAAGTGGGCATTTCGTTCTGTAGCTGAAGGCATTGAACATTTCAAGGCTGGAAGACATTCTGAAGCTTTTCAGTGCTTGAACAAGGCTTTGAGTATAGATCCAAGGAATGTTGAAGGTTTAGTAGCAAGAGGAGCGCTTTATGCAAATAGTGGAACATTCAAAAAGGCTATAGAAGATTTTGAAACATCATTGAAACTAAATCCAAATCATGCTAATGCAAGGAAGTATCTAGGTGAAACTTTGGTTGCATTGGGTCGAAGTTATGAAGATGAAAACAAAATTACTGAAGCTCAGAAAGCATATGAAGATTGTTTGGCCATTATACCATTCCATGAGGAAGCACAAAACTCATTAGATTTTCTGAAGACCAAGACTTCTACAACAAAGCCTTTGATAGAACCTGCAGAATTATTACTACCTGGCTTGACAGGAGCAAAATCTTTCGAAATGAAGGAAACACTGAAGCAATTGTTGAATTTAACAGAAAAGAAAGAAAAGAAAAAGAAGAAAAAGCGAGGTAAAGGCAAGAAGAAGCGGTCGAGCAGTTCATCTTCATCTTCAAGTGATTCATCTAGCTCCAGTTCATCTTCAGAATCGTCGTCGTCATCATCGGAGTCAAGTGGTATTAGATTTTTAAGTATTTCTAAATATATCAAATGTTTTGGGCAGTTCAAACATTTGGTATAAATGGTTTTTTTTTTTGTTTTTTTACTTTGGTACAAAAGCTGCTATTTTCACAAGATTCATTTAATTTATATTTTTACTCAATAATGATCTCTTTACACAGTATCATACTAATACGCTTTTTCATATCACCAAATGATAGTTTGCTGTCTTTACTTATAGCCTAAAGGACTTGCACCCAAGCCAAAAAACAATTTAAAAAAATCTTTACTTATATTGTATACTCTGCTCTTGGAATGTATATAACAACAACAAATTTTCACAGATTCAGAAGGTCCCAATCGCAAGAAGAAGCGTCGGTCACAATCTAACAACAAGCGTCAGCGTTCTCTGTCTCCTCTGAGCAAGCGAATGGCTATGCTCGGCGACGCTGACTCCGCGTCCCGTACCCACAACTCACAGTTCAACCATCCTTACGGATATCAGCCGCCGCCACCGCCGGTTGAAGAAAACAACACTATGATAATGAGATCACAAGCTGATATTGACTATGAAATGAAGGTGGGTTTCGGCCGATGCCAGTTTCAGAAGATGCCATTCATGATATAAAATTAAGAGATGGCAGTATCCCAATCCCTGTTACAAATTTGAACAAATTTTCTTGACAATTATAATGAATTAAAACTGCATGTTTTTAAAATTATAGTCAGGTCAAGACCCCCTTGCAGATTTATTTAGATTTACGTTTTTTGGTTCGAGTGGTCAGTATCATTGTCTTCTTAGGATTATGGTCCCGGTTCAAATCTAAGTAGGGAAATATTGAGTATGAATATTTGTTTATGAGTCATGGGTGTTTGTGTGTTTATTTAATATATTTCTGACATTGATGTACACATTACTATCTATGTTTTCTAGTATCCATAACACAAGCACTTAATGTTGCTTAATTTTGGATAGATAATAGGTGTGAGTGTGAGATATATTTATATATATATATTTTGCAAGTTGGTAATAATATAAAATAAGGCGTATAATGCTGTGTACTAAATGTACAAAACAAAATATAGCCAGAAAATATGATGCTGCAAATTGAGATTCTTCGTTTCATCTCATCAAAAGAAATACGTCTTGGTATGGTATGCGAATTTATGTCCTTTTCCAATCCTGGTGTGTCGGATAATATGAGGTCACGTGACTAGTAATAGTTTTTTAAGGCTAGACGCTTATTTTTGAAACGGTCTTAAAATTTATTTAAAAAAATTTATCAGTCTTGTATTTTATAGACTATTATCTATATCAGGTCCGTAAATTCTTGGATATGACGAAAGAAGACTCAGACTACGAGGACAAAGTGCGTAATTTCCTCGAAGAAACCGCTCAGTACAAGAGGAATCGTAAAATGCAAGAGCTTGGCCAGCAGCAGCAACCGGGAGCCGAACACGAGAAGAAGAAAAAGAAGAAAAAAGATAAGTCGGTATCATTCGCGTATAAAATATTTCAGCTATCCACATTCCTAAAGTGCCTATAATGCTATAAACTGAACAGGAACAAATTTATATTTGTATAGACATTTGATTTTTCAATTTACGAATGATGTCTCTTACAAATTGCAGTCCATACAACACAAATAATTGCATAAACATAAAATTGTGGTTTAAAGAGGCAGCTCCTGACTTGTATCGAACATAATTTCATAATTCCCATTTATCGAAGTTGGAAGACTAATATTTCATTTTAGGACAGTGAGTTTTTATTTTTTAAATATTGTAACAGCTTTATTCTGTATTAAATATATTTTTTATCTCACTAACTTTTTGTAACTTCACTTATTACTACTTTTCACCTAATTCTGTCATAAATTCACTTGTCATATTTAAAGAATATTAATACAACTTAATATCTGAAATATTTTTATATTAATTATTTGAATATTAAAATTTATGTACACCAATTTAACGAAAATGTCTTACTATAAGTTGTTTAATTATGTTGTACTCTTAATCTACTGGAGAAAATAAAGAATTCTCGTTAAGAGTACGATAAAATAGTAAAACATTGCGAATTGTTGATTTTAGAAAAACAACTGAATAATCATATAAATCAGGGATATTTGCACAATTGCAAAATTAACCTGCAGTGTATGAGTATAATCTTCAGATAACTATTCACATTGTATGCAACTGACGTGAGTCTCGTTACTTAGGAAAAAGAAGAAGGAATCTAAGCGAAAGCGTAAGGAACAAGAAAGGGAAGAGAAACGGAAGGCGAAATTAGCTCGTACAGCTGCAAACAATTCAGAGTACAACCTTCGAGATCTCGAGAATATAAGCGACAAGAAATTGAGAGACGCTATCAGGTAATCAACATTAATATGTACAATAATATGTAAAAAAATATTTAAATTTTATGCTTACTGACATCATTGTTTTGACTTCGCAGAAAAGAATTAAAAGGAAAATCCAAAAGAGATCTTAGTTCCGACGGCGAGTATGATCGAAAACATGGTGACAAGAGGTAAGTTATAGTTTTAAAAAATACTTCTGTTACAAGATTCATGCCTTTTTACTTAGCGTAAACTATGCATAGCACAATATTTCAATTTTTTTTTCTGGCGGCATAAATATCTAAACATTACGCAACAGTGGGTTAAATAAATTTATTTTTTATTGCAATTAAAACCACAACATCATATTTTCTAAACGTAAAACATTAAATAAATATTTATAAATACATTTCAGAACTATTTTATAAAATTACAAATTTCCCCCCACTAATTTTCAATAAAATAGCCATACAGCAAACATTGACCTTGGATAAATAATTAAAAATCTGATCGTGTACGACAGGATATTAGACGAGATGCATGGACTCGAGGAGCTAGAGTCCAAATTGAGTGCATACCACGTGATGGTAGAAAAGGAAGTGCTCGGCAAACGCGACGGGCGCGGCTCCATCAGCCCCATAGACCAGGCGCCGCCGCCTCCGCTAGAGAAACCCAAGTGGAAGATGTCCATGAGTGCTGTCAAGGATTCGTGAGTGCATATATGCCATATGGACTTATTTTATTGTTTAAATTAAAGGACATTGATAACATTCGCCTAAGAACCAACAAATATTTCTCATATCAAGTAATTCCCTAACTGGGAACTTGATGTTCTAAATAATAATTATTATCATTTTAAAACAGACACTTCTAAATATTGTAAATGTTTTATAAATTAGTATTATAAAATGTCATTAATGCAACCTGATTTCCTCCTGATTGGATTGTGAGTCTGTTAAACATTGGAATATGGATATATACTGATTTCAAGAAACCCAAATTTGAAGGACTTTCAGTGCGTGCTATGATGTGCAATACACTATCACTGTGCATACTAAATAAAATTAATCGTGCATATAAATTTACTTATACTAAAAATAACATGTTTTCAATTAACAATAGGTTTTAGATATATAACTAGTAAATGCCAAAATATTCTAAATCTTCATTTCAAAGTACAAGAAAACATTAAGAGGTGATATAGGTGAAGACAAATAAGAAATGATTTAGTACAAACCTATACACTTGTTCAGAATGAACCTTTTAAATAAATCAGATATAAATATAAAGTAAAATTTTCAATAATTTAATTAAAGTTATATCTAACGGAAAAGAGTACACTTTACATGTGAAATAAAAGGTAAGAAAATAATTATCAGAAAGATAAAACATAAAAACCAAACAATAAACCAATACGAAATTTCTATAACAGATTGATGGAAACTTGAAAGTGAAAATAGAGACAGATAAATATTGCATTAGAAAATGCTATTACCATTTAGAGAAGAATGGAAAAATGACAATTTTCATTCAGACTAGAAATGTTTGATGAAATATGTAATGAAAAATAATAATAAACTTATAATGCATACAACACTCCGGAACATTAACATAAGAAAACCCCGATCGCTACTTTAACTCAGAACAGCATTATATGCAATAAACTCAATATAAACATTTCTATGGAAAAAAGCAACTGCCTTTTCAGAGCTACCGTAGATTTCTATCACCTGCAAATAATGCAATGATGAAACTGTTGACTAAATTTATTGTCTTGTGACAGCACAGTAATTGACATGCTGGTCTAATGGCCATTGTTCTTATAAACAAATGTAGTCAATTTATGGCATATGTAATCTGCAGACTCTATGCAAGTAAAACTTTTCAACAGCTCAATTGCCTGATATAACTATTTTGAAAAAGTTCACCCTGTCTTCGTCAGATTAACGTATCGAAGTTAGGTATTGACCTAAAACCGAAAGTACAACTCAATCAGTATTTTATACTTTCAATATCATTTAAATAAATTGAATCTGCAAATTGGTTATATCACCAAAGAATACTCACGAAAAAGTCGAATAATAGTATGAGGCAGCTTCCCTCTAGATTGAGTGACGAAGTAATACGGGTTGCAGTCATTTCTGATAGTCATAATGTAATAGAACAGAACATAAAATAAAACACCATTGAAAAGTATATAAAAATTTATCAATTACAATAAAGCATCTCCTTCATCTAATTATATTCTGAGAAATTATTTAAAACAGTGCATTAAATCTAGCAAAGGAGGAAAAACATTGAGACTTCTCTTATCACTGGCATTGAAAAGAACAGAAAAATAAGAACTGATATTCGTAAAACCAAAAAAATATCTTATAATAAAAAATATAATTTACAGAAACTACACATTACACTATATTATTTATCAAAACATGGCGTGGCATAAAGAGGTATTACTGTAAAATAGTTGTTTATTGGAAGTGTCTGTTAATTATCACACTCATTTACATAGATTTTGAAACACAAAGTAATATATAATTACGTGATTCTGAGGCAAATTCTGTATGAACGTGAAACAATGTCCTTTAAATTTTTTATTGAATGTCCTTATTTTATAATTTTCGAAACATGTTATAATTTTCGCGGTATTGAAACTAAATAATGAGTCAAACACAAAATAACATTTCAAACCAGCCATTAGTTTCAATTAGGGCCGTTGCCATAAGAGCACCATATTGGTTATTTGAAAATATGCTTTCAAATTGTATAAAACATAACATTTTGTCAGTAGGGTAAAGAAAAAGGAGGCACCTCCACCCAAAGGTTACAGGGAAAGATATGCATTTGAAGACAGCTCAGATGATTCACAAGATCATCCAAAGGTAATATTAAGTTCACTATGATGCCTTATTTTTTTTTCTAGTTAAAATAAAATAATGAAAAGTAATCAGTATCAAAATTCTTTCAATTGATACTATGCAGACAAAATTGGATTGAGTTATCAGCTAATTTTGGCGTCTTAGACATGTCACTAATATAAGTGACAGCATATGCTTTGCCAAAACGTAGAAACAAAACAAATTAATTTTCATAAATTTTATTTCAATGCAAAATATTTGAATGTATAGTGTGATCGCTTATGTAACAAGAAAATGTAATTTTTTTTTTTTAAATCATGTGTACCACATAGCCGTCACCGTCAAGTGGCGACAAGAACGTATCTGTGCGTCGTGCAATGGCTATGAAGGAACTACCGCCTCTGCCGAGTGCTCCGCCCCCTGGCAAGTCACGTGAGCCCGATCCACCGGGCACAGAACCTTCGCACCCACCGGTATGTTATAACTTAAAAAAAAATGGTTCCAGGTGCTGCTTATGTAGTATAGTTGTCAACAGTAATCAAAATTAACATGTAATTTAAATTCCAAAAGATATGACTGCCACTATATACTTTTTTGTATTTATGAAACAGAACAATATTGCTTTTCGTTCATGATACTTAGTGGACTACCACTAAGTTTCAGTGTGAAGTCTCAGTGCCTCTTGTTTCCAGTATATCAATGTATCTGCAATATGAAGCAATTTTTCTGGTTTTTGTATGTGATAGTTACCATTTACCATTATGGCCCCATTTTATAAACCTCACTTATTGAAAATCTTAGATTCAGGCTACGTTTCTACAAATGACTGTTTTATAAAACGAGACAATTTACATATTTGTAGTAAAAATGACTAAACGCATAATTGGAAATACAAGTCTATCTACAAATTTTGTAATTTGTAGTAATTCAATTCTTTTCAATAGTTCTCATCGTGTTTAAATTTTTATGTGTGTTAATCTATTGAGTATGTAAATTAAACTTGTAGAATTGCAGCTTGTAACCTACAATTGACAACTTTTAAGTTTTAACAAATAGGACCCATTAAGAATGTTACCTTTTATTTTTTCCATTATTTTGAAAAATTTTAGTTTTCTGTCTTTGTGTGTCTGTTCACTGTACATTGTTTTTTAGTTTGGCCAAAATGGTTAAAGACAATAAAGGTTCCCACAAATAGCACTGGCACAGTTTTTATAAAGTATTATGTTTAATGTGAAGGTGCGCAAAGGCAACATCGTGCTGGACAAATTCGGTTCGTTCCGTCTGGCGCAGGAGGGTGAGACCCCGGTGAACGTGGGCGACGGGCGGCCCGAGCAGTTCGTGACGCGCATCAAGCCACCGTCGCCGTCGCGCCGCCCTCGCTCGCCGCCCGAGCCGCGGCGCCGCTCCTCGCCTACCTCCGAAGACGACCGCCGTTCCCCGAAGCGCTCGCGTAGCAGGTAAACATTCACTATATACTATGAATATGTCCTGACAAGCAGAATGGTAACAGCTCCGTGATAGGGATTAGGTTACGGATTTGTGGAGGGTGACATCCATTGAGATAATACCATTCGTAGTCTCAACCATTTGTCTCGTCCCAACTTCTCTTCGTGACCATCTGAAGATGCGATGGATTGCGCATGAATTGTCCGCCGATTCCTCTTTCTGTCTTTCTAACCTCCGGCTGTCTGGCCTCCTCTGCCGAGGGGTATTTTCCCGTCCCACGAGCTGTCGAGAGACTGGGTAGAGTTGAAAATTAATTTGTAAATAATAATAATATAACATAATATTTTTCACACTGAAAACTATGATCTAGTCTGAAGTAAGCATCATTGGCAATCGTGTTATGGATATTAGTAATGAAAAAATATAGTTAGAGTATTATGTGAATATGAATATAACATATATAATCTTACATACATCCGTGACTAGTGAACAAACATTAAACAAACAACAACAAACAATACTAGAACAGTATGAGAGGTGATCTTTTCCTTTCATACTTTTAAAATAAAGTATGAAAGGTTACTGTTCCTTTATTCCACTCACACTTCATTTCTTAGGTAGTATTCCATGAAACATATTATCAACATGTTTTTATCATTATCAGTTGTGAAGTGTCTGACATCGTGCTGGGGCCAGACCTGTTTTGGAAGTGCTTCATCTTTGGCACGTGGTACATACAGTGTACTAGTGTATTGGGGGCATATCTAACAAAATGAATAACAAAAATAGAAATGTCGCAGTTTTAATAACGATGATGCTCAAGATTTATATTGTACTCTAGAAAATTGTGTTCGAATAGTATGTTACAAATGGTGTAATTTTGCGAAATAAGTCTTGACAAACGTTTTAGAGAATCATTGCAATATCGTTTACGACTGAAAAACGTTGAGTATTTTATCGGGGTTATCGATCTGTCGAGAGAAAGTGGAGGGAGTATCTGAATTTATTATTAGATAGATTTGCCTAAAGAATCAGGCCCATTGTGTCATAATACGTATGATATATACGATATATATGATATATATTCAAACAACAACAAAAAAATATTAAGGCCCTAAATTTCCATAGTTAAACAAAATTATCGAACGAATAATTTTGCCTACTTGATATATTTTAAATAGAAAAACTGTTAACTCACAAAAATATTATTTTATAAAAAGTTATCCGAGTATTGAAAAATCAACCCTAATACTTAAAGTTCCAATGCAACCAATTGTTCTTGTAGATTATTAGATTTATATGTCTTAATAACGCATTTGTACTTTCTTTTAATTCTTTTTTCAATTTATAACCTTAAATTTGTAAACAAAACCTTAAACAAAAGTAAAACATGAAGTATTGAATGAATATTTGTTCACCTTCCTTTACGGAGTGAAGTTACTCATTGATTCAATCATATTAATATTTTTACCACATAGTATATTTGTACATCCAAACAAGTGTAAATGTTGTAAGCAGGTCTCGGCCGCGCAAGTACCGGTCACGTTCGGGGTCGCGCTCCCGCTCAGGTTCCAGTGCCAGTGGCTCAGCAGCGTCCCGGCGGCGACGTTCAGGCTCTCCACGCTCCCGCTCCCGTTCAGACGCCAGCCGCTCCTACTACTCCAGAAGTCGCTCACGCTCACGCTCCGCCTCCAGAGACAGGTAATTCAAACCATAACATTTTTGTTATCTAGCCCAATGTAAGCATAAAAGCATATCTGTGTGATCTATATAAAACAGAGTTATTATTTTTTTTATAAATTACAAAAATATTTTATTTTTATATATTTACATAAGTTGATCAAACCATCATTGTCCCAGCCAGTACTCCAACCAGGCTCATGTCTGAGTAGGCAGTACTGAACAATATTAGCCACTAAATGTGTATAGTTTAATTTGATATTAGTAACTTGGTGGTGACAGATGACTATAAAGTACTTAGGTTCTGTAAGTTGTGTCCCTGTAATTGTATTTTATTACAAGGCAAGGTAACACAAACCATAAAACAATTCTTCCTAAGTCCCCTTATGCGTACATATGATATATGATATATATATAAATTATTTCCATGCATTGTGAGTCATTGACCTGACAAAATGAATTAATGGTATTGAATAATATATCTTACTAAACAAATATATCATAAGTAGTCTAAGATAAATGAGTAGATACATCAATATATATATTTTTAAGTATATTTATTTTCTTGCTAGTAAACATTCATTTCAATGTCATAATATACTAAAGTGCAAATACACCCATTGTTAAATAATTCTAGTACAAAGACCTTTGTATTCATGATTTATTATGTAAATTATAAATCTATGTTATCTGTAAAGTGCAATACATCAAGATAATTTGCCAAGGAACTTTATCATAAATTCTTTTAACTGATATAAATATAAATGTTATCATAATTATAATTTTAAAACAATTTATGTTGGTATTCTCCTCCAATAACAAAAAATCACTTAAAGAAGTTTAATTATTTGACTCTTAGATGATTCACACATATTCCTTATTTTAGAGTATATTATTATACTTTGAAATTGGTATTTTACAAACAAAGAACTTCACCAGCTAAAAATCCTTTTCAAATGGACCGTCACGAAAGAAAACAATGAACTTTAGTTTTAATTCATGCATAACAGAATAAAATCATTATATCCAAAAGTTTCTCCAGACTTCCTGTCTTTCATATATTTATACATTTTCCTGTGATATCCAAATTCATCTTTTTAGTGTGGGCGAGCAAGGAATCAATGAGTAACCAACATTATAACTAATATCGAAAGCAAAGAAAAGCCATATTTGCCTGATTAATGCTTAAATTTCTAGAATGTTTTGTACCAACTCATGTACCAGTGTTTGTCAGAAGGTAATTAATTATCTATGTAGCGATAATTTACAAACGCAATTATATATATTTATCTAATCGGTATTATTGTTTCTTATGCTGCCTTTAGAAGCAGGAATCGACAAATGCAGAAGTAAGAGACAGTGATACTCCTAGTATTATTTAAAGAAAAAGGAGATCAGATATTTACTTATCTTCATATTTAAATTATATTATTTGCATTTTTTTCATATTATCACAGAAACCTCTCAATCAAATGCTGTAATAGTGTGAAATTATAACTACCAAGATTACAAATAAATAGAATCCTGACAGTTCAGATGTAGTTGGCATACATTATGCACTTATAAATAAAAGTAAATACTGTAGACATACTTGTCTTGCCTTGTGTTAACATTATTCAATGTAACATACCTATTACTTAAATTATTCAGTTTTCATATTTGTAATCATTTACATGTAATCATATTTGTATTTGTATTCTATATTTGAATATAGCAACCTTATATAGTTTATTTTTCGGAATTTCTAAATCAACACCTGGGTATTTTAAAATATAAATAAATCTTTTTTTTTGTTCAATAAACTGATTCTTGTCTGATAATAGACAAACACCAAACAGATTCCGGCGGTTCAATCGTCGCGGCAATTGGCGCGGCCGCGGCGGCTATGAGCGCGGCACGTACTACCGCCCGCGGTTCCATACTTACAACGGCGGCGGCAACAGAGGCCGGGGCCGTGGTGGCGGTGGCGGTGACTTCAGGCGAGATGACGGGAGGAGGTTCCAACCCGAATGGAGGGACAACAGATCAAGGGGTGGGAGGCCGTTTAGGCCGAGGAGAGGTGGAGGTGGACGCGGAAGACCGTTCAGGTAAATAAAACTTATTTAAAACCTTTCTAAATCTACATCATTTTTAAATATTGATAGAAAAATTAGCATTCTCAATAATACATGATTTGATAGTAAAAATTGTCAATCGCACCGAATCGTCTGCGTTCGCGTCCCACTTCTCTCATGCATAATATGACAACCGCACTGGTTCGCGACGTGGCGCTTAAATGAATGGTATAGCTAACGTAATGATTGTGCGAATATTCGTTCTGTTCGATGTGAATGAATTTACTATTTACGATTATATTTCAATCGATTTTATCAATTAGCATAGCAATAGCGCATGCTAATATGAACTAAAATTTTCATTTATTCGTATCATAGTGACAAAACTGTTCCATAATATTTCAAAATTTTTAGTTTCCTATAATTTTTTTATATTTTTAGGGGTGGATTCAGAGATTTCCGTGACAGACGCGGAGGACGATATTCACGGTCGCGCAGCCCCGACAGGACCCGTCGGTCCCGCTCCTACAGCCCCGAGAGACGCGAGAAGGACAGAGACAGGTTCGTTGTGTACTTTCGCCATACATTTTGTATTACAAAATATCTCGCATAACTTATTCTAAAGAACTATATCAAAATGGTTTTGATCTTTGAGCGCGTCATTCCTAAATAAGATATTCTGTTTTACAAATGTATTTAAATACTATCATCTTTTTTTTAAAGAACTAAGAAAACTATTTTACAGCTATTCCCGCTATTCCGAACGCGGCAGCCACCGCAGTGAGGGAGAATACGAAGAGGAAAGATATGTGGACAGAAAGGAGTATGACGGCAAATGGGCAGACGGCAATAATGAGCCTGAGAGGCCTCCAGTTGAAGAGAAACCCGCCGAACAACCTCCCAAAGAATAAATTGGTGTCTTTTGAGTGTTTAATTAATGCTTTAGGTCTTTTCAAATGTATTAAGGTGCTGAAGCACACAATTTTAATTGAAATAACACTGTCATTTAGATGTAAATATAGTATAGATAAAAATAAGATTAGATAAGATAAGAACTCATTATCTTGGATACAACTTCAATTAGTAAATTTCACTCTGATAAAATGTTCATAAACTGTAAAAGTCTTCGTGATACTTGCTTTTAATTAATAAATATTAATTTTAGATTGGGTCAGTAATATTTCATTCCAGCTTTATACTCATTAATAATGCCATTAATCACTAATGTGATGTTCCTATGCTATTATTATTATGGAACTAATTGTACCAATTTCATTTTATAAATAAATAAATAAAGTGAAAATTACGTTTACTTTTTTTTCTTTGTTTGCCCTTTTATATTTCTCATTAGGTTAAAAAAAATTAAGACAGGTCATGGACGGAACCTTAATAAATCGACCTCGAACCTCCTCACGTGCTGGAACCGTTGGAGGACCGCTTAATGCTCTTGATGACCTTCCCATTCAGTGTAAGGGGCGATTCACCAACTAATCCAGCCGACGTAACCTGGGCGGGTACGAAACAACTACTCAAATAGAACCGGTAGAGTTTTTGTCGTGCTATTGAAGTATCAATCTTAGAATCTGATGATACCATTACCAGTACGACTTCATAATTTGTAGTACAAGCACTGTTATTATTTTAAAAAAAAAGGAAAAAGTAACAGCGAGAGGATGCAGCCCTGAGGAACGCCAGTCTGCTAGTAATTAGATCTCGCTATTCGTCGAATTTATGTAATCAATTTCTACACTTTGTTTACTATATCTCAAATAGAAGTTAACCATTTATGTTTGTAGTCAAACCAGTTTTCCAGTTTTTAACAGATAAACAAGTTATTTTTTACATTTTGGTAAAAAAACTTATCTGATATGTGATATAGGCCGGCCACAAACTCGTCGCATAAGGGTAAATTAAAATTTGTACTAGACCATACAAGGCTATCTTTTACCTCTGTACCTAAAAAATAATTTTCCCTTATGCCACGAGTTTGTGTTCGCCTTCATGTAGTTTGTATGAAGGTAAACAATATACAAAGATATTTTCCTACCATACTTTATATTATTACTGTTTATTGCATATTCTTTGCCTACGTACATTTAGAGTAGCATCAAAGCAAATTATCATGTGAAAAAAAGTTCACCCACTAATAGAAAATTGTAATGGCAACACAGCTGCAGCTGACACCTAGTTTCTAGATTCCATTGGAGAATTTCGACTTTTTCTGTGTTCAGTTTGTGATTATAACATCATTTTTGTACAAAATCTAGTTATTTCTTTTACCTAATACCTTGAAGACGGGAAGTGTGTGTTTCCAACATGCCAGCTCATAAATTTCACTCCTCTTGAAGGAGCCCATGTCAGTCATACTACATAAATAGGGATGCTGTAGATACTTTGTTAAATAAATATAATATGACCAATATTATAAATTCCTTCATATTATAAGAGAATGGAATTTCACAGTACAAAGATGAGATACAGCAGAAGTAACTAATGTCAATACTAATGTTAATGTATATTACATTAATTAAATTATAAACCAACTTGTATAGATTTATTTATTATTTTGGTCTAATAATTTGTGACTTATAAAAATTATGTTCTTTTCTTCTTTTTCTTATTTTTGTTCTTACTGGATTTGTCCACATTCCAATACCAGAATAACTGCAAAACTAGTGCACCATTTGCAACAGTTGAGACACAATATGTAAGAATAATTATGAAGTCCCCAGTTTCTTGAATTGATGTGAAAATCCTTGCTATGCTGCCTCCAAACAAGAGCAAGCATGTTATGGCAGACAGTTGCCCAGTACTACCATTCTTGTAATTAGTGATCACTTGGATTGACTGTAAATGTATAGGTTATATTAAACTATGAATGAAAAAGATTATAAAAATATTTAAATAAATCTGACAAAATGTTGTCCTCATTCATATTAGATTTATAAGAAAAAGGAAGAACTACCTTTGCTAGAACTATTATTGGTACATTAACAGCCTGCATAGTCCACAGTACATCAATAGGTGTTAACCCACTGACAAGTGTAGATAACAGTCCAATATAAGTGGCTAAGAACATTGCAGCCGCCCCAGATGATCCACCATAGTGCAGAACAAGAGATGCAATTATTGCAGTTTGTATAGCAAGGAATGTTCCTTCTCCCCAAGCACTGTAAATACAAGTTAACAATTAATGACTAATGTGAATTTTGAAAATGGATTTAAGTAAATCAAATAAATCAAGCAGTTAATCAACTCCAAAATGAGGTATTAATACTAATAGGTATTTGGAAGACTAGGAATATTAATAATACCTTTACTAATAAGCATATTTTATGTTTTGCATACCATCCAATAACATTACTATATTTTAAAACAAATTTACATATTCAAGCAAAAACATTGAATGCCACAAATGATTGACTGACTTATTTTTTAATTTTTTATAACCAGTGTTTTGTCTGTCCCAGTCTCAGGACAAATAAATTACCTGAATGGGAAACCCATTATATAGCTATAGGTGAAATTGGCTGTGATGGCAAATAGCTCCAAATAAACTCCATAGATATTTATGCCCTCAGCGCTTTTGCTACTGAGGATCTTCAAAATTTGCGGGATTTTGACCAATATCGACCCAGCGATAATGCCGATACCAAGACCCTTACTCAAAGACGACTTGAAACACGGCACTGAAATATATATTTCAAGTTAAAAACATTTAAATCTAGGAACCCACTTTGAACCACTTGTTACTATTAATTACATAAATTTAAATAGTACCATCTAAAAAGTTGTAGTTGTTGAAATATTCATCATAACATTTTTCCGATAATAATGATAGTAAAATGCCTTGAAGAAACTCTGCCATTATGGTTGTCATACAGTTAAGAAAAAATTGAACTTTCACTTATCCACTTCATTCATTTATTGTATTAGTTTCTGCAACTTTCAAATCAGCCAAGCAATGTGTTTATATGCTCAGTGGTGCAAGCAATCAATTAAATCAAAAAAATACAATGAGGCTGAGGCATAGTAAATTTTTTTTCCAATTATTTGGCCTGGTAACTAAGGCCTTTAAACCATATCTTCATTAATGTAGTTTTTATCTTTATTTATGGCTCCAGGATACTAGTGCAATGTACCCTTTGGCCCATGGAGTTTTTGGCGACTAATGGTAGTATTTTGATAATGACTTACGAGAATTTTTTTGAAAATAGAATGCAATGTAAGCGATTATGATAAAATGATACGAAAATGGAATGTTATGATAATGATTACGACGAAATGTAAATATATAATAATAATAAATAAATGAGAATGAAATCATGTAATGTTTTATATAAATGAACTTACCCTACAAATGAATAAATGGAAATGAAACACTGAAAAATCTCACGTAAGTCACTAATCAACGCTGAATGATGTATTCCATATATTGCATGACTTAACAATCCTTTTTGCCATAAAACTACACCAATTTTATGAGAAAAACAACACTACAACACAATTTATGGAATAAAACACACAGCTCCAACCCCCCCCCCCCCCCCATTACGCGCCAAAAACTCGGCTCTTTAGACATTCTCGTTCTAATATGTGAACTCGGCATAGTAAAATTTATAACTGTATCTACAGACTACTGTTTAGTTAAATTCTCCCTATTACTGGGAAGGCAAAGAAAGGCAAGAAAAAGGTAAATGTTTTATGTACATATTTCTGGTTCCGAGATATCAATGTAACGTGCACATGCAGTGTAACGCTTAACGATTAATGTAAGGCACCGAATTTTTGTTGATGACTTACGAAAAAAAAATTGAAAATGTTAAATAAAGATTACGGTGAAATTATACGATTATGTTAACACAATGAATTGACCCTACCAATAAATAAATTGAAATGAACCACTAATAAATCTCTCTTAATTCACTAATAGTTACTGAATGATATATTCCATGTTACATAATAAAACGATTCCCTTCGCCATAAAATTACACAAATTTCACAAAAAAAGTTACACTACAACACATATACGAAATATACAGCACATAATCGACCGCGCCATTAGGTGCTAAAAACTGTAATGAGTCTATTTAATTTAATAAAAAAACTTAGATTAATATTTTTACGTTATACCGTTTGTTTTATACTTGTATGAGGCGCCAAAGCTAATTAATTACCTTTTAAAAATAACAAATTTCTTAGTGTTTTCTTCAGCAAATATAAGATTATTTAAATCAACCAACCAATACTCATACTTCTTTCTAAAATCACTTATTCTAATTTGAATTCTATTCGAACATCAATTAAATGGTCCTATTCTTCTTTTATGTGTAGATCTTACAAAAAGCTTAATTTCAATAGTTAACGCTTTAGATTACCTACAAATTCATTTGTATTTTAAATTTAATTACTTCTACTTATCCATACTCTTTCACCAAATTTTTATGTTGTTTTTATACAATAAATATATATAGTGAGATCTTCCCGCAATAGTTATTGTATAATATAACCTACAATAACCATTACAGTAACAGACAAAATACTTGAAATAAAAATACCAATTTACTTAAGGATTTTATTAGATTAAACAAATTTTTTGAGGAAATGGAATAATTAAGTAGGTACACTTCTATAAAACAGAACAATTTAATGAAGTTTTATGTTTTTCTAACATGATACATACCTATAACCTGTTGAAGATATAAATGCAAATAAATAATATTTTATCAAGGGAAACATTCGTTTTAATCCCTATATTATGTCTTCGTTTCTGCAAAATACAAAACTTATTTCTATTCCAACTGAATTAATTTATTTAATATACAAGTTCTGTTTTCCGTCGAGAACAATACTATTACATGATAATGTAACCATATTATCCAAACTAATGACAGCCAGGTGGACAGTAGTAGTATTAATTAAATTCTAAACCTTTGGATCCAATCGTGAAAGAACACTGATAAAGAGGTCACTAATATTGACACAGAAGTGTGGACTGAATTACATTATATTAAAAAAACTACAATGAGGATTTGACTTTGATATAATGCTGAAATTTTGATTCTGAAAGAAAGATGCAGATATTATTATATCTAAACAGTAGTATAAAGTATGCATTATACAACTGTACAATACAAAACTATTACAGTCGAAGTCATAAATATATTTATGTACGAAAATATGACAAGACAATAAGACATTGTTTTATTGTTTATTGATTAATGATTCACAAAGTTAATGATAGGATTTATCTAATATAGTTAGGCTTATTAATGATGAACATCATATTGTGGTTTGGTTTGTTTCCGAACTAGGATATTGTACCTGTATTTCGGCTCACAGCATCACATCCCTCTTAAAAATTATTGTCTACATACTTTTGTCATCTTTTTTGTTAATATATTTATGACATCACCTATGTAATGATGTATGACAACAATACCTATTTCAATATATTCACTTACAATATACAATTATTATATACATGAAAACCCTAATAAATGTATAAACTTATTTATTACTTCTTACCGTAATTGAGTTCTTGGGTTACTTAACAAATAACAATTTTATAACAACCCAATGGTGACTCATCCACGATGCACTGGAGTTCGGATAATATTCGTATATAATTCATAAGCGAGAATTTGTTGAAATTTCGTTTTACATTCATTGTTTTGATTCAATGCCGAACTGTCATTGATATGTTAATTAATCATTAATGGATAATTTTGAATTAATTTGTGCATTACTAAGAGACTATTGTGGATCCTTAAAAATAAACAGTGTGTTGGTTGTTTTAAAATTACTATTTAATTTCACTATTGCACTTTAAATTCTTGCACTACATACACACCTAAATTGTGGCAGTGAGCAAATATATCTATGCATAGGGATCTTTTTTGTAACCCATATTGTATTCAATTGTTATTGTTAATATCAGGGTTCGATGAGTTTGTTACATTAATTAAATATAATAAAGGCGCCAATCTACTCGTAAGAAATCGGTCATATAATGTTAATCAAGATGAGACTATACCACATTGCAAAATTGAAAATATACACAGAATTCATCCGAAATAAATCTTAGAATAATAATTCCTTTTTATTAACAGTGCAATATTTGTTCAAATGACAAAGTTGATATTACGTTTTATCAAAATATAAAGAATAAGCAGATCCTAGATTTATAAAAGAATATTCATATAGATAGTCAAATATCTATAATTTGTGTTCAGAACATGCTAGTTAACAATTGGACAATTGTTTGTGATTCTAATAACAGCTATATTTATAATGTTCAGTACCTGAAAAAATACATAATAATCAATTATTTAAAAACCTGTTAATTTAAATTGACAGCCAGATTGATAATACAAGACAAAACACATCCTAATTAGTTCTTATTACGCAAATTGTACTCATGACAATGGCTTCAAAGAGAATGAAAGTTTAGGCCGTGAATTGTTTTTGCCCAGAATTTTTTTTTGTTCCTCTTTTACTCTCTTTTCTTGCTCTTTTTTAAGTTTCTGTCGCTCTTCATCCATTTTTCTTTGTTCTTCTATCATTGCTAATCTCTCCTCAGCCTGCAAATAAAGTTTGAGTATATAATTTAATAAACAATTAAAAAGTTTTAAGCTCATGATACTTGATCACCAGATTTGTTAAAAAGGACTACTTCGATAGGCTCCATACATACCAGCTTGCGCTGTGCTTCTTCTATTTTCCGATTATTTTCAGCCATGATTTCTTCCAGTTCTTTCCTTTTACGTGCTTCTTCCTCCTGTTTAAAAAAAAAACATGTTAATTTCATTTTAACTTGCATATTAACTACAGTATTTAAAACAGTAAGATATAAGAAAACCTATAAAATACGAAATGAAAACTGAGAATTGTAGTAAAAGAATAAAGTACACACAATATATATTTTTAATTATTATGATTAAGATTAAGAGAAAACATTTTATTCGTTCAAATAATATAATATTTATGCAAACTAAAACAATTATTGTTATTTAGATTTTTAAACAGATAGTACAAGTAATTAAGTTTTTTATTAAACAATTACAGTACATTTTGATACATTTCAAAGTTGTATATTCCTAGTGTCTAACATAAATATATCATACAAAAAATAGGTTCAAAAAATACCTTCAGCATTCACGTCAGGATCCTCAAGCAGCATCTCCAAAAAATTCTTACAGCTTCAGGCTCTTGAGCAGTCTTCTGACCTGACTTATACACTACGTGACTGCCAAGGACAGTCAAGCGAACAATTTTAAAATGCTAGCCGGTAGCCCTCACGACGTGTTTTACATAATGTTACAAAATACAGGTATAGTGCCCTTTGGAGTGAATTTATCATGCATATGGATATTAAAAATACCAAAGTAATGTAGGGAGCAACCTCAATTAATAATTATTTACTAAATTCAAGAAAATAATTCTTGTTACTCGAGCTACACCTGACTGGACCTTCAACAGATATTATCGAAATATACTTTCATTAGTTACTTTTGTACATTATTTATTCCAGATTACACTAAGCATTTTTTTTACGATGCGAGAACAATTTACATTGTTCTCGCATTGAGTAATTTGTGTCATGTGTAAAGCAACAGGTTTTCAAATTGACTTTACACACAACTGATTGGTGAAGAGGGCAGTTACCTGTCGAGCCAGCTCCTTGCGCCGCTGTTGTT
Source organism: Acentria ephemerella (assembly GCA_943193645.1). NCBI lineage: Eukaryota > Metazoa > Arthropoda > Insecta > Lepidoptera > Crambidae > Acentria > Acentria ephemerella. The sequence continues at coordinate 3,803,983 of OW971875.1, read as the reverse complement.
CTTTCTGTTTCTCCAACTCTTCCATCATTTCCTTTTCCATTTTACGTTTGGCCTCTTCCACTCTTTTAGCAACTTCTTGTTCAATTTCATCTTTTCTTTTTTCTAACTCTTCTTCTACTCGCTTCTTAACAAGTAATTCTATTCTTTTTGCTGCTTCTTCTTCAACAACCTAAAATAAAACAAGATGTAGGCAAATTAAAAATTCAAATATTATGATAATTAATCATACCATTTGAATTATAGAAATTAACATTGATTTAACTAAGAATTATAATGCTTATGAAAACACTTGATGGAAACAATGTAAACATAATTGATATTTTGTCCAATATAACCTTAATCAAGAAAGCAGAATGTTTATTTACCTTTTGTTCAGCTTCCCTTAAACGTCTCTGTCTTTCCATTTCTGCCAAACGGTCCACCTCATCCATTTTGCTGCGACCCTTCGACTTTTTTCTGTGACTTCTGCTTCCATCGTATGAACCTTCACTACTGGTTGACGATGACACTGAGTGCGACCGTTTCCTGTAATTAATCTACATTAAAGCCTATTCGCATCTAAGAAATAAATAATAGTTTTAACATAATTCGCATGGTTTACCTAGATTTGGAACTACGTTCTCTTGATTTTTCAGCGTGTTTCGAATTTCTGCTTCGCGATGATGACCGATCCTTCGATCGGCTCTTCTTACGCGAGTGTTTACTACTTTTGTGATGCCGCCTAGGTGACTTACTGCGTGATCTAGAGCGACCCATAATTATAATGGATTTTATTTATTTTCTCATCAATATGCAATTATATTAATAAAATAATTCAGCTCACAAAACGTCAAACACAAACGATTGAAACGAACATTGAAACGAAACAACCGACTGACGCCATGTTCACCCCAGATTATCATATTTTTTGTGGTTTAATATCCCTATTATAGGGAAAGCAGAGGTAACTAAAGTGCATACAGCCATATCTTATGTGATTATTTTTATATTTCTGGCTCCGGAACGTAATGTATTCCGTTTACCCCAAGGAGTCTGGTGAAGAATGGTAGGCACCGCCGTTATGTTAATGACTTATGAGAAAATATTTTGAAAATGGAATGTAATGTTACTGTTTACGATAAAATCATACAAAATACAATGTTATGTTAATGATTAAGATGAAATGATAATATGAGAATGGAGTGATATAATGAAGGGAAATAAATTATGAACTTACCCTAAAAATTAATGAATGGAAATGAAGCACTGAATAATCTCACATAAGTCATTAATGATAGATGAAGGATGTACTTCATATATTATACGATATCACGATCATTTTTGGCATGAAACTATACCAATTTTACAATAAAAACTTCACTATAACACAATATTTGAAATAAAATATATAACACCCAAACCGCCCTATATTAATTCTTTTTTTTTCTATTACAGTGAAGGCAAGGTGAACTAAAGCTCATTCAAGCACATTAAGTACTTATATGTATGATGAGTACTAATATTTGGCTACAATTCATGAATTGTTGGTATGTTTATTTTGTGTATTTCTGATATTTATATACTTATTACTATGTTTATTATTCCGCTATCTAGTATCCATAACACAAGTTCTATTTTTCATTTCCTTTGTTGTTTTAATTTATTAATATGTTTCCCATTAGAGGGAAGACAAAGGAAACTAAGGTACATTTATCCATACCGATGCGACATATTCTTTTGCCATGTAGGGTTTAAGCGACTAAAGTTTTTATTATCTATATTTTAATTTAATGGTTGATGTACAATGAAAACAATTCTATTCTATGTTTATTCACAATATTTTTTCTTTTCATTTACAAATATAGAATTATTTACCATACTTATGAGAATATAAATATATACAAGGTTTGATAAATTATTATTCATTGTTAATCTATCTAATCCAGCTTATTTAAATGATGCAAATAATTACTGACTGATATAGATTTTGGTGTCCTAGACAAAATGCGATAATGGCGAATTGAAAAAATCATAGGGGATTTGACTCTCGCTTGTGTGAATTGTGATGGACAAATTCCATACATTTTTCACTAGGCGACACGATTGCGATTATCGATATACATCTTGTCTAGATCCTCAAAGCTCTCGTACTATACGAAGCTAAAGAGAATAGAGATTTGAAATAACATTAAAATATTTTGTGTTCCACATTTATTTAGAGCTTAAAATTAATTACGAATTGTTTTTAGATTATATCTTTTCTTTTTGGTCTATAAAATAAATCTTTGGTGAAGTAGATTCTTTTAAATCGCTCTTAATTTCTTTATTCACATGTGTCTAATTTCTCAATGAAAAATCATCATTTCATCTTCATCGTTTCTCAGCTTGAAGCTACTGTAGCTGGCTCTACCGAGAGGACCATCATCCAATTCACTAAAATTATTACATGTTCTCTTATTAACGATGATAGCATTCTATAAAAATGTTTTCAGGGGGAACTATATCTAGATCGTTTAGTCATTGATAAATGTAGCTGTCACACTTAATTCGTTCTCGAACTTTCTGTTAAGAAAGCATTCTATTTCCTTATTATCGTCTTCGCTTGGACTTTCTTTGTCGTGCTCTGGTTGAATCATTATATCAGTGTCGTTAAGCTGTTTAAGTTTATTAACAGCAGCTTTTATATCGCTTTCTTTGTCAATATCTGGATCCTCGTTTGATTCTTTTATCTCTAAATTGCCTTTATAGAAATAACCTGGTGGTAGCCCATACCCTCGGACTATTAAATCTGCAGCTCCCCCATATCTCGGTGTTGTTATGGGTTGACGAAAAATACATTCAAATTTTCCGGTTGAAGACATAGGATCTGAAGCGTGATCTATAACAACTAAAATAAGCATTATAAATATTACCAATATAAGGAAATGTTAAGGTTGCACTTTTTCTGATCATACAATGTGGAGACGAAAATAAAAACTTCAATCATTAAATTGCATGGTGAAACGTTGTGAAATTGTCAAATTAATGAATAGGATTTATTTGATAATTGCGATACATTTTCAAATTAAAATTAAATATTGTATATAATTTGCATTATTCTCGTTCTAGTGGAATTCCCGGATTTAAGCCCATTTAGTATGATATTTCTATGTAAACGAAGGAAGGTGGAGAAAAAGAAAGACCTCCCTTGAGTTGGTTATGTTACTTGTGCTAGGTGAGGTTTGCCAAAAACTTCGTGTTTCATCTATGTAGGAATAACCATGCACCCATGTGTCGTATGCAGGCTTAACTGATCTGATAATCGTTGTTAATGGCTGGTCGAGTGGTCAATACCGGTACGGTAAAATGTTTGTACTATGGCTATAAAAACATAAATTTTCACGAGTCATTTAAATATGTTAAATTAGGTATCTTTTTAAACTTTACATGGAGGAGGATATAACTTAAGGATAACTGTTCATGAACGCGTTGTCGTTAATATGGGCCAATATGTGTACTCGGTGTACGTGGAAAAATAAAAGTGATGATAAACTTTATAACGTTACCTTTTATAACATCTGTGACAACAGCAGGACAAATTTTTGCTGTTACTTGTGTAGTATTACTTAAATCAGGACACGAATTTATTTCGATCAGCCAAGGATTAAACTTTTTGTCTAAAATAAAGTCGCAACCATAAAGCTCAAAACAATTTTTGCTAACATTCAACGAATCCTGACAACTTAGCATGATTCCAATTATAGATTTCTTCATTCCGGGATAAATAATATTGTCCCAGACTTCGGTTCTTCCCATTTTATCCAAATAACTTTTATACGTATCTAAATCCCACATATTACTATTCGGAAGCTCAGCATGTCGTCCTAAACAATTTTTATATCTCTTTTGAATCGCATGGTTAGTTAAATGTATGGATTCGTGGTAATTCTGAAGGTTATACTTCTGGGAGCTAAATTTTAAGTAACAGTCTTTATACATCCATACAACTAAAGGAAAAGTGCTCGTAACCAAATAATATTGTCTGATATCGAATTTAGTATCGTGAATCAAAAGTGGCTCTTCTGAAAATAAGTACAATTAAAATGTGAAAATTACTTAATAAAATATTAGGATTTTAAGTTTCTGTTTTAGAATAAACTCTTTGTTCGGTATAAAACTGAAATAAGAGTCCATCTGTATTCACTGTGTAATTCAAAGCGTTGTTGTTTATATCAGTCACTTACCGATATATTTTTGAATCACATACTTGGCGCTCGCCTTACTTATCAAGTTTGTGATAACAGCTAGATTTGACGCCATTCTAATTCCCCTACCTCTAGAACAATGAGCAGGCTTTATAATCCAAATATTGTGACAACCTTCGCAGCTGAGCTGTGGGCGATATTTATGTATCTCTTTTAATAAAAATTTAGCATAACCTAGGTATAGGAGCAGTATATTTTCTTTAACTTCATGAAAAACTTCCCGTTTTGATATAATTCGATAGTATTTCTTCAAAAAAGTATTCCATTGGCTAGGATTATTGTTGCAGTTCAAAGGTTTATCAATATCCTTATGCTGCTTTCGAGATAAGTATTCTTTACATCTGTTCAACGCGTACACGAGAATATTAATAGAAATTTTTCCGGATTTTACAAATATTGGTATGTCATTGGTAACCATTGAGAGAATCCATTTCAGGAGGTTAGTACACGTAGTAATTTTATAGTCTTTGACAAATTCATCTATGTCACTGGTATCAAAATTGTTGTATGTTCGGGGACCATTAACTTCGGCAACATTCTCGATATAAAACCAGTAATTTCTTTTCATTGACGAACACAAACCTTGTTTTGTCGTCCACATAGCATCAATCTTTAATTTATTAATAATGGTGTTACATTCTTTCATCATATCTATCATTGTAGATTCACACTGTTCGTCTTTAACTCGCCAAATAAAATTTGGATTGTACTTTTCGACTATATTTGATAAGAGTAACCTCTCTAGCTCCCCATGAATTTCAGTTTTGTCAGTAAATGTACCATTCCTTATTCTCGATAAATTCATTCTATTCGGTGTGATTTTTTCAACCCATCCTCGTTCGATTAAGGCTTTACGCACAGCACTACAGTTTCCATAGATGGAGAAAATCTTATTTTCTTTAATTGCCGTAGACGCAAGATTTTTAAGCTTAATGTATCTTGAAGACCTTGTCTGACAATTGCATATAACATAGCTCTTTTCTTTGGGCGAAAGACCTGTCGAGCGGTAATGACTTTGCAATGGCATACTTGTTTTCTGATTAGTTATTTGAATATTTTTGTTATGTAATCTACTAAAAGGTGACAGTAGTCTTTTGACGCCACCTGTGTCGCATTTATACGATGGTATCTGTAAGTTTAAGCGAAAATATTTGAAACAGCTTCAATCACCACATCATAAAAAACTTTCGAATACACACGGAATAAATATGTACTGCAGTTTTAACTGCTGATATGTAATTACTTTGTATAGGTATGCTGATTGCCTTTTGGGAGTAAACCCAGAAGCTGTGGTAGCGCCATTTTTTCTCAAAGGGGTCGAATTTTTCTTTGGAATGGATTTAGATGTCAATATTATCTATAAGAAGAAAATCATTTCAATACCATGTAAACTGCAACTGGAAAAATTCATATAACGAAACTATTATACCTTCTTCTTTTTTAATTTTTTTTTATTTCTATGTGGCATTTTGTATCATTCTTTTTCTAGCATTAATCTGTATGTCCTCTAAGAAAAACAATAAAATTAAATTTTATAAACAAAAACATTTGTTTTAAACTGTATTATTTTAAATTAATTCACCTTAGCTCTTAATGGAAACATTTTTCGTTAATTTATCAATGATTTTATTTGTATATTAACATTTTCACTACAGATTTTGAGTTTTTTGGGCTCCCAGTACAAGTGGCAAACGTTGCTAATGACACTTAGGACATAAAATAGACATAACGAACGCAACATTAAAAAGTATATAAGTTATACGCAAAAAGTTTTTATTTCAAAGAATCTTATATTTGTGGATGGTGATATAAAAAATCAGGACACACAGGATTCAGGATAAGGAACGCCTGAAACATAAGGTATTTGAATTATATGAAAATTAGGGTAACCAGCCTATTTAGATTACTTTATTATGATTAATAAAATTTGTACATACCAACAACTGCTTAAATAAAAATATAGATTTTTTACACATTTAACATTAAATTAGCGAAATCTCACTCTTGAAAGTCTACCATAAAGCCACTATAACAGTTTTTAATATGAGTACTGTAGTCTAACCTAATCTCAGAATTTTTTTCGATTTGCGAATGAACTCTTGGGCTCGTCATTCAAGGGCGTAACTACTACTCTGTACGGCGCATAAATAGATGTACAACTTTTAGAGAATGTTATTACCTTTTTGTTTCGATTTTCATCTCTGAGCTTACATATATTCCTACCTACAGCACTTAGTTTCTTGATAGACTCTGGACTATCTTCACAATTCTGTGAATTTAGCAGCTTATGTGTACTTATAATACCGGATCTACTTTGACGCATTGAAGTTTTAGGGGAATTGTCAGATTTAGAAACAAATTTGTTCTGTACTGAAATAGTAGTACGTAAGATGCTAGCCGTCTCCCGTTCCCATTCAATTGGGTCTATATAGCACCTTTTATTACCAACCGACCTGTCGATCTTCGGTGTATCCAATTTGCGAGCTGATTCTGTGCGAAACTTGCTAGGGCCGATTGAGGCTTTAACCTCTTCCGGCCGATAGCATGAGTGAGGAGTTATACGACGCTTACACTCGATATAATTTCTTTCCCGCCTTCCTCGATGAATCCTAAAAGAGAGGGATGATTTACGTTTTTTCGAGCTGTTACGGTTGATTCCGGAATTTACAACAGCGATGGGTCGGCGTACCGTAAGGGCTTCCTTTGGCACGACTACTATACCGTCCTTGTTAGTCGGTAATGCGTCATAGGGGTTAAGCCACGTGAGGAAATCTGTGATGATTGGTCCACTGTACTCGGGCGGCACTGGTTGATCCTGGTCTGCGTTAGTATCCCCAGAGGGCAATCGTGGTTCTGGTGGAGAGACACTCTTTGTTTCAGGTCTTCTTTCTTTTGTTCTCTTGTATAATTTTTTGCCATTGACACATAGAGATAAGCCTAAGTAGGCAGGTGCTTTGGGAATTATTTGTCTGTATACTAATTCGAATGTGCCGGTGTCAGCCTCTATGTTATAGCGTCGATCTAGGACAACTGTAACAAACGCAGCTTAATAAAGAAGATATCTATAACATTTTTGTTTAAAGGTTTTATAGTATTTACCAACCTTTTATGACGTCTTCCAGACATTGTGGGCATAAACGAGCCGTCACCGAAGTTGTAGGAGCCAAATCAGGGCTCGAATTAATTTCAATGAGCCAAGGCGTGAAATCATCAGTAAGCATGAAGTCTGCGCCATATAGTTCAAAACTATTTTGCCTCTTGTCCATAGTATCTTGGCAGGCCAACATCGCGCCAATAAGACTCTGCTTTATACCAGGGTAGATTTTGGAATCCCATAGTTCATATTTCCCTATCTGTCTTCAAAAATCAAAGGTTATCTTTATTAGAATGTAATTAACAACAGTTATTTTACTTAATAAGTTTATTACCTGAGATATGCTTTGAATGTGTGGCAATCCCACATGTTTTCGTCAGGTAAAGCCTTATCCCGATCGCCAGTGTTTTTATATTTCGTTTGTACAGCATTATTAGTCAAATGTACTGATTCGTGATAATTTGATAAACTGAATATCTGCGAACTGAACCTCAGGTAACTGTCCCTATTGATTATAAAACAATATATACATTAAACTTAATAAGTTCTTTGTTTTTTAATTTTAAGTAAGTAAGAAGCACTTCTTACTTGTATAACCATATGGTAAGTGGTTGACAGTTCGTGATGAGAAACCATTGTCTAATGTCGAATTTTGTATTGTAAATAACTAGTGGATTTTCTGGAAAAAACAATGTTTTACACCAATGTCTGGAATATTTTATGAGTGAAATTATATTTTGCATACCGATACATTTTTTAAAGATTTTTATTGATTTTTTTACCGATATATTTTTGCACGACGTATCTAGTCTTCTGAGCAGGTATGTTGATAAGGCCTATGATGTCTTTGATGTTGTTCATCAACTGGATGCCACGACCACGGCACTTGTTGCCCGGCTTCACTATCCAGATGTTCATTACACCGTCAATGTCGATCTGAGGCCAGAACTTGGTCATTACTGCAAGAGTTTTAGCCGCCTTTTTCTCTAACTGGCTGTAAAAATAGTTAATAAGATAAATCCTGTTATTTGGGTTATTTAACGCACGCCACCCCGAAACTTCGACACAATTGTTTAGTCCATCAACTCCCAAGTTAAATCAGTGGAACTATATAACCAATATGATAGACAACAAAGTACTCGCAACAACTATAAATTGTCTTGATCTTTGAGTATTAAATTCATGAACAATAAATTTGAATTGCTAACAAAGTTCGTAAATATAAGTATTATAATTTTACAAACAATAATGTATAAATTACCCAAAATAGGCAAACAAGTGTTAATAAAACGCTACTAAAATAAATCAGTTATAAATGTTAAGCCGTGATTGTGCTATGACCCACACTTCTCAGGTGTATATCTCATGCAGGAAACCCTGTGCCCTTCAGTGAGTCGTATATAGGCTGTATACGAAGATGATAATGAAATGTTTAACCACACATTTATATTTGTTACGCTTTTTATGGAAGTATACCGGTTGTCAAGATATCTTGAATTTCTAAAGTAAGATTAACGTGAAACAAAATCTATAATATTGGTATTAGGCGTTGATTTGCTAAAAGATCACTTTGGATAACCAAGACAATAACTTATTACCAATGTAATTAAAGGTGCCGAATGTGTGCAGAAGATAATTTGTAGGGGACGCTAGTAATCACGCATGCATTTCAAATTTTTCAGGTCGATGAAATACCTTATATTAAAGTTTTTATCCTCCATGAACTTCGCCTTTTCATGAACAAGAAGATAATGATGAGTTAGAAATTGATCCCATTCATGTTCCCATATATGCTGAGACTGATCTTCCATTTCATCTATATCCCTATGAGTAAAAAAAGATATGTACTCGTTCAATCTGCCTGTAGCAAACTCTATTGAGCTAAATGGAACTTTTCCGTTAGTCACGACTAGACTCTGCTCCCCATCCGTTTGTAATGCTTTTGAAAGCCATTTAAGGACACTAATGCACGCTGTTATTCTGAAGTCGTCGATGAACTCCTCAAGGCTATCGGAGTTGTGAATGTTGTAGCAACGTGGGAATTTTGTTAGTGCGACCCCAGGTTCGGTGTACCAATGCATTTGTGTCAAAGATGCTGTCAGTCCCTCCTTGGTTGTGAAAATCGATCTGCAGAATCTGGGAAATTGACAAAATATATATTAAACATCCTCCTCTAATGTTGCAACTATAATTAAACTAACAATTCGATATTGCCTAGATTCTGTTGTGCACGAATACGAATACTTGTTGAGTACGAATACTTCATTGTTAACCAGAGAAAGATTACCGGTGACGTAGTTTGACGTTTGTAAAGTGGAAAAATAACAAAAAAGGATAAATATTGCCGTAAAGATATATCTGACTGTTTTACTGGGTACAAAGTTTTTAAAAGAGAGGATAATAATTATAGATTTCGTCACACTATTTCTAGTTTACAATGTTAGATGGCGCACAATTCCAACACTAAAAACAATATCAAAGAAACTCCCGTCACACATGAGGATCAAATACAGAGTAAGGCTGTACATGTCCAATCAAAATGAGTGAAGAGAGTATTACTTCTCAATCACTATGGGTGGGGAATATAAAAAAAATATATAGTAACAGAAACATTTAAAACCGACACAAATTTGGTTTTGTTTTTAAACGCCTCAATTAATTACAGCATATACGTGCCACTACCTAGTGCATAGTCCAGCCTATAAGATGAAACACACTAAGAGTAAGCAAGGGTCATAATACGCTGGTAAAAGCGGTTGCAGTTACGACCAGGATCATCAGCTTAACATGCCTTTCGCAGCACGGAATCGCAAGAGATACCTTGATTGGCCCATCTAGAATTAATTGTGGCTGAACTAGCTTGGTTTTCATTATATATATCATAACGCGAACAACATTTTTATAATAAATGTTTGAAAAGTTAATGCTTAATTAATTAAGTTAATGTTAGTTAGTTAATGCTTTTTAAGCAACTTTTTTTGATGTACATAATAAAACCAATTAAAATAAATTTAAATTGTATATAGATCGCCTATGACGTTCCTAAAATGATTTTAATGCCTTTCATATTGAATTTGAATTAAAGATATAATAAATTAATTTTGGTTGACGAGAATGTCAGCAGAATTGCTACTATTATTGGATGTCTGTTTATTAAGCTTAGTACCTGCTAATAATAACTTCTTTGTTGCTCAGCAGCCAGTCGTACTTGTCTCTCTTGGTCGTCCACAGGAAGTCTACTGCATGTTGTTCCACGAATTTGTAGACAATCATTCTTTCAACCCTAGAGAGCTCTTTACCTGTTGCTTTTTTAGGATCTGCATGCGCTGGTAGTTGCCGAGCCTGTAATTTTGACATGAAATATAAGAATAGGACACTATTATGTTTAACTTAATGAGATCGTCAGATATCCAGTAAGTAGCCGGTACTGTTAGCAAAAAAAAATTTAATTCAAACACATCTAAGTTCAAAAAATACGAAACAACAGTATTGGTTAACTGAGTACGTTTCATTGAACATTAATTAATATCTATAGTAGGCGACATAATGTAATCAAAAATAAAACACTTATAACTCCAAGCATCTGTAACAATTAGATGGTACCGTAATCACGCTCCTATTAATCACCACTGTTGTTAATTTATCTTAGTTCTTCTTAAAATTATTAATTTGTCCAAAATCGCTGATAATTTCTCGATTAAAAATCACAATGTTTTGTAACAACAATAAATATAGGTTTAGGCTGTGGCGCAAATTTCAAAATGGTAAAAACATTCAAACTCAGCGCTATTTCAATGCGAAAAAAGAAAAGAAAATTTTATGGGGAACAAAAGGCGAGCTTCTTTCTTCTTCTTCTCAGTAAATGGTAAAAACCGAGCTAGTTACTCAACCAAGTGAGCTCTATCAGCCATTGATTAAAGTTCCCATCAATGCTATTGCCAAGTCTATCACGAAACCACCATAGAAATTTTTAAATATTACTTTCATTTATTATTTTAATTTGGAAAACTTCCAAATTATGATTATTTTAAATAATTCTACACCATTTGCATTACAGTCTTCCAACAACAGAGCATTCAAACATAGAATTTTTTTCATTAACGAAATCTAAGAAAGCACAATAAGATAATGAGTAGTAAATTAATTATTGTAAATATGTGAGTACCTCACATAATATAAGTTGCAATATTTGTAAGTAAATATTTTACAACTTATTGAACGTAATAAAATTCTTAATATGAGTTTAGAGATAGATTCGTAAACAAATTGAGATATATTACCTTACTAGATTCATATTTCTCGAGCCATCCTCTCTCGACTAGCGCTCTCCGGACAGCGGGGAATCCGCCTCCTTTAATCATGAACACCTTCCGGTCTTTCATTGCTGCTTCTGCAATCTTTTTAAGCTCATTCCATCGTTCATTGCTCACCCAACTTTTGTATTGTTTTAGCTGCTCAGTTGATGATGTTTGGTCTAGAGGAAGCAGAACGAAACGGTTTGGAGCACGAGTAGCGAGATATGAAATTTATTTTCACGTTTCAATCGAATTTTCGTACTAATCTGAATATGAAATCCCAAAGTATCTTTTTTGGGAGAGTAATTTTTACTCGAAAAGGAAAATTAGTACTACTTTGAGATTATTTATATTATCGATATAAATAACCCTAACAAGTGACAGGTCTCTTCGCTGTTACACTTTGGCGAATGTCTACTTGTTGCCTGACTTGCTACATTCGTGACTTAAAGAGGTAAATATGGGAACTGTCCACATGACGACTAGGTCGTTAGACGAACATGCATAAGTCATAAATCGACCGTATGGCCTACATAATTCAGTTCCTGATTTGTGGCGGCTGCAGAACCAGATAATTTAATCAGTAAAGAATATCCGTAGTTTATAAAGAAATAATTTACATTAATAGTAAAGGTAAACTCATTATCGATTTAAATTTGCCGATTGATGATTTCCTATGAAGAAACAAAGGGATAAATCTTAATTCTCGTATTTATAACAATCATATGAAATAGGTGTATCAGAACGAACCTGGTCCATGTTCAGATTTCGAGAACGATACAGCACTCGATGACCGCAACTCCTTCTTGGCCGAGCTATCTTTGTGCAATTTCGAGTCTGACACGCTCTCCTCGAGCTCCATCGTTACAGCCATGAGCCTCGATTGCCCTCAAGAATCCTACAACAGTCCAAATCTGATGTAACCGACATTTTCAATTACTTCCATGGGGGCGTGTGCGCGAATCGGGTTCCACCGCTGGACTGTGGTGCCACCAGTGCAATAACCTACTTTAATCTAACCTACATTTGGGGGTCCGAGGCTATCTATGGAACATCCGCGCACATCTCCGCCTGGCACCTGTATGAATGACGTCACGGCCTGGGTACCCCTACCGCAAATCGTGTTTCTGTACACGCGGAAATTAGCAAGCCCAAATGACTCTTACCTCCTGTAACCAGGTCGGTACTAAATAAACTAGGTTAAGGAAACGCAATAGCGTCATATAAAACAATAGTAAACAATATGGTACTATAAATTTATATTGATGGGTTTGACATTTTAAATGCTAAGACCAAAGACAATTTAGTGGCTAAAACGAGAGTTTACTTATAAAATTACAAATGAGTAAAAATAAATAAGTTTCCGTAACTTTCTTTCTTTCATTATGGGAAAACATAAAATGAATATACACGCCATAACTATTTATGGCGTGTTTGTATATTGTGCGTCCTCCTCATGTATTTCTCCAATGTAGAATGGACTATGCCCAGCAGTGGGATTTTAATAGACCAGTAATGAAGAATGCCAATAGGAGTAGTAGAACAATGAAAGCGGAATTTATTTGTTAATTTGTTCGGTAAAAAAAATACAAGTGAAATACCATAATATATAGTAGTTTTATCAATATACAATTTTTGCCTATTACAGATATTATATTTATATTTTATCTAATCTATGTAGATATACTTACAAACTATATATGCAGAGATATCAGGTTTTTCTATTAGACACGTCACTTCACAAGTCAATTTAAAACCTACTACGTTTGTTAGATTATTTTTTTAAATATCTAGATAACTTCTATTTTAAGGTAAGGGAGTAGTCTGGTTGAGTGGTCGCTATAGTGGTCGGTTAAAAGGTTCCCGGGTTAAAATCGCGGTAGGGTCAGGCAAGCTTTTAATGTTACTTAATTATGACTTTATCATTCCTCGTTTAATCAAAAATGGCTTTAATAAATATTTTTTTTGTTATAACATTTATTGTTTTAAATAACTTAATTAATGTGATCGCGGGCTTTCTCTGTGGCACTTATAATAATAATATTTTTTTGTCACACTCACACCTATTTTCTTACCCAATGTTAGATGCTCCATCATTAAAAGCTTGTTATTAATGCAAGATAACGGAGAAGTGTAGATAAGAAATACATATAAATATCAGAAATAAACCAAATATTCGTAATCCTCATACAAATATCAGCCAAATACAAATTCTTCTATATTTTTGTCTCTGGGATACTGGTGTACGTATCTTTTTGTAAGATAGAGTTTTTGACAATTGGTGGGCGATACCTATATGAAAATATAATTCTTAATGGGGTAGTTCTTGGCCTTCGTCTCACCTGATGGGTTATCAGTAAGGGCTTAAGATGGATGCGAACTACACCCAGTTTCGTCAACCACCAACTGCCGGCACACAACAATGCTGTTTACATTGTTTTTGGCGACAGACTTACTCGGTAAGATAATGATCGCTAGCCAGGCGACTTCAATAAAGCCCTAACACCAACAAAAATTTAAATTCAAAATTAATGAATTGGAGGAGATAAGAAAATAAAATCGATAAAATGACATCGTACTGAAATTCTACAAATGAAAGACTAAAAAGGAAATGCCAACCGTGGTTTCTTTGCTCCCCTAGTTTTTGATAGGTAATCCTTCATTGCAAGAATCAGAATAAAATGTAATCGCTATAGGTAAAGGGAAAATTATGGGACCTAAATGAAGTAAATAAAATATTTTGGACAAGAATCAAGCAAAAACGCCAATTGTTAATTAACTATGTGATTTTGCAGTAACTGTATTGGAATGCAAAGAATAAAACATTTAAATGCATCTTTGAAGAGCTTGGTTCTAAAAATGTAATTTTATATATTGTCGAATATCCCCCAACTTTGACGAGGAGCTAAGAGGAGGTACAAATACCCGCAATACTCTTATTAACTAATTCCGTAAATTAAACTTTTATTTCAAAGTAACTAAAAAGTACTTAAAATAACATATTATTTTTAAGATTAGATTTAGTATTCTAATAATGTCATTGTTTCTACATCAATTATGAATACTGATCATAGAGAAATATCAAGCGTATCATTGAAATCTTTATAACAACTCTATAATGCATCAATACTCATTATTTTTACAATTTTGCAATTTCAATTCACAATATTTACGCCGAAAGGCTTCTATATAATTGTTACTATAATTAATGGAATCCGCTTAAAACTTCTAAGTTTTACCGCCTATCCGCCTATCGATAAACAAAGGAAATTAAATCATACTGCCACATAAAATATGATATTTTATGTTTATGTCTAGTTTAGCAGTACTTGGTTAAACCTTTGAAGATAGTTTTAAGGAAGAGTGAGGGCGGTGTAGACATAAGTCACGCCTCACCAATTTCCCCTGCCAAATAAGTACACACTTTTTTTGTCACCAAAATTAATAAGAATTATATTGATGCCTGAATCTATATCAGTAAGTGTCTTGGTTATATAGTAAAAATTTAGAAACTAAAATGACGTAAAATTAAAACGTAGTCAAAAAATATTAAAATAGCGGAGTACATTGAAACCTAGTATAATAATACTCTGGTTGGAACTTGAACTAAGAATAAATAAAACAACAAACTAGTCTACTTGCTATTAACTCAAAGCAACGGAATAACGCTCATAAGCGAGTATAGTAATCTGTGGACAGGCGCTGTCAAAGATGCCAAAAGTACATTCAAAATGGCGGACAAGAGATTTGACTATTTGTTTTACACGTTTTGGGAACTAGGTTCCGATTCTGTCGTAATGAACTAAAATTTAAGATCAGAGGGCCCAGACAACACGCCTTTTGATAATCGCTATCAAATAGCTAAATGTAAAAAATTCAAATACATTTGACAATTTAGCGATGTCATTGTGATTATCGAAATACATCTCGTCTGTCCCCATTCAACGTACTTCGAATTCATATGACGTACTAGCCCAATACATGAGAATCATAAATTATACCGATTAATATAACTGAAAAGTGTACAGTTTTTTTAACTATGGACTTTAATTTTTAAGAACTTGACGATCATTCTTTAATGACCGTCAAGTTCTTAAAATTGTCCCTTTAATATTTAATTGGTATGAAAGGGTGACAAATAACTTAAATTTAGTTTGAGGGAATTCCAGTACATCACTACCAGTTGCTTCAAAATATGAATTAAAAAATATATTAAATTACAATTTTTCAGCCGGTATGCGAACCTAGAGAACCTTGGTTGATATTGAACACCAAAAACTTAAGAAAAAGAAGTTGGACCACTGCTGGAAAGATGGAATCCCTTAGGAAATACACTTCTAATAAAATGACAGGTGAAAACATAATGGATGGAGTAATGAAATAAATAATGGCCCCGATTCTGTTAGCATTTTCTAAATATATAATTAATTTGTGTGCCACACTTTCATTCTTCTTCAGTAAGAAAGGGTTACTATCAGTATTAGAAATGTAAAAGTAGTTGACATTTTAAAGTTTAACACAAAATAACGCCAAATTGCTTGACAATCGTCATTTTACAAATGACTAATGGAGTCAAAGGTCGTATTTACTTTTATCTTTAGATTATAATAAAATACTATAACTGAACTTATATTTCATTTTAGACAATTCATGAAAGAATAGGAAACAATCAAAAATTTATTGGTCAGCCCTCGTATATGCTTATGCTTTTCGATAATCGCTTTGATATAATGATATATTAATTTTTTCTTCTGGATGTGTGGAAGCTTGGAGAGAGGCTTATGTACTGCCAATACCCAAACATGGGGACCGTTCAGACCTGGCCAACTATCGGCCGATAGCTGTCACCTAAATAATATGCGAAATAATGCAAAGAATCCTTAACAACCATTTGATCAGATACCTAGAGGATCACTCTCTTTTCAACGATCTTCAGTATGGTTTCAGATCGAAAGTATCGACGGGTGATCCTTTATCGAATGTGACGCATGCCTGGGGTGAAGCTATCGACAAACGTGGCGAAGTTGGCCTTGACATCGCCAAAGCTTTTGACAAGGTTTGTCACACAAGTATTCTTTCCATACTTCCGACATACGGCCTGCTAGTACAGCTATGTGCTTGGTTGACTGCATGATCATAGAATTCGTGTCGTTTTGTAGTTCGCAGATCACGACAGTAAAAACCGGTGTTCCCCAGGGCGCTGTTTTATCCCCTACACTCTTTCTGTTGCATATCAATGATATGATTCCTCTTGAAAATATTCATTTCTATGCAGACGATAGCACAGTGCATAAGGCATAATTTGGACACGCTGGAATTGTACGGGTGGAAACAGAAGAGAGATGGGAGAATCTTGTTAATAAGCTCAGCCAGGTTACAGTGTCGCACGTTCCGCACTATCGGCGACGCTGAGGTTACTTATCATCTTGAGCCTCTCCAGTTGCGTCGCGATATCGCATCACTTAGCGCGTTTTACTGTCTATACCACGGTGAATTTTCCGAGGAGCTTTTCTCCCTTATTTTGCCTTCCACCTTCCATTTAAGGACGACAGTGTCACATGTACAAACTGTGAAAAACATTCCTACTAGAAAAAACTAATTTTTTTGATGAAGAAATAATTATTTGCCAGCTTACGTTTTCCCTCCTTTCTACAATTCTGGGTCCTTCAAAATAGGCGTGAAGCAGCATTTTGAAGATCGGTAAAATCAAAATGAGGACTGCAATATCCACCTTTTTATTTGGACTTCATTCCTGCTTACCATCAGAATTTTGCTTTATATATCAAATTTTGCGATTGGTATAAGATTTTCTTTAAAGCGTCTAGTCAACATGCCAATAATCATAATCACTAAATGAATAAAGTACAGGATTTGACATAACTCTCGTTTAGTTATCGCGCATAATCCTACATATTTTAAGTTAAATAATATGGTATAATAATACCACATTATTTTTGATAAATACAATATAAGGCGATTGTAATCGAAAAATGCAGTGTATACGCGACTTTAGCTAACGCCTCACTTCACTTTATTCGTATATTATGTTGTATAACCTGAATGCAGTGACGGCGTAGTTTACATTTATCCTTAGGTTGGTATTTCTGATTGTGACATGAAAGCAAGATGGCGAGTTATCTCCGGTTGATAGCCTAATGTGATAAATCTTTTTTGATGTGGATTTTGAACTTATTTCGAAATGATATATTCAGTCTAATATACGTAAAAATCTTCAATTTTACATGAAAGTGTTTAGTATATGGCTGTTCTATATAAAGCAAAGATGTGTTTTTAACCCACCTGAGGAATGTTGGTTTTTTCAGTGATTTGTGATTCGGTCAGGTGTTTTTCGTTTTAGCCAAAATTAAAATTTTGTTCCTGCGCAGTGAGTGAAGTTACGGAGTTCAGATGTATTTGTGTCTTGGGGATGTTATATGTCGGGACCGTACTCAATGTTGGAAAACAAAAGATTGAACGATTTGTTTTGATCGACAGTGATAGAGTAAATTTAGAAGGTCTGAAGGAGATAGAGCTCCAGCCGGAGTGATGGCCTTCAGTGAGGTAAGTGGTTTGTTCTAGTAGTTTACACGTATTTACATATACATCAAAATTGCATTGGATGCTTGTTTGACCCACTTTGAACTTAATTTTAAAACTTCACCATAATATAATTATGGATTTTAAGATATTTTGTCTTTTAGAATTAATGATAAATTTAAAGTATAAATTTTATTTGTATACCCTTGTGTTTATAACAAATAGTACACAAAAGGAGAAAATTAATGCTGTCATTTTTAATCTGTTTCTACCCAATCTATCTACTGTTGAAACTTATACATACTATTAAATTGGTCATTATCAATTTAAAATTAGTAAAAAAGTTATCATTGCTAGCATAATCAGATTATTATTTACTATAGAAACTTTACTGAAATAAATTATTTTAATTTTAGTGTCCGTTCTATTTAATAAACATAAGCATTATTTTTTTTTTATACATATGGTGTTTGCTATTCGAATCATTAGAATTCTAAGATCTATTAATGTACAAAACTTGTAAATTGAGACCCGCCCAAGCAATTAAGACTAATAAATTTGTCTCATATTATATTGATCCTTGAGAGATGTTAATCTCTTAACTCTACGCCTTGATCTAGGAATGTACAGTACATCAAACTGTGTTTAAGTTTTATTATTAATACCCAAATATTTATGCAAAATAAATCTGAAAAATTACTTGCTAATCTTAATTCACTACAACTACATCTTCTGTTGAATCTTAAGGTACCTCAAGGTACAAATTCAATAAAACTATTTTTCAATTAAGAAAATAAATACATAATTTTTTAAATTAAGCAGATTTACAAATATAATACTTCTCAATCCAATGCAATATCATTGTCTTAGTAAGATATTTTAGTATGTACGAGTCATAAGTGAAACTAATATAATGTACATTAAAATATTTTTAGGTTGTTGACCATCAACAATTAAAAAACTATTGTGGCTGCATGAGAGATTAAAAAATTTTAAGCATTTTTTTTCATAGTCACATTATTTAGAATTTTTGATACTCAATTCCTATAATAGCTGAATAGAATAAGTTGAAACATATAATAATAATACTGCACACCTATTGCATAGCCACAAATCAAGAATCATTGTACCTGTTATAATCTTTTGTTTTGAATACTAAATATGGGGAAATAATGGTAATATGTTTGTTCACATGTATAAAATTCTAAAATATACTAAGTAAATGGACAAAAAATTTATCCATGACACATTATTTTTGATTAAACTACTTGCCTTACTGGGATCAGGTGCACAGGCCATCAATAGATTGATATCCTAACTTATTACATAGGATCATATTTTTCCAGCCCAAGACCCATGTTACATGCATATTCAAGGGCTGACAATATAATAAATTATCAAAATTTTTTTGTTTAATACCTAGTTCAGACCAAATTTACACTTAAAAAGTATTAGTCACCATACTAAGTAAAATTTAAGTAATCCAATATTTCATGAACTTTATTCAAGCAAGTGCATTAATATTGAGGTTCCAGAATCCAAGTGCTATCTGTTATTTGTCTGTGAATGTATCACACACATAGTTATTGTAAAAAGAGAGATACCAAATCGTTTTGCGTTTTAATTGATCATAAATCATTGTTAATCATAGTTTTACTCTAATTATTCTTTTAGTTGTCATAGCTTCAAGGTGTTATATGTATATAATATAATCACTGCAATAACCGCGAAATCGCTCAATTGCAATAGTTCTGCAGATCATATAACAGAAAATATAGAAAATGTCAATAGTCAGCACCTAAAGCGAATGTGCTACGTTACGTGGGCTAAACGCCGCGTCGGTGTGACGCAACAACAGTTACGAATTCACACGGTCCGTTTGTTATTCTTCAGTGGCTGGATACTTAGGGAGTTATTTAGGTTTAGGTGAAACATCCTCAGTAGGATTGGTGGTAGTAGTTTCATAACGTTTTGTTGTTCCCACGGCTCAATTGTTATTCCGAACTCGAGACCGCTGAGTGTGAGGCATCCGAGTAGGCTCAGTGTATGCTACAACTACTTTACGTTTTCGGAAACGAGGTCATTACACGTAAGATTTAACTCGATTTTGTACTGTTACTTCTAAGAACAGAAAATTGGCTTTAAGTATTTCAGTACCACGTAATTATTCTAAAAAACGCAGTAATCGCATGCACTGTTTTTATTTACATCTTCTAATGGTCGAGTATTTATATGATAAAATAATTTAATTTACCACGGTATGAATTATTATTTACCGAAAAGAGAAAGATTTATTTTTATTTTTATGATATGGTTTTGTTGGAAACAGCCTGTTTAAAATTAACCGCGATCCTTTATTGTGGCTCAACTTTTAAAAAAAGTAGGTCAACGTATTTAATTTGGGGTACTTATTTATTATATATAAGAGCATTCTTTGAATTAGGTTATTCTCATTTATTTTACATTTATATAACTAACTATAATACGTTTCATAAATAAAAAGAACTATCAGGTAGGTGAACGAGTATTGAAGTGTTTGTATAATGTGGCAGGTCTTATCTATATGGGACGTGGTTTCCTCGTAGGGCATTCGATAGCGCTGTCACAGTAGGTAAAGCTAATAGTGATAATTAGATATTGGGCACCTATTTATTCACATCAAATTATAGGAACAATGAACTATTGTTTTATGATTATAAGAACATTGTGTTTATAACAGGGTGCTAGTTCAATTCTCTTCAACAGAAAGTTTCAATGTAACCTTGCTTTGAACACAAAGGTCTTGTTATGCCTCTAGTGAGAGCATTGCAAATTGACTCTTGTAACTTATTGGTATTGTTTGCCTTGGCTCCCTTTACTGTAGGCTTTGTGAGTATGTATATTTCACTGATACTGTAGAATTATTGATGAACTACGTAAGACGACGCGCTGTGATCCACAAAAGTATTGTTTCAATCGGTAAGTTGTTGGACAAGGCGAGGTATTTCAATAGTAACCATGAAATCACCAGTAAAAAAATCTATTCAATATTCCCGTCATCATCTCGATTAGAGCAAATCTCTCTCAGTTAGTCAGTCGTGCGCGCAGGTTCATTGACCCGGACTTATCAACGATCAAATTTGTAGGGCTCCTCGCTTGCCTACCCGTGTGATTCCTAAATATTTGCATAGGAGCTATTCACGCTTCTGGAAGACAAAATCACAAGAATGAACATTTGCTGCGACATAGGTACCATGTCGCAATAAATGTTAAAATTCTTACGTAGCGCGCGAGTCATGCGGAGCTTTAAATTTGTTAGAAAAGGCAAATCCAAGCGCCAATGTATAAATCCAATGTAACGCTCAGTTTTGGATAGTTTCCAAGAATGTAGATCTATGTGTACACTGTCATGTTTGTCGTACTTTGTAAACATCTGCTGCCAGTTAAATAGTCTTTTCTGTTTATCTTAAGTGTCAAAGGCTCACACCGGTACTGTAACGATTTGAACAGCTTCTTTTAAGACGTTTTAATATTTTGGGCTTTGTGTGACTGTTAGTTTAAGCGAAAAGTTGTCTTAGCAGAAAACATTGTAACTTAAAGGTTAAATGTTATTCTTAAGAACAATGGCCTGCCTGACGACAGAGTGTTCGTGGTTTATTACATTTTGAACTTTACTCTGAGAGGTCACGTCGTGATTCGTGTAAAATAATGACCTTTGATTGAGCAGCATTCGAAAGGAGAGGGTTTGTACCGTAATACGAATATTGTTTAACGAACAAATGATTAAGTAAATATTTATTAAATTAAATGCAAGTTACATCCTGGACGAGTCACAAGCAATGGAATGTTTATTCAGCTTATTTACACACATACCTACTTCGCTGATTCGGGTCAGTGAATACTTGATTACGATGAAACATTTATTTATGAGATAATAATGTCTTATGCATTTTAATTAATTTAGCAAAAGTTTATATATTTATACAATAATGCTCAATTTACAGTGATAACTTGTGTGATAAGGGACGTAAACATCCTTAATCGCGCAGGCATTTATGTCTGGTTTTGTTGATTTCGTTTCATCATAGCTTCGCGAGCTTCAAACTTGGATGGACTAACAGTCAAGGAACAAGTAGTTAAAAGCTACACAGCTTAAAGTAAATAACATATATACCATATAAATTTAAGGCATGACCAGTCAAGAGTGTTTGAATAATCGTGAAACAATGTGAAGCGAACATTGGAAAGCCTCATGTTATTCTAACTCCTACGTTTGGACGTTCTTCTTATGTTAAATAGAGTGGGCAGCCGTGTGTTTCTTTATACAAATGAAATTATTATGATGAGTGGTCACTCACTATCTTTAAAATAAATGCAAAAAATTACAATAATAAATACTTAATTAAGGTAAAACCATTAAGATTCCCTATCTGTGTAAATGAGTTTTAAGTTTTAAACGTTAGCATTAATAACTGTTTGTTATCTCGGTATAAATATTAATATAGAACTTTGAATTTTCATTTTATAATACCGTTTTTAAACAAGCATTGTACTGCTTCATAGGCGGCAATCAGATATCGTAATAGCCTACTGTAGATATCTAGGGTGGTACGTTGCTAATTTGTAAAGATATGAGAAAGCGTTGTGTTGGTAAAACGGAGTCGATCCACCTACACAATAAGTCACAATAACATCATCTATACACGGTCCCACTGCTGAGCACAAACAGGCTTTCCTACATAGAAGAAACACGGGGAATTCGGGTCGTAATATAACAACTAAACAACTTAGACCAACGGTTTAGTAGTATTCCAAAGCACGTATTTTTCTGATGTGGGTAAGATCATCTTGCAAAAGAAGTGTTGTGTTGTATCTGTTTGGATCAACAAAAAAATCAATTTTCAATAAAAAATTTAAATCGAGATTGTAAAAATTTATTCCTATAGGAATTTGAAATAATTAAATTTTACTGACCCAGTCAATCAGAACACAATGCTTCTTTAGTAAGATGATCTTTCCCGCATCAGAAATATATAACACGGTACCAAATAATAGATAATATAATCACATCTTATATTTGTTTATTAAGTACAGTTTTTAATTAAAGTCACCCACAGTATGCAACGTGACCTATAAGTTATAATTATAATACATTTTATATTTAAGTCTATAAAAATTTAGGACTCATTCGTCTTTCGCATCGTAGAAAGAAATATCTCCTTAACTTTGTAATTAACGTAGAATTAGACGCAAAATCAAACTTTTAATTGACTCGGAGCGTGTTTCAACTGCTTGCCGCGAGACTCCTTTATATCGATGTGAGATTTAAATATTCATATGAAGCAACCGACGCGACTCTATCAATATTAATAAGTTGCCGCGTCGGTGATAGAAAAGTAGTACCATATAAATTGTCACATACATTTAGTTTAAGTTTATTATATCATTGGTTATGATAACTATTTATTATATTTATAACGTACGCACGTATTATACGCATATAACCGGTACATCTATGAAATATTTCCATTCTAACAAAGATTTCAATTTAAAATTAAATTTAAAAGTGGTTTAATCTAGATTAAAATTTTCATTGAACATTCGCATTCAAACAAAGATTTCTTTTCTCTTCTGATATTAACTCCTATCGTACACGCAGAATATATCGGATTTTTTATCGCTAAACAATTTCATCATATCATTGCCTTTATTTGATTTGTTTTTTAGCAACCAAACATCAATTATCACAAACTACTTTATCTACTAAATGTAAGTTTTAATTGTAAATCAGAATTCGGTATCAAGCGGTGGAAGTATCGTATTGGCCTCAGGTTTCTCAATTGTTGCAATTTTATTCCTTTTCCTGTTGCCTAGAAATGGAAAATAATATGTTAACGATATATTGACTATGTTTTAATCATTTTATCTCATATCTATGACTATAGATTTTCGCTAGTTGTGCATAATGCTATTTAATAAATTCCTTTAACCAGTTTTTTCCATACCTATAGTGTAGTTAAGGTTGACATTTATCGATTATTTTTCATAAAGCAATTAATTTGTTTTAGTTATAAACGTTTTCATCATCAATGTAGCACACACAGCCGATCTATCATTGAATGATTACGTTTTTATTAATATTCTCAACTGTATACTACATACCTCAGAACTGGTTTTCTAGTATCATTAAAATTTGCTCCAAGCGATTCATAATATGCACAAAAAGTTGACTAAGAAGATTGTGCTCGTCATTATTATTAATTACTTTCGTTATGTTGCCGTATGCTTAGGCTGGTCGGTAATATCGCGTTGCTTCCTAGCAAAGCCGCCTCTCCATCGGCAGCATAGCGGTACGGCTGGGCCAGATAACTGTAAGCTCAGCCTTGGTTAACTTATTCTTTCTCAAAGTCGATATCGATAAAATTCATAGTTATCGGTCTCGTTAACAATATTATTATAATAAAGAATGACGTTAGATCATTTTGAATTTGTATGAAAGAAAGGCAAATAACTTAATTTAGTTAAATGAATGCCAGCAGGATCGCCGCCAATATACATTTTCAGATTTTATTGTCCCTATGTTTGGATAAAAATCAATAAAAGTGTATTATCATGGTTAGACGATGATACGCATGCTAAGACATTGAAAGTTACTGAACAGTTAAGCACGCTAATTGGTTTTACGTGCGTTTTCGTCCTTCGCCTTAGACTATGTATTAATGACTAAGTCTTACACGCGAAGGCGTTCTGAATATAAAACTTGTATGGGATAGACCTATTTCTCTTTTTATGAAATATTTAAATCATATTTTACCATAAGATATCTTCTGGGTTTTAAAAATGTAACAGTTAAGTGTTTCGCCATACAACTGACGTGGCGTAGGTGTTCTTTTTCAGAGTTCCATTATGCATTACGTATTCACTGTAGCACAGTAAATACATGCTAATTACATAGGCGACAGCTGACGGTGTCATAAGTGACCGTGGAGATATGTTAAATTACCAACTTGGGTTTGTTTTGATTTCGCTAAGTCTTATGATTATACGTGAGATTTACCTTGAAATTGTGTGTTGTAATGAAAAATCATATAGATACAGATAACTCTATATTTAGAAAATATGATATGAGATAAAATGAATCGTCTCGTGTCCAGAGTTGACTGCTGATATTTTAAATCAGCGTTGATAGAAATATCTTAACAGTTCTTTTATAATTCTTATAAGTGATTGACAGATTGTAAATAAATCATCCATCCAAGCACACAGCATCACATAGAGCAGATTATGAAGTACCATGCACATAGGTTCGCCAATGAAACTTATCACGTAAAAGATTCGCTCGTAGCTGTTCAGACACCTAAAGGCAAATAGTACTAAAAATTTGCTTACAAATTCAATTTGTATTGCATTATTTATTACGAAATAAGAAAGTTAAATACAATCAATTATTGATTGGTAATAATAAAAATATTTCAATAAATAATGATGTTAAACGCACGAACGTTTATTTTTGCATTTATGGCCTGACTCGTCATTGTGTGTGTGTGAATCGTGTTTGAGCGGAGTTCACGATATTGAACCTTGAAGCTACTGGATAGGGTTATACTAGCTAGATAGCTGGAGCTTTTTTAGGAAGTTAGCTCCGTTAGATTGCTGGATAATATTTAGGTAGCCGCTTTTTAAGCATATTTTTAGTGGAATTGTCTTCCACCTCCCCCTGATATACTTTCAAGTATTCGTAGGTGTAGATACCGATGACGACAAATGTCCCGTAGGCGAG
Source organism: Acentria ephemerella (assembly GCA_943193645.1). Lineage (NCBI taxonomy): Eukaryota > Metazoa > Arthropoda > Insecta > Lepidoptera > Crambidae > Acentria > Acentria ephemerella. The sequence goes on along the minus strand of OW971875.1, from coordinate 3,778,075 downwards.
CAGACTTACAGAAAATTCGAATAATTGGATTGACCTACATTTTTCTTCAATCAAAGGTTATTCATATAACCCATAACTAGTCAACTAGTTCACGTTAATCGCCATACAGTCTATCGTGAAAACGATTTTAATTTATATTTCTAACCATTGTATATCCATCACCTCAATTTAAGTTTAATGAGCTTGGAGTAACTTAAAAGCTGATAGTATTGAAAGAACTTGCTAAAGTTAATTAAGGCTGTCTTATCTGTCGATATCGAAATTCGCCTTTGCGGCATTTACTTCTGGACTTAGTTCAACTAAGTCTTATATTCCAGCAGATCAATACGGACTTTGTAAATAGATAAGAAGGAAATTTAATTAGTTTGTTTAATTTACATTATATATCTAAAAGATTATTATATAAATAATTCGGTTGAAAAAGGTTTTAGTTTTTTAATTTATGTTTTTTAACCAGAGGAAAAGAGCTTAAAATTATTGGTAGAATAAAGTTATTTATGTCTAGCATTTTTGAATCTAATATAGCACTGTTGAAGTACAGCGTTTGCATCGTTTTTTCCCTGTTATATACCTAGCACATTTCGGACGATTAATGCCATCGAATTCGAACCATATATGCTTGTACACGAGAATAATTGAGTGTTCTTAAATCTCGTGTGGTAATCGTATTTTTATTCTGTATTCGAATTCTCAAACGAGGCAAAGTATTTTAAATTACTTTGATTCGGTATATTTGCCCTATATGATGTGTAATGTAATACGTACAAAGAACTTATGTGAGCGCTGGGCTTTGACTACATTCTTTCAGTATTTCTGTTCTAATTAATGTATCCCCCGAGGGATGTAAAAGATATCTAAGCGTAGGTATATTACAAAATGTTCTCGTGCTTTGTCTAAACTTTTTTTTCAGTAATTTTTGACAAAATAATTTAAAAAACTCGTGAAATCTTACGTGTGCAACTGTAAACATTTTTTATATTATGGGATTGTCTTAACTGTGAACGATAAAAGCAAAATCTGGCGATAAATTTTGAAAGTAAAGAGTTGAGAAGATTTATTTTCCAAATTTTCTTAACCTTACCGAACTTTGGAATCTTGCTTGTGCGACTAGGAATCTGTACTGGAAACTTTGATAGAGTATGTTTTTTATCTGTTATTTATGACGGCAAATAAAAGCCTTCTAAATAAGTTTTCCGACATCGGTACATAATTATGATTTATCGGTTCATATCTCTACCATATACAAAATATAGAGTATTTGATTGACAACGTGAATGTTAATGTTGTTTTATCATTAGAGAAACTGAATCAGCTTGCCAGAAGGAACGAGTCAATAATATGTTCCAGTCTCTTTTAATTGGATTTCTTTGTTATTGTTTCTTGAGGATATCTGTTGTTCTATTTTATTTCGAAACATTTTATACAGTATTTTCGGTATTTTTACGATTTCTGCTGTCCCCGTTCTTGGCACATATTGTCAGTGTTCTTTCGTGGATTTTAGTCACGCGTAGGCATACCTGACTGTCGGTTAGATGCTTTACTTCTTGATTGTAATATACGTACCACATAAAAAAAATAGTCTAGAAGTATGGTTTCATGGTGTATTATAGAGTTGTCACTTTTTATTTTTAAATCAAGTTCAACTCATTGATTATTAGTATGCACTAAACTGGTTTTCTGTTACTGTGACGCTGCTTTTAAGGACTCATGAGTTTCATATTATGTTCTATAGAATGCGGAATAAAGCATAAATAGATATACAACTGTGACCTCCTAATTGAAACCTACGCAAGGTATTGCACCTGTTGCGTATTCTCTTAATTCGTGTCCAATAAATGAATCCTATAAAATTTATAATAAATATTCAAAGTAACTGTTTTTATGTGATAATTAGTATGTGTCAATTGACTTGACTGACCCTCGTACGAAAGGATCTAACGGGCCGTTAACCAAATAATATATGTGTACCGCGTTGCCCAATGTCACACGGTTATGGCTCTGTGTAACGTCGCTGCCTCATTGCATGGAATTCCTCTGGACTAAGGGTCGGTATTCAGTTCACGAGGCGCGGACGGTGACTCCTCAGGACACTCAACCCTGCCTTCATTGCTATTGCGATTACGCTCGGAATACTAATGCATCCTATTGTGTGTCCAAACCGTCGCGGCCCAACGAAAGTTTTGTAACGCCTTTGTTTTGCTAACTTTCGCGCTCGCTAACTGGAACACTCTTTTGACAGATTGGTTATACCTACTCCACTCTACACTATACAGCTCTCAATATATTTTTCTATTGTCGCGTTTGACAGTTACTGATTCTTGTGATGAAGCCGGGTTATTATTTGGTATTCCAAACTGTTGAATTCGTTGCTACTATTTGATTTATCTTGCTGCCATATTATGTGCCTTTCCAATTAGTATTGAGATGCAACACCTAACTTTTCACTTCATAATTGATGAACGATAAAAAATCAGCAGGAATTAGCGTGCGCCATGAATAAGTACTGATTTTGTATCATTCTGAGTTTCGCTGCATTGCGCCGACCAAGCAGCGGCTACTGCACGCTTCGCTGGCGCGATACTCCTCCCGCGGCCTTCCTTCTCCGCCGCGGTCCCTTGCGAAAAAATCATAATGCAATCGCCAGGGCGGCCGGTGTGGAACGATCAGCTACCACGCTCAACACGCAACTAGTGTACATTCAAATGTGTTGGTACCCACACGCAGTCTATCATGGATTACGCGTTTCGGGAAACAGATTTCTCTTGAGTTACACCCGTTCAAGTGGAAACTGCATACATAGTGCTTTTCTATTTAATGAAAAAGTTACTTCATTGGATTTTGACATTCAGTGATATTAACTTTCCTTTTTGACGGTTGTTGTCTTTAATGACATTGCACTAGGCAATTTGGATAACACAAAGAATACAACTGCGGTGAATATAAGTACTAAATACTTTCGCTCCCAATGTTAAGATCTCACACATTTAGATGTCTATTGTTTTATCCTCTATCTATATATCATAAAATTAGTCTGTGTTCAGTAAGATAATCTGAATAAATCGTTACTTCTAACTGTTTTCGTTAAAACAATTGTTCATCAAATACAAATTAATTCTTTACGCGTTGCGTTTGCGTCCGGCGAGGACGGCTGCTTTCGAGGCGTTCATGTTTTCAAGCTGTCTTTCCATCGCGAACAGTGGCCTGGATAGCGCGTTGCTGACTGGTGGCCGATTAGAGTGCGCGTTATCTTCAAAAGATTTAAAACGTACCTTCTTATTATCAAGTGGCGATAAAATGCCAGTGGTATATCGATAGTTGTCAGTGTGCAAGCGTCGATGTGATGAAGTGATTGGTGACCGTGTTTAGTGTAGTGTTTTAAAGTGTCCAGCATGTGGGGTGCAGCAGTGTCGAACCCTCCGCACTACAATTATGTCCAAGGGTCAGCAGGAGCAATCCCCCAGAATGGGCCCGGTGGTCCTATATTGGCCGGGCCGCCTAATATAAAACATCTAAGGCCGCAATCTTCATATTCGTTGCCCCATGGGAGCAACGGGCCGGGTCGTTGGGGGTGGCCAGGAAACCATGTTTCCTCGTTCGATCGGAGGCATATGAAGGTGCCACCACAGCCTGCACGCCCGGCTCCTGTACGTCCGTCACAAAGTAGACACAGTATTGCCAGTGTGAGTTGAAGTGTAATTTGTTTGTCTTTGCTTATTTAAGTACAATTTAACTTAAATATTACACACGTACCAATAACTATTGATTTCGTAGATAATGTTTTATTTATCAGACTAAACAGAATGAACTAAAATGAGAAATGCAAAAATTAATTCAAAAATAATACTCAACCAAGGAAAGTAGGTACTCGATTTACAAGAAATATATTACTATGGTCAGCAGAACATCGGCAATCGGTCTGTCTGTTGATCGGTATTGCAAATCAGTCAGTTTTTTGCGTGGGTTAGGTAGGTTGTTAATAATTTTCCGATAATTTACTAAGTTACCTATACTAACTTAAGGAATTTAATACCTTTAGCTATTATATACCAATTCATGTTTCAATGAGTAATTTTCATTACAATATAAGACGTTTATAATTTTCAACTTTGTTTGAACCTTATCTGATACCAATTAATATCGCTTCATTAACAGATATGTAATTAACAATAATATGTATAAGTAATTTATATACTACTTATATGTAAAATATATCAATGCTATGTTTGTGACATGATTTTTTTCTGTGATTAGTTGAAATTCTTACAATACTAAACGAAAATATGATTGATGCTATCCTTTTTGCATTAGTGTTGATAGAACGAGTTGTAGGTACCGCACGTATCTTAGTGTGTGCACTCCAGATTCAGCCCAGTGCCTTTGATTATTTTATATCCTGCTGTGTGCGTGAGCTAACTCGGTCGGATGGAAGCTGTAATTTATTTCCTGGTCTCTTGCAATGCGTGTCGGATGTCGGCTGCGCACGCGTCACCCGAGACGAACGTGAATTTCTCTGATAATAATTCGAAATATGCGCTGGAGATATAAATTGATAACTAAATTAATTAATTATATGTTACAATAGATAACATACCTTCATGAATATAACATGATTCATGACTTACATTTACACTGTCGTTTTACGATATTATGCCAAAAATTATAAAAAAGTTGTGTCATAAGTTTGTCCGAAGAATTCATTTAATAATGCTGAGATAGATCAAACATCATAAAACTCTACTCTGCTATAATCAATGATGTGAAAGATATGGTTTGCGTTTACTTACATAACTATTACAAGAGGCCAGTAAAAACGTCTTGCTCGTAGGTAGGTAGATATATCTTTGGTGAGCGGGAGCATAGTATTGACCGTTTACAGAGAGTCGTTGTAAGACGGATTCCTATATCAGGTAGTAACTAATGAATAGCAAATGTGTTTGCTATTAAGGTTATTCCCTCCTAGTGGACCCAATTTGAAGGAATAAATACATTGATTGCAAAGCATTGCATAACAGAAGTTCGTTGCTCAATATTTTTTTACTTACGATAGGTTCGGTGCGGTGTACCATGTCACACCAACAATTATGATTTACAATGGCAGACTACACAAATGTTAAAACCGCCGTAAAATGTACCAATAAGCGGAAATATTAATAGTATGTTTATTCTTATTACAATAATGAAGTAAATGTACAGCAGATTACAAGTGGGTGTTATTTAGAAGTAATTTAGACATATGATCATATCAATTCTTATTTATGAAAATGCGGAAATGTGAAAGGTAAATTGATGTAATCAAAAAGTAGACCAAACACCAATACTCAAATCTGTTTCACTGAAATATGCAACCAAGCATCTTTTAGGTAATGCTAGTAAAATTTTTAAAACCTTAGTACCAAATAAAGTGATCTTATTAAATATTTAAATAATTCACGGCTAGATTAAAGTCATTAAGATAATTATTGAAAGGATTAAGTATTTTACACGATAGCGTCGATTTAATGCTCGTAAATAAAGCCTAAGCATTTTTATTATCTTGATTAAATCTATCTAGACATTCTTTTACCATATATCATGATAATATTAGGTAGGTATGATGTTGAAGCCGGCATGCTTATTATTTATAGTTTTGTTTCATGATAATATAGGAACTCCCGGATAAAAGATAAACCAACCTAAGTTTTTGTATTTAAAATCTGTAAAATGCATTGTTGTTTTAATAAGTGGCAACTATGGCAACTGCCTTTACTTGACCAGCGTTGGATATAGTTCTGTGCTCCTTGTCATTATTTAATTGTCATTAGTAAAATAGAAAAATTTAACATTGGTTGCTTGCTACGGATAAAATTATCTTAGTAAAATAATCATAAATAAAATAGGGTTTCATTTGATTAAAATTATAGACATGAAATATTTTAATGGTACGAATGTAATGTAGGAGACCAAATCTCAACAGGTTTTATCTTTAATCTCGTTTTTAAATCATTTCCCTTATGAATCATGAAGTATTCTCACTTTGAAAAAGTGCATAAGCTACATTGTAACCCAACATTACTGAATACATATGTAAGATACAACAAATAGCAAACAAACACCTACAAAATAGAGTTAAGGTTTTCTATTGAAAATTGCTATCAAAAACTCAATATAAGCCTCTTTGTTCACACCTTGGCGATCCACTAGGCTTATCCCTATCGAGAGTGAAGGGTGGTGCGTTAAAAGAGAATAATAACGATGCCAGTTTATTTTCCCTTATTATCCCGCGTTTGATGTCCGAATTGTACAGGCCGTTGAGTTTTCTGCTTAGCTGTTCGAAATTTCAGCGTTATGGACATTAAGGTAAACAATATTTTGTTATAAAATGGAATCCTTTGAGGAATTAGATTGACTCCAACCATTTTTTATTAAGGAATTTTGAGTAGATACATTCAGGCTCGACACTAACTGTACAAAATAATTTTTAGGCAGTCGCTAAACTGCATAAATTTGTTATTTATGCAGTTTTTTTTATTATTATCATGCCTTCGTAAAATGGGAGAAACACTTGAAAAGTTTAAGCCTTAATACTACCACGCGGGCCTGCATGCGGGTTGGTGGGCGAAAGCAGTTGCCATTACCAACAAGACCAACAGCTTAATGTGTAACTACTACTAAGCACTGAGGACCTCAAGATAACAAATTTTATACTTGCATATTACTTTTTTGGAATATGTAAACCTATTTTAAAAATCTAACAATATAATTATTTTTTAGGTATAATTCACAAGTTTTGCAAAAAATGTTTTTTTTTTTTTGGATACTTTAATAGCTCCAATTTATAAGTAATACTAACTTTTAAAGAAAATCGAGATGAAGGTTCTATGAGAAAAAAATACAGCTAAAATGAAATACCGATATTTTAATATTAAATATTTTCGTCTCAATATGCACGGCCCGCTTCTTGTCCGCAGGCTGGTCACGTCTCGCGCGGATATGGTGTTCCTTCACGTGGATAAAACGTTCCTTGATGTTATTGTTCCGCAAAACTATTCTGTTGTGCTTTCGACAGAATCTGTTCTACTTAGTATTACAGTTACATTTTATTTTCAGATTTAACTTGGCAATCGCATGAACTTTGCAAAGATATCATGTAAACCTTTTTTTTTATAAAAAGCTCTTTAAATTACTCGACACCACCTGATGATAACTAGTAGAGGAGTCCATATATGAAGACCCTCACCTTGACGGCCCAAAAAGTGATTTTTCACGTCTCATTTAAAGGATGATGGACCCCATATTTTATAAAACATAATAATCTTACTTGCTTATAATATTGGAATCTTGTAAATTTATAAAAAACACATGTATCTTTTCTCTAGTAACACGAAATTAACACGTAATGACACAAAGTTTAATTAAAGCTTCATTCAGGCAATACTCTTCAATCAGTCAATACGTAAAGCCATTTTCAAAATACTTAAAACGTAACGTCTTTCTTAAGTTCTTTGCAGATATGACTAATAATAAACTATCTCGATGTGATCAAAGTGCAACATACTGTAAATAAAATTTGTGTCTATAAAATAAGTGTCGCTCTCTCAAATTTGCAGTTCTCTTCATCGCATTAGATTTAGATTAGTCGTTCTTTAAGAATTTTGTTATTGAAGTATACCTTTTATGGAGGAATTTATTTATTTGTTATTTTGATTTGATGGTTGCTGAAATTTATTTACGAGTTAACCTTATTAGGTGGCTAATTAATTCTAGATCATGAGGGTAGTGAAGACATTTATTACTTGAAAAATGTATTTTCAGCTTACATTGTTTTGAGGTTAACCAATAAAATAATCCCATTTAGATATTTTTGTACTATAACGTGATTGCAAATCCACTGTTATCAAATTTTATTATGAAGGTTAGGATTACAAAAGCTGATAAAATTGTTCTGATATCATATAGATAGAGATGAAACTTTGATATTTTTTTATTGTACCTAGATACATAAACCTTTTTATGCATTCAAATTAAATTTACAATAACTATTGTTTAGCAAGCGTATACCAGACATTTCTCCGTGTGCTTGTTTCTCCAAATGTTATTAACTTATCGACTCACCTACTAAATAAACAATTTAATATTGGTTGATGTTATGATGATGTCCGTTAGACTTTTTCGTTGCAATTAAAACAAAACATTACACGAGTGTATATATGGTCGTTTCTCTGTAAACTGGACGTCATGTTGTATCAGTTCAATATTATATTAAAAATGCAAATTACGTATATGAGCATGGATACGTGTGCTTGTATGAAGGAGGAGGTACTAGATTTCTGATCCCATAAACGTGATTGTTTTTCTGTTCGATGCGGAATAGTTGTCATTTGGTCCCGTGAAAATTTAATTCTGTTTGGCCGCGTAGTTTTTGAAGTTGTTGCTGAATTGTAAAATAATAGAAAGTCATGGATTGACTCCAAAAAATAATTTTAAATAGTATAACTTCTTAAATTGAATAATTTTTGTTATATTAGTGTTTTTCAGTTCAATTTCAATTTTAGTATGTATCGATAACTATTTCTTACGAAATGAAATGAAATGAATGAATGAAATTTTTATGTTTTGCTTACAGTTGAGTAATCGAATCATTTTAACCGAAATATCCTCAATTATATACTGTATATCCCTAGTTCTAGTTCTTATAGAAACCGTTGCACACATTGCGTATTCAAAAATACTATAGTGTGATTTTTTATTATTAAATTTAAATAAGATGCTACTATTTACACTAAAAGAAGTGTAAATATTGTAGTTTTACAATGATATTACAAATAAATATAAACATAATTATTATTTTTTGTGTCGTATTCGTACATTGCAAAAGTAATATGAGTCACCTAACTCAAAAGATCTGAAAAAGAGTATGTTTTGATAATTTTTTAAGAAAGTGTACGTCAACTAGTATTATTTTTTCCGCCTCTACCACGATGAATAAAATATCAATGATTTATTTATTATCTTGTCTTTTGCGAGGTAAATTCTTTATTTTTAAAATCATTATCTACAAGGATGTGATAAAAATTGAATGCTGTCCCGAAAAATATGAAATATTTCGTAATTATTAAGCGCGCTCGTGTGTATGAATATATTTCGTCGTGTCATGAATAATGTGATAAATTACTTCTTCGACAGAATCTTTAGGCGGGAGCACAGCCTCATGTCTATCGTGCCTTATATTTGTATTTTATCATTTTTATTTTTATCATACAAAGTTTGTATGTATTACAGACATATCACTTAAATATTGTACTTACTAAAATGTGTGTGTTTAAATAAGATCTTGTTTATTCAAAAACTTACTTCCTTCTTTTACAGAAGGTCGACCCTGAGCTGATCTTCACAAAACAAGAGAAGATCGGCAAGGGATCCTTCGGCGAAGTGTTCAAAGGTGTTGACAACAGAACACAACAAGTTGTTGCTATCAAGATTATCGACCTTGAAGAGGCTGAAGATGAAATCGAAGATATACAGCAGGAGATTATGGTGTTGTCACAATGTGACAGCCCATACGTCACTAAATATTACGGGTCATATTTAAAGGTGAGTAACTATAATACTAAGCTTTTTATTTTATAGTGCTATTTTCAAAACTGGCACAAAACAGGTATTTCGAAGGATTAGTTACAGCTAGATTACAACATACTACTGTCAAGTTTAATTTCGTTCGTTACTCGTTCATTTTGCATTTGCAATTAATTTCTAAATAAAAACCGATACTCTGCGTGTGCTAGTATTATTTCACATGCAAAACAAGTTATATGCAACTCCCTACGTTTATTGTGTCTATACGGACCATGGCATATACGGCATCAATCATTGTCTGCGAGTCGAGCCTTCGTCTTTTTATCTGCTCTAGAGCCTTTGTAAGGGATAAGGATCTCTCGTAATGGAGTCCATTACGTATTGTATACTCTCCTCGAGTGGCACTCGTAAAGAGAGCTTTGGGAGCCGGGATGCGACGTGTTCTAGGTTTTGTTAAACATTAAACGGCCAAATTACTACTGACTGAATGAACTTTAAATAGAATTGAATTAGTTTTCATTTTTATAATTTGATCTTGACATTTTACTAAGCGAATATTTCTCTGTTGCTCAACGACATTGCTACATCGTGTTCGTGACGCATTGAAATCTCAAGTGGTTGCTAAGTTTCCCTTTCTTTTAATATCAGAAAACGTTGCCTTCTTGAAATAGGAACGTAAATCGTTATTTTTTAAAATTTTGAGGAATTATTTTTGTTATACCTCAATTGCACTTTGTATCATTTCCAGGCCTAAAAAGACATTTATAGCGTCGTGATTGTGTGAAATAAGTTTATGACGGAAATATACAAATAATTTAATTACTTATCAATGTTGAAATCAGCTATGTTACTATTACTCGGTTATTAAATTGGCTGAATTGCGTTACGTGCTACTTGAATGTCACGAAATTTGTAACATACATAATACTCGTAGCCACAGAACGTTCACCCGGTCTTGTGTATCGTTTCGTTTGCGTGTTTTGCTGTGTAGTTGGAACGATATCCGTCACGAAGTATTTGAGGTCAGAATACGAATAAGCTAGGAACCAGTCTTACATTCAAGTATTCTTTACGGCGATATTTAATACTAAACATCGATTTTAGTGATAATTTTCTATATATTCCTTTATTCTGAAGTATATGTATTCTGTATTATTTTCGGTTTGACCGGTGGCTCGACAGGATAAATGTAACATTTATTAAACTTGTAATAATTATTATCACTATATTATTGCTTCTTAATATACACATATTTCATATTAATATATTCAATGCTGCATTATTTTTAATTTATATTTATTTGTACTCTGATTATGATTATTTTTGTTTGTATCTGGTATGTGTACACTTAACATTTTAACATTGTATGTATTACTGACTATAATATAGAAAAAAAAGATTAACACTTAGTAAAATACGACATAGGTTATTAACAACTAAGGAAATTTTTCCTTTAGTATCATTGACCCGATTAATAAAGACGCGTGTGTGGCGAATTTCGAATCGAAAATTTATTTACTGAACGCATTAGAAATTTCCCATTTATTTCTTATTGCATACATAAAAGGCGCAATGATTATTATTTAAAAATATAAAATAACTAGTACGCTTGATATGATTCGTATTTATCCGTTACTCACCTCTGTAAATAAATGATATAGTTAGACCCTAATACACATATACAAAACCAAGTGGTAGTTATAATGAGATATTTTTGCAAAAATTAACTTTTTCTTAGTTTAGAACTTACAGCCATGACAATATGCGATCATAATAATCTATATTTGCATTTATATTGTTCCATATTCAGATCCTCCGCGGACTATTCCTTTTTATTAATAGGTGACCACCCTACGAGCTTTATAAGTTTTTGATATATAAATGTGTACTGCTATAGTAAAATCTATTTCATCGGTAACAACGATAACGATATATTTTCAACGTCTTCTTTAGAATGACAGATTACCTGCCTGCATTTTCGGTAGTAATATATTTCCCCATAGTTCAAAAAGTTGAGTTGAAGGAAGGCCTACTTAGCCTAATGGATTTGGTGCACTTCCCGTTTTAAGTATAGCGTCGATTGCACGTTGCATCTTGACACACTTTCGAATGTTGTTATGCATACCTTGCAAAATACGATGCAATCTAAGCGAGTATGTGAATCCTATCTGCTCATCGGCTGCATCTTATTTGCTTCAATAATGCAATACATTCGTTACAAAAGTTTAAACAGGGCCTTGTTAAGATAAAACGCAAACTGATTTCAAATTCATTATTTATTAGAGCAAGTTTCTTTGCAAATTATATTTAAGGTATGTACGTACCGTTCTTGGCATATATTTCAAAGATAATAAAAATTCTAAAGAAATGCCATTTATCACAAACTGGTATATTTTTTTATACCAGGATAATTTGGGATCCAATTCAAACTTTTCACTGGGAGATTCTCTCATTATCAAATTAATTTTGTACAAATCACAAAACTAATTGTTGCAAATGTTTAATAAGCTTTGTGTACATTTGCGAGGGGAGTGGCGGATGATTCAATTAGTGGTAAAAATTTGTTTTACGTGACAATCGCGGAACTGCGTCGCCCTTGTGTCCTTGAAACGATGGAGCGAACGAGGGTTAAATGTGTAATGATAGGCTTGGGGCTATCAACACACTATTTTGAGCGTAAATCTGATAAAATTTTAATTACCTATGTTTAAAACTATATTACATTGAATATTTCAGACAACTAGAGACTAGATTTTGTGATAAGTTTCATTGAATATTGATTTATGATCTATTTATTAACTGTTTCTACCATGATATTTTTTTTGTAAATTTAAATTATGTTCAAGGCTCAATAGTTCAAAATTTATGCAAAATGCTTACCAGAGTATCGTTAAAAATACAATGCTCTAAAAACGCAAGTTAAGTTACACACAGAATTTTTTAAATTTAAATAAATAAATTAAATGGCTCGTATTTCATTTACTGTGAGATCATCTGTTTAAGGAACGTTTCTTGGTTACTTACAAACTGTGATTAATGGCTCGTCCTTGGCGTGTTCACGTTTTCGGGAGTGCCTGACCTCTATTACGTCATTATTGACATCTTTCTGACTTATATCTGATGATGTTCTATTAACTGCAAATTGTTTCTTATACATAATAGAGATAATGACGGGGTTGACACATTGTAATAATGATTTATTATAACAAACTACATATGGAAAAGACTGAAAAAGCAATAACTTTGATAGCTTATATGTAATGAGTTTTATATTTATTCAAATTTAGGTGGACAAGTCCATTTAAAAATAATAATTATTATAAATCTAAGATCATTGGATAACAATATTATGACATAAAATTTATATCAACTTTTATTATAAAACATTATATAAAATATATGCATATTATTAAATATAGCAGTCGAACAGAGTAGTTCTGCAATACATACAAAATACCATGGCGTGACGTCATAGGTACTGCATAGCCCATTTCTTAGGAGCGTTTGTGGGCGAGTCAAATATGTGTTATTAAAGTTATAATATATAGGCAAGTTTCCATTATATCGAAACAATTATTTAACCCTACCAAAGTTTGTATAATCATGTGTTACAATAACACACCGAACAAAATAATTGTCGTCATGTCGAGGAAGAGTTAGTATAGGTTAATGTGAAAAAAAATAACTAAATAGACTTATTATTAATCTTTGTTGATCCACATTCCATTTCTTGTAGCAACCATTGGATCTCTGATCCATTTATCTATGGAAATTACTTGGTCTCAAAGAATGTTTTTAAAATATTTGATCCCTTGGAAACCCAATTTTCGATAAAATATTGTTGATTCTTAATTGATGTACGATCACGATTATATACATAAAGATTAATTACGCAAAATACAAGAAATGTTTTACAGTAAGGATCAGCGTTGAGTAAATAATTAGTATCGTGTCACACATTAAGTCTTCGTATAAGTTAAGTGTTCGTAAAACCTAAAAAGACATAAGTGCCAGATTTATAACGTCACTGCTATGAATGAGTATAAAGTGACGTGAATGAGCTCTGCTGGTTGAAAAAGGCTTTTGCACGGTAAAATTGTGAATGCGGATGTCGGGGTGAAGGTCGCTTCTGACTCACCGACCTTTATAGCTCGACGAAAATATCTCTAACTTCTATAATTGCTAAGGTTCTTATCGTCTATCCATAGAATAACATATTATGAAAATTAAAAAATGCTTATAAGTAAATTTATATTACATAAAATTTTCTAATCTACAATCGTATTTCCATTTTTCATTATTTCTGATTCATATCATTTATCTATTGTAATAATTTTTTATATTCATGTGTAAAAAATAAACAATATTCAATGTACTTTAGGTACACCACAAATTTACCTTTTGTCCATTACAATTTATTAAACAATCTTTTGTGTATACTGCATAAATAGAATGTATAAACTATTCTAATAGTAGACTTATTTTGTTTACATATAGCTAAAAAGATATTCGATCTTGTTCACAAATGCCCAATTAGTTAATTTCACGTAAACCATGTTTTACTTATCCCATTCGTAAGCAACCTGAAAAAGTCGATACGTCTGTTGTGAGAATTAAAGAAAACTTTGTTTTCTAAATTTTGTAAAAACTATGTATCGACAGAGGCTATTCTAATGAAATTTGATAATTTTTTTTAGATCGACATTTATAGTGGTAAAAAAATACAATTAAGCAGGTTGGTGCACATAACTATTATTACCGAAGAAGTAAGTAAAATGATATTATCTGATTATATTAAAGGGAATTTTCAAATTTATTCCGTAATATTTCATAATTTATTTTAGGGTTTTAAAAAGAGGTAATCGTCCAGAGTGGAGTGAGGCCTTTAAAGTGCGCAAAGTTGTTAGCTCTAAACGCATTAATAGTCACCTTGACATCTGCTTGATTACCAGTTGATGTCAAGGTTCTCCCAATCTCATAGATAACCTTTTAAGCTGAAGAAAACCACAATGAATTTGTCCCATCGGATAACCAGCAAACGAACGTTAAAATACATTACATTGGGACTAGTCTAGCAAATAAAATTAACCAGATGAATGAACAATATACTCTAAATAAATAATTATATATCTCAAGAAGACTTAACATATCACATGACGGTTCTTTTGTAGTGATCCGGTAAACAATGTATATTTGTCCCGTTATTGTTACCATTGCTTATAACAACAAATTTGAGACATTTAACGAATTACAAAAAAATATATTTTTCAAATTCATTTAACAAAGAGAAGTAAAATATAGATAAAAAAAAACTAGTCACAAAGAATTTGTAGATAAAACGCCGTGACAATGGAAAGGCTGTGACAATGTGTGTATATCAGCATTCTTTCTGGCTAGCTAGTAAACAACTAATGGAGGATAATTCAAGTAGGACTGAAATTTTATACAGATATACAGATTAAACCGAAGATGGTAAGATCACAAAACAAAAGGAGTTAAGTAAGGTCCGTTGACACGAGTATGATAATCTGGTTCTTATTTGGGATTGTCCTTCAGCTCCACTGCAATGCGGGCTGGGTGAGGGTCGCAGAGAAGGGGGGATACGAGGGAGGAGGACACGCGGAGGCGAATAGCCCGTTTTGAACTTGGAAGGTCAAGTTCTGAAACTTTGCAATTTCTCTTATTGGGTGACTGCTATTGACTGCTCGATTTAACTCAATCATGAAGTTGAAATTAGATTGAATGCTAATATCTAACTTGTATATCAGATAAATATTTTTCTGTGTCACATATTTCACAATAAAGCATTAAACAATTAAAGATTTACCAATAATATTTATCTATCCAATTATGTAATTTTTAGAGCATTGGGAGAGGCCTGAGGCCACCCAACGCTGCATCAGTATTATTCATTACACCACAACCGCTGCGGGACTATCTACAAATTAATATAATTATCTTGGCGCTCTTGTCGTGAGATTTCCATTAAATTGCCGATGAGTGTCCTCTTTTTACCGCTTTTTAACAAATTACATTTTGATTCTTCGTTCCGTGAACGAGTAGGTTTCACTGACTAATGGCTTTTACAATTTCGAGCGATGTAATATATAAACATGATTATGCGCTTGACTCGACGCTTATTGCTTTATACGTTTCATCACAATTTAATATTTGTTGGGTTTAACGAGATGTGCCAGTGTTATATACATTTATACATATCGACTATACATAAAACCCTGATTCCCTTTCTCATTTACATAGTTACCTAATACTAACGAATTAGGAATTACTCTTCTATTTACATAGCTACTTAATATTTACTAATTAGGAATTACTCTTCTATTTGATAAAATAACTTATTGTTTTATTATGTAAAAGAAAAGATACAATGGTGCTGACATAACCATGGTTAATAGCCTCTAATTAAATAAAGAATCAAAATAAACCTACTATAAATTTCCGTTATCTTTACAAATTTAAGTAGGTATGTAGAAGTATTATAATTAAACATTGAAGCTAAATAAAAATAATTTTACTTCGTATAAACGAATCGACTGAAATGTGAGTAATAATATACCTGTACCTTGCCCACTTTGCAAACAAACCATTAGTCCATTATTCTCATTGTTCCCTCTACACCACTTCCAATAGAGTCCATGTAATCCCCCATATAACCCCAGGCCCTAGACTGGACTTAGTACTATGATTAATAATGATTTCGTAGTGGTCTTCTACTTGATGGTTTATATTATACACTATAAAACATTTTTTTATATTTTTATCATGGGTAGATTAACTATAATGGTATTTTTATTAAACTATAACATTTTGTGAAGGCGATGATCAAGATACCATTGTATATGAAATACATTGTTGTTATTGTTTAGGTGTTACAATCAATACATACAAACAGTAATTTCGATCGTGTAAGAAAATAAACACATGACCTAAGAAAAGTACAATAAAGAATGTTTGAAAATGTATAGTTTGTATACATCCTCTCTCTGTCGTACTGAACCTCGTCGGCCGTCTGGCCTCTGCCGAGGGGTATTATCCTGTTCTTCGAGTCGTCCAGAGAGGGACTGGGAAGAGTTATAAATTGATGTAACTAATGTTACAATAAAATGAAACCTAACCTTTAAATCGGATGTTTTCAGATTAAATAATGGTAAAAAAAATGGAGAAAATTGTGTTTCTATAATTTTTTAATACAAAAAAGAAATTGCATAATAGACGTCGGAAAAATCGAACCCATGCTTAGTTGTTAAATAAAAATTTGCACAAGATAATGTTCGTTATTGACGTTTTTCTGTTTTGCACAGAGTACTCTGTGTCTATCGACTATGGTAGTTTGGAACCAGAATAAAATACTGTTTTTGGTTTAAATGGGGGGTTTTTAATTATTTTTGTACCATGATATCCTTTAAAAATATTTTCTTTAATTTCATATAACTTGTACTTTGGGGGGGTGGCCGACTACGAGCCTCTATTTTAATTCGGAACATCTCCTGTCCTCTCGATAATTCTAACGCTTAGTAACATAAACCAACCAGAGAGTAACGTAATGAAAATTTTATCGCTCTATTTCCTCTATGTACCAATATCCTTTGAGAGATACGCAACAGTCGTAAAGTAACAACGTACTAAGGCTAGACGCATGTGACGACATCTAGACCAATAAACGAGATTATTACAAACCTACGTCCGCGAAATACTCTACACCAGTTATATAGATTATCTACCTGTGTACTTCTCTCCATTATCTAGTTAACACGTGTATGATGATGATGATGTCTAGAATAGGCTAGTAATAGGGAAAATACACGAAAATGAATGAATTGCATTCACGAAAGATCTGTTGGTTACTTCGGTAACAAATAAACAGTAAGAAAAACCTATACTGTCATAACCTAGTTTATATTCTCGTTTATGTGTATAGAATTGAATCTGGCTTCAGTAATTCATAGAGAAAGTTTGTACTTAGACTAATTCAAGAGACGACAGTGAGGATAGAATGATATCATTGCTTCAGTAAATCAAAGGTTGATTGTTCATAAAATTACGTATCGTTAATGATGTTTTCTTGTAGATATTACCTTTAGTTATGTATCGCTTGCTTAAACTCTTATATCACATCATTGGGAATGTATAATTTAAATAAGTATTCGAAAGGCTTAGTGATTCCATAAGTTTAGGTTTGCTTTAGGTATTCTCATTGTCAGGTTTATGGCGCACTAAAAACAAGTATGAGTAGAATAGTAATCAAACGCTCGTTGGCGTCAATAGCACCACACTAGTTAATCTCATTACAGGCCGTAGCTCCCGAGGCTTCCTTAATTAATGTACACTGTACTCAGTGACTGTTATTTGGGGCTTTTGACAACTACCCCAAATATATTAAATATATCAGAGGTTATAAACTATAATATAACAAAGTGTGTAAGTTTCTCTGGCAAAAGCGTCGAATAAAAAAAAATTGCAGTTCCATGTTTTTTTAAGTTCTATTAAGTTTTAAAGCATGACAAAAATAATGTTATCTCGTGGGGATTGGCGCTTTGCATTCGTTATCATTACTGCTAAGTGGATAACATGTAAATAAAACAGAGTTGTTAGAGATGAAATTTTAATATAGAGATAGTAGTAGTAGAAATAGAAGTTCGTCTATGCCGAATGGTCTGTGGTCGGCTGCAGGTGTTCTTTATATTCTTTTTTTTATTATGATTTTCCTCAAATTGGAACCGAATTCTTGTTTTACGCAAGTCACTTTTAAACTTTTTTCGAGTTTCTCAATTATTTCAGTCAGACCACATTTAGTGAACCGTGTCGACTCGCTTAGTAATATGAACGTAGGTCGGGTTCGTTATCCTTTGCCGACCTTGCAGAGATATAAATTCAGTTAAATTGGCCGCAACAGTAGTACGTCACCAGACCGATGCCCCTGGTATCGCAATGAAAACAATATAAACACATCATCGTCAATCTATCTAAATGCAACTAGACGAGAAGGAACCGGATTCTCCAAAGCTAGGTGCACAAGCTGCGATGTAATTCCACCTGTATTGGATAAACTAGTTTTTGTTGTTGGATTACCTACACGTAACGATGTGTTTGTCATTTATAGATTATTTACACCTGACTACCATAATAGAACACAAGGGTATCGGGTATTACCGCAAAGATAAATAATTTTATAATACGTGTACACTTCACCGACATGCATTATGAGATTAATATAATAATTGCATTTTTAGTATCATCTGTCTGAGACCCACAAGACTAGCTCTTTATTTTCTTAACAGCCTTTTCGTAACTGTAGGATCATGCGATTGAAAAGCGGCATATAACATTTAAATATTTTTATTTATAGGAATTACTCGTTAGCACCTATCTAGGTCGGGGCGAATGTCGTTAATACCAGGCGGGAAGCAATTAGGCCAAGCCAATAAAACATTGCCATTAACGAACACGGGTCTCCTCCGGTTGATGCACTGCCTGTTGTTGCTGTTTATATATAAATATATTATAACTTGATTTTAAATATTTTGTTAACTTAAATGTCTATTTAATATTTATTTTTTTAGAATTGTTGAATATCTTTATGGTGAAGTTCTATTTAATCCGTATATTTCAATTAAAATCGTTTGTTTTTATTGTTTGTTGTTGTTTGTTTGTTTTAACAAATGTTATGAATTAAATGCCTTGTATGTAACATAATTATTTAGTATATAATCTGAACTGAAGTTCGTATGTGGCTGAGACTTACCTCAGACCACTGTCCCGGAGGACAAGGCCGTTGTCGCCGTCCGCCGATGTCAGAGTTAAGTGCCGTCCCACTCGACATATCCGCACAAAGGCCGCTCTCTCCGCTTTGTTCCGCCTCTTTGTTTGACTTGGCGCTAAAAAACCTCTAACACGTTACATGTCTGCTGCGTTCTCGGTCATGTGAAAAGTTCTGAACTTTGGATAAAGCTAAGAGTATTTTCTAGTAATTATAATGTTTATAGCTTGGTCATAGCAAAATTTTGCGGATACGAACGCCTATTAGATTTTAATAGATCTAGGTCAGGTGTTGTTATACATACAATTTCAATATCACCTCAGATCCGAGTACGACAGTTTATAAATCTAAGTACAAAATACAAATTGAGAATATTTGGGAAAACTTCTACATTCATATTAAACTTTTATTGTGTATATCCTTAAAACCTAATATGATTAGAACTAATCCAAAATCCAATGTAGTAGAAGAAAATAGCTCCTCCATGCAATCAATCACCCTCTATTAATTTGATCCGCACTAAAAGGCCCATCCTTAAAGATTATGATGCGCTAAGCTACGGAAATGATCCATTGTGGTCTTTCCTGTCCCTCGAGTCCCATCTATGTATGTGTATGGGGTCGCGCCTATTTGCGTTATGATGATTTGTTGATGGAGTACACTATTGGATGGATCTCAACACGTCATTTTAAAAACATATATCTTATACCTAATTTAACTTGGGAAATCTTTATACCTACTTTATGAGTTAGATTTCCTGGTTTAGATTTCGAAATAGATTTATGTTTTTAAATTGATTTGCGTCCTGATTGTTGTTGTACAGTAGTTGGCGAATCGCTAACCCAGTGGAACACGATGATATGCAATACCGAGTACCAACTCAGTATGAAATGAATACGTGTAATAAATTATTACGAGCTGAGCTCTCTAGATGGCATGGGTGAAATGATTTCACATTACGACGCCAAAATTAATCGGCAGATTTATCGGCTCGGTAATCTAAACAATTCTTTCATCTATGAAATATCACATATATAAAACTGTACTTTTCCAAACTTAACATATTCTGCTAACAACCGTCCCGACGACGTTTTCTACGCTTCATTTTCAATAAAGAGCGCAGAAAATGACTTGTCAACTCATGGTAAGTTACAAACAGTTCATATTTGTGAAGATTGCTACAAGCTAGCTATTAGATTAGCATGCTGCTCTAACTAGCTATCAGCTAGTTATAAATGTGTTCCATACTAGAAAATATAAATATACCTATCAAGTATTAAGTATTGGAATTATGATATTGTAATAATCAAACTTGCATTGTTTGAAGTGGTGCGTGGCGTATGTAACCGAATTTATGTATTTTACAACTTGTCCACTGTCACCATCGGTGGTGTCATCGACCGGATGCCTGATCGGTTGACCGGTCCCATCGCGATCTGATTGTTGCGCCAATAAGCAATTTGCATGCATGGATTCAGTCGCGGGCTGTGCTTGCGCACCCATGTACCAAGTAATAAGTGTTATCAATTTAACCAAGCAGAAGCATCATTAAAAACCTCGAAAACGTGTCGCAGTGATATTTATGTAGTTTGATTAAATTTTTCTTTTTTATTATTATTTCTATTACTAATACAATAATAAGTACATATTTGACATTTCGACCGTTGATCAAAAATAGTTTTTAGTCAAAATTAAATATGTAATATGGGGTTCCGCTCAAAGGTAAACAAAACAAGGCCGACCAGCAATCGTATTCAATTTCCTCCAACTCCCACGTTCTTTCCATTTCCAATAGGTCATGACCATTGTTTACCATAACGTGCATTTTTGTTGCACACCTTAAGGGTGTTTACATAGCAATCTTCACCCTTAAGTGCAGCCTTATTATTTATATTTTAATAGGTTTATACAATTAAACACCGTTAGGTTTTATATGTAACATAAGTAAGTTTTTTAAATGACAAAAATATCATAACAATCAACTTTATACTATTCACAAATTATAAATTTATAATAGTGTTTTGATAATAAATATGTCTAAGCCCAAGTGTTGAATTGATAATGATATGTAATTGGACTATTTAGGTTAATAGTTATACAGAGGATTTTACTACTTAGGTGTATTTCTTGATGATCAACTACGCAGAGACTATGTGAGTTTCAATATTAAATTCATAAATAATATCTTGTAATGAAAATATAACGTAGATAACGTAGTGTGAAAAACAGATAAATAAATCGGGAATTTTTATTTAAACCCCAGTCAAATTTCGGTTACGTCCCCAAATAGATTTTAACTGAATCCCCGTTGCGTCCGCCTGGTTTTATTGGCCACATTAATTACTACGGAATTTGGTTTTCGACTAATTACGCACTGGTTTTTTTATTAAACAGAAATTACGAAATAAAACTAACGAGCACTAGGTAGGTAATCATAAATATTCGTATTGTTTTATGACTGTACCTTAAACAATTGCATTATGCATAGAGTGAATCAGAGAGTATTGTTGTGGACTGACATGTCTCATCCATATGTCTTTGATTGATTCTATTCTATTGGTAGTCATTCCATAATAATTTTTTCATTTCTTTCAGAATATTTTTTAAATGTTAGGTTATTTTTCTCTATTTTATACCTATCAAAATCGAGTCTATTGTAGTACACAATGCGGTAGTAATCAATCTTTAAACGTTAAGTATCTGTTACACCCGCATCGATTGACAACAGAGCGTACTTCGTGTACTATTAAGTTGCGACACAATACTTGTATAACCTAATTTCATCGCGGGCGGGCGTATGACTCACGCTACTTTGTTGTTATGCCTGCACGAGATTCAGGAAGATAGCTGCTGCATGTCTTCAACGTCAAACACCCTTGCATGACAACTTTGAATTCAGAGTCTTCTAAGAAGACGAAATTCTAAGTCAGTTCTGCATTTAGCCAAACATTTTGTTTAGACACAGAAATGTTTAGACACAGATGTCGAAAAGTGTGTATGTAAAATACACTGCAGAAGTTGTGGCGAATTGATATTAACTTGCTCATTGCATTACGTCTGTCTGTCTCCCTTGCTCGTCCTTCTGAGTGCCTTTTGTGTAGGTTTAAACAATGGATGCTTTCTATTCCCAGATAAATCGGCGTGCATAGATCGATGCTCATGACGCATATCACCACTGTATTAAGTTGTTTGTCCTCTTGGTGTCTAAGGTTAACTGCTGTTTAGATTTATATTAGGTCTATTTTTCCTAAGTAACCAAGAACGATGTTTGCAATATTGTATTTTGAGTACTTAATTGTACTGTTATATTTTTTATCTGTTGTTGTTGTTTTGTTTTGAATTATTATCTGACGCAAAGATGTTTTGTCTTTATAATAGTAATGTCTTGTAATACGATGTTACGAATCATAAATAGGGGTTAAAACTCCCATGTGAGTGATTACCCGTAAAACTGGTACCATTAACTGACATTTACCCCGCAAATGTGCACCTGCTGTTGCGCAATGACAACCCATTGACATTTTGGCGGCATCCACGGCCCCATTCTAAATATAGACCACAACCTTTTCCGCACAGCGTGTAAGGTACGGGGGGGACTATAATTAGCCGGACGTGTATATGAATTCATTTACGATGGGACGCGATACCGGCTCCTGGTACCGTAACCCCGCGACCTACATTGTCTATAAATGGTGATTATACAGATAATGCACAAAATCTACTATTATTTATATAAACGCGCCGTTAGTATAATGATCAGTATTTTAGCATTGTAATTTTTGTTTGAAATATTCGTTCAGATAGTCTTTATATATATAAGAGATAAAGATATAAGGTAGAATTTTCAGTTTATTCTCAACCAGTTTACAAAATAATTTTCGATGGCTTTGTGGAATAGGTAATGGATACTTACTTACAAACGAACAATTCATAAAATGAAGCATTTCTGATTTTCTCAAAAGATTTCTTTGACCGACTTATATTATTATCAACATATTATAGTTTTTAGTTTAACATAAGTAGTTTCCAATACATGTTTAATAGATGATTACTAGTTGGCATTTGGTTGTGACAATAACTTTTGCAACTGCTTGAGCAAGTATTATGGATTTTTTTTAGACAATGGGTTCCTCAACTGGCGGATAACAATTTTACGTATCATTATTTTCGGGAAAGTCCATCTGTTTAAATATTTATTTTATGTAACAGTGTAGGTAAATGAGTGGTTTCACCGCGAAATATTTCACAAACTGCTCCGTTTTTATGTCACCTCAAATATTCATTCAAGTCGCTCGACCCTAATGAACGGTGAGGGCAACCTTAATGGGGAAACCTCAATTTATTTCATACATTTTTACGCTGTTTCGATGTTTAATATTTTTAATATTGTACAATTTTAATTATATTACATCACTGAGTACCTGTTTTAAAGATATTTAAAAAAATGTACAAACTGGAATACAGTATTATTTATAATACATGATTCTATGATGGTATTCTCCTTTTGTTAGTATTGGCAGAAAGAGACGACATCAAGTGAAATGTTCTTTGAATCACCTTTTGTAACAAAGCGTCTAGAGTACTCGCAAGTCTTGGCTAGCTAAAAAGTTAGACTTACACCTAATTGTCAATGGATGGAATGATTATTTCTAATGTAACCATTTTACATAATTTTGTAAATGTAAAAAGTTCCAGCGACCACACCTGTTGTTGTTAATTTATTTTACAAAGTAATCTCTTGAATTTTTCTCAAAGAAACTAGTTGCTTATTCGCATTATTAATTACCAACAGGAAAATTAATAACGTTGTTGTAAATACGTTTTTCGTGGAAGAAATGTCACGAAAATATTCAATTAATTAATGCTTTCTTCGAAACAAACTCCTGTAGGTGTATTTTTAAGATTAGTCTACAAAGACATTAATCAAAGAGAAAACTCAAGTTAAACAATGATTTATTATTTGTTTGTTGTTGCTATTAAATTATTCTTGTAATAAATAATAATTACTATCTTTTTCTTTGCCACTGTGAAGTTTACGAAGATAGCTATTTATTAATTATTATTTGTAATTGTCAAAATGATGCACGATAACTTAATATGATTGATTGCGAATTTTACCTACTTTAATATAGTTTTAGGAGTAGAGGTTTAATTTATTTCGATTGTAGTTAATTTAACGCTTTGTTAATGTTTGCGTAAAATATTGTTCGGGGGCGCGGAGCGGCGCGTGGCCGATGCGGTCGTCAATATAGGCAAATCATAATCTTTTGTGCTCCACGACATTGGTTCCAGTGCTTTTTCAAGGTCAGGCTACAACAGCTCGCTGATAGTTCGCCGGCCAGCTCAACTGTCGCTCGCCATTTATTTATTGCGTCTTCCATCGGTATACAAATTTGTACAAATATCTATTTAATAGTCATAGCTAAATAAAAACTATGACGAAGTCTTAAATCGGAACAGATATTGTAATCTTGTACAGTTATCTTATCTTGGAGCGATGCTCACTTCACAGCATATTACGACCCTTTGGAATTTGTGTGCATGTATTTTAACTTTCCTATTTCCACATTATAGCTGGATTGCGTTTCAATACTATTTGTACTGTCTTGTACTTGTCCGGATATGCCACTTTTGAAAATCTCATTCTGTCTGTATTTCTTCCCTAACGACGGATATAAAACTTGTTCCGTAAAACGGTATTAATATCCTTCGCCATTATTGATATTTTTGAGTGTCGATTTTTTTTGGAATCAAACTCTCCACTTCTCGGGACATTCAGTTAGCTCAAGATCAGAAGTTGGCAACTTCCGAAATATTTTATTCTGGTTATAACCCGATCACGCGCATTTAATTATAATAACTATTATGGGTAACAATTTTATACACCTCTGCAAACTTTGTCAAAGCCATGATTATTCAAAGAATAGGAGCCAGTCGTTCCTTCCTCTACTGGGGACATAGATCAGAGAAAGTTTCAGATTTTACACAATGACGTACGCCAAACGTTCACGGGCGCTTGATCTATTAGATTGTTAGTTAGATTTGCTCAGCTTTGTCAACATCCGTATGTTGTTATTATATATCTATATTTATTTAGTGTTTGTCATTCAATTCAATTCATACGTGACTATTTAATATTTCCAATATCAATTTTATTTAATATGTATTACTTTACATGCAAAGTATATTAGAGCAAAATAATGCCACGTCATTTATTGATATAAGATTTTTATATTAAGATGTTGTTAAATGTTTTCATTTACATTTAATTTATGTCACAAAAGCGTCATCGTTAAGAGTCGATGTTATCTGAACGCTAATTTAGATAACTGACATAAATAAGATTGCTTCATTAAACTAAATTGGACTCACATATAGAGAGCATGGTTTCGTGACAGTGTCAGCCACGTCTTTGTTAACGGGACTGATTTATGAATGTGATAATAATTTCAAAGTTGAGGTAGGGCCCGTCTCGTGTCGACATTGCAATAGCCGCTATTTGCGGTGGTGGCATTTGCTGGCCTGAATATAATGCCGGGTCACGTCACGACGAGTAATTGCTATATTGTATCTTTCTTTGCGTTGTCATACTAAATAATCTAGCGATGTTCAAAAATTAACAAATTTACTAAAAGTGAGACTTACGTAGTATAAATTACTCACGCGTGCACGGACTTCATTTCCTTATTTTTTGTTGTATGATGAAATGCTTCGGTTTAATAAGTTTAGTTAACGTTATTTGTCAGAGGGTGCAAATGCATATGGTAAAAACATATTCGAATAACGAAAGATAAGCATTCATGTTTATATATTTAATTATAAGTTGCATATAATAAGCAGCTAATAATATTTGGAGGACTAACTTTATGGAAGGTGTGGTGAAACCAAATCAAAAAATACTTGTATATAAACGGGACTCTAAACGGGACTATAAACGGGATATAATATTGGCTTAAATAATGTATTTTCATTACACCGGTCAAAATTTTGCCCAAGTGTTACTCAATTTACATTGTTAGATTAATAACAATAAAAAGGAATTATCTTGTTTATTTGCTTGAGCCAAATTTCCGGAAGACCGGACTTTTGCGAAGCTTGTTCAGCTATAATTGATTCTGTCGATACCCATTCGCTCTCGTGATTGGGTGGATTACTGTTCGACGCGTACCGCCTAGTCCGGAATTTCTGCGCGGCTGTTGACTTCTCGGTGGGATATAATAAGGGCTTCCTGTGACTGCCCACCAGAACTTAATATACCGATTCATAATTTTCTGTTGTATTACATATAACTCCTAAGTGTGCCAGTGTGTGTACCTACCTAATGACAGATAAATATGATCAAATTAAATTAGGACTAGGGAAGCAATTAAAGTAAACTCATATTTTCATTATGTATTCTAGTATTCCGTACATATGGTACAGTATAACAAAATAAATTTAATAATTGCCTATTAAATTCTCTTGTTTATAATATGCGAATGTATAAAAAAATAATACTTCTTATTTGACTGCTATGATAGCTGGAAGATTTTGAAATTATTAAACTTATTTAATCTATTACATTCTTCAATCTTGGCTTACATAATTTTACAAACTCACGTTCAGGCCAAATGTTGTGGTTTTAGCTCATTTGACAACTCTCCTTTTGAAGTACATAGTTATAAGTAAAGAATGCTTTTGAGAGACATATAATATCCTCGTTTTGGTTCCACCACAATCCACTAATGGGTAAAGTTTCGATCTTGGAGCTTCCGATGCCTGACACACATCCACTTACGACGGGGGATTGGTTTTTTAATTATAATTACTTTACTCGTGACGTATGTTGCATTAAATACTTATGCTTAATGCGCCATACGGAATGAAATTAGTTACAAGATTCAATTTTGATTTTGATTATTTGTGTTTGAGATCGGAAAATATGGAATTTTATGAAGTAGATGTATAAAGTTCTGCTAAATATAATAAGTTTGTTTGTTGTTTGTTTCAGGTATGTCACTCAGCACCGTTCGTAAATTGTGGCGTACATCGAGGTGCGCTAAGTTTTAATTTTAACTTACATTAGAAAAATGCGTTATTTAAAATATTTTTACGTATAAAAACCACAAATAATCAACTTGTTAGCGGTGGGAGTGACGTAATGTAATGATATTAAAATGTATTACCTATCATTTTATATGTTAGTCCAATTAATTTCCTGATAACGTTAGTCCAATGGTTATGGGCTTGTATTGTTGTAAAACATGTCACGAAACGTCACGTCACGTTTAGGACGACACTGTTATACAATATCTTGTAAAAGAAGATATATAAAAAACTAAAGACGAAGCACGTTCACATTTTCAAAGGATTTGCGTAGTTAGCTATTATCTATAATTTCGTTATCATATATTTTTGGCATAATTATTTTATTATCGGAAGTGCTTTTTGAATGCATTCTTTCTAGTCCGTAAAGTCCATATTAAAATCTCTATGGAGGAATGTGTCTAGTCTATTTACTCGTTTAGTGCCGTCGCGTTTATTCGGTTCGTTGCTTCAACTTAAATGCAGCGGCAGCTTAAATTGTTTACGTATCCCTGCCCCAGCTTCGCTTCTGTGTCCACGGACACCGTTGAAAATGTAGCATTTTATCCTGTCTCTTTCTAATTAATTGAAGTGATATTAAAATGTAAACGTAATGAATTAATGTAAATTTTTTAAACTGTAAAGCACATGTTTTCTGATTAGATTACGTAGTTATTTCTCTAAGGAAGCCGAAACGAGCAAAATATAACTTCAAATAATGAGCATTTAAAATGTTTATTTTAGCATATTAAAATTTTCCTGTTCATTCGAGTACATGGGTATATTGACCGTTCTGTTTTCACGATTATAAGCATATTTCTACCTAATTAGCACGATTAATAATTACCTAAATTACAAAATAATTATGATATTTATACAAGTCTCAAATGATGTTAAGTTTATGCTTATATCTAAAATTAATCTTATGTTTGAACAGAAACACTTGTGTTATTCGGAGAGTTTTAATATTTCTTGAATCATCTAAACCTCTAAACTTTTTCAATATCGAATATGCGACCTAAAAATAGGTAGTGTTCTTGTACAGAAAAACAAATTAAATATCTTTCATGTTTGAAACTTTCAATGCAAATCCTGGAAACACATGTAGTTTATCCTTTCGCCCAGCGTGTTCCGAATATTTAGATGTGCCAGTGAAAATCCAAATAATATTCCACAGAAATATGAAGTAGAAAATATTCCGTTGTTATTTTTCGTCGAAATATTATGTTATAATACAAATTCCGTCCAATATAAGCGATTGTAACAGAGATAATGTTAAATAACGTTGAGAAAAATAACAAATATACTAGCATACGAAAATTGTACCTATACTATGTCTTGTCACTCATAATACATTATCCAAACATTTCACGTGTCGTCGTACCATACTTCACAAACAATAACAAAAATTGTTGCTACAATTTCATTACTCGTAGCTTTGTGATGGCAGATTATTTGTCTTTACTTAAAAATTACAGAGCCATAAATTCAATATTGACTGTTCGTTTAATTTTTTCCGATTTTTGATGTTCATATATTTTTTGCTCTAGAAATTGCTTATGTCGACGGCTCTTATTGCGCTTGTGTTGAGCTGTGGATATCCCGCGAGATTTATTTGAAATAGTTGTCATTTTCCTTCCTTCATTTATATTGAATTTTGATTATTACTTTGGAATTTTTCAGCTCTCTTCTATTTTTTTGTAATATTAGGAAAAGACAAAAAAAGTTATTATGATATTTTTTGAGCTTTCATCTGATACCACGAGATTTGCTCCAATACCTCCACTAACTTATTAATAATGATGACACATTATCATAATACATAAATCAAATTTACACTTGCGCAATTGGCATGTCGAACCACGTTGTTTCCTTGACATTGTTTCATTTAGTTGCGTTTAGTAATTACAATTAGGCACGTTCCACTCGACTTTAAATTGATCAGTATAATTAATTAGCGCGTTCAGTTTCAGGTTTTTATCGTGTGCTTTAAATAGGATTTATCACTAACATTGACGATCTTTATATTGTATGTTTATATTAGGAAGCTTATCGACAAGTTTTCTGTGTTCCTGTGGATATTTGTTTGATGTGATGATTTTATTAGATACTTTCCGTTGTAACAGCAGCTGTAATTTTCGATATCAGTCCCTTTCCCATATCCTCGCGACCTTGTATAAAAGTAGCGTCGGCCGGTGACCACTTGACTGCTATACGAAAATAACCGTTAAGATAAACTTGTTAGCGATTTAACTTTATTGCCAAAAATTTTAATCGTACATAATATGCAAAACAGTTGAACAGTAGATAATATGAACATTGGTGATCAGCAACGGACGCCGTGGCATCCTATTGGTGTAGTAACTTTATTATAACATAAAACAAAGAAATTGATGTGTTTAAGAAAGATGCGTTTAAGAAATAATCTCACATATCTAATGTTTAATTGGACGGTTTTGTTAAAACTGTCTAGAGTTTCCCAGGAGTACAATGTGGCTTTATATAATAAAAGGTGAGTTTAAGCGAGATAGATAAGGGGGGGACAGTTTTATCCCGCGGCCCGTTACCCAGTACGGTCACACGAGCGACACTGCAATGGATCCCGCATGAACTGCACACAACTATGATGTTGGAAACAATAGTAACAATAATTAGCAAAATTATTGCGTATTTAAGTTAAAATATACATAATTTTTAAAGGGTAATAACAGATTTACGTAGGTAAAAAAACACTATCAAAATCCTGGGCAAAAATTCAAAGTAGGTATATTGAAATATACTTAGACCAGTATCAAAAACTTGGTCGGTACTTATGAAGGTGAGTCAGTTACCAACATGATCAGACCTTCGCTGAGATACCAAACCCCAAGGAATGATATCATACAGAGAGAGATTGCTATTATGAGAACATTTGAGTACACACGAGTATATTTACTTTACGAGAAAAAATACGTTTTTCTTTTGTTAGTTATGATACTTTTCGCTGATCTAATACTAAGATTAACGTCACATCTTATTCATGCTTTTAACATAGTACTTTAACAAAATAGGTTTTCATAATAAGCGTTTATAAGAGATACTATATGTTACGTATGATTCCAATTGGATTTGATATATTTTTCTCTGTTTCTTTTTTTCTTCCTAAAAGTGTAAATGATGATTTTTATAGCTGAGGTATATCAAATGATTCCTGTATGACATCTTTGTGTCCTAAACGTAAAAGACAGCACCCCACTGAGTTCTTCGAGCTCCATTTGCTAGACTTAGATTTACCGATATAGATTGTTAGACAATTATTAGATTATTTAAATTCTATTTAGTTGAAGACCACCAAGACTTCAATATAAAAGGTACAAATATCTTTGAAAAGAATAGCGACTTGTGATTATTACAAACATATGCCGCATGTTCAGATAGCCAAAACTTGTTTGTAAATAATATCATCTGTACAATTATTATATTAAAATCACACTTTTCATAATAAAATTAGGTTAAGATAAACTTTCGCGTTTACTTAAATCCATATCGAAGCACATTTTGTACGTTTTGTTTCATGATTGCTGTTTATTTTTAACTTAAAATAAACAGCAATCATTAACAGTTTTAAATCTCGATAGTATTCATGTTTCTAAAAAGTTTTGATACTAGTTCGATACGTTAACGATCATAGCAATTTATGGGACAAACACGATTTAGCTGTTATCGAGTAAGTAAACTCATAGAAGGAATGCCGTTTTCCTAGCTCCTACACTATCCGAGTGATGTAAACCTATTTACTATTTCAATTTCAATAATCTATCTACGGATGGTTTTGCTTACGTGTCGTTGAATTTTGAAATCTGTCCGTATTCAGTATAGGATAGATTCAGATTCTTAAATTTTAAGAGGGATTATTTGCTCACTGTAAACAATAATATAGTATCAATTTAATAGTCACTACTTATCATCATTGATTATGTATAAATATTAGAAAAAAATATACTAAATAAATATAAACATCCATGAGAACAAATGGATATATTTGTATACAAATATAGGAATCCTGGATCCCTTCCAGACTTTAGTAGACAGAGGACTGTCCAATGGTCTTCTTAATAATATAAAGTTGTGATAATAAATAGTGTAGAATAAATTTATTTACTTATACACACATTAAGTGTGTAACTTGGTCTGTTTATTTCTTGGGAAAAATTAATATATGTAGTATCTATAAATAATTAAACACATATGGCATTATATATTCTATTACTCGTAAATACCCTTATTGCACCTATAACTTTCATTTTATAAAATAAAATAAACAACTTTTATATGAATTGCAAAAAATCTAAATAACAATGGTAAGTGAACAACGTGACGTGATTAGTGAACTTAAATTACATTTTAGATCTCATCGGTGCGACAATAAAACTACGCATATCATTACGACCAACCGGCACAAATGAAATAGCGCTACAACATTAGAAAGTAAAACGTTTCGTCATATACGGCGCTATTCATCGGAATAATAGGCAGTAAAATGACAACACAAGTACAAATCTACGATGAGATTAATATACGGACTGGTAATATAGGTACATGTACACCGCGACGATGTACGTATGTATGCCTCCGCGTGGGAGACTCGTTGTTGGAGAACTTACTATCAGTGCTAATCTAATAGTTAGCAATTGTATTTTCAAAAATATTTTTTGTAATTGTATTGGTTGTTGTCACATTGATAGTAAGAGTTAGTTAAGTAGGTTTTAAGTACTTACGGTATATATATTGTTTAATTCTTAACGGATTAGCTCTTGGCCTTCATCTCATAATATACTCATGTACACATAATGAGTTTCTTAGATTGCATCTTTTTTACTCAGTTATTTGACTTTTATCTTGAGTGAAGGAGAATAAGGCTACGATTTATTGTAAATATCATATTTTTCTGTTTTAGTATCTAAAAACAATAATAATTTCATTCCAAAAATATCCTTTTTACTCTGCGATGTCGAGCTCCGTAGACTATACGTGTAATTTATACATTAAAAAAAAGCAGCGATTTTCAATTTGACTGCATGTTTCTTTTGTATGTTTGTTACGTTAATTGTCTTTCAATAGCGAATCAATCTTCAAATTTTATAGGCAAGTGTTCCATTCTAAAAAAATTTGAGTATATTTAACAAACGACAAACAGACAGACAAGTCGACGTCACCCATCTAAATAGAATAACCTACCTTAGAAACTTAACACTCAAAAAAAGTTTTAAACAAAACCAAAAACCGTCTTCCAAACACTCAAAATGCAACAATAATTCAAAGTAACAGTTATCCATTTCATTTTTTTGGTGTGGAAATGATACTCATAGTTGTTTATAGACACAATAGAAAGTGAAGCTCCGACTACAATAAATAAATTTAAATTGGATCACTTCATATATTGAATAGTTTTTGCCTTTTTAGTATTTTGAAATAGGTTTTTAGTAGAAGAGTAAATAATAGTTAGGGTTGATAATAAGCGAAGATTAAAGAGGTAACTAAACACGGATCGGGATATCTATTATAACTATGACTATTAAGCTACTTTCCTTTTAGTTTAGTTTGTGCTCTATTAAACCCTCGACACAAAAAGGGGTGTTGACCTGTCTGCCGGTTTGTGGCATCATAGCTCTTAACCATATGGACCAATTTTGCATGCATAATGATGCATATTAACAATATGTATTCATAACGTTGATATTAATTAATGAAATTGTAATATAATCGGCTTATAACATAGAATAGAGCAAATATTATAAAAAAATAACTTTAAACATTATAATTTGTTTTGTTTACGTAAAAATATGACTACGTCTGTAGGCATATTGTTAATATCGACATACTTATCTTACAAGTAGGTATCAATAATTTTCTCAATTCAATCAGTTTTCGTGCAGTTTTGACGTGGCAAAATGGTTGAGCTCTGTAGCAGTTGTGCCGGTTATAGCGCTAATCAATAACGAACCATTCCTATAAATAAAACTCTCGACGACAAACACAAGTGGCTAATTTATTATGTTTAATCTAAAGGAACTGAATATTATAGGTAATGTAGCGAAAATCATAATGATGAAGTATTTATAAGCCAATTGTAAATAATTTTAATTACTTAAGTAGTACTTATTTAAAAAGGAACGTTTCGAAATAGAATTAGATGATGACCTTGACTCTCGGTCAAGGATGACTGTATCGATACAATATGATTAATTTTGTGACAGAGGTTATTTAAGAACCTTATTAAATGCTAAATGCTTCTCATGTAAAGTGCATGCATGAAACGCTGTGGGTAATTCGAAATTATGTACATTTTTCATATGAAAAAAAGTATAAACTTTCAAAGAAACTTGCGCATTATTAATGAAATTCTGTTCACAGCCACTTTCTGTGGGGCGTTTTATCCCTTGCCTTTATTGCAAAGAACAAAAGTTTTGTTTAATATGTAAGTAGGTCCTAAGGCATAACTTTAATATGAAATACCAATATTTCAACACATTCTATTTTCGAATCGTGTCTACGTGCACGTGGCTTGATATATCTTCGTAGTACCCGTCAGCCTTCAGTTTTGATTTTCGGTTCTATGTCATTCGCAGTAAGATCTAAAAGTTGTTAGCTTGTAACGGTGAGTCAGTCGGCCCTTTCCAAATGACTGCACAATAAGATTTCATACCTACTAGCTATTTGCATTCCGTCAATATACTTAACCTTGCTAGTAGTATTATCTGCCTGCCCCTCAGCAAGTAGAATAGGCGTAATTCGGTATAATTAAGCAAATTCTGATATATTTTGAATAACTAAAAGAAAACATAAAATTGTGTAGCATAACAAATCGAATATAGTTCCATGATAAAGGATTTTGGTTGCTTCTCAATCTTAACTTCGGTTATGATCGCACAACCTCTTTTACACGATCTAACTTCCTTATACCCTTTACTGCCTTATATGTCTATGGTTCAATAAATCTGGAACAGTTATTACTGTTACCATAAAAAGCGGCGTTATTGCCGGGTGCGAGCTAGATGCCCGTCGATAAAAAATTTGATTCCAAGTAATTTTTGCTTTCGTTTAAAGGGTTGCTTTATGAGGGACAAATCTTTTTACAGAAATTAGAGTACCCTCTCAGATATTACGAGTTTGAAATATTCAAGATTTAATATATACCGGAAATATCCAAGAAAAGGTTGCACTCAGAATAAAAACAAATCACAGCTTAGCGAGCATAACCCAATTTAAGAGTCATTTGCAGGTAAACGGCTATTTCGCTCGTTACGTTTTCCCTTTAATCTTGTTGAAGATTTCTTTTCACTGGCTTCATCAAAGAATAATACGCTTTAATAGTATTTTTGAATCATACGTTTCATAGAGATTAACAGATTTTTCCCTTTATTATTTAATATCACGACAAATCTACAATTATTATTAAAATACAAATTAAATAAATAACAATCACAATTGTGCACTCGTGCAAAAAAATATGTTTAAAAATTTTACCAATGGAAAGTTCTGAGGAATTTTATAGCACAGTGCATGTGACAACTTTACTGCAGCTAAGGGACAATGACAATAAGGACCCTTGAAACGTTACACCCTAACTTCCATTCACAAATCACGATACGCGTCTCTTTATATCACCTCCTGCTTTTCCTGTTATAGAATGAAATATGTAAGCAGCCAATATACCTATTTCTTATTCAACGATCTCATTTTCTCTATCATCAAATCTTTCGACACGAGGCTGATATCCGCGGATGCGCGTCGTATGAATAATTTATTTCGTTATTATTGCCGCTCTTTGTTTCGTTATTCTCTAATTCCGACGCAAAGAAAGAAGTTGTTTCACAAAACCGTGATGTAGCCAACGACTATAAGGCTTCAGCTACTACGAAATGTTTACTCGCAAACGAAGTTCACTATCGCCACAATGGTCCTTATCTCTTGGCAGCAAAACCTTTGTACGAAACATGCAAGCTGATAGCTTAATCATTTTATAATCCAGGACTAATGTTTTCGTAAAATATTGTATTAGCTTCAAGGGAACTATGATAACTGTGCAAAGCAAAAACATATGAGGGTATTCAAAATTTTTATTATTCTTGCATAATTTGAAATACGTTTAAATCAAATCTTTGTTTTTCTTTTTTTCAATCTACATCTCGATTTCAAAAGGTTGGTTTATTGTTTATTTTCTGGTCTTGCGTTGGGATTTGAGATATTCTATGTTTAAATAATTTCAAATTAGTAAATTACGTTTCTTTTAGAGTATCCCCGATACATAAGTAGGAATTTCCCCAATGGGTATATTCCCCATCGCACATAACTAATTGGGATAATACTCTGTACTGCCAGGATTAAGCCGCGCCGCTGACCTTAATTGCAAATAGGAAGAAGTCATAAATGGTGAAGTTTATTGCAACTTGAACTGCTCCAACGTCAACGTCAAGAAATGTTAGCAAACTTTGAATTTGGATGGAAGTTTGATACCAGAATTTTATTTTATCTTTTATAGAATAATAAAACGTTTAATATAACTTACAAGACAGTTAACGAAATAGAAGTATGAGATCTCTGATAAGTTCGTATATCATGTGTACCTTGGAAATCATTACCACAGGTGACATGAGAGACACCTCATGCAAGCAAGCATGGCTGTCAATCAGTTTATTGTTCTTCGGGGCGGACAATGTCCGTAAATAACGAATATTGCGCAAGTTTTGCGTCATATGGTGATACTGATGAGAGCTGGGTTAATTGAGCCATCCCAGAAACTCTATGTAGTCTCTTACCAAAACTTTTGACGACCTTCCGGAGGCTACCCAGATTTCCCAGGTAGAATGCCTGGTAGTTCACGTTTTAGCCATTTCCAGCCTGACGTTTGTTCTGCTTCTATGTTCTGCAGAAAGGGTTGTCTGTGATTTATACTTAACTCGAAAACACTAATACCCTTATACAAATATCATGATCAGGATACGTGAAGTAACTTGAACATGATAAGCCGTGCATTCAGTCTTAAAATATATATAATTATATTTATAATAGAAAGATTAAAATACACTTTAGAAGAGATGATATCTGATTTTTAATTACATAAACAGTAACAAAATGTATTCTTTGTTGTGATTGTATATGTTGCAGGCGGTTTGCGGACAACGTTCAGGGATTTGACTACTTCTCCTCGAACCTTATCTTCGCAATTTCGCTGAAATCCCCTGGTTTGGCTCTATTGCCTCCCGTTTTCGAATAAAATTGATTTCGGCTCAAGATACGCGGTAGAGGCGCGCTGAATTAATTCTGACATTGATTGAAAAGGTTTATTTTATTTTACCAGTAAGATAAATAGTTGAGAGATTAGAGTGGAATTTTAACGATTGGTATTAATATACTCTTAATTAGTTTTGTAAATAAATAATAATTAATTATTTATGCAAGTTAACGAAAATATAATTAATTGTGGAATCAACCATAATACTTATATTAACTTTTGAATCATTCGGGATACTATTATTAGAACTTTTTGTTAAGTTTACATATCAAGGAGCCCTGATTGAGTAATTTCTCCATTGCAAGACAAGTTCTTAATAATCTGGACTTCTTACAAACTTAAATTGGGCGCATAGCCTAGCCTGTTGTTTACTAGCAACTAGCTGCCTCCGATCGGGTGGGAAATTATCAGTGTGGGTGGATGCTGGGTGCCGCCCACCCTCCACTGGTTGCCATGGCAATGGATATAGAATTAGTTAAACGAATGATGAACCCTCTAGACACTTCGATTGGTGCTGCTCTGGAATGCATACTTATTACATTTCGGAATTTGCAATTGTCTCTTACTCTTTTTTCTTGTTTCTATTCCTTATAAGTATAATGAAATTTAAAAAAATACCTCTAGGTTTCATGATTAAGGCGAAATAATTAAGGATAAGCAGTATAAAATAAATTAAAAAATATGTAAAAGTTTAAGGCGATATAGAAGTTAATTTTATTCTCGCACTTGGCCCTTGAGAACCTATGGAAACATCTGTATATTTACTTACTATTTATGTGTCACGAAAGACGCCATGCAACTTTGATGCGTGTGGGTATGTGTCTATGTGTGTACACGCGTTTGTCTGTGGGTGGGTGTCTACAATGCATTTATTCGTAAAGGTATTGACCATGTAAATGAAATACTAATTATACACATTATTAGTGTCTTAAACTTTTTTTATTTTTACACCAAAAATACATAATTAATATAATAATAATTAAACAGGTATGTGGGTACTTATTGCAAATATGGAGCCAACATTACCAAGTATATGTTTCCCCTCCAGTGAGTGGAAACATAATAATGTAATGAGCATTCCAAAAACTGACCAAAAAGAAACAAATCATCAAGTACTTAAAAATTAATAAAGTTAATGTGAATAACATTTTATGCCGCACTCGTATTCTTCTGTTTGAAGGCCTTATTGCTAGCTTATTACGTTACGACAAGCTTCAAATGAAGTTTATTGCCTATCCATTGCTCCATAAACCAGTCATAATTACATAATGACGTTTAATACAGCACCAGTGATTAACAATAACCTTCTGATTAACCATATTGCTATTACCACAGAAGTCATATAATTGGGGAGCAGCACTTCAAGTCGAGAGACTTAATTCCTTATTCACGTTACAGCCTATTGGAAGTCATATTCACATGAAACAGTATTATTATTTGGAAAAGTCCTATTTTTTAAATGAACAATTAAACGACTAGTTTATCCAGCCAGACAGAACAGTAAACATTAGCTCTATGTAATTTAAAACACCATTAAATTATGATTTTTGATAGTATTATTTGATACATTATGTTCCTCGTGTTTATTACTTTTTAATTATAATTTGTTTAACACTTGCAACTTGCAATATCAATGGATTCCTTGTTACTGCATGTATCTATAAGCGATTGTAACCTCAGACTTATCAGCAGATGACAAAGGTTTTTTGGCCTTTTCTTACATACAATACGAGATGTCGTGTAGATATCTTACTACCTACTATTTTCAAAATCTTAACCATCTGCCCACTTTTCGTCAATATGATATCTGTTCTGGTTATTTAATGGCAATGTAAATGACGATATTTTTCATAATAATCATGTTTGTTTTCATTATTTGACAAGTTAAATTCTATTTAACTTTAATGTACGAGTTTTAAAAGTAATTAAACGCCTCCCCTGGCTAGCAATGGAGCAACACCATTATGATTGAAGTTATAATTAATTAACAAGTTTTACAGCAAGTTAACTTCATAACGAGCCGGCCTGAGTCCCTCGCAGCTCTCTTAATCTCGTCTACTGTTCAACCAAAACTCCGCTTCGTTAGATAACCTTATTTGACTTTTCTCAATTTAATAGTGCAGTTTTCTTTTTGTACTTTGGGTGTCGCGACGACGAGGTCTTTGACCGACGCCATCAGTTTCCATAGCGACGGATACATGACTGCACACGAAACGAGCTTCATACAGGCTATGAAAAAGCTTATTATGAAAACAACCTTACGAGGTCTTTTATTCCTCGTTAAAATGCTGGCTTTATGCCGTAAAATAGGCAGGTAACTTACAATGTGAGGAAAATTCCAAAGCTCCAGAGAATTTATATTTTGAGAGGATTATTTTAATTATCCGCTTATTTTACATAAAATTAACTAAAATTTGATTTAATTTGTATTATAAGGTGGGTACAAACCCCTGTTTAAAATGAAATCTACTTTGTGTGCGTTGGATATCTTACGCTAAATACATCTATGGAGAGAGGCTACGACATGGAACTGTTTAATCTATTATTAATTTGAATTTAAAGTTCAAACAGCACTACGTACTAAAGTAGTATATGAATTTTATAAGCAATTACTATCAACTGGAATTTAAAAATAAAACTAGCTTCACTTCTAATGAAATATGCATGTATTATTGAACAAATGATCACTCGTTTTTGATATAATGTACTTATTATAGCACACCCATCGTCTTACTGCCGTATTTTAACTGTTATAGTTTCCGGTATCGGGAATTACGTTATAGGGCTATCAAAATTGAATTTGTAACGTTCCTAGAACATTTAAATAAAGCGCTTTCAAACCACACGTAAAACCTACCTTTCTTTGTTGCTTATAAGTTTTTATATGCTTGCCGAGAATTTTACATGAGACCCTTAATTTTCCTCTTTCGATCTTTTGTTTGATGTTGATGGGTCGAAATATCTTTACGGTTGAAGAATTTGTTTGACTTTGCCATGGATGTAACCCTGGGATATTTTTGGAGAAAAATATATTGCTATAATCAAAAAGAAAATTCTGATGCTTTCACAGGCTCAAACTAAATTAATAGTCTAAAATTAATTGGTGCTTGTAAATCTAGATGATATCAAAACGTTTAATATCATGATTCCGTTCATAAATTATTCAGCTTTAAAGATCTTGACTCAACCTCGTATGAAGGAATTTGTCTCAGGTTTCTCGTAGGTTATCGTTGTTATTTTTATTTTAAACCTACTAGCACTAACAATAATCATAACCATATCGGCGAGCCATTCTTTCCATATTAGTGATGACCCTGTGATAGAAGCAGCTATGTACGGCTGGTGGAGCGTGAATAGGTCGCACCGGAACCTTGCTCCGTTGCTCGCATTGTGCTCTTCCGCCTTGCAGCGCTGCATGTGCTCGGCTTTATGTATGAATGTCACCGTGTCCTAATCCACACTGTTTACAGTCCATTCTCTACTTGTTATTTGAAAAACAACGTATTAAACACTTAACTAAAGTGTTTTGGTTACGGAACTAAATATTTTTAAATAATATAAAGACCAGTCTAGCACCAATTCAAGATGTGATTTTTCAGTCAGCGTAAGATCGGGTTTGCTTGCGATACGAGAGTAGTTACCCCTTACCACAAGGTTAATTATTTGTGGACTTTGAGTGTAATTGAAAAACGAAACTTTTACAATACGTTGTCATTTAACTCAAATGCGGTATAATTTTATTTTCAAATGCAAAACGAGTGTGTGTGTGCTACACCTTTTATACACATGTGTGATTTACGTTTTACAGATTTATTGCACAGAAATGCCTGTTAATTTGTCACACAAAAAATGGCTTTCACGATAACTTCAGAAGTGCCGACTAGTGTTTAAACTGCACGTTAATCCTTTATTTTTATTTGTGTTCGGTAGCCGGACAGAGCTCATTCGCAACAATTCATTGTTGCTGTTACTAGAGATATATGTGATATTGTACATACTTTGTGCTTTAAAGCATTGATATACGGATGCTAATTGTGTTTTCAATACGACTTAAATATTGATTAAAAAAGAAAGAAATAAATTACCCAAGTTGATTTAAGATTCTTTGTAACACCGCTTTCAAGATCTCTATTATTGAAGAACTTAATGAAATTTTCTCAGAAATACTTTAATATGCTTAATTTAATTATGGTTCTGATAAGATAAAAGCTTCGAACGTTTTATAACAAGACGTAAAAATACTAATATATTTTTTTTTTATTCTTAGGGAACGAAACTATGGATAATAATGGAATACTTGGGTGGCGGATCAGCGCTAGACCTGATGAAGGCAGGAAGTTTCGAGGAGATGCACATAGCGGTGATATTGCGCGAAGTGCTCCGAGGGCTGGACTACCTGCACTCCGAGAGGAAGCTACACAGGGACATCAAAGCCGCCAATGTGTTGCTCAGCGAGATGGGCGATGTCAAGCTAGCCGATTTCGGTAAGCTATTATAGGATAAAATAGTTTAATTTGACACTCAAATGCTAACAATGTCTTTCTATCCAACATCAACAATACTGAACTTAAATAGCAATTATATTTTCGCCATTCTCTTTATCTTAAAACTAGTATTGGTGCAGATAATCAATAAGACTTACATGTCCACAATTTTACATGACCTTTGACCTTTTTACGAAATCTCAGCTTCAAATGTGCATATCGTTTTAAGATCTCGGCCAGATATATACAGAAACAATTATTGGTGATAAGATATGATTAACTCCTGGGATTAAACGTATTGAGAACTTTTTTAATGAAATTAGTGTTGCAGTAGTAGCAATAGAAAATTTGACAACCATGCTTCTTTTTTTATCAACATGTTATAAATTTGTGATTTGATAAAGATAAGATTTCATCGAGTAGGTATACAATCCAATTAAAACATTAAATGCAAACGATAACTTTAATTTCGTGTGACTGCATAAAAATAATTGATAAATTGAAAATTTTCACACGATACAGACATTACACATAGGTAAGTAACTTTATAAATGTACTGATAACTTAAATAAATTAGGTAAGCGATACAATTTTAACATTGTATTTAAGTCAGAACCATTATAAAAGTGTATTTGAAGGAACCTCTTAATTTTATATGAAATATCTAATACATTTCAATACAAGTGCTACAAGTATGTAATTTCCTCACAAGTTCTGGCTTACTCCTCGACCTCGACATTTGGTTTCTCGACCTAGTTTTGTTTGGTATAGTAGATTAAAGAGCGTGTAGATTATTTTAATTGTTTAATTTAGTTACCCTAATATTATGACCACCGTTATTTTATAATCTTACTCACGCGATTATTAATTGTCGAAATATTGTGAATAGCAACAAATTGCAGTTGCAATTAATCATACTTTGTTTGTATGTGACGAAGTTTCTTACGGCATTGGCCTTCTAGAAGATACCTACAGTCTCCTAATGGCAACGGTCTGATGGCTGTTCCTTGCCGCTATGAAATAAACGATGCGTGGAGACTTAACATGAAAATAAATGCAATCTAATCAATGATCTCTGTTACGCTCGAGCGATGCGAAAGAATCCAGCATAATTTCATATAATGTAATGCCATGTCGCATCGATATATTACAAAGATGCAAATGTAATTTCTAGTGTACGAGTACAAATTATAGGTTACATAAACCGTTTGCGCGCAGGCTCGAAGCGGTAAAAACATATCACATTCTAATAATAATGGTCATTCTTATAGTTTTGGAGGCAACGTTTATAAGAATGATTGGTTCCTTATAATGGACCCGTAGCATAATATTTTCTACATTTAATAGGTTCGATTTTGGACTCAGGTCAGGTATTTTAATAAATATTTGAACGCAGTAATTTTTGCTTCGAGTATAATTAGGATATTTTTCGTACGGAGGGCATTGATTTGTTGCGCTCTATAAACTGTATTCGCAACTTATTCATAAAGAAGAAGTTAGGGATACCTCATCAAAAACTCTCAAATATACTCATCAAAAATTCCTAGCCCCAAGTCAAGTAAATATTAGTGTAGCTTCTAATTAAACTACAGAGGTACGCACGGGAGACAGCCAGGTGACATTACCGTGTTAATCAAAGTCTTCCCACGCGAGTTAACCCTGCACTGAGACGGGACTGGCAAGGGGCCAATATTTGATGAATATTTGCTTGGCGCGCAGCTCTAACGACAACACGATAACCCTTTTAGTATTTAAATCATGATTACTACACAATGTGTAAGAATTTCTTTGTGAATTTCTCAGGATTTCTTTAAAATGTGTTTGCATTAAAGGTTAATGTGATCAAAAACTTTGTTCTCTGCATACTGATTTTCTCAATACGCATATCGTAAATTTCATAATTTATTATTCATCCGCAATTTATTATATAGCAAATTACCAGTTAAAATGTACATAAGGTTATCTGTTTTCATTTTTTTAATTGAGACAATATCTGTTTGTATTATTTATTTTTTTGAGGGTATAGTAAATATTATAAATTTGTTATATCAAATACATTTTTTAAATAGCTATATATAGTTGTTCTTATTTTAAAGCGTTTTCGCGTTACACGTTGGGGTATGATTTGTTGAGAACAAAGATTAATATTTTTATAAAAATGGGTAAAATATATATATTTATAGGATTCGAGAGAAAGCAGATGATACCAAAGGGTATGATTACATACAATATCCTTCTT
Organism: Acentria ephemerella; assembly: GCA_943193645.1. Classification (NCBI taxonomy): domain Eukaryota; kingdom Metazoa; phylum Arthropoda; class Insecta; order Lepidoptera; family Crambidae; genus Acentria; species Acentria ephemerella. Next base: position 3,734,684 of record OW971875.1, on the reverse strand, counting down.
CTACATTTCAGGTGTCGCCGGCCAGTTAACGAATACGACCAGCAAACGTAACACATTTGTCGGTACACCTTTCTGGATGGCGCCCGAGGTTATAAAGCAGTCTTGTTACGATAGCAAGGCCGACATCTGGTCGCTGGGCATCACTGCGATAGAGCTGGCCAAAGGCGAGCCACCCAACTCGGAGCTCCACCCAATGAGGGTGCTTTTCCTCATCCCCAAGAACAACCCTCCACAACTGACAGGCAGCTACTCCAAACCGTTCAAAGAGTTTGTTGAAGCGTGCTTGAACAAGGATCCCGAAAATGTGAGTGTACAGAGAAACTCAAAGTCAAATAAACTCAATAATACAAAGTCTATATAAGAAACAGAAAAGTGCAAGTTCCGTAGTGTAAATAAAAATTGATGGAATGATGGTTATGGATTACCAAAAATGATAAATGGCTGTGGTGACCATTTTTAGAAGCATATGCAAAATTTTTATTTTACGATGCGTTTCTAATTTTACGAGCGATACGAGAGATTATGTAAAATCATTTAAATAAACAAAAAAAAACTTTGAGTTCCTGATTATTTCACCTAAATGTCTGTCACCCATCGAAATATTTTTTTGTCTCTTACTTATAACTAAAAATGTCATATATATTAATTTTTAAACGTCTAATCACGATCTATAGTACCTAATACAGCGAAATTTAACGTTATTATCAACTATAGAAACGTTAATAGTTATGATTAGATAAAAATGTATAAACATTTTTCGAGAAATAGAATAAGTATTTCATAGAATTATACAGAATTTGAAAATTAACTAAGCATCATATATTATATACACAAACACAATGTTTGAAATAGATAACAGCATGATTGATGAAGGTATACGTAGGTTGATTATGGCGTTTTCAATTTCAGAGACCGACGGCAAAAGAATTATTAAAGTTTCAATTCATCAGGAAGGCCAAGAAAAATTCATATTTAATGGATCTTATAGATAGGTATAAGAAATGGAAGTCTCAGCGGAGCGAAGAGAGTGAGACAGAGTCAGAGAATTCAGATTCGTGAGTATGCCTATTTGCCCCATTTCCCTTGTCGAATCGAACAAACACTCATTTACTTACATTTCCCTTGGCGTGTTTTAAGTCGTAACGTCACGTTTTGAGTGACGGTGCACAAATTGATTTCCAAGTACCTAATTTGGTTAGTATGTTTCTCTTGTGTATTAAGAATATGCAAATTAAGCGGAGGCTCCTTAAATACGAGTTGATTTAAAAGAAGTATACATACTCAATACCGCACACCCGCCATACAAGTAAAAATTATGTATGGTTCTTTGTATATTTGAATTAAATTTATCAAAAAACTACAGTTACATTTTACAAAAATTGGTTGAAAACAGATACATAATTTATTAGATTATTTACGATATCTTATTACAAAATGGAAGAATATAAAGTTTTTATCTTTACCTAATCGAAGCTATACATATTAAAAATCTTTTAATAGATTATTAAGATTAATTAGTAACTGGCTAAGCTGAATTTTAATAATATATTTATTAATAAAAATCACTTTTATTATAGACGTCTTTAACTTCTATGCTATATCGTGTTGAAGCGGGGCACGCGATATTGAACCTTGAAGCTGTCAGATAGAGTTCTCTAGTAGATAGCCGGGGGAGGTTTGTGTTTAGCCTTTTTTAGGAGAATAAGTTTTGAAATGAATAGACAGACATAATTTTATTTGCAATTTTGAAGCCCGGATAAATTTAATGCCTAAAAAATTACAGTACACCTGTCAAAACAAAGAATCATGTAAGACCTTGGTTTTAATATTAAGTGGATCAAATTATTAAAGCCAAACTAAATGATTGTAAAAAGATTTTTCAATAGATACAATTTCGAACGATTGCTTAGATGCTCTTGTTGATGACTATAGTAAATATAATAAATTGATTAAAAAAATGCTTAAAAAACAATTGAACCTTGAATAAGGTTTCAGAATGTGCTACATTATTATATTTTTCTATGATAATATCGATTCTCGTGTTTCGTAAAGCACGTAAAGCCGTTGGTTGGTTGTTATGGCAACTGCTTTCACCCACCAATCCGTATGAGGCCTGCGTGGTGGTATTATGGTCCAAACTACTTATGTATTCCAGCAGTGGGACGAATAACCTCTATTCGTAGATGACTATGATGATGAGCAAATAGTTCTCCGAAGGATTGAAGCTAAACAATAAAATGAGTTGAATAATGTAACTCACATTTCCTACAAAATCGGCCCTCATTACATCTCGGCCGATCGTATAGCCGAAACATGGAGGATCAATATTTTGTTTTATATACGCGCATTGGCGGGCTGGTAATAATCAAATAGTTAAAAATGTTGCGTTCTCTAGGGAGGAGTGTCGAAGCGGCGACGGCGATGCGGACGAGCCGTGGATCATGACGGTTCGTGGCGGAGCAGCGGCGCGTGCGCTGCAGGCCGACGACAAGCCGCGCCGGCCGATGCACGACGACAATGGTGCGTACTATTCATTATTCTATTTTTCTATGCTCTCGTGTAATGAAGGCAAGAGTGCAAAGTACATACAGCCTATATGAAATGTCATATATATCCATTAAATGTAATCATCCTACAAATGTGGGAACAAAATTGTAACAATGAAATATCTCACGAATGTCACTCATGATACTGTTCGGCATGAAATTATACTATTTCACGTGGGCTATCTGCCTATTTAGCATTCTTTGATACAATAAAGAAATAAGCTGTAGAATCTATGTCCAGTTCCAAAAAAAGCTAATAATTGATTTTATTGTATTTTAAATAGTATTGTTATAAGCATCATATTTTGAACAGAAACGCATATTTATTATCTCTCTGTCACCAATTACATTGTTACATATTCATCCGCTATCTTATTATTAGTTCTCCTTAACGGGTCAGCTTCCTTCCGGACCTTCATGTCAGGGCGTATGTGATGAGAAGGCCAGATTCTTCAACCATAGAGCGACTGGTTATATCACCTTCACACAATGCTGTTAACATAATTAAACTTTTACAAAATTTCAGTATGGTATTTGTGTCATGTTGTTAATATATGATCCTGTTAAAATTCACTTTAGATTGAGTTATATATGTAATGTTCCAGTGGTGATCCCTTCGCCAGTGACAGTTAAACAGAACGGTGCCCGCGAGGAGCCGCCGCCCGAGCCACATCCCATACCAGCCGCCATCACTCTCGTGCCTCCACACAATAACAACAACGCAGACAAACACCCGGTAACTATGACACTACATCATTTTTTAAATTCACTCACGGCACGTGAGTCCCTCTCTCATAGAACATGGTTTCTTACAAAAGAGGACTCGCATATGGACTTCTCCCACTGTTTGTCGTCAAGCGCTGTCCAGTCATTTGCTGTGTCTTATATATAGGTTATTAATTACTCAATCAGGTTTTAGTATCACGTACAGACCGGCTTGCCTAAAGAGTATTATTACGTTTGTCGAACTACAAACGCCACGTACTAAACAGAATCTGCAGTTGCAATTAAAGAAATCAGTTTTCAAGCCGTTTTTTACTTTTAGTGAGACCTACAAACAGTAATTCGTTTTTATTAATAAGAAGATTAGCTACAATAAAAACTCATATATTCGACTGATATGCAAATTTAATAAATAGTTTCCTACTATCAGTTTACAATATTATCTTGAAAACAAAGACACGACGTAATAGGAGGACGTAAGCTTATGATTAAACATTTGCAGCCCCGACAGCCGCCGAACGTGCCCACACCAGTGGTTGAGCAGCGGAGCGGGAAAGAGCGCGAACGCGAGCGGAGTGAGCGAGAACGAAGCGAGCGAGAGGAGAGGAAGGAAAGGACGGATCATCCACCAACCAATAGGGACAGTGTAGTTTATAATAAAGCCGTGAGTATTATGATAAATTATATAAAAAATTCACATCGTTGTTTCCCATATCTCCTCTAAAAGTTTCAAATGAAAAAAAGAAACATTTAATTGAATTTCCGTATCTATAGCGGGGATCTCAATGTCGTAGTTGTTTGAGCTCTCTAGTTTTTGTTTTCGATAAAGCAACTTTAGCCATCATAGGTAGCGGATAGTTTCTGTTGGGTGAATCAAAATATGTTCGTCTCGAGAAAGTCGGAAGGAAGTCTTATTAGGATAACCTGTTTCATTATATTGATGATAATAATGATCTAAAGTATTTTTGCTTAATAGATTGACTATATTAAATATGGTTACATTTGTATTTACAGGCGTCACCTTTAGACCACAGAGGAAGTAATAACACTGAAGAGAACAAAGTGAGAAGACACCCGTATTTGCAGCAGTTAATATATCCACTATTGAATGAGGTAATTATTACATGATTCTGAAAATTCTGCGGTTGCTTAAAATACAGGCAGTGATTTTTTCTTACAAAATGAGTAGTTTTTTTATCAATTTAAAGTTAATTTCGTTTAACAGCTCCAGTTGGAAAATGTAGTGAAATGGACAATAAAAGAACATTAAACTTCAACCATTTTGAATTATATGAAGAAGGCATATAAAGAATGGTTGTTATTATTATTATTACTTTCTTATTTTTTTCGACCATATTTGATTGTTTGATTTATTTTTCAGTCGTTAACCTTTCAGCAAAGAATTCTCGGTTATTGTGTCAGCAAATGAAAATTTTATAATTAGATTTTTTTGACGTTAATTGCGTCTTTTTCATTCTAATTGATTTTGTGGGTCTTTTAGATATATCTGTTTATATTATGATGTGTTTTTTGTTGTGCTGTAGTGGAGTTGCAAATTAATAGCTAATTAACTCACCCAGTTGTCACGCAAGCACGGCAGTGGTAGCGCGGCGGCCGTGGAGGAGCTCCGACGGGCCTTCGAGCACGCCGAGCGAGCCGCGCCGCACCTGACGAGGGCCTTCGTACAACAGGTCACTATTATTTATTTATTTAAACATTTATTGCATAAATAGTACTATACACTCAAAATAAAAAGAAAAAGGACTTAGTAGTTTTCGTAAAGCTAAGTGTATATGATAAGTACAGGTAGCACAACTATACAATAAATATTGTAAACGGACCATACTTGTGTTGCGATATGAAGCTACAATATTGTGTTATAGCTTATTGAGTTATAGCTTGGCTAACCCTACAACTGTATCATCAACAGTTTATTTATGTACCAACCGAGGGGATCGAGCCTACTCTTGATTTGAAAAATTAGACTTTATTCAACCACGATGTCGAGCGCGGGTTGGTCGACTTCACACACAACCAAACAATTTCGTCACAGATGTGTGCACGTTTCCTCACGATATTTTCCTTCACCGTAAAAGGGTCGAATAAACGTACATATGAATTCAAAATTTGAGAACACGTTGGTACTTGGCGGGGTTCTGGTTTCGATAACGAAAACTAAGCAACTTTCGCCATGTCTGGTTCTTACTTGGGTCAATTTAAAGTTCTAAGATAAAGTAAATTCTTATTTTTAATATAAAGTAAATTGTCTTGTACATAATACTAAAGAAACATGGATATCTGTAGTTGGCTTATGTATGGTTTATATTATTTATAATTTATGTGAAATGTTGTATTTATGTTGTTGACTTCAGTAAATAAATATAAAACTATAATTGTAGGCGTTATTTGTAAGTATTAAATACAGTTTTGGTGATTCTGTTGTGTCCAGGTGGTGCAGAGGGTGGCGACGCAGAGCCACGCGCCGGCCGCGCCCGCGCAGCACTCGCACTGGATGAGGTAGGTACGGTCCCTTGCTGGCGTACTGCCTCTGTTGGCTTTGTTGCCTTGCCTGGTGTCGGTGCGCTTAACACAGCATGCGCTTATTTACTGCTCACTGCGGGCTTTTGTGGGGCACATATACCATATAAGTTGTAAAAATCAAAAAGATATATTAATTAATATTATGTTTATTTAGTATATTGCGAACATTTATAGACATGTCACTATGAATATTTTCTCCGTTATTTAGTATAGTATAAAATAAGCTCCTAATGATTCTTACTTTGGGCTAGATATTAAATAGGTGTGAGTGTAAGATATATTAATATTATTTCATTATAGTAATTTTTATTGCTTGCCATAGTAAAAATTTTCAATTTTGACAGATTAAATTTTATTTTATTTCACCAACTTTTCCCTTTTTGGCACCTATCATGTCAATTTCCATACCACGTGCCTATTATCATGGTATACCCATTTTTACCGCAAATGTAAATAGCAAATGATGATGGAGGGATTATTTGTCTTAAAAATTTAAATACAATTTTATTTGTTACTATATATTTCTTATGTTATATTATTGTCAACAGGGACCTATAATGTAGCGGGAAGGCGTTCACTCCCGCGGCTACTCACCCGGCTCGGTCGCGTCACATACAACATTATACCCCACTGCAACAAGCGACGAAAAGGCGACGCGATTCGGCTCATTGTAAACGAAAAGTATTGATTAGACCCAATTGTTATTATCATGATATATACAGAGTGGTTTTTAGTCTGGATCATGGAAATCAACATGAAGCATGGGTCGTAAACGTGAAATGAATTGTTACTTAATGAACCTTAGCTAAGCAGTTTTTTTATGGTGAAGTTCGTTGGTTTTGTGTTTTTGCTCTGTATGTTTCTTAGGTAATTTTGTTTAGTTTCATTTGAAATTTAGTTAAAATAAATAAAAATAAAACATCCGCTATAACACGTTCAGAAACAGTAGTCTTGAGTGAATTCTGAAAAAAGTTAATTTACTATTATGTTATATTATTGATATGGTTATATTATATGAAACATGTCTTTATTAACCAAAAATATTTAGACCCCGTGATTAATTTTTGTTAATTTTATCCAGATTGAACTTTACTAACCAAAGTTAGTTAAAATGATTATTGGCTCGACGTGAATTCATTCCAAGAGGAAGAAGTACCTTCTGATTCTGAACGATTTATACGTCCTGGGACCTTATTGTGTAATTTCGTATCTATTGCTATAGTCTTCGTCTTTAAAAATTATTACTAAAGATAAACGTCAAAACAGTTAAAGCGGTAATGGAAATATGGCATACTTCAAATTGAAAGCGATAGCGATAGATTCAAAGTTAGCCAGTAATGGCGCTGGTTAAATAAAGAATAGGGTTACAAAAATATAATCACGTTACAAAAATATGTAGTTCGAACATTATTGGCGTCTGCACATGATTACACTACATGGGTTGGTTATGGTTATTGGGCGTTCAAGCTTGCACTCTAAAATGGGTGTTAGAGAGAGAGTCACGAGGAGTTGATAGTAAAACAGAAAAAGCGTTAAATTATCATATGCTGTTTTTTATTAATCTATCTACGGATGGATTTGCTTAAGACACGTTGATTTTGGTATACTATATATGTGAAATATGTCAAAATTCAACATCTCGTAAACAAAACTATCGTTGATAGTTTAGTGAAAGCCATCATTATTGTGTAAAGATTCGGTAACGCATTACAAATCATTTTTGTTGTTACGAATGTTTGTCGACACCTAAAAACAGCCTTATATCGGTTTTATAATAAAGTAACATAAAGTGATTTTTTTGACTGGTGTTCATATATAACAAACGGAAACATGTGTAATTCACTTAACTCGGACTTTGTATCCTAACCATCCAACCATTGATTAAAAATGTCCAAATTGTAGATTTGTTTGAATTCACATCAACGCGAGGTCGTTATTTATAAGCGTCAACAAGTTAGTATCCTATTTTTTATTTGATCAGGCTATCGATGTTGTGATAAAAAAATACCCGCAGTAATAAATTAATCGAAATTTGGTTTTCCACCAATACCGCATACGGAAAAAGGAGTAATCCAATCGACTGGATTAACATGTCTTGATCAGGATTGGTTGAGCGTTAGCCTTATGTAATTGTGTTAGTTACTGAACGTTAGGTAAAAGTTGTGTATATTGAGAAAAAAAATTAAAGTACTTTTATATCGTGTAATAATATTCCTTGTATACGTTTCACGTCGTGTCTTTACGTTCGTCCGTTGGTTGCCGACTCAAATAATCATCTGACTTAACTTACAAAATTGCATGTTTTTGATTAATGATTATTATTTATATATTATAATAAATCTATTGTTTTAAACAGAAAAGGGAAGAGAACGTTAAACATTGTACTGACGATAACTAGGCTGCTTTCATTGTAAACGCGAGCAGTTAAGCAACAATGCGTCAGCTAGACAAACGTGTACTTTTTCTTTTTCTCCCTTTTTTGTTGTATCAATGAAAATATGTCTTGTTCTTATCATCCAAAGTCACCGTCAATTTAGTAAACTCATTCATATTGGCAAACTTTTTAGTTGTAACTTGTAAGTTAAAATTTAAATCAGTCTAGTGTCGACGCGTGTAGCCGCAACCGAGTCACAAAGTTGCAATGCCATAGTTTTAAATAAATAAAATGTAACACAATGATTACTTAAGATGATTAAGTTTATGCGGCTTTATTTTCGGATGACATTTTGAAGTGTTGGGGATTTATCGAATTTATAACTTTATCGATATTGAAAGTCGATGAACGACAGCCGTAGGTCAATAATTGTCATCCTGAAGTAACGTCCTATGTAAAGTCTTATAACCCCAATTTTTCAAAGGCTAATCTAAATGAATGAACAATCAGATTTCAAGCAATTTGATTGGTTGATTAATTATTAATTAAATTTGTAAATCAATCAGAACAATCACATTGAAGGGAAATTTACTTTGATCAGATTTTGAGAAATAGGGGAACATGTTTTGTATTATGTGCGTTATTTTGTAAATATCACCCTTTGTTCCATTGTCACTGTTTGTGCTAATTTTGATAAAACACGCCGCGGTTTCTAAAAGCCTGCTCAAATCACTGATTAGAATAAAGTTGTCAAATAAGTCGAGTAATCTAATCGGTTGATGAATGTTCTACTGGCTCTGCCTTTATGGATTTGGCCGTTTCAAATTCCAATTAGGTTACTATATGGATGTGCGCGCTGTATTGCGCTGTACTGCGCAATAGTCGTTGTGTCGTGCATATTCTATTGATGTTACTAGTTAACATATAAATTTTGACCGTTTTAAATCATCAGGGATTTGCATACGCTTTCAGATGTCGTCGCGGTCAGTGACCGGAACACCTTTCAAGTTATTCTAATTAATTACATTTTAAGTAATTTTTTGTCCCTTAATAGAGATATAGTGAATGTTTATTTATAATTGTCACCGTATATTTTGATCGTAGTTTACCCTGTAGGGTCACGTGGCCAACGTTTTAATCTTCACAGTGAGCTGTTCTTAGTATAATTTTATTGTCAGCGGCTGCTTGTTGAGTGCTTGTGTTTGTTTCGCAAAGGTTTTGGATCTTTCTAACCTAAATATTCGTGGAGAATTGATTCGTTACACTTCGCCAATATTTTGCCATAATTAATTTTTTTTTCTAAAAGTATTTTTAACTAACTCGTGTTTTTGTATAGTCTGATGTTTTGTTGTGATCAGTCGTTGAAATTCTAACATTATTTATAAACTTAAGTAATCGATATATTGAAAATGTTATATAGAAAATGGTTCTAAGTGTCATTCCAGACAAAAGACAATGTTGTCAGCATTTATAGATTATTGTATGTAACTGTACTTCAGTTTGTCTATGTGGATTCTCTTACATCTTGAGCTACATCTTTTAGAATTGTTAAAAATTCTTTAGCTTAGTTTTGAAATTTAGTTCTAGTTCGTATTTGGCTACTTACCGTTTATGTTAGTGACTAATCGTTGAGTTCTAAGCAATAATAATGCTATTGAACATAGATCGATCAAATTCCACTTAAGTTGGTTCTTGGCGCTGATCAGAGAGAACAGGGCGATGTGAAGGCGGTTTATAGTTTTTATGAATATTAAAGTATCCAGACACTAAGCGACCACACAGTGTCAATGTAATTAAATAAAGAACATGCTTAAATATGCGACAATATTTAGCGATCGGGGAGTATATAGAATATATAATTATGAAGACTACAAAACAATTATTACGCTGTGTAAAAATGTAAACCTATTATAAATGTGTAAATTGTGTAGTATAATATAAAAAGCTGTTTTATGAAGTGTTCTTATAAGCATATAAAAGAATAGTCTTTCCAATTGACCTATTATGTATACGCAGAGGGGAGCGGGGCCCGCATAGATTGTAACTAGCTGTCCATACGGCCTCCGGCTCGGAGGACCATTCAAGTTGCCTCTAACGCTTAGTATGTAAGTTCCCGCGGGCCCCTCTCCCGGACTGTGTCGTGTTTTGCCTTGAATTTTTTGTTTTGCCATGTGTTAAGAGCATGGGAGATGTTACGTTGATTTCGATGGATCAAAAATTATTTTTCCACTTGATCGTATGGTAAAAAGCGTGTAGTGTTAGAGGTGGGCGATAATTGTTGATTATTGATTAAAATTAGGTGTTCGTGACATTTGATAGTAGAGACGCGTTGGAAGTGAGCGAGGTACTGAGGAGTCCCGGGAGTAGGCAGGACTCCCCGGCACTGCGGCTGCACTGCACACTTGTAAACAACTGTCGAATCGAGGATTCGATTCGGAGGGTCACGTCCTGTCTCGCTTTGACGCGACGTAATAAAGTGACAGGTATAGTGCTGTGATTCAGTTTTTTCGACAATTGTCTATAAGTGAGCTGGATTGTGTAGTTGTTATCTTCAAGAATTGCAGAATGTTTTAGACGGCGTCGATTGGTTCATGGGTATTTGTGATCATAAATGCATAGTTAATAAAATAAATCTATATTACTATATTATTAAAGTCTGTATTGAATCCGATAGTTCTCGTGTAGTGGTGTGTCGTTGGCGCGTCACCGTGCCGCCATCGCTTAGCTGAGTTTTCTCAGTGTGATATAAATAAGTAAGCAATGATTGGAGTGTAATTAAAGCCGCGATGGCCGCACATGGCAGGAATGCGCGCGCATATGTCGCTCGCGGCGGCCGGTACGCGCTAACTGCACGCAATAATGACATTCATTGTTAACGACGCTACCAACAGATACCCCCAGGGTGTTAGCCAAAAAGGATTAATAACGTTTGTAGGTCACCTAAACTAGAAAAACTAAATTTCTAATCTAAGCTTAATATATTTAGCTTAGTTTTGAAAATGAGTTAGTCAAGTCTATCTACAGTTTGACTTGCTAAGGATGTGTTGCATTTTAATTTATTCACATGTAAATACATTAAAATTCAACGCCACCTCATAAGAAAAAACATCCGAAAATAGATTACTGATAACCAGTACTTGTTTTTTGTCTCTTATACAAAATGTACATATTTATACTTAAAAAATGACTAGAATGTCTTTATCTACCATTGAAATAATTGTACATGTATGAGTTTATGGACAAAGTTACTTCTATATTGTTACTTATTTTTAGGTCATCCCAACATTTCGGTGTGTTGTTAACAAATATTTTTTGGCAACGTTTTGGGGGCCTCGATTGGTGGCGTCGTTAACAATGAACAAATAATGAATTAATGTCACCGGCCCTCCACTTGCACCAAGTTTGAAGCTAACAGCTAGCGGCGCGTACCATTAGTGTAATGGTCAATTAATGTTACAGCGTCTGTCATTCTAACAAGTTTATGTAGGAAACAAATTTGACTCTGAAATAAAAGAAGTTATTTAATTTTGGAAGTTTTTGTTTCATTTTTTATTATGATTAACCCAGTGGGTATGTTGACTTTGAGTGCTATGTGAGACTCATTTCATATGTCCATGTATACTAGTTTTTGTCAAATATAATGCAAGAAATATGGTACGGTTTGGGTGAACAGCCTTGTGGTAAGTTTCCGGAAATAATATCACCTCAATGAGATTTAGAAAAATAAAAGATAAACGTGAGTAAATTTCTAACAAATAATTGTATAGTATTTTTACATACAAACAAATGCTGACTGCCTGTTTACTTGATCAGAGCAGTTCTGGGTCAGTGTATCTTTGAATGATGAGTACGAACATGTGTTGAAGGAAGTATCTTTTAAAACGATAAAGAACATTCAATGAAACGACGAAGATTAAGATTTATTTGTTTTATTGACTAGCTTATAATTATACCAGGGAATTACTCATTTACAAAAATACAAAATGCACAATACGATTATTATCAGTGCTTTAGATTCTATAAATCATAAGTTAAATATTGATAATTTATTATAATACAGTTTAGAATTTATATACAATAGAATACTACGTCATAATAGCCTACAAATGAGATACATGGGAAAACTAAGCACTAATGTGATGCTTTGATATTGTACTCAAAAAACAATATTTAAATTACGATTCATCAAATATCGAAATTTCAAAAAAAACATGGAAAATTAGACAATTACGTGAAAAGTTATGTATGTTGAAATACTTTACGTACACTTCAGACAGATATTTTCTTGCTTTGGAGAATTAATGAATATATTATTCATTTAAAAATTTCCATGGTATTTTAATAAAATTATATTAGATACATAGAATTAGTCACTTAATTATTTACATAGTATAATAACATATACTAATAGAAGTACGCCGCACTTATTAAACATAGCTTGAATTGGCCTCTTACAATGCATATCTTGGAATGATTTGATATATTTTTATATTGATACAAAAGAAATTTATCGATGGATACCTTTACAAAAAAATTCAAAATACTGATTTTACGGTATATGTATATACTTTAGCGCATTTGTAAATGCATGATTTAAAACCATAATCTTAAAATTTAAATAAACCTCATAGGAACTCTACTATGATAGCAATTATCTTAAAGAATAAATCTATTTATTTATAATCGTTGTCACAGAGAGACTAAAAATAATTTTAATGGAAACAAAAAATGACACCACAATCACCATAATGCATATTCTAATGGGTACAATGTGTCAGGGTTCGAGTTAAAAAACCCGTTAGTCACCGATGTGCCGTTCGTTGGGACCGCAGAGATTCTGCCCACGGCGACTTAACTACTACTAAACACCCACACACTCGTTAAATTCACTTTAACTATTCCACTTTCACAATGCTTTCTCTCCGACAATTGCAAATAATTTTTCAACTGTTTATATCCTTGTCTTCATCTAGCGCCCTCGTACTGGTCCATTATAAATTAACATAACACCCAGCGTTATCTTTCACAGCACTTACGCAAAATCAATACAATATTTATGTCATTTAAATTCAAAGTAGTAAAGTTCTTTATCGTACGTTTCCTGCTGTGTCAATGTCAACAAACCGCTGTAATGATCAAATAAAACTATAATGAGTCATTCTTATTACTTAATCGATAAAAATATCACAGAGGTGTTACATATACTTTAATAATTTCTAAATACACTAGTAGCATACGATAACTAGTTACCTACAATTTGCGACACAAACACCGGACGGGAGCGATTTCTCCATCTAAAGTGTTGATCACAGGCAGTGGAATGGCGGCGGCGCGGACCGGCAGATTTATATTCGTGTATAGCTACACAATGCACTGATTAATATATAAACTATACAACAAAAATGCGTTACAGAACATTGTCAAAAATTACATTATGTACGCTTTATAACATTCGAATGTTGGTCCTTTGAGTTCTTTCTTCGGTCCTTGCCTGGTTTCTCTGTGATTCAGCCTGCAGGTAGCACCTATGGGGAAAAAAACATATAAGTGAGTACATCAGAAGCATGCCTTTATGAGTCAGCGCATTTTCGTGACGCAGGAGTGACTCAATCGCGTTAGTTTGCGGTCGCAATCTGACTGTGACTTCAGATGCCACCGTGACCAATTTATTTGATTTACATGTTTGCACAATAGAAAGATAATATGAATAGAAATAGAAATGTTTTGGGAAAGGCTAGAATCTATTATAACGCAAGTATAAACTTAACACAAGTATATTCTTGTCGTCTACACGTTTTATCAATAGTAAGCTATAAACAGGTAACGTTTGTAAGGTTATAAGGGGTAATCTCTGAAACTACTGATTGGAATTGAAAATTATTTTTGAGTTAGATAGTCCATTTATCAAGCAAGGCAACATTAATGAGACACTGGATTCAACGCGTGTGCAACATGTAAAAGCTAGTAATTAATAAGTGCCTATATGTAGCAAATACTCATGTTTTGAGATTTTTTGTTTTGAATGTTGAATGTTAAATTAACATATCTTTAGGTATATACCGATGTATAGCAAAGTTAGTGGTCTATGCCTATAATAATATCTATAACAGGATATATATTATCCAATTATTTACCTTATATGACCGAGAAGTTTTCAACCCAATTATTATATATAATTTAATATATTGTTATACACATTCTAGTATGTTTCAATATAAATTCTCAATTATAATAATCTTATCTACTTTACTTGCTACTTAAAAATACTGTATTTTTTTTAATATTCAGATTCTCATTCGGATATAAGCGAAATAAAATTAAATATTCCTTCCTTCTATTTAAAGACAGGTGTATTGAGAATGCAAGCGGCCCTTGGGCGCACACGCAGGCAAGTCGTGTAACTGTCGGTATGCTGGTTCCCATAAATTGCCTTTTGATAAAGTTGCGTAAAGCAGCAGTTGTTAGGTAACAGAGAGTTGAAGGCGATGCTAACTTCTGTTTGTCTCAATATATCTCAGACTGATTTCTACCATCTGGTTCACTGCAATGGTATTTTTATCTAGATACTCTTTCGGGCGTTGATCCATAATATGGAAATTATGAAGTTTCCTTAATATAGCGATAAAAATATAAAGAGTAGTTCTCATGTCCACGGTAGCTAGGTCTTGGGTTTGCACTACAGTTATCGAAATGTTTCCTGATTGGTACACCATATTTTTGAGAAGGTAGCTTATCCTACCTATACGAAGTAATTGAAATGTCTACTACCGTATAAACAAAGTGTAAACAAGCTAAGTCATTAAACAATTCGACTCCGGTTACAATCCCGTGTGTCCGCTCGACAGAAGCGATACGATCATGTTATATTACATAGCACGAAGATAATTGGCTCCTAACCAGCATATAAACGATCTGACACTGCTATAAAACTCTGGTTATTGGATACAGCATAATGTTAATGCTTTCGGCTTAGACGTTCACTCACAAGTAGCATAAAGATAGTAGCACTGAACTTATTATTATATAAGAACGTACTAATTTTAAGATAAAATTTAAAAATATAACCTCAGCTGTGTTTCAAGGCCTATAAAATCATGTCGATTCCGAATAATAATTATAGTTATAGTATTATAATAATCAAATTGCTATTGCTTTTATGAATTTAAAATTATTGAGTGGATTGCCGTGTAGAATTATTATTCTAAGAATATTAGATAATATAATTCCGATTTATATGCGAATTAAATGGAACATAGGCGGGCATTATGAAAAACTATAACATTAATTATTTGATCATAACTGATGGGCGATCAGATGAGTTATGCGGCTACAGTCGGACGGACAGAGATGTCCTTTATAGACATCCTGCGCGGGTCTTGACCTGTACCCTAAGCACGAAACACTATCGTTCCGGTTATGGTAATGGTAATCGTATTATTTTGTATGAAAACCAGAGCAGCGCCGCTTCGGTCGTTTAAGGAACTAAAATTCAATAGCACGAATTTAATAATCTCGTAATCGTAATCGTAATGGTATAGTAAACGAGAGCTAAAGTATGAGAATCCGCAGCACGAACTCATTTTTGACGGATCGTATCGTTTTATTCGACAGCTAGCTATCGTAATATCACTCACCGAGTATTTTTCAGTGAGAGAACTCTCGTAACGATTGTTGTGGCATATAAAATTGTTATTTTATTAATATAACGTAATTTAAGTTACTAAAAGTTATGTCTATGTTATTAAGAAACCGTCCTTTACGTAGTTATTACTTCCTCTGGCGTTTAGTGAATAGTCTTAGAGAAGAAGATGAAATCAGAAGGTATGTTAAATGTTTTATTTATGAAATTATGGGTACTCTTTTAAATAATTATATTTTTGAAACAGCAATGTTACCTAATATATTAATATTTTTTTGTATGCATACAGAGAACTTAAACAGCGAATTTTACTGAGAAAAATTTTTAAACCCTTATCTATAAATGAAAGAGAGTTTGTAAGTCGATACCGTCTCAATAAATCAGCCTTTCATTATTTATGCAATAAGCTCAAAGAAAATACCTTCTTAAGATCTAGCAAAAGGGTCAGTTTAGAACATATGGTGAGTATATTTATTTATTACATATCATACACTACAAGATTAAACTTAATGAATACAATAATACAAATTTAACTATATAATTTTTTTTAGACTCTAATTTATATTATTTATTACAGATATTGTGCGTTCTGTCTTTTTATGCTACAGGTTCGTATCAACGAATTGTTGGTATGGCCAAGCATTTAGGACAAACCACAGTGAGTAAATATGTCAGAGATGTGACTAATGCTCTCAATGATCCAAAAATATTGTGCGAGCTTATAAAATTTCCTACCTCTAGAGCTGAAAGAGATATCATCAGGCAAAAGTACGATTTTTTATTGTTCTGTATAAGAGAAATGAGAAAATATTTTTCGGCCTTTGATATTTCGTATTTATTCCGCAGGTTTTATACACAATATGGTTTTCCTGGAGTAATAGGTTGCATAGATGGCTCACACTTTCACATATTTTCACCACCTAAGGACATGGAACATCTTTTCTTCTGTAGAAAACATTATTATTCCTTAAATGTGCAAATGGTAAGACGATCGAAAATATTAAAATATTAACCCAAAAAAAATCAATTTAAAAAATTATGTTTTTTAAAGGTGTGTGACAGCGACGGGAGAATTATAAATATAAACGCAAAATATGGTGGAGCCACCCATGACGCATTTATTTGGGAAAATAGTGCCGTTAATGCCTTCATGCAAAGACTGGACCAAAATAATGAACACACATGGTTACTTGGTGGGTTGCTTGCTTATTTACTCATAATAGATTAAATAATATGAATATATGTGTATGTAATCAATCAAGCAATGCGATCAATTGATCCCGTTGTACTAAATTAAATAAATAAAAGTGTGTTACGATGTTAAATAAATATTAATTTATTTATCTTTATTTATATATCTCTCTGCCTTATTCTCTCTTTCTCTAGTTCATAATACATTTTATCCCGATCCCTTTCAGCCGCCAAAAAACTATCATTTATATTATTTCTTGAATCGCGAGTATTCTTAGTAAGTGGGGTCCATTTCCTAGCTGGTTTTGGAGTTGGTGCTTGAGGTGGTTGCTCTTGGCTGGTGCCCGGGAGGTTCCAATCTTCATCGCCTATAATAAACGATAAAATACTTTTGATTCTTTTGGTGAGGTTCTAGAAAAAGATGAAATGTTAACTGAATCAAGGACCTATCATAACCTATTTAACTGCTCTATACACTGAGCTACCTAGGACTTTGGATAACCTTATGATCCGAACCCAACAACTATTTTTTTAAATTATATGTAGATTCAATTAAAATTGTCAATTATGATAAACATACCAATTAACATATGAAGAGTTGGATCAGGTTCCTTTTCCAAATTTGTGTCTTCTGCTGTTAATTCAATTTGGCTAGTGTCAACATCCTGAGGCACTAACTCCATCTCTTGTGCTACCTGAAATAAAATACCATACCATACCATACTATACCACAATACATATGAAATCAGTCTATTTATTTATCTAAAATCATCCTAGTTTATTTATCTATGAAAATTACCCATGTGTTCAGATTTAACACCCAACTTATAAAAAAAATTAAATGGTAAGATTTTGTTTCTTTATAAAGTACACAGGCTTTGCTATTGTGTGTAAATAAAATCATTTCTCGTGGCAAAATACTTTATAAGAGACAAATCATAAATATTTTACTTACATGCTCAAAACCAATTTCATTCACATTAGTTATCCCTGTGGCAGCCTGCTCTCCCATTATGGTCAAGACTCTGAGCTCCAAATCAGTGAGGGTTATCTTTAGAGCTGGACCCCCACCTGTACCGATCATGGACCTATTCAGCTTAGCTGCCTTCCTCTTCGTATTATTTTTGAAATCAGTCCAAACCTATAAAAAGAAAATCATAATACAATGGGAACATTATACTTGCCTTAAATACAATACTTAAATTAGACAAAAGGCTTGTTGCTATAAAAATTTAGTTTTATTTTTGATATTTAAATTAAATACTTCAAAGTTAACCTTTCGCCATTTTTCTTCCGATCGGGACTCCCCTGTGCCATCACTATTCAATTTTGCAGTGAGCTCCCGCCATTTGTTTGTGGCCCACTGCCGACCTCTTGGACCGCCAGTGGGCTTCGATAAATCACCATTTCTATATAAATACAAGTATAAGTTTATCACCACCACAACATTAGTATTTAGAGAGAAGGTAAACAAATGAAGAAAAAAGAACTCACCTCTCCATGAAATCCACTATCATTACAAATTGCGTTGGACTCGTCCTCATCTTTAAAAGGTGTATCAACAACTGTTTCGTATTAGTTTATAAATTTGTTCAAATAGTTATAGACCCTTCTTTCATCTTCGCCCAGAGTTGAATTGCATGCACATGCACATTCAAAAGCTATAAATAACACTTCAAATTCACTCACAGATTACTTAGAAGGTCGAAAGATTCCACTTGACTCGACACTTAACAAGTTTTTGTTTTCAAAAGTTTTGTTTATTTAGTGGCAAATTACTTACGTTCAAAAATTTCTTTGTTGCCCAGTAACGAAAAAAAATATAATCCATTTTATTATGCGGTAAATATAAGTTTAAGTGAATGTTTTTGTTCTAATTTGTAGAAAAGTGAGTATAATTTTATTATTTCAGTAAATATCATAAAGATTTAATGTTTTTTCTTTTGATTTATAAGTCACAACGACGCGAGAAAGATTTTTGAACGAGCTTTGTTTGTATGATTTACAGATTGTGGATAGCCTAAGATTATCATAGTATCGTATTACTATCGAGTTCACGAGAGAAACGTTGGATAGTTTCGTGCTGTCAACTTAATATCGTAATCGTTATCGAATAGTAAGTGAATACGTTTACTATACGATTACGATAGAGTTTCGTGCTTGGGGTACTGTTATCGTCCGTAATCGAGTGGCGGCTCGCGTAAATGCCCCTCTGCGTCTGCGCACTTGGAAATATTCGAGTGTTCCTTTATTTGTAGCATCTTGTGTGAAGTTCACGAACCTCAATAAACGGATGAAAGTAATTCCAATCCCATCTAATTTTGTAAACCTGAAAGGGCGGCGGTTGAAATTCACATAAGATAGTAAACTTGAAAATGACGTTTGCATTTACTTATACGATTTTTGATGTGGATACGTTGATATTGCCATCATCAGTTGTTTGTCAAATCTGTTTTCTCCCAGCCATTAGGGCATCGGTTAATGATAAAACTTTACATCCAACTCCTACATACTTATATCAAAAATACTACTAAAATACTTCATATCAAATGACACGTTATTGTGCTTAAAAGCCGTAAACTGATGATGTGGTGACACATTATCACCCCTATTGTTCTATAAAATATCATCAAATTATAATTATTTTACGGTTATCGTTTATAGCGTTAGTCACAAAGATAGTGTTTTTATAAACGTTGTCCAATATTACCCAACCTATCTATTTAAGTGCTGTTTTATACCATCGCGTGATAGTACGCATTACACTTTAAAAACATATATGTTTTACTTTCAGAAGATGTGTAGTGCTACTTATTACTTACGTGTCATTTTTGAACACAGCAAAATGAAGCTAAAAATATTACTTTTCGTAAATAAAGCATTGTAAGTATAATTCTACAATTATTTGGTTTATATTGTGAATCAGTTTACGTTTATAGAATTTAATATTACAATGTCATTGTTTTTCAACTTAGCCTCAAGTGTGTACCTACGTATAATAAATTTCACAATAGCTGTAAATCAATTCATAAACGGCATATTCATATAGAAACAGTTTGAGTTACAACTTGTCCATACATTTTATAGATCGTCATAAACAAAGTACCTATGTAATTAAAATCCGTGATACTTAATCAAAACAAATATTATTTATTTGTTCATTACAACTATGTAATGTATACAATTTTTAGGTAAGGTTTATGTCAAAAATAGGTCAGGTGATGATACGTATTCATTTTATAACGCATTTTGAAAATAATGTGGTTTGGTACTCGATTGAATTGTTGGTCCAAAAAACGTCGGGGAGAAATTAATAAGAAATAAGTAGCTCTACCTTTTCGATATCAACGTTGCTTATTAATTTATATTTGTATTTATTTATAATTATAATTTGTAATGAAGGTAAGATGACAAAGTAGATGGGGTGTTTCTCGTATTTATTGGCTCATAATTAGACTTTGTCACGAGTACATAGTACCTACTAGGTATACGTAATTAAATATTTTCGTTACCTAATATACTTTACGTGATTAATCGACTTTAATAAAATACAACTTGTTTAACCGCTTGTAAACATAATTGTCGACATTGGTTGTAATAAGGTTGTGGCTAACAACTGACTATTAATGCAATACAAATACAATTGCTTTTGTCAGTCACGTCGTGACAAATAGTTTTCGAATTAACAACATTAGATATTTATGTATATGCATTACGAATGAGTCCGTTGACGACTAATGTCATAGCCAGCCGGATTAGGCAGATGGGTTGAGAAGATTGAATAAAATCACTTGTTACTTTAATTAACTTGCCAAGTTGAGAGTTCTATTCAAAGCTAAATAAGTTAACACATTTTACAAATATATACATGTTTAGTATTTTCCATTCCAATAATTTTTCTATTAATTTCATTGGATTAAGTGTCCATAGAAGTTGTTTGTTTTGGAATGTCTGATGAACACAAAGGCCTTAGTTTATTTGTGAAGATTAACTTAATTTGTAGTTATTAGATATTGGTTTATATAGAATAAAGTTTAAATTTTTAATAATAATTTTTCATAACGAAATTTTTTGTGGAATAGAAAAGAATTTTAAGTACCATGGTAGATATAAGTTTTGATAGTTATACGTAAATATATTAGACAATATAGTGAAGTATATAGCTATTTAAACATCAAGAAAACGTGCCAATTAAAACAAATGCTCCTTTAAAATGATAATTCTCAGAAATCTAAGGTATCATAATAAAATTGCATGCCAGATATATATTTACATCGAATTACGCTCAATTCCATAAGTTTAGCGATGGAAAGGAGCACGTTCACGGGCGACCATATCTTTTTATCCGTAAATCGATCAGTCATTTTAAAGACACGTTATCGGTCGCGGCAAATGCACGGAAATTGACTATAAATAGCCCTGTCTATTAATGTCTGACATTACATTAACGTGATTAATTAAAGAATCGATTTCTAAAACCTGTCTCATCCTAAATCTTGTAATGAGGTTAACGATGAATTTCGAATATAAAATCTACCGTGAAAATAACGTACAAAATGTCGTGTTTTTCATAAGATAATATTAATGTCACGAAGTCTTAGAAAACTCATACAATTATCAAAAAACAATTTACAAAATTTTTGGCCAGCGATACAGTTTCGTAGTTCCACATCACGTAATAGAGGAAAGGAAATGAAATAAGACATTTATAATACAACCGTCTGGGCCACTATTAGATGATTGTGACCTCGACATTACAATTTTTCAAGTGTAGGTAACTACTCCATGATTATTCCACTATGCGAATAACAATACCGTCACTCACACAATTGAGTGTAAGTATATTAGCCCACGGGAAGCGGAGTACATATGAAAATGGTTGCAGGTATTAAATTATTTAAACATGTTTAAGACAATTTTATATTTTTTAACTTTTCTCTTTTTATTCGGATAGAAATACTATTTTTGTTATAGAGAGACATGGGAGTGAATAAAATATCTTATCGTCATTGTCAACACCCTTGCAATTTTATAATATAACGTTATTTAACATAAAAAATAGATATGATGATCATAAATGGGCATAAATTAAGCAATGAAGGTTGATATTTAATTTTATTAGGTGGTTAATAAAGCTTTATGCCAGTACTTTCCGGAAGTTCTGGTTATGTAAATTAAGAAATTCTCTGCGACGTTACACAGTTAACTTCAATTCTTCTATACAGCTAGTGTGAGTTTTAATCATATCTAGACGTTTGTTTTAGAATTGTATGAAAGCGACAGCAGCTCTGTTATGATGTATTGAAAACGATTTTTTATATTATATGCAATAATCAGATGAACGCAACTACAATCCAAATGTCCCGATACGATTAAAACTCGCACTAGGAGTACTGGTAGCAATAACTGTTTAATAATATCGTGCGGTGATTATTAATAATTAATATTAAATTTGATAGCGGAATGTTTATCACCAATTATAGTAAAACTTTTAAGCTTGATTCCGTTAGATATGTTCTCATTCGATGCATATCGGGGTCAAATAACATATCGATATTGACATTAAAATCTATTGCTTATAGAAAGTATGATTGCAATCTAAATAGATACTAGCCACAGTGTTTATTGATATGTAATTGTTTCAAAGATTTTATGATTGCTATATTATATTTAACTCGTTCAGTCTAGTCTTAAATTATATTTGCGTTTAGTTAAATATGTTTTGTTTTAATATAGCCATCGTATTAGACGTTTTGGCGATAATAATTTTTTATCAATGTCAAAGTTAAAATATTTAATTCAATATAAATAATTTATTTAATATTATTAATTTTATTTTATTAAACATTTTATACAATTTTAGTACATATTTACACTTATTGAATGTCAAGTCTTGTCTTGAGAAGAAAGACAAGAAACAGTTTACGTTATTGACAATTATTTAAAAAAACATTTAATTTCATGGCAGGTGTAATTGATAGTATGAAGATAATATATTCTATTGCCCCTCTGCTTTGAAATTATACTGGCTGCTTCTCCTGTCATGTAGAAACACAGCGAGAAATAAGGAAGGCAGTGGTATTTTGTTCCAAAATGCAACCTACAGCAGGGTCTAACTGTGTGTCATTACTTGACAGTTAATATGATTCCCGTTAAAAATGTAAATTTCGATAGTCTCTGATTGGTATAATGGTTGCCTGTGGAGAATGACTTTACGTGCCTCATATGTACTTTGATTGGATATTGAAGTATAAATAAATAAATGTATATATAGATTAACTGAAAATTATTAGTGGTCCAAAGTCAATGGCCCGTGCTCGTCCGTTTATATGCTATTGGTGAAGATTATTATCCATAGTGTATTTACTAATAATTTCTGCAGAACACCGGTTTTGTAACGAGATCGCAACGCCGTCGGTTGATAGCTAGTCGCTACGTGACTCCGCAGTTCGCAATATACGCCAATCCACGGCCAGTCCGACCACCTTACTTAATCATCACAAAAGTATATAGACGTGGTTTTTTTGGGATTCCTACGGAACTTTCTAAGGGTACCCAACTTTATATTTACGTTTATTGGAAAATTATTTAGAGGCTCGCATAAAGATGTCGTATTATGCAGTAAATCTTACTTTGTTGTGTATTCTGATATGGATACATAAGTGTTTGTTCAATTTAGGATTTACAGGACAAGCTTTGCTATTTTTATAAGGGATCCAGTTCTATAGGAATTAATCGAGGACCAAAGAGGTCTACCATGGCTCGGTCTATCTTGTAAAAGTGTTCTCAGTGTTCTTCCTATCAATTACTGGGGTGAAAGTAAACTAAAAATTTTAAAGAAGTATATATATTCGCTTATTCCAGAGTAGTAGTGCAGTAGAGTAATTTAAATAGAGTGGATTTTAGTATTCGCTCAGATTAGGTAGAGATATGAATTAAATACTTAATTTACCTATAGATAGGTAAATTCGTAAAATAATAATAATAAATAATAATAATAATAATTAATAATATATTATATTCGTAATAATTCGTAATTCGTAAATATATTCGTATTATAGTCCCTATAGTAAGGCATATAATCTATTGTAGTTTTACTGCACGCAATACTTTTAACGTCTGGTTTACCGGTTTATACTTTCAAGACTGAACGCTATCCGAATAGCGGAATAACAATATTAATTTGACACAGATAAAATTGAATACAAAATATCAAATATGTATATTTGTGATAATGTAAGTAGTTAAAGTTTTCGATTAGATCATTCGTTCATAAACAATGGATGAGTTTTAACCACGATTACTGTATTTAGTTTTTCTCATAAGTTGATAGTAATGGATTCTTCATCCTTATCGTATACACATTAAGTATTAAATTGTCAAAGACATTATGCACTAAAATTAGTGTTCAGTAATATAATTTATTACTTGGAGTCGCAGCTGCAACGTTTCCTTATCAGAATAATGCGTCGATATCGAAAGTTTAATCCAAGTACTGTATTTATCGTACATGCTGTTTCATATGTTTGTGCTACGTGAATTTAATGTCAAGGTCTCTTGATTAAAATAAAACGGCCGATTACTTCCGAAACCTGATTTTTGAATAGAGTTCAACGCTCTCGCATAGATGCAACTTGGTTTAATGCGACGAATATCTTTTCTTTTAAATAATCAGTTGCCCAATAAGAGACACAAGAAGAGAGAGACAGAGAGAGAAACAAGGGAACAAAGACTATTTCGTAATCTAAACTATAGGTAATATTATCAGAAAACGAGTTCACAATACACTGGTAGTTTATACAAACCTGACTTATCAGAAGTGAAACTATTAGTGACAAACGTTGTTAATTGATTTATAATGCCCTATAAATCAATTATTCGATATCAATAATGCAGTTGATGTTTTTACTGGAAGCACGATACCATTTGGAATCGAAATATTTTTTCCCACTTTTGGTTCTTATTTTAAATCTCCAAAATCTGGCACAATTTAATGTTTCCTTATTTAAATATAATAGTATCGTAGATTAAAGTCATATTGTATTATTTATAACAGAAGAAATCTACACGAAATAAAAACAATAATAGTGATTCTATTTCGAAGGTTTCAATAACACTGTTATTTAGGCTTTGTATTCTATGTTCTAAATAAGTGCTTGAAGTATACAATACAGTACTACAAGAATAATGATTATCGATATATTCGGAGTGGGTAGTAATTTTATATTTTCAAAACCAAGATCAGAGATGTGCATAGATGACAGTACTTTAGTATCCTTATCTACAAATGTGGCGTGCTTTATCTGTGCCTAGGATTTAACAACACAGTTCAATGCCAAGCTTTCGTTTGCCAAGGCAATGTTGTTGTATTATGAGTACTGAAATTCAGTGAACATTGTTCTAGAACGAAAAAAGTCAAGGAAATCGAAGATTTAAGACGTACCTATAAATCACCCAAAGTATCATATTATTTATTAGTATTATTAAAATGTGAATAAACTAGGTGTAAAAATCTACTATTACGTTATTTTCTTCGTGTTTTTGCCGTTTTAAGAATGAAATGAAATCAAATAATTATTGTATTAAAGATGCAGTGTAAAAAGTCGTTATAAATAAAAATATAGCTCGATACATGAACATCATTGAACATCTTGGGACTCAATTGGACATTTAAAATGATCTACGTCTTTCGTAAATGTTCAATATTAAATAGTTATAACCCAGTCATTTGTTTACCAGCAAAAATCGTTCCTATTAAGACTGAATAAAGTGTATTCAAATTATTAAGCATTACTCTTTACAAATCTATTATAAAGGTGTGCGTGATTGAAAAATCAAAACTTGACCCTGATACTCTGATGTGAAGGCTTTTGCTAATGTTAATGTAGAAAAGAAGGTAACAGTAAATAGTGAATGGCGGGCACTATCAGTCAGTGAGAGTGACCAACAGGAATCACAAGGTTATCTCTGCGCCAGCGCAGATCGAGTGCGCCTTGTCAGATAAGTCTAGAGACTTATTTCCTAGTGTAATAAATTGACAATTTAAGGTGTCCTCATTTACTGACTTGCAATAATGTATTGAAATAATTTTATTATTTAACAAATATACCTGATAAATTTATGCACAGCAACTTTTTAAGAAAGTGTACTGGCCTATATCGCGCCTGATTCTGAAGAACATACTCTAGAATATATTTAAGAGCTTATTATATTTATTTACGAGCTTCCATCTCGTTCTATCAATATGATTACAAAAAGGATAGAGGGCATATTACGTGACATCAATAGTGTGTATAAATTTTCGACCTTAAACAACGATTGCAGGTTTTAGGAAGTGTCTCTCTAAATGCCTTCTAAATTTGTGTATATTTCGAAAATTCAGCATCTTTAGTATCAATGTAGACTACAAAATCCTATCAATTATTTCGTTTACTTCAAGAATCTTCTCTATTCATATAACAAAACATTTCAAGATTAAAACCAACTAATGCTAATGCTCTGAAATAAGTGCCTTAAACATCACAAAGACTAACCTCACTAAACTTTGGCGCCTTTCCACGTTGGGTTGTTGTAGGACGACGTCGGGGATTTGTAAAGAGGGTTGATGCCGGCGCTTCCTTCTGGTCCCTCGAGCTCTTGGTACTGAGATGCCGATAGCGGTATCGGCGCGTGCTTCCCTTTCCACACCATGTAGCCGGCCACAGCCGTCGCTGCTGCCACTACCGCGATAATTCCCAGTACCGTCGGCAGGACAACTGTTGATGAACGGTTGTCAAAATCCATTAAACTATATATTAAAATACTGACTGTAAAGTTATAAGATAAGAATATATTTATACGTTTATTGCTTGAACGCTACCAAAGCACGAAGCACGTCTAGATTGACCCACCCAGAATGAAACATGGCGAATGATATTTGGTTTTCGTAATCGCAGAAATAGCTTAAAAATCTCTACCAATAAGCACCTCCAGGGTGCTTTGTTGTATAAAAAACGCTAAATATAGCGTTTCATACTCAAATTTACGAGTGTAAGATTGTTACAAGTTGACTTACTAAATATGTATGTATAACAGCTGTCTAAACATCATCAAGCGGTTCAGACATTTGATTGTTTGTATTGTACACGTACAATAAGCGGTGTTTATACGGGTATTTGGCTTCAAGTTCTAAAATAAATAGCTGGGCGGTTAGTCACGTCTTCTATCAGTTAGCTAAGAGCAAGTTTGAAGACGTCTACTGATTGGGGGCATATTACTTCCTTAATATGTAATATGTTTTAAAAGAAAAACGTAAGAAAAACTTTTGTTTAGATCCTTTAAAGATTTGCCTACATTTGAAGTAACGACTAACTTACTTAAGTTTATATTTAAAAATATATTCTTATCATTATAATTTAATTATATATTTGTACTACTTTAAGTGATAGAGTAGCTAAGCAGTCATTCTGAGCTTACGAACTGCTCAATTTGATATGTTTTTTTTTGCAATTTGGCAACACTTTAAAACATATGGATGTCTTTCAGTTGCACGAGGATTTAAATTAGAGCTTTTGTTACTCAATAACATTTAATTTCTATTAGTAACACAAGCGGGACACTATCTACAATGATAAGGAGCAAATTATTAACAAATTTATCGCGCGAAAACAATACTCGCTTGTTTATAACAACAAGGTAACAACAAAACTCACTGTCAACTTTGCCCGCAGCTACAGCGCCAGCGATAGCATTGCAGGAGCTGATCTTCATCACGAAGATCTCATCTTTCACATCCCTCATCGCCGCGTAGTCATATTTGCATCCGTCTATAACCTCCTCACACTTTACCCATACTTTTCTGTTGGCGTCGTCTCTTTCTGACAATAAGGACTCGTTGTAAGGCCTAACGGTCAAAGAGTGGCAGTCGGGGCATTTGCCAAGAGGTCTGTCGTGAAGGCAGAGGTCGCATTCATTGGCAATGATCATACAAAGATCTGCGCAGTAGTTGTCGGGCTGGAAGTACTGGGAGCCCTCGCGGTCGTCGTAGCAGATACAAGAGTCACACGGACCGCAGTAGCCGTTGCCTGAACATTCCACCTAATAGATAGATGATCGATTTATAAATATATTTCTATCAATGCTGTTAAATTTATCAAGAAGATTTTAAGCATGCATTTCATTGAATTGTTAAAATTAGGGTATAATAAATTCATCCACGTCTTTTACTAAATCGAATAAATAATATGAATAATAATCATAACTAGTTTATTATTAAAGCTATCAAGTACAGTTTTTAATTCTGGATTTTTACTGTAAATTAAACAAAAGAGACCGTATCGTATTCGTAGATATTTATCAAAGAAATACTGAAGAATCACGAAGAACCATATGATATAGGGATTTATTTTCTCGTGAGTTTTATTTGTTAAAAGTTTACTTAGTTTTACATGGTTATTTATCAAATGAGAAATTCTTCCAAATAGCAGAAACCATCAAGTTTTTTAATCGATCGTTGATTTTCTTTCTTTTGTTAATATACCAGACTGAAACCACTTACGTCATTTTTGTAAGGGTTCGTGCATTGGAGATCACCTCGGCGGTCGTCGCACTTCGGCTGGTCCTTGGTTTCGCAGAAGTCCCCAGACCTGGTAACAAAATACGGTTGTCGCATCACAACACAACGAGACAGAGACAGCTGTGTCTCACATAGCCATCAAGGATGTACATAACGGAACCGTAGATCTTATCGTATTGCAAAAAGCGACGACCCATATTTCGAAATTTATGTCGAGAATGCGTATATTGGGTGCATTGAACTCACAGACATTACGATCGAACCGATGATTAAAAGATAAGTCGCATTAACGCGGATTTCCTTTGAGTACTATATTTGTCTACATGTCCTTCAATAATTATTTAGGTAGATACTTTGCATGCATTTCGAGATAGTTTAATTTCTAGTCACGTCCTGTGAAAACAAAGTGCTGCCATTAATTATAATATGTACCTAATTAGAAATGAATCTACTGACGAATTAAAAAGCTAATCTACTAAGTAGCAGTAAGTATTAAAAGATTTTTGAAGAATATTTATATGATAAAATGTCAATAGAATGATACGATTTTAGATAGAGGAAATTGGGTGTCTACGCATACTTAAGATGAATTCCATTAATCCATTAAAACACTTTCTATTGACATAGATAAATATCTTAGAAATTAAGTATGCATTTTAATAAGAGCGTGCCACTTGTGTTACTTATTGCGAATGTGTGCTCGAGATAACAATTCTTCTTCCATAGGGTATTTTCATACATTAATTCAATATCATGATCGCTGAGCGGTTCTGAATGAATCACATCAAGTGTCTCCATTTAATAAACTTAATTTAGATTTGTATTGACTTAGTATAGATAGTAGTTATTAAAAGAATTACTTCTAAGCCAAAATTACAATTTCTTGTGAAATAGAGATGAACTGTTCATGTATATCATTATCTTCATCCTCTACAGCCTATATACGTCTCACTGGTTTATGGTTGAAACACATGAGTTTGGGCTAAACATCACCACGCTGGCACAACGAAAGTGGTTGCCGTGACAACCGGTAACAGCGCTTGAAATGCCTTGAGAAGCATGGAGGAGCTGGAGATTCCAATGCAGGGACTAACCATGGCTAAAGTTGCTGTTTTCGTTATTGAAAACAGAGCGTTCGAATCGCTACGTCAACGAGCTTTTCATTGTATGTGTATCATTAATGACCAAATCTGAAAGTACCTATTAAAAATATCGAAAGTACTCAAACGAAACTCCGATGCAATTTAGATATAAACCATATATTTTATTTTATTTTACATTATACATGAATTAAAAAATATATGCAATTTTCTTACCATCCTCTTTGGCATTTGCACACGCCACAAGAAAAGTCTCCTTTCCCATTGCAGATTGCTGAGTTTCTCTCGACCTTGTCACTGCAAGCGCACGCACATGGCACATGGTATTTGACGACCGCTTCCTCAGTAACATTGTCAACGCGGACCATCATGTTGACGAACTCATATTTCCCACTGTCTGGTAAACAAAAGTTTGTCTCTGGCTTGACGCTGACGTACGAAACACATTTACCGTTCACACAGGCCGTTTTTTTCTCCACAATCTGAATTTTGTCTGTCTGCGTCGAGTTTATTACGCTGACTTGGACCTGTTGAGAAAAGCTTCTTTACAATTACAGGAACAATTATAAAGCCATCTCCTCAATAATTATGACCACAATTATTATGCGTAATAATAATTATTTTCTAAATCGTACCGTAATAGTTAATGTTTGTGTGACAGAAATAGAAATACTTAAAGTAATGTTGAATAATAAAACAAGTAGTAATTTATATGACATATCTTAAACAGATCTCGTGTTGCATTTAAAGTCTGAAGCAACTTATGAATGTTTAAATATTTTTATGTCTTTTAATAAGGTCATTACATTGCCCGTGCGGTGTGATGTATCATATCTGATTAGGAGGATGATTTCCTGAGCTTCCAGGAATCGATACTGTAAATTAAACTTAAACTTCACTTTAACGCAAATAAGGACTGCTATAATGGGTAGCATGTGCAGAGATGGAGTACTACTCAAAAGTAAATAACAAAAAATTTGATCAAATAAATGCGCCTGTGAAAGCGTGAGTAAAGACCAGTGCTTACGTTAGGATTTGTAGGACTGCTCCAGTTATAGTTGAAAGGTATCCTGGCGCTGGGCTGGTCCACCGTAACGGTGACGGCGTATTGGCCGGGCGTGATGTGCACGCCCGGCGTGCTCTCCTCAATGATCGTTGGCAGTTCTTCCAAGTTGTTCTCCCCTGGACACCAGTTGTCGTACTGTTGCTCAGAACAGTGGGGACTCTGGAACCAAAGAGATATAGTAAAACTAAATGTTGCTGTGTAGGAGTTTTTCTATTTAGAATTGTAAGAATGGGGTTGACTCCAATTAAAATTAGGCTTTTCTTTCTTTCTTGCCTTTTAATTTTTCAAAACATTAACATTGTCAGTTTTCTTGCATAGTATATACAAGGTTAATACTTTTATCATGCCAGCTATGTATGTATGAATGTATAAATTACAAAATACATCAATGATGTCTATGCGCTCATACATTTGATAGACACTTCCTTACCTGTGACGTCACATGCAGAGAGCATTTTCTATGGAGCGTTTTGGGCTACTTGTAACAGCCTTGTGGTCATTAATAAAGCGAAATAGTTGGTGTATTTTTTTTGTTTTTTTACTTAGGTGACCAGTTTGTAGAGTAGACGGAGGCAATATAGCTACAATTACTTAATTTCTATAAAGGATATTCTCTACTAGTCAAAAGAGTATAGAAAAATTAAATAGGTAGTGTGAATTAAACAGGTGCTGGTAGGTGGTGGTAGTGTTATTTTTAAATTAAAAGTAAAAATATCACAACTTCAAATTTGAAAAACAAATGTTCTATAGTCCATTTTGCAACATTCGAAAAAGGTTATCGTTAACTCAATTTTGTCTCAGAACTACGCACTTGTTGGTCTTTAAACTTACCAAATCTTACTTGTAAACGTTTTCATAGTGATATTATAAACAAGATACCACCAGCTATTTGTATTTATTTCTAAAACCTGACTGCGTTACTAAAAGAAGATTGAAATGCGGCCAGCGCAGCAGGTATGCTGCAAGTCTTCAAGTCGTTTAACTTCCAAGATTTACTATTACACAAATTACAGCATAAATTCTGAGATTGATGCCGATAAACAACTAGGTACAAGCAGCACTAAATAGTCCAACTAGATGTGGCAAGGGCGTCAAATAGGTTGTAAATAGAGCGCATCGAATACTACGATGGCCATTGCTTTTTGTATTGTTAAAGGTATTCATGGTTAATGCTTAAATTCTTAAAATATTGGACACTCATTGATTTGTTGAAAGTAGGAACGTTAAAATATTCGTTCGATTTCTCTTCATTTTTGTTTATAAATTTCATCTCGTATTCTTAGAAAATAACGAATATACACTGTTTTTGAGACAATACACTTGTCATGCACGCAAATTGCTTCAATAACCGAAAATGTGGCAAAAAGAATCTGATTCAAAATGGCCGATATATCCATTTATAATGAATGCTCAACTGTTTTTGCTCTATGGAAAGTGCCCCAGCAGTAGTCTATCATGATCAGATTGAAGATAATGTTGGTTGACACCAAAGACTTCTGCATTCAGTAGAGTCTAGATTCTAGAGATTTTTTTTAAATTTGAGTTTTCCATTGCCGTTTACAACAATCAAGATTGTAATTATTGTAATCTATGTTCGTAGTATTTACAACCTAATAATTTTTACTACGCACAAAATTATTCATGTTTATACCGCAATCAAGAGTAATAAGAACCAATACTAACACCTAGTAATTGGGTTAATAACTTAACTATTGTGGATATATTATTCGTTTACATAGACTTGTCTTTTTCATTGCGGTAATGTTAATTCCTTGTTAAGTGTCTCAAGCGGCGCCACGGGGTGCTGTGGATACGTACCCGGCGGGTGTGGATTAATGATCACTGTACGTGTTGCTTACTTAATGCGGACAAATGCAAGTTACCATAACTGTACACAGATAAATGCAAGTATACATTACCAATTTGACACAGTTCTATTAACCAGCAATAAAGATCAAATTCCATGGCGAAATGAGCAGTCAGCGGCAAAGATCATAAACCAAATCTACTCTATTGTTGCAATCGCTTAATTCCAATGCTACCGAGGAGTCTTTAAGAATGTAGTGCTGACCATACATGGTGTATAATTTATAAACGTGACTGGACGCTCATTAAAGCTTATAGAAGATTCCGCTTGTGAATGAAGGTCGAACTAACAAAGAAATCTTATAGAACACCATGTTAGTATTTAAACATGGCGGGGAAGGTGGTGATAGTTTACATATAACGTGTGTGTTTGGAAAGAGCTGTAAAAGACTTTAAGACTTTTTTTTATTTTTTTTTTGCTCTTTTTTTTATAAAAAGGATAGTAAATGACACCGATTTTTGGTAAGTAGTAGGAGGAGTCCATATATGAAGATATCTAGTTCAGCATGCGACATACTGCCTTAGACACCTCTATGCCTAAAAAGTTCCTATTCACGCCTCTCTTGAAGGGACCCATGATGTATAAAGGAAGGAAGACGTATGCCAGTATTATACGTAATTCGATGCTCTGGCTGTGCGAGAAAGAAAGAAGTTACCAAATCTGTTTATAGATCTTTATAGTCTTTAATTGTGTGATAGTGTTAAATATATAAACATTATTACCACAAAAAACTCAACGAGTTCAAATGATGCTTTTAAAACCTGTTTGATACAAATTGCTATGGGTAGTTACGTTTTTGTCTGCGATGTTTTTTCCTGAGGCGTTTTGTTGTCGGGGTACGATTTTTTCATGGTTTTGTAGTTTTTTTTATGTAAAATAATACGACTAAATTTTTATTTAAAATAATATTTTTATTTTATTTTAGACACGCATACATTACACGGTCGCACATTTTTTTACACTGACAGCTGTAGGTAAGAAGTGAACAACAGAGTGAGATTGTGTCCAATCTCACTTTATGAATTTTACCTATAAGATTTTTTTTTAACTCTATGGAAATTAAATTAGTCTCCCTTTTAGTAACGCGAATGAGTTGTTTAACTACCATTAAGTAATATGAAATTTATATTATAATTATTACCAACCTGCTTCACTGTGTTCAATTTACATTTAATTTCGATGACATTTCAAGATCATTGATGCAATTGCATATCTACTTGTATAGCAACATTACATAAGCATTTATATAAAACATTTACTTAATTTATAGTACCTTAAATTGACTGCAACGTGTGATTTAATTAGTGTGATAACAAATAATAAAATCAAATATTTTACTTACTTTTTGAAAGTTTTAAACCTATAGTTGTAAAAGTTTACTACGAAATAATAATAAAAATTGAGATTCATAAGTTACAAATGCGTCATAAATCTCCATAGTAAGTTTTCTGGATTTTTAGTATCTTCGATCTGCATTCTTTTATCTGTGGTGGGTCCAGATATAGTTGAAAGGGCAATAAACCTTTCAACCCGAGTTTGCGTATATGAAACCTGATGTGGGAGTAGCGATAATAGCGGAGATGTTGATGATTATTCCTATCTGACTAATCGACACAGAATTAACTATCCCGCTTATACTTCAAGATAGTGAAAAGGACAGGAACAGA
Organism: Acentria ephemerella; assembly: GCA_943193645.1. Lineage (NCBI taxonomy): Eukaryota > Metazoa > Arthropoda > Insecta > Lepidoptera > Crambidae > Acentria > Acentria ephemerella. The sequence continues at coordinate 3,700,416 of OW971875.1, read as the reverse complement.
CAAGAGGAAATATAGAGTGGAGTAACCTGTAATAATAAGGCTCTAGCGTGGGTGGCACGTCGTACAACCCACAGAAATGTTGCTCCCTGTTGCGACATCTAGTACTCAGCGTTATACCCGTGTAACCAGTTGGAATACAAATAAAATGCTTCAAAATATAAATAACGCGCTTAAATATGCATCTTCGTTTTGTTGTTGTTGATTGTTTAAGGAATCGTGAAATTTAAGTGTGAAAATACAAAACGTCGTCAGAGCGGCAATGATGTATCATTTTGTTGCATTGAAACTCTATATTTCTTTGTTTTCTGGGTTTAATTCACTCTATATGATACTTTTGCCTTCGGTTCAACGTACATTCGTCTGGTTTATTAAACCTTTCCTGATACAAGTACAACGTGAAAATAGATTACAATAAGGACATTCTGTATTCATAAAAAAGGAAAATTGTAAGGAATACAATTTGCAAACAATGCTTTATGAAATCTAATTCAATTTGCTGAATCCGAAGCGAGCGCTGAACTATGGTCCACTGATCATTTTGGTGCGCCTACGCAACGTTTTAGAACTCCTCACGAATTGCATACATTATACTTAATTCTGATTGCTTGTATGAATGAATCAGAATGTAATCATTTTCCATCGACTTAGTTTCTTACATTACCAAATAAACCTTGAGTTTGTTTAAATTTTGAATGAGTTTTTTTTCTTCAAATTTATTTTTTCAATCAATCACCTGCATTTTTTATTTTCCAATAGGAAAACTTATATACTAACATTTTAAAATATAAGGTAAGTTATTAAAAGTTCTGCATAACTTCGTATACCTAGTCTTTGTAACTAAATACGATTTATTTTAAACTGGAATAATGAGATCACCCGCATCATTCGTTCGCGGTAATACCACACCCTTTGACTCAGTGCGCTAAAACTCCACTGTCTTCTATTCACAAGTGATTCTAACTTTACAAAAATAAATTAACAGTATATTTTCCTTCAGAGTCACTACTGAGAAACTAACTTACGCGTCGTGTCACGATACCTACAAATTTCCGGACAACTTCATGGCAGTATAGGTATTTAAGACGGTGAGTGACAAAAGACGGTTATAAACGCCAAATGTGATACTTTTATTAATACAATATTGAGGATACTTTCGCTTACTCATTTTAACTAAGGAAAAATCTGTTTTTTCACAAACAAGAACATTTATAGAAGACGGTAGAGATGAAGAAAAATCGATTTAACTGTGTGTTGGCGACAATCCAGACAGCCCAGTGCAATGCACTTTGGACTAAAAAGTTTTACTATCGTATTAAATGCAGACAATTCCTGATAAACAGTCTGTCTAAGAATATACATTGATGCCATTGTAGACTACGGTTATTTATCGTAGCTTTAAATTAGTTTTACACACACCATATTTTTAGGATATATCAGAAACATTACAAAACATATATTACAATTAAATAAATTTAAGATTTTATTATATAACTATTAAATATAAGAGGATTTGTTACTCGAGTAGGAAACACTTATATCAATATTATTTAATAATATACTCGTAATACGACAATTTGATTTACGAAGAGAGGGACGTATAAACTTTAAAGTGGGAATATAACTAACTTGTTGCAGAGATGTTTTACGTAAGTTACCAACTAACTAACTTTCCACCACCGATACCGGTAGAAAAAGAAACATGATCCCGCGTGGGTTGATATGTCCCAACGAACTGTGGGATAGATTTCTTCACGAGATCTGAGCCTGCATTTACCACTTAGTTTAAGATGTTTATTACTATTAATTATATAGAGGTTAATTCGATTAAACTACCAGGTAGGTTTTAGAAGCTCGTTAGATTTGTAGTACATATGTATATCCTTCATAGGAATATTTTCTATATCGTTAATAATATAATATAATATTGGTAATATATCAAAAGTTTCAACACGAATACACTCCTGCTAAAGTATTGTCATACTTAGATTGGGTTGTGTTCAACGTAAAGTTACTTAAATTAATATTTTTCTACCGTCACCGTAATAACATAAATTGTAAAGTAATTAAAATTTGTACACGCTTATAACGAGTCACATCGATGTGAACTAATTGCATGTGTATTTCGAAGGTTCCACTGAATGTTGTCATACCAGCTCGCTGTAAATGACGCGCCCTTTGTGCTTGCGATTTCTTTAAAGGTAAATCTTACGCAAACGGTGTAAATCACATGTTTTATGAGCTTACATGCTTATCTTGGCGTGAAATAATGTTAATAGGCGAGTGGAGTGCTTTAATTGCATTGATTGATATAACCACCAACATGAATTAAAAATCGAACCTTTTAAAGCTAAAATTAATTTTGGACATTAATTGATTTTCTTATCATTATTAATTAATGTTACATATTCAGATCAGTTTGTTGGTAAAATAGATTGTGAAGTATTTTACAGCTGAGTGTTCATTTGGAGTACAAATGATGGTGTAGAGATGCGTGCGTCATTTACCATTGAAATGCGGTTAATGTATCTTGTTGAAGCCATTTTTTGAATATCAATGAGAAGTTTTTAATATTAATTAAATCTTTGCGTTGTAATACATACACGTTGATCATTAATGATAGTTAAAAAGGTAAACGTGACTACTAAATTTGCCAACTTTAGTAAGGTTATCTTTTTCGTTAGTAATCATTAGTGAGTGAAACAAAATGTATGTATGAAAATTTATTATCATAAGACAGATTTTTCAATCATCTTCATTTGCATTATTACATTTTATTTACATTACGTAACATTATTATTTTAAAGACAAAATGGTTCGCGATGTTTGGCATAACGAATTCAATATGCTTTATTGTTTAAATTGGTGTTATTTTAAGGTGAGTCTTCAGACACATCTTTTGTTGGCACACAATAAACACTATCCCTTTAAGTGGTCGCTTTCATTGGAACTGGACAAGTGGATTGAGAAATGCAATCGAGTCACGGTCCAGTCCCACCGCTCAGGGTTGTACAACTCTGATTTCTAAGCTCACTGCTTAGAAAAAAGCTATTAGCTATCATTTAAGTGTAGCGAATCGGTACAGATTGTCAAGTAAAGGTAAATTAATGATTTTAAATAAAAAATAAGCGGATTAATAACTTACCACGATCAGATAAAAGCAACAACATCACTCAAACTTCTGATTTAACTATAAAACGAGGAATCAAAATATTACGTGCGTAAGTTTTGGAATTTTTTTAATGAAGAAGATACAATTGCATACGAATTAAGACACACAACGGATTTTGATGTGAAAATCTTAAAATAGTCAAAAACCAAAATGATTTCAACTAGTTTTTGTGTTTCACATGGATAACTAGAATAGTACCTACTACATGTATCTTGGACATGTACTACATGTAAGCTTTGTTTATAAATAATTACACGAGACAGACGGGCATAAATATTCATTCATTGTTACCAGCAATAAATAACAAAGCTGAATCGATTATTCATTTATTTATAATAATTGTACGCACATGGTAATTGAATTTTAACTAAGTGAATACTGTAACGTTATCTTTAATCCATAATATAAATTATAGGTTAACTACGTTGAAATAAATGTAATAATTCAATCATCGATTTATCACTTATAGCAAAAACCAAAGAAACTTAACATTGAAAGGAAATTTAACGCAATGTATTCAATAGTTAAACATAAAATATTATAATAACTTCGGTTGTAAAGGAGAAATACAAATTACTCACGATTCTTAATTGATCGAGAGATTTTTCTTACTAAAATATGCTGAAATAATATGTTAGTGAATTATTTTTTAACTAGTGACCCTTAACGGCTAGCTAACGTCTCCTCAACGACAGAGAATTTATTGTGTCTTATAAACACATCACAGACTAAAAAAGGTAGTGTGGTGCTGAAATCCATTTGTATCTTGAGTTCAGTTTTACCAAACAAACATTGTTGACAATATAAAGTTTATTTTTGATTTCTACGTATAGTGTCGGCAACGCGCAAAGGCTCAATACTAATTGTATAAAATAGGCGATTTATAAAATATATTTTAATGAGGTCTCAACTAAGATCAATTTTCTTTTTATTGATATTTAAAGTATGTGCTTATGAATGGTGTTCTGTATATTTTATGTTCTATAGTCTGCGACATAGCGTATTTTTTCAGACTGCTTGTATTTTTATTTATTTGTGGTAGATTGTTTGATTTTGTTGGCTTCCAGAAAGTGGATTAGGGGCGGTCGATGACAGCTGTCCATACATAAACATACTAGACCCTTTTCGTTCTTCGTTTTGTAATAACGATATCTTTATTTGAATAAACGATAGTCAACAAGGAAATCGATTGATTGATTGATTTTTTTATGCACTGTATGATACTTTATTAGAACTTCGGAAACGATTGTAATTTTAATAACTAAATACGATATAGTTTAAAACTTACAAAATGTTATATCATACTATCATGTTTTTAACTTTACAACTTAACAAAACGCAAGCGATGGTTAGTACAACTCGGTTATCTCTTATTCATTATAAGATATGAACAACTATTTTAGTAGTTAATCTTATAATATTAATACGTAGACATGACTCGTAAATTTGTACTCGTAATTAATGTCTCTAGTATAATCTGAAGAGTTGAGTCATTTGAGTCATTTGACTCAACTCAGTCGTGTATAAGGTTAAGGTTCGGTTATAACTCCGGTTTCGAGAGCCGACGATCAATCAACGTGCAAGCAGGTTATGATTACCCTTAATATGTTAACGCGTAAACTGCGTGGTGAAAAGTTAGTCTGTTGCTGAAATCTGAATGACACAATGAGCATGGGTCACGACACGCATTTAAGCCTAGGGTCAATAAGTAATGGTAGTCTGAAATTACTTGTTAAGTAGACGCAAGATTTTTACGGTTAACTGTCGATTTCAGTAAATAAAGTTTAAGGTCCTGTCCTATACAGTTTCGAAAATCTGATTATTTATATCGAAATGTCACACATCATTACCCTCAATTACATATTACGAAATAATTTTCATTTATAATCCTTCCCGTATTATTTACTATACTTTACATTATAAACGTATTTTTTGCATTTTATTGATAGAGGCTTAAAAATATAATTAACAGTATTGCTAATGTTTTATACAATGTTTTATTGAAATCAAGATCTTAAATATTTGCCATTGCAATATTATTAAGGATTCTACAATTTTTAATGCTCAATTTTACTCATTGGCTTTAGATTTAATAATATTTAATGTCCAGCGATCAGTGGACACTAAAATTATTGTCTCTGCACTCCTTAAATTGTACGCTTGTTATCTAGTTCAGCTCATAGTAAGTCGTAAATATTAAACATTATGAACTCGCTCAATAATGCAATTACACCAGACTGTATCTCTGTGGCAACCACGTCAAATACCGCCAGCGATTCCAAGAGTGTTGAAATAATAATGTACACTTAAAATCCACAAAATTAAAAGTGCAGTGCAAAAAATAATCGAGTGTCGTTCCGTGAGTAATTTTACGCGCGTAATTTTAACATGATTGATTACATTGGTTTCATCAACAGGCTTCTTTCTTTTACGATCCTGATTTCTATCACAGAGGCGTAAAATTGTGTAACGTTAATGTTGAAAACATGTCCAGATATAGGTCAGCGGGTTGTGTTTATAATTTCTGAGAACTGTGACTGCACGCGGATGTTTGTTAGTTTTCTGCACTTTACTGCGAGTTGCGATCTGCTATACAACATTGTACGATATCCGACAATGCTTTTAGAATAGGTTTTTTTTCTGTATACTGAGAAAAGGGAAAGTGAAGTCATTTTGTTTTCTTTTTGTTCTAAACGCCATTGTGAATATTTAGATTCATTCACATATTACTTAGGTAGATATCATTCAAAAGAGGACAACGAAATATTACTATTTAAAAAATATTATAATAATTAAACTTTGTAAATGATAAGTTAGCTTTGTTTTTAAAGTGTACTAAGATGAAATGTAGAAATAAAATTGCATGGTTGCCATTTCAACTCCTGCAACGTTATTTTATAATGATAATGAACTTTCGTTGTAGGTTACGAAACTGTTATTGACACAAATAATGGAGTTCTTTTGGCAATATGCCAACGCATTGATCTTAAATGACAACTGTTAATATAGCGATGACTATACTTTGCCTAGCACTATATGCCTATTGCCTATGCCTATTCACTAAATTTTTTCTAGCCTATGCATGTCCCATTTACTTAGTACATGGCCTGCATAGGCTACAACACATGAAGAGTTTGGGCCATAACAACACCACCCTGGCGCAATGCGGCTACGTTAACCCATCCGGAGCCAACCTTGACGAAAGTTGCTTCGTTTTCATTATCGATCCAGAGCTTTCGAACCACAACGCCAACGAGCTACACTGAACTGTTTAGTAGGTTTGTATAGCTAAGGTTCGTGTACTTAAGCTAAGAACGGATATTGGAAAATGGGGTTGCGCAGGAAATTCGAAAATCGATCGACTCCGACCACTTCAAATGATTATGTAGAATCATCAGAATAATGAGTAAAAACGTATTTTATAATACATATAGCCAAGTGAGTTTAATATGTAATGGTATAAATATGAGTTAATACTAGTGTGAAAATGTCTTCATATCCCTTGGAAAAATATGCATTAGACAGATGTTTACCGAGGAAATTCATTTAAGGCTACTAATACTACTATATCAGAAATATATTCAATGTTTTCCAATACTAATAATTTGTCGTCGAAGTTTGTCTACACATATATATGTATATATGTATAGAATGCAATTGCATCAACCATGATTTAAACCTGATTTCTTTGAATAAGGCATCTTTAACTAACACTTGAATGGATAATCGTCAAATGACAAATTATATTTCTAATAATATCATAGAGTAGGTTTGTTATGACCAAGTATGCCAAACAATCAGATGGCCCTCTTGATTGTAAGTGTTAACAATAATATAATATTCATATTGTCTATTACTGTTAACACTAACCACAAAGCAATAACAGTGACTTGCATTCTGCAATTTGCTGTTACCCGGATCCCTGATGGTAAATAATACCCACTGTCCAAATACATTGAAATATTATGGAAATTACATAATTAGTGCTGTGGTGGCATTCTAGATACAAGAGATTTCAATGTCTGAAAGGACATTAATTATACGATACCTTGACTGTCAATACATGAGACTTAGTTTTCTTTTTTAAATAAGAAAATAATTTGGTCACAGTAATACATAAATCGTTTATTAAAGAGATTAACACAATTCTGAACAAACATATTTTTATTACTTATGTAAGGTATTACTTATTTACCTTATTATAATAAATAACTCAACTAGCTATAGACGTGCAAAATATAAGTTGCGCTTGCAATAATTCAAGTTCATTATATTTTAGAATAACGAACAAGAATTTATAGTGAAAATATTCCTGTTATAGTATCTGCCTACGTGAATTAAAAGCTAGTGACTCTACTTAACCGACAATATCAACGTTTATTTATCCGGTAGTTATAACTGAACTTTTAGTCACACAAGGTTAAGGAAATAGTAACGATTAAAATAATATTTCAATATTTGTATTAATCCCATTTCAAACAAATTAGCCACGTAACGTTAGTCATTTAACTTGTTTAACTAGTAAGTAACGCGTGTTATAGCACACCAACACAAAAGAACTCATAAATACATCGTTGATACATCGAAACTAACTATACGTTGGAAAACCAAGAATGCGTCGTGACGCATTCTCTGATATTCCTTGACTTTGGGAGATTACCTTCAGACGGACTTACCCCCATTCCCCCCAGATCAATTTCCGTAAGCACCTTCGTAGACGGAGAGCACTCCAACTTATTTAGTTTCAGCGGAAAACAGGTAAATTATGATAGAAAAATAAAGAACAAGTTTAAAACTGCGTATCCAACGTTGAAGAAATAAAGAAAGGATCATCTTTGCATTTTATTTTGCAAACTGATTGTACTGAGGAATTATTACTGTGGCAATAATTTATAAAGTTAAATAAAATGTATGACTACTCAATTAATATTTGTTTGAATTTCGTCCTTTATGTTATATTCGATTAAAACTTTTTTTTACGATTGCGAAGGTTCTTAGCCAAAAAAATATATGGATAATTATAATTTTTTAGCATTGCAGCGCACGCCGACCGCTAGAACGGTTATAAGAAATTTATTTGCGTTTAAAGTACATCTTCTCATGGCCGGACTGATATGTGCTGCTAAATAATTAGCCTAATTAGAAGGGAGAATTAGCTGTTGAATTGCTCTATTCATGGTAACATTCACAACTGAATGGAACTCACGGGACGACGACTTCGCTTGTTTTTGTCATTAGGTTCGTAGATAAAAGAGTCATGTCAATAGCTTATTTAGACTTTGGCCAATGACTCTACGCAAGTAATAAACGAATAGTTTTATAGTTATTTTTTTCGGCCCTTGGTTATCATTAGCATGTTAAATAAGAATATATAAGCTGCGCAAACTCCATAAACTCGAAATCAATATCCTTAAATTTACACGTAATAAAAAACTCACTCAAAAGCTTAAATCTTTTGGTATCTACAAGTTAAGATAAGCGTTATATGACAACTTTAAAGGAAGAAAAGTAAATTGTGACATCATTGAACTCATTGTCGGCTTTAAAAACTTATCGAATTCTAACTTGAGGGCAGAGCGGCGGCGCTTCATTGACTCAATTGTTCCTTCCGTTGATCTAAACGTCTACTGGTTTTCTTTGTTTATACTAATAGTTTTTTTCTGATGTCTCTTAGTCTATGGATAACCTAAAAGTAAATTTATACGAAACTCGAATTCAAACTTCGTAGTCAAAACAGAAAATGATTTTGATTTTACTCAAGCAATAGCTAAATGTGAATTTTTGATTTGGTTACCTAACTAAGGATCCTAAGCCTAACAAAATATGATATGATATCATATGATTTTGATATGTTTCTTGAGTCAAGAAGTCGATAATCCTATTATTTTTAGTAGTTGTTCTTAATGAGCTGGTTGTTACTGTTAATTAATCGATTAAGAATCTAAACGGATGCATGAGAGAGACGTTGGATACTTCTCTGTAGTTAATTAAGTTGTAGTCTCCGAATCGTATTACCTATACCATTTTCTGCAAACAGTCAAATAAAATCGCATTGGATAAATAGGTGCTTCTTCTTTGACATGACAAAACATAACGATTAAAGTCAGTAAGTGCACTATTTATATATGTATTGTGTGTGTAAATGAATTTAATGTGACTTTCTTGCTGAAATATTTTTATAATGATGTAGGTAGGAATAAATTTCAATTATAGTTTTTCATAAACTTACAGTTTTTTCCCGAGGCTTGTTGCACCAGTAACCTCCGCATCGGATGCAGTCATTGCAATTCATTATAGTCTCGATGCTGACACTGAGACAGTTTATCGCGAAAACTTGCTGCAACAAACTTGCCACCACCACTGTAAAAATCACAAATCCCGCCATTGTCCTCATTATACTTTATATGTCAAAAAATAGTAATAAAAGCTTTCTTAGTTATATATAACGGTTGTCTAGTTATATATAACGGTTAACGTTTTATTCAAATTCAAGAACTTTTTAATCTTTATCCCGACTTGTTTCGAATGGGTAGTCGCGTGTCGCGTTCGAAATATGAAATGCGCGCGCCCCGCAATACAGCTGACAGAAGACTGTATGTATAGACAAACCCAACGGTCATACAGTTCGTGCGGAGATGAATCATCGTGCTGCGTGGAGGAAATTCGTGGAAATTTGATTTCATGTAATTAACAATTTATTGTAATATAGAGAATCCCTCTTCTAGTTACGTAAATGAGCAAAATATTGACGTAATATTTATATTTGATATTATTTGTATACAAGAATTATAATTTGACAGTTAACTTGTACCACCTTGTCTTTTGTTAATTTACCTATTACGTTACGTTACCATTATAGGCAATAATTTTATAATTGTCATATGTAATGTAAAAACTGTAATTTGGTAAAAACATATTACGCATCTGTCAATATTGGTTAGTTTCGACAAATATGGATAACTTATTATGAATTTGAAACAAGATTTTGGAACAAGAGTCATTTACCAACTTAATTAATAGGTTGAAATATGTTATATTTATGTAAATAGTTTCTCCTCTTCTGTCTTTCCCACGTGAGAAGGCCGGCGCTCAGCACAGAGTAGGATCTACACCTAAAGGCTCAACTCATTTATTATAATAGATTTAATTATTTATTAATGATTTAATTATATTTTAAGTTATTACTACTTAATACTAGTTACAAAAATTATGACATATAATATGTTTGTTTCAATGTTTATTGACTTTCACGCTAGGTCGATCAGTGGTTACAATCTTTTATATCAACAGCTAACTATATAGTAAAATTACATTAAATTTAAAAAAATGAATAAGTGCGAGTCCAACTAGACCTCCGATTCCATACAAAATTGTAGGTATATTTTGTATTTTAGGTAAGTCATGTCGGGCTTATGTAAGATAAATAATTAAAAACTTAATAATAAGAACTAAAATTAAATTCAAAATATACCTACAATTTTGTATGGAATCGGAGGTCTAGTTGGACTCGCACTTATTCATTTTTTTTAATTTAATGTAATTTTACTATATAGTTAGCTGTTGATATAAAAGATTGTAACCACTGATCACAACTTTATGCACATTTAAATTTTCAATTAAATAAAAATAAATAGGAGTCGAAAAATATCCTTTTTTTCCAAAAGTTTATATTGTATTATTAGGTTTTTTCCCTTAACCAATAAGATATTATTACCCTTATTACAGAACTTAGTGATACATTATCATTTATAAAGGTACGGTAGCGCGTACAGCAGTGGTACAAAAGAGAGTCAAAGCTTCTACAGCAGTGGTGTTGAGGAATTGGTCCTCTGATTCAAGACCATGAGAGGCGTATATTGTAAAGACACGCTCATTCAATTGGTTTGTTGAGGTTGCTTGCGCTAATGAGCATGTATGGCATTCGGCCAACAGTTGCGTTCCATGAGGCTATGATGAGCCCATGCGGATTCAGCGATGATGGGCACGTTGGGCCCAGATACAGGATTGAGTCCCTGTTTGTAGGATGCGCGATTGACGACTCGGCGTCGGTTTCACAATAGCTCAATATGTGTGAGACGTATTGCTTCGACGGGGCAGACTTATGGCAGCTCTTACCCCTTGACACTACTTCACTGTGTAGAATTGGACCCCCCTCCTTTATTGAAGTGTGGTTCCCTTATATACCATTATAAATTTAGCATTTTGTTTGCGTGATTCAGGATCATTATACTAAAGTATAGAATAAATGAGAAAATATTGCGCATTTCTATATAAACATAATAAATATAACATTAAATGTTCTAAAGGGTTCCAAAAAGCAAATGTAATTTGTAAAAATGTGGGTTTGTAACTTTGTGTGAATGAATAAGATATATTTATGAAAAGGGACTTTGTGTAAAGTGATAAGGATAGCAACAACCTGCTGCTTGTGGATTGCCTCATCGTGCGCCATCTATCAACATGCAGTGTAATTAAAAGCGACAGCCGCCAGCCTCTATTGCTGAGTTGTAAGCGTGCTTTTCTATATGAACAAAATTGTTTTTATACACTTTGAAATAAACAACAGGGCTGACAATGCAAAAATTATATAGATGGCGCTTAGTGCATTTGTTTATAAATGGCGCTCGTTTTAAAACTAAAAGAGCAATTTTTGTGATATATCGTAGTTACTTTCAATATAGATAAAATATATTATCTTAAGAACTTCAGTCCAAAGCAAATTTAAAAATCGGGTCATCGTAGAGAAGAAAAGTGAATAAGTTGATAAAATTGAAATCACAAAAAAATCGATATTTTTTTGTATATACTACTTTAAGTCATATTTTTACAATTTTCGTGATACCTCAGTAATTCACAGTATTGTTTTGACTCATTTATTTTACAGGATAGTCAAATCAATAGACCAAAATTTTTGTATCACTTGGCCTTTTTCAGGTCAGAAAATAAACTCTTGCGTTTTGTTATTTCTTTTGGAGCGAACGTATTAAGCGCCACTTTGACAGTTACCGACCCCATTAATGAAGTTAAATGCATTTTCATTTCTGATACCGTCTTACAATTTACTTTATCTATTCCAGAAATGATTAATTATCTCAATTTAGGCAGGTATCTAATCAAATTTATAGAAGTTTATAGTGTGTAACGTGTACTCTACTATAAAAATATATTTAACACTGGTGATTGTCCAATCACAGTTTTGTTTGAATAATATATATATTTACCAAACTTCATATATCTAAAAATGGTTTATTTAGTGTGAATAATCTGGAAAGTTTTTACCAAAATTTTACGTATAATTATTTCCCCATTAATTGATGATCATGACGATATAAAATTTTAATATTCGTTGATATCAAGAATCGAATACAAAACTACAAAATAAGCAGATTGAGTTTATTTAGTAGTATTTAGTAGGTCGGTTATGTCTTTGAAATAAAATGCATTTTATAGAGAACCGGAATCTCATTAAAAACAAATTACCTGGTAAATATCCTGTTTACAATTCGGACGTCTGTGCTCATTTAAAAAAATACTGTGAAAGGGCCATGAAGTCATACATTTTACTTGCTTTATTAGTAAATTGCCACTTTGAAAATTCAAGATAAAAATAATAATTGACCTCGAAGGAACTAGTTACAAGAGGTCTTTTCTTGTGAAAATAATAATCGATAAAAACACAACATTCGGCGTAAATTTTAATTATAATATTATACCTGGTTTAACGAGTTTCATAATTCCCACGGGGTTGCCAAAGTCAGCATTTCACATGTAGAATTGTTTGGTTCTAGTTTAGATTGTATTAAGATTATTATTACAGTTCTACAGTAAAGCCTAATCAAGTTTGGGTAAGATGAAATATTCAGTCAAAGTTAAAGAAACTCACAAAACAAGACCTAGGTTTACACGAAACTATTTAATTTAAATTTCTGGACACAGTGATAGACATGTATTCATTAGAAAAGGTTTTTTAGCCCTTCATCCGAAAAAACAACAGAAAGAAATAATAAAACAAATAAAATCTGCTTCCCAGAAATCGTTAAAGATTTATATCACTATTTATTTGTAGCTTTTGAGGTAGCTTACAAAAATAGTTTTTTTAGATAGCTTGTACGCCAATATTTTTGAAAAATAAGAAAAATAAATGTCTTATAAAAATTGGCAATTTTGGTGATACATTGTGAATGTAAAGTAAAATTAGTGTTCAGTTTTTTTGTTGAGAGACGGATTGAAGTTAAAACAACGATTTATTGGGAATGGGCATTTTTTATTTTCTATATACGCATATGTATAAACATAACAAAAAATTAGAAAATTAATTTAATTATTAGAATTTTCTAAGTTATGATACTATGTTAATATCTTTTAATTTCCAACAGTTTGGTGTTATCTTGTTATGAATTTTTTTATTTATTTAGAAACCAACAGGATAGTTAATTTTTAGGTATAAATTGAACATGACTTTTCATTTGATCTGTATTGATAATTATTAATATTCATAGAAATAAGTTGAAATTTTGACAGTCGTCTGGTCGAGTAGTCAGTATTTTTAAGAGAGTAGGGGCAGTTATTTGTATGGTGAGTACGTTATGAGTATATTTTATTTCATGTTACTTTCTATATTTTTCCGTTATCTAGTATCAATAATACAGACTCTTAGTGTGAGAATAATTAATTATTTATTCGATCCATGAAAATGAAACAAATTTAGTTGAATTTAGTATTAATTTATGTATTGATTTAAATTAATTTCTAACATCAATTGATGGTTTTCTAAAAGCAGGATTCTTGATAGTGGTAGAAGCAGGTCTGTATGTAGGGTTGTCGCAGGGCTGTGACATATCCTCCGCATGCTCCTGCAGGAATCTCTCATACTCTCGTCGATCTCGGGCATCTGTGAGCCACTTCCACGTCACCAGGGTCGCCACTCCGATGAGAATAAGCGAAGCTAGGGTTATGCCTCCATATACTGAAACATAAGACATTAAATGATAAAAAAAAAATTTCGCCGCTTGCGTTGAATTTTTTGCTTTTTTGTAATAAAATTTAAAACTAATCTAATTTCTTCATTCGATTCGCTCATTTTGAGAGAAAGAAAATCAAATGAAAAATAGTGGGAAACATAAATTTCCCTATTTTGATTCTTTTTTATATAAAAGGCGAATAAACTTTTTCCCCAACTTAATATGTTTTTTAATATGACAATCGATCAGATATAGATATGCAGTATTATAGATATGCTTTATTTCTTTCGTATGAACAGTGTACTGATTTTAGATTCTGGATTTTAAAGCAAATTATCTTCAACTTACAATAATAGCTTTCCACACAATTCTTCTCAGCTTGCACCCACATTTCAATGACGTAGTTATTGTCGTCATATCTATACATATATCGTGAGTAGCAACCGACGTCAACACTGATGTCCGGGCATACGTTCCATGAGGTGTTCAGAGTGGACACGGAGTAATTGGTAAGGCGGGCTTTGAAATTATCACAGTAAGGACAGCTTAATCTCCCTGAGTGAAGGCAGGAGGCGCAGGGCTCTAAGATGTTGCACTGAGGCCTGTTGCAGTCTGGACAAGGTAAGACATTGCAGAAGGCATCCTGGTTTTCTCGGGCATCCCAAGCAGCAGTGCGATTGCAAACACATTTACCACATTGACATTCACCAAGCACACTACAGACCTAAAAAAGTGACATTGGAGAGAAGTTATACTGACATAATTATACTATGAAAAATGAGTATTCGTATCCGATTAGTATATTGGTAAAGTATTCTTCAAAATATCAAAGAGAATGTCAAATCAAATTCCTAATTTCTCATTTTTCATGGTTTTAATTAATTTTATGTATTTACTTTGAACGTTGGATTCAGTCCTATATAAATAACAGCACTAAGGTGTATCACAAGGGTCGTTTTCTATCGTCGTCATTTATATATAAATGGCATAGATCATATTGTGAAACACGGTCGTTATAACTTGTATATTAACGTAATCATGGCATTGTTCTATTCGAAATGTTTTCAGGCCATCTGTGTTTTCGATGAAAAGCGACTAGTTGAGTGCGTACCAGCGGAGTGGGTGGGAGCCCCACTTAAAAAGGTTGGGGTATCGGCCCCAGAAAAGGCATTGTTCTCTAAGTTTTCTATCGTATTCTTAGAAAGAAGACCGTATTAGAAGCGCTGCTCTGAAGAATTAGCGCTACCATACAAAGATTATAAACCAATAACCACCACTTTATAGTGTTGTGTTTCCGCGGCGAATAAGAATCTGTGAAGCTCAATGAAGCAGTGATGTAGGCTGGGTCTCTTATGGTCCTTACATAACGACTATTTTTGATTGTTAAAGAGAGGACGACGCTTGAGCTGTGTCCCAAAGTGCTACGAGTATGTATGAGCTATGCGGGTGGCAACCTTGTATTCATGAAAAAGTATAAGATTTAAGTCTTTGTAGATTTGTGTATTACTCAACCACTAGACCTTTATTAGCCCAGCGGCCTTGAGATACTATAGAAAATGTACTTAGTATCTACATAGTAGATACCGAAACAGTAACTTTTCCATTAAAAATTCTGTTTTGTTAATTTACACCACTTTACAGAAACATTTTATTTAAATCGTTTTCAAATGAAATTGTAAAAACAATCTAACACCGTTTTATAGATTTAGGACATCTTTAAGATAATAATAATAATTAAGGATTGTTTCTTAATAATTACATCTTAGAGAAGATATATTATTACAAAGAAATCCTCAAATCGAAAATGTGTAGAGTAAGGATATGGCAATAAAATTAAAAAGTGAAATATCCGACTCACTCCTCGCATAAAATAATCAAACCAACACATAAATTTGCAAGTTATGAAACATTTTTCATTATTATTTACCTTCCCGTTACTTCCGATACAGGGTTTTTCCCATTTAGGGCACTCGCAAGCGTAGCCCGACCACCCACCATCGGTGCACACGCACTTTTCGCCTTCACATCGCCCATGTCCATTACATATGGTACCGTTATTTCGAGGACAATTATCTTTGTTGAACTGACAGTATTTACCTACGTACCTGAAATTTAGTATCACATACTTAATTACAATAATGGTTAAATAGATGAAAACTTCGTAGTGAACGATGAACTGTAAGAAAATCAACCATTTGAAAATATTCTTTCAAATGGTTGATTTAGTAATTTTATTGTAACTCTGTACTGTAAGTACTTATCACAATGGACTATAGCTAATGTTTATAAATTCGTATTAAAACTTCATTGTGTTATAAAATTCAAATGAAGCCCATTGCCATTCATTGACATTAGAGCTACGTAATAAATGTCAAAAGTTTGTGTGTACTAAAGTCAATTTAAGCACTTATAAATTTGGACGTTAAATTATTTGAATGTTAATTTATTTCGAGTTTTAATTGATTTAACCGCTTTTAATTCAGTGATGTTGAATACAAGCAAAAATTTTGGTTTTTCACATTTATTTCAAAAATATTAAATGCTGTAAACAATAAGCATTCCAAAGTGTATTTCTTTAGTATGATATCGAAATTATGTAGAATACTATAAGTTTACCCACATTAAGCGTTGCAAATTTTATTATCATGATAATGCGTGTGAACGCATAAATTACAAACGTATTCATTTAGTCCATGCTCCCATAGGTTTTGCTAGTCATTTTCTTGCGTATTACGTCACATGTAGGAGCATTTAAAGTGTTTTTGCGAGACTTCTATCAGTTTTTCAAACTATTTGATATATCTCAGAAAATATAAATTGCAAATATACGGTTACGGTAAGCATTTATATTTATAATTGACATACTATATATTTTTGAATTAAGAAAAATGTTAAACCCAATATTATATATACTCTTTGTGAGCTATAAAAAAGGAGGGCGAGAAATTTGCTTGTTACTTACGGTGAATCTTTCCTGCAGGTACAATGGCCGCAAATACAAGCCCCGTGGCCACTACACAGCTCATCATCACCCTGGGCAATGCAGGTCGAGTTATCGTTGACACCTGAATAACTGTTTGCCATGCAAGCACATTTGTCACCGTATCTGTTAATGAAAATTGATGGTAATCATGTCATTTGATAATCGTTGTTAGTGGAATATATATGTGTGTGTGTATGTGGTATATATGTACCATGTGTTTAGTTTCTTTTGAGGAGTTAATTAGTATTATTACCTCATTGGATCGCACACACAAATACCACACTGTAATGTTCCAGCTCCACTGCAGAATGTCGATTTTTCAATACCTTTGAGATCACATTCACAAGCTTTTACGATTGTAACATCCAAAGTTAACTTCTCTTTGATACCCTCTATAACAATATCCATGCTAGTGTTGTCAACTCCAAAATATTTTAATAACTTTAAAGTGGCATTGAATTGTTTAACTTCTCCTTTCTTGATGTTGCAGTCTATCTCATTATTGATATCACAATTTGGACTGAAGTCTATTTGGAAATTGTTACGCTGACCAGACTTGAAATTGACTTTTAATTTTACCGTCCTTGTGATTTCCTATAAATATGAAAAATTAAATTCTAAATTAAAATTTAAGACTTATATGATGGTTGTCATGCAAGGCTCTTAAGGCCCTCTGTTGTAAATTTACAATCTAAACTAATATTATTACGAGGCAATTTTTGTGGAGTTGTAGGGATAATCTCTGAATCTAAAGAACCGATTATGAAAATGTTTTTTGTGTTATCGGGGACGATAGGTATAGGCTATATAATATTAGTGAAAGACCGAAGTCTACGCGGGCGCAACCACGGTTGGAGGCTGGCTCATTAATATAAGTAATATGTAGTATAAATAAAATGGATGTACTTACTTCATAAATATCTCTTAGTAGAGTCATTATCTTGTTTCCGTCATAAGTAATGCATTTAGATCCGCTTATAGCCTCACTTAAATGACTGTAAAGATTTTGTCTATTACTTTTTACAACAAATATGACAGTCATTTCTTCATCGGAAGCCATTTTGTTTATAATGCTTACAGAGGGATAGTCCATTTCTAATTCTTTAGTGTAGACATTATCTGTCATATAGCATTGTCCATCATACGGTTGGTAAATGCCTGCAACTCTTCCGTCGCCAGCTGAATGGTAAGGCCCATCGGTAAGAAATACGATTATTTTGCGCGATTCATTTCTCCATCCAATCACACTTTTACATCTGATCACTTGCGCGAGCGCATCCAGGCCTCCTTCAGGCTCATCAAAGTTGGATCCGAAAGGAGTTTCTTTAACAGCTTTTCTGAATTGTTCAGCGTTATTTGTTAGACTCAAGCGATTCTTAAACGAATATGTTTTCTCGCTGTTCAGAACCCTGTAAAAAGTTTGAAATAGCTTTTTGGAAATAACGTAGTTTAAGTAAAATCAATTTAAGTATAAAATCGAGGTAAAACCATTTTATCCATTTTTCACGACCATGTTATTAGTATTAATTGTAAATCGGTCTAAAATACTTTATTCAGAAAATAATGTCATACAATACCAAGGCAAGAAAATATTCAAGTTAGTTTCTCTTATGATTTTATTTGAAAAACGTGATATGTTACATGTAGAGAAACAATATCTTTACAATTCAAGGTCTAAATATATAACTAAAAAGTAGTATGGCTTCTGTATTTATGTTGCTTCTCAATGATGTAATATTTGATTATTGATAGTAGTATGTGTACTTACTGTGTATACGGCAATGAGTTTTTGTCTATAAAAGTTCCCATCCCTAAATGTATGTTATTTGTCAAGCTCAACATTGTGTTATATATATTCTCACTCTGCTGCTCAATTGTTGTTTTAACACTGCTCATGGTTGAAGACGCGTCGAGTATAAAATATAAATCAACAGGATAATCTGACGCAGCTTTGAACGAAAATGAAAAGTTAGTGGATAAACCTGGACGTAATGAGATTTTGTATTTTTGTGGTTTTAGTTGAATCACATTGCCGAGATTAGAATTGAAGTCTATGTTATCTATATCATTTACATTTAAAGAATTTATTGGATTTTGTAATGGTTCTGGACACCAGTTTGTTGGTAATAAATTCACTGCCGTACAGCGCGTTCCATTGAAGCTACCCTGAAAGAAAATATGTATATGTATCTATTTGAATATACCGACTTGTGATGGATTTATTTAGACTATATTTATATATGTAGAATCTTAAAAATAATGTAAGAATAAAATATTACCGCAGCACACCAAGCACAGATGGCAGGATCTATGATGCATTCGCTACAAGTCTTATGTTTTCCACAAAGATCTAATGTCGCTGTTGACGCTCCATGGAGAGATAACAAACCTAAAATTAAACACCAAACCACACCCATGGCACTTCTGAATAATGAAACTAAAATGCGAACATTAAAACGGGAAAATGGTAAAGGAATTTAGTGAGGTTGCTGTTTAAAGAGTTATCGAGAGTTTAATGAATATCGATTAAGATTTGTGCTTTTGTCGATTATTTTAAAGTCGTTTTATTAATCACACAGAGTTTATAAAACTATATACGTATTTCGGTTAGCCTCTTCTCACTTTTAATACCGCTGAATCTGTACAGTCCAGACACTAAGATTCTGGTAGTATATCGCGGCTCAATCTAAATAGCGATATCTGGTGTAGACTAGCGATGATGAAGGATCATTTTTAATCAACCGTTAATCCTCCTTCATGTAACACTTATTGACATATACGTCCCTCTCTATCTTTTTGAAATAGATAAAGATTAAATCACAAAGAGATAGAATTTAGGAGTGGTTGTAGAAAATGAGCTTTAAACATATACGTCCCTCTCTATCTTTTTGAAATAGATAAAGATTAAATCACAAAGAGATACATATAATTTAAGAGTTCCATTTTAAAATAAATAGTATGATTGCATCCTGTTTTAAAAGATTTAGGTGTATTTTAAAGTAATTTATTATTTGTTGTTACTTAGTTTCGATTGATATTTTTATGTGTCATTATTGCTATCCTTAATTAATCAATAAGTAATTAACTTTTAGCATTAATTGTGTGTTTGATCGGAATATATTCTCGATAGTAAAACTATCGATAGTATCGTATCACTACGGGATAGATTGGATAAGGTTTGATTTAAGGGCAAGTTATATTTTGTTATATAATTAAATACGGTAGTCAACAAAATAATAATAATAACTAGAACATACAAAACTAGTATTGCGACTTTCAGAGATAGAGTTGTTTGAAAATTGTTTTTGTGTATCAGTGCTTATAGTTCTCATTTAAACACCCAATAGGTTGCTGCATACACATCGAAATCAGAGGCTTTCTGTTAGATAAAGTAGATCATGAGGTCTTCCCTTGGATCAGAAATGCAAGAACTTTCTTATTGCTGCAGTCCTTGCTGATCTTCCACAGCAATTAAAATTTCCGGCGAACTGAGAAAAAGATTTTGAAAACGTTAACGTTACGGAAACACTCAGGCGTGAGTTTAACATTGGTTCAGTTCGTTATAGTTGTTGGTATGTACTATAACTATAACAACATGCAAACATGGTTCGTATTGATTACATGAACATCTGCCCTGCGGGTTTACAGTTTAAAATTTTTTGTTTAGTATCAGTGGTACCGACCGTTTTTCATACATCTGCTGGACGGAAGGAAATGGGTAATGACGTCAGATCGCAACATGGCAAATTGCCATGCATCTTGAACTTAACATGCTGCTAATAAACTTTTTTGTTTATTTTACATAAAAATAAGTTTATATCCTGAAATGTAAAATTTATTTGTGTTTATTTTTCGACCAATAAAAGATCATCTGTATAATTCATATTAACTGCAGTTACTGTGAAATATTTTTCAATTTTTTCTTTTTAAGCTGTTCCACGTGTAATTTCTATTCTATCATTCTTTTTAAACAGTATAAGTTAATAAAAATGCTACTTTAACATTGTGTAACACGATAATACGATACATAAAAACTACCACATAAAAAACTTTTTTGAACAAGGTGTTAAAAAAATATTAATAAAAATTTTGCTACAATATGTTAGTAAATCTTCTATAGTTTAATATGTTGTATTACATCATATGCTCCTATAAACAAGCTTCCCGCCCCGTTTTCACTGGAATAAATGATATATAACAAAAGGTGTGATTCGTTTGTAAAGTTTTGTGAATGAAAATTAAATATATATATTTGTATTTTTTTATGTTATTTAACTGTTGTCTTCCTTAAACTGTCATGTTTGGTTTTCTAACTGATGTCCAAAAATAAAAACCGAATATTTCAATAGTAATTAATTTAGTTTTAGGAGTGTTTGTAAAAATATTGTTATTGAAATATAAAACCTTCAAGTTATACCCTTAACGTTTACATAATTATATCGAAAACTAAATTAAGCCCGTCTTTCCTGTTATAGTTAAGGATAATTTTAACAATATACCAAGTAAATAGTTTGAGTCAGTGTATATTGAAATTGAATTCTATATGATCTCAAATTTGACATTATGAAGGCGACGAAAGTGTTAATGGTGTTGTGTATTTATTATTTGAAAGGAGTAGTTACAACGTGCAGTAACTATGAGACGTGTGGCTCCTGTATAGGATACTCTGGTGAAAGGTGTGTCTGGTGCGCTGAGGTGAATATAACTTTAAGTATTTAAATCTTCGTTGCTTAGGCGCAACATTAAATCGATGGTATTTGATACTTCACAGATTATTTGAGGCTATATATTCGTAAGTAAAACTAATTTGAAAATTAAGTTAAATTTTATATTCCATATAAATTTGATATTTGTTTTTTTTACCTAATCAACGTCCCGTCCGTATCGCATACCATAGGTATATTTAAAATGTCTCGTAACCTTCTAGTTGAGAAAAGGCACTAACAGAAATACTTTTTATTTTGTATTCTTGATGTATTCTCCAGAAATAGTCTCGTAAAATCGTTCCCCTAATATGTAGGTACAATATATTTGTACGTCAAATACGCTTTAAGCGCTTAGATTACTTAAATTTTTATTTTAATATCCATAGTGTGTCCCTTAACGTTATCTTCCATACTTCTTTATTATCGTCTTGTAATGGCTTGTAAATTATTACTACGTCTATTATTAAGTCCCACTAATAGGCAAATGCCGTCTTAAATAAATGCAAGACGTGAGGAGTTTATAAAGATTAAAGTGATAACGTCAAAAATGTATAATTTTCACCATATCAATGATTCGCAGGATCATTTTATGTTATTCTAGTAAAATATGGAAGAATAAGCACAATGTGCAATATATCTTGCAATGGTAACGGTATATATTTCATTACAGTTCCTAAATTTCAGGCAAACATTACTTCACGTCGATGCCAGACCGAAAATTTTTACAAAAATGAAAAATTTTGGTGCAACGACACCTTTATACATAATCCAGAAATGGATATTGTTACATTTGTCACGAATAATTCCCTGGGGCCTGGAATTAATACAGAAAAATCTATACAGTTCGCACCTCAAAATCTAAGCGTAAAGCTGCGCCCAGGTGCTCAGTTAGAATTTCAAATGTTCTATGAGCCAGCAGAAGATTTTCCGTTAGATATATATTTCCTTTTGGACTATTCTTATACAATGAAATATCACGTAAGAGAACTTAGACTGCAATCAGAAAAAGTTTATCAGGAACTCATAAAATTTACTAACAACGTGCGATTTGGAGTTGGCAGTTTTGTGGAGAAACCAGATTTTCCATTCGTTGAGTATGTATTTGTTATTAATATTTAAGTTATTGGGATTTTCTACAAAATCTTTTAAATGATCTTGATTGTTGATTCTAGCAAAAATAAGCAGAAGGCGTATTCCTTTCAAAATCATCTATCGCTGACAAAAAATATGAGTTTGTTTCAAACTGTTATCAAAGAAGATCCGTCAGGTTCTAACTACGATGACCCGGAAGGGGGCTTGGATGGACTGATGCAAGTAATGGTCTGTGAAAAAGAACTAGGATGGAGGTCTGGAGCACGTCGTATTATTATCCTATGCACTGATGCTCCATACCACAGCGCAGGCGACGGTAAAATGGTGGGAGCTGAGAAACCAAACGATATGAAATGTCACTTAAACAACGATAAACTTTACGACTTCAGCTTGATACAGGATTACCCATCCGTAAGCCAGCTTAATCAAATAGCTTCAAGTGGAAATTTTAGAATCATTTTCGCAGCTACAGGAAACGTGAAAAAGGAATACGAGGGTTTAGCTAAAGAAATCTTGGGTGCGAGATACGCAGAGTTGAAACCAAACTCCAACATCGTGGAAATAATAAAGGAAGCTTATTTGGTGAGAATCTATAGTGAATAACATTAGATAGCTAATCATCATGTAAAATACAATTGTTTTGTTTTCGTAAATTACTTAAATAATATAATGAAAAATAAGAATCCAACGGCTCTATCATATTAAGAAAAACATTATAATGAGAGAATTTGCCTTTCAAGATATACTGTAATACCGACTATATTATACTAAGCACAGGATGTTCAATTAAGTCAGCCCCTTATTCTCTAACTCTGAATCTATTACTACCGCTTTCTTTTGACGTAGGCAATATTTCCATTGCCTCACAACAATATCATTGTGATCCCAGATCAGTATATTCGTGCATTTGAAAATATCCGTTATTAAATTTTAGTCAAATGTTTCCTTATTCAGTACTTCATTATAAATATTGAATCACATATACCTAGTGAATTGCAAATTATTTTAAGTCTAAATTGTTAAAAATAAACTTATTAATATCGACCTTTACCTACAAATAATTAGTGTTTTGTCACTTTCGTTCAATAACATATTAAAGTAGAAATAAAATATTGTAGGCAACTATTTAAGGCTTCTACAAAGTATATTATTATAATATTAGTTTTAACTTAGTCATAACAAAATATTTATTTTCAGCAATCGATCAGATATGTGATGATTAAGTATAATTTGCCACGTTATGTACAGTTAAAACTGGATCCTGACTGTACAAAAGAGGACATCTGTAAAGTGGGACACAAAGCAAAAGTTACAATTAATGCTACACTCAAAGTAGACCATTGTCCTGAAGACCCTAAAGATTTCGTACAAGAGATCATGGTGGGGCCAGTTTTAGGGGGTCTCGAAGACAAATTAAATATAAGTGTAGAAATAAATTGTCAATGTGATTGCGAAAAAGTTGAACGTGGCGAAGCTAATTCATCCCTTTGCAGTTTTTCAGGGACACTCCAATGCGGCATTTGTGAATGCAATAAAGATCTGTAATTAAAATACTATAACTAACAATAATTTTAATTATCTACTTTAATATAATGCTACTAATAACTAATTATTTTAGATATGGAAGCATATGCCAGTGTAATGGTACAGTTACAAGTAAGACAGATTTAGATAAGTGTAGACAATACAAAAACCAAAGCAGTTTTTGCAATGGAAGAGGTATTTGTGTGTAAGTATACTGAATAAAAGGTGGATAAAGGTAGCTCTTTCGTAAAAATCAGAGTTATGTTTGTGTCCAATATTCAAAGATTATATTTTTAGTTTAAGTAGAAGCTCGTTGTTCCTTTGCTAATGTGTTTATTTTCGCACAATTTGGTGTTTAAGATGTGGGAAATGCAGCTGTGACACTGGATTTTCGGGAGACTTCTGTGAATTTGATGACAGCCTCTGTAAAAGCTTGGACAACAAACTTTGTTCTGGCCACGGAAGGTGCAAATACGGCAAGTGCAATTGCATCCCTGAATGGATTGGTGATGATTGCAGTTGTTCTCTAGATACTAATAATTGTTTTGCACCATATTCTAAAACAGTATGTATCTAGCCGTCTGAATCAATTTATTTATTTGTATATAAAAACTAGGCTACTGTATGTAATAATATAACATGTTTGTTAGATTTGTTCTGGTAATGGTGAGTGCGTATGCGGTGAGTGCGTTTGCCAAAAAAAGGAAGGCTCTGATACAGTATCCTTGGGAGCATTCTGTGAAGAAGAGCAATGCAAGGAGCTTGAAGGTTACGCTCATTGTAATCACTTAAACAACAAGACTTTCTGCGATCAGCTGGAGGAGTACAATAAGACCTTGTCTACGGAGGTGCAGCTGTTAAACAGGAGCGAGATAAACAATGCAACCTGGCCCACTGCTAAATGGTGTCACAAGATATTGGAAAACGGAACATTAGTATTTATATACATTTACGACAAAAGTAACAAAAATCTACAATTGATAATCCAAAAAGAACTGGAAGAGCCTATAGAAGTAAACCTTTGGGGTTCGTAAGTCTAGATAGTGTTTTTTTCTATAAACCAAGGAGTAATGCTGGTATTGACAAATTTTTTTTTGTTACAGTGGCGGTAGGCAGCGCAATAGGTACTGTCCTTCTTATTGGATTACTCACCGTAATTGCATGGAAAATATTAGTGGATATAATGGATCAGAGAGAGTATGATAAATTCATGAATGAGGCAAAAACCGCTGGTTTCGATGTATCGGAGAATCCGATTTATCAACCGGCAGCTGTAAATTTTTCTAACCCAACATATAACAATGAACGTAGGAGCTTTCAATGAGGTTTCCGTAAAATAAATGAGTGTCAACCAGGCACAAGCACGAGATATTTTGTAGTGTAGTGTTCCTGCGGTCAGATCGCCTGAGCTCAACAAGCGTTAGGACCGATTTCTACGTATCTTGTCATATAAAACGTTACACAGAGTGGATCAGGCCGGGAAGACGTCCGGCGCGGATTTGCTCCGACTTTGCTATAACACAATACATATATTTGCCCGGCTTTGCTTTGGTATAAATTACCTGCTAAGTCGTTCATCACTATACATATCATCTCGTCTCTGCTTAGTTGGAAATCGGCGCTGACGGAGGAAAGACTTGTCTCCTCAACGTAACCGGACGTTTTCACGACACTCAACAAAATTTCGCTTAAGTGTAAAAACGAATTGTGAATTATATATATTGAGTCTGCAGTTGGGTTCTCTCTAAAAAATAAATTATTACATTTATAGTCGATTACAGAACATTGTTAAATAACAATCAATCCGCCCGTGTCTCGCAAACAAGAAAGTCGATGTTTTGATTACCTTATTACTTTTTATGCTTGAATCCGTTGATAATACAGTTTATTAACAGACTATATATTTTTCTTCATTTTGGATCTTTTATACATTTGTACATGACAGTCCTATAACGAGCTTACCTGTATAAATAACTCTATTGTTTAGTATTAGAACACATTTATGTAAAATTATATAACTCCTTATAAATATCTAATGTAATTAACTAACTTAATTGATTGAATAATATGTATTAGAAATTCTACTAGAACTTGCATAGGTTCGGGCGTGGTTTATGCCAGGATACCATCCATCCATCCATAAATCCTATCCATCAGCATGGAATTATGAGATCTTGCCTATACTGAACACATTCATGAATGGAAATCATAGTACAAGTTGCTATGAGTCAATATGCTACGTTGAACCCTCATGCAGGTAGTTTGTTTTAATCTTGTCGTATATAATACATTGTTCAGATAAACACAATATTTTACTGAATAATGTCACATTTTAACTCTATTTAATAATTGTGAAATTTTAAGTTGCACCCGATGTTGGTGATAAAACTAGTAAATTTTAGCAAAGTTTTTTGAAATATACACGAAAAAAGTTATAATGCGTGGATATTTTTACCCTTCAAAAATATCAACCTGAACATGAAAAAAAAGTCCTTAAAAAGAGTCTTGAAAGATAAAAGAAAATAAGTATGACGTCACGTTTCTTGGTATCCCCAGTAAATTATTAATTAAACAAAAATCATATTCAAACTTTTATTTGACAAAAAATTTGCATTTCAATAAATAGGTATAAATAAAGCGCCCAACCGGTAAAAAATAAAATATAAAAGTTTTGTAAAGTACATTTCAAAATGTTCACAAATTTGCTACAAAATATCTGCACACCGACACCGCCGAAATAAGTGCATTGGATTATTGGAATCTACCCGCTTTACCTCTAATAAGTTTGGCTAGTCCGATGGGTCGTCTTGTCTTGACACGAAGTTGGACTCTAGTTACACATGCAGAGCCAAGATTGACGAGATCTAGATTCGCCCAACTTCGGCGATTGTTGTTATTTCTTGTAATGTCGTGTTGTCACTTGCCGGTCGTTGCATCGGCGCAACCGGGTGGGTGGCTCATCGTTATACATCTTCTTCTCTCTCTCCACGTTAAGTTTAGCTGACACGGCCTGAAAAAAGTGTACAGCGTTTACTGGTTTCTTTAAAAAGTTTTCTACGTGGATTCACACCTGTGGGAAGGACAATTCACAAATGCAATCTTAAGAAATGAGATTGGAATTTTAAAAACAATGTTTTATAAAACATATATATTTTGGTAATATATCGAAATATTTATTGAATTCTTTGATCTACGCCCTAGTTTTTTCTTGGATTGCATCATTTCTGATTTGAGAATCTCGAGCCCTCTCTATTGCTCTTTCGGTTGTAAGCGATCGCATCTCGAAAACGCCATTTATCGGGAACTGCAGTGTTGGTAGCTCTCACATAAGGTGGACGACGATCTGGTAAAGTTCCCTGGTAAAACCACTGTATGAGAACCACGCAAGACAGATCGATTTGATGATCCTTGCGATAGGTCTAGAAGAGAACGTTTTTCAGCTGATGTGATCATGATGATTAATTGAAATATACGTTTGTCTTCGTTTATGTAAAATTTAAAGTAACATAGTGAATACAAAATTGAATCTTTACTTTTTTATGTTCTATTTTGTAAAAATATATTAAATACGTTGCAGGTGTTAAGTGTTTTTGATAATTTAAGGGTTTCCCTCAATTTCCCTAGGATCCCATTGTCAAACCCTGTCTTGGTAACAACGGGACCACTTGGGAAGTGTACCCTTTTAAACAAAAAGAAAGTTTTTAAATCGGTTCAGGCGTCTTTGAGTAACCTGGCAACATACATAAAAAAGATTACGACTAATTTATAACCTCATCCTTTTTGAAGTCAGTTAGAAATAGGAATCAAAGTGAAACGAAGTTCTTTTAATAATCTAGTGAAACCAGTCAGTGAATCGACTGTATTTATTTCATTTCCAAACAGTTTTTTCTCTACAACATAATGTCACATTTGCTTTGGATTTAGGAGGAAAGACTGACCCTATTATCCAAGCGAGGACGCTTCGGTTTCTCGGCAGCGGCCGTAGACATGCTAGGTACCAAGGCGCCAGCGGAACGTCTTTCAGACACTTCAATTCCACAATATCCGGTCTTGTAGGAGCATCTAGAATTTTTTATATTCCTGGAATATTTATTTAAACTCATAAATATAATAAAAAAAGAAATTTTTTTTCCACCCATCCAGTTATTTTTTCATATTCAATTTTTTTGTTGATTAATATTTGATTTTTAAATTCTGGTTTTATTGATATATATTTTTTTTCAATCCTCAGATACCTTTTATCCGATACGAAATTTTGTTTTCCTAATAGAAACTAGAGCGCCCGAACCACCACACCAGCGAGCTACTGCATTCTATCTTTAGAGTAATAAATAATATTATATTATTTACTCAATATCCTTTTCAGCCGCTGTTGGTGCAGGCCTAGATGCCATGTATTCTCCTCCTGATTCGGGACTCGCCGTGCGTGATTCAAAAGGCGAGCTTCTACAAACTTTTTCACGAACCTCCTGCAAGCGACGCTTTTCCTCTTCGACTTTTCGGTCTAATTCGGCAACTGAAATATTGAAACAGATTATACAAGTACAACCACCAAATATGATCTATATTTCATAAAAAGATATATATATATATTTACATATTTTTACATTAATCAGCTTCTCTAAACAGCCTTCTCATGATGGGAGAAATATATGTGAAGTTTGGGTCATTAGAAGTGAAAAGCGTTATTGGGGCCAATGGCTAAAAATGCCTTACGAAACGAGAAGGCTAACAAATTGCCCATTCATGGTGACATTGTGGTTTTAATACCTTTACTGCTTTTTTACCGATCATTAAAATTAAAACTAACTAGGACGGAATAGCTTATTCGTGGCGTATTAAGTTTAATTTAAAATAACACAGAATTCAAATAAATTCTACATCATTTTAATTTTAGGTTTGCAAGATATTGAATTTCACTATAAATTAGAAATGTAACTTCCAAAAGTACCCCACACAATTTTTTTATAGATTCCGATATATTTGAAGTCGTCCATTCAAGCCATGCACTTCCATTGCTGTCATCCAGAATGTATAGTATATGTAACATAACCAGTAAATAACTTACTATGCTGTTGTGCGTGTCGTTGTCTACTTATCAATTCGCTCTCTAAATTATCTATTCGTTTTTGGAGAGCTTCTTCCTTACTCAATTTAGTTTTCCATGTGCGACATACTTTCAGGTGCAGAAATGACAATTCTTGGGCATCTAATGCCTGAAAGGTAAGGGAATATTTTTGTAAATAAAGAATTAATAACAATATTAATAGTTTTTTAAAAAAGTCGGCATATCTCAAATATTTACCTCAACGTTGCCACTTAACATTTTATTAGCTATATATTTGATGTAAGTATATTCCGCCATTTTTCTTTGATCAACATCGACTTGTTCAAATATGTTTCTTATAGTATCAGAAATGTTGGCATCGAGAGAACAAGTGCATGGACCATGCATTCGTACTTTAGGTCTTACATTACATGCAAGTACATTCGTTTTTGTTAACATTTTTGAATCCACAAGGGACTTTCGGCGTTTTTTACTATCAGATGACATTTTGGTTGACTCCTAAAATAATGTAACAATAGTTTTTAGTAATGTTTTATTTTCGCTGCAAAGTTGTAATATTTATTTCCGTTACACCTAGTTCAATTTTACTAAAATTATATATCCCAGAACGAAAATTCTTTCAACTCACCTCATCAAAAGTGTATGAGTTATGTGCAATTTTATTTTTTAATAATCGGTTTTCTTTTTCGAGCTTTTCAGCCTTTCTATTTGCTTCAATACTCATGGTTCTTAAATTTTCAACTTCATTTTCATGACTTCTTATTATATCTTGCAGGGTTTGTTCATGAAGACCCTGTATACTTTTAACACCTTGGTTATGTTCATTGATTATATTTTTAATGTTGCTATCGTATTGTGATTTTATTGCTTCCAATTTCTTTTTATAATCTTTTTCAGTAAGTTCAAGACTTTTAGTTAAAAATTTGATCTTATCTTCATGATCATTAATTTTGTCATCCGTGGCAATGATGCTTCTTTCAATTTTACTGTCACATCGAATTGGACTAGAAACTGTTCTGTATTTAAGTGAGGAAATAAGTGAATTCTGATTTGAAGAATCAACATTCTTGCTTTCTCTGTTTGGCGAGTGTAATCTTTCATCACTTTTAATTTGACGTATATTCAGTGAAAAACTATTTATATTCCCTGGATCTACTTCACGTCGAACAGTGTCTAAAATGTAATCTAGAGCAAAGTCGTTGTTTTTTTTATCTCGTAAATCCAAATACATTTTTTCAGGCTTAATCGAGTATTCATCACCATCGACTGTAGATGAATTATACTGTGATATATTAGTGTCAATATTTTTGTAATTTATGTTATTAATAAGGCTAGAAAGCTTAATTTCATCACTAAGGTTCTGATCTTCTTTAACTTGATGACGCAAACGTTTTTTATTATAAAATTGATCGGACTGCTTTGAAATTTTTGTATGTAAATTAGTTTTTTTCTCTACATATTGCATGACTTTGCTGCCATCATCATCAGTATCTAACATAATAGTATCATATAAATCTAAATTATCATCGTTAGATAAAGTTGGCATCGATGGAGTCTCATGTTTGATTGTTGTCATTTCTAAGTCATTAAACAATTTAATATTCATCAATGAATTAGTTTTTGTCGACATTTCTAAAATAGAAGAATTTAGAGACTTTTTGTCTATATCTGATTTAGTTTGTGTATTATTATTATTTATTCTTGGTAAGCTTATTTTCAATTTAGGCTTCACACTATCATCTTCATTGAATTCCTCCCCTTCAAAGTATTCATTGGTTTGTTTAATGGTTGGTTTTAGTTGTTTCACCTTTGTTTTATTTACCCCTGTTTCTTTTGTTTTCATTTGATCGGGTTTACAGTTTAATTGTTCATCAGAATCTTTATCTTTTCTTTGGATTTCACCGTCTTTATAAATAACAAGCAAATCTTCATTGATAGGCTGTTTTAAGGCAAGTGTTTCGAGTTTATCTTTATTCTGATTATTTCTTCTTAGTTCAGTGTTATGTATACTTGACTCAAATCCAGTATATGTATCAATATTATTTGCTGAAACTTTTTTGAAATCCTTTGACGAATAACTGTAAAAAGATTCCGTGAATGGAGAGTCCAAGTCATCATCTAATTCATGGTTATGTGTGACATAATCTTGTGCAGATGATTCGTCATTAGTAATTGAATATTGTTCTAGCTTACCAGGACCGAGTCTTTGAATTTTGTAGTTTAAATAACTACTTTTCACAAAGTCAAAAGTAGGTTCAATATTTGCAGTTAATATTTGTACTTCATTTAGGGAAAGTTGATTTTGAATTGGTAATAACTTAGAGATCATTGAATTTTCTAACGGTTGGATAGATTGTGAAATATTTGATTTTATAACATTGTAATCTTCTTTTATGTATTGGCTATCGGCATGTGTTTCACTATGTTTTTGTATGTTATCAGTTTGACATGAAATATTTCTATTATTTAGCAGTGATACTTGTATTCCTAATTCATTAAAAGTTTTATTTTTAATGTGATCCAACTCTTGTTGTAACACAGCCACAAATTCATTTCTCTGTTTTAAGTTTTCCAGTAGTTTGTTATTGTTCTCCAAATAGTTATTATTTACTTCTGATAACTTACGTATTTTTTCTTGCAGTACTTCTACTTCTGCTATCGATTTTTGATATAGCAACTGCAAATTATTTAGTTCAGAATTAAGTTTATTTTGTGCAATAAGACTGTTATTGAGAGTATCGGCTTCCAAATCTTTTAACTCTTTTATAGTTACTGCATCACGAGATATTTGATCTTCTAGTGTTCTCGTTAGTTCAGCAAATCTGTTTTCCATCTGCAATTTTTCTTGAATTGCTTCCTCCTTTTCCATGATAATTTTTTGTTTCTCTTTTTCAACTAAATGAATGGCTTCATCAGCTTTACTCAGTAGAATTTGTGATGAGCTTTTAACATTTAGAATAGTCTTTTCTAAAGTTTTTTTCGCATCTATGCTCTTACTTATTCTATTTAAAGAGTCTAAAATATCTTCTACTTCACATTGTTCTGAAGATAGAATGCTAGCGCACATACTTTTTATTTCTAATTGTTGTATACCACTAACTATGATTTTTCTTTCATTTTGTAGATGCACGACCTGAGACAAGTATTTGTTTTTATCTTTCGATGATTCTTCAGATTTTGACTTTGTGACAGACAGTTGTTTTTCCAATTTTGTGTGCTCTTTTTGTAAATTTGCTAATTCCAATCTAATATTGTGAGCTGCCTTCGAATCTAAAATTATTTAAAAACAAATAATTTGAATGACTAAATAATGAAAATGGATTATATACATATTTATATAAGTGTTTTAATTGTGAATTGCCGTTTAGTAATGAAAAATGCAAATATATTTTTCAGAATTTGTTATCGCTTTGGAAGGTCATTAATGTCTTTGCGATAGATCCAAAAATTATACCCACACAAAAGACTTCTATTTTACTTATTTAATAAAACATATTAAATACAATTAAATGTATGAAACTACAAGATACTATGTTAAAATTTTTGTACTGCTCACTGGGAAGAAATTATTTTTCCATACAGGAAATTGTCCTGTAATGTTAACATAGTTTCTCAACCAGTGTCACGTTATCATGGGGTAATAATGGAGAATATTCAGTGAGAATGAGCAGTCAAGTCATGAGGCACACACTTTTCAAGGTTTTTTATTTAACCTATTTGGTGCAAATGGGTGAATATTGTGGGTAAGTTAACGTAAAACCATAATTTCCAAAGTAAGTTTATTTTTCCAGTACGAAAGTGTTACGGTGCGTTCATTAGCTACAACCTCCTATATATTTCGAGCTGTTTCTACTGCATTAGTTTCACGTCGCAACTCTTATTCAAATACACTCTAATTTTTGATATATCCGATAGGATAGAATTTTAAAACCAATTGAAAGTCGAAAAATTTAATGTCATAATTTTTGATGAAATGTATCTTCTTTATCGTGTGAAAATAGTTTGGTTTTGAAATATTACATGCAGAAATAATTTTAATTCAAAGTGGTTAGTACATTAAATCTCGTATTTAAATCTCTATTATAATAAAACTTCTTTCTGTCTCAGTACATCGGTTTTTTGTATAGACCTTAATAGAGAATTGCTAATCCTTATATTACGAACGGTATATGGGAGATTTATTCTTAAGAAAATAATGCATTATAATTTTTTATAATTTATATTAATATCGAAATACGAACAAAATCCGAACTATTAACAGTTGGTTTCAATAATCTATTATACAGATAGCGACAAACCTACTACAGTTTAGTTACCAAGCAACCTGTGTTTTTTTTGTAATTAATAAAGAATGCTAATCAACAAAACTACTAATCCAAGCGTAATCTGTAGGTAGGATATTGAAACCGGCCGTTAGAAGATATGAAATTCATTTGAAATAGTATGCATTTAACTACTTATTATAAACAATCTCATGAAGATTATCGTTTGTTTAGAAAGTAATCTATCCTATTTTAATGGATATTGTTAAGAGTAGAGAAGTTTGGTTAAAAATAGCCAAACTACAGAGATTAAACTAAATAATTCAATTATTGGTACTTTGGGTTTTCTCATTGACAGAAATTAAAAACGAATCTCAATAGTTCGTTTGATGAATTAGTATATTCATCTTTTTATATATCTAAAACCTTTCATTTGTCTAAAACATAACCCATTTATTTTACATTTATAGTACATTTATTTCAAAATAGTGCATTATTGTAATATTTTCTATGTTCAAGCGGGGTAAGCGATATAGAACCACGAAGCTGCCAAGAAAGTGTATTTTTGAAACAATATTATTAATGACTTATAATCATAAAGTCAATAAAATAAATACGAAAATACTTACGGTGTGCTTCCAAGCCCTTTAAAGATGAATCGTATTTTTCAAAACTAGTAATACTTATTTCTTTTCCAGTTTCTATCGCTGCATCTAAGTTTTTATGTAAAATTCTTATTTCGTCCTCTAATTTGTTAATATGGTTCTCTAGAATGGCGATTTTGTCATTACGCACTAATAAATGTTCATTCAAATCAGATATAATGTTCTCCTAGAACAAAGAAATTAATATTAACAATTATAATCCATTTTAAATTATATTAAAGCATGTACAAACAATATCATTTTCAATTATCATATTTTTTTTTCATGAGAAGTAAAGAATTCTCCATCTGCAGTCTCAATCGTGCTTTTGTGAGTGAAGGGAAAGTCGCCGTTGACTTTTTATAGTAATTGCGGCGCACACCTCGCATAAATCCGAACACCCAGTAAATCCAGAAAAAAATTGTTTAATAAGTGAACTAATTAAATACTAAAATACTTGCCGATTCGTCTAATTTGTCTAGTAAGCCTTTAATTTTATTGTGACTTTGATTTTTTTCTTCCTTCATATTCTCTAGGTTTTTTCTTGTTTCTATTAAAGATTTCTCTAAATTCTCATTTATACTATGAATATTTTTATTAACATGTTGAAAGTAATTATTTTCATCTTGTATTTTTTTAACAGCAGTTGAACATTGATTTAATTCAGTCTTCAAAGAGTCATTTTCAAATTTTAACTTCTCATATTCACTTTCTAGTACATCGAATTGTTTTAATTTCTCTATTAAAGCAGCACTTTCTTTTTTGATACTGTCTAATGTATTTTTTGTTATTAAATTTTCGTTTTCCAACGAAATTATATTTTCATTTGCAAATGTTTGCTCAACTACCAATGTTTTGATTTGTTGTATCAAGTCACCATTGTCTTTTTTATAAGAATTCAATTCATTGTTCAATGTATTTATTTCTATTGATTTACTTGTTATAAATCGATTTTTTTCAGCTATAAGATCTTCGTGAACTAATTTCATTTTACTTAATTCATTTTCTAAATTTGTGATTACTTGTGTAGATTTTAAGAGTTCGTCATTTTGGTAATATAAATTTTGGAGTTCATTACTTTTTTCACATAAATCTTTTTGCAAATTGTGTTTTTCATTCAGTAAATCGTGGTAAGCATTTTTTAATTTAATTGAGTCATCTTCCAATATTTTGCAATCTTTTAGTTTATTTAATAACTCTTCGCTTTTCTTTTTCGACAATTGTGTAGACTCCAAGGCTAATTCTAGTTCAGATTTTGTGTATTTTAAGTCGTTCTCCAATTTACATTTTTCGTTGATAAGATTGTGGTGGTCTTCTTTTAAAATTTCTATTTCTTTTGATCCACATTCTAATTCTAAAAGTTTATGTTCCATTATTTTGCTTTCTTTTTTAGTTAATTCTAACGACTCTTTAAATTCATTTTTTTCTTTCTTTAAATTATCAACTTTTTGTATTGCATAGGAATTAACTTCTCGCAATTTTTGAATATCTTCTAATAACTGTGAATTATTATTTTCTTGGTTAGCGGATTGTAGAGAATTTCTTATAGCAAGAAGATGATTAGTAGCCTCAAATTTTAAATAATCATCAGTTTTATGAGTTGTAGAGGTTTCGGTTACATAAGGTAAGGTACTATCATTATTGATATTATTGAGCAATATCTGACTCTCTTGCTTTGCTAAACGTAAACACTCTAATGCCTTTTCTTTTTCGTTTTCTATTTTATTAATATTTTGATTATAGAATTCCTGAAGATCCTGTAGTCTTCGGTTAAGAATGTTCTTTTCATCATTTTTAGCATCAATGTCATTCCTCAATCTTTCCACTTCAAAAGATTTACTTTCAATAATTTTTGTTAAGTTTTCTAGGGCGTCTGATTTTTCTCTTACATCTTCAGATAGTTTTTTGTTCTCATTTATTATTTCTTGCGCCTCTTCATGGATATTATTTGTACACTTTTCCAAACACTCGCAACGTTGTGCTGCTTTCTCATATGAGTCTGAAAATCAATAATTTTAAAAAAGATTTATATTTCTTGAAAAACACAGCGGTATATTCAGTCATGGAAATATCAAGATTGAATTTTTAGTGTTGACTATGACAAACTAACTTTCAACTTTTTAAAAAAATTATAAAAAACATAACTAAAAATGCCTCACTTTTCCAATGTTCGATTTCCATTTTGAGTTCATTAATAATTTTTAGTTTATCCTGGAATTCGTCTTGCAGGTTTTGTTTTTCTTCTTCGCTGCAATATAAGGTGTCTTTGAGATTTTGTACCTGTTCTTTAAGTGACTCTATTTCATCAACAAGCATTAAAGTTTGAGTAGGTTCTTCGTTAATCTAAAAAGAGGATTAACTAGTTAGATAAAGTAACAGGTGTTCCGAAATATAGCGAAAATAAATTACAAAATTATGAACACTCACTCTATCGTGACCTTGTTCCAACAGTGTGTTTATTTGTACAGACAAACTTTTGATTTGTTGTTCTCGGCACATTACTGCGCATTCAGTTTCTTTCAATTTACATTCTATGGCATTCATTTCTTTTTCAAACATAATTTGAGCTTCGTTTAACTTTTTTTCTAAGGCTATATTTTCAGTTCGTAATTCCTCAATAGTGTTTGTTTTTATTACATTTATTTCAGATTCTGCCTTAATCCGAGTTTCTAAATTAGAAGTTTCATCAGCCAAAACTAAATACTGTTCTTTTAAAGAATCTATGTCTAAAGAGCGTTTTCTATAATGCTCTTTTTCAATCCACAGGGCGTTATATTCTAATAATTGACTTTTAAGATTTTCAAATTCTTTCTCAATGTCTTTATATTTATTATATCTAATTTGTAAACATTCTTTATCGTACTTTACCTTTTCATAACATGTCATAAGTTCTTCATAGTTTTCTTGTAAATTTTTTAAGCGTTTTAAGTTTTCTGTATCTATGCTATAATTATCAATGTTTTCATCAGTGTTATCGTCCTCATATTTATCTAAAGAACTGTTTTTACTTAGAATCTCTCTCATTTCCTCGTTCTCCATAATGTCAGCTATCATCTGAGTTCTTTTGTTGTCTATACTAGGTTTTTTTATTTCCGATGATGGTTGCGGAAAATCAATGCGTGCTATAACTTCAGCTCGAAAACATGCGCAATCTTGTGACGAATTGCTGGCGTCTTCTTGTGAGCAAGGTGCAATCAAAGCGAGACTAAATTTTTCAAGAACTTTTAACTTATATAAAATCTTCCCTTTGATATCTATACACCTAGTATCCTTACCAGCTGTCTATAATATTAGATAATTTGTTCATTACATTTAACATTGAATGATTATTATTTTAAAAGATTACATACGTACCATTAAATTTAAATAGAGTTTGTATTTGTCGTTTTGGCATAATACTCCAAATATCTTTTCTAAAGCCGTATAAATGTGCGCATATATGCAGTAAGGCTCACAAACATCATTCTCCATCACCTTAAAATGAAAATATATAATTAACTTCTGTCAGTAGTCAGAAGAAAGCGCAATGCATATTCTCTGCTTCTGCGGTGCTTTAATGCATCAAATAAGCATCTACCTACAGAAGTACATAGTGCATCCAGAGGAGGTTCAACATAACAGAACTACCCGAAGAATCTGGAAATTAGAATCAACGGGGCTAAGCAGTAACTAAGTGTAAGTGCTGTCACAAAATATCAATTTCAAGTCGAAGCGGTCTCAAGACCCAAAAGTAACAAGAATGTTATATAAGGAGAAGAAATATGATTGTTTATCTTACTTCTCCTCGTATAACATTATTCACACACAAAAACTCCAATTCTAAATTATTATACACATACGTAGAATGATTAGATTTGTTTCATACACAACTTACAGCTATAGTATTTTGCATAGCGCTTAGTTTTGCGTCCTTGCTAATGATTGTTTCCTGCATTTCTGGGATCCTAGAATCTTCAGCAGCTGAAATACATTCATTTCAATCATAAGAAATTTATTGGAAATAATGAAAAATATCATTGTCTCAATTACTTTTGTATAAGGTCAATCTTACTCGTAGATACATTACAA
Organism: Acentria ephemerella; assembly: GCA_943193645.1. Taxonomy (NCBI): domain Eukaryota; kingdom Metazoa; phylum Arthropoda; class Insecta; order Lepidoptera; family Crambidae; genus Acentria; species Acentria ephemerella. The sequence continues at coordinate 3,661,939 of OW971875.1, read as the reverse complement.
GAGTTAACCAATCCTGTTTGATTACTTTTAGTGTCAGTTTTAGGAGAATCCTTTTCGAAATTCCACTGTAAATCATAAATACGATAAAAGTTAAGAAATGATTGAAAACAAAAGTCAAAACCACGTTACGGTATAATTAAATCAATACAGCCTGTGCTGAAATATGTTCGTAATGTATAATTGTGTTAATTAACATATTTAATATAAAACAAAAACTTAACCACTCACTTCATCACGACGGGATTTCACACTCTGGAAATTAAAGGAAAATTACAAGTCATATTATTTGCGATATGAGATCTATAACAATAATAAGATAGTTCTTTACTCACTCCACTCCCTTTGGACATTGCCTGTAAATTAACATTAGTTTTAATATATTGTACGTATGTTAACGTTATGATTTAACTTTGCTTAAGTGGTTGTGTGTTTATGGCTCAGGGTAAGTACATATTACGTTTCTTATTTTGGCTATGTTTTCTATGTTTAAAGGAAATGGTATAGTTTGGTAGCGATTCCGCTAGCATTCACTTAAACTTTAATGAAAATAATTGAATCTCTTTCATTCCAATACTATATAAAAGGGATAAAATCGAGGACATTGTCCAAGTTGAGTTGTCGTTTATTTATCTCACTCATTTGTCAATAGATAAAGACAGGGTTTTTTTGCACTATCTATCTTTACTTATGTACTCCTACTGCTTGCCATCAGGCGGTGTAGAGTCATTTACCGTACTTTTTACGTACGTAAAAGTAAGGTCGTTAGTTTACAAAATATAAAACTAAAATTGACTTTAAAAGTCTATGTAAATAGATTACATTGACTTTAAGCAATCTATGTATCAACCTAAGAGATTTGTATTATCTCAACCTATTCTTATTTTTATAGGGTAAGTTTGAAAATGAGCGTAAGGCTCGTAATGATGGTGAACAGGTTAACAACATCAGAGAAGAGTGTCCGTGCTCCCACAGACTCAACAAAACACTGTTTCAATCACGTTATCAAGTTCGTAATGAGAATAATGTTATTTGGCTATCTTATATGCGGTTAATTGTATCCAATAATATAATAAAAATGTTTTTAAATTCCTATATAGCTTTACAAATTTATAAAATTGAAAATATTGTATACATAAATGAAAATATCCCAATTTTTATGATACCCAAATCACTATTATTATGGAGATACTTGGTACCTTATTTGATTATTAGTTTAAAAAAGCACCCAATAATAAAAAAATACCTCGTCTCCTCTGGATTTTCCAGTCTGCAATGAAAGAACAATACACTTAAACAACATCTATTACATTCATAAAAAGGAAATTGGGTAAGTACAATAAATTTTAACACAAGAGTTCCTCAATTATAATTAAACAATTTTTTGAATTTGAACTTTGTATACATTAAAGTATGTACACAAATGGTGTGCACTGTTCTGTGTATACTTATATTTTGGAGTTAGTATGGAAGGAACTGTATATTTTTTCTCGATTTAATTGTTGGTCCTATAGCAAGTTGTTAAATTTGATGAATGAGCCCCACTGCTGTGTACTCTTTGCTTTAATTTTACAGAAAAAAATTCGCTCAACAAATATTTCCTTGACATCAAAGTAACTGGTTCAGTAAGTTAGGAATGATTTGAAATTATTCAAATTGCCATTATGTTAATTTATTATATTTACCTCAAAGGCATCAGACTCTATGCCCTGGAAAATAAACACTAGTGTGAACGGTAGGTTATTAATTCAATGAAAGAGTGAAAGTAAACAGTTCTTAAAAATACCTCTGTGAATCCTGATAGGTCCAGGTCTAAGCACTGTAAATAGTAAATTTGTTATTAAAATATTTTATAATAAAAGAAATCTTTTGCGCTCCTTATAAAGCTGCTAACCATATCATCCAATTCTTTGTTCGCTGCTTTTATAGCTGCGTGCTGAAACGATAAAAATGTTGGTAAGTTACTTATTGATTTTGAATCTTATTGTGTTACGTCAAATCTATCTTAATAGTCTTTAAAATCTTTACTGCCTATAAAGAAAATCTTCACAATTACATACAGTAGTGTACCAATGGATACTTGGTGTACGTCAAATTGAAAGCTATAGCGATAGATTCAAAGTTAGACAATAAGGAGGCGGTAGGTCGTAGAGTATGTTTCGAATTAAAAATGTAATTATAATTACCAAAAAACTCTCTAAGCAAATGAAATCAATTATGTAGCCGTTTTAAAATCGTCATCCTTTATAAATGCTATAAGATTCCTGGTAAATGGAAGTGAATGATCAATTCTTATCATAGTTTTTTTATTAGTTTATTAGTAATTACTTAAACGATTAGAGTTAATAGAAAGACTGTTTTGGTCTGAACGTTGATAAAAAGTAAGTTTAAATGCAGACTCTGTTTCAGTACAAATATAAGGGTAAACTATGATTGAAGACAGATGTATACATTTTTTAATGAACTTACGGCTTTCGCAATATCACATTTTTGTTCGCAAGTAAGGTCCAGTTGATCGTACGTCGCCAACATTTGCTCAAACTCTTCGATCTTACGTTTCAGCCTTGCGATTTCCGCATTCTTCGCTACCATCAGAGTTTGAACTATGACATCAGTGGGCACATACTTCGGTCGACACGTGTCATTGTTACGCTTTATAACTTCTACCAAATGCTCAGTTTTATCTGAACAGAAGTGCGACCAAGCTCTGGCGTCTGTGCACGACGCGTACGCTTTCAGCTTCCCTTCATTCCTCGGCGGCAAGTCAAACAGATCGTATTCATCAAATACTCTCTCTCTTTTCGTTATAAAAGACATCCTTACACCCAATAATCTTCTTAGCTTACTAAAATATTTTTTTTTCTAAACATGTATTTGAATATTGCAGTTGCTACGTTTCCTCTCCATCTATGTTACGCATATCGATTTGAAATATTTGATGTTTTAACTTACAGAAAAATGTAAATAACGAAAATATCAAATATCTTGTAATGTCACATCAGAAATCAAGACGGAAGGGTTAAAATAGAATGTCATGTTTGAATTTTATTTTTCTTTCGGGCTACAATATTTTCGGCTTTAGATGAAACCTATATACAGCGAGAACCTATTTGACTTTTTTACATAAGCAAAGAGGTATGCAATATTTATCTAAGTTTTATCAATTTTTAATGTAAACGTTGTGTACAGCATTCCTCAGTCTGCAATATAAATATATTCTTCATTCTAATTGTTTATTTTAACTATTTACTGAATTGTATTCTGTAGTTGTATTTTTATGTTATTAAATAAATACATTCTGATACGTTCATCTACGTCATTTGTGTGACATTTTATTCATTCTTTGATTCTGGCACAAGTATTATTCTGGTCTACAAAATTCAACGTCACCGTTCATCATAAAACATTATTAATACAAATGGAAGAACAATCGAAATATAGTTCAGTATTTGTACCTATTCAATGAATTTTCTAGGGCCTAATATAAATACTAAAGTGAAGCTTATACCGCGTAGTGAGGGTAAAATTAAATCTTATGAGTCTTGTGCCGATGTGAGGGCATGGAGTCATGACGTTCGGGCGCGGGATCGCCACCTTAGGGAATGGATAAAGCGCGATATGCCTATTTGTGTTTTGCCAGTTTGCACGTTAGCTAATTTTTTAAGGACAATGACTTGCAGAACTCGGAGTAGGGTAAGTGGATATAACCGTTTGATTTATAAAAAACTATTACTTATCACAAAATTGCATTCTAAATTTTTTTCATTATTTTGATTGACTGTAACGTTATTGCAGAAAATTGAAACACGGTTTTAAAATTGAATGCAATTTCAACCTACTATCGATCGTATCAACAAATTTAAGTCATCAATTTAATTTTGCATTTAACGAACACACATTATATTTATAATATTATTAATGACAAAATATATTTTGTTTTCCCGAGATAATTTAATTAATGAACTAGTTTTTCAGGTTGCGCCGCGTTGCCATCCTGACTGCAAGTCTAAAGTTGTTCTAGAAAGCCTTTGTAAATCATGTCAGGCTATAAATGAGTGTCTCAAATGTAACCCAAATTTAAGCAAATATTTTGTGGAGGTTAGTACCATCAACAAATTTTTGTGTAGTATGATATACGTAGTAAATAACGTTGTATTTTTTAGGAAGAATTAGATACAACTCATTGGCCATGCGACAGATGTTTAGATGTTCTAAAAGGTGTTAAAATGTTATGGAAAATCATTATTGAGAAGATATTTGGTGTCAATTTGTCTAAAAGTGAAGAATTTGAAAGTATCAAAAATGATTGGACTGATAGTATAAAATCTGTTGCCAAATTATGGGAAAAAGAAATAGTACAACAAGCTGTATTCGTGAAGGATGTCGCACCATTTTTGAGTAAAGAACTAAATAATAAGGGTATTTGGAAACAAAAGTCTGCTGAAAAAGAAATACCTTCACGCATTCCAAAACCTTGTAAAACTGTAATAAAAGAATCACCATGTTCATTAAAAATAAACAAAGTAAAAAGCCCCACTCGGTCCATAATAACTCAAAAAACAAGAATAATCCAAACAGGAAAACCTAATTGTTGCTTTCCTAAAAATTGTAAGTCTTCGTTGTCATCTCCAAGTAAGCTCCGTAGATGTAATTCAGTTAAAGTAAAAATGGCCGACGCCGCTTGTAATACTAGCGATATGTACAAAAATAACGATGATCTCACCTCGTATAAACGAAATGTTGAATTATTACAACAAAAATGTAATACACAAGAAAGTGAAATGGACGAATTAAGAAGGCAGAATACTTCTTTAAAGATAGAATTGCAAAACTTTTATAAGAAAAGAATTGATATGTCCGTGAGCCCACCTATTATAAATGTTTCGTCGAAAGTTGATATAACTGCACTCATTCCAAAACCATTTGAAAGTTGTATAGAGGATGACTTTCGAGAAAAGTTTCTGAATAAAACTGATTCAGAAATGGTTATTACCATGAAAAACTATAGAAATGAGGTACTTTTTTAAATATATATGTATTGATTTTTATGTTTATAAATTAGCGCAAATATACCTACTAAATATTGTTGATTGCAGAGGTACAACCATGTGTCTTTGTTGCAAGTAATACATAAAACAAATGTGCCTGCAGTCAATGATGAACCACTAATCGCACCGTCCAATAAAAGCGAAAATCCTATTGATTTACTCACGAGAGGTAACCAAATTTAAAAATGTATATTTTTATTTTCCTAGGTTCTGAATTTAGCTCCAAATATATAGGTTTTACTTTCAGTTCACAATACCTTTGGTGAAATGGTTAAACGAGAAATCAGAATAGTTACTTCTAGGCAAGGAAATAATAAACACGACATCGATGCAGCTTCTTACAACCTAAATAGCAAATCAGCACCTTCATGTTCTGTTTTTACAGAAGCCAGTTCGGAATCTAATATAGCAAGTTTTTGATGGTAATATAGTACCTATTTAACTAATATAAAAAAATGAATTCATTCATATTATTATAACAAGTTATTGTTAAATTCATCTTGATTTTTTGGACAATTATCAATAAGTTTGCTCAACTATCCTGTACATTTTAATGTTGTCATTATATCTTCAAATCTGTGTGATAAATGTGAAATGCAGATTTTTATATTTCGAGGTGGTGAAATGTACGAATAAGAAATTTGTAAATGTATGTTTATAATTTTATTTAGTTTTAAAGAATAACAAGAAATATATTTTACTCTAAAATAATAATAACTGTTTAATTTAATTCACCCATAATATTCAATATTCGATCGTAAATAAACTTTTTGGCATCGATAGCAAATACGAAGTCTAAATGATTAAATTTTGCTACGGGAACTCTGTATTTACCGATAACGGATTTGATACCTTCAAATAATCTGTCAACATCTTCAGGAGTAGCTAACCAATCGTTATCAGAGTAATGGAGAAATATTGGAGTCCTGATAGCGCTTAGATCGTATGCTGGGGGCTTAAAAGTTCCATAGGTGAATTTGTTTGAGATCAATCCGTGGTCAAATTGAGCGAATTTACCCGAGTTGTAAAGTTGACCAAAGTGAACTATTTGTCGAGTTGAAGCTCCAGCTGGTGTATGTCCGACAATAAGTGGAAGTGTTGTCTAAAAAAATTGGAAATATATATTTATCTACTTTAATTATGAAAAAGGCTTTTCTCTCTAGTATAATAGTATAGATAACAATTTCATATCTATTTTTAAATATAAACACTGCATTAGTAAATTTACTTACAGCATTTAGTTGTTCTTCATGGTAACCACATATAAGAAACAAGAGATTTTTGCAAAGAGCCTGTGTTACGGCTTCTTCTAAGCAAAGTGATTGGCCCGCTAATTCATTTATTTTCCCATTTGTAAGAAATTCATTCTTGCCCAAAATTTTGAACAATCTCTGCAATACAAAAAAATGTATTATAAGTACTCGAATCGTTCTGCATACTATTGATTGTTGTGCGATTAACGATTAAACAATAAGAACGAAAGCCACTGTATTTATTTACACAACAACTTGGCCTCAAATCAAATCGATAAACCGATAACATTGTATTATCTGAGATTTAATACTCACTTCCAGGGATTTCGTGAATGGAGCTATGGCCTTTATTAGAGGACTTCTAACGTTAGATAAGAAGGCAACAGGAGCTAAAGCTTGCATAGCTATTATCTTGTCGTTGTATTCTGGTCTAGTAGATGCCATTACCCAGAAAGCGGTCGTTCCTTGAGAAAAGCCTATGTAATGTATTTTAGGGACACCAGTCTCCTTGATAATGTAGTCGATCATAGCAGGGAGGTCGTAGTACCCGATCTCGTGCCAGCTGAACTTCCAAAAAGCAGAGGTGGACGTGCCGAGAGAGGTGTGTTTTCTGGAGTACGTGTTGCCTCTAGCATTGCCCATCCAAACGTCGTAGCCAGCATCAGCTAAAATGTATGCTGTTGACACACAATGATGTATGACATTATCAATGTTACTTGATCTGGTTTATTTTGTGCAGAAAATAAGACGCGAAATGTCTTATTTTAACTTAAGATCTAAAAATCAATTCCAAAAAATTTTAAGTCGGGTATAATCTTGTAGCAAGCTTTTTAAGGTAAACCTTAGGGTTCACATAAAGTAAAAGTGGTCAACACCGCTTGTAATACTAGCGATATGTATAAGATAACGTCACATCAGAAATGTTGAATTGTTCTACTGTCTTTTACTATAAATTTACTTTAACATTAAAATTTTAAATAAAATTTAGGTTTACAAACATTATTTTATAAGAATTAGGATAAATAGAATATGCTTTAAGCTACGGTCTTACCCAGTCCTTTATCAGGGCCCATAATAACCCATTCAGCAGAAGACGAGAGCAGACCATGCATCAGAAAAACGACTGGTTTTACCCCCTCGAGAAAGTTATTTTTGCTGCACGGAATCCTGTGCATTTCCAAAATATATCTGTCTTTCGTATATGCGCGGTGAATTTCACTTGGATATCCATATTTTTTAATCATGGAAAACTGAAAATAAAAAATGTTATTGCAATAAAATTTCCTTGGTAGTTTTATCTGCAAACATTTCTTAGTACATTTCTCAAGGGTTTTAAAAGATGAAAACTGTAAGTATAACAATATTGGTAAAAATATTAGTATTCATAAAATATTTCTTAAAATATTTACGTAGGTTAGATTAATATATAATTATGGAAATTATGTACTTACAGGGTCCAAGAGAATATCTTCCAGTATATTTTCATCAGTTGTTCTCAGATTTACCTCAAAAGCATAGCTACAAGTGAATAACCCTAGAACTATCACAAAAAAATGATTTTGTTTAAGGATTTCCATTATTAATACTAAAATTTTATGTGTGGATGCTTTATGGATGAACTGATGACTGAAATCTTAAAGGTTCGATAATGGTAGATTACTACTACGATAAGATTTCAAGCCTCCTTGAATAGGATTGATACCTACATTATCATTCAATTGTTTTATAAACTAATATCTGTTAGAATTATTTTGTAATTTAATTGAGGATTGTGTTGAATTGAACGATAAGACCTCGTATAACAGATACATTATACATTCTTTGTGGAAAAAACTTTCTTATCTAAAAGTAAAAATTGATTTAAAGCAGTGGGCGTCATTGGTTACTTTGTAATTTCAGTTGTAACCGTCTTTCGTCATTTAATTTTTAAATGAACAAGAAATTAATTTTTGTAAAACTATGAAACCATTTCAATTGGAAATAAGCAATCTATTCTATTTTGTTCCAAATTAGTTATATTGGTGCCTTAAAACTTTATACTGATACTTACTTTATTATGCCGATTAGGTTACAAGAGATGATGAATGATGGAGCAGACGTCGCGCGAAAAACATTATCCTCCTTATGGTGAGTCGGGTAAAAATATGGAAAATATTATAGTTGAAATAATCACTTCTAAAGTTCGTTCGCAGAAGTTCTAAAGTGGGTAACTTATTTACATTTCAACCTATGTTTCATACAGTTAAGGGTTGAATTTTTAAAGAAATCTTAACGAACTCCAACATCGTCATAACAACATAAAATCAGACAAAATTTATCATTCCAGCTTCAAAAGTCCTATTGTCGCTCCCTTGAGGGCAGAAATATCAAAAATTCTTATTTCAAAATTCATTCATTAATATCTCCTTAGCGGATGTCTGTCATAATAATTATTGTTATGCAAAATTTGAGCTTGATCTGTTCAATACTTTGAGCTGTACTTTATTTTGATAAATAATGATAGAGGGAAAACACTCTCCTTTATCTTCGAAGGAAGTCTGTATTAGAGTCTGTGTATCAATAAAATAATTTATATAAATTATTTTATTGATACATGAGTATTTTAAAATAAAAATTTGTAACATATTTCTGTTAACATTTTTATATTATTCACTTCTCTTAACTACCTATCTACTTTATCTAAGTATTTATGTATTGTCTAAATCCGTTTTATTACATAAGCTTCAAAATCAATAATGTTTATTGTTATATAGTATATAGATTATTTTTGATTTAATTAGTTCAAGATCAAACATTATCTATTCAACGGTATAGAGGATCCGATTTAATTCTATTTATCGATCAATATTAATCTATGTTCTGTTGGGTTTCATCAAAATAGTTTCAAACATAAATAATTTTATTATTATAATTAATTTAATTGTGACTTACGTCATTTCCTTCTGTGGTAAACTGTGCTGAAAAAAAGGTTATGCTATATTGACCCTTGAATGAAACCGTGAATTAATAGAAATTGATTCACTAACTTATTGAAAACAAAAATAATATAAATCAATCGTGTTTTGAATGTTACTGACTATTTTACAAGTATAAGAATTTTTCTTTGAAGTTCGATTCAACTGTTGATTAAGTATATAAAGGTCCACACCACATTATGGGATAACAATAGACTGTAATGGATAATATATTTATATAACTACAAAATTCTAAGGGGTTCGTGTAAAATTTACTTTTCGATTAATTTACTTAACGAAAAGAGAGAAAAGGTTTATAATAAGTTCTAAATATAAATTGTTAAAAATAAACATATTTGAAATTAATATTTTTTAATTTACTCTGTTTAATTGCAAATGAAATGTCTATATTGAATATCTTAGCTTTTTGGTTAAAAAGCAAAAGAATATGTTTCACCGGTATTCCCATGCAAAAAAAAAGAAATAGCTACGTACGACATGGGTGTATGGTCTTCAGTACCCGTTGCCTTCCTTGTAATTGGGTGTTTACCGTCCTCGTAATGGCGGGGTCGCTTTGGTGCTGTGCTTTATTTCGTATATTGTATTGTAGTGACCTTTAAGTTATGAAATTTATCTAATTTCATACTAAAAAGGATCGGTATATGGGTATATATGGCAGACTTCATTTGTAGTTCATTTATTTAATAACATTTTATAAAAAGATAATTTTTTTTCACATATAGACTCCTCTACTGCTTATCATCAGGTGGTGTCGAGTCATTTGCTGTGCTTTATATATAAAAAATCATTACACTTAAGTATTATTTAATCATAAACATTTAGATTGCATTATATTTTCCAAAAAAACTTTCGTAAGTCCCAAACAATCAGTACAAAATAGCGGGGTCTATCATTAGTCGGCAAATAGTCCTTGGGGAAAAGAATCGGTATCCCGTAGCCAGATTTAAAGAAATATTTAAATGAGATATGGCTGTATGGGCTTTAGTTTTCTTTGCCTTCCCTATAATTGGGAGAATAAAACAATACGAACAAAAAAACTGTCATCTTAGTTTTGTAGTGATCAGCGTCTGGATTGATTATGTTCATTTTTATTTAGCTTCTTTAAAAAAACAATAACGCCTATGTTTGTGTAACAAATAATTATGGCAAATCAGGAAATCAGTTTGAAGTGGAATGGATACCAGAATAATATATTAAGCAATGTGAAAGAGCTGTTTAAAGATGATTGCTTGTCGGATGTTACACTGGTTTCAGAAGGGCATAGTTTTAAAGCACACAAAGTGATACTCTCGGCTAACAGTTCTGTGTTTAAATCTATATTTCAGGTGAAAAAATATAACCTTACATTTTATAACTTAATTTATTATATAGACTATGAAATGTTGCTGAACACCCACGCTTTTTTTGCAGCAAAACCCCCACAAGGATCCAATTATAGTGCTTCATGACATCAACACGGTCTCTTTACGGACTTTGTTGACGTTTATGTACAATGGAGAGGTGAATGTGACTGAGGAATTTTTGCCAGTGCTCTTGAAAACTGCTGAAACTCTGCGTATTTGTGGTCTGTCCACAGGTAGTGACACAACCAAAGATGATGAGGTAAAATTGGCTGTAATAATAATTGTTCAAATAGTGATTTTTTGAACATATGCTTTATTTATATCAAATTGAAATATCTAATATGAAATTGAAGTATAACAGCCTTATTTAAGTGAACATAATGGCAAAGTTGCTGTTGCATACTCTTTGGAGTCCCTTGCAACTTTTTATAGGAATATTTTATATTTTTAAATGTCTTTCTTGTTAAGATTTTGTTTTTTTACTTTTTAAGCTGCCTTTACATCTCCATTGCCATTACATCTTTTTAATCAAACATTTTTTTAAACAGTCTTAATCACTTTTCATAACAGTTGCAATTGAGGAAAATCAAAAAATGTATTGGTCATTTGCACTTCACTGTTAACATCCTTTTTTATTCAGTATAACATTATGATTGTTATTAATTATTTATTGACACTTAAATTATAATTTTTAAATATCAAATGTTAACATTGATCTAGATAATTTGCAATAATTACTATCTGATTAATTTAAATTATTACTATTATTCATTCATTCATTGTATTCTTGTGTATCCTGTCCCTCCTAAGGTGATCTGAAAGAGATCACTAATTAGTTATGACCACCCATGTACAATGTAGCATCTGCTAGATTGTCTGTATTTATGGTCTACAATAAAGCATGTTCTATCTATCTAAATATTTAATTACATTATATGAAGCCAGCACTGTTTGCTATGATTGCCAGAAAACCACATCAACAACAACACAAACAAAAAAACGCAAGAAGAGTGAACATGAAGATAATAATAATAAATGCAAAAAGCTTATAACTGCTCCTCCTAAAACTGACACTGTAATTCATTCCAGTGTCTCACATATGGAACCTTTAAAAAGCACTGTGAGTAAAATTATACCTATACTAAATAATTATAAGAAAATCATAAATGACATACATTCAAGAGTACACAAGCAATATTAACTTGCAGTCAATCCAGATAGCATGTTGTTAAAGGACAGAAGATTAATTGCTGCAAAGTTAACTGTCAGTATCATTGCATAGATCTGAATCATCATGTAGTCACACTAAGCATAATAAAGATTTTACTTTTTAAAAAATAACTAATATTTTTTTTCAGAACCTTATACCTAAAGTAGAACCTGTAGACTCACCTTTAACTGACTATTCTGGAGAAAATACTAATGATACAGATATTGCTCTCTTGGATGATCCGATGGAAAAGAAATATTCTGTGAGTCCTGAATGTCTGTCTGGGAAGCCTTTGAGTACACAAATTTCAACTGATGGTAGTATCAAGAAATGGATAAACGAAGTGACCAGCACTCAACCTTGCCTAAATGCTGTGATTGACAAAGTTAATAGTATTGAGTCCATTGAAGAGGATAAAGAAAGCATTGAGATTGATAAAGAAGTGGAAACAGTCTTACAAAGTGGAACTATAGTTGAATCTTTAAGTATAACAACTGAGAATCTTAACTCAGTGTCCAGTGAAGCTCAGCTTTGTAAAGGTAATTGTTTTCTCTAACTTTTTTTGCATCTCTGATGGAGCCAATGTTTAAATGATGAGTATGAACACTTGTTTAGTAATATTTTTATTACTTATTCAGGTATATTTACGATGTTATTTTAAATATTACAAAACATTTCAGTTACAATGGATTTATCACTTATCAGTAAAATATTTTTTTATTTTTAAGAGCATTATTAACTAATTGTTGATTAACGATTTTATTTTTATAAACAAATTTAATTTGCTTGGAACACTTTTCCAGATAAAAGCATTTGCTACGCAAATCCGTCATTTCCCTGCCCATTTTGTCCTCGAATCTATAACAGTTGGGGTTATAGACGCAGACATGTGAAATCTAGGCATATGACAAACAGGTAATCACTTAATTGTTTATATTAATTCATGTTCGACGGTCGTCTGGTCGAGTGGTCAGTACCCTTGTCTACTTAATTACAGGTCCCGAATCCCGGGCTTAATCCGGTTTCGGCAGATGTTTGTACAATGAGAATGAGTATTTGTTTACTAGTCATGGTACATTCATGGTATAGGTATTACTATCTATAGTATGTTATCTAGTATACAATAGATACTAGGTAACATACTATATATAGTAATATCTATCTACAAGCTCTTAATGATGCTTAATTTGGGCTTGATAATAAGTGTTAGTGTTAGAAATATTATTATTCTATATTTTATAAATTATTTATTATTATTATAGCCTTTATTCAGATAACTTAGATCTACTACAATAAAAGTTAAACAAATGATAATTGTGTTATTTATCTGTGTGCCTCTCGGCAAAGGCCTCCCCCAGTCTCGTCCACTCTTCCCTATTACACGCTATCCTTGTCCAAGTCTTGCTCGCCACTTCTGTTATCTCGTCCTCCCAACGCCTGGACTGTCTTCCTCTGTTTCTCTTGCAACATCTTGGGTACCATGTTGTAATGGTCTTGCTCCATTTATCTGGTCCTCTCATTAGATGTCCTGCCCACTTCCATTTAAGTTGTTTCACTTTATATTTAACGTCTGTTACTCCAGTTTTATCCCTTAGTTTCTTATTAGTTATTTTGTCACTTCTTTTCTTATTTATCATGCTTCTCTCCATGGCTCGCTGTGTCACTTCCAGTCTGTTACTTTGTCCTTTGGTAAGTGCCCAAGTTTGGCAGCCATAAGTAAAAATTGGCAGGATACAGGTGTTGAACAGTTTCTTCTTTATACGGATGGATGTTTGGTTATTTTTCATTACTGTTTTTAAGGACCAATATCTTTTCCATGCATTTACTACTCTTCTATTGATTTCTTTGGCCATTGAGTCCTGTACAGATATTACTTGACCTAAGTATATATATTCTGTGACAAACTCTATTATATTATTATTTATGTTTATTGCCTCAGTAGCCTTCCCATTGGTCATTGCTTTAGTCTTCTGGGTATTCATCAACAGACCCACATCTCTACTTGCTACATCTAGTTCCTCGAGCATCATCTGCAGTTCTTCTTTGTTTTTAGCAAAGATTATTATGTCATCAGCAAATCTTAAATGTGTTAATTGTTCGCCGTTTATATTTAGGCCATATTTGGCCCAATCTAGCCTGCGAAAGACTTCCTCTAACACTGCTGTGAAGAGCTTTGGTGACAGAGGATCACCTTGTCTCACCCCTCGTTGTATTTTTATTTCTGGGCCCTCTCTTTCTAGCTTAACTTTTGCTGTGGTATTGGCATATACATTTCTAATAATATTTATATATTTTTGCTCGACACCATGCTTCTTTAGAGCTTCCCATATTCTCGTGTGATCTAGCGTATCGAATGCTTTACAGTAGTCCACAAAGCAGCAGTAGTAGGGAATGTTGTATTCTTTAAATTTTTCCATTATCTGTTTTACTGTATGCATGTGATCCGCTGTAGAATAGTTGACTCTAAAGCCTGCCTGTTCTCTCGGTTGGTTTTCATCTAAGGTGTTTGTGATGCGATTCAGAATGATTTTTGCAAATATTTTATATATATTAGACATCAAGCTTATGGGGCGGTAATTTCCAATGTCATTCCTATTTCCTTTCTTATACAAAAGTTTGATAGTTGATTCTGTCCACTGCTTTGGTATCTTTTCTGATTTTAGTATCATGTTGAAAACTTCTGTGAGTGCTGGTGTTATGAGCTCTTTTATTTCTAGTAGTGTTTCATTTGAGATGTTGTCAGGACCTGAAGCTTTATCCCTTTTTTGTGTGCTAATTGCTTTTTCCACTTCTCGATTCATTATGTATGGTACTTCGTTTATATTTGATAGTTCTATGTCTTCATTTCTTCATTTATTATTATAAATTATTTATGAAGTATCAAAATATTTTATAGTAACAATCAAAAGAATCACTAAAAATGTTTGTTTACAGATTGTCTTGCAAATGGTGCGTCTCAGTACTACCATCCACAGGTGCTTGGTATTCTCACGCCACTCGGTCTCATGGAGTGCCTCACGAGGAAGCTCGTAATTCCCTGGTAGTTATGGTCGAAGCTCATGCAGTACTGACTCTCAACGAACCAAGTGTGGCACAACTGCTAGGTCAGGTTGGAATGACGGATGGTAACAGTACTAATTTGAACGACAAGAAGGAGAATTAAGAGAACGGTCAGTTTTAAATTTAGACCAGGATTGAGCAATGTGGCTTTATAATAATGTGTGTGATATATTGTGGACCATATTGAAGCACATTCTTGGAACTGGATGCATAATAATAATAGCCTATATTTAGACAGTAAATAACATTTCATTATTTATAATAAATTTCACACTTTCAACACATCATCAATGAAGTCCCTGTCTGTATCTCATTAGCTGACAAAGGTCTCCTCCAACTTTCGCCATTTTTTTCTGTTGTTACCCACTCTCACCCATGCACTACCTGCTAAATGCATAATTTGTGATATAAGAGGACAACTATCAAGACGATGACATGTCCTTTGTGTCTTTTTGAAGATGAAGGAACATCACCGACATTCATTGCATTACTACTCGATTTGACGATATTGTTTGCACTGCAGTATTGCATTATAAGAATAATGGCTCAATTCCAATTGTATCTTGTACCATAATGTGCTCCAATGTGATCCTTAAATATGAAGTTTGTCCTTTGAAAATAGATTATTAGAGACGTGAAATAAAAAGTCTGGTATCTTTAGATTTACTACAAGATATATGAAGCGTGTATTTTAAAGATCAGCAAAGAAAAATTATGAATATATAATGAAACTTAAAATTATAGTCAATATATTTTGATACAAAAAAAAATTTATCTGATAACTCAGAAATATTTATTGGAGAAGAAATCTTTTAAATATTTGGCCGGCCATGTTGTATGTAAAAAGTATAGTAAGCATAGTGTATTTAGTTTTGTACACGATGTTTTATGTCGTATTCATTATTAATTTAGAACATTCTTTGATTTTATAATATTTCTAAAAAGACATGCATAGCATATGGGACGTATGGCTTTTTTCAGTTAAGAAAAGCGCTTATAGCTTTTCGCGTAATCAAATTCAATTACTCACATCACACTTTATAAAATGATAGGTTTAACATTGATTAAATTGATCTTGATAGTTATAAATACTTAAAAAATAGTTTTCATTTCAACGGAAAGATATAATCTTCCAAAATCGTTGAGTACAAGTTAAAGTTTATACAAAATTCTTCAATCAGATTTGCCATCGAAAGCACCTAATTAAGAGTCTTGTGCTAAAACATGAGTATAACACAACTAGTATTTTCGCCTAAATAACTCAAGCCTTTTGAAATGTATTTATGAACACGGCAAAATCTACGCCATACGTTACGTATAAATTGGGTTAGCTTTTAAATTTGTAGGTTATTTCAGTGAGAGATTGTCTGGTCTATACCTAAAATAATTCCGCGCTTATTAAGATAATCCCAGATATTTAAACTGGAAAAGTATTTTTTAATGAAGTTTAGTATAAGTATAGTTCATAATCGCTGAAGGACACTGATCTAAATGGGCCCACGCTCTGTAGTTTTGTATAAATAATATCTTTCAGTGAATGATACATTATTCTATGGGAAATAATAACAATTTATGTTTTACGAGGTGGAATCCATTTATGGACCTACTCGCCACTGGCTAAGCGGGGTGTGTGGGGCTCACTCAGTACCTCAATAGAGCGGCACTGTGAATACCCACTAAAACTCTCCGGTAACTCCATTGCCCTCCACAGGTCATCTGCAGGCAGCCCAGACTTATAACTGTGCTTCGCGTCAATGGAGATTGCCCAGAGTTACTTGGGCAATCCCAGAAGTTGCGATCTGTGCGACCCACCCACACACGCAGCCGCGTCAATTACACAATGTCAATTAACATTTGGTTAATCACACTGTAGTTATTTTTTAATTTTCCTTATTTTACCATTTCAAATGAAAATCGCCTTATACTATAACATAATACTATCAACATGTTAAATGTTAACATTATTAAAACATCAAACATGTAAATGTTACGTTTAAAGTGTTTTTTTGATATTCGCTAGATGGCGCTGAATGAAATTGATACACCATACACACCTCACTGGCAATGGCGGCCGCAATTAACTTTTTGATTATTATTGATTTATAATTTTATGCTTCATATAAACCTAGGTTTTATTTATTTACAAAACTGTTTTTGCTAAGGCCTTAGCCATACAAGTGGATCAGTCTCCTGCAAGCTTATAGCCTAAGGACAATGAGATATTTAACAATTTCATAATATTAGTTAGAGTATCATTTAGTATCAAAGCTAAGACACGTAAAAATGTAACGTTTGGCCAGTAAAGGCATTATAATGTGTATTTGTAAGGTTAGTAAACTACACTCGTTTTATTTTTGCACCATTTTATAAACTAGTTTACCCAGTGAACTCTGTAACACGTTCGGTTTAAATGATAGGTAGTTTGTCTGCCACAAATGCCATCTATCAAAGTAATCGGTATCGGTATCGGTACTGGTAGCAGTAGAAGAAATGAAATCATGAAGAAAAATGTTGAAAAAATAGCACGTCAGTTAGATGATTGTCCGTATTCAATGAAAATTTAGATTTTTTTTAGTTCAGTCCAGGATATGCTTTGAAAATGTTTTTTAATCAAAACTATATTGAAGGGAATTTAGAATTTAACAAAAAGAAACAATATTAAAATCGTCGAACGATTTTAGCGCGACTTACTAACAGACATTTATTTTATATACTTATAAGAAGAAGACTTCTCTAGTCTTATTCTTATAATTTAGTATCAATGTTTAAGATTCATCAAAACTTCGGACGTCGTTTAAACACTACAATACAACGTAGTCCCTGATTCCTGTTTGGAAAATGAAATTAGAGTAATAATTTATATCCATAAATTCCATATGGGCATAGAATAGATACAATAACGGTTATTGTCATGATTTTTTCATAAATAATTTGTTAAAATGAGATATAGATCAAAAACAAAAAAAAATATGTTAGATTTTTATGTTACACAAAAATTTGATGAGATTATATAAAAAGAAAACAAAACAGGAACGCAAATAAACCCATTCTTAAATTTTAATAAAAAATGTAACGGTCCAATTTTAGAAGTAGACGAAACATGGTAACAGAATTAGGATAAATGTGCATATTAGATCGTTTTTACTTTCTATAACATTATTTGGATTTATTTTACTTATTATATTATCACTAAAGGCTCAGCACGCTAAGACATTATTCAAAACAAATTTATAAAAATCATTAGTCAAATTATGCAAAGATGAAGATCTGTACATTAATATGTACAAATGCACACAATGATCTCAATACATAAGTCAAAAAGGTAAGTTTTCTAAATATAATGTCTTTTGCTTTTATGAGAAGTTATTTATGAAATATGTCGGAAAATAGTACTTTGTAAGAGACGCAAATTTATCATTAAAACACAGAGTTATTTCAAATGAATTGACTGAAATTTAGAGCTTAAGACCGCAAGTAGATTTAACAAAGGTAATATTAATATTTTTATATGCTTTTAGACTAATGAAATTAGCCTGTAAGTCAATTACTAAGATTTTGGCAATAAATATAGGGATGTGATTTTAGAGGGCTAAAGTGTTATAGGGTTATTTCATAAATATTATGTACTGTCCACAGTATTTTATGAAAAAAAAACTAAAATATAAAGGCTATATGAGATGAAAAATTATCAAGGATCAAATTAATAAATCGATATATGTAATCATTTATTGTACTAAAATATTTGTATTAATCTCAAGCAATAATGCATTATTATTATTCGTAGTATAAGGCAGTTGATTAAAAACAAATAGTACATTAGTCCTCACGTCTAACGAGGTATACACGAAATATCATTGAATCTAATAATCTTATGAAAGACATATCGAACTGTACAAAATTCACGAGCTTCTTTCATAATGGTCTTACAAAATAATATTTATTCTATAGTTTTTTGTACAAAATCGGTTTACTAGTTTTAAACATACTTTGAGTACTGTATCTGAAAAATTACTGAAGTAATAATTACAGAGATAACTATCGTTATATATATTTTGAATCAATAATTTGCCGTTAATATATAAAATTTTCGATATGGTAATTATACATAGACACATGATAATGATGATTGGTATAATGCTCAAGTCGCTGGGAAATTCGTCTAAAAAGTTTGGTTTTGCCTTATCTTTGTATAACACGGTGGGTGTGAAAATATTGCTTATATGATTATGTTCCATGATATTTATATTTTAAAGATGACCATTTCTAAACGCGTTTTGGTACAGACCTTGAGCAGACAAGTTACTTTATTAAATAATGTAATTTTAATAAAATTTACACCCACCTATCTATGGCTTTAACTCACAATTCCACAATGTAATATCGACCACTACTTTAGATTTAAGTATTTGTAATAAGTTACCAAAGCAATTTTGAATAAGTATGTATAAGTCGATATAAAAATTTATATATTTTTCTATAACGTGATGAGTCCCTAAGATGTATATTTAAGTAACACTGTGTGTATATTTTTATAATACGTCATAATTCGCTTTAAGATTTACTTTGTATTCAATATACTTAACTCTATTGAGATAAATCATAATTATTACTTAAAATTCTTATGACTTAACGTAAACCGTGTGGCTTTAAAAACTTAAATGTCAAAATAAACTAATAATGTTACACCATAAATAAAAAGATGTATGCGGACTTCCAATACAATGGAGATTAAATATATTTTCTACAAAAATATTTTTGCGTTTGAGTTTTACAAGTCCGTCACGATTCCATCCACTGTGATCCCAGGAGCTAACTCAACTTTCTCACTTTCTACTTTATTATCAACTAAACCACAAACAAGATCTGTTTTAGACTCTTCCTTTCTCAACGCAGACATTTTTAAGTCTTTGGAATCTTTTCTGAGGAGCTCTTTGCTAGGCGGCTGAGGAGCTGGAGTGGTTTTACGAATCGGAGTTACTTTTGCGGAGCCTGGAGTCACTCTACCCGGTGTCGGTGGGATTGGAGGCGTCGGAGCTATTCTTTTTGGAACTCTATCTTCTAGAATATTGTTATCGGACTCTCCAGATCGTTTCATTGATGCTCTATTCCTAGGTGTCTTCTTCAACAAGGCTTGGAAATTAAAAGGAGGGTCGTCATCGTTCATATCGCTGGTAGACTTCGCCATAGCTTGCAATTCTTTGATAGGATTTTGCATACCGTGAGCATCGATTCCATAAAGACTTTGACTATAGTTCGTTTTTCTTAATTTTCCAGTGGTGTTTTTATGGATATCAGTATCATCACAAACTCCAGACCAAGGTACTGGAGGTTGATAATAGTTCTGAGGTGTGTAACTAGTTTTTTTCTTATAGACGGCAGGGCGATTGCCGACGTCTTTTCCCAAGTGACCCTTTGCTGGGACTTGATTAGGTTCCTCAGGGGGTAACTTTGGCACAGGTTGCGTGGGGTCTCTGCAGAATTGTACAGTCATCAACGTCTGCGTGCTTGTCGAAGTTTTACTGATGTCAATTTGTGGTGGATTGAATCGTCTTTTCAACGGTTCGTCCCACTGCTCGTGGTCAGAGTCGTATTGGGTTGCAAAAGTGTCACTACAAATAAAAATGAACAATGGATAATAAGCCTTGTGCGTTAAGTATTTAGATTTGCAAAGCCACTTGTACTATTAAGTCGTTATTAAGACTAGCGATTATCAAAATAACTTTGCAAATATGATCGTGAATCTAACAACTAAATCAAAAATAATTTAACTTACGTGCTTTTACCCGAAGGATCGCACATATACGAAGTATCGTAATATTGTAATTGGTCGATTCTAAAGGGAAGCTTCCAAACTGTAGGTGGTCCAGATCCAAGGAAATCTGTCCCTTTGGTTTGAGGGTCGACTCTGTCCAAGAGTACAGTAGCGCTCGTGTTGAGTAATGCTTCTAACATAGCTTGGTTGTAGATATGCACCTAGAATGTAGAAAATTGTAGATTTTAACTGCAAATCAGTTTATATAAAATTCTTTCAATACCTTTACTATTAATTACCTGTTGAGAAAAATGAACCAGGTCTTGATAACGAACAGCTCGATACTGTAATAAAACTTGAAATATAGACCTACTTTTCCACTTCATTGCGAATCTTTTAAGAAAACTTGCTGTTTCTTCGTCAATTTGACCTGTGCTTTTGTTAATAAGGGGACCATAAGCCTTGCGCACCATGTAACCACGGTAAGCTACAACAGAAAAAAATATAAATATTTGTTAATGAAAATCATTTCCAAGCAAAAAAAAAGCTAGTTTACCTTTTTGTATCAAAAGGGCAGCATCATCTTCTGTGACATTCATGGACTGTTGCTTTTTCAATTCTTTTACTGAAAAAGTGTTAAGTATGTATTGAATGAAAAAAGTTTTAATCAATCATTCAAACCAAATAAATAAAAATACATACTATGCTGTTGCTTAGATCTATTTTTAACTGCTTTTCTTCTGGCCAAGAATGCCCTCATCATGCATTGTACCTTCACTATTTTCTTTACCTGCGTTTCGTACAATCTGCAAAATATATTATTTAAAAATCTATGTGTATAACCTATATAGAAATCCTGAATATTTAAAAGTTCATTTAGTCCTTTTACCTTGCAAGAAACTCTTCGTTGTAATATTTTAAGAATACTTTTGTTTTTCCCAATATCCATCCTTCCATTTTGAGACGAATCAGAAGCAATCTGCAGTTATCTTTTGTGATATCAACGTTTTCATCGAAGTCAAAAGCTAAAAATCGGTACCTATAAAATATCTCTTGGTTATGGTTTACGTTTTTAAAGTTACTAATCGACCAGAGTAATATAACCTCTAAATGTTAATTAATTGAAACAATTTACTGACGAGGGTCTAAGAAATATAATTATCATATTATGAAAAAAGTATTCTTATTTCTGTAAACCAATACACAGTTACCTTCTTATAAATTCAGCAAATGGTATACGGCTGGAATAGCCAAACTGTCTTGCTTTAGCAGTGTCCAAAATAGCAAGAGCTCTCAACTGTTGTCTGACAACCTCAGCCTGAAAACCTCGAGGGTTGTCATTCAAATCAGCTCTAATACACCTAACGTAATGTGTTCCACCGCTGCCAGGACCTATGGATAACTGCTTCAAGATTTCTAAGCTAGTAGCCCTATATGTTGCTGCCGCTGTCCTCATTCTATGTACTTGTGAGTACTGTCCTTTCGATACTGTGTTATATTTCTGTAATAAAAGGTTCTCATTAATGTTTTGAAAGTGAAATAATTGATTTCAGAAGTTCGTATTATCAAATATTTTACTTACTCTGGCCTTTAAATTTTCGATTTCTTTTTCACATTTTGATTTTACTATAGCTACTTTCGGTTCACTCGGTGAAACCGTTAAATTGCCCGTCTTCGTCAGTTTGTTTCTAAAGAGCTGTTGGACAGTTATATTAGTTGAAGCTCTCATAGTTTCAATCATTTCTGGAGGCAGGAAGTCTTTGTTTTTGTCAGCCATTTCTCGAGCATCATAATTCACTTTCCCTGTGTAATGTGCTACGCTAAACTCATGACTTCCAGAAAGTTTAATGTATGGTCCTTTACAAGTCGTTCTAATAGTGCCTGAAAATAAAAACTTGTATATTTCCTAGAAACGTTTTTTATAATAAAAATATCATTTAAAAAGTTCTTACTCATTATAAATTCTTGTCCACTTCCAGTTCGACTAGCTTCATCTAAAATATAGAAAAGCCCGAGCGGTCGGCCCATTAGTTGATCAACAGAATTTTTATTGTCATAGAAATGTAACTGTACTACAGGAATATCTTCTTCTGCTGTTTCTTGCATTTCCCAAGCAAATATACGTTGATTATATAAAAATTGAATTTGTTCGTTTGTTGTATTCACAATTAGCTGTTCTATTCGGTTTCTGTGGTAACATTCGAAACCAAACATATCTAATAAGCTAACAGAAAATTTATCGCCACTGAAACCCAAAGAAATAATAAAAATATTACATGTGGTATGAGAAACTTGATGGTGTAAATTAAAGGTGTTTCTTATGTCGTCGATGTTCATTAATTACCTTAAATATGGTCTTACGAAATAATGTATTCAAACTTAAATACACATCATGCGCAGGGTATCGTGTATCGACCTACATACACTACTTTAAGCTTATCACAAATTAATTAATATAGTATTTATTGCAAATATCATTATTAGACTGTAATATAACAATACTACTTGTCTACGTATATGACGAATACTTACAATACTGATCTCATAAAAGATAATTTTGAATTTATCAGATTAATCATCCAGTCTATCAGCCTTTTATATAAAGTTCCTGCTAATATATCACGGGCGTCTCTTGCTTCATCAGTTGAATGCTTTCGTTTTACTGCAGTACCACTTTCAATCAGACAGTAATTTATAAGAGCCCAAAGAAATTTCACTTCTTCCAAAGAAAGTAACTTTGCTACCTTTTTCGCTTCATCGGAATTTTCTATATCAGCTGACCCGCACTTACTATCTTTAAATCTGACATTTCCTAATACGAGTATGGCTGCCATAACTGTTTCAAGGAATGAGATATCTTCCTCTTCCCAGTCAAGTACTTTTAAACTGTCTATAAATTTGTTGTAACTTTCTACATTTTCTTGTGGAGTATCTCTGGCGCCTTTAATGCCTTTGGTCGGTTCATCAACTATTCGTAAATACCGATATTTTCTATCTTTTTCTAAACAAAATTCATCCAACCTATCTGCAGCTTCCATTGCATCGTAAAAATAATATAGCAGATCGAAGTTCGCGTGAGACCTAAAAAGCACTTAGAAGTTATTTTTTAAATTAAATAACTGAGAATCAATAATAATATTACAATGTAATTACATGTCAGTGGAGGACACACGCCACTTTTCAAGTTGATATAGCCAGAACATCGCACCACTTAATTTTCCTGAGCTGCCATAGGTAACTTGAACTTGGAAAATTGCTCTCGTCGATCGAGTATTTACAGGTGTAGCTGAACTTAGAGCAGATTGTATAACATATGTGGCTTTTCTGATTCTATCAGCTGTATTATTTTTCATGGCACCCAAGAACGTTAAATGTGACAAAGCATGCAACATGTTTGTGGTCTTTCCTGATTTACTTTCACCTGAAAATACTATATGTTGTGGTTCGTTATGATGTAGGGCGTCTTGGTATGCGCTATCAGCGACAGCGAAAATGTGAGGTTCATTGTCTGATCTTGACTTGTATTCATATTTTTTGTGATACTGAAATTTAAGAGTAATATACAATTATTTACATCCACAATTAATTATTTATTTAATAATAAATTTACGCAGAAAAAAAATTCGGAATACAATACAATAAAATTATGAAATTAGGATAAATTCTACAAAGGTACTTACTTCTTCATTATAAATATCATCGGCTTTGTTCGGATTTAAGATAAGGAGTACATCGCCTATATAAGATGTGAACGATCCTTTTACCAGTTTCGTTTGAAGTTCACTAAGGATATTTTCCTCTGACAAATTATCTAAAGCCGCTAGATCTTCCACTTGCATCGATTCAGGTTCATTTACACCTTCAGTTGTCAATAAATTGTTTTTTATTATACGTTCAGGTTTTTTACTAGGCCCTTCAATACTTTGTAAATCCAGTGCCAACATTTTTAGTTCTGTCGAAAGCTGAAAATAAAAAACACGTTATTGTTATAAGAACGTATATTATCTTTTCAATTTCAGTTAATACCTACGTGATAATCGTTTTCTGGAACCGATTGAATAAATGGGTGTTCTTCCAACTCCATCATGTACGGACGGTGTTCAGGATTTTTTTCCAAACACCTTTAATTTAAGAATAAAACAGAAGTTTCAGAATAGTTAGTTATACATTTCTGTTCCGTGTTTTAAAACATTGTTTGTTAGTAATTTACACTTACTCAGTTACAAAATCATTGATGTCATTAGACCACATAGAAGCTTTCGCAATACTGGGGGGAGGGTTTCTTACTATTTGGAATAAAGCTCTAGTCGGATGCATTTCCTGAAATGGTGCTTTACCGTCGACCATCTCAATAGTTGATATTCCAAGTGCCCACACATCTGCTCTGTTTCCATACCCATCGGATCCGCCAGCCACAACTTCTGGTGCCATCCAACTAGGCGAACCAATAGTGTTCGTGCTTTTATCAAGAGTTCCATTTAGTTTGCATGACAGCCCAAAATCACTCAACTTCACCTCTCCATCTTTAGTGATTAAAATGTTGCTGCATCTCACGTTTCGGTGTACCACTTTGTTTTCATGCAAATACACAAGGGCCTAGAAATGAATGAAACAAACAAGTGAGATGGATTTATCGGATCAATAGCACGAGTAAACACGTGAGTGTGACATGGAGTGATGGAGTGACCACCCCTAACGAATGGGCTTATGTCGGTATCGTTAAGACAACTCGGCGATAGCAACGTCAGTGTCAGTCAGCCGGTCCACGCCCCTGAGATTCATTCGAGGCTATTTGCATACGTATCGGTGCGCGGGCGCAGCGCTGTCGCAAGCGGCCTGTCCGCGCTTTCTACCGTCAGATATATCAGTATGTTTAATGCGTTCATTACAGTCGTTTAGTCTCTAGTGATGGGCTGGGTCTGACTTCGATACTTTAATTACTGTTTTGATTTTTACTACTTTAATGTTATTTATAATTTTCTGCTTTAACATCTTTAAATAATATTGGAATTAAACACCTAGAAATTATTCGCATTCGATAAAATATGTATGAAAATGACACATTAGTTTTTACAAATACAGCTATCAAAATTTCATTAATTGTTTTACATAATAATATAGGTATGTTCGTCTATTATGGCATTATTTTCATTAAATTAATTATATTCAAACATTCAAGTATTTATAGAAAAGTCTAAATCCTATCGACTCTATTAGCTCAATAAGGACAACATTACATGTTAGTATTTGATTGTAGCTTAAAAGATGCAACATCCATAGATATGCGTGGAAGATCTGTCGAACGAAAAGGACGAAGCACTGGTATTGTGAGGCAAGTGGCTTGCATAAAGAAAATGCGTATTTATATATTACTCTTTCCGAAGAAGCCTAGAAGTTTCATTTTTGATTTCGATTCAATACTTAATGCGGTCGTCCTTTAAGTTGATATTGTATCGGCGCGCTTGATTTAAAGGGATCATTGGCTACTGCCCAAGAGATCCGTATATCTTGTGTGTGCGAGCATTATTTACGATAATTGAGCGATGCGCCGCGATGGGGGGCCATCACGGTGTTGTCGGGCGCGCACCGACATTCGAATCGACAACTTCGACTGTTCCGTCGCGAATCACATCAAATAAAGCGGCGTGCATTTTAAGTAATGGCCCTAGATAGTATTTCAACGTACGTGGACATTCGTCGGGCAATATTTTATTCGACGTCACGCGATGAACAGAAATCGCCAGGACACGGATCGGAGAACAATTGAGTTTGCATTCAAAGTATCCACCAATTGATTCAGCAGTTGAAAGGTGGACTGGCAGTCCCTTTGTTTTATAAACAGCATTGGCTCGAATGTGACGAGCGACATGTTTATAGTCAGTCGAATATGGACTTACCTTGATCGTATATTTGAGTATGTAAGCGATGTGTTCTTCTGAAATTTTCCTGTCTGTTGCGTGCAACTTTCTGACAATTTCGATGACAGATCCGCATTCACACAGCTAAAATAAGAAACACTTATGAGTTCATTATTTAAAACATCATTTAATACTACCCCAGTTCCTGTTTCAGTTTCTGTTAACCCTTGTCGTTACTGTAACCACTTTAAACCACCAACTCGCCTTGGACCAGCGTGCTGATGTTATGACCGATATCATTATGTGTTTCTCCCATAGTGATGGTTTATTTAGTTATTGTTAATAAAAAATATCACGCTCACCTCCAATACAAACCAAATTTTCTTAACCCTCTCTGATTTTTCACAGAAAACTCCGTAAAAGTCTATCAAGTTCTGATGCTTAGTGAAATCTCTGAGTATCTTGTATTCATCTTGAATGTGTACTTCATTGTCGTCCGTATATGTTTGAACCTTGACTGCAACGGATTTTCCGGCTGCTTGGCTATCGAAGGCCTTGAATACTCTACCGAAGATCCCAGATCCTAGTTTGGTATCTATGGTGTATCGGTCCAGAGGACTGGGCAAAGTCGATATGTTGAGGTCGTCATTCATGATGCCGGGTCGCTCATGTGATTTGTAGGACCTGTTAATGTGATCCTGTTAATGAGAGAGTAAAATTGTTATTGTGAAGCTCTTCTTACTTAAAAGTAAATGATAAATCTTTAAAACAAACTGATATTTTTGCCACGTCTTAGTCTTAAGTAGATAGATTAAATCAAAGTATGAAAGTAAATAAAAAATATTTAAGAAATTGATTCTATTATTAGATACTTTCTAACCACATCAATATGAATAAGTTTTTATTAATTTGAAAGATAAATATCAATATGGAATTCTTTATTTATTAATTAAAAATAAATAGTTTACCAATAAGTGTAGGAGACCGCGCCAAGCGCACGCCGCGACGGCGAGTGGTGGTGCCCCGCTGAAGCCCTCGCAAGTGGCAGGGCTTCACATTAGATCGCTGCTAATTCCCCTTAATACTGTTAGGTAATGCGTTTCGACCTTGCTGCCTCCTTGGAAACAATTTAATTGGGGTCGCATGTTATTGTTAATTAGGGACAGTTTGTGAAAGTGGATTTTGAAATTGTAACCTAAAATCACGTAACTTGTTGGAGATTGACGTTATTTTCTCATGGAGATTTACTTTAAATTATTCTAGTTACTTATATAGGTGTAGTGTTACTTGTTTAATATTATAAATAAGAAAGACTTTTGGCTTTCTCTCTTCAAACCTCTGTAGTAAAATAGCAGTTACACAGAAGTCTCAGTTTTAATTTATGCTTGAGAACATAACATTTTATAGTTCTGATATTATTTTAAATATCTTGGCAAACATTTGAAAGTAAAATTTAAAAAATACGCTGTTTAAGTTTGACTAAGCAGCTGTTATCCCTTCCCATGACAACCATTTTAATGTACTTATTACAACTTAGTAATCGATTCGATTCGGCATCACCTTTCCTGTTTGCAAATTTTGCCAAAAAGGGATCATCCATATATATATAATAACATACATAGTAAAAAAAGCAATCCTTCATCTTTTAACTTACGAAACTCTTCAATCAAGCGAAAGTAATACCAAAAGCTGTGAGCTATTAAAATATCTAAATCTTCCCGTAACAATACAAAACATGTATTCATAACAGTGATACACTCCATTGAGTCATTGTTATCCGCCAAAGGATCTCCATTCAAGTTCCTGACATGAACGTTTATTTGTTATCCTTTCCTATTCGTACGCAATTGAAAGAGACATTTTAAAAAATATTTTACGTTTCATTTGTTTCTTTGTATTCGGAGTAACGGGAGATATATTACCTACTTACAAGTTGAAAAGATATTACCCACCTACTTATTAAGGCTACTGAATTTACTAATCGGTATTTTTAAAGACGTTAACCATGTTTAAGTTTTCGTATTGTATTTTAAATGTACTTATTAAGCAATTAATAGTATCTAGTTTGATATTGTTGAAATTATGAGATTGTATATTATGTAGTACATAATAGCTAGGTGACAAATTACTATATAGTTAGTTCGTAGAATGAGTCCGAGATCTTCGGACCGCAAATATAAAACTCAATATTTCAATTTTAAAGTTATTTTTAATCAGATTTGGAACGTAATTGTTTGAATATTAGAGTAGGCAATTTGTTTCCTACAAAAACGCGTCAGTCATCATGAGAGCTCTCAAGACGAGTGAGCTAATTAACTGGAAGTAACGAGATGATTGCGACTGATTTAGCGGGGCTTCGCTTCTTTGAGAGCTACTTGTTACATCTTTGATCACAAAAAGTCAAAAATTACGTGTTTTTTTTGTTAAATGTTTTTATAATGATATTGATACATTTAAGCTTCAGAACTTGTCTTTCGTGAGCTGTTTGTGTTAATTTGAAATATGAAATATGATGTAGACTGAATGAGGAATATGACACTGAAATGAAAATACTGAAATATAATTACAATTTATTTCTTAAAAAGAATAAAAACTGTATATTGAACTTAAAATTAGAATAAATATTAAAGTCAATAAATATCACGGCACTGGGAATGTATGGGTAAATTGGATATATTTACAGATACGGAATGTAAACACTAAGATTATTACAATAATGTAGAGTTTAGCTTAACGTAATACTGATCGTTATTAACAAATTTATTTATCTACTTTTAGAATTAGAATACAATAATGCATGTAATATTGCATGTATGAAACATTTAAGTGACTTGGTAGGTGCACTTATTGTTTTAAAACCTTATAATTTACTTTATATTTTGAATTTAAAAATGGTAATTCACAATGGTTAAGTTTAAGTATTTATTTGACATTTAATATTGTATAAGGGTAATAAAGATTACGTAAAGCAACAAACAGTTTAAACGTATGTCGAAAACAGGTACTGTTCAATAATATACCATAAGATCTTATAATAATAAAAGGCATTCGAAATATGTTTTATATTTTGCACAAAATTGGATCAAGTTTCAAAATTTTGTTATGATAATTGTCGTCCATACTTTATAATTAGTTGTGTCAATATACAATTAGTATTTGTTGGTATTGAAGTGCGTAACATTCTATAACTTCGACCACTAAGTCAGTACTTAGTGGTCGAAGTTATTACAATGTAAAATCAGTAATACCACAACAGGTTTCTTTGGGAAAAGTGTGATATTAAACATGATTTTTATATAATTTGACATGATTAACTGGCTATTACTGTTAATGTCAAATTGCCAAAAAACAAAACTCCGTTAAAATATTGGACACTTCATGTAATCATTGGCGAAGAAGAATTGCCAGTAAGATCGATATACAGGGTGTTTGGTATATACCCTATCAAGCCAAAACCTACCCATGTAAGTACACACAGTCATTTAAATACTATCGTGATATGAAAAATGCAGAATTGTAAAATATTTTCAAATGTTTTCAAATATAAATATTTCGATCAGAAAAATAAAATTCATTGGATTTTTTTCTTTTACATAAATACTATATATTTATATGACTACGTTAACATGGATAGGTTTCGGATTGATGAGCTATGTACCCTGTATATGTATAAAGTGATATAAATATATTTTTTTGCAAGAATTGGTCTTCAATATTACTTTCTACCCACTTGAAAGAACCCAAAAAGTAATCATAACAGTTGATGCATTTAAGGAAATTAGTGGTAAATAAGACTATCGTTAACAGTCAACCACGAACTTCTAGTTGTCACTTTCTTTTATTTGCAAACTGCTATCCATTTCTCATCTGTACACCGTTGACAGTCAACTCGGCAGCACCAATGGAATGTACAGTTGCATGGCTTTACACTAGACTTCTTTATGAGAGCGTGGCCTCGCCCACAGCAGAGTAAGTCGCAGGATCCTGTCCGGGAAGTCCTTCCCATGCGGCATATGCGACCTGATGTACCAGCGGAGTCCGTCTTGGAGTCAGCGTCACAGAAACTTGGGGATCTGTAACAAAATTTTGTAATGAATTTGGGTTTTGAGAGAATGATATTTTGAGCTAAGTTTAATAATTATTTTTGCATATTGATAAAAACTATATTTTACTAGGAATGCTAAAATTTATAAAATTGCCAATAACAGCTATGGAAAATTGGAATATTATTTTATCTTTGTTTACTATTGAAAAGACACGTGTTATTAATGTATTTGATTGGTAAATAATTCCTAATTTAGAAATAATGCCATAGATACCTTTCGAAGAATAGTAGACTACTCTTAGGCGCTGGTCTTGCCCGACTCCTCCTTCTGCCTCGAGGCCGGCCTCTTAGTATTGACATGCCATTGTTCAGCTCCTCTTGGGCCACCATTAAGGCCTGAAATAATAAATAACTTGCAGATATGATAACTTACTTGACTAAAAATAAAAACCCTTTAAATCTTGTTATACGAAGGTGGTAACAGTTAGATAATTGTGAGTGGGAGTTACTGTATAGCTTACGAAACAGAACGTACATTAAAAATATTGTATATAAAAGCATTGCCCTCTCACAACACGCATCTAACTGAAACAACGAAGCTTTGTGTCAATATGTAAATATAAAAATAAAACTTGAATTTGTCCAATGAAAAAACATATAATTATATTTCAATTTACGTTCCTTTTCTTACAGTGCCCTATGAGTGTCTAAAAGTCGTAAAGTTGTACTTAATAAAAGCCAAAGAAAGATTTTATTGACAGAAATTGGATTCTGTTTATCCTAAATGTCCACAAAATCATAGGACAGGAAAGTACCTACTAACCTGTAGTATAATTTCCTAGGAAATATCTGTAACCTATTGTAACTA
The DNA here is from genome assembly GCA_943193645.1 of Acentria ephemerella. Classification (NCBI taxonomy): domain Eukaryota; kingdom Metazoa; phylum Arthropoda; class Insecta; order Lepidoptera; family Crambidae; genus Acentria; species Acentria ephemerella. The sequence goes on along the minus strand of OW971875.1, from coordinate 3,630,530 downwards.
GCAATAGGTACACACTGTAATAACAGAATATTTTGTCGTAAACAGCCTCAATGTGATTAATTGAACACATTTTGAAAAGTGTTTCGGGATTATTTGAATAGAGTTTGAAAAAGGTATCTTACCTTTCGATACTGTCTTTTAATGGTGGACGCTACCACCCTAAAATCTGGAGTGGCTCTCCAACAGGTCCTCAGCTGACAGCTTCCCGATAGTCCATGGCATTTACATCTCACCTCCATGTGCGACGCCAAAATCTGAAATTTTTTATGAATATAGAAAGTTAAATAATATCATGTCTGTCAATTTTGTATCATTTTGGACGGAACTTAACATTTTTTGAGTATTTCTGTACCATCTAGATGGTACAGAAGATGGTACAGAATATTAACTTCAGGCCCACTACTTGTTTGGTAAAACGTTGTTAATTAAATAATAATGTGGGAATCAAAATGTGGGAAGTGAAATCACAAACTATAATTAAAAATATTATAGATTTAAAAAAGCCAACTAAGAAACCAATAGTCATTTGATCACAGGCTATGATCATCTGGATCAAGTAATCAGTAACACTCGTAACATGACTAAAATAGATCCTGAAGAGATCGTGCCATCGAAGGCAGTATTTCAAAGCCATACAAAATAATAAATCAGAATTGTCTCGATACGTGACCGCATTTGGCATAATTATGCCACCCACCGCTGCTAGCTCGTAACATTTACATAATGAAACGCCTCGGTGCAATCACGCTGACGTCTTAATTTCGCGAATGCCGCCGGCCGAACAATTTCCCAAATTGAGTCGGGGCAAAAATTCAAATAAATCGGCATTTCGGCCCGCCCCTGCGCCCGAGTAGCCTTAATAACCCGGTATTAAGAGCGTTCGCGATAGAATTCGCCACCCAAGACGTTTGTAATACGTGTAATGAAGCCAGAATATTAAAAATGGCTCCGAACCGCTTATTATGTTCTCACCTCGACGGCCGACTCGTGAAATACGGCGGGCTAATATGGGCCCTCCAGCGCCTGCTCCGACCGCGCCACCATTTTCAATCGCCTTTAATGGTGGCGCCACCTACTATGCTTTAGTTTCGAATTGCTATCTAATAAAACGTTTATAACTGACCTTTTGAATGTACAGGATGAAGAGCTTAAGAACAATACAGAGGTAAATATTACAAATTAACTAAAGAAACCAAAGACAGTTAACTAAGTATGTAAGGAGGTGTTTGTAAATACTACAGGACTTTAAATTAAACACACACGGACATCACTGTTTTTTATTCATATTTGAAGAATATGACGCACTTCATATGTAGATTTCGTTATGTATTCTCCAGAATTAACTGTTTGATTCTTGATTGAAATCACAATGACTTACAGCAACAGATTGCGATAATGACAACTCTACCTTTTATTTCGCTGCGACTTAATAGTAACCTCTTGAGGAAGAGACCGTAATACCAGCTCAGTAAATAGTTTAATTTAGCTTACAACTCCCAGCGAGTAGTTGTCTCCCCGTTATAATAATTGACTGAGCACTGTCATCAGTCAACCATTGGAAGTTGATTTATTTATTTACGACGTATGTGTTAATAGCTATCGTTTCTCGAGTCTTCAGACTAAACATGATGTCATTAAGAGGCATTTCAACATGGCAATGGTTTATATTAGACATGACGTGGACGGAGCAAACGTACAATTAAGTTTAGTACCTCCAATTAAAAACTGTATGCGTAATTAGGTATCCACAAACATTTATAGAGCAATATTTATTTTATAGCGTTGATACTTTAAGCTGTCGTGAGATTTTACCCATTTAATATCCATCAAGATGAGGTTGTCAATTTAATAGGGTACCATAAGAATCCTTTGCTTATAGTTTTTTTGTTTATATAAATATAAAGAAGTAACGACACCGTTGATGATTCTACTACTGGTTTTTAATATAATCGACTTAAGGAATTTTAATAATAAGACTATTAAATAAAAACGTTTAAATTAAATCGATTATTTGTCGTTCAATCTTTCTATGTTTTTTACGATAAAACAAGTACTTTACGGCTTTCCTGATTTTTTTTATAAATGGCTCTGCAAATGACTCGTCACCTCCTGATGATAAGCAGTAGAGGAGTCCATATTTGAAGGTAGCTTTATAGCGTATGACATACTGCCATAGCCACTTCCACCTTGCGGGCCCAATAAATGCTTTTTAATGCCTCTTTTAAAAGAACCCGTGTTGTCTGAAGGAGGGAATACTTATGCTGGTAAGGAATTCGTAACCCGTGTTTCGATTACACGAGAAACCTAGATATTCTTTTGTCTAAATCGAAACTTAAGTAAGTAACGCACTTACTTAAGTACCGCATAATTGCGGGCATGTATACGTATGTATTTTTAATCTGTAATACAAAGTAAAATTTATATTTAGGTGAGCCTATTCAATAGACAGAACCTTGATAAATATCGAATTTGGCGATAATTGTTCAATTGTTGATTTTATTGCCAGAGTAGACGGCGTGACGAGGCCGAACTAAGTGAACTATTTTATTGTCATTTTCTGAAAAATCTAGACCGGTGTTGAACGTTGGTTTACCTTAGCAATAGTTATGTGGAAGCAAAGCTTACTCGCATTAGGTTAGCGTGAGGTATTGTATTACAGACCAACAAGAAATTAGTGTTTTTTGCATATAGGAAGTCCTGTGCCAAATAATCTGGAATTTATGCCAAATAATCATAATAATAAGGAATGGAATGTGGAATGATGGTGATAATGTTATCAATTATGTCACTGATCTCTTTACAAAAACACAACTACACTGTTTCAGATAATTTTTTATAAGTGGAATCATTTGGTTAGCTGGCGGCACCTTTGTATCCTTAGGCAACAATTGAAAGTCTCATTAAAGCATAGTTGTTGACTTTGCACTTCCATAGTGTAAGCAAGTGATAGTGTCACATGGGAAACTAACACGTATTTAAAACGCCTCTGTGGTATAGTAGTAAAGATCTCAGATCTATTGATCCGGGGTATGATTTCCAGTGGGAACAGAGATTTTCTACTCCGTTTGATAAGTGCTAAAGTTTGCTAAGTCCGCCGGGCTAGCTAACACAATCTTACCTAAGTCTTCTGCCATAACAATAATGTTAACAGCGTTATTGTCTTCCGGCAGTTTGAATTAAGATAATCACTTCCGAGTTTCGCTGTGGTTGAGGACTTCAGATGTAGGTCGTTTCCATCTGTAAGTCATTCCGTCCTTATAAGCACTTACCATTAATTGAGATAAAGTCCAAGTTGAGTTACCCCGTAAAGAATAACAAAAACATTAACTCTTCTGAAGCAGACGACGTTATAAGTGGGAGGGAATCTGTAGATATCTCTTCACTGTTTAAGTGAATCACATGAAACTTGGCTATAGACTATTAACGTTCGGTGAGCAACATAAATATGTTCAGGACGACCGTGGCCAATCTGACATACAAATTAACCATTAGTTGGAACCGCTCACGACGGTCCATTCAAGAATTCCTTTCCGATAGTTGCATTCTTTTGTGGTTTTCTTTATTGTTAGTTTAATGTAACTTTAGATTACTAGTAAGTATAAGAATTTTAAGTATTTTCTGCCGTAATCTGCTTACTTATGAAAGGTTACGACTCTTGGCTCAACAAAGTGTGGAGTGAAATTTCTACGCAGGTTTTATTAAACGATTTTATTAAACGAACGGTTTGAACAACTTCACAAAGTAATAATTTTGACAGGGTCGGCAACGTGATGTAATTAGCAAGTTTTCGTTAGCCAAGGTTAAGGCTGAACTTGAAACATCTTCACTCTTTAATGCCACCTTACCTATAAAAAAATCAATCCAAATCTTTCTTTAATTTTCTTGGGTATTAGAAACACGACAAGAAGGCCTCATTTCAATGTTACTGACTCTGTAGGCACTCTTGGTAATCTTTTTGGTTGAGGTATATCTCACACTCTCATCATTTATAGAAAAAGGATACCAAATATATAAATTATCAAATAACCTAAATTAACGACCGGGTTAAATTTTCTATTTTCAGATAGAAAAACGCTTAGTTCTTTATGAATTTATTTGGTAGTTGTACGCTTTTATGTTGTAGAATTTTATTTGTAAGATAACATTAAAATTGGCTGCTGCGTAAGACAACATTAAAGAAACTGTAAAGGTACGTTAATGTCATCTGATGTCTCTAATTTTTGCAATCATACTGGAGGATGAGATACACTGTAGTTATTTTTGGTTTTAGAATAGCTATAACGTGCAATACATGCAATACGTATATAAACATGTTTGGTGACATTCAGTGAGCTTTTCACTGATTCATTTTCATTAATTAAATTTAGAATGGTTTATTTTTTATCATCCTTCATCCATTTCATTGTCACATGTGTGATTTTATCGATATCACTAACTTATCTCCTCGAAGTCATTGAAGCAACGGGATATTTACTTCGCATCCCGGAGCCATATATAAAAAAGAAATAACCCCTAAGACAAAGCTGTATGGTCTTTAGTTCCTCTTGCCTTCCCTGTAATAGAGATAATTAAAAAAAGAAATCAACGACATTATTGTCTCTAAATAAAATAGCGTTCCCGCAAAGATGTTCGGTTTTACCCTAATATGTGATGCCATTCAGCAAATTTGTCACTAGTAGTTGAAAATGCATTGCAAGCGTAAACACGCCAAAGTTTGGTCGCGTATCGTCGGCATAGTAGCCCTGAGCCCACAGGCAAAATAAACAAAATAAACTTTAAGTGAAACGACTTCACCTAAAATTTATAGAGTTATAAAATGGGGGGGGGGGGGGGGGGTTATCCTTGGGGGGTGGTATAGTTATGTGGTATACCATAAGGTTAAATTACAGCTTTTAAATACCTATTTTAATTTCGTCGTATTATCGATACAAAGTTACATTATAATGAAGACTTTATTGTGATCATTATCTTCATAAAAACCAAGACTTAAATAAGACATAAGCTTTATTGTATATTAGTACCGTTTGCAATAAACTATAATCTTGGGGAATTAGAATACAATTTATTCCTTTGAATATAGTCATTGATATAGTCGTATTGAAATGATTAATGTTTTAATCAATTGTAGCTACATAAATTATTAAAATACAGTAATTAAATTTTATCTTCAACCATCGGAGCCTGATGCAATCAGAAAAAAAGAATAGCGACTAAAGTATATTTAAATCGATATGTGATAGTCATCGAGATATAACAAAATATTAACTCATCGAGTCGATTTTTTGTACCGTAATTATCACCTCGGCTCTCTAATGTGGTACCTAATTCCTTGTGTAGGATGGTCGAGAGATCTTTTATGGTCTCGCTGGGGGGGTGTTATCACACCGTTATAAAAGTGTTTCTAATATTCCGACATTTGGAATTTTAATCGTCATGTTCTTATAAAAATAAGTTTTAACAACACTAAATTTTTAACGATTAAAAAAGAGCATTTTAATCCCTTAGTTAGGTAGGATTTAGTGAAGGACCTCAGACCACTAAACACGGCTATATGTTTTATTTTATTATTTACGGACGGAGTCACAAACATTGTGATTGGTTTAAATTGTGGCAGCCGCCATAAATTTATTGACGTTTAAATCCACCAGTAAAGTTTCCTCGTCTCTACGAGGGTAGAAATAGTGAATTTACTCCACAGTTAGGTAAAATGTAAATATCTTATTTACTCTTTTATAGTTTAATTGAAACACCAAACGCGTTCGATTGCAACGAACGCACAGATTACGTTGTAAAGTTTTTTGCTTGTCAATTTTTTGCATCTATTACCGCACGGTGTGAATGCGGTCGGTTTTATTTTGACATTAATAAAAATATCATCGCAGCGGTTATTATAAGCGAGCGTGTCTAACAGAGGTCTCACTGGGAGGCTGTTAATTACGTGGCCACAAAACAAAATTCTGGAAGGGCAACAATGGTCAAGTGTGGGGTCCCGGACCACCGGGGTCGTCTTCAATTTGCTGGTGAGGTCACGGTAATGATTGTATATTAAATATTTGATGAAAATATTCACGTCACTTTTTCTAGGGGCTTATAAAATTAGCCGTTTGAGATGAAATAGCTTTGGTGGGCCATTTGGGAAGTGTCTAAGTAATGCCTGTATTTGTCGTTTTATTTAGCCTTGTTTTACCGATGGTGATAAAATATTTTAAGTACGTTAATTTTATTTAACTCTACCTATCTACAAAAAAATGATAGGGTTAAGTGCAACTCGGTAAAATTACTGATTATAATAATATAAATAAATTTTAAAAGTGTATTTTAATAGATATATTTTACTATAGGAACACTCATAACCACCATAGGCATCAGTCTCACATAAACAATAACATTGTATAGTCACTACGTCAGGTATGTTATTTATTACCGATTGTGATCAGAAATTAAGATATTTTATTATTGTTACAATATTAAGCACTTTTAATTAAAAGCTAAATAATTAATTGTAGCTGTCGCAGTAAGGTTATATGGATATAGTCATTTTCTATTCAGCTGTGCTTGATAAGCAATAGTTGTAAATTATACTTAATAGATATTTAGCTCGTAAACGCAACAAAGTTACAAATATGTAATAAATATTGCAAGAACATTGTGTTATTCACAAAATTTTTATAGGACCACCGACTTGACCGTAAATGTCAAATTAAGCTATTTGTTGACAGTAAATTATGAGGAATGATAATGGTGTTTCGCATTCTGCTACCGAACGAAGACATAATAATCATAAAATTAAATATAGTTATTAGTTCCTTAAAATTAATATCCGTAGATGATAAAGAAGAGATGTTGTGGCTGTTATTAAATTAATATGTTTATTAGTCACTCTAGTGTAAAATTTATTTTTTAAAAGTTTTCAATGATATTTTGTTTATACATATACCTAAATTCTTTGCATCCTTGTTAATTAATATCTATAAATTATTTAAAATATATTGTTAATTATTATGGGAAATTAGTAAGTATATTTGAGATATAAATGACTAAGTACAATTAATTTTGGTTTGTGTAACCAAAATAATTGTACGACAAGTAAAATCAAAATACGAAGTCAGTGAAATTGTCCAAACTAAAGAATAAGTACCATGTTCAAATTAGTGTTCAATTTATTATAAAGATTTTTATAATGGTCGACGTGAATCTAAAATAATGATACCTCTTTACACTAAACGTCAAAGACGTAGTTTTAATGCTGGCTTATTAGCTCGCCACAAACTATTAAATATGTCAAGACCACTGGTGGGTCCAACATTAAATAACCACTCCACTCCCACCGTATAATTAAACACTATAAACGATTTACACATTAAATAATTTGTTACGTACGCGTCGTGTTTGTATTAAGAATAAAAATACAAAGGTAAATTGTTTTAAATCGTAAATCCGGATAATATGTAACCGAGACGTGGTATGCCGTTTTAACGTCAGATTTTGATAAGCTGTAATATGATACTGTCGACAAAGTTTATATTTACTGTTTTTTATATTAAATGCTGTCTTATAGTGTTGATTTAGAGATAGAAATTGTTTATCAGTTTTTCTTTACCAGATGCATTTAATTTGGCAGTGAAGTATTTAGTGTTCGCTTGACATGTTTATTATTGGTTAGGAGAGACCCATTTAATTATTTAGAAGTAATCTCTCTAATCGCTGGGCGCTACAATCGACATGCTGTCTACCTATTCACTGGTAGTGTTACAATAGTAGTTTCAGTATCTAATTACAGTTTAAATGTCACTTGCTAACTCCTTTCTATTTAAGTCAATGTACGGTCTTAATTTGTTCAATACTAAAGATCTTTCCCAAAATGTTATGATGGAATACGATAACATTAATGGTGATGATGAAATTTGAATTGATGACGCAATTGTTAGAAAATTATATAAAATACAGTTTATTTATCAATATCTGAAAGTATAAATATAATTTAGATATTATTTAACATACTTTTGAACAGAAATATCAAGTATTGAAGTTGAAAAGGAAGAACTAATTACAGTTTAATGCTCCTATATTTTTACAAACATATTTTGAATATATCACAAATACTGACCGATATCTCGATTACCTTACAGAATCATTTCAATATGTATAGTTAATGTAAAACGATTTCGCTCAAATGAAAGACTCTTCTAAATTACGTACAATTAACATCCACCGTCGAACCATTTATCGATTTAAACAATTGGACATAATGTCATATGATACGCACTTTATAGCACATAAAATAGGGTGTGATCGCCTTTAAAGCAAATCGATGCCATATAAAGTTATATTTATAACCACATATTGCTATAACGGAGACCACCCACTAAGAGAGCACGCAGAGCCACGCCTACAAACCGCTCTCCAATTTTAACTAAATAAGTGTTGGATACATTCTTTACGCCTCACACAGCTAATTTAGACATCTATGTAATTTTACCCTCAAAAACGACAATTCTTTTTTGATCCCCATTATATCAAACACTGTCTTGTTTAGGAGAAGCTTCGAATCTACCCAAGAGATCAGTAAAAAATGGTGTGTTAACAAATTCGGTACTTTGAATCCGAGAAATAGGTACGTGTCACATTGTTTTCGGGAAAAGTGGTGGTATTAGAGGTAATATGCTATTGTTTTCGTGATTGAGATGTTATTCAACGGTTTTGGGTTCCAGTAAATTATTTGTTTCTTTTAAATTCTTACGCAGAGAAATTTTAAAATTTACTTTCAACGGTTCTTTATTAAAAATCCTTTGCCAGCTACGTCTTCATTTAATAATTCATCAACCTCGTTCAATCTAATCAAATATTTGTCATCCATTCCCTTTTATAAATTAATCAAACTTGCATAGCTGACATTCTTGTAAGTTCAAATTAAAATGCACCCCTTGCTGCATGATCAAACTGAATTTATGCAGTCGTGCCTCTAACGAAGTAAATTGAAGCATCATCAGGTGCAGTGGTGTCTTTTGAACCTCTGGTGCGCGCTATTGACTGTTAGATCAAAGGTTTGTGATGTAGCGTGTTTTTGACTAAATTATGTTGACAATTAATTTCTTAAAATTCTATGTAAAACAAAAGAAAGACTTGGAGTCGTAATTGAGAATATAACACTGTTTTTATTATTTGGTTTGTGAAAGAAACATTTTCTTTTCTGGCATACGGCCTGAAGATAGTGTTTTTAGTACGCAATAAAGAAAACAGTTTTATTTTTAAAGGTGGAACGTTAATAATATAAAACACATAATCAAAGTATCATCAGATGATTTGCGGGTGCATTGCCCGCCTTTAAGCAAGGCTCTTTTTTCTTGAAGATCCGTGAGTCGTATCCACTCGTGAAGACCGCAGGTAGAATCTGATTCCAGGAGATAGTGGTATGTGGAACAGAAAGTTTTGTGACGAACGCTAGATTACGAAATGAGTGGAAGTAATACAAGTAGTAGTAGTATAGGTAGTATACACACACACACACACATACACATGTATACATTTAGTAATCCATACTCCACAGGCTCACTCTTATACTTACTATTTTTATTTTATGTTTTCTCATAAGTTGTTTATTAATTGTGCAAACGTTGATGCTGGGACTCTGTTTTCTTTTTACTGGAGGTGGGCGTTAGTGTCTGCGACACAGTTTTATTTTAAACTAATGTAGCCATTATCGTCTACTTTTTTATGTATGCCTATTTTTGTTCCAATAAATAAATAAATATATAAGGAATAATTGCAGTATTTGCAGATAATTTACAGACCAGAAATTCCTTACTTCCAGCTTTCTATTAATTTTATATTTAATCTTTATAGTAGATACATAATTAAATAAATATACATTATATATAGAAAAGGTCATATACACCGGTAAGCTTAAAACACCATTTTTTAGGTTTTCTACAGCAACCTTAGTAACAGAGTCTGTTTTTTAAGTTAGGAAGTTTATTTCGTTATAAACTTAAGAGCTGTTTGCAAAAGATAATGTTATAGCTCGTAATATATACTAGACATTCAGTTATTTTTTCATAATTAAATAAGTATACATTATATATAGAAAAGGTCATATACACAGGTGAGCTTAACATACAGATTTTTTAGGTTTTCTACAGCAAACCTTTGTAACAGTCTGTTTTTTTAAGTTAGGAAGTTTATTTCTTTATAAACTTAAGAGCTGTTTGCAAAAGATAATGTTATAACTCGTAATATATATTAGACATTCAGTTATTTTATAGTTATATCTTCAAGTTTAGGTAAAATTGCTCTTACCTAGATATTTTCGAGAGAACTTAACACTTGGTAAACGCCTGGGTTGGAACAGAAGGATAGAAAGTCTGCTTGTTACTCAGTCGTAATGATACTTACAGATCTTCCAGCGTTGTTATTGTGTACGTTGATCTTTGACTGCAGATCATCCACTTGTTCTCTCACATCGAGGAATTTTCTAGAAAACTCGATGCCGTAGGCTAAGTTGTGGGAGCATCCACTCCACTCCCACTTGTTTGCCTTCGCTCTTCCTCGAGGGTCGTGTGAGGCGCGGTAGCCAAGTGGGTCGCAGCCACAGGAGAGCAGCCTGCCTTGGGCGCAGGCTCGAGCTATTGCGTGCGCGACGCCAGCCGATGTGAGAGCGTATAAAAATGCTGATTCGCGGAAACCTGCGAATAAAAATTCGTGTTCAAAATGAGGGTAAGTTGAGGATAACCCTCAATATTTATTAAAAAATCAATAGTATGAAACAATATATATGAATTCCAACCAGGGGAAAGTGTACTTTCTAAAGACAAAGTTACCTCTCAAAATTTTGTAAAAAAGTAAAGTATTTAATTTATTTCAAAATAAACTTCAAAGCACTGAAAAGGGAAAATAATGTAATTGAAGTACTTATTTAATTTAAATTAATTTTTTGAGTTGATTGAGCACATTTTTAATTAATTTGTCAATTTGCTATACCTAATTTCTTTACATAGGCTCTTCCTCTCATAGTTGGGAGTTAATCGTAAGAACGAATTACCTAAGTGAATTGTTTACCCTAGTTCTAAATTTTACCATTCTTAATTTTCGTATTTTGATAGATGGTAAATATTGTAATAACTTAAAAAAAGCTTGATTTCTACATGCTATTGCTTTATAGACAAATATTAAGATATTGATGAAATCGCACGTGTATGCATACCACATGAACAGTGGACAGTAGTTACAATTACATTTTCTTAGATTTCAGCCATTTTTATTTATAATGATATAATTTGGATGGATGTGGATTTCCACCTTAAAAGCTTTAGCAACCACCAATAGCATGACAAAGACGTATCAAAACCCTTTGCAATATAGTTACAGTTCCCATTATTGAAAGACAGACTTTATTACAAGTCTGATTTGATTGGTTATTGAAGCCCCGATACTGCCTTAAAGTGTCCAACAATACACATGCAGTCAATAAAGAAGAGAAGGAAATTCTCTAACAACCCTCTTATAATGATAACTAAATCTTGGAATCAATGAATACCATATTTGCAACTCGAAATGAACTACGGAGTCTGTAGCTTTCTTTTTAGTTTATTATGCGAATGTTTGAATGCGTTGAACGCATAGCTGCGCAATAAGATCTTACTGCTTTCTTTCCTTACACTGCTGTTATATTACCCAAGGCTTTGAAGTTAGTTTTATATAAAGGAGCAATAGATTGCGCAGCGCATTCAATTTATGGACACACAAAATCTGTCATAGCTTAAGTAGTAGGAGATGCAGTCGATTCGATTTATAGGAACGCGGAACGCAACGAGCCCATTTATCTATTTTATTGCAATAAATTAAATAGTGAATACACTAGCGATGCCAAGATAAGCTTCGTCTACGGACAATGTAATCTTTTTACCATAAACAGCATGATTGGCGATTTGCATTTGAGTAAGGTCGGCCTTAGACGGTAGCTTCGTTAATTGTGTTTGGTTGTAACTCTCAAAGGGTTAATAATGTGCTATTCTTCCTATTTAATTGTCTTAACCTGAATAGGCATTTAGCTGGCGTATAGTGATTTAAGTTAGAATTATGTTTACATCATTATTGCTAAGGCCATAGAGAAAATTGTTATAAGCTCATATTTGAATAAAACTATTTTACTTTGATGTTTTAATGTAATAAGTAACGTTTATTTCTTACTATAATAAAACTGAAGGAATTTATGACTTGAAAATTGTTGATTAATTTTTTACATTTTGAATTTTATCGGTTAAATTTGAAGTCATATATTTCACATATAACAATACGATACAAATATTCTGTATTGCATACAAATTATAACAACACTACAAAAAAAGGTGAACATACAATAGACGGTCTTTTTGCTGATTAATAAGAAAATACTATTCACAGTTTTCTACACGTCCTTATCGATGTATATCTATGATGAAAAGAGTTCATGAGGTCGTTGAGCGTTTGCAGTGGCTTTAAGTCTACTAAACTAAACCTTATTAGTGTCCAATTTATTTATATGACAGTTATTGTACTACTTTTCCAATATTTATTTCCAATAATGTAACCTCTGCAGGTTATCTAACACTTTAAAAATGTTACTTGGTTGGCGGTGATTTTTATGAAACAGATAGAGCTTTGAACTTGGCGTTTACTCTCGACTTCTGTAAACGAGGTTTGGAGGCTGGCATATGCCCACTAATGTACGAATACTCAAAAATATTTTAAATTTAAGGAAGCTATTAAATGTTGATAAACTCTATTTGATAACAAATGATTTTTTTATCAACGAATGCCAAATAAGGAGAGAGTATACTTGATGCTGAGTGGTCATCATTGCCTATATAGACACATACAATGTCAAGAAATAACTTTATGCTAAAGGCGCGTCGATATTCTGGAGACAAGAGATGTCAATGTTCTGTGCTCTGCCGCTTATATAATTAAGCTAACAATCCTTTTTCATCGGAACGCAGCGAACTGCTCCACGGCCTAAATAGAAAAAAAATTAAACGAATCTCAACTTCAACAAGGTTTTGAGCATTCAGCCGTTCAAAGTCAAAGTCAAAATATCTTTATTTAAATAAGCTAAGTTCTTTTAAATCGTTATTGCTTATATAAGCCGTACTCCAGTTTCTATTCATGTTTGCAAGAAAGCTTAAATGAAAACCAAATCTTCAGTTCAAGATAACTGTTGTTACTATTTCTAAACAAAATATTTACAATTATATTTATTTGGGAAACTAACAGCACAATAGTATGGTTAAATGGAATGGTGTTAATCTAGGCCTTTACAAGTTACCACGTAATAATATAAAGTAAAATACATTTTCTGATAGAAAGCTTACAATGCATTAACGGACAAATACTTTTATCAATGAAATTACATTATTATGATATTACTGATGAACTACACTACACAAAAAAATTAATTTATATGTATTACTCTTTAAAAAATTTTTTTCAATTATCCATCAATTTGCTTAAAATAAGTTATTTAGTAATAAGTCAAAAAAACTGTAGCTAGGTTGCCATTTGCTTTGAATTAAGAAAGTTTTTAGATGAATTTGGTCCACTAGCACCTATTCAACCTCTTTGTGTTTTAGCCGACCACAAAAAGGAGGTTCAAAATTCAGTTGATGTACATTTTATATGTATGTACACCAATCCCGCCCAGATTTTTGATCCGATTTACATGATTCTTTCTTGTTCAATGCAGAACAGTTTTATTCAATAAGTATATTAACTTGGACGATGTAATTTTCTTTCTTTCCATATACTTCTCTGTCAGTCATTCCTAATAGGTATGTGAAATGAGAAACTATTTGATATTTATAATATTATATGTGAAATGAAGTTGGTAAAATATTTAGTAGTACAAGAATATAAAATAAAACTTTTTTATCAGACTTAAGTTCTCACGGACAAGTCGAATATTTCGATAGCCCCGATACCAGTGAATCGAATAAATTAATTCGATTCTGGCACGTGATTAATACGAGGATCGAGTCGTTATCTCGACGGATTAGTGGCTTTCGCTCCAGAGGGAGGCTAATTGACATCAAGAGATAGGGTTTGTTAAAATAATGGCATTTTTATTTGATGAACGCTGAGGGTCGAGGGCACACTGCGTTTTGTAACTCTTGATTTAGTGAGAAGCGGTAGTAGATATTCTTTACTTTCAGCATCTTGTAAGATTTTTTCAATTGTAAAATTATCAAACTACTATTGAAAATTTATACCTAATTTTAGCTAGGTAAATAAATTGCGTTTTATTTAAATGATCAATACACCATCCTAACCTTATCTGAAATTCCTAATGAAGCAGAAAAATCTCTATTTAGTATTAAAACAACTTTGAAATCAATGATTTGCAAACAAAAACTTTGCTGATTATATTTAGATTATTTTGTTGATTGTTTTTCAAACTAATTTCCAATCCAACTTTTTTAACCTATTAACTCTGTAGCAATGATAATACAGTTCATTATATTCCAAGTTGAACAGAAATCAGAATAAATATTACTGCCTACTTTTATTCTAAATATTTTAACAAAGTTTTTTGCAACTTATTAGATTACAAATCCGCCATTTTTACTCGTTGATGTCTTTTCTCGAGGAAAGTTTGTCTTTCAAATGACTGCCCAATTTTCAACTTTATTGCTACAACATACTAACATGTTTGGTCAACGCGCTGCGCTGACAGATTCGTCCTATTCGAGATAACTTTGCCATTATAATGAGGTGACAATGAAAACAAAAAGCTAATTGTCGAAACGAGAAATATTTGGTTCAATTAATACTAAGATTATTGTTCTAATTTCACTTGATATGCAAGCAATTCTTTTTTTCATGTCGACAACCTTAATCGTTTATTTACTTACACCATTACTTAGCAGTTCCGCTGTCTGGGTCATCAAACTGACGCAAAAACCTCTCAAGACATGAATTAGGATGACTCAAGTTTAATAAAATGATAATCATTATAAATCAAGAATTATCTCTGCGAAGAGATCGTTCCCTCAAATAAATTAATATGCTATTGTGATTTTTATACTGTGCGATATTTTTGACAGCCTTCGTAAGTAATTTAATTGAGTCATCAATGATTACTTCAAAACTTATGTAATAAAATTTTGACGCATGACGCATTTCCGTTAAGAATTTTTGGCTAGATTGCATAGTGTTTTATAAAAACCATCGTTAAAAGACATAATTAAAATGAAAAGGCAATAAAATTAGCCATTATAAATTCATTATATAATATTGAATTATCAATTCGCAAATAAAGTTAATTATAATATATATATATATATATATATATATATATATATATATATATATATATATATCAATTACGTCATGTTTTAATTATCACTGGCGTATTGTAGTTAAAATAAGATTTTTGTTAAGCGTATTTTAAGTCAACCGTCCTACCGTTTCAAAATATATGAGAAGGCTTTTTTTACTTTCCAATATTAAAGTTGAAAAAAGTTTCGAGAATTGATTCAAACCTTTTTGCTACTCTTCTATCGTACTTTCAATCGGACCGTCCAGTATAAACGTACCTCCTTACTATGGTGACCATTCCGGCATCAATACGGAGACTGGATGTTA
This sequence comes from Acentria ephemerella, assembly GCA_943193645.1. Lineage (NCBI taxonomy): Eukaryota > Metazoa > Arthropoda > Insecta > Lepidoptera > Crambidae > Acentria > Acentria ephemerella. Next base: position 3,614,915 of record OW971875.1, on the reverse strand, counting down.
TGGTGTCCAACCCCTATACGGCTATGTTATTGTTTATTTATAAATTTTGCTCAGACACGGTGCTTTTTCTGACCCTCCGTGGTAAATTTATATTTGTCGATCTGCGGAGACGCGATAGAATCGATACATCACGATTTATGGAACACTGAGTCTCGTGATAGATTAGCCGGTATGAAAACTGCCAAGGTCTAACAGGTACTATCTTGACTATCGGAAGTGCTTGAGCAGAACATGACTTGTCAGTAATATAAACGGAAAGTCACACAGAAATAATCATTTTTTTTAATTACCAATATATCAAACTAAATACTATAAAAAATCCTATTTTAAAGATAGCAACTTTTTGGTAACTTTATTACCATAGAAACTTCATGTATTTTTAATTAATATAGCAGCGATATACTCCCAGGAAACTAGGGGCAATCAAAAATTAATTGTGTCCAGTTAAGGTTAAGGTGGATTTTTTTTTGGTGGACATTTTTAACAGTAGTTGAGGTTCGGAGAATGCATTATGTCGTCATTTTTATCCTTGAAATTACAAAGGGCCTTTCTTTGCGGATTTTTCCCATTAGGATGATCTTCTGAGTAGAAATTGTAGCAACGAGTTTTAACAACGTGATAGAAGCTACGCTCTGTATTCTAAATAAGTAATCACATTTAGGTAAGTTACAAAAAAACGAAGGGCGGTGTTCAGTTGTTCATGTTCATGTTCAGTGTTTGACATTTGTTCTATACGGTAAACGTTGAGAACTGTAGTAATAATCGCCGTTATGAGTGTTGGTTATCACCTGAATAACACGAATTTGATCAAAAATATCTTTATTGATGCGATACTAGGTAAAATAATTTGAAACTGAAAATTTTAAAAAGGTTCTAAATATGCTTCAGTGAAAATTCTCGGTGTATATACTATGCGCTTCAAATAAATATAGGATGGAGTGGTCAATGGTACCTAAAAGACAAAAAACTAACTTCACTGCAGTGACCTTGCGAATACTTTTCTGAAAACATTACATCACAATTACAGTCAATTGAAACATTGAAAATGTTTTATTTTATTATTAATTTATATTCATAAGTTTGCATCAGTAAATTATTTGTTGGATTTTCTTGTATGTACACATAGATAAGGCAATGGCAGAAACCTGGGCTATTGGTTAACTTGACTTGTTACAACTATTTTGAGTATTAAAAGTATTGAAGTCTGTTTTTGGTAACAATGCCAACAATGAAAATAACACTTGTCAGAATATTCGTTTTGTTAAGATGCTTGTACTTTTATATTAAATTCTATTATTGTTTTATCCCGTCTTTTCCTGGACATTTTACCGCAGACACACAACCCTGCCAGAAAGGTTTCATACTGATTCAATCGATTGATTATGTCTGATCCATTACGATGATTCCGCGCCTCTGCAGGCTATGTTGGGGCTACTGTTATGGGGAGATTATACTATGCTTTTTGGTATGGTTCAGTTTTGTTATCGAGAAGTCGACGATGCTAGGAGTTATTGGGGTCTGAAACTAAATATCACGATTTTAGGTTTTATTTTCTATGTGCAGTGTTTTATTATTTCTGTAAGTCTCGAATAAAAGTAGAAGCCAAGCCTTTTTACTATGATATTATATTTAGGATTGATTTAAAGTTTTATATTCTAATATAGTAGATTAGATATTATGAGATAATGCCAAAAATAAAAGGTACCTCATAATGTTAAAAATTATTTTGGATTTTTACGTTCTAAAATATCCTTCGAAAATAAACTTTATTCCTGTGCAATTCATACTTGCAATACCTTTCCAAATGAAAATTGGCGTTGATTAAAAATTCCCCACCGATTGCTTTAATTATACTGTGAATAATTTTTTAATCTCCAAAATGAACTGTTGGTCTGTTCTTGCATTAAAACTCTTATGCCTTTTTATATAAAGCCGCCTTATCCCTGGACGCACAGACAATATTCCTGCATCAATTTTAATGAATTCCGATGATTCGTTTTCGACTTTTTCCGACGAAATGCTCTGAATTTTGGACTGGTGACAGATTTTAAATTCTTCCCTTACACTTATCTCGTCCCTGTTTAAGTTTTTGCGTGTGTTTGTTTCAATAATACATGATGTGTAATTATTTTAGTAAGGAGTTGTCAAGGGAGCTGCAGACATGGAAGTACTGTTTCTAAGTAGCATTTTAAGTTCATTGATATAATCGACTCTGCTTTATCCTGATGATATATTTTTTAGATATTTCATTTCATTCACCATTAATTTATATGTTATTGTAATTCAAAGCTTTAACGTTTAAAGTTATGATCTTTATTTATGTAATAAGTAGTACCATGACGTAGTATGTTATGAAACAATGTAATAATAGTTTTATTCATCACACCAAATCTCACTGCTAGTGTTGGTTTGGATACGATTTCAAAGAGTTGGTAAGAGCAGCCTCTTTGAGGTAAGCCAGTACAATGTCGCACGTCAAATGAGGCGAGCAATATGTTTAAAGTTATGATACAATATGACATTTAATGTTACGAGTAATGCGACTAAATAAAGTGTAGTGCTTCGCTCGAACCGACTCTCTCTCACCCTGTGGGTTACATAAGGAGAGTGAGTAACGCGGCTATAGTAATATGAAATTTGAAGTATTATAATTGTTAGTCGCTCTTACATTTTGCCGTCATCTCCGGTACATGTGTACTGCCTATTTGTATATCTTGTATATCCTATTCAATACTTTTTTTTTAAAATTATTACTACACACTACATTAATTATTTTCAAGGCGATGACTTCTGATGAATAGAGAAGTTCTAAATAACAAATTTTGTTGAACCCATTAAGGAATCAACCATCGCAATGAGTGCTTTGTTTTCGTAATTTAAACTAGATCGTTTGGACCACTACGCCATTCCTGACAACTGACCAAGATTTAGTCATGCATGGCCGATAGTTACAAAAATAGGATTTATAATTAATAAATTTAGTAGCATTTTTTTATTGACATATTATAATGTCAATTATACAGAAGTGCTGTTACAAATGGATTCACATTGGTTTTCCAGTATCAACTTCATCTCAATTCTCCGAATCGCTGATCAAACTGACGAATCTACATCCTAACCGTATACGGCAACTGGGCGCCGTCTTGCAAAAAACTCTACTGCCTAAGTAAATACAAATTTCAATTATCATTAAACGTTTTATCTTTTTGTTCTTTATTGAAAATGTACGCGTAAACGGGCGTACTTAATCGAATGCGCATAAGAGTTTTTCCCCACGCCACAGCTCGGCGGTTGTCGGCTTTTTCCGCATTGTGTTACATTGTTTTTGATGCAAGCCTGCTCACGCGCATTTAATTCGGCGATTTACGATTGCACTGTGTTCGCATTTTGATTTTTAAAGTTAGTTTTTATTTAAGGTTCTCGCTTCAAGCTCGATAGCTCATAAATCTGGCGCCAAAATGAATGAACTCACGACGACTTTTTCATCGGCCAATGAGTGGAAATGCACCGTATTTATTCATATTATTACAGCTAATGACTGCTTAAGAGATTTAATGGGCTATTTATCCAACTGCGTAACGGAGTAAAGTATTTGTCTTGTTGATTTAAGATTTGTTTTTTATATACCTACATATAGCGTTGGTTATGTGTGTTGGGCAAATATTTGTTACTAAAAGTATAATTCGTTTTTAAAAAGTATATTAAAACACAAACATCTATAACTTTAGTAGAAGAAGATATTAAAACATAAGTATAAACTTACTTACTTGTAACTTATGGTTATCCTAAAACATTTTATTTTTATAATAGTAAAAAAAATATGTCAGATAAATAAGTATGACTTAAAGGACTTACGGATTACCCTTGAGTTAACTAATTGTTTTCTCACTTAACACAGCTAGTTAGAAGGACCCAGGGTAATATGTTTATCGAGCAAATATAATAAATTCATTTGTTATATTTGTATTATTTTCTCAAGAGCTTTAAAATAAAAAATGCTTCGATTACCAGATTAGCGGCGACGGTAAGAATTTAATACCAAAATAAGGGTCGTCTAATTTTTCAGTTGGGCTTGTGTTGCGAATTGCTAATTACGCTACACAAAAGATGAGATAGAAGGTCACGCTGTAAAAGTTTATAAAATGGTCGTCGTTTAATTAGTTCTTTCTGGGAAAACAATTTCTTTTTATGTCTTTAATGAACACCCAGGATGTGTGTGACATAAGTTATTACTGATATTAGTCTTAGTAAGAGTGTTTTATTCGCTTTGTATCGACAAGAATTGGATTTAAACAGTAGGTACGTGTGTTTAAATAGAACTGTTCTAGATGGAAATTTTAAAATCGTTTGCACATAAAGTTGGGACAGTCAAGGGCCCTTAGACGACCGAAGACGAAAAGTTGTTAACATTAATAATTTATTTATCATTTACAGTATTTTGAATATATCTAGGGGTATTGCAGTATTCACTTCAGTATAGTAGACACCATTTAAGATTGTGACGCCGCAGAGCATCTACTTATGAGTATCGACTATTGACCAACCTCTGGCTGTTAGGGCTTTGAAACGTAATTTGGCTGAGATTATTGTTCGGAGTTACAAGAGTGACTATTAGATACTCTTTTCGAATAAGATACGAGTTTCGTGTAGCTGTGTAGTTGCGAATATAACAATGTTTATGAATAAGGCATGTACGCTTGTATTAATTATGTATTACTTGTCTGCCGTGTTTTGTTTTTAAAGAATCACTTTATTCGTTTTCAAGGCATTTAAAATGTATGACACACTATTACAATCGTAGAAAAAGTAAGTGTGTGGCTCGAATTCATTAAATGCTCTCAGTTGTACAGAGGTCCAAAGACTGAAGTCTTTTTAGGGTGCTATAGCATAACTTTAATGTAGTTAGCTGTTGTAAAATATGACGAGTTCACACAAGCCGTGATTCGACCAAGCACTGGCTATGTGAACAGTCAGAGGTTGGTCGACATTCACACGTTTTTGAAACTTATATTGAGCGTATTGTTGTGAGCTCTGATTATTATTGATGTCAGGCTTCAGATGCATGTATTCGTATTCACTTTAGCTTACACTAGGTTATAATCAAAACTAAAAGATTTTTCAAGATAAGCAGAGTATATTTATACGCTCCGCGATAGTAATATAACTTAAGTAATAAAATTTAAAAAAAAGATCAATTGAATACAACTATAAATTCATGAAGATCCAGTTTTTATTGAATAACATTTTGATTTGCAATTATCAAATTAAGAAATCATAAGGACTAAGTGGATTTTGAAAATTTTTCGGCAAATGTATAACTATCAAAACTAATTATTTAAATAGGAGTAAGTGTTTTAATATACAATTATAAAATCAAAATGAAAAAACAATATGTATTTAACATTTTTTTTTCGCCGAGTTGCACATATATAACAGGAATTTGAAACTATAATCATACTAATTTAAACATATTATGTGATGCTATTTTGAGATCCTACCGTTTCTATTTTTTTTTATACCCTGGAGAGCTATAAAACGCAGTGACATCATTAGCGACAAATTAGGTTCGAGCAATTTTAAAACGTCAAGCGAAAAATCTAACACAAATTAAAGATTTTTTAATTATGTTTTTGAAAAGGGGTCAATACATACACATCTTAAAAACCAAAGACAACATGAGTATTTTAATGAAGTGTTAACTAAATGTAATTTACATTTACATGTCATAAAAGAAGAAGTTATTAGTGTTTTGAGTAGGAATATATCAAAATTCAAGGCAATTATCCTTTTTTCAACTTAATTAACCCTTAAACGCCGCCTCTTAATCCGACAGGGAACAAAAAGAAAGAAAAAAGCCACTCGATGTCACGTCTAAAGCCGGGAACTTTGAACAAATTCATGTTTTTTATAAAATCTTTTGTGTTTTTTCTCACAGCTTAGAGGCATCTGAAGGAGCACGATTCGGTAACGCACCGAGGAAGATGTTATCGCGACCATTAGAGGGTTAAGGCACAGTGCATTGAGACATTTCGACACGTTTGATTTTTTTTCTAAATCCTCTTAGTCAGTGTTATTTTAGGTCAGCGAGAACACTGTGTACCCATTAAATTGTCATTTTCTAACTGATATGACATTTTTGTCAAAATTTAATAACATCAATCCATTCTTGTTTAAAATAGTGATTTTGTATTCAAGCAAAAAATTCGCACGCCACTCTTGGGAATGAAGATGTCTCGCTCTCACATTAAGCGCATTCTCACGCCCCCTGACAGATAAAGCGCGTCATAACAACGAATCTTGTTTTTGCAGCGTTATAAGCACATTGTCGTCGGCACTCTGTCACCTGAAACACGTCGTTGATATAAAACGCCAATAAATGTCATTTTTTATGACACGTTGAGCTTGTGAATTCATGTCACGTGCGCGTCAGATTCGTATCGACGCATGTCCGCCACCCTAGCTGCTCCGGCGCAGCGTGCACGGCGCGCGCCATTCCCTCACGTGGCACGGATCACGGTGCACACTCACTAATCTAAAACCGCATCGCTTACCATCGACCCAGCCTAAACTTTCCCCCACAATAGTCTCATTAGCCCCACAAAAGTCATTAAACGTTTGACACTACTAGTATTGTTACATCGTCACGTGCAACAAGCACGCTAACGACGTGTGGAGGATCTCCGGGAAGCGGAACAAATTCCGTGATCTATCCAGAATGCCATCCGTCCACAGCGCTCTTTCATCGATGTATCCATTCTGACAAAAAATCGTCGGTCCGGAATCATTATTATCTTTCTTCTTCGATCATCGATCGCTATTATCCTATTTAAAAGCCTCTCGATTTGTTCTTCGGGTTTTTTTCGATTCATTCTCCCGTCGGCGTTTCAATTCAGGCCCAACAATGGTCAAGTTAAGAAAGATGTTTAAGTGTTTAGCTACGCTGTTTTTTCACAATTTTTCAATTTAAACGGAGTCGTGTCCTGAAGAGCCGGAAGGTGTCGTTACGGAATATTATCAATACTAATAAAGAGCTACGTGCGGGGGGTGAGGAGCTGACTACGCCCATACTTAACTGCGATCGATCTCAATCCACTTTTCGATCTACAATTAACTTTTATGTCTCTGTAACATTCAGAAGTAAGATAAGCTCTTAAATAACTCACTCGCGTACGCCGCAGGTCTTTATAGAACATTTCAAACTGTTATTAAAATGCGTGCAGCTATAAACGGGCGTGTGGAAGATCGAGTAAGTCCAATGGAACTTAAGGCCAAGGTAATTTCAGTTAAGATATTAATTGGAAGGCGAGCGCGGGGCGAGGAGCGGGGCAGGGGCCGGCGGACCCACACGTAGCGTGAAATCGGGGGCGCGGGAGGAACACCTGGCCACCTCGAACTTTATAATTTGTAGTCTCCCATCTTCCATGCTCGTAAATTTCCACGTCAACGTGTGCGATAATTGTGGAAAAAATAAGGTCGACAAAGCCTTTTCACACCCGAAGATACAGGAATAAAGGCGCACGACATTCTGTAAATACGTATATTACGAATAACGCATCCGTCCGTCTGTTCATCTTAATATGCGTGGATAATTTTTCGTCGTAATAAATTCAGATTGTAATGGCTGATCGGGATTGGTTTGAAGGGTTACTTGCGTTTATTTTAATATATTACGTTCTTTTGGCATTACGGACTGGTTTGAGCCGCGGCCACCACCTACGTTTCGTATTGCGTTATTGGTCCTCAATTAGCGACAAAACTCCATATATTGCCTTGTTTATCGGCCTTCTGGGGTTTTGTTTCTACGGTCTGACATAAAAATATAATTAGTGTCTGTAAATTAAACCTTTTGGCAAAGCAATTAAATACATTCTAAATAGGCAAGTTTACTTAATTACACTACGCGAGTACAGTCTATGTTCCTTGAAATAAATTAAAAAGTGTAATAATTTTTGACATATTGGTGAACCGTTGTTGTTCTTAATTTTATTATTATTACTTAAAGCTAAACTCATGGATTCATGTCGTGTAAACTCCTGTAATGTATGGATCTATAGTATTTGTTTTGGTTAGTTATTAAAATCTTCTAGGGAAATAAGTTATATTATTAATGGGTAATTAACTGGGTAACTGTGCATTTGGAATAATACATGAATACAATCCATCTATAATTCATCATAGAACGTGTTTATGCATAGATATGAGTCACGTGCGTACGTGCCTATATTCAAATGGCAGGCAAAGTTAACTTTGCAGATTTTCGTAAAAGTCGACATAAACTTTTACACTATTGTTCTTAAGCTTACACTCTAAGGGAGCTGAATTTACTTAGATTGACACTTCTCACCTATTCTACGCGTTATTAAAAGAGTTGTGACTGGTTTCGACAATTAAAACTGGCTACAAAACAGATCTGATCTATTTCTCATAGTTAATCCTTTTTGATTAGGATTGAGGAGAAACAAAAATTAAAACACTTTTGTTCAGGTTATAACCTTCTTGTTTATAAAAATAAGTAGTTATTCGTTAGTTGATGATCAAGTATTCAAAGGGCCAATTAACTTACCTCTTTTCATAATCCCACCAGAATGTGGGTTCGAACTCTTGGCCAGCAAGCTGGAGCAGTTCCATCTGTGCCACCGGAACTGGTGCTGGCATTCTTTGACCGCTTGCTGAAGGCCTTCGAAGGCTATAGAGACGGCATCAGGCAGCTCCTGACAGATGGCTCTCTGGTCTTTGGCCAAGCCACCCACAAGGCGGCAGGTTAGCGCTGAGCTAAGCTTCAGGTGATTTGGCAGCATGTTGCCGCGTGCGCTGTTGAAAGTACACAATTTTTTATTAACGACTTAAAGGTTATATATAAGGCCGTGATTTCATATGACAAAATAAAAAACTATCTCTTATTGGACTATCTATCAATCAACCAATTGACAATATTCTGCAGGTCATTCATGACATTAACGGCTTTAATTAGTCAGTCAGCAAAACCGTTTTAACTATAGGCATTATTTTTAAATTTATATTAATTAATTTAATAAATACGAGATAAAGTCAATTTAAATGTAAAAATATGCACCTGAAACGTTGAAAAGTAAAATACAAAGTAGAATAGAATAGAATTATGTTTTATTGCACATCAACACAGTTATATAAAAAAATAATAAGCCATTAATAAATTATTCTAGAATTTCCACCATTTATTCTGGAACGTAAAATGTTAAACATGCTATCTAATTTCTTTACTTTTACAAAAATATTCATTTAAAATGATTCTCTCTTTAACTTTTTAAACCAATTTCTAGTTAAGTGTCCACGGTCATTGTTTATTAGATCGCCTTCGTCAGTTAATTGACTCAGGGACATCATCGCCAACATCATTACAGGCCCTTAATGCCCTCAATAACTCCAAGTGGTCTAAAAACTAGGCGCACTTATTACTTAACTGTTGTAAACTCTTGGATGTTCAGAAGCAATTTCAACCTTATGATTAAGTGGAACTAGAACTTGACACTTGAGCTATACACCTTTCAACGCGGGACGTACCTATGACACATTCACGTGCATAAATAGAATAGATTTAATAACTTATTGCCATAGAATCTGTCAAGTGGTTCTCTTCTCATAATTAATCCTTCTTGGTTAGGATTGAGAAAAAACAAAAATTAGGACACTTCTGTTCAGACTGATCTTACATGTGGTTTGGAACGAAACCTTCAGATGCTTCATATTTGTAAATAGATACACCTAAGATTATAAATTTCTTTTGTGGATTTATTTCTAGATTTTTTTATTCTTTATTGAAATCGCACAAGATGGTAGAAATCCTTTAGAGCATACTCTCCCAGTCGATTATGTAATAAAGGAGTTGAGATATAGAACCCAGCTGTGCAATTATAAGTTGTTCAAGATCTATTATTATTTGTTGTTGTAAATTCTTTTCCCTTCGTAAGTATTTCATTTTTAACCTTAAGGAGGTTCTATCTCCTATATCATACAGTTTTTGTGTGTTTTTACACCGATTTCTCTGTCAATTGGAAACCGAATCACATTTTTTTTATTCGATAGAGTGTATTCCTGAAGTGGTACCATTGTAACCAAGTCAGTATCCGATGATTATTTCCTGGAAAATTGATGGCAACTATAAAATTTGCGCACATATAAAGAGTTTCATATTTTTAAGCAACGAAATGCAGACAATACTGATTTTGCCCATCCTTCACGAATCTTAGAAACTTATCAATTATTTTTGTTTAAACTGTGAATTGTTTTAAACGAAACCAAAAAGTGACTTCACGCTAAAAGGCAAAAGTAATTAAACTTTTGGAAAGTATAGAATTTAAAAGTATTTTTTGTATTTGGTGCTAAGTTCACTTCTATATTGTTATTGCTTTGATTCTGTTAAATCTTAATTATTGAAAAGCATTAGAGAACTGTAAATTAATGTCTTGATGTGAAATCGCAGATTTTTAATGTTTTTATTGTATTTAGAAATGATAAAAGAATTTGACACATTTGTAAACTTACAATAAATTTCATATTTCAATGGCATTCTCATTAAACCAAACTTACGGTATAATAATTCACGCTATAAAACATACTAACTTAAATTGATATCTCTCGTAAAAATCCGTAGAAGCCCCCAACTATGTGGCGTATTAAAATCTCTGATACGACGGGTTATGGTCCCAAAATATTGTCACTAATTGGGCATAAGTTATGGAAATAAAGATGATTGTAATTAATTCATTTGTGATGTTGATGGTATCGTGCGGGCTTCGAATAGTTTATAGGCTAAACAATTTGTTTTTAATCCACGTAGTCGCTACCGTTCGAGAAATATTTCCTCCAGACTTCTTCAATAAATAATAAGCCTCCGAACATTTTTAATTAATACCGTAGTCTGAAGACTTCGCGGTGAACGGGAGGAATTCTTGTTTATGAATATTTCTGAAATGCTTTGATCAAATAACTTTGTTAAACAAACTTGGACTCAACAATGCGATGTGAATGAATTCTTAGGCTTCTCAATTTGTTCGTTTTTGAGGTTCGTTTGAATAACTTTATGTTGTTTACTATTGTTAATGTGTAATTTAAAGAAATGAAAGTGCGAATATTCGCATTAGATCTAATTTCGCACAAGAAGGTTATAAGTTACTTCAAAGGTTGTTATTTCAACAGATTTAAGGCTCATTTTTACAAGTGACCATAACTTTCAGATACGGATTCAGATCTCTTAGAATTTAACAGTTTAGAGTTAAAAGTTATTCACAAGATTATTATTATAAAATCATAATGTAGCCTTTTCTCCGGAGACTTAATTCTGAAGACAATTTAAGTCATAAGCGCGTCATGGGTATTTGATATGATCTACTTAGGTGTGAATCCCACAGCCTCAAACAATTATGACGAGGACTCACGTACGACGATCTTAGATGTATCTTTTAACAGAGACAGGTATTTGAGTAAAACATAATATTTTGAAATTTTTATGAATGAATACTTGTTAGGTAACTATTACTTTCGAAATCGTTTTCAACAAAAGATTTCTATTTTATTTATAAGGGTAGCAATCTAGAAAATGTTCTTAGAATACTTTCTTATAGGCAATGGGTACCACCAAGTATATATGTTTTACATTATTTGACATAAAACGAATCTAATAGCCATAGAAATTCTTTTGTATTGATCAACTGTTGCCCAGTCGAATACAGTTCTGACCGGCTAATGTTTATCTGTCTGTAAAATACGTAATCAGGACAAAATATTGGTCAGTTACTAAATAAGGATGTTACACAATGATGCAGCCGAAATATGTATTTTGGGTTCGTCGTATTTACATGTCTTTGTTTTTACAGGGCCGGGTCTACTCAGGGTCTTATCATCGTGTGAGTGAACGTATATGAGTTTTAATTATTTTTTAAAAGTAATGGGTTCCGTTGCGTTTGTAGTGATACGAAATCATTCTTGTCGTGAGATGAAACTCTTAGAATTGACTGAGAAAACTATTTGTAATGTATTTAAGCATTAATCAAAGTAACTGGTCGACTCTGAAGTCACATTTTACTTAATCTAATTTTTTATTAGGATTGGAAAATATAAATTATAAAGTCGTTTAAATTTAGACAGTTAAACCAAGCCTTTGATAATTTTAGATGGCTTTTACGGAAATTGTAGTACATTAGCGTAAAACTGAAAATAGTCGTTAATTCCGTTTAGAATCTGAGAATTCTTATTTTGAACTAACAAAAAGAGTTAATTACTCTGTTTTACAGATCTACACTGACTCATAAATCATAAGGAACAACGCTCACAGTACGAGGAACGCTAAAACTAATAACAAAAGTTAAACATAGTCTCTTTACATAACCGTTCAAGCTATCTGGTGCCTGTTCCCACGACCGGCTGGATGCCGACGTATCATTAGGGTGCGCCGAAAGACGGTCCGTTTAATGATTTTAATGAAACACTCCTGCATTAACATCATTGCGTCGTCATTATTTGCGTAAACCCTTCGAGGGGAGATTAGCGTTGGTCGCGTGAAATTTTCATTAAACACCTATTTCATTTGTGTATTAATTATTTTTCGTTTAATTCATAATGGAGCTTCTGTTCTTCATCTCACCTGATGGTAGGTGATAAAAAAATCAAAGATAAAAGCGAGATATTAACGAGATAACTGGCTTAACTGCAACTGCCGAAACAGAACAATGCTGTGAATATTGTTATGGTGGTAGATTTAGGTAAGATGGTGCTAGTTACTATGGATAGGTGGTAGCGGATCTAGAAAAGACCTTTTTTGTTTCTCTGTTTGACAAGTTTATCGCCTTCAAAACTCCATTTGCCTCCAGCATTCATCAACACATCGTTTTGCATCTTTAAGATGCTTATGTCATAATGAGGCAAATACTAACTATAGGTACAGAGAGATTTGTTTAGTAGAAAGCAGAAAACCAAATCGTCGTCATAAAGTTTGCGCTAGGTCAGCAACGCGAGAGCGCTGTACCTTATATTTCCATTGTCCAAACAGATTGCCGTCTACCATCAGATAAGCTTGAAAGTCATACGGAACACTGATGTGCCCGAGCCATTATTACCTTTTTATAATTATTTATGATTTTTGTCTATTATTAAATCACTCAAATTCTTGTTTTGTTTTTTTACTTCTTCTAGTCATATTTCTGTCTTCTTGTTACGTAGTCTGTTTGTACAATAAACCCATTTTTACTTTGATCGTTCGCTCGCCTTTTCATTATTTAGGAGAAACTCACTGTCCACTAGATTACCGCTTCAACTGATGTCCATCACGAGAATCGAGGCGTAATAATTTTTCTCTAAAGAGGTTTTCAGAATTTCCCCCTTAATATTGCGTCCTGTAAATTTCACGATTCCAATCAATGAGAAGTCTCCCAAAGATTTTAAAGGCTGGTGCCAAAATATACATAAACGGCAGTATTTTTGCTGATGGGTAGCGTTGCAAAGAGCCTGATGACAGTTAAAAAGGTATTATATAATATAATAGATTTAAAATATGATACGTGAACCAAAATTGAAAAAAATAGACATTTATTTACGTTAACAATGATACATAAGTTGTCATACTGAGTGTTCTATTCTTTATAAATCCTAATGTTATATAAGCTAACTCTTGGGAGCATATTCGTATTTTTTAAATTACCATATGTACTACTGAGTAGTAATATAAAACCTGAAGTTGAGACCTGCATAAACGAATCCTTCCGCGGAAAATATCTAGCATAAACATTATTGTACTTAACATTGAAGTAAATTTTTCAGATCATGTTTCTCGTTACTAACATGCTTTAAAGACAACTGATACGTAAACCAAACAGGTCCCAACCAGTCTAAATATTTCCATACTAACCTGCTGTTATTGAATTTACCACACACAGTGTTTTAGGTATTGATTATTACATTACAATTTCATTGCCAACAATGTAGGAATGGTAATATTAGCGGACCTTGTACCTAACAGCTCTTTCCGAGTCGTTAAACCCAGTTGATCCAATTAAAAGCCGACGCGAAACTTAATAATTGCTTTAAAATTCCACCCGATGAGATAAAAACAATAATTTTGTGCTTTAAGAGCTCGCCAGTAAAAAATAATAAATCCAACGTCGGGCCGGCTTGATGAAATGCTACGATACTCATTCAGAAAGGTTATTTCAATACAAATTACAGCTACTTGCATTGCATCTCTCTGCGTGCCGACAATTCAGCAAATATTTTTCTTCTCTCTAACACTCAAACAAAGAACGGCGTAACTTCAGATAACGCGCGCAAAAGACTACCCTACCATTATAGACAGTAAATTGAAATTCCAAAACGAACAATGATTGTTGAGCTGCTTTCCCCCGAAGCGTACAGAACCTGATTGAAATTCCGTATACCAACTATGTCTATCTGTAGTAAGTACTTATTTGTTCAATTTGTAATTTACTATGTGAAACGCGATACGCTTTGCGATTTGTGTATGTATGTAATCGGTAAAACTGTACATGCTTCGATAAAAGTGGGGGCGCGCATAAATTGAAGGCGGTCTTATCTTTTGGCTTCCATTTTGTGCAGACTATTTACGTAAATTGTTTACATTGTTTTTAGAGCTTTAAAAGTACGATATTAGTTATTTATTGGAAAAAGCCCTGAGAACTGATTTATATCATAATTAATATGCATAAAAGTATTTAGATTTAACTTTATTCACATTCAAAGCTTTTTATTAGCGACTAAAACTCTTACGTTGTCTGACTTTGACTTTTAAAAGAAGAGTAATTCTTCTTTTGAATTAGAATAATTTCATAATCTGCTAAGGTGACTTCTTCTCCTCAGAAACGTAGCGCTACAAAACTCTCCTTCAGTCAGTCCAACAATTCGCTCTAGGCTAACTTTAACTGAACGTCATTTCTGCAGCATCGTACCGTAATTGTACAATAAAGTAAATAACATATTAAGGTGTATACTTTAATATCTCTGGCATAGAAAGTAAAGACTCGTAATGTATGTCATATTCTGAGATGGAGAAATTTTGAACCCTTCAATGTAAATGGTAGGTTGTAAATCTCTATGGGCTAGACTTTGATACGTTTACTTACTGTTAATGAATATGTATAGGTACCCATGCACACAATCACACACACAAATATTTATACACATTATTCTGGATGTAGGCGCTAATTCTTAAAAGCAATCCTTACATTACTTTTATTGTAAAGTAATTATCGCTGAAAGTTCATAATCATAATAATAATAAAAAGGAAGAAGAGGAAGAAGTAGAAATTGATGAAATGAGTAGTTAATTGATTTTTCAACAATAATAATTATTCTCACACTTACACCTTTATATAATTATTTAGAGCACATGTTGTGGATACTAGATAACGGAGAAATATAGATGGTAATATGTATGTAAATATCAAAAATACCCTAAGTTGCTGCACCTGCTAAGTTAGCAGGGGATTACCCCTGATCAGTAGATCACTCGACCAGAAGGTTGTTAACTAGTTGAAATAAACTAGTTTTATTTAGCTGCGATCTTCTGTAATTTAAGGATGTGTTCTATTCTAATAGGTTGCTAAAAATTAGATTGGACATTATATTTTCCCTTTCCACTCTTATTAAGTGTGTATGTATCTGATATTGCAAGTTATTATTTATTAGCTGTACCGTCAGCTCGGTTCCCATTCTGTTTATAAAAGTTTAATTTAGAAAATGAGATGTATAAAAACTTTTTCTTTTTAATAAGGTTGAATAACCACGTCTTAAGTCAATACCAGTATATTGACAATGACAAAAGAGTATTAAAATATAATTAAAACTTAATTGACATTAATAGCAAACAGGCTTTGTAGATTATAAAATTACCGGTAACAATAAGTAGTATTTACCTTCAAATCACTACCTTTATAGACGTAAAAGGCAGTTGCATATTTTCTGTCAAGATGTTAAACAAAATTATTCCAATTAAGACCAATTGCAAGGAACCATTAACGAGCCACAGCCATTCTGTTTATTTTACTTAGCAATAAATTTATTATATCTCAACTTTGGTCAGTAAATTCATAATATTAATAAACGTTTACAGCAGTTCAAATAATAATGAGAATTGATTTAGAAGTAATGGTTATATCTAGATAACTTAATTAGCTTTTAACGATTCAGTATAAAATTGATTTCATATTAAGATTTATCATTCACGTGAAAAAGTTAAGTAATTAATAATAATATTAAGCTTTATTTCACACTAATAATAAGTCCATTAATTATATATCACAAATATATATATATATGATATATAACTTGTGACAGACAGAACTTTATGCGTGCGTAGCCGCGGGCGGAAGCAAGTATAGGATATAACTATTGTAGTTGACATGAGATGTGAAAGAATTTTGTGCTCTTTTACAGACGATATAATCCTTAATTTCTTGTCCATCTTTTAGTAAGCGAGTATAATATTTTTTTTTTATTTTTTTTTTTATAAAAAGCACAGCAAATGACCGACATGATGATAAGCAGTAGACGAGTCCACATGTGAAGATAGCTAGTGAAGCATGTGATATACTAGTCCAAAATCTAAATAATCTAATCTGTCCTAAACTGTTTTTTCCGGTGCAATTGTACTTAACTTCCTTATTTAAAATAAGATCAGTAACTTATTTTCTTATATCAATGCCACAATATTACATATAATACAAGGATAGATAATATTTGCGGACCACCTAGAACTTTTTCGTAGCAAGTTTCAGGCATCCGTTGAGAACATATCCATATTTAAATAACAGTTTTTGTTCTGACTGCATATTTAATATTAATGACAGCGAGTACGTATGAATTAACTATATTTTTTATTTATTGGCATATGATGGTTATTCCCATAGTATTTAGATTTACATTTTTGCTCACCATCTCGGACATATCTTTAATATTCAGAGACAGACTATTTTTATTACTACTGTCCGTAATTTCTAATGTAATATTCTCTCATTAACGATATATTTAGATTTTAAGAAACTTTTGAATTTTTTTCAAATATATTAAATTCAGCTTGACATGCATGTATTTAAAGCTATGGATAGTCTATCATTAAGTCTGCAAGATTTATGTTGAATATAAAATAAATAAGATCTGATTGTATGATTATATCCATTATTACTGTTTTTGTCTAAATTCATATTCATAATCATTAGCAGGAACGTACACCTCCTGTAATCAGTTTTTCTATTAGTAACTTTAAAAAATTAAGATATTATAATTAAAACTGTTAGTCCACCTCGCATGCCGTGGCTGTATTTAATTAAAAACTATACTCAATTTAATGTCTATGCTATAGTTAAATATTTTTTGATGGTAAGTGTTTTTGTTGACTGCCCTTAAAATAAATAAATAAATTGGGGAACCATTATCTGCTAGAAATTTTATTCTCTTTTACAAACAAGAATAAAAACTCCAACATATATTTTATTAATAAGCTGTATTTTTAATAATACAGTCAAAAGAGGACTTAAATGTATTTAAAATAGATAAAGACTGTTAGTATTTTTATAGTTTTGCGCTGACTGTTGTGCGGCGAGCGGCCCGTTGTAGAGAGAATGGATGGCACGTTTCTTTTTATTCTGATATATAATGGAAATATAAAATAAAAACAACTATAAACTGTGAAAAAGGCTTGTAGAAAGCGGTTTTATATTCACTGAAAATGTAACTCTACTTGATTAAAATTAAAGTAATAAATGAACGAATTGGAAAAATAGTTATTTCAAACTACATATCTACTTTATGTTTCTTCTTAAGAAATAAGAATAAAATTTTATCTTATAAAGAAATAAAATCTAGCCTCTTTACCGTTCAAATCTATCAGAGTATTAAATAGATAATTACGTCTCTTTACCCTGTAATTTATACCGCCGGCGTTTCTAGTGTTGGCGCACTCCTTGGCATAGAATATCAATCTCTCGCAAACAGCCAACGATTATGCAGCCACGTGCAGTGGCATATCTTGTCTCATTACCATAGTCGGTAAATCTCCACGCTATTGGGTGGCCCGACAAATGATTGTCACCTTTTAAATTTGCATGCATTACCATCTATTAAGGTACGTGTCATTATTCATTAGGCAAGTTTTGCATGATTAGGAGCTGTGATGTTTTCGTTTCGCATTCAATCCCGCCCCTATGTATGTTTAAATTTTATAATGCACAATAAAATTTTTATCTTATAGAGACGGTAAAAAAGGGTTTAAGTGTAAGGGTATGTTATTAATGTTTATATATATCATTAATCTAAATCAATTTTATTTGTTATGATTATGCGATGCACTACAATTTTAATTTGCATATATAATTCACAATAAAACCCAAAAACTTACCTCGTCATATTGAATAAAAGAAACAAGAAAAAAACAATAGCCGCGGGCAATATCTTAAGCATTCTGTTCTTAATAGCAGAAACTCGATTTTTTTTCATGTTGGCAACACCATACGTCTTTTCCGCGAGCACATCGTATCCGTTTTTCACTGAGTGTTTTTGTAACTACAAAACAGTTTTAAGCACTTCACGCACGCCTCACCGTTGTATGAACTTTGAAATTAAAATCCTCGTTTGAAATTAATACGGTAACGAAAACAGCACTGTATACGAGTGAAAGCGCGCGAAAATTTCAATCAGTTTCACGTAAAGCTGTTCGATTCGTTGGCCACTTTTTCGCATTTCCTACGATTAAAAGTTGTTTGTTTACGTGTTGTCCGTCGGGCCGATGCCGCCGGCTCCTCTACACGGCATGTTGGCTGCGCGTGGGAGTCGAGGCGTGCACTTCGCGCCGCCCAAACGCCGAGAAAAAACCCAAGGGGCGTAGCGTACGGACCCCACCTACTCGCTCATTATCCTTGTTTACGCGATCACTTCCGATATTTCGGCACAAACAACATTGATGAGCTATCCGTGTGCGCACAATGAGCTCTCGTTTGACAGTGGCACGGTGCTCACAAACCCTGCCTATATAAATCGCCCCACGCGGTTTATTCCCGACCATGAGAAACCGTTGTCATCGATTCTGGGGTTCTAACACT
The DNA here is from genome assembly GCA_943193645.1 of Acentria ephemerella. Taxonomy (NCBI): domain Eukaryota; kingdom Metazoa; phylum Arthropoda; class Insecta; order Lepidoptera; family Crambidae; genus Acentria; species Acentria ephemerella. The sequence continues at coordinate 3,595,836 of OW971875.1, read as the reverse complement.
TTTTTATGTTCAGTTTCAACTAACTTTATGTTGAATATGAAACTGCAAAATAAATATTCACACATATCTTTAACAAAATGCTAAATGAGGTTTATTGTAGATATGGTAACTCATAAGTTTCTCTTAATAATATATTTTTTAATTCTACATTTACTAATAAGAAGTAAGCTCGACAAAATTGTTTAATAATGATCTCGAAAACAAATTGTTTAGCGAATTGAAGGGGCCTTACCGCCTGTCCACACTGTAAACCCTTAGGTTAAGGGTGACAACCCTTCATTTAGTCGTGTGCGCAATCACAATGATTATTGATGACAAAACTTTTCAACTTCCATGACTTCTATTACGTTGTAATAAAGTGGAATATTGATTGCAAACTATTAGATTAATTGACATAAATTCAATAGTTTTGTTCTCATTAAAAAAGACAGTGGGGTTTTAAAATAAATGTTCATCAAAAAGGCCAATGTCCTAGCTTAAGTACTTAGTGTTATTATTAGTTCTATTTTAGTATTTGACATGTACGCGACATCGTATTTAAAAGTTTATATTTTTTTACTGCGCCAATTCTTCTAGAAGCTTCTTTGACAAATGTGTTTCCCTTGATCTGCAGTCGTATGGTTGTGGTTGGAAAGCGCGTATACTTAGATTATTCTTTTGTATTGTTATTTAGTCCACTGTCTGATGAAAATCAAAACTCACATATTTTTTGATTTAAATGAACAAATTGAATCAAGTATTGATTACGATGCTGATTTTAAAAGATGTTAAAAGAATCTTCAGAATTGAATTTACGATGCAAAACTCAACAATAATTGATGAATATAATTTATGTTAAAAGTGCATTGTAATGAAAGATGTTATCTTTAAGAAATATTTACGTAAGATCCCTAGATTATGCGCGGTCAGGTTGCATGTAAATTTATTCAACCTTTGATCTGAGGCGTATTCTAATAATTGTTTTCATTCTATTTTAGTATTCAAGGTTAATTACGACAAACTAAACAAGTTAAATTAAAACAGAAATTAAATATTGAATTTTTGGAAACATTTATATTCCTGGATATGGAACAAAATGGGCGCATTTATATTAAGTGTTGCAATTATTAATTTTTAATTCTAGGTAGGTGAAAATAAGCAGTAAATATCAAATTATAATTATTTCCTTTAAGAAAAATATTTTAATATAATAATTAAGTCCCCATTTCCTAGTAAATTCAGTATAACGCGTCTGTGTGAGGTATATATTATGCAATGCGGGCGACTAGTTGAATTGCTTTCGCAGAACCCAGGTCACCCCCTTAAAGGGCAATGGAGTTACCGTGGATCTTTAGCGGGTATTCCCAGTTCCTCTCTCATGAGGCACTGGTAGGTCCATAAGCGGATTCCTCCTCGAAAAAAAAGGTATATATTAAGCATTGAAGACTAAACCACAAATAGTTTTCCAGGTACCTATATTTTTAATAATAATATGAGGTGGCGGTGCTAGTGTCGGCAAATAAGCTGTTATTGTCGACCATTAAGACGTAAACACTTGTGTTTAAATAAATATCTGAGAAGATTACACGGTAGACACGTTACCACATTTAATTGTGGTGTTGCCAGTACACTGAATTAAATTTACCATAGAATAGAAGACATTGTTTTGCCTTATTGGTGTGTAGACTTCCTGTTTCATAAAATATACTTAGCGTTTTTATGTAAATAGCGCTTAAAATAAATTTTAATGCTTTTTTACCCACAAGTTTGTCCTGAAAATATTATTACTACGGGCTATTGCGCAAATTTGAAACTTCTTTAAAATATTTAAAAAAATTAATCATATGTTACACTGATTACGACTCATTAAGCTCCTTGAAGTAGCTCATTAAGTCTTAATGAGGGTGCTGTTGCCGTTGTACTGCGTCGTAATCATTACTGCGATAATCGTTGCTGCTATTATCGTTGCTGCGGTAATCGTTGCTGTGATAATCGTTGCTGAATTGTAACATCGGTAAAAGATTAATATTTTGAACCGCTATACACTACCAATAACCTCCAGGCACCAACATTTATTTGGGTCTGGATTGTACATTTAATTTTGTGCCAATTAATTTTTTATTACTTATTTAGCAGAATATAAAATGCAGGAGTTCTTCTGGTTTTATTAGTGTTAGGAAAAAATAGCACAGAAAAATATAACTGTAATCAAAAACAGACTTCAAAACACTAATAACGAAAAATTACGTACTGTTACTTAAAAATGGTGTTTCAGTTTACATTGCCTTTATGTAAATAGAAAACAGCTCACACCACCGAGGGGTCGAGCCTATGCTAAGTTTGGGCGATTAGGCCTTAGTGAACCACGTTACCCGAATGCGGGTTGGTTTTGTTAATGATCTTTATATATATCTTTATATAAATACTTATTTTTTATCTTCAGATAATATTTATATAATTTGGTCGTTTCAGCAAATTATTTGCCTTTATATTGTTTTGGAGTCGGTCTTTTGTATGGATTTTTTTTCTAGTATTTCGTGATTTGCTCAGTGATTAAAAGCTTTATCGACTTTTCAGTGACTAGTTGAAATACATTTTTTTTTATTTGTTGTTTATCCAAGTATAAACAAATCTATACGAGAATAGAGAATTAATCATTAATCGACATAGATTTGACAAAAATATCGTATAACAAATAACCTAATACAATCGTTAATATGTATTGTACATATTGTACGTTGTTGATCACCAAATTCTGAGTAAAGTAACAATCTTGTCTTAATGCTACAGCTGATGACCATTTTCATTGGGACTCTAGTAGAAAGGCTGGCAACCCAATAATCGGACTTACAGATTGTACACGATTACGTGTTACTTCCAACACTTCGCTCGCAGCTACTGTCACGCATCATTTTCTGTTATTATCAATTACTCCGCGAATGTATCGTGGTTAGCAATATTGGCTGGGAAAGGAATTGTGGTAGGTATTGAGGTTGCCAAGTATGTTATGAAATCACCATTAATATGAGTTATAATTTTTGAGCAGTTTTATATAGAGATCAATTAATAAAACACTGTTATTTAACTAGATAAAAGTTTTTAATATATACATAGGAAAATTTAATTTAATTTATACGAAGTGTCATATCTTGAAGACTATTAACGATTCCTCAATTTGTGTTTATTTACTTAACTTATTAAAAAAAATTAATGATATTAAATTGTTCCAACGAACAATATCAAAAAGCGATCATTGAATACAAGCCGACCACACAGGCCTTTGTTAATTTCTTTAAAGTTTGTTAAGGCGTTGCCAGAGCGGGCACAATTAGAAGACTTTAGAGGACTATATACAGGCCCATAAATCAGTGAACGGGCTGAACGGAACGGTAAGGGCGGCGGCGTACTTGCGACTAGAACAAAATTTTATACATACGTAGAAGTTTTTTGTAATATTAGATAAGATATATATTATTTAACAGGTTTGACTTTATATTAAACAAATAACGTTTTCGACATTATAAAATAAAAAAAATATTTTGACATATATACGACAACACCATCATCATTTTTTTAAGTTGAATGTACAGAATTTGATTTACTATCTGACTTTTTTATTAAGTCAAAAAGAACATAAACCATGATAAACAGTTTTTGTAATAATTATGCCACACTGTTAGTAATTCTAAGTAAAATTAAATTGGATGTGCATTAATAAGTTCGGCTGATCAATTAAAATGCTTAACAATATTTTTATTAGGTGTTCATCGAGCAGTATGCTGGCGAGCTAAGGCTATGCACAAACGTGCTCGAGGCGGGATCTCGTTAGCATGCGTATGCGACATTTCACATGGGCTAATTGCAAGCATTTAGCCATCTTGATAAACTGCCCTCGCTGCCCTACACGCATTGCCATGATGTAGATTAAGGACGTCTGCTACAGATGCGACTGTTGTTAGCCGTAAGCGTGTAACTTCGCTTAGCCTTTAAACTTTCTCGTAAAATATGTTACGAAACATTAGTATATCAACATGGATGTTTCAGATAAATCTTTATTATTTAATGTGTGATGAGCATTTATATCTAATTTTAATTTTTGAATCACAATCACAATAATAGACACGTTTCTCGTAAATTACGGAAACGTAGTAGCCAAAATCTATGTTGATACAGAATCACAATTAAATACAAGAGTGTTACTAAACTGCATATAGTGACGTCATAATATAGACATGGTTTGTGACTTTGAGTAGATATGGTTTCTAAAATTGTTATAGCATAATCGTAGTTTTTATTATTGAATACATTGATAACTTTTTATTATTATAAATATACGCAAGTAAGTTATCCACATTAAATTTTTTAATGACATTACTTTTCTGAGTGAAGATAGTCAATGGTGCTGTCCTATTCTGAATTTGTTAGTATAACACCTATGTATTATGTGTACATGTGGACATTTAACAGGTTCAATAAAATATGGGCATTTTATAAATGTAGAATACTCAGTGTCGCTTATAATTTATGAATTGCTCTAGTGTTTAAGTGCTCAATTTTACAAATTTATGACATTAACTAAAATGACAAAAATTTGTAACGTAACGTAAAATTCAATGCTTTTAAAATTTTTTTGAGTTTTATTTTTTCTCTTCTCCGATGTTAGAGATAATAAAGCGAAAGGTGAATGTGAGCTATACCTGGTTTACTTACCATAGAAGAACTGGTTATCTTACCTCCAACTGTCATAACATTACAATGTTTTTAACATAAGTCATAGAAACAGAGTTACCAGAGTTTGCTATAACTTATGTTAAAGCCAGATAGACTAAAAGTAACTCTTGAGCCGCGGATCTTTAGATCTGAGGTTAGAGGATATTTCCTGAAGGTTTCTAAGCCTTTCCTGGCGTAAAAAAAAAGTGAAAACATTTATAATTCAGCATATTTTTGTAAACGTTGAAACTGAACATAATTTGAAAATATCTGAGAGAATATTTTGCTACGTATAAGACAGTGTCATGTCTTCCACTTTATATTCATTGGATTAGTATCTGTTCTATAGATTTCCTTCCATTAGCATTCTGAACACTCTCTCTGGAGAGCAAAGAGATAATTAAAACACGACCATAAACTTCGCATCCTATTGACCAACTGTGTGCATCGATATTTTTATTGCTCACTGCATTGATTATTTGTTAATTTGTACTGGATTCTGAATAAATTGTTATGGGTATAGTCATGATTGTGAATAAGTAAAACAGTAAATAACATATGGTATTTATCGCTTAAATAGTGTAACTTGTATTTCTGAACGCGCAAGAAATTCGAATGGAATGGAATTGTGGGAACCATGATAATTTTTTTGCTGCCGGTACTCGGTCACTCACTACGATTACTTCGCCAAGTTCTTCATATTCTTTTCGTTCATCTGTATTATCATGAAATTTTCTCGTTTGGACTTATTCGCCGCTTTAAGTATTATAAATAGAGCAATAATATTTAAAGAAACTAAATTCGCGATCTTTTATAATCCTGAGAAATGCTTTGCCTCTACATGGCACGATTATTAAGCCAGATTCTGTGAAAGATCACTTTGAGTTATGCATTACAAAGAAATATTTTTAAAAGAAGTCTAATCATATTGTCCTTGAAAATATTGAGGACCAATTAAAATTACCTCAGCGTAATAATGCGACTGACTGTACTCGGTGAGGCTGTTGTGGCCTCTCGTAGAGCAAGGTTATTTGCATTATTATGGTCGATGTTGTTAGCACGATTGCTACGTAACATTATTAGCTTTCAGAATGTTGTACCTTTGCCTTATTAATTATGTTTTTAAAATATCTATTTTTAATTTTATCATTAATCGGTTGTTTTAATTATAAGTTCGTATGTAATTTGTGCGAATGATTAAATCGAGTCTAAATTACATTAGGTTCTGATAACTAGTACGCACACATACACATGCCTATTGTTGTTTAAAAAAGAAAAGTTATATTTATTTATTCTGTTCACTCAGCGGCTATTAATGCGAGGGTTTCTTCCATTACGCCTGATGCTGGTGTCGTCGCGCAAGATGCTTTAGTGATTTATTGCGCGGCTCACGTGCCTCGCGCGGTTTGAGCCGGTGTTGCTTTTATAGATTAAATTTTAATTGATTATTTTTTCATTTGAGCATTTCAAGCCTTGGATAATATAAACTGGAAAAAGATAGTACAACAAGACACTTTTTTATACATACAGAGTAGATATGACAATACGTCATTAAATTTTTATATCGGCTGTATCAGTCGTACTTAATTGAAAATATCAACATTTCTATGTAATTTTTAGCAGCTATTATTCTAATTTTGTCTTAGTGAGTTCACTAGACTGTATATCATTATTTGTGTTTAATTTTTTATCACGTTAATCTTTATAGAATTAAGTAGGATATGTCAATCTTTGTAAGCTTTTATTAATAGTATCTCTGAATCCAAAAAATCTAAGCGCCTTATTGAAATGATTTAAGTAACCATTTATTATATCGAACAAAATGTCATACGAATGTAGAGTCTCGATTGAGTGCAGACGGGACAGGGCGTAATTTGTCAGTGATATCGATTGTATCGATCCGTTGATGCTACAATCCATAGATTTATCATGTTAATCGATCTAATTTTATCAGTTCGCTCGGTGAGCGATGGAGGTCGTTGTGGGAACGCCACCGCGGGTGCGCAGTCATTCCACAGATTAATATATGGTTTTGTAACAGATAAGATAGTGTTTTACCAATAGTATTATATATAGTTTAAATTTTTAGGAATGTAATCTTTTTTTGAGTTGTACTAAGAAATCTGAATCTTTAAAAAAACTACTCTATTTATTAATTTTCAGTATAAATTAAAAAAAAAGTCTATTCTTTCCATATTCGCTAAACATTTTTTTAAAATATTAATGTAATTTTGTTTTTATATACTTTATATATATATCGCTCTTCAGTTTGCCATGGTTGATAATTTTTTATCATAATATATAATGATTCTTGATATTATATATAATGATTGATTTGAAACATATTATAAATAATAACACATAAACTGGAAACACGAAACAATTATTAAATTCTAGACAGTTCCACCATGCCAACAGAGAGGTGTTTCCATCATTGAAGACCTTTTTCTTTGAACTACTCTGAGATGATACATACTTGTAGGCATAATAGTCAGGTGACACCTCTTGCTTGTTAGAATGATTCTTTGCCGATATTTTTATTATTGCGACCACCTGAGAGATATCCGCCTAGACACGAGAATATTTGTATTGTGTTTTAATTACCTCCCATTGTGGCAGTGATTCGACTATTGTGGGCAAGCACGATGAACTTGTAATACAAAGGCCACTGTCTCTTGTCTGATGTAATGTATATTTTATTTCTAAATAGATAGAAACGAAATTTGGTTAATTGTTTACTAATATTGGTACATACTTACAAATTATATAAACATGATGTAAACTTTTTTATAGTATTAGTAATAATCTTCCTATTGCGTTTGATTTTAGACAGTCCATTACTATTTAAATTGATATCGTATTGATAAATCGTCTCAAAAATTCCGGATGTTATAAATTAGTATTGCTAAAAGTTTTTAAGTAAAATTGTGAGTCATTTTATTTATCAGTATTAAATTTAATACTTACCTAGCCTTTTGTCTCACATAGTAGAAAGGTACTAGTGATTTACTTTTCGTTTGTCATGGTAAAATAAAATTTATGATTTACTTAAAAATGAAGATTAATTTCAAAATACTGGTATTTTATGTACAAACCATGCAGTAAATATTTGATTTGTCTATTACGTATTAAATTTTTCTAAAATTAGATTCTGTGTATAAATATTACCTCCCTATATTTCTGGATTTATTGGCATTGACCAAAACACTGTACACTGAATGTAGTCATTTTAGTAACTGGAAATGTATGTTAATGGTGACTAAATTAACAAAGGTTATTTTTTATTCATAAGCCTTCTGCTTATAGCCTATTACAATTGATTATAGTCTCGCTAGTTTCATCAGAATGTCTCAACAAGTACGCCCTGCTTCATACAACATGGGATCCTTAAATAGGTGCGTTAGAAGAACCTTTTAGGACCGGAAAAGTGGAGGTGGCTGGGGAATGTGTCGCATGCTGCAACTAGTTAAATAACTCCTTCTTCTGCTTCTTTAGTATAAAGCGGTGAAAAGTCATTTTATCATCATCATATCAGCAAAACTATCCACTTCTGGACATAGCCCTACCCCGACGATTGGCCCTTGGCTGTCAAATCATTTGTTATGCTTAGGCCAGGATTTTTATACCAATCTTTAACAGCGATACTAAAAAACTTTATATACATATAGATAAGTTACATTAAAAACCAGAGGATACATAATATAATGCGGGCTGCATTATCTGCTTAGTCTCTGTCAGCCAGAGACAACGAGTGCGTGCCTTTGGTTAAAAGTTGTTTGTTTGGCAGTATCATTGCAGTCGTGCAAACTGCATTAAAATTTGGCATTGGGAATGCAGTTGAAACGTGAAGAGCCGACGCCTCAAGCTTGTGAGCTTTTACGTTGGACAACGACTACGTTATTTTTTTTTTTTATAAAAATCTCAGCAAATGACTCGACACCACCTGATGATAAGCAGTAGAGTATATATATAGTAGAGTATTATAGTTAGACGTAAGAAATACTTAGCAAATTTTTATAAATGAATTTGGACTTAGAATTTGTTTCCTTTCATTTATTAAATTGAAGGTATTGCCCGAGAAGTATTAGTGCCTGCTATTAGAGCAGTGACAATAAAAGTACCTATCAATTAATTCCTTCGCTAGGACAGGATAAAATTATTAACTACGCCCCAGTCACGCCTCTCGCCCCGCCCCTCCCGCTTGCCCGCCATTCGCCAATTTCGGCTTTTTCAGTCCATATCTCGAATACCAAACGTTTGAAATGTTAAATATTTTCGCACTTCAAATATTTGGTGATGGAATAAAAGCAAGTTGTCAATAAATAACTATTTTTAAAAATTAATCTGAGAAATGATTTTGAATAGAATGTATATACTTAGGGCGATTCAATTGTTAAGAACGATTTACGCCTCAAATGTGAAATGTACAAACGTAGATAACTCGTCAATCAAATCCAAACAAATGAAAAAACTCCAAACTGACTTCAAAACGGAAAAAAAATATTTAAAATCTATGTCCTTATCGACTGTAAAAGTATTTTTTTGGATTCGATGCTATACTTTTCAATATTTCTGGGGGCAATTTAGCAACAAGTAGAAAAAAAACTATGTTTTAAACAAAAATAGTTTACACAAAATTGTCTAAAACTTTTTGAAATTCATTTTTTAGAGTGTAAAATTTCTGTGTTCGAAGTTTCATGATTGACTATTGTTAATGGTCATTAGTATTATAGACTTTTTTAGTATTGTTTTTAAATAATAATTTTAAGGTTACCCTTGATTTCCCCATCCCTAGGACGCAATCATCAGACCCTGACTTAGTGACAATCGGAAATCTCAAGAGTTATACTCTATCTAATAAAAAAATAGGCCAATAATTGACGGAAAAATCAGTTAACATATATACTTAAAATACATATAATCGCGTCTTAACAATTGTTAGTACCATGTACAACTACCTCAAAAGCATAAAGCTAGTTCCATTATACATAGTTACATACCTGTGTATCTTTCTCATATGTAAAATAGAATTAAAAGACGGTTAAAATTAAAATATCTCTGTTTATTTACCTGCATTTAACAGTCACCATTATTGAACCCTAAAAGCTCAAACTCGACAATGATACGCAAATAATCGTACACAATACGCCGCGTCAACTTCACTTTGTCTCAAACGTCGATGCGGAGATGCCTCGAGATATCTGATAAAACCATCCTATCAATCACCAAGTTTTCTTCTTCTATCAACAACATACTTAACACTTAGCAGCAAGGTTCAATTTTCTAAAATGTAAGACAATAATATCCTAGGTTTGTGTATTATTAACGTGTCAATCGCTCCTCCCTTCGAGGCGGTTATTATTAATAATAATGTCAATCTAATCGTGAGAAATATTTTAAAGTGAACAGGTAACTAATAATTTGTGAACGATTATTGGGTAATTGTGGTGTGGGTTTGTGATTGTATAATTAATTTTTATAATAAAACTTTTGTTAGGCTGGGAGTGAGCTGAGTCACTGAGTGTTGATGCTTAAGAATGTTTTTTCGATATAATTATGTAATTTCGAAGTCACAATAATCTTTTATTGTGTGTAACTTGCACCTTTGGTGATAATTATTGAAAATATATTATTAAATTAGTATATAGAAGTCCTTTAAAATTTAAAGATACTTAACAGGTGCTAACATAACCAAATTATGGTTTTTTTTATTGTTACTAATTTTTAATAAGTCGTCCGTTTTAGTGGTATCTACTTAATAAGAATGGACGATGAGTAAGTTGTATGATGAATCAGAAAATTTTTATACGATTTTGGATGTGTGTATATATACAGTATTTTTATAGTGTTTAGATTCAGATGCTGAAAGCGCAAGGGCATAAAACTAGTGTTAATTAGCGTCGTAGAAAAGTAAGTTAATATTTATAAGGCTTACGTAAAATTGACCGAAATTAAGTATTTAAAACTTTATTGCATCGATGGTGAATGCATCGCATTTTTATGGTCTATCATTAATCGCTAATGATTTTAAAATCATTTACCAATTCACCACTCGAGCCCTGACTCACGAATTTCACAATCGAAAGTCATTGAAGTGACTAACCATCATCAAGAAATAATCATGACTGATTTTATCCTGAATCTAGGAGAATTTTTGCTTTAGTGATGACTGAAGGTCGGGTATCACAGAATACTAATATTTCTAGATTAATCTGATAAATAACTAATAATTTCCGTTTCCTTAATAAAGTAAACATCTACAATTATCGTATCACTCAAACGATTCATCTAATGATGCATTCGTGCTGTGACGATAAAAACTGCTTTAGTTTTTTTATATTAATAATTTTAATTGAAACATTACATATGATCACAAACTAGGTTTTTCTGCACATTTTTTTAATGAATGGTTAAACATAATAGTCGTATTTTGGATGTAACTAATAAAATTGATGAGTAACTATTGGCAAATTAAAACTAACGTACAAATAAATTATTGATTACATAATTTCGAAGAAATCAAGACGAGAGTGATGAGATGAGTTTGTTGATAAAAAATATCTGAGAAATTTAAGTTTGTGATGTAACGATATTCGAGAGTAGTTCGATACTGAATAGAAAGATCTGCAAATAATTTTGCGGGAAATGAAAATCGTTGCAAATTCAAAGAAATGAACTGATAATACACAAATAGAGTTGAGCAAATGTAAACTAAACGTTCAGATACTTTAAATTCTTAATAGAACATGAGTAATCCTAACATAAGATCATCATCAACACCTGTATACGTTTTTTCTACTGTTCTTCCAATGTACGTTCCACTGCATTTCGTCTTTTGTTCAGTTATCAAGCAGAAATAGTTTATCTAACCGTTGATAGATGGCGCTAATAAACTATTTATATTCTACTTTGTCGTGAAATCAATATTTACTTCTATTTTGTATTTATACACGTTTAGTTGAATCATGGTAGCATTAATAAATTATATATATATATATAAAGGAATTGTAAATAGATAATATAATTTTGGACGAATTTAACTAAACATGAGTTGATCTTACTATGTTAAGAGTTGTTGCTGTCTGTCCTTAAAAGGATCATTATTAAGTATTTCTGACATCACAATCACCGTAACTACTAATAATCAATAATATAGGTCGAATCGACTAATATCGGTCCATTAGCGACGAGTCGTATCGATTCCCGCGGACGCTCGCTCACATTCCGATGAAATTGGTAATCGGATAAGGATCTTGCCGATCATTACTGCTTGAAATGAGATGCGTGAAGTGAAATTTATCCGGACGTTGGAGGTGGCATATGTCAGTCTCTAGCTGATTTCCATGTATTTCATCAAATGGTTTAGTAATTGTTTTTTAGATACTCTGTTTTTATAATTTACAGATTTAAAAAGTTTTATTTTACGTCATTAAGTTATTGAGCTACAATATACTTCCGGTTATCAGAGAAAATTGAAAAAAGAATGTCTGGATTGTATTCCTTGAAAGGTTTATATAACAACATTAATTATAATTGCTCAATAGCAATTTTATATTTCTTGGGTACATAAATTTTAAAAGATTTAATTTTTTTTAGTATTAGACGTTCTAAAATCTACCGAGGTGTATTGAGGAAAATTAGTCTAATAAAATTAGTGATAAATTAGTTTAGGAAATTTAGTTGTTGTAAACATATATAGTGCCGCATCCATATTTCGATGGCATACAACAGAAGCAAAATCATGGCGAGGAATCGCGGCGCGCCTGATTATAGGCCGACACGTGTATTTTGCACTAAAATTAATTTATTTAGCGGCAACAAGGGTGTGTCTATTAAAAGACTTCATCCTAATGCTAAGAATATTAAGATGAGCAACTTTAGCTCAATCTACTGAGGATTTAGTTATTAGTTGAGAAATTTACACACGTAAGTACACAGCAACAAGAATCGATTCTCATATCCAAGTTGATAAAGCCATAATAATCTTTTAAGTAATTTTTTAAAGAAAGTTCAGCAAATGACTCGACCCCACCTGATGGTAGACCATATATGAAGATAGCTAGTGCTGCCTTAATCACCTCCACATGGCCGGCCCAAATAGTGCTTTTTGAAGGATCCCATGTTGTATGAAGGAGAGAATACAAGTACCGGCATAGAATTCCACGCACGGCTGCACGACAAAGAAAGGAGTCACGAAATCTCTTTGTGCGGTAAACAGAACTTCCAGCAATGAAAGAGTGACTCCTTAGACATTCACCATAAGGCAAAACAGTCATTCAGAGCAGTTTCCATGGTGCAAACAATAATAGCTACTAAGCGTTTTAAGCCACAAACTTTATATTCAACCTTTCCATTAGAGTGTAGCGTAGAACCAAATAAAAAATGTATTTTAGTAAATAGACATTAATTTCGAAACCTATTTTCATTCTCTTGACCTGGTTCTTATTCAGTAACTTATAACTCTAAATATAAATAGAAGTCTAGATTAAAATATTAATATAAAATAAATTGTAGAAACATTATTTACCTACACCTACTGTTAATAATACAAGCACTTGTTTTGCACTGACATATATATTTTATATTTTTCTATTTACAATTGTGGTATATACAATATGATATAAAACGTGGTATAAAACATGGTATAAAAGTTGGTCGTGAACACCTACATTGTGGATTCATATGAATGTGAATTAAGTGTAAAATAATAAATAAAATATATTAAGTAAATATTATTTTCAATGCTCATTTATGAACGCATAAACATGTCAATTAACATCTGTCTTTACTGGTTGCATTAATAATGAAAGTGAAATTAAATTAAGTCGAATCCTTGCATAAATTTAGTTGCTGAATTCGTGTAAGCGGATATAATGATTGAAATACATAAAATAATAAAAATTGACTAAGTTTCGGAATTACACTAATTCTTAACAATTAACTTAATTTTACTATTTAAATTTTTTTATATCACTATATTATTAATACGATTATGTCAATATTTCACCCTCAATTGGCATCAGAACACGTGGAATTATAAATTTTTTAGAAATATATCGATAAATCAAAATAAATTTATTTATTTTTACCATCTTATTATAAAATTGAAAAAAATATTAAGTAAACCCACTTAATTTAAATAGATAGCTAATAGCCATATCATTTTAATATTATCGTGAATCAATATAACGTATTCCCGTCACGATCTACAAGATTCCTGTTGCATCTTGTTACTATAACAACCATTTGGATGCGGCAGATGAGATCTAGCTTCATTTATTAATTTTATAGCTTGACACCTCGTTTCTGTGCTACTTATATCGCTGTAAACCTACACAATTTACTTTCAAAATCGCATTAATGTCAGTAGAAGTTCGGATCTTCTGCTTTGTGTAAAGTGCATTGATAATAATCTGGCGCAAGAGGGAGAAGAATGTAGGCAAAAGAAACCCGTGCGAGTGGGACAGGTGGCTGTAAATAGAAACATCAAAATTTTACATCGTTTTTATTACGCACGCGTTGATTCGTGTGTTTACAAGTGGCGTCCGGTGCGCAGTCTACCTAAGGTGCTACTTGGCATATTGAAGTTGAATTTTTGGGTCGGTTTACGATTTCTTTATGTTCTTGTAGTCAGCATTGTGTATGGATGATGTTTTCCAGACAAATGTAACACAGTTTTACGAATATATTATACATAATACCCATTAGGAAATTTAATAAAAAATATATATCAAAACATAACCCGTAAAAATGACTATAGTGTTCTTGTAATTGTTAAATAAATGTTTTTGAGGGTATATCAACGTTAACTTTTAATATACAAATAACCTACCTTATTTTCGTCTCGTAACAGTGTGCACTGCTGGTGTAATGGTATCATGCAAGATTCCCATTCTTGCGACCCGGGTTCGATTCCCGGGCAGTGCAAACAGTCTTTTTACTTTTATAAAATTATACATTTATCATTACTATGGTTTTTCCTTATCTTTTATTTAAATTTTTAAAATTTTAAAGGTAATAAAGTAATTTTACTTTCAATTAAGGTAATAATTTAATATATTTATTAACAATAGGAAATACGTACCTAAATGATACGGAATTCTATCAAACCTATCAATTAGCAACTAAAAGAAAATATTTAATGGGTTCATCATTTTTTGTAAATAATAATAGCTTTATGCATGAACTTTTCATACCACATTTTTTCAATTGTAGATACATTTCGATACTTCTTTCTATTTGAAGTTCTCGCTTAATTAACGGTTAAGAAGAAATGTATATGGGACCAACTTTGGGGCTTTACGAATGAAGTTTACCCCATATTAAATTCGTCTGGTTCTGATGAAGACCTTAGGAGAAAAGGAACAATACTCTTCGAGTTAAAATAAGTAAATCATTGGTGAACCCCAATATCCATATATATATATAAATCCTGTAAATAAATATAAATATATATTTAATAATTTGTGACATTAATGCTACATTGTTACAGTTAATATTGTTTTACAATTCTACCTCAATTTTGAATCCAATGGAATATTTCTAGTTCTAGTAAATTTTGCAAATGGAGAACTTATTATTATTATTTGACATATTATTACATATTTAATAGACGGTAATTTTACCAAAATATGCAGACTTTTAACGACAAGACATTCATATCCTAAACAAGCATGTTATGGATATGAATGTCGTGTGTGCGTGTATTAATTGTGTAACCTGTGACGTACAGGCCAGTCTCAAAGCTTACGAAAAAAAGCTTTAAGCTTACAAAATATATCTTTAATTTCTATAAGCTAATATCAAAATTGCATGATTTTTTGCTTTTCAGTCTTCAAGTCGGGGTTTCAAAGTGTTTTGTTGATTGATAAATTTCTACGAAAGTAGTTTCTTGTAAAATTCTCACCGCAATGATTAATATGAGAACTACAAGCATTTTTGCCAGACAACACTACAGACATTCCGCATACCGTCGCTGTAGGCAGTACCAGGCAAGGATGATGGCTACATGGTCGACATTCCCGAATATGTCTCAAACTGGGCTACACTCGGCAAGGTCATGGGAATAAGCCGAATTAACTGCAGTTTCCTAAGATGAGTCACCAGTGAGAATTAATTCAGAAACTCGAATTCATCTTCAGAGATTGAACCTGGATGTTGTAAATATTATTTAAGTTTTGATTGTACGGTTTTGAAATAATTGATTGGCTAAAAAAATTAACTAAGGACCATTATCGTTTACGTAATTTTGTTTAGTACTTATAAATTTTAATTTTATGTGGAAAGCACATTATTTCAAAAACGTTAGTTGAGTTATAGTAACGTATTCAATTTAATTTATTGAGCAGCGATTGCTATATCAATGCGGTTACCTGCAATTCATATTCAAATTCATTTATTACGAATACAAGTTCAAGTAGATTGATATAGTTAAAAAAAAAGTAAAAATTATTTAAAAGACAATTGTGTCTGGATTACTATTGCAGAAGAAAGGATGCTAAGATGTCATCTGCTAAAATTTGATTTTGATTTGTTTCATCATCAACAGCCAAACAACGTGGTTTTAAAAATTATTGATGTTTCATCATCACCAGCCTATATTTTACGTTTTGCGTTAGTCCTACTAGTGTCAACATGTCTTACTAAACTTGTTAAACATATGAGTAGATCGTTGCGGGGCAAATTAATTTAAATTTTACGTTTATTGCACCTATTTAGGTAAAGTCAGAAAGTAATCAACTTAAAATAAGCTGATGTGATTAATGGAAATATTATAAAATGAAGAAAATCATTTATGTAGTTACTTCTCATTAAATATATATATGTGTAATTTAAAAACGAATTACAAATTAAAACCAAAAGATCACTGACGTGGAGGTTCGATTCGATATTAAAAATGAACTTTAATAACTAATATATAAAAACTAAGATAAAAAGATATACTGAGCTTATGCTCAGATGTATTTTTTTGTATACCATTATTAATTTAAATAATTGCAATAGGAAATTACAAATAAATACTGATATGCGAAAATAAATGTTATGCGGCTGCATTGTTATACATTCATCAGACATATTTCCAATAACCAAATTTTTAATTTCTTGGAAAGAAACCTGCGTCAATACATCAATGGATGCTAGGAAGAAATAATCAGCCTATTCAGAGCATAATTATAAGCTTTTGAACTGAAGTGAATCAGCTTCGAGCGAATGTAAATTGTTTTGAAAATCCGGGATGTAATTGTGATTTTAACGCCAAGGGTTGATTCACGAATGATTTAGCAGCCTCCATTGTGATTTAGTTTCGCATGTATTAGCGACGTCAGCAGGTGCTTGAAGTGATGACGTATTGCAAAGTGATACACGAAAGAGAATATTTGAATGAGTCATCGTTTATTCAATCAGCTCATCTCAAATACAGTGCGACATGAAATCGAAATACGAGTTTAAGTATTAATTAATGAAAATATTTTTTTAAAATTATTTTTTACAGTTTACCTTCAAATTTAAAATACAAATACTACAGATATATCATTTTTATATGATGAAAATGAAAAAGTAACGACTGAATATCTAGCCTGCCACAGAAAAAACGAAAATACGCAGAAAAGCGGCAATCTGAACTTTATTTGTTTTTTAGTTGTAGATTTTTTTATACTTCATATCAAATCTTAATAATAAGCAGTATTTACTTTGGAATTACTGCTTATTATTACGTAATTTGCTACGTAAATTGGGAAAAAATGTTTAAAATTTATCTAATAAAACAAATTATTATTTGAGTAATGAATATAATTATGAAGTTTTATTGAATCTTGGGTTAAATTAGATCTTCAATGGTAAAGGGCTACGTCAGAACCTTATTGTCTATACATTGCTGCATTACAAGTAAGTTAAGCTCAATGCAAATTTAAGTGTAAGTGTTTAATAATTATTTTTTATTATTAAATACAGATTTATTATATTTGTGCTTATTATTAGTAATTCGCATTAGCTCTGTTAAAAACAGATTATAGTTTAGGTAATTATTACAATTTTCCAGTTGACTGGTAGACAAAATCTTATTCATTGAGTACCCATTGTACTTTTTAAAAATATTCTATAAAAAATTACGTCATAGTTAAAATCGATTATGTCTGATATGAACAAGCTAGATAGATATTACAGAATAAATTGCCCGTTTGAGTAGTGTGGGGCACGCACCGAAAAATAAAGGAAATGAAAACGGTGACAGAGAATTTGAATAAGTTAATAATGCTCTTTTTAATGAAGTGTTTCATATGAAATAACAATGAACTAAAACCCATTTTGCAACGTGCAAAAAGAACAAGAGCGTGGGTCAACAGCATTGTTTAAATGCAACTAATTAACTAACTCATTACGCCGCGAACTGGTGCTAATAAAATATTATGTTACTCGCATTATTAAAGGATTGCCGTTAGCGTTTGTTATTCCGATTTTAGTATTATTTAAAATGTGTGACAGAATTTTGTGGATAAGACACAAAAAGAGATTTGAGGTGATTTATTATTTTAAGACCATAAACACAGTCTATTCTACTGATTGCTTGTCAATATTGCAAAAAAATAGAGCAACAATTATCTGTCAGTCACTGGCATGTAGTAAGTTTTAAAAACAATTTTATATCTATATCTCACTGGTACCCATGTGCACTGCACACAAAAACACAAAAAATAGTTGTGTTTTTATGTGCTAGTGATATTTCATTAAAGATCAAAGAAGTTTTTAACTTATTGATTGATATTTTTTTATGATGATTTATTAGAACTGCTTAGTTAGTAAGGTAATGGTCGGTAAGGTCCACAAGTTTCTTTCCTTCCATCAGGGAACAATAACTCGTAAACGTTTATCACGCATTGTAAATGAGCATTTTTCAAAGTACACTAATTATTTCCACAATAAGGCCGAACCAAACGCGGCTACAATTGATTTGACGCCGCTTTACACCCAGACCTCAATAATGGTGGTCATTGGCCACGAAACGATTATAGGACCTTAATGAATATTGTACTTGTTATATTAACAATAATTGTCTTATCATATATAAATAACATTTTGGGTTTATTATTAGTTTTCTAGAGTATATATAGGATATTTTTTATTGTTCTACATAAATTTCTGTTGCAGACAATGTAAACATGTTTCAATGGAAAGGCGGTTTATTAGAGGCCTTTATATAAGGGATTTGAAACGTTATCAAATCAATAAAATAATTACTATACTTATAACGTTAACATTATATTTAAGACGCTATCAAAGTACAATTATTTTAAGTAACATAACATAATTTCGATGGCAAAATAACGTTATTGCAACAATAATCGTGCGGCGTTGCCATCTCGCAAGGATACTTGAAGCACGCACAATGAGAACTGGCTTCTTGGCGAATCAATTCGGTGTACGGTGATGTTACTCACATTTCACAATTTATTCTCAAATATATACTAATACTATATATAACACACACTACTACTTACTACATATAGTACGAAGTATTTTAGTTACTATGTATAGTATACAAATGAGTGTTAAATAGTTTCAAAAGTAATTTAATACGCGCGGCACAAACAGGTGTCGGATATATAGAAGACGCTTAAAAGAAATCAACGAAATAGACGTAACTACTAACATTAAAAATAACGTTATTTATAAAATACCGATAAATTTGATAAAGTTTTGTAATGGAACGGAATTAGTATCTTAACGAAAATATAACTTTATGCGTATCATTTTACAGATATCCATTCTCCTTAAAATATGGATACCTCGATTTGAGTCAATAACGTCCCTGCTTTAGATGGACAGGATATATGAGAATAGTCCATTATCCAGTGTATCATCATACCATTTAATTATATTTCAAACGAAATTAAATTTATTTGCTGTTGTTAGTTTGTAATTTTACTTTTTTCTTAATTTAGCAACATTACTTTAGATTTATTAAAAGCTCAATTATTTTTACAATTATATCTCTAAATAACTAATAAATACTTAAACAACTTTTCTTTTAAATCTGAACATTTTCATTATGTGGGATAAGATGAGATTTATTGCCTTAAACGGTACAGTAGTTGTTATCAAAAGTGAATTCATTATTGAATTAATCATAAGTGAACTCAATAAAAAATAAATATTCAAGAAATGAGAAAAATAAAACAAAATTAAAAATTATTTTGCATCAAAAATTCATCCGTTTTATATAAACATTTAGATTGGAGCCATACCTTAATATTTCTATTAGTGAAAACCATCTAAAACCTTTATGTACGACTTTTCAAATTTTGAATTCATATGTACGTTTATTCGACGCAGATACACTGAAGGAAAATATCGTGAGGAAACCTGCACACACCTGTGACGAAATTCTTAGGTTCTGTGGGAAGTCGACCAACCCGCACTTGATAAGCATGGTTGACTAAGGCCTAATCGCCCTTCATAGCGGTGAAATGTCTTCGGGCGTCATCCCGCGCATCGGCAGAAAGCGATCAGGTAGTGCGTCGCTGTGGGTTTTAGTGGGTGAGAGCTCCACACATCCCCTGTTACCTTCCCCGGGTAAAAGGGAGCGTCTGGAAGAGATTTCCCACAGCTATAAAAAAAAGGCCTAATCGCCCTAATTTAGGGTAGGTTCGAGCCCCTCGGTGGGGACGTGTATGAGCTATTCATGATGATGATGATGGGGAGGGAATAAACAAAGCCATAGTAGGTATTTTTACCAACTATTAAATATCCATATATAGAAAATAATCTTAATTAATCCGTGTGTCAATAAAGTACGTCCTATTTACGTAGTACCTGAGTACCTACATATTAAATTAGTTAAACAAGTCAATTCTTTTATAGAAAGCAGTGGCGTTATCTACCTATAAGTTTTTACTGTCGTTACCTTCCTACATGAGTCATTATAAGTCACAATTCATTAAGACTATCGTCGAGAGCTTGGTTTCAATAGGGATGTCGATTGGATGCTATTGCATGACATATCGATGTTCGATCTCTGATTATTATCGACAAACATTCCTGCAAAGTCACTTAACTGGGGTGGCATCACGTCTCTTTGTGTTATCTAGTAAGTACCATATTGACCGACTAATGTACGGAATTTAATTTCTCAGACCCGTAAAAACGAAAGGTCGCTTTAACGAGTGAACACAATGGCGCTTGAGTCGTTCTATTAGATGAGATTATAACATTGCTCGTAACTTGAAAGCTAATCAAAATGTTTTAATCGATGGTGAGATTATATCAGTATTAGAGAGGCATGTAACTTATCGATAATTATTGAATTTTAATAAAGTTATTCTTGTAAGTTTTATTTTAACATTAAAAATAACTAAGTAAATTTATAATATCTTTTAATTTTATATGGAAATCATAATAGAAGCCAATAAGAGAAATCGGTAATCGAAAGTCTGGTCTAAAAGACTGGGAAGGAACCGTCTCTTGAACATTAAAAACCTCGGGCAGTATATAGTTACATCGTTCCCGGAGTTACTCGTCTAGCCTGAGTACTTCTCCGACAGTCTGAAAGGCGTGCAGGCTCTGTAGTCGTTTGTATCAGGAAACGACTTCCAGAGTCTTTCCGACCAAGAGAGAGATAGACGGACCAAGAGCAACGCTGGTACACTAATATATAAAACCTCTCCGGACATCACGTTGAGATAGTTTTGAAACCGCTTGATATCAGAGCTTGTGGAATGAGAAATTAAAGGTGAAGACGGCATTACATCTCAGTTCTTGAGGCTCAATGGTATCTCATGCACCTTCGTTAAGCAAACGAGTGAATTATTGTTGAATACTTTTTATAATTGACAAAAACTAATACGTACGTAACTTTTAAATAAATAGTATATATATATTTTTTGTATTTACCTGAAAAGACATTGTAATATCGATATCAATAAGTAATTTCATTACAACTCTAAAGGTGAATGAATTCAAAGCATTACTTAATTGATATGTTAGATGATTATTCTTGAGTGAGTCATCTTTTATTAAATATCTAAGAAAATAACATTATTTCATGGTGATCTAAACCACATCAATTGTTATATTTTATAGTTCCACATAACAAAAAATCAATAACAAACTAGCCAATTTGAATTCTTCTCGTGAGAATCAAAATATAATAAACAGATTAACACACATTTCGAAAAGAATAATGTTCCTATTTAATTTTACTTAAGCAATTCAAAATTTAAATTTCGCCATTATGCTACTAACGCTTTTTTTTAAAATTTCCATATCGTTACGTATTATCATCTTAGATTTCAGAAAAAATACGTGTAATCCTAAAAAAACCTAAGGTACCCTAAAATTCATTTGTAACAATTTTAGTGTATAAATAAAATACTTAAAATTCATGTAATGCAGACATTATTTGGATATTAAACCATCAGAATATGTATCAAACGTATAAAACTTGCATGAAAAAAGTTAAACAAAGTAAATTTTGAATTTGTAAAATTTGACAATAATGGGCATATTAATTTTAATATTAACATTGTTGTAAATAAATTCTTTAATATGTACTAACGAAAGTCTTTAAAACGTTTATGTTGTTAATGAGGTTTTTAGGCTTAAGTGCCTCTTATTCAAACTGAAATTTATTCAAGACGTGGATAAGTGACAATGAACCTCATATGAAGGTTCAAAGTTACCCAAAAGGCAATAGAGAGGGTTACGATCGGAGTTTTGCTGCGTAATGGAATCAAAAATTAAGAGATCCACAGGTGAACTAAGGTAGTAAGGGCCAAAGAATTACGAGCCGAATTTGTGGCAGAAGGCAGGGTACATTGCCAGGATGAAGGACGGCCACTGGGACGGAAAGGTCCTCAAGAGACAGCCGCGTACCGGAAACGAAGCGTGGTTTAGGTCGCGGGAAGCTGCTAGCTGGTGCTAGAAGTAGGACTGATCGGTTTGATACTCCTGGGAACACCTATGTCCAGCATTTGCTGACGTAATGATGATGTAAATTAAATGCGTTATTTGTTTTAAATATTGAAAATTAATATTAATTAATTCAAAATTTTAAGTAATGCTATTTTTGTGACGTAAATTTAAACATTCCCGAATCCATTCTTTACCGTTGTTAAAACATCAAAGCAGCATCTCCAAGCTGCTCTATATTAAATTGATCGCTATGAATATCGATTATATTTGATTAACAACCGAAGGGGCAAAAAACGAACTCTTAGCTCGACATCGGAATCGTTTTAACTCGAGTGCATACTCGACTTGGCTTATTTGCTCAAGAGTGTTATTCCACATTCTGGAGTGAATTTGAGTAAGTGTTTTCCCAACACATTATATCTATTGGTCCATCTACTACTTTTGTTAAATAATTTTTTTTGATGAGCTTAAGAGTAGAGCTTAATCTGTTAAGCTTTATTTATTTTCGATTGTATATTGTAGTTCTATTGAAAAGTTAAAAAAAGTTTATTTACACTATTTCAGTACTAAACATTCACAATTAAATACAAATAGTTGGAACACTATCCACCAAATGATCCAGATAATGGACAGGTACTTAATATGACTTCCAGCCATCACGCGAGTATAATCCCCTATTGGATTACACCTATTTAAGAGTTTCTACGTTTTAAAATCAACAGCAATACTGACGTTGAAGCATACTGCTCAACATTGCAAACCATATTATGTTTTAGTAACTCAGTTTACTGCTTTATATATTTGTATAAACTTTTGAGTTCTATTAATTTTCGAACTTTTATTCACATGCATATGCCAGCCCCATTTATTATACATTATAAGGGCGATTAAAAAATTGATATGTTAATATTCAATATACAAATGTAAATAAGCACTAAAATGTTTTAGTGAAGTATGTAAGGAAGATGTAATAAACTTCTTATTAGGGCTGCGGTCGATGCGAAACGTCTGCTAAGACTAGCTAGAAGACTTAACTTAAATACTCATGTTTAACGACTTTTGGGATAGAGAGGTTAGTCATTTCACTGTATAAAACTACTCCAGCTCAACTTTGTAACAGTAGTGCTTTCCAGTTTATGCGACTTATCAAAAATCGACCGAGCTTATTATAAAAAAGGACATAGACAAAGTAAACACAATATGAAAATAGAAAATGCAGAGGATATTACTTAAAATTATCAAAAATAATAAAAATATACTTTAATATTCGATCTATGTATAACTAACCAAATCATGACTTCTACAAAAATCGACCGATTGTCTCGAGGCGAATGGGAACGCACTTAAATAGAGTATTTAGTTTGTTGTCACAAGGGCCGGTCGTGTGAACGCCGTCTTTGTTTTCTTTGGTCGTGCGTAACGTAAATACTTGGCAAGTTTTAAAATAAGACTAGACCTATTGATCTATTGCAGGACTTTCTTAAAAAGGCTTTGCGTTATGAGACATATGCGATTGTTAATACAGAAAGCTTTTGCAATATGAATTTTTTAAATGTATTTTAAGTTTTTTCTATTCTATTCTATTATGAAATTAATTAGACGTCTTTAGATACAGTTAAATTCCGATGTTTCGTCTTTTGTAGACTTTACAACTTTGTTTAAGTTTTCAGTCGAGGAATAATTCCTGTAAGTATGTTTCTACAAGGATTTTCCATATTTATAAAACGAGTATACTGACAACTGCAATTTCAGCGTCTAAGGGCACCTTAATGAAGAATTTTAAATAATAAGCACAGCAAATGCCTAGACAGACTTGGGAGCATATTCCGTATGCGAAGTGCAGTATGCTACATACTAAACCTTCAGCTTGCAAAAGATATCTTTTCACGTTTCTCTTAAAAGAAATCATGTGGTATGAAAGAAAGAAACCGAGTGATCTGAAGATGAATGAAAAAGAAGATATTCTATTGCATAGCCCACGATTGTGGTGTTTGTGTAATGCAAATAAATATTTTGCTCTCGATTCATAGGTATGTATATAGGGTTTTTTGTGTCTCTTTCCATATTAGGCGTAAAAGTTTTATCATATCAAAATTAACTAATAAACTTTTAAGAGGAGAAAACAGCAGACTAAATATTTATTTAATGCCATTAGATGCAAACAATTAATAATCGTAACTAAATATAACAATATTGCAGCTGTGTTACCAGTTGCACCACTGATCTTTTACCCACGTTTCATCTCTATTTGGTAGAAAGGAGTTGTTATGAACTTTTAAGTTTCAAGATTTATATAATATACGAATGTATTAAAGTCCGTCAATAATGAAAAAAAGGAAACTTTTGAAGTTAGACGTAACACTGTTACGATATGTAAGTATATTTTACGATTGAGTCTTCATTTAAAGCAAATCATCGCGCTATCAATATGTAATGCATTTTCCATGTATATTGTCATACAGTGAACATTGTATCAGAAATACCAGGTGTAAAGGTAAGCGAGAGAATGTTTGCTTAACACAATTAGAGTTTCGCACGTGTCTACTAATAGAACGTGTTCCGAGCATCTCACTGTCGATCACTCCTTTCAGTTATCAGCTTCGTCTGGTTTGTATTTGAGACGCCCTAATGATAGATTCGTCTGAAAGGATTCATTGATTCCACGCAATATTTACACACAAAAACACGTGTCTTAATATCGACCCTTGATCGATAAGCTTGATCATATTAATTGCTTCAGGATCATTACAAGCTTCATTGATCGTAGATAATTTATCAGATCGCCCACACGCGTGGCAATTATAAGAAATATCTGTATCCCCACCTTTTGATTTCTAATCAAGCGGAGGCTAATCCGCTAAAATCTTAGCCAAAATAGCGCGAAAATTGTTTCGGCGTGCGCGTGCGGCGGGGTGCGCGCAGGTGAGCTCAGTCCGCGATCTCCCACCGACTGGGATCCTCGCGACACGCCGCGAAACTTACGAATCTACACCGACGCTTTTAAAAAACGAAACTGCCAAGCTTTTCCCCGTAAAGAAAAAAAATATATACAAAAGAATGTTCACGTTGGTTTTGCGCTAGGCCCCTGCAGCTGTCATGTTTAGGGTGTCAGAGTAATGTCCGACGAGAGATGCGGCCGGTTGTTATCGCCGCCTGCCTGCTGCTCCTCGCGCCCGTCACCGACTCCTGGTGGTGAGTCCTCGTCAAAACAGAATGATAAAACTTTACTAACTTCTTGAGCTGAGGAAAACAAAAGCCTTAAGCTTTTCCAAGACAAGACCACTCGGTATGTTTTTCATGTAAATGAATAATTTTGAAGTTTATTAGGGTGATCTATGGTGGAATTGAAAAATATACAATTAAATAGGCTATATAGTTTATTTATATCTACAGATGTGAATATAATAATATCAGAACGGTATGACACTGCCGTAACAAAATTTCCATGTCGATGTAAATAGCATTTCTATCTTTTTCAATGAAAAGGTTGGACTTAACTTGAATTCTTTCAAGTAAGCTTAGTAAGTGAACGCGACATCGTTATTTAAAAGCTCACATACTTGACAAATAATGTTTATAGAACTTGAAGGTACGTGTACCCAAAATTACCGGTTTACTTTACAAAACTGGTGATTCTCGTGTCGGAGAAATATCTCAGGCCGTAATTAATATAGTGAAAGCTCCATATGCTCCATTAGAATTCAGGGCGTTTGAAAAATAAATGCGATCGTTCTCGAATGAACGGCGCGAATGAATGTAGAGTCATTGCTATATTTCTATATATAATTTTTAGAAGGCTTCAAGTAGCTATCGTAGGTATTAACTGCATTTACTACTTATACATTATTTAAGCTTAACAGTATTAAAAGAAAAATAAAGTAATTATGTCGATGAAAATGCAACTAACTCTCCTGTTTGTATGTTATTGGATAAAGATTACAATGAGATAGATATACGTTTACCATACTATAGTCGAGGTTTAGTTTAATTTTATTTTATCCCGTAAAAATACTATTATTTTGTAAGAAATCAATCAATTCTTGACATATTCTGCTCATCTAGTTAGTTTCAATGGACATGTGGAAATCATTAAAATGGCTTTAAGACCGAATGGTAAGTTAAATGTTTAAAAATGGTAAGTTAAATGTTTAAAAATAATAACTTACACCTTAACTAGCCAAATAAAACACAATTAAAGCTTGTGTTATTGATACTACATAACGGAGAAAGGAAGATGAGGTGAATAGATGAGATAAAGTGATATGTATGTAAATATCAGATATATACTAAATATATGCAAACATTCATGACACACACAAATTCTTTCTTATTTATACTGATCTTATGAATATTTGCCCCTATTAGGATTCAAAGTTGAGACTTCTGGCTCAACTTTGTTGTAATGTTATTCTTACAACTTTGTTCTAATGTTATTCTGATAATCGACCAGACGGTCGATTATCAGAATAACATTAGCTTTGCTATAATTTGCTTTAGTTATATTGTTATGTGGAAAAATTGGAGGGAAAGCGAGTTTAATTGTAGTAGTTAATGACTGAGTTCAATATTTTCTGGGAAATAGACCTAAGTCTTTATGCTTTCTGCGTTAGGAATACTTATACGTTAGACATTGCGTTCAACTATTGGTTAGTATGCCTCGTTTGTTTTGCTTCATTTATAATTCAGGAAAAATAGGAACAGTGGCCAGTAATAAGGACTCCTACGTTCAGTAGTGGATGAGAATACAGAAGGGCGATGATGGTGATAAAATTTTAACTTTCAGAACTTCAATATCAACTCGTATTTTTGTTGATAGTAGGTCATTACCGTAACCTATTAAGACGCTCGTAGAATTTTGAACAATACTTACCTTTTTTACAATCAAAAATAAACCGTTATGCTGGAACCACATGAGCGAGTCTCCGTTGTTTTATTTACTATAGAACACAAGACTGCAAATGTAATTTATGGTCCATCAACACTGTACTTACGTTTATAGCAGCAACATCATATGCACACTAGTTTGTTATATACACACTGCGTCACCACAGCAGACAGGAATACACATATTCCTGTCTGCTGATAGAAACTCATTTAATAAGACAGTCGAACACAGATGTTTTAGTTGGTGCTTAGTAGGGTAAATGGCAGTATCCTTGTTCCGGACATTAAAATAAAATGTAACAGTGGCTCAAAATTATTAAACGTAATACTTCACATTTCATGTCGCGGTAGTCCCATTACTCACTCTCCTTAAGTAAACTATAGGTTGAGAAAGATAGAAGAGAAAGAGAGAGAGTCGGATCGACAAGGGACAACTTCATTTAGTCGCTTAACCTACTGTCAAAGTCCGTGTCACTTTGTACTTTGCCGTACGAAATGAAATCACAGTGGAGTTTCCCCTGAGTTGTTGACACACCTGTTGCGAGACTTCATTTTTAACCCAATCTACGGCACAATTTGTAGTTTCTTTAGATACATTTTCACTTGAAATTTGCAAAATGCATAGATTAAAAACAATAACATTCAATGTCATAAATCTGAGTTCTGAACGCAACAAACGACATATAATGTCATTTTTGTATTATACCTTCAAACGTAGATACGCCTCTCTTCATTTGAAGAGGGACATTGTAATGGCTTTTTCAAGTCTTTCGGTAGGACACTACCGAAAATTAGTTTCAGCAATAATTGGGAAACGTTAAAAGATTTTATTCTATAACATTTTATTTAGCTGTGAAACAGTTCAGTTTTTAATTTTATTTTTGTAATTACTGAGCAAGGGAGGTATTAAAATTTTCCATCTTCACAAATATACAAAAAATACAGAGATCTCTTCCAGCCATCCCTAGCCTTAGTATTATAATAAATGTAGGCTGAGATAGTGTGCACGTAAATAAATAAAATTGTCCCTATTCATGTATATTAATAACTATATCCTCAAATATATATAGCTGAAGATATGTTTGGATTGACGCTCTTAGGAACAAATTGAAAAAAACATTTAGTGTTGGATATACCATATTTGTAGGAGCTATATGACACGTTACGGCCGAAAATTAATGAAAAATGTTGTAAAATCGGAAAAAAATATTCCTTTTTAGAACTTTTGCCATCGCCGCGAACAAAGTCGAAGGTACAGCTAGTAATCAATGTAGATAGATACAAAATATAGCCACAAACATAAAAGGTTGAATACTTATCACGTGACGTATGTCACAAAAGACAACCACAAAATTAAACAGTGTCAATTTATAACCTGGAAGCGCTATTAAGCGATTTTCAACGCGTCTGCGCAGCCCCTCATTGTTCTTAGACTAAAATATGACGAGGACTTCGGGCATGATCTATGATTATTAATGGTTTTATAGGTGAGCTGACTTTCGAGCATCGTGTAATGTTGCTTACATTGTAAAGAGAGCTAATATAAATAATAATTATCTATTAGTATTATATATTAATTTATGTCGGGTGCAAACAGGAAAAGGTTTTGTTGCTATAAGTAAATTTTGCCCGAGTATTTTATTTACTTTTACTTATGTTGTCAAAGTCAAATTCAAATATAATAAATCAATATATTAAATATTATATTATTTTATTTATAAATATAGATTTAAATCATTTCATTTACTTAGTTCTTTTATATCGTTATTGCTTGTGAGTTTGTAATTAAAAGAATTACATAACGGGGTTGTTCATTGTATCAATATACATATATTATTAAAGTCACGCTCTATAAAAAATCCACTCATTGAGAACAGATAAAAATAATGGTTCCGTATAAATAATCAGAACCGAACTTTTAATATCTTTTTCTCCTCTCAATGTCTTGCGTCTCGCACTTTTAATGTGAACGCTTCATCAACTTTCAAAGCACGATTATTTCCGAGTCTACCCGCGCCGATAATCCCGATCGAACGATAATAAATTCGTAATTCGACTCATAAATCACGCGCATGAAATTCAATAAAGTCATATTCGAGGTCGAACCACCTCGGCCGACTTTAATTTGCAATTAATCAAAAAGAACCCTAAATTAGGAGGTTCGTGCACGGTAAAAAATGAGCAAGCGCTTAAATGAGGTTACAGTTGATGTATAAACATGGATGTATAATTTAAATATTTTAGTGAGATGGTTTTTTGTAACTTTTCTCTGTATTTTTTTGTGTACTAGCCTTTAAAAGATATGAAAGAAAGATTGATATTTACACAAATTGTATATGTGTTATATAAACACACATCTTTCATGTACATATCAAATAAATATTTTGTAAAAAATTCTACTTTCAACAAATTTGGGTCAGGCCTTAATTTATTAAGCCCAAATATTTAAATTACGAATAAAATATTACGTCAGATTTTATCTTATGAATTGAAAACCGAATCAAATAGTTTCCGGAATTTATTAACTCAATTCAACACGAATAAGATTGAGTTTTATCGTTTCCTAATTACATTTATAAATAACTGCTATCAGTTTGCGACAAATGATTATCGGAAACTGGTTTAGTTACTTTTAAATAATTAATCTAGTCAGTAATTAATGTGCTTTTAGTAAATAACCATGTAGTAGGACAGCTTTGTAGAGTAATTAGAATTTCTATTAGAAAAGAGGAGAGACGAAAAGGTCATAGAAAAATATTTACGGGAACGAACCTTCATAGTGGAATATGACACTACGATACTTTATTGTCTTCGTTTTAGACAATGGTTATTGATAAAATAATGTAATATTCATAGAACCAAATTATAGCTATTTTTGAGCTTAACATAAAATATAATTTAATAAATTTCTAAGTGTTGTAAGGATTTTTTTCAAAAATATACGGTTAAATAATCTTTTATCAAGTCGTCTTTTATCAAACTTCCGTTAAAATAATGCAAAATAAACTAAACGTATTGTACTTTTTATGTCTTAAGAAAAAGTTCAAGCTAATTACCATATTGAGTGGCGATGGCGCATTAATGGTGAAAAACGCTTTTGTTTTCAAACGAATTTTGATCAATTTGCGTATATTATTTTTAAAGCCAATATAAGGCTAATGGGACAGACTTTATTACAGGGCGGACTGGGAGATGACTTAATTTTGGCAATTTACTGAAGCAGGCCACTTGATTGATTACATCGTGAATTGAACTTGAATACGTTGAAGAATAACATGAGAATTTATCACTTCGTTCCTTCGTATCGAAGGCTTTTAAATAAATTCTCGCTTCAAATTATTTGAGTCGATTGTCAAGTGTTTTTTATATTTTAACAGTGTTATTAATATTTATGAAACAAATCATACAAAATAATAATACCTATTTAAGTCATTACAGATGGTGAATTCTTTCAAATTACTTAATGTCTTAAGTAACATTCTGATTTTTGGTAAAATCAATCATAAAAGTCATTCTACATTAAATGTATGTCATAAACTTTACTAGTACAATACTTTAAGACAGATTTTTACAAAATAATGAAATAACTTCATTATCAAAATGATATTAACATATGCCATTACACGGTATCATGTCATTTCAACCTACGTTAATATCAACCGATAACGCTAATTTATATCGATGCTTAAAGAGGTTAAATTGATTCAAACATGGAAAATGAGCGAACTCAAATGGTAAATATAGTAATCAAATCTCTCATTAGTGAAAGAATGACGAATAAAGCCACCGGGTTCGGGTGTGGCGACACAGGTTTCGACTCGCCCACGCGACATAAAAATAAAATATCTACCGACACGATTAGTATTTCTAATCGATATATTCGATAGTAATAAACTAAATTTGGTCATAGATTAAAAATGAAAGCCGGAGAGCCAGTTGTAACTTGTTGCTGAATTTGTTAATAGACTCTCTTTTATTTAAATCCAGTTTTATTTTAGATGAAATGAAAAAATCTTTTTCGGTTTATACACTGTAGAAAAAGATGATTAAATAGTATGTAGTTTTTTTTAGAGCTTTATAAGACCATAGTGCTCCGTAAATTATAATATAAATTGCTTATTTTGATATTGTTTCCATTATATCTTCTTGCTTGTATAAACTTATACTTAACACTCTACAGTATATTTAAGAAAAATAATAATAATAAAATTAATAATTAAAAGTATTCATTTAAATTAATATGCAATTATTAAAACTAGAGTGTATTTATTGAATCTTAAGAGGCCTAATGGAATGAAATTTTTAATTAATTAAATCAACGTCAATGCAGGTAAGGGACATGACAGTGTGTTTTATAAATTTCTGACTGAAAGCTTAAACAACTTTTGATTGACAATACAGATAATCTAATTTGATGAAAAATTTAATCTCGATTATGATATCAATGATTTGGTAATAACAAAAAGACGATAAAGATATTTGAACTTTTTACTGTTAAAAAAATTACGTTATATTACTATAGTGCACCACAGATTAATAGTTTTCATTGTTATTTTCTGAACTTGAAATACAGTATAATTAATAAACTGTTTTATATAAACTCGATTAAAATATAAGCAAAAATAAAAACCAAGTATCCATTCTATAAGTAGTTCATACCAAAAACGATTGCATTAACTTTAATAAAACTTTTAATCTGTCATCATTAATAGATTTCTTTTTATTTTAAATCGGAAGTTTCTTTTATTTGTAACAAAGTACGATCGTTCACAGGTAGTCTTGATCGAACTCGGAAAGATTTACGAGGTAATTTATTTATTTACTTCGCATTAAAATGCTACCTACCATTCATCCTATTAAGGAGATGGCTACGTTCGTACAGCATTATAAATATTAATTTTGTTAATCTATCTGTTTATATCCATGTATGTAAAAATATACCTTTTGCTAAAGGTCTGTGACATCGGCTTGTATGGTTCCGGGTTTGGAGAATTTTCATTTTAGGCTTTTTATATAGCAAAATATACAAACAAGCCTACTAATGGTGTTACGGATTGTGATGAGGACTGTATAAATAATATGGGTGAGATGGAAAGGTGGCTAAAAGAGATATGTTACTTGATGAAGGAGTACTCCTTGGAATCCCTAGCAACATTTTATATTTTTGAAACATGTTTTTATACGTCATATATTCCGTGTCATATCCGTGATAGTAAGTTGCAAAAGTTTCCATACGGAATAACGATCTTTAATTTATTGAAGATTTTCCTTATTATTATTAATTTTAAACCACCTTTGTATTAAATCAAATCAAACACAATAAAATATATATAAATCGGTCAATCTGTTTTGCGTTACTAACAAACAGCTACTCAATTATACATATAAGAAAAAGAAAGAAGATAATGACATAAAATAAAATTATTTCACAGCACTGTCCCTTAACAAACAGTTAATAAACACTGTAATATCCGCTGTAGTCACAACATTTAGATTCCGGTTTTAACTACAATAAAACTTAATAGATAACTCGATACATTCCCATTTCGCTCTTTGACTCTAATTGGAAATTTATTTCTTCAACAAACGCAGTGCTAATTAAAACATATCAGAATAACCGAAGGAATCCATTGACAGATAAATAGAAGAGACATCTACAATTTTATGAAGGTAATCTGTAAACAGGAAACGCTGTTTGATAAACTTGTGAGAGTATAAAAATGGTGGCTGTAGATTTTATTACGGACGTAAATTTCAATGTTTTTTAATCATTTAATTGATACAGTAAATATTAGGAAAGTGGTTTTAATTATTTAAAATGTGATGCAATTGGTAAATCAAATTCAATCGTATTTTTAATAGCGATCATTATTAATTCACATCTTTATTAGACGACAGTTTTCAACTACTTTTGATAGATTATTTATATTCAATTTTCGATCGCACACAAAGTATAAAATATTTTAGTGCGATTATACCTCGTTGGTAGGATTTGGATACTCTCCGTGGAAAATACATTACACTTGAATCGAGAGAAAGATTGACTGAAACTACATCTTCACTTTGTTGAAAATGGCAGCCTTTCAACTTTCAACTTTGTTCCTACAATAAAATAAGGTTGCTAGAGCTAGATCAACGGAGCGCTGTATTAAGAGCTCGTGTCGATTGTACCTATTATTAAGCTTACATTTAATTTGGATTATGTGTAACGGCTTTGTAAGTGTTTAAGCCTACATTAACCGCTTACCGTATGACTGCCATGATTGTCACTCTATAGTTGTAAAAAAATGAATCTATACTAATCTTTTAAAGCTCAAGAGTTTGCTCGTTTGTTTGTTTAAACACATTAATCTCTGGAACTACTGGTTGGAATTGAAAAATTCTTTTTGTGTTGGACATTCCACTTATAGGGGAAGGTTTTAGGCTGTACAAAATTGATAGACCGAACTACACGCAGGCATAGTCGCGGGCACAAGTATACACATAGATATGTCAGTTTCGAAAATAAATAGGTTCATTGTTAAGTTTTCTTTATAATAAAATTAGTTCATTTTGTAAGAGATGTACATTCTCTATCTCCGTCTCAATTTCACGCACAAATGATTTCGTGACTCGAGTTTTGTCGCACACCAGAAGCGTGGAAGGTTCTTCAAAGAGATAAGGTGGAGTAGGAGTGGCCGTATGACACATGCTGCGCTAGATATCACAAATGGACTCTTCCTACTGCTTACCATCAGGTGGTGTCATTTGTAAATTTTTTAAAACAAATATGGCGTAATGAAATATACATATATATATATCCTTTTTATAAATTTTCGTATCTTTGCTCATAATAAAGATTTCCATTAACTTTTTAAAACAGAACATCAACCAATAAGGCCGAATATGAACGCAATATTGACCCTCCCAACTATCCATGATATAAATATCGTCAACTTATAAAAGATTAACACAAGGCTATACAAGTTTTAGTAGATTTGTGATTTATCGGAAAGCAATTCATCGGATACGTCACTCGTTATGACAGACAGAATTTGTAAATAAAATCCAGAATGTTTATTTACATTTATGTCGCGAGTTTTAAATACTCCATTGGCCTGATTGTAACAGGTGCTTAAAAATAGCTAACGGACACTTCGATCTACACAAACATGCTATATATAGTTTCTTCAGGAAATATTCAATTTCTGCGCAGGAGTATGTACGGTTGGATTAAAAGTTTTTATTTTTTTAACTATTTAATGCAGAATTAACATTAAACATTTTTTTTATACATACTATAGTTTTTTTATTGAGTGTTTAATGACAAATTGGGAAAACAATTAACTTTTGTTTTTTTTTTACATAGAATAACGTTGATAGCTCAAATTGCAATGGAGAGTACTCCATTGCAATTTGAGTTAACTCTTGTTAAATGTCTTATTGACTTTCATGTTCCATGACGCTACCAGCGTTCATAGGCTACGGTGACTGCATACAATCATTACATTACTATCAGATCTAAAATTTGATGTTGGATCGCCTCTGTGTAGGGCCTGTGGGAGCACACCGAACAAATGGAACATCGAATCCCATTTAACTGTGATGCTCTTTCCAGGAAAAGAATGGGTCTCTTTGGACTGGGCTATCCCAGTCCTGAAGATATAAGGCTGCTGACTCCGGGTGTACTTAGTAAGTACATCTTGGAGGTATTCCAGGATAGCGGACATAAGGATTGGGGCAGCACAAAAGATCCCAATGGGTTGATGTGCTCCGGGAGTAATCCTAGTCCTACATCAAGATAAGATAAGATAAGATCAGATCTATGAAATATATTTTCTATCATGTACTGGTGGCGAGTTGGTATGGACGAAAGGTCAGTTTTATTATATTCCTAAGTATCATTTTATACAATTTATATGTCGACGCTACGCAAAAATCAAGCCATACGCCGAATTATTAGACGCTTACCAGCTGGGTGTAATTGACGTCTGTGTGTTTACATATCTCTCAATCATTATAGAACAGCTCTTAATCTTGTTAGTATGATTGCGTTAAAAATAGATCACTGATTTTTTTATTTGAGTTTCTTCAACAGGTTTACTTTGCAAAGTCTTGCCAAATTTTCCGGAGTTTCTCTGAATTATATACTCAATCGATTTGCGATTAAACAAATTATACTTTTTTTACTTATATAGTGATTTTTCTTGTACGATCAAAGTAATCGTACGTATGAATAATTCAATCTCTTTCAAAGAAAAGAACGCACTTTAACCTAAAAGATTACTATGTATAAATAACTTATTATGTATGAGATATGTTAAACCATTATTGTTATTACTAAAAAAATACTGTGTTTCCCGGTTAGTTTAAGAATAATCTGCTTATGCGTATATTACTTGCATTAAAGTACTAATTAACTTGGTAGGGATTATTCTTATTATTACGCTCTAGTGAGTAATTTTGTTACGCACGTGTGTTACAGATCGGTTTATGACAATTAAAGCGATGAAATAAGGTTCACTTTACGAGCAACTGTGTTGAAAAAAATATATTCACAGGACTTTATTTTTATAATTTGGCAAGTTATTTTAAAGTGAGTCTAAATATTTAGCTTCATTTCTTTTTCTTTATAAATAACGTACTTATTTAGGAACAAACTTATATATTTAAGAGCAAACTATTTAGCAAGTAAAAGTTTATATTTAACATATTATGATTATTTTGTTTCTATATTTTTAATATTTAGATATCTACTTATTGATGTAATTAATCTTAGTTATTATATATAACTCAAGTTCTGTGATCTTTGGGATTATATAATAGGTGCGCGTGTAAAATATACTATTATTATTATATACTTGATTTTATAAAAAAAGGATATTTACTTGACTTTATTCCAAATATGTACTGACTTTGAGTTATGAGCGTCAGTGGTAGTCTGTTATCCTGTAGATATCTGAACTTTTATTGCGGAAGCTCAAAGCGGAAGAGTCTCTACAATAATCGTAACAGCTTTCAAAGTTATCTCAGTAATGATAATAGTACCTATATAATATGATAACAAAGTGAATCTGGGAAATGAAATGGTAATGCTGGAATCAGTATAACATCAAAGTCACGACTTTGACTCATGAGGTATTCATGTAGGTATTGGTATTTTATAAAAAAATGCTTAATAATCCTTCGAACAAAGTTTGTTAATCCGAGCGATTAACAAACTTTGTTCTGACGGTTAGGCAATGAAAAAAAAATGAATGGGAAACCAAGCAAGCTAAAACAACTCAAGAAAGATTTGATTAAAACCTACAAAGAAAAATTTACTTTTTGTGGTAGGAACATTGTTAGACTCGGCGTAATTAGAAATGAATACACAATATCATGACAATTGAGCTAAAATATTGACTAATTTATAGGTTAACGACATAAATATGAAGCCAGTACAACACAGAAGTTCTGGGGTTATTAAATTTACATTTAAAAACTGTCCAAGTAATGTTCTAGTTCGGTGCGATGGCCTGAGTCGCGGCGACCGCCCGCGCATGTTTGTCGTCCGCTTAGCGGTGCTCTGCTAACAGCGCAGCGTGTCGTTATCGCAAAGATTATTTCCACAGATGAGCTGCACTTAGTAGGAATACATAAACATGAAGAACGTATTTCCTTGACAGCTACGAGGAGCTCGTAATAGTTTGCTTTGGTTTCGATTATGAAAGCAGAACAAAATTCTCCGTACTTTGTAAGGTATGTACAGGCATGTACAGCGTAGTGGTGTTATGGTCTTAAATGCTCGTGTGTTCCTTCCAGGTAGACCAGTGCCCAGCTGTGAGACATAAAGACTGCTGATAAAGATATGCCTTCAAATAAAGATGATATATACATAATATTATCTATAACATTCCTATCCCATAAAATGATTTTAATCGTCTATTTTGAAATTTCTCTAAAAGGCTGCGATCGATCATCATTTTATATTCTTGCCAAAAATCCAGTTATTTTCCTATTTATCAATGTAAACTATATGCATGTATCAAGGTAAAAATACCAGAAAACATACATATAAGAGGAGATCAAAACAGTTTCAATAACAACTGAATTAACAAACTCTTTTCAACATGATATCGCATAGTTATTGTCCTCAAACGAGTATGTAGAATGCAGTTTGAATAAAATAACAAAATTAATCGGGCTACTCCACATATAATAATATACCATTTTTTCTTAAATACGTTTAACGAAACATCCGTTACAGCTTTAATGCGTAACAGTTCAGTAAACTTATTGTTATGTTATATTTTTCACAAACTAAAAACGCGGTATTCTTTATTTTTCTGACCTAAACACTTCATAAAATAATAAAGTAGATGTCGCTTAATCTTTGCCGCACAGTTGCGAGGACAGCGCGCGTCATGTGCGTAGTGCCCTACCAATTATCGCCGCGCCCATTATGCGCGAGCGGTGGCGCTAAAACGGATCGCCCTTGCAGTTTGCTGTACATCATCTTATTTTGTCACATTTGACACATCGAAAGTAAACAAACGGTGACAAAAATCAATACTGTGGCTGGGCTGTACTGATGAGTTCCGTTAACCTTAATTTATTTACATTATTGCCTTACAGTACGAAAGAAAGAGTTTTTGGCGCGTAATGACGGAGACGGTTGGGTGCTATATATTTTACTGTGCTTAAATGAAATTTTTGATTTAAAAATGTTGTATTTTTATAGCAAAAAGGATAAAAACATCTTCCGATATATGGAATACTTATGTATTACATATATCGCATTATGTATCGATTCAGTATTGATTGGTGACTTACTCGTCAAAATCTCCATTGGGTAAGGGTTACATAAGAAATGGCTTTATGGGCTTGAGTTCCCTTTAATAGAGAAATGTAATAGAGAAAATTAAAAAAAAAAGAGTGTAAAGAAACTTATATGTGTCTACCATAAATGATCCCTACCCTACCTAAATGGACTACCCTAAGTCACTATTGAGGATTTGAGGGTGATATGTACGCAATTAATAAAAGTTCCCTGCTGAAATCATTATAAATTATTAATCAAAATCATAATTATTAGCCTAATACGCCCCACTGCTGGACACAGGTTCCTACATGAGAAAAACACACAAATTATGAGTACTTGATACCAAAAGTACTTGATTATCAGACATAATATTTTATATTTGAATCATGTAGCTCTGATGTTCCTATTCAACTATCTGAACCATGGTCATTCAGAGATGAATCTGACAATAATTATTAGTATGTGTCTTATTATATGGTCTGGAAAAATACTCCAAGGGTCAATTCCCAGTGGTGGCAGAAATATTCAGGTGGATTTGGTTGGTGTTAGGGCTTTTTCTAAGTCCGCTTAGCTAGCTACCCAAAAACATCTTACCTAAGTTGTCTTATTCATCAAATCATAACTGCATTTTTTCCATACAACTACTACAATATATTTATTAATAAGGATGTAATATATTGCAAAAAATAATGTTACAGTACTTACGCAGTACTTTAACAATGTTGACATACTCACAACTTGCCAGTGCACTTACAACACTCCAAGCAGTTTTCACAGAACTCCAGGGGTGGCACTATTTAAACAATTTAATTGTTTGCTAAAACCGCTCGTAAACTCGAACTCAGCACCTGTTTACTGTTTTGATTGCAGCTCTATTACACTGGTTGTTACTGCTAATTGAAAAGTGTACTTATTTTTATTTTTTAATGAACACACGTCAACTTCAATCTACTGTGTTTATAAATTCTCTTACTTTTTGTGCGTATAGTTAAACGAGTAATTATACAACCTTAGTTGAAAACCAACGACTTGACCCCTCCCAAGAGCTCGAGCCTCCTCTAAATTAGTGCGATTAGGCCTTAGTCAACCACGCTGGCCAAATGTGGGTTGACGACTTCACACACAACCTAAGAATTTCTTCAGAGATGCCGTGTACCGATTTCCTCGCAATGTTTTCCTTTACCGTAAAAACATCGAACAATCGTATATATGAATTAAAAATTTGAAACACATTGGTACGTGACTTGGTTCGAACCGCTGCGTCTCACATAGAAGACCTTACGTATTAAGCCACCGAATCTTTACTAGCCCACTGGTACTGACTTAAATTTTATTAATTTAATATTTATTTTGGCCTGAATTGTGTGTGTATTTTACAGTTAAAAGTATTACTAGTTTATATTTACAGAAAATTTAATCACATCTAAGCCCCAATATTTTAAAGATAAACCCACACATACCACAGCTTTCTAAAGCTAATAAACTACGACACAAGTCCAATTTTAAAGACACGACAAACATTCAAACTCTGAACATCTATGATGGGCGCGCTAAAGCTTTGGACCAACATTGGTTATAACACACAAACCTTTAAAAGTGTTTGCTCTCAGTGACAGAAAGATCTAGTCTGACGAATGCAGGCGTTGACAACCCTAAGACAATATCATGCATATTACTACGCTCTTATAAGTGTAATATTACGGTTTGTTTTACAGTTTTCAGTAGTTATAGTGCTGGGATTTAGAGTAATGGTAATAATGTTTACAGTTAGTCGTCATGTGGCCGCTAATCGCGTCCAAGTCGCGAGTTAGCGCCTCGCCCGGTGTCCGTAAACAGCGTCATTCATTGTCACCCTAGCTGAATGAGGGGTCCCGGAAGTTTCTCCTCAGCAGTCATCATAAAAGTGCTAATAGTTGAAAAATAAGTGAGATTTAGAATAATTTATGTACAATTGCTTATCAAGTCATTGGTAAATTTTATTGAAATATCGCGAAGCTAACACCTACATGGCGCTAAGTCCGTTTGTTACTAATGGTAATTGTTTGAAAATATATCGAGCATTTGTATATCAAGTAATTCATTATAGATAAACAATATTATTGAACACGGTAAATACCTCAGTTTAAAGAAAAATTTAAAAGATATTCTCAGTATCCTAAACACAAGGTCCAATACTGATTGGTCTATGGAAGTGGTCAGGTAAAAAGCTACTGAATTAAATTATATTAATAACCTAATTTTTGTATGATAAAACCATATTTAATAATATACGCAACGAGCTTTTGATTATTTACCTTGTCTTGTTTTTGTATTCTTGGTTTTTTTGCAATAAGAATTCAGAATTACAATATGACTGAACTTTTGTATGATGAATTCTTAACAAGCAAATGTGGCAAAATCATCGAACAACTACTCAGTAAAACAGCAAAATCCTTTGCTATAGTCATAAATAGCTGTAATGAATTTTCTTAATTACTTCATAGTATTCACGTGAGCCAAGTCGACGCCTAACTGCGGTCAGCGTATAAATCTATTGTTCAACATGTAAATATCACAGCGATAATAAGCTACGAGTTGACTGTGTGCCAGATATACATGTTGACGTGGGTCACGGTATTCACTTAAAACGATATAGACTTTGAGAAAATTAGCAAGATTCAATTTTACTTGACTTGATAAATTGACGAGAAGTCAAATTATCGAGTTAAGTAAAATAGTCAAAATGAGACTAATTAACAGGTATTAGCGAAATAAAGTATTCAACAAGAACGACAACGTTTGACAAGAAGTCAAATTATCGAGTCAAGTAAAATAGTCAAAATGAGACTAATTCACAGGTATTAGCGAAATAAAGTATTAGGGAAAGTTAATTTGCTTGTTTCCGGACAACAAACATTACGAACTCACACACACATTACAGTTTTTACATCACATTACATTTTTTCACATTATACCTTCATATGCTTAAGGTCCTAAGTTCCAGTGCCCAGATGAATTCTAAGCCCAGCGCCTGATCGTTGCGGCACTGGGAATACCCACCAAAATTACCCTGTAACTCCACTCATCTTCGGAAGGACGATCTGGATTCTGCCGAATGATTTATAACCCTTGCGTGTCACTCCCAAATTCCTTCAAAAATGTTATTCCTTCTGCTAAATTACTAACCTTATTAAACAAGGGTTTTTATCATGAAAAACATTTTCAAAATTAAACAATAAATATACATATGTTTTTTTACCTATAACCTATACCAACATATAAGTTGAAGTGTTGCCAAAAAACTTCTACTTGACGTGGTATGAATATGTACAAATATTCCCCAATCAATTATTTTGACATACACGTTTACACTTTCCTTTAAAGGTAAATCAATGACGTCATTTAAATAATAAAAAAATGTGAAACTATTTGGTGGGTAGTTGGTATTTACTTATAATTTTTCAAGCCAAATTAATAAACCTGTCACGTGATTCAATTCCAATTAAAGACATGAACTACATACCTAATAAGTATGTTGTATGCTGTAAAGCCTTATATTAACATTAATTCAACATGGCGGTAAACTTCTATCTATAATTGGCGTAAATGATAAGCCATATAAGTGAATTAAATACCACTTGAAAAAAGTCGTTATTACTAATACGTATCGCTAAAGTTTTAACAACAAACTTACCAATCGCGTTTACCATAATGACTCTATATTCAAGCTAGCTGTGCCCGCGACTTCGTGCGCGTGGATGTCGAAAAATAAGAAATTAAGGAATTGAAAGTTACATAATTATTCTTAAGTATTTATTAAGTTAAGGATTTAAATCATGTTTTTAATAAATTCGATTGCTAAAAAAGGAGTGAGTCAACCTTAACAGATAGAGATATGGTGCCGCGGACTATTTAGCACTTAAAGGAGAACAATTCCGTCATACATTATATCTGCATAATTTTAAACGATTACGTCACGCCTGTAAAGAAAGCTCTGAATAAATAATATTTTTTCCAATTTTCCAAATACCTTTGATTGATGCTAAGCTCCTATGAATCGTACCGTGATACTATATAGCGTATAACCTACCTCAATAAATGGATTATGCAATACAAAAATATGATTTAATTTAAATTAGTAGTTAATGAGATTAGCGCGTTCCATCAACGAAACAAACTCTTCAGCTTAATAATATTAGTATAGATATAAAAATTGGTTTTCCTTTCTAAACGATTTCACAGTTGAACGTAGATTCTACAGTAAAGATTTTTAAGGATTCACGTGTAACTCCAAATATTTTATCAGTAAGTGCAAACTTCTTCCAGTGTTCTTAAATTTCTTCAAAGAAAACTCTAGATCATTATTCTACTTCCCGATCCTAGTTAAGTTTCACACCAGATGGTGCTTTGAAGAATAATTAATTGACATACAACTTATCATTCCTA
Organism: Acentria ephemerella; assembly: GCA_943193645.1. Lineage (NCBI taxonomy): Eukaryota > Metazoa > Arthropoda > Insecta > Lepidoptera > Crambidae > Acentria > Acentria ephemerella. The sequence continues at coordinate 3,553,145 of OW971875.1, read as the reverse complement.
ATTTATTCGTCTGGATAGACAGTGCTGTGTCGCCATTCTGGCAATATTCCATTGAATTCGCATCTAAACCAATAACGGCTTTAATACTTTGAATGAGAACCTATTTTTGAATAGCATAATAGAACAGTGTTTTCTCAGTTAACTAAAGCTCCCCGACTCAGAGAAATACCTAAATGGAAGCCAAAATAAACTAAAACTGTTCAATGACGTATGTCGTAATAGTAACTCGAAGTTAATATTTAGTTTATAAATATTACACGATGTATTTGTTGTAATCGACAATGAGATAATTCAACAAGCAAATATTAGTAATAATGTCAAATATTAATAACATATAATATTACTACAAATATATTACACACACTAAAGTTGTATGGGATTAATGATTATAAGAGATTAAGATCACGAACTTTACGAACGAACTTCTTCATCTTCTTCTTCTTCTCTGCCCATGAGATTATTTACAAAATTGAATAAAAAAAACCGTATAAATTTTACCGATATTTTGACATTTGTTCTACTTATTAAGGGGAAGAAGAATCCAATTAAAAAGAGATAATGAAAAATGGTGCAGTCATTTTGAGTTGTAAATGTAACAAATATTCACACACGTCAATAAACACGTCCGTAAAGTACTTACGGACTCCCCCGTAGATAACTAATTTTTATTGACCCATCCAGGGTCCAACGATGGTGAAGGTAGCTCTGTTTTCACTACGCCAATGAACTTCTCAACTTTGTCACTAATTTGTTTAATTTATTTAGATTATGAAAATACAAAATCATGTGCATCATGTTTCGACAAGAGCGAAATGCATTAGTTAAACTTTGTAAATTTATAATTTTTTGATAATTTTACTCAAAATAGTTACTTAATAATATTACGTTGCATTCCTCCCGTCTATGTAACCAAGGCGAAACACGCGAATGCCAATGAAGCATTATGAAAATCGGGCGTTATCCGATATAAACATTTAACCGATCTGCGGGGTTAATAAAATCATTGTATACTGTAAACTTGTATTTTACTGACACGTAACGGCCGTAACTTAGAAAACTCTTGACGTTTATTCGACTTTTACAGCTGTAGTAAAAACGTGAATTCCAATAACTAGAATGCGCGGAAAACGCTCATACGCAAAGATTTGTAATGTTACGTGAAGATTCTAGAATATACCAAACTTCGCCCAAGACACCTGTAAATTTATTTTACTCAGAAACCGTGTCAGTCATTTACAAATATCATCGTGTACCTATGTAATTGATTGCGTAATCTTTTTTTATTGACAGAGTGAAATGAATTATTTATACCATAACTAAAGTAGTACCTACCTACCAACACATAGAAACTGATTCAAATAAAAATAATAATGCGAATTTATTTATTAATTTAATTTCTTAGGATAAAAATTAAAATAAAGTTGTAGTTTTATATATAGAACGAATTATGTGAACCATAATTAAAGAAATACCTATCTACCAAATATTGAGACTCTTTTGATACTGTTTCAAAATATAATAGTATTGCGGAAAAAATTTATTCACTTTATTGCTTAAGATAAAAATCTAAATTATGTTGTAGTTTTGTATGTTATTGATATAAATTAATGCGCATAATAATAATGTAGCATATTTAATTACATTGATAACTTGATCTTGATGTTAAAGATTAGATTCCTTCAGTATTTTAGCTACTTTATGGGGCTTCATATATTGTCTAAATAAAGATAAAGCTCAGAAAATTATTAAGAATACGGAAACGTTAACTTCAGCTAAAGATATAACTAAAAATAATATATTTAATTCCTAGCCCAAGCCCGTGTCTGTATGTTCATGGTGGAGTTTTCCTTGGGGATAAGGTTTTTCTAACTGTGTATAATGAACAATTACCGTATGTGTACAGCACTGACCGAAAACTACCTTTTCTGTGAATTCCAATGTAAAAGTTAAAAATCATTACAGTGAATTTACCTTTTAAATAGACTTTTTTACGATCTATAATTGTCTTGCATATTATTCTGTTTGTTACGAAAATTGCCCAGTGTAAGTATTCCAATAAATTTACGAATTTAGAGTATGGTGGATGGGTTATGAATACTGTGTTATATATATATTTCTGGTGAAGCTTCCTATCTTACAATTGCATCGAACTGCATTAAAATCCATTAAATACTCCTTAATTTATGAGCGTGTAAATAAGCAGATAGGTTAATGTTTAGAAGATTAAAATAAGAATTGTTCAATCAGGAAACACTTCACAAATTAACCTCTCTAATTATAAGTTAGCAGAACGGCTGCAACAAATTAAACTCTACTCTAGAACATCAATCGCTTTCGATCAAGTACGTTCCAAGAAAATAGGTCTAAATTTATTCACAGTTGCTTCGCACTCATCTGACAATGAACTCTTCACTTGTAAACAGAGGATCTTTTGGCGCGAACTGGGGATCGCCTGTCGGCGCTTACCGTGGCTGCTCGTAAATCGATACAAGCCATAGATAAATAGATTTTCAGTATGTCAGTTTTTTGATCAGGCAGCCGATCGTCAAGCTACCAAATGCTCAAACGTCTCCAACATTTTGAGAACTGCTTTCTCTTTAAGGAGTGCTCGGTTTGACGTTTACTTATACATATTAATGAATTTGCCGAAACTTCAAATATTTATGTCAGCCATTTTAATAATGTTCTAAGTTTTCATCAGAAGTACAGAGTAAATTATGTCATCTAAAAAACAAAAAGAAATAAAAGTATACCAGAAATATTAATGAATTTTATTTAAGCAGTGTCAAAGTCAATAATTTGCATGGGTTATCGTTGATATCTAGATTTAAATATTTTATTCATCATAGGTATATATGTTTGTACCATCTGTTCAAAAATCAACCGGTACACTTTAAAGTTTCAATATTCGGCCGTACGCTTTAGAGTCAAATTTGACAGATTATGTTGGAGTTACAACATGTAAAGCCGACTTTTTCCTTATTGAACTTAATTTTAGTCCGAATCTTGGAAAGAGGTTCAAGTTATAACGGCAAAGATATTTAAGTAATGTTTTTTTTAAATATTTCCACTCAAAATAAAATCCTTATTGAGACATAATAGTGACGATATTTGTTATGACAAAAGTGAAACAATGTTCCAATTACGACGGATACTTTAGTAACTACAAACAAACAAAAAATAGCTATTCCCGAACAAAACTTCAATGTTTACTCGACCGAAGCGGGCTGATATTTTTATCAATTGCAACATTGGTCCCGACTTTTGGACAAATAAATCCAATCCAATTCATATAAAACATTAATATAATAATATCATTATATATTCATGTTAGTTGTATTTTTTATTTTGGTTTCATTCACCACTTTAAATATTACTGAAATTTTTTTAATACTGTGCATGTAATCTCAATGAAGTTTTGATGCTATTTTTGTAAATCTTCGGCTTTTGATCTGAAATGATAGACTCGAACCGCCATTTTAAAGATTATTTATGCGGGGCTAACTAGTGCATACTTTTACTTAAAACAAAGTTTTTAAGTTGAGTTTCTATTAACCTATTGATCTTTGTTACTAATAAACCACTAAAGTCACGAAGAAGATGATGAATTATAATAAAACGCAATTCTTTCGTTATAGGGCGTCTGGCAGTGCAGTGATCCTCGACCCTCGAATGATCTGCAAAAAGAACCGACGCACGCGTGGACGACTTGCCCAGATCTGCAGAAACGAGACCGGTCTTTTGAAGGAGATCACCCGGGGCGTGACCCTGGGAGCTACGGAGTGCGCATACCAGTTCCGGAATAGGAGGTGGAACTGTACCACGCAGAGGCGGAGTATGAGAAAGATATTAATGAGAGGTTTGTATCAGTTTCTCGACAATATTAATCGTCTTTTGACACCTTATGACCTAAAGTAGAGCAAAAAGGCTTCTGTTTTTATATTGTTACCAGAGTAGCACTTAAAAAGTAAGATAGAAGCGAGCTACACCTGGACTCCACAACCATAGAGGAACTGGCTATCTTACCACCAACTGCCGGAATACAACAATGCTGTTAACATTGTTTCTATGTCGTCATACTTAGGTAAGATGATTGTAGCTCGTCAAGTAGACTTAGAAAAACTACTACCAGCAACCAAACCAGTGATCTATAGGCGGCTGATATATAGACAGTGTCGACACGAATAGCATAAACGGCCGATTATGTGTTATAAATAATTATTTTATTAACTGCTAATAGTTTTAAATGTCAAATATGAAGGTCACCTATTCGAATTGTCTGGCTCCTAAACACCATCTATTAAACCAGAATTAAACCAGGTTTAACCAGAGTTATCCTATTCGAATGCCAGTGAGGACGTACATTTGCATCATGACTACAAGCATTGTTCACAGTACGTGGGTATTTTTATTTTTATTTAGTTTATCTAATTTTTTACACATTACTGTCTAGGTATATTGATAAACTATTTACTATCAATAACACAAGATATCAAAGATGTTTAATTTGGATTTGATAAAAGGTATAAGTGTGAAAATATTTAACCTATATTATTAGAAATTAACCATTTGATAGTTCCAAAAAAATTTTACTCAACATATGCCTTGAAAATTATTTATTTGCTAAGAATATATGCTGGGGCTGCAATAATGCAATATTTTTGAGGCTGCTGTATGAGATTTCTAATAGAAATAAGCAGTACCTTTGGACAATTCTCTGATATTCTATCGTGTCCTTTTAATTGTCTTTGTGTGTACATAAATTGTTGAATAAATAAATAAAATAAATAAATATTATACTGATATAATATTAATAAAATTGTGCTTGCTATAATTACTGATAGTTAAATTAAGCACAATTTTATAATAAAAACAAGAAACTATTGCTTGATACAAAATTGCAGAAATAAAATTTTGTTGCCTCCACAAAAGTCCACAGGCACTTTACAGTCAATAAAATTAATTGTTTCCACAATACAGTTTATCAATACCGCATGTTGGAAACCGCAAATTTTACAATCGTAACACGTCGACCTGTGAATCATATAAGCCTCAAAGTTTAATGTAGCACCTATTCAGATACAAAAGCGTATAGTTCTATCTGAGAGGCAATGAGCTCATCAGCATTTGTGATATTGTAAACCGTGGGTAGGGGTCTGCTACCTGCTTTTATTAGATTGACGAAGAATGCAAAACGTGTTAAATCGCTTAGATGGATATCGGGCCTAATTCGATTAGCCCAGAAGAGTTGATTTTTATGCGACCGCTCGTTTATCTAAATGCAACCGTTTAGTGATGCGCAAAGGATTTCATTATTGAGGTCGATAAATCAAAGGTTTACTGTCTGTTGAAGTCCTTTAGATTAAGTGACAACAGATGATAACATTTACTGAAAATATTATATATCAACACGAGATCGGAGCCAAATAAAACTACTTAATTTGTAGTGTTGTGTTCTCGTCGTGAGAATGTCGTCAAAGGTAATTCAAAAAGCTTTTCATCAAATTCTCTTATGCTGCCTAACGTGTGAGTCTATAGCATCCATGGGCTATGGTAACAACTCATCATGTGGCTATACTCTTGTTTTCCAGGATTGGTGTATAAAAAATTGCAGTCAATGACCGATGACGATATAATAATACTTAATTTAGAAAAATTACAATTAATTTATAAACCGTACAAAATGTTATTATAAGACACAATATTTTGCATTCCCACACATATCAAGAGGTAACCACACGTATCAAGGTTAAACAAAGTAAAAGATTACAATTTAAAATCTGAAATAATAATTAAAAAAACATCAGATGTGTATATCGATAACAGCACAGCACTATAATTCCAGCCATTAGTAGTCGACGTGCATTCATTTGGAACTCATTAGCGTAAATTAAGTGGTATTTGTCAAAATTTCGTGCGCATACAAAATATTTATAAACGCCACCACTCAGGGCTTTTAGAAAATTCTTTCGATAAATTACCAGTGATTGTGCCCTCACCTTTTTGGTGCAAATAAACTAAAGAAAAAAAAACTAGTGTTTATTACATATAAGTTACTATAAAAAATAAATTACGCTGATATTAAACATCCACGATTGTTTTATATGATTTCTTTGGGAATATTATGCTATTTTTCTTGCTAATGTAAAATGCATTAATTATACACTTTATTGCTGCGCATGATAGCTTAATTCAAAGGTTTTGTTTTACATTTGATATTTTTTGTAGCAAAACCATCTTATCAGCTTTAATGAATTCTTGAGCTTCTAAATCCAGGATCGGGTTCCGTTTTGGAGATAAGGCCAAGTCACTTCAATACAAAATTAATTATTAAAAAGTAAAACAAAGTTAGTGGTCGTGTGGGCGGCGGGGAGCGTGTGAGGAGCGGGAGGGGAGGTGGTACAACAAATTAGGTTAAAAGCCTATAAATTGATGCGAACAGCGTTGGGTGGCGCGGGCGCAACGGCCTACAGAGCTGAATTAGTCCCGGATTCTTTATCACTTGGTGACAAGAAAAAATTTAGATACAACATGTTTGAATACCAGTTAACTATGTACATGCTATAAGGATATTAAATTTCAAATATGTGTCATGAAAAAAGAATCACATTTTACTCTTATACCGCTATGAAAAGAAGTGTTTTTTGAGAAATGTAACAAGTAAATAAAAAAAATTACCGCATTTAAATAATAATTATAAAACAATCTACATTATTTTGGATATGACAAAAGGTCTACAAACTTATACTTTTTAAAAAGAACATTCTGTGTTAGCATTAACAGCGATATTCATGAGAAAAATAATCATCGTTAATTGGCCCCCTTCATTAGTAAGTCCGTGCATTCTTCGATTCGTTGTTTTTTCCTTGTCAAATCTTTATCAATGAAAAACAGATTTCATTCTTATTTAAATTTTGTTATCGAAAAATGTTCTCTCCGGTGACTGGACATCGTTTAATTTATTTGTTATTAAAGTGACATTAAAATTTTTAGATCTTAATGTTAAAGTGACATTAAGATCTAAAAATGTTTTAATAAAATTCTGTAAATAATAACATTAAAGATATTTTAATGTATTTAATAGTCAATGAAAATATGAATAATATATTATAGAAAGTTTTATACAAATACAATATTTAGGGGCCTAAGGCTTAAATAAATTCTGTTGTGACACAGCTGGATCACAACAAAATTTAATTGAACAGCTAGATATAAAATCGTAAATACCTCGACACCTTATCACGCTAGAGACGACGCCGAAGATTTCCATTTAAAACAAAACAGCCTAATTAAGCTATAAACAAAGCCACAAACACGCTCCCTCAAAATATTGGAGAGTCAGACCTTATACTAATCTTGGACCGCCATTAACTGTCGACAGGTCGCAGCAAGAGGTCCCCAGGGGCCCATAAAGATTACCACACGATAACTCGACTACTGGACCACCGGACCTCACACATGCCCGAACATCTCCACATAAATACCGAAGAATGGCTTCATATCGACAAAAAACTCGGCGATAAATTTGGCGCCCTCAACACGTAAATGTTCTTAATTATAGTGTAATATCCGGGGCGCATTTCGTTATATCTAATCTGTTCACTCTTATGGTCGAGCTCCATTCAGGCTTTGTGTACGCGGTGCGGGAGACGCTCATAATTTTTGTCGATATCGATTATTGAGTTAAGCTCAACACTAAATGATTAACATAAAACTTACCTTACCTACGTTAAACCGAGTTTTATTGGGATCTTCTTGTGTAATAAACTTAAATTGATTTTTGTTACAATGGTTACATTTCTAATTCTCGGTTGAGTATGTAGATATATGCATGCTAAAATCTGATATATTCATAATCTGAAAAAAATAACAAGCTGTTTAAAAAAATATTTGTGATTTTTATGACAGGCCAAGATAAAGTGAAGTTAAGGATATTTAAGAAAGATCATAAAAGATCATTTTATTTAAGTTCCAAACGCGTCTGACAAACGATTGCGGATCACCAAATAAAGTCTGAATACATATTTATAAGTGCTCCATATAGTGGATGTCAGCTTGTTGGCCCTCGCACGAATAAACAATAGCCTAGCTATTTGAAAGTCAAACATCAAGCTCGCGAGTAATCGACGTCTCAAGCACAGGATCTGTTGATCTACACGATATCTCGAAACCATCGTTTTCAGCGGAATTCTTACAAGATTACCTTTTGACATTTTCACTTCTTTCTCGCGCATTAACCAACTCGCGTACGCACGTCTCTTTCGCACCAATTTCTGGCTTATTCGACTTTTATTTTTTCCACTGTTCCCGTAAACAACAGGCCGTCTGTCCGTCACGAGTGACAGGCGCGCGCGTCGCTACAATCCGCACTTGTCACCGTGGCCCTTTTACCAAATTAACGGAAATGCCCTACACTAAAATTGGCGCTGAGAAGGATCGCCTCAACTTACCTTTTTTTGTGAAATGAGAATGTTTATACAATTATATATAACACGAGGAAATAAATTTGCTCTAAAGAGTTCTTTCGCCTGCTTTAATGAACAGAATTATGGGAAGTCGATTATTGTAAGATATTCAGGTTTATTAATGTCTCTTCGCTACCACAGTCACCGTGAGAAATACATGTACCTACTACGGAATAACAGTAAGCGGCTGAGTGATTACGAAACCTCTCGTCCTTAATATGTGGCGAGTCGAAAGGCTTCGTGCGTGGCAGTATAACAGAAGACCTGTGACGAAACCACGGCCCGCGCATCCGTCTAGGCAGCTGCACTACGTTAATTAGGCGTTAACTAGGAAAACAAAAGATGCACAAATCATTTACGCGCACTAACTGAGTTATCTCGACGCTCCAGCATTAACGGGGCTAATTATTCCCATTAATCGAGCATAATCCATTCAGATTAGCCATCGGACTTTCTTTGAATAAAGTATTCTGGTTTTGTGCGCGACTGAATGACGCTCGGCCCCTTCCGGTGGGTGGTTTCTGTCACAACACCGAATGCTCGTCGCGGACGTACAGCACCGCATAATGAGACGCTTACTCGCATTAGCTAAAGAAATTGACAAGTGAACAATAGTGGGTCGAGGGAAAAAACAACCGCGAAAAGTGCAGAAAGAGCCGGACAGTGTCGTATCGTATTACCCGACGTAAAATATCTGGGGGAAAGGAATGAGAAACGATCGTTCCATTTAAATATGGGTACGAGACGAAAGCGTTCGCGTGCGTTCAGTAGCGTGAGAATGCGCTTTATTCGGGCGACGACAGCACGTCCCGCGTTGGCTACGCGGGACGTCGATAAATCAGGTGCGTAGTCGCAGCTATCTCGACGTTCATATATCGGCCAGAGAGTCACAATGGGCGCGCGGTGACACGCTCGACTGACGCAATTGCTCGCATGCACCCGCGCCGTCCGCCGTCGCCATCACCGTCGACAGCCGCGACAACCCCCGCCGCCCGCTAACCATCCCCGCCAACCCGTATTTATTGCGCTAAATATTTGAATTAATCAGACGAGATAAAACGCTCGCGTTCGTTCAAGAATTCCGAAGCGGTCGCAGTGACAACTCGATGTATTGTCCTCGCATTAAGGTGATCCGCGTTTAAAGAAGTCATCTGGTCGTCTTTTTAGTTAAGTAATTTACTGCGTGTGCTTCTGGATGAGGGACCCTTAATAGTTGATAGTATGCATGCATTATCGTCGGACCCAGCTTTCTTTAATGTCAGCTTAATTCAATTGCATTTGATCCTGAAATTTGATTTCTGTACAATCAATACAATTCTTCAGCCATTTTGCTTAGAACCAAATCTATTAATTCTATTTGATCTATCCCTATTGGGGCAATGAAACAGATAATAAAGAATATGAAGAAAACAAATACTTTGATAAATTATGTGTAATTTATTTTATAGTTATTTAAAATAAATAGCCATTTTAAAACAAATAAAATAATTAAAAGAACCTAAGGCATGGGATAATGCATACAATATCTATAAAAACTTTTGTTTGTATTAAACTTTTATTGAAATCTAAAAACATAATAATAATTATCATAATATTTAATGTAGCTGTTGAGCAGAGTTGCTTGGCGGTGCCCACAAAATACCACGTCGTGACGTAATATCCCGTTCATAGGAGCGTTTTTGGACGGGTAAAAAAATGTGCTATTTAATTTTTAATAGCTAGGGGAGTTTCCATGATATTGTAACAACTATTTTAACAATGTTTCTATAATTAATTTGTTCAATAACACACCGAACAAAGAATTGTCATCATGCCTACTGTCATACCAAAAACGTTTTATATTTTATATAGAGCTAAACGGTACTAAGATTATGACATTTTTATGAGCAACTCGCGGCTCGAGCACGTAGGTGCCTCTGCATACATGTTTACGACACCTGACTTCGTCTGACACACGATACTTGGCAGTCTAAGTGTACTGTCGCGTATGTATTACTCAGTCCAGTAAGAAATGGGGATGCTGATACACGCAGGAATGCTGAACTTAAGTTGCAAATATGAGAATGTTTACTGGTGTACAATGTAACGGATTAGAACAAGTTTAGTTTGTAATTCAGTGGATGCTGAACGAGCTGTCACCTTTTACTTGAAGCCAACATTTAGCTAGTATCGCATTATAACATACATTGGTGTATGCAAGCCATAAGAGATATCCCTTGCCATCAGTTTTATCGATAATAATAAGTTTTTGGGCCTGAGTATTGTTGTTGTTCGTACGCAGATCGACTGTATATTGTCACCAGGGTTTACAACAGAAGAAAACCTTGGTTGAGTCCGATCCGTCTCTGGAAGATGAAACGTTTTTCACAAAACAAAATGTAAAAACTAGTGCTATTGAGTGACTGATTGCTAAGTAACTGTACATTTTATATGGGAACTCAAGGAAACAGATAAACTTAAGGAAACAGAAAAACAGATAAATACTAAAACTTACAACTAATTAAAAATAAATTGCAATTTAATTTTAAAATAATAATAAAAAAAAATTGATCAAGATTGCAAGCGCCGAAGAATTTTCTTTGGCTCTTCCAATCTTGATTAAAATGCATATGAAATATTGCAGTATAACATGATAGATGACAATCATTTGAATTTCTATATATTCTCGAGATAGCGCGGTACCCTTGGCGCAGTACTTCGAACGCTCTGGCTTTGATAGCAAAAACAAAGCAACTATCGCTATAATACATCCCTGGATGGATCAAAGAAACTTTCTCGAGTTCCTCCGTGCTTTGGGACTCACGTTAAGCCGTAACAGTTGCCATAACCGTAGCAGTTGTTACGGTAACCGCTATCACTTACCAAACTGCATTGGGTTTGCGTGGTAGTGTTAAGTCTCTCATACAGGAAGGCCCAGCAATGGGACGCTTATAGGCTGTAGATATAACAGAACCATATGTCATATATGACTTATATATCATAAAAAATTATCATATTCTACATAAAACATTGTTGTATCTGTAACTGAATATAGTAAACAGTCACCGTTGGATCAGATGATTAGCTCGAAGCTCCGCCAAGTGCCCGCGTCCATCTCAAATCTAAAATTCCTGGCAGAGTGCGTGAACGGTTAATTTAAGTCGCGACGGTTCGCGAATGCGACTGCGATCGGTATCAGAAGCGGGTTTCAGTTATCAGTTTCTAGCGGGAACATCCGGCCGATTCCATTCTTACAAACTACAAGAGATAGCGAGTGTAACATTTACTATAAAAAGCATTAAAATACACATTTTACCACACCTGGTTCTATTAGCTACCATGGATGAGGGAAAGTGAAGCACACCCGAAAATGGATCCGAGAGCCTAAAAACGCGCCAAAATGTACTTCGAGGTTTTATCGTACAGTTTCATCAATAAATTAATTCTTGCATTCTAGAGATCTTTTCCGTTAATTTCAAAAGTCAACTTCACAACTAAAGCACTGCTTTCCTATGTCCTTGGTAATGAAAGGGCTGTTGATCAAGTCGCTTAGCGTCAGTTATTGCAACCTTTTGTTCCTACAAAGGTTACTACAAGGTTCCTACCTTAGATAGGTTCTTTTGTAGGAAATGTAATTTCAGATGGCATTACAATACAGTCACATAAGAAGCCTTAAGTGAATTGAAAACTGCGTCCTGTTTAGTCGTATCGTCGTCGATTAAATGAAGAAGAACAGAAGATTTAAACTGCGGACTAAGATACTAAACTATTAAACAATAAAAGATGAGTTAAAAAACTTGCGGTTTTGAATTAAATATGAATATTTCTCTGTCTGTTGTCTGGTTGTCTGGTTTAAAATTAAATGTCGTTTTCAGTATTAACCTAAAGAGGCTCTTGTCGATACTAGAAGACTAACGAATCTATGAAAATATCAGGATGTTATAAAGAAGTATAAAGATAAAGACCTTTTATCTAGTAGTTCCAATATCGCTGCTGCTTATCCACTTGCGGTGGCTCGTTATAAATAAAATTAAAATTGCAAAATTCTCAACAATTTCACATATGGGCTGGGTAGATGATCTCGGCCGCGCCTTATCGGCTCAATTTGACGTACCGCGAAGCATTCTCACTGCGTACTATATCAAGGTAATTTATGTTGTTATAACTAGTGATTAATGTTGTAATTGCTTCTTTATTACAATGTAATAGGATAAAACTAGGTCTTTGATATAATTCAACTCAACGTTTATTAGAATTATCTAAATTTGTATTTTAACCAATATGAATGATTTGAATTTATATACTTGTTACTTATTCTATTTAAGCGCGACTAGATACTGTTTTTCTTTTTAATACATTGGGCCCGATTCTAAATCTAAATTTAAGTTCAATATATCCCATAATCGTAATGTACAGGAAAAGGATAGCAAGAATGTAGAACTATGTAATAATTGAATTTAGGACTACTTAAAATAAAAAATGGCCACCATTCTTTTGAGCACGGTTAAAAATAAAATTTAAGTTCGTGCTACTATTTCATTACAATGTTGTGGTGTTTATACTGAAACTAGAAATGACAATGACAGCTATGAAAGTGTTTTAGATTTAATTGTTGAGTGATAAAAAATACTTGATCATTTTTCTTTTTTATAATTAACTCAGAAAGAGACCTTAGAATATTTTTCTATTTTAGTTAAGTTTACATGTCTATAATTTTAAAGAATTTACAGGAACTTTGAAGGTTAGCAAGAAAGGGCTTGAACCCAGTTCCGTAAAATAATTTAAAAAAAATGTCCGGTGATATCATCTGACGTTTCTGAAATGGCGACTTTAAAACAAATTTCTTTAATTATTATGACAACCAACCAGATAAACACTGGTACAAGCAAATTACAGGACATCACATACTTAAAACTTAATGCCATCTTAATTATAGGCTGTCGCGGCATGAAATGTGGACTAGAATAAATAATAATATAATTTTGGCACACAATAATGCGCTTCCTAAAATATCCAGCTGAAAATAAACCAAAGGTATAAAAGTAGATAAAAAAAATCCTTTTCTTATTTAAGACGACCGTAACAGATAGTCAACCTAACAGATAGTTAACAGGCACTTAACCTAATTTTAGTTTAAATGGATGCCAACAGAATCGTCATTTGTAACTAATTTTATACGACATCAGAAGATGCTCTTTAAAACCTAATGATACATTCAGGTTGGAACACCTTACTAATCAAAAGGATACTAAAGGTCACGTGATGTGACAGCTGTTCTTTTTGGAACCATATTGATGGAACGTGATACACTGCACATAAATTGAAATTTAGAATACTAACTAAGTACTATAGAATCAAAACCTATTATTATATGACTTAGGGGTAAAAATATTTTTTATTTTATTAAAGAACCAACTTAATGACATTGGTGTAAGTACCTATGCAAATATAGACTCATGATATCAGTGCTACTGTTTAAACTAGTTTTAGTTTTGTACAAATATACCACTAAACAATATCAATTAACGAATATTATTATTCACAACTAGATACTAACAATAAGTATAGCATATTATTGCTTTGGATTACTTGTAATGCAAGACATGTTCGATTTATCGACTTATTCATCGTCACGTTGTCACGTCATCTCACAATGGTTACACAGAAGGATGCGAACATTTCTCGTACGAAGAAATAACGATAGTTAGCAAACATTTATTTTTGAGTTAAATGCATAAAGTATCTTTTACTAATATTTTAAATATAAAAGATGTTTTGATGTTAATTACTTACTTTGAATGAAGAAGATTTAAAAAATATTATTTTAATGAAAAATAATGTAGTTTAGAAACGTTACAAAAGTGATGGAAAGATAAATTTGTTATGTACATATTTTCTGATATAAAAATATCATAAAAGAAAATGATGCTGAGTGGAACCATCGTCTATAGACACCAGCAATAACAATACAGGTGCATAGACATTTCAAAGATCAGAGATGTTAAAGGCTCCCATGGGTTATCAATTACACCTACTGCATTACCCTTCACGACAAAACAGAACTGTTTCAATACAAAAATAGGGAAGTAGTGGAAAGTAGTTACGACTCAATAAGCGGATCTACCTTTGTTAGTATTAATGAAAAGAGTATCATTAGCATGCCAGTAGGGAAGTTTTAAGAATAAATGTGATAGGGATAATAAATGTATAGGGACAAGAAGAACAAAGAAAAGTGTGTGAATGAACTTAAAGGTGTTTCTGTGTAAAATGATAAAATTGAAATCGTGGCATTACGATGATGATGAGCAGAACATCCGATCAGGATTCTTGATTTATTGAAAGTTGTTTTATTTGAGAAAAGACGAGATCCTTATGAGAACTAGTGTCAGTGGGCAGACTGATCGGCTTGGATCCTTGTTGAAAGCTGGGCATCTGATATGACGGTGACAATGAAATATTATAGATTATTAATCATATGTTTCATAATCATTCGATAGTAAATGGTAGCCATATAGACACATACCTAACAAGAAATCATTTGATGCTGCAGATGCGTCGACATTTTGGAGACAAGAGACATAATCTCTCTGATAATATGTTTTAATTAATGTATTTTATTTAATACTACGTTATTTTAAGTTTGTAAAAGTAAATTATTAGATATCTAGCAAGCAAGCTAGTAAGTAATTAAAAAGCTAGTAATTTTTAAGGCATTCACTTTTTAAAATTGAGATTTTTCTAAATCCATTTCATTGGTCTATTTAACTTAGTGTCAGAATATCCGACATAACTGATTTACCTTGTAGTTTATTAACAAAATTTGATCTACTCAAATATTAATAAATTCTACACGCCTCATCTACCTATTTTAAATCTATGTCTACCTACTTAGCATCTAAATATTAGCTCAGTCTGAGTCATAGAGACAAATGAAATTTGAAACGAGTAAATATTTAGAGGAACCCAAAAGAACCACTTCATTTATTTAATTTTTATTGATAAGAATGAATAAACTTGTATGATAAATGGTGATTTGCCGTTTATTGAAATTTATAGACCTTAGGTTCCATTTGGTGTGCATATCTAATAAAATTCATTAATAATTGAAAAATTACTTCATTCTTCCAAATATCCTTCATTTTCTTTATCATAGAATGCACTGTATACAACCACAGCAAACATAGCGTAGTGGAAAAGCAGCGGAATATCCATCACGGATGCGCATTTGATTAGCTACGCTTTATCATAGATCTTTATTGCATTTTCATTTACTTTTATGCAACCAATTAGTAATTTTCTGAGTAAGTTATCAAGTGTCATATTACAATGACAGCATCTTGACAAGACGACAGATATTAGTGATATATGGTGGACGCAACAAGCAATGAGGTTGCGTAAAAACATCCACAGGGTTGAGTGTATAATTACATTACTTACAAGAACTGGTCCGGCGATTATAGATACAACTGGCCAAACAAGCTCATACAAGGTGGCTTTCCAATTATCCAATTCAAGAAAAGTCGATGGACATTTTCATGAGCTGCTCGCGGAGCTGCGCACGTGCTCCTGATTGACTGCGTGT
The DNA here is from genome assembly GCA_943193645.1 of Acentria ephemerella. Lineage (NCBI taxonomy): Eukaryota > Metazoa > Arthropoda > Insecta > Lepidoptera > Crambidae > Acentria > Acentria ephemerella. The sequence continues at coordinate 3,537,119 of OW971875.1, read as the reverse complement.
GAGTGGCGGAACGACTTCCAGGTATTTTGACGTGGCAAAAACACTCGCGATCAACGCGTTATGGAAGCCATACAACCTTCATGTGTGAATCAATTTGATTCAATCGGTTTTATTGATTGATCGAAAATTTCGCTGAATTATTCAATGGACACGAATATCGACATTCCACGAGCGCTCGTGGCAGAGCGCAAAAAGTCCTCGTCTAAAGGTACTCGAATATAATCGGCAGCGCTTGTCGTGGGAGTGGCTCGGCACAGGACATATTTCGATGCCGGAGACGCTCAAAAAAGCGAGCATTCGGTGATGAGAATGTCATGTCCTCGTTTCCGACGACATATCTGCGAGTCGAGGCCCCGTTTTGTTATAATTACGGCGCATAACGCGGGCGGAGCGCGAGGAATGCTGGCTCTGTGCGCACCGCCACGGATTTATAATGACGAGTGAGTGTCAGCCGCACGCCGGCCTATCGACAGCAAGGGCCGTAGCAGAAAAAGCGCGACGTCCGCGGCATTCATTGGGCGGACCCGTTCCCATGCACCTCGCCCCCTCCGCTGCGACGCCACTTTTTTACCCCACCGACCGCTAAACGACTAGCGAAATATCTCGAAATTGACATTCTTCTCATAATTCCATTGTAGGACGCATCCTTGACTTCGTCCGGCAAAATTTAATCACTGTCCGATAAAAATGCCTATGTGGATCGAATGACGGTGACGCGGTGTAATTACAAACTGAATTCTGCGTCAGATGGGTGCGTACTTTCGCTTTTTTTGTCTCACGTCAATTATATAAATTGTTCGTGCAATAAATTTCTCTGTATCTCTTTAGACGGCTGGCGGGTTGGCGGTCTGCGGATGGCGGAATGCGGCGACGATACGGCGTCGCCCCGCAGCCCAATTAGCATGGGATCGATAGGCGCGCGATTCCGATCGCCCGTCAGCACCGCTGCGCGCACGCATATCTAATCTGAACTTAATGAATGTCACGCCACTATCGCCAAACTAAGTTTCCTACACAAAAGTGAAATCAGATAACCATGCTTCATAATTCCTTATTCTGTCAAGTTATTTATGAAATTTGAAAATTTATTTCATAAAAACAATAATTTCACATCAAAGTTAATGAGAAATCGCAAAGCAACGAAACCAATCATTGATCTATTCAAATTTTTACATTATCCGTGCCCCTAACGTATTGAGTAATTGTAGTACACAATAAGATGGTTGGTTACAGGTGACCTGTTTCCAACATACATGCATTGTGATGTCAACAATGAAGTCAGACTGAATGAAAACGATACAGTAATCCAAAAAAATACTAAACAGATATTTAACTTACCGGGAAAGAAAAATAACAAATTTGTATTAATTGGCTACGATAATCTCTAAAGTGGAGGTGTTTTAAGCCGGTAAGGCTTTGAATTGGAGTAGATTATGCTAGTCTTTAAAGGTAGAGCATTCGAGTACTAGTTGTTTCAAATTTCTAATTAAAATATTTGATAATTTAGCCAGATCTTCGTGTCAGCAGCATTCAACTATCAAACAGTTTAGAAGCAGTAAAAAGACATAGCAATAATATTTTTAATTGACCGCTTAGATCATACCATTGAAAGTCAGTAAAGTCATCGACCCAAACAATACCCAGGTGATGTCCGGCGCATATTCAGCGGATGAGTGGCTCAGCAATTTTCACATTATTCATGCCAACTGAATATTCATCCAACATCGGTTGACCCGCCATTAATTGTTATAGCCGAGAGTCTCATAACACGCTTGACACATTGTCACGAAGAAGAGGGAATGCGCTCTTAGTCTCAAGTTATTTTAGTTGTAAAAAAAATTCCTTTCTGAAATATTCTATTCTGGACCTTACAAATAGAATCAAGGTAAGAAGATAATAAGAGGTGGCATTTTGGCAAATTCTTTCTGTACTTGATATAAATAAGAAAAATAACGTTACTCTTCTTAACCTTTTGTACCCTTTTTTTTTACGAGGCGGCTTTACCAGTGGCGGGTAGGTCCGTAAATGGATTCCTCCATTTACTGGCTAAGCGACGGGCGTGTGTGGGGCTCACTCGGTACCTCATAGAGCGGCACTGAGAATACCCACTAAAACTCCCCGGTAACTCCATTGCCCTTCACGGGGGTAAACTGGGTTCTGCGGAGCATTTCACCAGGTCACCTCCAAACTGCCCAGCCTTATAACTGGGCTTCGCGCCAATGGAGATTTCCCAGAGTTACTTGGGCAATTCCAGACGTGGCGGCCTGTGCAATGCGGGCGTGGGAGCCACCCACACACGCAGCCGCCTTAACCTTTTGTACCCTAACAGCCCACTAGCCTTAGCAAAACAGAACTGTAATACGTATGACTGATCTATGACTACTTCAAAAATGTATGTGGTTTTTATTTGAAAAACCACATACACATACATTTAGTCCAGTGAATTAGTATGTCAAGATTCACACAGTTACTTCAAATTTTTTTGTGTCTTTAGGCTAAATTGGAAGCTGTAAAGTTGATTATGTTGAATATGTTTCTGTGAAAAATAAATTTTTATGTAAAAATTTACATAAAAATTTATTTTTCATCATAGATATTGGAATTAAAAACCTACTATGCTTATGAAAACTCCATTAATTTACTTGATCATAACCACCTAACTGTTGACGTGCAGCCCTTTTAAAGTCTATTATAACAACTTCAACCAAGCTTCCTTATTTTATCGAGTTTACGATAACAACATGAGACATTATAAAAAGCTTGCGCAGTTGACAAACAATAAATCAGTAGGGATAATTTTGCCTTTTTGCACGAACTCAGTTTTTTATTCAAGCGATGCGACATTCGCTGTGTCGTGTCAAGAACTTTCCGGCAGTGTGTCACTCAGAGATGTTTTATGGATGGGACCTTCGATTCGTGAAGCTCATCGATGTTTATTACAGCCGTGTGAATATTGATTTTTAGGTCAACCGCTTCAGTTTGTGTAAGGATTTCGTTTAAATACCCTATTTCCATTATATTCTTTGCCTATTTCTACAGACCGTTCGGAAGACGCCAATAAAGTAAATGCGAAGTATGAATACACAATGGGAATTTATGTGCTTGGCGCTTATTTATTTTCCACGCTTATTAGTGAAGATAACGCAAGACTTAACAGCAATGGTCACTTAGGCACTTTATAGCTGATTACGAAATCTGTCTGAGTATTTTACTTTAAATGGTGACTATTTTATTTGACATAGATGATTAAGATTTTGCTTTTAAAAGTTTTAGTAAATAAACATTTTTGTCAGCGCTACTCAAACAGCTTACTGTTTGAGAAGACACCCGTTTTGAGATTTAATATTACATTATTTATTACAGTGACCTTTTCTATATTAAATTTTCTACCATTATTCGTTATGATGATTGGCTGTTAAATGTTGTCCACAGATACTAGAGAGACAGGGTTCGTGAATGCTATCACAGCGGCTGGCGTCACCTATGCTATCACTCGAGCATGCACAGCAGGCTCCCTCCTCGAATGCTCTTGTGAAAAGGTACATAATGTTGCTATTTCATTTTTCACAACATTAATCATACATATTTTTGTATTATACCAACCACCACCATCCTTATTCATTAGAAAATCGATTCTGTCAAATACGTGGACACTTCAAAGAATACTGCTTTGGTTATAACTGTTCATATTTCTTACTTCCAATTAGTACTTAAATATTGGCGTGGTCTATCAAATGGTCAGTTGTCTACTGTCTGTTAAACAGATGCAACGAACAAACCACGACTTTTTTAAATCAACTTACCTTTAGCCAGCTATGTTATGTTAACATAACAAGTCATTTCTATCTTTTCTACTTTATGCATTAGACTTGCAGTTAGAAATATCCAGTTATTACATTCTGTAATTACAAAATAGCATCTATACGTGTCAAATTTACTATTCTTGAATTTATATTATATAAGATTTTTCATCCTCAGGGTGTACCGAAACCACGTCGTGGTTCGAACGTTGCTGTCCCACCTTCTACAGTCCCAACAGATCGTTGGCAGTGGGGAGGTTGCAGTGACAATGTTCGGTTTGGTCTCAAGAAGTCTAGAGAATTCATGGATAGCAGATATAGGAAACGTAGCGACATCAAAACGATCATAAAGCTGCATAATCACAACGCTGGGAGGTTGGTTAGTAATTTTTTTGGAAACTTCAATTATTTATAATGATGATTAATTAACATAGTAAATTTCTACTTGATTTTCATTAAAAAAAAATATATCAAAATCCCTTGAACCCAGCCTTTTTTAGGTTTTTGGAATACAATTATGGTATTAAACTTAACGTAGTGTTAATTTAACAAATGATTACAGGTAATAAAAAACAACATGAAAGTTGAGTGTAAGTGCCACGGTTTATCGGGTTCTTGTACCTTGAGGACATGCTGGCTTAGGATGCCCACTTTCAGACAAATCGGCGACAAGTTACGAGATAAGTTTGAAGGGGCCGCAAAGGTAATTTTTATTGGTGTGAATCTTTTTCATAGGGCAACAATGTTTTACTTTTCACTATCACATTCTAACCCAACATTAACAATTATATAAAAAGTGGAATCACAATAATATAAACTGTACTAAGAGTATTTCAAGCAATTGTCAAACATAGGTATTATAAAGAAAAACCAATTAAAAAGTAACATTTTTGTCTAATAGGTCATAGCAAGTAACGATGGCGACAGTTTTATGCCAGAAAGTCCAAGTATTAAGAGGCCAGGCAAGAGGGACATCATTTACTCAGAAGATTCACCTGATTTTTGCGGTATCAACATGAAAACTGGATCTCTAGGCACCTATGGGCGTCAGTGCAATGTCAGCTCTGCGGGAACGGATAGCTGCGATCAGCTATGCTGCCGCAGAGGTTACAAACAAACGACGATCAAAGAGACTGAAAACTGCAACTGCCAATTTAAGTGGTGTTGCGAAGTCATATGTGAAACATGTTCCGTCAAACGTGACATACAAACATGCCTTTAATGTGATAGAAATTGTATTAAATGTTTAATATTAAATCACTAATTAAAACTGTATATTTATAAATAACACATTACTGGTTTTATTACATGGGTCTCCTCGAAAAATTCCTTGTTTATATTTTCCTTTTGCTTTTTGTTTTGCACCATCAGTATCTTAATCAGAAAGTAAATACAAAGGCTCAATATTATTAATTACAGCTTTTATTTTTCTAGCTTTTAGCTTTCTTCGCTTTGTGTTGATCATTATTATCGTTGGTTATAAAACCATAATTGTCTTCTTCTTCCGAATTAACACTACTTTCATTTTCTTCTTCGGAGTTATTATAATTACTGTCCTTTTCTTTTGTGTGTCTACTTTTTTTGTTATTCTGTTCATCTGGTATGCCAAGATACTTATTTGGTTTCGGTCTCGGTTGAATTATAACTTTTTGGTCTTGTCTAAGCTTTTTGAAATTATGTCTACGTTTAAATATTTTTTTACATTCTCGCGCTTTTAAATTATAAGATTTATTTTTAGATAAGTAACTGTAAAGCATGTGTATCTTCAATATATCGTTGTAACTGAAACCATCATTTTCGCCTACTGGCAAATCATTCGTTTTCTGTAATGAATTATAATCTTTAAAGTATATATATATAAAATAAGTAAAAATTTAACTTCTCATGTATTTCTTCTTTCTTGCTAATATTGATGAAAAACTACTTACGCATTATCTAAAATTGAGTACTTAACTAATAATAAAAGAAAATTTATTTACCTTTGGAACAATAGTTGGTAGACCATCTTTTGTATGTTTATGGAAGTTAAAATGTCCAGCACTAGAGAAATCGTATTCCAGATCATGAAACAGCCATTCATCGTTATTGAGCGCCTTGAATAAGTATGTCTTTTCTAAAATACAAAAAGTTAATTAGTAAGCAACATATTTTGGTAACTTAATTGTAGTTATATAAAACTAAAATAACGATACTACGCTATAAACTACAGGTAATTTGTACAGGCGTCTAAGCAGATCAGTCAATCGGCTGCTAACCCCTGCTTGCTATTTCACAGATTAGCAAGCAGGGCTTAGCCACAGATTAATTTGAAAATATATAACTATAATGCCATTATGATAATTGATAGAACTGAGTAGAATATATCTTTATTGTACATCAACCAATTCAAAAAGGGAGATACGTAAGGAACAGTTCACTAATTTTGTACAAAGAGCGACCTTATCGCTAAAATCGATCTCTTCTTAATAACCTTACCAACTTTTTAATAATACCTGGAATTATGTTTTCCATATTAACTGTGATATATTTGTCTCGATCTGGTGAGTTATGCTGTGGTGGTACTCCAACAATTGCTAGAACTGCCTCCGCAAGCTCTCTTCCTTGACTCATACAATTGTAACCAAGAGTTACCTTCTGAAATGAGAAACTATATTTTAACATTTTATAGAAATGTATCTTTGGGAATCCCAAATCCCTTTTTTTGATCAACATTATATATATTTTTCAAGTTAATGAAAATATAAAACTGATTACAAGTTATAAATTTGCTATCCATAAACCGTTCTTTCTGGAATCACTGCAAAATGGTTACGTGATTTTTTGGTTAGATTTTTATTTCTTGCCAAAAAATATAGGGTACATCAGTTTTTGACAGAACATAGATAAGCTTTACAGCTATTGATGTCATTAATACGGAAGATGACAATATTTTTTTTAAAGTTAGCAAAGTTGTTCCATTGTTCATCATAATTATAATTATAAGTCACATAGTACCTAAATGGGAGAAGTAGTTCCTGTTCAGAACAATGTTCTTTGTGAAAAGATTTAAGTAAAAATACACTGACTTGAACTCCTTGGTTTGTGAAGTTTAAAGTAGTGTGATCTGCACACCCAAGCAAACCCAGTCGATTGATGAAGAAAACCCATCTAGTAACTTGATCTTTGGGTGGACTAGGCAACTCTAAGAAAGTAAGACCTGTTACACCACCAGTGATGTCAAGGAAGTTACGTATCCGGTCACGGAGAACTTTATCTGTAATTATTTTATTGTAATATTTAGTCAAAATAATAGTAAGTGACCTACGTCACGTAAATGTATATTATCTTGATTTTTTTTCATTAAAATGAAGCCACAAGCGTATCTTATTAAAAATGGTTACTAATAAAATTATACTTATTTATTCATGTACTTTATTCATCACCTACACTAAGAATAAAAGTATATGTACCGTAAGATAAAATATCGATGTAGTAGGAGATGATCCCGTTTGGCCATAACTTAAACTTTTTGATTTCTTGCTCGTCTAAATCAAACCCAGGTTTGATTTGATTTAAATTGCTGACTGATACCTTTTGTTTAAGCACGTTCATGGACCATTTAGCCGCTAAGGAGGATTTCGCTGGATGTGACCAGCCAGCAATATAACTCCCTGTACAAAATTTTATGAATGATAAGGATAAAGATCAAATTATGTGATAATATTTGGTAAAAATATCACAAGGTAAATTCCTGGTTGCCAATCGTTTCGTAGCTGAGCACGGGCATTCTTTTATGGGAGAAATTTTAATTAAACGTAAATTTATATTATGACCACCTCTGGGACGGTGGGTAAAAGAAGTTGCAGTAGCAACCATAATAGCAACACTACTCGCACCAAATTAATATTTCATTATACATCTTCAACTCATCGGCAACTATCTTATGATCTTAAATGTACAAAATTTTCTGGAATCTTTATTGGATATCATCAAAAACATATCTCCAGCATCAATCTTTCACCCTGCAAAATTAATGTGACAAAAAACTTTCCCTTACAATTTAAACCCAATATTTGGAATCGGAAATCAATGGAGATTAAATTAATTCGACCAGCTAGAACCGGACGAGGTGGCGAAAGGAATGCTCGACAGTACTAACGATCCGAGCGACCACCTGATGGTTCACCTTGTATGTGCACTGCTCTGCTATCACAAAAACTAACTAATTACCACTTATTAGGAAATATTCTGATCGTTTGTTCGGTCTTCTTTTTGTGAATTACATAAGCAATTTTAATCTGAGTTCAAGCCGGTTATTTTAATTTTTTCCCTCGAACTCGATTGTTTTGTTTTTCAAAGACAGCTTAAATCAAAATATTGAGCAGCGTAGCAACTGGAATTTAAGGGCTAACAGTTACAACAATAACGTCCTCTTAGAGCTATTCAAGATAAGATGATGGCGCTGTAACTCCACTTTTAACATTATAGTCATCAGTGAGTCTTCGTGGCGTTCATATTCTATCAATACTTGAAAAATCTTTCTTGAAAAACTGCTAAGGAAATAGGTTCGTTCTAAATACCTCCCAAACCTCATATAAAATAACATAATTTGTAAAAAATCAGTCGTAATATTAGTTGTGTGCCACTATTGAACAATGTCAGTACTCGGGACTAATTCGAGAGTTACTCCATCAAAACATATTGTGATAGTCGAGGTCCTCGCCATCATTACTAAATAAAATGACTGTGATATTGTAGCTTAGTAAATATGTTACAAAGGTTAGTATAAATTTAGAAAGAAAGGAGAAGAAAACTTACGAAATTCCTCGCCAAATTTATTAAGCAGGAATTAACTGTATACAAAAACTCAGACACATATGATTCAAGTAACACAAATAGAGTTAATTACAATAGTTTTAATTATACTCAAATAGTCAGGTGACAAGAGGAATGCCAGATGATCGATAAAAGCTACATAGTATGTGGACCTCCCGTGGTCAACCGCCACGCAAGGGTGACTCCCTGATGAACCAAATACAAAAACTTACTATTTGTAAAAATGATGTCAACCTACAGTTAAAACCTTTAAAAGTTCATTTCCCATCATATTCTCAGAAGCAGCTAATGAGTTAATTACAATTCTCTGATCCTCTGATTGAGACCTAGATGATGATGTTAGCTGGCAAATATATCAATAATCGATATTACTAATCATCGTTTAATGGTTATAACATACGAGTCTTCGATTATCTCTCTGGATATAAATATCAAATATGGTGATAATCTTGTCTGATTGTGATACTGACTGATCATACAGAACTATATTATATATAAATATATGTCAATATGGTTTATTATAGAAATACAGGTTATGACTCGACACCATCTGATAGTAAGCAATTGGAAGGCTCCTAATGCAGTATGTACTTAGTACAGTAACACTGTGATAGCTAACTGCAAATTGGCTGAACTGCAATTGTATTGAATACACCTTTTCACCTCCCTTTTTTAGAGCAAAGGGATTAAGTAAAGTTAAATAAATTATAAACAGAAGTGGAATGCCGTCCGTTTTGATATTGTACCAGAATGGTATTGGTATCGCTACTAGAAAAGAAGATGAAAACAATGAATGTGATCGCAACTTTATATATTATAGCCACGTTTTTCAAGAACATAAGTATGAGGTAAGTAAGTATGTTAACAGAGAAGTAAGACCTATTACTACTACTGTTTCTAAATATTGAAATGGGCTCAATTCTATGTTTGAAGATACCAATTTTAGATTTTAAAAATTCTTAAATTTTACAGAAAGCCTAAAAATTTAAAAGAAGTTTTGGCGTATTCGGGTGCATTTCATAGTTCTGTTAGAAAAGTCAGACTTAAGGTATTGTTATACTTGAACAATCTAAATAATAATAAGGCTATATGACTAGAAAACCGTTTCTACAGAAATCAAGAACATAGATATAAATTATTATTCCACTCAATTTCCAATAACTTACCATTCAATAGAACACTCAAAACACTTGTTAACAACAATTTCTGTAAGGCGTTCTCAACCATTTTGTGAACGTGAGTGGAAACCTTGAGATAGCATCAAGTTTTATGGTTGCACCGCGATACAAACTAAATTGTAACTCTGATAGCAGGGTTGGGAAATAACAATTTTCTATATTAACTTGGCAAGAATTATTACGAATTGCTTAAGAATATATATACGATACTTTAAAATTTTGCAGTAAAATATCGTTCAATACTCTTGTCCTTTATTTTAAATTTAAGTAAATATGATTTGTTTAATTTATAAGTGATTTTACTCGCCTATGAAGTGTTTAAGAAGTGATACTGTCCTTACATGCTTCAGACTTACTATGTATATCTATAAGTATAGAAATACAGGACTGAGTATGTAGGAATAAAAGACAATAGGAAGACCTCCGATTTCAAACGTATAAATTATGTAAGCACGCACAACTTATATAATGATTTGTAACTGACAATTCCATTCTGAATTTTAATAACTGGGAATGTATATAAAACATTTCTAAGTATATATTTTCATTTGGAGAGTAATAATTTTTTTTCAGCAAGCAGTCGAATTGAGCTACATTTTCATAACCAAAGGAATTACCGATTTCGTTGCTTTCGTACTTTACTACGTCGTCGGCAATTGGAAAAGTTTAGACATCGATCACATATGAACCTACCTATGTCAAATTTTGATTATTAATTGTAACAAACAATCAAATAAAACAGTGAAATTGCTACAAAACAAGTTTAAAAAAATCCTTTCTAGGCTTTCTAATTCACTCCCAGATCAAATATAACTCAAGACAGTATAGAATAATTCTATATTAATTTAAAATTTTCAGATGACCTTCTTCTAATGTCTTAGTACATTGCTAGTCGTAATACAACAGACTAATGAGTTCCAATAATCCATCTATTGATAGTTTTACTTAGTAAGCGTTGAAAACATTTAATCCACGTAAAATATGTCTAAATCAACACCTGGTATGCAAAACCATCCGCGGATAGATTACTGAATTACATCATTAAAGTTGTTTAACTGAGACCCTAGACAGGAAGCATTACAATAATCGCAATTAAATTACTAAATGTAAAATGTATAGGATTTGACAATATCACTTGATTAATAGACGAGACTAATTTCAAATCCCATACATAGAATATCTCTAAATTAATTAAAAATTGTGGTAGTTCTTTATTTCTCAAGATTGACGAATTATACGAACAAAACGGACAAAATTATAGCATATACCAAAATATTTCAAAGGAACCTTAGTTACCAAGTATTTTGAATGGTTTTTTTTCTCGTGTTTACAAACGAATTTTCTTTTATTTACATTAAATAGATAATTTAAAATAAAATATTTAAGTGTTAATTTGGTACAGTTTCAGCTCGTATATTATGGACTGCGTCCGCATTTTTATTAAGGCACACCATTAACTTTATCTCATGTCTGTGTCTTGCAACGAACGTGTCAAAGATATTCTCGCCCGATTATGATAATCGGCGCTGGAATCGGCCAGACATTGTCTATAAAAGTCGAGGCAAATCGTGTTTCTATTATTTTTAACGCCTTACGTTTACCTTCCAGCCTCCTATACGCAACCAAACTACTCTTGAAGAATGCAAAAATACACTCGCGTGAAAAATTATTCACGCTATTTCAGATTCAGCCACGCCATTCGTATCCTTTATGACAGATTTCTCAGTTCATAAACATAAATTTTCCAACGTGCGCGATACTCGTGGGAACGAGCCCCGGGGCTCCAACGACCACCAACACCGAACGACTTTTCACTTTCGACATCCGTTGCTAATCAAAAATAAGCTTTATCGGCAACAGAATTAAATACATTTCGTAAAGATATTTTGGTCTTTGCTAGAAAATAAAGCTGTTTCAGAAAATTGCACGCTATCAAAAGCGACCTCAACGGTTGCGTTCACAATAAAACAAAATATAATATATGACAGTTGCATTACGTAGTGCCTGTGCATAAATATTGAGATGAAAACATCATCGTATATCGAGCAATGGGCATTACTCTGGGGTTGCTGCAAGCGGTCAAACAAGTACCAGCTTCGAAACAAAATTGCTACGATCGCTGCGCTTGCGCACTCTTTTGATAAGAGTGTAAGCGGGATAGAAATAGTTGATGGTCGATGGCGATCCCGTAGTCGACACGTAATACACCCCGCGAGGAACGGTTTACACGGTAATGTCAACGGATAAATGTCTAATGGAGATGTTACTGTCTTGTATGTTCCGCGATGATAATACGTCACGGAATTTACAATGATTCGAAACGAATGATTTATCATTTGATACACTGCGGTTGAAGCAACAATATCTACAGTAATGTCTACTCTGACAATGTAGCATCCTACACAAAAGTTTAAGTAGCGAAGCTTTCCCTCTTTAAATAAAAGAAACTTTAGAAATAATACGAGGTGGATGATGCAATAACCAATTGAATAGTTAACTAGTATGAAATAAAATTAATTAAGGTTTTTATTGCATTTTTAATCTGAACAAAATATTTACAGAGGAACATGATTGGAAATATTTTTAGCTTCAGATTTTCCCTTGATACTTATTACCTTTTTTATATGTAGTAAGTGTATGTTTGAAAAATAGAGACTTGAGATCTATATGGTCTATTTTTCATCGACAAACGTGCCAGCTCCTTAGCGAGAACAGCTGCAATAGACAATTGTGTGAGGATTTGATTGGGGAATAACAGGTAATAGATATTAACTAACCAACCCTTCTAAGGTTTATAAATAGGTTATACTCATTAGATAGTTACATTAATATAAAATACATACATAGAGTATGACTCACTATTTAAAAAGGTAATTATGGAAAACAACAGAATGGATTACAAATTAAAAAAACTAAATACGCGTGCACCGGGATAATTTAAATTCCTTGACTTTAGCATATTTAAAGAGGTTTTTTTAGAACCATAGACAAACATAATAAACACTAGAACAAGTTTAGTTACAAATTTTCCTAAAATATTTTTTTAATGAATCCTGAATCTGCCCCGTTATTGTTTTATATGTCGAATGAATATGTATGAATACGTAGGTAGATGTATAACTAACTACTTTCATATGTCAATTTAGTTCTAATTAAGCTTTTTGTTAAATAGCTGGAACCTTAGTACTTAGTGGTGATTTTAACATTAATGTCAGGTTAATCATATATCTTTATTTATAATCACTTTCTGTATAAATTAAATAACCTAATACCTATTTAACAAGGAATATTTTATGAAAACAGAATGAAAATTGTGTCAAAAAGTAATTGGGAGTACAATTAAGTGATTATAGTTGACATTTTAAATTAGCAATATGCTAATAATATAACCCTTATTGCATTAGTATTAAGATCGAACAACTGACAAAATTACTTACATACTTTGCTTAGGTTATGCAAATTTATAAAGTTGTACCTAGTTGAGTTTATATTAATTTCTTAATATATAAATTATAGGAAGAATACGAAGGAAGTAAGGAACAGGAATTATATGAAAAACGTGCGATTTTGATCAATTTTGTATTTTTAGTAACAACTAATCAATATTTAGTTATAAATAGATACTGCTAATGTACAACCAATACTATAATAAGGTGTCAACCCCAACTGGTTGCTGGACGAAATATATTTCAAAAGGTACATTTATTTATACAACAATAAGATTTGAGATTCAGATAAGTTCAGCTGATTTCATTTGTATAGTTCACCTAAATATAATTAAAAATGCTACTTTCACATAAATAACTTAAAATAATATGTACATACGTAAAAAATATTTTTACATTGACATTTTATAGTGAATAATGATCGTTAAAATGGAATAAACAGTCATAATTAAAAATTTAAAATGGCACCGAAATAATTTTCAAAGAAATGCAAAAAACACTGGTTTGTATTTTAAATTACGTTAAAATACTTTTTTTTATCACAATCGCTTTTGTTTTAAAACAAAACAATGGCTTTACAAATCCAGTCATGGATGTTACAACTACATACAATAATTTAAAAAAAAACTTCAGTCTTTTAAATCCGACGAGGCATCAGTACTCCAGTGTGTTTAGTCAGTTGCTGATTTCCAATAAAGTTTCCGACCAAGAAATATATAGTTATTTAAACATATCCGATTAAAATCGAGACGTGCGTTACATATTATTCGAATACCTGTTAAAAGAACACCGATTGTTTTGACATCGGATTTTTATTCTAGAACTAAAATGATTATTCTACTTTCAAATCATTTAAAAGTAAAATAAAATAAATTAAAATAAGCTTTTCAATAAATATTTTAATTAGAAAACATACTAATAATTTAGTATGCCAATTGCCGTGCCGTGCGTATATGATACAAAAGCGGTGTATGGCTATCTATCTACTCTTACTGACTATACTATTGTTATATCACATATGAAATATCATTCACGTTGATATAAGTACATTTAAATAAAGCTTCTTCAACTATACTAATACACAGTCATAATCAGTAGAGAAACAGAAATATAATCAATTAGCTTGTCAACAATTCCGGTCCAAAGATGCTGTAAAGGTATTTCTCCTTAATAGGAACGTGATCTAGAGACCTAATGCCGTCTCTTTTTCGTGAAAACATCTAATTAGAGACAGCATGATATATTTAAACCAAGTAAAATTTTAAACTTGCTGTTTAGGCGGATTGTATATGTGATTATATTGAGAGTCAAATGTGGACCATTTGAATCATGGTGACGTCTTGTCATCGTTATGAAAGAAAAAAGAAATTTGTCGCTGTACAAAGATGAAGTGGAAATACCTTTAGGCCTTTTAAATTTGTGAAAAGCAATGTTGACACGACTGAACTTATTCCATAGCCATATACAGTTAATTTTGATAATGTATTTCGAGCGACTACGCAAAAATTTAATGACAACTAGTTTGTACACAAGTTTTATTTTTACTTTTATTACTTGATAATTTTCAGTAAATATAGCTAAATTTTCAGTACAAATAATTGATAAAACGCTGCAAGATATAAATCTAGAAAGTTTCAATGCCTCATTTACGAACTACATAAATATACAAGCAATTGTGTAATATGAGTGTCAAATTTGCGTGCAACTTTATCATGGAGAAATTCGAACACGCATACAATAGTATCTATAGGTAATACTGATTATTTGATTCGTTTAATATTTAATTAAAATTCCCGGGAGCGTTTATCTCGTAATGTGGAACAATTAACGATGACGCTAGTTAGGTACTGGCTGATAAGCGTGAGCAGCGTCGCGGCGCGGACACCCAGGAAGACACTTTATGCAAATATTGTTAAGCCACATATTCCGTTAACCGGCTTAATTATAATATGAAATTATAATTATCGCTCTTGGTTTTTTAAACAGTTATGCAGCGCTACACCTGATGTCTATATGGCTGCATACTGCCGCTCTCGTGCTCAAAACGGGTATCGTTTTAACCTGAATATTAACTTTCAATATGATATTAGGAAATACCAATTAAAGTTTGGAAGTATCAACAGCAAGCGCTTCCTCAGGTGTACAGTCGATCTTATAAACATTCAACGATATCTAAAATAAATATATTACACATCTGACTGCGCAAGGAAACTAACAAATCCAATTTCGTTTATTAACGAGGGATGACAAGCTGACAGAAATAAATAGTCGTTAAACTGGACTCATTAATTTCCAAACGACAGTGTCTACAAAAAATAATGTTACTAGATCACATGTTCGCACTTAATAGCCGAATAAATTAAACGAACGAATAGCTTATTTTAATTTCACGCCAGATCGTTTATCGTAAATAAAAGAAGAAATAAACAGTAATAAAGAACTATTTACATAAGTCAACATGAAATACGATTTCGACGACTCCAATAGATGAAAAAGTGAAGCCATTATATACAAGGTCCGTTATCTGCCCTCGGGTACTCGAACAGGTCCACTCTCGAGTCTGAGTCACAATCACAACTGTCCGACACTGCGGACCGAGCCGCTTCATCACAAGTACATAAGTCATTAGCGTCCCTCCGCCTATAAACACGTGTGAACCACTTTTTCCGTGCGACAAACTTTACATTTGACTTCGCAACACCAATGGAACGTGCAATTACATCGTTCCACCACAAACATAGTCTCAGTCCGATAGCCGCGGCCACAGCACATCAGGTCACAGCCGTCGACGCCGATACTGGTGTCGTTGCACGTACGTCCGTGCGTGCCTGGGATGCCGAGCCGGGGGTTCTTTTCGCAGAACCCCGGCGAAGATTCCAAGTAGACCAGATCCTTGACCCCCGGTGACTTGTGATCTGGATTGTGCGGCCGAAGTTGGAATCTGTAGCGGTCTCTTCTTGGTACCCTGTGTGGTACCGCATCGTTCCTATGCGCAGGCGCTTCCAAGTCAGTGTTTGGAACCATGACTCGCGAGGCACCATCGAAACGGTCCTTCAACGCATCGCCCACAGAGCGGAAGCTGGGCAGCCGCATCCAACACGTCTTCACTGTGCACGAGCCCGACATACCGTGACACTTGCACTCTTGTCGCATCTCCGACTGTACGTGCTGTGGACAACACAAACAATAAGCATCTCACAATTGAATAACTTATCTTAAAAAGAAGTCTATAACGATGTCTACATATCTTAAAATTTCTTTTGGTAATAGTGATACAGATGATCGATGATCTTTTAAGTAACACTCCATCGATCGCATCTCACGATCGAGCAAATTGTTACAAATCGAGAGAAGGTGGGCCGGGCGTCACCGCGCGTGGACAGATAATAAATCAAGCTCTAGGGACATTCATCATTCTTAGAAGTTAGATAAATGACATGAAGAGTGAAGACAGTCAATATTTTTATATCCCTGAGCACAGCCACAGTATAGAACGTGCGCGTTGATGTTTATTCATTCCGTATAGACAGTCGTGTATATTATACAGTCTAGTGTCCAAATATGTGTTAAACAATCGACGGAATGCTGTGAATATTCATCAGATGGACACCCAGTGCGTCTGCCGTGACAGGAATTAAGCGCACAGTTTAATGACGCATCTGGGTGGCTCGAGGCGCCTGGACTCCCTTTTTGTTGAATTTTGGGAAGGATCGATCGGTGGGTATGCAAATGTGGGTGTGCGGTGGGAGGGAGATGTGCGAGCGCGACGAATGGGTGCCCGGCGCACAGTCGTCGTGCAGCCACCGCGCTGCCCGCCGCATAATTAATATTACACTTAGCGACATGTCAAGCGCAGACGATCGATCGTCACCCGTAATGGTAATGTAAACACGTAACGCTGACAATGGTCGTCGTCAGACTACATTTAATATATGAATGTTAATAGCGCTACTGAAGTGGCGATTGGTTAAGTGGTCTTGATGGACTGACATATTTATATTAGATTGTGAGAAGTAGCTTACCGCTCTGCCGGCTTCGTTGTTGTGTAGGTTCATTTTCTCACGTAGAGTTTTGCCTCGTTCACCGGTGTCTACAAATTCTCTGCTGAAGTGGAAGCCGAAGCCGATATTGTCGCTGCAGCCGCCCCACTTCCATACGCGCACGTTGGCGGCGGCAGCTGCACGCGAGCGGTGCGGCGCGCGCTCCACGTGCGAGTAGTCGCAGGTGCACGACTCGATGGAGCCTTCGGCGCACGCTCGCGACACCGCATGCGTAACGCCCGCACTTGTCATTGCGTAGATAAACGCAGTTTCTCGACAGCCTGTCAATATACATATATTTTAATTCAACAATAACCATAGTTTAGTCAATTTTTTAATGACTAATAATTGATATTGCCTTGTATTCTATTAAGCGAATGAAATTAAGCAACTATGTAAGTAAATGCTAGGTATGCAATACGAGGGGGATCAGAATCGAGTACCTATAGGTAGTGAAAAATGTTTCCGACCCAGTATTTTACATAGTTATTCGAAGCATCACGATAATTAATTCAACCCTACAGACGAGGGGTTCGTATTTTAATCATAATATGATTGCGGGATATGTGGATAAAAAATCTCGTCTCGTTTCAAATATTTCAGACAAGCATAACAATTTTGATAAGGGAAGGAATGAGGGCTCATCAAGAGAGTACATCTTTATTGTGTACTCGATTGCTATGTGAATTATGCGTATAATTGTATTAATGTATTTTGTGTTAATCTCTCAAATTGTAGATAAAACTATAATTATTAAAAAACATACAACATAAAATATTGACCGATCAATATTTTTTATGCGACAAGCGTCGTAACTGTACTCACAAGAAAAGGTTTGATCTCGGAACAATCATTGAATTGCATTCGTTCATATCGAATGGACGAATACATAAATCGATGTTCTCATTCCATATCGAATACTATAAATAATTAATGGCCCTGCATTAGAATCAAATACTCATAAAATACAATTAAAAGAGAGAGAGGATATATCTCGACGATTGAAAATAAAAGAGGTGCCTCTTACCTACCCGAGAGATTATAAATTTGATCATTACAAGTGGTACGGCGCGCATCGAGCTCTCTCTTAATATCGATTTAATAGTCCTGGTACTTTTATCGATTAATACCATACAACTCTTTGTCTACGCGAGACGATATTATTAACGGATAACCTGGACAGCGATAAATAACGAACAGCTTACTGGAGGTTCGATTAAAAAAGTCCGCATAAACTTTCTCAAGTATCCTGTATGAACATTATCTCGTTATTAATTCACGTGCGTAGACATTGTTACTTTACGGCGTAATGTGTATTAATAACCGAGCTATTGTAGGTAGTCTCATTAAAGGTTAGCTCGTGCGGTGTGAAGGTTATGACGGAATTTCTCAGTGGCCATAAAACTGCCTGCACTTGATATCGATCGCTAAATATCTGAATAAAAAAAGCCGCAATCTTCAAATATATGTGCTATACCTTGTCGTCAGGACACTCGTTTTCGAATAACTGCGTGTGCGCCTTTGGTGGCCTTTCGGCCATCTCGAGGGCCAACATCCAATCGAAAAAAATGGACCTCGACATTTCGTTATATAAAAACAAAAAGAGACGCGTATTTGTTGTTATTTATAATAATAATATGTGGAACAGATCCCGCACCAGCTTTATTAAGGACTCAATAAGCAAATGAAATCATTTTTTTATTGAGTTGTCATCGTGCACAGATATAAATTACTGTGAGCGCACTCTGCGGCAACTCGGGCCCTCGCTTTTTATGCTTCGCTTTTTGATGTTATACAAAAGTATTTTATTCAGCAATTACTTGAGACGTTCGACCGGGAATTTTAATGTCAATTTCGCCATCATTCAATGCTCGGACGAAATTAATTCAAGGCACAGATACGAATGCGACTCGCTGTGCCGTGCATTTATCTTCAGTAATGACTTGGAAACGTTGTCTTGCATTCACCACAGCTAATAGGTGCGGGCCAATTAAATATGGCACACGTAAATAACGCTCGTAAAATAATAGCTTTCGGCTAATCCGATTTACTGTTGACGGGCTAACATGACTGTTATGTGCAAATAAAAGTCGTCGACTCGCAGACGAGTATGTAAGGCTGTGTGGACGGTGCGTCGCCGTCGTTCATCTGCAGTGAAAGCTTTTCTGTATTTTTGGGGAAGCGATACGGAGTGTCGCACTGTCTAACTAAACCTTGTTCTGTTTAACTAAACCTTGCTGCCTAATTGGCTGCGTAACTAAATAAACGTCCGAAACTGCAGTACGTGCAACTGCAAGCTTTTATTTCCTTTTTTATTTTTTAATTGGTGTCATATCATGTTTGCGTAATGTATTTTCTTGTAGGGTCACAGTGTCACGACTAGAGACGTTGGAGAGATCAGCGGCTAAGCGGGCCAGCGCGGAGGTCTGGCCCCGGGGTGCCACCGCCAGGTGGTTTGTACCACGTGCTGCGCCGACACACATCTTCATAACGCGTTCACCCATCTGTTCATCTCTACCCAAATGTGAATAAGAACCCGCTGAGATTTTTATTTTGCTACTTTTACTTTATCGCATTGTCGATCTAACGGGACATCACTATCTAACCAATTATAAACGTTAACGATGACTACTAATAATTTTTAATTGATTTATAAGAATTCTTGTCTCGTATTTCAATGATTCATCAGTTGTCCAGCATGTTTTGACATCACTCGGTAGTACGCCTCGTTTAGGGACTAATAAAACAGATACAAGCAACTAAATAATTTAATAATTTATTTCGTCGTCGAAAATGTCCGTCTGGCTCCGACAACAAAGGAGATTGTAGCATTTTGCGACAGAATCGCGACGTAGAAAAATTATGACAAATGTAAAGAGACCTCAACCGAGAAGCGACATTAGTCACGGTATTAAAGAAAATACAAATTCCTTGCGCGTACCGAACCACCTAAGCAACGGTAATCCGACGCCGCGGCCGCTTACGACGACTAATACGAGCAGCCATCAGTTCCCAGTCACACAAACGACTCCAATAAAATATCCGTAATTAAGGTACGCTATTATTTTATTAAGGCAATTTCGCTCCATCAAATAGCAGTCAAATAAGAACAAACATGAGTAATGTGGATCTATAAAAGTAAATTATTATTATAACTGATAATAAAGTGCTGTCTGTGGATTATCTGCACAGATAATAAATGGTCCCGCGGCCGAGCTACAGCGCGGACACAGAGCGATAATTCCATCGCGAGGACTGCCTGTTAAGGCGAGGCGTTGAGAATTTATAAAAGTCAAAAACTCGTAAATCCAACCGCTCGTACCACTGACCTCTCACCAAAATAAAACTTAATCACTGTTGACATTTGACGAACACCTGGCCTCACGGGGCGAGCCATTAAATAATTCAAAATTAATGCACTAATTAAATATGTTCCTGTCCGCATTAAGTCATCACGCCCGCCGTTTCCACAAGATTAATCTGAAGGATTGACTTATGACGGTTCGCGCGTCGCGCTGCGCCTGCGCACCTTATTTATGACGACTTACATTATTCAAATTTGATGAGACGTAATTACTCAAAACAGCCATAAATCACTAGTTTTATAATAAGATGTTTGGCCGGTTTAGAAATCGACGGCCTTTATCGCGTTGCGAACAAATCACTGATGTCTTATTATTTAAATCTCGTTGACTTTTAGTAGAACATAATAACATTATCTAACCTGAGATGAATCACATTAATTCTTCGTAGAGAAGCGTTTTTTTTTAAAGTAATGAGAGTACAATTCCTTTTATCCATTGAAACAGAAATAGAACGAATAGGTAATTTCTACTCTGAAAGTAGACAGTGGACGAGTAATAAAATGCAATAATTCATTTTCGTTATGCCGTGTATGGGTGATAATTTCACATTGAGTCCGCGTCCTGAGCCTTCACAGCGACAATTCAAAATTACGTCGGTCGTATATCAGTCATTGTGAGTGGCACAATGCTCTCAGCTACCACTCGCTACCAGCCACTACGGCACCCATTCTCACAATGGAATGGACAAATGCATTTGTTTTCAAACTAAAAAAAGTAGCGAAAATAATTTCGTTTTAGTAGCTGTCCATAAATATAAAGTTCAATCACGAGGTACGGAAGCCATTCGATAAAAACGAGCAAGCTCGTTGTCTCAAACGCTATATCGAAATCAATTCACATAATTTCAGAGCAGAACTTGTGTCATTAAAAAAAAACAATGCAATCGCCACAAAACCCAAAACGCTTATCTAATTGAGAATTAAATATTTCTTCGAGGACATTTTATACCCGTTTTATTCTCGGTGTCGATCGTTTAATATGTTTTATCCACCCACGGAGTTGGAATTTTGACTTGACGGGACATACCAAAACAGGAAATATTTGAAAAAAGGTCGGTTTTTATCGGCCGAGTTACCTGCTATTAGGAGCTATGTTAGGTGTAAATGTGGCTTCCGTGAGGAGCGCGAGCGCAGTCGCGTCGCTAAACTACACCGCAGGAGGGCGCCCGAACGCCGCGGGACCTCGAACCATATATTTTTCTATTCTCATGTCGACAATAGCGCGCCGAATGAAGCCCGAGCCCATTGTACTGTTGTCATCATTTGTGTTAATACGATCCTTGAGGTTTACACCACAATGAAATGAAGTTGTCGTGTCCGTCTCATCAATGGTGTGTCAACGTGTAAATTAGTAATTATTTGTGTCCCATCCGGGGGGCCTTTGTGCGATCGAGCTGTAATTATGGCTGAAGAGGATCTTATAATCTTGATTTTTGATGAACTTACTAACGTTACATATGTTTGCTACTTTCTTTATGATACGACCATAATTATAATGTTAGCTGTGTTGATATTTGAATCCGCTCGCTGCGCGTGATTTGCCCGCCTTGCCTCACCTGCTGCCCTTAATAAAGTAATATGCTCTAAACGCACACGCATATAACATAAATTTTGTAATCGCCTTGCTCTTTTTATCAAATGAAATTATTATGATGGTGGTCTCGACTCCCGAGGCCCCTCGTGCTATATCTGGACTTTAATTTAGAAAAATGGTAGGTGCTTATTTTTTATAGTTTGTTCTGTTCGTTAAATATCGGTATTTATTTTTGCTCTAACCGAATCGTTTATGGTAATGGCATTAATATTTGTATATGCCACGTTTTGCTTCATTATTTGACCTAATTGTGCGATTAGTAATGAAATATTGGAACTGGAATATTTCCGATCTATAGGCTAGTGTATGATCGTAATTGATCTGATGTAGTAATTTGTTTTATTTTATTATATATTTAAATAAGTTTTAAATCGATCGTTTAGTTATTAATTCTTTTGATTTACCTGGCGTTTGCGCTTGCTCATGCGTCGCCCGAGAACCGCCCGAGGCAAATGTCGACCCGTACTCGTTTTTTTCTTCACCATTCACATTAGAGTTGTGTAAACATATAAATCTAATTGCGATTTGTTACCAATTTACTTTTCGATGAATATTTTATGAGATTTGTGTTTTATCGCTAGCTTTAACAGCGTTTTAATTAAAAAATATCGGTGGGTTTGTAGGTAATTGACCTCGATAGAAATACTGTACGAAAATATTTTTATTAGCAATAATTCAATGTTTCATGACACCTTATGACTTTGTGTCACGGCTCAGTTCGGAATAGTAACATCCCACGAAGACGTTTGCACAATTCATTAACGTAATACGGGGTCAATAACCAGACCGAGAAACGACCAGTCGATATCGAGTCGAATTCGAAATGAGATCGAATTAGCTCGAGATATGGAAGCGAGCGCTCTTAATTTTCGAGATAACCCCCTAATGCGGGCGCATGAACTCATCTATGAAAAGCATTATGTTGTTATAAACTTTTAATAATATCGATACCGCTGCGTTTTTTAATTGAATTGAAACATTCGATATCTTATAAACTCAATCATATTTATAATCCGAAACTAAAATACTTATCGTTATAAAAAATATATAACATAATTGAATCACTACAGAGATTTTTTTGCCATTATTGAATAAAGCTTGTCGAAAACACCAGATGTTCGCGAGTTCATAATAAGGCGTATCGCGCACAAAGAATCGAAATCGGACACCGGAGATAGGACAGTTTTGAATCAAGATACAAACAAATATTTTGCTGCTACGAAAGGCACCGCCAGACGATTAACAACTTAAAATAGATGTTGTTAAGACGCACATTGCTTTCACCGATTTACAATTATAAATTTGCCAGTGCAAATGTTTAAAAACATTTTAATTCCGAAGCTAAAGTTACAGGACTAAATTAAATATTGTAACTAGGTATCGATCGTTCTCAGATACAATGCAAAGTAATAATTTAAACATAAAAGCTTTAAATCAACGGCGTCCACTATAATATCTGTAATCTATTGAATTTAGCAGTATAACCAGTATTATGAGGGGATCTATTTGCTGATTTCTATCAGCTGATAACAATCTACGCCCATTCAAATCGTTTAAATGGATCGGTGTTGCATAGCGTAATGACTATGTTTAAAGTTGGTACGGACTCGCTTAAATTCCACTATTAAGAAATAATTGCTCATAATGGAAATATCTAGAAAAACTTTGAACCGTATAAATAAACAATGCATATCGAATACCAATCCATAAACGCAATTGTTTCAATTTATTAAAACAACAGAATAAATAATACAAAAGGAGAAATCAAAAAAGGAATACGTATAATACAAAATAAAATGAGAGGAACGGGAACTCAAACGTCATTCGGTCGCATGTAATTGATCCAGGATGTTTTATCTTGATGAGCCCTTTATACGTGCCCCCGACTCGCTACCCTCCCGTTGAATACTGATAAAATCTTTTAAAAGGGTTGCCAACTAAAGATATCACTTAATTTGTAGCTTCTCTTTGTAGCTGGCATTAGAAGCTTATAAAAAAATATAAACCTTTTTGTTCGCGTCTTTTGCACGGCTAAACTGTACATCCGAAGATGAATTCTCGATTGCAGTTTTTTAAAAACATCGTTTATACATCTCAATAGTCTGTAATCTGTTCTTTTTGTATTTTAGAGGGGCCTTTTGAGATTATCTTCTTATGTCCTTTTTGGTTTTTGTTCTTTTGTCTCGTGGTGTCAAATCAATACTGACGCGTGTTCGTAAAAAAATATTGCTATTAAATATTTTATTGTTTATTACTTTTTATGCGTTGACGACAATCGTGATCTGAGCCTGCAGTCATCGACCGTTGTCAACTGTTTAGTGGTAATTAGAAAAATCTTTTAATCTGCTTACCTCTGTCGACGATCTTGCCAAATAAATTCTTCCCTCTCAAAAAGTTTCGGGTTGAGCAGTTCCACCTTCTATATTTGAATTGGTGTTGGCACTCGGCAACGGCCATGTTGGCGCCCTTCGCGACTGCGGCTAGCACTCCTGGGTTCTCTCTGGCTAGCCGACGCTGCTTCCTCCTGAGCGTCGCGTGCACCGCCGGGTCCATATACAGGACCCCTGGCGATAGAGGCGACAAGTTATTTGGTTCCCCCGCTTTAGCTATACCCCTGTAAAAGAAAAAAGTCGAGGTAGTGTCGTACTTTAGCGTTAACATGATAACGCTCTCGTGAAAGACAATGACACAAAAAGGACAGTAAAAATATAAATATAAGCGGAACGCCACTTAAGGTGATGGGTTCTCGAACTGAAATGCTCATTTGAAAAGGTAAAAACAACAAACAATTGACGGGTGAACTGTCAATCTGCAGACGTTTGTGTCAATATTTGAATGGCGCATTAATCCTTAAGGGTCGGCAAACATTAGCGAACGAGATCACCGATGTTGACTCGGCCGGGAAGTTGGACTTGCTTCTACTAAGATTGCGAGCGCATTGCATAAGCAATAGCGTTGCCATAATCATGTCTGCCGCCAACAATTTAAAAAGGTGTTTTTCGGATGAAATAGAAACAGAAGTTTATAATGAGATTGAAGAAGGTTATGTACGTTAATATTTCATCACAGTGTATTAGAGAAAAATTTAATAGTGATATCTACATGTCTTATCATGTCTTTCATAGTTTTACAGAATAATCGCTTCTTTTTCTGTAAAACTAATGAATTAAAATATCTACCACCCTAATATATGTTGTATATTTGAAAATGCTATAAGGTACGAAATTGTTATAAAAAAAATTTCCGCTGCCGCTTATTTAATCAAACCTCAGCTTCACAAAAAACCGAATGCTCTCGCAGCGTGTGCGCAGAGTTGGAAATCGTATTACTTTCCTATTTGCTCTTCTTTGTGGTCGAGTGTTACGTAAATATGAACTTGTCGGGAACTGTGTTTCCTCCGGGAACTGAGCCTGTTTTCTCTTTGTCCTTTAACAACTAATTAAAATATTCAATCTCCGAAAAAGCTTTAGGAGATCTGTTAAACAACAAATTTGATGCATTTTTTGATACAATTTACCGAAAGTTAATAGTAATCAGACAACAGAACATGACGATCAGGCTCGGACTTGCTGATTAAAAACAGTAGCTCGATTTAAAAGAAATTCTCATCGTCTTGAATTTTTAAGTGATGTAAGTAATACTGCTTTTTTTACCTAAACTCATAATAAATCAGTATGGTAACGTGAGCATTTTATTTATTTATTTAACAATTAATTGTGAACACACAAACATTAACATAAGAAACGAGAACAAGAAAAGATCAAAAATATTCTAATCCACCTGCGAAAGTACAAGGGTTTGGGGAAAATAGACGTATAGTAAAAAAAAAACAAAAACATCTAAATTTATCACAGTAAAATAATAAATTATGTGTTTTAGATAAGCTTACAGTATAACATACTCAAAAAGTGGATAAACATGATAGAATAGCACAGACAATACTAAGATAATGATAGTGCTATTTAATTCATTTAAAAAAAAAAAGTAATTGTCGCGAATCGAAGAAGGCTATCTAGCTAGTTTCACAAAATGACTGCATGAGCAGTAGAGGAGTCAAACAAGAAGCCAACTTCTTGCATTTCCAAAAAGGAAGTTTGAGCAGAGTAAAACGAGGTGATCTTCAAGGTACGTCGGAAGATCGAGCAAACTCTAATTACTTACAAAAATAAATAATCTAATAAAGAGCAGCGTTATGCAAGAGAATAACATAATTATTAAGTTGAGGCACTGAATGCTAGAATTTCTGCGAAAGCGAATGCGAACTTGAGTCGCAACCGAAATTGTAATACATGATCGTATTTACATAATTTTATTAATATCATAATTCCTGGTAAACTTTGTCTGAATTTATATTTAACGAAGTGAGAACCTAACAAGAAATAAACATACTCGTATATCAAAGTCACGTAAGCTTATCCTAATCCTAATCCACATTATTAATAACACAGCTACTGGTGCAAAAAAATTAAGTAATCAAAGTCAAATAGTTTAGAAACTTACTAAGTGATGAAGTAACTGTACGCTGCGTGACACGGTTTCTGTATTTGTTCACAACATACAATTATTTGTTTGTGATTATCACTTTTTTCAACACGTTTGAACTATTTAGGTTCCTAGTTCTGTAATACGATGTAATGTTCCAAAAATGTGTACACATATCTGAACGCCTAACCGCAAATAAAAAATCTATTACAAAAAAATCTAAAAATGTCAGAAAAGAAGATGATTGTTAACCCTGCAAACGGGTCCGCCACATATCAAAAGAATAGGCTTAATTTCTAATATTATCGATTACCTAATATAAAGCCACCATTGAGAAAAAACCTATTAGGTGAAGTAAATTCTTTTTGAATATCGCACCATGTTGAACGGTGGTTAAAATAGGTTCCGTTTCCTTTAGCAGCCTGATGAAACTTTTTCGAATGAGCCCAGGTCATCACCGAAAAGGGCCATTAAATATTCAGTGGGTAACGGGGGAATGGGTCTCACATACTCTTACAGTTAGCATCGTACTGCAGTGATGATGCGCATGCATTCAACCATTTCAGCAACAATAAACCCCTCCGACAACAAGAACAATGCACCGTTTCTCTAAGAGTATAAACAACTATATAACAACAAGGAATTTCGCCAAAACTTAATAGAATACATGTGTACAAAAGACGAACAAAATATTTTGACTTTTTTAAAACAATATAGCAAGAGACATGGGTAATATTTTCATTTAAAAATGTTTCAAACGTAAACATTGTTCATTTACCTTTCTGTTTATTACTCATCAATTATCTTTTAAATATTTAGAGTATTATAACAATCAATAACCGAATTAAGCCCCAATCAGCTTCAGTCGCCGTAAACTGCGTAGGAGCAATAAATTAATTCATACACCAAACAAACGCCCACGTCTAGAAACAAAAGGGTATCTATATTTGCTTGTTCACAAAGGTCCTTTGGTAGAAAACCAAATATTCGTGTGGAAAAAATCCAAATGAAGCTTTCACGGGCAAACGCTATGTTTGCACAGAGATAAAGTCTGTGTGAATGTGTCAAAATAAATAATATTGACATAGTTGGGGCTTGTCTCCTTGCTGGGTAATTAAACTTTTTTCTTAGTGATGTGAAAGTTATGTTTTTAGTTGACACCTATATAGCCTGTTTTGTAAAGGAGAAATATTATTATTTACCAAAAGTGTCATCGTTAAATTATTTTCATATGTTACTAAATGTGATAGTATGAGTCAATAAAAAAAGCTCGTGCGTAATCGTCAATTGTTTAAAGTATTTAACTATTAATTTACGGATGGACTAATAAAATTTCTTTTATATTATTAATGGTTCTTTTTCCAATTTTTCGACCCCACATCTCATTTGAATACTTCTTTATCAAGGCTAATTATACTGTAGGTAATTTATAGAAACACTGAGTTTTATATACAAGAAAACAATACCACATTGCGATCTTCAATTTGCGACTGGTGACATGAGATCAGACGAATATATTCATCGGACGCTTCGCGCATATAAATCAGCTTTTTATTATTTAATTTGTTTACATTTTACCAGGCGTCAAAATATCAAACTTAACCGACTAACTTAACAAGCACTACCTTCGCCCCTGCAGCATTAAGATATTCAGTACAAAATTGTGGATATGATACTTTAATGTGCGGATCATGTTACAATGGACAGCGTTATCATGCTTATCATGACGCCTGCACGCGATTTCAACCGTAATGTAATATGGATAACGAGAGATGCATACAAATTAGACGAGGTGTGGCAATTTCTTCTTTAAGTCAGAGAGACATATATCGTATTTTATTGCCACAAGGCGTCACGTGTATTGTCAATGTAATTTATTTTTATTTAATAACAGCCTAAAAGTTTTCTTTAAAAAGTTTACTTTCATTTTTTGTGTTATTGTCTAAAAAGTATGCCAAAACTGGTTTTCAAGTCGTTTGTTCTAACCGTTTTGTGATTGTAGTAATTTTTTAAGTTGCATTTTTAATAAGTTTACATTTGTTAATTATTGTTTATGATTTCCATTATAGTTAAATAGTAAAGTATTATACGTTTTCTTGCAGATACATAGGCTGTTAAATTATCTAAGTATAGGTGTAATAGAGCGTCTTAATCTATTTTAATCAAATAAACAACTTTCTAAAAAGTTCTGGGGTATGTGGAAAATGAATTTATCATGCTTGCGTGCTTAGGTACCTTCTTGACAATATGACGATTTAAGTCAATCATGGATCAAAGTCGTCTATGATTCATGCATGATGTCATTCTAATTTGAATAAATAAACTGTTTATTATATTATAGTAACATAAATTATCCTAAATAAATTATATAACTCATTGTTATTTTTAAATTTTACTGGCTTTACTGATAAAATTTATTGAAATAAGATATGTATAATGTTTACAATACGATATTTGTAACGTAATTGCTACTGAAACATAAATTTCATAAAAAATTAAAAATATATAACTTTATACACATTAAAGCGATCGACATTACAATAAAAAATATATGCCTATACGCAATAAGTTCGTATAACATTAGGTTAATTTAGATTATATATACATAATCAATTTAGTTGTTTCGTAGTAGTTTTGTTCTCTGCCTTTTTTATAATTGGTATCTGGATTATTCGGAATAAACTATACTAATACAATAGGAATTACTAATTAGACCTGTATTAGAATTATGACTACTTCAAACGTATATAAATGAAACTATTTGAACCATTTAAGAATCGATTAATGACATGTTCCATCTAGTCTCGCATGTGTCAAGTCAACTGGTCGGCTGACTTATGTCAAGTGATATCGAGACTTGACTGTCACTTCAACTTCCCACTAGTGGTATTTTAAGTTCCATTATCTTAATTGTCAGTGAATGAGTGAACTGACTTCTTCCGGCAGATGTGATTTAAGTTCAGCGTTTAGTTTTTCTGTTTATACCTGTGTACCTTATACAGCTCGCAATCATTTTTCATTAATTTTAATAGCAGTTGTTGCATATCCTACTAGTCTTGTAGTTTGAGATTAATTGGCATCATTATCATAATTGTTTTTGTCATAAAAGCATTGCAATATTTGCTTGTGGTATACATAACTATTGTACCTATTTTTAATTACAGAAATCACTTTTACAGCAGCAGGCAACTCTTTGCAAGTTAAATGTAAATTTTAACGGTGCTCAGTTACATTTGCCATTTTTATAGTGCCTATACGTCTTTGAATGCCTATACATCTACATCTTGAATGAATACGTTTATTTCACTCATCTAATATCAACATATAAAAATAGTTACAACTGAGAAAATGGGTCTTAATACATATTTCCAATGCAGTAATTATTGAGTAATATAATGTATTGAGTGAAAGTTATCTACTATGATAGGTATCACTCAATATACTGACGATTTTTTTATCAATGTAAGTGTTAGCTAATATATAATAAATCAAAAGGTATTAATTATTTTACAAGCGACAGAAAGTTTATTAGTTTAACACATAAGCACGAGCCACTGTTTACCCTGATAAGGTACGACATGTTTTTATGACAACTAACGTTAAAAACTTTTAGACAGGACTGCTTTTAAATTGAGTAAAATACATATTTTTTTATTAAATTTTGTATAATAAATATTAATATAAAATTATATAATAATTATTATTTTATATTTATTTATAGAATATTTTGTATTGTTATTTTAAGATTTTTCCTATAAAGACTAATTATGATAATAATAAGCTTCCAACGGATGGTATGCTTACCAAGCATTGAATTTTGACATAATATCTATGTGAAATATATCAATTTTAACACCTCAAAAGCAGTATCTTGACATGCAGCGTAAGTAGGCAAATTATTATCAGTAGCGGAACGTTAATGCGGTCATAAATCTAGACTTAGGTACAGAAGGTATTATATAAATCAACAATAGTCATTATAAAGGCACTCAGCCTACTTAAATTGTCAATATTGATAATTTCAGATTATGTTATCATATAAATATTGAGAGCTTAATATATACCTAATTGTATTCTGTGTTTATCAAAGGTAGATATTATTACCTAATTACTATTAAAGATACTAATGCAATATTTAAATTGACATAATTTAATCAAAGTTAAAATATAACCAAAACTTTTATGTCAAATAACGACAAATGGTTTTAAGAATTAACAATACAAAATTAAATTTAAAAAAATCTCGTGTCACCGTGTTTCTTATGAAACCCCACCGAAAAGTCTGGATCAATTTTTATGAAATTTTGTGTATTTTAGTTTTGAAATTAAGTCATGGGTTTTTTTTGTGTGATCTATATTTAGTAAATGTTCCATAGTTTTTTAAAAATAATTTATGTGGTAAAACAAAGTTGGTCGGGCCAGATAGTAATTCTATAAGAATACAGTATCTATTACAAGGATTAGATGTAACATACCAGGAGCACTGAGATAAAGCATACAAACAAAAGCTTGATGCACCCGTCAGTCACGAAGAAGTGACGGGAAGCATATTTCCACTGATAATGCCATACTAGGAAACCTACATTTGGTATTGCTTAACAACAAAATTTTCTAAGAAGTTTACAATGATATAGTTATGTTTTTCTATTAAATATCAATGCAAATAAACACAAAAATTTGTGAATCATTAATTTATATAATTAATTAATAATCCAGAGACATATAAAAGAAACTAAGGATTGTAATTTCTCTTAAAAAGAACCTTTTCTCCGCTAAAAGCAAACGGAGTATTGGTACTCATCTAACATGTTAAGTATCACACTCGCCCGTGAGTATTTATGAGAATGCTCTGTCGTAAATTTTAGTGTATAGTGATCAACATGTGTGAAGATGTTTTAATGAGTACGATAATAGATTCTCGTGACTTTAGCGGAATGTTTAACGTAGAATATAATACTACGGTGTTTTACAACAGTTTTTTGGGACAGGTCGGTACGCACTTATTTATGTACCTATACAAATTCAAATACAACTCATTGGTAAAGTTCCCAGACAACATTTTAGGTCATTATTCAATACAGTAAAATATGTATAAAACTGAATATCTTTTGCTAAATAAGTAACGAGACTTGAAATATAAAATATATATGTTTAAGTGTGTGAGGTTATTTTTAATGTGTACTAACTTTCTTAACATAACATAGGTTGGTCTTGAGACGTAACGTAATACTAATATTGAAGTTTCTAAGTCAAAATTCCAAAGAGGTTACACTCAGAGTGGACACTAAGTACTCACCACCACATACTGCCGCGCCCTCTCCGAGGCTTGCTGCCGGCGGCTTCGCACCTCAAACACAGAACTGTGAGCACTAACAACCACAGACACTTCATTCTGCGATGGGCGGAACCGTGTAGTCTTACATGAGTGCGATCGGTCGCAGCGCGGTCACGTCTGACGAGAGAGCCGCGCGAACCACGAGGCGGAGTCCGCTTTGGTGGGAGGCCTTACCTGAGCCACGGGACCGCCCGATTCACCTCGCACCTCTGTTTTTTTATAATCTTTGTAAGATCACTATTATGCAAGTTCAGTAATAGAATCAGCGGATTATCCGATACGCAAACTAATTTATACAAACAATCTAACGTTAAAGCCAAGCTAAGTATACAGACACCAATCGAAGCTTAATAAGATTAGCTGGATACAATTGTTTTTGTACCGATATAAGCCTTAAATATGGCCGCCACGGTCCAGTTCTTATGCCCTGAATTCAAGTGTAGCTTATCTACCTCATTATAACTCTGTAAATGAATGAATAATCTATGACAATCGCAGACTTGCAGATGAAATGTCTTAAAGAGAACCGACTGGTTACTCTTGTTTTTATCACGCTGAATTCTGCAATTTAAAATCAATATAATTAATTTATATTAAAAGCTAATTAATAAACACAAATCAATTATCTTTAAAGTTTTTGTACCTATAAATAAACCGAGTGGTTAACTTTATCGTGAAATATCTCTGATCTTGAACACAGATACCGCTTAATTAATATTAATTAAGTACTATAATAATGGAAAACGGCAATTATAATTACAAAATAATATATTTTAAAATAAATAAAGCTTTTAATATTTTTTACTTATCCAGTAACATATTATTATTGTTCTAAAGTTAAACTATCAGTTCTTTATACAAATATTACTTTATACTTGCATCAATTTCATCAAGAATTATGTCATATCATCTTGTGAGTAAGACAGCTATATCCTCTGTCACTCATAGTGTGAGTCACCGTGTAGGAGGGGCGGCACAACTACGACCAATCAGAACGAGGCCACCGACGCTCGCGCAGCGCGCACGTGTCTAACGCGGCTGTGCTTCCGAGGCGTGCACAGGAATTGAAATATTAAATACCATTGTGAAATAGGCTAGGAAGTAAGACAAAGACTTTTTCAAATTTTCACGTTATAGATCAAAGCAAAGCCTAAAAATAAACTGGACTTTATTCTTAATTCAATAATTAATTATTTAATTGTTTTGATAACTTTCTTGTTTTAAGACACTTATAGGTAAATACGTATACGTAAGCTGAAAAATATGTTGTATAGCTTCATATCGAAAAGCACCGTTATAAAGGACGCTACGGCAACTACGAACTACGGCTCGTTATAAAGACATCAACGCGGGCATCTCTCTACTAGTAATTCTAGTGTAATTATTTTATCTGAAACAAATACCTTATAGTTTATAGTTAAATTACTTATCACATGGTAATTTTAAAAACTATCTAAGTAAGAGCAATTAACATATGGATCGACGAAGAAAGAATCACAAAGTCTCGCTTTTGCGGTCAATGTGACCTTGACGTAATTTTACTGGGGTCAACAGCAAGTCCACGACAATAAATTCTCGGCGCTTCAACTCAGTACTATAAGATCTTTTCGTTGTGTTTACGGTGAATTAAAAATATTCTAAAATAACGTTGTTCATGTCGCTGTAAATGAATTTTAACTGAGTAATCAACAAGTCATCATAATCATCATCATCGTCATCTTAATCTTAACAAGAACGCATTTTACTTCGCTTCAAACCGTGGGTTAATTAATTGGGTTACATTGATTCAGTATTAACTGTATTCATGCATGCACGATACAACTCAAAATTGTTTACATACAGTATTAAAAATATTCTAGTCTAGTAATCACTCACTTAAAAGTAAATAAGGAGCTGTTTAAAACCTATTATGAAATCATTTTGTTACTATGTGGTTTCTCTGATATCTTCTACTTATCGCTATAGAAAGGTTAAAATATTGAACTACTTAAACCTTGGCTCTATTGATTGGATAATTAGAATACCTATCTTATGCAGTTAAAATGAACCTACAACATTTTGTGCAAAGCCAAGCACACGCACCATAGCATCTTCGTAGGTTAGGCAAGCGGTATGGTATAAACTTGTTCAGTAATAAACGTATTTTTATCTGGGTATAAATAAAATACAAACAAAATATGTATAGGTACTAACCCGCTCCGAGTTACCACCGGGAGTGTTCACTAACACGCCGCTGCTCACCAAGCTTAAGCTAGTGGTCACTAGCCTGGTCGCCGCCAAAACTGACATTATGTCTTGAAAGAGGTATATTTTAGAATACATTATTTCAGTATTAGTAGTAACTACGTATATCAGCAAGCTAGTAAACTATTTATAAATTTTGACAATTTAAGTTCTTACAGCACGTGCCTAACTGTGAATGACAAGAAAAAGTAATGTCACAAACCACTATAGATACGACCAGATGCTCCAATGAACACATGCTGAAATGGCGTGTGCTCATTTAATAGCATATCCATGTAATGTCGTGTTTACACTCAAAACAGATGTTTTAAAGTTGTTCGGATACGCTTTCTGATTTAAAAGGTACGTTTATAGACTCGACTTTAATTTATTTACGAGCTTTATAATAATATCTGAAAATAAAGCGAACCTTATTCCTACTACCTTAAGAACTACTCTGTATATAAATCCATGATAATAATATTCTTCCAGACACACCTATTTATTATCTAGCTCAAAATAAGCATTATTAAGAGATTATATTATGTTTACTAGATAAGGGAACACATATTTAATATTACAGTCATATTTTTATATTATTAAACGTGACACATATCTACCCCAGACAAAACTTGAAACTGGGATCTCAGGCCAAGTAGCCTGTAGCTAGGAATGTCAACCACTAGGCTAACTGAAAATGGTATTCATAAAAATAAATATTTATTTTGAGGTGTCTCTCGTCATCTGACAGTAAAAGAAAGTCAAGATCCTTTTGATTCCCAAAGAATTGGCACTTTCATATATTTAAGGACGTTGTAACATATTTATATATCAAACTCTTTACAATAAGTAAACTTTGATAGATTTTAATTATTTAAGACATCTATGTTCTGGTTATGAAATAACACAGTTAAAAGAGCTCGTGTCACCATTTGACGTGACGATCACCTTGAATGAAATCGAAAGTGGTCAGGGTAAACGATAATATTATGTTTAGGTATTACAACACACTCTCTATCTCCTTCTGCATAAAGAATATTATAGGTACATCTCTTTCACACTTTCTTGGGTTTACTATTTAAAAGTCATTCCCGTATATCAAACTAAGACATATGCCTTCCTAAATTTTATAAAGATTCACAGCCGTATTTTTTCAATACAGCACAACTCGTGCCCAGACAACAATAGTTCATTCTCTTCTCCAGAAGTCAACAGTTACCCAAAATTAACAAAATAAATACTTAATTAGACACGCAAGCTGGACGTTAGTGGAAACCCTTAGCAGCTAACAGTATAAATCTTAATACTGACAATAAGAAGCTTTTGCGGTAGCTTACACCTTTATTACTTACTTATAAAACTCAAAATTAGTGAAACAGACTTGAACAATTTGGTTTCATTCACTGAAACTGTGTTTAGTACCAAGGGCACCGTGAAATCTACACCAGTGAACGTTAAAGGACTCATTATTGCCATTATGTTCATTTAAACTAAAGCGTTAGTGATATTGGACATTATACGTTTTGAATTAAAGTTTAATTTGGACTGATAAGTAATTGTTGCTTTAAGTAGCAAAATTTTCACGGATGTATAAACTTCTTTAAATGTGTATCCGGGACCAATAACGGCCTAAGTATGAATTCCATTGTTTTCTGACACAATCAAATGCGTTACTATTCAAACTTCATTGAAAATTCAGTTTGAGGCTACCGCAAATGATTTACGATATACAGTTCCTTAGTATGTATTGGTACATTGATTAATTACTATATTGATCGTCATTATAGCGTTTCTAGGATAAAATTGTTTTGTCAATTATGAACGCGTTGTGTAAACAATAAAATAACCTAAGTTCAAAATTTTTGTATTATTATTATCTTATATATCTGCACATTAGGCGTCTTTAAACCGCTGGCGGATTGTGGCTGGTTTGTAGATCCTTCAAAGAAATTTAATGAAAAATTTAAATTGTGACTTAATACCCTAATAATTAATGATATAATAATGATATACTATTGAATGTGAGTAGCAAAGAACTGGTAGAGAATAAGAAGTTATCAGATTCCATAGTTACTTAAGAACAAACCTATTTGCCAATGGTGTTAAACATTTATAATAAAGTGTAAATAAATAGTAAACTTAACACTTCCCACGAACTATTTTATTTAAACAAAATTTCGCTCCCTATTACCTATAAACAATAACAGTCTACTGCTAAAACAAACACCAATAAAATGAACCGAAGTGATTTCCCGATGCTGCGCAGGCGCATCCGTACCTTATCTTTCACCATACAACAATATCACTTTTCTAAGACAATGCGCAACTTACAAATAAGTTCCAGAGTTTGTGGAATGAAAACCGACATACGATTTTGACTCAACAACAAAGGAAATTCAACCATTTCGTGATTAAAATAGAAAATATTTTCCGTTGTGTAATAATTCAATTTTTATAGTACTAGTTTCATTGTATCTTTATTGTACAGAGCGTAAATATTGTTTTATTGTGTTTGCGGATAGGCAAGCGTCCATCGCACGGTGTGGTCTACTCGTGGGGTCTAAGGGACCATCCGCCCCTTTTAAATGCTTTACGACAACTATATAGGTAGCCAGTGATATCCCGGCCAGAATTGTAATATGAACGCCAAATTCAACACTTTGCCCACTGATGATCTGTCTATGACGGAGCAGGTTTACATAGCAATGGGAATTACTATGTCATCTTCGTTTAATCTTCACATTTCATGATTTTTAGTTTTTGAGTGGTTCTAGTGGCTATTCATTTCGGTTGTAATTATGTATGTTATGAGTCCTTTTGAGGTGCGTAAATGAGATATTAACTGTTTTTTTCTGTCAAAAAATTTAAACAAATTCATTCAAACCCAGTAGAAGCAAAAGATCTTCGAAATTATCAGAAAGCATTGTATTGAGAGGAATAGAAATGAAATTATTTTCCTTCTTTAAATTATTAACGATAAAAATATATGAAGTATGTAAGTAGGTTGTAGGTGGTAGGTAGTTATGTAATTACGTTGTTAAAAAACAACGTTTGTATTAAGAATAGAGTACTTAACACTAGATATACCAGCGATTTGAATATATGTCAACAACAAAAATTATATTTGTAACTAATGTATATAAAATAACATTAAGTTTATAAAACGTACTCTCTAATTATAGCTACAAAAGTCATAACATCATTTCTGAAAAAAGCTATGTGTAATATAGTAAGAATTTTGAATTGAAATTGCACGATATATTAATATATATATTTGAAAATAATACATAGGGAAGAGTTTCCTAATTTTGTTAAATATTGCAGAATACTGCCTATATCTGCAATTAGTAGTGTCATCTTTTTTTTTTAATAATGTGAAATTTTTTAAATCCCTAAATTTAACTTATACCACTTTCCTATTGCAGAGATAAGCTAAATTACCAGGTAAGGGTGGCATTAACATCTCTTGTCTGCGGAATGTTAACGCACCTGCAACATCATTTTCTAAAATCGCAGGTGTCTTTAGGCGTTTACCACTTACAATTAGGTGGTTTTTGGATAAGTATTCTATACCCATAATAAAAAAGTTAAAAAAAATGGACCGTTGGAATATTTTTGACAGTAAATGAGAATTTTCCATTCCATCTTGTCTTCTTTCTTTTTTTTGATTTTTTTCTTATCAGACATCATCGAAGAATGAAAAGATTGCGAGTAAATGGATCATCTTTGCTATCAACACAACATCGGACTCCTAAATTTTCATATTCGACGCGTGTACCGTCTGTTTTTGTACTATCTATATAATGATATTATTATATTTATATATTGTGTATTAAATATGTATTGTGGATAAAATCAAAATTATTGCCGCATTATGTAATCTAGTATCATATCTTTTTTTTTTACGAGGATCCATTCACGGATCTACTCGCCACTGGCTAAACGACGGGCGTGTGTGGGGCTCACACAGTACCTCAATAGAGCGGCACTGAAAATACCCACTAAAACTCCCCGGTAACTCCATTGCCCTTCACGGGGGTAACCTGGTTCTGCACGAGCAATTCACCAGGTCAATCTAGTATTTTATCTAGATTTTTCATACCATACATAGTTACAAAATTCACTAGCTCATACTATCTTTGTAGTCACGTTATTCTCTCTTTATTGGCACATTCTAATTTAATGTGACTGAAATATTTACGACGCCTAAATATCTCGGAGGTTTTAGCTACGAAGGAGGTCTGGCACCCGTTATTAACCGTGAGACAATCATGGCTCACACATAAACAATGATCTGTGAATTCATTTCGCATTAGTAAAATGTCGGCTGAGCTGTTAATATGGACGAGACATTGTTTTACGCGTTCCAAAAAAGCAAAGCATAAATTTACCGCCGAAATGAGGTTCTATATGTTATTGAAAATTTCATTTTTTTTTGTAGTGTTCCGTTAAGGTTCTGTCTACATCATAATATACTTCTATGCTGAAGTGTTGGAATTGAGATCTCTACCTAAGAAAAATTGCAGTTAAGTAGAGGCGCGCTTGTGTACACTATAAAGCGGTTCTATGAATTTCAACCACTAACCTCCCGAGATTATGGGAATACTCCAACTCTATTCTTAATTGAAACCGCACACAGCGTATGGCCCAAACACCTGATTAGTTCCTTCCAAGTAAGAAACCTAAACTAATAATCTAATTGTTCATTGACGCTTCACAAAATTTACAAAGGAACTCAAAAAAATTCTGACATCCAGCAGTCCTGTACACATTTAAACGCGATAAAATCACCGGCTTCCAGTGATATATCGCCCATATAGACTAATAGCGTTTTAATATCGAGGCTTAGTCACCGCAACCGACAAAAAATCCACAACTCAATGAACATTTTTTACCAAATTTCTGATTTAATTTCAATTAAAAATGGAATAATTAGATGTTCCTTTGTAAAAAGTCTATGGAAACGTTCCGTATCCATAAACTCAAAACGCTCATTCCACTGTTTATCGTCATATAAAACTGCGATAATATAATCTTCATTGCACAATAGCACATTTGGCGGACTTTATGCCTAAGGCATTATTTACCAGTCAACCAGTAGAAATAGTAAAAAAGGCATGAATATATTGTGTTCTCTTAACACATATACAAGCCTGTCACTTCAACAACTAAAATTAAGATTCATGTTCTGGAACTTCTTCATGCTTGAGATGGAATTTTTTTGTTCTTCAGTTGTGAACTTTTCTGTGAATGAGTTTCAATCATCCATGCTTTCGATATTTT
The DNA here is from genome assembly GCA_943193645.1 of Acentria ephemerella. Classification (NCBI taxonomy): domain Eukaryota; kingdom Metazoa; phylum Arthropoda; class Insecta; order Lepidoptera; family Crambidae; genus Acentria; species Acentria ephemerella. Next base: position 3,497,559 of record OW971875.1, on the reverse strand, counting down.
TATCAAACAGGAAATTTTTAACGTAAATTGTTAAAATAAGATATCATTTGTTTCTTTGGTTTCTCGGTACAGGCTCTGTGTACTTTCTTTACTATGTATTAATAATGACTTAAACAACTAACAATGATTTATGATTAAAACTAATTTCAAATTAGATTATTTTATTTATTTACGATAGTTAAAGTAAAACCCTCAATACCTCAAAGTACTGAATATTCCAGTGTTCTCGGTACACAGTTCGCGCAGTACCAGGAATTCAGTTTCCCCTCAGGAAGTGCGGATACTTCAACCTCTATTTCATACGTTAGCCAAAATAAATGTAGGTATAATAGCCTGAAGCAAACCAATGAAAAGAAAATCACTTCCGGTATCATGCCAACAAAAACTAAATAAGTAGTTCTCAGTAATAACAAGAGGTTGAAGAGGTCACGACCTTGGCTGCTCAAATCTACAGTAAGTGGAATATCATAGCGGGCTACTAAGATGTGTCATGAATTTTTTTACTATTAAAGCAAGTACGTGATTTCATCGAGAAAGAACCGAGAGCGTTTTTATCCAACGGCGATATTCTTTTGAAGAAAATCGATACGATAAAAATAAACATATTTTTAATCATTATTTTAATCAAACAGTATGGTGTGCTTAGTAAAGCATCTACTTGTTTCGTTAGTTAAGATGTATTTCTACATTCTAATATTTCTTTACAGATGTTCATAGAAGGAAAAAATAATTTTAAACTGTTGTTTGGTTTTTAAGTCAGATGTTCAGAACTATTTTAAATAGTTTTTTGTGATATATATCTATTAAATACGGGCTTTTAACACATTACGGTCAGTATAGCATAATATATGTTAATAATGTCAATGCATTGTAAATTTGTATCCATCAATCGTAAATAAAAAAAAAATCTGAATGTTGATTGATTAATAAATGGCAACTTATTTGACAATTGTTTATTATCTCGTAGATGTTCTATATCTAGTTAACTTCTTAGTTACCTACTAAAATGCAGCATTTTAGGCATTCGTGTAATGTTGCAAATGCCTCGGGCAAAGTCTGTTTGGAGTTATTATAAGATTTTTAAACTTTCTGCACTACATCGATTTAATTTGACTCCGGTGTGACGGCAAAAAATAGGTGCCTACCAAATATACTAATAATTATAATGATTTTGATTAATTTATCAAAACCAGATATGTCTGTGCCGATTTAAATTATTCTGACCTTAAACTCGGCGTCCCCGTTGATTTATGGTTTAATTGATGTGTATTTTGTCTACAATTTATTATTCATCAAATGAATGGTTAAAACATAGCGTGCATTTTGATTATATGTTTAAATGCCAAATATCATGTTGTTAAAACCTGGAAAAAACTCAAACTCAAAACTTGTACATGAATTTTAGACAAAAGACATACGGTAAGTTTTTAAAACCTGAATTGACAATATTGTCGCAGAATTGATAATCATGACGATGGTTATTATAGTTTTAAATTCAATATAAATAGAATAGCATTTTGAATGCATATATTTGAATTGGACCATTATACAAATTTAAACACTTAACTTAAACCTACCTTGAAATCTACCTTTCTCCTGTATAACCTAAAATTTTGTTGTGCCCGACAGGGTCCATAGTGTCATTTATAGTCTTAAGATTTATATTATGTAACTATGGAACGCAAAATAAAGAATTGAATTGAATTGAATTGAATATGGAGAATCATGGAACACTTAGATAAAAAATTCAATAATATTAGTCCATGAAATATTTTGTTGCTTTTAATCCCGATGTAACCTTAACTACTTACGCTACTCGATTATAAATGAGTCCTAAAACACCTACCTTTTTATACAGCTGTGAGTGACCGACGTACTAAAGAGTTTTTATAATAAATGTTGTATACCATTTTACAAAATAAATCAACGTAATTTTGTAAACGCACCAGAATACCAACTCCCATCCCCATTGCTTGTAACCTGAGTTCTTTGAAGGAAATATTGAGACTCCTTCAGGGCAAAACTGCAAATAAGACCTCCGCAGTAATCCTCTACGTTTACCTAGTATCTATAAGACAAGCTTTTATTAATGCTTGCTTTAATGTGGGAGGAATATTATTAATATTTACAATATCATGTACATTATGTGGTGAATAACAAATTAATAAGAAATATAGCCTCAGTTTTAAGTCCAACCTAAGTTTGCCGTTTTAGCTATGAAAAGTTAAATACGCCTTGGTAAGTGTACCACAAAAATTTACCATGTACAATATCTTATCTGTTTGAAACATATGTATCGTTGCCAGGTCCAGCCCGGTGGTCACGGAAGGGCATCCTCGGGGGGCAGCAGTAAAGTAATTGATCCGTCAAGCGAGCGGGCCCTGCGGTTAGACCACACCGCCTTAAACACGTTATTTTGCGATCCTACACAATGTATAGATTTAATAACACATAGAACTGTAGCCATATTTATATTTATATTGTTGGAGATTGATTTGTTTCTACAAAAGATATTTCAAATATATTTCAGAGTTTCTTTTAGTACGTGTATTAAGTTCAGTGTATACAAGAATAATTTCATACTGAAACGTAGACTTCGTAGATTCACCACCACATATGAATTAATGTTTCTATTTATGGTATTTTAGTAAAGTTAATTAAATTGTGGTTACCTGAAGGTAAACATCATTTTCAGACTTTGATTTTACTTTTATTTTGAAAATACCGCACCGTTTTGAACTTGCCGCTAAAGGCTATAACAGCATTACTCTGTGATGGTATTCTGCGACACCTACTGACCTCAAGTCTACTGCAGACACTTCTCACTTAAATTCTGTTCATTCCTTGGTTTAAAATTTTTAAAAATAACTATGTACTAAATTGGAACGAACTAGAAATGATAAATGTTTTACCTCGTAATAATGTAACAAATATTGATTTCTCTAAGAAAATGGAAAATCGATGCAAAATAACGGTTTAAAAATATCTAATAGATATGACAATATCTATTGTTATTGGATAAGCTCCAATTGCAGTAGATATATCCTTAAATCCATTGGATCTATTAAATTATAATATTTAAATATAAAAAGTCATATCTAATAGAATGTTATATCTATAAAGCGGTCACCAGACGCAGGTCGCGGTAACAACAGAACACATTGGAATATTATATAATTAAGACGCGTCTGACTTCGCGCTGCGCGCCTCACTTAATTTATTACGTGAGCCCACTTCGCGCAGTCTTAAAATGTTGGCAAAAATTGTTCATAAAATTTTAACTTTTTGTTTAACATTACTATGACAATTTTTTGAAAGATTTTTAGATAATTTGCATATGTATAAACTATTTGAAGTATTTAACACAAAATTTATACACAAAATTAAATTTACAGACACATATTTCTTCTTTGTGCGTTGAATATGAAGTTGACAGATATCTCATGGCAACATTGGTAACTTCTACTTGTCACAATCGCCCAATTCATAGACTAATAGGTATACTTTACATCAAAAAACAGGGCCAACAAAATATATAAGAGCCTTATTTACTACTTGGACTTATTAACATTTAATTTTATTCAGTACCTATTAAAATATTTTTTGCTTATGTTGCAAATAAAATACAAAGTTATTAATTTACAAGTAACATTTTAAAGGCCCACAAAACCACCCAGCTTCGTAAAACCTTTGCGGTATTTCCGATTACCAAAATTCATTAAACATAAGACCGTAAACATTTCGGATATCGATATTTGCATAAATTCCACTTTATCTGCAACCGAAAACGAAATTAGGTAGGCATCGATTGTGCGTGTGGTCACATAATGTCCGAAGATTAAATAATTTAGTCTCAGTACATTAAAGATTATAAAGGTTTTCATTGTGGCGATGAGTTGAGAACACCACTTATGTGAGTCATTGTGGTTTGTTACGATATAAATTTCAGAAAAATTTATTATTAAATCGTACGTCGTAATATTGGTATGGTGATAAGGTCAGGACATTATGATAAAATACGGATTCCGATTTGTTTTAAACTCATATGCATGTAACAAACCTCATAAACTTTTTAATCTAGCCTTTAGGTTAATAAGTAATTTTAATTCAACTAAAATTGCTAACTATTGTGATAACTAAGTTTGTCCATTGGCTCCTTTCGTATTGTCTCTACTTTAGGGTTCTTAACTTTGTTCATTTGTTTTTTAAACACAGAAACTTTCACTTCATTGTCATTTTAACCAAAGGTGTAGTTCTTTCAGTTTTCTCACTAATTCAGAGTTGTCAGGAAGCTGGATGACCTCAACATGAAGTCGTAAGCTTTGGATGTAACTTTAGCAATAAGATCCACTTGAAGATCTCGGAGATCACTAGTTCTATTATAATATGACTTTTGACGCTTAATTAGGAAACTTCAGACTACGTGCAATAACAAAACGCAATGTCATATCATCCGCTAAAGTTCTTGGTACCTTGAGACGTTATTTGGTATACATACAATTGACACATTGGGTTTTATTCTCACGGCACACTCTGAAATTAAATTGAAATTCAGTATATTGAAATTCTCTCTGATTATGCTAATAGAGAATAAAAAATATGAAATAAACTAAAGTTTTAAAAGAAACATAGACAATTTTATAAGGCACGTAGGAAAGTAGTTTCTAGAACCGAAGTTTTAAGGCTGTTTCTATCAGTCGAAACTTTCTTGATGTCACGTGATGTTCCATTTGTCCTTTTTATTTATATATTGACAGAAAAAGATGCAATGCACTTAAATTTAGGTTTATAGAGTGTACTTCAGATTTAAGCCCTGTTTGTATAAGTACTCATTAAGGCGCAGAATCTATAAAGACATTTTGTTCAACTCAAATGCACCCAATAAATAAACAAAAAGTCTGCATAACAAAAGATTAAGTCGGAGAACCTAATAAAATAATTAGAGAATGACAGCAAAAATTGGAGTTATCAAAACCATCAATCGAACACCCGAGCCGGCAACTAATAGCCGATTTTACAAGAAATGTCTTGACCGTGTGAATGTTAGGTTCGGGCCTCGGGAAAAAGGAACGGCCTCCAATGAAGAAATGTATCGAAATGTGTGGGAGCGGGCGCCTCACTTTGTCGTAATAATGACGACGTTTCGGGTAATGGTGTATAAGCGAGCGCGTAAGTGCTTTTAACGCCAATTTCATTTAAGATAAACATTTTTAAAAACTCAACGTGAAAATCCAGGGCCCGTTTAATAAGCCCTTACAGTTCTTCCACCATTTGTTTTAACATGTCAGTCCCGGGAACTGATATGCCTCACCAGTTTTTACTCTTTCAGTGTAATTCTGATGATCTGTGGCATAATTATAAAAATGTATACCAACAATAAAAATAATTGTGACAATTAAAAATAATTCTCAGCGAAGAAAATAATAATAAATAAATCAGAAATGAGAATGTATGTCAAATTACTAAAAATTACTTTTTTCGTGTTCAGTGAGCGACTGTACCCTTAAAATATTACTTCGGCCGCAGAATTGACACGTCTGAGTTGAGTTAGTTATTTTTCACTATAATTATCTTACGCTGGGCTTGTCCAAACATTTTTGGATTGAGTAATAACAATTAGGTAATACACTCCAACAAATTACATTTCCTTCGTGGTTTTTATGAGTTAATGAAATGTTTTATGAATAGCTGCTTCTGGCTATTGTATGAATGAGTTTGAAATTGAACGGGAATATTAAAGTGAAGTTGATGTTAGTACTTTTATTTTAATACGACTTAGGTGGAAAACATGCGTGTGGCCCTCAAGCAATAACGTGTGTTCTTACCATAGAAGTACCACGTGATTATGTAAATAAATAAAGATCAAAGACAAATCTTCACAAAGGTTCCACTACTATAAGCGGAGCTCCCTAATGGCCCGAGTGCCCTTAAGACTCTAGCGGGACACCACCCCTGGAGGTTATGCCTGTCGATTAGAACTCCTCTAGAGGCGACGCCCCTTAAGGCTTGAGAACTCTCCAAGGTTCTCGCCTCCTTAAAACCCTGGTAACTCTGTAAAGGCCATCTGCGTCCAACAACATTAGTCAGTCCAAAAAAAACAAATGGGGCACGTGTGTGTGCGTGAGCTCGAGCCACCTATCACGTATTGGTCTAAAACAGTTTATTCCTGCTGGGTCAATGTCCTAAATCAGTGCCCACTATTTAAGGCTTTCCTACTATGTTTTTTAGTCATAACAAATGACTCGACACCGACTGATAGTCTACTATATGTCCTACTATCTATAGTAGGAGAAGTCTATATGCAAAGATAGCTAGTTTAGCAGATGGCGTACTGCCTTAGCCACCTTCGCCTTGCCGGCGCAAAAAGAGCCGTTTTACGCCTTCAAAAGAGAATCTACCCATGTATGAAGCAGGGAGCACATGGACTGGTAAGGAGCTCCGCGCTCTGGCTGTACTGCGGAAGAAAGGAGGCACGAAATCTCTTTGTGTGCGACAATGAAAAAATGTTTCAAAATCAAAAGAGACTGTTGACAGTACGAATTGCCTGCTCGCAGCATAACCTTCCAAAATGAGCGCTGGAATTCTTCGCTCGCCGCAGTCACGAATACAGGGCTCTTTAGCTATCTCACTTTATCTCTCTTACCTCCTTAAAACTTTTAAGGTGGTAAACTAGGAAAGTCCAACTAAAATAGGTTTCTATTACGAAAATGGTTGCCGTAACTGGAACCAATGGATCAAACGATTCGTCAGCAACTCTAAAATAAATTTGCCAATTTCGATCGTGTGCTGTCAAATCGAATGAAAACGATAGCAACCCTTCTGTTGTGAAGTATTATAATCGATTTTTGTATAGGCATGTTGAGCTTAACACAATTACGAAAGACACGTCTCAATATCATTGAAGCTAACCCGAGAGACAGGTCTAGGCTTGTTTGCCCAAATTGATCTTCATCCAAATCGCCGAGAAGATAAATTCACGTCACTGATGAAACTTGCAGAGTAAACCGAATTACAAAATAATCATTTTGACTTTTTTTAGGGAAAATGTACCCATTGAAATTTCGTTATTGAAAATATACCTTTTCCTCAACTGCATAACATTCTTTTAGCTACATTGGTAGGTATATATAAATACATGAAAGTGAAAATGAATTAATGAACATTGTATAAAATGACGTTTTAATTTTATACACAGAATAATCTAATAAATCCACTTTTGAGAGTGTTCTCTTACCGATGCGGATATGTCTAAATGTATTCAATTTAATGAATAGACCATAACCGCTTAAGCCTATTTCACTTAATATTGAGCATTCGGCTCACCCGACAATAAGCAGTTGATAAGCGTTTTGAACAATTATGCTAAGCATACGTCGCATATTCTGTAAAACTGAAAATGTAGCAAGCATTGGTGAAACGCGTTCAAACATGTCAGTTTTCGTCTACGTCTACACTTAAAATGTTGCGCTTGACATGTAGGCCTTATAAATGCTTCCAATCGACACGTGGTTAATTTTTTGTTCTACTTTTTACATAATATCGTAAAGAAACTTTAAAGCCATTTGAAAAAACTATAACTGGAAAATGGTAGAACTTTTGTGTCTGCTTACAAGGTGGGCCTTTTCTGGGTCATCATTATCGCCAGTTTCCCAAAGGCCTTTCGTGGAACACAAAAGGTTATCAGTTATCAGATAAGGGTATGTTTGTTTGCAGTATACAACGAGCCGGCGTCTTTGTGTCACAATACCGACAATAACAAATAAGCGAATCCGTTTGTTAATGAGTGTACAACAATGAATGTAATGGCAACCCGCTTTTGGTTCGGAACCTTAAAAAATATTGGAAAGAACTTTTTGTCAATTGATAGAAATATAGATTTTGTTACCTCATTTTATAAGTGATTATATTTAATAAACCCATGAAATTCAAAAGAAGTAGTTGATTAAGAAATAAAATAAATAAAAGTGAAATAAGTAAATTTTAACCTGATCATTAATGTTCTTATAAAAGAATATAGATAATCTGCTTTTAAAATACCAGTAAGTACATAGTATTATTTACACGAAACTTTCCACCCATTTTATATCGTTATAAATAACACAATAATATTTAATATGACGTCTACAAAAAAACTAAAATTTTTACTCTTTTTCTCCTTTGTTTGACAAAACATTCTATTAGACAGCACAGGGTACGGCACCTGTACTGTTACATTTTACGACACGAGCGGCCAGAGGTGATTGTAAAACTTTACAACATTTTAACCATTGTGGGTATTTTTGTTTTATTATTTTTAACCAATCTGAAGACTCAGGTTCGCACTTGTTCGATGGTACAATAGCCCTTTCACTTACAATATTTTTGCCTTCTTTTTATTCGCACAACATATGGCGAAACAATTGCAAGCTTCTGAGAAACTACCACTTTTGCGAGCTTAATTATTAAGGTAATAATACCATTTACCTTCTTTGTGTTTTATTGGGGCAAACAAAGGATTACCAACTGCTAATCTATTGTTGTGTAATTGTATATTATCTCTGGCACCTGAGGCGGGAATTCTTATCTACTTTACATGTTTCCTGGAGATCGTCTGTAAAACCTTGAATGGATTGACGAGTGTTGTATATATGATATGAGAGCTATTCTTGGAACAGAAGACATTCATTTTGACCTGTCTATTCAATAGAAACAATATATGGGAAATCCCATACACATGCAAAACAATAGCATCTATTGTTTAAATTTCTACATAAAGAGTTACAATAGTCCAGAACAAGTTACTGCTGCGTTTTATATAGTAACTTCTTGTTATTTCATAAAAACAAGAATTTCAACTCATAGCCCATTGCTAGATCAATCATTTGAAGTACATTTCATCGCCCCATTCATACTATCTTAGCTTCAATGAAAAATTTGTTACATACAACATCTAATTCAACAAATGATTATGCCTCCCACGCACCAGGTAGGTAAGAAATACCAATATTAATAGAGAGGTCCTGCGGTCGACAAAAAATCGACTAAAAGCATGATAATGATTCATATCCAATAATTAATCTTTTTAGTTCACAATGCGTGGTAATCGCTTACTCATTTTCGCGAGCCCCAAAATAGTGAAGCAAAAAACTAAGGAATAATTTTAACAAATTAGGCGACAAACTCGCCACGTTTCGGATGGTAAATTATGGTGTTTGAGGATTGTTTTGTTGGTTCGTATTATTGATGTTCTGGGGGCGTGGCGGCGGAATGGGGTGTGCTTCAAAGTATATTGAAATGTCGATATTTATTACGTTAAAGGTAAGCATCGCCCCTAAAGATCAGCAATGTCAAGATATCACTTGGCAAATACGTTTGTATTCTGAAGACAGGTTCTGCTAATCCCCATCACCTTCCCATTCGGTACCTTTCCTCCTACGCTGAAATACAGCAAACTGCTTAGCGGCTAAAATAGAAATGATCGACTGATCTCGGTAGATAGCAAAGCCATTTCTATTTGAGAAGTGTGCCCATAATGTTTTAAGTATTATGTTTATATTTAACATTATATCGAAATGAAGTTACAGTTAATAAACTGGCTGCATTTGATGAAATTTTTCAAAGTTTTTCAAATACATTTATCGATATCGTTACATCACTAAACAGCATCAATTCTAAAATGAAAATTGGATGAGCGTCACGAATGGACCTTTGCGGGGCGAGAAATAGTTATTTTAAATCTGTGTCTATCTCGTTTCCACTCGACTCTTTAAAACGAGATAACAAATGAATTTTAATAGAACATCAAAGTCCCGGGTCTTCATTATCAACGTGTGAGTCCTCACGTCGCTTTCACGCGAACGAATGATAGTTTTTTTGGAAATCTAAGTCATATTAAATAAATATTTTTATAAAAGTGAATTAATGAATATAACATCATTCAATTTAATTTATTTAGTACTAAGTAGTTTTGTATAAGTATTATTCTAAAATAATATTTCTCAAAATCACGCCTATTTATTATGCAGGTCAAATTGAGTATAATTAAGAGCTGTTGTTATGGATATTAGATAATGGTGATATATACATTGTAGTTTTTATATACATATCAATATATATACTAAATAAATATACAAACATCCATGGATCGTGGAAAAACGTTCGCACTCATCATCGAAGTATCTACTCGGATCGAGATTTCAACATGGGTCAGCAAGCGGTCTGTGGTCTCGACCAGACAGACTACAGACGTTGAAATAAAAGAGTTCTACCCCTTATCATTATAAGCGAATACCATGCATTATCATTATCAGCCAATATACGTCTGATTGCTTGATACAGGCCTACAACGCATGAAGCATTTATACCAGAACCCCACCACGCTAAATGTAATTAAAAACTACAATTTATTACATTGCTTTGAATGTTTATAGCCTTTCCCCTGATCAGTTCCACTGTGTACTTAACCGAAAAATCTGTGCTTAAATCTCGATAGAGTAGATGCCGTGAAAAATATAAATATATTATATATTTCATGACTATAAGAACTCACCGAATATCGAATTTCAGTGAATCGTAAACAGCTGTCTCTTTAACTCAAACGTTCTCCAGAAAATAGCTCTTTGACATGCTTTAAAAAAACTGCTATTAAATGGGCCAAGTTATTCTTTGAGACTCGGGCGTGGAAATCCGTTAAGTCTTAGGGACACGATTTTCTTCCGTTATCTAGTATCTGTTTCCGTAAGTAAGAAATATTAGATATCATTATAAAGAATACGAAATTTCAGTGTAACAATGTTGTCTGGCTTAATGGAATCAATGTTCGATATTGAATGGAGTGTATTATCATCAAAGAACGTGCCTCCGCTACAAAACATTATATTACGTGTATCAAAAACACGGAGTCTTCATAACAAATGTGCAAGTCAAAAGCATTCTCCCATAAAACATAATTCATAAAACACTCGATCGCCCCACCTCCCAGTTCTGTGCATTTCGGTACATCATAATAGCAATATCCTGTCCATTGATTGTCAAAAATTAGGAATTTCGGCAATTATGTCTCACCTCCCACGTGAATAAAAAAAAACTTGCACCCGGCGGATCCAAATTTTCATAAAAGATCCGACAGTAATTTTTTAAGGCTCGGTTCATAAGCGGAAGCGGAGCGTGCCCATGAAGTATTTTAAATTATGTTGTGTTTATACGCAGTGGCGTATAACTACACCACATATAAAACTCTTATTAAGGTGTAGTTATACGCAGTGTACATATAAAAATTCCATTATAAGAGAAAATTATTATCAGTAACAATGATATTTTTTAAAGTATCTACCTACATTATACGTTCTTGCCATTTTCCAACTCGACGTCCACTTAACAATAGAATGTCTATTGTCGAGCCAGCTGGTTGGTAGCTGGGTCATATTAGCCAAATCGAATATTTAATTCTCTTTTTGATATTTCATTAATATTTCTGTCTCGATATTTAATTTTTAATCATTTTTATAGACATAGTAGGAACAAAAGACTGAATTTTTAATATACATTAATTTAAGAGTGATTGTAATATTGAGTAGATCTTCTAAATTAATTGGTCATTAAAATGGAATTTGGATCGGTATATAATTTTTGATTTGATTTCAATAGTAAGACAGAAACTTATGACTTGCGCTGATTGATCTCAATGGATTTTTTTCTTATTTTTTCCCCTTTGTTGCCTTTGTGCTGTCTAGCGCCGGCTCGAAAGGATCCCTGAAAGGTGTTCCGAGGCGTATCTCACTGTAATGGGCGTCGGTTACATATTTATTTTTGTGTTGCTCATTCTTGTCTTGACACATAAATAAATGAATTTGTGGCATTTTTTCTATTGCAAACCGTTCAGCGATTTCGCGCTTTCACGGTGGCATATAATCTACCTACATGGTCGACAACTAAGTTTATCTAGTTGTGGACCAATGAAATTGTTACTATTGGTCTTTGTTAAGAATTTAAATTGTCCCCTAAAGATATTATGGATTCATTTCTTCGCTGTTTGTAATAAACAAGTAAATTAAGTATAACCAAACATATATATATTTTAAGAATCGTTAAATACAATAAATAAATAATTTTACTTTGACATTTATATTGATTATTTTAAAGATACTTTAACTAGAAATCTTTTAATTTTTAACTGATTTAATTGACCGAATCGTCGCTAGTTGTTTGTTAAATTTCACGTCACTATTAATATTTTACAGAAACTTCAGCCCTTTTCCTTAGTACTTGTATACCGCCAAATCAGAAAGAAAAAAGAGTGCTCCGAAGTCACGAGGATTTTGAAGTTCGTGAGTCCAATTCCGCCTAACGCAAATTTTATTTTCTAGTATTCATATATTTACAAAATAGGAATAATCCAAAAATAACGTTTTTGTGTTTGTTTTTGTTGTTGTTTGTTGTTTGTGTTTAAACAACAGTTTTTCAGCAAACTGATCCTGAAAGTAACAAATTTATATATGTGAATATATAAAGATATAGTGTCATTGTACGGTCAGCCTTAGAAATAGGTAATAGCACTGTCACGGGCCATGTCATAATTCATAATTGTGCATCGTTGCAAATATTCATTGAACAGTTATATTTGCAACGATATAAAACAGACGTGATTAGTGTGACATAGAATCAAAATGGCATTGTAATATTTTTTTTATACTTTGAGCCGTACAACAAGCGAATTTCTTGAACTACTTAATGTCAAATTGAAAATTTAAAGGATTGGTTTAGTAAGATGCCTAATGTGAGGTTATATTACACGTTATTTTTGGTTGTATACGGGCTTAATGAGGTTTGGTCGTCTACCCCACAGCGTCACTCAAGGCCGTTATGAATGCAATAGTTTATAAGTACCAATTGGTTTAATGGCCGGTAAAGGTGAATGAAGACCCCAGAACAATGCTCCAAGTAGTTTATCCCCATAAAATTTGGCGCCAACGTGAATTGCGTAAACGAGCTAAAATTACCTAATTGTTTAGGGGAAATTGTATCGAGAAAGTACAGATAGCAAAGTTAAAAAGGACGGAAATAGTATTTTTTTTAAATTACGTTTCAATGATAAATCACAGGAAATTTAACGACTGATTATTACATTTTTATGGATTATTGAGTTAAAATATTATAAAGCAAGTTAAATCGAGGAATCGCATACATCTAACATGATGAGATGATGACCTTTATGACCTTCCGAAGTCATTAGCAATACCTCCAATAAAATTTTGTATATATTTTACAAAGAAATAAAATTTTATAACACAATATCCACTTCGAAAAGAAGCACGTTTTTTCCTTCAAAATACTAGAATGGGTAAGAACATGTATCTTGTCTATGATAGTTTAAGTCTCTTGACCAATGTCATAATAATAATCACAGGTTGTTCATTTATTAACTTATACAAAATCAAAATAACAACTATAATATGTTTTCAATAGAAGCAACAATGTTACTCAGTACAACCATAAACATGCAATATCAATAAACTCTATTTCATTTTAAACAAAAGACACGTGTTCATTCACATGAAAAATAAATACAATTACATTTTCACAAATGCTTGAGAGTCCTTCCTGAGCGTGGCATACAGAGGCAGTTAATTTTAAAAATTATTTTTTAAACAAATCATTTAATACGAATACTTAAAATGTTGTTAATTATCGGAATTTTCATTATCTGTGTGAATATTTTATTTTTTGGTGTCAGTCAAATACAAAAAATATATACGTTAGGGTAACGTCAGATATATGATTTCACTTGAATATAATAATTTCAAAAGAACATTTTATTGTTCCATACATATAATAAATAATCTAATTACTATGTAATTATATGATGGGTACTTAACCGCGGTATATTCACAGGGCCTTGTAACGGAATACAAATTTAAATCAATAAGCGCAATTTCCTAAATCTTTACAGATTAGCAACACTTTCTACTTCAATTATTTAAACGAAACAGATAAGTGGAAACTTTTGCGCTTGTGTGTGCCGCGCATGCGAATTTATCAGGCTAAATCAACCGCTAACTGGACTATCTCGCACAACACGCAACACCAAATATCTCCGATCGTGTTCCTTCTGAAAAGCTTTATCATAAATATCAAAGTGTCAAAAGACGAACGCAATAAGGCGGCGTTGAGGACGTGAAAAATTCAGTACATTCCTCGATGAACGCCGATAGCTAGTTACTGAGGTGAAATTGCAATTGATGGGATCCAAATATTTTATAAGAGTAAGCCAATGGGTGAGTATTCGGTATACTATTTAAATTCTTGTTTGAAAATACTTCATTAAACATTTTATTTTTTTCCCCCTTTCTGGGTTAACTATAATATTTTTTGAAATATGTAATGATAAAAATCTTTTACCAATGCTTAAGTGGATCGTCGGATGGACATAGGTTGCAGATTTTTACGATCACATTCACAAAGTATTTAGTGGATATTTTATAGGCCACAAAAATGATTGATCGTTAAGCATGGTACCCGCTAACTATCAGACAGGCCATTGATTTTCTTTTCACGAATGTCCTTAAAAAGGCCTCCTGCAACGATCTCTAAACCGTGACGCATCCAGCAGCTTCTCGATACCATAACCGTGGTAGTCGGTCCACCTCGTGGGTGCCCTACCTAAGCTGCGTTTTCCAATAGACAGCCACCAATCTAAAGCTTTTCCGCTAAAAAGGTGGTCACTCCTTGTGTGCTCTACCCACTGCCTATTCAAGCTTGCAATTCTTTGGGCTGCGATGGCGACCCTAGTTCTCTTGAGAAGTCACCGTTTCTGATTCGATTCAGATGACTTTAGTCAAATTTATACGTATATTTTATAAATAAGAGAGCTTACTCTTAAATTTATCTTACGTCAACGGCTGCAGTATTTTAATCGTTAGCGCTACTCTTAAGTTGAGACGTGTTACGATATCAATATAAAATGTGCGGAGTCTCTGCCCTCGGTTCAGAAGACACATATTAATTACTCTGATTTTTCTCTTAATGACTTTAAAATTCAATCGTCGAGCGAATTCTTGTGATACTTTTGCTTTAGCGAGACATTTAACAGATGCTTAAATTGCGGCTATTAAAATTAAGAAATAAAATTGAAAGACTTTCTGTAAGTACCCTGTCACTAGCCAATTAACTAGCGAGAGCGGAATAGCTCTATTTGTTTCCATGGCTTAGGAGCATCTGAGAACGGTGATCTGTGAAGTGTGTTAGTTGTTAATTAAGTCAGTAAAACAGTTGTTATAGAAATAAAAGACGTTTGATACTCAAAATTTTAGTTTTATTACTGCTAACATTGAGGAACACAGTGATATAAAAGTTAATGCATATCTGTAACGCTAAGTTATAAAATTAAAAACAGAACGAAATTGAAAGATAAGAAAATATTTTAATAAATGTAGATAAAATTTGTAAGTTACGTATTTTCAATTAATCTTATTTCAGATAATCAATAGTTACGGTTTAAGATCTTAATGTTTAAATGAAGGCTAAAGAAATGTTATGATTATGAGAAAATTATAGTAAAAATATATAGTTAATGAAAACGATAAAATTAACATTTTTACAACAAAAGTAATCCAAAAGTACAAGCATAAAGAGTATATTCCCTGCTCACTAAATACGTATAAATTAATTCATCTATTTCCTTATCCGATATCTACAAGACAAGTCACAGTCCAAGACGTGTTAATAAAGCAGTTACACGCTTTCACACGTTCAAAGAACTAACACGATAAGTATCGGTTCTGGCGTTAAAAATAATTACGCACGCAAACTCGCCTCTTATTAATCGGATAAATATTATTAATTGAAAGATATATCATTATGCGGTATGGGAGAAACGCTAATTAAGTGTTCTTGCGCTACTAATAGACGCGGGTAATGCGTATGCGCAGGTAATGGGAGCATTGGCTTTGACTTAGAAAAAACGTTATATATATGCAGAGTGTTTGGTAAATCCTTATTTAAGCCGAAATCTCATGTTAACATAGTGATAACTTATATTATTATTAAGATAATTATTATTATTAAGATAATAATATAAGATATAGATCTAGTAGTTAAAAAACACTAGCGCCGTCTATACCAATTAATCTGAAGTAGCGGTGCAGGTGATGAAGTTCGTATAATGTTCGCCGCAACAAGTTGTAGTAAATAAAAATATTTATGTTCAATTCTGAAATAGAAAAATAAACCAATTCCATTACACTTAAAGGCAAGAATAATTATATTTAAGTACTTATATAATTTAAAAGTATTTGGAGTCGTTTCAGTTTCTATTGTTTGTGGAAACCACTTAGCACCAACTTCAAATGAAACTAATATATTTAATAAGTACGAAATTTATAGAAACATTTTAGTCTTTTTAGTGTTTTGCAAGTGGCTTTTAGTTTTGTTTAAAACTGTTTTTTCATAATTTTAAATGGTAAGTTTCTTAAGTCAAATTTTTTTCAGCAAAATTTGTTTATGACTGATGGTGACTGTTAGCATTGTCGACTTGCCTGTCTGTTATTAAAAGACATATACATAGTTTTTCTTAACAAAACTTAAGGATTTCCCTGGATTTCTATGGAATTCCATCGACAGATCCTGATTTGATAACGTCGGCAAGAAAGTCAGTGCTCATTTCTCTATCTCGTATTATTTATAATTATTTAGAACCTGTCCAAATTTTCAACGGTTAAAATCATAAAATCTTTTATTTTGATGTTGACTGTACCTAATATATTATATTTGTATTCGTTTTAACTTAAAAATCTTTTAACATTCTGATGGGCTAACACTGGGATGTCACAGTTTTTAACCCGTCAGAGCTGTCAATCGTATCTCGTAGTTGCCTTGAAAAAATAACAGACACCATGGGAGCAGCGGTTCAATTGAAAAGAAATTAGGTTATATTGGAGTTTAACAACGATATTGCTTAAATCGATAAAAAGAAGTAATTCGCATTTCTTCATATGAGGTAGATAGTGTTGTTTTAAATTAAGTCATTAAATTCGAGTTTAACATCGATATTTCTAAAATCGGAAAAAATAAGTCATTCACATTTCTTCATATGAGATAGATATAGTGTTGTTTTATATAATCACACGAGATCCAAAAGAATACTGGCTTACATAAAGATGGCAAATAAAACTTGTTATTTTATTTGTGTATTGACTGTAAGGTTACAAGATGACATGTGAAGTTTCTTAGATTAGTTTTGTATCGCTATTATATGGTTATGGCACATAAGAACGCAACACAATGCGTATTAAAAATACGTAGACATCGATGGTGATCACGTTCGAACAAACCAATATCTGTAAATACGTGACATGGTAAGCTGTTAATATTAATATTGTAAATAGTTTTTATTTAAGTAACTTTGTTTACTTTTAGGGAGAAAGATTTTAGATAATCTTTAAACATAGTAGTAATACCAAATATGTATCGGACTTTCATGCTCTGGGAACCAAGTCCTAATATTAAAATAAAGGAAAAAAGCTGTTCTTAGAATTTAGTATCGAATGAAATATAACTATTTTTTGTAATTTATGATTCGATTTCATCTGTCAAGATGTACAATCTAGACACAATCAATTTAATTGTCTTAAAGTTGCCGAGACTCGATTGAATAATTTAATGCAATATATAAGTTTGTGACTTAAGCCGCGTGTGTCGCCTCCACGGGGAGGCAGCAAGAACTGTCTCCAAACTGGGATAAGTGTTAAATAATACATCGACAATGTTATACATAATATAAAAGATACACCCGTTCACTATAAACAAGGTATTTATTGTGAATTTCGAACACAGAACGACACAGTGCACTGAAATTATAAGATTATGACAATGAAACTCGTAAACTTCAGTTCACAACATCTATTAGAATATTTGTATTCATAAGATTTCAGGTCTTTTGTAATTAACATTTTCCGTTATTATAAAATTAGTTACTATTATTATTAGTTATATTAATTATTACGTATAGTTATATTAGTCAATTTTATTAATTGTTTATAATATACAACAACCCGTACCGACTCGGTGAAAGTATAATTCAATATATACAATTTAAACTTATTAATCCAAATTACAAGAGTTTTTAATAACAGTAATCTATCTCTATCCAAAGTCATTCGTTAATTTACTTAAGAATTGTTTTGAAAACCCAGACTGGATAAAATATGGCAAATAGCCCAATATATCAAAATATATATGTACATAGATAAAAATACCTACACAATTATAAACAATGACCATACCAATACAATTTTTTATCATCGGTTACTCATGAGGTACTTAGTAGTAAAATAGTTACTACTTACTATTTTAATATTTTGACATCGGAGTTTAGTATCGGAGTTTTTTTTTGTATCGGAGTATGAGCATCCAGATTGTAGATGTGTGTATGTGTTCTTTATAAGCGTACGCATCCATTCTTGAAATTAGGTAAACTTATTCAAAAGAGTCAAAAAGACATTTTTCTGGCGGGAGGATGAAGGTGGCTAAGATAGGATACATTACATATAGAATTCTCTTATTGCTCACCATTAGGTAGGTTTTTGTAAAGAAAAGTTTTTCTTTTTTAGTTTTAGTTAGAAAAGTTTGAACTGCATTGCTGAATCAGCTCAAAACAAACATCTATAAAATTAACGTACTCGGTCGATATCCTGCCGTTCGTCACGTAGAAAGAACGAGCAGCCTCTCCGTCCCGAATGAAGAGATTAAAATTATAAAAGCGCTCGGGACCAGTCAGACGTCATTCCCAATTATCTACGCACCTCAACCGACCAGTCTTAATTAAATAATCAAAAACTCCAGGCATACCCTTAATACTCAGAATGCGATGACGTAACTGTGGCCTAGTTCTTTTTTTATCGATACATACACTTTACTGCTTGAAAGTCAGAAAATTATTATCGACTTAAAGATAAGTAATCTTCTAAGATTACTTTATTAAAATCTACTCTATTAGATTAGGAATTATATATTCTTAACCTAAATTTATTTTCAATGCATCCCGTTCTTCCTATATGATTGCAAAAAAGACACCCTATGTTCAGAAAGATGAGTATCATTTTCAAACTTAAAACAAAGCTAAAAATCTAATGAGGTCTTAATTTTATTTGACGGGTCTAAATTTTGGTATTCTTGTCCTACTTGTCCTACCTTTCACTTAATGAAAGGAATATACTGAACATAAATAACATGCCTAAATGTTAAACTAACATAACTATTTCTCAAAAAGCATGTCGACCATAGAATTGACATGCTTTTTGAGAATTAGTTTTGTTGTTATTGTGTTTGTTCTTGTTGTTATGTTATATTTATCTATAGAAAAAGCAAAATAAGTTATACGAATCAAATAATATTGCTGCAAAATTCAATATCTTACAAATCGATCATTATCGATGTTTCTCAAAAATCTGGGAGATTTATTCTGTAACAACAACGCAATCCCCATTCGGCCCAGATCATACGCATCAAGGATCCCGAAAAGCGTGGCATAACTGTAAATTTTGTCACAAACAAATACTTGTGCATTTATCGGGCCTAACACTATTGTGTTAGGATTAGATGGACATATCACCATTGAAGAGGCAGGTAAGTGAGCACATTCAAGGCAAACGAAGATTTTTTAGCTAAATCCTTATACGGATAATTGGCAGCATTCGCTTTGGTGTGGGATAATGTAATCTCCTTTGTAAAGTACCCCGTAAGAGAATCTTGACTTTTTGTAGGTACCTATATAAATATTTTTAAAGCATGTTTGTACAAGTTCCAAAAAATGTAATAATGTTGTTTTATCATAATACTTATGATTATTTTATGTTTTTGTCGTATTTTAACTCAATGTTAAAAAGAAATAAAATGGTTTTATCCTCTCTTCAACACAAATATTTATAATTCCGTATTCCGAAAATATTCTCTGAAATTAAACCCTACCACTTAGGTTTTCATTTGTGAGGATTACTATAATTTTCCAGTCTGTTTGGAGTGTAGAAATTGTAGAAGAAGGCAGTAGTATAATCGTGACAAACAATATTTTAGAGCCTAGGAATTCAGAATCAGGTATTTATCAATGTAAAGTCGCGGACACAAGCTATGTAATGGTGGAATATTTTATATCCCTTCCCCCCTTTATGATGCTATAGCGATTTCTCTGAGCTATAGAACTTTCATTCTAGTGACCCGCTTGTTAGGTACCTCTTTTTATATAAAATATAAATCAAACATCTTTTATTTGGAATTGCAGTCTTAGCATCTTGATTTAAGATGATTATTTAAGTTAAAAAAAGGGATAAATATGCAGAATGTATTGATGGATAGTCTATTTAGGTGGGTTAGATATGTTTAGTTGGTTGGATGAGAAAGCTCGTGATTGAACTATTACCGGAGTGTCTTAGTCTAGTAATAATAATAAACTGATATAAAAATACCTTTTAAAATTTAATCCATTGATGCTCCTATAAAAAAAACATACTTTCGGTAGTCAAAAGATACTTAGTATAGTGATTTTCCAATTCACTGACTTTGTCGTTACAAAGTGGCCATACTTAAATTTGCAATGTGTGAGCTTAAATATCTGTCCCTAATCATTCTCAGTTTCCAATACTTGCATTTTTCTGTATTTTTTGTCATTCCAAAGAGTTGAGATGTAAAACAGCATGTATTAATCCCTTGGATATTGTCGATGTCTTTTGTCAAGTAGCTGTTTCGTCACAAAGGGTTATTTTCTCGCCGAGTGGTCACTAAAAACGAATACGCTCAATTATCTGTTTATTATTCGGACTTATTAAGCCTGTAATAGACAGAATAAGTACCTCTTTCCGACTTCTAAGTACAGCCTCCTGTGGGTGGCAGACGGTTTTGTTTTGAAGTTGTTGTATAACTTGCTTATTTTGTAACGATGTCTACGAAGTATTTGTTAATGTTCAATTTGTTATAGATTAGGACTCTAGGTAGCGGGTAACACTGTAAGTATCTGAAGATACTATATCGGACACAATAAATGGCCTACTTTGTAATTACCGACGCGCTGGTAAAGGGCTTAATAGACTTTGTTTTAACAGTTGCATATAATAACTCAATTACTGGTCGTTGTATCCACAACAAAAGAGACGAAATGTGATAACTCGTCAAATGCCGTGTGAATCGGCGCATGTAATGCGATATGCATAATATCACATTATTTAACATAATTAATTAGTCAATGTTCTATCATCAGACAGATTGACAAAACAAAAAGCAAGGTATTTTACGTCTTCATTCTTGATATCGACAGTTTCATCGGTTTAAGCAAACATTAATAATGGGCTGCGACATTTGATTTCCGCTCAGAGCTAGATACAGCGTGTTCCGTTCGTAGATCGCATCTGTGTATGCATACGTTTCGTTGCTATAGCTATAATTAGCTTCACTTAAATATATAAAACTTAAAGTAGATAGATGAAAATACATTTAATTTGAAGCATCATTAAAAAGGTTTTCCTACTTATTAAAATACATAATCGAAATCCAAATATTCGTTTAGATTTAATGTTACAAACATCAACGTTTTATATTTATAATATTCCTATGTATATTATAAATATAAAATTTATATACCTACAAAAAACAATATAGTTTCATATATTAAATAAACTTGAAAATAAAAAAAATTAAATTTGATAAACACCAATTAAACAAATAACCATAGTATATGGACTATCTAGAATATGGGTTAAACTATAAAATACCTTTCTGAAGAAAAAATGCGCTACTATCTATAGATCTCTCAAATTCTTAAAAGAGTATTAGAAATAGACATTTAATCAGCGTAGACATTGAACTGATTAGTAGCAAAACAATTTTTTGAACGAAAAAAATCTTTTTGGTGTTCCTGCCACGTTTTGTAAAACATATTAGGAAGGTACAGAAAACAATTAAATAAATAGTTTAAATTTTGGCCATTTTATTCGATCAGGGTAAGTCAGCAAAAGTCTTTCCATATGTAAAAACTTGTAATATACTTGGCTATACTATTTGTATCTATCTGGCTGGTTTTCATGACATTAAAATGGTGTCATTTCAAAAAAGAATCATATTAGGAAAATTTTGTTTCCCACTATTTTCCATTTGTTTTTCTTTCTAATTGTAATAAATGTATTATTAAAGTTATTAATAAAAATGACTTGACTTTTCATATAAAATGCGAAGAAGCTTTTTCCCAACCTATTATTTATCAGTTTAAGAATTTTTCAATTAAATTTAAACTATTCAATTAAATGTACAAAAGTATTCAAAGGAAGACTTATCTTTAATAGATACATCACATTCAGTGAACTTCAAGTAAGTATTTTTGAAATCAGTTTTAATATTTCAACATAATATTCGTGTAGATCTTCATTAAGCAAAATACTGTAATAAATACGTCCGTCAGTTCATAAATAAAAAATTGTGGTCATATTAAACTATGAATCGGACGCGAGGATTATATTAAGGTAAAAAAGCTTTGTTTAATGGCCAGTAATTGGTTGGAATAGCATAATTTTTATTGCCATTGTCTTGGCTGGCCAACGCAGTCAAGTTTACCTTGGTTACTCACATTATACTCACAATTTATCAAAACCGGAAAATTTGAATCAATTTCAAATTTTTCAATCGAGTTTGTCTCGAAATTTAAAAATTTTTTTCGTAAAATTTGCTGATGTTTTGAACTTTACAGCATTTGTTTCGTTCATCAACACCCTATCTACTTTCTATTGCTGTGCAGTGTACAGGTCTTCGTACATTAAAGAAACGCGCAGCATTTTATAAAACAACACTACCATTTCCGTTTTGGCTCATGTCGGGTTTCTGGATCAAAAGGATTGTCGTAACAACCTGGTCTATCGGCTTTTCGTCCCTTCTACCACATAGGAACATAAGATAACAAGTTTAAATTGACCCATCCAGGGTTCAATCATTTTGAAAGTTGCTTTACTTTCATAATCAAGCTCTAGAACCAATACGCAAACAAGTATATATATTCTTTAATTAAGCCACTAAATAACAAAGATTATCTAGTATGTGGTAGTATGCTATGATTTCTTTAGATAAAATGAATGGTTTGAACGTCGTTACACTGAATCAAATTATTTTACGATATGTAGCTTACATCAGTACAAAGGACAATCTATTAGCTTAACAGATTTTAAACAAGATTTGAACACGAGCTTTGATTTTTTTATATATATGTATGACGCAAGTATTTAATTTCCATCGCGACTAATTAAGAATTTAAGGTTTCAAACGTAAGACTAGTTCTCCAGTTAGTGCATTAAATCGTGTACTCGTAGTTATAATTTAATAACAAAACTTACACTGGATAACATAAACGAAAATTGTGTCTCGATTTCACAGTCGAATATTAATAGTAAAGCTTATCCTCGCCCGAGGGTCTATGAATAAATAAATCTGAACGCTGCCGTTTTTTGAACTATTTTCAACAACAACGCTCCGTAATTATGCGAGTTGGCATCGAGAACAAACCACAATCTTGTGGTCGGCTGAAGTGGTTTATTGGGCAATTATAGGCGTCATAATAATAATACGGCACGACCTCCGCTAGAATAGTGTGGTCGTGTTAATCACTCGTTTAATGATTATTAGCTGTTTAAATTCAAGCTTAAAGTCGATTCCCGTTGATTTACATTATAACATAGTTATTTTATTGAGTCATTTGTGGAATAACTTTTTTTGGTGAATAAGTAGTGACTCATTCATGAAAAAAGCAAATTTCATATTTCTTTTAATTTTCTTATAAAAATTTCGACAGTAGCTTAAGACACAAAAATAGATTTAAGAATCGACTTCTTTTACTTAGTCTAAGACTGCTTATATGATTATTCAATAATATATACTTATTCCTACAATCTCTTGTATTTCAAAATATTTTTATCTTAAATATTTAATAGGATTATATCACATTGACACGAACCATGTTATACCTACTGTAACTATAATTTTCTAACGCTTTTGATAAGATGACACCCTGTATATAAACAACGAGATGCGACATTTCAAATATTATGAGATGGTCAGTATAGAGGTGAAATTCATTTAATGATTGCTCCTTCAGTTGCGGGCCGAACGCGTCGTGTAAGATATTTCACGAGCTGCTGACTTGATGGGGCTTAACACACGGGCCTTTATCTTTCAATGATTATTGGATACTTGTGAGAATCGAGGCTGCTTGTGTTTGCTATATCTGTACAAATAAAGAATTAGACTTCAATGCAGCTGTTTCAATCATTCAAATCGTTAGGTAGGTACGTATACCTGTTTTTTGTCAGTTAGTTACATTAACACGATCATAACTTGTCGTCTGTCAATGAAGCTTACTGACGTTACTATTATGAACTATTTGCAGTCAATGGGTCGATCTTATGTCGGTACCTATGGAACCAATAGTGAAAGCAAACAATTATAAATAAAAATTGAAATTGAAAATATGTTTTGCTAAAAATACACCCTACATCATAACATAACATATGAAGTTCTTACTTACTTACATTAATATGTTTATTAATAAGTAACTGCTAGTTTTTGCTTATTCAAAATTATATTTTTGATATTGCTTATCCTTATTGATATCGTAGTAAGTCATAATATATCAAACTGGCTGTTTACGCTTTATTAGCTATAGCAGAAATATTGATACTTATTCGGTACTAATAACGTAAAGTAAAGGTACTAATCGATTCGGAATCGATAGAGACAATTTCTTAAATTGTTTGGTACTCAGAAATGTATTCTGAAGTGTAATAATGAAGATTCTAAAGACTAGAATGACGGTCTCCAACTACCTATTAATTATCTAAATAAATTAATTGTGAAAGAACCTTCAGAGGAAGAAGGAGTTGGGAACTGAAGATATTGGTGGGCCATTACTAGGTTCTTACCAAAGTAGTTACGGGAAAACAATGTTACAAAGTAGCTCAGCACAATATTGATCTTTTTTTATTTTATTAATTATGGTACCAGACTTCGGAGTTAAGGAAAATCATCTTCGAAAATGAGTACCTAACTAGTAGTAAGTACGTACTTACGAAGTTTCGTGCGTCTCGTGCTTCTCGTCTCAAAGTGGTGCGCCTCGTGTTGCGCCGTAATTGAAGTTACGGAAAAATTTATTGTAGTATATATCTCCATCATGTGCAATATTAATTTAATGAAATCAAGCAAAAGAATCAATATGTAATTAGTGACCTCTGTTGTGGTTATCCGACAACAATACCCAGTGCAACGCCATCTGTAAGATTAACTCGAAAATACAACAACAACATTGCCTGCTCAACACTACTTGCTATTAGAGCATATTGAACGAAAGTTAGTACTGATTTGGTGAAATAGATGGCAGAATATACTAATTGATTTAACATAATAACAATACTTTCATATTAGATAACACGTTGGTTTATTTTATGTTATTTTATAGATAATGTCAAGAGTGTGAAAGTGAAGATGTGGAAAATACTGCATTAGACTTTTCTTATTTAAATAAAATGTTCGAGCTTGATGGACTTATGTTTATTGCAAAAATATTATAATGACAACCAAGGAAAAAACCAGTAAAAAAACTATGACAATTACATAAATTATGAATTGTCTATTATAAACACTGTGGAGTTCCTAACACATGACTTAATATTATTTATATATTTGAAAAATTATTACTAAAAAGACTATGGGGAAGATTATGAAAATTATACATAGTTGTGACAGTTCTAAAAGCTTGACGAAATTTATTGTAAACATTTATCAAGATAGCTTTGTAGTAATCATTTTACGCTTTTAAAGAAATATATAATAATTAATAAATTTTTAATATAAGACTCAGAATGCTAATAAATTTCCATTTCACAATCATTACAAACATCATACTTATATCACAGCTTAAACAGTTTTAGACTTTTGAAAAAAAAACACAAAGACATTAACTAGAACTATGAGAATTTCCAAAACCCTATCGCGAAAATTATTATAAGATAAGATAAGATAAATTTTTATTGTGATTCTGTGTACAATAAATAGATCTTACAATTTCATGCATAAGTTACAACAGATTGCCATTTTCGGGCGTACAATATTAACATTTTGAAATATAATTTTTATTTAATTAGTACTATAATTTATTTTTATTTTTAAAGATAATTCCAATTATATACTGCAATATTTATCGATAAATTATGTATCGAGCTTATCCGATAAATAATTTTGACAGTGAAAGTACCTAAAAATAATTGCATACCTATTTATAACCTTTAAATACACTTCCTGTCTGTGTGTCAGAATATAGCACAGCAATGGATAGTCAGTTGACATTTAATTTCTTGTCAATATAAGTTAGCAAAAAACCTACATCATGCTGTATATCACTTATATATTGTTAAAGCACTCAGTATTATTTACAGGTATATTTATCGACTTCTTCTACGCACGTATCACATTGAACAAAACAGCAGTTCACCATCCTACACCTGCATCTTGAAGTCACTGTCTTCTTCGTTGTAATATAACCTCTACCACAGCACAAAGTGGCACAGTTATGTCTGTCTTTGCACACCCGGCCTTTCGTACTCACACACAAGTTTGGCGATCTCTGCAAATAAACCATCTGTTTTCTATTATTCGTCATCCTGTTCCTAACCTTAGGCACGATGGCTCGTTTCGTGTTGAAATTAATTATTTTCTTCTTGATTGCATGATGATAGTGCTTTTTCATTAGCCCCATAACTGAATTGAAAGGTCCTAACCTCCTCCAGCAAGTCTTCGTAGTGCAAGACCCAGAAAAGCCATGACATTTGCATACTTCTCGCATTTGTTCCCCCGTAGATTCTATTCCCACTAAAACGTCTTGTTTTAAAGTTTCTCCTAAAAGATCAGTGCCAGCATGTTTGAAATCGAGGAAGTTCTTAGTGAGTCTTTGACCTTGCTTGAAGTCGTCACCACAGCCGTTATTCTTCCAAGTGTAGTTAGCGGTTTTGCCAAAACTTCCGACACAGGAGCATCTGGTAAGGTCTCCTGATGCACAAGCTTTCGCTACTGCATGTGTGATAGAAGCAGCCATCAAACTGTGAACGAATGCAGTCTCCCTAAAAATCTTATTAAATATGCTTCTATTTAATTTTCTATTAAAAACTAGGGAACAATTCCATCTGTCGTACTGAAAAGCTTCCTCGCAAGTATTAACAGCTTGAACTTTAGCCGTTTCTAGCACTGGCACTAGTCCAGGATTTCGTTTACATATCTTGGATTGTCGATTGGATGCTCGGAATATTTTACAGGCTCCCGGAAATATTGCTTGAGATCTCTCCGTGAATAATTCTTGTACAGTCTTTTGGAGAACAGGCAGAATACTGTAACAGAATGAATTTGGATGACTCCACTATATTATAACGGATAATGCCAATATTAGTAAACGAAGAAATTATTTTTTAATTTTATTTATACACATATGACTGAGAAACATACAATTAATAGGTTGGAAAGTAAGCTCAAAAGGTCTGTTTATATCGAAACGAAAGTTTTGCCAGCAGAGACACATGACATTATTTGAGAAAGGAAGACGGTGTATACACGAATAATAGAAAATAAAAATAAAAATACATACACTTACATGTAAATAAATCAATAAAAGAAGATATAAATAACAATATTAATAACAGTATTCATCCGTCCATGTACGTCCATGACGATTTTAAAATGCATAGATGATAGTGAATCAGCAGAGGCTCACGTAGACACTTACCCTTCAACATTTTTGGATGCAGATATCGATACCGAGTAGAACAACAACACTAAAACAACACTACAACTAAACATGATGAAACCTCAATTTCGTGAAGATTAAAACACATTTCCCATAGTTGTGTCTTACCCATGAAGTCATTGTGGAATGCAGTTGGAAAATGAACTAGATTTGGTTAAGACAAAGGCGCAGTTGATAGTTTATCATCAGATAGGGAGTGAACGTACAAAAATGGTAATGGCAAACATACAATCAGTGTTGACATATGACTGAGGGCTCAGAACAAACTTGAAAAAAAAGAACAAGTCAAATTGACTATATTCGCTTGTTAGAAGTTGTAAAAGGTCTAATGAACTTGTCCTGTCCTGTCCCGCTGTTGCACAACCTCCAATCCCGCGATTATTCGGGTATTAAAATCACTCCTGAATCAAAAAACTTCAAGTTACCGGTTTGCTGATGGATAAATGACAATATTGTTTGAGTGTCTGCAATTCTATGAACGCGATGTATGATTGCATTTTTTTAATTTACATTATTTAATGTAATTATTTGTATACGAATATATGTACCTCTCTGTCTCGCAGTATTCTTGCATCCAATCTGTTTTTACTTATTTAATTACTCTCACCCAAGGTTGCCTGGAACGGATTGCTAGTTAGAAATAATGCCGCCTATTTTTATAATACCTAAGCAATAAAGAATATCTGGACTGTTTTTATATCCTAAGTTTTATTATTAATGTTGAAATAGGTACCTTTTAATTAATGTAATTGGTAAATGCGTTATAATTAAAGAAAAATCTGAAATAAAAATAACAACTATTACTGACAAAGTATATCAATTATTAAGAAATACAGCAGATACGTCAGTTTACCTGCAATCAACAGTTTTTCAAGTTGCTATATCGAAATCCTCTATGCTTCGAAAGGCACGTTAAGCGTTTGATCCTGGTGGTTACGTCAACTGCTTTCACCCACCACCCCACCTTTGTTGCGTCAGAATGATGGTATTTGACTCAAACCCTCATGTGTTTCTTCCGTGTTGGAAGGACTGTCTCAGCACTGGGGTATATATATAAAAAAAAAGAAAAAATAATAATAATAATGTAAATAAAAAATATATCATGTAATGCATGTAATGTATAATATAATGTATATGTATAATGTAATTTACTTTGCAAAGCTTAAACTTTAATTTGTAAGCAACATATACGCGAAGCAATGTTTTGTTATCAGGCATACAACAACAACACAACAAAAACATGCTGTTACATTAGTATGTTATGTATGTTATGTATGTTATGTATGTTATGTATGTTATGTATGTTATGTATGTTATGTATGTTATGTATGTTATGTATGTTATGTATGTTATGTATGTTATGTATGTTATGTATGTTATGTATGTTATGTATGTTATGTATGTTATGTATGTTATGTATGTTATGTATGTTATGTATGTTATGTATGTTATGTATGTTATGTATGTTATGTATGTTATGTATGTTATGTATGTTATGTATGTTATGTATGTTATGTATGTTATGTATGTTATGTATGTTATGTATGTTATGTATGTTATGTATGTTATGTATGTTATGTATGTTATGTATGTTATGTATGTTATGTATGTTATGTATGTTATGTATGTTATGTATGTTATGTATGTTATGTATGTTATGTATGTTATGTATGTTATGTATGTTATGTATGTTATGTATGTTATGTATGTTATGTATGTTATGTATGTTATGTATGTTATGTATGTTATGTATGTTATGTATGTTATGTATGTTATGTATGTTATGTATGTTATGTATGTTATGTATGTTATGTATGTTATGTATGTTATGTATGTTATGTATGTTATTTATGTTATTATGTTATGTATGTATGTATAATACGGTACAAACTAAAGACACGTCAAAACTTTGTCAGTACAATAAAAATAAAGTGACTGGCGAATAATATTGATATACACTTAAATTAATATTTGGTATTTGCGGCATACGTCTGGAGTGTAAATTATGTAGTAATAAATCTAGTTTAATTAATTTCGTGTGTGGTATTTGGCTGTAGGTATCTGTGAAAAGGTTCTATAGTAATTTTTTGTGAGGATTGTAGAGATAACGGTATAAGGTCATTGCGGTCGGTACCACATATCGCCCCCGTATTGCTTAAACTTGTTGCAGTGCAGTTATGGGAAGTCTCGCTTATTATCAGCCAACCCAAGTATGTTTCGGTTCAAAGAGTGGTTACGACGTCACCACTGTTTTGGTGAATGAATTCGGAGAGGTTGTTCGCTCTGAGGCATTTAACTGTGTGACCAGGGCAGCTCTGCTAAATAAAGTAATGAACGAAATTCCATTTGGCGTTCGGCATTGCTAAAGTACGCCTTCCAATCTTCAGTACAGAGGGAAATCCATGTCTCTGTGAGTTGCCAACAATGTGATTCTCTTGGACCAACCATTTTTGATTAGCTATCCTCTACTATGCAAAAACAAAATTAAAAATGTTTGCTTGGGTTGTACGAATACAGTTCTTAAAGATTTGCATACTTGATTTAAATATCTCAAAATGTGAATTATTTATTTCAGATATGATCGTAGGTGCACATCGAGATGAAATCGTTCCGAAATTTAATTCTTTGACGAATAAAATTTCGATTGTTGACAGAAATCTAAAGAAGAAATTATCTTACAATACTCATCGCATGAATTATAATTAGAACATTTTGAGAGACATTTTACACGTTCTGAATACACAACACGCGTAATTCTTCCGATATTGTAAAAGCAACATTATGTACGAGCCATTTCGAGTTTATTTCAAAGTGTTAAAACTAAAGACTAAATGAACTTGACCTTGACCCTTTGACCTGAAAGCTGGCTTCGTCACGAACGTTAACGTTGACATGTTTGCAGGACGAGCTATTTGCACCCAATGTTTGTCCATACAACACACTCGAGAACTGGAGATACAGTATAATGAAAATATCAGGAAGATGTTGTTATTAACTTTGTTGAAACACTACCAATGCATAATTTATTAATGTAATCCTATTTAGACTCCATTTTTGAAATATAATAAGCTTAATACGTTATACGATAATTACTATTTTATCTTATTATTACTTTTACTTTATACGACCTTATATTAATGCGTAGGACTTCAAAAAACAACTTCGAAAAAATATTGAAATTTTAATAGAATAATATTCAAGATAGGCATATTACTCAGAAAATGACTGAAAATATTATTTTAGAGTTTCACTAGCAATATCTTTTCGTATTAGGTAAATATCTTTTCACTCCTAGATAAATTAATGAACTAGATTACAACAGAAACAGATAAACTACTTTCAGTACATGCCTGGTTATATCAGTACGTTTTAATCATTAACCAGAGTTTAAGGAATAAGTACCATTTTTTGACGGGCAGCATTCGTGGGGCTCGCTCAGTTCCTGGTTGAAACAGCACAGAGAAATACTGTTCTGTAGAAGCGTTACAGTAAACCAGGAAATGTGTACCTTCCTAATCTAGGAAACCAAATAATCACGCAAGGTAAAACTCACATATAGTATACTTTGCAACAAAAGTATCTAAGAATCTGAAGCGAATAACTAATGGACTGTGAGTATCTCCTAAATAATGAAAAGGTGAGCGAACAATAACAGTAAAAATGGGTTTATTATAAAAACTAGACTACGTAACAAGACAAGAGAAATGACAAGAAAAAAGCAAAGACAAAACTAGAATTTTAGTGATTAATTAATTATAAAAAAGGTAATATGGCTCGGCCACACAATTACTTGATACTGCCGGAGCGTGGACATTTGACGACAACCTATATGAATCTCTCACAAGTAATAATGACTTCCTTTCTCTTTACACTGCAACAGCGAACAACTTCGCGACCGAAATAGGAAAGGCGATAATTACCAACAAAGAAAACCCTACAGCTTTGTCATTAAGTAACTTAATCCAGTACCAATAATAATGAAGGCTGATATAAATTTAAAATAAAAAAATCTTTTTCCTTTATTCTAATAACTTCTTTTCTTTCTTCCTTCAATTTGTGCTCTTTCAAAGCATACCGCATATTATTAAGTTTCGATAAGTATTTCAGTACCACCGATAATTGCATTTCCAGAAACTTCTCGTAGTACAAAAGCCACTAAAACTGATTCCAAAGTTAACGAAAGCGGTGTTTACTCTGCAAAATTAACGGAACATTTTCCGTTCACTTAGAAAACATTTTACGACCTAATTGTATTGCAAAAGTTTGCTTACCCAATTAAGGATAAAAAGTTATCTGAATTTATCTTCTAAAATCTCTTATCAGAGTTGAGTATCAAAAGTGGAAATATTGGAATTCCATTCAATTTACGACTGAATAAAATATTATTTATTAAATCGTATTCATTAATATCAAAATTACTTGATACAGTGGATAATGACTGACTTCAAATTTATTAGAATCATTAAATATCTTTCAGTGTCTGCTGTCGTTTGCGCTTAACTGAAAAATCTTGCAATTGATTTTCCCGCTTCAGTAGTGAAATATTGAAGAATATATTAAATAATGCAGCTTATTTGGTATACGCTGTATTGACGTTTGAAGTATAACTCTAGAGAAATCGCAGAATTGCATATTAGCAACTCATACGAGTAGACACAAAGTACAAGTTTTTATTTCATTAGATCACGAAATAGGCCAACCTCCACATGTGTTTCTTCTATACAGGAAGTCTTGTACCCAGTTGACGTAATTATATAATGATGATGATTAAAAGACTAAATCTAGAATCTAGAAAATTAATAACGAAAATTCGAATGCTTACCACACCTGATGAAAACTTTGATTTAGCAATATTTACTTATTTTTATTTATTTATTAAATAAAAATAAGTAAATATACACTATCACCAATATCAATGTACATAGAAAATAAATAAATGTATAAGTATAAGGATAAAAGATACGTCTTTGCATGATAATTGAGAGATAAGAGAGAAGAAAGAGTTTTAGAGATAAGAGAAAGAGACTAACAGATTTTGTGACTCCTTTCACTGTCGCACAGCTAGAGCGTGGAATTTCTTAGCAGCACACATATTACCTCCTTCATACAACATGGGTTTCCTTTAAAAGAGGCGTGAAAAAGCACTTTTTGGGCCGGAAAGGTGAGGGTGGCTAAGGCAGTATGTCGCATGCTTCACTAGCTATCTTCACATATTCACATATGGACTCCTCTACTGCTTATCATCAGGTGGTGTCGAGTGATTTGCTGAACTTAATTAATGACAATATAAAGTGACTAACATATTTTGTGACTCCTTTCTCTATCGCACAGCTAGAGCGTGGAATTTCTTAGCAGCACACATATTACCTCAAATACCTTAATAAATAAATAAATAATAATAAATATATATATATATATATATATATTTATATATTTATATATATATATATATATATATATATAATTATATGTTGAGCAACTGCTGTAATATTAATTTTAATTTACTTGTGGAATTTACAGGAGCGTTCGAGACAAGTAAATTTCTCTATTGCAACAACATCGCAGAAAATAATTTGTTCCAAACAATTATATCATCCAAGTATAAAATATCAATGTGGCACAGTGTTCTTTCTCGATTACATTGACTTCAATGGAGAAAATAATTAACATCTTAAAATTTCTTAGGCTTTATTGAATATATATATGGTGTATAATAAAATTAAATTTATAAAGTGAAATTCAATTATTTTTTAATAAACAACATCTATTCCTTCGTGGTCAAAGTAAGTTACCAAATGTATAACTTACATTGAATCAATTTCATCCTTTTTAATATATCCCAAAAGATCCTAGATAGAGTAAAAATACGCTTACTACTGTTTATGCGTTCGAATCGACGCGGCGCAACGTAACAATGTGCGCGTAAAACGCGATGCAGAGCAGAGTATCGATTTACAGCATTGAGTAGTATTAACTTCTTTGTAATTCGTTTTAGCACGTAATCTACGCGTATATCTCTCATTATCTAAACTTGATAAAAATGATATTTCGGTTTTGCCCATCCCTTCTAGACTTTCACATGGTACGAGTTTTGATCCAAATATTAATTGATATCTACTGAGTTTCATTACAAATTGATATTTACTGAGCAAATTGTTTATTCATTAAGGCAAAATGAGTTCTGATGTATACCCGAGTATAAAATATTGTTAAAATTGTAACATTGATGTTTCTCTCTACAACGAATACGCGAGTTTTTTTTGGTCGAGGAGGAATCCGTTTACGGATCAACCTGATACTGGAAATACCCACTAAAACTCCCTAGAAACTCCGCTGCCCTTCGTGGGAGTGACCAGGTTTCTGCCACAGCAATTCACCAAACCACTTCCAGAAGTACAGCCACTTATTTAAGTAAAAATACCTGAACAGCCTAAAAACTTTAGATTCTCCATATGATTAAAACATGCAACTTGAAAGAGCATTAATATTATTAGAGAATTCGGTTTCCACGCTCCGCTACTAAGTTCATTGACCCCTGGCACGCAGCCAATTGTGCTACGAGATGCTACGGTTGCACGACATAACAGCAGCTAGACATAGAAAATGCTACGATTGTAAGTTTTATTCAATAGATTTTCTTTGTTAAAGTGGTTTGTATTAAATAGAACTCAAATTAAGTTAAACTGTTCATTTTTGTTTAATATTTATATTGATTATAATATCATTCACATTGTAATCCATATAAATAATATGAAAATTTTGAAAAATATTAAAATGTACTAGAAAAATTGTGTCCTATGATTGGAGACGAACCCACGACTTTTGAAATCCATTAAAGATCAGTAAAATATATTAAAGATACTAACTATCGGTATTAAGCCCATTTTTCAATCCTCTGATAACTTACACCTCAAGTACAACTTTACTATTAACAGTTAACCCATACTAAGTAATTTCACCAATCAAATCATTTCATATGAATACAAAGAAAACTAGCTTTGAAAGCGGATACAAAGTTGCTAAATAAAATGTCGATTAATTTTCATGAAAGTTTCAATTTTATTCATAGGAATAATAATTTTTTAGTAATTAAAAGAGTTTTGAATTTTAATGATGAATATTATGCTTTCGTTACAGCTTTCTTAACTTTCTGACTAATTTCAGGGGCGTAGAAAACTTTTTTGTTTTTGTTTTTAAAATCTTACAACTTTATTAATATCATTAACTAAACAGAATTATTTTTAAACAAATAACAAAAACAGACAGTCAAGTAATATGTGTTTAACAAAAAGCATGATGATCGTAAGCAGTAAGTCATGTTACATCTCCACCTGGCCAGCCTAAACAGCGTTACATCCTTCTTTTG
The DNA here is from genome assembly GCA_943193645.1 of Acentria ephemerella. Classification (NCBI taxonomy): domain Eukaryota; kingdom Metazoa; phylum Arthropoda; class Insecta; order Lepidoptera; family Crambidae; genus Acentria; species Acentria ephemerella. The sequence goes on along the minus strand of OW971875.1, from coordinate 3,462,406 downwards.
AAAGAGCCTATATCAATGAAGAAGGGATGTATCCCTTCTTCATTGATATAGGCTAGGCTAGTCGCTAGCTAGGTAGCTATTTCAGCCAGTGTTGGTTGTTGAGTGACTTAGTATTATTACCTAAAAGGTGATACGAAAGTAGCTAAAAAAACTATAATCTTTTGCCAACTGACAAATCTGATATTTTAAAAAAAGTAGGAAAAACAAACTTGCTTCGAAAATAGCACTTTGAAACTAGATCAATTAACTAACAATAGCTCGCGTTACTGCCCGAAACTTTGACAACATCATTCAAATAAATCAACTATGTTCTCATGTCTTTATTATTAAACATATCCAGTAGACGTTCATCATTAGTTGGCTGGAAGAGATCAAATGAATGAAGCGACGGTAAGTGAGTAAGTTCATTGGCTTCCATTCGAGAGGCAACGGTTCAAACCCCGTCACGTATCAAAGTGATTTCAAATTTCGAACTTTTACAGTGAAACCTGCACACACTTGTGAATAAATTTTTACTAATACTCGCGAGCGAGGAATACGATGCATAGTACATACATACATACACGTAATTTAAGTGAAAATATATAATTAATAAACAGCAATATCAAATCCGTCAGATCACAATATCAAGACTGACTAGTGACAACGAGCCATAAATCAAAATATACTAAAATATAGAATAGTATTAAATACATGGTATATATATATGTGTCATTCAGCCAGTCTCCAACATTTAGGATGAGTGTGAAGTCAACAACCAGCACTTGGTAAGCGTGGTTGATGAAGGTGTAATCGCCCTAATTTAAGGTAGGCTCAAGCTCCTCGGTGGGGACGTTTATGAGCTGTTGATGATTATGATGATACTAAATTAATAATTAAGAATAAAATATTTCAAAGTTTTCACATTTGTAAAACATAAACAGCTATAGATATAAAAAGAAAATAAACCTTGTTCCTTGTTTCAAGAACGTGAACAATTACTTAAGAGAGAATAAACCTTGTTTCAAGAACGTTTACTTTAATGTATTGAAAAAAAATTATCTTATCGCCTCTAGCAAAGAAATACCTTCCATTCACTTTATGCAGAAATAGAATACTTCAAATTCGATTGGTTAGATAGACCGTGACGTCAATTCGCCTTTCAAAGAGACCATTAAGAAATAAAAGCCTTTAAGTGCCAAAGTCCGAGTGTCAATAAGTATGAATATAATAAGACTGGAATCCTTAGAATATTTTTACTAACTTCATTTCGTCTGAGTACCCAGTGGTGTATAAATGGATTCTGATGATGTATATCAGGCCTCTTTACGGTTCGGCTAAATAAAAAACAAAAATTTCATATAGTAATGTATTTTATTTATTTAATTGAAAATTTAAATCTTGCCCGTAAACAAAAATAATGATTCAAATAGTAATGTATTTTATTTAAGCAATTGAAAATTTATCTAGTATCTAGTTTTATTTCGTATATTCTACTTTTCTTGTTACCATGAGACATATATTTTAGAGAGCCTAGAATATTACGTCAAAAGCTACTAACGCTCTCAAAAATCACGTAGTTATTTCAGAAAGAATACGATAACTATGTTGTTATGAGCGCAGAAACAGTATTAATATATTTTTTTCCTAAAATAAATATCAATATCTTAAGAGAAAAATGAATGTGACATCAACTCTTATAGATAATATACTGATATCACATTAGTATCTAATCACAGACAACCTTTTTAATACCAATTTAGTTATTAATATTTCATTAGCTCCGGTCTGTAATACGTAATACAAAGAGGTGCTTACTATAATTGAAATCTCGATACCGATGTAAGATTAAATATTTTAAATTTATTAATTTGTAAAAATTTTGTAAGCATAATAGTCAGTATTGGACATATTTCCAAATATTTAAGCAAAGTACTACATAGTTAAGTGTTGAATTGTATTTAAAAACGAAGTAATGGAAACGACGGATGACAATTTATTTGATATGCCAACATCTTATTAAACAAAAGTTAAATAGGTTTTAATACAAGTTTGAGCATCTAGTTTCATTTTTCAGAAGTTCATTAGTTATACAGAAATTTCACCTAGTAGATATCAGGACAAATGCTACTAACGTTTAAATTCAGCACGTACTGCTTTCAAAGAGACCAAACAACAAAACCAACAGAAAATCCGACCAATTTGTAGTAAACACTACGAGTTCAAATGTATCCACCTGCGGCCCTTGACTTTGGCTAGACAGGCAATGCCCTCTTCTGTCTGCCGCGATACATTAACGGATATTTAACTATCAAAATCTTTTAGCTTGCATCCTAGCAATTTAAAGAACATTAGCCTGAAAATGCATTAGGCCTTCTGGAAAACTGGAAATTTACATTTTTACTTAACTTAAAGTTTAAAATTTTAAAGTTTTTTAAAATTAGAATGATTCTATCAAATGTTTTACATTACAGTAAAATCTTCATTATCTTAACTAAATAAATACAATATTATAATAATTACAAAAGTAGACTTAAAACTTCCAGTACTTCCACAAAATTTCTGTCTTTTCTGTGACTGAGTTGTATTTTAGTATAGATACAATAGTTTTGCTAATAGGGATTCCAATTTAAATAATCAAAATATTCCAACACCGACTGCACGAACTACATTCGATATGTTCTAATTAAACTAAACATACGAAAGTTTCTGTAAATATTCTATATATATTCTAGAAATAAATAGTTTGAGCTATATTCCTATAGATGGCATTACCAACACATGTTGAATTCTTTTATGAATGGAGTTAATTTTTCTCAACTATTTTCACATAACCAATCGGTTCCATTGCTTGCTTTTTTAAACAAGGTATAGTATAGGTAGGTATATTGTTATTTAATATAGTATACTTCTGAAATCAGGATTTGATGATGGAAAACCATCTATTTGTTTAATTTTATTTTCAATCTCTAAGTATTTTTAACGTAAGAAAATTAGTTAATTATTTTTAAAAACCGACTTCGAAACAAAAAATGAAAGATAAATCAAGTTAAGAAGTTATCCAATTTAAAATTGAATTTGGTGCTAACTTGTTTCCAGAGCCAATAAAAAGTGAAGCACTGATTCCAAAAACTAATTTTAAAATGGATAAGCATTTAAAGTAAATTATTTTACTGTGTTTTATTGCCACAACTAATAACTGGTGTGCATATTCAATCTATCTAATATCGATTAACTTTCGTATATTAATGTCAAATGGCTAACTAAAGCAAAGGTTAGTTTTAACACTATTTTCCTTATTCAAATACTAAACAAAAGCCGGTGCGGTCTGATTCAAGCATATTTTCTAAGTTACGCTTAAGTATTAACCGACACAACACCAATGTCATTTTAAATAAGAATAAAAATTTATGATATTTATTATATATGATATTTATTTTTTGTTAGAGTTATCGGTATCTAGCCGTAGACAGGCCCCGTCCTTCCTGATTACGAACGAGCAAACGTAAGTAAAGGACGGACTGCATCAAAGGCATTTTATCAAAACAAACTGGCAAAATAAATTATTGATATTTAATTAATTAAATTATTATTATTAATTAATAATAATTATTATTTATTTATTATTATTAAATTATTAATATTATTAATTATTATTAACTCTTTTATTTTAAGATTTCAGAATGAATACAATGTACTGTTTGAGCCACGTAATATAAGGAAGATTTATACCTTAAGGAATTCGCAATTGCATAAAACCAAACACGTTTCGTTTTATAAATTAAATACGAAAATGTGCCAAGCTCATTTATCTTTAAAGGATATTTTCGCTTTTTTAACCAATTACTCAATAAAGAGCTACGAATTCAATACGTAAACCCTTTAGTGAACTACTCGCCAAAATTTGATCAAACAACATTGTTAGGTGTCGAACGCTTAATTGATAGCAAGAAGAAACAAGAGTCTTAACCTTCTTTATTTAATTAAAGACACTAATTTCTGAACTGAAGCGTGTTAAATTTTATTTATTAGTAATAAAGCTTTACTAAAATCCGAACAATAAAATGAGATTTTCGTTTTAGACTATTCACAAAAAACCGTTGACGATTGATTCAAATTCGATGAAATTCAGATTTTCGAAAACTGTAAAGAAAATCTATTCTTTAAACTTAATTTAATCTTTAGAGAATTTTATAATTAAGATATAGAATAGGTAACCCACATGTAAATTTTAGCCTTTAATTTTCTAAGAAATTTACATTCTAGAGGTAGGAAAATCTGTAACCCTTAAAGCTAAGCAATGTTATATGTTATATGTTTTCCTATTGGAAAACATATCTTCTTACCTTACACTAAATAATACTAATATCGGATTTGATTCAAAACTTACTTTATGCTTCTCAAAATAAGAGCCTATGCGTCGCCCGCTGAACTGCGAACGCTTTCCAGCTATTTGCTAATCTGGACACAGTGCTGTTCCACTTCATAGATATAACGGTTCAGTGTAACATAGTGTTGTGTTGTGTCGATTACTGAAATCGAGGACGGGGTTGTCACGCATGCGCTGCCGAGCAACGACCCCTGAAGGCAGAAGAGCGCCATCGCTTTGCCGCGCGATAGCCCTGTCGTTAATCGAGACGCTACTCACAAAAGGAACTTGTCTATAATATATTTCTATAAAAATTTACAGATTGTTACAATTGTTGTGTGATCAATGAATAGTCGACGTCAATTTAGATCTAAAATTGTGATTGTATAGTACAATTTTATAATTCAGTGCTTTAGTGTTAATTTTGTGTTATTGTTTGGAGATGTTCCTGAATTAAATTGGTATGTACTTGTTTCCTTGCATATTATCACTTAATGCACACTTGATCCTGATGTTTAAGTAAATATCTATTAAGAAAAATAATACTTTATGTCTTACCTTTTTAGAATATACAAAGAACATGCCATTACTACCTAGGTATATTTTTGTTTACACACAAAATTTATCAAGTTATTTAAAAGTGTAACTTATTAAGGTTAAACGTAAAAACTTATTTAACTATTTCAAACTTAATTTTTAATCAATATTATCGACCTTAATGACGAAGATACAAAAATATGAGTTACTCTAGATGACACTAACATTGAGTGACAGGAATAACTTTAAGCCGTTGAGCAGGAAACAAAAAAATCTATTCAGGACTTCCTTATATAACCTAGGTAAGCACAAAAGCGTTTTCAAAAATTCATTATTTGAGAAATGAATTTTTGAGGGGAATTGCAAGGAATTGCTTAATATGAGAGCTAGGTAACATGACCATATGCAGGATATCTTGATCGCAAAATACTTTTTCCCCTTATATTATCTCCAACCATTATACGGGCAAGACACGCAGTAGTTTTACGAATAGATAGCTTAGATTGTCGTCTAGTAAAGTTGAATAAAATATTTTGACTTTGACTTTGATGCGCACTTTCTTCTTAGTTTCTTTTCTTTTTACTCATAAGGAATGGAAATCTCTGCCTGCTCATTTATATCATGACTGTTATCGTTTTTAGTATCTGGTATAATTTTTCTGAGGTCAGAGTGTAGCGTTGCTCGTATGTATATTAATTACTATATTTGAAAAACACATTTATGCAATATATTATTTTTCTAGTAAATATTTAGGCACTTTTGTAAGTTTATACTATACTAGCCACCATTGTATTTAAATTACTTTTACATTATCATCACTTTCTCTTCAATTCAAAATAAAAAGGATAGAAGACATCATTGCAAAATCATAACTGTCAAGTGTTTGTTTCACTTTCCTTCTAATTGAAGATGGTATCGCGATTTCAATTTCATTAATATATGTTTCTAAGAATAAGAACGTCCACCACAATAATTATCTCATTTAATTTTTGATATATGGATCATAATTAAGCCTTTTTTGTAAACTTTACTTAGTCGTGCTGAATCAACTTTATTCAAAAAACAAATCCTGGGTTCCGTTTGACGCATCGAGGAATTGGCGGTTTTTTAATCACAAAATTTAGCGTTTGAATCTAAATCCCTAATCATTGGAAGTTTTTCTAACAGATTTATCGACTATTAATAGTATTTATTGGTCCCGATTCCGTTGTACACGAAATAAATTAAACTTAGATTCAATACTCCTCATTCAGTACGAAACAACCAAACAGACGTCTTTTGACGTTTCTAAAATGCGCTTATAAACATTTTGCCTAATTTTAACGCACTTCATGAAACATGCCCAAAAATAAGTCAAAACGATCATCACACGATCGTTTAAATGTTTTCTATTCCTTCTTATTGATTTGGAATGAAACACATGCTCATAACTAAAGTATAATTTAGTCTGTGCACAACGGAATGACCCAATTCCGTTAATATATTATATTAAACGTAATAAGTAAAAGAAAATAATTAATACTGCAAATTTTACACTTATAGTACAATTTAACAATTCATCATATAAAATATATTAAGGGTGTATATGTATAATTAAGGGTGTCATAAAAACATAATTAATTCGTCACGTCAAACAACCCCAGAACTATGTTTCCAGCAACAAAAATTAATTATTTACAAGTGTTACCACTTCAATTCTTATTGAAGTAATTAACTTTGTCGTATGTCTTGAAACTGTCACGCACGGCTCCAAATTATTCCATAGTTGACAATTATATAAAAAGTCACTGTTAATTGCAGATAACATTTCTAAACCATAAGCTATTGAAAAAACAAATGTGTTCAGCGCAGAAGCTTCTAACAAATTATAAAGCGATGATCAGAGCCTAATAAATAATATTTAAAAAACTGCTGTCAGTATGAAAGCATTCTTGCTTAAGCTTAGGCGAAAAATCACGTTTACTGTAATTTTGAAATTTGAAGCTTAAGACTTCTTATTAGTGCTTCTTTTTTATATCAATTCGCAACTTTAGGCCCGGACCTTATCCTCTCTCGTCTCACCTGATGGTAAGTTGAAGATACGTCAATAAATGTAGTCTAATAATAGACTCTACATTTATTGACGCCAAGATATTGTTATTTAATACTATTTATGGTCGAAACTATATTAAAAAGTGGATAGAAAAGAAAACAGAATAGAACAGAAAAAAAACAGATAAGGAACAGAACATATTCTGTTCTTTTTTTGATGATAAATGTGACAAAATCACATATACCCAATGGTGGTTCGTGAAAAAAATATGGCCATGTTGTAACATTTGGGAAACCGATATGCAGGAAGAGGTATAAGCACTATTAAGCAGTTCGTATAATAAAAGTTTGCGTGTAATTGGAATATCTACAATTAAATGATGATAGGCCATAGTATACATATTTACACGGTCAACCAATTTAATATATATATAGATACATGATTATTATAACAAAGTCCATGGTATAAAAAAACCTTCGGTTTGAGCGATATAATTCTCATTTCTCTATATTGCCTTTACCTCTACCTACCGCTTACACTAGGAATATGTGGAATCACAGCAGAGGCTGTGATAGAAATCAACCGAGCGTACTCTCAATGCCGCGTCAGTGCCACGCCTGAGGCTTTGCAAAGACAATGTCGGAGCAATGATAATCCGAACCTGAGACTAGATTTAATCTTCTTCGAAATTTATTTTATATAATTTGAAAATGGAATCTCCAAATGATTCTCTGATGACGATCCTACGTAGGTTTAAATTTATTCCAAATACAGATTAAAACAGTTTGCCTATCGCTCACGATGTATGTTAATTTATTCGAAGGACCTAGAGACCTAGACACTCGAAATGCTGTGAGCGCTAAGTGTAAAAATGTATGGGATTTGATATAAGCTCTTGCTTAGCAACTTAATATGAATGTCAAATCACAGGCATTAAGCGATTCCTCACCTTTTCAAGGCCCTCAAATCACGCTAACAGCATTTCGATTTGGAAAATCTCTCCGGCTAGTCTTATAAACTGAATTCTAATCATGCCCGCGGCATTTTATTTTCATTGTCGCCAACATAAAAGATTTTTTTTCAAACCAAGTATTATTTTTATAGGCATTTGGTAAAGAAATTATTTTCAACAATTACTTGACTTTGATCAACCCCAAAGTGAATTCCAGTGCTCTTAAAAGTATATCTATTTATTAAAGAGTTATCATTATATAATACACTTATCCATACAAATACCATCAACATCCGTAGCTTGAAGCCTGTGAAGTTCGTGGAATCCGTATAAGTCTGTCACCTTTAGCTGTATAATAATACAGGGTCACAGATATCGTTAAGTATTCCCTTTAAAAGAGGTTATTTCCAATGCCACCGCTTACTCGGATCAAATAGCAACTCGGAGTTAAGCTGAAATCTCCGATACGAATTTGTAAATCTGATCTACAGCCACTGAGTGTTATTAGTGACTATTTTGATGTAAATATAATATTGACTGTTCTTATCAACAAATATTTGTTGCAGTCAGGGAAGGTTTTGAAAAGTAATCAAAACCTGTAAAATTGAATAAAATTCCTACATTACGTTACATATAAGGTCTGTATTCATAAACAAACAAACAATGGCGTTAATATGGATCTACGCGTTTTTATAATTATAAAAAAAAAGTTTTCACTACCTTTTATTTTTTTTAACTATTTTTTGTTGATTTCAAGAATTTTTTCTATAATAATCATTAACTATCAGGCTTGCTGTACGATTGTGTGTATGAACACACAATCGTACAGCAAGCCTGATAGTTCGATATGGATCGATTTACCTGTATGTATTAATATTAGTAAGCTCCGCCATATTTAATTAATTCCTTGCCAGCACACGTATTCCGTGGTATCGAGTAATTTGCTGAGCTTAATATTATTATAATAATAATGATGATAATTTACACAGTTTAAGAATGATCAGGTTCAATCTTAATTGGAATTTTTCCCTTAATACACATTCTTTACACAAAACAAGTTATCGTATAAAAAATCGTTTATAAACTTGTCAACCAACAAATTTGTTTTTTTATGGGAAAGATGTCCTTGTTGTTGGATGCCCTTTTGAATAATAGAGGAATTTTAAGGCTTTAGTCTCCGTCGTTTTCATATTTTACGAGAGAAAGATTAATCTAAGTTTTAAATTAATTCCAAATCCAGAAAGTTAAGGACTTCTGAAGAGTAAGCTCAGCTCAATATTTAGAAAATTTTGTACTGACATTGTAAGTTAATAAAACTTAAAACCTAAATAACAAATAGTAAAATAATTTTGGTTTCATATTTTGTTTTATATTTATTACATATTAATTTCAAGTTGTGCCCGCGACTTCAGTTGCGTGGATGCCGGAAAATAACAGCATGTCTTACGTAGGGTAGGTTACCTCATTTGACTTGAGTATTTATTTGGTTAAGAATTTAAATAACTTTTAGAACAAATTTTTATTACGCAAAAAAGGTTCGTAATTGTGAATGTGATTCAACCTTAAAAGATAGACACATGCTGCCGCGGACTTTTTTAGAATTCTTAATGGAGAACTATTCCCGTATACATGATTTTTGCGTATCTTTAATGGTTTACGCGGTGCACGTAACGAAAGGTCTGAAAAAGAATATGTCTATCCCGTTTTTCCATCATTTTTCATTGATTTTCTGTTCCTTTTAGTCATAGCGTAATATTATATAGCCTATAGCCTTCCTTGATAAATGGTGATTTTTTAAAATTACAATTAGTATTTCCTGAGATTAATGCATTCAACCAAACGTTCAACCAAAGAAACTCTTAACATTACTGCAGAAGTATAGATATTAATGCGATACACTAGCATTTCTAATGAAAAATAGTCTGGTTATTGGCCTTGATGATTTAAATTTCTTTAAGTTCAATTATGTTCTCCTTACAAAACCTCCACATGCCCAATGACGTCATTTGAGTATTTCAAAAGCATTTTATACCTATTTTAATGGATACTTAAACATGCCGACTAGCAAAGTAAGTATATGGATCGTCTTAGGTATACATATAGTCTACTAACATAATTCTATTCCTTTCGTATTGAAATAAAATGAGAGAAATAAAATTTGAGTTTTGAGAAAGCCATCCAAAACGAAATTACTTACATTTTATTTGTTTGAATAACTAACGCTTTTCTTTATGGTTTTCTTCTTTAGAAATTCTCTCAAAAATCTAATCAATAGATGGATGACCTCATTCAGATATAAAATAAATGTTTTTTTCCAACATGACAACGTTAACATGAAAGCTAATAGATTACCCTTTCTCTTGATTGCTACAATGTCGAGTCCAGTCTATTTCTGTAAACTGACTATGAAACAGCGTGTCTTCAATTTCCTTTATATTTCCGTTCAAAATGAACAATGTCAGTCCTCGTTCAAGTTGAACATTTCATTCAGAACGTATCTCTGGTGGTCGTACAAGAACGCAATAAAGGAATCCGTTCTCCCAGTTGCTTGGTCAGAATATTGGCTAATCCTTAAAGAATTGGTCGGTGCTTGTTACAGGAAAACCTGAGTTCTACGATTTGACTAGCATACTCTTTTATTAAAAGTAATTTATCCTTTGGAACCGATTAACTATTTTCTTCCTTTTGAATCCTTTTGAGAAACAATATTTTGCTGTCCATATCGATTATGAAGCCACACAAAAAATATTGTATTTTCTTAAACTCAAGCACGACTGAACCCAAACTGTTAGCAGATAAGATAAGATTAATTTTTATAAGCGTTTTCTTTATCTTTATATTATGTTTACAATAGATCGTAAACATAATAACAGAGTTATATTTAGCCTACATGTAGGCGTGAAAATTATAATTGTAGCAATATACACTCCTAAAGTATACAGTATACATCTTTGTATATACATATACATATTTATTTTATACTGTACACAGGTACTGCTAAATAAAAATATTCATTTATTACTTAACGAGTGGTGGTGGTTCCTCATTTTAGATGTTTAGGTTTTTTAAATATATGGTGTGTCTTGCGGAACCATACGCATATTATTTGGTTTTGTGTATTAAAACTAGAAAAGTTCATATACGTGACAAACGTGGTTGTACAAAATATCATGTTCTGGTCTTAGTAGAAAAATAGCAATTAAAATATAACTAAAATAGTTGAATTCATAACTAACAACTCTAATTTTAATTTAGGCAATATTTTACAAGCTTTAAGTATCATTATATTCTCTCAAGCCGAAACCCCCCGTTTAAGGTCGGCAGGTGTAAGCGGTTGACGTAACAGCCCGGACCAACAGCGTAATCCATCCAGACCATTCAGGGACCAGTGCACTCGAACCACAACGTGCATACAATACAAACGAGATCCTGACGACACATTTACAGATTAAACTCAGACAATATTTACTCTTGTTGAACTTTGAGATTGCATTTAAGTTCGTTTTTAGTTTTAAGTTCAAATTAAAAAAGACTACAGTCACTGAACGTCAATGATAATGAATTCGTACCGTAATAAAAACATTTCAAAGATTTAAAAAATTAAAATTTTTATGTCTATGAATCGATAATTTGCTTCAAATATTGGACATATTTTGCTCTATCCTGTTCTTATTCCAACCGCATATTAAGTTGGTAAGCAAAGGAAAAAATTATAATGTTTCATTTCTTTTCATTTATTTGAATATCAGAAAAACAATAGCAGTTTTGGAGATTGTGAATTCATTATTTATTTAATTTCTTTTATTTTAGTGAGAGATCTTCCTTTGCGAAGGAAGTAAACAACACGAGTTTTATTTTCAATTAGCTTTTGTCAAAGTTACCTTCGACATTTTCGGCGTAAACAAGTTTTTTTATATACAAGTCAAATAATCTCTGATCCTTTATGGACTTGAAGGTAAACACTCATTAGTCCTTAAAAATTTGTAAAATATTTTTTATAGATGTTTTTAGTAACGAAATAATAAAACGTAGTTAGTTTACTTTGAGTCCCGCATAATTTAATGGTTCGCAAACTCAGTATCTAAGCCCAAATCTCTCAGACGTAAGATTTGAGCAAAATCACTACTTGCTTAGTAACAATGTTATTGAGTAGATGGCTTGTTGTTCTCTTCTATGGAAATGTGTTGTTTAGAATCAACAGGCATCTAACATCATTAACATACCACTTTGTTCCACATTCGATTTTGTAGATGGGTACAATCCAAACTATATAAATAATTAATCTCCGTGTTAGCAAAACCGTTACATTAGTGTTAAGTATAAAATAATTGGAGAATACATATAATAATATCAATTAAATATCACTCAAATAGTTTCATGTTTTCTAACTACAGTCAAATTAAAAAAACACTGTCCTTAAGCCTTATTTTATAATTAAACATCTTTATATAAACTCTTAAGCGTTAAGTATTTAACTTAATTTTATATTTGTTGCCACGTGTCATCATACCATGACTCCGCAAAAAGCCGTAGAAGATTTTTATTTCCTTTCCAATATATGATTTATCAATTTTATTATTTGTTCAATAATTAAATAAGTTAGAAAAGTCTCTTCAAAATGTTATTCCTCTGGGTTAAGTATGAGACTATAAATGACATGTAAGAAATACTCAAAATTCATATCCAAAATGTAAATCGTTTATTACTATCGCACTCTGTTCAATGTCTGCTATTGCCCGACCTCTATTACTAATACTGTTGCTAGAATGAGACAGGTGTTCGAACCATAGAGATTTCTGTTTCAAATAGAAAAACTAAATAAAATCCAGACAGTAATACGAAACTCATACAATGGTAGGAAGTGGTGTATATACTCTAAAAATCTATAAGGGTTGTAGTCTCAATCTGAGACCAATTCTATTCTATTTTAAATAGTTATTTTTATTTTATACGTATTATATATATATACGTTTTCCGTAGGCACATAAAGAGGGTCAAAATAAACATTGTGTATCGTAGTTGTGGATCAAAATGTAATTCACTTTTAACAAACAACGGTAGATGTAACAAGAAGCGTTAATGTAACAAAAAGCGAAGTCAAAGTTGATATCTGGAAAAGAAAGAAGAAAATATTCAAGCTAGCCCACCCTTGTCATACGCGCCCCAAGTCATTTGTAGAACAATCTTTTTAGTTGACACGTTCCATGTATACCTGACAATAATGTAACTGTTTAGACTCGTCCAGCCAAGGCTGTTTACTTTCGTTGGAAGAAACTTGTGTAAGTTATCAAAGTATTCGTCAACTTTTAAATAAGCTACAAGACTTACAGGCGCAAAATATTCTTAAATAAATAAACTAAATAAGCTAATCAGAATATCAAATGCACTTAATGAGAAACCAAAATTATTTAAAATGAAAACATAAGAAATAGAACCGATAAATATTCCTGAATTCCAAAATTTATGCTGCTAAGTATTTAATTAAGAATTGTTTGATATATCAACAAGTTTATTAAACATTTTGACCTTACCTTAGCTCTTTGTAATAAGACTCAAATTTGAAATATACTTATACTTACATCGGCGTGATTGCGAGACAGTAACAAGAATTAGTGAGCCTCGTGGGACAAACCGAAGCTACATAATCTTTGTGCCAAAAGATTCATGTTCTTTGATTTATTCGCCGAGATATAGTATGCATACATCTAAATATATTTTTTTTTATCCAAACACCTGTTCTGTATGACATAAATTAATTGCCAAGTAATCTCACTTACTTTGAGAGATTTCACGTATGACAATTAGGTTGAGTAAGTAAATTGATAAAAGGCAAGATCATATTTAGTCATAATCAACATATATAACCAATACACTAGCCTAGATAATTCAGTCTCACAAGCTGAAAGCGTTAAAAACGAGCCTGATGTTATTATTATTTAATAGATTATCATAATAGTAATATTCATTATCTAGTCTTAAATTTGCACCATTAAGAGCATGTGTTATGGATAGTAAATAACGGGGAAATATAGTTAATAATATGTTTATAAGTATTAAAAATATAATTAATAAACATTAAATTCATGACTCTTGATCAAATATTCGTACCATCATACGCACATCTGCCCTTACTGGGATTCGAACCCGGGACCTCTGGCTAAGAAGACAGCGATACTAACAACTCCATCAGACGGTCGTCAGTATACATCAGTATAAATTTACTTAGTTTATCATGTACAATTAATCTTTTACTTTAGATAAAATAAACTTATTTACGATATCCAAAGTTTTAGATCATTATCACAAAAAAAGAAAAACAATATTTTCAGTATTTTATATTCCTTTAGTTTTATATTTATAAAATGATACATTTTTTTTCAATTTGGTAACGTTACGAACGAGTCAATCTCAGAGCCGTAAGTACCTTAAGGCTTTAACTTATTTTACACTTCACGACCTCTGGGTCTTAAAAATGTATACTGAAATTACTTTAGAACCGGAGCAATAACTTGAACTTTCCGCCATGTTACTTTGATAAATAACCGGGGTCACGATTAAATGGTTGAATTAAATATCAAATTCCCCGCGAACTTTACAAGTTCCAACGTTGGTATGAAAAATGGCTTTCAGAAAAATTATCACCCACTGTGACAATTTTTCACACCGAGGCAATATTTCCCTTTAAATTAAACTATTAAATGGGCTGCCTTTGAATGACGAAATTACTTAACGTTCAAAGAAAAATATAAATGCAAATAGAATTTTTTTTTCATGCCTAAATAATCAAAACATTATTACTTTGATGGCCGTCTGGTCGAATGGTCAGTACCCCTGTCTTCTAAAGCCAGAGGTACCGGGTTCGAATCCGGTAGGGGCAGGTATTTGTATGATGGATGTGAATATTTGCTTACGAGTCATGGATGTTTGTATGTTTACTTAGTATATTTCTAATATGTATATTCATACTACTATCTACATTTCTCCTTTTTTTTGTCGAGGAGGAATCCGTTTACGAACCTACCCGCCACTGGCTAAGCGGCGGTCGTGTGTGAGGCTCACCTAGTGACTCATCAAAGTGGCACTGGGAATACCCACTAAAACTCCCCGGTAACTCCATTGTCCCATCGCGGGGGTGACCCGGGTTCTGCCGAAGCAATTCACCAGGTCATCCCCAATATTTCTCCTTTATCTAGAATCTATAACATACGCTGATAATGATGTTTAATTTATTAAAGGTTTCCCTCATCTTAACAACCATTAAATAATACACCGTGGAAACCTATGACAACTTTAGGGTTATACCACCACAATGTGCCATTGCGGCTTAGGAGCACTTGCAACATTGTCTTAACATACTTTTAAATAACCTCTATTTAAACATATTTTTTATTTAACTCAAACACGTGTCTTGGACGCTACAAATTATTAGCGAGCATTTAAATTCTCAGTGGACTATATTAAAATGCCGCTAAATACATTAAGTGCATTTGTCAAATGTTAGTGGTGTTTTGTTTATTAATTATTGTTCTAATATTGTTGAAAAGGTTGAATTTGCCAATGAATTTTCGAATTACGATGAAGCGATTATTGAATATTAAAACAGACCCATTACAGTGAGACAGATTCTAGAAAGAAGCAATTTATACGAAACTCCACTGCGCACAATGCATGGTATTTATATTGCATGTTGTAAAGATCCTTTTTGTCATGAAACAACAACAATTTCACAGCAAAATTTTCACCAAAACACAATTTACGAAATAAAATATACAGCACCAAACTAACCTGGTCATTACGCGCCAAAAATTCGACAAATGAAACAATTTGACAAAATCAGAAAGACGTTTCGTTCCAAGTATGTTTTTGAAAGCTTTTGTTTTTATCAGAAATCTGCGCTTAAATATGACGCGTAAAACGAATCGACGAAACGACCCGTTAAATTCGTTTAACTTATTTGTCATTTACATCCCTTGATGCAAAAGAATGCTTAGGTAAACGTATTTAAAAAAATTTTAAATAAATTTCGGTGTAAGTAGCTCTTATTACGTGTATATGTCATCATTTTATGTAACTAACAAACCCTTGTTCACATCAAAAAAACTATTATGAATAGTAATTTCCAATATGGTATATCAATCGCTTAGTTTCAACTGCGGTTATAAATTGTGATCGATTGCACTGCAAAGAAACACAAAATTAAAAATTTTTTTTTTACGTAAAGCAATGACTTCAAAAAAAGAAGCGAATAAAATAACAAAGTGGACACAACACTTCATTTAAACAAGTGACAAGCTGATGACGTTTATTTATTTGAAGAACCTTGTTCTTAAACCGAAATAAACGTTTAGATAACGTCAGGTCAAGGTCACTATACTTAATAATTCTCAACTTATAGGTAACAATAGAAATATTTATCCCCCACATTTTATAAGGAAAAGTGTATACCGAAAACTAAATAACACAAAAAAACTGATTTTGAAGTTCTTTTAAAGGCTATGTACCTCAAAAGAAACAAAGATATTTGAAGAAATCAAAACTAAATTAAAAGGATCTTTTCTTCCTTGTCCGTCTGCCTGTCTGTCATGATCTTTTCCAGTCTCCCAACCATCAGTTGGTAAAAATCCGCACTTAACACTAAATTATTAACACTAAACTAAGTAACGAAAAGTCCTTTCAATACAATTAAAAGTTCAAATTGTTTAGACTGTAAAAGACAAAAGGAAAATTGTTTCCATTTGAACCTTTATCTTTAACAAACTGTTTTGTCTTCCAAACTTTGGACTTCTTTTCTTAATTGAAATACGTTTTAATTATAATGATTTGGAATTTCTTTTCAATTACGCGGGAGAGTTTGGTTATCAAAATAGTTTATTTTAATCCTTTAAAGCGCGCAATTCGGTCAAAATTGGTTTTTAATTATCTCAGATAAATAGGGCCAGTTTTTGAATTTTTATCAGACATAATTTGAATATTATACATACAAGTACAACTTGAAATGTTGACTGTTAATCTATAACTGATTTGAGGATCCGTCAAATAGGAATGTTACTTACGAATGAAAATGAATGATGAATGAGAAACTCTACAGCTTTTTTGATTCACGTTAACCAAAGTTTCAGATATAGATAGAGATCCTTCGTTTTCGGATCGTCAGATTTGTTGTAGATAATCGTCAACATTTCAAAGATATCCTTTTGGTAAATGGTAGTTATACGATATCTGATAATTGCAAAATTGGCAGCAAGTCAAATTTTTATAACGTTATTTAACCTTTTTTCTATATTTTTAACTATTTATAGTATCAACTATCAGCCAGACTAGCGACTAGAGCCCGTTTGGAATTCCGTTATTACGGTTATAATTATCACGCTCAAATTATAACAACTAAAGTGGTTAGACAAATTCCTTCTACAAGTGTACAATGAAGAATTGTCTACAAAACGAGTTTATTCGTCGAGAAAATGACGATGAAATGACGCAGTAAAACGTCCCAAATGCCAAGTAAAACTTTACTCGGACAAACATAAAATGGTCGAGATAAGGTGGCAGTAAAGGTGCCATTTACCAGTGTTTTAATAGATATTGTCAGTTTTATGCGTAAGATTCATGCTACGATTATTATACTACTAACTAACCTAGCGAATTTCATAGCGCCAGAAAAATAATTAAAAATAAAAACATTTTCAAAACGCAAAATACCTATAAGACAGCATACAGATAAAAAGTTCATTTTCATACACGTCAAAGCCTGCCTTCGTTTCTCTGTTGTTTGCACAAAAATGATTAAAATGCAACAACACTACAAGAAAATGTATGCATACGATACAATGCCAGGCATTAAATAATGAAGTAAAAAGAGATAGAATGGAAATATTAAGTAATATTTAGTAGTACATATAATATTATAAATGTCTTTAAAAAACATATCTAAGAACCTTCCTTTTTGACTATTGTCGTATCTCTGGTAAGACTGCTGCTGGAAGAGATTTCTTAATATAGGTAGGTGCCGTTGTAAAACTTTTCCTCGAATTCCTTTTTTTGATGTTTTATAACATGTTCATTTCTAGTTCTATATATAAATAAATTATAAAGAAACATCGCATAACTTCAAAACAGCTTTAAATTCTTTATTTTTAGTTTTAGTATAAAAATTGTATTTTATTTTTCATTAAGTAGTCTATCTGTACAGAAGCTGAGTCGAGCGTCGAGTTGAAAAGCAAATAGCATGATTATCTAATTTTCGTCTCAGAAATGAACAACCTTTACAAATTTCCTTAATATTACACGCAGTCGGGCAACTTTAGTAGTAAGTATGAATAAAAGCACATTAATTTCAATTTATAATTGCTACTTACATGAAAGCCGGGGTAATCTACGGTAGTTTTGAATCTGAAAGTTAAGCACATAATAGTTAAAGGGTAAAACTTTCTTGATTAAGATTTGCGTAAATATAAACTAGATTAAGTTCTTGAGATATTATTCAACTTGGATTTTCTTGAATTTGTATTAACATGACTTAATGATAAGGATCCTGAACGTATTTAAGTGCTAGTGGACGTCTCAATCAATAAATACTTAATATAACATTTGTTTATTAGACAAGTATTTATGAATATGTACGCACATAGATATATTTTGAATTGTCTCAAATATATATATATATATATGTGTGTGTGTGTGTATGTGTGTGTGTGTGTGTGTTACTGTGTGTGTTAGGTAAATATGATATACATTAATGTTTATGTATTCAATTATATTAGTATTGGTACACGCCCCTCCTACCTTTCGATGTCACTTTTCCCATATATAGGGCTGCTAGAAGAGATTTCTTATAGAAATAAGCAGTACCTTTGTACAATTATCTAATATTCTGTTGTGTCCTTTTAATTGTCATTATTAAATAATAATAATAACAAATTTCATTTAATTAACTTAGAAAACAGGATAAATATGGGACACATTTACAGGACTCGTGTATAAAATAAACGCGCAATGCCAGATGATTGGTGACTGATTTTTAAACAAAGCTCGACAAATTACTCCATATGACGACAATTTATTATCATAGCCAGAGATCTCGGGTACAGTACTCATTATTTAAATTTTTGGGTACATGTTTGTATAATGACTACGTACATTTGTTCATGAGTATAGGCTGTTTATATACATGTTACTATCTATATTTCTTCGTTATCTATTATCCGTAACACAAACTTTTAACGATGCTTAATTTAGGCTAGATAATAAGTGTGAAAAATATTATATAATAATATATTATTATTATTTTTCTCCGTTTAAAAGGTAAACCATGTCATAACGCGGGTTTTAATCGAGCGTTAACGGTCAAAGCCAACTAGACCTGTATCTGTCAGTACTGTCACATCAGTGTCGGTAGATAAAAAAAATTTCACTATTCGGCAGGTATTGAGGATTGCAGCTTTTTGTATTATTCAAAATATTTTGGGTAGTAGATCTAACACTTTAAGACTGTTGTCCATATGGTTGAGATTTAACGCCAGTGGTGTAGAGAACCTACGACACAATATATATTTGACTTAATTTCCATATTCCAATTAACTCATCTTTCAGTTAAAGCTGTTTCTAAGTTGTTTGAATTAGGAATTATGATGTCTATTATGTATCTCCTATTTTATTAGTTTTATTTATTTAACTCATATTAGGTCTTTTGTATTGTATTATTTTATCTGTGAGTACTGCACGATCATAATAAATTATCGTTGAAGGATTTTTAAAGACCTGCATAATCTTAACAATAAATTTTACCGATGTCACTCTCCAAGAGTAGTAGAGTTCTGGTATTTCTGATTTAAGTTTGTATTTGCTTGCTAACTTCTTTATTATTGTAATATGCGAAGGCAGATCATATATATCATAGCATCTTCAAGGAATAGAGCTATATAATTATAAAAACCTTGAAATAAATATAAATTGCTAACCATACAAAACTTACAAGTAACTCTTAAACTTTACTTTCAAAATAACTGTCTTACTATATCAAGGAATTCTCCTAAATAAACAGTAATGAACTCATTTAAATACAAGGAATACGTCCCTTCGATGGCTACCCAATATTTACCTGCTCCCAGTGATTATGTAAACATCATTTCAGGTCCAGTGGCTTACGTAAAAGGGTCTGTCTCCGACTTTGTGCGTCGTGTTCCATATAGTAAACGTGAGCGTGCAGATGATAGCATGTGATTTATATGTTTCACGTAATAATTCTTACTTCTAATCTTATTGTAAAATGCATGTATTAAGAGCTTGTATCATAGATACTAGATAACGGAGAAATCTAGATAATAATTTGTTCATAAATATCAGCGACTAGCTTAAGAAAATTAAAGTTGAAGCGAAGGCGTCTAGTCTGGTTGTAGATTCTGTGGTAAACGACCTATTTTTGGAGTCTGGCATGCTTTATTTAAAAAGATAGTATTTTTAAAATTGGAATTCTTCTAAGATAATCATATAGTTTTATTTCTTGAGCGACCTCTTTTATCATTAGAAATCAAATTTTAATGATCATTGAAGGAATTACCTGATTATTATCGAAATGAGTTTGGAATTATTTTTTATCAACACTGAATTGATGCAGGTATGTACAAATATGAACAGGGTTTTTCTAGAGACCAACAAAAACTGTATTCAGAGTCTCTACAGTTAACTTTCGTTTCCACTAAAGCACGTTTCACGGGACTTCAGATTAAGATCTCGGCTTACGTTAAATACGATGTGCTAACATAATAAATCGATACAGTAATAGAACACGTGTTCAATAACTACTGCTTCTTGTATAAGTCGTCAGACTTATTGGAACATTGTGCAGTAACACGTGCGAGTAAGTGGCAGATAGCAGAGCAATTTATCGTTTAAAAGTATTAGCGCAGTAGAGTCTCTAATTTTTGGCGCTACTTTTGTAGTTATTCCAACTAAAATTGCTATTTATTTCCAAATTGATGGCCGTCTGGTCGAGTGGTCAGTATCCTTGTCTTTTCCGCCAGAGGTCCCGGTTTGGAATTACGATAAATGCAGATTATGAAAATATTTATATTTATATACATATTACTGTCTATAATATTCCGTTATTTAGTAACTATGAGTGTGAGAAATGTTAAGATTATTTTATAATTTTTCTATATTATATTATAAATATGACAGTTCAAGGCAGTATGGAATCGAAAACATTGACTATAATGTTTTGATAAAATCAAATCAAATTAAGTAATTTGATAACAGAAGACAGGACTCCTTAATCCTCCTTCCTCAACGGCAGGAAGTTCATTCCCACACGCGGCAACCATAGTGTTCGCATACTGCACTGTTTTAGATAAACTTTCTTCGGCATACCCTCAAGTTGTGGGATGAGCTCCTTGTGGAGGTTTTCCAAGTAAGTACAGAATGTGGTTCTTTGAAAAGGGTGTGAAAACCATTTTTTCAGGCTCGGCAACATGCTAGTGTTATGTCCATAGTGTATGGTAACCGCTTCCCATCAGGTGCACCGTATCTTTTGCTACCTTAGCAGTATAAAAATTGAGTTTACCAGACAATGAAATTAAAACGATACGTACATCTCGCGAGTGGTACAAAAACGAACGTAAATTTATTATTAAAATGGTCATGTGTCTGTTCTGGACTTTTGCTGCGGGCAAGTAAGTCGTCCCATTCAAAATAAAAATCCTCATGAAATGAGAAGCGTTTTACAGTAAATTTATTAGCATGGCTTCTTTGAATATTGTATCACGAATAATTAATAATTTGTACATAAAACATATGTTTTAAAAAAATACCTGTTTATTTTTTAATTTATATTAATCAATTATTAATGAAGAAACTCTCTTTTCTGTCACAATATCGATAAAGTTTGTTTGTAATTAATTGCTGAAGACCTAGCACTCAGACTAGGATTCAATATCGACCACTTTGGGTTGAAATCGGTTTCCCAGGGTTAACACACACGAAAACTAATTGAACAAAAAAATTGGTTAGTGTTTTGGTATCAATAGGAAAAAAACCAAAGATATGATTCTTTTAAATTATTTGCATGTGAGAGTCTGAGGTAGCATCAGTTGATTTTGGAAAAATCGTCTCATGATCCAAATATAGGAATCCATGACTTGAAAACCTCTGCAAGATTAATTATTGTTAGCTAAAATATTATAAATTGAAGCTTTTAATTGATTAAAATTGTAATTCACTCCATGATCACCTCTTTAGACTATCATCATCATTAACGACCTGTATGCGGTCCACTGCTGGGCTCTGGGCTCTGGGCCCATAACATCACACAAAGCAGAAAAAGCAGTGGGTGAAAGCAGATGTGGTAACAACCTGGACCAGGACGCACGGAGGAGCTCAATATAAAATTAAATTAACCCATCCAGGACCAACCTTGGCGAAAGTTGCTTTGTTTTCGTTATCGAAACCAGAGCAATTGAGCCACTACGCCTACGAGCTCCTTCTCTATACTGTTAAAATAAAACGAATAAGCTCATATCTAATTCACTAAACCGGGTCTGTGCCAATATATAAATAATTGTATTAAATTTATCCCCTTTAAAAGTTACAGGTTCTTACCAAACCGAATCCACAATATCTACACTAATACCTATTTAATTAGACACTAAGCTTACAATTTATCTATGGCCAGCATAATTAACTTGTGTTTAACTTAATCAGGCAAACATCAAATCGCGTGTGCCCCACGTCTCAAGATTCAAAGATTACGAGCTAATCAACCGGCCATCAAATCCTAACAACTTGGCATGCACACTAATTTGGTTTGTAATATCCTATTAAAATAATATTATCTTTCGTATGGATTTTCTAGCAGCGACCTGGTGAGCGTGAACAAATACGATACGAAGCTTAAAAATACATACACAAAAACCATCCTCTTTCAAAGTAGGTTACAAAAGTACAGGCTTGGCATTGACATAAAGTCAATGGGGCTAAAGGCATATCACAGAGTAATCTACATTGTAATATTACATCACATATCTTAGCTCTATCCCTCACATAGCTCCATTTCTTCCGAATATAAAAAAACCATATATAACATTTAAAAAAAAAATCCTATGTTCGCCTTACATTGTTGGGGCTCCGTTCCGAATCTATAATAATACGGTAGATTAGTAAAGAATTTTTTTTTCGAAATAAAAAGATTTTATATCTACCTCTTCGCGATAAGTAGCAAAGGAAGTTGTGTCTGGACTCCCTGGTGTACGTTCCAGCATACTGACTATCGCTATACAACAAGATACCATAGCGGGATCATTAAATATTTGTTTTGCGGAGAAAAAGTACTTTTACACATCCCCTGCAACACAGGGAAAGGGAGCTGCCCCTGCAACTCTCTATATGGAACATCTCTATCAATGATGAGTTAGACCTATACTACCAACTAAAACAAACCCGGGGTTCCTAACATATGGCAGTACAGAATATCTATAAATAGTCCTTGAAGGATTTTTACAGACCTACATAATCTTAGATTGGCAGCGAGATTTCAGGGAAACACCCGGAAATCACGTTTTTATCTATACCTTATTTTTGTATATTTGCAAAATTTCCCTTTCCTGTTTTAACCCTGACATAAATTTCACGAAGATTCATATTAGTCGTATTTTCCCTCGAGAGAATTATGAGGATAATAATTTATTATAACTACAAAGGCACTTGCGAACCTCTGAAACACGTTCTTGAGTTTCTTTCACGTCGATCAACGAGCATCAAACGACGTCATTGAGTGCTGCTAAAAGCCTGCCGATATAAATATACATTGACATTAAGTCTTATTCTGTATACATTGAGCTTACTAAGTAACGTAAGCGTGTTACTTTCAGTCTATATAAGTAAAAATAGACATACAATATATTTATTAAAGTTTCAAAGAAGTTCTATGTTTCAGTGTGTATTGTTTTGTATCTGATATCTCTGTCAATTGTGAGCCGTTTTCAAATTTTTTATTTAATTGAGCATAATCCTGAGTAGGTCTTATTGTCACCAAGTCAGAATCTGATAAGAAGAGATATCTTCAAATTTTAAGGTCACGTATTCGTGTTTTAAACTTTTTCTAAAACAATTCGAGTATTTTTCACGACGAAAATATTAACATTGACATTAAAAAGTTTTAACAAAACTAAACCCGGCTTCGAAACTAATAAAATAATATACATTTAACAATGTCCAGAATCAATAAAAGTGAAGATCCAACTTCTTCAGAGACAAATTTCTTAGCTTATGTTGCTATAGATATACTATTTACGTAGCCCAAACCTTTGTCATTAAAAAAAACCTGATTCATAAATAAAACCTTAGAGCATGTATATGGCATGGACGGCATTATGGCATCACTATCTACTTTTGTTAACTAAGGCCTCATTTAACAAGGCTACTTTAAGGATAGATTGTGTTTCTACAGGCCACCTTGAAACTAAATTTTTAAACTAGTATTTACATACAAAAAATGCTACAAATGAATTAGCATAAATTATGTAATTATAAGTATGTAGGTTAGAAGTAATAGGTATACTTATGTTAAAAAAAACTGTATCTTCTGTGTCAATTGTCTTCAAAATAATGTATTTTTATATTTTTTGCTACAAAATGACTGCAATAATAGTAGCTGTGACCCATCGGTTGAATAATTGTTACATTCACAACGAATTAATGAACGCACAAATTAAAGTATTCGACTGTTCTAAAGTCGTATGTACACTTCAAAAACGAATTAATTAATCCGATAAATTACTTTTGTAATAAAGTCACAAAGTTTATGGCCAAAACTGTAATAAATAGCCACGTAACCTTTGCAGATAAAACTTTCTTTATTACAGCAAATAGCTTTACTTCTGTGTTATGTAACCTAGTCACGCCAGTGTACAGAAACTTGTAAGAAACAGACAAGATACGTGATGATTGGGCGTTATTAGTAGCACATGGTTTTGGTGTAAGAATAAAGCTGTAATTTTTCAACAATACGATGTAATAAAATGAATTGTTATTATAAAGTCAAAAAAAAATATGATAAATAATGGAAACCACTAAAAGAGACCAAACAATACAACGTATGTAATAGAGTTTTCTTTTGAATGACATTTGCGTTAGAGTAAGAGGCCAGTTCAGCATATGCTTACCAAGGAAGTCTGACGCTGGTTTTCACCTGGCACCTTATGTGTTTTGATGGAAGAAAAACTCCTTTCATATGTAGGGTACTGGAAGAGACTTTTAATAGAATTAAGCAGCACCCTTGTATAATTTTTGGTTATTATGTTGCGTCCTTTTAAATTATCTAATCTTTGTTTGTTATATAAATATATAATAAATAAGATGAAAGAAATGTAAGTTAATCATTATCATTATGAATCCATTGAGAAGATTCTATTCACACTGCTAGTCTTGTACCTTCCTCCATGTAGTTTAGGTCATACTATCGTAGTCGTAACAACGGGGAATAACTGTGCTTTTCGAAGCATGGAGATACTCGAGATTACAAATTTCCATTAACTCATTCAGAGACCATGGCGAAGTTAATGTTTTCGTATTTAATCGCTCAATAAAATGTAACCTTAATATTGCGATCATAAATAAGTCTACGTTTTGCTTAGAGAGTAGGTAGGTAGATTATTTTATCAAAGTGAAATACCCAACACGCAATGAAAAGTCTGAGTTAGGCTCTTGAAAACCACAAGATTTTCTGTAAATCTGTCATTAAATATCGAATTATACGATCCGAATTTATTTAGTTGTTGAACTAGACGAAATCGTTTCAGATTGTCTCCTTTACCTCCAAATAATGTTGGTAAGGGTTGATAAATCAGTACAAAATGTTTAATGTTTTAAATATTCGACTTTATAACAACAATTGTTTTAATTATGCTACTTATATATTTTTAGATCCCCTTAATATTGCTTCCCATATTCTATTAGTATCTGAGTACTTGGTAATAAGAATCAATTTTCAATTGTCACAATACGTTTCTATTTAGACCATTGATTGTTAGTTAAAAGTGATTTTGTAGATTATTTAATCTTTTGCAGCAAGAGATTTTTTCTGACGTTGCTGTACCGTTTATGTGCAACCTGTTGTATAAAACAAAAAAAATCACAATGTATTTCACTTTAAAATTCCATTGTAACTTTATTTTAATAAATGTTGGGAATATGATGTGGTTGAGTTTGCTATGTTTGAGTGAAAAGGGAAGATCTTTCTACGAGCTAGGTATTCGCTTGGGAAGCACCCTGACGATTCAATCATCGCAATCAGTCTTTGTGTAGGAATTGTGATTTATCATATCGCATCTCATCTCTGTGTTTACATCGAAGTACTTTTGCTGTTTCGCTACATTAATGCGATACCAATTTGTCTATGTTTCGCTATGACGTAGCCACGATATTAAGCAATACATTTTATTTTATCTATATATCCTTAATATCCTTATTACATCGTTTAAAGTTCTTGACTCTGTTATTTCCTCATTCCTGGATCTAATTATTGAAGTGAGCATCACACGTTCCACGTTCTGAGAATTAGACAGAATATACGAGAAGCTGTTATCTCCCTCAAACAAATATTAACTTTGAACATATGGTTAATTTTGTTGAAATTTATATCGTTAATTAATGCGTCATAAAGCTGAAATTTGCAAGTTTCAAGGTCTAACAAGTCAATTGTATTGACGTAGTCTGGGAATTATATTAAGCCTTGAGACATACAAAAGAGATGAAAAGTATTATTCTGTGGAAATTGGTGATAGTTCGATATTAAGGGTAAGTATGTTTTTTACCAAAAACCTCAACAAACGACTCTATGCCACGTGATGATAAGCAGTAGAGAAGTCCTAGGATATGTGAAGATAGCTAGTGCAGCATGCGACAAACTGCCCTAGCCACCTCCACCTTGCAGGTCCAAAAAGTGCTTAATTATCATTTAACGATAAACACATTTTGTAAGTACCTAATCAAAATTTGTAAGTAAGGAACATTTCTTGATTTTCATTGGATTTTTCTGATCACGTGTTTGGTAATGGAATTGAATAACCTTATTTATGTTATAGTTCGTTGTAATTCCAATTTAAAACTTTAAACTAAAAGTTTTAAATCGTTACTAGAAGTTTTTAAAGGAACTTAAAAAACTCAAAAGTAAATAACGACATTAAAAAGTTTTCGAAGTATTGATAACTTAACCTTTCTTGGGCTTTTACGCCAAACCCCTCTTGATCGCAAGTTTTGTATACAAACTACTAGTTTCCTACAAGTTTTGGCAGAGAGCCAAAACTTGTAGATAATCTTTATTTGTGAAAAAAGAAATCTGGGCGCTAACTTACAACTTTAATAATAAAGGCGTACCAAATATAAAAAGGGATAGTATAGTTTATATTAAAATTATAAATTTAAGCTCAGAAGAAATGTATTTTTCATTTACCTTAAGAATTCTTTGTTTAACCACATACCTTTCAAAATCTCTTACAAACAAGCTTCAACGCGATTTTAGTTTCAAGTTTACATTTTGGATACGTTTTATCTTTACATCACAATGTTCCCACAGGATCTCAAGGGAAACTTAATTAAATTTTCACACTGACGAAGTAACAAGTGGAAGTTATAAACGGTAAGGTCGTCAACATGCTGAAACACGTGTAAGTCCCTTATCACACAACAAAGACGATTTGTGTTTAACATTATTACGAAATAATTGTTAGTTTAAAATGAGATCTCCCCTTGTGAAAATCTGTAGACACCTCCAAAGTAAAGTCTACCTAGTAGGGTTTTAATTTTGAAGCAAATTAAAGAATTTTATTTATTAGAAAAGCAAATGAGACGGTAGATATTGTTTAATCAATTCACCTATTTAAAATGTTTCAATGAAAAATAGCTTTACCAAAATGTTAACAGCATCTCATACTTTTTACATTGATAGCATATTTTTAGAATTTGTAATTTTAGCCTTTGAGAAATAAGGAGGGTTTATGATAAATCATGTGAGTATCATAGTACTAGGACATTAATTTTTCGGGGTTTACGATCAATGAAATATTTAAGTAAAATTAAAGAAAAACAATACTTCATATTTTTCTTTAATATAAATTCAGAAATTAAATAAAACTACTCTTATAGGGACTGAAATACGTCATTATTTCGCGTACAGTAAATAATATTATATAACTATTTATGCGACATCCTTATTTTCTTTGCAACAAGATTCACTATCAAGTAATAGCTATTAAAATTTTATATTTATAATAGTATGTAATAAATATAATAGTACATCTAATAATTATTTGTGAAAAGAGGTTCATTAGGTCTATAACTATTTATTTTTCACAATTTTATCCTTCATGTTTTTAAAGGTAATTTTGTTTGACTCATCGTCTGTCGCTGTTTTCACATTTATCAGTAAATACTTAACAGCTAGTCATTTGGTTTAATTAGTGGCAAATAGTTTGTAAAATAGTGCAGCTCTGATGCTAGATAGGTAATCATTGAGAGTTATCGAAACTAGTCGACAAGGTCCAAATTAAAAAAGAAATTGTGAAGGAACCATTAATTACCGTAGCTCCAAAACATTAGTAATAGAGCCGTTAATAAAAGTCGCGCACAAAAAATGTTCACGCGATGTCGTTTCAAGATATAATTAAACTGGCATACGTACTTGTTTATTTAACATGCAACTTAATTCTAAAGTTAATGGTTGAAATAAGGAAGATATTTACACAGTTACAAAGACAGATAATTCATTTATTTATTTTATTTATTAACTCCAACAAGATTTACATTTTAACATGCACAAAAAAATACAATTAATAAGAATTAAATTGAATGCAATCTTAATTACAGTATAGCTATACAGAATACTTTGTGATAACTCTAATTACAAAATTACAATTAAAAATACATGATCACTAATTTAATTTACAGAATCCGCAAAAACTAAAGCTAAAGCTGCTATAATTAGTCGAACGAAAACATGAAAATTTTATTGAATTTAGGCAAGGATTCAGAAAATATGTCGACACCAAATGAGCAGGTGCCAGAAACAAGAGACTCAGCTAAATTACGGGAATGTTTGTAAAAATGTTTAACTACATTGTTATAATTAACCCATTACAACTAGAATCGCAGCATAATTTTTTTTATTTCATAATATGTCAAACTAGTAGATGATATGCTGTTATTAAGTAATAATAACCAGCAATATCAAAGAATCAAATTATATTTGTAGATAAGACATCTATATTCAGAATGCTTTTACCTACACTGGCTACTTGCCCCTCAATCAAAACACAGCTTGTTATAAACATAAGAAAATACAGTACTTTCGACAATGTATTCAGCTTCTTCGACCGTTATTATCGGGAAAAACCTTTGAAAGTTCGAAGACATCCCCATTGATTGTTAGTTAAAAGTGATTTTGTAGATTATTTAATCTTTTGCAGCAAGAGATTTTTTCTGACGTTGCTGTACCGTTTATGTGCAACCTGTTGTATAAAACAAAAAAAATCACAATGTATTTCACTTTAAAATTCCATTGTAACTTTATTTTAATAAATGTTGGGAATATGATGTGGTTGAGTTTGCTATGTTTGAGTGAAAAGGGAAGATCTTTCTACGAGCTAGGTATTCGCTTGGGAAGCACCCTGACGATTCAATCATCGCAATCAGTCTTTGTGTAGGAATTGTGATTTATCATATCGCATCTCATCTCTGTGTTTACATCGAAGTACTTTTGCTGTTTCGCTACATTAATGCGATACCAATTTGTCTATGTTTCGCTATGACGTAGCCACGATATTAAGCAATACATTTTATTTTATCTATATATCCTTAATATCCTTATTACATCGTTTAAAGTTCTTGACTCTGTTATTTCCTCATTCCTGGATCTAATTATTGAAGTGAGCATCACACGTTCCACGTTCTGAGAATTAGACAGAATATACGAGAAGCTGTTATCTCCCTCAAACAAATATTAACTTTGAACATATGGTTAATTTTGTTGAAATTTATATCGTTAATTAATGCGTCATAAAGCTGAAATTTGCAAGTTTCAAGGTCTAACAAGTCAATTGTATTGACGTAGTCTGGGAATTATATTAAGCCTTGAGACATACAAAAGAGATGAAAAGTATTATTCTGTGGAAATTGGTGATAGTTCGATATTAAGGGTAAGTATGTTTTTTACCAAAAACCTCAACAAACGACTCTATGCCACGTGATGATAAGCAGTAGAGAAGTCCTAGGATATGTGAAGATAGCTAGTGCAGCATGCGACAAACTGCCCTAGCCACCTCCACCTTGCAGGTCCAAAAAGTGCTTAATTATCATTTAACGATAAACACATTTTGTAAGTACCTAATCAAAATTTGTAAGTAAGGAACATTTCTTGATTTTCATTGGATTTTTCTGATCACGTGTTTGGTAATGGAATTGAATAACCTTATTTATGTTATAGTTCGTTGTAATTCCAATTTAAAACTTTAAACTAAAAGTTTTAAATCGTTACTAGAAGTTTTTAAAGGAACTTAAAAAACTCAAAAGTAAATAACGACATTAAAAAGTTTTCGAAGTATTGATAACTTAACCTTTCTTGGGCTTTTACGCCAAACCCCTCTTGATCGCAAGTTTTGTATACAAACTACTAGTTTCCTACAAGTTTTGGCAGAGAGCCAAAACTTGTAGATAATCTTTATTTGTGAAAAAAGAAATCTGGGCGCTAACTTACAACTTTAATAATAAAGGCGTACCAAATATAAAAAGGGATAGTATAGTTTATATTAAAATTATAAATTTAAGCTCAGAAGAAATGTATTTTTCATTTACCTTAAGAATTCTTTGTTTAACCACATACCTTTCAAAATCTCTTACAAACAAGCTTCAACGCGATTTTAGTTTCAAGTTTACATTTTGGATACGTTTTATCTTTACATCACAATGTTCCCACAGGATCTCAAGGGAAACTTAATTAAATTTTCACACTGACGAAGTAACAAGTGGAAGTTATAAACGGTAAGGTCGTCAACATGCTGAAACACGTGTAAGTCCCTTATCACACAACAAAGACGATTTGTGTTTAACATTATTACGAAATAATTGTTAGTTTAAAATGAGATCTCCCCTTGTGAAAATCTGTAGACACCTCCAAAGTAAAGTCTACCTAGTAGGGTTTTAATTTTGAAGCAAATTAAAGAATTTTATTTATTAGAAAAGCAAATGAGACGGTAGATATTGTTTAATCAATTCACCTATTTAAAATGTTTCAATGAAAAATAGCTTTACCAAAATGTTAACAGCATCTCATACTTTTTACATTGATAGCATATTTTTAGAATTTGTAATTTTAGCCTTTGAGAAATAAGGAGGGTTTATGATAAATCATGTGAGTATCATAGTACTAGGACATTAATTTTTCGGGGTTTACGATCAATGAAATATTTAAGTAAAATTAAAGAAAAACAATACTTCATATTTTTCTTTAATATAAATTCAGAAATTAAATAAAACTACTCTTATAGGGACTGAAATACGTCATTATTTCGCGTACAGTAAATAATATTATATAACTATTTATGCGACATCCTTATTTTCTTTGCAACAAGATTCACTATCAAGTAATAGCTATTAAAATTTTATATTTATAATAGTATGTAATAAATATAATAGTACATCTAATAATTATTTGTGAAAAGAGGTTCATTAGGTCTATAACTATTTATTTTTCACAATTTTATCCTTCATGTTTTTAAAGGTAATTTTGTTTGACTCATCGTCTGTCGCTGTTTTCACATTTATCAGTAAATACTTAACAGCTAGTCATTTGGTTTAATTAGTGGCAAATAGTTTGTAAAATAGTGCAGCTCTGATGCTAGATAGGTAATCATTGAGAGTTATCGAAACTAGTCGACAAGGTCCAAATTAAAAAAGAAATTGTGAAGGAACCATTAATTACCGTAGCTCCAAAACATTAGTAATAGAGCCGTTAATAAAAGTCGCGCACAAAAAATGTTCACGCGACGTCGTTTCAAGATATAATTAAACTGGCATACGTACTTGTTTATTTAACATGCAACTTAATTCTAAAGTTAATGGTTGAAATAAGGAAGATATTTACACAGTTACAAAGACAGATAATTCATTTATTTATTTTATTTATTAACTCCAACAAGATTTACATTTTAACATGCACAAAAAAATACAATTAATAAGAATTAAATTGAATGCAATCTTAATTACAGTATAGCTATACAGAATACTTTGTGATAACTCTAATTACAAAATTACAATTAAAAATACATGATCACTAATTTAATTTACAGAATCCGCAAAAACTAAAGCTAAAGCTGCTATAATTAGTCGAACGAAAACATGAAAATTTTATTGAATTTAGGCAAGGATTCAGAAAATATGTCGACACCAAATGAGCAGGTGCCAGAAACAAGAGACTCAGCTAAATTACGGGAATGTTTGTAAAAATGTTTAACTACATTGTTATAATTAACCCATTACAACTAGAATCGCAGCATAATTTTTTTTATTTCATAATATGTCAAACTAGTAGATGATATGCTGTTATTAAGTAATAATAACCAGCAATATCAAAGAATCAAATTATATTTGTAGATAAGACATCTATATTCAGAATGCTTTTACCTACACTGGCTACTTGCCCCTCAATCAAAACACAGCTTGTTATAAACATAAGAAAATACAGTACTTTCGACAATGTATTCAGCTTCTTCGACCGTTATTATCGGGAAAAACCTTTGAAAGTTCGAAGACATCCGCAATAACTTCTCCTTGTTCCCCACAAATAATTTACGAAAATGGAACGGTAGTATCTCCTTCTACCCAACATCCGTTCTGTTTGAATAATACTGGATAGGTTTTTTTTAATGTAATTCATTACATTTATAACGAAAATGACTGCATAAATGTAAAATTTAAAGTAAGTTATTATTTTTAAACAAATCATGTTTATTTCACGTAATTTATCATTAATTAATGTTTGTTGTATACTACGAATAAAAACCTTTTGAAAAAAGAACTAATTAATGGAAAAAACCACTAAAGTAAATTATATGAAAATATTATATAAGTATACCTAATTACATTATACTTTAGTAGCCGATAGTGTTTATATGGGGAGTTTCATTTGTTTTAATTAAAAAGTGTAAATACACTTTTGAAATAAATATTTAGTAAAATTATAGACACAAATTCAAATCCTTTAGCTGTTATTTGGTGAAAATTTACATTCACTATCTCTCAAAATCTTCATCAGATCTCTTCCAACTCTACATTCTACTACTTTCATTAAAAAGAGCCATCAAATTTGAACCCGGGACAGAGCTATAGCACCATTCGACTCGAAACTTTCATACACAACGTAACATTCAGTAAGGACCTGAAAACTGAAGATATCTACCTATACAAACTAAATACCTATAAGCACATATTTAAAGGCAATAAACGTATCGTTGAATTGTACTGATTTCAGTCTGAGTGTAGCCAGGGGAATCCTGTTTGTTAGGATTGACTCTCGGGAGCTTATAAGACAAATTGTTATTGTACGACTACATTTACTTGCTTTTATTAGAGAGCCACGTAACACGCCCCAAGATGGTTAACGACTGCAACGAGCCAAAACACTCACGAGCAGTATGATACAATTTGTATAAACAAATAAATAAATAGGTATTTTTAGCGATTGACCGGACATGGGTCCTTCGGTCACTACTTTTTCTGTATCTCCGTGGGGGGAGACGCCGTCATCATTACGACTCCCCCGACGACAACGACACGGCCGAGCACACCCTTGTAGAGTGCCCGGCCTAGTGACCCGAGCGAACAATGTATATGGTTTTTAGGTTTAAGCGATACTTACTAAGAGCAATAACAAAGGAGATATTAAAAAAAATATCAAAGCATCATCAGTTCATTCTGTTTATTATAATTTTAAGATAATACGGCACTTCTAGTGTAAATTTGACTTAAATCGATTTTATAAAACCATTCATTCATTTTGGTCGCGACAGCTGACTTAACGATATAAGAAATAGTTACTAATCCTGATAATCTTGACTGAACGAGGACGAAGAAGCTGGCAATTCTCTAGTTTCATTAGTACTCTCCTTTATAAGTCATCTTATATCATAAGTGGTTATGTCATCCATGTTTAAGGTATCGTTATTTACACAAACAACCACAACTTTCATATAAAATCGAAAATTTGGAAGCGTATAATTATGATTATCCTGTAGAATATTGAGGACCTGACAGAGGTAGCAAATTTCACAAGATTTGTAGCAAAGTTTCATATCTTTGTATTGTTGAGTCCCTTTGTTAAATCCAACACAAAAGTCAATTATAATTTAACGACTTGGACAAAGATGGTCTTGTGTTCTCGTAGAGAAGCTTTGAGAAATTATGACACTGAAGTTGATATAGAAAATACAGAAATATATCATACAGATTGAAGAGATCATACAAATACAGTAAATCTGTTTTTTACTGAATAAAGCCATCGATATTATTATTGTAAAAATATAGATCAAAAGTGAACGATATCGGTAATTTTGTATTTAGTTTTAATTTTAAGTTCTAAGTGGTAATAAAAAGACGTATTGGATATGAATATTGTTAAACCGATATTGTTGTGTTGATATTAACAAGAATCGTTGTTCTGTTACTCCATTCCATGGTGAATGGTTAATTATATAAGATATTACAAAGAAAATCATCTATTTGACATGTAACTTAAATATACCTATTAAAAGTACTTTACTTTATTTAGCCAATTAGCTAGAGGTCCTGGATTCGAATCCCGATAGCCTAAATGAGTATGATAAGTACGTTTAATTGTTCGTGAGTCATGGATGTTTGTAAGTTTATTTAATATAGTTCTGATATTTATATACATATTACTTCTGCGTTATCGAGTATCCATAACACATGCTCTTAGTGTTGTTTACTTTGGGATAGATAATAGATGTGAGTGCGAGAAATATTATATTATTAATATTTTCTTTCCTAAGATGCACCACGTTTTGAATTAGCTTTTACCGAAAACATTGTGGCAAAGAAACTTTGTGTGTTTAAATGTAATTCTTCCCCTCTGTAAGTGATACCTACGTTCAGTCTTGCTGTATTTATATAACCTTTGCAATATGGTCGTACACATCTATGTACACATCTATGTATACATCTATGTATACATCTATGCAGCTTTGGAGTCGTTTAATCCAGGTTTAAAAAGCTCGTTGACTGCGTTTCTGTCTGAGTTTGTTATCGTATTCCAGCGAGAGTGTACATCACAAAGTGGATGGGGGTAACTGAGAACTGTGATGTCTGTTGCTATAGATAGTGAAAAGACTTTTTTGATTAAGACTATTCGGAATAGTCATCTTCAACCCATTAATGTTATTGTTGTATGTATTTAGAGTAATAAATATGATTTAGGAAACAGTTCAAGTGGCAGTGCGTGTAATCAAAGTAAATTATGTATTTTTTTTATCTGTTCTAAGTTTAGTCACAAATAGATTTTTCATTTTATCTGATATATTTTTTAAAATAATCTAATGTATAATATAATCTATACTACAGATAGAGACTTTTCTTCACTAGGCTATCAATTATAATTACGCCCTAATTCATGTTAATTTAGTTCACCAGAAAACATGTGCTTTAATTTCTGTGACAAATCGAAAGCATATGAATAGACGGGTAGCTTATTTAGACGGTGAAAGATTACGTAAGCAATTTTCGATAAACATTATTTTCTATTTTCAGATTCCTTGTCGTAATTCAAACGAATTGAATATAACCTGAATGGGCGATAATAAATGTGTTCCCAATAACCATCTACTCAAGCGTCGCTTAATAGCTTTATTTTGCACAAAAGAATCTTTGGTGACTGTTACTTATAACTCTTGTTATTTAACAAAATAAAATTTTATATATTATTAAATATAGAAAAATAAGAATTAAAAACGTAAAGCGGTTGAAGTGATGGTGTACCAGTGTGTCTATTTTGAGAATTATCCTCAAGAACATCTCAAAGGCGAGAAATATGATAGGTAAGTGGAAATGTTTACAATATGCGGACTTATAGAAAGATTTAAATGTAACTAAAGAGTAAATAAGTAAATGTTTATCTATAAATAAATAATAATTAAACTAAAATCCAAATTCAAAATGCTAAAGTATTGATACAATCGTTCTTAATTAAAGGCAAAAATAATTCACTTTCTGTACTTACCATACTTAATAGTATTTTTGGAGTAGGTGCTTCACTTTCTATTCTTTTTGGAAGCAAATTAGCACCAACTCCACAGATCAGTTTTCAAAGGTGAGTGAGTGACCGTCAGTATTGTCGACTTGACTGTTAGTCGCTGATTGAATGCTTGTATACTGTATAGTTTATATAAAATTTAGGAATTGCCCTTTATTCCTTGGAATCCCATTTGACATGTTGACAATGGTACCGCCTAGAAATTTATTGTATATAATAAAAAAAATCTGCCCACAATTGACGAAGGAATCAGTGACCATACATACAAAAACTATAGAGAGCAACATAGAACCTCTTTCGTTTTAAAATTCAGTTACAGATAAAAAAAATAAAGTAACAGAACATTTTGAGGTAGTAGCTTGACTTTTACGAAACAAGTTATTAATTACTCGTAATGAAGCGAACTTTTTCTCAAGAGAACTAAGAAAACCAGTGCTATACTTACTTAGACGCATTATATATATTTGGTCTGTTTATTACTTTCCAAAGTTTCCAAAAGTTATACGAATAGATTGAGCGTGTAATTTTTTGCGCAGTAGACCGTCATATAATTACTGAATCTCATTTCTTACAAATTTTTTTTCATTTTCATACTTCAACGAATAAGTAGCACACCAATTTTAGTAATGGCATTGATTTGATTAAACTGATTTATTAAAATGTATCACTTACAGTCTCTCTCTCCCACTTCTTGAAGTTTCTAAACGAATTTCAGAATATACTCAATATTATATATGTCGTAAGTAGCTTCATAAATTTACCTTTACTATTTTGATGGAAATTAAATAAACATGACGTTGTGAAACGTTTCTTCATAGATTCGATACTAATATCTTACTGATTTGTGAGGTTCCACAAGATGAATGTCAATTATATTATTAATTGTTGTTTGTGGGAAAAAAAATTAATTAATTAATTAATAGTAAAATATAGCAAGAGCATGCAAGAGCATTATGGTCTATATACAATTTACTATATTATATAATAATTTAACCGGTTAATAACCACTTAAAGTTATCACTAGTACTATACCTTTAATTATATCAATTTATTTTTCTTCATACATATTCCCTGTTAAGACGATTTAAAAGAACTTAGTGAATGAGACTATATTATTATTATACATAATTGTTTTCAATTATTACGGAGAGGAACAGTGACGCACATGAAGATTAAGAGCTAACTAAATTATGGGACAAAACAAAAATAAACTTAATAAGAACGAAAAGCGTTTGATTTTATGCGTAGACGTGTTTTGGCTGATATGACTATGATAACATTATCCCTATACCTAATTCATCTTAAATATTTTCATCTAAAATGTTTTCATCTAAAAGGTTTCCTTACCCGTGTTTCCCATTTCGGCCATGAATTACTGGACAAGGGAGGCAGGGGTGAAAATCTCCAGGATGTTTTAACACCTTCAATATGAATTGATGTTTGCGGTGTGCACGTGATGTTCACATAAAACTCATTTCGATTATCCATTTTTTTTTGACTAACAAACCATATTGATCATTTACCAGCTGTGTCATAAGAGTATTTCTTGCCTGCTCCAATTTGCTTCAGGATATTGCTCTTATTACAATTCAAGCCGAATACCGTTTTCCTCTTAATGAAAACGCATTAAAATACGTAAAAATACTCGTTTTAACTAACGCTTCTGGAATATAAATACGTTTAAAAACGGTATTTGAAAGCAATACCATTGTTATTCGAACACTGAACCTATCACAGCCTTTTTGGTAAACGTAGAACAATTAGGCTGAAGAACTGTGTACCTGTTATACTGACTTTTGTTTATATGAACATAGATATTCTGTGATTATATGTATTCTTCATTAAACAATTCACAAGCCATGCATTGGCGATGAAATTAACACGAAGAGCCTATTTACGTCCAACGAACAGAGGACTTCCCATTTCTGCAATGGTGAAACACACTAGGAATTTGAACCATATACGTAAATGATATCGTTAGAAGTGTCGAGAATCTATCAGCGGGATTCATACCGAATAAGTTAATTTCAAATTTAGACATTCCTCTTATCTTTGATTGTAGTTGTTTGAGCCGGAGACTTAAAATGAAATGGTTTTTTAATCTGTGTCATCCTTCCTCACCCCTTTCCCGTTAATACGTTTCGTTCGCGAATACCCGATCGCCAGTCTATTTACGCCCGAGAGCCACTAACGACGCATATTCATATTGTCAATTATTATGGAAGATGCGCGCGCGCAATTATCTGGACAATAATTACTTATTCTATTGTGACATGTGACATGAAATCTCAAAATCTGTGCTGCAGTTTGCGGCCACCAGCAACCCGTGAGTCCTTCCTTTTACATGGTTTTTAATTCCATATAGATTCGTTATAGGTCTGCCGGCCCGCCATTTTAATTTCTTTTCACAACAAATTCCTATACAAATCAGTAGTTAAAAGATCATTCAAAAAATATAATAGCCTAGAAGGCATCTAATGCAGCACCAAGTTGGAAGACAAATAAAGATATCTATTCTTCCTTGTCATAGGTCCATTGTGAATTTAAAACGATGGCGAATTATGAGGAAACTGTATTTTATTATGTGTAAAAAAATTATAATTTACGTACTTCATGGGAAACTAATTCAAATATATACAGATAAAAATGATACATCATATTTAAAGTTATATTTATTATATTATATAAAGTTATATTTATTATATTATATTTAGTTATATACGTACTTGATTCAATTTTGGCTATACGTACGACGGCATAGTTGATGAGGAACTTTCGTTGATGTATTATTATTCTAGCCTCATTAATGTTTGCTATCAAAACTGTAATTATATAAGCAGTTGCAGTAAAATTAACAGTGATTGCAATTGTAATCATGTGTTATAAATGGGTATCGATTATAACACCCGTAACGGGATGTTATTGTACCGTGAATATAAATCGTTCCTTCCTCGTGAACTACCAACACTTCGTTAAATGGACATATTCCCATTCTCCAACAATTAATGTACAAGAACTCTTACTCGCGTTGACGAAATTAATGGTTGTTATCGTGAGTCGTACGACCTTTTTGTGAATTTCCTCATAATGATGGTATTGCGTGTACTTAGAAACTCAAGAAGTTTGGGCCTTATAGATAAAAACACTAAAGTATTAATAAAAAATAAAAAAAAATATCATTTTTTCTAAGGCGATATAATACAAGCTAACAATCTAAACTTAGTTATCTAAGCTAAAAACCACTTCATGGTTAAGGTATTATTAGCAAGTGATAGTCTTACAGCGTCTCTGATTGTCTGTTCTTACCAACAATAATCACATAGACAGTTAATAACCCTTACACAATGCCATTATTTCAATAGTTACACTGTTACCCGTAATGTACCCTTACACTACCCCTTATATACATAAGGTTTAGAATATACCAATAATATTCGTAGTTCAGTAAGTATCCATTTGATTTATGTTATTATTATTTATGTTATGCTCAAGTTATTCTGTTATTATATTAACAAAATCAATAGAAAATTTATTGTTAAATAATAATTTAATTTATTATTATATCTATATTTAAGATTAAATCGATCGGAAACGGATAGGACAGTAACATTCAAAGTTTGTTCGGAAGATAAACCTTTCATTTGGACTTATAGAAGATATCAGTGAGTTCATTAGAAAAATTGGGTTTGCCAATCAATTTCAATGGGGTCACGTATACTGCGTAACTATGATCCAAAACTCCGTAAAACCGTTTCATGCTAGATTCTATACTACTTAACTTGATAATGAAATAATCTAGATTCAGTACACTATGGGTAGTGAAAAATTAAGCATAACTCAAGATCACAGACGTACATACGTCTGTGATAATACCACTGGAATATAAATACGTTAATTCTGTATAATTCTGGAATATAATTTTTGCCACACTAACATTAGTGTGCCAAAAATTTGATAGAACATCACGTAACTGTATAATAAATATGAACAATTTTTATTTTATATAATTTAAATGAATAATTGGAATGTAAATAATATTTCGTTTAAAGACAATTTGTTGTTAATTTTGACTACATTCAAATATGTATTCTGATTCATTATGAGCCTACAACCATCCCACTGCTGGGTGAACGTGTTTCTACATGGAAGAAACATATAAAGAGCTTGGTCCATAACACCACAATGTGGGCCCAATGCGCCTCTGATTATGGATTGGTAATAGATTACTTGCGCTTATATTTATTTATTTATTCTTAATTGTAGAAAAGCACAATTGGCAGACTATATGCCTAAGGCTGTCTCTACCAATCAAAGGAATACCATGCACCCACCCAATACAATAAATATATACACATGCATACATACATGCATATACACATATATACTAAACAATGAATGTAAAATAACTAAGCCCCTATAATGATATAAATAGATAAGACTATAAATATACATATATAATAGGTAATATAATAAATAAAAACATAAGTGATTGTCAGACTTTATATTGTAATCACGAATCATTTTCTATTTAATTGGAGTTTATTAACTGCTTTTCGAATATAAGAAGATAAAGTGTTCCATAGGTGGATTGCCGTAAGGTTTAAAGGACTGTAAGACAAACCCCGTATGATTTGTGGGAGTATGGAGGTGGAATCGAAAGGCTTTTAAAATAATTCTGCAGTGTAGTGTAGTGTGTATCAAAGTGTGTACTATAGAATTATTTCTATAGTCAGGGTAATTTATGACTCCGTTAAAAACCAATAGTTTCTGGATTGTACGCCATTAAAGGCTGATATTTTATTTATTGTGGCTTGGTTTCTTCCTCATAATTTTTTTGATTCGCTCACTCAGTAAAAGGTCAAAATGCGTAATAGAGTGACGTAGACTTGGGTGCGTTATCAGTGGTTATTTGTATTCATTAGCTTTGAACTAATTGTGTAGGTGGATACAAATATATATCTAAAGACTTTTAGCTATAGAATTAACGCCCAAAAATCCCTCAAATTTCCGGTGATAAAATCCCCAAAAAGACTCTAAAAAAGCCAATTGGAGGTTAACTTCTACAATTATACAAAATACACCTTAATAACTATATATTAATAAAAAGGAAATCTTATCTCACATTATTTTATTATTTATTAAACAATACTTACAGTTTTTATCTTTAGAGCTTTTTCTGAAAAGGGTCAAATGGATTCTGCGTATACTTAACGTTACTTCTCAATGGCCTTTTATTAAGTCAATCATTTATTAAAGTAATAAGTAATAAGTACAGAAAGAATTTTATTTGTTTGTTTTATTATAGACCTTTATTGATATGCTGTCACATATCTTGTCGAATTGAAGCGTGGTGCATTTAATATGAATGCTTTTAGACGTCATGGGCTATACTGATCTGTTAAAATCTGGTTTTAAAAATTGTTATTTAAAAATAACCGAAATAATATAATGCAAGAATAAAATAACTGTAGAAATTAATGTTAAAATATTATTTTGATGTTTAAACTAATTAAGAATGTAACTGGCTGTTTCATAAGAAAGAAAAGGGGAACAAAAAATACATTTGCCTCCAAGTTTCCTTGTAAGCGGTCAAGTGCATAAAAGTAAGGTTCTGAAACAAATCCTCTCCAGTGAACCGTCTCGGACAACGCTGATGGGCTCCATAAGAGAGTACTCCCTAGGAACATTGACTTGCTAGCTATGTGTGTATTTTAAGAAAAATCTCTCAAGACATTTCGCAGAGAAACACAAAATGCTAAACCGGTTGTTGCTTAGCATCCAAATCTTTTCCGATAATCGTTAAGAATGGTATCGTCTTCTCGTCTTGGGAAATAAGTTGGATTGATTTATATTTAGAACTATATAAAAAAAATATTGGGAGTATATTCGTGAAGTATTATATTGTATTTGTATTTGTATTTTGCCCCTTATTAAATTAGTAACTGACGACTACACATATTATAACGAGTCAGTAATTAATTACCTTCTTTACTTTGTTGATATTAAAATAGAGGTGCGAGAACATTAATAACTATTTGGGTAATTATCGAACCATTAAATAATAAAAATCATATATATATATATATATATATATATATATATATATATATATATATATATATATATATATATATATGAAAAAACTTTAATGTTTCTGGACGTATTAAAATAAAGCGCTATAATTATAGCTTTTTAAAATTTTTATATCTAAGTAATCATTAATCTTAGATATAAATTTAATTACTCTTATCCGCATC
This sequence comes from Acentria ephemerella, assembly GCA_943193645.1. Lineage (NCBI taxonomy): Eukaryota > Metazoa > Arthropoda > Insecta > Lepidoptera > Crambidae > Acentria > Acentria ephemerella. Next base: position 3,419,977 of record OW971875.1, on the reverse strand, counting down.
ATAGAATTCACATTAAAATCTCCATTATTTACCCACCTCATATATTTGAAAAACTCCGAATGGAATCACTATAGTCACAAAATTGGCCTGTTATTGGTAAAATTTGTTTGTGTAAAATTTCAATGTGTTCTCCTGAACCTCCGTAATTGCTCGTTGAAATGTAGTATTTTTGCGTTGCGTATAATACACCGAAATGAAACATTTACACATTTACGAGAGCGTCCACTGAGAAGTGTCGTTATTGTCCCTCGCCATTGCACGTTATACAGCGTTTCTCATTCATGATCAATAATTCGCTGCTCGACGAGCGCAGTTACAGCCACAAGCGCCGAATAATACACAATGTTTCTTTGAAGTGTAATTCTTTAATTTACAACGTATACCACAAATTTTACTAAGAAGATGTTCGAGTCTCGTAAAGGCTGTCGGAGTGATACGCCTAATTAATTTTACTCTATTAAGTATTCAATGAATTTAATGTAGCTATAATTCATATATATATATATATATATATATATATATATATATATATATATATATATATATATATATATATATATGAAAGCAAATGACCCGACAACACCTGATGATTAGCAGTGGAGGAGTCCATATGTGAAGATAGCTAATGCAGCATGCGACATACTGCCCTAGCCATCCTCACCTTGCCGGCCCAAAAAGTGCGTTTTCACGCCTCTTTTAACGGACTTATGTTATTGGATATAAGTATGTATTTTAATATTATTATATGTAATTAATATGTCATGTAATTTAATTATGAATGTTAATAATTCTAACTAGAATAAGTTATACGCAATACGGCAATTTATTTATAGCTACATTAAATTCATTGAATACTTAATAGAGTAAAATTAATTAGGCGTATCACTCCGACAGCCTTTACGAGACTCGAACATCTTCTTAGTAAAATTTGTGGTATACGTTGTAAATTAAAGAATTACACTTCAAAGAAACATTGTGTATTATTCGGCGCTTGTGGCTGTAACTGCGCTCGTCGAGCAGCGAATTATTGATCATGAATGAGAAACGCTGTATAACGTGCAATGGCGAGGGACAATAACGACACTTCTCAGTGGACGCTCTCGTAAATGTGTTAATGTTTCATTTCGGTGTGTTATACGCAACGCAAAAATACTACATTTCAACGAGCAATTACGGAGGTTCAGGAGAACACATTGAAATTTTACACAAACAAATTTTACCAATAACAGGCCAATTTTGTGACTATAGTGATTCCATTCGGAGTTTTTCAAATATATGAGGTGGGTAAATAATGGAGATTTTAATGTGAATTCTATGATGCGGATAAGAGTAATTAAATTTATATCTAAGATTAATGATTACTTAGATATAAAAATTTAAAAAAGCTATAATTATAGCGCTTTATTTTAATACGTCCAGAAACATTAAAATTTGTCTTTAAACTGTCTCGAGGTTTCCGTAAGCATATCGCGACTCAAAATATTGAAGTACTAACTACTGCACTTTAAAGCATACTGTCTAATCTAAAAGGTGAATTGCTATTTCAATATTAACTTCAATTAAACTCATTCCCAAATAATTTTCTTCTTGCCATACAACTTGAGCCGATTACTTCCTAGCCAATTACATTTTCCTCATAGTCTTAAGTAATTCGATCGGTTTAGTTAAACGAAAACCTTGTTCCATAGACTCAAAGATCATTTTTAAAAATCAAATAACAACGTATAAAACGTATAAAAGCTCCATCCCTAATTGAATTGCAGTGTCAGACACGTTCTTCATAATTTCGTTCTGATTACACATTATTTGCAGAGTGGAATTAGATAGACAGCCAAATAAACTCAGTTTGGCTCACAAGAAAATAGGTACATTCGGAAGTATGAGTGGTTTTCATGCGCTTACAAACCAAATCATACACGACAAGTATAGCTATACGAACACATAATGTAATTCAATGAATTATAAAAAAATTGTTTCATATCTAGACTGGTAAAACACTCTATGGATTCAAAATTCGATGGAATTACTTTTTAATTGCGTATTTTGGGGTTACCTTCTCTATCAATTTTTGAATAGGCTATTAAGCCTATTCAAAGACTTTATTGAAATGCAACCAGTATAAGTATATGTATACAGATCTTACGTAAGAGAAAACAAGTAATGATCTTTTTATTCTTCTTTTTCTTTTGTAAATGCAAAGCTTTAAAACAAAATCAATGAACCCATAAAACAATGAAAACCAATTGATTACACTTAGTTTCTTTTATATAAGAATAATTGGGAATTTAAATATAATGTTGTAGCCAAGACCTCATTATTAATTCTCTATTATTTTACATACAATGACAGGTTAAAACACAATTTTAAAATTTTCATATCTTCCTAGAATTAGAAATTATAATATCCAGAATTTTTTATAGCTAATAAGCTATAAACGTTGCCAACATGACACGTACGCGGTGATGATATGATGACAACAAAAATAGTCTGTTCTTATTTAATAGTAGCACGTTAGACTCGAACGAATTAGAACACGACCAAATTTGAATAAACTTTATCTATCGATTCATGAGGTCATAAAACGAAACAATAAACGACAACAATAATTACAAAAAATAACAGTAAAAGAGCTTCTTCTACACGGCAATTGAGGGATTGATAATTTTAGTCACGTTTAGTTATTTTAGTACGGTTTATGAAAGTATAGCGAATTATCTTGATGGCTTCGAGTGCTTCAAAGGCCACCAAGTCAGTTCAGTTTTTGTAATCTGCATTGGGTCCGTGCGAAGCCTGTTGGTGTATTCTCATTTTCTTCGTAGTTTCTTACTAACGTTATTGGTTGCTGATTTTTGAGCTTTACCTGGTTTTAAAGCTGAAAACATTGGTAATGCCTCGCTAGTTGATTTGATGAGAATTTCTACATGTTGAAATATAAAGAATACTAAGTGATTATCGATGACGACTACGACGTTTTCTATTTACGATATTTACCATTATATTTAAATCAAAATGGATGTCTAACGTTTTGAGGATTACTTAAGTGTTTTTAAAAGAATGAAAACATACCTATACACACTTATTTTATTATGTTTGTATTTTAAGTCACATAAGTTTATATAATTTGCTTACGCCAATTCTTCCTTTCGTTTTCTGTTTTGTATGGTGAAAGAGTTTCAATCAATAATAAGAGGCGTCGTAAAATTCTTTCTTTAATGCATTTCCCAGTGATTTTATTGTTAGATTACTTAAACAATGGTCAGTTTATGTAAAATAGAATATCCAAAGTTAATAAGTTGTTGATTCAGTAACAAAACAAATAAAATGTACAATCTCTCTTGTTCACAGACCTTGGAAAATGGAAACTAGGACTGACGATGAAGAGGCTCCAACAGATCCGGCAGCGAGGAAACTCACTCATCATGATTATACTGAACAGGACTTTGAAGGTAAAACTCTTTACTATGTTTTAATTTTCGAGTTCGGCTCCGATTATCGAAGATTACCCACAAACTCTACAAGCTATACACAATAGATATTATATTGTCGTGACCACGCCAGCGGGTATAGAACAAAAATTTAATGATATTCAATCCTCCATTTTGAGTGGGTGTCTTGTTATTCTTCTGTTAAACAGTTTGTAAGAGATATTTAATAAATTATTGGAAAATTGTAAACAGTTTGTTGCTGTTAATATAAATTAACGAAGTTCACAATAATACGGAGGCAATTATAATATTGGGAAATATCAGTATAAATAAATATTTATAGCTATTGAAAATTGTGCTGCTGAGCGCAAAATGCGAGCTCGCTAAGGGGAATACCGCTTAGTTTTCTTTAAATATACTTGCAGTAAATTTTAATGGGATATCGTGATATATGACCATGTTTCAGAATTTCGTGTGAAACTCAAGTGGTTATTCGTCTTCACCGAAATGCACACATTTTATCCCTCCTTTATTCTATTTTATTCCACCCAAATACCCCTTTGTACTTAAAAGATCGTTTTAAATTCCTTCACAAGACTCATTCCCGAGTTTTGAGATCGAAGGAGAACTTAAGATTGGAAACACCATCACATTTCACTAAATTTTACAACAAATCCTTCTCGGTACAAGCTGTTTTACTGTGTAACTCTTCTGTCTCCACATAAGGCAAGCTCAGACACTAAACAGTTTTAAAAAGCTTGTGTTTAAACACTATTTGTTGGTTGTTACTTGAATTATACTGATACTGCATCTCCTTAGTAGTCTGTGATTACATGTATTTTATTGGATATATATTTTTATAATTATGTATTATGTAGTGTATATATGCTATCATTGAGTAAGTACCTATGTATGTATATATTTATTATTTGTATGTAATAAGTTTTATCATGTTATACGTCGCCAACTTCCCTCAAGTACTTTATCTTGAATCCTGTCCATCCTAAGGTTACCTGGAAAAGATCGCTTTTAGCGATAAGGTCGCCCTTTGTACAAAATTAGGCATTACGTAATCAAAACTCTTCCTGAATTCCCGATGCAACAGCGACTTTGTAAAGGTACATCACTATACACGAACTTAGTAAGTCAATATGTAGATATATACGGCAATCACCAATCTCCTGCATAGAAACTACCTCTTAAAGACCAATTTGGTGGCTAAATGCCAATTATTGGTATGTGCAGATATACCATTAAGCGTATTTAGCTTCACTAATCTTGAAAGGTTTCCTCCTAATCATTCTGGGCATTACGCGTTATATGGCGATTGTTGAAGACACTGACCAATAAAGCCAGTTAATATTACTTTTCAATTTTTATTTTTTTAAATTCTTTGTGTTAAATAATCTTCTGAGAAATCGAAAATATCTTTAACTAACACATCTACAAAAACGAAACATGCCAACAGTTATTGACAGTTTTTCAAAAAGGTTAAGTATGTTAAAAATTATCAAATATCGTTATAACATTCCTGTATTTTGTATTTCGGGGGACTTGCGTGTATCAATTAGAAGTGGGTTAAAAGTTGTACTGGTATGATTTATAACTTTTAACTTCTAACGTGGAAAATTAAACAATAATTACACATGATTTAACGATGACAAAACAAACTCTATATATCTATAGTTTCCTTTGCATATTTGTTATTCAAGTATGTATCTTTATTTACGTTTCGTGTTTATTCGACAGGCAAAAGAAGTTATTTTTAAATCCTGTTTTCTTGGAAAAGGTTTGACTAAAAATATCGCGAATCTCTGGAATAAAGAATACTTAACGTTTACTATAAATATATAAAGTGTTAGAGATTAAATAAAAAGGTCTGTTATTGACATTTGGGTACTTTGTGATAAATTATTATTTGTAAATAGCTGATTTTCCAATTATGAAACTTTTTCGAAATAATTTCTTTGATGAACAAGATTACTGATTTTCTATTAGAAATATATTAAAACATTTATTAGCTAGATGAATATATCTGGCAATTGATTGAAGAGAGAGTTTAGATGGAAGATTGATTGTATCTGTGTACTTCACAGATTACCGATATTATATCAGAATAATTTACTTATATAAATTATGTGTAGGTACCTACGACACAAACATGACACTCATGTAATTAAATCGTCGTATCATATTGATATTAACTCATTTACATTGGAGAATGGTAGATTACACAATACGATATACAAATATATTAACAAAGTACAATTCAACGCAGACAAAATTAAAGTATACATTAACGAGCTCAACGCCACCAGACCATTTTGCCTCCTTGATTATTTATACCGTAATTCAACCCGAGTATTTTTCAAAAGCCAATCCAAACAAGTCCTCCCCAAAAATTTAAAGTAGGTCAGACAAGACCCTCTAATAAAGGCACTGAAAACAACCCATGTTGAAAATAAGACGAACTACGACTTTAAAACAATAGGAATAGGTACCATGTTTGGAACGCATAACGTGATCGATGAAATATTAAACTGACATTCAACCGTACGTATATTTGGTAAAGTTTTCGCGTGTGACAACGAACGGAAGAATATTCTAGAGATGTTTGAAATTTCGAATATGTTATGGTTGCAAATTTTACCGGTTTCCGTTAATCAAGTTATTTCGAATGGTATCAGTTACGGAAATATGATTATTTACGAATTGCAAAAGGAAATTATAAATAATTATGTATTTTAGTGGATATATATTTATATAATTATGTATTATGTAGTTTATATATGCTATCATTGAGTAAGTACCTATGTATGTATATATGTATTATTTGTATGTAATAAATTTTATCATGTTATGCGTCGCCAACTTCTCTCAAGTACTTTATCTTGAATCTAGTCCATCCTAAGGTTACCTGGAAGAGATCGCTTTTAGCGATAAGGTCGCCCTTTGTACAAAATTAGTTAAAAGTTTTTTTCTGTGTTTCTCTTTTTGAATTGGCTGATGTACAATAAAGATATATTCTATTCTATAACTATAAGGCAAAAATGTGATTTTAAAACTATTTAATCAACTCGTATCTGCGGTCGGGGCATTCTTGCAAAGACTCCCATCCAATACTATTCGAAACTATATATCGCATTTCGTTACGGTTTTGGTTCGATTTTCGAATATCCATTAGGATACGGAGCTCCATAATATCCCTTATTCCCTTCTAAGATTTTATATTAACTTTATTCTGAGCTTGTTCAGGCCCGCAATCTATTTACTTTTAAAATTGAGTTATTAGCCTTCATATCATTTGATGATTTTATTATCGAGCCGCACCCTGTTACTCATCCACAGAAAAACAGGCTATCTCACCTCCAACTAATGGAACGTTTGTTGGTAGCTAGCTAGGCGTCCTACCATCAATCAAAGCGAGTAGAAAATTTCTACCTCCACTGGGGAAGAGGATATTCGACCACTTTTTGATTATTTTATAAATAAATAGTGTGCCAATAATAAAGAAATACTGCAGATGCAACAGTACAAAAAGAGTACAGGTATGTGACGTCATTTCCTTTGAAGTGGCTATCAATTGTATGGAAACGTGCACAATATTGAATCATTTCTTTGCACGATGAAAAAAGCAGTCATGACATTGAAAATTGTATTATACATATAAATAAATATGTCATAAATCTAAATGATAAATATTTTTTTTAATAAGTATGTATCGAACATTGCCCAAAACGAAGTTATTAAGAACGCTTGAGCCATTTATTTTTAAATAAAGCAATTTAGTTTGAAGATAAAAGAAATTATCTTCAAAATAAATTTCTGCCTTGAAGCTGAGCTAAATATGACATCTTAATTATTATTAGTATAGTTTTAATTAATGAAGTCTAGTGAGCGGAGCTTCTTTAAAGCGTTTCAAACAAATAACAAAATTATAATAATAACACAATAATAGCTAACACACATCCATAATACAAACACATACACATAATATCTTCAGAACTACTTCTTTAAAATGATAACTAACAACTATATTAGGTGATACCACGTAATACGAGTAAGCAGTAATTTCTTGGAAGTGATCAAAGTTACCTCCCTGCCAAATCAAATTTCACTCAATCTGATTAGTTCTGAGATTATTGCAAGAGAACATTTACAAAACATATTCCATGATTTGTCAGGGTAATTGATTGGATTGTTAAGTATTCGTAAAAGAACGTCAGACTGGCATTAAGCATTGCTATTGAGTCAATCAATTTATCTTTAAATTAAGTTGCAGGTTAACCTTTTTCCTCTGTAATACGTTTCCGATTAATATCAGTTCATATCTATATACAAAACATGGGGTTTGTTGAGTCAATATTGTTTCTTTGTTTACTCCCGAAATAATTTAATTTATGCTCAACGATTTAATTAGGATGTAGTTTCTTCATTAACTATTGTCTATGACATCATTCATTTAACCTCCTTAGAAAGCTTATCCCGTTTTGAATCCTACACAACGAAACACTACTATAATTATTCTTTGTCCTTTTTTTTACGAGGAGGAATCCATTTATGGACCTACCCGCCACTGGCTAAGCGACGGGCGTGTGTCACACAGTACCTCAATAGAGTGGCACTGAGAATACCGACTAAAACTCCCCGGTAACTCCATTGTCCTTGACGGGGGTAACCTGGGTTCTGCACGAGCAATTCATCAGGTCAATAATTATTCTTTGTGCTATCACTTCTTAAAACTTTTTTAACACTTATGACATACACTACACTGCAATATTCTATCATGTTTGAATGACAACTTTTAAAATAATTGAGCATATACGCAATTTAAGTAAACTTTTTATTTTTATTGAACAACGAGGGCATAGACTCTTGCTACGGATTGTGTGAATATCAGAACGCGTCATTGTCAATGGCTATTGTCACGCGATTGATGCCATTCCGCATATGCAATGAACTTCCATTAAATTTATGAACATAAATGTAATTAGATAATGGATTAGTAGAAAACATTTCAATAAAAACGTAATGATTATTTATTTAACAATTTATGTACACACAAAGACAATTAAAAGGGCACAATAGAATATTAGAGAATTGTACAAAAGTACTGCTTATTTCTATAAGAAATCTCTTCCAGCAGCCCTATATATGGGAAAAGTGACATCGAAAGGTAGGAGGTATTACTACTACTACTTGTTATAATTTATATAAAAAGTAATTATCCACATATACCTCTGGTAAATAATATGTTTAGAATTTAAAGTAGAACAAAAAGGTTTTCATCCTAAATAATCTTATTTACCACTCTCTTCCGACAAAAGAAATCTACACATGCTTTTCTTACTTTTACATCAAGTATCTCAACAATATTTAAACTTTTAAATTATATTAAAAAACAACAATGATACTCCAACCTACTTTTACCCAGAAAAACATAAAATGACTTCTATTTTCCTGGCATTCAAGCCTAGGTTCATTTAAATTTATACTTTCTTTATTAGGCTAAGACTTCAATTTAGATTTCGCTTCTTACTCTCGTCTAATAATAATGATACTTACCATCTACGTTTCTATTGCTGATATTAAAGTGAGTGAAGCTAGGTTGAATTTTTTCAACAGAATCCTGTTGAAAAAATTCATATTCTTCAGTAATTTTATAGATCTAAATTTTTGTAACACTCCTTTTCATCTTCAAAGAATGGGTTGTTAAATAAAATTTTGCAATAAACAATAATCGAAAAAATCATCATCAATATATGATGAATGATAATTACTTAAGAAGCTCGATAATTACTTATAGAATTGCTACCAATTTTATTCAAATATTTAAACTTTGTAATGAAGATACAAGACAACCATTAATCCTTCTAACACAAATTGATGGGTATCAGCAACTTCATCTAGCGCTCACTAGTCCCAATGCCAGTGTATGGAAAATGATGAAGTTACGAGACTTAATTCTGTTACCGCTCAGCCTATTACTTGCCTTTTCAGATAGAAACGTTCACATTTTAGTAGCATAATAACGTTTCATGATAACAATAATAGTTATTATTAATTTAATACAGGTTTTACGACATTGACATGACATGTAAATAACACTACAAATATTTCAAGATTTTAAAATTGGAACTGATAAACTTAAGCTACGCAATTATTACATTTTTTTAACTCTCGTAGATCCAAATTGGGCTGATTCGGTAATGGACGCTTATTACCTATCTATACATCTATCTATCTCTTGTTTTCGTTCTGTCTCTTTCGAAATCCTTCGGACTTCGTGCACAATAGTACGGTTCAAAATAGCCACGTATTTCTTCCAATATTCCTTTTAATAAATGATTTATCGACTTTATGAACGTATGTTACCAGTACAGAACTACAAGTTCCAACAAAAGTTGGGTTAGTATGGGATTATAATTTATCAGCTATTTTGAGTTGAATCTAGAACTTTTGTTTAAAATGTATCAGCATTATTTACATAAATAGCTATAGCTGATATACAACTATCATTTTAAGCTGTACATAGTACTATCTATCTCTCTGTTCCCGCCAGGTCCCCGGAGTATATCGCGGGTGAATAAATTAATCAAATATTATTAAATCGAGATATCCATACGCTTGGTTCGTACAAACACTTAATTTATATTCTGCAAACACAATCTATTTTCAAAAACAAATGAGAATAGAAGTATTTTATTCTTTACACCTCTAATAACACAGTCCAATGTTCATCACAGCTCCGTTTACAGGACACCTTTCCAATCGATTGGAAACCGTGACCAAGGAATCTTATAAACGAAGCGTGGGGAATACGATATTAGGCATTTGGAATAATTAAACATTATAACTGAATTTGCCAAACACTTGCCCAACACGTCTTCCCTCTATCTTATAACAAGGACATAGACTTGAAAATACACTCTTTGGGTTGGCAAAGCGGAGGTGACTAGGACAGTATGTTGTATGCTTCATCTTCTAAGTAATCATTATTCTACTTGATTTCCAATTCCATTATTATCAAAGTCAAAGTCAAAATATTTCATTCAACTTTGGTACATATATAAACACCTACTAAACGTCAATCTTCGCCATCTATTTGTAAATCTACCAGGGTTCTTGTCCTGAGAAGAACTGCCATCAAACTTAATTGAACTTTACTTAAGACTTAATAATGGACAAGTATTAATGGATGGACCGATATCCATCTATGCTGCTATTATCATATTTATATTCACACTTTGCGAGGATATAAATTCAAAAGTTCTTAATCATTGTAATTCGTATACTTCCCATTGATATTAAGTAATGCGTAGGTATTGTCCGTTTATGACAGGATTACTTCTGTCGGCTCAATGAATATTTATAGCTAACCTTTATATTGATTTATTAAGTTTTTATGTTTTTAAAAACTAAAAAATTCGATTAAAGGAACACGGATATTCCATGAATCTCTCTTCATCATTCAGAAAGATCTACGTGCGTTCCTCGTTTTTTTTATATTACATCTGGTTTGTAATAACACTGTAACTACTACTACTACTACATACTACTCTACTTTCATATCTGAAAGGTTGCGGTGATATCAGATTAAAATATAATATAATTGGATAACGTGGTCCTTTTAGATGATCGGAATTCTCAGTTGCATAAAATCAAAGATCGTAAACAAGCTAGGTTAGAAAAAATGGTTACATGAGACATACAAAATCAAAAATGTGCGTATTTCTAGTAGTCTGAAAATAAGTTATACGCAACTTTAAATCCGAATTTGTTAACTTTGCGTCCTAAGCAAACTACCATTTCAAAGCAGTTTAAATCTCTATAATACCAACCTATTAGTTATTGATGGACCAAATCTACTCAGAGCTATATCTTCAAAGGCTATTCGACCAGATACTATTTCTGTAGATAGCTTAAGAGATCGTTCCGTAATAGCCAATGAAGCGACATAATTATCCAAAGTAAGTAAGTAAAGATAGAGGAACTAAAAGGGTTTTAATACTTTAATCCGTTGCAATAAGAGACCAGTTCCAGCATGCGTATTACGCTTGATGTGTGAAAAACTGTAGATGATATGTTAAGCCCTTGTATTTGGATTGTTTTCTAATAAAGGATGACATTTTAGTCTTTAGACAATAGTCTCGGTTGGAACTAAATAGCCGTAGCTAAATTAGGTACAATATGAGTTATTTCTTAATATTTAATAAATAAAGTAAAGCAAATATGTGTGTTGTGTGTCTATTGTTATGTCAAGCTTTGTCTTAGTTAACTACATAATCAAATCAGAATAATCAATACAATTGTCGCTGTCTAAAAACTATTACTGAGGATCCAAATAACCCTTATTGGGCTAAATCGCTAATAAGTGGTCCGGCTTTTCTGTTGTCGAGATACATTTGTAATAGTAAAAGCGAAAAAACTCGACTTAATTGTAGTATTTGTAAGGAAAATTATCTTTTTGTTACTCAGTTTGATTCTATTGCGAAAGTTGTTCTTTTCATAACAGCTCAGCTGATGTCCACCGCTTAACGAAGATCTCTAAACGGATCTGTTCAGAAAATATTCCAATATAATATGTTTAATTTAAATATTTTGTCATTAGTAGATAAACATACCAAAGTTTTCTATTATTATTCAAAGTTAATAATAAGTAATAAACAGATAGTCCACTTTATCGTAAAAGTTAGCTAAATTTATGTGAACATGTTTTGCGAACGAACGAACAAATGTGTTATTCTGGATCTACAAACAAATGAATATCATATGAATCATCTCCTGTCCTTTTTGATGGCTATCTTTTTTTACACCTACATACAGCGAAAGACGGCAGAAATAGAAAAGGCCTTACTTACATAATAACATAAAAAATGTTCTCATTTTTTATTCAAACCTGTTTTTATCCCCAAATAGACTAGGATATTATGATCGGTGTTTACAGCTTCGTTTCATTTATATAATTCAATTGGTCCTAAATAGTGTTGTCGAGGGAAATCTATATTGACAAAGTTACAGCCGTCCGATCTCTTTTTCACTTGTTATGAAATTAATGAAAATCTAAATATTAAATTTATCTAACCTAAATTAATTCCAACTTGTCTGTTACAATACTAACAAAGAACATCATCAGTTATCATCAATATTAAGAAGCATTGCGACAATGTAACTATATTTATAACTAGATAAAATTGTACAAATTTTTAACGCACATACTGCTCTGTTGACTGTTTGACCCCAAATTCACTGATTAGGTATGACCTATGTTATATTTAAAACGGACATCCAATAACGAACATTCGATCATTTAATCCCATTAAGTATTCATCTAGACGACCTCAAAGCCACATCAAGCGGTTTACTTTGAGCCGTTGAAAGACATAATGAAATCTCCGTTGAATTTCATTATAAAACCGCCGTAGCGGTAAAATAGTACCTGGTGATTTCACACGAAATGCGTCTATGATGAATACGATAGATATTCGTAAACTTAGAACAATTTCATGCTAACTTGTTTACACTTTCTCTAAGTAGCAGAAGACCTACCTAATGGTAAGCGGTAAATATTGGAAAGAAATCACTTGCAGTTCTTCAACAATGCAAGTGTATCGACATTCTGGAGACAAGACTTGTTAATGCCTTTAGCATGGTTATATTTCTGTTCACACCGAAACACATCGACCTGCTTCATTGAGGAAATATGAAAGATGGTGATGGTATGCTTATTTGTGTAAGCCCAGATAATCTTGCAAGCGGGTCAACTACATAGTACAAGTCTTAATGTTTTGATTTTTTAACGCAGTCCTATAATACTGATATAGCGACCTGATAAGTTTTTATTAATACCTATTATATATATAATGTTAGAGGTTTGAAGTCGGTTTTTAGTTGTTTAAAATATCATATTTTGTTGCAGTTTTAATGCAAAAATTATGAACGTTTTCAGGTCACCGAGCTCACACTGTGTTTGTGGGAGTGCACGTGCCAGCCCGCCGTCATTCCCATCGGAAACACAAGCACCACCACCGCAATGGAACCAATGACAACGATACTGATAGACCTGGTAAAAATATTGACATATTCCTGTAATATTACAATGTACATAAGAATATAAGTATTAAGTTATGAACTGGAAACACCATGTATCCGTTGGTTAAAATTAATGTTCCTGAATTGTACTAAAACTTTCGTCGAAAAGATGCACTATTTAAAACAAATTATGAAAATACGAGAAATGACATAGCAACTAAATAACATTTTTAAACAAAACATGTACACTGCAATGATTTCTAGTAAATATTTCATCTCATAAAAACTCACTTAGAAATACATAAAATCAAGGCCACTCCCAACAACTTACCATTTTTTCCTAATACAAATTATTAGCAATGTAACATTTGCTCTATGGACACAAGAGGCTTGTTAGGCTTTGAATATTGTGCACATGGAAATTAATAGACACATACAACGTCCTTGACATTAAGAAGAGATGTAATTTTAATAAAATTAGATTGTAAGTAGAATCAAAGATATATTATATTGATAAGGCTACATTAAAGGAATTATATCGATGAGATGACATGTTTTCTATATATATAATATTATGTAGTATATGTATGAAAAAATATGTAGAATAATCAACTTCGTAGGACCCCCCATAATGGCCCGTGTTAGAAGGCTGAGCGTCACGGATGACGGAGAGACATGTAAGGATTAGATAATCCCAACTCTACATTTTAAAATTCGAACACCTTCATTTTTCAAATACCGCATACTTTAGCTGAAGTCTCAACGAGCATGAATTTTCTAATAGTTATCAAACCTTTTAAAATTTCATGGGCATGACATAGCCATTGGCTTCATCTAGTTATAGTCTTACGTTTAGTAGATTACTACATTTTCGTTTTAACTCCTTTTTTATGTACTTGATATTTATTTAAATAGCATCAAGAAGCATTGGTACTGTTGTTGTATTCTTCATTAAATATCAAAATATTATCCACTTGAATCTTAATTAAATGTTTTCAGTAACTCCACCGGCCCAAAGAGTCCAATTTATTCTTGGAGAAGATCTGGACGATAGCACTTTAGAATCACACCCGCTCTTCTCTGAAATGGAAGAGTTAGTTAAGGAAGGGGATGAGCTAGAATGGAAAGAGACAGCACGATGGATCAAATTCGAAGAAGATGTAGAAGAAGGTGGAAATCGTTGGTCAAAACCTCATGTTGCCACATTATCCCTACACTCACTTTTCGAGCTACGAAGTTTATTATTAAATGGATCCGTCATCCTAGACATGGAAGCGAACTGTCTTGAACAAGTGGCAGATAATGTTTTAGATAGTATGGTTGTAGATGGAGCTCTAGGTTATGATAGTAGAGAAAAAGTTAAAGATGCACTGCTTAGGAGACATAGGCATCAGCACGAAAGGCGAAATCACAATAACATGTCTAGACTGCCTTTGATAAGATCGCTTGCTGATATTGGTCGGAATCATTCCTCTTGTAAAAGTGAGTATGCATAAAATATATGTATTAAAAGAAATATAATTGCAAGGTAGAACATAAACAGTTGTTATGGCGATGTCCTAGCAGATTTCCAGGAGAGTAGCCCACGACGCTCTAGTGCCAGGAGTTGTCCGGTGTCTAACTCATCTCCTCACACTGCTCTCCTTCAAGCATCCGATGCCCGCGGATCTTATCTTGCAGTTCCAGGTCAGATTGGCGTGTGGATCGGTATAGTGTGCCACCATATCACAGTACCACGCCAATTTGTAAAAATCACACCTCTCACCTGCACCAAATTTTGTTTCAATAAATATGTATTCCTATATAAATCCTTATTATATTTAAAATAAATAGATGTGTTGCTAATATAAGATTATTTTCAAAAACTTCATGAAAATTGGCATTATATTATATTACAGTTGAGGAAAGCAGTACTACAAGTGGACATTCCCACAAAGGAGAATTCAATCGTTTCCTAGGCATCCCTAATGCGGGTAACCGCCTGTCCTTAATAACTCTTTTCAGTGTTATTTCTTCTTTCCTTATAAAACTTTACTTTGTTCCATTTATTCTAAAAAACAGAATTGTTTATAAATGTTTTATATTTTTTACTGCTAAACGCTACTTTATGTATTCATTTGACAGCTACTGTAAGCTTTATGCTCATGCTTATTAACTTTTAGGTTTATTTATTTGATCGTAATAAATTATTGAAAAGTTCATTAATTCGTGACATTTAGATTTAAAGGAAATCATCTAAAGCTTAGACATTTGATGGATTCAAACCTAGTATCAGTAATAACGCGTTGGACTCATTAGTACCTTAATTTTATTTATTCACTTTGTGTTTAAATTTATGCACTATAAAAGTAACACTTTAAAGCTTTAAATATTACGTTGACAATATTGAATCCATACATCTGATAAAAACTGCCTTAATATGCAGTTTTTATCAGACGTATGATGTTGTTTTAGATTACAACTTTTTGTAATATTAAATTTCAGGTGCCGGTAATGACGAAGGAATGGTAAAAAGTCCAAGTAGTATTTCAATGCAACGAAACCATAGTTCCGGAGATTTACCCATGAATGGAGATATAAATCATAGGAGTAATGTACATTTCATGCGAAAAATACCACAAGGGGCAGAAGCATCTAATATTTTAGTTGGAGAAGTAGATTTTCTTGAGAAAACACTATCAGCTTTCGTGAGACTTAAGACTGGTACAATAATGGGAGATTTGACTGAAGTACCTGTGCCAACACGATTCATGTTTGTGTTGCTAGGTCCACCAAATAGTAATTCTAGTTTTCATGAAATTGGACGAGCAATGGCGACACTTATGTCTGATGAAATATTCCACGAAGTAGCATATCGAGCGAAGAAAAGAGATCACTTACTGGCGGGTATCGACGAATTTCTTGACGCGGTTACTGTTTTGCCTCCCGGTGAATGGGATCCTGCTATAAGAATCGAACCACCTGCAGCAATTCCTTCACAGGACCCGCGTAAGAGACCAAATGATAATAATCAAAAAGACGAACCAGATGAAGAAGAAGAAGAACAAAGACAAAGAGAAGAATCTGGTTTAGCTAGGACTGGAAAATTATTTGGAGGTTTAGTAAATGACCTTAAAAGGAAGAAACCTTTTTATTGGTCTGATTTCAAAGACGCATTAGCACTTCAATGTATAGCTTCCTGGATTTTCTTATATTTTGCTTGCTTGTCACCGATTATTACATTTGGAGGTTTACTGGGTGAAGCTACAGGCAAGAATATGGCTGCAATGGAGTCTTTAATATCAGGATTCGTATGTGGCATGGGATATGGATTTTTTTCAGGACAACCATTAACAATTTTAGGATCGACTGGCCCCGTACTAGTTTTTGAAACTATTGTTTTTGAATTTTGTCGTCAAGTTGGCTGGGATTATATGTCTTTCAGATTCTGTATTGGAACGTGGATAACGATAATCCTTGTTATTTTGGTTGCGATCGATGCTAGCGCTCTAGTTTGCTACATAACAAGATTTACTGAAGAGAACTTTGCGTGTTTGATAGCTTTTATTTTTATTTACAAGGTAATTCTAGTATAGATCGAAATATAATATATATAAAAATGCACACGCTGCTCGCTCACGTCAGACATATCAGACTTTTGTCATAACGTCTAGAGTGTCGACCGGAAAATACAACGTCTTGAAGTTCTCACTGAGTGATCAGCGACGCATGCATTAAATCACTATCAAAAACATAAAGATGACGTGGGTGGAACCATTTATTCAAATTAAAAATATTTTTTCTATACTATCTTTTTATTTTACAGGCTGTAGAAAATGTTATATCAATTGGTAAGAAATTTCCTTTAAAGACACGCCCTGATGAAGTTCTCAATTATGAATGTTACTGTTTACCAAGCAATTACTCCAAAGTACCGGATCATTTTAATTGGACGTCAGTTGATAAGGAGTTGTGTCAGGTACCTTATTGCTGTTATGACAGTTATAATCACAATTACATATTTAACATAGTTAACCTGCAATAGACATTTTTCATTTTCAGTTGTTTAACGGAACATTAGCTGGTGGGGGATGTCATACTAAAGTATATGTGCCAGATGTTTTCCTGATGTCAATAATTTTGTTCCTAGGGACATTTATAATATCAATAATTTTAAAAGACTTTAAAAACTCACTATTTTTTCCATCTAAGGTAAATAATAATAATAATTCTATGATAACTTTACCAGCAGAACATCATGTACAACTTTAAATTACTATAATTTTTTTAATTAAAATTTTTTTCTAGGTTAGACAGATCATTAGCGACTTTTCTGTGATTATTGCCATATTATCAATGTCTCTCCTAGACTATAAAGTTGGAGTAAAGACACCGAAATTAGAAGTCCCATCAGAATTCAAACCTACATTGCCATCTAGGGACTGGGTCATAACTCCTTTTAATGGAAACCCTATTTGGTCAGCTTTGCTAGCGATTTTACCAGCGTTGCTTGGAACGATTCTAATATTCATGGATCAACAAATTACTGCAGTAATTGTCAATCGCAAGGAGAACAAATTAAAAAAAGGATGTGGTTATCATTTAGACTTATTTATATTGGCAATTTTGATACAAATCTGTTCTGTGATGGGCCTGCCTTGGTTCGTGGCAGCGACAGTATTGAGCATCAACCATGTTAATTCGCTGAAAGTTGAATCTGAATGTGCAGCACCAGGAGAGAAGCCCCAATTTTTAGGGGTCAGAGAACAAAGAGTGACTCATATTCTAATATTCTTAACAATAGGATGTTCAGTCGTATTGACACCAGTGCTAAGAAATATTCCAATGCCTGTTTTGTTTGGCGTATTCCTGTACATGGGTGTCGCATCACTGAAGGGTCTTCAATTCTTCGATAGAATTTTAATAATGTTTATGCCGCAAAAATATCAACCAGACCATATGTTTTTAAGACAGGTAAAAAAAACCACCTATAGATTTTGTGGGGATAATCATACAATCTCACAATAATGAATTTATGTTACAGGTGCCAATTCGTCGTGTCCATATTTTTACTGCCATTCAATTGACATGCTTGGTTTGTCTTTGGGTTATTAAGTCATTTTCGACCACTTCTATACTATTCCCATTGATGTTAGTGGTAATGATTGGAATACGAAAATCTTTGGACTTCTTTTTCACTAGAAGGGAGATGAAAATACTCGATGATGTGATGCCAGAGATGACTAAAAGAAATGAAGACGATTTTCATGAGCTGGGAGACGCTGAGGTGGGATGGCATGTAAAAATATCACGCCTTTTCCACCGAAACTAATAAGTCGTGCCCTCGGCATGATTTTCTTTTGTCCGTCACTCCGTCATTTATTAGTGTATTTTTTTTTATTTACATGTTTCACTGTCTACATAAATAAACACAGAGTTATGTTGACTGACGCGTATTTTATTTTGATCATTGTAGACGTTATGTTCCTTATCCATCAACAAAATTATTCCATTTATTCCATATTTTATTCTTAGCTACTTATTTGCTTTAGCAATGTTAGGTAAGTTTTAATAGAAGTATATAGTTTTTTATTTTAATATTAATAGTTACTGATATACAATTCACTTCTATTAAATTGTGTCTTAGCAAATATACTTACAGGTACCGAGCAAAAGTAACCCACCGACGTATCACGAGAATCTTCAAATTCCTCTAATCAATGGAAATATAATGAATATTCCACTAACATCAATAAATATTTCGGAAGAGGTTAACAAGACAGGAATATGGAAACAAGTTAATAATGGGAATAAAAATAAAAGTAAGAATGATTCAAAAGACTTAAAACACAAAGGAGGAAAGAAAAAGTAAGTTGACAACAATTTTAACTACCTATATCCATAACCGTAAGACATAAGATCGTTAGGCTAAATTACAAATAACTTAATTAATGCGGTAAGAGGTGAGCATTACTATTGATCTTGATAATCCAAATAACCTTTAGAAATATTCAAGATTTTTATTATTTTTACAGCATAAAACACAAGAAACTGATGTCGAAAAATATCCAATCGGAAATAGAGAGAAGGCTCTCGACTATGGACGAGGCAGACGAGGAAGATTCAGTAAAGGTGTGCGTCAATGACACCAAATTCTGAGTGGCATGTCCCCTGTTTTTAGCCACTGGAGCACGCACGCATGCCGCCGACTCAGCCTGTCACCAGTGCATGAAGTTAAGCAGATTTTTTAGAATAGGCACCACGACATAGGGTTGCCATGTCTAATAAATATGGTAGAAAAACTATACCAAGTTACAAAGTGCTTGTTGGTATTACAATTTTAAATATTTTAAGACTTGCAGTTTTGATCGATGGCACCCCTTTGCTGCGAATTTCAACCTGACGCAATTTCAATTTTTATTATTTCCGTTTTGATCAGAGAAGCGTACCATCTAGCAAAAACAATAATTTTATATTTACCTTTTTCGCTGTGCTATCAAAAAGTGTTCAAGTGTATTTTAATGTCAAAACGGTAATAACAATTAAACGTTAGATATATTTGTGTCGCAGTAGTTTATAACTATTATTGATGTTGTAAATATTAAATCAATGTAGTTAAACATGAAAAACCTTTTGTAATTTATTTTGTAGATAGACTAGTAATTAAAATTGTACAAACATTGTGAAGCGTTAACCTTATGAAAAAATTAGAAGATTACATGTGTGAGTATTTTAATTGCTAAATGTATTTTTTTATTATTCTGTGTAGCACTTTCTTTCACTCTTTAACACGATAAATTAACACTGTATCTAGAATTACCAAAAAAAATGCAACCTTCCAATGAATTTAAACTTGCAGGAAATTCTAGCTATTTTCTATGCTTTGGATGTTTCTAACTATTCCATTTTTGTAATTGATAAATGTTTTGTAGTGAAAAATATATAATACTCAAAGTTATTTACTCATGCACTTCCTAGCATGAATGTTATATTTATAGCATGCCTTTTAATTTTATTTTTCTCAGTATAATTGCGGCTAAGACCACTGAACATTTCAGAGCGAAAGTCTCAGGCGAAAGGAGTCATGGAGCGGTGGTTTTAAAAAGAATGAATCTAGAAAAAATAGTGTGTCTGCTGAAACTTCGGTCTAAGAATTTTAGCTATATTTAAAATACTTATTGTCTATTACGGATCGTATGTTACCTATCATTATTTAGCAAAGTTAGAGCTAAAATTTTGATTTTTATATTTCTATGATAAAAATTGTGTAACCGAAAAGTTTTACATTTAGCCAATTATTTTTTTACGAATTAGCCAATTTAAAAAAAATTAATTGTAGTTAATTTTTTTAATAATTAATTAATTTGATAAAGTGTATTATTGGCATTACAATAGGTGATCGATTTTCGCACAAAAATTAGATACTTGTCGGCTAATCGATAATGTAAATATTGAAGCTCACGCATACCCGCGGCGTAGTAGTATCCTGGAACAACCAGGCAACATTATAGGGGATAGTACCATTATTATAAAATATTTTAGTACCAACATTGCGTGACTTTATGGATACTTAAAGTTTCAAAAGATAAAACCTCTTTATAAAATCAAGACTTTGCCATATTAATGGCTCTAAATGTGAGACACGGTGAGTAATTAACCGTCTTGGCAAAATGTATTATAAATAACACTGCAGGTGCAAACAACACTTTATTTTCACTGCATTATATTTTGTAAGGCTTTGTCTTATGGTGATTGTATCAATAAGAACTATTTGGATCGGACGGACGTGATAAGTATTACTCTGAACTTTTTCTAAATGTAATGAAAATAAAAGAAACGCGAGTTGTAATGAATTCTCATGGACGTTAATAGAGGGTAAATGGAAGTAAGATGCATTTAAAAGCATCGAAGAGAAATAACAATTGAACTGTTGGTAACGTTATTTGAATAATTTCAAATTGTTTACAAATATGTTTTGCATTATAAGTATTGTTACTCTATTATGAAAATAGAGCAAAATATTCATTAAAATTTCCAGAGGAAATCTATCTAGGAAATCTATGGAGAAACTAACCCTTGAACTAGTTATGAGTGTTTAATAACAGATCCAAGCAAATTAGAACGAAGTGCCAAACAAATAACACCATTAGTGTTTAGGTATTAGACGCTTCTTTACAGTAGAACCACATACAAATATATACAAATACAACTACCTAACATAAATTTAGTAATATTCACTAAGGACAGTAGCGCCCCTGTTTTGAAGTATTAGAATCGATTTTTATATATGCGACTATCAACTGAACGCAACTACGATCGCTAACATGTCGATACGATTGTAATTCACACCAGGCATATAGAATAGGAAAGGATAACTGTTTGACATATTTAAAAATATTTTTTTTGCGAATTGAGAATCTCTCAAATTATTTGCTAAAGAAGACTTAATTTTATTAAAACTGATAAAAAGACTTCAAGATGTACAGTCAGCTTCAGAAGTAGTTTAATACTTTATACCAGTCATACCAACTATTGACTATCAGTAATAGTTGCCAACCTACAATAAACGCACATCATATCTCATGGTGCTATACTGTTAAGCTATTTCTGAGGTCGACTGTACATTCAAAAATTATTTATACACATACCGCTTATGATACTTGCTCTTAGATTCCCTACATTAAAAAATAATTCAAACCCCGAGTTCGTTTAAGACTCTTAAAATGCTACTACATAGGAATCTAAGAAACGATTCATATAGTAATTTATGAACAGAATCCACTCAATAAAAATGTCATGTGTTTACGGATATCCGACAAAACGCTTAAGTCGTACGTCGCTATGAGTTTTATTAGGTGAGAGCTCCACACATCCCCACATGAAACTATATTATACTCATATTCGTTCGCCAATAGTTTTTAACTGTTCTATAAAATGGCCGTATAGAAACTTCGTTTCAGAACTATAATCTTTCTTGTTGTCATTTTAATTCATCATTTTCGTAATACAACACTCCATCGTGGGCAGAAATATGGCTTATATTGATTTTAAATATGATAATAAATTGTGGAAATAAAGGCCAAAAAATATGTTTACAAAATACTCCTTTCTTTTGTAAAATACTATGCATTTTATTTCTCCGACCTTAATATTTTCTCATACATAAAGTTGGGAAACGTAGGTAAAACCAACATTCGAACAACTTTCTTTTCACCCAATTCTTACCTGAAGTAACTGATAATTATTGTCTGACCTTTTGAATTCCTTTAATACTAAGGTCCTTAGATATAGAAACTACTTTAAAATTTGTCTTAATCTTTTATACTAAGTAATGTCTGTATATTTAGACGTGTATAACTGTATTTAACACTGGAGTATTTTATTACATTATTTAAATTAAGTACTAATTAACTTCGTTTTATTTAATTGAAATTTACATCATCCATTCCTAGGAGATTAAAGCTATGTCGTCTTTTTCTTCCTAGAATAAAATGAAAGGGATAGTCCACCATTGTCCGTACATTAGTAAATTTATTTCAAATATTATTTTTATACCATTTTACGTGAGTTTAAGACTAAAGCGTCTTATATATAAATGTAGTTAGTAGGTGTATATTAATCTAAATAAAGTTATTTGTCAACTCAAAGCATAATAGCCGATTTGAATAAGACAGATAAGTAATAATATTGATTCTAACTTTGGGCTACATAATTTTACAACCATTTACTCATTTCGCGAGAGCTTGAGATTTTGCGGTATCTGAATATTTTGCGACAGCTGGATATTTTACATGGAAATGTTTTGTTTCATCGAAATTCATTTAGTACAATTAACTATATATTATCAATTAATTGTCATTAAGGTCTAATTTCAAATCGGATATTACGACCTAACCGCATAACTTTGGTATAG
The DNA here is from genome assembly GCA_943193645.1 of Acentria ephemerella. Lineage (NCBI taxonomy): Eukaryota > Metazoa > Arthropoda > Insecta > Lepidoptera > Crambidae > Acentria > Acentria ephemerella. The sequence goes on along the minus strand of OW971875.1, from coordinate 3,396,628 downwards.
TTAAACAAATCAATTATAAGTAATGTACCTGGAAAGATGTTTGTTATAGGATTTGTATTATTTTGGATATATTTGTGGAGTGTTAAGAATAAATGGATTTTTAAAAATGTGCATTTTGTAATGCAAATGAGTGTTTTATTTAATTCTTAAACTGATAAAATATTCAACATCATCAACAGCCTATAGTATAGGAAGGTCATATTACGGAAACGCATTAAAAGATCTAATTATTTGATATGACGCAGAAAAGGTTTTTAAAAACCGGCCACACAAAACAGAGACGGTAAAAGACACCCAACTATACAAACTACGTTGGGGGGAAAGTAAGACTTATTTACAACAAATTTGACAGCCTTTTCTTGGATAAATGTGGATTTCAAAATTCAATAATAGTCCAAATCAAACAACAAACTACAATAGAAGTTGTATAATTTTTCAATTAATATTAAACCTTAAATAAATAATAATAAAATTAAATATTGATCTAAAAACACTAACGTTAATTCTTCTTTTTCTTTTGGTCTGGTATCAGGCCCATCTCTTCCTGGTACTTCTTGATGAGCTGCTCTTGGACATCGGGTAAGCATGGTGAGTATCTGCTGTATTCCATGCTGAATTCTCCTTTACCTTGGGTCATTGATCTAGAGAAAAAAAATAGCAAGAACATCTCATTTTACAGTTAATTTTAAACTTACAGAATTCAATAAATTGGTTCTGCTAGAAAACTGTAAAAAAAAGCTATTTTAAAATACAATTCAGCTTTCCAATCCAACAATCCAATTGTATTGATAGTTAATTAGAAGTATTTTGATGCATACACCTCGATAAAGTAAGGAGAAACATGTTATATTCCTAAAAAATCGAACCATTTTGAATGGTATCCGGACAAAAAATCGAATTTAAAATATCGAAAGAAAAATGATAGAAGAAAAAATATCGAAAAAATATAATCGAAAGTAAAAAAATATCGAAAAACATAAATATCGAACAATAGTAATTTATAATCATTCCCTCTTTAACGGTTTTTAAAAATCGATTAATACACGCTTTTTTACTCAAATAAAAATTAAAATCAAAATTATAAAGGTATGTTTATATTTGTTCTTCATATATGTCGCCGCAGCGATCAACTGGCGCGGAAGCCCGAGGTGGCCGTGGTAGGTTAAGATAGTGGTTCTTTTTTTTTGGTTAAAGTAAAAAACCTTTTTGTACTCCAATCACATAATAAGAGATCATCCTCGGAGAATGGTTCAGAAAGTTTAATCTATATGAATATTTGCTGATTCAGTTGTTTCGTTTTTAACTCTTGATGTGTCCTCACTTTGAATGTGATCATCAACACTATTTCTTCTGATTTAAATATTTTTTCGATATATTTGTTTTTCTAATTTATTTCTTGTCGATCTTTTTATTTTCGATTAAATTTCTTCTACTTTTTTGCTTTCGACATTATGATTTTCGATATTTTGTCCGGGAATCTTTTGAATAAATATCGTACACAATCAAATAAATTATGTATCTGTTGTAACCTAATCATAGTCAAGAAGCGTATACTTTAATTTCACTTGTATTGATTGCGTGTGGAAATGAATAGATTTCTATTAAACCAACTCGAATTTAGGCAGCCGGCTCTTAAGGTGCCAACGTTCCGAACCACAGAGGAGCTCGAGACCATTCAGGGAATCGAAATAGGAATGCTCGAAACACTACACCAACGAATTCACAATATTTCTATAGTATGGCTATAATTCGTACTGTTCAATTAATAGTATGATATGGTACTAAAGTGGTCATTATTACTTTTGCAGCATATTGGACTTAAAAAGATGATTACTATACCACAGAACTCCATAACTATACAAAATTTAAATATAAATATATCTCGTCCGAAAATATAAACCACTAACTTCCCCTGCACCCGTTTGGGGTCCGGTCTGTTACAAATTTTGTGTAGCCTGTGTACCCTCTCCGATAAATGTACTATCCGACACAATAAGAATTTCTGACAATAAGAATTTTCAAAATCTGTTCAGTAGATCCAGAGATAACCCCCAATAACTGTTGGGGGTCTTTATAATTTGAGTATAGATATCTCTCTTACTTATAGATCCCTCTAAACTCCTTTCACAGCTTATGAGTTCGGCAACGATTCAAATTTGATAGTTTTAGTGATGTTCCCCAAACCCAATCCAATATTTTTAGTAAGAATCGATAACAACCATCTATTTATATAATTTTTAGATTTAAAAAATCAAATCATATTAATCGTAACATCACAAAAAATGTTTGTCTGATATTTTAGTTCTTCAACTAGTCAATATTGCTAATGTTAACTCACCTAAGTTCTCCAGCATATCCAAACATGTTATTTAATGGAACTTCAGCGTATAACGTAGTCCATCCTTCCGCGCCTTCGGTGCCTGTAACGATCCCGCCTCTCTTGTTCAGCTGACCAATCACGTTTCCGTGGAACTCTTCTGGTATAACGATTTCCACAAACATTATTGGTTCCAATATCTGCCATGACCCGCATTCAAATACTGGAAGAAAGAAGTATTGAAATTTGTTACAAAATATCGATAAATTCTAAGGTCAAAGCTACATGAGTGAACATCAGCATCATCGACTTTTATATTTCTCCCAACCGCAAAGTTGGCAACTAAATGATACTTATTTTTATATAACATCGACACAGTACACTTGAACTATTCGAAAGCGCTCAAGCAATTTCATGGCGAACTTAAGGCCATTGTACTAAACTCCATTTTTCAATGCAATCAAAAATTTCTTTTCTTTGCGCTCATCTCGCTCTGCGCTGTATATTACAAGCACCTAAAGGCTATGTAGCCGCCTATAAGACAAATTATTAGCTTTGTAATAAAGGTTATTTTTCTATAATATTTAATTATAGAATTTTACTTAATGAAACTAGAACGGTATTAATTTATGGCATCTATAATCATACCTTCTTTAACAGCTCCTTTAGCAGCCAAGAAAAACGCCAGCTCACTCGAATCCACGATATGATGCGCGCCATCTTGCAGACGGAACTTAACTCCAGAGATCTTGTGTCCAGATAAGTAACCCTTCTGACAAGTGTCTAGGAACCCTCTCTCGATGCCAGGCACGAATTGTTTGGGTACGTTTGTACCAATGGTTTCGTCACTGAATTCTAAAACTGTAAGTTAAACAATGTAAAATTAATTAATAGTATAAAATAATATAAACAGTATATTCTAAGATAATGAGAACTGTTCTAGTTCACATTATTTTAGAATAACTCTCTTCCTCTGTACAAGTAAGACAAACCTAAGATAAACTCCTGAACGATTTGAGAGAATACTATTTACGGTCTAAACAAAACTTAGACAAATGCTCTCTAACTCCTAACTTTTGAGGAGTTGTACTTTCCACCACCAGCAAACCAAAACAACTTGAAAGAACACTGCTAAGTATCAATGTGTACATTTTATATTTAACGAACTAGTCCAAAACTCAAGGATTATTAGCTCAGCTGTGAACGCAAGGGCAGATGATCGAGCTATCGCTTGAAATCACGCGCGACGTAAGTTTATACATTCATTTTATTTTCTTTACTAAATATCATTGTTAAAACCTCATTATGTATAATTAATTATACGTCGTGTTAATTTTACACAATGCAGCATATTGTGGAAGAATCCTTGAACTGGCTGTGGACATTTGATGTGTGACACATTGGATGTGCCTATTGAATATAAGACTTTCACTCAGTTTTCCTAATAAATTAAGGAACTGAATGTACAACAAGGCCAAAGGAAAATATTTTGGTTTCTCTATAAAAGGAAAGGTAGGTTCAAGCTCATACAACCATATCTATTGAATTTCATTTTTCCATTTAAATACGCTAGCTAAGTTGTAAAGAGTTTGGTGCCATGCGTGATGTAAGATACAGAAAGACATGTCAAACACTTAAGGGTTATTTTACACTTAAAACAGACTTATAACACTTAAAGTTATCATCGACTCGTTAGGATCTCATTAGTAGGCCAATGAACGGCGTTTGTGGTTCAAAGGGTTTGGTTTTGATAACGCAAACAAAGCAACTACCATCGGCATGGATGGTTTCGTCGAGAAGGATCAATGAAAATTATAAAATTATATCGATCTTCTCCGTGCTACAGAAGGTACGTTAAGCTGTCGGTCCCAGTTGTTACGACAACTGCTTTCACCCATCAAGCCGCATTAGGCCAGCGTGGTGGTATTATAGCCCAAACTTCACATCTGTTTCTCCCAAGTAGTAAAGCCTGCGCCGAGCAGGGACTTAGGCTGTTAATATGATGGCGATTTAAAGATAGACGTTAACCTAACGCAAAATCAGAGTCTAAGAAAGACCGTATTGTAATCCCAAGTTAGAGTAGTTCAGGGGTCAGAGAAGGCACAAGGATCGTGTGAGGTCGCCTAACTAATTCCAGTCTCAGTACAAGAATTTCTTGTAAAGGAATTTTTATCAACCTGAACTTACTAGTATTTTGGTGTGGCGGCAATGGTTCCATTATTCCACTGACTCGTGCGTATTGCCCAGCACCGCCAGATTGTTTTTTATGAAGATAATCAAATGTAGTTGGTGACATCAGTGTCTCTCTGTAATAATCGAAGTAGTATCAATTAAGCTTCTTTATTTTAAAGAAAGTCTCTTTGCCTCTTTATCTCGCCCTCATTGTAGGCACCCAAAAACACACTGCTGTTCGACTATAACCACTGGTTACTTTTGCATATACAAATGGTTGTTTTATTAAGAACGACCGACTGCCATTCCATTAAAGAAGTGAAGTAAAGAAAGTCAAACCACCATGGATAATTGGATCATCTGATCCAACATAAGGATGGTAATAGTAATCTTGCAGTATGATGGATTCCTCATGCTACTAGGACAATGATTTAACCCTATAAGGGTCACACGGCTTTAATCAATGTCATGAGAGTGAAATTTTAATTGTGACTGGTTCGCTAGACCTTAAAGAGCAGCATCAACTACCTTGAAGTTTCTAAAAGTGATAATATCCCTATCTTATTGACGTAAAACGAAAGAAAAGCAATTAGCTTCATTTTGGTTAAGGAGAATCAGCAAAATACCATCTGAGGATATTGGAAACCGCCTCTGCGAACTAGTAGGTAGACCACCTACCGCAGATCTGGAGGTCCTAGGTTAAATTCCCAGTTCAGACAATAAAATTGAGCTTGGTTCAGCTGATGGAAAGGTTTTTCTAAGTCCACCTGGATAGCTTCCACCATCTAACTTAGTTTGCTGTCATTACAACAATGAAGTAATATATTCAATTATCTGTGATTAAATAGTTATATTATATTAGTTAAATAGTTTAATTTTTAATAAACTACACTGAATACTCCTTTTACTCAGTGTACTTTAACATATAAGTAATTATATATTACCTGAAAGCCACTTTCGGTTTGCCGAGATCGATCGGACAGTTATATTCTCGCTCCATTCTCTGCGCATATATCTCTAAATGCAACTCTCCCATACCAGACACAACTGTCTCTTTATTGTCAGAGTCATAGCGGAATTGGAATGTGGGATCTTCTTTTGTAAATCTATAACAAAAATATAACATTATTGTTAGAACTTTCAACACTTAATAAATTGAAAGGTCAATCATAATTTGACGGCTGACTGGTCGAGTGGTCAGTACTCCTATATGCTAAGCCATAGATCCCGGGTTCGAATCCCTTCAGGGACAGATACACGAATATTGAGCACGAATATTTGGTTACGAGCGTTCGATGTTTTTATGGTTATTTAGTATATTTCTGATATTCATATACATATTACTATCTATATTTCTCCGTAGCTATAATACAAGCTCTTAATGATACATAAAAAAAAACTTGATAATAGGTAAGAGAGAGATAAATAAATATTATTATTATCATGTAACCCTTTCCCTCTTCTTTTTTAAGAAGGAATGCAATCTTAGATTGCAAGAAAATTTTGCCATAGTATTTTGAGCTGTATTCTCATTTCATAATGTGCAAATTGCGTATGATAGGTCATTATTTAGAAATTCTCCAATTATTGCCTTGAAGGCAAAAGAAACTACGCAAAATCTTGAAAAAAGCACAGCACAAAATATCAATGATTTAAAGCAGTATTGTTTTGTATTTTGGACCAGAGGGCAATATTGCAGGGTTGTGTTGATTGATTAACATTAAAATGAGTTTGATAGTTTAAAAGGCGACTCTTTCAAGAGAGTAGAATAATGCTATAAACTGCATGGGCCTAAGGAAACCTATTGATGAAATTGGCATAGAATTATTATATCCAATTTTTGCACATTGATAAAGAAAGCATATAGCTTTTAATTTTCTAACTACGATGGAATAAAAGACTGACAAGACTTGACATTAAAATACTCGATTACAGACTTTAAACCTTGCTATTTTAAATGTTGACGTTTCAAAATTAAAGTTAATCAAACTATACAAGCATGTTAATTTCCAAGGATTTTGGACCACTCTTGAAGTTATCTTCAAGCGGATGATTAAATTTATTTCTGAACTAATTTTACCAAACCAATTCCTACTCAATATCCAGCCTGATAATTCAAATTTTTATTCCTATTCCTTCACGATCTATGCTGCTGGACTGTAACGTACGTTATCCAGTAGGTTAGCGTAAGAGATTCTTCTTTAAAATTCCGTGGCAGATATTAAAGGAAACTGTAATTCTTCTAGATCAGAGTCCTATTTATAAGTAAGTATATATTATATCTTTACTGTTAATTTAGTATTTATAATAAAAGGTAAATTCTTTTACTTTCATGTTATAGTATATTATATATTTATGTCGATGTAAGTTATATGCACACTGCGTCTACTATTTAATTCACATATTAATTTCCTTAGCAATAACCAGTATTTTTGTCTAAATTGTTTTTACGTAATTTCATTATAACTATTTATGTGTAGATGTCTAATTATATAATTTTACTTACCTAGCGATTGCTTTTGAAAAGTTATCCCTATCTTTACTGTTCTTTGGCTTGATTGCCATCGACACTACAGGGTCTGGCACATGCATTGTTTCCAATGATAGCTCAAGCTTGCTGTCATTCACGAACGTATCACCAGACGCGCAATCTACACCAAACAGCGCGAAAATGTCGCCCGCGAAAACTTCGTTTACTTCCTCCATGTTATTAGAATGCATTCTTACTAGACGTGAAATTTTTACCTAAAATAAAACATTTAATATTTTCATTAATCAAATTTGATCACTGATAATCGAGTAACTCTTCATAAATGCGCTGTCATAAAGAATAGGAGAGGTGTGAATTGGGAGGACGTTGCCGCGACAAAAATGGTCAAGGCTTGACGGCCTGTTTCCCCAGGGCAGAGCCGTTATAAGAGCAGTACTAACACCTCGGACGGAAGGCACCCCTGGAGACGGTCGGATATGCCCCACCATACAATCACCAAAAGACCAAAACGGACCACCAAAAGATTAAGCAAGGCATGATGGCATATGTTGCCCTGTAGTGGCTAGTGGTACAGCCGTTTCTTCGGGTCTTCATCTTCGGTAGGTCAACGCAGTCCACCTGGCACTGGTTTGACGTAAACCGTTGGTACGCCACCTGATCCCGGAACGCAACTACGAGTGGTCACCTGTCAGTGATACGCCATACATGCCGGCGGAGCAAATGGTAGTTTGGAAATCCCTTAGTCGCATCGCAGTCGCATAGTACAACACTCCACCCAGGGGACGAAAGGGGAGGCGAATTGTATTTTTCTCCATCACCGCACGGATTCATATTTATGTAATAGTAAAATTTATACACAAAAGATGATAAAGAACCAAAATACCACAGGTATCTAGTAATTTTTTACAAGCAAAATATTCAGTCATCCATTGAGCAAGTGACAAATAAATTCATCAATTTAAATCTATTCAGTTTAACCACCCACCAAATAGAGGCTAGAGTCATTTATATAGTTGACATAAGCTAGATATCACAAGGTCGATTTTATTATTTAAAAAATGCCACCTACATCATCTTTCACACAATTCATATCTTGTCTTGATTTATGAATATGATTTGAATTACAGTTAACACACCTTTTTCAATGTCCGAGAGTTATAAATTGTATCACCTCTCCTCAGCATGCCTTGATAACACCGTAAGTATGTCAACTGACCAAACTTGCTCACTTCTAACTTAAATGCCAACCCTACAAAAGGGCTTTTTCCATCTCTTGCTGGATTTAAGACTACATTTTGACCTCCATCCTTGTTTTCATTTAATATTGCTACATTTTCAACTTCACCAGGATTGGGAAGATAATCTAACACTGCATCTAGCAAAGGTTGGACCCCTTTGTTCTTCAAAGCAGTACCAAGCAGTACGGGTGTAAACGAACGCTTCAGCACTGTACGTCGGACAGCCTGTTTTATATCATTTGCTGTTGGTGTTTTTTCTTCAAGAAATATTTCACCTGAGAACAATATTTCAAATGAGAATTCTTAATACAATAGGTTTTTTAATTTTAATGACCTGCTAGTAGGCTAGTACCACTTTATAGGTATAAAAAACTCAGATAATAATATATAAATAATGTGGCAAATGAATTTTATCCTTTCATACCTTACCAGGTTGCTGACACACACACACTATAAGAAACTGATAATGTCTGCTTCACAGATTGAAACATTAAACACAAAAACTAATGTTAACTTCATTGTTTTATCATTTTAACTTATTCAATAATATTATCTATTTAACTTATTCAATAAGACACTGAGGGGTTTGTGGGGGACAAATTGTTAAGTATTAGTAATTTATCTAAGCTAAAATGTAAAAAAAACCCACCTAAATGTTCATCAACATTAGACAAATGTTCAATCAATTCATGTTTTCTTTCCTTTACTTCTGATCTCCTGTTTTGAGGTATTTCATCATAACGGATTTTTTCACCATAATCTCCTTCAAAATATATAGCTCTATCTTCAATAAGATCTAATATTCCTTGACACTCTTTTTCTAACCCAATTGGTAAGTGTAAAAATGCTGCATTATGATTCATTTTGGAACGCAATTGTTTCAGCACTCTGTAATAATAAACTTGAATGACAATTAACTTTATTTTATAAATGTGCAGTAACATATTGGGAACAAATATTAATTGGTTTTGATGTGCATTCAATAATTAATATATTTTAGTTGTTTTAAGCTATTAATAACCAACAGAATGTAGCTTTCGCAAGCAAATTCTTGAAATATTTAAACTGCATAATAATTGTATGATAGGTTTCAAAAATCTATCTAAAGATATTTTTAAAGGAAAAGTAGCCCTATAAGGATTATTGAAAAACAGTATTGGACAGCATGTATATGCTGTCATGTCATGTGTCATGTGATTCATAACTGTATAGTTATGAATTATTTAGTTATCATTTTACTATTGTCTGTCTTTTTTTAGTGACATTTAAGTGAAAGTAGAAATGAATCTAAATTTTTATTTTAACCCTCCATGCGGGAATCAGGAAGAGTGTATTCTTAAATAGTTTCTAATAAATAATTTAATACACAATATGAGTCTTACCTCTCTGGGTTTGCTCCTAGCCTATCCAGTTTATTAATAAATGCCAAACAAGGTACACTGTATCGTTTCATTTGCCTATTTACTGTCAATGTTTGACTCTGTACTCCACCTACTGAACATAAGACAAGTATGGCTCCATCAAGTACTCTTAGTGCTCGCTCAACCTCCACTGTAAAGTCTACATGCCCAGGAGTGTCTATTATATTAATGTTATGTTCCTTCCATATTGTGTATGTAGCAGCTGACTGAATTGTGATACCTCTTTGACGTTCTAGTTCCATTGAGTCCATTACAGCTCCCACATTGTCTTTGCCTTTAACCTGTATAGGAAGTTATTTAATATAGTAAATCAAATCAATATAAATAAAATTTATGTAATAAATCTATAAACTATTTCAAATAATTCCAAGTGGAATTCAAAAAAAGGATTATTTTTGAGGTTTAAGAAAAAAACTATTATGACTGTAACTACCAAAACATTTAAATATGTCTATAAACAGCTCTCTTTACTCCCAGATTTATTACTTTAAATACTAAATAACTGCTATCTGATGAAATTTACAAGCACTTAAAGAACAACCTTTAACATTTATACCACAAAATAATACACAAACCTCGTGCATAGAGTCGATTCTCCCTGTATAGAACAATATTCTTTCCGTTAATGTGGTTTTTCCAGAGTCTATATGGGCGGATATTCCAATATTTCTAATTTTTTCCAATGGTTTGTGTTCGGCATATTTGACATATGATGAAAGTCCCTGAAATAATAAACATAAATCAAATTAGATACTTAACATTCAATCTCATGCAAATATTTAACTTTATAAAATTATAATAAATTTCTTATAATAAAATAAAATTGTATAAATAGACTTAGCTTATAAGGATTACGTAAAATTATTAGGAATAAAATATCTTTGACTAAGATAAACTTACCTCAATTTGCAAAACATTCCTGCCTCTATTTTTCAGGCTTTTTGCTACACGTAGTATATTGAATATAGTCATAATTGAAAACTAAAATAATATCACAGAATAAGACTACTCAAACATCTCACGAGTTCGATCATACAATATTTGAGGTTATTACGAAAATGTCAATGTCATCATGACAGTGATATATAAAGTAGGTACGTTCCAGTATTGTAAAGATAAGAATGTCTTTATGTTTTATAAATAAATTATTTAACAAATATTCATAAATTGTAACTTTACATCTTAGTCTATCCAAAGCGTAACCTATGACTTAAATCACGACAGTCTACATAAGACTCATTTTGATAATCGCAATCGAATTGCTAATTGAAAAAAATATATGGAATTTGTCATAAGCTCTCGCTTAACCATCAAATGTGATTGTCAAATCCCATATATTTGTCACTAAGCGATATGATTGCAATTATCGAATTGAATCTTGTCTGGGCTCTGTGATCTACCTCGGCCGGTCTAATTGCTAACTCTTTTAAATAATTACAGTTTAAAATGAAAAATTGCTAATCTAGTACATTGTTAAATGCAACACAAGTATCATTATGACATAAAAGTAAAATAACAGGACAAGTGAATAACTCGGTAGCTAAGAATATAATACTCCTCTACGCTCGGTAGCTTCTACTGTAGCTGTCACAATAAATAAGCGAATAGGTTCGTTGTCTAAAGATGTTAAGCTTGGTCCACCTTTCTCATAAGCCGGAATCGTTTTCATATTATTTATTCATTTATTAATAAGGCCATACAAATTGAGTTTTTATTAAAATTGTTCTATTTTGATAAAGTATAAATAATCTCTCAGTGTAATTTAACATTTCTTCTGAATTGTGTTTTTAGTTTTTGTGGTTTTACTTAAGGTATCTATTTACTATGCTTACTAGGGTGTAATTTTGTTTTATTGTGTGTTTATTTAAAATATAAATAAATAATAAATGTCAAACAAATAGATGGCTTGTCCACCGGATTGTAAGTGTTTACTTATTGCCAATCTCTAGGTCTTATACTATGTATCTACAAAAACACAAGAAATGATTTAAAAAATTTTAATACAGTAAAATAATGTTATAATGTTCTTAAATCAAAAATGTTACTTGGTACACATTCACATATACACAGTGTGAAGTTAGCTGATATTTTAGACCAATGATACGCAGGCATTTGTTCATAGACAATTTATATTTTCAGTCTTATTTCATGCTAGATGGAACATGGCCGTTTTGGGGCCGTCCGTAAGTGTAAATATGAATGGGCACAATAATATTCATAGCCAGTTAACAAAATCATTGGAAAGAATTTTGGAAGATGCTTATTTAAGTGGTGAATTAAAACTAAGTGGACGTAAGTTACGAGATTTCCCAAAACCTGTGAAATATGACTTGAGTGATACAGTTATTGCTGGTAAGTCTGCGGTTATTATTTTATTACTCTATTTTTGAGTTAAAATATTGGTCCTATATTACATTTTAATGTTTTATTTTAGTTTCGAAACCTGTTAGGTTTCTTTTCATATTTTAAGTTATACTTTAGCTCACTTACCGGTAAAAATAGTTGTAGCGTCCCGCATAACAATAATTGTCAATCGATTTTGAAAATGTAAACTTTGATTATCTATCTGTGCATTTAATTAAAGTTTGTGTTTAATATAAACATTTTAATTACTTTTAATCTGATGATGCACCTAATAAAATAAAACTAATAAATAAATAAATCTGAGTAATCCCAATGTTATTTCACGTTTTCAAAACTTAGTAGAACAAATAATAAATATTTTTCTTATTAGAATTGCTTTTTTGTTGGTTCATACTTCTCTGGGAATAGAATCGCTATTTAAAGTATGTACAGTAGCATCAGAGGTAGCTTTACAGTATATCCAGTAACTATATACAACTTTTGATTTGCAATATGTGTTTATTAGTCAAAAATTTTTATATTTCAATATTGAATTGAATGACAACTGACTTTATTTAGACTGGGTGACTCACATTACTATCAAAACCTTTTTTATAAATTAAAATTAAATTGAATATGGCATGAATAATAAACATTTGCATGGCTGACAAAATAATGTTGAATTTTGTTGATTTTCATAGTTATATATCTCGGAAGTTCCTAAGTTTTTATATTCATAGTCAAATATGATTTTGAAATATGAGCAGTAACAAAAGTATTAGTCTTTATAGATGATTTAAGTAAATGATAATAATAAAAATGGTCCAACAAAAATTTGAGATTATTAAAGGTGTTAAAAAGTCATTAATACTTCATTTATTAATGTCCTTAAAATCTAGGTCCATGAATCATCTAAAATCAATTATTTTAAGTAAATTAAGGTTCCTATTACAAATATTACAAATAAAAGAAAGATTACACATATTTTTTTTCCTGCTTTTATATTTTTACTTTTATTAACTGCTCATCAAAAATGATTGGAATACAAAACATGAATTAAGTCGACATGTCAATGATACTTGCCTGGCATTATGTTGCTGGTGTAAATAAAATTAAATATGATTACCCTCCCAAATGTAGTATTCCATTGTTAGAATAAATAATTAAATTATGCAATTCACTAAAGTTACAAGACTACTATATGGGGTGGCAGGCTGAATCTGAATACATGAATCATTCTAATTCAGATACCATCAGGTTTTATGGTGATAAATATTAAATGAGACAGTTTAATCATTCCTATTTCTTAAATTAGTTTGTGGTCCAGATGGCACTATTTTGCAATGAATTAATAAGCTATCAAAATAGTTGTTTGTGTCAAAAAGCTGGCAAATTCTGAATTGCGAAGTGCAAGAAAAATTATGTGTAATAATGTACAAAATATTCTATCAATAAACTCACCTCAAAGTTCATATCATTTGTATGATGTGTACATGATCTAAATTAAGACATAAGAATAAATTATATAGTAACAATACATAGTAAGCGAATGGATTTAACATCATTGTACATAAAGTTGAGGGATAAATAAAAATAAGCGAATTTTTAGATTTAAAAATTAACTATGGATATGTCTAAAGTTATAATATTATATGTCATTAAATTATATGTAAACATTTAGCTCCAAAACAATTGTATGTACTAATTGTAGATAGAACAAAAAACATTTCTTATACTACAAAAGATAAAAATTATCTTGTGCTGAAGTGCCAGACACCCATTCTCTGAATTTAAGACAGCATGTAGTTGCTGACAAGCACTTACTAGACAAGTACAGTGTTAGGCAGTCAATTGGTGGAAAGTACATCAGATAAAGAGAATTAAGTATATCATGAGCCTTATCTTTTAATAATAATCTCTTTAGTTAACTAAGGAGATTTACTATGTTGATTTATATTCACACTCCAATAGACAACTGCAATAGAATAGTGGTATACCTATCTACAGAAGGTAGTATACCACCACCTTCTTACTACACTTCACACTTTTACTTCTTTTTAGTATGACAGAAAAAATAGCCAGCATATTCTCAGCCATGGGAGGTATTAACATCTCTTGTCTCCAGAATATCAACACACCAGTAATATAGTAATATCCAATGATTTCTTCATGTAGCTGTTCTCTACAGGCGATAGTTGTTTTTGTAAGAATGGCAATGTGCCATCTTCTTCAGCTCAGAGTTAGTATAGGAATGGGTAATTTTGTTTTAATTTAATGTGAGACAAATCTGTTGATATGTCTGTTGCGAATCTGTTGAGTACAAGGAAAGGATAAACAATAAAATAATAAAGTAAGAAAAAAATAAACAAGTTTGAAGGGAATGTATTAGTTAAAATTGTATTTATTATTTTAATAAATTTAGTAATACAAAACATGACAGGATTTGAAAAGGCTTCATAAATGGATTGGAAGTGGAATTTTACAGTAAAAAGGCAATCATATAATTTAAAATTAGTATTATATAGTATAGGCGATAGTTACTCCATGCCATCAGATTGCTTGTTATTTTCGGTTATAGAATATAGTGCTTTTCTTTCTTTACATACCTACCTAACATAAATATTTATATGAAGCGCAACAGAGCGCCCCATATTTTGATGTCTGTTTCTCTATTGAGTTTTCTTTATTTCAGATAATAGATGTAACCAACATTACGAAGCTTTAACATAATTTTCTTAGTATGAATGTTTTACCATGAGAAGTAGTATGAATGTTCATGCACTACTGTGCGTCTAAGTCCTGTCGATTATTTTACGGAATAAATAACGTGGATTCTTCAAAATCTCTATGCTGTCTGTGTTTATTCATGATTTATTTTTTAATTAACCTCACAGTATGCTACAATTTGCGCAATGAGCCATGAGTCTTGCTGGACATTTTCCTTAGGCTAAAGCTCCGAGATTCCCCATGTCAATTGTTAGTCAGACGAATAAATGCGATATAACATTATTCTTCTACAAATAATTATTACTGGCTCGCATCCTTTACACAAACCGTGCACGCGCAAACGTAACATGTTTAATAGAGATGATCTTCTCTTCTAAAAAAAAATAGAAAATAATCATTAAAATAGGCACTTACGCAAATGCTGCTTTATTATTTATATAGCACTTTTCTGTTTTCAAACTTGTACCTGTAAATAGGTAGTATCGGCTTGTGAAAGCATTTGTCACGATTTCTAGCGCACCTCGTTGTGTAGTTTGCTTTGTCATTGTCAGTGACACATACGTATGCACTTACAGCCTGATTAAACTATGAATTTGGATATTTTCATTCTATAGTTTTGGAAGATTTTGACTCTTTCATAATCACGACCTATTTTACACTTGTCGACAGCTGAACATAAGTCTCCCCTAATGCACGCCACTGCTCCCGATTTACGGCGACTCATCCTTTGGTTCTTTGCTTAGAACAAAATATTAAGGGAGAGGAACTTTAATGATTAAAAGAATGTGTAGTCTATTAACGTATTAGATTTATACACCAATAAAGTTCATACAAATTCTGTTATTTTGGCAAAACCTAACAATGTTATCGTTATCAGACACTTGACTGACTTACAATAATAAAAAATACTAGGTATATATGAAATCGATATGGAGACCTACTATGGCATCAGATTAGTCACTGGTTTAAAATAACCGCACAAATATTACTAGGAAGGGGACTTATAGATAGACAGAGAGATATAGAACCTCAAAGAGAGACTCGACTCTGGTGAAGTATATATGAACCACGTTCATATGAGTATATATGAAATAATATAGTAAAGTATTATTATATTTCTATATTATAACAGCCTGACTCGTTCTCTGCATTTACTAATCTTTCTCACCTTGACAAAAAGTATTGCTATTTGTCGCATTAAACATTTCTTTCTCGTTAGCTGTTTGGGAATTTGGTACCCTGGTTCATGACAAATTCCTGTTTCCTGTTATTTTCAACTCGAATACCATAAACATAAGCTATATTACTTATTAAGCTGCAAAATATTTCGGGTTCCATAAAGTTACAGTTTACATAAAAGTACAGGCGGGCAATCTTCTAAGCAAAGATAGTTTAGCTCTAGTACTTCTCATTTTAGTAACATGCCAATGAGAACGCTCTTTTGCGATATTTTTTTAAATATCTTCACCTAATGGTTATAATCAGAATATTTCATGAACTGTCTTTAGAGTTCACGTTAGCTAGTAAATTAATTACACCCATGGCATTGATCTGTCGTATACATAACAGCAGTGCAGTGCAGTGAGAGTGGGACTATTTTTTTGCTCTGGGTATCGGTTCAATAACAGTTATGTATTGTGACTTGACATAGTTCAATTTCTCTTCAACCATGATCCAATTTGTTAGCATAACATAATCTTTCGTCATTGTAAAAGTGCCATAATATAAAATGCCAGTTGTGTAAATATTCATATGAAATACAATTGTGTTTATACAGCTATAATTGTCTATTTATAATTATATTTTCCTGTTCCTCTTTGTTTCTTAGGTTAATTTTAGAAACTAATTATAATTAATACTCGTACGATAAACCATAAACTTTGTTATAATTTTCGCAATAAAAACAGTTTAACGTTTCACACAACGATGCATTCTTCGTTTGATGTCTTCAGATCGAAAGCGGCGGTCGCAATTATAGAGAATTTATCTATCTAGAGTACCCACACAATCTTATCTGTAGATTTATCTACAAATACTTGTACTGATTATTTCAGTTTATATCCATGCATCTGGTGATTTCAGCACTGCAGGGTAAATTAAAAAAGTACCAAAGAGTAAAATAAAATGAAAAAATTTACTATTTAATTTTTAAAATATTGGAACTGCTGATCAGCTTGCATGTCCTCCTTGTGTTAACTCCGGGACTGACCACTTATCATTTTGTTAATACCCCAAGGTTGCACATTTTCCTTGTTCAAATGATGCAGTTACAAATATTTTAATGGCCTGCCTATCTGTTATGATACAGCCGCATTAAAACGCGCGTATATTTATCGTACGTACTTAATTTACTAACTTTATAACAGAACAAAGTACAATAATAACGACAGGTGTAGCCAGGCGTGCTCGCTCGAGCGTCGCGCAAACTCCGGTCCGGGTACTAGGGGACGATAACACACCAGGTAATTCCAGTCCACTGCTTACCGACCGTGTTAGGGTGAAAATGGGAAAATATCAACCGTACAGCTTTAGCCATTCGCGCATTAATGTCAATGAAACAAGGCAAACTATTGACTACTTGAAACAGAATCAATGCTTGGCAACAAGTGGCCTTTAACCGTAATCATATTTCGTTATAACCGTAAACAGATATCTGTTCTCCCTTTTAAACGTTGACAGACTTGACGCAGGTAACGCTCCACACGTCTTGTTGTGCGTGGGTGAACGAGTAGGATGGGAATATTAGAAAAAAAGATAAACAAACATGGTGCCGGCGATGGAAATGTTTGTATTGTTATCACTTAGTTTATTATGTATCAACTCACTCCCCCAGTGGTGGATTGAGAATAACCTGTGAACATATAAATAAAAGGCCTTATACGAACACAAGGATAGAGCTTTGTATACATATAACGCTTCAAATTTTCCATTTCAATGCCTCATTAGCTTTAACTCACGGTCAACTGAACGAAAAGGTTAGTAAACTTCGTATACGTTATCAAATAGCTTGGTAGCCTTTAGAATATTCATAGCAGCTAATTTAGGCACACATAATGAAACTGCCTCATACATTTGGCGAAGCCAAAGTTGTACAAATGATCATTCTCATTCGAAGCTCATGCCCCGTATCTGTTGCCAAGAATACTGATCAAGATTCAAGTAACCGGCCTGTGTTGTGTTACGGTTCTATTAATGATACTAGTCGTACGAACACAAGTTTTGAATTTGGTCGGTTAGCATTTCTATTGTGATAAATTAGTATGCAGGTAGAGGTTGAGCTTCCTTCGCGACTAGTGATGACCGTGTCTCGCCATGTCTTATCAATTTACATTGGCGTAATCTTATTGGTTGTTTTTACCTAAGTGTCAATGATGCGAAATATTACATTTTATTGTACGGAAAATTATTCACACTGCATTGAAATGAAAACTAGTCGTGCAAAATTGCAGCTACAAACAAGTTTCTAAAGCAGTCTTGCAAGCTGCTATATCGTGGGAAGTGCATTGATTAAATTAACACTGCCTAATTACCTCTTCAAGTCGGAGTGGCTCTGCGTGCTGATATTGAACACTATCAAGATCAGTAATCAACGGGCATTCAGCATAAAGAACTTTTGTTCTCTGTTGGCATCTTCTTTGTACCATATTTGATTTCTAAAACGATTTTGAGTAGATACCTACGGGACTTTAAAAAAGCTTATAGCATTGTCTTTATAGAAATAGTTTTTTTCTCGTGATATTTAAGTAATATTAAAATTATTTTAATAACCAAACGTAAATAAGTTGTACCACAGTACTCATTATGATAGTTATTTCTTTACACTGCAAATTCTCCTGGTTTCGCCTGAAAATTAATTTGAAACTGGTGGCCATATTTGATATTAATCGTTGATAATTTAGATATCATTAGACTTCTATCAGTATTATGTTACTGAATCTTGTATTTATATGTAGGTTACTAATAATGTCTAGAGCATTAACGTATTTATATTAAAAACTATGATTTAGACTTAGACTTCAGAGCCCTTTTGCTAAAGACGCCGCTTGGTGATCAATAGTGTTCAAAATAACCTCTACCCTATTAAGTCACTCTCTCATATCGCCCTTGTGATCCACTGCATCAAACACTGCTGCCGCTGCATCGTCGGTGACCTATATAAAGCCGTTAACTGTTGCGAGTTTCATCACGCTATTAGAAAATAGGGTTGAACTTCTTACATGTTGAACATTTTACATAATAAAGACCGAATAATCTTGTCTTTAACCTAAAAATCTGAACTTTTATTTGTATCCAGTCTTTTCGATTCGATTTTATTATTAATAGAGTAAATTTAGGAAATTAATCCCTACAATCCCAAAGTTTGCAAACATTAGAATATGTGACTGGCTTGTTATTATTAGTAGAAGCCCTTATTTTCAATAGTAGAATATACAAATATAACTGTAGCTACACTACACGAGACAGTTTTTACTCCCGTATAAATAAATAATATAGGCCCTAGTCGCTAACCCTGAGGAACCCATAAGCTTTCTATCAATAGCTCGATAACTCGTTCGCCAGCCGGCGTAGCTTTCAAGCCCTTGCATGTTATGTAATTGTGTTTTATATCCGTGGAAATGGTTTGTGTAATAGGAATGTGTAATATAATAAAATTAACCGTTTTGTTTTATTAACTTCATTCACACGAGATATACTTTATGAATTGATTACTGTGTTATTAGACATATTTAATACTATGATATGTTTGTTCACTTATCTCTTGCTTCGTTACTGTTAATTTTTAACACCATTTTTTCTTGTTCAATTTATTAGTGTTAAAATTTTAAGTGAATGTTAATACTTTAGTTCAAATTCAATCGAAGGCAAGCGTTATTTTCAAATATAGCGTGTGATCTAAGCCTGAAGTTGGGCAAGTTTCTTGCGCAACAGTTGCCATTGTAGCTAGACCATTTGCTTGTTTGCACTTTTGCCTGAAAGTTGAATTAGCTAACCTATATACAACTATGCCGATTTAGAAGAAATGTTGTTTAACCTTACGTTAAGGTCAATTAGATTAATTACTTTGAGATTTGATACTATACCTTGCGTGCAAATAATGTTCTATTATTATTCTTCTACAAAGACAAATGCACTTAGATGCTTACCACTTAGTGCCCAACTTTCATTAGGAGAAGACTTGCAATTTCCTGCCATATGTCGTCTTCATCTATCTTGAGACGGAAACACACTTCCTTCACTTTCCAGTTGGTTGGCTTTGAACCACGACGGGTTGCATGATCAGGACTTCGCTATTGTTCCATGTTTAGTGTGACTAAGTAAATCGTGACTGCAAGCTTAAACACTTTTAAAGCAAAGCAGTAAAATTAAAATTTTCTGTGCGTGATATTAGTGAATGGCACAATTTGGTTTCAATTAAAAAGAAACTTTTTTGTTATAAATCTCTTGTGAAATTTTAGTTTTTTGAACAAAATTTTTTTTACGTTACGTTATATGTTAATTTCGAAGTTTTATATTATATACATAGCAGAAATATGTGAATTTGTGGAATATGTTGGAATAATTTCTACAAGGTTCATGCAATATCTTACTTTATCGTAACTTATAATATTTAGCTGTTTTTTTAAAACCGCTAATTTGGAATTTTACACGGAAATAAATGTAATATTTATTTGTATAAATGCATTAAAACTATGTAAGTAAATATGCATATTTGTTGTAATAGTCTTTATATTTTAAAAAGGTATTACTGAGATAAAAATAGAGACCTTCAGTGTATCAGTTCATAAAGAAGATGTGTTAAGTCGCGTGCCCTCGGTTTCTGTTATTATGGCCTGCGCCAACGCAACGCATCATGAGGGGAGCCCCACGCACGTGCTTGATTACAGATTCAGATCAAGTCTAAACAAAACAACTATACACTGACGAATGATGAAGAGGGTGCTTAAATATATTTACAACATCCGTTGTTTAACATAAATGTTCATCAAAATATGAACTAGCATTTTTTATAAAAACGTTTATTTTCATTTAAAATTCCATAAACTCTGATTCAAAACGACAAGAAGATGCTGGTAATAGTGGTTCTTCTTCATAAAGCTCGAAATTACTAGTATCACCTGGAGCTTTATATTTTGGAACAAACGGCGGCTGTACTCGACAGTTCAAAATTGATTCCCACTCGATTCCCTTGAACCATTTATGATTTTTGTAATCCATCACCCCGTTTTTCATTACGCCAAAACGTTTCGTGATATCTACTTGCAAGATATTGCGAAGCAAATCTCTTAAATCAGCGCTGAAATTCGAGGGACATCTATATTGGCCAGCCACAATCTTTTCATATGTTTTCATAGGGTCGTTGGCAAAAAATGGGGGATATCCTGCGTTCATTTCATAGAGTAGAACTCCAAAAGACCACCAGTCTACTGAGAAACCATAGCCTTTACTTAAAATTAATTCAGGAGCTAAATACTCTGGAGTTCCACATAAAGTCCATGTCCTGCCTTGTAATACTTTGCAAAATCCAAAATCGGCTATTTTCAAATATCCACTCTTGTCTATCAATATGTTTTCCGGTTTGAGATCACGATACACCAAATTACAGAAGTGTAAGTATTCCAACCCCAGTACCACTTGACTAGCGTAAAACTTTGCAAGTGGTTCTTCAAATTTAGTCATTCTCCGAAGATGGGTGAACATTTCTCCCCCTGTTACAAAGGGCATTATGAAATAAATATAACTGTTGTCCTTGGAACAGAATTCCATAGACACCGTGAATGGAAATCTTATTGCTTCCAAAATTCGCTTTTCATATAATGTATGATCCACTTGTTTTGTTTTTATTATCTTTTCTTTATCTAGTACTTTCATTGCATATAGTTTACTACTCTTTTTATGTTTAAGTAACACTACTCTTCCAAATGCACCAGTGCCCAAAGTTTTTATTCGATCTAACTCTGTAAAGTCTACTGTTAATGTCGACTTGGAACACCAACGTTGATCAAATTCACATTTAAGTTGTTTCAAATAGCTTGTGTACTGTAATTGTTGTTGTTCAGTATATCCATTCTGAAGATCTGATTGCGTGTCCGTTTTATATGACATGTCTTTTGAACTTGGACCATAACTTTTCCTAGAATACATTTTGTTCGAATGACATGAGTACATGAAATTTGTCGTAGCCATCGAGAAGAGTTTGGTTTTAATTTGTTTTATTTCACACACTAACTGTAAATGATAAATATGAGAAATAAGTTTTTATAGAAAGCTAGCGATAGAAATCTAAGGAAGTCCTAATGTTTTGTCATAAATTTGATGATAGCGTTCTTAAATCGGTTGCAAATGTTTCGACGAGATCGAAAGAGGAGGGTGCATAGGAGTGCGGAGTGAGGGGTGAAGGTACTGAGAGGGTGGAATCAGCTGTGTTTAGGGGTGATACGCCGGGCCGCGACAGCCGGTCGCCGTCCCGACTGTTATATTGATCAGGCGACACGTGGGACTTGTGTGTTCACAAAACTTTGCCATTCTGGCTTATAGTATCACCAGTATTTTTTCATGAAATTCTTATACATACGTACTAAAGTGTACAAAACTTATCATTAAGTATCGGTCTTTTATTTGAACTGTAGATTTTAATGTCAAGAGATATTCTTGAAAATAATTACTTAATAAGCTAGGCATAGCTTTGTAATCGATATTAACAAGTAGTTCATTAGTTAGCCAAATCATGCAGGTTCAAAACTATAACCACAATAACATTCTTTTCATTACCATTATTAGAATCGCATACGCGATCATAACATTGAAACACATGATATCAAAATATTTCCTACTAGAAATTCTGAGAAAAATGTTTCCTTATTGGGTACTTGGACACGATCTTAAAATTTAGAAATAAGGAATAACTATAATAAGATATCATCAGACGAACTAGGGTATTAATCTTGTTGGTCTGGTCATTACGATCGTAACGCAATCAAATCGAGATCTCCTTTTACCGTGTTGTGTGAGCTGCGTGCCGCCGATATTGATGCACCGCACGAATAAGTATTAAGAATAACCGTTTTGTGTCTATCATTTTCTACTTCGATGGTGTCAGTCTGCCCCTCCCCCCCTCCCCTTTGATTGTTGTATCAATCAGCAATGCTTGTATCATATGGTATGAGACTTAACACTCGGAAACTTCCGAACAAGATATATCTAAGTCGAGGTTCTAAAGTACAGAACCATCACAATATTAAGTATAAATAATTCAAGTTCTTAATGTCCCAAGTTCCCAGGCACTTACCCAATTAAGAAGAATGGATCATTCAAGTGCTTGGTATTGTATATATTTTATATACTGAAGTGAAAGGCACATATCTCCGCAAGAATCTCAAATTGATGAGAAATCAATAATAACAATACTGTGAACATATTTACTGAATTGTCAGCACACCCATTCCCTGCAGCTATTAGTTTGATCAGGATTTATAGATGATATCGTCGGTCAAGGTTGTAGAGGCCCGCAGTCCGCATAGCTTCTTGGCAAGTCACCAGTTTTGCGCATTCGTTTTATTTAGATTGCGATATATCTTCAGTACGACTCAAACATAGGAAAAAGGAAGATCTTAAATCTTTCGATTGGGAATTCAGGATAGAATAGCACATAATATTGCTTTATTACATCAACCAATATTACATTATGAAACATTTCAAACGTTTTCTTTTCTATTTCCCCATTCCAAACACTACAATTATACTATTTTAAATCAATTCAACTTTGAACGTGATACAGAATAAGATGTCTTGATTCAAATATATTTTTGGAACGTTTGCTTAAGCAAAGACAAAACGAGCTCATTAACATTGACACGTGTTTGCTAGTGCCGGTTATTTTTCGAGGACACTATGTAACACAAAAACGAAGATTGCGAACTTGTTTCCATTCAAGTGTTGGTAGTATTGTGTTGAATATATAATACCTATTTGCGTTACGTCAAGAAAATGCCCACAGATTATCGAAAATTATTAAAAGAATTCCTACAGCGAAACTCATCTGAATATGTTTTCTAAATAACAGTTCTATTTTAGTATGACAATGCTGATATTCGTAAATCGTGATAAATAGTTGATGCGCGAAAAATAGAAATATACAGTGATTGATTGATGTGACCTTCAGACATTTACCAAGTAATCTTTCGAATTCAACGGCATCAACCATCAGTCTAGTTGATAACTTAATCATATTCTATGTAAAACTAAAATAATTTTTGCTACTACGTGATTATGAAGAGGAAAGCTTTCAAACGATAAATTATCTAAAAGGTTTTAATATCTATTATCTATAAAAACACTCTCACCTCTCACGTCACGGATTGGCAGATTAAGTGAATATATTCATAATTAATAATTTATACAACTTTTTATGCGACAAATACTTGCTATTACAATAATGGAGGTATATTTTTTTGCCTAACCTTTGTTATTTACGGGATGTCAATCAAAGGTTCACGGTCGTTGCGTATTTGCTGCCCTTTCACCCTCTGCCGTACCTTCGTCGAGCTAAAATATCTCACCTTTAAATAATAAAATATGCTGTTGAGGTTGATTTAAGTTCCTATTTATACATTATCATTGTATATAAACTGATGATTAAAAGTAAAGCTGGAAAGTATTTTTAATCATGAAAGTCATATTATCGATAAAGAGAAACGAAGTGTGGTGTATAGTACTGTAGTACCTAAATGATGTTTGTTCGTTCCAGCAAACAATATTAACGGCTGCTGCCGTCTTGGCCTAATTACGTCATTCAAATCTGCAACTCTGTATTGCCCTTAATATAATTCGTTATTTTTAACTCCTTTTTTCATTAATGATATAATTTAAAATTTGATAGGTGATCAAGCTTCAAGCGAATTAAGTCTGAAAACTTAAAAGCTTTTTAAAATTGCGTCTTGTGTTAAAATTCGTATTGAATCTTTTGTTACACTTGAGCAGCTCTTATAATGTGACTTGATTATCTACTTAAACAATGTATAAAAATATTATCCACACTAATATTGTATATTTATTACGGATATTTCATTTACTAGTTGAAGGATAAACAGTAAGCGTACAACTGCGAAGCGTGTTTATCAATTCCACCCAAGAGGTTACTCAGACACCATGACTCATAATTCTTGCTGCTAGTGGCTTATTTACGATAACCGCCGGAAATAATACCACGGTCTTAGCTTTAAGTGTGTTATTTACGCACATATCATTGCTTATATAAGAAAATCTATATCTCGAGTGATATTGTCAAAATGTTATATTACATTCGGCATGGACAGTAAAACATCTGGAGGATGTCAAAGTTTGATTGAAGACTTTTGCACTTTGAAGATGTCGCTGTAAACGTGTCTAAAACATTCTAAAACTTGCATAAAATATCAAGTAGTTACTCGTCTTCATAGGTCAAGGTGCCTCCCTCTAGTCATTAAAGCCTCCCTTTTGTCATCACTGGCTGTGACTACTGTCAGTGAAGAACATAATGCCTTGGTTCAAAGTCTAAGTAACTAAGTAAGTGACGGTTTCGTGATATTTTTTTTGTTTCTTCAGTAAATGAGTTCTTTATACGCCTTGCAATAAAAATAATTTTTTATATTTTTATCATACATGCAGAATTCTACCGTGTAGTATAAAATTCTAAAGTGGATTAACACGACCTTGTTGTTAAAATATATTATAGTTTCTGTAATGCTTTGGGGTAATCGACCATTAAGTTTATTACTTTGGTGAAGTTATATAACATTACATGGGCTGGATATCATTATCGTGAGTTAATGGTATTATTGAATATGGTAGCTATATTCCTGCAATATTAAGAGCTTATTTCGTTAAGAAGTCGGAGATAAAATAAAAGCTATCGGCCTCAAACCTGACGGTACCCATAAGGGACAAACTTGTTTCGGGCCATTGGTGTTGAATGTTGACATACATTTTGTAATTTGGACTTGACTGACAACACAATTGGATACACACGCGCTATTAACGGGGTTAACCAGTAATATGAAGTTAGTCGATTAAGATGAATAACTTTTGGAACTAATTAAATTGCTATTTGACATAATATCGTACTAACTTATGTGATATCAATAAATCAGTTGATAGATGTATAAATATTTTTTATTATAACAGATGACTGATATGCGAAAAGCTTGACATTGTCGATATTGTAATCTTGATCGTTTCACTAAACGATCAATATTACAATATCGTATGTACAAGAGCGTTAGGAAACGCGTTTGCCTTAACTTTAACCAAGTACATATAATCAGCCGCAATAGATTTTTAATTATAATTGTAAGCGTCAATGGACTAGTGAGAAACAATTCGTAACATCAACGGTTTTCAAAGTTACATAAATATTTTGAAAATTTAGCTTGGATTAAAAGTTATGAACGCCATCACAATCATGAATCCCTTGGAGTCTTGTCATGATATTAAACTAAAATGAGTTATTAAAATTCATCTTATTATATCTAAATATTTTACTGATTTTGTAATTAATGAGATTATTTTTGTAATTAATTAAATTATTTTGTCTTCATTGACCAAGAATTGTATGTTCTTGCGGTTGCCAGTAAGATGATCCCACCTCATCTAACGATCCTTATAACCCAGGTGTCAATGAACTTTTCAACTGGTTTACGTACATATCTTGCTTTTATTATGTATATAAATTTTTCCCATTAGTGTAATCGTTTTGCGTTCC
The DNA here is from genome assembly GCA_943193645.1 of Acentria ephemerella. Lineage (NCBI taxonomy): Eukaryota > Metazoa > Arthropoda > Insecta > Lepidoptera > Crambidae > Acentria > Acentria ephemerella. The sequence goes on along the minus strand of OW971875.1, from coordinate 3,370,182 downwards.
TCTCATTCTGATCTTAAGTATAATTGCGCAACTTTCAAGATAATTTTTCTTTTAAATTTTTAAACCGGAGCACGGATTCCATCCAGACAATCCTTACTACTGAAGCTGCTCTAAAGAGGGTTTAATTGGAAGAAATGCATTGTTAGTGCAGCTGAAAAAAATACCTTTACTGTAATTTTATATCCGTATTATTTTGGGCTTAATTGTAGTTTAAAAGAATTAGAAACAAATTCAAATTCAAGTCTCTTGAGATGCAATATACTACATTGACAGCTTTTAGTATTTAAACTTTAAGTTGCTACCCAATAAAAAAAGTGAATCTGTAACTAATAATGTCTACTTTAACTTCACAAGCCATATGTTTATTCAGAATATTCGTGGTACTTATTACTTTAGCCATAAACCGTGTCGGAAGAAATAAAAAAAAATATTTTTCCCTTTTATGTTCGCTCCCCTTTGGATTCAAGTTCTATAGTTATATTGGTAATGTGGGCTTAATTTTCTGTATCAAGCAAGTCTTTGTAAGTTAATAATGAAGATTAGTTAACTCAAAGCCTTTGTCAACTTTTCTTTGTTTCAGATTTATCAAAGAATCGATTCAACGAAGTGCCAGATGAAGTTACTACTTATGTATTTTTGGAGAAGTTGTTGTTATCACAAAATACTATCAAATGTGTGCCTGGTGCTGTTGGGGGATTACAGTCCCTAACTTATTTGGATCTCAGGTAAGATTTGTATATGACGTTACTATTTCTACTAAAAAAAAGAGTTGGTACTATTGGATTACATAATCCAGGAGAATGAATTGGAATTTCATATACTTATCTGGTAATTTCTTATTGCGAGGCGACATTTATTAGTAAGCTAATTGTATTGTATCATAACAAATACTTATAAATGATCGTTTATTATTGTATTGTCCCTAGGTTTTTTACAGCTTTAACTTAATTGTAAATTGGATAAACTTTATGAGATCGCTATTAGAATTATTTTACGATGTCGCTTTAAAGTTACGCTTGTTATGTTCACGATTGTTAAACATCGGTTTAGATTCTCAAATGAACAATAAATAAGCCAGGCATTTTGATCTGATATTGCTTAATAATGCTTGTAATTACGAACACGAGGAATCTAAATCCTAAGATATGGAAGTAGAAACATCCACTAAAATTCCAAATGAAATGAATTGGTACAGACTGTGAGACCACAGATCCTGCCCTAAAAGTTTTTGAATTGGTGAAGAACTTTATATTTATTGGGAAAGAAATAATAACAGTATCTACTATTTAAAAATTTAATCAACGGAATGTTTTTAACAACTTCAGTATATGAGATAATTATTATATCATTTACTTAAACTTTTTATATCACAAGCATATCTGTCTTATATTGGTTGTCCCACAGACATTGATTATATCTGTGGTATGTTCCATTAACGCTGTATCCAATGAGCCAGTACCGGGACCTGGAATTTTTGGTCAATAGTAACTCGAACATTAATAAATTCCCTTTCGGAGGGAAAGGGACGCTCCCCGTAGGTACCGCCTCAGTAGGTTCAGCGCTTTACCCAGAAATAGGGTATTGCGTACGATGGCTATTGTTAAGGACTTTAAGACTTAAAACAAGAATAACTAATTAAAATAATTTCTGTTCCTTGGGAATGTTATAGTTAGCATTACGTAACACTTGCATAAGATCTAATTTTACGTTTATTCGGTACTCCTCTGGAATTGACTTAAGATGCGGCAATAGTGATAACAGAAACATTCTGTCACAGTCGTCACTGTCCTGTTTAACCTGCGTGTCAACATTCGCAAATACAAATTCATCAGTCTTAGTCTGTTTACGAATTTTTTTTGGGATCTCTACTTCAGGTTCTTCATCAGAATAGTCCCTCGATTCTTCGTTGTTGTCAGATGGTGCATTATTATCGTTTTCATCTTCAGAACTAGCCTCCTCGTCCTTTCTTGAAGCAAACAATTTCATTTTTGTTCTCCAAACTTTTTTTGGTTTCGCCCCTTCATCGGATTCGCTTGTACCCTCGTCGTGTTGTGGACGATTCCTACGTAAAAACTGTAAGTGTTTGCAATAAATATACGGTTTTCTAGTTCTATTTGGATTTTGAATGTATTTTTGAAAACAGTCCCGTATACTTTTCCATTTCTTTTGTAGTTGTATTTCTGAAAACAAATGAAGGAACACTTTTGATACAAACATTGTGTATTCCTGAGCAGAGTTCAATGTGAATTTGTTATAAACTAAGAATGAGATATTTACTTTTATAAATGTTAATAGAAGTCATTGCCTATATCGATATAATAACTGTTTATATTTTGGTTATTTTTTTGGCTAAATGTTTGTGAATTATTGATCTCAATCACAATTCACAACACTACTGCATAAAGTAGGCAAGTAACGTTGCTTTATCATTTATATCAGTCATAAAATTATCATAAAACAGAATTGCTTACCAAGTTCACGCATCTCGCTTTTCGAAATCTTAACGTCAGATTGTAATAGCTCAGTGACAACTTCAGTCCAAAGTTGATGTCTCACATTTTTATTGCGGTAGTCGGTATCTTCGGTGTCCCATATGCCGGGTCGTCTTTTGACCTCCTCTATCAGTTTTTCAGGATCGTATTCAAACTGCATGTTGTTGCTGTCTGTAATAACTGTTTGTGAATTGGCGTGTAAACAGATCAGTATGAACAAGCGGGCGGGCGCCTGCTGAGCGACTGACGCGCGGCAGGGGAACGCTGCGGTTCCGCTCCAAAATGGCCGCGCTTGACTATGGTGCCACCAATTTTTGTCGAACGTGAAGAGCGCGACGTTTCGAATATATTTGATTAAGTGTATTTTTAAATATAAAAAATAACAACGTCAACGTGGTATTTATTCAATTAGATGGTTAGATTATCAAACATTTTGTCTTTGTGAAAAAATCTTAAGCATAAATTTTAGTTTCGTTGGTCTGCTGTGAAATATAAGTAATATAAATTTTTACCGCAGTTTATAGAAGGTTAAACACAACATTGAATATAAATGCACTTTAAGTGTAGAATTAAGTTAGAATAAATTTTCGTAGCAATTCGTTTATTGTATGTTTTTTATTTTTAGAAAATGGCTCACAAAACTGGAGTCATTTATATTCTTGTGAAATTATAAATTATATTAAATTAAATTAATTTAAGTTAAAAATAAACGTTTCTCTTTTGTTCGACTCATTTTTAATGTAAATTACATTTGATTTCTGGGAATCAAGGAGGAGTGCGAAAAGCAATATTTAGCTATTACATTGAAAGTAAATTATGTATTACATTCATTTTGTAACAGGACGTGTGGTCACTGTGGTAGCTCTTATCTATTGAACGAACCGCGGTGAGAGCCGAGCGGTCGCGACGCGAGTCGAGGGGAAACGTGGGGCGCCCGCCGCGCGGGTCCCGCGTCCGCTGTCGTGCAGCGCGCGGCGACCGAGACGCTTCGCGCGCGTAAATCACTAAACCAAATCAACCACGTATCATTGCAAAACGTGCTACACAATGATTTCAATCTTTGGTCAATTCACTAGCAAGATTTTGGGATATGTTATTGTGAAATTGTCAATGGCGACGTATCTACATACCAAAACTCATAGATATTTTAAAATCAATGTGCATAAATTTTAGCGTATTAAAATGCGATTCTTTTATAGGTATTTCTTGACTTTTTATTGACATTTATTCAATGTTAATTGAAAGTTTGTCGTTCTTTTTTAATTATTAAAAGATTTTTAATTGGAATGCATGTTATTGCCTTAACTTTTAAGTAGTCAGACCAATAAGTTTGTATTGTAGACTGATTGGAGGAAGACTGAAGTCGCCCTTTGTCGCTCGATTTTTATGCTTTTTATTATTACGGTTAAAACAAACGTTCTTTTACGTTTCTAACAAATATGTAGTACTATATAATGCAGCTAGATAAGTAGAATCTGTTTTAACCCTAGGTTTACCACGTGTGGACAAAAGTGTCCACAATGTACTTTAAATTAAAATATCTAAAAAATTTCTCGGATTAAAATTCTGAAAAATTTCCCCATTATTAATAGGAATTTCACAAACACATTTAAGTCAAAAACAAAAAGATTAAATGTATAATTTTTTAGATATTTTAATTTAAAGTACATTGTGGACACTTTTGTCCACACGTGGTAAACCTAGGGTTAATAGTCGTTCAATTTATGTAACATAAATAGGGACAAGAAAATTTTAAAAAAGGATGTAGGTGAACAACGTATGTTCATCTTCATTTTTGAAATTTCGTGTCATACATATGAATACGAAAATTACTATTGCAAGTAGTTTTAACATAAAACTAAAAAATAATTTATAATTCAGGTTAACTGCACCCTCTTTTGTTTGTGTTACATGTCATTATAATAGTATGGTAGCATTACGAAATTAATATTCGGTTGAATTCCTTGCGTATATCGTTTATTGTTTTGTTTTTAATTACTTAAAATAATTTATGGTAATTTTCGTACTCTTCGTACGTTTCTTAGTGCACTATACCGTCTCAACGATGAAACTTGTTGGATCGCCTCTATGTAGGGCCTGTGGGGAGCACACCGAACAAATGGAATACATCCTATGTAACTGTGATGCTCTTGCTAGGAAAAGAATGGGTCTCTTTGGACTGGGCTATCCCAGTCCTGAAGATATAAGGCTGCTGTCTCCGGGTGTACTTAGTAAGTACATCTTGGAGGTATTCCAGGACAGCGGTCAGTAGGATTAGGGAAGCACAAAAGATTCCATTGAGTCGACGTGCTCCGGGAGTAAATAATCCTGGCCCTACATCAAGATAAGATAAGAAACCGTCTCTGTTTTAATTTCACAAACTTAAATCTACCCTTAGGTTGCCTGATACTAATTGATACCATAGCAATAAGGCAGCCTTTTGTCCATATTTTTTGTATTTTCTTCTTTCTTGTGTCCTCGTGCAATGAAAAGTATTCTATATAGTAGTATTGCGCAATTCTTGTTCGATTGAATATGGGAATATTGCTTATCACGGCGGGTTAACTTAATTTATTTAGGTTTTTGCAAAAGTATAATTTATTTGAAATAATTATTTATTTGAAATAATAGTTTATTCGTATCGCTGATGCGGTTGTCACAAAAAGTCAAACTCATTTTGTAACTTCTAACAATAGCCGGTTATTTCGTGGCAGCCAAGCCCCTTATACATGTTAATAGCATGGTTTGAAAATAAGTCCACTTTTGTACGAGATGTTGGAGTGGAGAGAGAGGATCTTTATGATTATTACTATTTACGAGTCTTCTGTTGAATGATGGATCGCATTAACATGTTCACTTTGAACTTGATGCGATTCCATTTGTTTTAGTAAACCTTGAAATATATTTCCACTTAAGCAATTAGGTTCCGTAGTTTATTATTAGTCCTGGTTTGGAATTAAATTATTCAAATTTGTTTGGAGCTATATAATAAGAGGTTAATAAGCAGAAGCGAAGGTATCTAGTTAGTAATAGAGTTGGTAGAATTTTTTACCTTTAATAGATCATATTGTCATTATCGTTGCATATTTTTAAGGTATTAGGGATTGTAACTTACAAATGAAGATATTTAATTATGTGGTATGATGAAAAAAGTGTCAGCTGTCATCTATCCAATTACTTGAGTTTAATCTCAGTACAAAAGTTCGCACAAAGGATTACTACTATAAACAAACCAATAACCGAACTTAATAAAATACAAATATAACCTTTACTGGCATGCGATAGAAGTGAAATTGTTTGTAGGTCGACAAAAACGTCTGTAGGCGGGGTGAACGACCGAAGATGTCACGGCCGCCTGTCTATGTTTTGATGGGTGCCGATGTTCTTAAAGCACGTTGTCATAGAGCTTCATATCGCATGACAAATGCAGTTCTTTGTGGTGGCATGTAGGGTCCACACGTGGTATAATGATTTAAGTGCTGAACAAAAAGTGCCGTTAGCTAGATTTGGCACGCAGAAATGTAACGAGACTTCCTCTACTATAAATAGGAAACTTTGGTGGTACTGAGAATTTTCTTATTGTACTAGCTATTGATAAACATTATGAATTGGTCTATAGTTAAATAGGTCCATAGTACCTCGCTATGGGCCATGTCACGTAGCAACTCGAACATTACAAAAATACTAGCTCACGCACTGATCTAGGTATTGCCTCTGTGGGTTCTGCGCTTTAGATTATGGAAAGAGATGAGAATTCCAGAAAGCTGTAGGATTCTTCAATATCATTAACGGATAGCTAACCAAACAACTTCTCGTTTCTCGTAACTATTTGCATTGAAACTGGTGGGTAAGTATAGCAGTAGTAGTAACCGCACAAAGCGTTTCGCTTCTTCTTTTATGCGCTACCGGCTTCGGTTTTCTATTCAGCATATAACCTGGGTTCCTTCAAAACATGAGTAAATTACATTGTCGACCCCCCTCTTTATATATATATAAGGGAAAGTGGGATCAAGAACAAGCTCAAAATAATAAAAAAAAAAGTACTTTTGTTATGTTAATACTAGTATCGCGTTGTTCGAGTCTCATTTGAATGTAACGTTTATTATTTCCAACAACAACAAAAATGTGATAGGTGATTGCAAATTAGTAACAAAGTGAAATTTCACAATATTAATTTTATCTCGTCTGTTCTCGAATCAGCTTGCATTGTAGTCGTAACAATTGTCTGTATTGTAGATAATTCATAAAGAATAAATCGATCAAAAACGTTGACATAGTGATAGCGATCTAAGCGTATCGTTCAAAACACAATCTATTCGTTATGTTTTTGAAAATACGTAAATCACCGTCATAAAACCACCTAGTGGGTCTAACTCGCTCATTGTGATTGCGGTTCGGCGCGCACGCATCGCCCATAACGCTGATCAAGTCGCCCGTGCACGTGATTACGAGCGAGCTTTCGAAAATGGAACAATATGGTTGAAATATTGCAAATATTAAATTACTAAATTTATACGTATGAAATGTACACCCGGCTGCTAACAAGGTAGATCATGTTGAACATTAACGTTATAGCTACGATATATCTGCGATATATAAATGTTTAAATGATATAATATGATATAATGAAAAAAGAGTAAGTTTCTTCATAAGAAAAAATAACGATGAAGCATATAGGACCAATCCAAAGTAATTGTAAACTAAGTCACGTATTACGGTGTCTTAGGCATGACTTAGTTATATTATAAAAACTCTTTTGTTAAACCTAATTTAGTTAAAACTTTCAATAATTTTACATATACGAGTAACTATTCGTGACGTATTATGTGTATTGGCGTACTGAAATACAGGCAAAATAATTGCCTAGTTCAGACTCCAGTCTCCCACTATCTTATGCAGCTGTGTCACATGTATATATTGTCAATGTATCTTAAGATAATGAGAGAATAAATAAACGTTATTATTATTATTATTCAATTAATTTGAAACTTTTCTAGTAAAGTATCAACAATTTTCATATTACGCGAGCTGTTCTTTGACAAATGCTAAATCTTTTGGTATTTTTTTCCTGTTACGGACACTGGTAGAACTGGATTCTAAATTAGCATGTAAATTGGAAGATATTACGAGAGCCAACACTAACAGCTTATTTTGTAATACAACCGTAAAACGAAAGTTGCTTAGAGAACCGTCAAATTTGGTATCATCGAAAATCCTATCTAATATGCACATCGTTTCAACTTCCCACGGCTGTGGGACTTGTAATATTGATTTATTACCTACATTCTCTAAATTTTAGTTTCTCGCTAGTTACTTTTAGAATCATTTCAGCTCGTCTCAATACCTACTCAACAACTCAAAACAGTCAAGAAAGTATACCTACTTAATTAATGGAATGACAATATGTACTTCCTGATTTAGATAAAATTTAACAACCCGAATGCGAATTAAGTATGCTTTTTTCTACATTAAAATAGGTAAAAAAAATCTAGCAAAAACAGTTCTTTGGCAGGTGTGTTCGTAATTACATATATATTCGTAATTAGACCATGTCATTAGCGAACTAATTTGCTGAAAGCTCTATAATGGTCCCTCAGACCCTCGTATAGGAAGTGAATCGATATGACATCGACCTTGAATCACCCACGGAACGTGCAAATAATCAGCACCGACCTGCGAGGGGAGATGCGCCCATGTTCGTTTATTGAGGGGTGTTGGTTAACGAACTAAACTAACATTTTCTTAGGGTTTTTACCCGTGTGTAGTATATTCAATTAGCTGGACCTTTTTTGAGAGGGATTGAATTGAATTTACAGTTTAGTATGCCATTTTGATGGAAAGATAGCTCTCAGCTCTTGAGGAAATTATGCTAGTGGTTAAATGTGGGTGCAACCCATAATTTCCTCCTACGTAATTCCGTCCTGCGTATTTGTCATTTTATTTGATAGTATTCGTCGTGTTGGCACTAAATAGTAAAATATTCAACAACCGCGAAACACTTCCTTTTATGAAACTGTGTCGTGAAGTCTTTGATTCAATATTTTATTCTTGAAACATCAGAAGGAAATTTTGTGTCCTGCTATTTTAAAATTTAAGTGGAAATAAGATTGCTTAGGCAACGCTAAATATTCGATGTACCATACTAGAATTTGCACATCATTCAGTATACATTATTTATGGCGCCTCCGCTCGAACCCTCCGAAGCGAGGGGCCTGATAGGCAATAACGTGCCTTGTGGGTAAATGTTATCATTGTGCTCTCTAATTTGACGTAGGTGTGCCTTGGTAATTGAAAAGTAAAAGTCTTAAGCATCGCCTCATGAATATTAAATAGTGGCTTAATTTGAAATCAGGATTTATATATATATATATGATAACTTATCTCAAGGGATGGAAGGGATAATTATAAAATTATATTTCGGTTAACATAATTTTATAATTATTCATCCCCTAATAATTCACTCGGACCTACGTCCACATTTTCACTTATTATTTTATCACATATCTTTTATATTTAAAAATTATCTCACGAAGTGGTGAAATGAAAACTTAAAGATACTCGTAAGTGAGATAGACATTGCTTTTAAGGTACACAAGCTGTTAAGATATTTCAGAGTTCATTATAACTATACTATTATGATTTTTACGAATAATTAACTTTGCAATTATACTCACAGTTGCGGTCTGTTGACTGGAGTACTTTAGTAGTTATTGTTAACTCTGTATACATAAATAATCTGCAGCATGGTGATAAAATACAAAACTTGTTTAACTTCTACTAATTATCAGCTTAATATGCATGACATATCTTCGTCATTTGATATTGTGCTGATTGGTGCTTATGGTTGTTTAAGAAAAATGAGAAAGTGTACGCTACTTACTTATCGGAATTGTTGATCAAGCGTAGACACTGAAAACTGTCAACGCGTGGATATGATAACAAAACATGTTTATTATGTTGTTCTATATAGTGCTGACTTTAATTAACTGGAATATATGATTCAGATGATATACTTACATCCGAACTTATTACACCCGCACGGTAGTTTCTGGACAACGTGCGTTCACCTCAAGTCTATTATTGATTCAGTCTAGTATTGAACCCAGTTTCAGAGAGTGTCTGCTTGTCTAGACAGAATATAATGGTTTCACAAAAAAATATCTATGTAGAAGGTGCGCCGCTAGACGGCATCAAATTTCTTGTAACAGTTCCCAAATATATATTTTATGAGAACAAAGATTTTTCTAGAGCTATACTTTATTATAACTATCTAGTATTACGCGTGCAATGCTTATTTTTATTTTCACGTAAGTCATATCAATGCTTTATAGGCAATTGTCAAACATTCGCCACACGATCTATACGGTCTTATTTTTTTCCATTACGTTATCGGGGCGATTATCACTTGTGTGGTCGTAACAAGCTTATCTATTGCTTAAGAGAGAAAATTCTAATTATCTCTGGTCTATTTCTCGTCACTCTGTCAATACATTAAATGTGAATGCCCTTTCTATATCTTTTTACTGCATAAAATGCAGGAAGTTCAGTATTAACATCAATGTTTACAAGTTTTCTTGGCACGAACTCGGCGCTATTAGATTAAGCGACGAACGGTTTACGTTTCTGCATATCTAATTATATTCATTCCCATATGTAAGTAGGCTTTTCATAAAAATAGCCCTCAATACCGTGTTGCAATCGTGTGGATAGCTCACATTGAGGGAAGGATATCATTAAGCCATCAAATGAGAATTGAAACACATTTTTCCGTGTATATCCATTGAAACTTTTCTTTTCAATTGTCCACAGTTCAAACCAGCTCACAGAACTGCCTCGAGAAGTATGTCAGATGCCTTTACAAGTTCTCCTAGTCCAAGACAATCTGCTCTCTACTTTACCAAAAGAGATAGGTAAAATGACGACACTAGCAGAACTAGATGCTTCTAATAACAGGTTGACTCAAGTGCCAATGACTTTAGGAGATTGCGCTGGTATGAGGGCGCTGGATCTTAGTAACAATCAATTAGGACTGTTGCCTTTACGTAAGTAAGAATTAAACGTATTTTCATGACAACTATTCATTATTTATTTAATTAATCAAAAAATTGTTGCAGAAATTACTTACTTGAGACTGGAACATTTAGACGTGAGCTGTAATTGTATATCTTCACTGCCACTGGAACTACGGAATATGAATACTCTTGTCACTCTCAATTTAGATAATAATCCTTTAGTTTCACCGCCTACAACAGTGAGTATTATGTCATTTTCTTTTAGCTTTTAGTACTTTTTGTTTGATATTGTTTTATTGTATTGAGTACTGTGAGTGTAAAATAACTAATTCATTCTGAACATTCAAACTCTTTTCTCATTATTCTCATTGATAAGAATAATATTATATTTTCACATATTACTTTTTGAATAAATTCTATCATAGTCTTGGACTTTCTTCATTTAAATTGCAGATATGCATGCGCGGGCGTGTGCATATATTCAAGTACCTAGAAAACATGGCGATTAAAGACACCTTACCTTCACACAAGCGCGTAGAAGATGCAAAGAGATCTGCTAAGCATACATCGTATATCAGCAATTCGCCGACCCAGTCCACACATCAGATTACATCTGGAAACGCAACCATAGACTGTCTAAGGCATAAACCGAGGCATGTGGTGGATAGCGGCTACAGTACCGACGGTGTTGATAAAAGATGGTCGAATGATGGTGAGTTTGTCACAAGATCTAATCATTAATCTTTTTTACGTCACTTCTGGTCAGAGGCCTTATTACATTTATTCAATTTCTTTTGTATGAGGAAACTCGATATTACTTTGCTATCGCAATAAGTCTAAACCTATAAAATGTTAATCGTAGCTATCGTCTTCCTTATAGCGATTTTATAAATGGTTTCTTGGTGCGAACGTACCGGACTACGGAAGTAATGTTTCAGTTTTTAGCATTTCTTTATGGATAGTTAATAGTGTTTGCTTATAATTTGTCTTATTTCATATTTTGCTGAACTATATAAAATAAAATATTCAAAGACTATAAGTGATACGTTATTCATTTTGAAGTATAATTTTTCACTCGCACTTTATAGTGCTTCATTATCCGCGGTTTGATTGTTTTACAATTTTTGTGGCTTCCATCGCTTATAACGGACGTGGCGTAGTCTTATTATAATTAGTGTATTTTTCATAATTTATGATTTAATTTCTTTATTTCATATTTTACATAATCATCTGATATACGGAAGAATACAATATTTGCTATTATTTGTCTGATCGCGACCTTATTCACGTAATCCAATAATCTGAAGCAAATCAAAACATCAATTTACTTATTATTTATACTTGAAGAAGTAAGAGCTATTTCCTATGATATCTGGATTCTCTCAATTCTTAAACTGATACATTGGCCACCAACATAATTAAGTAGTTAATTTATACTTACCTTCTGACGTTACATGTCTGGACCAGAGCTCCGGACTTGGGTTGAGATGATTTAAATCATGTGGTGAAATTACGAAAAAACAGGTGGCGGCGAAGCAGGCGGAGGGGGTGGGTCAGGACGGTCAACTCCCAGTACGCCGTCCACGTTATCTCCAGGTGCTGCTCTGTCGAGGGCGCAGTCCTTGTCCAGTGAAACTCCTTTGGCTCCGTTGACACCGCTTTTGTCCGGGTGAGTAACATTAGCAATATGGCTCCGGTTTTTGAACTGGAAAAATGGAGGTGTCTAGGACATTACGTCTCAACCTGCACTAGTTGTATTCACATATGGTTTCCTCCTATTGCTGTGGTGGAACATTAGGCGGTGTCGAGTCAATTTAATATTTATGAAAATAATAATAATAAAAAAGATTCTAAAAAATTATGCAAGCAATGTTATTCTAAGTAGTATGTCTTAACACTTTTTTAATTTTTTTTAAAGATATATATAATAACTATATATCATAATAAATTAAAAGAGAAAGCAAAAACAATTAACAGTATCTTATCTTATCCTACTTCTTTTTTGAGCCGTCAAATACTCCTGGATATCTGAAGATAGTTAAAAATCTATTGTGTCTCTATTGTATGAACAGTTTGAAGTTTAAAAAGCGTGTCTGATTCTCCACTATATAACAATAAATATCTCTAAGAATAATCGTTTTTTTTTATTAATTACGATATACCGTAATGTTGGAAAACGTTTAATTTTATAAATAGTAGTGATTATTAGTTTATTGTTGAGAAAAATTAAATACTTTGACATGCCAGTTAAACTGTAGATCCATGATAATTAGGCTCGTATTAACAAGTATCAAGCTTGATTTGAAATGTTGTTATGTATACTGCAATAATAATAATTTATTATCATGGGTATGAATTGCTTTTTATTAATATGTTATATATTGAAAATATCGTTATTAGATGTAGTATATTTAAAGTAGAATTTTGTAGAAATCTTATTTATTTTAATTTTCTTTTATTCTTTTGCAATGGCCGAACTGATAGAGGTAAAAACTAACATAAGCCCAGTACGTCATCGCCATCAGTCCCGATGTCATTCAGTCAGTCATTTTTTTCTATCTTTTTTTTCACCTGTTTTTGATTAACCCCGGTGTTGTCCCTTTCAGCCTCCGTATATCACCCGAAGGGAACATTTCAAATGGCGACGATAAGAGTAAATTTGTTCATCAACAAACCTACAGGTATATTCTCATTCATACGCACCACACTCACGCACATTGCCGCACTTTTAATTATGCTGTGTCGCTGCTAAGATGTAATAACACTTAGACTTTCATATTATCCCTATATAATTCTTACTAACATCACGGGGTTTCATTCAATATGAAATATGTTGTTTTGGTTTTTAATAATTTTTACTAATTTTTACTAATCGTCTAATTTATATTTGTAATAATATGTATACTTGCATTATTTTATTAATAAAATATAATTTTTGTTTGACTATTTAAAATATGTAAATAAAAAGATACTAAAATCTAAGTGTTATTAATACGTTGATTACCAAATTTTGATAGCACTCAATGATAAAACGTTTTAAAAATTGCAGACAATACAAAGAAGCCTTAAGACAGCAACGACAACAAGACGTTTACCGCCCCCGTACAGACCAGTCCTCCCCTGAACTGGACTCGTCCCCCCAGTCTCAGAACCAAAGCCCTGTCCACGCCAAATCCTCCCCGCACTCGCCAGTCAACGGCTACAGTAACGTATCCCCTAGTTTCTATCGATCCATTTCTTCCAATTCCAGCGTCTCCTCTAACACATCACAAGTGCCAAACTCCCCTCTCCTTCACTCCACACCTAGAAGATTCCAGAATCAAAACGGTAATCCAGACAAAGAAGAAAACAAGCGACCAGTACAGAAAGTGGTGCCATCGAGAAATGTTAACAAAATGTATACTAATGTCAATGGGAATGTAGATTATAATCGTGTCAATGGCCAGGCTGAGTCATATGTAAAGCCGACGTCGCCTACGAAGTCGCCAACAAATAGTTTGGGGTATAATAGTATAGGGAAGTCTAGTATTCCGAGGGTGAATGGCGAAGCAGCGAAGTTGCTAACGACTAGCGTATCGTATTTGAAAGGTGCGCCGCCGAAGCCGACGGGAAAGATGGCGTGGAACAAGGAGACAGCGCCGGACAAGCTGAGCTTCACCATGAAGAGAGAGTTTGATAAGCAGAAGGAGGAAGAGGAGCTACTGCAGCAACTCCGATTGGTGAGTGAATGTAGCTCTTAGAATTTCTTCAAAATTTATTATACTCGTAGGGATGGTATCTGTTATTAAAATTTAGGACTTTTCATAAAATTAAAAACTTTGTCATATTTTATTTCTAATGTATGAAATTAAAATTGTGAGGAGAATTTTTTTTATTTGCCTAATATAAAATACACTAAAATCATATGCTACTAGTCACAAAAAATACATTAACTTTTATTTATCCAACTATGCTTTTAAACGCATAAATTACAATGATGAATGCCATAAATTTTGTGGATCCGCCCATACTTATAGGTATTGGTAGCCTCTATTGCCATGTGATGTGACGTCACTCTAAAATGTCATTTCCATACGAATAGATCGTCTAGAATTGTGCAACAGTATTGTCTACTATTTTCTGAACTTCACTTTGCTTTCGACGATTTATAAAGGCTCTTTGGCAAATAAAGTTCATTCATTGCAATAAAAATACAAATGAAAAAGTATTCGGTCACGTCCCGTCTCGCTTTAATGCACCGCAATAAAAAGTGATGGGAATAGGGATTTCGTCGTTTCCAAAGTTGCGAATAAAGTTACAACAAAAAGGACATATTTCCGGCGCTGTCATTAGTAATTTAATTAATTGCAATTCAATTTATTTTTAATTTAATGCTTATAAATTTAAAGTCTATCTCATTCTTATTTTCGTAGATAAAAAGAGGCGGTCTATACTGTTAACTATTATATGTTCCACTTTTCAGATCATAGAAAGCCGCCTAAAGATGTCCCTACCAGAACAACTAGCGCCAGTTTTAGCCGATGGCGTGGTGCTGTGTCACCTAGCGAACCACGTGAGGCCGCGGTCAGTCGCTTCAGTCCACGTACCGTCGCCTGCGCAGGTAAATAGCTAAAACTTAAATCTGGGCGTAATTTTTTAACTCTTTATTTCCTTTCAGTGTTGGTTCTGATTTCAATTTTGCTATACAATAAACTTCAGCTAAATTATGTCTTACAAATTTCGCATGACTTGTTTTTGTCCAGTAGGTACAAATATGAGGTATTCTTAAGCAAATAAGTTTTTAAAATATATCTCTCTTGTATGATATGATCTCGAAATTTCGACATAAATTGAACACTTGTAACATTTGCATTATCAGTTTACTTACATAAAATGTAACAATATTTATTATTTAAAAGAATGAATAACAAAGATATAATTAATTTTGTCTATGCGCCCATAGATTTGGCCATTTCTTTGCCTTTGATATCAGATGCAAATACCTTATACATACACTATTATATCAAATTTTTAATTGAAGATTATATGGATTAGATTTTATGGTCAAAAATCTGTGATTTTGCTTTTGCGACACTATTAATCCAAGTTACTGATCTGAATCAATAAACATCTCTGGACTTCCTCGAGAAGACTGAAGAAAAGTCGCATCACTTACCACTCTGAACAGTTAGTTCAGAGAACTTTTAATTGGGATGGGGGTAAATCGACTTTATTTAGATGTCGAACTCGATCTGTATCTCTAAAAATAATAATTAAGCTACATTCGAATGAGGAGATCAATAACCTTAAGTACTTAAATGATATTATTAATTTAATTACATTATTGGACAGTATGGTTTAAAGAAAGATTTTTTTTTTAAATATTTAATTTTTTTGATACTAACAGTACTATCCCCTATTTGTGTATTTCGAGTCGTCGAATTGGATATCGAGAGATAATAATAAATGTGTTTAACCTTTTTTGTGTTAAAGAATAAATTAATCGTGAGTGGTTTATTATTAATTAATTAATTTTTTAATATTATTTTCAGCCGAAACTTACAATGGCGAGGTGTAGAAGAAACGTCGACAACTTCCTGGATGCTTGTCGGAAGATTGGAGTTGAAGAGGTAATTAGCAATTTTGATATACGTCTTATCATTTTTAATCATTATACTTTAATTTCATTAACGGTTTAGTTTCTGTAAAACTCATAATGGGTAACTGATATTTTCTGTTTGATCATGTATCGAACAGGAAATATATTTTGTAATAAAACTCGTTTCGTTAACATGGAGCTCCATACTTTTAGTTATTCATTTTTAAAATTAATAACGTTTTAGTACAAATGGCTTTGGCGTAGATTTTTAAAATACACACTAAATATAAGCACCGTCTCTTTCTTAAAGTGTTTTAAGGATAACAAAAAGCATCTTATAATGAATCAACGAAATGTCCATTTAAAATAAGAATGGAGTATAGAGTTAATGAGTTTATAAAAGTTTCTATTGCTTGACCATTTTATATTATAGTTATATACTAGTACATGAATATCCGAACAGTAGTTGTTGCCAGGAAGTTAAAAGGTGGAGCAAACACTTAATATTTATCCTAAACAAAAATTGTTTATTGCTGTCGCTGTCTGTCCTATGAGAATAATCTGGATCTCGCTTTCTCGAACGAGAGGTCCGACCACAAATAGTGACAGAATTTTGCTTCAGATAGTTGTTTTGTGTTGCGCTCATCTTTGTATATTTAAGTTACCGCATTACTGTGAACATCTTTAATTTATAATCCAACTCGCGAGTTTATAAACTGTCTCATATTATCTTCATCAAGACCTTATTTTTTACTAATAGACAAATTTCCTATATACTATTTTTTGATAATTTATTAAGTATCTTTTGCAAACCGTGATATTATGGTATTAAATTTGCATCTGATCCATAAAATTGGCCAGATTACGAACTCTGTCAGGCTCTATCAAAATTTGACAGTTTGCAATAGATAGATTATGAACTATCTATATTATACGCTATTGTTACATTATTTAGACAATTTCCAATTTCGCGAGGTGGATTGCACGCTTATCACTATATGGTGACGTAAATAACTTCATGGTCATTACTAACGTCCCGCACGATGTCCGTTTGAGTGTTGCAGGGTCACGCCCGATATCAATTTTGCGTATACAGAATAACTATAAAGAGATGGGTGGCGTGTGTTGCAGGAGCTCATCTGTTCGCCCGCGGACATACTGGAGGCGGCAGATCCGGGCCACCTTGGCCGCACGCTCTCTGCTCTCCTCGCACACGCCACGCCTTCTCCACGATGCTTACTGAACGATATCCGGCCTGACCCTTCCCTCCACCAAGAATACGACACCCTCGAAGTTAACTACTACACTCAAATCGGGAGGTACTCCGAAGAAAGATACGTAAGCGACTTCGATCCGTACACCATTGACGAATCAGAGGAGTATCAAATAAATTGCGAAAACAATAACGATTCAAATCAATATTCGCCCGTTTACAATGAGTTAAGGCATCGTGGAGCGTATTACCAGGGGAATAGAGTTCAATTTGTGCAACCTTTTTATAAAGACAAGGTGCTAAAGTGTGATAATTTTGAAATTCATGACACAGATGAAGTGGATTTCCCATTGGAGTTGAACCAGGAGGTAGATGTTGGAAGGTATGATAGAGGGAAGATGAACCTTGATTTTGAGAATAATCTGAACAGAGATCTTAATGTGAAGACTGAATCGAAGGAACAAGAGTACAGACTGTACTTCACTTGTCTGTGCCTTGGCACTTTTATTTTATCAGCCATTGTGTTGATTATGTATCCTTTGTAATTTAACATTAACGTAAAAATAACATTATATTTATTGTAATAAGTACAGTCGCACATTCAATTGATATTGAATCAAATAACAATGATCAATAAAAAGATTGCATTGAAAAATAAGCTTTGTAAATTATCGGATTCTAATTTAGATTCAGAATCATAAAACTAAGATTCTATATACGAAAATTAAACACATCTTAGTTTTAACACTGTAAAACATGTTTTGTTTCTGTCACTAATAAGTCAAACTATGTATATCAGTATATGAAGTTAAAGTATATGTAGAAGTTAGCCAGTTTATCTTTTTCATATAATTAATTCGAATTAAATTCCTACCTTTGTCGTATAATGGCAACTTTGTATCAAATATTAATATAAACTTATTTTTAAATGATTTGTACTATGTAATCTCTAGCATATATGGTTGAGATTAGTTTGTCTTTTAGAAACAATACAAAATGTGCAACATGTGACTCGTATGCCTTATTTATCCGCAGTGAAACTGTGTCTAGGAATAGATTTAGAGGCTGCTTCTCGACGTTAGGTCGTACATGTAAAGTCTGATAAAGCAACTAATCGGTATTGGAATGATGTAGGGAATATACAAGATTGTATAAAATCGATACTTATAACTTTTAGAATACATTTTAGGTTTTTTTTGTTTATATGCGACGTGCAACGCAATAAACATCATTGAAATTCTTTTCAATTCGGACCAATATCCAGGATTTGATATTTTTGAGAACTTATTAACGTAAAATACAGCTGTTATTAAAATAAATTAAATCCGCATTTAAAAATTACTCTATTTACCACGCATTTGGAAATGAAATATTTAAATGAAGTTTTATTATGTAGTGAAACAGTATCTTATGGACAAAGTTTATTAAACGTGATTAAGAGTTGTAACCACAACTCTTAATTGAAAATTAAACTTGAAGTGTAGTGAAAAGATTGGTCGGTAAAATTATAATCGGATGTAGGCTTAGAAATCATATTCCAATTGGATATAAGAAATTATTCATTCCCTTTAGAGGCATTTTTAAATTTTTGTAAGTTAGAATTAGATTTACAAATATTGCTAATTTGTTTGTGTTTTTCATCGCTGTGAATTTTGTTTCAAGTCTTGTATTCACTAGGGGACTAGATTACATAGTGCTGCTAACTTGTCTGATCAAAGCTTAAATATTTTTATTTGTGTGCCGTTTAAAATGAAATTTTATCAATTTGAGAAGTCACAAATAGTTTTGTTATACGAAAACTAAAATATTACAAGTGCATATCTTGCATTCCAAGCGATTCTAAATTGGAAAATTTTCAGAATGCCGCCTAAGTTATGGGCATTATGGTTATATTTTTACGACTGTGTAATCTCCAACTGTCCTCAAGTGAAAACTTGATATCTTCACATCCTATTCCAGAGATCTCAATGAGTTGTTGTTATTGAATTTTATAAACATTTTTTTATTCCTTTTTTTAATAGAAGTGTATCGATGTTGGAACTTTTTAAAATCTTGATGTATTAAATAAGAAACAAATTGATACCACATACAAGTATATTTTGCACCTTATGAATAATGATGCTTTTTGATAGTATACGTGTTTCTTATCAATAAATGAATAATTAAGTGTAATTGATGTACGAACGATAAATTGACGAAATAAACACAGAACACTAGGTTCATTACGCATATAGTAAAAGTCATGTCGTATTATAATAACAATACGGTTAAACAATTTAAAACAAATTTAACATTGGTGCATTAAGTATAATTAGTTTAAATGATAACTAAAAGTACGAAATTGACGGTATTGATATGATGGTAGCTTAGCCACTTAACATAAGGTTTCTTATTAAATGAGAATTGTATGCCTTAATCGAAATTTCATATCGTTAGTGTATTATTAATTCAAAGATATTTATAGTATTATAGAGATTTATTTCATGTGTAAACTAAAATTTTGCTTTTGTGGTTTCCGCCTTTAAAAATTCCTTTACGATTTAGCAGTTTTTATTTTAGTGAAAGCTATTTCACACTTAAAGTTATGAGACTGTGTTATGAGGCTTTGTTTTGCAAATAAATGAGAGAGAATGTTCAAAGACATTTATAATAATATTAGAGATGCCAGTTAACCGATATACATGATACTACATCACGTCACCATCATGATACTAATCTTGTTAATGGTGTTGATTCTGAAATACTTTATGCCCTTTCAATCTGCTATGCCAGTAGGGATCTATCTATCGACAGATTCAACTTGGAAATTCGACGTAGCTGCTTCTGTCATATTTTAGAACATTATAACTCGCCAAAAAGGTTTCTTTTTCCAAGTTAAAACTCTATTTTAAACGAGAGATCCATGCTCGCAGCTCTGTACGTTCAATTTTGAGTACAATGTTGAAGCATTTTTTAACTAAACCATTATACATTTTGCCTTTAAATGTTAAATAAATAGCAGCGCGATAAATTCAATTTTGATGAAGTGTTTTGGAATTAATACCAACTGTTAGCTAATATAATAACAATGAAGAAAATATTATAGTTTCATTCAAAACTAATATAGTTTATTTAAAGTTAAAAAAAAATAACAGGTATGCGGCAGAAGAAGAAAAATATAAATCTTTACTCTGTGTGTTTAAAATGTCAATATACTACAAAATTGGTTTTTAGATGGAATACTCTATTTTTTTTAGTTTGTGTTGTAGTTCTTAATACACAATAAATTGATATAACTTATGATTAAAAAATGAAGATACACACTACATGATTTAATCTGTTTGTCAAGCTGTGTACTCTGTTTATATCAAGTGTTTCTTAAGAATCTGCCCTCACAAGAAAATCGTGAAAATGCCAATATGTAAAAAGGTGTTATTTAAAAAAAATATTATTTCGTACATTTACTGTTCCCTAAATATTGAATGCAACAAATATTTGTCATTGCCAAGTTAGGTTACTGATATACGATTTTATCATTCCAAAGAAGTTTAATATATGAAAGACTGTAAATTATACAATATATAAGTAATGTGAAAGAATAATGAGAACATGTATTTCTGTGCTGATAAATTTTCTATATACTTATTGGGTTTTTAATGACTTGCCTCGTCTATAATCTTTTCAAAAGCATTTGGAAATACTTTTGATAAATATTTTGTGTTCTCTATGTTTGATCTGATTATTTTATTCCATAAGAAGTCTGATCTTGATATAATTCTTAGGTTATTATCTATAGTCTATTCTTACTCTGGTCATAGCCTTCTATTTCGTAAAATAACTTCCCTTTTTTAATATATGCGTTGTTTTCAGCTTTAAATTTATAAGTACAATTGCTAATAACGTAATTATTAAGGTTATGATTTTAATGTAATTTTAATGCTTAAAAGATACATATATAGCTTTATATTTATTAGTATGTGGTGCTTGCGTACTTATTTACTATAATTTATAGAGGCTGAGTTTGTTGTACTATTTTGTTTACTTGCCGTCTATATATGTTAGCTTCATTTTTCATCAAGAGTATGAGTGAAAGAAATATCTGGACATTTTAATATTGTTCAAATAAAAGGGTACAATGAAATCCAACCAAATACGAATTGTATTTTATATAACAAAGGAGAATTATATTTAGTTTGTTTAATTTTATTCTTTATTGTTCAGTAATAGGGTTTCGTTAAGTCGTTTTCTGTAAGTTCTATGCGTTTTCATTTTATATTTTATGAGTTTGATTTTTTATGATATAAATTTTACCTTTTTGTATGTACTTACAGTTTTCTCTTCTTAAAATAAAGTTCTCAGTGGAATATTGTTGTATCATTTCTTAATTTATTATTATAATTGCTCTTGCTCTGACATGTCATAACTACAAAAAATTGCCAGATTTTTTCCGACTGAATGTAGCTGGGTAATAGATTCGCATCTAGCACCAGTTTCTTCTTTTAAGTCAATTCCCATCTCCTACATCCAACGACCTGTAACAATAATTCTGATGCCATTAGGCATCTTTTCATTTTACTCACTTTGTTGTGTTCATAAAACCTATCTTTGATCTTTACAGAAGTTAATGTGCTGCGCTGCTGACGTTCTGGAAGGAAAAGGCACGGTACAAGTTGCGATTACAGTGTCAGAACTACTAAGACGACACAACGCGTTACGAGGTTCCCCGCACCCTGCGCCCATACCGCAAGCGCACGCCACCTAGCGTCCAAAACTAGCGCTAGCTCCGGATGCGGCGCTTACTCTGTAGCTATCCGGCTCGAAGGATCAAAACAAAATTCGGCTATGAGCATCATGAAGCTTTGTTTGGTAAATCATGCTAGTTTCGCCATGTGTTGTAGAGGTATAACGTAGTGGAACTATTTTACAAATAGCGGAACTAGCTCTTTTCCGAAAACTCGATGATACTATTGAAAAATGAAGTATGCAGTGGGTAGCCAATTACATTTAAATGCTGCCTTTTAGATTTCGATAAGAAAGAACATGTTATTATACGATTATGAACCCTTTGCTGATGTTCTTAGCGTACCTTTCACTTTTACGCATGAAATTTTGGTAATTTACAAGTTTAAGCTGAAGTTCATGTTTTGTATTATTTTGAAAGATACAAGTAGATTTCTATGAAATTGTAGCATCTTTGTGATTGTGATAGAAATATATCGATAATCTTGGAATTAGTACGAAATTAGTAGCTTAATGAAGTCGTAGTAATTTAAATATGTAATGATAGAAAAATTTTTAAACTAAAGAAGTAAAAAAATTATGTATTACTTAGCCTTTACAGCCAAATCGATTTCAATTAAATAGTAACATTAAATAAAATGGACCTGATTCAGAAGTACACA
Organism: Acentria ephemerella; assembly: GCA_943193645.1. Classification (NCBI taxonomy): domain Eukaryota; kingdom Metazoa; phylum Arthropoda; class Insecta; order Lepidoptera; family Crambidae; genus Acentria; species Acentria ephemerella. The sequence goes on along the minus strand of OW971875.1, from coordinate 3,347,506 downwards.
CTCAATATTAATTTAAGTGGTATGCATCTAGTTCTTTCAGTACGATTACAAAAAGGTATAAGGTACAACTGGCATATCATGTAATATTTATAAAGGTGTATTAAATTTTTGTCCTTACAAAACGTAATTACAGGCTTTAGAAGCGTCTTCTTACATGTCTTATATAATTGTCGATGGTTCCTTCAAAACTGTCTAAATCTTGTGTATTTTAATTTATTTGACAGCTCCAATTCTTGCTATCCTTTTCCTTTCATAGTCAGAGAACAGAATATAATGAAATTTATATTAACTTTAGTGTATCCCATGTGAATTAGTCGGATGGTCCAAATATTTTTATGAATTCCAATTCATATACAATGGTTGGATTATCAATAGTCCTATGAGAAAATTAATAGGAACCATCAGTTATTGCAGGATTAGTAATTTAATGGTGATTAATCAAAAAATACTTCACTTTATATAATTAAATGGATTACATAGATGTTATATAAAATGATGATTGCAGGGATTCTTAAAGGACAGGGATATTTAAAAGATTTATTTCACATTGCTAACCCGAAGGTTGATACAAATCAACACATTCGATTTTGTAAAGTATCCGAGGCAAGTAAAGACGTTACTCTAAGCTATGGCACTGGTGGGGATGCCTCACGTTTGAGATGCAGCGTATTTTGCGATCCCTAAGAGCGATGAGTTTACTTGTTATATCTAAACGCATCGCCTCAGCGCTACACAATTTTAGTCACAAGGTGCTTTACTTCTTGCACATCCACGAATTTACTAGTGAATTTTCGATCTGTCTTTTACACACGTTAACTTTTTAGGCACTTTTAGAGAAATTTGTTGTTTAGTCAAAGTGCCTCTCATTCATGTGTCCAATGTAGAATTTAAATATCTTAGTAAGTTAGTTTAAAAGGTAACCAATATTACATTGTCTTAATAGTTTATGGAATTAACGATGATTTAAGCTATGGCTATCCTATTACCGTTAAATACGGAATTATTAAAATCGGCGCCTACGCATTTTTGCTATGTTCATTGAGAAAAAGGAAATGAGAATTCGTTTATGAATTATTTTCGAAGCACATACAAATGAAACATGCAACTTATTGATTCGCTATTTTAAAAATTGGAATGCTTTCAAAATATCAATGAATTTATGCCTAATATCAGGCATAAATGCATATTTATTTGTATTGCTATTGATCGGTAGGTATTAATCTTATTCTTCGGGTTTTGTGGTTACTTTATCTACATTTGTAATCAAAGGGATAAGAAATGACACATCTCTTGTATTATTGCAAAAATATCCACTGAATCTTATAGATAAGAAGCTCGTCAATGGCACATAAATCTGGATTTTTCAATATTTCCTCAAATTTAATTCCAGTACTTTAACACAGGAGATAAAGATAACATAACGCCCGGTATAATATCATTTGATGTTACTATTATGGAAATTGCGGTTGACTTATTTTAAACGCTTATTCTCCCTTGTATTTGCACAATGGTTATCCGTTAACAAACAGTCCTTGTATGAACTTTGCACATTTGTAGATACATTTAGCTGCTTCGGTTATCTTAAGAATAATTTTGACATTTTTCCAGATTTGTTAATTCTAAAAAACTAAGTTATTCCTTACATAACGGTTATATGTCTATTGAATTAGCCCTAAATCATGTAAAATTATACAGTACCTAGCGGTAATTTTAATTTAGTTTTAGACAGAATCAATATTTTTTAGGGTTCCTTACCCTAAGGGTCCAAATGGAGAACTATCGCTGCCACTTACGTGTCTGTCTGTCACAACAGTTTTACAGCCAAACGGTTAATACTTCAAATTTGCTCAATATATTAATAAAATTGCTTGTCTTAATGACCCAATGCCATACAAATTGTAAAAAAATATTTTACAATTTGTATGGCATTTAAATGCTTTAAATGGTGTCTCATACAGCTAAAAGGGGGCATGAAAACAATTCGAGTGGGATGTCGTTTAGAGATTAATGCGAAGAGAATGACTGTTTGGAAAGAATATTGGAAAACCTAGGCATAAAAGTCACTAAAATCAGCTATTTTTACAAAATTTAGATTGACCTATAAACTTGAACTTTGACGATTATGTTTCTATTTTTACCTATAGTTTATTAACAAATAATTATGAAATAATTAATAAAAAATTATAATAAAAATTATTAGTTATTTTTTATTAATTTATTTATAATTTACTATATATTTTATGAAATTCTATAATTTTCTCTAATGTACCTACAAATTTTTACGGAACCCTCTGTGAGCGAGTCCAACTAGCACTTGTTCGGTTTTGATTTAATAATCTTGATAATGACTCAAATTGAATATTATATATTTTGTATTTACATACGCAGTTGTGAAGTTGTGTGTGTTACAGTCTTTAGAATTAGAAATAAGCTGATTTATTTAAAGGAGCCAGTACAGATAAAAATATGTGATTATTGTACCATGATTTGGGCTGTGTAACTCTTAATTAAAATTTGAAGTATGTAGCTTTCTTTAAGTAGTATGTAGATACCGATTACCAACTGTATAAAGTAAGAAATTACTCTACAACCGTTATGTTCAATATTTCATAATGATCAATGTTGTATTGGTACAAAATAAACAAAGTATTTTTTTTCTCTTTTACGCACGATTACTCACGCATAAGTCAGCGTTAGTGTGATTTTTGATTAATTTACTTTAATGACTAGGGTACGTAAATTCCTAGTCAATTTAGATTAATGTTTAACATTTAATATAATTTATAAACACTACTAAATCTGTTTTCAGTGTAATATTAAGATGTTTAAAATTATAATGAAACGTCGATCCCGAGATTCTATTCTTAACTTGAATTATATTAAAGTTATTTTTTCTCTCTTATATTATTTCAGAAAGAAAGGGACATCTTTTGAAAAAAGGTTTGAAGCCTTTTGAATTAACACAACTATTCTACATATTCAAAACTCTTATGGATTATAAATTTTGGGATCTTTAGATAAACTTGTAAATGTGTAAATATTGAGTTATAAAATTACAATACGTTCGAACATATCCTGTCCCTTACCACCGAATATTGGACATTACTATTTCAATACTCATAAAATGTATTTTAGGATATATTATAATTTCTTGTCACTTATAAAAATGTAGTCAATTCTTATTTAAGGTCACCATATTTGTATGTACATAATTGTAATTAGGTATTTTTCGTCTCAATTCATATTTGAATATAAGGTTGTAAGTTATGTCTTATGATTTATTTGGTGTCGTTGCTTTATTTTCTATTTTATTTGGTTTTGTTTGGTTTATGGAGTTATTTTGTATAAAAATTATTTAAACATTATCAATGGTGTCATTCATATTGTAGATTGATGATTAACTCTACCAACTTTTTTCTTTAACCTTGTGAAACTATTAAACATTCATTCAACTTAAATATTATAGTCAATGTAATTTTCTGTCTATTATTAAATTGGTTACCAAAAGGTATGTGAAAGTAAGCATTCGTCTTGTATTACTTAAAATTATATTTATTGGCAGTAGACACAAAAATCTCTGTTATTGTAAGAATATTTGGTTTTTATGCATTATCGACGACATAGTGTTATATTTTAGGTTTTAAAATATGTAGAATATTATTTAAAAGTATTTGATTTCATTGTAGAACTCTGAAGATACGTGTCGTGAGTTTTTACAAGACACTATATTTTTAGTTTGCCTTTGACCATTATGTCATATATTTGACAATCAACCAATTTTTTATTTAAGTAAGACCGACTTTCAGATTAATAGAGGAATCAATCTTGTAAGTGAAATCATTTCAAAAGGGATTATGATGTGGTGCCATTCAAAATTATAAAAATATTGCTTAAAGCAAAAAAGACCCTGTTTACTCTTGCAATAAAGGATCGTTCGTTTGTTATTTTAAATATATTATACCTTGTAACAGTAGAGAGTGAACAATTCCATTCGTCGATTGTGTATTAAACCAACTATATTTTGTAAATTGAAATTTTTAGTATTACTAAAGAACTGAATGTCGGAATAAAGTCTTTGTTCTGTTCAAAGATGTTGTGCCAAAGACTATGGTTGAGGGATTTTGTAAAATGATAAATTGTATAACGCACTGGTCTCTTAGTAGTAAGTATTAATGGGCAATACCGTATCCCACATTTGTGTTTATATGTAGATAATAATAAAACATACATTTTCAAATGAATGTGATATTTATTTTTAGTCTTTAAGTTATAGTATAATTCTAATTTCAGCTTAGGTTGCATATCGCATTTATTCAAACATTTTTATCGTTTTTGCTTCAATTTACACAAAATGCTAGTTATCAAATCAAATACACTTAGCAAGTTCAGCTGAGCAAGCAAGAACTGCTGTTATTATGAATAGGGTAGGTCGGGGTATAAAGTGCTATTTTTTTAGTAACACGCAAATAAACAAAAATCAAAAATGCCAAAAATGCCCAAATGTCAAAAAGCCCCAAAAAACAAAAAAAAATACCCATAACATTAAAACTTAGCTTACGGGAAATATTTTTTGTTTTTTTTGCACTTCATATTTATAACAAAAAAAAACATTTATTACAATCCCTTTTTCCTAAACGTACTACTTCGAACCCCGGTCTCAACACTTTTTTCTATTAAAAGGATAATTACAGTTTCATGCTGCTTGCGCCTTGTAAATATCACAAAATGACTAGGTACGTTCTCCCTTTAAGGAATTTCTGGACCATTCCCATGTGTCGGATGCTATCCATTATTCAATAGCAAGAAAGAAGAGGGAAGTATTCTCGTATAGTAAGAGCTCAACCATACAAAGGTAGAACAGACATCAAGATAGAAACCATAGAAAGTCAACATGTATACATTTTTCGTGACCTTACTGTATCTGTTGCAGAATATACGTATAGTCGTTAAAGCGTAGCGAAACTACGTAGCGTACTAAGGTACCTACTTCATCAAAAGCATTACATCCTAATGCTGGTTCAGTCCTTCCAAGGTGGACGAAGCACACGATCACATTAGGCACACCATAATTTTACAATACGGGTTGGTATCGTACCCTTGGCAACCCGTATTGTAAAATTATATAGCAGTTGCCGTAACTGAGACTGCCCAGCGTACTGCGGCTGGATCCGTTGGCGATTGCCCATTACACTGAATGGGGAGATCTCATCAAGTGCATTAAGCGGTCCTCCCAAATCCAAACTAAGCATCATAAGAGCTTGTGTTATGGATACTAGATAACGGAGAAATAAAGATAGTAATATATATATAAATATCAGAAATATACTAAATATAATACAAACCCAATGAATCCTGAACAAATACGAGTACACCCGAGAGATCTGGCTAGACAGGGGTATAACTCAAAAACGGTTCGATTTGAATAATTGTTTTCTGATATCGTTTGCTTGAACAGGGCTGACCTAAATACAAAATCTTTATTCAACATTGGTTAATTAGCGCCGTAATCGTCTGACATGCTATTCAAAACTTTAATTTCTTGCATCGCTACTTAATATTAACACATGATTTCTTTTACCACTTAGGTGGCATTCTTAGCTTTTTATATTATAAATATAGGCAAAACAAAGTTTCATCGGGCCAACTATTCATAAATAAATGTCAAATTGTTATTGAATTTGTGAATAAAATATTCTCGTGAAGTCATAATCATAGGTAGGTAATATACAAACCCACAACAACATGCCTTTTCTATGGCTACCTACGAACAGACGAGCAGAGCTGGTATGGAGTATTTTTAACCGTGTAATCAACAATCGTTCCATCCAGGACTAACGTATCTTTGTTTTCGTTATGGCGACCACTACCCCAGCGAGTTTCACCACGCCTGACCTGACTTGGTACTTACTAAAATTAATATTACAAGCGTCAAAACCAAAAAAGGCTGTTTAAAAACCAAACAGACCCACCTTTCTATTTAGGCAGAAGTTGCAAGTAAGTAGCGATATTACGGTACAATCGACCAAAGAAGAAAATTAACGCTACAACTTTGTCACACCAGTTATTTCGTTTTAAAGTATAGTTGCAAATACTGTATAAAACATCATTCGGTGTGACACGGTTCTAAAATGTGACTCTTCATCTGAGGCCGACCGTACGGCTGTCTATGTTAATGAGGGGCGTGCCATTGCGTGTAATCGGTACGCGCTGACTTGCATCTTTTGACCACGCCTTCGTCGACTGTTTGGGAGAGCGGCGCGGCGCCAGTAGCCGGGGTCGGTGCCGAATAAAATAATAAGGCTTCATAGTCCGCAATAACAATCCCTCATAGCTGTATGTGATAAATTGATTGCTTTTTAGTAGTACCTAATATTACATTTTATATTTTGACTTTTGATCTTGTGTTATGGAAATCGGAGAAATATCCTTAGGTACGTAATACCTACTATTATTGTACACACAATATACAATATTAGAAATACTTAAATATACTGAATAAACCGAACCCGGGACCGCAGATTTAGTAGACTGTAGTTTATAGACGCTAAAGCAATTTAGGCTTCTTGAATGGAGTTAATTTTGTATATCATATTAGTAAAAACTACTAGCTTCTAAATAAAAAGCGATGCACAAATTCCTTAATCTCACTAAAAGTAGGAGGTACAGTGATATTTTTGTGAAAATAATTATTTTTGAAATATTAGTACCTACTATAAGCTTTATCAACTTATTTCTCTTTCAATTGTCGTTTGCAGTAGGTAACTTGGTTTGAAATAGGTAAAGGCTTTCTTTACCTATCGCTTGTTTTTCTATGGAGTTTCGTTTTAATCCAATTGGCACAACTTCGGTACTACTTGGCCAATGCAATACTAATCCAGTAGTATCCCCATACCTGTTATAAGTATTACAAAAAAGATTATTCTAAATCGGTTAAAATTTCGCGGAGATAACAAATATCTTATTAATGTATAAATAATTTAATATTTCACTTTTTTTTTCATTTTTTATTTAAATACAAGTTTTTAAATTTTCTTTGCACACCAATGATATAAACCTCTGCTACACCTACTGTCCCAATATTGAACAAATTAAGGAGATTACAACTAAAGATTTAAAAAAAAATCACTTAACAAACGGACTATCGATCTCTTTTGTATATTTTTCTTATTACACACATTATTACAGAATCAATATCCAAAGTAGAAATCAATTCGTTGTAATTTCATTGTATCAACAAAAGGAAGGAAATAATCGGCTTTGTTACAAAGAGCTGACGCCAATAGACCCGAATTCATTCACCATTAACTAGAGTCAGTCGAAAAAATTGTGCCTGGAGCCATTGTTAATTTTACGCCTACTAACTTTCTACGAGTATTATTTACTTTTCGTAAAATCATCGCTCTTGTTTACAAATAATTAATTAGAATCTCACAAAAGAGGTTAGTGTATTGTTACTCGATAGACGGCTTTCTTTTTAATTGTCTATGGTCCTGCCATGACATTGAAACTTTTTAGTAATGGACATTTTGGCGGCAAATCGAGCGGAAAATTGATATATTTAGCACCCCAGTTTCAAAACAAGGAAGGGGAGGGCTGATTTCGAAAATAAGAATTATGAATTAACCTTATCTTCTTTATTCTTTACAGCAGACGGAATAAGCTGGGTATTAATATTTAAATAGATTATTATTTCCTCTTCAAGATTGTTCTATATTTACAAAAAATTTGCAAACTGTTGCGCGTATATAATTTGATGCAACAGTTAATGTTTCAAGAATATATTTTGTGTCTAATGCATACACTATGGGGCAAAGGGATATGTTACATCGGTATTCAGATGCTAAGAAATAGAGGAAAATAATTACTTCAGACATTGGCTGTATTGGCTTCAGTTCTCATTGCCTTAACTGTTTTAGAAACAAAAATAAACGAAAATTTAAAAATAATAGAAACAAAAAAACAGATCATACCGTAGATACAGATGGTCTTGATATGTTTCTATTATTTTTAAATTTTACGTTTATATTTTTTTGCCATAGCATTTGACAAAGCCAATAGCAATGTCTGAAAAAAATTGCCATCTGCAAAAATAACAAATCACTGATTAGATTAAACAAATCATAATAACATAATGTAATAAATTCGGTCATGATATTTTATTACTAGACTAATACGTATAAATAAAGGTAGCCTTTAAAATACATAGTCCTTAGATAACTCAACAATATATCCCTAAATTACGGCTTTCAATTCCTTAACTCTAAAAATTTCTCTATCCCGTAAACATGTTACTAAGATATGAAGCTAAGGGTAACTTTAGTGACTTCAGTTACATACATACTCTATCTTTATCTTTGTGGTAACCACCCTTTTATCAGGGAAGAATCCACTTACGGACCTACTCCCCACTGGCTAAGTGGCGGGCCTGTGTAAGCTTCTGGACGAAGCTTTCGCTTCACTAGAAGCCCCCAATTTTTTCCGGTAGATCTACTAAGACAAAAAACACCAACGAACTTAAAACGTAAGTCAATTAAATACATCTTAATGCTTATGCCTAGATGTGTATTAATAGATGCAAATCTCCGAATGCAGATAATATTTGTTTGATATTATTGTTGCTTGTAAGGCTCTTTTGAAAAGCCTATTTATAAAATTAAGTTGATAAAGATAGTGCGAATAAATGTCGCGGAGGACTTGCTTGTTCAATAGATATGTACTGAGATAAGACATAGAGACTTTTGATGTCATATTATGCATCTACATAAGCCAGGGTGACTATGAAATAAGTGATTGAAGGAGGTCCTTTTTCTTTGAAAATGCTTTATTTATGATGATTAAGTTTAAGTTCTTATTTCTCACACTCACACCTATTATCCACCCCAAAGTATGCATCATTGAGAGCTTTTGTTATAGATACTAATTAACGGAGAAATATATATATAGTAATATGTTTATAAATATCACAAATATATTAAATAAACATACAAACATTCATGATTCGTGAACAAATGTTTGTACCCATCATCCAAAAAACTTCCACCACCGGGATTCGAACCCGGGATTTCTGGCTAAGTAGACAGGGTACTAACCACTCAACCAGACAGTTATCAATTACTTAGAAAATTATTAAAAGTAATTAATCCAGTATTTTATGCTTGTTATATTATTTATAGTGCTTTATGTAATACCCATATTTCGATACTAATCGTGCGGTGTGTGACAAATATTCTTGGATAAACCGATGTTATGGATTGTCAAAATAATTAAAATAATTAAATTAAAATTTTCGGAATTAATAATAATCAGCAGCAAACGTATCGGTCAAGGAGTCACTCATTCACCGATTCCATCTCAGTGTTACGCACAAATAGGTTTTGTGATTACTTTTTTCATCTTACAGTCAGAGCGTGAATTCCTTACCGGCCCACGTACTTTTTGAGCCGGCAAGATGGAGGTGGCTAGGGCAGTATGAAGAGAAGATTTATTATTAGAGAAGTAACTCTTTCCTTTTTAAAAAAAGTAATCCGGAAAAATTTACGGAAAGTAAGTGCACTGGCCAAATATGTATGGCAACTTTGTGCCTCAATTGTAAGATGCGCGTGCGCACAGCAAGCGTCCCCGGCACGCGCAAGCTCCCGTTGTCAAATTATCATACGTGGGATGTTGCCATGACAATTGAATTAATAAACTGCGCCACTTTATAGCCAATATTGTTGAAGAGAAGCTTCAATATGACTATACAGAAATATAACAAGTACTGTAGCTAAATTGGTACAATAACATTGTGTTTGACAAGTTTGCTCACTACGCTAGCGGATAGCATGTAATATTGGTTTTATTAGAATCCAGTGTTTCTTTTAAACATTAATTTCGACTATGTATCAACTTAAGTTATTAACATACCGATTTTTTTCAGTTTTATTCAATTATTTTTAAATAGAAATATTATGTTGAATACGCTGACAATTTATAGAGACTTTATGTGCAGGTACCATAATTTCTCAATTAATTATCTTCTTATAAGTTACTGATTTAAATGGATTGGACTTTAGTAATGAAGTCACGTGGGGAATTATTGGGAATAAGTAACATAGTTTATCTTAAAAGTGCATAATTAAGTTAATCTAAGCTCTACAACTCAACGAACGATACTGGTAGGTGTCGCGACGCACGCCTGCACAGGAGTGGGCGCGACATCACGCTGCGCAACACGACCGCTGCAGCGCATGCGTCTCTGTTGTCTTATTTTAAGAAAACATTAACATAACACCAGTGTCTTTGAGAAACCGTTACGTTTTATATCTTGATGAAAAATGTAAAAAATATTTAAGCTATGCTTAAGTTTATATTTGAGTTCTGTAAAACTAAACCAGATACACTGCATGTAATTAAAAATAAATCTAACTGGTTTTAGAAAAATAATTCCTAAATTTACAATCAGTTTATTTAAACTCACCCATTATCAAGCTTTTTAACTGACAGAGATATTTGTATAATCACAATAAATAAAGATTAAAAATAACGAATACTAAGTTAGTAAAAGATATTAAGTATATCGTAATTACAGATAATTTATTATACCTTATTAGTCATTTATAATATCACGAAATATTTACTTTCATATATCTAACACTTGATTTTCGCGATAAATTCTCACAGCAACTTAAACATTTATAAATGTAAACGTGTACGTACTTATAAATTCCAATCATTTCTATAAGTCTTCTAATATTTTACTATTGAAAGTTGTGGTTGTAAACAAATCGTCATTCTGGCGACTTTGAGTGTTTTGTAAATGTTAATAAGATCTAGCGCCCGTAATCACGTCTTTGGATATCACACTTCAGTATTTCATTTTATAGCGTTTGGTCAAGCAAATTTTAAGTTGCGGATTCATAAGGGAATTACTTTTAGATTTCACACTAATTTATTTACTTGTCGATTTTATTCTAAGTCTTCACACTCTGGAACATACCAACTTTGTGTAGTATCAATAGTTATAATATTGTCACAAACCGTCTAGACAATCTTAATAATATTTTTTCTATATAAAAGAGTTTTGGATCAGGAGTATGGAGGCGGAATTTGCAATATCTTGTGTAACTTTCAGTAAGCTCAATTTAAAGTAAGCTATTTACAGGCAGCTAAAGCTATATGGAAGTTCCATAGGCTCGTCTAAATCACAGCCAACAGGCAAGAACCTTGTTTTTTTTCGCAATCATTTTTGATAGAAGTTGGTAAGCCTCACACAAGGTGGACTGACGAGTGGGATGTGGTCAGTGTAGGACCGAGCGGCTTGACAGCCTATGCCCAGCAGTAAACGACTTTCGGCTGATATGATGATGCTCCTTGAGGATAAAAGTGTCAAAGCTTTGGGCAAGATTTGAATCCGTCGCTTCATTCAAGGATTCTTAATACAGACTTAAGTTATTAACATATCATTTCGCTCAGCATTCAATATGCAGCCTGTTACATAAAATACCTCTCTATCCCCTTGGTGCATAGTCTATGATTATACACATTTCGTTAGTCATGTTTTCTACACAATAGCCTTCCTTAAATAAATTAATAAAATGCATAAGAAAATTAGGAATTGTATTAAATATTTAATAATCTGAACGCCTGTTTTTATTTTACCCATACCAAATTAGTTTTGTAAAAGCACCTTCATATTATACCGATAATGAATATAATCCTGCCTATCAACAGTTTGTCGGGTTAACGAGCGCCTGAGTTATGTGGCGCGTTAGTAATATTAACGCCATTCTTATTAATGCTATTTGCATTCGATGTCGGGTCCCGAATGTTTGTTTTCCTCGTTGATGTATGGTGACCATAAATAACTCGCGCCTTGGGGCTTTACCAATTATACTGGCTTCAACATACTAAGGAAACTCAAAGCAATCTCACACACACGCAGCGCCTACTTTATATCTAAATATACTTAAACGTTATCTAAATTATTAGATGTACAAAATTTGAATTTTTATTGAATATTTTTTTACTTTAGTAATTTATTTAAAGCTACATACTTAGTAACCTATATCAGCTTAGAAAATCTAAAGAATTCTACTTGCTTATGTTAAGACAGTTCTACTAGCTTATGTTAAAACGGGGAATACCCGAAAACTCCCCGGCAATCCTTGTGCCCTTTATGGGTGCGATCTGGGTTCTTCTGAAGCAATTTACCGGACCGCCCCGGAAATACACCAGACACATTTTATGGAACAAAATATGTTTTCGCTCTATCTAGTTAGTATTTTTTGTCAAAAAACTTAAAATCTCATTTATATTGCATTATAATATTAGAATAAAATATAACACAAAAATTCTTTTGGTTAAACACAAATTATAAAATTACTACAACACAACACAGTCAATATTTACATACAAAAGGTGACATTATTGCTAATAAACCATTTCTTGCAGGCAACTTATGGTGAGAGTTTTTAAATAAGTAAGAGAAAATAAATAATAATAATAATATTCATAATTGATTAAAGTTTTATTTCTATTCAAAGCCCAGCTATTTAATATTTTTTAAATTATTATTTCATAAAATATATATTTGTGATTATATATTTTTATTTACAATAAATTTAATTATTTTGTATGAAAAATACATTCATAAGTAAACTAATGATAGAACAATTTCTGATAAAATATAACGAGCAAACGCATCAATTCATTTCCTTGAATTAATCGTGATTTCGTGATGGATGCATTTTCATCACATCATACAGTGATCATTCATCACCACTTCATATCTACTTTTAAATTTGAAAGGAAAAAACATTTGTCAATAACCACAGAGCGTGAATTGCTTAAATATGAAAAAGTACTTTATTACTTTTAGAAAAAAATGTATGGTATTTTATGTGCGATGATGTTGTTAATGAGTGGTGTTGCCAATGTTAATTTGCTACGAAGTTGTTGGTTTAAATAATAATGAAAACACACGTCCTGGAGCAAGTTGCGTAACCACGATCTTTCACAATCTGGGCTACTGAGGACTTGAGAAATGATTTTTAAAGTTATTTAAGAAAAGTATCTTCAGTAAAGCAGATATATTCCACTATACTCTGAAATACGATCTAAGAATAAATACAAAGAAGGGTATATCAAAAATAACATTATGCACGTTTATCTTTACATTTAAATTTTTAAAGCTGTGTTTGTAATATTAAAGTCTATTACACGTTCTTCTACTTAGAAGAATTATTATTTATACTATCTTGTACTTACAAGATAGTATAAATAAAAACACCTACGCAAACCAAACGCGTATTTCTAAATATATATAACTAATGATCATAAGATATTAATTGTTATTGCTAATTCATTAAAGTACACTTCATAAGTCGGTCAGATTTCTTCATTTAGAATGTCATCAATGCAACATCCTGCTTTAGTAATAAAGGTTATTTTTCAACTGAAACTTACCCTAGTCGTATTTAGTGATTTCATTTGCGCATAAAATATTCTTACTAACATATATTTAAGGAAATTCCTTCTACTCTTGCTTTTCCCTCTTCTATGAGTGAAGTTGAACTTTTTTATTATATTTTAACTTCCTGCAACTATATATAAATTACACAGTCTGTTAACTGCTGTAACTTCTAATATTTATAATATTTTCAATTTTTTTGTATATTATGGTTGGGGTAACCTAATTTTATTCATATGTATATAAGCGAAGGTAGATAGATTATTGAATATAATCAACTCTAAAAATTAGCTCACGTGTTTTTAATCACATCCAGAATTATTTTTATATTTGTTAACAATGTTATTAATCATTTTTGGATTTCACAGTAATAATACATTATCATTTCATTGCGAATAAAGACATAGACGCGTAAATGAGAAAGTTCTAAGCCTGGTTAGGTCGCTATTTCATACATCGACTGTACTGTCTTTTATTGTTGCATGAATCTGTTGATTTTATTTTCTTTACGTTATTTAGCAGGAATTTTACGAATGAACAAAGTATTTCATTATTAAAATCCATCATTATTATATCATTTTTGTATCATTATTGTACTGATAAAGTTAAATTCACTAAACTTTAACCCTATCCCAAAACATAAAATGCTCATAGATTACTTGCCTCTTTTTTATCAACCAGTCGTCATTGCAACACATTTACAGACAACGCGATACACCAAAGCATTATTTTCTTTAAGTTCATCTGTTAGTTGTACAGTATATCGTCTCTCAAATCAAAATTACCAACAGTAAGTAAGCACCTAGCTTAATAGTCTTACTAAACGTTTTCTGTCACGAGTCTGCTCAAGAGTGATGTTTGCACTAATTGATTGCCTGACTTATGAGTTCAACAACGAAAAAACTAAATTAACAAACAAAAAAACACGAGCTTATTAAACCCTTTAGTATTCGGTCTGTTTTGTCCTAATTGAGTTGGGCGTGCTGCACGCAGAGCCAGTATGTTATCTTTATTTTGATGGCCGTCAGATCGAGTGGTCATTATGCTTGTCAACTTATACCGTGTTCTAATCCTGGTAGGGGAAATATTAACATGATACTACGAATATTTGTTACAATTTATGGATGTTCGAGTGTTAATTTAGAATATTTATGATATATATATATTATCTACTAACCATAACAAGCTAGATAATATCAGCGTGTGTGTGTGTCAGAGAGAAATATTATATCTATGGTTAAATAGTAGTTTTTAATCTGGCTGTTGTGTGGTTTAGTTTAAAAAATTCTTATACTAACTTGGTGCAATATAATAATTGCATATTTATATATTAACGCTTTATTATTGAAGGAATAATATAACAATAATTCCGCTGTAACAACAATGCTACAGCGGAATTATTAAAAGACAGCCAGTTCCTCTGTGGTCAAGGAATCTGGGTGTAGTTCACTTTGATCATCTGCCTTATCTAAATTTACCATGAAATTTACCTTTCAAAAACAAAATATTTAAAAGCAGTTTATGCACAATTTTCAATCCTTTACAATCATGTTGGATAAGGCTATATCAATGTACCAAGTTATTACTTACAGTTTTATTAATTACTTTGAGTAAAATACCCAGTACTTTCGGCAATAAAAATATCATGTATCTGAATCCTATATTGTAAATTTCCTTTCTTTATAGATAAAATATGCTTTATTATAAAGGTACTGTACAAGAGAGGCAATAAAAATTAATTATTGGTATAATATATATTATTTTAAGAATTGCTGCAAATTAACGGTGGCAAAGAAAAAATATCTTATACACAGTAATATTTCTTTATCTGAATAAAATAAGCGTAGAAAATATTGAATAATTCGAATGTCCACGCATATCATACGCATCTCAAAACCTTTTTTAATAGTTTTATTACGGATATGTAAGTACACTATGGTCAAAGCGAGCGTAATTTTTTATATAGATAAATGATTGTTGTTTTATGCAAATGCTTAGAGGCCAGTTTTGGTAATAATTAAATTCGTCTGTTTGCCCCGGGCCAGGATAGTTGGAATATGAACGTAAACGTTTTATGTGATTAGGAAGTTGGTGGAATTTATGAGTCGACCTTACAAAGTATTACCAACGGTTCAGTATAATTAAAATGTAGTTGATTTAATGTTAAATACGTATTATATGTGACTCAATGTCATAAGCCATTTGTAGAACATTATTTAATTGTTTTAATTTATGTGGGTTAGATGCGGTTCCCACAATGAGAAGGTACAATTAATTTCTTTTATAGAATGAGATTTTCTACAGATAATTATGCACAAAAGTATAGTTTACGACACGAAATAAATATGGCATAGTGAAAAACACAATCGCAGATGCTACTCGTCGCCAAATTGATCTGTTCCGCCGCTATAGAAACATCATAGATCAAAATTCTTGACCCAGCCAACTGGACTAACAAAATCAGAATTTTATTTTTACTACATCTAGCATTCCCAGCAAAAGGTGGTTTCTCCACTGAAACTAGGGCTGCAGTAGGTTTAAATTAATACAATATATTTACGTAAACATTTTAATTATACTTAACATAGAATTTGAATAATTAAATATTTTATTACAAGGCCAACCTTAAATTAGTATACATATCCAGCTACATATCATATTATTATTTTCACACTTACATACACATCTCACTTATATTATTGTATATATACACATATAACTTTTATATATATTTACGCTTAACACGTATATATAGTTTTTATAATAATTTATTTAAACTTTTATGTGTATTTTATATAATTTATTGACAAAATAAAATATTTTTTTTTTTATATTTATTATAGTTACAAAATAATACGTTTAGTTTTTATTTCATTAACAGATTTATAAGTACTTAACGAATTGTAAGTAAAGTTAAATAAAAAATATATTTTATGTACATCTCGTGGTCTAATTAAATCATTTTATTTATCCACAAATTGTTCTCTATTGAAATCAATTTCGCTTCTTAATTTAAATCAAACATTTCATATTAATAATCATTTTATTTGATAAGGAACCCAATCAAAATGGTAAATTATTACCTTGACATAGGGCACCAATTTTAAAGCGACCATCTGGTCTATTTGAGAAGTTAAATACTAAAAACCTGCTCAACCCGATGTCTTTTATTTGCATTTCTAATGAAATATTCTTTTAATGTTTATCATGCATCACAACAGGATTGTATTTAATTATCTCCTTTGATTCTTTACAAATTGCCGCTCATCGTATAATCTTAAATAATATTTTAAAAGTGAAGGTGAATTTGTATGTTTGTTTAGCTTATGCGTTCACGAATAAACCCCATTAACTGGTTAAGAGTGACTTTTGCGAGGAGATACATTAAATCATAATAAAAAAAATTAACTTCTTTATATATATCTGTCATCTAGTTAACAGAGTACAAATTGTAAATAATGCTTAGTTGGGGTAACCGTGCAAGAATATGTATAAATTCGTAATCATGGCGTAGAAAAAGTCGAGAAAACAATTAACAAAACTATTATATTACTTCCACCCGTTAAAATTGACAAAAGCAAATGCAATTAATCTTAACGTTGGTTGGCTTAAATATTCTGGCTACGGCCTCCTTTCCACAGACAAAGGTATTGATGACAGCTGTGGCTCTTCCGGCTGCGTAATGGCGGGAAAGGAATAGACATAACATGATGACTGGCTGGTTAGCGTCATCTAGCGGCGTGTTGTTTCATACAGAGCATAATAGAACATCCAACTATTTTTGTTGTAAGAAAATTATTTTATAAACAGATATAGAATTTTTAGCTAAATAATGGATCTTGTTGCCATCTTGAAGCGATATAACTTGGAGCTTTTTAAGGTTCTTAAGACCTTTTTAGGTAAGCACGTAACACCGTCAACCACATTGACATCAGGTGAGATTTTGGTCAAGAGCTTTCCTATTCATAATAAAAAAAGTAATTGGTTTGTGTAAGTGTTTAACATACTATTGGCTGATTACTGACTTTTTAAACGGTAATGGTTAAAGTAAAAAGTAGTTTTAATTAAGAACTCAGTAGAACCTATATTTACTGACTGTCCATTATATATGGTAATCTTAATATGAAAAGACTACGTCCATAAGACTATGTACTAAAAGACCATAATATTCCTTTAATAATTCGTATCTAGACATCTGTATAAAGTATTCTTCACCACGAGGCGATTAACTTTAAACACTACGATCCTATTTAAATTGACTGTAAGAGAAATATATATCTCATATCGCTTAATAAATATCCGTGTTTATGAGATTAATCATCTCTGAGGTTTTAATAAAAATGATTACGAAAAACACTATGCCTTCAGCCGGCGGCCACGCCGACGAAAAAGCGGACGCATCTTTTACAATCAAAGAATTTATACCCAAGCGCGAGCGGTGCCGAATAAAATATATGCCGAGTTATAACGAGCATTTCCATTTAACAATTAACTTAACAAACAAACGTAATATATTGAAGTTAAATTTCAATACTAAGATGGCGGAGCCCAATAACTTATTTGCCTTGGACTTTGCTTCGAGATCAGTGGTACACATGTGTGTATGGTCAAATCATTTTTGGAAGATTTATTGTTTGCTGCCTAAGGAATTGTTAGGTTGAGACGAATTATTTTTGATAAATAATTTATCTCAATCGAATAAAATTTAATTGTGCATTAAATTAAGCAGTTAGCTTTCCAAAACTTTCGGAGTTGTAAAACTAAGATTGGTACGTATATTTAAGTTTCTTGGGTCAACTGGGATCTTGTTAGTCATTTATAATTTATGACTGACATTTTTTTTCTTACCAAAATGTTGCCGAAAATTGCCATACATGCATTATTTTTCTTTTCCTAATGGCTGACTGGTAGAGAATGCTTTAGGCATTAAAGCCACTAATTGTGCTATTCTTGCAATGAGGAATAAATAACTAAATAGTAGAAAGTAATACTAAAATACCAATTATATTTTCACACTCACACTTTTTATCAAGCACAGCGATTCCCAAATTATTTTGGACAAGAGAACTCTTTTCCAAAATGAACAGATACTTCAGACCCCCATAGGTTATTTAATTTCAAAATCTTATCTTAATTTTTTTGTCTATTGATACAAATTACCAACTTAAATACTTAATTAGTTATTCTTTATGTATTTTTCGGGGGGCCAAGGACCTGATACTATTTAACATAATATTGATTAAATAAATAAGAAAAAATAAAGTAATTTCACCTTTTAGGACATCGCAAACAAAAAAAACTACAATTTCCTTATGACGTTTCAGTAATACTTGTGTTTAGACCAGGGATCTCCTTTCCTCTAGATTTTAATACGGTGGTGGACAACGCTTATCGGGCGGGGTTGATGTTTATTTTGAGATATTAAAGTGTACCAAAAAACAATTGACAGGTAAAGTGTTGTCGACAACTACATAGTCAACGAAACTTATTTCATTTTTATTTGTGTTGATTTAATTGTATAGCAATTTATGGGGTTTTATCACTTCACCTTTTTTCTATTATTTACATGGATATCCATGCCATCTATCCATTAATGTCAATCCCTTTTAATCTTCTCAAATACCTGTCATCTTAAGTTTAGAAATAAAAACTGTAAAGCTATCGAAATCATCATATAAAACGATCTTCGATTTATCTGAAACTCGAAATCCAATTTGAGGTTCGTTGTCTTAAATTGAAATTTGATTGGATGGAGTCTCGCAATGCTGCTCGTGAGTCTCGGCTATGCTGAAACGTGCTCAGCGGGTCGCAGCCAATTAATAATTGTTTAATGAGTCTCTCATTAGTGACGCTCAGTGCAATCAGCCGACTCAAACTTATGCTGCAGCATTTATGTAGCGAAAGCGAAGGCCTGAAGCTATTAGCGTGTATGCGTACCGATTTAATGAGGTTTTGACTTGCCGTTATTAGAGGACTTTAGCTTGAAGCTGCGGTATCATAACCTATGATATTATATGTAGGCTATTCAACTACTTAACCAATGTACTGTCTGGATGGATTGTGTGTTATGTAGAAATGTATCTATCTACTTCCATTACCAAAAATTGGACAGAGTATTTATTTAAGCCTTACCGCCGATAACAAGTCTAATAACAGAAAATATTTTTGGAGTCGTACTTTATAACAAGGTTTTTGGCACATTTTTGGCGTTGGTAAATAATCAGTTTTAGACGAAAATAGTAAAATTACCACACTGGCACCTTTTATTTATCCCAAAGTAAACATTATTAAGAGCTTGTGTTATGGATACTGAATAATGGAGACATACAGATAGTAATATATAAATACTAATGACTAGTGAACAAATATTCGTACTCATCTTACTAATAGCTGTCCCTACCGGGAATCAAACACGGAACCTCTGGCTAAGTATACATATCTTACTGACCACTCGACTAGACAAAGGCCAATTTTATAACAGTATTGCTAAAATACAAGTAAGTTTAATTTAGAAGAAATAAAAACAAAAAATTAACTTTTCATGTTAAGCATAAAAACATATTTATGTTGTAATTATCATGTCAAATTATATCGATATAATCAACTTCGTAGATCAACATAGTGATTTATGTGGGCAAAAGAATAAATGAATAAACACATAGTTCAGTGTTGCTATACTTAATTATAGATGCTAAATATTCAGCAGAAGGGTAATTTGCAGGACAACGACATTAATCATAAATATAACTGTAAGCCTCGTGACTAACGACGAAGTCATTTATTTGAAAATTGACACTATTGACAAATGAAACCCAGATCCGTACAGTATAAAACACACTAAGATTTTGAGATAAATATTCATTATAAAATATAGTGATACAAATATTTATAAAGTTATATAACTTAGTAAAAATAATGTCACCCTAGTATCAGAAAAAAATCAGTGTGCTTGTGTCAAAATTGTGGGCAATGAAACCATTGAGTATTAATAAATTTTACAAGTATATTAATAATGAGTCTGCACAATATCTTAAGCCATTGACACCGGCATATTTCATAACCCATCCCAAGCGCTGTTGTTGGATCTCGATAAAATTGATTCAACCAATCTGAATAAACGTCTTCAGTATTTACATAGACTCAGGGAACAGTTTGATCGAGATTCGAGGTAGATTATCTTGTAGATTCTAGATGATGAAGCGCATTATTCCTAAATGAGACAGTCTTAAGTTAGTGGTGGTGGCGAATCAAAAAGAAATACACGGAATTATTTAATTCCTATTGTCTAAGCATTTTACGACTCTATTCTAGAAAAAGAGAGTCCTAAAAATTTGGTCCATAAACTACCATAAACATGCCGCACCCATAAACAAATTTGTAACAATCAAAATACCCATAAAGCTCAATCTACGCGATTATGTTACAATGGGAACAAAACCCGGATTTATTACCTAATTATTTTGATTTGTTTTCTTTAATGAGTGGTCCATGGTTCGTCGCTCTAACATGAGTTGCCGTGTTTTTTGGGCTATCAACAAACTGAAGTGTATACGATTTTGAATCTTATGCACTTTGGAATACATGTAGAAGGATTTTATGTTAAAGACGATTGTTTGTTATCGTTTATTATGAGGTTTATGGTCGTATAATTGGAGGAAACGGTTACTTTGTTTGATGTCATCTCGTCATGTGATGTTCATGTCATACTGTATTGAGAGTGACACGTTTCTTTGTCTTAGCTGATATTCCTGACCGACAAACGTTTTGTCTCCTTCTTATAATACTATCTGTTCCGTTCGACTTCCTAGAGACTTCGTTCGCGTGGATGTCGGAAAATAACAACATGTCTTACGTAGGTGGTAAACTTACCTTTCCAACCTTTTGGAAAGGTAAGGTTCCAAACAAATAAATACTAAATAAATAATACTTTTAATTTGCTATGAGACTCGCCCTACGAAAAGAACGAACTAAAAGTGAAAAATTATAGTTAATAAAATATAAGTATTGTACTTTTTTGTTTTCATAATGACTGAATTTAGACTACTTATAATGTTTGGTCAATTTTATCAAGTCGTGCTAAGGCATGTATTTGTATGCACTTTCATTTGTTTCATTGTCTAGTTTAAATTCTATTTTCTCTTTATTCGGTGATATAACACTCCCACCGTAGTTCTTACTTCTTTCTTTCGTACGGACGGTCTCCACAAATCGACGTCTATTGCGCCTGTTTGTGGGTCTGGTTCACACCAGCCATCCTAATGCCTTCAGGAAGTAACCTAGTGCCTTGATCTCACCAAATGCCTCCCGGAGGTTACCCGGAGATCCCAGGTAGTTTGCCCGGTACCGTAGGCCTACAAGGCAACAATATATCATCGCATGAAGCGACACATATAATATCGTTATAAATTTATTTAAAATTGATTGATTTCCTTAACATTTTTTAAAATAAATCTTTTACTATTACAGCATTGCTACTTAACCAAAGTAGTTCTCGTAAATAAGGAACGAATTACAAATAATGCACTGAATTATTTTACGATAGCAATTATAATTTGTTGATTCGATAACTCCAATAATACGGTCGTTATGGGGCATCACACAGAAGCGAACTTTTAAACTACTATTTAAATTAATCTTTTAATTTGGGCCACTATCATACACATTATTTTGCGCGCTAGCATTTTTCGCGAAAACTTTTCTGAAAATTTTTGTCATCGACTGCATTTAATATCATTTGTTCATATCATAAATTTAAAAATGAGGATGTCTTTTCTTTTACATCCATTCGTACGAGACAAATCAACACTTATTACTCAGGAACATGAAAATATTTATAGCCACATATATTTTCTTGCATCAGTATCTCGTTTGTTTCAACTCAAAATTACACTTTTATCGCCTCCTAGCCGTCTGTGTGTAAACCACATTTTACACTTGAATGACCCGACGTATTACCATCAGATTTCCATGCATCAACGGTTCTTAATCGGTATGGGATATCATGAATTTTCACGGTACCCATTATGATGCCGTGGGTTAATAATTAATCTGATTCGTGAAGGGAGGCGCCAGCCATTATCGGTTAGTTGGAATACGACACTGAAACAATTAACTCATTCGACGTAGAAAATTAGATAGAAAGGAACGAATCTTTCAGTATAAACTTTTAGAGTAGTGCCATTCATTAAAGCTTCTTCTTCTTTATCATTCCTCAAATCTAATTTTCTCATCAAATTCTGACAAAAAAATTAGAAACAATTTCACCTAACATACTGTATATAATTAATTTCAATAAAAAGTGAATATAAATTATGAATAAGAAACAATGATTGAATCTTTTGAAACAAAGAGTATCACAAGGAGTGCACCGGGCCCAATACCTACTTATCTGAGTGGCCAGGTTGATTCGTGGTTGAAGAAGTTAATTTGTGGTTGAAATATTACTTTTTGTGTTTGGTATTTATTAATGCTTGTGCCATCCCTACTTAATCAAATCATCTAAAAGGATTCTGAGGTTTAAAATATTTAAAAAAAGTCACTTATATCCGCTCCAACTTTCTCGCGAGCCCGCATCTAAAAGACATTTCTTATAACCCATCGTAAAACACCAATATGGACGATCCCGTATATATATAATACCCGTTATTCATCTTCGAAAGAGCCATTAAAATTTCGCGGCTCCGCAAATAGCTCAATCAATAAAGTTATTGGAGACAAAAAATTTCGGCGACGCAAAAGGGAAGGCATAAAACGCAAGCTTACCGAGAGATGGCGTTGCTTTACAGTATGTGGACCGTTATCAAGAACATTTAAAAGTTATCAGACGAATACAATTCTTGCACGTATATATAAATAGTATTATTTTAGTTTTAGAAATGGCTTTCATTCATTTTTATTCATTCTGTATTTAGGTTATATAAGGTATTCAATTCTGATATTGCAAGTTTCGATATTAAGTGGTTACATTAATTTGTGATTGTTTTATTGATGTGAATGTTTTATTTGGAGAAAATTATTATTACTTTTCTTATAATTTTGTGCCAGTATTTTTTCATAAGCTCGAAAGATTTAAGCTACTCGCCAAATATGAGCTTACAGTCTGCGCCCGCGCACTGTCCTCGACAAAGAATGTAATTAACAGAACACCAATAAAAATAATTGGACACAAAAAGCGATCCGCTTCGGTCGCCATTTATTATTTTGATTACCCTCGTTATTGTTACAGGTTGTCGACGAGTTCCTACTAATTTTTTGTGTTAACAGCCGAGAGCTTTGTGCCTGTGCCAGTGTAAGTTTTTGGGGTATTTTTGACACAGTGTTTTAACGTGTTAAGTCTCAGAATTGTCCATTATAGTTTCCATTTACGACCGTTTGTACGAACCGACCGGGCACGTGACGCGAAATTAAACGTTCTTTTAAAAATGGTTATTGGTTTAAGCACCGACTGTTAATTTGTTTTGTAACAAATACATAATGTCGGTATAAAACAATTCTTAGTTGTCGATTTACTAATATATTGGAGGGGTTGAAAGCTTCTCAGACCAGTATAATAACTATACAATTGAAAATAATTAGAGATTCCGAAACAAAATAAAATTATTTTGACAATTTGATTTTAATTTCATGACGATTTTTATTGAGTAATTTTAAAATATATAATTAAAACTGATTTTAAAGTCAAAATCAGCCACCGGTGAGATTGGAACTGACAATCTCCTGTCCTATTTATTAGACATATACTCTAACTTAGCCCAACTTAGCCATTGTGACGAGCCGATGTAAAATTGTGTAACTTTTCTACAGTAATGGGTTTATTGGTTTAGTTTATGACTAAATTTATTGGCAGGATAATTTTATTTTCTCGAATATTAAAATATTATACATATAATTATATTTAACTGACCAAAGTTTACTAACTAACCAAGTTTGAAATGTCGGGAGCTTAGTGCTCAACATTGTCTTCCATGCGGTAGGCTGCGGTTCGAGCCCCGCCACGTATTAGTGTGTTTTCAAATTTTGAATTCATATGTACGTTTACTGGACGCTTTTACGGCGAAGGAAACATCGTTAGGTAACCTGCACACACGAGAAGAAATTCTTAGGTTTGTGTGTGAAGTCGATCAGCGTGGTTGACTAAGGTCTAACCGCCCTAATTTAGCGTAGCCTCAAGCTACTCGGTGGGGACGTGTATGAGCTGTTGATGATTATGATACGAAATTAATAATTTAGAATAAAATATTTCAAAGTTTTCACATTTGTAAAACAGAAACAGCTAAATAACAAAATAAGCTTGTACAAGCTCCTCGATGACGTATATGAACTGTAGATGATGAAGTTTTAAAAAGCAGTGGAAAAACCATATTTGTGAATTGTGAAGGTACTATTAATTCATTTTAATCACTAAAAGACATTGTACTTACTGCTTTATTGCGGTAATAATCGATATTATGGTCGTAATTATCAATATAACAGTGGTAATTACCGGCCGCGTCGAATATTACTTTATTAAAGCTTGCTATTGCTAGTGCGTGCTTCGTACTTTAATTTTATTGTTGTAATTTCTTAATGCAATCGCTTTGCTAGTATTAGCAAATGGAATTTTAAACAATTTTAGGCTCTACGAACATGATCATTACGTACAAAATATGTTACAGGGCAGCAATTTTAATAGTCATTAGGTGTGCATGTGTGGTTTATGCCTTAGTCACCTTTTCAGTTTCAGTGTAGTGAAAAATGAAAACGTTTGGTTGTCTCAAAGTTTAAGTAAAATTGTGTTTGATTTAGGTCTCCTAGGGAAAGGGAAAGTGACGTGATTACATTGCAGCTGCATTTTAATATGAATCTCATTCGAATGGATGAAATGTATATCAAGCGTAGTTTAAAAACTGGGCGGTTTTTGTTTCTTCACAATGCATATTTATATACAAAATGTCTTATTGAATAGTATCGATTGAGACTTACTTCGCCTCAATTATTAATCCATTGACAAACCATGGCGAAAGATGTTTTTCGACTTACAAGCCCAGAACAAAAACCTCTCCTTACGATAGTATAATGTCAATTTGAAAACATAAGTCTCTGTTTTATGCTGTCTAGGGTAGTCGTAAGACATCGCGTGTAAGTAACTGTAAATTAACTAATAAGCAAGCTAACCGCGTTGACACAAATGCGTTGAACCGAGTTTAACTTGTTAACTAAATAGTTAATGACCTGGATAATAGAATCGTTAATAAAGTTAATTCTATATTACAATAAATAATAAAGGATATACTATACAGCGTATATACTATGAGTTGGTTTTAACTCTAATTCTGTTGACAATCGATTAAATTTTCGTGGAATGGAATGTTATTGAATATAAATCCAATATGATATAGATATAGCAAGATGAAGCAAGCAAGATGATATCTAATTTAATTTTTATGTTTATTAACGTTTTCGATCATAGAATAATCGAAGAACACACCAGACAATAATAACATAGAACTCTACATAAAACATATATTCATACTTTGCAATTTGAGTAGGTAGACCTCATTCGAATCGGTTGAACAATACCATCTGAATATCGATCAGGCTAAATAAGAAAATTGAGACTTGTCCAGTTGTGGGGCGATTTAATGCCTGTTCACACGCAACCACGCGTCACCAACAGGCTAATGGCACACTGAACGCTAACGATACAGTGTACTTTTTCTTGTATCGAGAGATTGTAGCAGTAAAACTCATTCGGTAAAAATAGATACTGTAACATGGAACACCTGTCATAGTTTCTGCAACTTTGAAGATCCAAAGGTGCCTTATGCCGCCTCTCTTAAAAGTCCAGTTACACATGTAAGAGAGATTACATGACTTATTTCTTTGCAACCTTCATAAATATTCCCTTCATCCAACAAAGGAAATTCAAAAGAGACGCGAAGTTGGTTGGTTAGATACCTTATGTTGGAGGACGCTGGAGCGATGTTCACATTCTTACCGCTTCTCATCAAACGGGGTCGGGAAATTTGTTGTGCTTGTAATAGAAAATACTTTTTTTATGCTGTAAGCTCACAGCGATATTGTGTATAATTGTTGTGTTAAAAACTGTAGTAAGTAATCTTAGTAAAGTCTAAGCTATGGCTAAAATATTATTATATGTAAATCAAATATGAAAATAATATAGAATCTGGTAGGTACTAGTAAAAAACGCTAAAATATTATGGCATTGTATAGCTTTTTGTGGCAATCTTTCTTAAAATACTAAACGATGAGATTTACTCGTTATTTGCTTTCTGAACTTATGGAAATATAAATTAGTTTGTTAACTAGGCGAACTGAGAAAGTAATTAGTTCAGCGACTTCGAAATATAGTTTCAAATGAAAAGGTAATAATAAAAATTTAATATTTTTAATTGAAAACTAATTACCTTATTATAGCCTTGATTAACTTATAGCCTTGGATGATAAGTTTTTATGAAGTAAACCTGGAATACTAATAAACAG
Source organism: Acentria ephemerella (assembly GCA_943193645.1). Taxonomy (NCBI): domain Eukaryota; kingdom Metazoa; phylum Arthropoda; class Insecta; order Lepidoptera; family Crambidae; genus Acentria; species Acentria ephemerella. Next base: position 3,320,577 of record OW971875.1, on the reverse strand, counting down.
ATTAGTGAGTCTTTAAATAACAATTTTAACCGACTTCAACAACACGAGGAGGTTCTTATTTCGATTGTATATATTTTTTGTTTTGTTAGATTTCTCTTTCAATTTTGAAACCACACAAAGTGAAGAGTATGTTGATGTGCCTAAACCAACCTTTATGGTTAAAACGATTTTAAATCAACAATTTGATGGTTTCGCCTTCCTGTACGATGTAGCGATATATAATACACAATTATACTAATGACAAAAAACAACACTAGCTATTAAGTAGCAGAAATATCGTCTTTTGTCTAATGGGTCCAACATGTTTTTATTTTATTTTAAATAAATATAAATTTATTCAATGCCTCAACGGGACGTTACGTCACGTACGTACTTATGTGGTAAATTACGCTTAATTTATAAAATTAATTTAAAAAAGTTCTAGTTAATCACAAAATTTTTAATATATAAACCATTTAACACGATTTTTTTGGTAAAATAATGCATAAGTTCGTTGGCGTAGTCATTCAAATGCTCTGGTTGGACCCTGCATGAGTAAATCGAATCAGTTCATATCTCAATTTTCTCCTAGCTACGGAAGGCATGTTAAGCGGTTGCCGTAACAACCCGAACCGGTAATTCCTCGTGTTTCTCCCATGTTTGTGCCAAGCCGTGGCCTATATAAGTCAATGATAATTAATAGACTCAGCCTCATACAAGTGCCTCATTGTTACGTGGTATGTGCAGCCATTATGGGCGCTCAATTTTAATGTAATACATAAAGTTAAGGTTTATCAATCTATGTTTTAAATAGTGTTCTGTAGCTGTTCTTTTTTTAAATTAATAAATAAATAAACGGTACTATTGGAACGCTGAGAACGTAATACTCAATGTAAATGGGCTTCTCTGTCAAAAAAGTCCCATTGGATTTATCTTTGTGTAACATGATTACCGGCGAAAGTTTCGCACTGTGTCACTATACGGGGTTATTGTTGCGTATTTGACTTGACAGGTGGCATTTCACGAACACCGCGTCGACTCGTAGAACAACCTTTTTTTACCTCATTTGAAAAGGTCGACGTGCCTACTTGTGCAGTAAAAAGAAACAACATCGTTAATTTGCAATTAAAAAGCAAAAGTTTTGCTAAAATCGTCTTTACCAAGTACAAATACGGTGCGTAATAAAGAAAAGGCAGTACAAAGTTAAGTTTGCACGCAAATGTTCACTAGAGCACTGAGATCTCATAATTGCGTTAAGTTAATTAACACTTATGTTCAGTTTGTTGATATCAACAGTTGATAATTATTTTAAAAAATGGAGTGAGTAAAAACTTGTAAAGTGTGATTTAGAAGCTGTATGGTTGCACAGAGTGTAACATTTCGATTGTCTTCGCCGATAACCATTCTTTGTCAGTATGAATAAAATTATATTCTTGCATAAATTCTTGGTTGTTAATCTATAGTTTTTTTGGGAACGTATTTGTAACGTTGAATTAAGAAATGTTAGCGAAGTCGCCTTTATTGGTACTAAATATGAGAAATTGAAAATTAACTAATTTTTTTAGTGTTTTTCGTAATACGTCCAAAGCGTTTGAGGGCGAGGCCGTGTGGTCATTATAGCTATCTACTTAGCCAGATACGAAAGTTATACGACAAGTATATAACAGAGATCCTGAATTCGAATATCGATAGGGGCAGATATATGTACGTTCGAATATTTGTTGCCGAGTAATAGTTTTTTGAGTATATACCTAGTCCTAATTAAGCACATATATGGTGACGTTTATCATATAATCGAATGTATTGATATTCATCGATAAAACCTTATAGAAGCAGCACTATAGATACGTAAATGAATTATGGTCATGGCATTTTACATAGAGAAAGAATTGTAAAATATCTATGTAATAAAAAATGTATTATATTTTATGTCAATTGCATAAACATTAAATTAGCATTTTATACTTAAGAACCGATCATCAACATAAATTATATGACATTGTTACTGAGTGATGACGCTACACTTGCTACCTAATGTGGTTTGTGTGAAAAAATCAATTTGTTATGAGGCAGTTTGGAAGTGAGGGTAATTCGTTTCAAAGTGAGCGTGCTTCCTGCTACGGAGTGTTTGTTTGCCTTTTGTGTGCGCGCGCGCAATTGACACCTCGCCCGCCGCGCCCCGTCGCTAGAGCACCTCGCTTCATTGTGTGCCCAACCTGCGTATCCACGTAGGGCTGTTACTTTACTATAAAAATAAAATAATACATTATCATGATTTCATTATATAAATCATTATTGAATTATAATTACATATTTCTTTATTTATAATTTCTGCCTGCAATTACGCTTTATAAAAGCTTATTGAATCAAATCAAAACATTTGTTTTCTTAGTATGTAGATACAACTATTATATTAAATCAAAATGTTAAGGTTAAACGTTTGTTTATAGAAATGTGTCTGATATATGTGTACTTGATTAATATATAATAAAAATAATTGTAACAAGAATTTCCTTTAGTTCAGATCGATTTACAGAATTATAAGTTAAATATTTAATTATGAGCTATTGGATAACTAATAGTTGCCAACCCTAATAAAAGCGGTTGTCGCTTTGTTGTTTTTCATTGCGACCACAATAGTGGTGCATTTAGTGGGCCATGATAACTGTTTAACGCGCTGATTACATTTGAAAATGCATGTTTTATTTTCATAACGGGGAAATTAAATCTTAATATAGAATTTAACAATTTATTTAGTACATATTTAAATTCTATAACTGGGACAATTTGTAAATGTCCGGTTGATACCCACTTAAAGTTATCACTATTGCCTTTAATTACATTTATTTGTTTTTCTCATACATATTCCCTGTTGTGACGATTTAAAAGAACTTAGTAAATGAGTCTATTTAAATAAATTTATTTTGACTTTGACTTTGAATACCTAAAATAGCTTTTAGGATACAATCGTTTAATAATAATGTTTGATAAATATTAAAACTAATGAATAATATCTTCAGTCGCAAATTATTTGTGTATGTTGCGGTGTGAAAAGAACCTGAGAAAGTTGACATTATTATCAAGTACAGGGCTTGGGAGGTATTTCATATCGTTTTCCATGTCTCTGGAATGTGAATGCACTCGAAAGATCGATTTAACTCCTGCATATTTCTCAAGTTGCTAAGGCTATAGTTAGTTACCCATTACTTTCTATCAGGTACAGTTCGTCCACGATATTTTCACATTCTTTATATTAATTGCGTCACTGAAACCATTACATAAGCCGCATAAAGGTAGTTACACAGTATTTTGTTGCTTTAGTTTAATTCATAATGGTATTATAACTAGCGTGACTAAATGCTGTGTCAATATACCCAAAACATACTATTAACCTTGGAAATTTCGTCTATTTAAAAATTCGTCTATTGAAAAAAAAATATACATGCTTTTTTCTACATGTAAATTCTATCTAAAATTATTATCAAACTTTAACACTAGAAATATATCCAGACACTCGATGTCTTATTAGTGGAACAATAATTCTGGTAATTCAAATAAATAAATAGAGACAGAGACAAACAATTATTGCAAAAGAAGTTATTAATGAGACCATAAAATATAACACTAATATATATAACCAATTTAAAATATCTTCCCTTCTTCAGATTTCTGTAAGCAATTTTAAATTTTAATGGACGTCAGACGGAAATGTTTTCAACCATAAATAATTATATTATATCATTTGGATTGAACATGGTCCGTTTGACGGATGTCACGTATATTCAGTGATTGGGATCAACGATCAATTATAGGTTATCGGGTCGGCAAAGCTCGGTGCGGCTTCGATGCCCGATTAGGGGCAATTTGTGTTTTACTTCTTATACTTATCGACCATTTCCTGATGAATCTTGAGATGTGAAGTTCGTTTTTTATTATAATATTAATTTGATTTGCAGAAGACATTGTAACCTGTAGACACTTTACAATTTTAGTAATTTATGTACATTTTTCCCTTATTTTGTTTAGATTAACATTTAATCGTAATTTTAATACTATAGGTGGATTTGTTCTAATAGAAGGTTTAGTACTGAGAAGCCCATTCTCAGTAAGTTACTTCTTCTGAGGATCGAGTAAGGAGATCCTGCTCCATATTGTCTTACTCGGAATCTATAGCTATCGCTTTCATTATGACGTACGCCATATTTCCATTGCTGCTCAACTGTTTATCATCGTGTTGTTTCGCTTTAGTATGCAGTAATGATGTTAAAAACAAAATCTATCGAATTAGATATGAATAACATCATAATATAACGATAGATTTTGACATTAAGGTCCCTGGTATACAAACCGTATAAATTAGTAATGGCTATTTCCCATTTTGTATTCAATATAACTTAAAAAATATTTTTAGCATAATACTGTGGTTCATAAATTTCAAAATAAGCTTAGTAATAAGCTCCATAAAATAAGTTTTGATAATAAGTACGAATATTCAATTGTTTTATCACATTTTTAGTGATTTCAGCGTATCTGTGACATTGTAAAATTTCGTAAAATGAACCCATCACTTGAGAAAACTGATCTTAGTATATTTAAGTTTGATAGCGATAAAGCTTAATAATCATCGTAAGTAGTAATTTTAAAATTAAATTCTCTAATTATTGTTTAAAGATAATTAACGCCAGATAAAGCACAAAGATACGTACCCAACAATTTTTGTTTTGCAATTACAAGATACAAAAATTAAAAACCCCTCAGTTGAAATGAAATTGAATTTTCGGAGAGTAATAAGCGATGTCGGCCCAAAATTATGTTTTATTACCTTTAGCGGCCATTTTATGTCATTTACTTAACCTGTTATCGTCACAAGGTTGATCGGACTGAATTTCACAAATTTATAAAAAAATAATATTTGTCTCGGAAAAATTTCCAACGCTTCTAATGATAAGACATAAGATGCATATTGGAGTGGCAAATAAATTGAACACAGAAATCTCAAAATTGTATTCGATAAACATAATGTTATTGTAATAGCTAATAATCAAGCCACGACTATTCGATTCGTTTATCTCATTTTAGTAACGTGTGTTTGAATCGGAATAATTGAGGAGCTATGATTATGGTAAATTTGGCTTGGTAGTAATTTTTTAGTTTCATTTATGTTTTGTAGATATAGTATGCTTACGTACTGTGCTTAATTACTAGTTTACGATCTTTTTTGCTTCAAGAAGTTTTTTTGCGCATTGAATCTTTATAATGATAATGCGCAAGTAAATATAATTCGTTTTTCCGTGATAATTTTGAATAGTTTATATAACACGTGATATAACGTGATTAATTCATTAAATATGTGTTTAAACGTCTATTAATTTTCATAGGAATGAAAAATCTAGTTTTCACAGGAGTAAGCACGCCTCACGGCATATTTTTAAAACATGTACTGTGTTAACTGCATACTGAAACTGCACGATGCAATTCCGAATTGAAAACGAAAATTGCGAACACATGTAATGAGAGCCTCTACGTGCGGCTATTTAACGCCCAAACGGCGCAAGCGCGAATTGGAAATCAAAACAAGCATTGATTCACAATCAAAACGAATCGAAACTTTAGTATCGTGATCGATAACATACCATCCGATTATCGGAATCACGATCATTTGCTTGCGATTAGACTTGCCGGCCTTACCGACATTAAGGCAAGGTTCACATTGTGGAATCATAAATTTTAAATTTGGAATTTGAACCGTATTCCGTCCAATCAAAATTCAAATGTTTTGATATCAATTTGAATGAGGAATTATGTTTATTTTATAGGGCTGGGAATGGTTTGTCGATAGTTCTTCGAGAATGATTCGAACGCCCCTATTTCTTTGGATCATATTAAATTATAGCTAGCCGTGAAAATCGTCCCGTAATGTGTTGGCGAGATTACCCGTCGTGGGACTGCGAACGTATCATTTCGTCCGATACCAAAGCAAAGGTAATGAGCCATAATCTTTGAATTACCCGTTATATTTTATTGATTCTTATTCCGTAGCTTCGCAATGAATTACAATAGTATTTGTTGTATGTCTTCATTTTTGTTTTGTGCTTAGAAAAAGATTTATGTTAGAAACAAACATACTATTACGTTGGTATCGCTAAGCAGTTGAAAGCTGAGTGAAGGCAATATTCAGTGTTCAAGAAAATGATTTTAATGGGTAGCAAAAATTTAAAAATAATGTACTATTTTATAATTACCTACAATTTTTAAACCAAATAATTATGATTGGCTGATGGTAGGTGATAAAGATAGAAGTAAGTTTTACCTTGATTCCTAAACCATGATTTTAATATTCTTGTTATAGCGGCAGACTTTACCATCAGGCGGTGTTGAGTGAGTCACCGAACTCGTGGTAAAATTTAAAAAGTCCTACATACAAAGCGAATGGAAAATTTCAGCTTCGCGTGGATTGAAACCCGGACTGATACGGAGTAGGTGATCTCAACCACTAGACCTTAGAGGCAGTATTCTTATAGATAACAAGATATATGTTGCTGTGATATTAATATGTGTTAAAGCCGCATTACATTACGACACGCTGACTTGACTACGTAGGTCTGAAATCATAGTAAGGCGGTAAAGAAAACACTTGCGCAGAGGTTCTGTAGTTTTCTAATTCATACTTAAATAGTGAATCCTGGGTTTCATAAGGACAGATGTTTGCAATAATGGATAAATATGATTGCACACGTCATGGACGTTGTATGTAGTATATTGTTGTATTTATTTTCATTTATATGCTGTATTAATTCTGAAAATTTAGCTATTACGCACACATATGAATGAGTTATTTATTTATGGTAGATAATAGAAGTAAGTGTGGGATATTTTTTTTTAACTTATTAATATCAAGTACTCAGAAAACTTTTAAAAACATTCCTTTAAAACTAACTGCATTTTATAAATATAATAGTAAAAATTAGAAATATTGTTTTACACTTTCATGGTTCAATTCAATTCAATTCTTTATTTTGCGTTCCATAGTTACATAATATGTATATATTAAGACTATTAATGACACTGACATGTAAGCTATAAGTCACATAAAAAAATATCTCCAAGAATTAGAAATTTATCCTTATTAAGTTTGTAATAAGTCTCATGATTTATTTAAAACAGGTATATATAAATATGCGACAATACAACTTCGTTCCCCCACAGAACCCTATTAACAAACGTGTTAAAACATGTCGGTTGGCACAAATGCGTATGTAATGACCCTCTTATATGACTAATTAAAACCCCATTTGGCGTTACTTTTTAACGTCACATTACTAATTCTACGCTTGTTTGAGTGACATCGCTAACTAGCCGGATCCTCGCTAGTGATGAGATATTGCTCCAAGGCAGATTTAGAGATAATTTGACATCACGTACATAAGCCACTCAAAATGGGACATATAAAGTGAAAAGCGAATACATATCTAATATATAAAATATATATTCTTTATTTGTACAACTACACTACAAGAAAGCGTATGTAATGCATACAGTAACCGCCATTATTGCTAAAAGCAATCTCTACTAATCTCTCTCTCTTTATCTATCTCACCCTCTAATCGATTATGCATATGTAGCTTATTCGATATTCAATTGAAATTTGTATTTACAAAGACAATAAGATAACAGACATCTTTTAGTCTCTACTAAATATTGGTTTAGTTAGTAAATTAATACTATCGATTCTTGGACGATAATATTAACACAACTCTATGCCATAATAACTATTATAATTAAACACTATTAATATACAGGCCAGTAAAGCTTAAAAAAAAACTATTAATACGGCTTAAATGTCTTAGTTACCAGGCCAAATCATTGGGAACACTATTAATGATTAATTACATTTTATAGGGATTTATTGCAAGGGGATGAAACAATGTAAGTAATACAATAGTGTCATTAATTCTACCACCGGAGATATTTTTTATTATAACAGAAAAGTGAACTGTTCGCTTGATAAGTGACTATGTTTTAATCATGAATTATAACGTGTATTTGAATTCTTTATATTCTCATTATTGCTTGTGGAATAGTTTTAATTTTATTTATTTTATACTTTAGAGAGTTGAATGAAATTTACCCAAAATTATAAAGTATATTGTATTGACTGTATTATTATTTTATTTAATGTGTAAACAAGAGTGTCGAATAAACGATTCAGCTTATAGGTATCAGAAGTGATAGACGCTAGTAGACACAAGTTGAAGATCAAGAGAAAGCGTTATGCTCACAGAATAGAAGACAAGCTCCCCTTATTTCCAAACGTACTGCGTTCTCATTGAGTTCTAGCGACCTTTCTCACCGCCAGAACGGTTTCCACTCAACTTTACCATTCCAACGATGATCAGTCCCACGGCTAACATGACCAGTCCACTGCCACTTCAGTTTGCTAATTCGATGGGCTGTCGGTGACTTCAGATCTCATTATTTCTGATACGATTTTATTATATATATTGAGTTAAATTGTCGTTATAACATTAATAAACAACTGTTTGTTACTTTAATAAACAATTATCAAATTCATTAAAACTTTTTTTTTCAAAATACTAAGTTGAGTGTTTTATCTCTCTTTATCATTTCAACGTATAACAGTATTTCGATTCATTTCTACATTTCCCGCTTTCATTCGCAACACTTAGTATAATTAAAATTAACACCTGAACTTAATTACAGTCGTAATTTAACATCCATCGAGGCCGATAAAGTTGTAAAATTTAATGTTTCAAGCAGACGTTGAAATTTTACGGCACTGTAAAGTGAGCCCTAAAACTACAGCGCTATTTAATATCTTGGCGAGATTCGTGAATACATTGTATGTTGGAATGTAACATTGAAGATTATGATATTAAAGATAATTATAGATTCACTAGCCGTAAACATCGTCAGTCTCTTGGGAACCATTCCACTTTTTCCAAATGACGAACCTAGATAAATAAATTCTTTCTTAGGATGTTACCTCCCCGCAAATCGAAATCTTTATTCTTGCCACAGTTCATGTAGCGAAACTTTAAGCCTAACGGAGTTCGTCGAAACAAAATAACATCGTCTTCACTTTCAGAGGAGAAAGATCCTTTGCGAAGAATTTTAGAGTTTATGACCTCTTTAACTTTAGTACTGATTACTGAGAAATCAGTACTAAAATAAAAGTACTCATGGACATTATTTGCGAAATAATGCGGAAATGTGACTTTGCCGTTTTGATTAAGGGACAATAAAATATATTATATCTCTGTTCTACGATAAGATTTTAAATTTATTTTTACATTTAATATTACCTTATTAAATTCGTACAACAAAAAATGCGACAGTTTCCACACTATATTTAAGTTAACCCTATGTATTAGAATAGGCAAGACAAGAGTTCGAAAAGATGCCTCTTTACATTAGACCTTGATCAACTTCCGAGTGCGAAAGTCAAAATTTTCCACTTAGTAACAGTGGTAACATTTTTCTAGATGACAATAAAAAGTGTCATCTAGTTCAATTCAACTCGTTTTGTTCGAAATGAGTTTTTAATAGATAAGTTAAAAAATTATGGGACTGACGAACGTGTGGGAACACATTGTGTGTTATATTGTTCTGTGAAGGTGTACTGCCAAATATAGTTCATAAGCGTATGGCAATAAACTAAAATATACGTACTTAGAACTTGTGCAAGTTCCAAATAATAAAGAATTTGAAGGTTTTTGTTAAATCGACACTTTAAACTTATGTCGATGATCAAAATACCCAAAACCACCGCAGCACGAAGTTTTCCTTTTTGGGAAGCGCTGCAGGCCGAGACCAATTGATTCGGCGGCCGGGATCAGTTTGTTTAGCCGAGTCGAGCCGAATCCGGCCAAAAAGACGAGTCGTGAATTGAATCTCCGGCTGTTACTACCTAAAACCAGTTTAAGAATAACCAAAATGCTGATATCCAAGTGCGTTGCAGTTTTAGTATGCAGCTTGGAAATACAGTTTTGAAATAAGTAGCAATGGATGTTGTGTTAATCGATAAAGTGGTGTTTATTGAATAGATAGGTTTCTCGGTAGTGGAGCTGAAAAACTTTATCATCACGAGCGAGCCCGCTCGAAAATGGCCGTGGTAATGGTGTTTGTTTGTCGATTTTCTCTGTTTTGGAAGGTAACTTGATTTGCTTTTTGTCCGATCCTCACAAAGGCGACTAAATTTCGTTAGTACGGAACCACCGTCGTGCTTGAGAATGTCGTGACGGCGAGGATGTGAGTGGAGCGTGCACAATCAATTATTTGTCATTAAAACAAATATTGAGTTAAGGTATGCTTATAGTTAAAAAATATGAGATCCAGAAGCAAGCAACTGGAACAACTTATTGGACCAATTTTGTTTATCATTTAGACCTGTTGGTTTTTAGATCAGGTTTAAAAGCAGTGTGACCACTAATATACTAAATAATTATTGTAAGTACAACGCAATAACAGAATATTTCTGTTATGGCAATTTTGCGACAACCGAGTACTTAAATAAAGAGTTTAAAGTAGTCTTATTTTTGACCCTTATATTTCATGAGCCGTCATCGAGTAATAGGGATACTAAAGTCGTTTGTTAGTCTAAGCTGACATTTAAGGTCATTGATCTTTCCAAACAAACCAATTAGTTGGCGTTGATTCAGACAATCCAAATTGTTTTGCTAATCGTTCACAGGTTTATCTTTAATTTGCTTATTTCCAACCATTGTGTTTGGCCGCGTTATTTCAAATTCGATTACTTTACGATAATTAGTACCCGTGTCGAACTTCCTTTAACCTTACAACGTACACCGAATGTCAATGACACCGGCCTCTTGGCCAATTAACAATAAACACTTGCTCTTATTAACAGACAAGCAAAAGAATAGAACGGAATACCATTACTGTGATTGAGAAAAAAGTGTCACGTTGGCAAGAAACGGAGTGAACGTCCTAACCAATTTATTTTAAATTAAGTCCCTAAAAGAAAGAAAAAAGAAACGGAATCTTCGGAGACAAAGCTTAGCTCGTCACATCCGGAGCTCGGATAACTTCAATCCAAATGATACGGTGATTGATTTCGGTGACCACAAATGGTCATAGTCAACTTCTCTACACTGTTAGGGACTCCGCAACCAACAACTCGGTAGAGATTAATTTTTATTCCAAAGAGATAAAGTACAAATTCGTATAGCAACGAGAGCGGTTATGAAGACAATACCACATTTCGCTTTTAAATATTGTCACATTGGTAGTAATAGAATGAGTCGTCGGCTCTTTTGTTGTTCGCATTTCAAAAACTAATTGCTTTTATAGCGACCCGCGAAAGCGGCGGATGCGCGCAATTTTTTCCTAACGCGTCCGTTTCCTGTCTGTACAAAAACTCGAATATTGAATTTGAAAAAATGTCGTACACCCTAACTGAATTTACACGATCCCGGGCACTAACGACACTAAAATAACAATTACGCCGACGCAGATACTATCTGTGTAATTTGGTGGACGCACAAATTTCATGTCACTCGTAATAGCGCTGGCAGTTTTATTGTGTTATTTACACAAATAAAAACGTTTATTTTTACATTTTCCCAAAATTAAATATGGGCCAATTTGGTTTGGGAGCGCCATTACGTAGTTAGCTGGTGGTAACTGGAGTGATTTGGTAAGAGCTGTGCAAGGGCGATTCGTTATCTGACTGCTAGTTTATTATTCACGTGTTATTATAATAAGACTAATTACATTCGTGGGAGGAAATCCTCGTTGTTTTGTAATCAGTTGGCCACGTAATGTGTAATCTGTACTGTGTTTATCTAACGTTATTACTGTGATTTAGATTCATTATAAAGCGTTTATTATACAAAATAAATGCGGTGAACAAAAAATGTAAGCGGTTTATTTTAATAAAATATTATTCAAGAAAAAATTTAATATGTTATTTCGAACTGAAGGAACTAAAATTTACAATTACAATTCGCTTAGTTAAGTAGCGTACGTAATCAATATAAACTTAGAATGAGAAGAGTAAAGAGAATCAAAATACAACTTCTAAATTTAGTTAACTCTTACTTCACGAAAGATGACAGTTTTTACTGAATATTTAATACTAAAAAGATGGATAAGAAGTACTGTATATAATGTGTGCGAAAGTAAAAGGCAAGGGTGTCGGTATTGATATGTAATTTTAATATAAAGTAATACTGGTTCCAAAGAGAATTAAACAATGACTTTTCTATTGGTAACATTAACAAGGAGAATTCAAAAGGAAAACAATAAAAAATATGTTATTATAATTATTATAAAAAAAAACTAGAAAGAGTTCGCAATAGATAATAAAGTTAAGAGATTATTGAAAAGCCCCTATGGTAAGCAAAGTTAATCTTTTTCATTTGTTGTTTTTATATAGAATCAAACACGATGGTTCTTCTAATATTTCATTTAGAATCGTCTTATCGTGGAAGTGGACAAAAAGTACAGATTTAGAAGATTAAACACATACTCTGTTCAAACTTTCTAGGCAAGGATTAAAGAATACTTATTGTAAAATCTTATTGGACAAAGCTATCCGTGGTTTATATGGTGGTTACTGTTTGAGAATAATGGAAAATAATGCCCCCAAATATCTCAGTAAAATTCTTAATCTTAAATCCCAATCATTAGCGATGGTTCCCCATCGAAAAAAAAGAACTTATGTAGGTAGTTGACCATATTATTGTTTTGAAAACAATGAAGCCACTTAGAAGAATATAAGCGTTTTCGTTTGGAAAATAATCATTTACGATTACGATAATTTTTCTTATGAAAATTATTAAGTAAATAAATTCATCGGCAACAGTACAAGCTGATTAGTACCAAATTTTCCCATATTCTTTTAGTTAATTTATTAAGATATGATAGACTCCCGGGAGATCAAGACATTTAAAATTTCATTGTGTCTGTATTGTAACGGGGATTATAGTAGTTTCTTCATGCTATTTTATTCAGACTGCTATGCACTAATAACTTAAAAGTAGTGTGAACGATAAAAACAATTTAAGTTAAGAAAGATAGGGCGAAACATTTTCCTTTCAAATTTTGAGCAGGGAACGTTCACCTTCAGATCGCAGTCGAATAAGATTTACCCGAGCTCATCGATAAAGTGTTTCACCCTGGCGAAACCAGGATAGTACATCCTACTGACCCTTAAGATAGAACGTGACAGGGATCTTTGAAACACGTTTATAAATACAGTATAGCTATAATTGTCTAAATCCAGTCTATATTCAGCTTGGGCTTGGAACAATTATACTTAAGGATATTTTTGAGGTTCGCCATTACACTATCACCCAATTTTTAGCCAAATCGAAACCTTATATTATATGAAGCACGTAAAGTTCCTGGAACGTAAAGAATTTTATGAAAATTAATTTTGAAATTTGAAATCGGAACTCTTGAGATGAGATCGTTAATTTTGAATTAGGAGCTTGTATTTTGTTTATTTAAAATCATTTAAAAAACTGTGTAGATAGATGCCTACAATGATCACTAAATTTTCAAAATGTATGAGATATATTTTCTTTTTTTATATATACTTTAAGCTCAGCAAATGACTCGACACCACCTGATGATAAGCAGTAGAGGAGTCCATATGTGAAGATAGCTAGTGAAGCATGCAACATACTGCCCTAGCTACCCTCACCCTTTTTTGGAGGTGGAATACGTTTATAGATCTACCTCTGGGTAAGCGGCGGGCAGGTGTAGCTCGCCTAGCATTGATCAAAACGGCATTGGGAATACCCACTTAAACACCGCGGTAGCTCCACTGCCCCTCGTGGGAGCGTTTATCTGAATGCTTTATACGTGAAAATTATGTCTGAATTCTTATTTATCTGAATCCTAAAATTTCAATATAACTCACGTAAAGTTGATTTCAAGGAAACTTTATGGATTTGGCCTGAAAAAATTGTCTACATATTTTTGAAAGATTGTAATGTAATTATAGTATACAATTTATCTATTGGGACCGATTTTTGTTGTTATTTAATCAAAAGAAAAGTTGGTTAAACGTTCCTGGTTAACTCCTCATTAGTTACTCATCCTCGTGACAGAAGCATTTGAAACAGTTTGTGAGTAGGTACCTAGACAATTAAACAGAAGATTACATTAAACTTATTGTCGTCATAAATAGGGTTTCTAATTGTATTTAAAAAGTTTTCCAACAGCGAAATCGCATCAAACAGTCATGTCGAAATTACCACCCGTAAAACGATTTCGTATTATTACATACTGAAGTGAGCACGCAAGCCACCTCTCGACTGCGCCAAATGTCATTTTAATAGTTTTAATTACATCGTCTTGGGAACTAATTGCGGACATGACTAGGGTAATTACTATATCGCTTCATACAGCTTGTCTTGCCTATGATTTGCAAATGGGATTTTATAATTTAACGTCGGTGTGATTTCGAAGGTTAATTCTTTTTGTTTCATCAGCTCTGATAGGCAGGTATTTAGCAGCTAAAATCTGGTCCAATATTTATTGAAAGCTTAAACTCATTATCGTTTGACATAATAAGTAAGTTATTCGTGATCTTGCTTCACGCTTTGCTATACCCTTGGTTTTGTAAACATAAGTTTAACAGTTTTTAGTCCATGTCTTTAATATATAATGTCATCTCATATTACTTTCACTTACTATTGGCGCTTCACAATATTTAAAAAATTATTTGGAATAACAACGACACAATAATCCCATTGCTTGTATCGTAGTGTTTAAAATATTATAAAATGGTATTGCTTCCTTAATTCCTTTAGTTTGCATATATAATAAAGACGAACATTATCTTGGCTTTGAAAACTTATACAGCGCACAATAACTATCCTAAGCAAGATATCTGTTTAATTTAGCAGTGCTGCAGTAGAAACTATGTTGCGAGCAGTCCGAGCATCCCACTCAAAATTTTATTGCCTTAGGCGCAATTAGAGCAAAGATGCCGACATTAACAGATGAACGTTATTCGCCGGCTCTATATAAAGATTTCATAGCTTGTAATTGGATACTTAATAGGGCTTCCAATGTTGATACAGGGCATATAGAAATATATCTTTCAAACTATGTATGTATGTAAAACCTTAGCAGGCAACAATTTAATGGTGACAGATACAATAAAAGTTTGTACAACCATCCTGTAGGTATCTAAGTTATCTTAAGTTGATATTTCAAAATAATCATCATAAGTGATTGATTTATATTTACGTACGACATTACGTAAGATAATTTTAGCATTATTTTAAAGTATATAAAATGATACGAAAAATATGGCTAGTTACTAAAGAATAAAGAATTCCTAAATAAATATTTTTATGATATATTTCGCTCAAATCATTCAACATTTATATGAAAGCTCAATTAAAATTACTAGTAAACCTTAGTTGAGCTTTTGACACAGCAGACAAACGCATATATCGTGACTTCGCCCAGTAAAGTCAGTTTGTTGATAAAGTCAATTAGCGGTATCGCAGTAGAGACTGGTATCAACTGATTCGGGCCCACCCTCCTAACGCCGCCATGTCGGCGTGCTGTCATTGGCCAGGCGTATCTCAGGGGAGTGGCTTAGGTCCATTGCTTTTTTTACGCTTTTTAGCTCTGCGTAGGCGATCGAGACAGGCCAGCTTTATTCTTAACCAGTCGTTTGAAGGCGTTGGTGTGTCACAGTTTATTGCTTTGTTGTTCCGAGACGTCACAGGATATCATGTAAATTGTGTCACTTATTGATGTCAATTTATTCGTGTTCGTTACATAACGTGCTTGACAAGGACTGTATACCGAAATAGTGTGATAACAGTGGTGAGTAATTAAAATTATTAATTTTTATCCATTGGAGGTTACATTTATAATTTCGTACAAAATTATCTTAGGGTTAAATATAAAAAAAACGATTCATCTTAAGAGCCTCAAGTTTAAAAGATTGTTCATTTCTTAATGCATATTTTTAACTTAATTTTAGTATGCAAGTGGAGACAAGTGTTTTCTATTTCAAATATAACTCAAAAAAATAAATGTAGAACATTTATCAACAATACGTATGGTTCTCTATGTTTTATTTATAGCGTTAATAAGTAACACTAGTTAATATAAAATTCCTTATATTTATTCCTGTTTTTAGTTAACAATCATTAATAACAATGATTAGCATTTGTAATTATCTTGTTCCAATTTTTTGTCTTGCTTAACGAAAAATAATAAAGAATTAATTATGAACAACTTAATAACATAGCCCTCAACATTTGTAACTTTGATCAAGTAATGCGCCTCCTGCCGTCTCGCTAATTACTGGAAACAATTAATAATTGGATTGATTTTATTATTCTCTTAGTAAATCATCATATTTTCATTAATCAAATACAACTACACTCCTACTGGATGGCTCCCATCATATTTTTAAATTCTCAACTGGCATAATGTCTGATATTTCAAAGGCATTTGCATAATTAGGTGAATTTTATAGCTTTATTGAATTAGGACCGATGTCAGGCTCAAAATTGAAATCAGCGGGAGGGCCCGTGTTGTTAATTTTGTTTATAGCTTGTATTATGGTCAGCTTTGAATGTTATTACCATATCTCAAACTCTATAAAAGTTGTTAGACGCTATAAGGGCCGGCAACAATGGCGTATTTATGTTATTGAACTGAATTTTATTATGCTGTTACAATGGAATGCGATATTAGAGTTTATTAGATTTCAAACTTAGGGAACAGTTTTTATGGTTTATTTTTAGACGTTTATTTTAATTTGGTGTGTTTATTGGCTTGTTTTTTAAATTGAACGTGTTAAAATACACACTTCAAATTATTGGTCTATGAAATACGAATAGTTATTAAATATATTAAAGATAATTTATACTGGAACAACACTATGTATTAAATTAAATGCTAGGGAATATTAAATGCTCTGATATTTTGCCGGCGGCAGCGTGAATTGGTTTGGAGCGCATGCTCGGTGCTACATTCTCAAATCAAATACTTATTCATTGCAAATTTAAAATATATTGCTCATGTTAAAGTAATTTACTTGCATTTTATTTAATTTAGTTTTATTATTTACATTAGTTTTCAAACGTAGATTTGGTATATTTAGGTATAAATTAAATAAAAGGTATGTAGGACCTTATTTCAAAGAAATAATAACCTAAACTAAAGAAAAAGCTATCAAGCCAATTCTTTGGACTACAATATGCATTTTACAGATTTCATAATTTATTTACAACATTTTAAAAATATACTTCACTACCTTAATAACATGGTCAAAACATTAAAATTAGGACGTTCCTAAGATGCTTAAATAAATTTCTTCAGAAGACAATTACCTTCACAGGTAGGAAATTAAGCATTAACGGGTTGATAGTCTCTTTATGTTTTGTACAGTATAAAAGGTAGTATAATGATAGTATAAAAGACATTCGTAGGTTTAAACTACAATATTACTTGTATTATTTAGGAACAAACTTTCAAAAAGTTTATTCTGAATTTCCCATTTCGACCGCTGTAACTCTTTACTAAGGCAAAAACAACATTTCGAATGTCTCAATTATATTCTCAACAGATCTCCCGTCATTGGCACAATGTTTACTAAATTGAGTTCTCACATCACAATAGCCAGTGGAAAGAGTGATTTCAACAGACTTTTTCCTAAAGGGTTGGCCGATCTCAATTCGATTAACGTCACCATTATAAAAAGCCCCATAGCACTCCCTCTATATCACTTCAAATTAGTCACACAGGGGGTCTCAGCTCGAAGGTCAGAGATCTCACAAGAGCAGCCGAGATCAAACCCTCGCGATGACTTGCGGATGCCTCCGGAACGCGAGCAGCATTGTTGATTGTATTAGACTTAATTAGATCTTAATTAACATTCTAGTTTCTCATTACACGCTACTCTGAGCTACCAGCGGCGTTAACAATAGGAAAGTTGATCCACATCCATACGAATTATAATCTTGATGATTTTTTGTGTTCCGATATTAAATTGAAGGTTTTTGTTTATAATGTGGTGTTGAAATTGGATCATTATGAAGCTTTGATTGTTGCGGTCGCAGAGTTAATAATCAAAGCGATATGATATGCATAGATAAAATTTCAGATGGAAGTAGTCGTCTGTAATTAGTTACGTTAAATCTTTATTTTTGGATTTCATATCAAGATTTTTGATTAGAAAAAATTAAACATTACGTTATAGAAGGGCTTAAATTAATGAAAAATTAAAAAAATTATAAAAGAAATTTGAGTTTATCCATCGTCAATGCTAATTTAAATTTAGATTTTAGACTTAGATACAGTGACAAGAATTATAAACAGAATTAAAACTTTATCTTGTGTCAAGAATTAAATTCTAAGACCTAAATTTTTGCCTAATATGCCAATGTACAAGAAACTTTACGGCGTTGAGTCAAGGACGTGAAGGTTATCAGGTAGCAAACGGATCCGACTGTAGAGCGAGTGAGTCAGACACTCAGCGTTATCTCCGCAGCCGATATAATCCCAGACACCATTAACACTTAAGCCCATACGTAATGGACAAAAACATTTAATCTCCCAATTCTTGGAGGTGTTCAAAATGTTGGCTAAATCTGTGACAGAGTAAACAAAATTGTGAAATTCTGATATTTTAGTTATTAATTAAATTGGCCGTGTCGAATACATTTATTTATTCTCTTGTTTCTGTAACTCTCTCTACACATATCGCAGAAAATTAAAAATCACCGATACACGTTAATAAGTGATAGATTTCTTCAGATTCAACTGTTATGCTTTATTGGAGGTACCTAATAGATATGATACCAATTTAAATGGCGCCTTTTTGAAACCCGAGCTGTTCAAAATAGCAGCATTATAATTTGTTCTGTTAAATAATTAACGAAAATTGGATATATTGCAATCCGACTTCTATGTATACATACAGCGTTATCGGATTAGGAATATCGTAAAAAAATTAAAAAGGCAATCTTTGTTCAAAAATAGTGGTTGGAAAACACACTTCACGGAAACGAAAGTAAAATTAAAAGTGTAAACCCGTAAAAGTATTAAGTAGCCGAGGATTATCGCTTGTGTCGAGTCTAATGGACCAAAAAAACTGTTATCCGGCATTAGGCGCCGTGCGTCAAGCGACTAACCCTATTATAATTTTAAGTTTCTCTCTCGGGACAAAAGTGAGCGTTTTACACACTGACCAACTAATATGCTAAAGTATCTGCTATAGAAATGTTATTTTTATTGTTAATACAATACAATACTATGAAAGAATTCACTTTCATAGTGAATATTGTGTATATTGCCTTGTATTTTTTTAGGTTTCGCTTAACACCGGTTTTTCTATCCATCAATTTTAAAATTACTGCTACCAAAAATTGATAAATTACAGTGTATTATCAGTAAAACGTAGAAAATCATGATAAGTTGCCCGTGGCTACTTATGTGCGTGGTAAATATAGTTGATACAAGTAAAGGAATTGCCAACTATATCTCGAAAAGGGAAAAAAATACTGTTTTCACTATTATTGTTTTCAGTGTATTCATTAGGTAACAGCCTAATTATCTGTCCTTCATACTATGCCTAAAGTAAAATTATTTGCGTAACCAAATTGATCAAAATTCATCCTGGTTAGTGTTTGTATATCATATTCTTTATTGTACAAATAAAAGACAAGCGTGAAATAAATAACTAAGAGACGTGCAAAGGTAGGCTTATCACTAGCAAGATATCTCTTCCAGCCGACCAACAATCAACGTGGAGATGGCATTGTGCTATTAAATGTACAAAAATTAAGCACACAAATATATCAATTTACAGTATTATTGTTTTACATAATTTAATTTTAATTAATACACAAATATTCAATAATGAAATTAAATGGAAAATAATTAAAATTCATATTACTAATATTTGTATTACTAATGTTCTGAAAGGTAGTGGGTATTGCTTACATAAATAAATAGGACCAATCAAATCGAATCTTCTTAGATATTTATTCTCTAATCTATGATCAAAACTAGCTTCTTTTCGCGTGCTCATGGGCAGTATCGCAATCACAGTCAAAAAAATTAAAAAAGATGTTATCGAGCCTGCCTTATAGCCACAACAGTGCAACTTAAAATAGAAACAAATGTCGACATTTAGTATAAAATTAGTATACCTACTGTTATTATTTTTATTTTGCTTATTTCAATGTACGATCCGATTTTCCAAATTCAAATGAACATCGTGTTAAGCTACTATATATATTTCTCACACTCACATCTCTTATCTAGCACAAGTTAAGCGTCATAAGAGCCTATGTTATGGATACTAGATAACGGAGAAATATATATAGTAATATGTATATAAACTTGATGAATGAAGAAAAATATATAATCTCAAAATATTTTATCCGTATAAAATAGGTGAAAAATATAACCGACCTACCTACCGGCGTATCTACGAGTATCAGGCCGTTGACAAAATCAAAGATCGAAGATGAATTTCAAAACAATACTTGTAGGAATTATTAAGCCAAACCTCTTTTAAATAACTTTTAAACTCCCTGGCTACATAGTTTGTGTCAAATATTTTTTCTAATAATACTGTTTTCTTTTATTATGTCATATCTTTTTGGATTGTGGAAATATACACTGTGATCTTTACTCTAGGAATTTCACTCCTTATTTTAGTAGGAATAGCTACTTCTCCTAGTTAGACCAGCTTGGGGAGTCGTCAGGTAACCGCCGACTTACTTAGTTCCCCTGTGTTTCATTGCGAAGCGAAAGGTAGATAGTTAAACTACAGAATTGTCATTTACAGCCTATAACAGCACAAGATTTTCTATATGGTAGCAATACATGAGGAGTTTGAGTTATTAGCACCACGCTAAATATAGTTATATATTTTCTCACGATTCCTAATCTTCTGTATCCTTAATATAGAGTATTCATTATAATACTACTCAACTTTGCTACGAATCATACATTGGATGAATGAATTTCAACCGTAGTAAAAACATATTAATATACATCCCTATTTATATATTCTCATTTGATGTTGTATCGATATTCGTGAACACCATAGTATCGTTACCACTTTTTACCGTCTCCGATACATATAACATATTTAAAATTATTACACTCTTTGCTAATATTTACGGCGAACCAGTTAATTGATACACTATATCGTAACCATTGCGCTGCGCGACAATCGAATAAATAATAAAGTTGAACCTATCTCGTCGCTTTTTAATTTACATTGTACGTAATTAATTCTGTAGATGGTTTGTACGAAAACTTCCAATAACAAGTCAAGGCTTATTTAACAGGGGCAAACGAACTCGATACCGCTAACTCGATCATAAAAAGTATCGTCTCACAATGTATCGATTACTCGGTCGACAGAACCAATCGGTTGATAATATTCCGATATTCGCAAGCGCGGTGGAGCGTTAAAATTCACTAGTCCATTGCTTTATTTAATTTAGAATATTTTTTGTTCATTTGCATAGACCAAGCCTTAGTTGCAGACCGTGAGTTCTTTCTATCTCTTTTGTACAGAATTTCACTTCATTTAAATCGAATCATTCTTTTTATGTTCAAAAAGCTACATTTCAATCATAATCACAATAGAAAAACGTTTGTTACCTAATGAAAATAGTGAAATCGTTACCTAATAATTAAAAGACTGAGTAGGTTATTACTAAGAGCCTTTACGTCACAACATTGACAGCTTTATCAATTCAAAAAAAATATTTCATTAATAAACATCATTAGGACAATAAATATGTAATATAATTTGCTAATCTTGTTATTAGTTTACTCAATATCAACAGTTATACACGAGTTTTTTGAATTTAACAAAACTTGCCTAAAAGGGTAAAACGTTTTTTTTAAAGAATTTAGTCTTTTGCAGCTCTCAAATTTAAGTTACCTGTATGTTAGCTATTAGTACTTCTAACCTGTGTTAAACTTTAATATCACAATTACGAAACAGCTATAAAAACATATAAATAACGTTTAAAACGGCTCTTAATTGACAATTATCGCATTCATTGATCTAATCAAAGTATCTGTTAATTGGTAGAAAGTATTGCTAATAACCAGCCATGATAGCATAGAAAAGAGGCGGCGTTAGGGTTTTCAGTTACAGATTAAAAAAATAAAATAAAAACATATGATTATGAGTTTGTGGTCGTATATGGAGTTCTGTCAAACGCCATCAACCCTATCGCTCTATATATGTTTATCTTTTAATATAAATACAAGTTGACAATATACGTGCTTAAACTATGGCTACCTAGCCATAGTTTAAGCACAGTCACATCCAAAGAAGGCTCTTATGAATATTTTAAGGTATGTCATATTTAAAAGTAGTTATATTTTTTTAAAACTACCTAGTTTTAAAAAAATGATTAAGGCTAATTGAAACAATTAAAACGATGATGATAGAATGCTCGATTAAATAACTACTTTTAAATATGACATACCTTAAAATATTCATAAGAGCCTTCTTTGGATGTGACTGTGTTCGTTACAGCGAAAAGAGGAGACCGCTTCATCCGAGTTAGGTTTAGTTAGGTGTTCGCTTGGGAACCACGGCGCGTCTGCATCACATCCGTCATTGTAAATGTACTGTTTATACTGATGTATACAAACTTCGTAACCATGATTCTGGCTTCGCATTGTGTTTCATGACGTTTCAGGGTCTCGGTTCAGTGCTTACATGGAAGGACTTGTCGAATATCAACCATTTCTCGGTTACTCGATATCAATTTGTTTGTTTACTATGACGTAGCCGTTTCAGCCTTAAAAAGAAGCTACTAGTATCTACTACATAAATAATAAAACGGTTTTCGAATCATAGGTTAAGGTTTTGATTTTATATAATCTCTAGAGGCAATAGTTCAATTCATAAAATTTTACAAGTGATATTGATCAGCCCTGAATAATCGCAATGGCCGGTCGCGATTAGCGGCGCGTGAGGCAGATGCGTCCGCGCAGGCAGGTGGCGTTCCGCTTCATAGTATGGAACCACAGTTTGATAAAGGCATCAAAATAGAGAAAACAATGAATCATTACTTACTAATAATTAATTAAAAAGGTTGCTTAAAAGGTAACAAATTAAATTTAAAAAAATACTTTAAAACTTTTTAAAATTAAATTTTACAATGTAATTTGGTCAAAAATGAATTTTTTTGTGAATTTGAACAACAACAATTTAAGCCAAGAGTAGATAAAAATATGGCCCATATAATATTGCCTTAGTTACTAACATACGTTCAATAATAAATAGTATTTTCAGTATTATTATTATATATTAGTATTATTATCCAAAAATATTTTTTTGAATTTTAAATTTTATTTTATAGCAACATGATTTTTCTTCAAGCTGACAATGATGTTATTGGGATTGTAATAAATAGATAACTCAACAATTTATTTACAATACAAAATGGCAGCATTACAATTTCCTCTGATTAAATACGCCGTGTAATTGATTTTAAAATGTAATTAAACAGTCAACTAATTGGATCTCTGTAGTGAACTAATTAGAAGTTTTTTGACCAAACATCCATTAAGGAAGGCTGTATGGTCATTTAAATCAATAATGCTATTCCACTCCATTTTCCCAGAAATTTCGTATAATTTTTAGTCCCGAAAACTGAGCTAAAGTGTTGACTATATCCTATTCTATATGCAATGCTTAGTTCATCATTCTGATAGTGATAGTCACTTCAATATTATTTTACATAAAGAACAAATAGTCCACATTACGTAACTTGAAATTCTTGATCTAAACGCTTAAGTGAATCGATATTGAACCCTAATTTGGTCTCCTACTACAGTATATCCACTCAAAATAACTGTTGCATCATATTGTATTTATAAATAATACATATAGTACCTTCATATACAATGCGTAAATATACAGATTTGTATAACATAATACTCATTCTAATGACTTGCGAATTGCTGACTCAAATATTTTCATATTCCGCATTCCACATTAAACCTTGTTTAATAGTACTCAAAGTCACATGTATATGAACATGATAGTACTGTAAGCTGTTCATGGACATTCAGCAGGAGTGATATAAAAATCTTGATTGTCAATGGATACTTTATTCGATTAAGTCAGGGGATGAGGTCAAAATAAGAGCCCAAAATATAGTCAAATTATTATATAAGCAACTTATAATTGCGTTAGTTCGTATGTTCTTTGTCGTTTGTTTTTGTACTTTTATATTCATACATATATTTTTATTTCCCACGTAAATAATTCCCGAAGATTACTATTAAATTATAGAATAAGTTGCTAGACACTAGTACTCGTTATAAATGCGATGATTAAGCATTAAAAATTTAAGTAATTTTTAAAATAAATAAAGGATTTCCGCGAATTTACATTACGGGTTTCCGTCAAGCAATATCCAAAAAACTAAACTATTAAGCCGATATAAAATGTTTGAATCATACGAACAATAATTTATTGCGTGTTAACGTATAAAAATGCCATTATGTTAACCACTTTAAGTTGTTTAGCGACTCTTATCTAATAACAATTGTGATTGTGGCATTGAAAAACTACGCATATTAAATTAAGTCAAAATAACACAGTGCCACGGAACTACTTGAGCGAGTTCTACGCAATAAAATTATATTTAACCTATATAGCATTGTTTTTACATTAATTGGTATAAAAGGAACTTATTTTCTACATCAATTTTCTCATTTTAACTTCCACAAAAACAAAAATTGGGTGACACTTAAATACGATCTTCTCGCAGACATTCATCAAATCTTTTTTCTAATCATATCCGCTTTCACGTGTTTTACAAATATTACCTTTACAAAAAGTAAACGTTGCGGTAAATATAATGATAACTAAAAATATTCCAGTAGGAAATCTGATTGGTAAGGCTGACGAATTGAAATTGTTTTTTTCTAGAACTTATTCTTTCACTTATTTATTTATAATTTACAGTACACGATACTTTTGCCTTTTGCGAAAGCCTCCACTTTTGTGACATTTTTGTTGTCCTCTGACTTCCAGTAATTTATAAAAATTAATAATTGATATGTTACATACATATATTTTTCGAACGCCAATGGACCAATTTGCATATTTTTTTGTTGCGTATTGTATAACAATCGTATAAAATAAATTTTTTATTTTTCATCAGTGCGAAGCCGAGGGCAGCTATATTTTAATAAATATTCCTTGTATATAGGATTATTAAATATATAATACATATCGGGATTATAACAAGTAAGATGAGTATTCAACAACACACTTCTCTGGTTTACTTAAACCAAATATGGTAAACACATTAAATCTAAATTATATTTATTTAATTTTTTGTATTTGTAGTAGCATTGTCTACAAGAAGAATTTGTTCGTCACAACAGAACTTCCGACGATTTATGGTTATTGTTTTCAGAATACTTATTTTGAATTATGAAACATTAATTGTTTCTGTCTTCTTCTAACGCTTATAAAAACGAACACAATATTCTAGAATCTTCATTATTAACACGTTGGAGTAACAAATTTATATCATTATATCTCATTAAAAGATAAAATAGGTTTTTCATTCTACTATCAAAAATCGTTTGCGCTTTCTAGATTTTTGTATAAAGCTTGCTTGCTAAAAACTCGCACATTCATAATTGTAATTAAAGAAAGCGGATGTTTGCATATTGCAATTTAGATGCGGAAATGTGATATAGTGCGTAATGGCGCTTGACGCTTTATTGCCACAGGGTAACTCGTTCACATCGTTCGATGTACAAAGATCACACGAAATATTTTAAAATACCAATGACCTTATTACTCTTGATCATTTAACTGTGTTTTCTAATGATATCTATTCATTTAATCTGTAAAGCGTATGACAAGATGACACGATTAGTTAAAACAAATGCAATGGTAAAATTGTTATTCATATTTTACAAATATCTATATATATATTATAAACTTTACTTAATAAGGATGTTTACTACAGTTAAAAGTAGGTTATAATGAACCTGTTATGAAATATGTATAGTACTTAATATCACTCTTAACATTTGGCGAAGGTTTTTGTGTAACAGCGGTGTCTACTCAGAAATTGAACCGTACCCCAGCAATTACTGTTGGAGAAACTTCTCCCATAACTGACTTAATTTTGGCGGTATTAGATATCTTTTTTTGTAATGAAAAATAATGTCGTCAAAGACCCCAAGTGTTTAATATTGAATTCTTAATTTAGGATCATTTACTCACAACCTTAGTGTATTTATATTACTACAGCGGCTCTCAGACAATTCTGTTAAACTCTGAATTTATTCTGTTTGAAGAGACATTTGTCAAATGGGAAAGTCAGTTAAAGGTCGACGACTAATCAGCCTACTAAATATCTAAGTATTTTACCATCAATTATTAACGTGCTTTCCATTGTTATAGGTAGACAACCCGAAAATAGCGAACTACGAGAAGATGGGTGTATCAGATCCAGGCTCATCTACCACACCAGATCTTCCTCTACTAGACCCTGAGCGTCCAGGGTCGGGCAGCGGGTTTGATGATGAGGATCTTCCCAGGAGAAAACAGCGACGGTACAGGACTACCTTCACAAGTTATCAGTTGGATGAGCTGGAAAAAGCTTTTGGGAGGACGCATTACCCCGATGTTTTTACCAGGTATGTTTGTTGTAGTTATTATTTAGATATTGTAAAGAAATTAATTTTACAGATTTTACACCTATATTAAACAATTGTATTGTTTAAGATATGATTTTCAATAGGCCCTCAATAGCGTAATGCTATTGAGGGCCTATTGAAAATAAAAATAAGTTATATACATACTTCAAACCTACATAAAGAAAAAATGTGACATTTGAAATCTTTATCACTGATAATAACAGCTTCTGCAATTGAAATCATGAAGATGATCACTTAAAAACACATGTAAAAATAGTGATTTTAAACATATTCTTTTGTTACAGAGAAGAACTGGCGCTTAAGATTGGCCTGACCGAAGCCAGAATTCAGGTAAGAATCTACGCACAATATACCTTTTTTTCGAAGAGTAATCCGTATACGGACCTATCCGCCACTGGCTAAGCAACGGGCAGGCGCGGGGCTCACCCAGTGCCCCATCAAAGCGGCGCTGGGAATACCCACTTCATTCCCCAGTAACTCCCTTTTTTTATATGAAGCTCAGCAAATGACTCGATCATCTGATGATAAGCAGTGGAGGAGTCCATTTGTGAAGATGGAGTCAAGCATGCGACATTGCCCTTTACAGGCATGATCTGCCGAGCAATTAACCCGGTCGACGCTCAATCTACATGTCAGTTAGGCGGTTCCATACAAAATGATCGTTTTTCAGTTGTATATTTTTAAGCTTTGCTTTAGGATTTCAGTCTGTACGCGCATCAGATTAAAGCTACTGGTAAAAAATTTTGTTTCGGTTTGTGTACGAATATGAGGGACTTAGAGCTCGGCTTAATATAATTATGTAATATCTCATTTCATAAGAATAAAAATAAATTTAACTAGGAACTGTTAGATTCATGTATTTTTTAAAACTATCCTAAAATCTTGCTGCGAACTCCTGATGGTATGTTTCTGTATTCAAGACTGCAATGGCATTGTCTAATGTAGATGCATACATTTATACTGAGAAAAACACTAAGCGTAACTCATTGCAACGACCTTATTCCGCTGTAGTAAAAGTCGTTTTTGCAGGGCAGCTATTTGATGTGCCGTAGATACTCCTGAAGAACTTATTGTGGAACGGAATTTTAATTGCGTACACTTTTTGATGTTACAACGGGTAAATACAATAAATTTAAAGTAAGTGAATAAATATTGCAAACAAAACCTATTGGCGCATGAAATGTTTTGACATTTTGATACATAGTGTTAGCAAGCTTGACGAATGGCAGTTACTCGTTCCGCTCAAAGATTAAAGTGTAAATACAACTAAGCCTGTAAAAACAACTTTCCACATACCAAAGTCCCGAGATTAAGAGATTATTGGCTGTTCTACACATTCTTTCTGTTCTAATGAAATATGTATTTCTAAACTGACATTTGCTGTTTGTAAACAGCAAAAAAATTGCACGCAAAGCCACCCGCAGACTAAGAGACTTGGTTACTACCATTTTAATAGAAAATTAACTCTTGCCGACTTTTAAAAAGAGAATATATAAATACGACATTAAGAATATATGAAATATAGAATTTATAAATACGACATCGCTTGACATGTATGAACTATCTATTGGTGTGGGTGGAATTAAGACTCCTGGTGAATTGCTAGGCAGAACCCAGGTTACCCCCGTGAAGGGCAAGAGTTACCGGGGAGTTTTAGTGGGTATTCTCAGTACCGCTCTATTGAGGTACTGAGTGAGCCCCACACACGCCCGTCGCTTAGCCAGTGGCGGGTAGGTCCGTAAATGGATTCCTCCTCGTAAAAAAGGGTGGAATTAAGAGTATCACAAATATTAATGTAAATTTGATAATCTTACAAGTTTCTATAGAAAAATATTTTCTTTTTTAATTTCTAAAGTTCTGCATATTAAATCACTTTAAATGTCAAATAAATACCAATAAACGTGATTCATTTCTTTTCTTAAAGAAAAATTGCAATACCGCATTCAATAACTCTCACATTCAATAACTTTACCTAAAACAAGCTCATAACTGGTTAATATTGATTTATAAGTTTTTATCAAACGTGACATACTCCCAGTACTAAGCGCAAACGTGCACAGAATCTACTAGCGTTAGTTAAACAGCGACATTCCAATAAGGAACTTGTGTTACACCGATATAATTAAGGAAAGTTAAATAACAGCCAGGTTCATAATAAAAAGTAAGCTTTTAAAAACTTTATCTCTTGACAAGACACTAACGTTCAGAGCACGTATTATTGATATTGCAATGACCATCTTAAATGAATATAGAAGGAAATATAATAGGTTTTCACATAAATACTATACGAGAAATATTAACAAATATCCGATTCAAAACAGCCGCGTACTAAAAAGGATAATCTAAATATTTTATAATTCATTAAAATCGAACAAATCCTATTTGTTTTAGCTAAAAACAATGATATCAAAATATCATGCATGTTGTATATAAACTTGCCTGTGTTAAGGATGTAACAGTTTTTACAGATTATTTTTTTGTATTTATATATGTTTATATGACGAGCCAAACTTATAAGCACATTAATAAAAAGCAATACTAAGTTGCACAATATACAGTTGTATCGGCTTTGTATTCAATTTGAATGTTAGTATTTAAGAATTAAGCAATTTATAGACAAAATATAAAAGTTTTCAATGAGTAGATAACCGCAGTTACTGATAACGCGTCATTAAATTCAAACGATAAAATGCTTAAACTTACACGTAATTAAAATGTTGCCCTAATCGCGAGAAACTTTTTTATGCCACGGTTAGCTTGTTAAAACTTAATTTGCGCACGCCTAGTTACTTGCGAAAGTCATCAAAAGTCACTTAATGTGAACGTTGTCGATAAACATGGTTTTAAATACACAATTTTATAACTTTCATTTTCGACTTTGTAAATACTTTTGTATTTTGACAATGATTGTATATCCATATGTGAAATGGTTGTAATTAATTTATTTTAGCGATCTTACTTATAAAACTTATTTTAGGTTAGAATTGGTTGACATACCAAAAGCGTTTCTTGTAATATAAAACTAAGTTTTTGGATACAAGTTGTATTTCTTTTTCTTTATATCCAAAATGAAAAGTAGATTCGGGTAAAACGCACCATTTGAAACGATTTAATCACAAAACTTATTTAATACATTTTACGTTGCAATAAACTTGCTCAATAGTACTTTTGTAGGTAAGTAGTTATTAAAAAGGTAGCCTCTTTTAAAACAAAATTTACATATACTTGCAAAACCGATTATTTATAATATAAAATATCTGTATGTTTGTTATCTGCTGAAATGAATATGATGAAATTTCTTACACATATGATCATAGTCTGGATTTTCACTAAGCAATCATAAAATACAAGAACTAACAGAGAGAGACAGAGAGAGATCAAATTAAAATACAATACTTAATTAAAAGAACTTTTAATGGAACCTAAAACATCTGGACCTATTTCTAATAGTCGAAACAAAGTTGGCTGTTCCTTGGTTTAACGTATTAATGTCATATTCAGACATTTTTGTGGGACGGATTCGAAAGATTAATACAATAATAATGAAAAATATCCATGTTCCACTTAATCCCACTCTTTTTCACATGTTAGCTGAAACTGATTAGACTGTTGTTAAATTACAATAAATAAAAATCATTCAGTTAATCAAGCATAATAAACTTGATCTTAAAATTAACGAACGATACGAACTAAATTAATCGGTCAAAAGACACGATTGAAGTGATTAATAACAGTCGCTGGCTTCTGATATTATGGTCACCGTACATTCAAGTTGCCTTAAAAGAGATGTGACCAAACCCGACCTCGGCTGCTCCCGTGTTGGTCTAACGACACTTAACGATCACTTAATCACTGCAGAACCTGGACGTTTTCATTATAGTCTGAATGCCAATAAGACTACATTAAATTGCCAATTTATCAGCACTGCAATAATTAGCGTATCGTGGCTACAGCTTATTTTAAATATTAATTTAAACATATACATCGATATCTTGTTGCGGAAATATTTTTATACAAACGTTATTGATAGTTAACAATTAATAGTGAGTTTTTTACACTAGGTAACATTTTCTAAAATACATCTTGTGTGAAAGGGTCTTTGATTATTATTCAGTGTCCGTCATGCTATGCAAGCCTATCTAAATATTTCAACTAAAATACGTTGCCGTAAAACTACTCAAAGCTAGGCTAGGCTAAGCTACACAATTTATTTCAACTTTAATAAAGTAATGAAAACTAATTTCTCTATTTATCGAGAAACTTGTTTTAAATGTTAGGAATGTGTCTGATGTGTGCGTGTCTATGTGTCAGTCTAACTGTATTGCGGAATGTCAATCATATTTCTTCCCAATCAGGCTTCAGTTACGTTTTATAGAAATTGTAATTACTACAATCATGTGTCACAGAACCTTTTAAGGTTGTTTGATTTATTATATCGCTAGGAAATATTGAATTATGTTTGCTTACTCCGAGCTTTTCATTTTTAAGGTAATGAAATGGGTAACTTGATTTAAAAATTGTAAGATTGAACTAACAACTGTTTATGGTCTGAATATCCAATCAATCTCAAGAAACCTTGTCCCGGACAACATAACCCTTTAGAAATACTATATTATACAAAACATAACATCAATTGACAACAGGTGTGGTTCCAAAACCGAAGAGCGAAGTGGCGTAAACAAGAAAAAGTGGGGCCTCACGCGCATCCGTACAGCGGGTATCTAGGCGGGCAGCCTCTACCTACATCAGCCACGCTGCCAGTGCCACCACATCCACTATCTCAACTAGGTTTTGGCTTGAGAAAACCTTTTGAAAGCGCTTTGACTTCATTTAGGTAATATTGTTGTATAATTATACTATTATTATTTCTAAATACAATCATATATCGAAACTTGGACAAAAGTTTGTCTTTGGTTTTACAACTTTCTCATTCAGTTTGTTAGAGAGTGATAGAGATGACACCAGTTCTAAGCTGGGATTTACTTTTATTCATATTCTTTGGTAAGCGTAATAGGGTTTGAAAATGTCTTAAAATTCATTCTTCTGGAGTCTTATTACGGCACTAGAGATTACAAAAAACCAAATAAGTTCGTTTTGTGTAAATAGTAATAATTAGTTAAATATATAATCTGGTCTTTGATAACTATGCACTTCGATATATGAGCAAGAAGTTTTGCTTTGTATATTTCTTTTTATTATTTTTAAGAATTTATTATTTTGTATGCTCTATTGAAAGATTTTTTTCCTTATCTTAACAGGTATGCCAACACGCCTTTATTCGGAGCTCAATACTTGCCCCCGCTATCGCGTCCGCCTCTGTTCGGCGCCCCACTATACGCTACTTCACCCGCTCACTTCCATTCACTCTTCGCGAACTTAACCATGCCCGAGCCCCCTCGACTGTCTCCTGAACACTCGAGCCTGTCCCCTGGACATCCCCGGCTATCCCCCGAACAACCCCGTTTATCCCCTGAACACCCCCGGGTAACTCGATCCCCGTCTATATCGCCGCCAATATCTCCAGGCAGTGAAATACCACAGGCTGTTGAGGATGTGAGGAGCTCAAGTATAGCAGCTTTGAGGTTAGCCGCTAGAGAACATGAATTGCGGCTCGAACTGTTAAGACAAAGGCCCGATTTGATTTGTTGATAAAAAGTTAATTAAATAGATAAGATTTCGTACATAACTCTGGATGTAACGCGGTCTTATCGGTTATTGTTACGAAGTGGCTGTTAATTTTTTACATAACTGTATTATTTTAATTAGTTTTTAGTATAAGACCTTGAAATATTTTAGGTAAACTTATTTTTATTCGACCAGTATTGTTGGCCATAATGGCCTTGAAATATTTGTGAGTACTTTCACATAAAATTTATTTATCTAATGTAAAATTTGTAAATATATTAAAATTAAATTAATGTGTAATCGAGATTAATTTAATCTAACCTGAAAACTTACTTTTCAATGTTATCCCTTTAATAAACTCTAGTTTTAATCCGTCCATAATTTATATTTTGTGTAATTATCTATTTGATGAATAAAAATATTATACTATTTATTTCATGTTTTATATTGTTTCGTGACCTGAGTAATCTTTTTCGTTAAATACCCTAATTAAATAAATATATAATCTTTACCGTAACAAAAGTCAATTATAAAGTACTCGGAACTGATTATAAAAAAATTAATACTGTATGACTAATATACAAGCATTATTTAAAAATTCAACCATCGATACCAGATAGCTAGCCAGATAGATACCAGATAGCCAGATAATTCTGAAATAAGATATAAATAAGATTCTAATTAGATTATGAAAACGAAACTACTTTGGCCATGGTTGCCCTTTTGGATGGGTCAACTATGTTATTCTTTTTTACATAAGCACGCATATAGCGACTATTGTGGATGATACAAATTATATTGATGTTTACTAAGTGTATATATGTACCAAAGTTGATTTAGACTTCGGCTTTGACTTTGATATTACCCATATTGAAAGTGATACCTGGAGAAACTAGTGAATAGAATATAATTTTTCTTGCCAATTCTGTGAATAGTTTAACTGGTGGTAATGCACTAAAAGTTTCGAGAGATTGCTCAAACCAGACATACAATGTCAAATACTAAACAGATCTTTATTACATATACTAATCAAACTTATTAACTAATTATTTTTTGTTTCATAGTATTCATTTAAAGTATAAAAGACTACTAATTAACCACAATCAATTTTTTTTATTTGAATGGTTCCTTGCTTTAGTCTCCGAAGATGTTAAATACTTCGATACTTGAAACAAAAGCACTCATATAGTAAATATGACAATTTATGTTCGCTATACACATTATATTCATATTTTTATCTTATACAGGGATTTTGTTCATTCTACCAGACGGCTGACAAATTATATACACTTGCTAATTTAGTAGCGTGTAACGAAATACAGTGAACTGCTCCAGGGTCGAAATAGGGAAGGCTGTAGTACCAATAGCCTAGTAAGTGGGTCTACCAACATTGGCTGGTAGACTTTAAGGGATCAGTATCAAATAATTACACGACAGAATAGGGTATTTGAAAAAATTTTTTTTAACATAATTATTATCAACAGCTTTTACCCGTCCCCACTTGGGACTTAAGTCTACCCTACATTAGGGCATCTAGACTTTTGTCAGTCGCGCTGGCCAAGTGCGGGTAGGTCAACTTCACCCACAACTCAAGAAATTCTTTACAGGTATGGTCAGGCTACCCCACGATGTTTTCTTCGTCGTAAAAGTCTCGAATAAACGGACATATGAATTCAAAATTTGAAAACATATTGGTACTTGGTGGTTCAAACTGCTGCCTCCCGCATGGAAGACAATGGCTTTATGCACTAAGTTACCAACGTTGAATTATGCCAAAGTTATCGTATATCTGCAATATCATATTACAATTTATTACGTTTAATATTGGTGTTTGCTACAAATAGTTTAATATTTATTTACCTTTTTTTAAATTTGTACTTGTTATTAATATCTCAATCATGCGAAATAATGTCACTGTCTTCTCAAACGGTTTACCCCTGTTCTCCTGTCTTGTAATCTGTCATCAATATTTGGTATTTATAATGTTTCTCGATACCTGTTCAGAATGTACTCAGTCAGTCATCTGCAAAGATGAGTCAGAGTAAATGACACGCAATCATCTCCAATTTGGCGTTAGTCACGGGACAAGGCCGGTGAAGGGATCCTACGTGCCGCAATTATGTGTGACCTTAGGGAACAAACCGCGGACACGGCCTAGATTTGGCTATAAGTCGAAAGATGTACATAAGACGTTCTTAGGTTATAAGGTTTGGAGTCTAGTTTCTTTATGTCGTATGCTAAACTAACTTAAAATTTTGGTGTTATTTTGGGAACTTACTTTGGCCTTTCCTAAGATAGATCATTTGAAATATAACCGTCTATTCAAGTTATTATGGAAACACAAATTCTTAATTTTGAAGTATCTTTTATCAATTGTTTCCGAAAAAGCTTATATTTACAGCTTACACTCCAAAAGCTTTTCGGCATCATACAGTTTTTGAAGACTTTATTTTGCGAATACATATGTAATCCCTATTGTTTTCAACAATATTCTTCTAGTAGATCCATAAAAACAATCTAATGATAAACAAACTCTTTGTATAAGCCGCTCATTAATATTACATAATTTATTAAATATCTAATATTAAGCGTGCTCGAACACTCACGACATATGTTTACAATAAATATAAAGATCTCACAATTTACAACCAAATTGTTGGTAATATATTAATAAAAATAACCATCGTAAAGTTAGCACTAAATGAACAGCCCTATAATTGCTGTACCAACTGACACAACTGCTATAAACAGAACATGTACATGAAAAAATTATACCAAATAGTACAATAACAATCACGAACGCATAAAGCGAGGGTATTTTTAAATTATATTTAATAAACATCAAAGTTTTATTATTATTTATTTGACAAACAATTACACGCATCCTTTGTGATGATAATGGCGCTTATCATAAGATTTTACGACCTCGCGGGACCTGTCTTTCGTTTAGTGATGTAGCTAAGTATATCGATATGGTATCTGTAATTTAACAGCTAAAGAAAATTATTAATTTATAAAAATAAATATTTCAGAATAGTGAATTTTTGGATTGATTAATTTCGCAATAGAAATAAGACTGCTTCTTTATATATGTTTTTTGTATTTTATTTTTGCTTGTGGAATTAAGAGTTAGAGATGGTCTATCAAGAAAGCAGCTTGAACAAAAATTATACATAAAAACAAAAAAAAATGTTCATATCGATATTATTAATTTCGATGAAATCACTAGTCGTTCAGTTTTTTAGTGCAAAAGGCGAGCACGATGTCGGCGCGGGCTCAGGCGCTTTCTGCCTAACTTTTATTCAACGATCTTTAGGTTCAAAAGTTTATAGCCTATCGTAAATTATGCGAATGAATAAAGACGTTTTGTGTACTTGAATCGACGTCGAAGCGGTTTTCCATTTAAATTATTTTAATACACTCCATTTTAGTGCCGTAGTATTTATAATAAGCTTTGTGCTGAATCAATTTCGCCTCAATATTTGTCGTTTACTGTGCCCCTAAATTTTTTGTGTTTTCCCTGATAAGGTTTTGCAAGTTCTCCAAGGAGTTATTCTGTAATTGGAAGAATGTAGATTATAAGGTATTTAAATATTAATTTATTTAGTTGATATATTTTATGGCTGACTAACAAAGAAATATCATAGGCGCCAGGCTGGATCTTTAATGGGTTGTTCATTAGTACAGTCCGGGGAAATATGATGATGTTGACGTCATTATTAATTTCATATCGCTTAGTGAAGTAATTATATGGATCTGAAAATAAATCAGTCTATGAGCGGGTCTATTATTTAGATATTTATGGCTGATGCAAATGAACGTTAAATATAAAACATTTTCTCTTTTACGACGTCTAACTAGAGATTAATACTTAACTGTGTGAATACATATAATTCTAGAACATATTCATGATAACTAGTTTAAACTTCTATATAAAAATATACAATGAAGAAGGTTACGAAAATAGGTTTGCTATCTCATTCTCACTACAAGCTATCATCATTAGAGAAAGACACGCAGAAATAAAAGTCGATTTGTAATTTTCCAACCCCTGATAAATTATCCGATTTTATTAAAAACAAATTTCTCTTTTGTTATAAACTACCTATTTTTTGTTTGAATTAAGATAATATTGAATTAGATCATTTCTTTTCAACAAACGATATCTTCAATGTAATTTTTATCAACATTTAGTCGTATTAAAATGAAAATTTTGATGTATATTTTATCTTTAATATTTCTGAGCATAACTAAGATATTGATATTTATTGGTTTTGCTGTAATGCCTAACATTATTAATTGTTAACATTTACTAAAACTAGGAAGTTAAAGAATGATAATATAATAAAAATAATAATATTCTGAAGGTGTCTAATACCTTCAGCATAATATAGCAAGAGAAAATCAACCTTGCTGTTTCATGAAATGCAAATTAATTTAAACCGTACGGTTTTCCAATAAAAACTATTATGATAATTAAGTATCGATAATATCGGCTGAGCACAGGCCTTCCTACACAGGAGAGACACAAGAAGAGGTGTTACGGACTTTTGGACGGCGTTGCTGGCCGCTATTGTCTTTGACTAAAACTGACATGGGACAGGACTTGACACGTTTCATTTGTACAAAAATAAGTATTGCTCGCGGCTTTGTTATTTTGTGATTTTATTGTGATATTTAAAAATATAGACCGTTAAGACCTGACGATGCCTTTTCCTCTTCAAGAGGTTTTGTCATAGCACTACCAGGGTAACCTTATGCGGCTTGGTGGGTGAAAGCGGATTCTCGAACAACTAGGACCAACGGATTAACGTGTTTTCCAAAGTACGGTGTAGCCACGGCTAAAGTTGATATTGGGTCATCAGGAAAAAAAACATAATCACAATTAATGTTTTATAGGAAATATGGTACATAATGAGTTAATTAGGAACTTAGGAATACACTAAATCAGCCATAATTAACTGTAAGAAAAAATAGAGAGCGAGAGCCTTGCTGAGATTCTCACCCATTAATTTGCCTTCCAATCATTTCTGTGGTATTTATATAAGTTTTTAAGAGGTGGCATAGTTTTATTTGTTGCTCTTCTTCGTAGTGCCGTGTTCCTTCCTCTATACAGACAGCTAAACAAATACGTTATAGTGTTGTTTTCTTGCAAATGCTTAGATAAACTTTTGTTCACTGCTTCCGATAGGGTTCTCGTCTCTTATGCTGACCACATACCTAAAGCTTAATTTTTTTCAGCGTAACTTGCTTGCTTAAAAAATGTATGTAAATAAGTTTAAACAATATTTCTTACACAGGGCTGTAACACGTTTATTGTTCCATAAAATATCATGTGAGTAAACACCCTTTGCAATTAATTAAATAGTTATTGATTATTTTTAAAGTTAAGTGTCAAAACGTCATTACCTGTGTCAAAGAGAATGATTCGCTGTCAATTGTCACCACAGGCTTCGACATGGCACGGCTTACACCGCGTGAGGTTAATGAAATGTCATGCTTACTGTTTTATGGAAAACTTTTCACTTCATACCGTATGTGGTATATTATACTATCAATAAAAAGGCATTTCTCAACGTCGATGCTCTACTCATTGCTCAGATATTATTTTTATTTTTACTTATGATATAATACTTTTTTAAGTTCGTTAAAATTCAAACCTGTCAAACATTCGCGAATCCTCGAGTCTCGACTAAACTAACAGTGCACATATACCTATCAATTCACTCTTTCTTTTGTCAAATGTTTTGATTACACTCGTAAAATTATTTTAGGCTCGTAGATTATCTATAATGATATCTTCAACACTGATTTACAAAAATCCAACGGACTTATGGAGCGGATTTCAGCTTTTGTATCGTAGACATGTTATCGAAAATTTTACTATTAATTTGTGTAAAGGATACAGTTTAATTCAACACTGTTTCATATAAAAGACTTAAAATGTCGACTGATATAAATAATATAAATATTTATTTAACTATGTATTTTTTTCATTACGTCTGTTTTGATAAACATCTCAATACCTCCTTTTAACATAGAGATTAATATCATTACGACTCTATGATAGAAAATGGTTGGAAAAAATTAATATCCGAATGCAAAGCAAAACTGTTCAACTGATAAGGAGTATTCAATTGACGTTTATCCATATGACTTTAAGCCAATGTGAAAGCATTGATAAAGTTCGAAATAGCTTAAACTGTTCGTTCGTTAAGTCGTAACGTATTTGAACGACAATTTTCGATGCTTTTGAGTATGCGGTCGTAAATGAGCAACACATTATTAAAAAATTCAGTACAATTAGAAGAAAGGAGAATACTACCTCAACACCGATGTGTTACAATTATATTGTGACACAATTATATAAAAAATTATATAAAAAAAGCAAATTTATTGTTAAAGCAATTAATCTTTATTTATTAACAATATCACAGCTTTATTACATTATTTATAAGGTAAAAAAAATTATTATGTTAGGTATCTACATGTCTTGATAGATGATTTCAACGAAGAGCTAAAAATGCTTTGTAGAGCATCGGTCTGAACTCCTAGAGGGCGACCAATAACAGGTACATTCATGCCAAGTCACATTGGTTTTTAGCAAGTCACAAAGTGTTGCTTGCTAACATAGTAAGTTAAATTTAACACTAATAACTTAAATACATTCAGTAATACGTCTCCTAATCAAACTGGAACTTTACAACAGACTTGTCATAAATTTTTATAGCTCAATACATTGATTAGTATAACGATCCGGCAGACTGTTTGATGATCGAATTAACATTCACGGAATTAATCGATTCCGTAGTCGATTAGACCATACGATGATTCGAGCAATAAATGTCTCGTTATCACTAATAGTAACATATGGTCTTTGCATGGGAATCGGTAACGATGGTCCGTTCCTGTTTATTTTTAATTAGGCACTGTTTGATGAAATATTGGATTGCGTAACTCGTTACTGGGATATGTATGGCGCTTCGCTGTGGGCTACATTTCTCTTTAATGAATGAATACAAGATGGCGGCGGGATATTCGAATATTTTTATGAGTCTGTCGTTATATTTTCACAATAATTTAATTGCTGATTAAGGAAAGAACGACTTTATTAATACACATTTAAAAATATGAAATAAGATTACGAAGAGTGGAATAAATGGATTATTGGGTTATTTTATAAATATAATATTTAATGATAATATTATTCATATAAAAAAACTATTTGAAAATTCCTAAAAACGTGTTTTAAGGAATTTTCTAGTAGTTTTTTTCATTTTAATTATCAGGCTATATATGAAGGAGCCCACATATAAACAGAGTTTGCCTTTGGATATGTATATGTATCATCAATAGTATTTATACACAGCCCTTGCTACATAGAAGAAATACATGAAACTGTTCTGAACCATCGAATCAGGTATTCTGATTTTCGGGCTATATAATCAATATACCGGAGAACATATAAGACACGTAGACTTTAATGTACAATATATTGCTTAAACCTTCATAATGTCCAAAAATACCATACATAGTACAAATTAAATCAAAATTAATAATAATATCTGAAAAACACCAATCTTGTGACATTAAAATAGATTTTAACATTACATCTCTGATTAATGAGAAAATTAAGCTAATTATAATGTAGTATAATATAGCTAACGCTGCGAAAACCACAGACACTTGCATAATCTTCAGAAATAATTAAATCCAAATCTACCACTTTTCGGCGTTTTACTAAATTACAACAAAACAGAATTGTACTACGTTGAGTCGGGAAAAAAACGAATGAATTGTGTGGAAATCAATTGTAATGCCGTAAATAGTAATTTACGGTACTTCTTGCGCCTGCGCCGTCCTATTACCGTTCTTGTGTTGTTCTCTCACGATTGAAGTTATTTAACTCTTATTGACTTTATTAGTCATTGTCAAGGTTCGTGCAACGATTATTTTTGCTGAATTAAAATCATTCATGAATACGAACCTTTTTGTTATTTTCTTTATGGTTTCAAGTAGACACTGATTGGTGCCTTTAATTTGAAAAAGTATTCTACAATGTATAGCACAAAGCCGTTATTTTTTCTTATCTTTTCACAGCGCTATGATCACGTCACGACGCACTCGATCCTCTGGGATTTTTCGTACCACCAGTTGTTTGTTCTGATAATGTTTTCCAGAAGAGTATCGGATTATTGCTAGGACAATGGCTTGTAGGATTTACTTTAGAATGCTCCATTTTATCCTAGCCTTCAGCAAATATTCGACAAATCCGTGTAGTATAGAAATAATAGAAACTATCAATATAACCAAAGACAATCTTGAGAGGGCTGTAGTCAGTGGATGTTAGGAGTATTAACTTTTTAGCCAGCTTGGCTGATTGCAAGATTAAATTTAAAAAAACCTCTGTGCTCCAATAGTTTACCAGTATTTAGGGAGAGAGGGGTCATACCTAGTTGCACAATGTTGTTTTAACACCTTATTAAGCATAAATACTCCATGAACACTCCAAACGTTAGTTAAGGAGTAAATATCTTCATTGGGTTAAAGCAGATCCACAAAATTTTAACTCCACACACACTCTATGTTTAACTTAGTTGTAAATATCTCACGTAACATTTTGCTGACAATGCCAGCTCTCCTATGACAGGCATCAGTCTCTGATATAGACTTAAAGTGGTTAAGCTTAAGATATAATTTAACCTATTATATGTGGAAGAAAGAAATATTATTATTATTATTATTTCATTACACAAATAAATGCGAGCTCAGTAAAACCGCCACAATTCACAAAAATATCCATATTTAAAACATAACATTAATTTATAGAAATAGTTATGGCGTAAATTAGGGACTCAAAATCTATATATACTAAATACTTATTAGCTAAATAAATGCGTAGATCTAGATATAAAACAGATCAATTACACCCTGATATGTAACATAAGTAAGTTAAATAGTATCGAAACGTTTCGATTGTTGTTGTTTTAACCAAACAAATGCATAAACAAAAAGCAATTTCCAATTCTTCACAAGAGTGTGCTGCTGTCGTTTTGATACGATTTCAAATCTGACGATCAAGAGGATTTCACTGGAAAGAAGAAGTTTACACTGGGGATGAACAAACGTGTGGAAAAGTCGATGCGGTGTACAGGCACGTCATGTGTGATGTGAAAGTTGCAAATATTTATATTGTAACCCTTCTCGGTAAGCAAAATATGTAATTAATGTTCAGTTTTTTATTTTGTCCCCTATCAGAAATATTATCTTAACAATAGAGTATTTGTTGCTTCTGACATGTAGCTACCGACTTCACTTGATTGATTATAGACGATTTTATGTCGAATAGAGATATCTTCAATTATATATTTTTAATATTAATATAGATTAATTAGTTTCTCTGCCTTTGTGTATTCCAGATTTTACAAAACTATATGCTTCAAGGTAGTTTAACGAGCACATTACTATTAAAGACGATCATATTTCTTGGCATAATATGTAATTATTTAAAATTTTTACTACTTAACTAGATTTTAAGTCATTAATGTTTCCAAACATTAACGGATCGTATTACTCGATACCTATAAAATTTATTATTCATCGAGAACAAACATAATTACGTACAATTTTAACACTTTCAAGAAAATTGAAGTTTTCTGTGAAATTTAACCAAACGTTTTATTGAAATATCGACTTTAAATTCTGTGTGATAGAGTCAAAACTAGGCAATAGTTTTTTTAACACAATATACTTTTGAAGCCTAATTAATATCTTGGATATAGCCCGATACTGGTTTCTCATAACAAGCCGGCACCTTTGTGCGTAGGCCTTTGGTATTTTCGCATATTCGTTGACTATTTATATACAGATGCGTGTAATAGTCTCTTTGTATACATTTACAATAACGTCCTTATGTTTGTATAAAATCATCCCCGAACAATGTTTATAATCGCAGAAGCGGAACATGTTTCCCTTGGAAGTAAATTTTAAATAATATTTTTTAAATATCAATCAATAATGTATTGAACTGATCTCAAAGTTGAAATAAAAAAAAATAGATAACGAGTATCTATGGGAGACAGAGGTTTGTTTTCAATTTGAAGAATTGAATTTCAGAAATAGATTATTTGAAGATACTTCGGGTCATACCACCAATTGAATTGGCCTACTAGATTGTACGATATCTTCCATGCAAACTTTCAAATTTCAATTATAACAATGACTATATTAATAAACACAAATAAATTTGAGTATCTTTTAATATACTCATATATATTTTAAAGTTAAATAGAGATTTAACATTATAGAGTCTACACAAGGTTTCAATCTACGAATTATAAAATACAAGAGCAAAACAACAAAAGCAGGTATTATCTACGGCCCGACAAAGCCACGTGTAATACATAGTATATATACTTCGTCAAAACTGAATTATGTAAAACTGAATTGTATATCTTATTATTCAATGCTAGTTTTTATGACTTTCCATACTTATTTTATTACTTATTGTACATAATCATAAAAGTTATTAGTTACATTGTTAGCTTATAGTTCGCATATACGTAGAGATGTACGCATAAAACCTTATTATAGGTGCATTAAAAAAGTTCTTAAGCAGACAAAACATAATTTAATGTTAGAAACAAATGAGACTACGTTATTTACGAATTAAACAAGACACTGGGTTTTAAAAATTAATTTATATATTAAAAATCCAGGATATTTTATTACCATACCAAACATGGCCGAAAGACTTTTTATAACGGAACTATAAATATTCCCATTCAATTTTATTTAATTCGGCACTAAATTAAAAATAAACAAAAAAATTGATTACTCATAATCAAGATGGACTTACAAAAACGAATCGTTGGTTAACGGTCAACAAATCCGTGCTCAAACGTCACAGCCCAAATTAAACTTAATTTATGTTGATTGAATTCGTAATAGAAAACTATCAACACACAATCGTACCGATACTCATAAATACAAACTAATCGATGTTCAACATTCGATTCGTGATTAATCGATAAGCACTTTAAACTCGCTCACAACACGCAAATAATGTTTTAATTCAAAACACTCTTCGAAATTCGATAAAAGGTTTAAAAGAAACATCGAAACTCGAAACATATAATGCTGGCTGATAACGTTAGCACGAATATTGTTCGGAACACCAAAACATAATTTAAAGATAAACATTAAACTACTTTAACACATTCACTTTAGGTTTATTATCAAATGTGTCTGTGATTCGTGTTAGTCGCTATTTATTTTTATTTTGAAAAAGAATTCATTCTGTAAGGCTTTCCATTAGCGGGCACGCGCCGATGTCGACAAACAAATGACATTTAAAAAGAACTCCATTCGAATTTGTTTGAAATTGGAACGTCTCGGCGACCAATATAAATGATGTCTAGACTGGCATCGTTATCGGAAAGATTTTTTATGCTGTGTTATAATACCCGGGGGTGAGTGACTGTTTATTTGCTAAAGTTATAAGGAAAACAAATTTGCGTCATGCAGGCGGTGTAACAATAAACGAGAAAAACTCGTTACAAACATATTGGTAACTGGGATATTAACAAATACATTGATTTGCAACAATAGATTCAAAAAATAAAAGAATTTCGAATAATATTGTTAAATTTCTAGTATAGATTAGAAATTTAGCAATTTACTGAACATGGGTTCCGTATTATGTTTCTT
This sequence comes from Acentria ephemerella, assembly GCA_943193645.1. Lineage (NCBI taxonomy): Eukaryota > Metazoa > Arthropoda > Insecta > Lepidoptera > Crambidae > Acentria > Acentria ephemerella. The sequence goes on along the minus strand of OW971875.1, from coordinate 3,276,555 downwards.
TGGCCAGACTTTATAGTAACGTTATTTAAAATATATGTATATTTTAGCACTGAAATATAATTGGAACATTTTAATATTAATTTCGTTTAATAAATCGCCGAAGTAATCATGTGACAAGATTACAGCTCACAGCTCTTTTTGTATAAATAAATACTTATTGTGGGGCAAAACTAAAATAACAAGCTATATGACATAACAGTGTAGAAATAACCAAAGTAAACTAGTCGTGCTGTTTCATATAAAACACTTTTTTAACAGCATAATCAGCTGAACAAGTCTTTGATAAAATATGTGGATAACATTGCAGCCGTGAATCTATCATCATTCCTGAAAATACTGTTAAATCAACACGTTCAATATTAACTTCATGAATTTTAATGCGTCTTGTAACCTGCCTGAAAATTGGTAAAGAAAATTTTATACCCTTTTCTTCGAATTTAACAAAAGATTATTATTTTAAAACTCCCGCATATGTTTGCTTGCTTGTTTCTTTGCTTTCCGCATTAACCTGTCAAATTTCGTTATTCTAATACATTAGATGTTATAGCAGAAAACCACAAAGTGCAGACTAAGCAAATATTGTATAGTTGCGGCAATTTGGCTCACAATTGACTGCGGAAAGGAAGTCGCGTGCGCAACGACCGCGATAATCGAGTCGAATCGAATTGAATCGAGTTGCGATGAGCTAGAAACGAATGAGGATGGTGCTTTGTCTATTAATGGAGCTATGGGTGCCAGTGTTGTCATAACCTAATTAGTATTATGCATGACTTGTTCTAATATTGAGAATGCAGGTAATTTATAATGTTCTCGATCATCATATGTATGATCGCTGATTTGTGGTTACTTGAAGAATAACGAATATTATGCAAAAGCAAACTTTTACTATAACGCTGTTATTAAATAAAGTTTAAGATATTATAGGGTCATGATCAATGACCTTTCCGTAGTTCACTCGATCCTTTAGAGCCTTATATAAAATTAAGACTTTAATTAAGTAATTTATAAATCAATAATTTAATCAAATACGTAATATTACAGAGGATTGTTTATAAATATCAAAAATATACACTGAATAGGTTTACTAGATATATGAGCAGAGTTACTATGGTAGAATGGCCAGTAAACATCGAAGATCCTTTAGTTAATGTTTCATTTAATTTTAGTTCTGTTATATTCAACAGTAGTCTAATTACTTTTACATAACAAGAAATTATTTATCAATTTACGAAATATCTTACTCCTTTTTAAGAATTAAGAAAAGCAAGGGCAGTTTCAAAATATAATAATTTATAATAATATATAATATTATTAGTATTTCTATAATAGAATAATATTATTAATATTTGTAATATTATAATATTTCAAATAGCACACTCTACATTTCGTAGATCCTCTGAACAATTGAAAGTTAAACCGCAGTTGTCCGTTGATCAATCCAAGACAATAAGCGGTTATCTATCGCTCGGGTGATCAGATAACTGCCAAGCACTGGTCCAACAAAACAAACACGTGCCAACATCATGATCTTGTAAAACCGCATGGTTTCAGCGGAACATTATTTACTTTTTTGTATTTCTTAACGGAGTACACCTTGCCTGATAGTGAGTGACGATAAAGCCCAAAATGGAAGCCGCGAGGGACTAGCTATTTTACCTCTAACTTTCGGAATACAACAATTCTGTTAACGTAATTGTTTTAGATATGATGTTGGAAGTTAGCTATGCAGAGTTAGAGAAAACCCTACTACCGACTAAACTGACTAGAAAATTTCTGGCCCCACCAGAAATATAGCCCCGGGATCTGTAATAAATGGTATTAACCTTTAGACAGTTATTATTGCAATCAGATGCCGCTTTATTAAAAAAAACACCTAATATTGAATATGGCTTAAAATTTTTGCCTGGTTTTGGTTACGATAGAACTACCATATCTTTAAAGTCTAAAACTTTAAATAAATTTAGAATAAATACAGATCTAGTCTGCAGTCGCAATAGGTATTCCTAGGTCAAATAATAACAGTTGTTTAACAGATAACGAGGGTAACCGCAGAATAAACTTGACGCGGTCTAGTGTCATGAAAAACTTTGATTCAGTAGGTTGTTTAATTTTTCTTTTATATAATATATACATTTGTTTCTTTCACCAAGCTTACATCAAAATAACAGCTCCCAACTATGGGTTTAAATGATTGTATACTGTATTTTTGCAATCTATGTTGATTGAAACAAATTTTCAAATTTAACCTTATTAGATAAATGGACTTTATTAGCACGTTCCATCAAACAAAGAAATTAAAACCGAACTCTTAATCTGTATAACGTTAGTATAATAGTATAAATTACGACAGAGATACGAGACACGTAATTCTCTTAGTGCATGATCAGAGGCGTTTTGATCTTGACGTTACGATGGCTGGATAAAAGTAATCCTAGTTTTTTGCTTCCCGGTAGTAAATAATGACCACTTAGGTCGTTAACTTTATGCAATAATCCTTTGAGCGTTAAATTATTTTTTTCTATTACATAATGTAATCATTACCTCTCATAATGGCTATACTTCATAATTCTATATTTTCGCAATCATTAGACATTATTCTGTAGTTAGTAAAAACGCCTGCAGAGCAAGGCACCTTAAACCATTGTAATAACAATTATTTTCCAACCAATATATTAACGCTTGATGTGACTGTTACCTTCTTTTAGTTGGTATTCTCTTGTAGCAAGAAAATGTTGATAAATGACTGATTGAATGATCGAAGTCATTTGACGTTTCTCAAACTAATAAATTTACACTGTCCTGATTCTAATTCACGTATAAAAATAATGGAAAAAATAAATTCAATTTTAATTTATTACTACTAGTATAAGAATTGTACAGCCAAACAGTATTTTGCCATGTTCTTTCAAATGAAATTTTAAATTGAGTTAAAAAAACTAAAAACCAACTTTAAAACATTAAAAAGGTAAAAATAACTAAGCGGATCATTTGTGTTTACTCTCCACCCTTTTAATTGAGTTTGTTTTGACATGTATAAATAAATAAATAATTCTATTTCAAAAGTTATCCAATTTAAAAGTATTTTCTATTACTATTTATATTACTTATATTTTCTATTACTTCTGGAAACAGCTAAGCACTCTAAATCATTTTTATTGAATTATTTTTGTCCCTTTTGGAGTTGGTTTTTAGATTTGTTTTAAACTTTTTTCCACTTACTATTTTATATAGAGTTATGTTTCTAAGATCAAAGTTAGATAGGTCACCATTGGCTAACTAAGCCAATATTTTGGCTTAGTTAGCAAACCACAGTAAATAATTGAGCGGTAACCTGATTGAAACATGTATGATATTAAAATTACAATAAATTTAAAATTTACTAAAAGTAATTTCATTTTATAAGATAATTTCAAATGTTTTTTAATATATGGGACGTAACTAAAACTCATATATCAAGACGTATACCGGAAAATGTATTGTACAATTAAAAAATTAATTAAAAACAATCTGTGGCCTGCTACCGTAGGCGGACGATGTAGGGCGGGCGGGTAATTACTAAATTTAATACCTTCGGCCTCTACTCAAGTTGGTGTTTCGCAAATCATGCCCGCTTATTAATTCTGCTCACTGCGTACTGTTAAGGAGAAAATGTAATTCAGGTGATGTAAATGTATAATTTGGAGATAATTATTATTTTACATTTTTTTTAATATTATTTTTTGCCGAATGTATTGCTTTCTTTACACTAGTTATATCCTAAACATTTATGCGTTGGAAAGAACTTTTGCAGAGATATGTCCGTTATTTCCATGTTAAATTATTTGATATTGTACTGGTTTAAAACAAATTGTATTTACAATCAAAAAATATATCTATGCTTAGTTTTAGATTTTGTATGTCTTTTTTCAAATATAGAATTTTAAGCAACCATTAATTTTATTAGCGTTTCATTGTTTGTGAGGGGTGGACGAGCACTTAAAATAAATAATTCTTCCTTAATCGTAAGTATGCATTTTATTACTGAATTCAATTTAATTTTGTATTGCAAATTCTAGTTTTTGAAATATTTTATTCAATAAATATATATAATTATAAATACTTCACCACAAAATTAAACATTTAAAAATAAAATATAATTAAGATTTTTTTTCTAATATCCACTAATTAATTGTAGTTAAATGATGATAAATATAAATTATTTTTCAATCACCCTTATAGATAATTTTTTTAAATATATTTCGAATACGCTTTACATCCAGAGTGTACTTGAACATTGTGCGATGTAAATTGAATTAGTGGGCGTGGACGAACAGTGACCGTGCCATATTGTGGCTGACTGTACGCAACTCCCTTACTACGACTGAACGGCGACATTGTGCTAACGAGAAACAAAATCACAGCTTTCAAATTAATTGGATGTCCATAATTTGAGTTTGCTATAAACATAATAAAAACAAGTTCTGGTGAGTTTATATCATATTTGACGAAGGTTAATTAATAAATAACATTGTTTTTGGACCGAAAAATATAATTCAAATATCATTTCAATATAATGTTATCTATTGAAAATCTATTTCCAACAAGCTATAGTTGCGATTTAATCGGCCAAAGATCGATAGTATAATGAGACGCTTTCATGTTTAACTTTAACACATTAGTTAAGCTATCAATACCTATACGTATTTTTATCTATTGCAATGTTATCGTACCTTAATAGAAAAAAATATTATTTGAAATAAGTAGGAGATATATAGGGTAATTATTTGAAAACAATATATAATTATTTTAATTATACCTAATTTTACGTTCCTTAAAGTTAATACACGGTGTAGCTTAAATATTAATTTTTTGAAATATACATACTACATATAATATGTTTCCATTATTTTGTTAACAACTTCGTAATTGTGTGTTTTTAATTTTAAACAACTCGTATTATTGCGCGCTCAGTGTAAAGTGTAAAAACAGCTGCCAATTTTGATCTTTCGTTACGGATAAGTAGATTATTGGGCATCGGTCGCGACTCGGTGGATTAATCTTTATGCCTCTTCAGTTTTTGTTCAACAATTTCGCTTGACTTGACATTTACTAACGACAAAATACTTCTTAAGTTTTGACAGGCTAAATACATCAAAATGAGCTCCTATAACCTTTCTCTGTTGTAAATACTTTCGTGTTCGGTTGACCGGGCGAAACCTTTGAAATTACTGCTCAGCAAAAAGATGCTTCCAAGCGGACGACAGATGATTAATGTCAAATTTGCACATTTGATAACGAATTTTTAAAGCTTACGCCGACTTACCAGGGTATCGTATAGAGGGCTGGATGAACGTAACAAGTCAGTTGAATATAGGTTCTTATAACAACGAATTAAGGTACCCTACCAGTGTGTATACTTGCCTCCTGTCCTTGATTGTGAAAACTATCAAGACGCTTTTTCAAACCTCACCTTCACATAAAAATTAAGCTAAGAATGTAACTTAATTAATTGTATGCTTTATCTATATTAAGTCAAGTTTACTACTTTCCGTAACAGGAAATAATGAATAAAGCCTTACTTTCTAGGTGTGGCCATAACTAACTGTTTTTATGAGATTTAATTGCAGTTCCTCCCTACTTTTAATATATTTGTATTTAAAAATCCACGTGTAATTAAAACATACTAAAGAGATGCAAGCTTGTACGAATTCCATTATTTATTAGGGCGGTGGTCATCTTTTAAAAGTTATTGTGTGCGAGTTTGGCGCCAGGCGGCCTTTGAAACAAAAGACGCATGATTGCGCGACGGTGACTTGCGCGTGCGCGTCTGCCGCGTCAAACAGAGCGCCGTGAAATTAGGATCGGCCTTATACATTTATGGATCTGTAATGAATACTGTAATTCTTTAGAACTTTCAAATGCTATATTATCTGTATAAAAAAAACCATTTAATAAAAAATGAGGGAAAGGACGTGGTAATTTGTTGTCAGGCGTAATGTTGACAGGAGCAACAATTGGCTTCAAATATTCGTATTCATTTTTAAAAGCGACGACGATTATAATTGTGAGAGAGGTTTTAAAGGTCACAAGATAATAGTCTCAGAAATGTTATTTATAGTGTAAAAGTGACAGCTACTTCAAACTTACGCTTTATAAAATGTGTGTTTCGTTCAAAATAAAAAGTATAATAAGTATGATGTAAATGAAGTGGTTAATAGTGATTCTATATTTTCAGTAGCACCACAAAACCTTCTTTTAACAAAAAACTATAAGGCGATTTGAATTCAATATTAGTTTCCTTAAAAGTTTTTTCGGGTACTAGTTGATATAAATAAAAAAGTTTGAGACACAATTTAAAACTAACTTCAAAACACTAAAATAGCAATTTTTTGTAAAAAAGCCTTGGATATACATATATATTCAGATTAATTCGTTGTACTTTTTAATACATTTTTTTTGTTTTAATTCTACCAGCAGCAATTAGTTAATTGAAGCGTATCATGCATAATTAAAGAGAAGTATTAATATTTTTTATATATATATATATATATATATATATATATATATATATATATATATATATATATATATATATATATATATATATATATATATATATATATATATATATATATATATTATTTCAATATGAGGAAAATAGAAAATGCTTTATTGTGAATAAAAAAAATGCAAATACAAACAATTTTAGAAAGATAGGAAGGAAAAGAAAGATAAATTATTAAGATACGTTTAGGTACTTAACCGTAACTTATCTCGTTCTTTAACTTCTAAATAAAAATGGTTAGTAGATATAATTTAAGTTAATGCGTTCCTTGTACCAACGCGTAATAAAGATGTAGGTTCCAATTAACATGGTTACTTTGAAAATAGCGTCGACAATACGATGACGTTTGAACAACATTTTTTTCTGTATTTTCTAACTTCTTTATTTGCTAATATATCGTTGAAAACTAAGATATTCTTATTTTAATTTTAAAATAGCTAATTCATGTTTATTTATATGTTTAAATTATTTTTAACTCATATTTAAATATTGTTAAACACTTGATAAAGCATTTCTTCTTAGGAATACAATCGTTAAAGATTTGCTCACACTTTGTTTCCCAATAAATATCCATAGTAAAATAAATACTAAAATTTCTTAGACCTTACATATATTTGAGGTGAAGTTACAACCATATGGGCGCTTTTAAGTTTCTGAAAAACGCCCCATATAGAAAATTACATAAAAAGGACGTCGCATACCAAAATAAATCTCCTAAAACACTAGCACTTATATTAAGCAACTTTTAGAAAATTCTTTATTCAAATATTGTCAATGTTTTACAAAATATTGTTTCCTATTATTTCTATTTTCTAAAAATCCTTAACCTGTTAAAAAAAATCGAGGTTCAAGTGTATAAAAAAATTTTGAATACTTATTTTTTATATTCTTACATAAATCTCAATATTTCAGTTATATAGGATTGACCTATCGAATTTACTATTGGTGGTATGTGAATGTTTCCATAAACAATATAAAGTGAAGCACCGACTCCAAAACACTCTTTAGTTTAGATAAGTGCTTAAATGGAATTATTTTTTACTTTTTAGTATTTTGAAGTCGTTTTTAGTTATGGTTATAACTTCTTTTACTGGTAATACTCGAAAAGTTACAGTGGGCTTACATCTAGATATTTACAGTAATCCCCCCTATAACGTGGTAGATTGGTTCCGCGTTTTAGGAATATGCGTTATAGGGGTGTTCCCGTATAACGCGTTTGTACGACCTCTAATAACGCGTTACGTTGAAACTAATATTTTTCCAACAGGCGTTTAATGTCGACTTTAATTCTTGAAGAGATAAAGATATGTATTGTCAAACGTAATTGGAACACATGGTATTTTAAAGTTCTATAACACCCAGTCAGCACGAAGGTATTAGATTAAACCACTATGCTATTTCAACATAAGAATACAGTTCGCATGTTCATCATGCTTGTGTTAAGTATTTTATTCGAGCACTAGCTATAATTATCTCTGCCATCCATTAAACATTACGATGGCAAAAACTTTTCACCTCTAATTTTTTCTCATGTTCCAATGCGGCCTCAAAACATTTACTTTCCGCATTTTCGTAATTTTTTGCGAACTTTACTCTGGATCATTTTTAATCGTGCGTTAAATGTTTTTTGAGCTGTTAGTCTTAATTATGCTGTTGTAGAATATATTGTGTATTGAACTACCCATTTATGTCTGTTGAGTTTTCTAGCATGATATTACACGTTTATTAGTGTGTTGATATGCCAATTAATTTTATTATTTCCTGCAGTTGGCATAATTTTGTTTATTCTATGTAAACTATAGGGCGATATTTGGCTCGTAATTCGGAACATTATTTCTTCTAAGCTGTTGCCCATTACAAAAATAGATCTATTTAAAACTTTCCTTTGTAATGAAATTTTCTTGCTCAAGTCGACTCTTTCATCACAAAGCGACAAGATGTCAGTTAAATGACAATTATCGTTTGCGTTTCCAAACGAATATAATACATAAAAACAGACACTTACATACTGACATTACATACTACAATAAATAATAAGGAATTATTTGCTTTTTGTATTTTTTAAGTGAAATGAAAGAAATATTGTATATCTTTAAAGCCAAGTTCTATTGAAATTAAATGAAAAATATTTCTGTGCTGGGTGGGGCCTTTAATATCATGTACTGCAGATAAATATGATTTAATACATGATTAGATTCAAACCTCCGCCGCCATGCCCCTGAAACTCCAATCTATTCGTCGGCAGATCACTTACAAAGTACTCGAGGCTAATCTATTTACTGATTCAATAGACCGTCGGTACGGCCCACAAAGTCTGTTCAAACACACGGTAGTATAAAAAACGACGAACAGCGCTCTGCGAGTAATTCTAAATGATGACTGGTACATTTAGTTAGTACGCCCCCAAGATACGGTAGTCCGGCGATAGGTCTGGAGATAATTCATGGGATAATGGCTCTGATAACATCGAGGTGCGATGACCTTTCGATATTAATAGATGTAGGTAATAGGTATATAAAGAGATCTGATGATACGCGTGTCGGCGTAGCTTTTTGTGTTATGATATTGTTAGAGCTTAAAAGAGCTTTTTGGTTAAGGCCTTTCTAGTCGTAGTAATGTAATAGGTACCTGGTCACAGAATATTCCTATTGGATTCAACGGCCTTTCTAAACACGTTTAACCTGTTTAATATTATACTAAATTTCGTAAAAAGTTCAGAAGTTCTTCTTCTATCTCGTATTTAGTTAAATACTAATAAACAAAACATAAAACTAACAGAGAATAGAGATTTTTGTAAAAAGTTTTTAATTGCTCTAATAGAAAGTTAATTAACCTTATTAAAACCCATCTATTGATTGCATTTCACCATTTATAAGATAGGTATAAAACTTAACGCCAGACAAACTTATGAAATTATAAGTATTGATGTATTTTATCGAAAACTTAAAACGTATTCAATTGACCTATCATGATCAAGTTATACAATAATTGTTTTGTTATTTATCAACATAAGTATTCTTCAATATAACTTTTTTGTCGGATGAATCGCGATTAATTTCATAATAATAATAAACTTTATTGCACACTAAAAAAACTGACTTTACTTACTTTAACTGTATGACACCTAAAAATTTAAATAAAAAATTTGCTAAGCTAACAAATTATTTTCGAATTTATAAACGAGAAGTTTCGAAATGAATAAAAAGAAAATATATAGGTATTATAGTAGTATTTGTAGGATTTTAGTTTGTGTGTATTTTTATATATTATATCTGTTAACACACTATGTCTTTAATTTTCTTATTAATATCTCCATCTGGCAGGTCTACTGGTAAATGTTTTTAGACATAAGTTAAGCTTATATTTTCATTTTGCTGTATAAATTGTATTTTAATTTTTATGTACATAAAGAAATAAATAAATGAAACGGTTCTAGGTAAAATGGTTGTGGCACAAAAACAGAATATATTGGATTGAAGATTTTAATTTTAAGATTATTAGATAAAGAAGAATTCTGTTGTTTCTGTTTGTAATCATTTATACGTTATTAAATCATCAATAATCCACAGAAAACAAGCTAGGTGAGAACAAATAATCGATTCAAAGTCATCACAGTTTAACAATTAACCCTTCGAGTCAGACTTTTTAAAGTGCTGACCATAAATTCAGCGTTCTCTGCCCTCCACCCTTTTTGTCTCTCGTAATGAGTGCATTACCATACAAATAGAATCAGTTTGGGACCACGGTATAATTGAGTCGGGCGCCCCGCTGACTCAAAACTCTTTGTGTGGACCGGCCTTAACACCGCCCCAGATTATACGAGCCCTACTTCCATGGACCGATGCGATGCTATGTCGCCTTTGTTGGGCTAAGAATAAATTTCTTATTCGATTGAGAAATTACAATAGTTTGATCCGACGATTCGGAATAGACGTACCAAGTGCAATTTACTCCTATAGTGATAGTAACTTTGATGATTGCTTTACAAATATTGGTCGGCGGTGATTAAAATGCCGCAGTATTGATTCATTCGATTGTTTAGTAAAATCAACCTAGAACTGCCAACAGTGGGCACCAGTTCTGTTCTCCATTTCTTGTTATTGTTTTATAATTGGGTACCTATCATATGATTGATTTTAATATCAGACATAGTACCTACTGTATAAATTATAATAATGATTTTTCAATCGCCTGGTAAAGGACACTTTCGGATTATACCGTTTGTTCACGACCAACTACTTTTATATCACATATTTTATACCATGTCGTAATTTATGATTGTAAATAGAAAAATAATAAGATAAACAAAATATAAGTCAGTGTAAAACAAGTGCTTGTATTATTAACACAGTTAAATCATTTATAATGACGAGATGCTCGAAATAAAACTTGATTGTTCCAATTTAAAGAACAATACAAAGGAAAATAATAGCAAAATAAGAAATATCTAATTGTTATTTAAATCATTTTCAAAGTTTTGTAAAACTTTTTAGATCTTTGTATATGTAAAATTAGCTTCTTACTTATGCACTAGACATGAAATCTAATTCAAAAAGAAGCCTAATTCTGTAATTTCTTTGAAATTATCTCAGAATTATTTTAAAATAATAAAGATAGTATATAAACCGATCGCCTTAAATAAGACTCGTAAGTTTGGCTCCCATTTTAAGTTATTGTGAATGCTTATAAGTCAAGAGATTTTTGTAAGTTTTTTCTATAATTTGAACTGTAGTGTTGCTTGAGATAGCAAATTTTATTGATCTGTCGACGGACCAGCCATAGCGAAAGATGCTTTGTTTCCGTAATCGAAAACCAACACTATGAGTTTAAATATTAAAAATTCAAAGATAAAAATGAAAGAAATTGGACGACGTTATAAAACAAGCGGTGAAACAATCTTATCGCCACTTAAAGGTATAAAACATTAAATTTATGGTCTCACTCCAAAAAACATAAAAGTCACAATAATTGGTTAACATTACTTTTTCTATTCTAATCTACTTTATACTGTAATTACTTTAACTCATCTGGAAAAAATGATATTGAACCGTTACACTATATAAATTAAATATATTATCATATGGTACTATAAAACTTTTAATTATGCTTTTGGGAAAAGTAACGATCTTAAAAAAATTAACACCAGTTTTATGAGATATTTTTTGTCACTTTATTTAAATAGTATTATTATAGCTTTGATTTATCTCTATGGCAGCCGGCTGGCTGTGTGGCAAGCACTACCTCTTTCTTGCAAAAGTCCTAGTTTCGAATCCCTCACTACGAGCTTAAAATATTAAATGAACTTTTTTTTGTTAATTTATGTAAAATTTGTTCTCCTTTATATTTTCAAATATTTTTCACTAATTAACTTATAAAGAATTCTGATAAATTCGTTTCTGTTATTTTTTAAATTTGGATACGGTAAATTTACGTAAATATTTACGTATCTAAAATGTATCCATCATTAAAATCTCTTTTTACGCTTTCAAAGTCTTCAACAACAATTACTTGTTTTTTTAGTGACAATTGTAACCGAGAAAATCGGAGCCGTCATCGGTGCGATGAGCAAACGGGTCGGACGGTAGTGCATCTCGTATCAATGGTCGCAATTACGATTCATTATAACAAATCGATCGCGCGAAAAAAGTTGCATCTCGTGTAATGAGTAGGATTGTTGTAATTACAGCGACGGGGAGGCTCCGCCTACTGGGAGGCGTAGGGAGGGCCGAATGTCGAGGTGAGAGGGCCAGTCGCACTCACCATCGCGGACTTGATGCGCGTTTAGCGCCACGCGAATGTTCGCGGAAACCGTTTAGTGCCTTTCGATTTATTAGCACTTAACTAACACTAGAATCACAGTGCATCGTATGTAATTCGAACTTTGGTATAAAACGCAAACTTTATTGAAGTGTACAAAAAACATGCAAACTCATTGGTAGAGTTACGAGTTAACGGTAAATTAAAAACGTGATACAAAACTTAACTAAAAATGAGTTCCGAGCTCGAATGAGGTGCGACTAAAATGTTACAAAGGAGAAAAGTTGTTCGAAATTTGAATATCGCTAGTGCTGTCAGCAAAGAAAAAGAAAATGGACTTGACTACACGTCGCGGGGATTTGATGGATGGTTCGGTTGGGGAGTCGATACATTTGAACGGATCGGAACAGGTGTGCCGTGAGCTAGTGAACGGAACGGGGGGTGGGTGTGACGTCATAGGAGTGACGGAGCCGCCAAGGAAGACCAGCTCGTTTACAATAAGAAACATTGTCGGCAGTGAGGACTCAGATCGGCCTACCGACGGGAATGCCAAATCTAACGAAGGTAATTCTTGCATTATTGATTCAATTTAATTACCTATAGATACAAATTAAACACCTTAATTATTGTATATATAATGCATTTATTTTTGTTCAAATATTTTTAAAGATTTAAAATATACACTATCACTGCCATTTTAAAAAACTAATTGAAAATATATATTTTACCTATTGTATTTGTAAACAAAAAACGTTATTGCTTATTATGTATTGATTTAGTATCCACATACCTATCACATTTTGCTAATTGAATACTGTATTTTTAATTTTCAAATACTTAAATTATGACTTAAAGCTAATCCATTTAATTAAGACACTACACGTGACTGTTCAATTAAATTATATAAAGTCCACTTTAAAATCTATCTAAGTGTATTGAGTTAGATGTATTTATTAAATAATAAAATTTACTATTTTAATCGTCTGTACGTATAAATTTAATTAAAGCAATTAAAACCGCTGCACGTAAGGTCAGATTAAGAATATGATTAAATGAGTAATTATTTAATTACACTGTGTTGATAGTATCCATTAAACTGAATACTAAGTGAAGATAAGATAAAGAGAGCTTTAAGTGTAGGATATCAATAACGAAACTCGCTAAGCTGTCTAGGTTCTATAAGAAGGTAATATTTTTTATTTAAGAAGGTAAACAGGCCGAAGAATAAAGAGAACAGGTTTATGTTATAGGCAGCAACACCACAAGCATATTAACACTGCATTACAAGTAGAGTCCCACTATTAACAATAATAAAAATAATCATAAAGAAGTATTTAATATTTTGTTCTCATGCCATATAAAGTTAGGTATATCCACACATACATATAAATTCAATTATGTAAAACTGATCATTCATATTTAATCACTTGACAATTTTATTTAAAAATGATTTTCATTTATAATGTGTTTTTTACATAGAATAATATACAGGTCAAATCTCAGAATAACGAATACAGAAGTAACGAAATTTCCAGTATAACGTAGCGGTATTTTTTTTCATACAAAATGTACTAAGCCAAAATTCATTGTAACGAAGCCGATCGAACGAATTTTTTTTTCAAAATTTCAGAATGATGGTTCAATTTTAGACAAAAATTTCTATGAATTCAGTTTGTTTTTGCCACTAAGTGGTATAGCACGGGTTTATAAGTGATTGCGTAACATATGGTTCACAAGTGATAGTCATAATAATTTTGGTTTTTATATCATACAATCTCATCCTTGGGTTTAATATTTTTACATTTTAATTGCGTTAATTTCTTAGAATTTTTAACACTCATCCTTGGTGATTCGCTGTTTCTAAAACTTTTTTAAAACATTTTAAGTTTATCGTGTTTATTTGATTTTTTTTAAATTTTTTCTTTAGTGTTTCCCAGTCCTTAATTTTTTTTTCTACAACCTTTTGTTTAAACAATTTTATCGTATTTACGGACAAAACACGTCGCCATTTCACGCTTAAGGAGAAATTAAGTATTTTACAAGAAGTCGATTCTGGAAAGAAAGAAAATGAGATTGCCAGAACACACGGCATAGCACCTTCCACCATAAAAAAATTCAGTATAACGATTTTTCAGTATAGCGAAGCATATTCTTTGGTCCCGTGAAATTCGTTATACTGGGATTTGACCTGTAGCTCGTAATAAAATACAAAAACAAAATTTTATCTGAATTTTGGCATAGTGACATTTTTTTCACATATATATGATAATGTCGCCGATGCGACATTAAATTAAGCAATGGCTGTTGTATTCGTAGAAATGTTTTGGAATTACATGATAGGTACTGGAAGTTGGACAGTAATAAATAAGCTATTTAGAATATCTTTGGAAGGATTGAATATAACGAAACAATATAACAACTAGAGCCGAAATAAATATGTGTTAAAAATATTAACATTTGACAACAAAAAGTTTTATATATTATATAATAATTATATAAATAAATCAAAGTATAAATAATACGCTAGTATGCATGATACAATCTCTCAATGTAGGTGATGATCCTTAACTTTATCTAGATAAAATGTGTGAATTATGATAAAAAAAACTAAATTTAATAAAAAATCTAAATTTAATAATCGCAAAACGTATTTGTTATTATAGCTAAAGATTCCGCTTGTTTTTATTCTATTTATATAATATATATTAACTATTAAAAAAATTTGTTCTGTACCTATTCGTAAATAAGTATTTACTAATAAAGTTATTATTTACCAATAGGTTCATTCCTTAACAGCCTTTACATGTCCTCAAAGCTGAGGAAAGCCTTATTACATTAATGTAACACAGTAAGAATTTGACAATGACATCACTACGCTGGCCCAATGCGTGTTTGTAGTTGAAAGCGGTCGCTATGACAACTGGGTCCAAAGGCTTAAAGTGACCTCTTTTATAAGCACAACTTTTTATTGACCCATCCAGAAACTAGCCATGGCCAAAGTTGCTTTGTTTTCGTAATCGAAACCAACGCGCTTGAACGAAATGACAATATGCTCCTAATAGGTAACATAGATAAAGACTGGTCTTATTGGTAAAAAAGAGATATATAATTATACAGATGACTTAAAATTATGTCTGGATGTACCTATTTGCACTATTGTGACTGTACGAGGACATGATATCATCATTTTTATAAAACAATAAGGAAAACAAGCGTGTAGTCAGCCTGGTGGTAAGCATTTATCGTAGCCAATAGATGCTTATGTCACCTTAAGCACTAATAACTAATTTTCGACTCTGTCAAAACAAATTTAATTTTAAATATCTGTCAACATTGACAGTATCAAAGATGTAAGTCTATTATAGGTATTATTATTAATTAAAGTATATTGTCATGTTATTATTATTATTACTGTCGCCTCTGTTATCTGTGGGGGCAGAATTTTTACTTTACCAATGTTATTCAAATTCAATTTAAATTTATTTATTTATTTAATTATTTAATAATTGCTTTTTTCTGCATGAGTGTCATGATGCTTAATGACCGTCAATATCGAAGTCAATATAACTAACAAATATAATTATTTCTATAACAACAAAATAAAATATGTTCATTGAATGGTTCACGTGCAAACCAAACCAAGGCCGATACTACCCTCAATTAGATAGGTACATTTATTTTAATGATCTTTTATGTCGTGCTCCGAACAAACACAGTAGGTGCGTACAATGTTGCCAACAATTAAAATAATTTGCCTCATCGTAATTTCATGACACTATTGTGGTAATAAATGTTTATATATCTCTTTTATGGCGCTTGAAATGATTGCTGTTTTCTTAGTTGCTCTGCAGATTCCTTGCTTTTAATAAGTTTAAACGCATTGACACTAGCTACTAAGTGTTACTACTGAAACACAGCTTTGATTGCACATATAAAATCAAACAAAATTTAATGTGATATAATAAGACAGGAATTATTTAGTATGTTAAATAATTGCTATCATTAACTTTATAACAAACATTAATTTTATAACAAAATATGTTATACACTGAACTCTTTTTATAATTCTAAAAAGATTCAACTGCGACTGATGTATTAATTAATTGAGTTTTATTATATTCAATTGTACTAACCTTATTGTGATAGGATTCAAGAGATTATATTATCTCTTTAATAATATTATATCTTTAATAGTTCCCAAAAATTGTTTCCTAGTGTGATTTGCTTTAGTCATTACCAGAGTAGAGTTGCTGACACAATATTGGGATAATTTTATAATAATGTTAATCTAAAACATTATTTATACATCATTACGTATCTAATATTGTATATATTTTGTATAAAAGTAAATGCAGTATAGATATATAAACATACAAGGAACCGAGAACAAATATTAAGATTTATTACAAAGGCTATTTGTGTCATAAATCCGAATATTTGTTTTGGGCTGGCCGGGAGTCGAACCCTTGAAGAGTCTGACTGAGTAACTTGTAGCTAGGGTTGTTGAACATTGGTAATAGTATAAATGTACATTGGTAATGGTATAACACCAAATAATGGTGTCCATAATAAGAGAATAGTATGTAGGCTTTGTACTTCTTTGTAGGTTTAACCAGCTATTATGCGTATCTGTGTTCGCTTTTGGGAGGTAAAAAAATCGTTTAATAACTTCAATGTAATATAATCTTATTTTCTTCTCATATTTCATAACTAAAAAGAACAGAAGCACTATTACACTTATTCAAGATTGTAAACCGCTGTGTCTTGTGTCTTGGACCTCGGCAAATGCACCCTACTTGGAAGTTTCCCGTTGTGACGTCACGTGCCCCTAACAAGACGCTTCCGGTACTAAATTGAACTACGATCATGGCTCCTCGACTCAACCTTTCAAGTAGTGTTTTACTTTACAAAACTAATTTAGATGCGTGTGTAGGTTAAAAAAGATTTAGTCTCTTACTCTTATGGAATTTGAAGCTAGTTAATTAAAACAATCCGACTTTAAAAAGTTACATCTTTTCTATTAAAGAAGAAGTAGTATTGGAATCTAATGACATTTAGCGCTTCAAAATCAATTAAGCTGTTTTAGATACACAAGGTCATAAAGGAACAGACAACGCAACGCGAGAATACTATTCTTTTTGGTTTATTATTAGAATCAAGCTCAATAAGGAACAGCGTAGTGGTATTATGGCATCGTATATTTATAGAATATTGACGATAATTAAAAAGAAATTATATTCGATTTTCTTACTTCATAATTTAATTTAGCTAAAATTTAACAAAAACAGGAAACGGTAAATATAAACTAACACAGGATTATAACTTAAATAAATGTTTATATTAGTTATTATTTATTACATTAAAAACAAAGATGTTTGACCCAGAATTAATATATAGTGATATATAATTTGTATTGATTATTCGCAATCAATAAACATAGGAATGACCTTATGGCCGAACACGTTTAATAACTTGAATATAAATTGGACTATGATACGTATTTGTTGCATATTATTATATTGATCAATCATTTGTAATTAATGTTTTAATCAAAGCAAATAATATAAATTTATTTGAATAAATTAAATGGCCAACGTTACGTTTTAAATGAAACCAAGCCTAGCCGGACTGAGTGAATTAGAAGATTCTTTTCTTTGGACATTTAAGGGGGAACCCCTTTCTTGTTCTATTTTTTTTTAAAGTAGAACTTTTGTATATTAATATGCATACAGTAGGAGTACTTTACGCGCAAAAGTTTCAATGTATCTTGTTTTTCTGTCGCGCATTGATAAAATGTATGAATTATGTTAAAAAACGTATTTTTTTTTTACTTTAATCATTTCGCAAAATCAATCGAAAATCTCAATAGCCTGCTCTGTAAAAAAAACGTGAAAAGTACTTGTTATTGCTGCTAATAGTAATTCAGTCCACATGTTTTATTCTATTTATACATATTAACTATGAATACCTGCTCGTTAACAAGTAAATAAGTGCCTATTCGTAAATAAGTACTTACGAATAATTATTATTTAGCAATAGGTAAACTTTATCAGCCCATACATATCTGAATGCTAGGCAACGGCCTTACTGGATAAGAGTAACACACGAGGAATTTGCAGTGACACTACCACGCTGGCCCAATGCGGGTTTGTGTATTAAACTGGTTGCCATGACAACCGCGGCCAACGGCTTATTGTCTTCTTTTAAAAGTACAACTTTTTACTGGCGCCATCCAGAGACGAGCCATTCCCAAAGACGCTATGTTTTTGTAATCGAAAGCAGAGAACACAAAAAGTTTCAGTGACTCATTTTTCTGTCGCGCATTTAGAACGCGATATTCTAACGGCACACGTATTCCCTCCTACATAATACAATATTCCGGGCCCCTTTAAAAGAGGCGTGAACAGGCATCTTTTAGGGCCAACAAGGTTTAGATAGCTAAAGCAGTAAATCCCATACTAAACAAGCTACCTTCGCATATTGAATCTCGTTTCTTACATTAATGAAGTGTTAAGTCATTTTGTCTACAATAAAAAAAAGTATTATTAATTACTAACTACTTATTTTGCATATATTTTTTTCTGTTTTTGACAGAGCTAAGTTTGCAATTGTAACGGAATATAGTGAGAGTATTAAACTTTTAATAACTACAAAAATCCTATCTGCTTTTGTACGATATACCTAAATATAATAATAAACACGGTAAAATAGTTTCGATGTGCAACCTATCTCAGATAATAAGCAAATTACCAACTAAGAGAATATGATATAGAAAGTCATTGAAAATATGAAAAATAGAAATCCCGTTCAAGTTAATATACATATAAAATTGTAATAAACACATTATTATATATAAATTAAAATTATTGTTAATTAAAAGTCTTTTTTAATATTGTATATAATAGAAATTAAGACTTAACTCTCAAGGATAATGAGAAGACGAAGACTAAGAAAACTAAACGCATTATTGCCATGTCTAAAATATTGTAGTTTACTACTAATTTATAGCTCCATTAATCGGAATAGAGATTGCATGCTGTGTTTATAATTAAATCCTCTTAATAAGAATATACTCGTAAAGCTTTAAAAGAAGATAAAGACATTATGTGAAGTTACAATTTTCATTTACATTATGAGTCTTTTACTTGATATTTAAGTACAGGTACGCTCGTGCAGATTATTCAGGACTTTTTATCGCGTTTTCAAGGTTCTAAAAACTTAAAGTGAAATATGAAATAATCGTCGTAAGACAGGTATTATAACTTTATTAGTGCGCAGGTCATGGGAGCCAATGCTATATTCATATGCAAAATTTAAATCATGAGTTTATTCCCTCAACTTATTCCTACCTGTTTAATCTCTCAAAGGTCAAAGAGTTCCTTAGAGAGAGAAGAGAATTCAAAGAATGGTCGAAAGTGAAAGAGCTATGCGCTCTTCAGAGATTCACAGCGAGAATCAGAGAATCATTTTATTCTTCCCTTTCCTACTCAGGAGCATGCGTGCTAGTCTGCGGAGTCACTCTTGCATTATCTCCACGTCAACTGACTCTTTGACTTTAAGACACACGTATTCCCTCCTTCATACATCTTAGTTTCCTTCAAAAGAAGCGTGAAAGGGCTCATTTTGGACCAGAAAGGTGGAGGTAATTAGGGTAGCATAGCAACTTTTAATATATGGACTCCTTTTTCTGCTTGCCAGCAGGTTGTGTTCAGTCTTTTGTTATGTACGTTTATTTAGCATTACATTAAAAATTAATACAGTGTAGCCTGGACTCGTTTTTTTCGTACGTTCAAAGCTTGAAAATAAGCAAGCAACTAACCCACGTTGCAGAAAAATGTTAATATCGATCGTTGGCTTGTCAAGAGCATAGCATTCTAATAAACGGGCTTCTTCAAAAAAGGATTGAAAAGGTATACTTGAGCTGCAAGCATGCAAATAAAGCTATAAGGAACTTAAGCATTGCCTTTGTAATGTCAATGTGAATGTGTGGTAATTAGTGCTTACCTTAATACTCTTCAATGAGCAGAACAATCACCTGTGCATCCAACTATATTTGTTTTTTGCAAGAAAACAACATTTATATGTTTATTTCTTCATATGCCTTTTAAAATTTGACTTTCCATGATGACCTTTGTTGACCTTCCACAATTATATTATTTATGCAGACATAACACTTTAGTCAGGATGTTACTCATATTACAACTGGTTAAGATATCAGTAAATGTCAACGTGGTTACATTGTTGCAACTGGAGTGTCTTTATAATTACTTGCGTATTTGCAGATGCATAATATCTGTATGATAAATTATTCATTTCAAAGCACTAACACCAACCGTGTTGGAACTAGAACGATGATCGATATACCAATATGAAATAAAAAATGAAAGATATATTAATTCAACACTGCAAGAGAGAACGTAATTTCATTATCACAATTACATATTTTAATACACCTTTTAGATCCCTTACTAATATAGAGAGATCAACTTGCATTAGTTGGAATGAAATTGGATTTTGATAGAATTGAAATTGGATATCAAATGGGAAATTACATGTAACGAAAACTTATTTATTTAAAAAACAAAAAATAATTCATTGAATGAATCCTATAAAGGTCTACACCTTTTTCAACATGTGACGCTTAGTAACGCACAAAATTTGAAGCCAAAAACAGTGCTAATTTCTTTTTGAGTAATACTATTTCAATTGAACATGATTTTAAAATTATTTGTTGCATAAACACATTTTTAACTTTATCGGTTATTCTTCTATAAAAATAGTTGTAAAAATAAAAAAAAGACATCGATCCCTTTCTTTTCAGATCAAGATAAACTCAATTTCAATGAAGTACGTTAAACATTTCTCAATTTCAACGATAATTGCTATATAAATTAAAGTTGATTGAAAACATTATATCATGTCGATGAATTATAACCATGCGATAGGGCTACTAAAGGTGAAGTTTTTCTAATTAAAAATTGATAAAAAAAAATCGACCGGTAACAAATGAAGTTCTTTTTAGCAATTTACAAGTAAAAGTTAGGGTTTTCTTTGGAAAATATTCAATATTATGTATCTGATTTACATATTTAAAATGCTTAAATATAATCAAAGTGAAAATATAACTTACTTGATATACAAAACCAGAGTCTTCTATTAATATATTTTATTTAAATTTTGAATTAATCCTATAAATGTCGCCACATCAAATTGTAATATAACATGGCATGATAATGTTTTCTGAACTAATTGCACTTATTAAATTTAAATTATGTTTTATCAGATAGTATCTGAGATCTACTGTAAAATAAATAGTCAGCGTTATCTAAACTTTTGCAAAGTATCATTTTTGCAATCTCAAAAATAATCCTCAAACTAATAAAGTTATTCGCCTCTTTTTCATTCTACTCAAATAAGAAAAGGTTAGAATGAGTTTTGTAAATATCTAGTTAGTTGACACTTAGATGACCTATATTTTTTTTTGAAGCGCGTGAAAAAATTTAGAGACGTCAAATGAAAATCACCTGTAATCTGTCTTTTTCTGATCGGAATGTAATGAAAGAGTAGTATGAACTTAAATTAAATTTTGTTTTTGCACAACAGAAATGGGGCAATCGACTCTCATGTCCTGTATTTTCTATTAACATCATTTTTCTTATAAAGAACCCTTTATTTACCTCAAAGAGAACTAGCGTCTATTCAGCCAAGTCTCATTAATTTGCAATTTTCAAGCCCTTTGCAATTGTTTTAATTTTTTTTGTGGAGTTTGACGACAAACGATTGGCGCTATTTTGTATACATTACTCGATGCACCGATGTTTTTAAAATTAAACAACACTAATTCCAAATTAAAACGCACTTAGATTAGATTAATGCGGAATATCTCTCAAACCGCAGCAATCAACTATAATCACAATTATAGTTCAATATACCTAAATGTTCTTTAAAATAACGCAATTCAGTTGTGACTGATGGAAAGGCATGCGGAAAAGGATGTCCAGCTTTTTCCTTATTTTTTGGTAAAAAAATAACTTCACTCCCGTCTAATATTTGAATGTTTCCATCTTTAGGTGGCTCTTAGCGTTGCGTTTATTTACCTTATAATTAATACAAGTTTCAAATTTCAATAATCTGTTATTACATGTAATAATTGTATGGAACACTGCAAATATACTTCTGTAATGTATAATATTAAAGTTTCATATTGCTGTCGTAAAGTTCATTACATCACAATTATATTATAACCCGATTGTTAAACCAATAATTCTTAATTGAGCCAACCTGCGCCTGCGCCGGCAGGTGGGCGAATTTAAATTATATTAATTATTTAGCACGTTACGTCACGTGAACGTATCGATTTTGCTAATAACAACCTATTATTAAGTATATAAAAACCTAGTCATCGGATTTCACTGCTTGTTTTTTTGACCAAACATATATTTATGTACATAGTCATTATTACTGTATACAGCCCGTTGGCTGCCATATGTGTATTTGCTTAATATATTTCAATTGTCTTCTCTTTCTTTTGAAATATATAGTGGTAGATAGGACAAACGTGCTGAAAAAGCATACTGCCTTATTGTCTATTGGTTAGTCAAACTTATTTCAGGAATAGTTAATTTTTTTACTACAATACCTATATGTTATTAAATTTCACATCAAGTGGCTACTATAAATCGTTACTATAGTAATATTTGCTAGCTACAATGAATTTAGTATTCAAAGTGATGCTATCACTATTGATATTAAAAAGCTGAACTCTGATATCCACTTATATCTTTTCTTGAAGGTTCAAGAAAAGATATAAATGTGAAAAATTTAAACTCGGTAATTTAGTATAGAAAATCGTCTAACCGACATGCTAGGCAATAAAACTGTCATTTGTTCCATCGCTATTTCGAGTTTCTTTTAATAGATGGCGTTAGTGATAGTTTGTAGTTGATACAATGTTCACCGAGTTATCTAGTATAATATAAATATGGTTTTTTGCTAGTCTAAGATCATTATTTATAAAGGAACGGTTGGCTTCTCTTTTGAAATATTTCCGTGTATACTCTTTATTTATTAAATTATTACAGCTAACAACTTACGGACGTAAACAGAGGTATTTTCGCTGCTATTTTAATTCCTTTCTACCCAAATGCTCATTAATATGTATGTTTCGAGTCAATTCTCTAATATATTTCCATTGTACAAACACCAACCTACTCATTAAATGTCCATACAATTTATTACGACTGACCAAACCATCCCAGGCATCCAAAGCACGCATCTCAGACATTAAAAACAAAACTTTAACACAAAGAAATCTTGCCTCTAAATAAAGTGCAGATAGCTTTACAAATGACTTATGTTTCTGGAATTTGAAGTGAGTTAAATAAACAAACCAAATTGACCTTTAAGTGTTTAACGGGAAAGGCTGTATTTGCCTGTGTGGGCATTAAACTTTAATACGGTGACACTGAAATAAAAGGTTTTTAAAAGTGAGAGTTATCACGGCGACCCATTAGGGCGCACGCGCGGCCCCACAGAGTAAAAAATAAAAAAGCGAAACGTTTTGTACACAGACTCATAAAAATAAGACAGGACTCGGACTGGATTGACTCCTGTCTCCTGTCCTATTTACACTGAGATAAGAAATAGTAAAAAATGAGGTCACCTTTACGGTGTACACCAGTGGAATGTGTGCTTTAATAGTCCTTTGAAGATTTATTAGTTGGTAGAGAAGCTTTTGTACGATATAGAGTAATTAGTAGCTTAAAACTGACCCTAACCGACGCGTAACAAGACCTGATTTATATAGGTAGATCTGTGTTTCAATTGAAGCCGTCCTATTTTCGTTAATAAAAGCAGATGGAATTTGGTTTTTGTTGCAAATATATGTCACCAAAAATATAACAGTATTTGTATTATATATACACCAAGTAATAAAATATGTACCAAACTATAAGTAGGTTACTCTATTGACTACAATAGATATTTCTCATTTTTATTTCGTTCGAAATTTAAATGCAAAGTAGATATTGTAGCTTAAGTATTTAAAATGCAAATATAATCCTTATTAAAAAGTAATGTGGTAAATTTTTGCAGAGCAAAACTAGCACTTGTGTGCTAAGAATTCTCTGATCTACTAAATTCTTGAAAGATTTTCTATCAGAGATGTTTAAGTTCTTTACACAAGTTTTTGTTATTAGGAATTGTAAATGCCAAATAAAAAGTTT
Organism: Acentria ephemerella; assembly: GCA_943193645.1. Classification (NCBI taxonomy): domain Eukaryota; kingdom Metazoa; phylum Arthropoda; class Insecta; order Lepidoptera; family Crambidae; genus Acentria; species Acentria ephemerella. The sequence continues at coordinate 3,252,030 of OW971875.1, read as the reverse complement.
AATTTGGTACGCGTTGATGTCTCTTATATACGTTAGAAAAATTTATTACAAAAAATTCTGCATTTTGTGTCATTGTAACTCTAACATATTTTTGTACAAAATTGTCTTTTTAAATTGGGAGTATATTATACCTATTCGGGTTTTTAAATAGTTTGGTTTGTTTTGTTGAAGTATACCAGTGAATTACAGGTTATGAGATCCATTAACAGGTTCCTATAAGTAGAGAATAGTATAACCACTTTAATGGGAATAGATTTAAAGAAATCAAAACCAGAAATTGTCATTGAACTTTCCGGGACTTATTAAAATATATAAACGTTATGTAAAATGCTCACAATGTCATAAATATGTCAAGGAATGTTTTAATTAAAAGCAAATATATAGTTTATTTCAAACCTTAAGAAACGAAACAGATATTCATAAATTTGCCTCCCTTGCAAATTTTACATTATATCTGTTTGAATAATAAAAATATAAAAATGTATAAAGCAATTTGCTGGAATGTCGATTTTATTTTGCCTTTATTATGTATAAAACGTAGTTCCTCTCAAATGCAATAACTCAGAGCGGCACAGAAGTCGCGAATTCTCGATAATAGTTTGATTACTACGAACACTCACGGATGTGTGGAGCCACTAATAGCGGGGAACTCCGCTCAGAAAATATTACTAAAAATATTTAGCTATTCCAAGAATTTTATATAATATTATTTATCTTGTCTAAGAAGTAAAGTAATAATTTAAGTTAGCAATTATATTTATTTTACGCTTCCTAAAGCAAAATTGTCAGAAAACTATGTTCATAAAGCAATTACATCTAACGCTTCTAATTGCAGCAAACGAACGAAACAGCTATCACCGGAGCCTCACTTTACAGTTCCGGCAATTTGACTGACAAGATGAAGCATTAGCAGATAAGAAAAAATAAAATAAAACAAACAACTCCGCGGGTAATTTGCTAGCTAATGACCTACCTTATCTAAATAATTAAAAAGTGATTTGGCACGGAGCTAACTTATTGTCACATCGGTCGATCCTTATCTACCGCTTGCCGTCGTCTTCTTCATATTAGTGTCAAGACTGTTATTAATGAGCACAGGAGTAATTATTAAGCTTACAATGTAATACAATGGACTCGTAAAAAGCGACGAATTCAAGAGATGCCACGTTTTTTGTAGCTACGAGTGACAAAATGGCTGACGTATCTTGTCTTTCGCCAATTAAGCGTGGTTACAGATAAAGTACCGATCTAGGATTGGAATCGTAATTCTATAAGGAGACCAAGGTAAGTTTTTAAATCATTCATCTCATTGATTGACTGATTGTAGAATAATCAAATGTGTCGCTAATTTTAAAGAACCACTTAACCTTTATAGGGTTCAGTTTTACAATTATTGGCAATTCTTTAAATATTTAGGAAAGCTTAAAAACTCCTAAACTTAGTTATTACAACCGCCAAACCTCCTCTGTAGTCTAATGCCTGAAGCCTTGAGGTAGTTTTAGATTTATGAAGTTCAATTCTTGTGAGTTAGACTTTTTCTGCTCAGTGTGGTTGGTAGAGCTTTAAGTCCGCCTGTCTAGACTTATCTAAGTCTGCCGCTTTAGCAATAATTATAACAACATTGTTGGGTCCCGGTACTTGGAGGTAAGTTTGCCATCTGGCGAACCAAAACCGGATTCCGGGTGTTGCTTGCTTCTATCATCGGCCTTTTCATCACTTTCTATCAGCTAAAGTGAGGGCCAAGAGAAAAAATTAGTTAGATCAAGGAAAACAAAGAACAAAAGTTGCCAATATTTGTTTTTAGATAAACAAAGTTGACGATTTCATTGATTGTGACTCAATATTTTGGTAAAATTTTATAATATTAGTGGTAATTTCGTAATGCCATTGACCATACTAAGAGTTACACACCAACTAAACATCTCTGCAAAATTATGCATTCAACCCTTCATTAGTTACCCTTTTTCGGTCGATAACACCAACACTTTAAATACTTACAAATTGCTGTCCAACTGGTGATGAATAACCCGTCACATGCTACGTTAAGAGCGAGTCAAGTTTATCAAATGACTACAAAAAGCCTAACCCTTCCTAATTCGTATTCACGTCAACATAACCCGTAATAAAAATCAATTTATGGACCCCTGTTAAACGTATGACACTTACATTTTAATTTTTTGTCATTACACTCGTATTAGGAAGTGATCTATAAGACATTATTTTTTTATAAGCTTTATATTCATCTTTTATTATATTTAAAACTATTAAGAATTACTTTTGTGTGACATTTGGAAAGAAAATTTATAACATAAGGGGTGAATTTACCATCCAACTGAATAACCTTCACAATGGGACCAACATCGCAATAGCGAAAATAAGCTAATGTCCTATACATTTTGGTCGAGTAATAGTTGATGTTTTGTTTAGGTACTGCTGATCTTATTTCGTGATTGTTTTTCACTTTGATGCTCCAATTTACCCCGTTTAGTACTGCTATCCCTTTTTGATTACACCTAGGTTTTTATTATCTCATTGTATACTAGAATTGAAATGATAATAAAGCTTCTTAAAAACTCTCACGAAGATTTTTGTGAGTAGTAAAAGTTAGGATTGACTTTTTACTGAAAACCTACTAACGTTCAAAAAACCAAACTGCTAATTATGCCATTTGTCTTTTACCGAACTCATTTTCAATGAATTTCTACTAGATATAATGATTCAGTCAACTCAATACAGCACTTTTTCCGAACATCAACTCGCGAAACGTGCTCACTTGTGCTCTTAACCCTTCACTGAAAAAGGCACGACAAATAATTATAATTAGTTACAACATCAGCCACACACAGTGAGCGGGCAAATGGGTTTTTTTCGGCGGTGGCTGCCAAATTGCTGGGAACGATCCAGTATTAAAACTACATTAGGTAGTGTAACGGTCGACGATTAACGGCTAGCTACCGACACAGTTGAAGCTATGTAGCGTGGAGTCGTGGTTCGTCGTCATCAGCCAATTGTGATTAGACACTACTTTCAGATTATTGTTTTTTCTCCCAAATTTCTGGGGCGGAATCACTTTAAAAGTCATTCGGAAGATTGAAAAGAAACAATAAAAATAAATTTAACTGTGAATTCTACGCTTCGACAGTAACGTTTATTTCACTCGAGTATTTTCAGACACTATACAAGATAAATACGGTGTGTCTGCTTGCGAAATACTTGATTTTTGATAATACGATTGATTGCTTTGGTAACAAATACATCTCTTCTTTTCTATCGTTTCTTCCTTGTAATATGAGTTCCTTTAAACAATCATGAAAAAGCAACTTACGGAGAGGCAAGGTAGAGGCGACTATGTCGCTATTTTCTTCCTGCTCTAGGCTCTAGCACCTTCTGGACACTTTTTATCGCTCATTAGGAGCATGAGGAAGTATTCATATAGTCATTTGCCATGTTTTAGCTTTAAAAAAATGCTTATTATAACATACTAACACGGCTACTGAGTTCCGATCTGTCTAAAATTGCTTAAAAATTAAAAGGAAAATTAGTTTCATAATTTTCTGGCATATACAATTTGACATATCATTTTGTTACAAATGTAATGAAGAGTATACATATATCGATTGCTATAGTATCTTAGAATTAATCATTTAATGTGGTAAGGTCAGTCGAAACTACATTATAAGAGGTACAGAAATTAATGTTATGTAAGAAAAGATTTTACGAAAAAATACTACTGTAAAAATTGTTGCCATCTTTCGGTGTAGTCAATTTTGTCATTATAAAGAATCCATATTTAATCGAAAATTCACCTTTTATAGCTTTGTTTGTCACATATATTTGGAAATATATTGCAAATAATCTTTATTTATTGATACAACAAAAGACCCATCTCAGTATGGGTGATTTTATAAACGTGAAAGAAAATAATTTCTATCTATTACTTAAATGCGAAATCATGAGGACAAATAAGCTATGACAGTATATTAAATATATTAAAATAGAACTCCTTATACCAATTAAATAGAATGTGCTCTGTAATAGATGTTAATAACTATAGTTTAACATACAAAGGAATTCTGAAAGTAGGATAAGTAAGTAAGAGACAGTACATTTTTCTGGATATTACGATAAAATGTATGAGCGGTTCAAAATTATTAAATTTACTATCGCCACATTTCATGTCGCGATAGCCGGGTCCACTCTTCCTATGTAACCTATAAGATGAGAGAGATAGAGTCGGATCGAGCGAGGCACTACATTAGGTTATTACATTTTTTTATGTTAAATACTATTCAATTAAAAAATATTCACATGCAAAATTACTATTTTTAACTTCCATGGTCTTTAATATATTGATAGCAATTACGAAAACAACCGAGTATATACAATGCCGAAATATCGGGAACACAAAAACAAAAAGGGGCATGCTATAAATAATTATCTAAGTTTGATTTTTGAGATTTTATTAAACACTTTTATACGCATGCAGTAGCAACTATTTTGACACATCTGAGCCTGCCACTAGCTCTAGCATTTCTTGGAAATATATCACTGGCTGTCTTAAGCAAATGCCAGTTTCTTTTAACAAATTTATATAAATTTCTAGTATTACATTCCCGGTACTGTAAGTATGCCTAAACTTCCAAATAAAGGTTTGCATCAACCATATGGCCCCTTAAAACATATAGACATGTCATATATTTGTACAACAACCTTATACGTATTGCCGCACTGCAGTAGATACGCCTCGTCTCCTCTTTTTGAAGTTGAGACTACTCCTACTAACTCTTTTTTAAGTCGTGTCCTACCCAACACTACTCACATATGTACACATCATTTTATTTAAAGAATATTCTTTTCACTATAATAATATATATGATAAACAACGATATAAAAATGACCAAAAAGGCATTTTATATCAGTATCCTTCCAAAAATTAACAGAAATTTAACTTCATCATTTCTTCAAACAAAAATTAAACAATGGCTACATTACAAAAGCCTTTTCAGTTTGACTTAATATTTTAACTGAAATTATTTATAAAATAGTGTTAATTAATCAAAAGCAATCTGTATTCCACGATATTATTATTTCACGCCCGAAAATGGCAATCTGTTTTCGAAGTGCATTACAATGTTACATCTATCTGTCATATATCTTATCTTATCTAACATAAGTAGATATATGACATATTAAATGTGTTAACTATAAATGCCACAAATATATTACTATATCCAAAACTACGATATCGAAACATCCAATAATCCATACTTGTAGTAATCACATAGTAAACATTTATGATTACCGAAACAATAAATTGTAAATAGAGCAATCTAATTTGACCATAACTTTATCTACTAATCAAACCACAAATGTCCAAATGTTGGTAATAGCAGTGTTATCAAGTAATGATGTAGTCCACTAGTGATGGGCATTAATGTGATTTCTTCATTATTTATCGAGTTATTTCTATGATCAAAGTTATATTTTTTAAGAATACTTTTTCAAAATTATACTGAAAAGCAACGCTTCCTTTACCTGTAAAAAAATAAAAACTCAGTCTGTAGAATTAAATTATTCTCTAGCAGAATTGATTCCTAACATTCATAATCTGTACTATACAGCCTGTGTATAAATCCAAAGTCAAATAACTGGGTATAACTATTTTATGCGGACTTATTAAGATAATTGAGCTGCGATACACTCCTGGGAACCTCTAGGCAATACAATCTGTTCAGATATTTTGACTTGACAGGGTAAAGTTCAATAGAACGATATTCTTATTTGCATTAAATGACATGATAATTTTGTGATAAATTATGTGAGAGTTTATTTTTTTTTAAATATAAAATACAGCCTTAAGAAAAATATTATTATATCTAGGTTACATAGGTACAGATCATCAAATTACATAGTTATTAAAATTCAAACTTAAATTTAAAATTTAACATTAATTTATTTTTTAAATGAATCATTGGTAAACATTGTATAGAACAAAACCGCTACAGACACATAATTTCTCCTGTTCAGTCATGAAGTACATTATTGAGTATCAATCATCCTACATACTGCAAGGTATACGTTGGTATTTTTTTTAATATTTCGGACTTAATTACACATAAAAAACACAAAACAAAAGAATATTCAATCGTGTGGGCAATTGCATATTGTTGTTACGTGTGGTGAAAATTGTATTAATATATTTGACCGCACTAATACTAACGAATCACGTGATGAGTGATCGTATCGCGTTCCCCTCCCTATTCACAGCCGAACTGGATTAATGTTCCACGAAATTGCTCACTAATGCTGACATCGGTCGTTAAGGGATATTTCGTTTGGCTAATTCTGCTTACATTACGACAACGATCAAATTATTTGATTTCATAATAGATGAGACTGAATCAGATCAAGACATTAGAACACTTATTGATGTTTCTATATTATAATAATGTTATCATTGCTCACACATTATATTGCTCAAAATAAGCTTTATTAAGAGCATACGTTATAAATACTTACTAGACAGCGGAACATATATTTAATATAAAAATATACTTACATATAAATGTAGTACCGAAAACCAATGTTCGTGTTTATCACCAAAGATCTGCTCCGGCCGAGACTTAACCCTGGAATCTTACCTTGATTAGCCTGTAGCTAAGCATACTTACCACCCGGCCATCCATTCGAGTGTATGACAGCCTAGTTATAACAACTAACTGATATAAAACGTATCAGAAATTGGTTTGACTTGATTCCAAGACTAGTAACAACATTTCTTCCAATATGTACTCGAACTTCAAGGTAGTAACTTTGTTTCTTTGTCATGCATGTCAAAAAACTTATAATTCTATATATGCGCATGTTTTACAATATTGTAGAAGAATATTGTGTTTGTCAATAATGGTTTATTATTCATAAAACAAGACAAATGAGGTTACACAACAAACTTCATAAGCAAACAGGGGTTAAGTGGAGTATAATCAGTAATAGTTAGTAATTTTACTTCACGAAACAACCTAATTTTGTCGCACAGAAAGAAGTCATTATGGTTAGGCGTGATTATGACGTCACTAGCTTGCTTTGAACATATTAAATTTCAATACCAATCATTGGTTTTACTCAAATGAAAAAATAACAGCCACAGTCTAAGTGTGAGCGTGACAGGCGTGTGTAAGAGAGAGATAGGACTATGGCACTAAGAGATAAGACGGTAACGTGCTCTGTATCTTGTTGCAATTTGAAAATAAATTATGTTGTGTGTGTTTCTGCGACTTTTTAATTTCCTTAATCCTACAATATTATCCTTATAATATTATTAACTAGTTGTACATTTACACATGTCAGCCACAAAAGTCATATATGTTATGTACTCCAAAGTAGCGATCTCAGTTTTGTATGGCGCATCAGTTAGACCATTTTTCATACTAAATTACCAGTTATAAATAGATTTTTTACTTAGGATTTTCACTATTTATTAATTTTCACAATTTAAAAATTAGCCGCGCTTAGTCCAATGGTTGTGGGTTTGTATACTTAAGATATTTTTTATTTCATTTATTCATTCACATTTATTTTGAATTCAACATACAGTTAATAAATGCAAGCGCAAATGATCGGTTTCCCAATAAATTTGATTTAAAAGAACTTAGTAAATGAGTCTACTTAAATAAAGATATTTTGACTTTGACTTTGATTAAAAAGGTGAGTAAAGCTAAATGTTATAGAAAATGGATATAAAAATAAACAGATTGAAATAAATACAAAATAAAAGATTTTTTTTGTAACTAATCCAAACACTTCAAATATAAAAAGAATTCAATTTAGTTCTGTAAAAACCGATTCTTGTAACACAAAAATTTTACACTTCCTAATAAGAACTCGGCCAATAAAGCATGTCACACCGCTACAAAAATAAACTCACAACGATCATTACTAGTTGTCAAGTCACAGAAAATTACCGCTAATGTTGATATAAATGTTATATTTGCCTTCATTATGAAGCGGTTTCTCTGATCAATTAACTTGAAATTATATAAACATTAAAGAACCGATTGTATGTGTGGAGGCATCTGTGTATGGGAACTTATTATTCGAATTGAGTTTTTGCTCACTGCTAAATGCAGTTCTAAGTTAAAGCACAAACAAGATTTGTCACTACCAAAGCGTTTTATTTTAATAGCGTATGATATTGATGCCTTTACTGTCATTGTTAAGTTTTTTTTTTGTTTTCCTATGGCGTCAAAGAACATTGATAGATTTTTAGTGAAGGGTGAATAGGTGGTAAATTTGTTTCTTGGCAGACAGATAAATATTCATTTTATATCATAATAAGCATAATCTTGATTAAACTGATCTCAAACTTGATTTTTAGACTAACCCAAGTATTAAAAGAAGTAAATTAGAGGTCATTTTCGATGTTCAAATTCACGTGAGCTTATCATAAAATACGATGTCGACGATGAAGAAATATCGTGATATTTTCACGATACTATTTTAAAGAAAAGAGCGTCATATATCACGAGTTTATTAATATCATGTTAACTAGAGTGTCAGTACACTTTTTTTCATAGGAAAGTACGTCAATTATCACTTGTCTTTTTACGTCAGACTTAACGTTTACAATGTTGGCTTTACAATTCCTTTTGCATATCTCACCACAATTCACATGATGCCAATTTTAAAAATAAAAAAGCCTTATTGCCTTAGTGAAGTCCGTTTCCCTTACCTTCGAAGGTAAGCGAAACTCCGCATTTTCATAGAACTGAGGTGATCATATTTACCATAAGATCACAATACTGGGAAGATGAGATGTATTATTCTGTAAAGTGGAAGTTTGAGGTCCAGGATTTGTGAGTATACCACAACGCAGCACACATCGCATTATACTCCCAGAAACCACTAGACATTTTAAAAATATGGTGTCAGGATTTAATAGCCTTTGAATAACTAGAGAATAGCTTATATATATAATTGTATTATATAGTTATATTCAAACCCTAGTAAGCCGCATCCGGCGCGCGAACACAAAAACTGACGATCATGCGCGCGCGCGCGGAAACCTCAAATGAGCACTATTTCTTTCAATAGCCGCCATCGCGATTTGTCGCTATAATGGAAACGTGTTAGTGTTTGTGACTATTTTGATTGCTGTTGACAGGGGTGGTTAACATTTTAATGATATCCAGATTATATCCAGACGAATCTATTGTAATGAATACTTAGACATGTCGTTAATAATTAATATATACAACAATCTTGATTTAACACAAGAATATGGTTTTAATTACATAATAAAACATATTTCACAAGTAGGCATATTTTCTTATTAAACATAATTCTTATTCAACAAAAAAAATACAATAAAAATACAACACACAAAATACATACACATACACACACATATACTTTATACAATAAAATATTCTTTACTTCACACAAATTATAAAATAACGACACTACAAGAAAACATATACATATAATAGGTGGAATTATTGCCAATTACTAAAACATAATAAAATCATGTGCGATTTAGTGTTGGTATATACCAACAAGAGATAAGCCAAATCGATATTTATCCATAGATATTTTGCTTAATCAATATTTTTATGTCATAAAAATAATTCGTACAAATTATAATTATACATTTGAAATTTAAGGCGTGCAGAACATTTGGACAAGTTAAACATAAGAAAACTAAAATATTTGAATCTTTTTTTATACTAACTTATTTAATTTTATCATCTACTATGATACTTTTCATTTGATGTAGATAATGACGATGCATTGTAATTATTACAGTATAAATGTTAAACAAATCTGGTTTAATCATGAGTTGATCAAATTTGTAATATCGAGCTTCTCCATGCTTTGGAAGGCACGCTAAACCCGGTTATTATGGAAATCGCTTTCACCAACCCACAATGGGCCAGCGTGATATTATGGCCAATAGTGGGACGTATATAGGCTGTTGATGATGATGAAATGTTAAAGAACAAATAATAAAAGAGAAAAATTTCTTTTGGGTTAATTACTTAATCCTTTTAATGTATATTATGAAAAAATTATAAGGTAATAAATAAGTTAATAAGTTTAGAAGTTAAATTTATAGTTTAATGGAAATAACCTTTAGTAGTCAATTTAATAAAACTGTTGCGAATGTCTGTCGGCGCGGGCGCAGCGCGGCGCGTGTCGTTAGCTCCTGCGGCGCTTCACTTCACCAGGTTCAATGACGACCATTCAAATTGCCCACAAATATCCATCTTGTTTTTTACAATCAACCTTTCCGTTCTTTCTGTCGTTGATTTAACTCGAGTTCAACAAACCCAATAATCACCAAGCAATCGTTTTCAATATTCAATCGACCAATGACTTGATAGATTTCTTTAATAACCCAATTGTACACGGAACATCTGAATCATTCTGCAAAGAGACGGAAATAAAAAAAAAACACTATGAACCTATTTTGTTTCACCCTACTCGCTATTATTGAGATTTTTTTTTTCAAAATCACCGGAACATCTACCGTTAACCGTAAAGGGATTCAATCATGGCAATATCATGAACAAAGATGTCCAACAGAAACAATGCAGAACTGATTCGAGGATAATGAATTTACGAGTTAATAGATTTTCTTGAGTTCGTTCCGAGTCCTGAGAGTGAAGTGGAACAATGACAGGGTGTTGCTGCTATAATTTCATAGTCGACCCGTTAACACCATCTTGGGGTGATAAAAAAGCGATTTAGTATTATTAGATGGGTTGGTGCGGCAGAGATGCGAACGGAAAGAATCGATTTATCGTCGTTGCGTGAAGTTTGTTTAGCGGAACGGTAGCGGGTGGCAGAGTGAGGTGTGCGGGCCGGGCGGCGCGGCGGCATGCGTCTGCGCCGTTTTACGCCTGCCCCAGACCATTACTTCCTCAAGGAGGCTTCATTGAACTGCGGTTATTGACGCCAATTATGTACTGCAATATCTTGTTACATTAAATTTATTCAAAGTCAAAGACAAAATACACTTATTGAACGTCAATCTAAGCCGTCTGTTCATAAATCTTCTAGGGGCTTGTCCTGAGAAGAACAGGCAAGAAACTCAGCTCGATTTGTCCCTCCCTTTATACGTAATTTTTAAAATGTAAAAATCCACATTTCCCGAATGTGTCGTATTGTATTTAATATTAATAATAAGCTTATTTTATTTAACAAAAAACAATTCATTTCAGAATAGATCATGTTTGCGAATTTAGAAGCGGATACAATGATTTGTTTATTTATGGAAAAATAATAATAAGAACGAACGAAACTTGAATAAAGGCAATTAAGCACTATAATGGAAAACTCACATTAGTGTTGTTACAAGAAAGGCCCAACTTAAGTAAACTTTTATATGCTGTCAGTATATGCATGAACTCATAATGTATTGCACAGGCAATGAACAGTATTACTATCTAAATTACACTAACTCTTGTATAACTTACTGAGCGTCAAAAAATATCTAAATACTATCAAACAGTAAGGGCAAATTGTTACTCACCTGTCTCATCACTATCACAAATCTAACCAAACACAATAAATTGGTGTATCTTTATACTGGAGATATTAACATTGTTGAAACATAAAACAACACATTGAAAAATAATAATTATGCAAAGAATAGTAAACAGTGTCGCGATCGCGATTCGGAACAAAGTATTAAAAAAGAAAGAGACGCCGCTTTGGCCTGACAGTTGGCAAGACCTAAAAAAGATTTGGCATTATTGAATGAAGTTCTGAGAAGTAGAAAGAGAGAATCGTAATGAAAATCAAAATCAATCGTCGTTAAAATCACAGAGATTTATGAATCCTTATACGACTTTTAACTACAGATATTGAATTTCTGTGCTAGTGGACAGGGAATGGCTATGGATTGGAGGACCTTTACAAGTTCGTGCTCTTCATAGTAATAGAATAGAATATATCTTTATTGTACATCAGCCAATTCAAAAAGAGAAACACAAAAAAAATCATTACCATGATAGCACGAAGACATGAAAATTGTCGCATCTATCTAGATTCAATATTAAGATTCTTTTTATCTATACACCATTTACGATGCCTACCCTCCGTCGTACTAATAGATACTGTCAAGTGCTTATAACTAAAATCACTAAAAGCTAGCTCTTTAGAATATCGCATAGTATACGCAAATGTTTACAATAAAAAATATTTTTAATGTAAACATTTACGTATAGATAAATTAGATTTGTAATCGTATATTGCATTATGGTAATTTACTACAGTAAACTGAAAATACAGGAGTATAATACTATTGTGATAAACGTCATTTATATACAGAATTATCAATAAATATCATCAGAATCACTATTCTCAATAACTATTCTAAATAAGTTTATAATATATAGAATGTTATCAAAACGATTAAGCACTTATAGTATAGTAAATAAGACTAAATATTTTATATGATATATAATCATAGAAATATGAAAAGCAATTTAGAAAATGAAATTATCATGTTTGGTATCGTAAGTGACGGCGTTGGGGTCGGAGGTAATAAAGCGGCCATGCTCGCGTAACGAAATTTACGGGGGCGCGCTAACGATAGTAAAAATAACAATTAAGGAGCCGAGATGTTTATCTGTGTAATCGTTTCAGTCTAATTCCAAGCCGAGCTACAGTCATCTGTTTATAGACTATTTACACGTACAAGAATATTTATACACCATGTGAAATGAAATTTATGGAATTACCCGCCTGTCGTGAATCGACAAATTATAGTCGTTATTGTAATTACTATTGTTGATGTATGTTTTGGGCAGGGATTGAAATGCGTACAAAGTATTGTGAAAAATATATACCTAAGCTTTAGAAGTAATTTATTCACGTTTTGTAGATTAAAACGACCGAGTAACATTATGTTCGTATTACTAAAACTAATATCAGTAATATAGGGAAATTACCGGACAACGAAATGAAAATGTTCCCAAAACACCTCATGATGTCAATCTTGACTTCCGGACCACACCGTGAGATGTATCTTCCCTGTCATTAAATGTCGAATTCACGATGACTTTCCAACACGTGTTGTCAGCTTTGTAACCACAAAGAATAACATCAAATTCTTTATAACCAATCTTAAAATTACATTTGAACAAGAACTGAGAGCACAAGGTTGAAAATTAAACAAAAAATATATATCTATACTCACAATTAAGTTTGTTTTCTTGTAATTCACGCCACAGACAACAAAAAAGCAGCAAAGCTACCGATGGCGCCTTGTCATTAGCAACTTCCGAAAAGGAGCCTATTTTTTGCAACGTCTAGCGGCCACCTCAAAAGGACGACAAATTGACAAATTGTGCCAACAAACAATGCTGTTTGCAAGAACGCCTCTTTTTAAAACGTTAGAAGAACTTTGTTAGAGTCATTATAACTGGTATACTAACTTTTAGAGAGGTGAATTTGCATATTTAGGCAATAACAGTTACATTATTGAAAACAGTATTTCATTTAGCACATACATACATACATAAATAAATACATACATAAACATAAACACATACGTACATACATAAATGGAGATTATACCCGGTTATATAAATAGGTAATGACGACTTACGGCTTTATAGTCACACACTCTTGCCAGAACGTCGTAAGTGGGTTAGTTGACTATATTCCTTCAGCCATCATTACTCATTTTGACATTCAAAGTGAAGACCACTGAGCAAATTGTCTTTTCATTGTTATTTGACATGCCAAGTATCAGTATGACATTTTGGTATTATAACAGTATACTCGTTTATTACTCGATGGTAGCCACTTTAGCTGTCAAAAGGAAATAGTGAATAGACCTCCTCCGATCTGTCCACCACAAACCATAACTTTATAATAAATATAACATATTTCAACACACGCCTCAATAAAGTATATAAAAATTATTTCCAAAAACAGAAAGTGCCTTTCATTTCTTGGCAAATGTAAATTTTTTTATTGTTGTCACAAGGTAGTTTAAACGCTGGAGGATGTCAAGTTAAAAATTAACAAAAATAAATTAGTAAATATGCATAATGTGGACGAGCTCGTGACTGGCCGCTGTTGAACCCGGAGCCGAGACGAATATCCCATTTTTATCTTTATGTCAATTCGCTTTCGTGAAATATTATCGCTGATAATGTGGTAACGCTTAGTAATATGGAATTTCCTGTCTAAATTGGCATTAATATTAGCAACTTGATTGGTATTAATAGTAAAGCTTTATCTAACTTCTTTAACTTTGCCACTGATTTTAAAACAAGGTAATTCGGTGATAAAAGCATTTTGGTTAAATTACTCCATAGCATATTCACTAAGCATATTTATCAAGGTATCTTATTAATTAGTTTCCCTTCAGGGTTGAACAAAAAATTTATCAAATTAAGTCATTAAAAATTGTGCATGTCATAGCCGGGGGATTGGTTCAGTCGTGATCTTTGGAATCACGAACACCATTAATTGAATATTACTAGAGATCAATAGGCGCCCACAAGCGATTTCATTTCGGCTTTCGATGAGGATGACTACGGGGCGGGATGATATTATTGGCTTATATTAATTTATTGTTAAATCAAAATAGGGCTAATTTGGTCTATAAATGGAGGGGAAATAAGTTTATAGCAGGCGGAGTTGTCGAGTATGCAAGTTGTAGTGGCTATTGGCCGACGTACCTCAGGGGCGGGGTCTGGGCCCATGTTTTATTTGAATTATGGATGAGGCACGCGGCGCCCGTTTCTTTAAACCAGTTGTGCGAGCCGCAACCTCGCGCCCGCTCGCCTCTCCCCTTCTAATTAATTGATGTTTTCATTTAATAGCTTGTTTTGTAATTAGCTGGTAATATTTGAAATTGAGTGTTTACACTTTATTAGAGAACAGTGATTCAGTTTCTACACTTCGATTAAAAACGGTAAGAGGCCGAGAATTCATAATCAAATTTGGATCTTAGCATAACTTCAGTTATAAAGTTATTAGTTCTAGCTGCATATAATCATACTGTAGGAGATGGATGTCAATGTCTGAGACAAAAAAATATCAACATAATATAAAACTTTATAATCACTATGTTGATATATGGATATTATTGATATCTCATGAATTGTAAATATTTAAGAATTTAGGGATATTTTTCTTAGCAAAATTCAAATTTTCTATGAAAAATTCAAAAATGATTTCGAATCTCATATAAAAAGTATGACATTAAAATTTTTAAAAATAATTTAAGTGTTTATTATAGTTTAGACTCCAAGTGATAACTCATGATACACATAAAGCATTTTTATTTCAATTACATTTAAAAAATATGTATGACAAAAAATATATATACAGGTAGCTAAGAGTTTAAGTAATAAAGATTCTAACGACCTAAAAAGACAATATTTTAAATTTTGTGAATAATTCTGTAAGTAATTTCATTTATTTAGGATCATTTAAGTAGCTCACTCCTTATCTGCTATCCGCAAAATAATAATACACACTATTACTCCAAAATCATTGAGAATGACATTATTCCGTCACAAGTAAAGATATTTGTGGGTAATCTGCGGATTGCCTCTTATTCGACAAGCCAAAAAGGCCACCAGACAAAAATATGTGACAGAGGCACGCAGCCATACCTAAAAAGATAACCCTAAAATGAGGACTTAACAAAAACCATAAGAAAATTAAAAGGAACGACGAACAAGCAACTAACACAGCCTCTAACAATTTGTGATAAGCGGACTTTTTGGAGCCGACGTAATTTGTCGAAGGCGCCTTAGATAAAGGCGGCAATTTGGTCGTGGAGACCCCAGGCATGTCTCTGGAATGTCAACAGCCGCAGTGCAGGGTTAGCACTCGCGCCGCTTAATTAGTTGATTCATCACATGAAAAATCACTGAAAATACAGTTTTTAAACGTCTACTACGTATTGATAAATATTTGGGCTTGTTGGGCTGGTTTTATGTCCCACTTTTTCCAATTTCGTGTGATACCACTCTGGTACGCACTAGATCCCCATATCCAAGAGTCCCAAAGTAATCTGGCTTGAAAGCCCTTAGTGTACAATATCTTTTTCATATCTGCACGTTCATTGCAATAAAATGTCCGCATTTTTTTATATTCATTAAATGAATATATTTAAATTATTCATTTTTATGTTTATAATATGTATTTGAGAACTTTATTTGATACCTTTGTAATCTTTTCATTTAAATAAATTTCAGTTTGCAAGCAAATTTGAAGACGTAGCCCTAAGTTGAATTGATTCAATAACGTCCTTGATTTAGCTGCCTCTGTCGCTGTCCTTGCTATGTTCGACCTTATCAAGCACTTATAAAGGCTTTGTTTCGGCTTCAACATTGGTATTCATAGTGTCACACTTATGATCACTGACCAATTTAGTTTTATTAATCAACTATATTTGATTAGTTCGGAGTTAAAGTTCAAGTAACTTGTAAAGTTGCTTTATAGTCAATAAAACTGTGTTATATGTTAGTCTTTGTTAACCCACTTAGTCGAAATAAGTCAGCGTGATGGTATTTAGGTCCAAACTTTTCGTACTTTTCCATACCACGATGGAAAGCCAGTGGCGAGCAGTGCATACGAATCTCCGCCATTCGATTATAGCCTGTACACATTTGATAATTGCGGAGACTTCCGCGTGGAAGATGGTAGCGTATTTCGAGGCTCCTACTATACCTTGGTCGCACTCCATACGCTCCACAAGCTATGGTATTGCCCATTTTGGAGCCGTATCTAAAATATGTAAGGCATCCAACTTCGCAGGGATAAATAGTTTATGGACCTTTATATTATTATTAACTTGCATATCGGCCCATTGTTCCCTGTTTGGTATTTAAAATTAAATATTCATCATATTTACATACCTAACAATGTTGCGCTATAACTGAAGATGTCACGATAACTTTGTAATTAAACAAAAGAAAACGCAACTCTATAAGTCTGCTCTAAAAATATATTGTAATATATGCTAAGCGTAATTTTTTGTATAAATAGTATGATTTATGTCTTTCCATATTTATATTTTGTATTTAAAGCATATCTTTTGACTTTGTACCGCATGGAGTAAGGAATTGAATTAAGAATTCGATATGAGTCGATGCAGTATGCGAAGTATTATGTCCTAGCCAACTTCACCTTGCCGGCGTCAAAACTAAAGTGCCTAATCACGCTTATATCAGACCACTCCATCTTATATGAAGGCATACATAGACGAGAATAGATACATGTAAGAATATCCACGCTCTAGAGTGTACAATAAAGAAACCAGTCACAAAATTAATTTCCTCAAGATTCAAGACCAATTTTAATATTTTGATATAGCAAATCAGTTCAGGGGTTTTAGGCGTAAAATGATATCTCACCACACCACAAGACCACATGAAGATGTCTTTTTGAACCAACAGAGATAAGATTTTCCACAAACAAATATTAAAACTTTCTCAAGGTCACTCGCTATTGATATTACGCCTTCTTGGAGCTCAACATCTGCATTGACGCTTCCGTCTCTGTGTAATGCGTCCCTTGTTGAGTTGACCTGCTATCACTTCGGTCGGTGGTCGACCGCGTCGCGTGTCTCCAACTAATTGCGTTCGACTTATCGCACGACGGCCCAGACCTTTTAGCGGGCGGCCGCAACGATAAATCTTACGTCTATCGACGACCGCGCGATCGCTTCAAATATCGCAAACTCGTCGAGATATGACCGGATCTGATTTATTTGCGGTGTCCGAGGAATTGATTTAATATTAGATACTTTTAGAAGTATACACTGTGACCGGACACAATAAATATTGTTTTTGTAAAAGTAATTACAAATATACAAAGATCATACCCTAGAATAGAATGTAATAAATTTATTACATAACCCGTATGTAAAAAATTAAAGAACATTTTAAGTTGATTGATAGAGTACCAGGTCTTGAAACCTAAGGATATTTGAGGGTTAAGAAATAATAAGAGACCCGTCTTATCTCGTCTTTTGTCCTCAGAATGCAAAATAGATGTTATATCACGTGATATTCAGAAAAGCATGTACAATAATCGATTTAACGAAATTCTTGGGCCGAAGATCTAGTAAATGATATGGACCGATCGATTTGAAGATCCTTGGGCACAGATAGATAGATACCTTTGGTTTTTAGCTCCTATATCCAGCAGTGGATGTCTCTTAGCTGTTATGATGATTATGATTGAACGTCTAAAAAGAGTTCCTAATATTCATCTCATTACATGTTATTTCAAAGATAGGTAATTAATCTGTTAAACCGTATATTACCGTGCTCTTACAATCTTTGTTAAACGAACTGGTTCAACGAATTGTATGTATGTGTAACAAACAGTCCTTAATGTAAGATTATTAATTAATCTTACATTAAGGACTGTTTGTAAGATTATTAATTAATCTTACATTAAGGACTGTTTGTTACACATACATACAATTCGTTGAACCAGTTCGTTTAACAAAGATTGTAAGAGCACGGTAATATACGGTTTAACAGATTAATTACCTATCTTTGAAATAACATGTAATGAGATGAATATTAGGAACTCTTTTTAGAAGGAAACCGTATATTACCGTGCTCTTACAATCTTTGTTAAACGAACTGGTTCAACGAATTGTATGTATGTGTAACAAACAGTCCTTAATGTAAGATTATTAATTAATCTTACATTAAGGACTGTTTGTTACACATACATACAATTCGTTGAACCAGTTCGTTTAACAAAGATTGTAAGAGCACGGTTATATACGGTTTCCTTACAACAAATAAATATCATTCATTATGTTCAAGCTGTCTAGAAAATACTATAATTAAGTAATAACATAATGTTACATACAAACTTAGTGGTTCAATTTAAATTAACAATTAAAAACAAAATACAAAAGAAAATGTTTAGTATCTATGTTAAAAATAAATACCCTGTCATTCTTACTCAACTAATTAACATTTCACACATCGTTGACCATAAAAGTTCATCATTCTCTGACCTCAAATTAAGTATTTAAACCTCCATTCCAAATTCTCCACCAATTAATAAGCTATTCCGCATAACCGCGATAAAAGGACGCCGGGAATATATTATTGTGTTCTACGAATTAACATCATTAAGTTATTTCCTCTTGGCTATCCATGACTTAGTTCGTATCAGATTTCGCCCTTAATTTTGTCCACGACCATCTGGTCAAGTGGTCAGTACCCTTGTATTCGTAGCAGATATTTGTATGATGAGTACAAATATTTGATCACGAGTCATGGTTGTTTATATGGTTATTTATTATATTTCTAATATTAATAATCATATTACTATATTTATAATTCTATATTTCTCCGTTGTCTAGTATCAGATAACATGAGCTCTTAATGATGCTTCATTTGGACAAGATAATAGGTGTCAACATTATATTATTATTTATTTATTCTTATTATATTATATTATAAGAATAGAATAGAATAGAATAGAATATATCTTTATAGTACATCAGCCAATTCAAAAAGAGAAACACACAAAAAAAAAACTTAACTAATAAGATCTAGTTTATACTTTTTAATTTTAATTATTGTTAGTTCCTATTTGTTTTTACAAAAATAAATGTCCTTATCATAGCGGCCATTGTTTTAGAGAAAAAAGTAAGACTTTTAACTTTTATAATAAATTACAAACAAATCCTCTGTTATTATTTTTGAAATTAATCTATTAAATTTAATAATACTGTTAAACTTATAACTTAAAATGAATAAAAAGGGACAACATTTTAATATTACCTAAAATACTAGCCTAAAAGGCCAAATTTAAATAAAACCATTTAAATTTGGCCATCTTTTATTCGTTTTAATTCGTTATATAAATTTATTCGTCATTAAAACGGAACAATAGAATCGTAAGTTGTTCTCGTCACAATTTTTTTTCGGGGTTCTCATTCAGGACACAATTTTCACAGTAATTACTTTTTCCTTACGTTACTAATATTTTTATATATAAGCTTTATCATAATATTTTAAAAAGCAATTATATTCAAACCTATAACACTATTCTTTTAAATCCATTTTTTTTAAAGTTAACCATTTTAAAAGTAAAAGTAACAATTTATAGTTTTTGCGACAAATTTATTTAATTTTTGATACTACTTAATTTTGTTGTGCCCGACAGGGTCCATAGTGTCATTAAAAGTCTTAAGATCTGCATATTATGTAACTATGGAACGCAAAATAAAGAATTAAATTGAATTGAACTATTATAAATACAAGTTTAGCATTAAAAAGAGGAGTAAAGCAGCTTAAATTTGATATATATTATAATCAATGCTTGATAGCTGCAATCAGCCTCAGAACTACGACTATATTAAGACTATTACTGTTTCCGACAGACGGCCTTTACAGCGTTACCGGGGATTTTTAAAAGGTGAATGTGGTCCTTAAGTCTTAAAGGTGCTTCACCTGTGAAGGATTTCTAAATGTCAGTTATCACCTCCAGGGTGTTAGAGCCATGAGAGAACTAGGACTAGACAAAAACTGTATTGTGTATGCGTGACATAGTATCAACATATATGCCATAATGGTGAAAGTATAGTCGTCCAAAAAGATTATCGAAGAAACAAAAGTGATACTTAATATTTCCTCTAAATTTTTATTCTTAAATATAAGCCTTTGCCTTACTAACAAGCATTGTATAAATATACAATGTTTTGTCACGTTCATTCGAGTCAAATTTTAAACACGAATAAACGAGATAAAAACACAAAAATCCACATAAGTAACCAAAGCCGTATACAATTGTTAATAGTCCTCATTGATTAACGATAATAAATGGCACACAAAGATGTTGAAACAAGTATTCAACTCTCAATTTAATTGATCATACGAATCAAGCGACCGGCCAGCAACAAATTAATTCATTTCTTTGTATCTTCCACAGGTTTTCCACTCAATTAGTCGTATGTGCTCACTATTGTTAACAACAACAGCATTACAATAGGAAATTATCAAATTAGCTTGATCGGGGACAAAAACTTGACGAGTTGTTGACCACAAAGGATGGCTGGCATTGTTCACAGATTTTAAAAATCATCCATAATTAAATGGAATTTCTTTTTCGGTCGAAAACTCGCCATGATATAAATTCTGGAGCTCCGGGCAATTGAAAAAGGAATAAGCTACCACCCGGCTCGCGTGGTCATTCAATATTTAAAAGAACATATCTGGAATAAAACATAAATAAGGAACGGTTAATATTTTTGTAGTTACGTCCTTACATCGAAGCCGAGAGAACAGTATGAGACCGTCTGGTCAAGCAAAAAGTGGTCCAACTGAAGTAAGCGATTCTGCGAAGAATCTCGTGCCCAGCTTTCTTTAACGCGAAACTAATGTTACACCAACATTTTATTCGACTTAACAAATGCTTCTTAGACTTCTTATTAAACTTGATTATTAGGAAAGTATGTAGGTACATTGTTCTACATTTATATCAAGAATACTTTGATTGGTCGATGCAAAATCTTAGTTAATTTACAGTTAACATGTTCTATTTATGTTTCTTCTATATCATATATACAAATTAACACTAACAGAAAGTCTGACATATCAACGCCTAGACCAATCTACTAGGATTTGTTTATTTTATTTATTTATTTAACAATTTATGTACACACAAAGACGACAAAAATAAATGGATACAACAGAATATTTGAGAATTATACAAAGGTTAGATTTTATTTCTATAAGAAATCTCTTCCAGCAGCCCCATCCATATATTTCAAAATGATAAGTTTCTAACTTAAAATTTTATACCATGCTTCGTCTTATGCTTCCTCATATGAAAGAATCTTGTGCTGGTGAGCACTAAGAAAGAATATTTGGAAATTCAAACCCTAAGGAGGGATATCAATTAAAAATGTGTATGGAAATAAAAAAATGTTTTCTATAAACCATGGGGGTGAAGCCGCGAGACATTTTTCTCATAAGAGAAACTATGCAATCATAGCTCTCAAAATCTACAATTTAAAAAAAGTGTGATAAAATACTATTTATTACACACACAGAGCCGATGAGACAGCGCTTTCATATTATTATTTACTATAGACTCACGCATTTGTGCCATCACTAAGAGAATTCAAAGAATATTAATAATGTCTACGCAGAGATAAGCTTGTGTTTGCAAAATCAGCTTTAAAACCGTATCTAAAGCAATGACTCTTACGTTTTTTATTGTTATTGCCTATCTGAGTGACAGGAGTAAGCTACAAGGACATATTGAGAATGTATATTATGAATGCTTCGCTTTTGTTTTGATAAAATATGAATCGGTTTGGAAAGAGAAAGATTTTTCACATTAAATTCATTCACTTTCCAATTAAGTGTCATTTTCAAATGGTTTGCTTTCTCACGTCTTTATCTTTTCGGACAATGTCTGAAAATATGTGGAATTGTCAATTTTTGTAGATCATGAGTATAATATAGAGTCAGATGTAAAATATCAATCACAGCGTAATTTGTAGGTGTTAATCTGTAAGTTCCTCGACTTTGGATTGAAAGCATTTTTTTGTAGTTTTTTTGAATATTTTAAGAGTTCTTTAAGCGATACCTTCCCATACATCTAGGAAATATAATCTTATATTTTAGATAAATTACTTTTTTAATAACATATACGCATCAATATTAATTTATTTAGAATAGATTTATTAGTTATAGCATAGTGACTTAATATCACAAAGTTTATCCGAATACCGCAAGTAATAGAGACATTTGAGTTGAATCATTAATTATATTAATTAATTATATCAATTGAAACAAAACAAAGAGCGGATAAAAAGGTATTTATCACATAGAATCATCTCATAATTATCAAGGTTTTCAAGGAAAAAATAGAAAAGATTAAGGAAAAAGTAACCCAAGATAGAATCACCACAATGACACACGCGCGACAAAGTAGTTTTCATTACAAAAAACAATATGAATGGTTATTGCGCCTGCGATTGCCTGTCCTACACAGCATGCGACTAACTATGCGAATGGGATGATCAGGAGCTTTTTACAGAACCCGTAACCATTATAAACGTTCGCATATTTCCAGGCAGAATGGAGTTTTTAGTGCGGCATAACTTAAAATTGCATTTTTGTCACCCACCACTGAGCGAAGAGCGATTGTCTCAACGTCTCCGTCTGATTTTATTCCGGTGCGTCTTCATTAGCTGACTGTTTAGTTTCTTGCGGTCGCAATCGAAATGTGAAGTGATTCTGATGCGCCATCATTTATTTGATTAGATCCTTATCCCGGACGCGCAGTATTATCACTATTGGATCATTAAGACAGAGTTAGGAGTAATTAAAAGAAAGAGATAAATATATCTTTGTAGCTACCATTCCTCGGTTTGTGTTGTATTATGGCAATGAGAACTGCTTTGACCATTTGCTGGTTACTTTCATCGCGATTATATGCGTAGAAGATTTATGTATTAAAGGATATATAAAACGATATTGCATGAGAAAGATAATGCGATGGGCCAAGTTTATAAGAATACTATAATATTTCAATATTAAATATAATAATTGATAAGGTGTCAACATAGTTTGTAAGCGTCCTCTCTTATAGTAAAATCACAGGTAAAAAGCTAGTCTCAAATGTGTGATAACAGCGGTCGGAGAAATATCTAATTAGAATGAATTTACAATTATTTATTGTTGTTAACACACGGAGATTAAAATCGAGTAAATTTTTCAATCCAACGAGTTGATCTTAACGTGTAGAAGACATTTTCACCCTATATATTTCAAACGCTTTAATACCTCTCAATTGTCTACCATTCCCCGCTTACATTTCATTAATTCCAACAATGTCTAACAAAATATTTATCTCTAGAACCAGTTAGTTTGATCTCCACAAACGAGTTCCGCAAACAACGACATATTCCCATCCAGGGCCGCCCTTGGCTAATTAAATAAACAGTTTAAAGGCTGACTGCAAACACTGCTACTGCGAACGTAGGATAAGGTTAAATAATAGTGGCCTAATGAGGCAACTTTTTGTATCAATACAGTGGGAGCGTGATTCATGCATTTTCTTTGACATAGCAAATGATTGTGAAGTTATTATATTCTCAGTGGAAGAAATGTTTGAAATGCCTATCTAAAGCAAAATACCTTTGTAGTTAGAACGCTCGTCTTTAAACAGAAAAAGAGGTTAGATCACGATACAAATAGGAGACAGTGTGGCAGTAATAGATTTTTACTCCGAATACGTTTTAATCATGTTTTCTCCGTCTATTACATTACTCTTTAGAGAAATTGTTTTATACATTACATAGAATACAACTAGGCAATACTAATGCTGAATTCATATTATATTCAAACGTAAAAGCATTTTTAAATTTTTAAATTAAATCAGAATTTAAATATATATTAAGTTTTATTATGAACTATAAAATAAATACTCTGTTTCCTACCAATATTTAATTTCATAATAGTTGAATGAAAATCTAAATTAACTAGTTGAGTTTAAGAATGAAAATACACATTACCCTTCATTATCACATTTCTAAGCATGTATATTAATGTTTTCATTTCAAAGTCTTATGACTCTATTTAAGAGCTACTACTATCAGCGTTGGTAAAAATTGTGCTATATATATATATATATATATATATAGCAGCTACAACTTACTACGTTTACAAAGGCCCTAAATTCCAACGCAGAATCCAGATCATCCTTGCTTCCAGGGACTGAGTTTTCTCTCATTAAAGCTAAAAAACAACTTGTTTGACGCTTAAACAGGGTTGACCAATTGATTTGTAACTATTTTATTTTATATTCTTATAAGCAGTTGCTACGAAAAGAGTTAAATAGTATAATTTTCAAGTTCAATAATACATTTTAAAAAAGGATCAATTAAAGTTAAAAAGTAAAAATTAAAGTGAGAATATTTATAGATAAAATTAAATAAACGCAAATAAAATTGTATGGAATTATGAGCTTTAGTTCCCTTTGCCTTACCTTAATATATAATTAGAACACCACAAAAACTGGAATTTTTGGAATTGTTCGGTCTAGAGAAAATGAAGCTTCATTTTAATTTCACTTAATTTAAAAAATTAAATAATAAATTAATTTTTTAAATGTTTATTGTAGTTGCACTATAACATTAAATCCACTCATTTATTCTTCACTTAGAATGACATCAACACTGCTTTATAGTTTTATAAAGGACTTTTTATACAAAATATGAATTTGAAAAAGATTAGAAGATCAAAATATTTGTAACAAACTTATCCTTTAAATATAATGCTATTAACTGTAATTATTATACACATATTTTACTGATATAAATAAATATTATCGATTCAGGTAATAAAGTGCCGATACCACTTATTTCCCTTCTTCTCTTGCTAATATGAAATAGCAATACTTGTATGTAAGTACCGTTCATTTACGAAAAAAGTCTATAAATGTTTAATAAAATAATAATTAAACTTACGCCAACGCAGTTCTTTAGACATTTTTATAACAACATAAATATTTAACATTGAAAAGTAACCCTTGACAGTGAAATTACCTTTAGTGGGATAGTACGTATACCACAATATCGTGTTCCAATAAAATTTCGTAAATCGCGTGCGAGACTACTTACTAAGTTACTGTGACCCAAACAGCAGGCGAAAGCGACCTTTGATATTTATCATGAATGTATAATATGTTAAACTCAATTCATATAACGTAGTAATTGCTTTACTATACAATTTTCATTTTTTAATTACTGTAAATATAATACTACCAGTTGGGCGCTATCTTTAACGCTCAGTTCCTAGATCAAGTTCCGGAGTGGTATATTTTTTGTATGATGGGTATGAAGATTATTCACAAGTTATGGGCGATCGTACATTTTGTTAAAATCAATAAATAGTAAGGTACTACTTAGTATCTGTATTAGATTACTTTATATAGATCAACACTTTTGAGTTAAGAGCCTCGACGGATCTTTAATGGTCATTCAAGTCATGAGCGGATATGAACGGATAATCATCGGTTCTTGCAAAAATAGTAATGGCTGTGATGATGAGTGCTTGATCACTGTACAAAAGCATGTGGACATTTTGTAATCCTCGTCTGACACATATGTTGTGATACTTTTAAAGCAAAATGTTAATTATTATTGGTGTGTTCCTAGTTCACGTTCGCAAGACGATAATCCAACCAAAAGTCATATACAGCCATCCGGTACGATAAATCTTCCTCTTTAGACATCCCATCGTTGGTTATATTGGCATTTGGACAAAATTGTTGGATACCCCAAAAGGTTTCTGAAATTAAGACGCTCAGAAATCCACTAAAATCAATCACATGAGAAAGAATACAAGGGCGCAGTAAAATGAAATACAAATATCACTTTAAGGTTATTATTATTAGATTGACCTTTCATGTCATATGTACATAAAAATTGACGCGATCAATTAAGTGATATAGGAGTATGTTCAAAGGAGTATGATGAACTATTCATGACGTAAATATTTTTTAACAAGGAGACAGAGAATTACTTTTATATGAAACAAAAAAATTACTTGTTTTTTTAAATTGTTATTCAATTATCATGCAGCAAGAAAATATCCTATATTCTTGGCCGTTTTAAATTTTATTGTCTTATAATTAGTATTCATAGATGTTAAGTAGTGATAGTATCCTGAAATTGTTAGCCATTGATTTTTAACTATCAGTACATAACTTGATTGCAATAATTAGTGAAGATAAATGTATACGGTGTTAAGCCAGCTTTCTCATTTTATCATAGAAAGAAGTTAATCGTTATCTGTAAATTGCACCATAAATATATGCAATACAAAATAATTTAAATAGCTTATGCAAAACGCTGCCTCTTAACACAGAAGCCGCGCCTAATCTCTGCGTTCAGTACAAGCTACCGAGGAAATGAGCAATTTCCTTCTCCATTATAATTGATTGGCGTAATTGTGAAGCGGATTCTTTCGCGAAGAGACTTGACGACTGCCAACTCATAAGCGATTACGCTTTCGTCTAATAACTTACAAGGATCTATAATACGGAAGACAGGCACTTAGCTGTTTGACTTACATCGTGTATATAAAATATTCTAGCATTAAAAAAAATTATAAAAATAAAAGTAAGAAGGAAAAGTTAATGATTAACTCTAAATTAAACTTATGCCAAATAGTTGAATTTAAAGTTAATCATAGTGTAAGTAAATTGAATAAAACCGCTATTGAAAATTTCCTTTTAAAGTATAGATAGCGCAAACACGATTGAGACCGTTCGATTCGATTAAAACCGACTGGGGTACGATCACAGCAAAAAAGTTTACATATTTAGTTGATTTTTATTCATACAGACAAATATTCCTGTGTTTCGGTGTGAAGGAAAAGACACCCAGTGTAAATTAATACAACAATGTGATGATTTGGATACTTGATTGTTCTTTCTTACAAAAACGGTCTTACAAGTTGGGCATAGAACGGATAACTAAGTATAAAGCTTCGTTAGTTGTTAAGTCCGTAACCCTATAAAATATTGATGTAATTCATAATTTTCTAGAGCATTTGAACCAATCCTGTACATAAGGAAAAGGTTATATTACCACATATCAGTAATACATCGCTACCATCATAGCTTGCATCACCGTTTGTAGATTCTATAGATTACAAAACATTGTATATCTTAATAATTATTTATAAAAATTAGGCTATGTATATACATGATGAGACGGCCATGTTGTTTAGATATGTATACAATATTTTATGTGAATTCCACTATTCATTACATACAGGTTTATTTTCTATTACGTATAAATACGTATTACGTATTGGCTGATGTACAATAAAGATATATTCTATTCTATTCTATTCTATTCTAAATATAAAATCCAAATATATCTCAATATGCAATATGCGTTTTCTATTCCAGTGATACTTGGCCTATAGTTATCGGACTTCAATGAATAATTTACGCCTATTAATACATCGTATCGGACAGTTTTTACGATGTGCAATGAACCATTTTATATGCCTTGATGATAGTTTAGCAACAGATTACGAGTTCTTTACGAGTTTTTAATTTTAAAGAGAGGCTTAAAGATACATCTATTTCTGTCTCGCAACTCAATAATTATTTCTAATTAACTGACAGCCGTCATTTTTACAAAATACAACGATAAAATACATGTTTATAAAATGTACACCACATGCGACATAGCTAGTACAGCATACCTTGCCACCCTAAAAAATGCATTTTAATTTTAACTGCAATTGTGCAGCTCTTTTGAATAACGTAAACGCACCTGATTTGAAGCTCTGATTCGAAGTCACCTTTTTGGTGACTATTTACCATCAGTTTTTCGACATTATCAGCTGTCGAGTTTAAATTGTACTTTGTCTAAGGGTCTTCGATTATATTTATTAGAAAATGTCAATCTAATGACAATATTTAATTTACTCACGTTATTCTTGTTGCTTCAAAAGTAGTTCGTTATATATCTTTCTTGACAAAAATTTGACCAGCCAAATTGAGAACCTTTTCCTTTTTTGAGAACATTGATGGGTCTATGGAAAATAGTATTTAACCGTGTGTACCCACTTACTTACTAAAATTAATAAAATTATAAATAAGGTATGATAAATTTAACAATGGGTAGTATATGAGATAGTGCCTTCTGTGCTTAGGCTTAACTTTTGCTCTAATTTATTTATTATATAATAATTCTTTATTTTATGCTTTTGCTGTTATGATAAACCTCTTGAGAAGTAGCACCACTACAAAAAGTTAGGCAAAGCAATATAGCCCATAAATATTTTATTGTTTCTAGAGTTTCTTGCATTGAAAAGTGTATGAAATGTTTTGTATTGCGAAGAGTGAAAAGAATAAAATATATACATCATGGTTTTATAGGCTCGATCCCTTTGCCTTACTTTTTTATAGGGTGAACTTCCCCAAAAAGTTCTTTCGAATATCATTTTTCTCGGGCTAAAGCAATGGAGTTAACGTTTTAGCTGAAAAAAAAATTATTTGGGCTTAAACAAAGTTACACCTCAAAAGCCTCAATTTGAAATGTTTTTGTTATTACTGCGATTATTTCCTATACTTAAAAAATCTTATGACGATTGGACGTTGAAGTAAATATTTGCGTTACTATTATTTCGTCTGCCTCTGTATATAGAGCAAAACTAAGAAACCTCTCATACGAGAGAGTAACAAATTAAAAGTTGAATCAAATTTGTAAAATAATAAAAGCAGACAAGAAGAGATTATTATTTAGCCTGTCACCTTATTACTCATCAATTTTTGTTTTCCGAAACTTTACAGTATTACCATTAACTTAAAAAGAAGGCTATTAAAAGATGTTTTCCTCAAAAGCCTACTATTGCGTACCATCTGCGGTTGTAATTGAATAATGAATGTGATCGGTACACTACGGGCCTCAGTTTAAATTATTGCAAGTTTTCTCGTTATTTGTGAATGCAATGGTTAGTAAATTGCCTCGGTGCGCAATTAAGTTACAGTACAGGCGACATGTAAAGCGTCTAAAGCTTTTTGTCCCCTTTTTGTGGCGTGCACGCAGTACAAATGGATTTGCATTAAACGGGTAAAACATTGGATAGGCCTAAACATTGTCCTAGATTACATCTAAATTTGGTTAGGACATGTTGATAAATTGTTTATATCTGTTTAAGTCAATTTTTTTACCTTTGTTGTTAAACAAATGATATAATATTTTAATTATAAGTTTAAAAAACATATTTCTCACACTCACACCTATTAGCTAGCCCAAATTAAGCGTCAGAAGCTTGTGTTATGGTTCGTAGATAACGGAGAAATACAGGTAGTAATTTGCGAAATATACTAAATAGACATACAGAAGTTTGTGACTTGAGAACAAATATCTGCCACTTGATCAGAAGGCTGACAAATGATTTGATTTGATTTGAATATAATTTATATTGTACGACTCTGAAGTCTCTCTAGCAAGCATTGGACTAGCCAAGATAAGAATGCTTAAGAAGAAAGTCAAGTTCATTTACACATAACCTAAAGGATGATAATGCTATAGCAATTAAGCTCCGAAATAAATCAATATTAATATAACCGTTATGACTTTTGCTCATGGGTGTTCCTATTGGAATTATATGGGAATGAATTAAATGTTACTCTTATTTTATACTTTTTTCCGTGTGAAGAGTTGTTCCCAAGACTGTCAGGTGTCCGTCATGGCTGCCGGACCTTCAGTAAGTACACACAATATAAAGATTTATCTCCGACTTCAAGTTGCTCGTAGACTTATAAAGGTTAACGTTATAATATCACTAGAAATACGTTATTTTAGTGTTTAATAAAACAGTAGCGTAACTTTTCTAAAAATCATTCAAATATAAAAGGTACAATTTAAATTTCTTTAATTTTAAACTCATTCACTCAAAAAACACATAATTATTTGACCAACATTCACAAAAAAGTATTACATCTACTTATAAAAGTAATTGATTCGGATCTCATCATATAGTTTTTCTTTCAATATTTTTTCTAAATATAGGTATTTCAAATATAATTATAATGCTGTGCCTTACTTATAACAATTCGACTATAGATACTATATATATATTTTATTAAAAATTATTTGTTTATGGTACTCTATAGATAACTATTGTCATCTGAATTTATCACATGAATTCGAATAAAGGATTTATGACTTACAATAAGAGTACAAAATTAAGGAATGTGTAGTTAAATATTAAATATGCGTAGGTATATTGAATTTTTAGCCGAAGCCAGTAGCAAATTCTATTAAGGGGCCCTTAGACTGTTTTAGGTTAGGTTCTTATCGAGTTTATGGTATTAAATAAAAGAAAACTGTTACAAACAAATTTTTTCCTATATTTAATTTGTGCAAATTTATAAATAATGCTGTTGATATCGAATTCTTGGAGTAAATAATATTCAATATTCATTACAGTGACCTCACTTTATTAAGATTAAGACGTTGTTGGCTAACTACTGGTAGGAATTAAAAATTATTTTTAAAAACCTTTTTTGATTGTGTCAATCAGCTAAATCAGAAGTAAAAATTTTGGTATGGTTATATGTACAATTTAAGGTAACAAATTTCTTAATAGAAATTTCTCTTAATAGAAACGTTTTAATAAATGTGTATTATTGTTGACTTTGTTGTACGTAATTTGCAAAACAAGTATAAGATAAATTTAAAATAAATCGATAATTGATCGATGCACCGCAAGTTTCCCATCTTGAAGTAAGAAATACTTTTATGGCCAAGAAAACTTCAGGTTTCTTTTCCATGATAAGAGCTACTTCGGTGGTCGTCTTTCCATGAAAAAGGGTCCCAATATCTGCATAGGAACGCGCATCAATAACGTCACATGTAGTTAATTAAGTTTAAGAATTCTTTGGAGGAACGTGAACTACAGCAACTTTATTGACTCTTAGCTTAAGATCGGTTTCGCATAAAAAATGGTAAAAAATCGTAAAGTTACTGCTAAGAAATACCGCAGTCGTACTCACAAAGTCCGTGATTCGATTTCAAGTTTGTATCAATGAGGTTTTCGGAACTCACATTCGGATTAATCCCGTATTTTTTGTGAATAATGTAATGTAATTCAAATGAAAACGGTTGAGCTCTCTTATTCTGCATTCAAATATATATTTCTACTCAATTAAATTTTACCAAAATTCGGAAATAAATGTACAATATATTTCGGTTTTTTCGCTATGTATATTTTCACCCTGACAAACACAAGTCAGTTTTGTGTTCTTGCGGTAAATAACTGTGGACCATCGCCTTAATGACAATTGGCAGTGACAGGTCCACACCTATCGGATAGAGCAAGTTGTTGCTCCGAACAAGCCGGGCAGTTCTCCAGAGTATGTGGCAGGTGTGAGTGTGTGGTATGTGTGTGTGTGTGTGTGTGTGTGGTGTGTGGTGTGTGTATGTGTGTGTGTGTGTGTGTGTGTATGTGTGTGTAAGTGGTGTGTGTGTGGTGTGAGTGTGTGGCAGTGTTTCTTCTTGGCACCCACAAGAATGACAGCGTGGGCTTACCTACCTTCGGGCGATGTTGTACAAATATTTTCCAAAACACACCATGCTGTCTTCCCGCATGTTTCATCTAAACTGACCATGGAATCATTAAGGCGCTCCTTGCCCTCTAACATAATAAACCGTTATGACATTTCTCGCCAGCGGCGCATGAGTTTCTGCACCCTACCCGACATGGGACTGCGTTAACTCGCGACTAGATGCAACGATAAGCTGTGGCTGACAATTTTTTTAATTTTATACATTGAGCGTCAAATTGTAGTCATGGAGACAGACAACAGATGCTTAGTACACGCGCACACGCATCTGACGACGGTATTTAGATTCTTCGTAATGACACAAAAATTCAACACAACTTTCTAAATGTAATATTAGACATCTGTCTACGTCACACATTGTCAAACCTAATCTAACCAATTTTATTTGGTGACCTTATATTATCTTAATAAGGTACTATACTTACACCTCTTTTGCCTTTTCCCTTTTTAATAATTATCGCATATATAAAAAGTCGTTCCCAATACTCCACAATGGAAGCGCTACTCTCGTTTGTATACAATTTGACGGCTGAGGAGAAAGAATATTGAGACAGTTTAGTTCGATTCTAGTGATGCAAGAACCGTTAAATAAAAATTCGCCTTCGGCAACAATATCTAAATGGGTATCTTTGTTGGAAAGTAATATTTTTTGCAAATACCATTACTAGTAATTTGAGCTTTATTCGCAAGCCGTAGCTTAGTAATCCTCTTAAATACCAAAAGACGCTACTTAAGTGATCAAAACACAGCGATTAACCGAGGTATTCGTCTCACTGACAAATCCTATCAACAGAATCTGCACGCTCCGTTCTCTGTTGCAGAATATGAATGAAATTAATTTGAACTTTACTTTTAAGATAATAAAGCTCAATATCCTATTTATTATAAGAGGACCTCCCAAGTATAATCCTTTTTAGCCAAAAATGTAACAGTATTAATTTTTGTATCTTATTACTTTTAGTCATTAGAATTAATACAAACTATAAGAAATATTAAACAAATTACTTCAAATTGAGACTCTATTTAAGATTTTTAAACACAGGAAAGAGTAGTCATATGAAAACACTAAATAATAATAAATAGCCAAGTCTTTTTGGAGTCCTATATAGTAGTACGACTGACTTGTAAAAGATGTCGTCTATGTATATGTGTAATTTTTCTCGAATTTGAATTAATGTTGGTAAAAACTCCTGAATGCTTCCTAATCAGGGAAGTCCTAAACATAAACAATTTTATTATTTTCTCAAAAATAGCATGTTATTATAATTAAGTAATTAACTAGTTGTTGTATTCAAATGAGTCTTATTTACGAAAACTAATTTAACTTTCAGAGTATAGAATATACTCTTCAAACGTAATGCCGAATTAAAAAGAATAATCGATCTGATCTCAGTAAAGACAAGCGACTATTAGTGTAGAAACCGTGAGGCAAAATTACTGTGTACGAAAGAACGCAGTTCCCCAATATCCTAATCGACAAGCGTCAAGAAAATGTACAACAAATTACATTATATTTTACTTTCTAAGAAATCAAGTTTCATAAAAAGTGGTACGTCTCTTGTAAATTGCGTATTTCTAAATCAAACACAAGATTATAATCCGCAACACACATATCAATCAATTTCACTTCAAGCTGCAAACGTATACATTTACCCGCGCCTTTGCAGCATGCACACACCAGCTCGCATAATCTATGGAATGCGCAAACGCAACAAAGTGGGGTCCAGGAAACTATTCACGTCTGAACAAGATCTACTATTAATTAATCAAAGATTAACATGTATGATTACGAGGGATTAATACGTAAGTTATGAATCAATTATTAAGTCTGATAGTGAGAAATATTCATAAATTAGGTATATAGTATCCATTAGCTGTTGCCTTCGCTTCGTCGACGTAAATTTCTTTTAACATAATTGAATTTTAAAATTTGAAATCATACAAATAGTCTGAATCATATTAACGTCCCTAGGACAAACTGGTTTATTTACCAGCTGTAAAAAAATCATGTAATCGGTAAATAAAGACAAATAAACACATAAAATTATTAATTAATACATAACATTAATAGCTTCATCTTAAATACAGCCGGCCATTGGAAACTACAAATAAAACCTTGATCTGTCTTGTTAATCAAATTATCATCAATGTCATTCAAAAATAATAATAACAATTAAGATCGTTGCACACAAAGATTATGCAAAAGGAAATAAACATGCACAGTACAAATACACGGCCTTATTGCTTAAAAGCAAACTGTTCCAGGCAACCACAAATAAGTGATAAATAATGAAAAATCTTAAATTGGGTACATACTACTTTCTGGACAAAGAAGGAAACATAGAAAACTTCCAATGTCACTATAACTTTTTGTAATAATTGTTCCTGATAAAGTTTAAAACCACAATAGAGTTCTAGCAGCCATTTCGGAGATTAACGAGTAAAGCCAGGCAGACGGACGGAAAAACAAGAGCGGTTTTATTGGTTACCGGTTTGGTTTAATGGTTGAAAGTAAATACAAGCACCTAAATATAATTATGAACCAACAATTGTTACGGATATATACATAACTACACCCCCCGTTGGTGTTACATTCAGATGCGGCATCTCTCTGTGTTTTACTTTATTTACCTTGGAAAAATTTTCGAGTAGCTTTTTCCATTCAAAATTCGAACACCCGGGTCTCGGAGTCCATCCAAAATTCGAACGCCCGGGTCTCAGAGTAAGATATATGAAATTTGTCATATCATGTTATAAGTAAGTCGTTATTTTCAAGCAAAGCCTTAATGAGCCGAAGAAATATTGGCAACTCTAATTTGAATTTGTAAGCTTATTGATGAAATATGTTGGAAAAACACTGGTTTCCTCTGGATTTTTACAGAGGCATCGGCCGTTCAAATACTACGGTACCTGCTTTCCATGAGGGGGAATTATTTTCCACACTTGTTATAAATAAACATAACTCATAACATATTCAATCCAACGGAGCACCCACTGGTCCTTTCTCATTCCTTTACTTACGCAGACAACATAAGTAATCAGTGTAGTATCAGCCGCGGCTGACGTGTCCATCGCTAATGCGATTACTTTCAATCCAATATTACATCCATTGACGGGAATTATTACAACTGATTCGGGCCGTTGTACACTGATAGATTTAGAGATACACCAAGCGATAGTTTATTTTTCTTCAACCAATCAAATAGGCTTCATAGACTAAAACACACCAATTTAATAAACAGCGATGACAAAACAATTTAATCATTTCGGATGTAAGACTAGCTTTGTCATATCTTGCACGTGATGACTTGATTCGTTCCATTTGTTATTTCTTCAAACGTTTGTCATACTTTTGTCATTACTCACCCTCTCACACACAATCATTATACACACCGAGAGGACTTCTACACTCGTATAAGGTTCTATAAGTACTATATAAGTATATATATTTGTATGTATTTGTATGTGTATGTATTGTATGTATATATATATATGTGTATGTGTATGTGTATGTGTATGTATATATGTTATTATCAATGTTACATATGTAAATTAAAATTGTTATTAGAATATTCCTTTGTAATTATTAAAATTTTTATTTTTTGCACTTCCGAGGATGGAGGCACTGTATGCTGAAATACAGGCTTCGGCCTAGTTCAGCGACAGTTGGTCATGGTCTTATGTAAGCTGTTTTTTAAAATAAAAATTTCATTCAAAATTTCATTTCAATTTCATTTCATTTCATTTCATACTTGATTAAATCATAATTTTGTGAAAAACTCAATCATATTTCCTGTTTTTATCTTTCTTATCTAATAAAAATTAATTCTCTGATATTCATAACTTATGGTGAAAAATTAAGACAATTCTAATCATCTATCTATGTAACTACGCATATATAAGTCGTAATGACCTATGCAACAACTGAACTCAATTTGTTGCCCACGTAAATATTACATTGAAATGCACTCTTCACTAAGTATGTAATATTTTACTTACAATTTCGATGAGGAAGACCAATTCGTGTAAGATAGTATATCCTTTTTAAAAATATACCACAAATACACCATAAATTACAAATACAGGCAATTTTATGGATGCTACATTGTACAAGGGCGATCTTTGAATAATTATCTTTTATTTGAAAATAGTCTTTTTCGTGACTACTGACAGCAAAAAAAAACTTACGTACCAACCATCTTTTAAAGATAAAAAGTATCAGTCGTATTTAATTAATAAATACCATTAATAAAGATAAATAAAACTGCATAAAGAGCATACAACTGATATTTGATACTGTTCAGAAAACAGGGCGTCATGTAATGAAAATCAACGGAACTATAATTAACGATTTGAAAACACATTTTATGAATAAACAATTTCGTATCCTGTTACGGTATTCGATAATATGTACAATAGATAATGTATTGCCTCTAGCAGAGTTCAAAGTGAGCGGTTACAACCCGAAGGCAGCAATAAGTTTCAATGTAAGTCGGAGTGCGCATCTAATGTTCTTACAACAGCCTGCACTTAGGCACCAACGAACGATCCCGTAATTACTGGTGCGGAGTGCGCAGGCGCGAAGGGCGATATTTGTTTGCAATTAGTGCCCGCACGGCAAGGCGATGTCCGGACGTCGCCAGTAATTTATGGTTACGCGAAAGTATCAGTTGAAAGTGAGGGCGGTGTAGGGTTGTCGCGGATATGCGTACGGAATATACTCAAGAGTTTTACAAGAAAATTTAATATAATTTAATAATAATCTGAAATTTAAGGGAGTTAGCAATTAATTGAATAATAAATTACACGCCGAAATTGCTTCAAAATTGCTTTCAAAAATAATCTTAGTTAACAGATTACCAGATTATGCTAAACTATTTACGAAGATATCAAAAGCCTGTCGTCTCGCAAGCGGCCTAGAGTCTAGAGGGAGGCATCTAGAACCTCCTAGAGGATGATTTCGCAAAGCCCGCAGGCCATTTCCAGATAATTTCACTTATCTTCATGACATGTTGTTCTTAAGACTCTAGGCTTTTAAAAAATTAGTCTTTCTGAAGAATCAAAAAATAAATAAAAATTTACTACAAATGGATTAATATCAAAAAACAATATACTCATATAATGACGCCTTGGCCATTATACGAGTATATTGGTAATAATAATATTGTTGATAACAGTAAACTAACTTTTAATGAAGCCAATTTTTTGTAACTCAATTACTAAATAATAGGTAATAATAGTTGCTACCTAAATTAAATATATACAGTAGTATGCCAGCGAATATCTAAAAGACCTCTAAATACCTCTAAAAGACATCTCTTCCAACGAACTCGTGATGGGTATGAACTTAAATGAAGATTTTCAAAGCGTTACGTAATTGAGATATATTTTTAAAAATTAAAGAATTAGGGTGAATTTTCCAACTTCATATGATAAATACCTCCTCCTGCAACCTAACTATACTAATACTGCAGCTTGGATCTTTGGCCTTATCTTCACAAACCATCAGGTGAGATGAAGACCAAATCTACCTTTTTAATATTAAAAAAGTAAAATAAAAATACTTTTGTAATATATTTGTAAGATGCTTACTTTGAGATAGATAATACACCTAAGTCTGTTTTTACACGGTCTTTTTGTACACGGTTTTGATATAACACGGTTTGAAAATTGAATATTTTTAATTTTTTTACACGATTTTATTCCATTTAGCACGATTTGAAATTATATAATATTCAATTTTCAAACCGTGTTATATCAAAACCGTGTACAAAAAGACCGTGTAAAAACAGACTTAGGTGTAGGTGTAAGCGTGAGAAATATTATTATTATTGTTATATTAATATCAATCAAATATAATTTTTTAATATTGGTTATTTCCAGATTGAACTGGTAAAGGCACTTTGAACGAGTTCTGTATCTGAATCTGTATGTCAGCTAACCGCTATCAACATAGTTCGAAATCCACATTATTTTATTTCTTAATAATATACAAATGAGAACAAAGAAAAGAAACAGCTAAAATCATGCAGCTTAATAGTTAGCTCAACTGGCAATGTGTGCAACGAAACGTTTAGCACGGGTTCCACAAGTTTGAATATTAAAAACTGACAGACGATAACTGCTTATCCATCCCTGGATTACTATACAAATATATTACTATGGCATTATGACAGCAACAGTGGACTCGTAAATTAGTTAGTTGTCTCGCGTTTTGAATCACTATGAGCTGATGGATACAGACTGCGAGAACTATTCCATTAAAATTGATGATAGGGATACCTGTGTTCAGCAGTGAGTGGCTGATATATCTATTGAATAACTGAGTTGAATGGGAAAATCTAATCCATTTCTATACGGATAATCCGTCAAATTTCTCGTTGTGGCAACCATGATAGCGCGCCGGGAGCGCCCGCAGCTGCCTCCGCGCCGACTGACATTTCCGCGCGTATTCTAGGGTTAAATTGCCTTGGCTTTAGCCACCAGCTCCGTCAAACCCGTCAAACGATGAAATTCGTGACAGTCCATTAACGGTAAACCTCAAAGAAAATTATGAAATAATTATGTGTACAGACCTTCTTAGTCACCTATTTAATTACAGTGACATTAATCGTCCAATAGAAAATGATATTTACGTGGTTATCATCAATTCACGTGGACAGGAAACTTGTCAAACAGAGATTATTGTATCTCACTGTGCTAGGGTTAAATTTGATAAAATATGTCTCTTCTCGTTACTTGTTAATGACTATGTGTGCCATCTTGCTAGCAATTCACGGGCCTTCGAGACCTAGCATCACGAGTCAATTGGAAGAGGTATGGTCGTCCAAGAATATCAATTTTATTATTTCCATAGAACATTATAATATTAGTAGGTATTGATCAACTGTTTAATATTGTATTAAAGAATAGTTCACATTGATTAACCCAGTTAAGGCGATAGGTGCAAAAACAAAACATTAAAGAAATTATATCAATCGGTCATGCAAGTCGTTAATTTTGAATCACCCCATTAAGGCGATTGGTGCGAAACAAAAAATAAAGAAATTACATCAATCGGTCTGGCAAGCCGTTTTTCAATTTAAGCGATACTAATGAACACCAATTCGTTTATATAAATATATATAATGATTTTTGTTCAGTTAAACCTACAAAAAGAAAACATAATTCCCTAATATAAATAATAAATTGTCAGAGCTATACAAGCGAAGATATTTTTGTTGTACACTGATGGACTATAATCTGGGACCTCTTAAGGTGCAAATATATCGCAAAGATCAAATTTCTACGCTTATTGCTTTTAGAGATTGGTACTGGATTAATAAGAAGAGA
The DNA here is from genome assembly GCA_943193645.1 of Acentria ephemerella. Lineage (NCBI taxonomy): Eukaryota > Metazoa > Arthropoda > Insecta > Lepidoptera > Crambidae > Acentria > Acentria ephemerella. Next base: position 3,212,577 of record OW971875.1, on the reverse strand, counting down.
TTATGAGAAAACCAAATGAAAATAAAGGGAGAGAAAACTGACCAAGTGATTTTGGAGCCTTTGGGGTGGGGGATTCGCCTTTGGTGGATTTTTCCAGGGTGCTTAACTATGAGTATTTTAACTGATTTTAAGAATAATTAAAGGAAATAGTTCCCTAAAAAAGTGCAAATGACATTAAACTTTATAGCGATAACCCAATTTATGGGCTGACTGTACCTATTGAGAAGAACCGCATAATTGAGTAATAGAAATGAACTGGAGATGATATTAATCGTAATATATAATATAGATATTGTTCAAACAATATTACTTGGTGGTCTAGACTTCTAGTGAACTAGGACAAAAATATTGATTTATTTATTTTCGTCTTTGAACTACGATTGTTCGAATTGATTCATATTTTCTTTCATCCAAGCAGGCTGCAAGAAGATCGGCAATTTAGTATTCCAAACTACGTAGTAATAAACCCAGAAAAATAACTACTACTATATACTTATAGGAAATTCTATTACCAAGTTAAATTTCTTGATACAAATTTCAGTGTCACCAAAAGTGTTACCATCGGTTTTCAGTTCAGGATAAACGAGTTATGATGATTTGTCAATAACTAAAGCTACAAGCTACTAATTTTCATAGTCAATTTTTATTGAAAGTAAATGTCGACTGCGCCTTAATTATTGCAGCCTACTTAAGAAAGCGGCAACCGACAATTTTGCAAACTATAGAATTTACGCTTTTTTTCTTTTCGTTAAAACCGTTACGCTGTAACACCTATTTTTCTTGTTATTGCAAACAATTAGTGCTCCGCTATAGACATCCGTGGGAGTACATGGCGGTACAATCGATAAGACATCATGTTTACGAAGTCTTTTAAATTTGAAACCTATTGTTTCATCATAAGGTTGATTAAAAATAAAAGTGATACAAGGGATAAAAACTGTTTTTAATTGCAAATCGGCAGACCTTTGCCGCATGTGGAGTCAATAAAAATAATAGTTAGTAATTGTTTATTATCACGAAAGCGAGTACGATAGAATTTGTGAGCAATTGCCTGGTTTTTTCTTTTTTTTTTTCATAGTATGCTAAGAGTACTGTCAAGGGTGTAATAACGATTGTGTAATGACTTCGTCGGCATTACAGTCAATCGAGACGTGGCAGGAAAACCACTTCATTATAGTTATAAGAACATTAACTTATAAAATTTGCAATATTGTGAACCCTTATATTACTTGCGGCTTTTTCCGTTTTTAAAGGTGTTTATAATATATGCCTTTGATGTAAATAATCATACAATATTAAATAATTCGAAATGAACTTCGATTAATAATCTAACGGCATAATTTAGAAACACTACCCTCATAATATTTTTGCCCAACTATACAACTAAAATATACATTATAAACTGAAATATATTATACAATTGTATTATTTCTTGCTTTTAGCATTCAGATTTGAAAATAAGCTTTATTGTAGTTTAAAATCAAACTAGCAGTATCTATAGATAATTAGCTGTATTAAAAAGTTAGATTTATTCTTCTCCTTCATAAATTTGCAGATACATCGTTATAATTTTCATGAATCAAACACCAGTATAGCAATGATAGCTTGAACAAGCTAATCACAACACAGCACATATATTTATTACACACAAATTATAATTATAATGTACTGACCATTATTGCAAATCTAATATGAATTCAATGAACTATCGATCATGTTTACTGAGAGATAAAATCAACCGTGCGCCAGCGCTTGGGCAATTAGTGCCCATTGAATTATTTTTTAATTTAATGCGACAACGCACGCAGGGAGAATTTAATTTCCTTCCTACAAAGCAGTGTTTACTGCGATGAATTCAAGGCTTTGTTGAATCAATACCACTTGTGTGTATTAATTTAAAGTTCTTAATTAAAAATTGGTATTAATAACTTCAAGAAGCAATTTACTTTTAAAAGTTTCTTATTGAATTTACTTAATAACAAATATGATTTAAAGTAAATATGGACGTTAAACCATAAATGATTATTTAAAACAGATAATGGATATACAATTCAATACTGCAGTTTACTTCTTAATTAAGGTATGAAATAGTAAGTCTTTACTACTAAATAAAATTTTCAAAATACACCTCTACTTCGTTTCAAAGATCCCATTGATACTACTGGATGTTCTAAATTTAACATTCTAAAGGTAAAATATATTAATATCTCCCTTGCCCTGTTATTATACAAACTACTATTGCGAGTAGTACTATTCAGATAAATGATTAGATTTATTTTATGTAATAAATTTAATTTCCATTCGGAATTAGTGCAAGTGAAAACATTCCTAATTTATACCAAAATTATAAGTCTTTTTTCGATGGACCTGCTCTCTAATTTACCTCCGCCAGTATGGTACCATGGCTATAATCACCTATCACAAACCTGAAGGTCCAGAGTTCAACTCCCAGTGGGTTCAGAAATTTTCTGCTGTGTTTGGTTAGTGGAAGGCACGGGTGGTAGGGCTTTTCCGCCTAACTAGCTAACACCATTTTACCTAAGTTTGCTACAATAACAGTAATTTTAAAAGAACTGTTGTGTTCCGGCTGTATTTCGTTTCCACCCGGTGAGATGAAGGCCAAGAAAAAAAATATAAAAGAGAACCCAATTGATTTCTAAAACATAATAGACTTAAGCACCAAAGCGGAGTTTCAACCTATTATTGTAATTTGATTTAAAAAAATACTTTTTTGCTTTTGCACCGAAGTTGTGGCTAAGCGCGGTAAGAATGAGACTCGCCTGCGATTATACTCGTAGATGTGCAAGAGATAGCGCTGTGCGTACGCGCATGACGTCAGTGCACTCAACCCTATGCAACCGAGGGTCAATTAAGCACAATAATGAATTAATTAAGCAGGTAGGTACACATATTTACTACTCGATTCCGTCCTAGTCCTTTTGGAAATGATTATTGGAATATAGGAAAAAAATCTTTAATGATTTTACGTACCAAACTTTTTCTCAATATGAGACGACAAGTGACAGATGTCAAATAATTCTTTAAAAATTTTATTTGATACTTCAATAAATTCAACATTCAAATAACATTATTAAAAATAACACTTAACTTCACGTAACTTCGGCTATGGTTACCAAAAAAAGAAAAATATATAAATATTTTTTTAAGCCAATTTTTTAAATTGAATATATTTATACGTATAAAGTTTACATGTTTTAAGATGCAGAACTTTAAATATTTTATAAAAATCGTCAATGGTAATATTCTACACGACTATTCTTGACTATCCTTTGAACTAAATCATTTGTTTTAAATTGAATTATGTTTAAACAAATTAAAAAATATATACACAAATTGAGCCACTTTGCTTCGGGTATGTGTACTTACGTAATAAAGATAAACGAAATGACGATATAGGTATAAATAAATAATGGTAACTGGTTAAATCTAGTTACGTACCAAATCATTAACGATGATATATTATGATGACGTACGCCGTATTACGAAATTTTATTTAATTTTTGATTATGCGCAGTTCAATAAGTACACAATCGATAATAATCTTTATTAACTTAGATTAAAAACATGAAAGATAATAATAAATATAAAAATCGAGGCACATGATTAATTATGATATTTTTATTTAAGATTGTGACAATAATAAACTAAGTATTAATCGTTTTCATGATTGATATTGTTATGATAAAGCATTAAACAATAATAAACTTTATTATCTTTTAGCCTATACCTATAGTCGTATGACTACTGGCGAAAAGCGCCTTCACGTCTTCAATGTTCTTGCCCTTGACTACCAGTAATGCTGATAAACATAGAATTGTAACTACAACTTATATATTCCCCAGTTACCATAGACCACTCTGGGTATATGATCAGGGACTTGCGATCTTATCCTTACTTTGTCAATAATATAGTCCACTGATATCTCATAGATTTGAAAGTAGGCTATCCTAAAATTTATGTCTATATCTTCCCGCGTCGATCCATAGTACAACACCAAGAGCCCACTAAAACTAACCATCTAATGATCCAATGATCTATCTACTAAGAAAGAAGAAAAGTGAAAAAAAAGAGAATTAAATTAAATTTATTAAAACTACAAAAATATCAAAGTTAGCTTTGTAACTAAACTGTGATAAATATGTTGCTATCTGTAAATAAAAATTTGGAGCAGGTTGTTTATACCTTTACTCTTACAAAAAATCTATGCATTTTTCACAATTTTCATGTAACCCACAAGAAGCTGCGTATCATATTCTAATATACTTTTCTTAAAAAATACATTCAACTCCTCATTCATTAGAGTCTTATTTATGACAAGCCTACGAAATGTGATCAACATTACTATTAATGTATTCTTTATTCTTAAAACATTCCCATTTAAAATTTTATAAAAAATCAGCCATTAAATATTTACATGTCACTTTATACAATTCTTACGGTTTCTGCAAATTATATTAGCATTGCCAATTTGACACATGCGTAACTATTTAATGTTTAGTTTCGAAAATTTGTATTAATCATTTATGAGCATTTTTAATGGAACATTGTCCACAAAAACATCATTACTAACCGCCACAAAAACAATGAAACGATTCGCGTTTAAACAAAAACGCATAAAAAGATTACGTTATTTGATTAGCCCTAATTACATTTCTGACCATAATTAACTTGCATGTATCATTCCCTTTGTTTTATTACAGAAAATACAGACATAAATTTGCGCTTAAAAAATAAAACTTCAGGCAAATAGAACTTTATTGATATGCTGTTAAGGGACTGGGTCAGATTCTGTCGAACGCGAAGTAAAGTGTGGCAACGGTAGATGTCTTAGGTCGAGATAAGGAGGTATGTTATTAAGGCATAATTTACGATGTAAATTATAGCGATTTGTTAATTTTACATTCAGTAGTGTTATAGACGTCGACGAAGAATTTATATTTTGTTCTCTGTTGATAATTTTATCTAGCACTTTTTGCAAGCCACGCGTGAAATGAAACCTGTATCTAATAATTTGCTTCCGCACTTAAATATTTTTAAATAGAATTCAATTAAATTTAACTCCGAACATACATTACGGGAATCAATTGATGCTAAAATAACTAGTTCGTATTTCCTAAGGGCGAGGGTTTAATATAGGTATGTACTAGTTTGAAGATAACGATCGCGTGCTAACAAAACGTGTTACTTACAATTACGGTTCATAGTTGAAATTAAGCAGGCTGCGGCAAAAACGATTATGAAACGCCATGAAATATGAGATTGCTGCCTCAAATTGCTATTTGAATGGTAAATTACAGAAATTATTGAGTGTCATATCATTTAATTTGGTATGAGGTATTAATTGATTTAAATTTTCTTAGAATGTAAACTATTATATGCTTTAAATTGAATACGTTACTGTTTAAATTGTTAAACGTTATTTGGTTTGAAGCTTCAGGGGGATACCATTTTAAAATATTAATAAGGTTTTTTTCCTCACGAAATGTGGCTGTAGGTAACTCGAGAAACATTTCATTTAATTTCTTTAAATATTGACAAAAAATTTCGTATTTATAAAAAACAAAATTAACACCCATTTTAATTTTATTTTCGGTAGACAGCACTAGAAATGACTTATACAAAGCAATGAACGAAAATCAAGTGCCTCCAAGAGGTATTGTTGTACGTACCTCTAGAAAGTACTTAATTATTTTCACGGCGGTCTGGTCGAGTATGCAGCACCCCTGTCTACTTTGCCAGAAGTCGCAGGTTTGAAACCCGTAGCAGATATTTCTGGGATGAGTATGTATATGTCTTCACGAGTTATTATTTATATACATATTACTATCATTATTTGTCCGTTATCGAGTATTTACAACACAAGCTAACCTAATTTGACCTAGATTATAGGTGTCAGTGTAAGAAATATGATCTATATTTTTTTGTACTTGACCGATAAGTTTCAATGTGAAAAGTCATAATTGAACTATATACCTGCTACATCTTTTGACCCACCTGGTATCAACCATGGTTAAAGTTGTTTCGTTTTCGAAATGGAAACCTAAGCACTCAAACCATTAAGCTGTTTAGTATAATAGTTACATGTTATCACCTCCGGACCATCAAAGTTAAAAACATGATCTTCGGTAATTTTGGTGTAATCATTAACAATACTACAGGTCATTTAAACAGAATACCATCATAGTATCTAAATATTTCAGTCACATAACAATCTGATTGCATTTTTAACAATTAAAGTGATCTTATAAGACTATATAGGAAATGATAAAGGGTTTATTAGGAATTTAAATGTAATGAAAATGTAAATTAAAGAAAACTTGTGTAATATGTTCAATGTAATATAATGTTGTTTACCTGATATTTGTACTTTATTATTTAATTTCTGAAGTTGTGTTTAATTTAATTTTAACTTTGTAATTAAACTTCAATCTTGTCTTATCTTTGATAACAAATTAGTTCTTCCGTTTAATTAATCACATCAACTGATTATACATTTCTAGTAATTATAAACCACAATCCTATTAATGTATACCAAAGATATATATACTTTATAAATATTTGACCGAAATTTATTTATGTATAATGGACATTGAGTTGAAATGCAAGCATAGTCATTAAAATGGTTTTTTTAATCAACTCATAGAAACGTTACAATAAATATAAGAGTTATCGAGAGTTATCGTGAGGATAAAAATTTCTATGGAGCCAATAAGCTACCAAAAAGAAAAAAAGAAAAAATCTCAAAGAAAAAGATAGGAAAAAACGAACAGTCCTCTAGAACTTTGTGTTGGTGAGTTCCAGAGAACTCACTTATATTATTTTAATAATTCGACAATCAAAAACTTGATAAATTGTTTAATCAATAAAGTGCTAATTAGTATCTATAAAAAAGTCTGATTAGGGAATGCTATCTAAATTAATGGTTATATTAAGATTGTTAACTTATAATATATTACTTAGTAATATGGTAGATATAAGTTTTATTTCTACAATTGATAAAGAAACGGTGTTATAAATACCTGTATTATCAAATCTTCAATCAAAAATTAACAACACCTATTCCAAATTCTAAAAAAACACCTGTAAAGCCGCCTAACAGATTAGGTTAAAATATTTAGTCATACGATGAATAAAATCTATTTATATACATTACACATACTTTCTGGTATTAGCTATATAATATTAATAACAAACAAATCCCAAAAATATTAAGATGTCTTTTAGTTCTCTGTCGGATCACTTCATTTTTAATTCGAATGCGAGTGGGAACCTCTTTTAAGGTTCTGGTGCCATAGAGCGTTATACTCTTTGTCCATTCTGTAAATTCAATTGGCGGTATCTTTATGAATTTAAAAATAAGAACAATTTCAAACATGCACGTTTTACCACTTACCTACTTGGGTGGTTAAACGTTATTTTTGAAAAAAGAATAAAGTTATTTACACTTTGAGACACTTGGAGGTTTTAATAAGTAGTTATACGTAAAAAGATAATAATTTTCTTCTACCATATATAAGTATAATTAATAATAAAAAAATAGAAATATTTGTACCCCTCACTCCTATTATGCAACCCAGTGTAGTGTTATGGATACTAGATAACGGAGAAATATAGATAGTAATATACATATCAATATCAGAAATATACTTAATAAACAAACATCACCCATGAATCGTGAACAAATATCTACCCCTACTGGGATTCTTACCCGAGACCTCCGGCTAAGTACACAGGGGCTTGACCAGACAGACAGTCGTCTTTCTTGTCTTATGTCTTATTAAAAAACATCATAATGTTATCCACAAATCCAAAGAATATTTTAATGTCTTTTAGTTCTCTGTTGGATTACTTAATTCTGAATTCGAATCAGAGTGCGTATTCGAACGTACTATTGTATCAAAGAGCGAATATATTTGTAGCTAGATTATTGAATAAAGATTTCGGTATGTCAAAACTATACTAATTAGAAATGAAATCTAGAATCAAATCAAACCGTCTCTATCATATTATTATTCAGTTGTCTAAGAATTACACGAGCGACTCGAAAATCAAATTATGTCATTAAATAAAACCTTTTTTTTTAGAACCGTGGTGATTTTTTGATTTACCATCGAACTAGCGATAAAATCTTATACGTTTTACTATCAGGCGTTACAACTTTATCTTTATCGGTTTTGCCTCTATTTGCCTCGATCCGGCATTAAGCGTTTCATTCATAACTGTCAGTTTGTTTCTGATACTAGTGTGATAGTGGTGTTTACGACTGTATTAGTCATTGTATGTTACTATATTATTACAAATCAATTGGTACAAATGGGATACAGTGGAAGTAAGTGGGATTAATTAACTTTATACCTTCAATCATTAGGTAAACAGCCTTCAAGAGTTCATTTAAATATTACCTTCGTACATGAAACACAGAAATTATTGCCCTAGGACCACTATGCTCTTACTTACTTACTATATTCATATAATCAATATTTGTGTGCTATCAATAGTTAAATACTATAATTAATCATTTTGCACGAAAACTGGATCTTAACATTACCTTTATCACTAAGTGTTACAATTTTTCTGCTAGGTATAGTAGTGACAATACATAATAGGTAATAAAATAAATGAAGGTGATAATAAATATTTGTAGTCCTACGTGATTAGCTTATAATACTCATCAAAAAGTCCTTGAAGCGAAGGAATTCGTTACACAGGCATCCCGGATTGAGAATTAAAGAAGAAGTGACTTAAAATATGGCTGTATGTGCTTCAGTTCTCCTTGCCTTCCCTATAATAAGGAGAACTGAAACAAAAAATATATAGCTATAGGTATTCGCACCTAAAATATCTTATAAAATTTTATCATAGTAACTAGGTATATAGATAGATATAGATACTGTTATTTTGTGGTCTGGGATTGTGGGCCTTGTAAGTATAGACTAGTTGTAGCGCTAGTCACCTTTGGTGGTGTCAAGGGGGAAAGCGGATGTTAGATCCTGGTGCCCTTACGTTGGCGTTGGATTCCCCCCCTAAGGTGTGGGGTTTGCGGCGTGTCTGGACGACTTAGGACTTTGATAGGAGGATAAAACGTAGTCACGTAAGCTCTATTTTTGTGCACAGTTCCATACAAGTCGCTCTTGACACTGCCCAGAAGAGCCGGGGTTAGGAAAGGCCCTTTTTAAGGCCAGCGGAGCATTGCGCTCGGTGGTGACCGGTCTCCAAAACTGGAGGTCCGCTATCAATTCCTATGACGGACAGATATTAAACAGTACACGGTAGGACCCGCAAGGGCAGGCGCAGGCGACTACCCGGTGAAATGTTTTCGGGCGAGCCCGAGTCATCGCCGACATGCGCTATGGCGCTCAACCCGTAGAGCATGTTTAGTGGGTAGTGGGTAAACGCCTCTCCCCCGAGACCCATAAACCCCTACAGTTGTTACCGTTCTGTAGGGATGATGCATAAATGTATTCGACCTCTTCGAACAAAAAAAAGGTAGGTGGCGTGCAAGGTGCATAACTGTTTATTACCGACACCAAGTTTTACAACGGCGTAAATAAAATTACTCGCAGTTTGTTATTGAATATTAATTATTAGGGTCGCAATATATACATCCTGTTAGTAAAAATGCTTACAGATAATTTAACTATTTGAAATTAATGAGAACCTTATCCCGTTGTACTAAGAGTCACTTTTAACTGACTTGTAATGCTTAATGTCCTGACGTCTGCCTGTACATAACATATAGAACGTCATCATTTGAGTGTCTTACTATCAGTATTGCTTATTTGTACCGTTTTTCATAAAAATACATGTAAATGTTTTGCGAAATCGATAATAAAGTTAAATAAAATAATAGAGAAATAGATTATTTTTTTCCAACTTAATACTTACCCTCACAATTATACCAAAAAATAAGTAACAGCATAAAAACAAGTATGAAAAAAAACACCTTTTCAAAATTAAATTTATTAACATCTACTAAAAATATTATTAATTCTATAATATTTATTTGTCTATATCCATATTAAAATCTTACTATTAAGTAAGTAGTAGTCTTGTAATTATTAAATTACGGAATCTGCGAAAATGTCGAAAGCATAACCCTATAGGCATATACCCTTAGGTAATAAAGATGGCCCCCTCCAGAAAATATTTGTAGAAATAATTTAAATGCTTTTGCCGGGTCACCTAGTGTAACAATAATTATAAAAAGGGATGCGTGTAATGTAGAACCAGTAATAATACTTAACGGCATAGCATGAGTACAAACGTGGAGTCCATTGTAGGGTTGTACAAACATTTAATTATTTATTAATTTTAAACAGAAAGTACAAGCCGGTTTATAGCGAAATTTTTTTTTCGAACCACCAATGTGTAAATAAAAATATATAGCCGTTTGCTAGTCTCGCTAGACTTCAAAAACGGTTAGAACTATTTGTATAATTTTTATTGTGTTTTGTAGTTTAAAAATAATAAAAACTGGGCTAATAAGGACAAAGCTTAGTAATATATAGTTGAAAATTGGTTATTCAGTGTGGTAAATCGTCTAATTGACATGACATGTTATTCGAAATTGTCATTTTTTCAATTTACTTCGGATTACTTTTCATAGATGGCGTTTTTGACAAGCGATAATACAAGGTTCAACGAGTCAAATAATATTTATATATATTTCTAGTTAATAAATTGTATACTCGTACAAGAGTTAACCATGCAAGAGACGTCTGCACAGTGTTACTGTGTAGATGTCTCTTGCTTAGTTTGCGTAAAGCGTGTTTTGTTCATATGTGTATGAGGTTGTCAATATACCGGTGAGGAGTCAAGACGTGGTTTCTTTGTTTTCCCACTTCTCTCCAAAAATACAGTCCACAGGCTCCCCATGCTAATTAGCGTAACACGCAGTTTTTACCACTGCACGAATAAATAAGATTAAACAAAGCAATGACGTCACTGCGTGTTCCGTGCAAAACCCGCATAAGGGCGTACAAAATACCTGAGCGATAACCTACATTGCCAACACACATCCTAACACAAGTAAATGACTTATTCCCACGAACAACCAATTAGGGATATAACGCCGTAATCAGGGCGCAATTAACTTAACGACATTTATCTATTAAATGACAATTACAAGGAACTGAGGTCGAATGTAACGCGGTAATAATTATAAAACACGGCAATTGATTTTGCCAGTGCGAGATTAAAGTTTTTACTTCTATAAAAGAGTACTGATATCTTACATCACTTTATCTATGCAAGCTAAATGAACTAATGAAATTGTCGAAAAATAAAATTGACTATTCACTCAATTTTAATTAGCGCAAATCAAGTCTTCTTTTCATCCTAAATATATCACCCTATATTCTATGTCAAAGAATTAAAAACTCTTACGATCTCTTATAGTCGTGGTCGACTTAGTTGATAATCATCAACATGAACTGAGGTAAGTTGCCACACATACCACAACTCAGTGTAAAAAATATCTTCGTAGTATCATCATCATATCAGTCGAGAGATATAGGCCTTATTCGTAGTACTAATATCTGCTTTAATGCATATTAACCAGCATTGAACTCACATTTTAGCTCCTAATTTTAGCTTTTAATATATAAGATTATAAAAGGTTGTGGAAAAAGTTTCTTCGCATTTTATATGAAAATTCAAGACATTTAAAAAAAAATTAATTTACATTTAATTACAGTATACATGTGCCATTTTGTTCGTAGACTATCTGCCATCTTGTAGGTAGAGGCATGATCCATACACAAATCCTATCACGCAGCACAAGACATCATCTGATGTAATTGCGTAGTTCAGTGCACACAGATCGTGAAAAAATTGTGTGCTGGTTATTTCGTTTTAATCAAATGTAATATATCCTCATATAATTATATATTATCAACTGAGAGTTTATAAATAATGTCATTTTTCAAGCCCACATTATTAAAAGTAACATAAGACTGTGCTAATTCAATCATGAAGCTTATTACTCTGCGGTGCAGTCACGCCATCTTGGCAATTAATAATTAGCGGACAAATTGATTTACCAATTATATCTATTACGCCTTAAAGATGGTATTAGGTGACGCCACTTTGTAGTTACACGTGGAAATATTTATGAAGGTTGCTTATTGAAGGAATTCAATAATATTTCTACGGATAGCTTAGCTTAAGAGGTGTACAATTTGAGAAATATCACAAATACGATGTCTCTCTAGCAAACCTTCTTGGATAGATTATTGAAACCCAGCCTTAGTCACATCGAAATTGACTAATCTACTCTTAGAGTGACCAAATGAGAATCGAGTCAAATAAACTTAATCTTATTTTTTGGTAATTAATTCTTAATTGTATACAACTGAGGCGCTGTTGTTGTTATAGGATGTGACAACTTAACGCGAAGACGGGTAATTCGGTTCGATTCCATAAAAACATTCACTAGGGGAACTCATTGGTACAAAGATTTAAATCTTTGCTTCCGGCTGTGCCAAAGTATTAGTATACATAGATTCACTTCTGAGAATCGAGTTTAATTGTTTTGAGTGCTCCAGGATTCTGTATCAGTGAGCATATTCATATGACGAATAAATTATCAAAAAAACAAGACTGATCATATAATGGTAAAGTCCAGGATGTCGGGAATAAGAGAGTTTCGTATTATCTGTATAGTCTAGAACGGTGGCTTCAAAAGCATGGATTATTTATAATTTTATATGTATTCTAAACCTTCCAGTAATATTTAATAATAAAAAAAAATTATAACAATATTCTCCGCTCATTTCAAAGTGTTATTGGAACTTTTTCAAGTTACTCCTTTAATATTTATTTTTAAGGTTTACATTGTTTTTACATAAAATAATGGTTCAAGTTGAATTAACGCCAAGCTAATCGGCATGCCAGCAATACCTTACTTGGAACATAATTATTGAATGGAAACTTACAACGAAACGGAACTAATGAAGTATTTTAACGACATTAAATAAACAACTTATTTTATGAAGCGAAATTACATGGGAGTAATTAAATACCTTTTTGTTTGCTTGCTTGTAGTAAGGTATCTTCCTTTATAAGGTTGTTTGTTGTACACGATATTATTCAGTCATTCACTTGGAACTGCACCCGACAAAGTTTTAGTTATGTCGATAAATAATGCAATTTACAAGCGCTAAAGGTTGATTCTATCTATTTATTTATATTTTCATTAATTTATTGTATACATATATACAAGAAAAAGATCACAAAAGGTTGTAGATGATGATTATGACTTTACAAGATAAATAACGAAATATATATAATAAAGTAATGTGAATTGGCGCATTTTTATTGCATTTGATACCAAATGAATGGATAGAATAGAGTTTATTTGCAAAAAAACATAGCAAAACTTAAAAACATTTGAACAAAATAAATAAAGATAAAAACACTACACATTGACAACAAGTGCACCATCGCTACCAGACAACCATAACATAGGGAGTTGACACAAATAATAGTGATATGTGCGAAATAATATATAGATACTACAAAATAATAATATTGAAATAAATATACAAAATTATATATAAATGTAGACATACATTTGAAAAAGAATTAATGAACTGTCCCTTTACAAAAGTTCAAAGCAGGATATAGTTAGAAAATTGTATCTGGTCTCAAGATAAAATTATTATGACTTATTTTACAAAACATTAGTAAAATCTGGTCAAAAGAAATAATTTATAACGTATTCGAAATACTTATAAAAAACCCTTTTTTCTTACAGATTATTACCACCAAGAACAGTATCAGAAATTCAACCACGCGATGGGTGTGTCCGAGCCGCCGAAGGATGATTCACCCCGGACGACCCCTGACCTATCCAGGACGGACCCGTCCGGTCCACCTCCCGGCTCCGCGGACAGTGACGACGCGGACGAGTTTGCCCCAAAGAGAAAACAAAGGAGATATAGAACTACCTTCACCAGCTTCCAGCTAGAAGAGTTGGAAAAGGCTTTCTCTAGAACACATTACCCTGACGTATTTACTAGGTAACAAAATAGATATTTTTTCTTACTTCATCTGCAACATTTCTTTTTAGCCATTTTATATTTCCATACTTTATTATAATTTGATCTAAATTCGAAATTATTATAATAAAATATAAATATTAGACAATTAACGACTTGTGAATATTCGTACCCATGAATTCAATTTCCAAACCGCGACCTCTGATTTAGTAGACACGATACTGACCAGTCGGTCGACACCGCATTAAAATTAATTAAAACGGATAAGTGAAATAAAATAACATCCCAATATTGTTTCAGAGAAGAACTAGCCATGAAAATTGGATTGACAGAAGCTAGAATACAGGTAAGTTATCTTACTACTTAAGTCTCGTAAATATCATGTCCGCGTCGACATCGTATGACACAAAGATCCGCTTTTATTGTTAGATTATTTCATTGTAATAGTAAACCTTATTCAGTTTGACGTAGAACTCATAAGAGAGCGTCTTTAATTAAGGATAAACATTTACTTTTTAAAAGACTCCATACCCGAATACCTACCCATATAAATCCGCAAAGCGTGTCTGCCTTTTAGAAAAAAATCTGTCCAGTCAAAGATGTCCACGAATTATTTTGGAACTTTTAAATAGGTAACATTGGGCTTTTATGCTACATTGTGTAACACACTGTTTTCAAATAGGACCAACTTTTATTGTAAAATTGAATAATATCTCTTGACAGTACTTTTATGCAATGGTCTAAATATTAAACTTCTACGAACAAATGTTTCATCTCCAATGACTAAAATGTCGGTCTCATACGATTCGACAAATTCTCACGAAGCAAAATCTACAACCTCTAATCAATGTAGCCCATGACTCTTACTGAGCTTTGAATAATAACTGTAATAAAATATTGATGATGTTGATGACAAAACATAGCGTGTTCTCAGCGTAAACCATAAACAACGTCAAGGTATTAATGGTAATAGACTGCGTTAAACAAAAATTTAATGGGGTAGCTCTTGGCTTTCATCTCTCCTCATGATAAGTTATGATAAAACGGAAGATATGATATGGATGGATGGACTATATATATAATACATATAATATTATTCTTATAATAACGGGCTATGTTACCTCCAACTGCTAGAGCACAACAGTGCCGTTAACATTATTATTATTTCAACAGACTAACGGCGATACAAGCGGACATCGAAAAAGCCACTACCTGAGGGTAGTGGCTTTTCGAAATCGAAAAAGCCACTACCTGAGGGTAGTGGCTTTTTCGATGTCCGCTTGTATCCAGACAATTTATATAAAAATGCCACTTTCATAGAAATATAAATTAAAAAATTAAATATTATTTATGACTGTACCATAAGGTCATGTCTTCAGATACTGGCTGGCAATAATACCTAATCCACCAAGGTTCTTTTAATAATATAGATCATGGATACTCAGTTATTTTCTGTATCGCAACGTTTCAGTCACACTCGCAATTGAGGCGATTACTAGAATTCAAATTAATACTTGGCCGATGAAGCAATTTAATATACTCAATGATCTGCTCTGGCCGAACACAATTGCATTATTAAAATAAATGTAGGTTGCACTATTTTTAAAAATGACTAATCCGTAAATAAAGTTGAGATTTGTATTTAAAAAGTTTTCGATGGGTATTTGTTGTTCTATTCGAACTTATTTTGTGAGAGAAATATGTACTTTCTGTAGATACGAAAGATTATTGGAGTCTTGGCTATTATAGTTCTAAACACGTTTTTATATGAGCTTAAGCGACCATATTCACCACAGAAACACTACAGGGAATCTTTGCACTTTGCAACTTGCGTTATTTCAGAAATGTTTTAAATATAACTCGGAAGATATCAAGATTTTTAAAATATGGGGGACTTCCCCAACTGGTCACTTTGAATTCGAATAGTAAATGCCGAGAAAATAGAAGAAATTAACCCAGTAGGTACAAAATCGCTTTCAAATTACCAAAGACTACGACAGCGTATAAAATACTTTCATTTAATATATTCATAGAGTCGATTTTTCAACTGGGGTCTTATTAAATGGGCACATTAGCAATTTTCTTGTATTCTCGCCGAAGAATTCAATCATGTTGTCTTAAACGGCTAAAATTACGCCTCGCCTCATTTAACATGCAGCAGGCATATTAATTCTTTTACTCCTTATTAATGATACTCAGTTTAATGTTTAAGTGATTATGTGCATTGGAAATTAAGTAAACAGGTAACACTATCTGTAGTTGGGTAGATACTGAATGATATTATTACTTAGATGTATAAAGAATATTACAAAGAATTTTTATAACAACTGCTCTAAGCATAAGTATAAGCGTACGTTTTCTACACAATGCATTGATCTAGCTTCATTCGTTAATAAATGACCGTTACCATGGCAACCTGTTTTTATTATCTTAAAACTTTATCGTATCGTTACGGGTAAATTATTTAAACACCATTTTCCCTTAAACGGTTTACGGCTTTAGGGTGTAAATTTTTACGTAAAGGTCTTTTAGGTTTAGTAAAACTATTATATACCTTTTGTACACTCGTACTTACACCAATGAATGAAATAATAAAATCATACATTTTATAAACTGCCCGGTAAAGTTGAAAACTGAGATTATTTGGGTACTAACCATGTCGGTTAAGGCCTACTTTCAACATTATCTCTCATTTATAATGTTCGCCTTTTTCTTTTTTTTAAATTAAATTTATAAAACTAATCTTAGACAAACAATTTTCACGATACGTAGACTTAGTCTGTTCTAGAACAATCCGAAATTAAATGTTTAAACATTTTTAATCACATACTCATAAATAGGTTTTATATAGCAAATGGATATTATATTCTTTTGTTTTAAATGAATAGAAAGCGGTTTGTTTTATTTGTTCAATATTTTACGTAATCTTGATTGCACGCGTGATTGCCAATCCGATTTTTTAATAAATTATACGATATAATACTAATTTAAGTTGATTAACATGTCAGTTGCAATCGTACTAATGAAATTAAGTAATTCAATAATAATTAATACTTTATCTGATTACAGAATTTTATCTCTAGAGCTTACACAAACATTGTTATTTATGTAATGCATTTGAGCGTTGGTTTAATTATATTTTGAATTCAAATGTACAATCTATTTTTTAAAAGACAGCAAAATGGCGTGATTGGTATCAGCAAAGAATACATTTTTATTCTTAGACATAATATAGAGTACACAAAGTCACGAATCTCACGAACCCTTTTAAAATAGTGACTCATTTTCGGTTGGGAACGACGAACTACAACTCAACTTTAAACAACTCACAAAATTAACAATAAAATCAAGAAAATTTCCTCCGGCTGGTTAAACAGACATATAAAATAACTACAAATGGAAAACAAACAAAATAATACAATAAATAGAAATTATAACTATATATTGTCGATTCATCAATCAAAATAAATATTTTATATCGAATTTCAATACAATATTATTAATCAAAAGGATGTCATTTAAATTTAAAAAAATCATAAGGATATCTACAGAAAAAATGGTACAATTATATTAATTTAATACAGTGAATAAGCAATTTGATTAAATTGACATTTACATAACTGACTGTTTTGACAAACAATATTTTATTCTATTCCCACACGTGTATATTAAATGATGTCAAATTACAAATAAAACCTCACGTATTATCCTGTGCTGTCAAGAGAACGGATACTTAAGAGGTCTAAATACTTACATGCTACAGTCATAACAATCAGGCACGTCTTTTACCAACCATCACCACAACGTTTAATAAACTAGGCTTCTGTGGTCTGAGGATCATGAAACTAGATATCTTTTTGAGAAAAAAGTTTCAACCTCGGCCAATTATGTAATTTAATTTATCTAAATTTTCTTGCACCAATAAAATGTTGCAAATAAAATTGGAATTTAAAAGTGGAGGCAAGTATAAAGCGTCGTTTTAAGGTACCTCGCTTGAGATAGCACGCTCATTACCTTAATGCTCGACTCTGTTAAGTTCTTAAACCCGGCACCTGGGCAGACCTTTTATGCCCACCGTACAACACATACCGCGCGCATATTTGCCTCCAATTACAACATATATAAATTCGCGGCCTGCACCTTATGAAGTCATATTTATAATGGCCATTGTAAACCCATTAGAATACACAGTCACAATTCAATACCGACTGTAAGATCACCCGTTAAAGTTCAAAGTGAACCGGCAAAGTTAACGGTAAACACAGCGGTATTTCTTGTTTCGCGCAGCATCCGCTAAACCGCATGCACTTTTACAGAATAGCATTTAATTTTTTACAATATCCCGTTTATCATAAGTGAATTAATTTAAATCGCTATAAAATACCCGTTTACATAATGACGTAATGTTTCGTTTGCTCCTTTTCGTTCATAAATGTTTAATGCTATAAATATTGCATGCAGTGATATTGAATCGGCATTAAATCAAGTTTTATTAGCCTTTACCGACCCGTACTTACATTAAATGTGGAAAAGCTATCTTTTTATTAAGTTAACAGTGGAGTGCTAACTGGCCGTTATGTCAAGAACCACATACTTCACAAAATACAAAGCTCGCAAAAGACGCTGTCGGTTAAATATGGGATCTTAGGAATCGGTAAAACATATTTTTTATTAGTGTGATAATCTAGCTATATAACGAATAAAATACTATAAGGTAGATAGATAGAATGAAAATGCTTTGAAAAACAGACAATTATCCTCTATCCTCTTAAAAAGTATAAAATAGAAACGAGATAGAGTCATAACCCCCATAATTCCCTCTAACCCGAATACCCAATCATTATTATTACTTTTTTGATTAGTATGCTTGAAGAACAAACAAAAATACTTATCACTTTCGACTAGTATTTAGCGTTCTACTTCTAAGTAATTATGATTATCAATAATATTTATTTACTTGCATGCACCTATCGATAACTGTTTTATTAAAAACAACCTTTGAAAATTGGACTGCTTAATAAGTAATTAATTTTAAACAATTAACGATTTTAGTAAATATGAAAAAAGATTATAAATAGTAAAAATAAAATATTAACAACGATAGCAGATATATTTCTCCAAAATCGTTAACCGGTATTGATAAAAATAAGCGATAACTTAAAACAAGTAATCCATAACACTTACTTAATTTAAAAGCATTATATGACCGGTGGAAACCGGTTACTTTGATCCTTTTCTCAAAACTGTACTATAAAATATGTAATAGGTATTTTAATAATGCAATCTTCATACCACAAGCATGATTAGGAGGATCAAAGTAATCGCTTCTCACTGGCCATAGCACATAATAATATTGAATAAATAAGTGTTATGCCTATATATAAAATAGCGCAAATTTTATGTATTGGTATACATAACCTTAGTGCATTTATATATATAGACATAACTTAGACTAAAACTCATTCTAAGAATATGTATAAATGGAAATATTCTCCTAGAGTTTTATTATTACATAATATATTACGTAAGGACAATCCAGGACAGTTTCAGCACACTAAATCACTCGTATCATGAGCCCTCAACATTCATCATGGCAATCTTATCACAGCCTTCGCAGGATAGCGTGCTTACTTATTTGTTGCTTACCAAACCGGTAACATTCAACAACCAACATTCTAGTAGTTCTATTAAGATGATGACATACCCGCAACTTAAGTAGATTTAGACCCAGTTTAACTAATTACAAATTAGTAATGTATATTATCCTATTCATAAATTATATAACTATAATAAAGGGCGTAAGATTTACAAGTCATAAGTAATCATTATTCAATGTCAGTCATTTTTTCACACGTAAAGTGACAAGGTTTTGTTTAACGTTCACTTTTAAGTTATTCCCAAGTCTTAACTTAGTGAATTAAAACAATATCACCCATCCTTATGTTAGGTTACAAAATCTGTCACCAGTACCGATAGATGGCTTATATTTTATATATAATAATTTTAAGAAATATTATATTTTATATTTATTCTTCATAGCATAAAAGAAGAATGCTTAAGGCATTCTCTACCAATCCATCAGTAGAAACAAAAAAGGGCATGTACTACGTCAATTTAAAAAAAATTAAATCTGTAGCCAATGAAAAAAACAATTGGTTCTATTTTATTCGTTAGTGTTTATTACATGAACTATTTAGTATTATGTATTAGGTAAACATTTGAAATACTTTATCGAGCATTAAACAAGAATTATTTGAAAGGCTTTTTATTCACTTATTTATTTACATTATATCTGAAAAAGCTACTTATTCTCTTCTTATTAAGTTAACAGTGGAGTGCTCATTGGCCGTTTTGTCAATAACCACATACTTCACAAAATACAAAGCTCGAAAAAGACACTGTCGGGTAATTATGGGATTTAAGGCTTTATATTCACAATACTCCCATACCGGTAGACACTAATGCCAGTGTCACGTTACTTATGATAAGGGTTAGTCCATACATACTTTTCATTCCTTATTGAGAGACTGGACGAGAAAAGTTTTTATCGTTATTAATTTCAAAAGGAACTCATTTAAACGATATATTTTTTTCTCGGAAATACTCAAATGCCACATTTTAGTAATAGCCTATTGTATGCTAAGCAAGTGGGCAACCATTCGAGACCCAGCTAATTAAGTTATCAATATTATACGGCCAGGATCAACAAATGAGATCCGTGATAATTAAGTCAGCTCTACTTTTTAACTTAATGAAATACAATAACATTTCATAGATTCTTTTGTATATTTTTTAATTAAGTTAACTTTCTCATCTAAATCTTATTAAAAAAAACATCTAGGTACTCTCCTTTTTTACTTCGTAGTTTACTGGTTTTGTATGCTTCTATTAAAGGAGGACTTTACCCGGCTTTTGTTAACTTTAAGTAAGCATCCTTTATTAAAACATGTTAATCTTTTCATTTTAGTGAAATAAACAAAAGTAATCGTTCTCTTTCCTCCTTGCTGGAACAGTAATAATAATAATATTTCCGACATTCACACCAAATCAAGCATCATTATGATCTTGTGTTATGAATACCAGATAATGGAGAAATATGAATAGTAGTATATATTAAAATATAAGAAATACACTAAATGAACATAAAAACACACATTACTCGTGAAAAAATATTCATAATCATCATACAAATATCTGTCTCTACTGGGTTTCGAACCCGGTACCTCTGGCTACAGGGGTAGGGGGTATGACCACTCGACCAAGATGGTCTTTGTGTTTTCGAACTGCGTCAAGTTTGTTTCAGTTGCTTAGTTTAACATTGAACATGCTTCTTTTCATGTTATGTTGACATCGACTCCAGAAAAGACAACAAAACTGTACCTTCAGGGAAACATTACCCTCATTTAATGTTATACTTATTCACGTAATAGAATTAAAAAACGCAACTTATTTATTGTTTTCACTGCGTTTGGATTTCGCTTGCTAGGCATAAGTGAAATATATATATAAAATAAACTCTGTCACTCACCAAGTCGCATAGAACTAGCAGGGTGGTCTTACGGCCTGAAATCACGTGTTTTTCCCATGTGTTCAATAATGGGACGTATTTAGGCTGATGGCAATAATAATGACAAATTTGCACACTTGCTGAGGGTCCTAACTACTTTGTATGGTTTTCAAAAAATATTTTTATCTTTACAGGTCTGGTTCCAAAACCGGCGGGCGAAATGGCGTAAACAAGAGAAAGTGGGTCCTCAAGGGCATCCATACAATCCGTACCTGGCCGGAAGCGGGGCACCCCAACCGACAGTGGTGGCTTCAATGCCCAACCCATTTACGCAGCTTGGCTTCGGGTTCAGGAAACCGTTTGATACAAACGCCTTGGCTTCTTTCAGGTAATAAATAGCACTTCAATCCAAGAAGTTTTCTGATAGTAATGATCTTGACTTTCTTCGTCCTTCATTTCGTCGTTGAAAGGATCTGTAAGTTTGATAACAAACTTACGTAGATTGTTAAAAATACTAATCTGTAATCATTTAATAATAATTAATGGTAATTGATTAAATATTAAACATATCGTCCTATGAGATCACTAAAAAGGCTAAATGCTCACTAAAATAATCTATGCCTAGACTTCCTACCAAATCATTTTACTTATTTTGGTTGTTGAATTTAGTTAGGTAAACTTTTAAATTGGCGTGTGTATCTCTTTTCTCATTAAAGAAAGATTAAATACGATTTGTGATGTAATAAGTTGTTAAAAATTGTATCCCAGTATTAACTACACTTTTAATTTCCTACAGGTATGCCGGCGGACCAGTACTTGGCGCCCAATACCTCGGAGCCCCGCTACCACGACCTCCTCTCTTCAGCGCCCCACTTTACACCTCCTCACCTCCGTTCCACTCACTACTCGCTGGTCTAGCAGCTCCACCCCGACAATCTCCAGACCCTCCACCAGTATCACCCCCTATATCCCCCGGGAGTGAATCACCTCCAACGCAACCTTCTGCCCCAGAAGTAGAGAGAAGAAGCTCCAGTATTGCGGCACTCAGAATGGCAGCGAGAGAGCACGAGCTCAGACTGGAGATCCTCAGACAACGACACCACACTGACCTTATCAGTTGAACTTTAATGAAGCATTCATTGGACACGCTACTGAGATCTTCGATCGAACATCAATATGTAGGT
Organism: Acentria ephemerella; assembly: GCA_943193645.1. Taxonomy (NCBI): domain Eukaryota; kingdom Metazoa; phylum Arthropoda; class Insecta; order Lepidoptera; family Crambidae; genus Acentria; species Acentria ephemerella. The sequence continues at coordinate 3,189,865 of OW971875.1, read as the reverse complement.
TTGTTCGAATAGTTGTGCAAAGCAGAGCGCAAATACAGCACACCATTTAACAATAAGCTTTAGAATCTAGCCCTTTAGTTCCACATTACAACATATAACGTTCAAGTGACAAAGTAGACATTTCTATTCACAGAGAACTAAGAACAATTGAAACTGGGTGATCTGTACAGCAATTCGAATAAACTTTTAACATTCTTGCCGTGTAAGATAATAATTGTAAATAGTAGAAATTTTAAAATAAATATGGGAGGATTTTTTATTTCTCTTATTGAATGTAATAGATAAAAGATCATTACTTTCGAAAAAATTGTTTATTTTATTAGGCACAATAAACACATTGAAAATCCTACCATATAGGTAATTAAGAAATTGTGTCACTGATCCGTCCAGTTATAGACCATATTGTTATTTATTGTAGCTTTAAGCAGTCCTTAATATATTTCGCTTTCTTAGGTAAGGTGATAACTACTTTAAATAATCTTCAAACACATGCCTCTACGGTGCCTTTCCTATGATGTATTTGCCTTACTACGTAACTTAAGCCTTATAAATATAATATAATGAAATTAAATTATTATGGATTTTTTGAGAATTTGTAGTATTTGATATGATTGTGCAATGATTCTCTTCAATGCCTAACATACTATATGTATACTAATTTAAAAAATCTATCCTACACTGACTAATTTGCCACAAATGTGTATATGATTTATAATGAAACATTTGTTGATTTTTTTTTTAAGTTAGATTATTATTTGTAAAAATATGTACATACGCCTGCAGATCAAGTTAAGCAATTTGATATTTTATCCTTATCGCTTGTGTTAATATATCACGTGATGTGCAGCCGTCTGTACTAAGGTCTTAGGTACCAAATAACATTATACATAAATGGTATATACCTACGTTTTATTTTGTTTTTGAAATATGTAAGTAAATAAATGAATCTTTAGTAATGATGTCAATCTTTGGAAATATATTAGGAGGATACGTTAATATCATTATACCACAATAAAATGATACCACAAAGACAATAAAATATATATTTTTTAACTCAAATTTCAAACCAAAATTGTTTGTAATATTTCTATACAACTCCATGAAAATGTACTCAACAATCGCCCTGATTCTGTTACCTACGGACTAAAGTATAGTGCTACTCGCATTACATTGCAATTATATTATGACAGACGACAATATGACGATTGAATAAGTCAAAAGCGTCAACTGGTTAGAAGTTTCAAAAAATCATTTAATCTAATGAAATAAAATAAAAGAGCGGCAAAACATTTTATTTTAGTTTAAGAAAATGCCAACAGAATCGACCCCAGTATTGACTTATCTATAGTAAAACACTGTCGTCATTTATATCACAATATGTCAGCGTTTTTTAATCCATTTATACAAAAAAAATATAAGTTTTTAACAACACCAAAGATAAACTAATATTTGAGATTGAAGAGTCTTCACGTTCTAACATGGTGTTTTTATAATGACAACCAAGGCTACTATGAGTATCTCATATCAAATAAAACAAGGTAATTGAATTATAATGTCTTTCATTTTCTATTTACATTATGACCTTATTTTTCGAGGTGGAATCCGTTTATGGACCTACCCGCCAGTGACTATGTGACGGGCATGTGTGGGGTTAACACAGTAGCTCATGAGAGAGAAACTGGAAATACCCACTAAAACTCCCCGGTAACTCCATTGCCCTTTACGGGGGTGACCTGGGTTCTGCCGAAGCAATTCACCTGGCCACCCCCAAGCACTTATATTCTAACCCAGTCTTATTTATTTATCAAGCCGCAATATACTCCCAGAAACAGACACATGTGCTTAAACAGGGATGAGTCGTGGACGTCGTGATGTCTAATTAAACATAGCAAACTTAGCCCGCCTGATACACCTTTTTTGTTTGAAAAATCTAATGCATTTACACATCATTTCTACAGTACGGCGTTAATCAATAAAAAAACTTTAAAATTAAAATAAAATTCATGGTCAGCTTATTAGAGACAATCTTGCGAAGTAATTAATCTTGTGAAGGACCTTTCTTCCGCACTGGAAGTCCTCCACGAGGACGCGGAGGTAGAGAGGCACTCGTAAGGGAGCCTCCCTTGACAACATTTGCAATGTCAAAGATACCATCACAACCTGACCATGTACTGGTTGCTTCAATTCACACTTTAAGGCGGACCACCGCAACCGTCGTGGTATGTATATGTACACAATTATGAAAACCTACATTAATAGGTCTTAACTCTTTTCTCTTCACAAGTATTTCAAAAATAAAAGCGGTATGCGACCTAGCATGCCAAAGATCTTGCACATTTGCATTCATGAAGATTATACTAATCAGATTTTTTGTTATTTGACAAAATGAAAATACCTGTCGAAAGAAAATAACGACATTTCTGTCGATATAAACTTTGAAAATCGATAGCCCATTAAATTTCAATCCATACACGAAATAAGGACGCTAAACGATCCGGTAAAAAAACCAAAGGAAAATAATACAATTCGCCTTTCATCGAGCGCGGGTCATCAATCACCAGTTTATTACATGTCATAACTCGAAAAATATGGCAGCTAACCGTCAGCAGCCACTTCATCCATCAAGAACCGAAGGAATATTGAATGTTCATTAATTACATAATCTTATCTAATTAAAATGTAATTCAATAAGTCTGTAGGTACAAGGCGTAGGTAGAGCTGTGATGGTTGTTATCGAATATTTTAATACAATATAATTTTAGAATCGAAATAAATTTTCAAAACAAGAAAAAGCAATTTGACACATTCGATGAGCTCGTTGGCGGAGTGATTCGAACGCGTCTTCGATAACGAAAACTCACGCAATGGTTGATCTCTACATGGGTTAATCAAAATATGTTATCGCTAGCTTCTCGGTACTTTGGTAGGTAAGCTGTTGGGCTCAGTAGTTACCGCAACAGTTTTCTCTCACCAAGCCGCATTGTAATAGCAACATAACCAAGTTTATGGCACAAACCCCTCAGGTTGTTTTCCCAAGTAGGAATAACTCAAGTGATTACCTAAATGTACTAAAAATTGTCACAAAATGGTAAAATATCTTGTTGAATGAATTGTGACTTGGTCAGATGATTATATGATATGTAAACATTTGTATACGAGTCATGAATGGTTTTATATTTATTAAGTATATTTCCAATATTTATATATCACGTACAATCCGCCAGAAACGCGGGATGGAAAAAAATATTTTTGCACGTCAGTTAAACAGTTTTTCATACATATAAAAAATATATTACTCACTTCAAATTATTACTGTTTCATCTTTTCTTCAGCTATTTCCCTAAAATTTTGATTTTTAACATACCTCTGAATCAAAGCAAAAAAAAACTTTATTAATATCCGTTTTAGGTCAGGTTTAGCGTGACTAACATACGATTCACTTTTATATACAAGAAAGAATATATAGTTAATGAAAACTTACTAAGTATATTTCGTCATTATCCCACAGTGATTGTTAACGACTCCTCCTCCGAAATGGTTTGACAGATTAAAAAGATCTGTATAATTAGTAGGTCTGAGGATACGTCGTAATCTATTTTGCATACTATATGATGAGGGTGGCTCTAACCAGAATTTTATATATATATATATATATATTTGTATGCCAAAACATCATTTGACGGGTCAGATATATAACTATTTAATTTTTCAATCAATAGTGTCTTAGATTAGTTCAGTTATTATTTTATTTCAATTATATTATTTCTCTCAATTCATGCACCAACTTTTCCCTACAGACCCAATTTCCTTGCCCTACACGTTGCCTAGAAAATGTTGCTGCTAAGAAATAAGGTCGACTATTGTTTTAGTTTTAGTTTCAATTCTCAAAAGTTTTCTGTTTAGTTTTCTTGTGTGCAATAAAGTATATTGTAACTACAAATAAAAATATTTTTGAATGTGTGAATAAAATTGTGTACATTCTAAGTGAATTTAGAGTTCAATATCAATGATCGTCACTCATTTGACATCGACAATCAATATCGAGCTTGTATCGTCGAACCGACTGTTGGTTTTTGGACAATCAGCCATCTCTAGTCAGGATGCGTGGGCCAGTAGATTGGATTTGTGATTTCGTAATGGCTATTAATCTAAAATTCAATTATAAACCGATGATTATACGATTGAGGGTACAAAAAGAAAGGCGTGACTCACGATCACGGTAGTCTTAAGCTGTTGTTTTTTATTTAATTTTTGTTGGTACTGTGAACAAAACATTTTATGTAATATTTCTACTTAATACACGCGACTAGTGTCATAGCTACAACGGTTATACAGTATTATCTACTAATTGAACCTATGAACTTTGTACAAAAAACTTGCCACTAACACCGTCCTTTAAAAGTTCTCTGAAGTGGCTATGAAAGAAATGACTTTTTCATAAAGCACGTCATCTAGACAATTTACGATACTAAACTATCGATTAAGAATTATTATTTTTATGGATTTTCTTTAGAATTCTCGCTATAAATTGGTTTTTTTAAATTACCTTTGTATTAATGCTTACTAAACAAATCAAAATTTATTCAAATCCTAAAAATTGGGTTTTATATTAACGAACAGCTATTCATTGTTAGTTTTAAGAAAAAGACTATTTAAAAGCATTGTATCTATTACGGTGCACATATCACTTAGTTCACGTAACACAACTAACACCTGATTAGAGCTGATTCAAATGAGTTTACCCCCACGCTAATTATTAAAGAATATTTTATGTTATTTTCGGATCACGTTGCGAATTTACATAGCTTTGCCTTGTACCATGAGGAGTTCGATAATGAGTCAAGCATGAAATTTCATTTTTTTTATTAGGTTGCGACTTCAACTCCTATAGATACCTTAGCTCCTGAATTCCATTTCCCTATAGACAAAACCTTTTCCTAGTTCATTAAGTTACGTATAAAATTTCTATTTTATTTTGCTCATTCTGACCTTTAAGACCTTATTGGCCCTGTTTTCGATAAAACATTCGTACACTGTCGAGAATTTACGAACTTAAGTTTGTCACATAACGAAAAAACCAAGTACTTTGGAATGAACGACTAGAACAAAATTATTAAAAGTTTTGACTGTGGTAATAATGTGTACAACTTATAATTTATCATTATGTGGCGAGTATACTCGTAATAAGCAGCTGCTAATGAATCAAGCTGTTATTAATGAAATATAAATATGTGGAGGTTAATTTAATTGTAATCGAAATTTTATCCTCCCCAGCTCATCTGTGCGCCCGCCTCCAGACAGGCTTCCATTATAAACCAGCCTAAGGCACAAACGACAGCGACTCATTCCTCTTTTAATGAACATTTGTTTATTTAGTAAATTCCTTCACTAAATAATTTATTTTTAAAATTATCTCGAGAATATTTTGCTTAATTGTTTTACTAAATTATGACCATGTTGAAAATAAAAATTATTCGATATTCGATCTCTTCTAAACACTTCTTCTAAGAACTGCTGAAATTTATGGCAAATTTAGTTTTGACTTTGAATCTGAAAATATTAAATAAGGCTCAAATTTAGGAAGTATTTGCAGCAAACAAAAACAAAAAGAGAACGAATAAAAACATTAACAATTAAAACTATACTTAGTACTTCATAATTTTTTTCAACATCAAATCATATTTCATTATAAAGGGTAAACATAAAAATACTATTTAAATAAGTAGATTAACTCAAGGTCTCTGTATTGACCAGCGACTTTAATCGTCGCCATGTATTTATTTATATTGAGAAAAGGTCTACCACCCTATCCCTCTTCCTATCCCTAACCACTAATTAATCCCTGCCAACGATTTCCAACACCGCTGAGTTCCTCTTGAGTTCTTATTCAATACACTGAACTAGTATCCTTTAATAAAGAAGTCTTATTCTTAAGGTAGATAATAAATTGTAGACTTAGACCTCAGGTCATAAAAATGTAAATGCGGTCAGCAAGCAAAACCACAACGTCCGAAGTTTTACTTAAGGCAGTACCATTTTATTTTACTAGATCTCTGGTTTGTATAAATTATAAATCTTAAGCTGATATATATACTGTGACTCATATGAGAGTTGACCTAATTATAAGTAGAAAAAAGGTTTATAAAATATTTTGATTTGACTACTTTCATTACTGACCTTTACGTTTACTTAATTTTATAAGAATAAAGGCATTTTGTATATTTCATGGTATTATCTCCATCAACTTACACCACACCTCTGATATCGCGGAGGATGTTCGCTCGCTAAATCTAATTATGAGTTGAAACAAAACAAAAAACAAGTAGACACATTTTTGTATGTTTTATAAAATCCTAGCGTCGTGTTAAGTTTTGTTCCGTTTGACGGCCAATTATCTCCAGAATGATCAGTAGTTAATTAATACAAAATTATAGGGTCCGAGTCACAATAAATTAGAATCGTCGATGACGTTATTTATTTTGACAGGAATCTTTAAGCTAGAGCCTATTCTAACTGAACATTGGACAAGAATGTGGTATAATTTTAGGAACTAAATACCACAAAAACATTTGCCAAAATGTCGACATAATTATAAAAGCATCAGTCACTAATTAAACAAAAAACTTAACTTGTTTTGTCAACGAGTTAGGTGCTGGTGGTAGAAGAATTTTTATTTCATAACATGAAAAAGTTGAACAATTAGTAGAGAGTTCCCGATTAAGATAGGATAGTATGTCCGGATTATATCTCCTAGGATTATATGCTCCACAAAAAAATTTGACTGCAAGCCTAATGAAACGTGAATACCGCGAGTCGTAGCTCACAAAATTAAGGTCTGTAAGTCTTACAATGATTAGTTTTAACTAATCTTTTCAGTTTTGATAACCATTGTTGAGCAGCGATCGCAAGGACGCTATTCGCTGCGCTCGTCAATAAGTGATCACCATGCTAGAACTTTCCCTTCGGACGTTGGCACTTAAGCCTTATGTTCGTGAAGCTAGTCTCTGTAAACATTTGTTAATACATAAAGTGTAACTAAGGAGGTGTTCCAAAGGCGGTGCCACTTCCGCGTCTACAAAACGTTTTCCCTATACATATATATTATATCATACTTTTCATTCGAATAACTAGATTTAAATTAGATAGAATTGAACCGGGCTAAACTTAAACTATCAAAATTAGTTGGGTGTTCGCTACACTGTTATTTATATTTGACAATAAATGGCAATCCCATCTTTCTCAAATCAGTGATAGATTGTAAAATGAGCATTTTATTACTGAGAAAGTCAAACTAATAGTATCAACTTACAGAATTATGAACAATCATCAGACATGTACATGTTATACATTTGCAGATCTCATATTTAAGAATTTTAATAAGAATATAAAATATTATGATGTCACGTATGTTTCTTAATATATATGGAATTACAAAAATATATACGCAGCATAGCATCACTCCGAGGGCGGTATTGGAAGTAATTAAACAAACACGAATGCGGCCGATCTCGTTAGCGAGGCCACGCCCCCGCTAATCAATTCTCGTAATTAATCGCTGCAGCCCATCACCCTGCTCATTGTAAATGTATTTGTTTATTGGAAATCACTAACAGATGTAAAAACCTCTGCCTCATTGATCGAGCGCCTTGAAGACTGAGAGAGAGTGAAACGCCTGCCCGGAGATGATCCTGTTGATTAAAAAGACTCAAGAGGTGTATCGCCTTTAAGGCTTTTTTCTCTCGAAGAATAATCCGTTTACAGATCTACTCGCCACTGGCTAAGCGGCGGGCGTGTGTGGGCCTGAAAAAGCGGAACTGGGAATACCCACTAAAACTCCCCACTAACTCCGCTGCACTTCAAGAGGGAAACCTGGATTCTGTTGAATTGTTGAGTCTTAACTACCAAAAATTAGTACGAGTATCAGTTCTCATCTACAGCAGCGAACCGAATGATTCACTTATTGTTTTAGATTTAGAATAAAGACTCAATTCAAAAAAGTTACAAAGGAAATCATATCTTATTAATGTCTGTAACGATTTTTAAACTCTCTCTTTGGGAAGACTCAATAGTTACCTGCTACTCTTTCCACGATCTGAATCCTAAGATACTTTTATGTACTACAATAACATTTTGTACGTTAATCTAAGTTTACAAAAAGCTACGAAGCCAAAATATTTAAGCCCTGCTGATTTAAACTTTGTAAAATAATTACTAATTAAAGTGAATGATCAATTCATTATTTGGTACGTTGTATCTTCTTAGCAATCTGTTATTATATTTATTTTAGTAGATATATATTTATATAATTATGTATTATGTAGATTATACATACTATCATTTAGCTATACACATACATACTATTATTTACCTATATATGTATAAATTTAGTATTTTTATGTATTCGTTATACGTCGACAGCTTCCCTAGATCGAGATTACCTAGAAGTGACCACTTTTAACGATAAGGTCGTCTTTTGTACATATTTGATAATATACTCCCTGTATTTCTGTTTAAATTAGTATATGTAAAATCAAGTTATATTCTATTCCAACCCCAGCATGTGTTAGTAATATATATTATGTACAAAACATCATTGTACAATCAAAATAGATACACTGTGTTACGCGAACCGCCGCCAAGCCTGAGCTAACAACGGTGCAACTTCATCAATCACAGCTACATCCAATAAGGATCAAGAAGCGCCACAATGATTTATCAGCAGTTGCGCCCGCGCACTCGTGGCAGCCGGATCACGACCGGGAATTTTGATGGGAAACTGTTTTTTTGTTAAATGTAGGCAATTAATTAAATCGAGTTTCACTGTGGGAACATTAGATTGACCCGTTTTGAAGTACGACATGAAAGTAATTAAGTGATTTATAGGATTAATTTTAGGTTCGTAATTAACTTATGTTTTAGGAGCTCTGTGCCTCCAAAGGTGGAAGAAGAAAAGGTTTACCTTGTTTTCCATAAATTTTTCAAGACACTGTCTCAGATTCCTGTGGAGGAAGCAGGTTGAGATCAAATCTTTTAATTAGGGTACTTCCCGCGGATGTATGTTCAATGTCGCACAATTACAATACAAGTAAAGGAAAAAGCATTTTACGATACTCAAAAAACACTTCTGCTCAAAAAGTCCGTCATTACTCTTCTAGGTAACCTTAGGATGGACAGGAATAAAGATAAAGTACTTGAGGGATGGATGGATTATTTACATATTACTCTCTTTATTTCTCCATTATCTAGTATTCCCTTAGGAATGATTACTTTTCACCTTATGTATTATCAGAACACAAGCTCTTAATGATCCTTAATATGGATAATCGCCCCGATTCCGCTTTGCACGAACAAAATTTAAGTTCAACATTACTCTTTCAATAACATACAACTAAAAAGATAGATAGCCGCTGACGTTATTTGACGTTTGTAAAATGCCGACTCTCAATCTTTTTGCTTTATATTAACGGTCATCATAATACGTTCCAATTAAAATAAGTCAAATCGCCCAAGTGTCAACTAACCTGACCTGGTGAATTGCTCGCGCAGAACCCAGGTTACCCCCGTGAAGGGCAATGGAGTTACCGGGGAGTTTTAGTGGGTATTCTCAGTGCCGCTCTATTGAGGTCCTGTGTGAGCCCCACACACGCCCGTCGCTTAGCCAGTGGCGAGAAGGTCCGTAAATGGATTCCTCCTCGTAAAAAAAAGCGTCAACTAACCTGCGGTTCCTAAAAGTAATTTTTACGGAATTGGAGCCAATAAGTGTGTGAAAAAAATTATTTTCATTTGCAGTAGAAGAATTATTGAAAACATTTCAGCGCCAATACTCGTATAGTTTTCTTACGAAGTAATAGTAATAGTTGCCACAGAGTTTAAGATGCCATGCCTCGCTTCAAATCACAGAGACATTTGATTCAATTGAATCTTACACTAAGGATATTGGTAGCTTACAACGCTTGAGTTGTATACAAATGATTTTAAATTGCTAGATATTTGATTTAGACTTTTTGGCACAATGTTGGTAGGCCCGTTGCCAGGAGAACATTGAGTATGTTCTCCTGGCTGTGGCTGTTGATTATCTTAAAAGTTTGTTATGAGATAATCAACAGCCACTCTGATATAAAGTCAAAAAAAATTTTTTTTGTGATATCACAAAAAAACTTTCCACTACGTAGGTCTCTCCAACAATCCATCCTATTTGTGTTTTAAATTCCATTTATTTAACTACAGGCGTCATCGCTATCCATTTTCAAAACAAACAATATAAAATTACACTTAAACAAAATTAAAAAATAAATACAATATATATTACGACGTCATTAAAATTTCTTCATATAACAATGCTAACATGAATTTTTAATTTAGCACAACGCGGTTATAAAACACGTGATGAGACAGCGTAATTTCGTTTTTAAACTCAACTGTTACTTGGCAGTTAAGAAACTTTTAATTATAATTACATATACAGTAGAAAAAGAGGATCGAAAAACCAGAAAAACCTAACAATTTGAATATAAATGAAGCTCGCTCTAATCCAATTAAATCTTATCCTTTTAATATTTTTTGAATAAGCACCCATATAACACGAGAAACAATACCAGCCTCTATTCAAATATTAATATACTAAAGCCGTAAATTAGAATAATAAATTGGATAACATTTCTCATACAAAAGAGCTACGGGGCGGACTATCACAAGAAACAGACGCAGCCATAACAAATGAGTCGACTCGAAATTGAATGGTTCCATTCTTGTTTTAATAACGTTATATTTTTGTTGTAATATCCAATTATGGGAGCTCGAAATTATTTCGACTTTTTCTTTCGTTTAGGGGTAACTCTCTTGGACTAATTAATGATTTGCTCACGGTTGGGGTTCAGGGCTGCGAACAGTTACAAACAATTGGTATAGTCGTTAATGAGATGAACTTTACCAATGAACTGCTTCTTTACACATGTCATTGTATACGCAATAGTTCCATTGGAGTGGTTTCGGACACGATAACGATAAATACCTTTTTTTTTTTTTTTTTACGATAAATACCTAAAACTATAACATTTGTTATATTTTAAAGCATCACACATTAAAATGACACACTGTGTATACTTAAGATTGGAACTGCTCTGCCATAAAGAAAACACAACGTTAATGCTGAGGCACTGGCTTGTAATATTTTTAAAATGCAGAAGGCACGCCTATATTAAATGGATAAGTCCATAATTAGGTTTTGTATGTCTATTTTACAATATCGCTTATCTCTTATTTTACTTATTTTCAGTATATTTGATATAAAGTACCAAATCTTTCAATAACCAATATCCATGTGTTGCAGATTTTTCAACATTCGTCACTACAGTTCATTTTACATGTCATTTTACCTCCAAATAGCTATTTCGTAAATTGAATTTAGTAAGTAATGACTTAGCCTAAAGAAACAGAAAATACCTTTGTCTGAAGAATTCAATCATTTCAACCTCCACTGCGTTATTTTTAAACAGCGTTTTTTGTAAAACCATTTCGTTAAATTGATTAAAATAACAGTATATTTATTTGCTCAAGCATCTTAATAATACAACACCTGTCCTAAAAAAAACTAATTTGGCAAATCCAAACGTTTTATAGGCAACCCTAGAAGTGCGTGCGCGCAGCGGGAGCCAAAAGCATTTGTTGGCGGATCACTGCGCCCCGCCCACATCGTGGCCCGCCGAATTATGCACTATTTATGATAATTAATCTGTCTTAGGTCTAATATAAATTATATTTTAATTAGTATTTGTAATTAAGACTGATTTCCTTTCAGTGCGCATCTCGAATATGAATAAATACCATTATTTGCCAAATCCTCATTTGTAAGTGTTGAAATTGATTTCAGTGTCGCTTGCATAATAAAGAACTAATAATATCTAAACTAATATTTCTTATAAATAATTAATATAAAAGTAATGGCAGAGTAAAAGTAAAATTAAATTCTATACAGACTCATTCAGTGCTTATTGTAATTGTCTTTATATATAAATGTGTAGTTTATTCTCAAATTTAATAACTATCAATAATTTTAAAGAGCAGAAGACATTGAGACATCTCTTGAACATTAACTATCATAATTATTCTCAGATAACCCTCACATTAAATTTAACTTGTACGGTTCGAGCTTGTATTCTAATAAGAAAAAGCATCGCAGTTGCAATCTACGAACTTGTCATGTTTATGACGGTCTAGTATTAAAATAGATATTAATGACATAAAAATAGCTTACTTTAACGTACTTTAAAAGATGACAAAAACCCCTAAAGTTGACCCGGTGAATTTTGTTTTACCTACTAATTGTTGCATGTCAGGTGATTTTATATACTGAAAACACTTTTATTTGTTTAGTTCTACAGATTTTCCTAGTTATTTTTATTTTTAAACCACCCCTGAATGAAACCGAATAAAACACAATGAAAATTATTTGAATTGGTTCAAGCAAGTTTTAGCAAGACTAACGAATATAAATTCATTTTTATATATAAATAAAGATTACGATATTATATTGTTGGCACATAGGAAAGTTATACTTGGACGCAAAAAGGTTACTTAAGGTTCCGTGTCTATTTTTATATCATAATGTGGGATATATTCGTTACTGACTTACGATCCGCTAATAGGGAATCTAAAGATTAAGTAGAATGAAGACAGTAATATTGGATACGTTTCTTATTGCTACAGTTAATATTTATATATGTATTATAATTTTTTAATTTTATTTGATATAGCAAACCTAAAATTTTACCTTGTCCATCCTTAGCATTCAATAACATCAGTACTTGTTCATAGTAATTATTTTTAAAACTTCTTATTAATTATTAATATGTTTGAAAACATTGTATTTTGGTTAACATTATTTATTCAGACTAGAAGTACTGATGGCTTAGATCATGACGAAGATTGTTTTATTTTCGTTATCGACACCAGAGCGTTGGAACCATAAAGCTAATGAGCTCTTTAATTAATATAGAGTGGGATAAACTGAACTAAATTGAAATTTTAGAGTTTGTCTTCGGAATCAGGCCCATTTACGAGTAAATAAGGTAGATGTCAGTAACAAGTGCCCTAAGTTTTCGTATCGTAGCTCTGCTCAACCTGTTATACAATCGGTCTATATGGGATCTTCAATTGAAACTAACATCAAGGATGAATTCCAAGAACTTGCTCTAGTCGCTTAATAGAATAGTGTGGTCATGTCTATTGGACGCGAAACTTGTTTCATTTGATAGAAATCCATTTGTACTGGACTATTGTCTCAACTGTTAGCCTTTGCAGAGTTAGATTCCTCTTCAGCATTACATAACTTTGATTTATTGTTTTTGCAATATTAATGTTTGTGCAGGATGTACTTTGATTCTATTTATATTGAACAATTATCTGTAAACAGCACCATAATAAATAGATCGTCTAGGATAGGTCTTACCACCCATAAAGTTATAATTTGGTGAAATAATCACTAATAATTTAAAATTTCAGTTCCCACAGTCAAAATGCTAATACGAAAACGATAAACAGATTACAAGTATAATCAAATTGTTTACAACGTGTAATAAAATTATTTAGTCAGTCTCGAGGAGCGATCGAAAAAATTCTATTACAAAATAATGTTCAAAACTGTTAGATTTATAAATATAAAAAGTAAGGTAATCAACGCTTCTATTACAAACGGTGAAAAAATGAACAATAACAATGAGAAACCAGCAAGTCAGCCTGATTAGGGCCGATGTCACGCCGATAAAAGTCGTAAAGCCGAAAATTGAAAAGGCTGCTTCATTAAAAATACTATATTTTATGATTTTAAAACAGGCAGGTGAACCCTATGGTGTTCAGTAGGGTGACAATATGTTTATCAAAAATGAATAAAAAAAGTAACTAGTAATTTAAAAATGAAATAACATCAGAGTGAGAGGATATTTGTATACGTTTTAATTGTTTTCTACTATGTGCTAACTCGTTATATAAAATGATGGTCTTTCAAAGACATAATTAAATAAAAACGATATTTATTTAAGATATTTATTATTACTAAATCACTGAAATCTATTATCTTGTAGTTTAATTTGTCTTTTTAATTAATTTTGTATTTTATTATAACTATTTCGTTATCAATGGTTTATATATTATGATTAGGCACGTGACTTAATCTTCAAATATAAAATGTTGCTTGCAATCTTGCGGACCAGAGCTGGGTTCTGCTAAAGCAAATCACTAGACAACCCCCAGAAAACTCGTCCTTACAGCCAACCTTCCATTTCTCGAGGTTACTTGGACAATGCCAGACGTGACGGCCTCTGCAATGCGTGCGCTGGCCACTACCCACGCCGCCGCAGGGGACGTAATTACCTACATAAGTAATAAAAATAATCGTTTTGAAATATCAATACTTGGGATATATTCAGTTCTGAAAAATAGTAGTCACCCAACAGCGGCGTCCGCTCCCGCGCACCCCGCCGCGTCGATCTAATGAAATAAACTGAAAATCAACACGCGCCCGCCCGGTCGCTTTGACTCGCCGCCCCTCACGAAATAATTAACGCCCAAATTTATTGACCTACAGATACTGGCTTAGTCTCACGATAACTTGTATATCTTACATGCTATTGTTTTCTAATTTCTTTTACATATTTTTATCATAAATATTATTTTCTTCAATTAACTTTCTATAAGATTCATTTTCACTTGTTTCCATAGTATAAGTTACTATTGCATAGAACCGTCTCGAACGTGTCAGTCGTCATCTGTCAAATCATATAAAAAACAACGCCAGCGCCATTGTTGTAAGTATTGGAAACTAGATTTTGTTGAACGATCGAACGAACTAATATCAAATCGTCTAGAATCGACTTAAATTTATACTAATAATTTATGTCTTTTTCATTTCATATATTATATATTGATATTATATTATAATCCTGTTTAAATGCGTCTAATCTTTCTCAAATATTAAATAAAGTATTTAACTCTAAAACATTTGCATAAGTCTTGATAAGTTTCAAATTTACCAATATACCAATTTACTTCTAACCTTGACTTATCGAACTTGCTTTGATTGCTATTTAAAATTACCACACAAATGCATTCTACCAATCAGTTTAACAAATACGCCCTCATAACAACATACTGACATCACCAAATTGATTTAATTTGAATTCTAACATTGCATTACTGTTGTAATAAGTGCAATAGATCACGCGCCTGGCGGTCAAACGGCTACTAGCCTGGAGATGATTGAATTAGGCGCATTCATCATTTAAATGAAGCCTGACCTTCTGTCTTTGGGGGACTTATTCTGGTGGGAATCATCGGAGATGTTAAAGTTTCAAAGTATTTTAAACAGAACGATACTACTAACACTTTAATTTATTTACAAATTGTATAAACAATTTGGCAAATGAAAAGTATCTAGTTTCATTATTCTTCCTTATTTCTTCTTTTTTTTTAAAGAACTCATTAATTATATAGATTTTTATGGGATTATCAAAAATAGATTTCAAGAGTTCTTTCGGTGAATCAAAACGTCTACGAAATACGAAGGTGAAGTCAATTGAATATTGTTTTAATCAGTTTCAATCAACGTTGATTCCTTTACAAGGCACATCAAACACTTAGTTGTAATATGATTCGTATAACAAAGGATAAAGGTACCGAGAAATCCCCTAGTATCTCACTTGATATGCAAATTTTTGTACAAAGCCGTCCGGTAATTAGTGAAATGATAAAATTTGTAAAATTTGAAGGAGTTATAAATGTAGATGTGAAGGCTTTTTATAATGTCACCACAAAAATTAATACGTCATCAAAAAAAATTATGAACAAGCCATATTTTTTAATTACTTAAATGTATTAATTTATTTTTGATTGAAAATTAGAATTTTGCGTCAGAATAATTCCGCGGCCATAGAATTCATCGAACATTAACGGGTAACGGTAGGGGTGCGCGCGCGCAGCGTGACGTCTCAGTCGCTGCGATCTAAGAGAAACGCACGGAAATCGATTACGATTCGCAGGTGCAAATAATGATGTTTTTTCTTGAAAAAAATATAGAGCAGGTGCCTTTTTTATGTTGATGATGTTATTATGTAATAATATAGCTTTGTAATCAGGTAATGACTATTTAAAGCAGCCTAATCGAATAATAGTGTTCTAGGCGCGATAGTAAATGAACGTCTAAGTTGGGTAACCATAAATTGTATGGTAATCATAATTAGAACAGTGAAGCCGTTGTAAAATTGCGCGTATAAACGTATTAATTGTTATTCTGATCAAGTTAAGCACAAACCTGCAAATTAAAAAGTTAGCCTAGAATGTTAGAATGAATATTAATAAAGGTGTTCATTATCCAAAAATAACCTAATGTGGTAGATATTTAGAAAGAAAACCATATATCTTGTGCTAAGGGAGTGTAATTAAAAGTCATAACAAATTAAATTATATACATAAACTGTATATCGATCGATGTAAAACCGTGCAGAGCCATCTAGTGACCAAAACTTAATATTAAAAGTTCTTAAATATGCACTGACTTTGTACTAGGTAATAAACTCTTATTCACATAATATCCTTATTCGTATCTGGAAATTATATTAGACAATTGTTTTGAAATTGTAATAATAAAGATTTTAGAAGTAGTTTAAAGGAGTAATTTTCAGAAGTATTTATACACTTCTAGGTCTTTTTTTAAATAACAAGCTAACAATTCTACGAACCTGTATCCAAACCTTTTAGATCACTTAAAAAAGAAAAAAACAATTCAGAATATATATTTCTACGATATTCATTCGATCTCGGTCACTCGCGCTGTGCGGACGTGTCGCTCCGCACTTTTCGGGTTGTTCCGTGTTCGTCGTGACTCATCGCAGTCCGTCGCCTCCGTTGAGTCGCCCCGTCGACTCGACCTGTCGTGTCGTCCCTGATTGACGCAAGTCGCAATCTTCGCCGCTATCGCAGTACGAGCCGTGCTCAGTGTCTCAGGGTTCCTTCTTGTGGATACGTAACCGTGCCAACGAAGCAAGGAGGGGCATTGACATACAGTCGTTTCGCTCGCACCCACTGTTCCGTTCGTGAGGACTTGTCGGCATCCGCGCCACAGTCCGTCGCGAGTTCAGTGTACCAGTGCAGTGCAGTGCACAGTAGTGTTCGTCTGGAAGGGGCGGAGCCTTAAGTATTCCACTCTCTATTATTATATTTCTGTTGTTTATTTCTGCATATTTTGTTGTTACCGATAGGGAGGGTGGGCCACACCCGCACGTAAGGCGGCTGCCGCCTTACGATGGCGGATTTCACCACCTGCCCACCTCAGGAACTACTCGCGTTCCTGAGGGCGAGGAACCTCGAGGAGGAATTTGCAGCTTTTCAAGCTGCTTCCCAGAGGACTACGTCCTCCACAATTAATGTAAACAGCCCTTCGCCCATGGACCTTGCCAATCCCTCAGAGTCCGAGCCCGACTCTGACGACTTCACTGTCGTCACTAAAAAGGGCAAACGATCCAAACGGATCAGGAAGGCGTCGGACGATGACCCTCCACCCAAGGCCATTAAGGCCACATCGGGGGTGCCTTTACCAGCACCTCATCCAGAGCTTTGCCGTGAGGGCAAAACTCGCACCCCGCCACCCATTTTTATCCAGGATAAACAATCCTGGAACTCCATTTCCGCAGCTCTGTCTGCCAAGCGTGTGAACTTCACACACGCCAAGTCCTGCGCCACTGGCATCCGAGTGCAGGTTTCCACGTCCCAGGACCACAGGGACCTCACACGCTTCCTTCGGGAAGGAAAAATCGGTTTTCACACGTATACCCTCCCAGAGGATCGTCTCCTCCGGGTAGTCATTAGGGGACTACCAAAGGAGTTATCTCTGGAATCAATAAAGGCAGATCTTGCCCAAAAGGACCTCCCAATTCGCGAGGTACATCGCCTCCACCGGCGAGACAAGTCTCCGCTAGACTTAGTTCTAGCCATCCTTACTCTTACCCCTGAGGGTAAGAAAGTATACAATGTGCGCACCGTCTGCCACATTTCCGGCCTTAGGGTCGAACCTCCGCATAAACGTGGTGCCCTGGGGCAATGCCACCGTTGCCAGCTTTATGGCCATTCCGCCAGGAACTGTTTTGCCAAGCCGAGATGTGTGAAATGTCTACAGGACCACGGTACTGCAGACTGCACCCGGCCTGGCAAACCTGACCCTGCAAACCCGCCTGGTTGCGTCCTCTGCGGTACCCTGGGTCATACCGCGAACTACCGCGGTTGCCCCAAGGCTCCGCGCAGACCACCTAGGATCCCTTCTAGGACCACAGCAGCCAGCACTCCCGCCGCAACCTCATTGAGGCCGGCCTTTCCTCTGCTCCCTCCGAGCAAGCCTAACCCGTGGGTGAAACCTTTGTTACCCGCTCCCCCGCCAAACAAGGCCCCTCTGGCCCAACAAAAGGCTGCGGCATCAGCGCCAAAGCCCTCACCTCCACCCTCCCGGGCTTCTGCCAATATCGCGGCGGACTTGGAGCTAGTTCTGGGTTTGATCAACGTTATAGACGTTGATGAAATCGCGGCACTGGCAGCCAAGTTGCGAGCTGCGAATGGGCAAGTCCAGCCCATGATTACTGCTCTACTGGAGCATAATCACCTCATCACGTCTATTAAGACGCTTACGGCCTCTCAATGCACGTAAAGCGCATGAAGCCGAGATCCCTGACCTTAGCGTATTTCAACGCTAATAGCTTACAAGGTCAAAGAGACGAGATCGCCACCTTTCTCGTCGAACACACGGTAGACATACTCCTCGTACAGGAAACATTTCTCAAACCCTCTATGCGCACTCCGCGCATAGCCAACTACTGTACCATCCGTAATGATAGGGATGGCCGCGGTGGCGGCACCCTTATCTATTACAAACGGTCGCTTCATTGTGTCCCGCTCGATACCCCGAGTCTCACTACCATTGAGGCTTCAGTCTGTCGACTTGGAATGACTGGCCACCAATCCATCACTGTCGCATCAATCTACCTATCTCCTTCCAAAATCCTACACAAGACCGATCTCGAAGCTCTGTTTGCTATGGGAGATGCCGTCATCCTCGCCGGCGACTTCAATAGCAAAAATACCCAGTGGAGCTGCAACTCAACCAACCGGAATGGGAGGTTGATGAGTAGCTACGCAGATGAGCTACTCTTTGACATCCTAGTCCCTATGAGTCCTACCCACTATCCTAGCCGACTGGGCCATAGTGCGAACCCACTAGACGTGGCGCTTCTGAAGAATGTGACTCTCACGTTGCGCTCTATAGAAACAATACACGCACTGGATTCGGACCATCGCCCCGTTGTTCTACACCTTGGCTCCTCATCGGATCCGACGCCCACCACGAAGATAGTGACAGACTGGGGGAAGCTTGCGAGCTTGCTTGAGGTTTCCACCAGTCCGTCACTCGACTCCATTCCTGACCTCATATCCTCCCGCCACGACACAGATCACGCAGCCGAAGCCCTCACCAGCCACCTCAGCTCAGCAATGAGCGAAGCGTCCAAGGTGGTCCCGGCGATGGATAACCACCGCTGGCGCCTACCGGACGACTTGAGACAGCTGCTGACGGCCAAGAATGCTTCTATTCGTGCCTACGACTTCTGCCCCACCGAGGAAAACCGCTCGCGCATGCGTGCTCTGCAGAGAGATGTAAAGCAACGCATGCGCGAGTTCCGTAACAATCGGTGGGACAACCTTCTTGGAGATATCTCGCCATCTCACCAGGCTTACTGGAAGCTGGCGAGGACCTTTAAGTCGGATATGGAGTCTACCACCCCACCCCTCCGTAAACCTGGCAACTCAGTCGCTTTCGAGGACTACGAGAAAGCCGAATGCCTAGCCGACAGTCTGGAAGCTCAATGCTCTCCTAGCACCCTACCTGTTGATCCTACCCATATCCAGCTGATAGACACAGAAGTCGAAAGGCTCTCTTCTATTCAGCCGACAACCATCCTTACCCCGGTTACTGTTGATGAGGTGCAAACGATGATCAAAGACCTCCGCCCTCGCAAAGCCCCTGGCTCAGACGGCATCACCAATAGGATCCTTAAGATTCTCCCCGCTCAACTGCTGTTCCTTGTGGTCTCCATCTTCAATGGGGCCATGTCAAACCGCATCTTTCCCGCCTTGTGGAAAGACGCGGACGTGATCGGCATCCGGAAGCCCGGTAAAGATCCCACAAACCCTACCAGCTATAGACCCATAAGTCTTCTTAAGTCCCTAGGTAAGCTCTACGAGCGCGTTCTTATATCCCGTTTAAGAGACTATGTCTACTCAAACAATATTCTTATAAATGAGCAGTTTGGCTTCCGTGCCAACCACTCGTGTACCCACCAAGTGCACCGCTTAACGGAGCACATCCTCAAGGGCCTTCGCCCTGCAAATTCCATCCGATCCACAGGCACGGGAGCGCTTTTCTTCGACGTGGCAAAGGCGTTTGACAAAGTGTGGCACAATGGCTTAATCTATAAGCTCTACCATCTCGGGGTACCAGACAGTCTCATTCACATCATACGAGACTTCTTGTCGGACCGTACCTTCCGCTACCGAGTCGACGGAACGCGCTCCCTTCCACGTCTCATACGAGCCGGGGTCCCTCAGGGCTCCGTGCTATCCCCACTCCTCTTTTCACTATACGTGAACGATATCCCCAAGACGCAGGGCGTCGAACTCGCACTTTTCGCGGACGACACTGCCCTATACATGTCGCACAGAAATCGCAAATTCGTTGCAGAAAAACTCCAAACCGCCGCTAACACCTTAGGCGATTGGTTCCGCAAGTGGAGGATCGAGGTAAACCCCAGCAAAAGCGCAGCTATCTACTTTTGCCGGGCTCGAACCACCCCCTTGCCACCTGTGACTCTGTTCGACCAGACCATCCCCTGGGTGAGCTCGGTCAAATATCTGGGTGTCACACTAGATCACACGCTATCGTTTGCACCTCACATCAGAGCCGTCCGAAACCGAGCCTTCTTCGTGCTAGGGCGCCTTTACCACCTACTAGGGAAGCGGAGTAAAATGTCTCTTAGAAATAAGACGACAATTTACAAAACTTGTGTCCGCCCTATCATGACCTACGCCAGCGTAGCGTTCGCACACGCCCCAGCCCAGTCTATACATAGACTACAGGTCATCCAGAATCGATTCATGCGCATGGCTACCGGGTGCCCCTGGTACATGCGCAATGTCGACCTTCACAAGGATTTCGACCTTCCTACTATTACCCAAGTCATTAAAGACGCCTCCAGGCGTTACTTTGATAAAGCACCCCACCATTCCAATCCGCTCATTGTAAGAGCATCCAACTACTCTCCTGACCCTAACGCCCCGACCCGCTTACGCAGACCAAGGAATGTCCTTCATGATCCGGACGATCCAATTACGAGTGCAAACGCGCTCCTGCACACACACACATCACGCACTAGGTACACTTTTCCTATACACCGCACCCGTCGTACAAGGGTGCGAAGACCCGGTCTACATTCGTCGCGCTATACCAGGTACAGATACGTACCTGGGCGCTTCTCTCCTCCACGATACGACTCACCTGAGCCGAGGTCCGAGCCTTTAGAGGCGCCCTCAGGTTTGTCGCTCCCTCATGGCTCGAGTGTCCTGGAGAATCTAAGAGACAGCGGGACACCTCCCCCCGGAGGTGATGCCTGTCGATTAGAACTCCTCCAGAGGTGAATCGCCCCTTAAGGCTTGAGGACTCTCCAAGGTTCTCGCCTCCTTAAAACCCCGGTAACGCTGTAAAGGCCATCTGCGGCCAACAGTATTAGTCAGTCCAAAAAAAAAAAAAAAAAAAAAAAATCTACGATATTTTGTCTCTACTAATAGGTTTAATTTACAATGTTCCAGAAATATCTAGATATTAAATACTTGTTTGTATATTGTATTTGTGTTTCCTTTGCTTTTCATAATCTCAGTTCTTCCACCTCCAGCGGACGTTAATATATGTAAATGTAACTTTATTTTTCATTACCAGTATTATCGTATCAGCGGCTGTTATCTGCGCCCGCGCAAGGCGGCAGTATTCATTTCATTTACTATTATAATGAGACGAGCGATCCCGAATTATACGATCGACATGAAATATGACCCGCCAATGATTTATTATAGCATATTATCTTTTTTCTCAGCCGCCGCTCGGATCTGTAAATGTAAATAAAGTGTCTGACTTTTGATTTAATAACGGCCGGCCATTGAGATTTTATTTAGTTTGAATACGTAATGTATTAGGAGATTGGAGGTAGTTGAAGTCACAACAATAACACAGCTATTTTTTTTATTGAGAAGTTGAGAAATATGTTATGAATGTTCCCATATCTTCACCGACTTTCTTTTCGTAGACTTGTTGTATGAACGAGACAGTATGACATGAACCAGACAAATTGATAAGTGGCCGCCAAGCTACTTACGCTGTAGGCATTTTCGTATAGTTTCCGTTGCCTATAATACAGAGCCACTTTAAATTACGTATTCTTAAAACTAAACTGAAAATATAACTTTGAATTATTTTAAATATTTAAACGAGAAAAATGGAAATTATCAAAACCTTGTAACATTCGTGAATTCCATACTAGTAGTTTAGCTATAGTAATTATAATTCTAAAATTCCTGTTCCTAATTTTAGACCTTCCATCTGATTCCTTCAAAAATGGCACGAAATGAAAGGCACTTATTTAGCTAGCAAGTTGAAGGTGGTTAGGGTTATATATCGCATTCTGCACTAGCTATCTTCGCACGTAGACTCCTACTACTTCCCATCTGGTGGTATCAAGGAATTTGCTGTGCTTTTTATATATTTAAAAAATGTGTATGAGTGTCCTACTCGACGCCTGGATATTGACACAATCTGGGTAATGGCTTAACTCTTTTGCAAAAAAGAAATAAACTGAGGTATAAAAAGCCAATATAGGGCATGTTTGTGCTTAAGAAATATTCTGTCAAAACATGAAAGACATGTTCTTCGTCTAGTATGAGAAAATAAAATTGTGTAATCTTATAAAATAAATAAACTCTGTATCTATTCACAAAGTTTTATAACGTTGTGAATAGGCAACTTACGTAATGAAATATCATTGAGAGATAGCGCTGATTAATAAGATTTAGATTTAAACAGAAAACTTGAATGATGGAAAGCGTATGAATAAAAATGAAAGTGAAATTGAATAAACATGCTTTTAAGTAACTACGACATTACTTACTTATATTTTTGATACGTCTAAACGGAACCGATAAAAATTACTACCAATGTAATACCTTCGGACATATTTAATGCAGTTTTAACTTTGTAGTAGTAGCTGCGATTTCCTATTTAATTTATTGACTTCTTAGAAAGGTTAATACGTGCAACTGATGTCCGGCAATCTGCTGCGCTTCCAAGTTTTCCCGTCCACGGGCAATAAATGACGCAATTCTGACTATCTGAGAACAGGCGAGTTCGCATGTCTCTGAGCTTGTTAACAAACGTTACAAACATCAATTTGTAGCGGATTTCTACGCGTGCCCAAAGCGTCTCGTTGCTATAATGAGTTTACCACACAATTAGTACTGTCTGGCATTAAGGTACATTAATATAAAATTGAGCGATGGCACGCCGCGGGCATCTGTCACGAAACCCCACTTTACCGAGACACCGCATACGTCATCTTGAGCAAACAAAGATCTATTTTCGCAGTTCTCACTAAACTGGCCGTGGAATCACTATGCCCTATTCATTTGCGTTGTTAAAATGATTGACACATTCAATTAGCTAGGTGACCGCCGGACCTCCCAACTAGATTGTAGCTATTAAACTTACCAATTCCATTTGACCTCCTTACGTTAATACAAACCTCCCTTGCCATCGCATTTTATTTCAACGTAAGGGGGAGTAGAAGGCCAAGTTCTGCTGGCTTAAGAAAATGGGTTATAACACTGTCTTGTGGTTCTACTGTTTTCTGCAATTATTGTAGATAGCATGTCTCTGGTTTAATGGGCCTTTCAACAAAGCGTTACGGTTTGAGGATTTGATAGCTAAATGAGATTAAACATTGTTTGAATAGCACGCTAATAAGAAATGCACGTCACTATATCAAAGGAACAGTCAAAGCTATAATTATACCAACACACTAGTAATACCAGAGACATTTATGGGTTGACTGGATGAAATCTCTTATAGACCACCCTAGCTCACTACTTATTACATAATCTTATCATTATCATCATATAGTTTCTAAACTTCATCTAATTGTGAGTGATGATAATGCCAAAGATGAAGGAGAGTGACTCCTGGACTCCACAGCACAGAGGAACTAGCTATTTAACTTGAATTTCCACAACAGTTGACTTAGTTCAGATGGCTAGCAAAGCGAACTTTGAAAAACCTATACTTTTACCTTACTTTATGTAAAGTAAAATAAATAACCAACCTTTTTTGGTTGGTTATAAATAACCAACCTTTTTTGGTTGGTTATTTATTGTAACTAACATATTAGTATTTCTTATCTGTACTTCATAACTACTCAATGCTAATCATGGCCACATCAAAACCATCCAAATGTTTTATTAAAAATCAAATTGCTGTCAATCATCAGTTAAATTAAAAACGTATACCGATACCTAATTGTACACATTTGAAGCTATTACACTCCGTGGTAAGCTGTAAGTGACTAATAACATATGTAAATACCGCCGCGGTGGGTCCGTCTGTTCGTCCATTATGTTATATTATCTGGAACATAATGTAGATACCTTTCCACTATGGCTATTGCCGAAACCAATTACGATTCAATAAAAAAAGTTATATGGACGTGACGTTTTTTTTAATAACTTAAACTTACCGAAGATCCGACAACAACAACAATTAACATTATTATTTAACAATAGCAATTACGACTCAAGATGTATTAAGACTCGGATCTTCAGTAAACCTAATTGGAATTGTCAGAAAACGATTTTCACACATTCACAGTTTTTACTTAATTCTTTCTTTCTTTGAGTAGGTTCCAAATGAGAGTAGTTTCTAAAATACTAGCCATCTTCTTACCATAATATCTACTGCTAGAAATAGGCCTCTACGTTTATTGAATCCACTTTGATCATCTCTTAGCTTGCCAGTTACTGCCAGCGTTTCTGTGAAGATCGCCACTCCACCCAGCCTAATATCATCGTGTTTCTAGCTTTGACGTGGTTTAAAAATTTAAATATCCCACTTATTCAAGCTGTTAGCTGTTACTAAAAGTTTACGATTCAGTAGGTTATCTCTCAATTACATAGTACCATTTTGGATCACTTTGTTCCAAAATATATAGTTCAGGAACACTCGTTGTATCGCTAAGATGATATTAGCACTAGATGCACATTGCTTAAGTGTGTAAGTTTCATCATTGTTATTAATGTATAAATCTTTATTGTACATTACCCAAATAACTATATAATGGACATTAAATATAGTTATTAATTGGTACAAAGGGCTAAAAGCAATTTTTTCCAGGTAACCTTAGGATGGAATGTAATAAAATAATTTATTAATGTATGTATTGAGTCTATGTTGCTTTTGACTTTACAAGTAACGGAATTATATTTATTTCTTTTAATATTATTATTACAGCTTGATCAGTTTACGAATAAGATATAGCGGACCCATTCTTATGCTAACCGAACGACAGGCAGCCAAAGCCAAAGCATGCCATAGACATGTGTCCAGCCCGCACTAGTGATGTTCCCTACTTATAGTTAAATATAATACTAACAAGCATCTTAAGACATATCGTGAATTAGGATATATATTATATTAGGTATTAGAAAGAGAGCGCTGATTTGAAAGTTTTATGGAATGGAGGTGCTAGTTTTAGTTATAATTGATAGCATTAAACCATTGTGAATAATCACAAACGATTTTTTTAATTGTTGGCGATTTACCCGAAATATTTTGTGGAAGAAATATGTCATAGGCTATATTTGTACAAGAAAAAATCATTATGACTAATTTGAAAATCTTGAAAAGTAATTCCTTAATCTCGAACAAAGAAGTTATAATCGAAAATCTGTAAATTAATTTTCGATTCGTCGCATTTCCTCTCGATTTCATATCACAAACCTGAGAGCAATTTCAATACATGACATAGCTTTTACATCTTTATAAACGTGTTACATTTAAATCAGATCATGACTTTCGAATGTCGCTCTGTTTTTATTTGATTTGCTGCCACAAAGGAGCCGTGGGGCGACTAATCTTCATCGGAACGTTTCTGTGATAATAAACTCATAACTAACTCTTTACCAGTTTTTACGCCGCATTTCATTTGTACATCATAATAGCAAAGGGTAGGTCGCCGCTTGAGTCAAAGACTAAAAAATTGTTTTTTGTTGAAGGGAAATGAGTTGATAGTTTTAAACTGCTGCTACGTTTACATAAAAAAAATATACATTCCTTTATTTAATTAAAAGTAAGAATGAAATTTTTCGCTTAAAGAAGCTTCCGATCAATCTCTACCGCTCAGTTGATAATCTTTAACAACAAGTGTATCAACATTTTGCCTTTGCCAGATCCTCGTCCTCATCACGTCATCTGGCTGTGATTTTCAAAAATGTGTAAGTCCTACCCTACTTCAATATCTTTACCTTACATCCCTTAATAGTTCCTGATAAGTATATAAGCTTCTTTTAGTTCCTCTAGTGGTTTAGTTCCTCTGGTGATATCCTAAAAATACCTTAACAAGGAATATTATCAATTTTATCCATTTTAAAATTCACTATC
Source organism: Acentria ephemerella (assembly GCA_943193645.1). Classification (NCBI taxonomy): domain Eukaryota; kingdom Metazoa; phylum Arthropoda; class Insecta; order Lepidoptera; family Crambidae; genus Acentria; species Acentria ephemerella. The sequence continues at coordinate 3,163,086 of OW971875.1, read as the reverse complement.
GCGAACCGTGTATCAGCATAGTTTTAGCACAGGAGTAAATTATCGTTTACAATTTAGTTAATAAATATTTAATTCTGTCAAGCCAGTAAAGAATTAGTAATCTTAATAAAAAGTATTTTAAGGCAAACTCGAGATTCATCTAATATTCTCACAAAGAAAACCATTTCCAAAAAAAATATTTCATATTATCCAATAAATTAAGTTATTTTATTTCTTTATTTATTTTGTCAAATATAAAAAACAAAGAACTATAGACTAAAATTGGCATGAATGATGAACATCTAACTCGTATGGTTGGAGCCACCTCTTAGCATCTATTTCTCTCAGCGGCCAAAAATTTCAATTTTCTGTCTTTATTCTTACCTTTTTCATATATTATCAACATAAATAATCTATGATCGCGTAAGTGAGATGTCAGCGTGCGCTAGCGCTCGCAGCGGGGGCAGATTGCGCGCGCATGACACAGCGCCACCCGCACATCGGACACACTCCGAATTCAACTAATAAATTCGCTCGTGCTTTAATAAGCAATCATTATTAACGATATTCAAATGGTTATTCAGAACTTTAATTATATTGCAAGTAATAAGTTTGCCCGTTTATTTCATAAGCAAAAAATCTTGGAGTAAAAAGTCTCTTCTATGAGAAACGGCGTGGAATGTTAATATGAAAATCTATTACTGTGTTTCTATTGTAGAACCTTTATAATAAAACTGAAGAAAGCATAAAAACAGTTCTTAATAAACCGTAACAGTAATCTATAGTGTCATTCTGCATTCATTTCCTGGGGTGCACGGGTGAATTGCTTCACTAAGACCCTGGTCACTCCCGCGAAAGGCAGCGCAGTTACCGGGGAATTTTAGTAGGTATTTATTCCAAATACCACTGTGACCAGAAATTGACTGAGCTCCACACTTTAAGTTGCTTCCCTTTTTATAGACGCCTGACGCCTGGCAGATGTGAAACATCAAAATTATTTTGTAAAAGTGATGTGAATTATTTTGTAAATATGCAAAAAGGATAGTATACGACAGGATATTAATATAGCATAATGATAACACACACGCACAGGCACACAGAGGTATCGCTGCGTCGCTATGCCAACAGTCGGTCTGACACGCCGTTATCCATGTTTTATATCAAAAAACCGCTTTAACGAAACTATAGTCATTAAATTTCGATTGAAGTGTGTGTACTTAATAATCAGGCCTACTGTCACTGTTTACTATCAAATAAGTCGTATAAAAAGTTTTTAATATGTCCATTAATCATATTTTTAAATCGTAATCAAAAACTCTGTAATTTAATCGACCTGTTTATTTTTCTAGTGGGAATCAGCAATCAAATTTCAAGCAAATCTTAATCAAAAACTTGTTCAAAAACCACATAAAATAACTATTAAAAATCAAATGCTGAATATAAAATTAGCGACACAGATATCGCCGTTAATACGTCGCCATCGCCTCCTATGCGCCCTAGCGGTCAAATCGTAAAAGCTCATCAGTGCGCGGGAACTACCCGCCATATTGGATCGTGTCGCCGTAAACTAAAGTAGAATGCAGTATCTATGTCGCCACATAAATTCTGTCTTATAATATAAAATTTATTTGTTTGTTTGCTATTATTTGACTAGACTATGCGAATCCGACAGCAAAGATATAACTTATGTTGTCCAACATACAATTTGTATTCAACATTTGTAAAACGGCATGGACGATTTTATTTACTTATTTAACGAAAGAACACAAAATTGTTGAATGATTTTTGTTGAATTGTTAATCCCTGCATTAAATAAGCAGTTAAATCGCACGTAGGGGATCAAAGACGCTTATGAAAACTAAGTGTGAATTTATCTAGTACGGACCTGAATACCAAATAGTATAGATAGATAAATGGATAGTCTTTATTTTCATTTCTACATCACACACAATCCATCCAGATAGTACATGGGTTAAAAGACAAACATTTTATAATAAAGGTATCAAAGACCTTTGTGTGCGCTGCAGAAGTGCAAAAAGGTCGCAACTCAGTGACAAATTTTTTGTTCACATCGGGATGTGAACAAAGCACTGATATTCTGCTACAACCCGAGGGCTTTTTATAATTTAAATTATAGAGAGAAAAAAATCAATTAAATATTAAAAGTGTGTACATTAATATAACTAAGATGTGTGAGATATTAGAAAAATAAACTAAGATAAATATTGTGTATTTTTAGATAATAAGAGTTTGTGATAAGTAGTAAGTTACGTAAGAACAATTTGAAACCTGATAGTATAATTTAATGTCTATTTATCAATTAAATAGCAAAGTCCGCCACCGAGTACCCCCTCGGAATACCCAAACGTTGTTGTTGTAAGAGAAATGTTTATTTTTATGTTTATTTTTTATGTATACCTAAGTACTCACGTGTTTTTTCTCAATATTGAAAAAAGGAAGTCAGAGTGTTCAATTTGCGTTTGTCAATACACTTCTTAAACTTTAAACACGTTTTAATAATTACAGCCTATAATTTAAAAACTTAAATTATAGGCTGTAATTATTAGACGATTAGTCAACTAGTGCTAAGTAATGGGTAAGTAACTTAAATAAATTACTACAAGTAAGTAAGGTACTCTAGATGTTTATCATACTATATCCCTGACATAGCAAGAGGCTTTTAATATCAGAAAGAACATGAATTCGAGTTCTTAGCCTAAAGCAAGTGGCTAATCTGAAATTAATTGCGATCATAATAAATCTAGTTTAATGAACTGTCATCAATATTGTATTTACAATATTATATTTTAAGTGTCAAAACTGGGCCAGAATAATTTAATTTAAATCAATCAAGAAATAATTTACTTTTAATCATCAAATATTATGATACTGCAAAATTATAATCAGATGGCTCACTAAGTACATGTTTAACTTGTGAAATAAATACTCAAATCTTATTTTGGTGCTTACCACCAAATACCTTCTTAGTTCTAGTTTCGCGCCAGCGCTGTCTGTCCTTAACCTCACGATTTTTTTTTTTAGTTTTTTAACGCAATTGCGCCATTTTTTATAAATTTATGATTGCAACTCTTGTAAAAGTTGACATAAGACAACTAACAAACAACTCCTAATCCAAAAACCTAAGATTGATGGTCGAATACACGGTCAAATTGCTACTGTAACCATAAAAGCGAAGCGACTGATAATTAATCATACCCTCGTTTGAAATTACATTTTAATGATATTTGTTACTGATTATTTTTTTTTGTAAAAAGCTCAGCAAATGACTCGAAACCACCTGATGATAAGCAGTAGAGGAGTCCATATGTGAAAATAGCTAGTGCAGCATTCGACATACTGCCCTAGCCACCCTCACCTTGCCTCTTTCTCACGCCAATTCTTTTTCACGCCTCTTTTAAAAGATTCCATGTTGTATGAAGGATGGATACATGTGCTGGCGAGGAATTCCATGTTCTAGCTGTGTGTCAGAGGAAAGAGTCACAAAATCTCTGTGCCCAAAGTGGCGACAGTGAAAAAGTGACTTCGAAGACCAGCATGCATACTACTGAGTAGGAAAAGAGAGGGAGGATAAGGTCAAAGAGCTCTTCAGAGCACTCTCCATGGTACAAACTATAAAAAGCACTAAGAGGCACTATGTCGCGATGCAATTACAAAGTCCCTAGGGTGTTCGTTACCATGTTGTCATTTTCATTGAAATGGTTTCGAATTTAGTTACATTTAGACTTGGTTAAAGAGATGTAGCACGTTGTGGTAGCAGCAGTATCATCAAAGCTGCTGGGCACAAGCTTTTGTAATGATTGAAACATATGATAAATTAGGACCATAATATCACCACGCTGGCCCAATGCGGGTTAGGGGATTAAAGCTGTGGATGTAAGAACCAGGACTTTTGTAATCAAAGCTGGAGGGCTTGAATCACTATGCCAACGAGCTCCTCAGCTTCTAGTGGATTGTTATACTCTCAAGGGGTATTACAGAAGAACGCACTACAAAGTGATGATGTGTTCCTCCGTTAAACAAGGTCGCGGAAAGTCATTAAGAGAGTGTCATGCGTTGAGAAGGGGACTTGTTTCATTTATTTCTTGTTACATACTTGGCAAAACGTGAATAGTGTCAAAAGGTCTTTTGTTTCCAAAAGTTTATTCGTTTTCTTGTTTTCAAGTTATACTTTTAAATATCAGGAAGTGCGGATTGAAATTTTAAAAAATTATTCGGTGTACAGAGAACATAGAAAACAAAGCTGTTCCCGAAAAACATGCACAGGAAATGGGGATTCTAAGCTATGTAATATCAGAACAGATTAATGTACTTAACCAATAAATTATAAATTAGATGAAGAAGAAAAAGGTAAATTAACGAAAGGCATCGAAAAAAATAATTATTTTGAAGATTCGTTTTTTTGTGACGTGATTTATTAAAGTTTGAAATAAATCAGTCCAAAAACTTCATTTTGAACAGAATCGCCAATCCATCGTTCAAACTTATAATTTAATTTATTTTAATACCTACGTAATATAGTTGTGTTTAACGTAATAAATCAATCATGGTTTAGTACATAAAGTAACATAAGAGATACTTACATAGTAAAGACATCAACGAGCGTATTATAATACAAAAGAAACGGGTGTCGATTTGTTTCAAACACTTTTCTTATAGCAAAGTAAATATTCTGTCATGCTAAGTTATATCAATTTTATAATGATCTTAGTATAAAATTGGTACAACTTCTTTACTATCTCCAGCATATATTACAACTTCAATTTTTGGTAAAATCACATACAAACACACATAAAGATACAATAGACAGCCTTTATTTGAGAAGATAAAGGCGAGCCGCTAAGAGACAAAACGCTGTGCCATTGAGTATCTATGCGACTACTTATCCATTGTTCTGTAATAATAGAGAGGCCTCATAAAAAGTTTATATTAAATTAATTGACCGTAGAATTTTTTTTCACTCAGAATTAAAAATTAATGCTTTAACATTTATAAATAATACTAACAATTAAACTGACCTTTTACGTATTTTTAATTTAATCATCTCAGTATCAAAGTTCAACCTTCGCATCTAACCACTACGCCGCAAAGTCAGGAGTGTACCTGACTGATTGAATGCGAGGGCAAATTATAGGCTGCATGGACACCTTATTACTGCTCTCGAACTGTTAAGGCAATTTATCTGACATTTAAATAATTCCACAGCAAATGGGAGCAACAAGTAATGGCGGTTTACTTAATGCCGCTCCATTAGTCCCGAGTTTGTGGCCAAGAGACCAAACTTGTCACGTGCCAGTTACTTGATTCCTTAAGAGATTCTACTTCTGGTTCCTGAATGGCGTCTTATATTAGACGCAGTAGTACAAAGTAAGTAGGATTATTTAGAAATCGCGTTAAAGAAAAATACAGTTGAATTTGGAATTTTATCTTTTTATATCTGCAAATAGCAAAAAACCTTTTTTATTTATAATATTGAGGAAAGTTTGCATAGTTTGAAAATGTTAGGACGAGTTTAATTATTTGATTATACATACATAATAAAAGAATCCAATCAATAAAATTACAACTAAAGATTGGTTTAAAGCCCAACCGTTACTCAGAAATCAGAAATCAAGAGAAAAATATAAAAAGAAAAATCACTAATCATGCGCACTTGAATACGAATTAAATTTTATTATCCTCCAATCTCAGTTCCAAAAACAAACCTCAATATTAAACAAATCCGGGGCCAATTACAAGAGTCTCTTGTACATTAGCAACAAAATTGAGTTGGCCCTAATAATAGTGTTCGGCGTGTTATGAAACATAATTGGTATCGGGTAGTGCAACAAAATCCGGTAGTTAATTATCCCAAATTGTATAATGGCGGTGCGGCAGTTCGCGACGTAATTGCTGGCCTGGGGCCGCATCCCAGCCTTCGCCGTTGACTGTTTTACACTGGTGACTGGTGTCCTCCCGTCCACCCTGAAATGTCAGCTAAGAGTCTCACACAACTTTTTCTATATCGGAGAATTGTACACATGATCATTTGGAATGGTAATTGTAATTATAACTAAATTAAATTAAAATTAGTACTACTCTTTCCGTAAAATACAACCAAAAAAGAGAAATGACTGGTAACGTCAATTGACGTTTATAAAATGGCGACTTATGTGAGGATGTATATGTAGTAAAGTTAAGAGTCGCCATGACCAGTCATTTCTCTTTATTGGTAGTATTTTACCATGACGGACCTGGGGCCAATATCAAATAAACCACTTGATATTAATTCCACTGGATACCTGTCTCAGTGTTTTATTGGTTGAGAATATCTAGCAGGTCTAGATTTCGGGGTTCAAATCCCACATGGACCATATAGTCTGTTGTTTGTTTGGTGTTAGTAGGGTTTTTTTTTCAGTCTTTCAGATAAACTACCACCATTGTAATTTAGTCTGGTGCCACGGTGTCTGTACAGTATTGTAATGTTCTGGTAGTTCAAGGTACCTAAGATAGCCAGTTCATCTGTGATTTTGGTATCCAATTGTCTCCTTGGCTTTCACTGTGAAATAAAGGCCAAAGAAATTTCTATAAAATGCCAACCAAATTTAAAATATAATTATAAGACAAATATAGCGCTATCTACAATAAAAAATAATAATTAGCCAGTTAGGACTCTACCACCTCACATACGCTATTATTTTACATAAGAACATCATGTAAAGAGTAAAACATCTGTTTTATATATCTATTAATCATATTAACATTTTAATAGCATAATTGATTTAATACACGTATTTAAACCTTTATGGTTACATAGGCATCATTCCATTGTTACATTTTCCTGCATCGTGCCAAACAGGTTTCGGAACTGTCCACTGTTGTTCCTTTACTGACCCTTACTTACTTAAAATAAAACCGTTTAAAATCAACATAACAAAACAATAGCACAAAAGCAAAGCTGCTGAAAACTTTACATATTTACCAAAAAATAATAATTATAATAAATATAATTCATCCACAAGATATGACGTCAAGGTGTTATTTAGATTACCACTATATAGCTATTATTTTTGTACAGTGTCTGTAGTTCTTTTAAATCTTCATCGTATAGCCCTACCACGTTTTTGACCGATAGAAGACTTTTATATCAAAATAGAATGGTTAGTTCATAATTTTAGTAAGAATAAACTTCTACGTTTAATAGAAAGGTAAATATTATTTTCATTAGCACACATTAAGTCCCGATTGGCATATTTAACACCATTAAGCATTTCCTAATTGTAACGTTAGGAAGTTGGACAAAAAAATTTACAAATTGCTAATGCAATTTGAACGAAGAATGAATGAAATGAATTTTGAATTTTTTACGAAGTCCAAGAATGTGACTTGTTATTCTGTGAAAACACAGACGTAAGTGAGACATTGAAGAAGTGAACTGTTATCCTAATTTGCAATGATCAACAGAGCAGTTCAAAGAGGAGCACGAACTCAAGGGAATGAAGAATACCCCTCGGCAGAGGAAACCGATAGCTGAGGGTCAGAACTACAGAGAGAGGAATCGCTAGACAATCAAGGCCTTATCGAGCAAGACCGCCCGTCTCAATCACTTGATGATCGCGAAGATGGTCATGAAGAGAACTTGGATTGACATCATTGTTCGAGAGTCCATTGGTTGTAATTATTGTTATAACAAACAATTAATACGATAAAGAACATCAGATTACATACGAATCAAGTTCCAAATGAACCTTGTCTTTTGCTTTATTTCATAAAATCTAAAGAACTTAAAAATAATAATAGGTCTGATTCCAAAGTACAAACTCTAAAACTTATTTAAAGTGCATCTCGTTTTGTCAACATGAAAACAAACAAAGACAGCTGGCATAAATATCCCTTACTTAATGTCACGTGACATGACATGATAAGTGTATACAATTTTGTACCTTAAAAACGACTTATAATCATTATTGCATAATCGTAATAGCTGATTAAAATATACGAGACTAAAGAGGCTATAGACATTTTTTATAAAGATAAAGGTGTAATCAAAACGAAAACCTCAAGATTCAAGACGATAATTTGAATACTGATAGACATTAATATCGCTGAGTCATTTGTATCGATCAATGTAATGTGTAAATTTGCATACTCAATGGTTACTGAGCTGCGGGTACGCACGTCGAGATTATAATTGAGCTAATTAGTTTTTTTTACTTTGTGTTGAAATAGGAAAAATCCTACTTTCTTATGCTGAGTAATTATTGTATTGTTACGTATACATAATAACTCGTAGAATTTTGTCATCTTTTGTAAAAAGCTGGTATCTCCAAATTTCCAACAACGCTGGGGATTTGTAGTCAAAAACATACCTAAATTTTTTGTTCCGGAATTTAATAAGTCATAAATCCTTTATGAGCCTTTGAATAAATAAATATAAATAAGTTCTAAAGACGTCACCTTTAAATGCTCTGTAATAATAAAACTAAACTGGCTACCTCCAGTAGAACTACTTCAGTTACAACAATTTCTTTTCAGACAAATTATTCTGTTTTTCGTCAATGAAACATAGATAAGGTAGCTCTTTATACAAAATTAGTTAACTATGTATTTCTCTTTTTGAATTGGTTGATAAAGATATTCTATTCTATAATTCACTCTATAGCTATACTTATGCTATTTCCATTTACTCGCGACATAATCTCTATGGGACACTAAATATAGGCCTCATTTTATGTATAAATTATTATACTAAACTGATATAAGATTTCCAAATTCTGTTCGGTAAAGTGTAGTGACTATTATACACTCAAGCATATTACTCACGCTTAGTATTACAATTTGAATCTTAATTCGGAAATAATAGATACGTGTAACTTTTCGCGTCGTAGTGGCTCACATCATTCACGACTTTTGCAATAGTATGTAATGATTAAGTTTAAACAGCAACTCAGTTTTGCAAATATAATATAGATACTACATCTATAGTTTCAAAGCAGCTTCGGTAGTAAATTGTCCCCGTAATCCGTAGTTTAATTGTACTGCTGCCCGAGGCGCTGTCCCGCGGTTGACGTACGACGTGCGAACTCCGCAATTAACGAACTCATTTGATTGCAGCCTGCGTACCGGTTCAAGTCGACCGGCTGCCTACTCACTGTACAACTTAATAAAATTATAGTTACATTTTTAATAAAATTTAAGTCGAATCAAAATATCATATTCGTACCCCAAAATAAGCAATCCAAAGAAAACCAGCGTCGTTATCAGAAACTGCTGCGATTATTGGTAAGCATTTATATTTTGTACTTGCAAGGTATCGGTTTTAACGATTGAAAACTGTTTATTGCTATTAAAGAACGACTATGTCACTGAAAGAAAGCTTCCATGTAATCTGAGATATAAAAAAGTGGTTTTCATACTTGACACTTTTAATCTTCATGATTAATATGTAAGTCCATAGATATATATATATATATATATATATATATATATATATATTATACGTCCCAATACCAGTGTCAGGTTTGTTAATAAAAACCAGCATCTGAGATGCTAATTGTTCAAGATCGTAAGATTCGAATGAGTATTTTATATAATAGTACATATTAAATAACTTCAACTGAAAATAAAAGCGAATAATAAGAAAACGATGATTTTTTTAAGTTTTCTTAGCTATATTTGGTATGTGGAAACTCAGAGGAAATACAACAAACGCAAATTTCATAGGAAACTATTAGTTTGTAAAAAAATTACGCATAACATTATGTCGTCACGTCTATGGCCGTCCTTAAACTATTACGGAGTATTCGTAATTATACCATACTTAATTTGATCTTGTTAACAACAAATTCCTTACAGTCCTATTATATGCCATTAGTAATGCAATAATTATTGATCAAAAGCTTGTTTACAAACTACCGATGATTTTTTCTTGACATTCCACAATTATTTTAATGGCTTATGGGCTAATTAGTCATTGTGTATGCCAAGACGATAGCAAACCTTTAATTAAGCTTCACTTCTAATGGATCAACTCACAACATTAAAAAAAAACTTTTTCCACAAAGTATAGAGGTCTTAAATGCCTAAGTACTGTTAAATGTGAGATGTGTTTAATATCTTTGTTATCCATCATGTCTTTCGGATCATTTAGCGTTTTCTTAGAATCTATTACAACCTCCATGTTATATAACTATTTAGTGTTTTATCAGCTCTAGTGAGATTTTTAAAAAGAAACTTTTTAACTTTCTTATAAAATGTAAGAATTCTATAAGAAACTTAAAAAACTTATTACATCTAAATTTGTTTATTTGTGACAATGTTATTTTATTATTGTTCAATAAGAACATTTTAGATTTAGAGAATATAGGAGATCTGCTGATAAATTAAAGTACAGACAATTACTTTTAAACAACAAAAAAATTCAGTTTAGAAATGTCAGAAATTTTTTTCGCTAAACCGACATTCAATTTGAATTTGTGTTTTTATAAACACAAAGTCAAATTGGAAGCCTTTTGTCGCTTTAATAATCCAAAGAAAGATTTTCTTTTCATTGCCGTAAGCGTACACTAAGATCACTTATCGCAGAGAAAATGGTAACTTGAAGTCGTGATGAATTACGACGTGCGAACACAACATTACCTGAATGATTATACGGGAAATGTGATCATATGCTAGCGAACACAGCAGGACGAATCGAAAAATGCACCTGATACTCAGACTGTTAATCGTCTTAAATGTGTAATTTCGGACCTTTAAAGCAGTAAACCCGACAAGCTTCTGTGTAGGAGGTGTGGGCCGTTTGCCGTTCCACAGTAATTGCTATAAGTTAACCCAATTGTAGGATAATTTGAAATTAACTACGTTAAGTCTCATTCAAATATCGACATTGTAGTGAAAGAAATAAAATTTTTGTCACCAAATGTGTCCAAAGTAAGAGGCTTCTTTGATACAAGGTTCAATGTCGTGTACCTCGCTTCAACATAATATAGCAAGTAAATGAAGTAAGCCACGAAACTAATTTTCATTAATAATTTGATTAATAATAAAAGTATTAAAATTCTGCTTAGCTATTTACTGAATATTGATATAAATATCCTATTAGAAGTATTTTTAAGCATACCTAAAGCTAAATAAAGTAAGGGATAACATTTTCACAAACAATACCTTTTTGTAAAATTAAACATTTTCCCAAAAAGCATCATTTTGTTAAATTAAAGTATGTTACATAACGCAATAAACTATGTTTTTGCTTTAGACAAATTTTAGTAAAATAATTATCAATTAGACAATGATGCAAATAACCTTTCACTAAAATTTGTCTTGCAAACTTAAATTGTGTGTAGGATTGAGAATCCTTCTTCAATCAACTAGTATTTATCGAGCCGCTTCTTAATCTAAGATTTACAAATAACTTGATATAAATAGTAAATAAGGGCAAAATCATTATAATTAGCGAACATAACATTCATAACATAAAATTATTTAAGCATTTTAACTCATTAGCGAATAAAACTTTTGTCAATTTTTGATATGCACATAAAATAAGGTTGCACTACTGCCCGAATCTTGTATATTTGAATTGTAATTTGATAATTTTTCCAAAATAGAAACATGTGCATGCATCTTTTGATAAGCAAAGTTTGATCTTATAATTTGACAAATTCCCAAAAAAAAGAATAAAATTTCCAAAATATATGTAGAAACTATTTCAAGCTTGTTTTTTATAAACTCATCCAATCTTATTTACGTATTTAACAAATTATGTCCATACAAAGATAATTAAAAAGGACACCACGGATTAACAAAAAATTGTACACTGCTTATTTCTATTAGAATCTCTTCCAGCAGTCCCACATATGGGAAAAGTGACAAGGATAGGTAGAAAGGCGTGAACCAATACTAATATAATTAAAGGAGAGGATTTCATAAAAGAACAAAAATGACATAAAATTATATCTTATATTTTCCCATACATATATGCAACTACATACGTTCAATATATTTAGATTCTCTGTAAAGAGAAATAACGTGTGTTTACTCGTGTCCTAAACTGCACCAATGTTTGCGAATCACGAATGGAGGAGGGTAGTGAGTTCCACAATCTCACTACGCGAACCGTGAAGGAATAGGAATAAGATTCCGTCTTATGGGGTGGGATATATAGAAAGGTGCGTAGATGTGGTCGGCAGGGAGCATCATGGGGATAGTTTGATATAAGATAATTAGGATAGGATGGCTTGAACAGAATACTGAGGAGGAGACAAAGGAGACGAGTGTTCCTGCGTTCCCTAATGGGAAGCCAATTCAGTTTCCTCTGAAAAACTGACACGTGATCAAATTTTCTGAAACCGAATATGAATCTAATGCAAAAGTTTTGTACGCTCCAATTTTTTTAGTATCTCTTCAGTAGTATCGAGATAGCGGGCATCGGCATAACCAAAAATGGGTTGAATAAGGCATTGGACAAGATAAGATTTTGTAGGTAAAAGTAAATAGGTTTGAAGACATTTTAAGGAATACAAAGAAAAATGACCTTATGTGCGATGTATATAGGTCGTCATATTGTTCGAAATACAACTTAAATAATAAACGCCATAAAAACTGAACACAAATTTCATTACGTCGCCGCTACAAATACCCTCTTTGAAAACTTAACCAACATAGTTACAAAATTGGTCTTAACGCACTGGGTATTACCGAAACCATAAAATGTTATGGCGGTCACTCCCATTATCCTTCATAAGCGAGAGTCCTTATAAAGATCGGCGTAAGTTACCAGCAGTAGACCGATGCTTTACGACCACTTAAGGTAAAGCCGGGGGTACAAGAAAACGGTGATTGCAATTGCTCTCTCTCTCTCTCTAAATAAACAAGTTGGGATGCTATTGAGATTAGTGACTACTCTTTTTATATTTTCAATTAATCAAACTCATTTACTTTTATAATATGTTTCTCAAACTTTTGTCCCAAAAAATCTTATTGTTTGATATTCGGTCACAATTATTAATTATTTCTCTTAAGAAAACGAACTCGAAAATTGTTTTGTATACATTGAAAATTCATTATTCCCGGAATATTAAATTTTATATTTTAGAATACACTGGACACGAAGTAGATTAGCAAACCAGAACAAAGAGTTATTTGCAAAAATCACCTTTGAGTCGAAAATTTTATTCTTCTCCACAATATATCTTATATATCTATAACTGCTTCCGTTTTGTTAGGTACATGCAAATCTATTACTAAATACGTAACTCAACACCTAAGTAAAACAAAAATAATTGTAAAGTTATAAGTAATGTACAGTTATGAGCCCAAGAATTACAGAACTTTTTCTAATAAAAATGTTGTCGTTGAAACTGCAAAAAAGACACTAAAATCGATTCAATAAATGGATTCGATTCAAAATTCAGTTTAAGTGCCGTACCTACTACTTTATCAATTTAATCCGACGAAAAAAAATGGATAAGTATAAGTGTCAACTAAAATTCCTAAAAGTCATTCAAACCCTATCATATTCAATTTAAATGAGAGAGATATAGCAAAGGTATATTACCTCATTTTAGTTTAGAGAATACTAGTAGAATCGCCACTATTTAACGCCTTAAAGTTGAATTTGACAATTTTCTGTTAGTTTTCAAGAAAATGCAACACATTAAGTCATGATGACGTGAAGTGTGTAAAGTTCTTTAGACAAGTAAGCCGCGTGAGTTATGGCTAGGCGCAGGACTGAGTTTATTTGCGGTGTCATAAAGAGCGACAGATTTATGCAGTGCCAACATCTCACTGGTAATGTTTATCTTAATTTACAGATCATATGATTATTCACAGATTAGACGAACAATGGAGGTTATTTATACTTACGCTAATTTAACCTGGAAAAGTATACTTACGCTAATCAAATCAAAGAAAAATTTTCTACGTGTAAACGAAAATGGAACATAAATATAAATAAAGTCAGACTACCGTAAACAGAGACCAAAGCTTTGTATACTATTGTTATCAAGAATGCAAGCTCTGAAATATTTGATCGTCTGTAGTTTTTTTGCAAATTCACTACTGTTTTACTATAACTTTGTTTTGTTTTCTTACCTAGTAACGAAACAATGAATATCCAATATACTTGAGGTGAAAACTTGAAGAAGCATTTATAACAGACTACAATAAAGAAGGAAGTTGTTTCTCTGTATATATTTTTTTAATGAATGTTCACTCTCTGTAAATAACGTGTCAATTTTATAGGATAATGTATACCCTGAGGTAATCTCATTGGAACCCAGGCAGGATTTGATTTAAAAAAAAATCCCAGAGAAGTAATGATAACCCTTAATTTAAATAAAAATAACATATTATGTGTATTTCAACTAGCTGACAGACAGGCAAGTTAAATACTTATGGTCACTCATCTTACATTGACATTAGAAACTTATCACTTACAATTGTTAAAAAAATAGTTTTAAACAAAATTAAATCTCGACTTCAAAGCACTAAAAAGTTAAAAATAGAATAGAATAGAATAGAATATATCTTTATTGTACATCCGCCAATTCAAAAAGAGAAACACACAAAAAAAACTTTTAAATAATAAAAATAATATAAAATTTGAGTACTATTCTAATTAAAAAGTATTTTTTGGAGTTGGTAAGTTGTTTCCAGAAACAATACGAGGTGAAGCAATGAATCTAAAAAGTAATTTAATGGTTTTCACGTTTTCAGTGTTTAGAAATAATAAGAAGAAAGGAGCTGCTTACCTTTTGAATTATATTATTAGTCGGTTGTTATTTCCAAAAAACTATCACTGACGGTTTATTATATTTGGTGAAGCTACCTTGGTACTCATAAACACATTATATCTTAACAGGCCTAAGTTATTTGAGGATCTATTGTAAATATCAATATCATAGGTATTCCTATGTTTGATGCTATTTTTTAAATTATATATTTTCATTATTTGTGTGATTGTGTGTAGATACTTCGTAGAATAAATGCATAATAAAATGAATGAACGATGACGTATATTATATAAATTTTAATTACGCTAATCTAATCTAATAATAATAATATAATCAGCCTTTACTAAGATTGTTTTGATGCGTATCTCAGAACTAAGTTTATGGAATAACAGTAAAAGAACTAACATTTATTTGTAACTAATTATTTTTTATTTGAGCGGCAAACCTCTAGAGCTATAAATTTAATTCGAGCTCCCATGAGCGGCGAGCAAGGTCACACGAGTTAAACGGCGCTCATCAACTTTACAGCATCTGGCTCGTAATTCAATTAAAAAATTCACAGAAAACGAGCCGCGCCCGCAGTGCAATCTTCCAAATTGCGCTCCACACCGGCAGCCTAATTCCCTTAAATATTATTTTTGCTTCCACCATCATATATTTTGATATTAACCAAGCTCCGTAATGACTGTAATACCCACGGTTTTGATTAAATTCCCTCAAAACTAATACTTAAATGTTATCAAAGTTATCGATGGAAGGAACCACGCTGAGCATATTACTCTGAGTCGAGTGGACAATTTGCGCAGTCCCCGCGATCATTATCAAAGCTGTTGCCCAGTTACGACGCAGCGCCTCCTCTTTTATGTTCAGCTAATGAACTTGCCACTAAATCTATCTTTTTATGCAGATCATCTCAATTTTTATAGACATCGATTAATGCAATGGCTTTCAATTTCCACTACCAATGATGTTTTCATTAGCGTCGTACTTATTATAAATATTTAAATATCAATAATAATTTCAGTTCTCTTAATTTTTGTATCTCAAAATAAATATTTATTGCTAAATTAATTTTTTAAATCCGTTTAACATCTGACGGCAGCACTTAAAGTACATTACACAGATAACGAACCCGCAATTCCAATTTTTTGTCGCGACATTTTCCCGCGCACTTGTCCCTGGCTAATAATAATTTAAGCCATTATGTCCGCCAACACTTTATGCAGCATTTGCATAATAAAATTACCAACGCCCATGAATGAGGTACCATCAGCAGTCTGTAAAAAATGGGTCGACGACGGACGTTTATGGTATTAAACGCATAATCGATTTGTGCCTGATAATAAATCGAATTTCTGAGGCTTTATTCACACTGCTTGAGTCTTGCAGCCAATTTAACGTTAAGTTGGAGGGCTGTTGCATTAGCGAGAGTTATGAATGAAGTGCGTAAAAAAGTTTTGAGTAGTTTTCTTCTGAAAATGTATCTAGAGAGTGACGTTACTTAAATCTTTACTATGGCGTCTGGTGTTCAACTGTATAGTTGTACAAAACGAAAGCAACGCCTCTGTTTTCAAGTATAAAAGTGAATTATATTTTAACACGGTAGTTCCGTTCGGCAAACGCGATAGTTTAGTGCCTACGTTAACAAGACAAGCTTGGAGGGAAAATGGCGCACGTTCCTATTTCCAGATTAAATTACAAGATTCATGTTCTGGTAGCAGATTTTTGTGTGACGAATATATACATACTTTAGATTGCTAACAGTACCAAAGTAGGTAAAGGAATATTGATATTTGATCTTAAATTAACAGGAGCCTTGACAGGTTTGACTGTAGATATTCTCAAATTTACCTTCTTTAAGAAAGTAGCACAAAACTGTCGGTTTCGGGTCCCTTAAAAAACTTCCTATACTAGTATGCAAAGTATATAGAAATGTCGATCGTATAAGCGATACGTAAATTACAAATCTGTACCTGAACTAACCCTATTCTTCAGTACTATTAACAAGGCGCCAAGTTATCATTGGTTTCAGGTGACAAGTAACAAAGTACGAATTTACCATAAAATAGAATCTTGCTGATTGATTGCTCGACCCTACTAATTACAGTCAATAAATGTTTAGATACTCAAGATGTCAAGTTAAAAGAACAATGTTGTGTTAGTTTCATATTTTGCAACGCCTGCGCATTGACATCGTGTATAATTCATTTTTAACGAGCCGCACACAATTAACCTACACTGGCGCAGCAATAACTATTTACAACGTAAAATTGATGCTCGTCTTGTCCGTTTGTGCCATTGAGTTTACATTGTCTCGATAATGATTAATAATGCTAAAACAACGCGTGATATAAGGTTAGAATAGTATTTGTTTTCCGACGTGTACGTCACGCCGCGTTGGGTTTATAGGACTGCGCGTGCGAACGTGCAACCCCTCAACACGATACAATAATATTTATAGCTTTTCAATAACAATTTTAACAATCTTTTTATTATTCAAATCCACCAGCACGTTTGTTGGATTTGGCAAACAACTTTATGTGAATTTTTTGAATTATGCTTACATTTTCAAATAAAATTTTAAAGCTGGCAATATTATCTATTCTCTCTATCTCAACTTGGTGGGAATGGTGTGGAGCGACGAGGTTGTGAGGGACTTCAATTGAAATGTCTGTATTGAATTAGGTAAAAACTCAATACGATATATACCTACATTCCCCTCGGAATCCACCCAAAAAATATAAATGGTGACAACCTGAAAAATAATCATTTTGTATTATAATGAGACAAAATTATCCCATTTTCAACCACAAGGCCAGGTGTCGTCTGTCCTTAGACGAAATTATGTTGTCACAGTGGGTCAGATTGAAATGTCAAAAAACAACCGCTTTTTTATACAAAATAAACGATATTAAAAGAAATTCTGTCATTATTTTGGTACCTTTCCAGATTACCTGTCAGAGCTAATCTAATGTCGCACGCAAACCAATTTATTTTATTACGTTATTATTTTAATAATCTGTATTGTTATTTTAATATTGTTTATATAGTTTAGTTTCGAAACGACTGCTAAACCGTAAAGTGAAGGGATTAAAATTATTAGGATATTCAAAAGTTCAAGGGAATTGATAAAATAAAGTTGCCCATTTTTCTTGCAATGAAATGTTTATATCGAAAAGAAAAATAGTGATGTAGATAATATACCAAAAGCTAAAAAATTATTAAGTAGATAGGTCCTAGGTACAAGTGACCAAAAATTTACGATAATACCATGGTACCGCTCACCCCATCAATCTAGGGCATTGATCAGACTCAAAAACAAAATCATAATACTAAATTTGACCCAAAAACTGGTAAAGCTCAATAAAACCATTTCAAATTAATTTTAACCTTACCTACAAGATGAGTACCAATAGTCTACCATAGGTTCTTCGTATAAATAGTAAGTCAAAAACAATCGGTAGTTCTAAGAATACATGATGAATTACTTGTAATCGAAGTTGGAGTAAGAAAAGGATGGAAACGTGAGGAGAAAAAATAGGATATAGTTATTTTCCTCTCCAAAAAAGGGGATTTTTTCGGCAGAGAATTTCAAACAAGCAGATAGTCGACGTAGGTATTTTTTTTATTTTCTGCAAAACAAGATATTAAATCACTATTGTTATATCATTTTTGAAAGTATATAAAGGCACTTTCGGTAAGCTTAGATAAGCACAGTGCTCACGATGGAGGCAGCTAAGGTAGATAATATTGTAATTATTCTTGCTGAAATAAAACGAATTATTGGTCGTCCGTAAAGACACGAGGACAGTCGTTGTTTAGCGTCTTAATGCTCGATTATCGGAACAAAGCAACTTGTACCATTGTTGCCTGGAACCAACCAACGGAAAACCCGGAGGGATTGTGACAACAAATTTTGATTGACATTACATTTTGATTGGCAGCTTGAGACAACAAAATTTGATTGACCCATGTCAATCAAAAGTTGTTGTATTAAGCTTCTCCGAGTTTTACGTTGGTTAAATCGCTGGTCCCGGTTGTTTTGCACTTTCACCCACCACTCCATGTAGGAAGGTCTGTGTTCAGCATTGGGACGTACAATGGCTGTTGATAATGAAGATGATGAAAGAAAAAGTATCAAGAAAATCTGCTCAAAGTCGTGACGGTACCAACTTAAAATGATATCCATTACTACCTTTATCAATAAAAAGTAGCTCAATTAACCAGGGGCTGCCAAAGTAGCAAGGATGAAGCAATTTGTGGCAATCAAGAGACAAACGTGAGTTATCGCTATTAGCTTTGTCGGCATTCGCCGGGCGATATTACTGGCCAACCCCATGGGTCTATCAAGGTGTAATTGAGGAAATAATCGAATTATGTCATTACAGGAACCACCTGTCGAAACAAAAGTGTAGCAAATTACCTACGTATACGCAGAAGGTTAAGATCTTACTCCAAAAATAACTCTTATTACAATAATCCCAAGTTACCTTAAAATGTCAAATCTGTAAATTGATCTGCATAGGAGTACATCCTTAAAGCGGCACCATTGAGCATTATAATGTTTTACTTTTTACTTCAAGCAAGCGCAACTCTTGCTTGAAGTAATCACAAGTATCAATTATATTTAGCAACTTATAATTTATTTATCATGTAATTTATATTGCACGGTACAAAGTTGGAAAAAAAAGTGTTCGTAAAATAATTGGACTGTCAAAACTTTTCCATTTTTACCTGCCCACCATCAAGATTTAATAAAAATTACAATATAAGTTTAATCATGTATAACGAAAATGATAACCTTGATGACAGGCAAACGGAAAGAGAGGCACAAAACCACACAATAAAGACTACGAAGAAACCCTGATAGGTGTAGAATGAAGTCAAAGATAATATAAATTTTCTAAATTCTAATTCCTTAGAATGATGAACTTTAACTTCATTCAATTTGAATATTTTTAAAGTCCCTGCAGTGGCACAAAAATAAAGTAACTATTTTTATGGACCTATGTTTTATTTTTCTGTGTATAATTAATTATATGTATACTTATAATTGTCGAATTTAACATCCATTTAATTCTTGTGTATTTGATCATAATTTAGACTAGAATTTTTGTACTTACGGAAAAAATTGAATATTTTTACTAAACATTTACTAAATGTATAAATATTAATATTAGACTTAAATAAAAATCTTGAATCAAGTTATGTTTTATAAATTAATAGGGAATTATGGAGTTTTATTAATATATCACCTCCTTTTATTTTTTAAAAAACCTAAGCATTGTAAAGGTTTTAATTGGAGAAAGGAAACAATAATGCTGGCCAGACACTTTTTCAAAATTCAAATATAAATATGGCATAACAAATGACAAACATTTTTGTCAATTGTCACGTTGTCATGTGTTGTACATGTGCTTACATATTACTTATCGATTTTATAAACAAAAGACCATTCTCCATGAAATCGCTTTTGAGTTCTTGTAAATGCAAATAATTTTATGTCAATAAGTTGTCATGTATTAATTAATATTGTCGAGTTGACGACTGGTTTTATTGGCAGCTATTGTCAAAAGCATAGTGACGAATTAAACTTCTGGGACGCGGGAATATAACTTCAAGTTACTCACCCTGACTGCCACTGCCTATATTGGTGAAAGAAAGTTATGAAGATTAAATTGCGTAAGTTCAATTTTAAGTTATTCAGTTCATGGTTCCTTAATTCTTCCTGTTGCCTGATTTGTAAGCTCTTTAACTTTGCCAATTTTTATATACCTACAGTAGCTTCTTTGTTTACCTACTTGTTTATTTTTCATTTTAAAACCATTTTTATGTTAATGTAATAAAGATAAAGTTATGATAAATTGAATTTGCTCGTAATGAGATGGACAGCAAAAATATCATTTTCGGAAAATAATATTGTAAATGTAATTTCATTAGTGAATAATCACAACTGCCAAAAGTTCCTAAAGAGCCAATGCCTTATGCAAGCTTCTTACTGGTCAACTGGTAGCAAATGCCTTAGTCATTTAGCCCACCCATTGTGTTTTGTGCAATAAATATGAAATAAATTAATAAACTGCCTTATATGTGTCATGTAATCAACATCTTCCAGACTAACACCTAATTATTCATACGCCTAATGTGGCGTATAGAATTCTTATCATTGGTGCCATT
Organism: Acentria ephemerella; assembly: GCA_943193645.1. Lineage (NCBI taxonomy): Eukaryota > Metazoa > Arthropoda > Insecta > Lepidoptera > Crambidae > Acentria > Acentria ephemerella. The sequence goes on along the minus strand of OW971875.1, from coordinate 3,142,201 downwards.
TATAATATAAATAAAAACTACCCGCAGCCATAAATATGAACTACCAAATGCCACTTTTCAATCATTTTTCTATACACCTCAAATATGAATAATCAGTTGTGAAAATAATAAGTTATCGAATCCGGAATATGACAGACCGCAGTAGAATTTTTTATTCCACAACTTGTAGGATACAGCTCCATAAGACGCGTAGGATTACCTCTACCCTTACCTTTGTACCTTTGTACAATTCTCTAATATTCTGTTGTCCTTTTAATTGTTTTTGTGTGTACATAAATTGTTAAATAAATAAATGATTCTTTAAAAGTCGTGATGGGTTTATAAAACCTTACTTAGTACTTAAATATATTGTTATGGTAGGTAAGTGTTATCATCATCATCATCATCAACAGCCTATATAGCTACGTCCCACTGCTGGGCACAGGCCTTCCTGCATAACAGAGACATGTGGAGTTTGAGCCATAACACCTCCACGCTGACCCAATGCAGGTCGGTGGGTGAGTGTTTGTTTAACAACTGGCACCAACGGATCCCTGTCTTCCGGAGCAGAGAGGAGCTGGGGATAACAAATTTTGAGTGACCCGTCCAGTGACCAACAACCGCGATAGTTGCTTTGCTTTTGTTATCAAAACGCTCGAACACCAAACGAACAGACGAGTCCCTCGAGTAGGCAAGTATAAAAAAATGCAATAGATTTATTGCTTCCATTGAGTTTTTGTTACCCATATGATGTTTTCCTAAAATCCGTCTATTTTAATATCTCTATTTTTCGATATCAGTATTTTAGTTTAAAAGTTCATTCCAGCGCGTGACCAGTTTCAATCGCTACCATCAATGAATGAAGACGAAGTAAACGGTGAATGGGCAACGGAACCCACAGAGCTTCAGGATCCTGCCATCATGCATGTGTGGCACCAGCCTGCACCTATAGTATGATTGTATTTATATCTAGAATAATACAAGTCCTATGTTTAAATATATATTTAATGAATAAAAAGCAGATATCAATATGCTACTAACTACCGAAACCTTAGAACGGTCAAACGCTTGCGTAATATGAAGTTGTGCTAGAATCATAGGCATTTGTCATTTCCAAGTTACAACAATGTGAATTTAAGCTCACAAAGCTTTACCCTCTTTTAAGTTTTTTTTCTTAGACTGACGCCTATTGTTAAGTCCATCATCAAGAGGTTAATGTGTTAAAGATATTAGATAACGGAGAAATATAGATAGTAGTATATATAGAAATATCAGAAATATATGTACTAAAAAACAGACAAACTTCCAAGAGTTCGATCCAGCACAAAAAAAAGTACAGCAAATGATTCGACACCGCTTGAAGTCGCCGCAGTAGGAGAAGTCTATATGCAAATATTTCAAAATGAATATGATGTCCATTTCTATTTTAGAATCAGGTTTATCAGGTGGAGTCTCCGATGCGCAAGCGCCGCGGAAACCTACCTAAACAGTCTGTGAAGATCCTAAAACGGTGGCTGTACGAGCACCGGTACAATGCTTACCCGAGTGATGCGGAGAAGTTTGCTTTAAGTCAACAAGCCAAATTATCTGAGTTGCAGGTATGTTAACTGTTTTAGCCAGTATAATTTCTAGACATGAGAGGAAGTATACCTACGGTAAAGAAGGTTCTTACCATTAGGTGGATCAGCTGACATTTTGTCTTAAAATATAAATTGGCCTAACGCATATCCAACTCAAAGTGATTTTATAATGCAAGGCTTTTTGCTTTGTTGCATTTTACATAAGAAATTCTTACTTTACCGATACTCCAAATGCTTCAGTATTGGTGAAAGCCGAATCAACAAAACGATGCTTGGGTCCGAATCCCAACACAGACAATTTTAAATGTATTAGTTATGTTAGAAGACAATCTTAACGTTATTATAATTTCCTAAAACTAATCTACCCTATTTCAATTAATTTAGTTGTACCTACTGATAGAAACGGAATAGAGCTAGATATTTTTCCGTGTAGTTCTAAATCAGTAGAAATAAGCTTACAGGCCGAAATTGAATAGAAGCATAAATTGGTAATTTCTTGCTACACCCGTAATCTATGCTCAGATGGATCAAATCAGTATTTTTTTGAAAGGTAAGCAACTGGTTCATAAACGCTCGACGCCGCATCCTGCCTGAGATCATCCGCCGCGAAGGACACGACCCCGTGCATTTTACGATCACGCGGCGCGGACGCAAGCGACCAGATCCTCTGGCTGTTGGGCCCATAGTCGGGATGCCATACCCTTCCTCCTCGACAGGCACATTGGGACCTGGCTCCAGGGTCACTGTAACATCTTGGAATGGGATTGTGGTAAAGGCTTATATCATTATATCGTTGAGCAACAACCCACTTTGAGACAGTAGCAGTCTATGAGCAGAAATTTTGTAATGTTTGAGTTGTTATGGATCATGTCACACAAAAACCGGCCGCGGTACCGTCACCGCCCGCCGTTAACTCGAACATTAATGAAATTACAGCCCCCCACAGCCTCAGCGTGTGAAGCTCTAATGCCACTTAGTAATTATATACCACTTACTTACTGCTATTTACAGTTCTGGAAATTCACTCCAGTAAGTATAGGTACATTTCCTGATCTTTTGAGTACCTGCTTAGGAATGGTCTTACTAATAACGATAAAATAACTCTTATAGTTTCGAGGTGTTTTATGTCTTCAGTGCTAATATGAAATGTAGTCTTTTACTTGTTTTAAAAACTTCCTTTTTTACTTTTTTCACACAAATTATTAAATAGGCAGGTAGGTTAATTTACAGGCTGTAAGTATATCGTTTAATTCAGAATCAGGTGGACGTACGTAGCCACGAGTACACCGCTGACGATGGTTTGCTGGTGTACCGCAGCGACGTTGAAGAAGGCTACTCGAGCGCACTCAGCGAAGAGGAGGTCAAATATGACCCTTCGGTATGGCAATCTGTCATTCAGCACGCTCCTGGCTACCAAGATCTTTATTCGGATAACGTAGGGTAAGCTCCCATTTACTTCAAGTATCAAAGGTAACTTCTGAACTTATCTCAAAGTAACGTCGTCCAACACTTACTTAACGTCCCACCTCTGATTATATAATAATGTATATAAAAGTGCTGTAGCGCTCTGGTTTCGATTTAAGTCACTTTCGCAATGATTGATCGCTGGATAAGTCAATCAAAATTTTGTGAGTTGAATGTAGAATAAAGCTGGGGCATATTTAAATTAGAAGTACCACTTATATTTTTCCACGTTATATCATAAATCATTTCTTATTAATATATTTAGTCATTACAATTATGTAAAAGCCGCGCCGCTATTCCCCCAAACTAAAGTAAGGACTTAATTTTGGCAATTTAAAAGAACTTTACAATTTTATCTATTCAAATTAAAACCATTTTGAGTTTAATAATAGCCGTATCTATAACTTATGTACTGTGGAAATTTTGTCCTAAGTAGGAAGTGCATAAAAAATGAAAAAAAAAAACAAAACACCCAATTCCTTTAGAGCGGACTCGTTGACTGGCAGTGACGGCGGCTGGCAAAGACCGCAGGAGCCACGCGTGCAGCAAGTACTACACATGCCACAAGTACCACGTATACAGCAAGTACCTCTTACGCAGCAAATGCCACAAGTGCCGCAAACGCTGCGCCCGCACCGTCTGCAGGTGAGCTCACCTCCCCCGCCTGTCGCCCTCGAGCTTGAGGTTGCTACAACCGACGTATGGTGTACTTCTTAAGTTGACAAAGTCGTCATTAGCGAAAATTTACAGTCTATTATGGATTTCTCGAGATTTCTTATAGATGTAAGTGCAAATTAAGAATCTAAAGTATTCGCTTTTTGTATTCATGACATGAGAATTAGATCATATAATAATTGTAACAATGTACATTTCTACATGTATTAGGGGGACTTTTACTAAGACCGAAGTTTGTATAGTTACGAAAGTTACGTTTAATTTCTTAGGTATTACTTTAATTCTGACAAACAATTTTGTTAGCTAGTCTCGCTAAAATTCAAAATCTTTTGGTACATGGCGTTCGTGGCAGGTTATGGGTGATACAAAGTTCACAGGGTCAGCTAGTTGACAATAATAAAATTCTTGTTTGAGATAGAAAGATGATTTGTAGGCTCGGAACCTACTTATCAGGTCGGCTTAAGTTTTTTTAATTTTTATTATAACCTGTTTTTAATCGATACTCCAATAAATATCAAATATTTACAGAAAGATATATAAATTAGTATCTACCTATCCACCTAAGCTTTTTAAAAGAACCACCACGTCTGATTCCAAAGAGTTTTAAGGAGACGTCAATTTGTCGTGAAAATGACAGACTGTCGTTAAGCATAAAACATTACAAGTATTTTAGCTGAAGTCTGTGTCAAATAAAAAAGTAAAGTATTAGGTTTATGTTACAAGTTGAACCTTCTAAGTTAAGAATTCAAGCAAAACTGAATTGAGAATTACATCTATGTATTGTGTGAATGTGAAATGACATATGAATTATTTTCTATCTTATATACGTATCTATATAATAAAATGTGCTTAGATTCAAATTGAGCTATGAATTGTGAGAAAGTGGTCGTAAGTTTATTTAAACAGTTCTCAGCCAAATTTAAAACATATTCTCTGGTTTTAAGTCTGCATGGGCTGGTGAGCTCGCCATCTAATTTACCAAACGTGATACGTTGATGTTACTCGATTCCCAATAATTTATTTAGTTGCAGCCACAACTAAGTAAATTATTTGTAATCGAGTTTATTATGTGTAACCAATCAGAGGGAGATGTTTAACTTGTAACTTAACATGTCTTTGTTTTGCAAGAAGTGTTGCATTATTTTAATATTCAATCCTAAGACAATAAACAATTTTAAAAAAATGTTCTTTCATTAACAAAATTTACAGGGTTTTAGTTCATACCGGCATCGCCTGGTACAATTATAGTGTCCTTTAAGATTGATTTAAATTAAATTGGAGTGTTTGTGCCCAGGCGGTGCCGGACGAGGGGCACGAGGGTGAAGGGAACCTTGAGCAGTTCAAGTGCCTGTATCTGCTGGTGGAGACGGCCCTCGCCGTACGCCAGAGGGAACGAGAGCAGGAGGACTCCATCTAACACATGTCAGTGATGCCGGGCGTGTTACATTTAGGACCACTTTTCAATCCTTAGACAAAATTTGACTAGAGAATAACTATAGTCATAGTATACGTCAAAGCATCTCCAATTATATTTATATTGGCCCCGATTCCATTGTTCACGAACTAAATCAAATTTAAGTTCAGTACAACTTTACTTTTAGTTTTACTCAACAAACAAAAAAGTTTTGACGTCATTTGACGTTTCCAAAATACCGACTCTTGAGCATTTCTTATGCGCGTCATAAAACATGCCAATAAAAATAAGTCAAAACTGTATGGATCGTCTAAGTATTAACTAATTTAACATTACTAAAAGGCATTCTATCCCTTATTGTTGTATTGGAATTAGTGATGCTAATAACTTTAATTTAGTTCGTGTACAACGAAATTGGGGCCTATTATCTGACGATTCAGAATTGAGGCTTAAATTCGATTCCTATATTATTGGGTCAAAATTAAAATAGATTGATTTCGCAAATTGTGATGTCATAGACATGAAACAAACATCACTTCGGTGATATTGAATATAGTTTGCAATAAAGCAGCAAAATTTCTACTTAATTTTAAAAAATTTCTTTATAGAACGTTGAATTTTTTATAATTCGTAATACAAATACGGTACATTTATTGACTGTTGAAGTGGAGTGAAGTTAGCCAGTCCGCGATTCTATTCCTATTTTGACCGCGTATATAACACAGGAAAAATGTTGCCAGTCGAGTTTCTACCGTCGAAAGTGACCTGTTTCTTTGACATTTTAATTATGTCAGGTTTATATTATAATCCTGACATAATTAAATAGTATATAGTCAAAAATCAATTTTGCCCATTATTACTGGCTTCAATTTAGGTTCTAGGTGTAAGTTACATATAATTTAATTATAAAAATGATTTCACTTAGCTAGGTAAGTAAAAATCACCTAAGGATAAGAATAGTACTTAATTTTTAAACGAAATTAGATGAAAAAACAAAATTGAAATGTGAAAAGAAATATGCCTTTTCCCTTAGGTAGTAAATAAACTGGGTACAGAAAGTGATTAATAAATACTTCCCTGAATTTCCTGAAATAAATGGTTACGTTTTATTAAATATATTTTTTTACCTAGAACCCTTTCACTCTTTGTAAATCTTTAATAAAACATATAAGTATTGCTTTGCTTTTAAAGCTTCAGGTTGCCCGCACTACTGCCTAGGCAATTATTCATCAGAGGATAATCCCCACTTATTCAGGAATCAATTCCGGAAAACCAATTTATTTTTTACACAGTTTCAATAGTGATTGTTCTCACCTCACACGAAACTTCATACATATTAAGTCCTAAGAAGTATTTACCAAAATGCAATCCGATTACCAATTGTGACTTACTCCCAAAGCTATCTATAGAACTCTATCGTGAATTTCAAGGTGAAATATCCCGTATCTCGCTTCCACACAATTTAGCACAGAAGTAAATAATGTAAGTCAGAAAACTATTTCCATTAGAATTTGATTAATAAATATAGTATTAAAATGCTGCATAACCAGTTACAAAATAGCTTAGTAATCTATTAGACGTATCTTTATGTATATAGGTCGATAGAGTAAGGTGAAATACGGCATATTCTCCCAATAACACACCACTTTGAAAAAAAAGTAACATACATAATCCAAATAATTATATTTTTGTTTAAGACAAATTGTAAGTATATTTACAATGAACCTTACACTTAAATTTAACGTGTATAGAGTGTGTTAGGGGATGACTGCACATCTTTAATACTTACTAGTATTTAGAGTATTGCCTCTTAATGTGCAGCAAGTAAAAAAACAAGTCTGCGACAATTCAATTTAATACCAATTTACAAATCTAATTGTTCTGCTTCGCCTCCTTCGCATTTTGTAAAGCTTGAGTGAGATATAACTTCGCTAGACTCTGAGAACAAAACTGGCTAATATGCTGACTGTATGTGTTGATTTGACCAGCGAGGATCATGGGGTTCAGCCTAGGCGGTACTGGGAGGGGTTTAAAGAGCTTATTGACATCTTCCTCTGGCAGTGCTGCTTCGTCCTTTGCAGCTCGGGCGGCGTTCTCCTGGGCCCTCTTGGCCAGCCACCTGTGCTTATCCTGTTGTTGACGTACTACTAGCTGTTGGTAGCGGTTGAACTTGATCGCCTCTTGGTTAAGATCGTCAACACGCTCCATCAAACTTCGGAGTTGACCTAGTAGAAATAGACTTTGAAATAATATTATCATAATAATATTATAATTATAACTTAATATTAGGCACAGTTACACTCGCCGTGCTTAATAAGAAGAATACTTAAAATACCCGCATTTTAAGTACGCATTTTTAGAACTAAACTTCTTAGAGAGATATATATCGTTCTACCCACTTTTACTCAACAAATTACAGTTATCATAATTACAACTATGATAATCTTAATTTCCAGAGGCAGTGAGAACCTAACAACTATATTTAATACAACTTATCTAATACAAATCAATAAAATACTAGACCAACCTTCTAGCACTGATGATGTACCAAGATCCAAGAACTTGGAGCCCTCTTCTTCTGGAATCATTTCTTGCAATTCTGACATCATAATATTTGTAAGTGGTGAGTTGCGGATCACAATTGGAACTTCAATGAAAAGGCTTTCATAGCCAATCTTGAGATTTCGTAGTGCCTCTGGAGTATAATCTCCCTCCTTGTACATAGCAATGGCCTGTAAAAAAAGATTAATATCTCGAAAATATAAGCTTAATTTATGATCATGACAACGAGAAAAAGAAACAAAAAGACCACAAAAAGGTTTGTATTAAGTAAGGTTTTTATATTATATAATACATGTTCATTCTTTAAGTAAGCAATGTACTTTAGTGAGCAATTAAGGCTATAAAAAAGCAAATAGATTTTTTACACAGCCCTACTGTACTCATTACTTTATTGAGTTTATTTTATGTGCTACAGCAAAGTATGGCATATTTCAAATTATTTTTGAGTGCACTAAGAGAGCTTTGCACCTGGAGAACTAGAAACCTGAGAAAGTCACACCTCCATCAAATATCATTTTGAATGAATTCTTCATTTATGAAATATTTGAGGGTTGATAATTCCATTCCCATAATTAAATTCAAAAATGTCAAAAAGATCTTCCTAAAGTTACTTGTAACATATTACAAGTAAATTTAGCATGGCATACCATGCATGAATGCTACTGTGGCTCCCTCATCCCACTTTAGGCCACCCAACCAAAGAATATATTTTTATTTAGCTTCTACCAAGTAACAAATCCTTTTTAACCAACTTTTGAATACTAAATTATTGACTTGAGGCTATAAGTTATAGTTAGTTGTTTTAATCCTCAATAATTATTATTTTATTTATTTATGACAAGTGGTTAAAATAAAACATAAAAACAATAAGTACAAAGGTACTGCTTATTGCTAACAAAATTCCAAAGTAACAGGAATATGTGAAATAAATACTAAATGTGAAACATATTATTCACTAAACTTACATCTACATAGATATAAACTATACTATAACATTTATATAATTTAACAAAAACTATAAATGTTTAACAGTAAAGATATATATATATGTATATAATAACAATAAGACTATCACTATATGGTCAATTACTTCTAAATTAACACATATTGTTGGAAACTGGCTGAATATCACATATTAATATACCATGTCTTTGATACTATTCTATATTTGTAAATACTTTGCTTTAGGACATATTCACTTAACTGACCTGAGGAGTCAAACGATATGCTTTGAGTGTAAGAAAGCCTCTAGCAGACTTCTTTGTGTCATAAATGACAACTACACTCTCTTCAATGGATGTCTGGTAATGATACTGTGACTCCAACAAGGACTGGCTCAAGAAGTTGCCAACATCAGCACTCTGATACCTAAAAATGATTAATAATAGAGGTTAAGGGGGTTAAGGGTTTAGGGCCCTTGTAATTTACAGGCCACTTTGATGCTTGTGTAGCAAAATATGTACATACGTAATTTCAAAGTCATAAATGACCATCCAATGAGATGGCAGATTTGTATAGACAATGAGAGTAAATACATTGATTATATAAATATACTTAATCTTAAAAAAATATTGCTTGATATTTTCAGTATTAAACTGCAATTTCATTATTTAAACTATAGCATAATGAACAAGTCTGTAAAAAAAGCAGGTAACCACAGCTTATCAATGCAAAAACTAAGTATAACCTCAATAAATGTTTGGTAGTCTTTTTGATAACCACATCCCATGTTCAGCTTTATTAAAGCCATTTCTACAATTCAAAACTTTTCATTCAATAATCAATGAGTATAGGTTACTCACCATCCGACATGAAAATGGTCAACATTAACCCTACGAAGTCTGCGCATCATATCAAGTTGGTACTCTTCCTCATCCATTGTGTCATCGTGCTTCGGGAAAGGGAAACAATTGGTAATCTCAAGTCGGTTTTCAACAACCAATCCAAGAAGAGCCCCTTGGGCTACCTCCATATTGCTGCATGATTCTTCATGGCAATGTTTAACTATTTTCATCACAGCCTGAAAATCATATGATTACCTTTTTATAGTTTTGTATATCTTGATTTTTGCACATTTTTCAATTTATAGTTTTACTACTCTAAAAAGTATACAGCAAGTGCCTGATATGTAATTAATAAAGAAAGTGTTAAACCTTTCACCTCTTAATAGCCTGCTAGTATCTCATAACCAACAGAAGATCTATTTATTTTGCATACAATACATAGTTCGAGGTACTCAAAACCTTCACAAATTCACCCAAAGTCCAATTTTTGTAGTTATGAATATTAATATTCAAGAAACATACATACATAACATGCTTTAAAAAAATATTGATTTCAAGGGAATTAAAACAGAATAACAAATTTTATACCTTCGGTGAGAAGAAAACACATTAAATTTCATCAATGTAATTACAAATATGTAAAAAAAACATGATTTTATGCCGAGCATGACGTGTCTTTCTTTTGAGATAGGTTACACGGTTAATTGGTTACTAGTAAATTTTACATTTAAATAAAATTTAATGTACATACTAAACCATCACATTGCACATATGTGATTGCAGCTTCATTTTCTGGTATACGCCTTGCAGATCCTCCACGACTCGCCATTTTTGCTAACAAAATGTCCAAAGAAAGGCAAGCATCAAGCAAGCAAAGGCGGACTTTGACAAATTCGAAGCTGTCATAAATTTTATAACAGTGACATTTGGAACGCAAATATATGCAGTCCATACATCCAATTGATTAGTTAAAATCTATAAGTACTAATTCAAAAATTCCTACCATTTTTCAAAAATTTAAACTAATTTAAATAACAGTTTCCCTTTTTAAAATGATACCAAGAATAAAGAGACATTATTTTAAAATATTTTTTCAAGATCCGCCTATTTCTCTCAAACGTATAGCTGGATTTTTCATAAACTATAATAAATAACTATGATATGTTAACAGTTATTCTGCTTTAGTTATTGCTCAGAGATTCTTAAATTGTTTTAAAGAAAATGTGTCAAAGTTATGCGACAGTTCAATAAATCTATAATAACAACAGATGTTGGAAAAATAATGAAAGCATTGAACTTAAGTGTTCTGTTTTAAGGATGTTATGAAAAATGTTCAGTGTATTTAAAAAAATCGATTTAAAGCAACTCGAAAATTTACTCATATTATACGATAAAAAAATATTAGTCCTTTTCATTGCAAAAATTGGAAAATATTTCAATTTCATATATTTATATAAGATTCGGGCTATACCACGGCTTTACTAAGGAACAATATATTATTTTCATATTATATGTATCCCCGAAATCCCTATCCTTACTCCACCTACAAATTTAAAAAAGCAACTGTCACATCAATCAAAAACAATTTTCGATTTCGTTCGTGTTTTCACTTTGAGAAAGAAAGAACAATTATTTTACTCCTTTAGAAACTAATTTTTTATGTTGTATTTAATTCTATTTGACTAATACGTTATAGAAATAATAGAGTGTTCTTAGTTTTATTGTGTTTATCTTATTTTCAATGTTAATCCTACTTTACACGAAAAGAAACAAAAGTTTTTTAAATAATGGGTCAACATAAATTTTGGAAAGGAATTACACCTTTGAGTATCAGTTCGACTCAACAACTACCTGAAAAAATTGTAAAGCTTTGCTCTTTAGAATCTGATTTCATTGTATTGGGAAGTGACCATGGTGTTTATGTTAGTAATGTTCAAGGGGATCTTTTAGTTTTCAAGAAAATTAGTGGTATATCTGCTATCGACATATCATATCACGACAGTATACTGCTTATAATCGATGTACATGGACGTTTATACAAAACAAATTCTAGTTTCAAAGGCAAAGAAGAAATAATTGTTAAAGAAGAAGCAAAGTGTTGTCCCCATGGGTTCAAAAGTTCAAGTTATAAAGTTAAATTTCGAAATGTAGTATCAAGTGATTTTGGTCAACTTTTTATTAGTAGTGATGGACAACTGTGGGGGTGTGGTTTAATGCCCCAAATTGGACTGGAATCAAGTAGTATCAAAAAAGTGTTATTCTTTGAAGGAAGGACTGTGTTCAGTGCATCTATTGGACAAAATTTTGCAGCAGTCATAGCTAGGAAAAATGTAAAACGTTCAGGAAACTGTGACACAGATAGTGACAATGATGATGAGGAGGTGTTTGCTTCAAATTGCTCTCAGTGTCAGACAATAATAGGCCTTGCATCTCCTGCATCCGTTCCATCTCTCTCAGAAACCTGCCCCCTGGGAGTCCAGATCAGTAAGTCTAGTGAAGACTCTAGTAGCACCACTGCACCACAAACTGATGTACATGTAGATGCTCATAGCTTTACTGAAGATTCTAGTCCCTCGTCTGAGGAATCCAAGATAGCTAAAAATATTACATCTCAAAATAAAAATGAAATAGTATCTGACATGTTAGAACCTAAACCACATGAAGATTGCAATGAAAACACTGAAATAGATAAAACTCCAGATGCTGAGAAAATTAATAATATATTTATAAATACAGATGCTGCAAGACAGTTTTTGAGCAGACAATTATCTTGGGTGTCTGCTGGTGAAGATTATTTAGTAGAATACACAGAAAAACCTACAAGGATCATCAAAGAAAATGTTTCAAATCTAACAAATTTTGTATATGAAGGTGTAAAGACTGTGGGAGACAAAGTAGCAACATTATCCAGACATGTGAGTGGAAGTAGTGATAATAATGAGGCGGTGGACCTTCAAAACAGAATCTATAATGATGACTATAATTCACTTTTGTATAGTTGTACGTCCAATTGTAATTTTGAAGAGCTACAGTTCTCTACAAGTACACTCAGCAGTGAAAAAGAATTTGAGGCTGCTCGAAAAAAAGAGAATCTCAAAAACATGTCTAAGCTTGGAAAAAACATTTTAGCAACTGAACTTTGGACTTGGGGAGACATATCTTATGGACAACTAGGTATAGGTGATACTATTAAGAGATTAAAACCAGTGGTGGTCATGAACTTATCAGGATTTGGATTACAAAAAGTTTCATGTGGAAAATGGCACTGTTCAGCTCTAACACTAGATGGACGGCTTTTCCTTTGGGGTTATAACCATTTTCACCAAGTTTCTTTTGATTCCAGAGAAGATAAAAGTGGGCCCAAGCAATTTACTGAAAATTCAGATAGTGATAGAGTAAGAGATATGACATCCACAGATCACCACACACTTGCATACACACATAATGAAAATATTTACTATTTGGGTAAACACACAGATGGATACACAGAAACAATTGAAAATTTGAATAACAAAATTGAAGATGATGAAGTGATAACAGAAAATGGCAATGATGATAGCATAAAAATGAGTGAAGCCCAAATATTTGTAAATAAATCACATAATATGTGTTACCACTGGAGAATATTGTCTTCTGGCAATATTAGCTACTGTTCTCTAGAACATTCAATGAAATGTCCCGAATTTCAGGATTTGTCTATTGCTCAAAGGTATCTTGAAGAGATGTTGATAATATACCATTCTCTTGTCAAACCTTTTCTAAAGAAAAGTAAGATGATCACTTTACATTCCTCTGTATATGAAACTGTTTGTGATATTTTTAGTGACATTTTAAATACAACTGCTCTAAATGTGCTATCAATGTGGCAATATGCTGAGAAGCACATTAAAGAATGTGATATTTCATTATTAAAAAACTTAGAAGAGTATATTTATTTGTACAGAAAGTATTATGTAGCTATAAGCAATTTAATAGTTATTGGGGGCTTTGCTCACATAAATAATATAATTGACGTTCCAACTACTGTATATAATTTGTTTAGTGATCAGCTCCCATCAAAAAAACAGAAAAATAATAAGAAAACTTCGGAAGCCATAGTAACTTTAGCTTTTGTCCAACCATTAATAAGACTGAGCTCCTACAAGTGTACAGCTCAGTCTCTCTTGAGATATAAGTCTAAAAGCAAAGATGATGGCAAAATAAATATTGATGATAGATTGAACAAAGTCATTTCATCTTTGGACTCTCTTATAGAGGAACAGGAAAAAAAAAGAAAAGAAGCAGATTTGACGAAGTTGTTTTGGGAAACCATAGGTAAAGGCCTTGAGCAATACAGGACTCCAGAAAGACGTCTTGTTAGAGAATCAAAGTCTCGCCCTCTCAATTTAGTGAATCCTGGAAGATTTACATCTCACTGGTTTATTCTATTTAATGATTTGTTTATTCACATGATTGGGAGCACTCCAAATATACATCAGTTGGAAACCTTATGGGTAGAACCCATTTCTAATACAGATTCTTTGGTAAATGCTATACAGCTCACTACTCCTGAGGAAGTCATATCTGTTTCAACTAACAGTGAGCAAGAGAAAACTGAATGGATTCATTCATTGAACATGTCAATAAGGTCAGCTTTGAATAAAGACTCCATGTTTAAACCACCAGCTGCTAGAACAGCAAGTTACACATTTTCAAATAAAAATGGCTTTTTCAAAGATGCTAAATATACCGGTCGGTGGCTAGATGGTAAGATTCATGGTAATGGCAAAGCAGAATGGCCAGATGGTAAATTGTATGTTGGACAATTCCAGCTCAATGCATTATGTGGGCTAGGGAAAATGGAGACACCTTTAATTGGTATGTATGTCTTTTTAATGTTTGTAACATTAGTTAAGTATTGAAGTTGTAATAAAATGGGAACATTTCAGTACTTTTAAAATCCCGAAATTATCACAATGATCATAATTTACAAGTTGGCTAAGCTAAAGAATAAATACACAAAAATAATACAGTCATTTTCATAAAATTCATTTGTCTGTTACAACTGAGGGATCCCCCTTGTTTTTAAATACTTAAATCGGAATTTCCAAGATGACGCCAATTATTGTTTCAGGAATCTATGATGGCCAATGGAAAGATAACTTGCAGAATGGGTATGGAATTTTAAAATACGTTTCAGGGGATATTTATGAAGGATACTTCAAAGACGGTCAGCCTCACGGCCACGGTATTAAGAAGCAAGGGGACTTCACCACATCATCTGCGACCATCTACACAGGCGAGTGGGTGAACGGCGCAAAACAAGGCTACGGAGTAATGGATGACATTGGGAAAGGCGAGAAGTATTTGGGCAATTGGAGTGATAACAAAAAAAACGGCTGTGGCCTTATCGTTACATTGGACGGCATTTATTATGAAGGATTATTCATGCAGGATGTGCTAACGGTTAGTAACTCATTACGTAAACACTGGAAGGACAAAATGGTTAGTTAAATATACTCGAATACAATGACAATGGGTGTGAATATAGTATACAAATACTACCAAATAAAATCTCATTCTGGTTTTATTAAGTCTATGTGCTTTCGTATTTTGCACTTAATAATCAAAATTAACACATCTTTGACATTGCCTAACGATGATATTGTGTGATTTTTACTGCAACGGAGTCCTTTTTTTGTAACGTTTCCTAATCAATGGTTCTTGATACGTTGTCTTATTTAGCATTCCTTTGTGCATGGTTAAACAAAAATTATTCAATTTGTTCGCATCTCTTTCATACCAATCCAATAAGGAAGGATAGAATGATTTTTGGGAACGTCAAGTTAGTTGACGCTAATACGGTCCATACACTCTTGACTTATTTTAAACGGCATGTTTTATGACGCACTTTAAAATAAGGCAAAAATGCTTAAGAGTTATCATTTTAGAAACGTCAAATGACATCACCGATCATCTGTGTTTTTGGGTTGTGTTGTACTGAAAGAGTAGAACTCAACTTAAATTTGATTTATTTGTATACAATGAAATCGGGGCCAGTGTCTTGTTTATTGAAATAGCCGCCACCTTTTTCACTTTACAGGAAGAGTTTCCAAGCTCAAATTTGGATATTAGTACAACTCAACTAAAAAAATGAACCCTGCAAAATAAAATAAGCTGGACATAGTAGCTAAAACTATCTCTTATTACCAGCACATACAATGCATTTGTGTAATATGTCTAATCTTGATCTTTAACTGTCAGGGTCATGGTGTAATGGTATTTGAGGACGGCACACACTACGAGGGCGAGTTCCGCGCTGCTGGCGTGTTCTCCGGCAAAGGAATACTAACCTTTTCCAGCGGGGATAAGATCGAGGGTTCCTTGAGTGGTGCTTGGACTGAGGGCGTGAAAATATCTAACGCCACGATGCAACTGAACGTGTCCAATCCTGTGTTTCCGGGAAATTCTAAGCCCACGTAAGATAATGACGTCACAATTTTTAGATATAATACATTTTTCCAATTCGTACAGTTAAAATAAATACGCCAAATCCAAAATATGGAATTTCGCGCAATTGTTTTTCGTTTCGCTTGACACTTTTTTTTTATTAATTTACTGAAAATAACACTGTAACTAAAATTATCTATAGATATGTCCTCCTATTATTTTTCGATTGTTCATAATCTAATTATTAAAAACCGTTATATTGTAAACTGCTATCAAATGACATCCGATGGAACGCTCCTTGTACGCTGATTGGTTGAACGTCCCGTTATGCCCCGTTGACCGATCATTTAGAAACGGTGTACAATTTCATGGATAATAAAATATGTCAGAAATGGACTCTGAACTCTGTCAGGTTCGTTCACAATTTATAGATTATAAGAGGTCGGAAAATAATTCGTTAATTTGTTAACTTTTTGTGGTTGTTCCCAATATTTCGATAAGTACAATCTCGCGAGATAGATTATAAACTAACGGTTATCACAATCTTCCGGTAACAGACATATCTCATATTGAAATCGATCAGTTGTTTGCTAGTATAAGACTTTTCTTAACTTTAAGAGATTATTTTTCTTTCCAGTTCTTTCGGAAAACTTAGCGTCACTCCAAATCAAAAGTGGAACGCACTTTTCCGACAGTGTTTCCAATGCTTAGGAGTATCTGAAACGATTCTGACACCGACTGGAAATCATTTCGCCAACGGACCTTCAGGTCCTACCATAGATAACGTTAAAATCTGGCATAACGTGGCTGTAGCGATATCTTGCTCCCACAAAGAGAAACACAATAAGAACTCTTTAAAAAAGATGAACAGCAGTAAATGTAGTGATTTAGAGAAGTCTGTGGATTGCTTGGAAGTGATACCGAAGTTTGGGCAGAAGACGCTCACCTTGGAGGATTACATGGAACTGAAACAATATTTACATAATGTAAGTGAATAATTGATACATTTTTTTAATGTTACGTTTATTTTGAACATTTTAAGTTTTAAATACTGGCGCAATGGATTGTCTTTTGCTTTAAAGGCACAGAACATTCTTTTGCCATGGACAATCAGAATTTGTAATCTGATAAGCCCAAGCTCTATAAAATATTTGGACATTGCTCTGAGTATTAAATACAGAATTAAGTTGTATAACTGGGATACTTTGCAAGTACCCAGTTGATAGGGGTAGTGTTTACTCTTTATTTTTCAAAACAAAATGTCTTTCAGGCTTGCGAGTCAACCCACCATCCTCTTGGCCAGCTAGTTCTAGGGTTAACAAACGCCTTTAACACTACATACGGAGGGGTTCGGGTGCATCCATTACTCTTGAGCCACGCAGTTAAGGAACTAAAGAGCATCACGTCCAGGCTGTACCAAGTAGTGAGGTTGTTGTTTCCTGCATTACCACTAGAAGGTACTGATATGGTGTTACCATATAAAACGGATGGGGTACATGAAGTGCACTCTGAAGATAGCAATCCTATTGATGGGTAAGTCGATTTAGAAACTGAATTCTACATAAATATTAAATTTCATTTCATCGTCCTTATCAACAGCCTATATATAACTCCCAGTGCTTGGCACTGAACTTCCTACAAAGCAAAGGAGGTCGCAAGGAGTTTCGGACACACACTACGCTGATCGAATTCGGATTGGTAGGTGAATTGGTTACAGAAACTGCTTGAACCAATTGGTTAACGGTGCTTGTTTGTTGGTGTTTTAGTGTAATAAAATTTATTATACCAAATTAACCGGACTTCAATATTTGATAGTTCACTCGCTTTTGGATATTTGATGTCTCTTTCCTTTGCCACACAGCCAGAGCACGGAATTCCTTACCGGCACATGTATTCCTTCTTCATACAAAATGGGTTCCTTCAAAAGGAGAGTGAAAAGTGGAGGTGGCTATGGCAGTATGTCGTATACTGAGAGCAGCAGAGCTAATGAGCTATGTTCGCATATGGACCTCTCCTATTGCTTACCACTAAGCGGTTTCGAGTCATTTGCTGTGAATTTTATAAAAAAAAAATTGCAGGGAAGTCGTCTCGGCAGCGTCGCTCCTACAACCAACTCTTTTACCCCGCGTCCATCCAGCGCTGTTTGTGTTGTACGCGCTACACAACAAACGAGAGGATGACTTATACTGGCGACGATTGATGAAATGGAACAGACAGCCTGACCTTACGCTTATGGCATTCTTGGGCATCGACCAGTGAGTGCGCTTTGTTTTATAACATTATCAATTATTTAGAAGCTTCATATAAAGCGGCAGGACGACTAACTAGTAAAGACAATTATATAAAGAGAAATAAATTTCGTATTCAAACATGTAATAGTATAGCGGGTTTAATGTTGATAGGAACACTTGTCATTTGTATGGGCCTTACGCCTGCTTTCACCAGTATATTTACTTCTCCTTGTCTCTTCGAGATAAAAAGAGATCAATAAGAGAGTGGTATAGCTAGAGAATAGTTAGAAAATGAGCATAACCATTTTGTAATAAAGTTTATTTTAAATTTGTATCCTTGCTGTGGAGCTGAATACACAACAGCAGATCAAACGAAACATCTCGACATTTTTGTGTACCTTAATGATATGAAATATGATATGAAACGCTTCTTCTATAATTAAGAATTTAATACTAATTATTAATACTAATTATTACCTGTTCAGTAATAGGATTTTTACCTGGTTTTTTATATATTAAGGTTTTATTTCTAGTACTTTATAGCACGTAATGTCCCTTTATCAGGAAATTTTGGGTAGGCTACAAAAGTCACGGCCAGTCATCGCCAAATTACTCGCCTCTGAAAGAGCAGCTCTTTCAAGAAGCGGTGGAGACTCTTCAGCAGCTCAAGACTACCTTCTCGCCCATCGAGAAACTATTGGTCATACGAAGCACCTTCCAGAAGATGACCACAGCTGTTCAACATGAGTTGGGTGAGGAGAATTTTTTTTAAATAGAGTCCTGTCTTTTTTTGTGCAGTTTACTTTTATCAAAAGTACTCTACTGTTAATGTAGAATGTGATCTAAATCCGTTTTATACATTTTAGGAGAAAATTATCTATGGAGCATGGACGAGTTGTTTCCAGTATTCCACTTCGTAGTGGTCCGCGCTAGGATTTTACAGCTCGGTTCAGAAATACACTTCGTAGAGGACTTCCTCGAGCCCGGCATGCAGCACGGTGAACTGGGCCTTATGTTCACCACATTAAAGGTGAGAATTAATTATTCTATTTGAAGAAAAAAGTGACCTTGAAACTGAACTATAAAATTTGTTCACACTTTTTGATTTTATGATCATTTATTTTGCAAATGATGTGCCACCTTTTATATGCGCGCATCTGTACACATAAATATTACATCGACGTATATTAATTTACGTGCATCGACTTCTTCCTTGAAATAATTAATTTATTGTGTTTTTTTACTTTACATATGTCTTTGTAATTTATCATGAATTTATCGTAAACAAAATATTTCAGAAACAACCTATTAATCATATGCTCTAAATAAATTTTTCAAAGTAATCGCTGTGTTATTTTACACAATTTCATTTGTATTCTGCTTTACAAACTCTTGTTATTTGATACCCTGATTGAGATCATGGGAGGTGGACAAAAGATAATTAGTCCGCCATTTTAGGCCAGCCGCCATATTGGATTTATGATTTATGTGCAAGTCATTTTATTCTCGTATTCTCAGAAAAACCCTTTTAATACCCTATTTTAAAAGCAATATAGATAACTAGTCCGCCATTTTGGATCGTCCGCCATATTTGATTTAGAATAACGTCACTTAGCTTACAACGCAGTCATCCAAGTCAAATGTGTATAACTGCTATAAAAATCATTTGCAACATTTGATCCGTCATGATTTCCATTGAGCTGATTATAAACATTGAATTTCAGGCATGCTATTTCCAAATACTACAAGAGAAGATGTCCATCAATTAGGAAAGCTGGAGGTGATGAAAGCAAGAAGAAACGAACAAATAATACGATCTCGCAATAATTTGGTGCGTCATATTTTACTTAGTATGTAGCTTTCGTAATAAGTTCAGGCTAGATGTACAATTTAATAACTTATACGTTTGCTGGTTAGTTTTTAAATATAAGATTCTCATAGGATTGCTCCTAAATCCCACCTCATTTCCGTCTCTGTGGGACTATAAGTAAAAAGTAAAATTTTAAAAAAGGAAAAAGGTCAAAGCTTAAAAAGGCCTTAAACATTTTTAAAGGTATGTTTAAACCCTAAGATTTTTGCTCTTTTATATTAACTAACCGTAAAATCTTGTGTGTTCGTATCGTTATTTTTATAAAAGTATATAGTTACGTAAAACTTAATTTATTAAATGTAATATTTGTTATTTTATATTTGATCACGAGTTATGGAACAAACAGTATGTATATTTAGTATATTTCTAATATTTATATACATATTACTATATATATTTCTCCGTTATTTTGTATCCATATAATAAGAAGAGAGTAGATATCCACAAGCTCTTAATGATGTTAATTTCAGCTAGAAATACTATATTATATTTATACATTATTCATTTTGTCCTTTCCAGTAAGTCCTCTAAGTAATCGGTGATCCAGTTTAATATCAACTAGTTCGTAATGGAACTAGCAGAACGACTTGGTCTAATGTCTCCCTCTAAAGAACCCATAGACTTTTGTTTTGTTTTATTGTTTGAGTTGGAAGACTAAAAGATACCAGGATCATATATGATCAAACGAACTTACCACGTGAAGTTCGATCCATTTACGAGGAGATATTACCTTTGTACGACCTATTGTACGCATATTTTTTAAACCCGACCCAAAAATAATGGCATTATAAGTTTAACATGTCTGTGCATGTTAATGTGTCTGTTTAACTTTACGTGAAATGAATATATTTTAATTGATAATACTCCTTTTTATTCTATCGATAAATTATATATAAAAAGAACGTTTTTTAATAATTAATTAGTGTTGACGTAAACAAATAATTATGATTTATTGTACTAAAAGGCTGTGTATAAAAAAAATTTAAAATTTCAATAGAGATTTTTATATTTTTGTGGTATTTTATTTTTGGCTACATATAAGGTGGCAGTAGAACTATCTCGTGCCAAATATGGATTAGGTTATTAATGCGGTCACAAATATTTGTAATTTATAATATACTTATTTAGATTATATTTAGCAGCTAAATTGATTTAATTTTTTTTTTCTTCGATGTTTTTTACGGTAGTCAATTATTATTGCGGCAAGAAAATTTAATGTTAAATGCTACCTATAAATTACATAACTTAATAGGAATAGCTATAAATATTTACTTGTGTTCAAAACTTTCAATCTTAACTCAAACAAGTAAAGTTTAGTTTCTTGTATTATTTTGTCGAAGATTCTAAATTAATTGATTGTTTCAAGTAGTTAATATTTGATTTTGATATTGTTCTAAGTACATGTTACAAATGAATTGCCTATGAGACTATGTTGTTTTTATGATTTTAACAGAGATATATTTGTATATTACTATTATAAAATTATTTTTACTACTCCGACATATGCCAGGCTTTAAAATTGTATATTTTAAATGTAAAATAGTGTCATTACATCGCTTTAATTATGCGTAAGTGGTATCAATACGTGTTATTTTATAAATTTAATATTTATTAACATCTTTGTAAAATTGTGTCATGATTATATAAGACGTGACACAGTACGTTAGAGCTTATAGCAGTTACTCAACAAGGCCGATATTTCGAGTCTACGACATGATGAAAAGACTCCCACACAATTAAGTCCTAAGTAATCCACTGTAATATGAGTGGACATAACTAAACGCCAGTATGACTTTTTATAAGCGATTGAAAGCAGCAATAACAAAATGCGGTCATATTCTTTGTTTTACAGTTTATTTACGTTTCATGGTTGTATTGTGAAGTCTTATTTCCATTAAGGCTTATTTTATACCATTAAGAACTGTGGATCATGCCATAAGACTCATTGTATTGCCAAATTATAAGTTGGTATGTTTTTAACCGAATTATTTGATTTCGTTATACTCTCCCAGGGTTTTTTTAAGAAGAGAGTAGATAACTTCAATTATAAAAATGTTAGGTTTTATTTTTTTACTAAATGAGTCGCAAACCTAAACAATAAAACAGTCTTTAACAGAGTTACTCATTTTTAGAAATGAATAAAAACACATTGTGCTTCAGCGATCTCCTATACGGGCACATGCTCGTGTGTGTGCGTTAATAGACCAGTTTGCATGTGGTTGCGTTTTTGTGTTAACTAAATACATTAGGCATACCACAGACAGTCTGCACTTGTAACTACCAGTAAGTTGTAAAATTGCAGGTGAACTACAAAATTAGTGCTCGAGTACAGTTTTAGTGCGGTTGATATTACTGCATTTAAACCAGTCTGTTTGCAATCGGCGTGTAGTTCTAACAGTTAGCAACAATACAAAACAGCACGTCGACTGCAAGCGAACTGCGCAGTTAGTTTGCAATTTGAATTCAGTAATGCCAACCACTCAAAAAGTACACTCGAGCTGCAGTTTTGCAATGCTATCTGGTAGGTCTGTAATAAGTCTAAGCCTTCGGGTTGTTATTATTTGGACTATTACATTTTTCATGGATGAAATCAATCCGAATCATAAGCTAGAACAAATAATAACTATTTTCCAGTAGCAGCTCTCAAAAAATGCTTTGTATAACGTAAAATTTTATTGTTACATATACATTTAGTAGGAAGTAGGGAATTTCATAGGTTGTTTTATGTTCAAAGTAGAAACCTGTATATTAAAAAAGCTTTGTTTTATATTAAGATAATGCAAATAGAGAGGAATGTTATACGATATTTAACAAATCCAAAGGAGTAGTACAAAACAGTAATGTAGAATAAAACGGTTAAGCTTAACTGTAGTAAAAGTTTGATAGGAACTACATAATGATTTTTTTGTATAGAAAATTTGAATGTTATACAGGTTTGACTGTTGTAATTACCCACCATATCATAGGTCGTTAATGAAATGTTATTATCTGTAATATTTATAAAGTAATGTCATTATTATTATTGTGTATAATGAAGTGTGCGTTCGAACTAAAAATATTTAATAAAAGTTCGCAGAAAATTTTGTGGTATTTTTCTTATTGTCACTTATTATATTTCATATTGTAGGTTTGCATTAGGTCAACAAATCAGCAAAGCCAAGCTCGAAGAATATTCAGCTGCAGAAATATTGTATTTATCGTCATTACATTATTTCTTTCTTTCTTTCGTACTGGCGGTCTCCGCAAATCAACATCTATTACGCCTGTTTTGTAGTTAATAAATGTCAGAGTTGACTTCATATCGATAAAGAAAATATTGTAGTGTAAAGTCGAGGAACCACGATTGGGTAGATATCTTACTGCTAAATAAATAAAACATCAGTTTAGATTTTTAATATCACAGAAATAATATGAAAGCCAGAGTGAACGAGGAAAATGATCATATCAAATTTAAAAAAAAGTTATGTTGTAATGATTATATATATTCAAATTTACTCCGCGCCGATCCCAACATGAGTAGGCTATTATGTCTCGTATGGGGCTAGTTTTAGAGAGTATTTATAACCGAACACGTAACTGGGGAATGAACGAAAACAAAGCCTTACCTTGTAGAAAATTATTTACGAAGCTCGATAATGAAGATGCAAGGTATGGTATAAGGAAACAGTCCTTATTTTGTCTTTCACATAGTAAGTGTTACGTACATAATTATATCTTCTAAACAACCAAGATAAAAGACCAAAAAATCTCAGGCAAAAGATCAGACCAGAAGAAGACCAACGAAAAGCTAATCGTGCCCGGGCAGCCAAGTGTCTATAATACGGTATTATTAGTACATTTTATACAATTTATCATAACATGTATGAAAATAATACAAACAAATTATTTATTAAGACTATTTATTTCATTCCTATAAAATAACATACCAAAGGTCTCTTTTGTACAACATCATATCAAAAATGTACACCATAATATAAATTTCGTCTCAGGTAAATGTTACCTAGCTACTTTCGTGATTTCTCCTATTTCGTGGCTATTACACATAAATATATTAATTATAGTCCTCTCACTTGCCTAGTCTCGGATAGGTACCAAATGTTCATAATACCTCATATATATCTACAATATTCAGAATCTTAATTGTTAAAATTCATTGTTATGTGAATTTGAACTGTAAAAGCGTATAGAAATACAGGATAGAACATATCATATGGGTGGGTCAAATAAATATTGCACTTAAAAGGTAAATTATAGATCTAGAAAGCAGGATAAACATTTGGAAATTTAAAAAATATATTAACTGGCCTAGCACATAGAGGCACTGTCATATAAGTGTATAAAAATTATTTACATTACAATGTCGATGAGTGCCAGGTTAAAATAGTTTTATCTTCACATGATTGGGGCTTATTTTATGTAATTGTTGGGCAGTGGTTAGATGGTGGCTCTTGCTGCTTACACACAATCACACGAGAGTATTTTATTTCCTTATGTACAGGCAAGAATTTCGCTCCTCTCAATTAAGTTTAACATTAAGTAGCGTCGAAATTAAAGATATGTAGTACAGCATAGGCACAACCTTAAAAGGTTAATTACGACTTAATTGTTTGTTCAAGCAATCTTCCTATTGTATTTGTACTTCAGTTTCAATAATTAAGAAGACATGCCCTAGGAGACTCTTTAAAAAGCGATTTTCTTCAACGTAACGACAACTAGAACAGTTTTTATCATTACACTATTAATGGAACATTCATAAAAACTATTGATAAACAAAGATATTTCCAAAGAAAACTCAATTGATTGTACGAAGTATATTATAAGTCAAAAATATTCTTAACATTACAAAATATAAGTATTTATAAAATAAAATTTTTGCTCAGTGGTTCAATGACTGTTCCATTTCGCGTGTAATTAGTCAAAAGCACCACGACAAAAACATAATTGTTCCACAAAAATCTCATTAAAAGAATATAATTTCAATATTATTGCATATAAATCATTGTTTATACTTCTCGATTCAATCACTCTACACCAATGTTAAAATTACGATACAAAAATATTTTGCAAATTAATGATATAGGCAAACTAATACCCAATCTTCTAGTTAAAATGTTAGACATTAAATAAAATTTATTACGTTTCATTAATTTAATACGACATTAATAGCAAATATCAACCAAATTTTATTGCATGCATATTAAATAAAATTAACAATATTACATTCCTAAATAACACTGTTGGACGATTTGTAGTCAAACTTTACAATTAAATTAGATTAAACTTAAAGTCCATCGGGCGATAACCACGTGAACCTAAGTTACAAAACGCGTCATTAAGACAACAGAATGCTTAGAACTAGAGAAATCAACGTATATATTACTTTAACATCCTACGACTACAGGTTAATGCTTAAAAATAAATGCTGTCTACAGTTTTCTAAGGGTGATAGCCATTATAAATTATTGCGATTCCTAGTAATCCACATCGAGTATGATAACGAACCACTATGTATATAATGGTCCCGATTCAGTTGTGCTCAAACTAAATATAAATTAAGTTCATTACTACTCGTTCAGTACAATACAACCATAAAAGAGAGATAAGCGGTGACGTCATTTGACGTTTCTAAAATGGTGACTCTTAAGCCAAAAGTCTATGGATCGTCTTATTTTTAGCTAACTTGACGTTCCATAAAATCATTCTATCCTTTCTTATTTAATTGGAATGAAAGGGACGTAAAAAATGTCCGTGCACAATGGAATCGGGCCCAATAGTGCAGAAGCCAATCTCAAAATTGTCCTACTGGTTTAGTTACTAAGCAACTTGTTATTCCTTAATAATTAACAGATATTGCTAAGCAAATAATTTACAGTAGACTCGTTTGGTACAGCTGCGTTAAACTGTGTAACTTCTAAAATAATATGCATTTTACACCAGTTTCTAAATCCTTCCAATTTTCGCATTTATTTTATAAACTTAGACATGATTCTTGCTTTCTGATTACAACATCTATTAAAAGTTTCGTATTTGTTTTCACGAATTTAAGCCATAATGCTTCGTACACACAGCCCTACTCGATTGACAGCTATAAAATAAAGATTATAAATCTGCATATAAAATCAAATACTTAGTTATTACGTGCTGTAGATGTTGAACTAGAAATAAGATTTCTACATAAAAAAATGTGGTAATTAAATAAGCAAATAATATACTAATTACAGAAAGTAGCTTACTCATGTGGATTACGGGACGGTGGAAGATTGGACAATGTTTAGGACATAGATAAAACTAACTTTGCGTAAACCTATTGAAATATACGTATTTACAGTAAAATTTTTAATTTGACGGACCTCACTGACAAGTAGAGTATTACCCTATTTTATATAATTTCAATGGTGACGGGGTAAACTCGATATTTCGATGTCCGCGAATTCAGTACGCACCTCCTCAACTCCAAAAATAATCATTAATCTACATTCCTATAAGGAGATCGATAATATAATACCTAACAAGATATATTAACCTGATTCGATTATTAGGCAGTTCCTAAAACGTTAAAATATTTTACTCACACAACAATTAAATTTATGATTAAACATCAGGCTTAATGAATTACTGAAATTGGCCTTCTCGCACGAGATTCTTTTCTAGAAAAAAAACTATTCATTTTGTCGATAACAACAGCACATGTCGCAGTAGTTGTCAAACTGGTCCGTCGAATTAAAAACTCGTCTTTAGGTATTCACATACCTGTGTAGCCACTAAATAACAAAACTATCATGTACACTATGAAAAATAATGGATAAGCCGAATAATCATATGTATCAAAAAAAGTCCAGTTATATTCTCAGTAAAAGTTAATAAAAATCTTATTTACATGTCTAATACCAAAACATTAATAGATTGATATTGATTAAAAATAATTATAAAAAAAAACAAATAAAACCATTTTGCTAAGCAATCAAAACAATAAATAGATGGCATCGTCCCAGCCAAGGTGAAGTTATCACCAGTTTACCACATGCGGGTTCTCAGTATCATGTCAACCAATTAAAGTCTGCGAATGTGCGTCAAAAGTGCTATTAGTTCCTTACAGTCAGTCAAAATTTCGAGTTGCTTATTCAACTAATACTGAAAGCACCATTTCAAATTACCTAATTAATCTTTCTTACATAAATTCATTAGGTTTATAATTTTGAATTTTGTATGTGTTGCACTGTGGGCCAACTACAAAGGAATAGTGGAAAATTCGCTATATATCAAATTAGTCACACCTTTAAGTTTTCATTGATATTGTATCAATGTATACACAGTTCTAACTAAATGGGATAAGTGTCTTCTTAAATCATATAAGGTCACTAAATAAATTGGTTAGATTATAACGGTATGGCGAGTTTGACATTGGTCGAGTTTCCCCTAACTCACTTCAAGAGGGCGTTGGTTTCAAAATAATTATTTAATAATATTTTAAGAGCTTTATTAAGCTCATTATTTCACTTTTGGATGAGTTAATCGTAAATTATGGAACTTATAAATACATAAATTGATTATATTTATATTTTGATGTGCCTTCTTGTTTGCAGTTGTCCCCTATATGTAAGTTGGACCTTGACATCAAAAACGTGTATAATAAAATATTTAAGTTAAGACATAGTTCTTGTGTATAATGGCATCAAATATTACAAAACTAGTATAATACTGAGTTGATATTCATAAGTCATATGCAGCTTTTCAATTTATTGGCACAGAAGAGAGCTGATATTTAAAATTTCATATTTAGGAACTTTGATGACTAAATTAGTAAGGAAGAAATCGAAAAAATCATCAAATATTATAATTGTACAATCAATTCCATTATATTGCCCAGTTTGAAGTATAAAGATCATAACGAAATAACAAGGATATAGAAATGTATATACCCTAACATAAGGTATATTAAATATCAGCTTCTTCAACACAAAAGTCATAAAAATACACTAGATGCCATTTTCCTCAGATACTTCATTCACCCATTTAAACATATTTTAACTAATTACATCAATAAAATATATGACACTAACGTGATTGACTTCTTATTGTCACCAATCCAATGAATAGAAAATAACTTATATAGTACGCAAATCACTGCGTAATTTTAAAGGTGTGTACGCACGAGTGCTTAGGGAGAACATTAATTTTATACACAGAGTATTTTTAATGTGTACAAACCTTGTTGGAACTAGTTACACTATTTCAAAAATCATATCACAAAATATATTTTTTGTACATTTGAATGAAAAAAATATCTTATTCTGGGTCATACTATTAACCATTGTATAGTTACGCTTGTTCGAATGAAATTTCAAATTCGCAAGTAAAATACAAAACACCGTGTTACTATACAACAAGGCATATACAATGTTTTTAACAGTTATTTGAATATTGTTTCTAACCGATATCTTTACAATGTAGTGCATTCTGAAACAGTGTAACATCTCAACAACAGTGCGTGATATTAACCACCATAAGTGCTATTTAATTTCCATCACGATTCTATTTAATTATACAATATTTATGTACATCGTTATTATTCACATTAGTCGAAAATACTAAATTAATAATTCAAGCATCGCATGATTTTCGGTATAAAATATTTACACAAACCATGCGCGATGGACATGCTTAATTTAAACAGTCGGTATTTAGTATCTATGATCATTTTATTCTATTTGATTCCAATCATAATAAGCCAGGTAATAACTCAGGTGGCCAATCTATTGACAACATTTTATTATTTAACAATACAAAAACAACAGTATTTCCTAATTGACAGTGATCTAAAGATATTTATGTTTTAAAAGGATATCAACCCCATTGTTAACCCCCCGATAACACCCCGCGTATATGGAACATGACGCGATTATTTTACTCTATAATCTAATATTTAAGGTAAGGTAAGGTAAGTATTTTGATTGGTGGGCTTCATAAAAAATAAAATGTTGCCAATTTCATAGACACTTGCGGTCCATAAACAGTAACGATCAATAAAACAATGACAACGCAAACGATGACGAGAATACCCTAACTTATTCATATTTGATCCCAAGCATGATATAGATGTGAAATCGTCGAACACTTAAACGCAGAATAATCGACGCAAGCGGACAGAAGAACTCTAAATAGAGAACGATCACAAATTCATAGGGACTTACGCACTAGGTGATAGTTGAACCTTAATATAGTCACTATCCAGAAGGCAATATTGGCACTTGAGTCGGGTGCGCGTGCGCAGCGCTAGGGCGGCGGCGAGTTGTGCGCGGGAGTGTACGGGTGGTTCGAGTTGCGCAGTACCGTGTACACACTATCCACTTTGCTTAGCTTCTCGAAGAACGGTACCAAGTCCAACAGTTCCGAGTCCGTCATATCGTCGAACCATGACGCAACCGGTACCTGAGGGTGAAATTTATATTTTGGAATAAGGTTAGCTTCAATTGAAGATGAAGACGCACAATAATTCTTTAAAGTACAGAGAAACCGGTTAGAATAACCGGTTATCTTGGTTAATTTCGTCCATCAAAAACTTTTTTCTGATTCCCCTACTACACCAAACAAGATGTTAATCAGCATATGTACAGCTATCTCTTCCGCTTAAATGAAAAAAGACAAGCAAGAATCAGTGCAGTCAAATTATTTTGATTAAAGCAGCTTTTATTTAATATTGTAAATTACAAAGGTGAGTAGGGAGGTGCTATCTTACTCCTGTATTTGTCAGATTTCGTATTTGTCTTAAACAAA
The DNA here is from genome assembly GCA_943193645.1 of Acentria ephemerella. Classification (NCBI taxonomy): domain Eukaryota; kingdom Metazoa; phylum Arthropoda; class Insecta; order Lepidoptera; family Crambidae; genus Acentria; species Acentria ephemerella. Next base: position 3,112,439 of record OW971875.1, on the reverse strand, counting down.
ACCTACATGTGCTTATAACGTATACCATTATATATGCAGTAGTAGTTACTTGCGTATAGGTAGTAAATACTAGAAGGAAAAAGACATTAACATTATAAAGAAACATTGTCTCACTCCTTGACTTAATTGTATTTTTCTGTAAATGCTGGGCTAATATAATCATAGAAGCACAATAATATAGGCAGTTTGTTACTATTTGCAAAACCTTAACAAAATTCAAAAATCTAGACTAGAGACAATCATGTTTAAGGGCTCACCCTAAAACATGATTGTCTCTAGTCTAGATTTTTCAATTCGCAATTTCGATTTTCGCATATCAATGCGAACTACCATTAATTACTGAATATTTATTAAAGATAGACACATTAATGACTAACAAATTACTAGTATGTCTATTTGTTAACAATTTCAAACTATCCGTTGAGTTATTACTGTACCTAAACTCTTGTGGCTCTTAAGCCAGCGCAAATCGGTTAAGACTAGGTGGTGTTTTATGCATTCTTATTCACATCCATTTTAAGGTTTACAGATTAACATAAACAAAGTAAACTTTAGTAGCAGAGCCATAAGGTTCAAGGTGTAGTAGTAAAAACCAACCAGTCATTAAACTGAATACAATAAAGAGTTATAAAATAATACACCCCATATATTGGTGGATATGGTCTATTGTAACTTATGTATTGTGACCGGATTATATGCAATATAAAAAAGTTATTACATACATACAAATTGGCAGAATGAAAAAAAAAATGTTTTTTATTTCAAAATGAGAATACAATTAGTAAATTATCCATTGATATCTAAGGTACAATATCTAATATTTAATGTCTGATATTTAAATTAGCACAAACAATTAACAATTGTTCCAAATTTTCAGTGGTCTTCATGATCATTCAATTATGTTTAAGAGTGGAAAACGATCACTCCACATCCACTGAGGTGAACAACGGCAAAATTTGAAACATGTTAGCACTTAAATAGACTTTAACTCATTGACTTAAAGTTTCTATTTGTACAACGCGACAAAGCAAATATGTAACTATTCATAGGGCTGAGTATGGCAAAGCATAAAACTCACAGCATTATCCGGATGGAATATATATGAGGCGGGCGAGTTGTCGACTATGACGACACGGCGAAGATCCCGGCCCAAGCTATTAAGGTCCTTCACGTAGTTCCCTCTGTGGAACACGCAGCTGTCGCGAAACAGACGCGCGCGGAACACGCCCCATCTGGAACATTACATTATAGGAAAATAAGAATTACTTTATCGCAATTATTTTTGATCTTGATATATCACTAAATACGAAACTCAAAACGCTCAACTAATGCAAATAAGCATTCTATTAAGTAGTTATCTTGAAGATTGAGTACGTATTTTTCTATAAATGCGATTGAATTATCCACGCATACGATTTTTTTATCGGACAAAAAAAATTAGCATTATCAAGTTATTTTATCATATATCGATCACGTTTCGAATTTTAAGCAACTCCAGAAAATATAATAAATCCTTGCAAAATGACCCTATATATAAACACTATGTCAATTAACATCTGACAGTAAAAGTAAGCAAGTGAATGTAAGTTTTATATCTTACATTCAAAATTAGTATTTACCTTTTACACTGCCACTCTTACATTCTGACTCCTATTACTGCTTTTCATCAGATAGTATGGAGTCATTGGAGCCATGCTTTGTAATCAGAATACGATAGCCAGGTAAAATGTATATATTAAAGCCCATATGCTCAAATACACAGCCAGAGTTCTTCCTTCTTACAACATGGGTTCCATCAAAAAAAAGTAACATGCACTTCTGGGCTGGCACGGTGGTCACTACATAATACCGATATTTGAAGAGTTTTGTCCAGACGGTGTGAAATAACTCACTAACCTATGTAAAGGGTTTCGCACGACAGGTGACACTGCTACAAATCCCTGGACCTTAACTATCCGGTCATGACGTTGGCAACCATGGCATGCTCTATTCACTCAATTCAGTGTAGAACATCAACCTCTCACGTGACCGGTTGGACAACGAGTTCACTGTGCATCTTCAGCCCTACTCATTGCTGTACACTATCTCTCACCTGTCCAACAGGTCAGCCACCGGGTCCGCGTACTTGGCGAGCGAGGCGGTGAACAGCACGCACTCGTACAGCTCGCCGCACCGTCGCAGGAACTCGTCCACGTGCGGCCGCTTCAGCACGTACACCTGGTGCACCGCGCCGTCGATCTCTACCGGTACCACGAAATCCGCGTTGTTTATTGGCTAAAAGTGATTGCAGTTACAGATTAATATACATAGAATAAATAGAAATGATGGAAGAGTCATATAACCCCATATCCGGAAGAGAATTGAAATTTCTTTTGAGACTGACCAATATTCTTGGCTGCAAATGGTTTTTAAAGCATTCGCGTTTAAAGTAGAGGCTATAATTTGCCTCTGAAAAATTCTAATTGGCAAGCAACATGTTAGGGGAAGATTTTCCGCTATTATTTAGTCTATGGCGCTCTATAGAAAGATAAGTAATAATCAACATACTTTTGCTACAGGAGTAGATGATAATAATAATGAGTTTATCAATCAAAATATTTAAAGTGACTTTGATTATTAAATCGTGGAAGTCGACACAATCAAATTGAGCTGTTTCATTGTGAGTATAGATTTTAGAGAATTTATACTTGTCAAAACGGTTTTGCATTCATTGAGAATTAAAATTATGTTTATAAAAAGATGCACTTAACTGGATATTTAACATTGCGTTTCGAGTAGATCGCAATTTATTATCCTTGACGCCCAAACAGACCAAGGTCAGAGCCTTGACACTTCTAGCCGAAATCGTAAATACAATGGCGTTTAGTTTAAGTATATGTTAAGTAAGCAGTGTTAGTATGCAAATTTTGCTGAACAGTTATATTATAACTGGTCGCAAATATTCACGATACTCCGTGGTCAGGGACTCTATTGTTCCACCTTATTAGTCATCGCGCTAATGTAATAACGGCCATGAAGTCCTTCGTCATACTTGCATGCTTTACTGCATGACGATTAAGATGCATAAAGAATCAATATATATATATATAGCCTTTATGGTAATTGTGATTGCAGGCCTCTGCTTCAGTAGCATTAAATGCATATTATAAAATAAGAATTCCTGAATAACTCAAATGACAAAGAAATTGAAAATGTTTTCTTAACATTATACACGTAGTTCCATAAAGTTGTACTTATAAGTAAATAAAGTAATCCATTATAGTATTAGTTAGAGAGATGTGGGTGCAGTCGGTGTCATTGGGTTCCTAAGTGATAGATATGTTCACATCAAATGATGACACGTAGATGGATGTACACACCTAATAGCTACGTAATGGGATTTTAATACTATACATATACACAATTAAGTGCTTGCTTCCATGGTGAGATTGTAATGTTACTTTATAATTATTTGATCGTATAAAAACCTTGATTATAGGGTAAAATAAAACTGATATAGTTTTGAGATACCAAACAAATAGGAATGTTTCCTATAAGTACACTTATAGGTATAGGTAGGATTATAATTTAGTATTTTCTCGAATATTTCACAAAGCTTAGATATTAAGCTTTATATGTACCCTAGCTAGGGTACATATATCAAAGAATTGCAAGCCTGTAGTGACCGCGGGCGTTTTGGAAGTTCCTTGCTACTTTCCGTTGGGGCGGAAATGTCGTCGAGTGGTGGCCGCGTATCGGAAGAGGCAGCATTTGTAGGCCTCCCATTAGGTGGACAGACAATCTGGTAAAGGTCGCGGTAAACCGCTGGATACGGACGATGCAGGACTAATCAGTTTGGAGATATTTGGGGGAGGCCTATGTCCAGGAGTGGACGTCTTCCGGCTGATATGATGATGAAGTAGGTCATTCTTTTCTCTACAATATTATTATGCCTCCATATTAGATTCATATCCATATTAGTCCTTTTTCGAGGACTTGTAGCAATTCCTCGAATATAAACAGTATTGGTTGCAAATACACTTTTGATTCTGCAATGTTATTTTTCTATAGACAGGTTATTTCTATATTAAATTTAAAAGAGTTGTCTGGAGGTACCCGATTATAATTTTTTTTAGAAAGTGTATATTTGAATATATCACAATATGTCCACAGATTAGGCGAATTTACCATACGAACCAATTTTTCAACAACATTGTTTCACAGCAAACTAAAAAGTTTACTGTAGCAGATTTATAAATAGTATTTGCATGCGTGTCAGAGGTCAATCTAAACTAAAAATAACCGCTCATTTCACCTTTAGTTAACTACAACCCACGCAATCATAGTAAAAGCTCATGATTCACTCTATTTGCTCTCACGTTGAGAATTCATAATTTTTTGTTGGAGGCTGTGTTTTTCATGCCATGCATGATTCATTCCAAGAATTTGGCAGTAAAGGCGTTTGCTTTGCCATTAGAAAAACCGACCAAGTGCAAATGTACCCTGAGGCTATCGCGCTCCTTTTATTAGCTCCGAAATTTATTTTGTTTCGTTAAACTTTACAAAAACGAACTAAATTTCGTAGTTGAGTCAATTAATTAACAATGCATTTAATCTGACATTAAAACGTCTGTCTCACATAAGATCTGTGCTATACATAACAGTTGAACGTAAATTTAGTATTGTTATTTAGACCAATTTAACGACGCGTAAATTACGCTCGTTTGGCCTCAGTTTGATTTTCAAATCTGTCATGTATACATAAAACAAAACTATAAAAATCGTGTGTTTACTTCGAATAAAAATACCAAATATTGAGTGAAACTATTTTTTAATTATTTTCTGCAATAGTGTCCGAAACTTCTGGGACGGAATTTATAATAAGAACATTATTGCAATACCAATTTTACTTAAAGATCGTTAAATATTCAATTTTGTCCCAATTGAATCTTATTAACACAGAATTATGTATATTAAATACATAATTTAGTCATAATAGCAAATTGAATGCAAATATATCGAGAAGAAAAGTAGGCATTCAGGTTTACTTAGGTTCTATTTATAATGTTTTCATAGCTATCGCAGAGTGAGCAGAAGGAATACCTATACTGTAGTAACTGCAAACAAAAAGATTGTATTCACATGTTTTAATATCATTTGTTTACATTCTTTAAATTCTGACTGTAGGAAGTGGGAACTGTAGGAAACTAATTCGGCTAACCGCTATCGTTACTGGTATCAGTGTCGGTATTTTTAGCAGCGGCCAGCATGGCATTTGCAAGGCTTCGATAAAGAAGGGGTGACGTACACGCGAACTATTTAAGAACGATATTTTTAAGTCAACTAATTAGTTTACTACCTACATAGGGTTATAAATAGATGCTAGTTTTATACATAAATATTTCATCATCGTGATTGATTACGCCTGATAGTGAATCCCGCTCGCATCGCTTTCTACATGAAAAATGAAATATTTGTTGCTCAACAACGTATTTCTTTTTTGTTTGAACTTAGTATTTTTTAATTAAATTTAAACCCCTATTTATACGTAATTATCTATGACACTTGAATGTCATGCGGTATATGAAATACAAAAACAGTACTATGAGATTTTTGAGAAACAAAACTGGGTAGCCACATCCAAAAGTACAGAAAATCTGGGTGATCGTTTTGAGATGATTTTTTGAATAAAAAATGGCATGTATCTGGCATGGATTTAAAATTCATTTTTAAAAAGCTAGTGGGCCGCACTAATTGCCTAGCGACGCACTTAAGTCTCTGGACTTATTTATGCACATAGTTTGTGTATAAATATTCACTTTCTAATATCACGAGCGAAGCAAGGTGCTTTCTCAATATTCTTTTATTTTCATTTTCTATATTGTTTGACTTAATCGGGTTTTTCCCGTTTGATGCAAACTGAGAAGCCCTTTAGTACTAAAGATATTTGCTTGTACGCTGCACGCTCTAGTTCCCTCTCTGAAAAGAGAAACGAGTCCCTCGAAGGTATAATGCCGGGAAAAATAAGCTCGCATGTTGAGAGGACTTATTAATACAAAATTTGATAACGTGCAGATCTAACATAAAGATTAAATTCTTAACTATTAAGCTACAACGTGCTACGCTTTGTAATTCACAATGGGTATATTATATTGACTGCGGTACTAAAGTTTAATTTTTTCTACAGGTTAACGATCTGAGAGTTAAAAGTAGCAAGTGTTTAAATATATTTTATTACAGTATTTCTCGGTGTCTATTGCTCGTAATACCACGTCACGGGGTGAACTCGATGTAATCTATTGTGGGGAGGCACGAAAGTTCTTTATTACTTTTCATTATTATTTGTTAAAGCTGTCGTTAGCAGTAACTATCACTGTGGATATAAGCGTATTTTCTGCTTTAGATAAGACACCTCAAATGCTTTATCGTTCTAGACAGGGCATCACATTACGAAGTAGTGAAACTCGAAACTACTATTGAGTTTGTTGCGATGTTGTATCTTTCAATTAGTTTATATTTGTAATAGAGATCTTTACATTTAGTTTTATTTCTTGAATTTAACTAATGAAATGAATTTTGTTTGAACAAGATACACGAATGAATTTCAGATTAAAACTACAGAAATACGTGGAATTTGATGTAACTTCTTCATGGTAGGCTTGCTTTTTGAGGTTGGGTTGCCTGGGAGTAGTTTAGAGTTATTTTCGCAGACCCTAGGTAATCTCGCAAAGGGCTGTGGAGTTACCTGGGAGTTTTAGTAGGTATTATATAGGTGTCCAGTGCAGCTATCATTAACGGTGGGCGAGCCCGACACACGCTCGTTGCTTATCGAGTGAAGGGAAGGTTCGTAAACGGATTTCTCCTTGATAAAAAACTATATTCTACCAATTGCATGTATGGCGGATATATTTATACATTTAACAAATTTAGAGCAAAGGTGAAACACAGGGGGTCTTACATTGAAATCATCTTTCCTTATTATTATAGATTAATAAATTTTCATCTTCCCAGAATCGGAACGGGACGGGAGAATAAACCACAGCAGAGGAGGTCAAATGGTCGAGGATCAGGCGACATACAAAGGAATCGGCGAACAATTCTGGCATTATCGAGCAAGAGAGCCTCGCAATCATTGATCTGCATTCGCAATCATTTAATTATAATTATTATTGCAATCCAGAGGAAAGGAAGATTAAATAATTGCTAGCCATCACAATGTACCATCTAATTATCTACCAGCCTATAATATGGAAGCATTGAGATAACAGTAGGACGTGTGTCGTGTACGTTAATGATTATAATTTCGTATAACAATTGTAATTATCTCTACACAAGGCTTGGGAATCTCTAGACCAACACAAGTAGGAATTACACGACATTACAAATAAAATTCTGTAATAATATAATCACTTATTAAATTGCCCCTTGAATAGGTCACATATATGTAATTATTATCAAGCAACAGCATAGTGGTACAACGTTGCAAGTTAGGTAGTATGTGAATAACGAAATCCAGGGTAACAAATAATCGCTAAACCAAAGATATGATAGAAAGCATGAAGTAATAAGACATTCAGAAAATTTTTGACACTTAGTATTTTTACTGCTAAAAATGTCTCGAAAGTTTCTTAATAGCTCTGCTTATCTAAGTGATTATTAAGTTTTTATACTTTAATCAACAAAAAAGCGTAAACAGGGCGGAGTGAGCCTTGTGGTATACAAGTTTTTTTTTTTTTTTTTTTTTTTTTAATCTTTATTTTTATTTAAAGGACTTTTATTCTATAGAATACGTCAGTCCTATTATAAACTTTTTCTAAGACAAGCCTTATTATTTAAATTACTCGATCGGAAGAGAGTCGCGGCAGACATACAAATCGATACAACATTTTGGCCCCTTCCGACACTGGCTGAGCCAAAATGCTATGAAATATACCTACATCTAGTGCATTTATCTGTAATATACTGAATAACGTGCGTCTCTCTTCTCGATGCCGAACACACTCCATCAACAAGTGTTGGATATCTTCTATAATGCCACACAGTTGACAATTCGGAGACTCTATTTTGTTCATGAGATATCCAAACTTGCCACATGGATAGTGCCCAGAACGAAGTCTATTCATGGTAACTACATAATGTCTATCTAATCTAAAATTATAGAACCATGGAATTCGAAGAGGCTGACCTTGTATAATTTTATACCAAATACCTTTTTCTTTGGAGCGTTCATCGAAGTATTCTTTCCAATTGATATAGCAAATATTACTATATTTATACATTACTTCGGAATAAAAAGGTTTTACTATAGTATGTTCGCTTTCAGTTATTGCCAATTTTGCTAACCGGTCAGCCTCTTCATTACCAGTGATGCCAATATGTGAAGGGACCCATTGCAATCGAATACAAATGTTATTAGTATTAATTTCATGAATCTTATCAAGTATCTTATAAGCAATTGATACTCCTCTATGACCAGAGGCGCATCGTGTTATATGTTGAAGAGCACTTTTGCTATCTGTGATAATAACAAATTGACTAAATCCAGCGGTTATTGCATACAACACGGCTTCATAAATAGCGATTAACTCTAAGGACATTATTGATACATCAGATATAATTTTAAAGCTTGCTTTGACTCCTCTGCTCGGGCAGAAGTATGCTGCTCCACGTCCAACAGCCGACTTTGATCCGTCTGTATAGATTTTCGCCCAACCATAATACTTTGCACAGATTTCTGATTGTACATCTAATCTTAATGAATTTATTTCATGATTACTTTTGGCTCCCTTCACGCTTACTAAATCTAAATGAACAAGTTCAAACAAATTAATACGTGTCACCCATACACTCAAGGTAAACATATCTAATGGGTAAGAGGAATAAACATCACTAATAGCGGTTTCATTAACAAGTTGAGGAAGCAGAGGTTTATTTTTATTTCTCCAGTACATATTTTGAAAATGTGAATGTAGCTCTATCAAGAGTTCTATAGTGATGTTACTGTGCCACGACCATGCCTTAAGACAATATTTAAAAGCTAGATATTTTCTTCTTACAAATAAAGGTGGTATTCCAAGTTCGCTTTGCATGACGTGAATAGGTGAACTCCTGATAAAACCTCCAATAATTCTCAAAGCTTGGTTTTGAATTTTATCTAATTTATATAAGTGAGTTTTGGCACAATTGTCATACAAGAAACAACCGAAATCAATTCTACTCCTGATAAGTGAGAGATACAAGATCCTAAGATGCTTAGGGTGGACACCCCACGACGGTCCTGCCAAAACATTCAAAAGGTTCAGAAACTTATGTGTTTTCTCCGCAATTTCATTAACGTGTTTTCTCCACCGCAGGGACCTGTCTAGCCACATACCGAGATATCGTACATGTTCTGATAAACTGAGAGAATACCCATTAATAGTGAGGTTGAATGGAAATATTCGCCGGCCTCTGCTAAATAAACAAACTTTCGACTTAGAAGGCGCCAGATCTAAACCAAGTTCTTCTAATAGTACTGTGATTGCATCTAAAGAAGTTTGCATATTCATCATACATGTATTCATACTTTTATGGCTAACAAACATTACAAAATCATCTGCATATTGGTATATTGTAGCGACTTGGATCTGACGACATATTTTATATGTCGCTATATTAAATAGCAAAGGTGAAATGGGATCACCCTGAGCCAGACCTTTATGCGTCCACCTAATCAGACTGATATTTCCAATCAAGTTTTTAATTTTAAGATGTCTTTCGCTTAGAAAGGACCATAGATAATTACAAATCGTCTTACCAACTTGGAGTTCATCTAGAGTACTTATAACACTATTGATAGAAACGTTATTGTAGGCATTTTCTACATCAAGAAAGCAGGCTAATGTCGGAATATTCTTAGAGTAGCCTAATTGTATTTGGGTGATAAGCCGAACTAAACTATCCAAACATGAATGACATCTTCTAAATCCCGTGGTGCGCGGTGACAAAATTTGATTTTTTTCTATGTACCACTCAATACGCTTGCCTATCATAGTATGGAAAATTTTGCAAAGACAGGAAATAAGAGATATTGGTCTAAATTTTGGATCAGAATTAACATCTGAAGTTAATTTGGGTATAGGCATTATAATAATATCACGCCATTGATTCGGAATGCGACCTGAGTGAAAGATTCCATTGTATATATTTAAAAGAAAGTATTTTCCTGTATCAGACAGATTATAAACCATTGAGTATGTAATTCCATCTTCCCCGGGGGAAGTATCATTTCTTTTAAGACCATGATTTAACTCTTGTAGTGTAAAATTCGACTCTAAGAGATTGTTCTGTGACTCAAACATCGGTGGTGAATTTAAAGCTGAGTCGGGGGATAAGGAACACAGTAAACTATTTATCTTATCCTCGGGGGGAAAATATCTACTCTGCTTGCATCCTTTCATCCACTTCATACGACGCCACATATCCGAGACAGAGGTAGCTTCGTGAAAACCAGTACAAAATTTTTGCCAAGAGATAGCTTTAGCCTTTTTAATGAGCCGTTGAGATTCAGATACCTTATTTTGTAGTATTATAAAATTTTCAGGTGTGGGGTTTTTTCTAAATAGTTTTAATGCAAGCCGGCGTTGAGCCACTATGCGTGATAATGAGGGATTCCAGAATTCTTTCGGCTTAAATTTTGTATCAGGGTTCGTACAATATTTTTTAAAAGGAATACTTTTGTTCGCCGCAATGGTTATTTGTTCATAAAATAAATTATACATTTCTTGAATATTATTATTAAAGTTTATTGAAGAAAGTGAAGTAGATGTATCATATTTGTATGTTTTCCAATCTGCTAATTTAAAATTTCTTTTTTTTATAAAATGAACCGCACTTAAATATTTCATAGTGCAATGAATAACGAGATGGTCACTACCCAAATTCTCATTTGTAGTAAACCAATCAAAGTCCGTGGCGATATCTGAAGAAGCGAACGTTATATCAGGAGATGACTCTCTCAGCCTACCGTCTACTAATGATACTCGTGTGGATTTTCCGTTGTTTAGTGAGATAAAACCATTAGAAAGTGAAGAGTCGAAAATCTGACTCCCCCTAGTATCGTTCTTGTAAGACCAGTTCGTGTGGTGTCCGTTAAAATCTCCGGCAATTAAAGTTTTTTTTGAGAACGAAGAAAATATTTCGTCCCAATCAGATGGCGTGGTTCTAACTGACGGTGAACAATAAATAGATAAAATGTGTTCTATATTTTTACAATTTAACAATTGGATACCGACTACTTCTATACCGTTATTAGTAAGATCGATAGAGCGACATACTCGGCATTGAATAGACTTGTGAATTACAATAGCTACTCCACCATACCCATCTGATCTATCTTTCCTGAATATGTTGAACCCACTCAAACGGTATACAAGTTATAATTCATATTATTAATAGATACCAAAAGAAATCTGGTCACAAACTCTAGCAATAGGATATTTCAACTCTCAAGGTTGCCAAGATAATACTTTGGTTAGCAGATAAAATATTTGCCAACATTATCAATGCAAAATGTTGTCTCAATAATCTTTTGTTTTCTTTAGTGATATGATTATGTATGAATTGAATTGCTTTAATTAAAGGAAGTTGCCTTGTGTAGGTTTATAGCAGATAATTGCCATTTATAAAGAGGAAATTTCTATTGCTTTTAATAAAAATCTGTATAATGGTGTGTATTCAATATTTCATGTATGTTTGACTGTACACTCATGTTTGAATTAATACTTTTGCAATATTATCACAATATGCAATAGTTTTCTTTATTAAAATTTGGTCCTTAATAAAAAACACTGAAAATAGAAATGAACTAAATTGTTTTTACCAATGTTTCTGTTCAAAATGTTTTAATTTATCATATATATGATATATAAGCATATATTTCCTGTTATAATAATAATAATTTAAAAAAATATGACCATCAAATGCAGATCTGTAAAATAATTAAAATCAATATTTATCTTGGAGTTAACAATCTTTTTTATCAATGTTTAGTAATATCTAAAGACAATATTTTACTGTGCATTCACTAGATATGAAGTGTGTGTGTACATAATCTTAAAACTAGTTCCTTCATACTCTTTTCAATAATATGCAGAATTCATGTTTTTTTTCAAACTTAATATAATTCTATACTCTAAACAAATAAGAAAGCCTCTTCATTTAAGTGTAGCTTACTCTTATTTAACTTATAATTATTTTTAAACTATGGCATAACCAAATTAAATTCATAAATTTAACACATTTATATAATCAGTGAATATATAATTATAATAAAATTTTCTAAAAGTTTCAAATTAAATTTAGCTCATTGAAAACTCTCTTCAATTATGTTTTACTGTGAATATAAAGTACTTTGCACACTATAATCACTCCTAAGATATATATTATTTTAAATGTTTGTTTGAAATATATATTATTGATTGTTACTACTGCATATATCATCTCTTATTAATGTATAAAAAGTAAGGATACTCAGGTATTAACCATTTGGTTGATGGTCAACTTGCCAGTGCTCTCATACATACACTATAGGAAAATTGTTTGATATGCATTACTTCACATATTATATTTATTTATATATTTTGTTTATACACTCCAAAAAGAATACTTTCTTAACTATTAGCTACCTTAAGCCCTTCCTTGTTATTGATTAGTTGTCAATTGTAAAAATATTACAGATTTGAATAGAAACTCTATCAACAGGCAATTTGATTAATTTTTATGATGATTATAACTCACTGACATAAGAGTTCTCTGTACTGATTTATATTAAAAATTATTTAAAACACTTGCTTAACACTTACCTTAAAAGAGCTGTGCACTAAAGTTTCATCCAGGTCAATAACCATGCACTTTTTATGCACATCCTGATGTCTCACTGGGGGTAATAATGGTCTGGGAACATGGTCAGCCATGACCAGGAGGGGCGGTGATGCTCTGCCATCAATGCTGTTGGTGCCATTTCCACCAGGAGGGCCCTTGCCACGGCCTCCTCTCCAGCAACACAACAATGAACGTAAAAATCCTCCAGTGCCACTAGACTTTTTACTTCCCAAGGGAGTGGACCCTGAGACAGGCGTCCCGTCTCCATCATTATGTTGGCCGCCAGGAGGTGACCCTATAACAATCATTTCACATATTAACAGTCATTTCAGGCTGTCTAACACTAAACTGCTTACACGGAAGCCCATATTTATGTTTTATGTGGGACTGGTGTTAGGAAATACAAGCTTTCAAGGTTGCTTCTAAGAATGTTAAGTATCGCGTTCACACGTTCCAACTGTTTACCTCGGGCTCCATACCAATGGGACGTAATCTAAAGTACATAATACATTCAATAGAATCCACTGATTTAAAACTGATCACGATCAACAAATATTTACAATTCAAGGGGTGGTAACACTATACGCTCTAATTTGATGCTGGTAGGTAACAGGTGTAATTCGGTTTAGATTTACCTCTGTCGGATCCATAATTGTTTAATTGCTCGTCATCCCGTGACACCTGAGTTATAATGGACGATGCGTCCATTTAAACATTTGTTTTGAGCCCTAACACAAATGGCAACTAAGTTTTTGTAGAATTTTAACACCATAAAACTATATTTTATCTCCCTTCTATCTTACAAAATGGCAGGCTCTTGGCAAATACGAAGAAGTGCATAATAACCAACATAATAAAAAATAACACAAGTCTCCACAGACTAATAATATAGATATATCTCTTTCTAACACATAAAATAAAAGTGAAATAAAACATTGTTATTTGTATCTATTGGTTGTTAGTACTGTAAACAGCTAAAAATAATTTTAACACGTTCATGTAGAGTTAATTTATAAATAAACAGTAAATTCTATAAAGAATAGAATTACTCAAAAACTATTGAATAGGAAAATGAAATGTGTCAACGAGCTTGAAATAGAGGTCACTAAGCACAAACAATTATTTAAATAGTATTCAGAGTGTAGCAACTAAAAATTGATGATGGCCAATTTTAAGTTTAATAATCACTTGCTTGAAACCGAACCGGTGAAATGTGCAAAAAAAAATATCATGCATTTTATAATTACAAAAGGATCTTTTTCTTTCAAACAACATAGTTAAATTAAAAAAGAACCTACAATATTTTTTTTAATGTAAAGCTAACTCTCTATCTAGTGAATATAGTTCATATAACTTATTTGAATTAACGAATTTGCTTAAAAAAACTTGCTCTAAAGAGATTTAAATGCAGTTTTAATTATTTTTGAAAATAAAGGAATATTTCTTTAAGTTATTAAAAATAAGTCAAATATCCATAGGTTTATTATAACCTATTCATATTTATTTATTCAAAGGAAAATTGTTTATTGCTATTGAATAAACGTAAGGGCTTACCCATACATTAGAGTTTGAGAGCTGTGTGCTGGCATTTGCCAAATGCCATACATTTATCATTTACCGATATCGAATATAAACTCCTCATAGGTAATTGCATATCAATGCATTAATTATTAAATATATGAGACATGTATGAGTTACTAATACTAATTTCCGTGCCTTCCCTTATAGGGAGAATTTAAAATAAAGCTGTCAAGCGAGTGACATCTACGAATCTGACATTGACATGGATTTATTACATTTTCTTATTTCATTCTCTATTGAACAATAAATGGTTTTATTTTTCAATAGACTATTCGATAGTATTTTATAGTTTATTGTAATAATAATTATATTCGTGTAAATCTATATACTAAACCAGTCGTATAAAATGTCTAACAGAGACCCTGGACCCATACCCAATCGGTGGCTAAAGTGCCCAAGAAAAGCTACTGGCCTCCTTGCTGGTAAATTTCTGGCTTTCAAAACCCCTTTGGGGTCTCAGTTCAATGAGAAAGTTCCTGAAGAAAACCGTTTCACACCGTCAATGCTTTTCGATTATATGAAAACTTTAAAGGTACGTGTTTGTAGCTTGCATTCGTCAGCGGTTTGGATATTGCCCTTATGTTTGTTGTGTTTTCTGAAAATGTCGAAGTCAAATGTTTTTCATGAAATTACATGTTTCTTTGTAGGTAAGGTTAGGATTGTGGATTGATCTGACAAACACCAATAGATTTTACAACAAGAAAGAGATTGAAGACATGGACTGTAAATATGTAAAGCTTCAATGCAGAGGGCATGGAGAAACACCATCCGCTGATCAAACAAAGTAATTAAATGTTAAAATAATTAATTATTTTAGTATTTGCATGAAAGATTTACTGAATATTGCAAGAAATTAATGATTTTTTAAATGTTAACATTCAGCAAATCAAAATCTTTCTAAGGTATAATTATGCATTCAGAGCAATCTTCTAATGACAAATCATAAATCTCTTCATAAGATGTTTTTCATCCTTTGCCGTTACATTGAAAATACTATTGGTTTTATGTAATTGGTGGTTGTTCTCATCTCAAAAGGTATCTCTCTGTGGTCTCCAATAGTGAGACAAGTCCACTAGGTGCTACTGTAATATGTGTTAGTTGGTGTGTTTTCAGTCTGATTAATGGGGGTACCATCAATCAGATTTATTTGTGATACAGTGCACTTTATAGTATGCTGTAATTATCCTGTAGATTATATGTATACTTTTATCACTTCATAGATAGTTTGAGTTGCTGATTCTCAGTAGTTCCTGAAAATATGGTCAGGAGTTGTAAATTAACCAATTTCAGTGTGTTTGAGAGCTTTTATCTTAGAAACTACACAGGGTTTAACATCTCTAAGGGTAGATGAAGTATGGGTGTGTATTAACTCACACATATATAACAGCCAATGCTAAATCATACTTTTTGAGCTGCACATGGAGATTAATAAACTGGATAAAGCTATCTACATTAAAATATTATTTTTCTTGGATTGCATCTTCAACTCCCACACATTGGTCCGAAAAAAGAGATATATTAACAGACAAGTTTTGTGTGTTTCACAATATTTGTTCTGCATACTGAATTATGTCTTACTGTTTTTGTTTGTTACAGATTGTTTATTGACCTGGTCAGTAGATTTATGAGTAAAAATCCATTGCAGATCATTGGTGTACATTGTACCCATGGTTTTAATAGGACAGGCTTCTTACTAGTCTCATATATGGTAGAACAACTAGACTGTAGTGTGGAGGCAGCTTTGAGCGAGTTTGCTAGACTAAGGTAACTTAATATTTCTCCTATTATACATATTGTTAACATGGATTTTTTTCTGTCAATTAAATTTCAGTTCTGGTAGAGTATATTAATATTCCAAAATAATCCAGCCAAAGCTTCCAAATCAAAGTGCTTTTCATAGGAAAGCAACGTAACAAAACTGCTCATACAAAATGCATTCTGAAACACAGCAAATTAGAAAAAGTGTATATTCTTTTCATTCATTTAATTCTTATAGGCCCCCAGGAATATACAAACAAGATTATCTAGAAGAGCTGTACAGAAAATATGATGATGCACAATTCACACCTGGTGCACCTGTCAGGCCGGATTGGTGTAATGGTACAGTATTGGTTTTTGTTACTTGAAGTGTGAACTTTAATGCCATCTTCCATACAATATGGGAGTTCAGGGAGTGTCAGTAAAACAATCTTGTTCGAAAATCAAAACACTTTAAGGAGCCTTCCAAAGAGGGAGATGCATGCTGCCTCCTTGAAGTATCAAGCAGCATGGTGGGCATTTTAGAAGAAAGCTAGATCCATTGTTTTTTAATTTTTGTTCTTACATTTCTATTTTATTATTTCCGTTATTTTAATTACATATTATATTTGATACAAATTATCCATGGTATTATTATTCACAGGAACAATCTGGTTTGGTTCCTTTACTGGCTTACACTGAGACACTTCTTGTATGATGCTTTATTTCAATATTGTAATAAAGACAACAATACATTTTACTTTTCTATTCTAAGCTCCAAGTCCAAACGAATTTAGCTTTTTTAACCCAATGAATATGTTTAGGCTAATATGTTACATCATAATAATATTTCTCACTCTTGCACCTATTATCTGGCCCAAATTAAGCATCATTAAGAGCTTGAGTTATGAATACTAGATAACAGAGCAATATAGATGGTACTATTTATATAAATATCAGAACTATACCAATTGAACATACAAACATTAATGACTTGTGAACAAATATTTGTACCCACCATTATGATATATGTTCCTCCTGGGATTTGGAACTGCTACCTCTGGCTAAGTAGACAGGGGTACTGAGCCAGACAGACATCACATGAAAATTTGGATAGGGATATAATTTAAAGAGCCAGTGGCTGAGGAGTTTTTGATATAATTATGCTTCTTGAAAATTTAATAATTAAAATAAAAATTAAATTTTTTCATAGTAATAGATTCATTCAAACCAAAAGTATGATATATTTTTTATATTTAGAATGTTTGATAAGTTTTGTATATACCAAACCCTGTATAAAGAACTTTTCTTTGATTTAATCAATTTAACTCATACAATACTTCTCGAAAACTTTCAGAGGGTGAAGAAATTGACTATGACGATGATGAAGATAAACCAAGCAACTCACAAAGCTCCTCCGGGTGAGATGTACTCATTGAATAAGTATATTGTTGTTACCAATTATTTTTTAATAACGGGAAAAGAATTTGTTTTGACATGGTTAAAGATGTTAGCTTATTTTATGTACATATAAAAGAAATTATCTGTTCAAAAGTAAATCTGAATTCTATATTAATTTATTGCAAAATAACATTTTTATTGATAGTCTAATCAGGAAATTATTCTTACTGATTATTGTGTTTTCAGACACAAACCGAAAGGTAAAGGTAGGCGAGAGACGACACATAAGAAAGCTTCATTCATGCCTGGTGTCCGTAATGTGGAGCCGTTTGACACACAGCCCAGACTTAGTGAAATTCAGAAAAAGACACAGGAGTACTGTGAGTGGGAAAGCACTGGTTTCCCTGGCTCCCAACCAGTGTCAATGGATATGATGAACTTGAAAAAGCTCCATCAGAAACCGTACAGAGTATCATGGAAGGCTGATGGTGTCAGGTAATAGTTTCTTAAAAATCCTAACTAATATTATAAACGCGAATGTGACTTTTTATTATTGTAAATTCTTTACGACTTGAATAGTAATGTTTTTTTTGGATGAAAATAGACGGTTTCTTGTAATATGACGTCATTAAGACTTTCTGTGTCAAAACAAAATTTGCACGGAAAATCATAGCTCTAACATTATGCCTTTCAATAATACGCAAATGAGTATGCGAAATGAAAAATGTATAGGATTTGACAATTACGCTCGATAGCTGAGCTAAATGTCACACACATTTTTCATTTAGTGACTGTGTTTATCGAAAGGATATGTTGATTAGGATATGATATTGTAGATATTATTTTACTACCAAATAGGAATTCATTTAATTTTCAGATACATGATGCTGATAGACGGTGAAAATGAAGTCTATATGTTAGACAGAGACAACTGTGTATTTAAAGTGAATGGCATAAAATTCCTACACAGCAAAGATCTAAGGAGACATCTTAAAAATACTCTTTTAGATGGCGTAAGTATATGAAACATTTCACAATGTTTTATGAATCGGTATGCAACCTTAATTTTAAACTTTTTTCATTTTAGGAAATGGTAATAGACAAAGGGAAAGATGGGGGCGAAAGACCGAGATATTTATGTTACGATATAATAAAATTCGAAGGGCAAGATGTTGGGAAAAGTGCATTTTTCCCTGTAAGACTAAGGTGTATAGAAAATGAAATCATCAATCCTAGGTAAGTTTGACTGCTTTTTGTCTCATACCGTAACTGTTTATCATAGACTGTATGATATTATTGCAGTCTCATTTATAAATTCACTGTTACATAATTAAAATGTCATAGTTATAGCTAGTTGTCTTGAAATACAGTAACGGATAAGCAATCTGCTCAACGGCTTCCTTTTAATTTCCAAATGAGTAAGCGGTGATCGTGTTTTCGATGTATGCCGGGTGATCGTGTTTTACAAGGCACATTACGCACACAAGATATTTTGTGATCAAAAATCATCGATCTCGTGTACTGTGGGACGTTCGAGTAAAGACGGGAAACAGAAGACATAAAGCCTCCTTGTATTGGCTTCAATTAAGTTTCGTGTATACACCTTTTTAATGTTTTAAATCTATTACAATAATGTATAAACATATTTCAACAGACACCAAGCCATGGCAAAGGGTGTAATAGTAAACAAAGAGCCCTTTAGTGTCCATTTAAAACAGTTTTGGGAGTTAACAATGGCGCGGAAGTTGCTCGGTGAGAAATTTGCAAAGACACTGTTACATGAACCGGATGGACTTATATTTCAACCTTCTAAAGAGGTAAGATTTTATACCACCATAGAACTATTGGATTTTGCGTTATGGCTATAACACTAGCTCCTGGGAATCAGCAAATTGTGACGTCATTAGACATGAGACTAACATCACTTTAAGTGAAATTTAAAATAGTTTTTTCAACTTTTTTACATATATAGACATAATTGAACGTCAATATGTGCCATCTTTTCGTAAATCTAATGTTAACAACAAGGATTATTAACATTGGGACAATAATAAAACTACGAATGTAAAAACTGGTAAAATAATTGTGGTTTTAAAGTTTCCATTCACAGAAGTGTAAAAAATACAATAATGAATAATAAGTAATAGTGCTTATGACACTTAATAAAAATTGAAATTGTCAATAAAATTAAAAATTAAATTGGTCTACGCATTCTTACAATAGCTTTTTTCATTATATTTTTTTAACAGACTTTATATTGTCTAAAGGCAATTCAGTTACACTTTGCGGGATTTTGTTATAAATGTGATTTTGTTTTTATTGCTTGTGTTAAATCTATGAGCTGAGTATAAAGCTGTATCTATGTTAACTTGAATATGCCTATAATAAATATATCTGTAATATCATATTTTGCAGCCTTATGTAGCAGGAGGGTGTGATGAAGTTCTAAAATGGAAACCAAGCAACATGAACAGTGTTGATTTTAAATTGAAAATCGTCACTGAGGGTGGTCAGGGGTACGCAATATTTATACTATTATATAGTTATCATTCTTAATTTATTTAATATAGTATTTATTGAAAATGTGTTATAAGAACAGATAAATAATGTCTATATTAGATCCAGTTAAAATTCGTATGTATATGCTTTTCTGAATAAAAATTATTTTCTTATATGTAATATTTTTCTACCATTTTTGTAGTAATCATTCAATTATCATTAATTAATATTTTGAATATAGTTGTATCCACTTTGGTCATGTTACAAAATTGTGAATTTTTTAAATGTAAAAACTTATATAAAAAAATATGGTTTTATCTAAACTTTACGAAAGTGTAAATAAAAATTTTATTATAATATTAATATTTTCCCGCAGTATACTGCCCACTAAAGCAGGTCACCTGTATGTAGGCCAACTGGAAAGACCTTTCGCTTCGATGAAAATAACGAAAGAAATAAAGCACCTTAACAACAAGATAATAGAGTGCACTTTTGAGGACAATAAATGGGTGTTCATGAGAGAGCGGACGGACAAGTCATATCCTAACAGTTATAAGACTGCTATGGGTAAGTATTATACACGCTAAAGGACTTTTATAGAACTAAATCACTAAACAACATGGTTGTAATTAAGCTTAGAAATTCCTTGTAAGCAGTAATGTAAGTCTAAGATTATAAATCGTACGAAATCAACTTAAGCTATTTTTCTTAAGCCAATATTATGTATATGCTCAAATTGCAAAGCTAAAGAACAGGCACGGAGGTACATAAAAATCTAATATAATCATAATGTCATAATAGTGTAAGAAAATCTCTTAATATAGTTTCTCTCTAACGGTTACAATTTTATTTCAGCTGTATGCGGAAGTATACAGGATCCCGTTACAAAAGATATTCTCCTAGACTTCATTGACAACCATAGGTTCCATGATGATTCGGACATTATGCCGCCTCCGAAGCGCACGCGCCGATAGTTTTAAAATAGTTTTAGACATAATTCAGACGATCAGATTGAAGAATGGATTTGGAAATGGTTTTTACCAACCCTCATAGCTTAAAATATCGAATATTATGTTATTTATAGAAACATCAATACAATTAAAATTTTATTGTGTCTGAATTGCTTGACAAGTTAAAAAGAATATTGTTGCATTGCCTTCTCTTTTTAACACGATTAATGAATAGAAAAGCAAGCAGTAATGCGTGTTTTCGAAAGAAATTTGATTTTCCAATATTCTTAGAAAAATTTAGGGATATTGGAAGTGCTTGTCTCCTCCTCTCAAAGAGGAAAGGGCAAATTTTTCAATTTTTATAACAGCATACGTTTTCTTAATCTTGGCCTCGAGTAATGAACAAAATAATTGTTCCCGTCTTTTCCTCAAAGGCCTAAATTTATCCATGCATTCAATTCATGCTCTCTTAATTTCAGTAATGCGATAGTTATATAATTCTAATATATAAATTTTATTAAATACGGATGAGATTTGTCTCCATAATCGGAAAAAATATTTTGGTTTACCGATTGCACTTTTCATTAAAAATTAGTTATTCTGTGTTTAAATGAATATAAATATATATATGTATATATTCAAAAACGGTTTGCACATTTCGATTATAGTCGATCCAACTGCATATGAACTTCAGTTAAGTAATGCAATCATGTAATCTTAAAGGAGGAGAATGCCATATTCAAAAACATTCTTTTATTCGGTCCATCAAGGATTGTTTATATAGAATTCAACGCATCATGTGTGGATAGATTATTTGTATAATAATGATTTTAATGGAGAGTATCATTATAAAATAATATGTTAGTTAATACAATTACTTGTAAGTTTACTGTGGTAGATGAATTAATGTAAGTTATATTTCATGCATGACAGACATGAATTATATAGTTACATAAGTATCACTATTTTTCAATATTTTTGGTTGTTTTAATTATTGCTTTAGTAATCTCCAATTGAAATTTAGCACCTATATAATTTATTAATAATATTATTTAAATCAATTCATTTATTAACATTAGGTAATTTAATACAGCATGCTCCATCGCCACAAGATAAATGTGCCCCACATTTCTTTCCATGGAGGTTCTAAGATAAGGCTAAGGAAATTCATTAAAATGTATGATGCTTGAAATTTACTCGAAAGAGTTAATCCCGAACAATTTTTACTGTTAAAATATTTCTGTTGATTATGGCGTTCTTTTTTGCAAAGTAAATCAAATTTTCGTGTAATATGATGATAAATTATTCCCTAAAATAAATAAATTTTAATATTTTACCTTTCTATTGCATAGGTTGTATTATTTTGTGTTATTGGTAGATAATAACTGTTATAGTGAAACAAATTAAAATACAGTGATATTTTTTATTTTACAAATTGTATGTTTTGATTTTGAGCGATACTTAAATGTCTGAGGCGAATTTTTCATACTAAGCTATCATAATTCTGTTCTTACATACCTCAATAGGTAACCAATTTTAAAATGTGTTTGAAATAAATGAAATAGTTTCTTTTCAACATTTATTTTTTATTTTAACAAAATAACAAATTTACAATAACCATAAAATATTTAATTTAACTAAACAAAATTATAACTCCTAACAACTCTTTATTGTATAATGCACTAAAAGTCAGTTCCATTTGTATAAATTTTATTTATTTTAACTTACTTAAAATAATATGAAAGAACGCTGTAAGTTTTCTTGAATCTGAAGCCAGAGGCCAACTCAAATAAATACTATTTTATAGATTACAATTGAATCCTGTGTTGTACTGCCATCTGTTCTCTCCGTTAACATTAAAATGTTTTGTTTTATTCTCCTTAGTAAGTTTAGAAAGATGATGATTGATATTATAAGCAGCTGCTGACCACAGATGTTCAGGTGTTTCTGTATATATCAATTTCACTAGATCCATTTCTGTCAATTTTTTATCCTGGTTCTTCATCAATGTGTCTAATATTTGTGCTTCTCTCTGATTTCTATGTGCTATATAATATTTTATTTTTTCAATTGGGTCCTGAAAGCATCATAAAGTTTGGAATAAAATGTTGATTGTATTGATTTCAAATGTTAAAATTATCATATAACTAATTAACATTCACCTCTACAATATTTCCATGTCCAGGGTAAATAACATTTGGTTTCAGGTCCAAAATCCTTTGCAGACTCTGCATATAAGTGTGTAAGTCTTCAAACACAGCAGTCCCCTCTCCTAATATACAATCTCCACTAAAGAGTATATTCTCTTCAAGTAATGAAAGAACAACATGGTCAGTAGTGTGACCAGGAGTATGATGGACCTTCAAAGTTGCACCCTCGACTCTTATCTCTTGTCCATCAGATAACCATAATGTGGGAATTGACTCTGGTATTTCATTATCTGGTCCATCTGATTCATGTTTCTTATATTTCCATATTTTTGGCTGTTCTGTGAAATATGTTTGTAGTAAGAATTGAACATTAATATATTCAATGTGGTACATTATTAAAATCAAAAGTATAAAAGTGATTACTTGCTATTGTGCCATAAATATTCTCAACTCCCCCTATGTGGTCATGGTGCCAATGAGTAACAATTATATGTTCTATATTTACATCTTCAGACAGCACCACCTGTGTTAAGTTTTGTTGATATTCCTTTATGTCTTTATCACCCGTATCAAGTAAAATGCGACTATGAATGAAAATAAAAGAGATAAGTAAAAACATATTCTTTAATAGTTTCTTTATATTATAAGGAAATGATATGAAAAAGTCAAGTTTCTTACTTTTTTCCAGTACCTAGTAAATAAGTATTGGTACCCTGCAATGTCATAGGTCCTGGGTTACACCCAAGAATTCTAATGATACAACGGGATAACTTTGATACTGCAGGAATTACAGCTGCCATTATTCACAATAATCATCAAAATATTAAAAGATCAAAGTTCAAAGATAGACCTGTAATAAAACAGTTTATACATGTTAATGTTTAGATAAATTTTTGCTGGAGTCCAAATGAAGAATGAAAGGAATTTCCTTAATCATTCATACCTACCTTGAAGTGAAATCTCAGTTCATAAACTAAATAGGGAAGAAGTTCGATGTCTCAGTTCTAAAACAATAATATATATTTTGGTATTAGCATTTTCAATAACTTTTTCCGTAGTATTTTAATAATCTATATTTTTGACAATTGTGTGATAATTTGTAATTTTTTTATTATTTTTTTCGGCTTTGTGTACAGTAATACTACTGTAACTAACTACTAATCCAGCTAGACAGCAGCGGTATATTGTATTAAATGTAATATATTTCAATGCGTATAGGTCTATTTTAGTGCCAAACAAAGTACTATTTGGTGCCAAGTGATTGTTGATAATCTCCATGAGGTTACATCGCTTAGTTAAATTACTACCACTGAGCATATAAACACTACGTTTTTTACTGCGTAGTCACAACACATAAACGTTTTATCACCATACTTTCATATTTTATTGGTGATGATTTGATGGTGACCAATGTTTGCTTGGTGTGAAAACGACGAAAAATTGTGTTGAGTTACCTTATCCAAGAAGTATTTATGTGATTTCAAAAGTTATTATTCAATTAATAATTTCTTGGCTCTGCCATGAAATGATTTTTGTTTCTTAATTAAACAATTACAAAATAATAATTATTAATTCTAGTTCTGTATGAATCTATTCCCTTTGCTTTTTCTTTTTTATAAAGTTAACCTATCGATTTGACGTTGACAACTCGTTATCATCTGAGAACATCTGTGAATTTGTGAAAAGTGAAAAATGGCTGGTGCGCTAGCGAGGGTAATTCAAGGAACAAAAACACATTTGGGTAAGTGCTATTGAAGTTCTTAACTAATATTACTGTGGTATTAATCAGGGAATAGTTTTTAAAACTAATTTAAACTGAACAGTGATTTTTTTTCATGTTATTGTTTGCTGCGCATTGGTGTTACTTACATAATTTTGACATCTCGCCTGATTGTAGGGATTGTTGCGCCCCTGGTGAGTGTCAACAATGTACCAGTCCGGTTCCAGCAGACACAGGCTCCACCAGCAAAAACTCATTACGGGCCTCTGGCAGATGCTGATAGGGTATTTACAAACTTATACGGCAGACATGAGTGGAGACTAAAAGGGGCAATGAGCCGAGGCGATTGGTATTTGACCAAGGAAATTCTTTTGAAGGGAACTGACTGGATTGTTAGTAAGTAGATTTATAATCTGGATTTCAGTTAGTTACACTTTGATATAATCACTCGATCTAGTATACAAGAGGTATAAACACAGGTAACACAGTTATAACTAGAACTCTGTTGTACGACATTTTCTCAACTGTTTTTTAAACACTGACCCTAAATACCTGAAAATAATACAATTTCCAGATGAGCTTAAGACGTCTGGGCTTCGTGGGCGAGGCGGTGCTGGTTTCCCTACTGGTATGAAATGGTCATTCATGAACAAACCTTCTGATGGTCGTCCTAAGTACTTAGTAGTGAATGCTGATGAGGGAGAGCCAGGCACTTGTAAGGACCGTGAAATCATGCGCCATGACCCACACAAGTTAGTCGAGGGTTGTCTCATTGCTGGCAGAGCAATGGGTGCTCAAGCTGCTTACATTTACATCAGAGGAGAGTTTTACAATGAAGCCAGCAATTTACAAGTAGCAATTGCAGAAGTGAGTTATTTAACATTAATAATTATATCCTTTGTAAATATACAAATAATAATTACATAATTATATTACTTAGTAATCTTGAAATAAATAATTTGACGAGGCTAGTAATGGGTGTGTGTGTGAGAAATATTGTTAGTATAGTCATGTTATGATTCTGTAACTTTAATAATTTGATAATTCATACAAAATGAAAATTGCCTTTATATGCTTTCATGTGGTTGTAATTTGACTTAACCTATGTTAAAGCTTAGAATGTCAACTGAGTTAGACCATTCAATTCTAAACTCATATGCAATTCTAAAAACTAATACTAACATGTTAACAATGTTGATAATTACTTTGATTATTAGTAAGTAATTAATTTAATTGATCAAACTAATGACTACAATAAAACACTGTAACTGTTTTAATATTTAGAGTTTCATATATATCAAACAGAAAAAAAAATAGTTTATAGAAAGCACTTTCCTATGTAACTACTTTATAACATTACCTCTGGTCATCATATCTGGTTTCTAAGAGTCTGTTTAAATTGATATAATTTTTACATTCTTAAGAATGTAATGTAATGTAAATGTTAATGAAAATGATAGCAAATGTCAATTTTTGAGCACATTTTGAAGAGACAAAAAATTGATTAAAAATGTATGTAATTGAAATGTATTTGGTTTCTTCGGAATCAGGATATTTATTATGAATTATATATTTTTTGTTTAGGCCTACCAAGCAGGTTTAATTGGCAAAAACGCTTGTGGCTCAGGATACGATTTTGATGTCTATGTCCATCGTGGTGCAGGAGCATATATCTGTGGTGAGGAGACAGCTCTCATTGAGTCAATTGAAGGCAAACAGGGTAAACCACGCCTAAAGCCACCATTCCCAGCTGATGTAGGCCTTTTTGGCTGCCCAACTACTGTGAACAATGTGGAGACTATTGCTGTGGCACCAGTAAGTAATTTTTTAATCTTTAATTATGTAAAAATTATTTTTTTACTTTTAAATTATGCCAATACTTGGTGAACTTTGTTTCACCTCCAATTTCAATTTCAATTTCAAAGCCTTTATTATTGATATGAAGTGATTACAATTTATTTTAGTAACAGTTATATTTGTAGTTAATTTTTTTTTTGTTTCACCTCCAAACTTCCACAAATACTATCTATTAAAATAATAATTAAGGATTTTCCCAGTTATTTTTAATTATAAACCACTCCTCAATTAAACTGAATAAATCAAAATTAAAATTATTCAAATAGGTCAAACCATTTTGAAGTTTCAGTGAGACTAATGAACGACAATTCATTATAAGATAATAACCGTGTTGCTTTTGTTTTATCACAGACTATATGCCGCCGTGGTGGCAAATGGTTTGCATCATTCGGTCGCCAACGTAACTCTGGCACAAAATTGTTCAACATCTCTGGTCATGTGAACACACCATGTACAGTTGAGGAAGAAATGAGCATCCCCCTTAAAGAACTAATTGAGAGGCATGCTGGTGGTGTATGTGGTGGTTGGGACAACCTACTGGCCATCATTCCTGGAGGGTCATCCACACCATTGATACCTAAAGAGTGAGTCACATTTCTTTGTTGCTTTCATTTTTTTATTAATAGTTTTTCTTAAGTTTCATAGTTGGGCCCCATATAGAGATCATGGCACAGAGCTAAGTGGTAACCATTTGAATTCATTGTGAATGTTAATTTTATGAGTGTTTTATTTTTTTTAATTATTGTAAAACAACATCACAATTAATGATTTTTCTTTCTTTTTTCAATAGATTTTGACAAAGACTGAGTTATTTTTATAATTTAATGAACAAGTAACATTACCAGAATTTGCCTAAATTTCAAAAAACCATTTTTGAGTAAATAACATTTGACATAAAATGATTTCAGTGTGTGTTCAACGGTGCTGATGGATTTTGATGGTCTGGTAGCTGCTCAAACTTCTCTTGGCACAGCAGCTATCATTGTGATGGACAAGTCTACAGATATAGTTAAGGCCATTGCTCGCCTCATTATGTTCTATAAGCACGAGTCTTGTGGTCAATGTACACCTTGCAGGGAGGGAGTATCTTGGATGAATAAAATTATGTACAGGTGAGACAGTTTTATTCAACACAATCACAATAAAACTGTATAAATGGCATAACTTACAACATATTAATTGAAGCCAACCATTTATTTCAATTTATGTATTTGGTGGTATAATCGCACAGCACTGCCACTATTAGGGTACTTTTAATAACAAATTCCAAGTGTAAGTATATATTATATATGCATTTTATTTTATTCATGTACACACTATCTGTGTTTCTCAATTTATTTCCTGTAGCAAGTCAAAACAAAATTTTATTGTGAAATGCTTTGTGCTTACTATCTACCCTTTTAATTGTATATTTATATTATTATATGTGCATGAATTATTTAACTAAATTAATAAAAACAAAACTTGGTTTATGTAAATTATGAAGACTCATAATATGTCTACATTGAATGATCTCAATTAAATTCTTGTTATGTGACATTCGTTAATTTTGTTAATATCCTGTTCAAAATTATGTTAATATCCTTTGCAAATGCCATGAAATGCTACGAGGTTGTAACTTAAATGGAAAATAATACTTAATCATTTAGTATGATGTGTGTTATTATGTCATCTTTATTTGAAAAATAAATTGGGGATATTTACCAATATGTATTTTTTTGCTATATGTACATAACCATACCACTGTAGCTGTGTCTGCAATGTCAAATGTTTTCACATTACATTAGTCGCTGTATTGTGCACAGTTTTGTTCCATACCATATTAAAATATTGTTCTGTGCTTATGTCATATGTTTTGTTTGCCAATAAATATTTCAGATTGTTGATTTAGTTGGTAGAGTTATCTTCCCTACTCCATAGTTATGTAATAAAATTGTATGATGGGTGATTACAAGAGGACACATCAAAATAATGCCAAATACTGATATTATATTTGAATAGATTAAAATTTTGAATTTGAAGATAAATTTGAATTTTAGCACAACTTTTGAGTCATATCAATTAGTTTAATAATGACTGACTGTAGTTTATTTATATCTTTTTCAGATTTGTAGACGGCAATGCATCACCTAAAGAAATTGACATGTTATGGGAAATCTCCAAACAAATTGAAGGTTAGTTAAAACACTAACCACTGAGGTTCTTAACACAGACTAAAGCTGATAAATTCCGAACCACCATATGTGATTAAATATTAATAATTTTGAACATAAATTTTCTAGATAAAAGATTTTCTGTGATGTTAGGGGTCAGCTTTTTAATATTTCATTCATGTTTAATAATGGTTTGGTAATATTTTTTCTATCTTTTATTGTTCTAGACATACAGCCAGACAGTTTTGGTGATATTCTTTTAGGTACATCTTAAAATGCACCTGGTATTTATTATTGTTTCAGGTCACACAATCTGCGCGCTTGGTGATGGTGCCGCTTGGCCTGTTCAGGGTCTGATCCGACACTTTAGACCAGAACTAGAGCGCAGGATTGAGGCCTATAACGCCGTCAACGGTCCCAGCAAGGCTGAACGACTGTATTAAATAGAATACGCCATCCAACTCGCTGGAATTGGAGAAGATTAACTCATAACTTAGAAAAAATTATTATAATTTATGTGACTAGAAAACATTCATGTTCTATTGATAAATAAACAATCCTATCACTAAAATAAAAAAAAATTCAAAATTGATATTTATTTGAAATACATAAAAATGTTAAATCAAGATATTTTTATTAATTTACACTGAGTGACGTGAAATATTTAAAACCAACTGCCTTTTATGTAAATATTTCAGATATTAAATATACAATTTTCAAAAAATTCTTTATTTGTTAGACTACATTGTACAATACTGTTGAAAAATTTAATACATAAATATTCCCCAGTTTCAGTGTAGTTTATGATACCATGTCAAGAGCCGCTGTGATTATGTTGACTCATAATTAATTAATGTAAAATAGACACGAGCTGTATTTATTACAACTTTGTTTTAAATTTTTTGAATCATGAATAAAGTTTATAGTTATAACCTAATTTGTCATAATTCACTTTTATACGACACGTCCCTAGAAAAATAAATATTATTTTGAATGCATGCGACAGTAATATATTGTTATCTTCATCAATAGCTTATATAAGTCCCATTGCTGGGCATATGGGAGAACAAGATGAGCAGAGATGGACACATAATACAAACATGATGGCCTTATGCGGTTTGGTGGGTGATAACGGTTGCGTAGCTTTCCTTCTGTAGCACGGAGAAGCGCAAGATAACAAATTTTGATTTATACATCCAGAGATCAACTTCGTGTACGTTATCGAAAATGGCGTTTAAACCACTACGCCAACTACCTGTATATTGTGTACCTAAATGAAAAGTGTGTACTCAATATGAATTTAATTAATTTACATAGTTATAATGAAAATAGCAATAATTATTGTACAGAGTAACTTGAAAAAGATTACAATTATTTAGAATTTGGTCTCGTGAAAAATAGGATCAATATCGTATTTAATCTTAATCTATTTCGTGTCACATTTACCAAAAATAACTTAATAAATTGACAATGCGAAGTGCTCCACAATTCACAAGTAATTTCATCGACGCTGTCGTTTGTTATTCAAATTTTTGTATTAGCGCGTCATAATATTGAAATTTCTTCACTGTAGATTTTTTATATATATCGAACGGACTTTTCATTCATTTTTCTTTGAATGAGCAGGAATTATCCACGAATAGGGATGTTTCCATTCAACATCATCATCGTTCTAGGCCCACATCAACCCACTGTTGGGTGTAACCCTCTTCCATACTGCGCCAATCCTCATAGTTCCGTGCCAGCCTCATTCAGTGACAGCAATATCCAGTTGCTGGTCTACTTGGTAATTTTTTTCATTAAACAGCAAAATTAATTATAACAAAAGTTATAATCAAACTATTTACTAACAACTTTCCGGTGGACGTCAAAGGACTAACAGATACCAGAAGAAACTATTTTAACAAGATCATACACTTCTTGAGACCTGTCGTGACCCTTGTATACAAACATCCTTATAATCATGTAGAACTATTCGTTTGGATTTCACCATTTGCTGACAACTCCATTCTATTTTTACTTTGACCGCATAATAGATTGATTATTGGAACCCATCATAAAACCATTAAAAATCTTATATATTCTATTCTATTATCTCTTGACGGTCGGACTCGGTCAAATCATATGTCTAGACTTGACCGAGCGCTCAAGCTAGCGTACATTAAAAACTATTTATTTTAATTTCTGATTAAATTGATTGGGTATTAATTCATTTCCCTGAAAACACATTATGTACCTAATCTTGTTGGGCAGTATGTTTTAATTCCTATAACGGCAGTAAAATTAAATATCTGTCAAACATGATATGACGAAGATGTTTTTTTTACCGCATTTTTGTTTCCTAATTTGCCTTTGTGTTAAACTAATAAGAAGTACTTATTTCAGCATTTGTTTTAAGCAGGAAGCTGATAGCTGTCAAATCATTGGCGATACGGGCGCTTATCATAATCGTAATTAATTACAGTGATTATCGTTATTTAAGTTTCGTAATCCCCCTTTTTTATTGTTTTATCATCCTTGAAGGTAAAGTGTCTAAGTAGGTTCAAACAAAAATAAATACCAATTCATTTTTTTCCTTTGTCTATGATATTCGCCTACGTTACAGAGCTCTTGTTATGGATGCTAGATAACGGAAAAATATAGATAGCAAAATGAATACCAGCAATGCATGACTCGTGAACAAATTTTCGAAATCATCATACAAATATTTGCTCCAACCGGGATTCTAATCTGGAACATGTGGCTTAGCAGTCAGGGGTGCTGACCACCCGAGCAAGCGGTCGTCATAATTATATTGTTATGTATATTTTTTAATCTTCCAATAGTTATGAATATTATAAGCTAGATCATGATGATTTAGGATTATAACAAAACATGTATTCAAAGTTATCTCCTTGTGCATTAGCATTTTATTACCAAATTTTTATATAAATAAGTGTATGTAAGATCTAAATACGGGATTAGAATAAAAGTAAAGTATAAATTTTCTAAATTATTTATTCTCTCTATCATTCTTTCTTTTTTGATAATCCTTATGAATATATCTTAGCTCTATTTACAGTTTGTATAAATTAATGTAGCTTTAGTTTAATTTACATAGAAGGCTACTATTGTACAATGCTTTCAATATAGAAAGACTTGACTACTACTACTGCTCAGTCAAATAAATAATGAGATTGAAAATGGCGTTGCTTCTTTACATCTCCCGCTCGTATGTATATAGAGATTGAAATGGTTGGATGTTTTGAAGATGAACGCTTTTGTATATGTTTAATAACAATACAACTTAAGGCGAGCAAAGGTGAGGCTAGTTTCAATCATATTATTTATTCAACCGGGTATAGTATAAACAGTTTTGGTCAACTCTAACACAAAGTATGACAATTTTGTGAAGAATATATATAAATGTTTCAAAAGAATATTCTAAACAAAATGGTCACAAATCATGTTATGGACACCCTTAGGAATCAGAGACGAAAAATAAAACTTAATGAAAAAGACAATTTTTATAGACACTAAAACAAATTTAGACATGGTAACATCACTGATTTAGATTTGGAAGATTCAATTTAAAATAATTAAACAATATTGATTTGAAATTTATTTGATAAAAAAAGAAACTCAACACCAAGTACCAAATGAAATAATAATTTAATTTTATAACGAATAGTGCCGACATAACACTGTCAATAATTATTAACGAGAAATAAATTATGTTTAAATTAAATAAATGGCACGGATCAAATTCTTCGACCATATTCGGTACATGGTGATGTGTATATTTTATAACATAAATTTGGTTGATAATAACAACATAATAATTAGTTTTTCGATTTGCCAAATAATCACGATTTAATATAACCAAACAATATAATCATAACTCTATGATGGAAGCAACTGAGCGTTGTGCAACAAAAGATCATAACTTCTGCTTAACAACATAATGGCAATCAAGTAATCGCTAACTAACATCGGTGGAGATCACATTGATACGATATAAATTTAACTTTTTATAAATACAAAATATACATAGGTAATTTACCTAAGACTACAGCACAATGCAATATAAACATTTATATTGATGTGAAAATGGTACGGATATAATAGGCTTAAGAGGAATTAACGTAATAGTTAACAGAATGTCTCATATAAATAATGGTATTGGAGTGGCGGGCGGACCCAGGTCTGGCTCTGACCCCTGTTATTGCAATGCGTCGGAACAAGACGGCATGCGAAGAATCGGAAAATTACCCATTCAGTAAAATTGGGGCAGTGGTCCAGCACTGGCCCCGGCCGCACCCGCGACGATGATCGCAGACGCTGTGACGGGTCAAGATCGCGGTATCAGTCTCACTTATTCTGTCATTATAACGTTACGACTACAACACAGCTCGTAAAAGCAAGAACGTAATACCGCCAATAAAAGCCGCATAAAACTGAACATAAAGGCGCACGCGCTGGTGATATGCGATTCTTATTGTTGTCCGTTCGAGCTTCTAACATTTATAAATTAGTTACGGAGAGATCGCGGACCAGCCGCTTTCGACCGCTCGATCCCTTCGGATCTTAATCACTAGAATCTCGGCTGAGACCTTTCCACTCGGGAAACTTCGCTGAAGGAATCAGCGCCCGCTCAGGCTTAGGCCGGAACTTACAATAAATTCATAAATAGCTTCGAATGGAAAACACTCCACAATCCGGACGATCCGGAGTCATCGGTCGTGATGGATGGAAGCGTGTGGACTATTGAAAAGTCAGATGAGGAAGCCGCAAGGACCGATGCCAGCACCGGTGCGGGGTCAGCGGCTAGACGTCGGCGTCGAAGGCGTCGGGCACGAGGCGGTCGTGCGAGGCGGCGGCGCGCGGCGGCAGCTCGTTGCGCGGGTCGCGCGCCAGCCACGGGTGCCGCAGCACGTCGCGCGCGCTCAGCCGCTCGCACGCCTCGCGCCGCAGCAGCGACCGGATCAGGCATTTACCCCGCGACGATAGGCACTCCGGCACCACGAAGTAGCCCCGCGATATCTTCGCAAATAACGACGCATGCTCTGAATCGTTAAACGGATACCTGAAACAACGAGAGATATAGATGAAATTTGTAATTCCGCATAATTAGTATGTTAATTTTTTCCTACTGCGGATGGGCTGAAGTTGATAAATTTAACCGAAAGAAATCTAAGCAAAAACCCGATACAAAAAACGCTTATCGCGTTTCGAAAGATAAGCGGCGATCATTAACATCGTCGTTAGGCTGGGCTCCACGAATTGTTCAGTTTTTACACGAACACCGATTAATGACGGTGAACCGATTGTCATTCGGAGAGAGCAGATGCACGCCAAAACAAAAACTCAGGTACGATGGAACCCTTCCGGCGACAGGTGATGCCGGCGATTGCAGCGAAATCCCGAATTTCGAATATAAATTACGGGTGCGAGGGACTAAAAAGTAGAAAACAAAGGATCGCAAACGGCAGGTGCACGCGAGACCCTTATTCGCTGCGGGCGGGGGCCACAACGTCTTCGCCACATGACCGAGGCAGGTGCGGCGAAGATTTCACTAGCCTCATTTATATGTGGGTGATATAATTGTTAGCCGTTGGTGTGTAACGGCCGACAGGTGATCATCCCCCGCGCCGCTGTCACTGCGCCAACGGTCGTCGCGACCCTTTCGCGATCTCCAAACGGTAAGTCCCACGCTCGCAGGTGAAGACGCTCGCTCTTAGTCCCTACCGTAATTTATAATAGTATGTATGAATGATAGATACCTTCCGACAAGCATGGTGTACAATATGACGCCGAGTGACCACATGTCTGCCGCTCGGCCTGAATACGTTTTGTGTGCTCGCAGGATCTCGGGCGAGACATAAGCTGGACATCCTCGCTTGTCCTGGAGTAAATCTTCTTCTGGATCATCGAGGACGACGGCATCCTCCAACGATTCTAATTTTAACGTCGTCCTGAAACAAAAAGATACAATGTTCAGATTGGATGCAATTTTTAAAAGTATACGGTAATTGTTGGCACATCTCGTTATCTTACGCTAGATTTGACGGCCGTTGTCAGTTCAATTGTGTTTGACGTGCATTGATCAATGACCCATATAAATGGCGAGTGCTCCACCTATAATATTATACGCGGCGCGATATGTGTTCGTCCGTAAATGGATCCCTTTGTGCACAAAGCTTTGTCCGGGCATTTTGAACGATTCGCGCGTACAACTAATTAGCGATAAAGCACCACATAGTAAATGCGTGTCTGGGCAATATTGCAGATGAGATGACAGATACGAGACTGCGGGCAATCCGCAGACAAATCCATATGTAACAAATATTAATGCCATGCAAATAATTGCATAGCTAACCATAAAGCTGTTATGTGACGCAATAGGTTTTGTTTCATCACATCACAGGCTTTAGGCGCACCGTGCGCGACCTCGTATTTCACAGCCGCCACATCGTTTCGAAATGCATTAAATGCACAGTTCGAAACGGTACACCGCTGTGTATGCGATTGAATTTAAATAAAACGACTCAGATCGAGTGACAAACAGGACTTTTCGCCCTAACATTTACATATATCGCCTACTGTATTTATGGCTTTGACTTAATCACGAAGCCTGCACTATTCTCTGCAACAACTGCGAAAGTTCAGTCTGTGAAAATAAACTAAAACTTTTTCGATGTAAAATCAACTGGTAGTTTTTAAAGAAATAAAAAGTTACGATTACTATGAAGGTTAATGTGAGGCAGGTGCTTGGTAGACGCGTTGTTTAAAATCGACGTGCATTTAAGTATAGTAACTAAGTTATTTTTAGCTTGTTCAATAATATCCAGAGGGGAACTTTAAGATGTTAAATGAATTTTTAAGATGGGATACTGATCTATTTTTGATTAGGAAACAGAAATTATCCCGGAGCGCTAAAATGGAAATGCCAATTATGGAGCAACGAATAAGCTTCGATTGCTCGTACGTATTCCGTAAGATAGAGGCAATAAATATTATGTTTGCTCTTAAAGCAGTTACAAAACCCACAAATTGCGGTCCCAGCTTTGTTGTTGACAAATAGGTTGCGGACGATAAATAGTATGGACTATGGACTCCTCTACTGCTTATCATCAGGTGGTGTCGAGTCATTTGCTGAGTTTAATATATAAAAAAGAACTTGAATTGAAGCCTGATATTTCGTAGAGATCGCTCTGAAGGTGCATTAATTAATGAAATTGTGCGTGCGATTACTTGATATGCAAGATAACTATTTATAATAAGATTTATAAGTGGTTGGAACGTGACAATATGGAGCGGGCAGCTTTCAAAGGTTACTCTCAAGTGTCGCAATTGACTGTCAGTTTAATAGTCACACTGCAGTGATTCTAAACTCTATAAATGAACCAAGTTTACTGCATTCGATAACATGTTTTGGGATTATTATTAGTGTTTCTTTCTTCGTGTATATGTAAGTAAGTAGATGTGTGAGTATTATGAGCAGCCGTTGTTGCGTGGCGGTGCACGTGCCCGGTAATCGGTGTAGCAATGAGATGCTCTGTGGGAACCAGCTGACGAAACGCGTGACGTCATCTTGCAACTGCACTCCGGACCTTTTTTGTAATCCATCAGTGAGCGGAGCTGGATCTGAGGGCGTCCTCGTATCCGTTTAGGTCTCGACAACTGCGCAACTGATCCTAATTAAATCCCTACAGCGACAAGGCTAAAGTGCGATGTCTGCAGTTGCAATCGATTCGAATTTCGCAACGTGTAAATAAGTTATACGATGTCGTAACGCAGTCGGAAGGTTGGCCGGATTTCCGAGCGGTGGCCTCCAAGGATTCTCGGTTGTGTCTCGGACGCGAGCCCGCACCGCAGCGCCGGGCGAAAGGACAACTCACAATTTACGCAATTTGGCATTACGCACACAAACAGAGCCACATTTCGAGTAGAACGATCTAATTTAACTCGTGAACTCATATCCAAAACTAGACTGTGCATTACTAAATTGACTCACGTTTACAACTTCGCAATAATGTTAACTAATATTTCATTAAATTACATGTTTGTAAATAGGTGTCTAGGTAACTTTATTGGTCAAGTTTGTATAAACGTCGTTAACTAATTTTGTTTTTAATATCGTTTATCATTAAAAAATACTTTTACATCCTTAATTATAATGAGATTAATGTGTCAATATTTACTAGGGCAGCTAGTAGTGGCTATTTCATGAGACGTGCTTGTATTGCCGTGTGGGAGATCGCCCACAATTAGCGGGATGCGCCGGCGCAAGTTTCGCAATAGCCGCAATTGCTCAACTCAACCCTGACAGTTTCGTAACAAACAATGGCAGTCAGATGCAGCACACATGCATGCACTTCCTGCTCGACTTAGCATCGAATATGACGAATGCCTACTTGCGCAAGCGCTAGGAAGCGTATTATAATATATGACCATTCACAAAACTGTCTCGATGTGTTAGTCGGCGAGATTGCGAAAGGCTGTGTATTTTAATAATAACAATGCATAATTCACTATTTACGCGTCATATTTACTATTTCCGAGCCCTATGGTGTAGTATAGCGGTTAGTCATAGATTTTCGTAACCGCATTGTAGGGACATGTGGTGTCGCAAGCACCGTTGCTTCACCGCAGAGATGCCGCCGGGATAGGTTGGGAAACCATCCCGACCGTGCCCAATTATACGGCGGTATTTATTGCACAATCGTATTCCCACAACGGATGTTTTATGAAATTTGATTGATAACAGTATCAGAACAGCGTGAAGCTTTCGCCTTATCGTTTACTACACGTGGGTCAGAGTTGCGAAAACGCTTGTCAAATGGGCCTATTCACGGAGCACTTAACAATTTACGGCCGCTCGGTAAACTAAATACTTGACGTATAATACCCTCCTGAATTTAGGTCTTTACACCGCATAAGCAATGGCTCTGTTCACTTTATCAGAGTAGCGATAACGCAAGTCGAACTCAGTTTTGAAACCGAGCGTTGGGCTGCTTGCGAAAACACAAATGTGAACATCGGTTGCAAAATTGTTTTAGTTTTAAAATCGAATGCAGCTCAATGGAAGCGGGGGAGCAGCGAGGCCAGGGAGGGCCGGCGGCAGCGGTGACATTTGGGCGCACCTCGATCAGGGATGCTGCAAGGAGATCGGATAGCGTAATCGTTGCGCACCGTATTTGGCAGACGGGTAGCGTGCGCGAACAGGCGTGACACAATGGCGCAGATTATGAGGTGCGTTGCGATATGGCATGTTGCAAGCCCGGGCGGCGATCCAAGCGCCGCTGCCGAAATAATCCTGTGTTGCAACGTACGGACTGCGGAACGGGCGCCACTCCAGAGCCCGTTGCGCAAACTTCACTACACCACGCAATTGGCCAATTGCGCATACGCACGCGTTTGAAAATCTCCCGATAATCACTCATACGGACACTGCACGAAAAAGCTGATACCGTTCGATGACCCCGGGCCACTATTGCGTGAGAATTGTGTAACGAAAGAAAGTGCCCGTTGTGCGTCCGCAAAAAGTATCTGAAATCTCCGTCTCGAATTGTTGCAATTGCACCGTTACGTGGCATCGAGTTAAATCCGGTGAACGGTCGACTTTCTAACGCGGGGTCGGCGTACGCGGCGGCGTGTCGCAACAATTTCTCCAGGCGTCGCGAACGAAGAAAGCGCGACCTCAACGACGTTTTGCAATTGCGCGGCCGCTTCGGCGCAGCGGAGAAAGAGTGCCGCTATAGAAAGCGTACATCGACCCTGGTATCTGGTGGTCGCAATCAACAAACCGCAGGGAGCACTTGGAAGCGAAGCATCAACAAGATTCCTGATGTCTCCTTCAACATTAACGTGAACGCAGTGCCACGAGCCCTAGAATTTTGCGTATCCCTAGATTAGGCAAGTGCTTGTGCTCTAACGCAAGCCAGGCCCGATAAAGCGGGGACTCATTTCATATACACTGGTGAACACTTCCGTTCATTGACTCTTTACCGATATAACACCACTACGCGTTGATATGTGATATTTCGACATAGCTTTAAGGATATCGCGCACGTGTGAGGATTACATAACGTTGCTCTTATCAACACCCTTGATCTTTGCTATCCACTGAGAAGACACGCTCAAATATATTGGATGAATCAGACGTCAGAGGAAACATATGTGTCTTAAATTGCAGCTTTAAGACACATATGTTGCTCTGATCTCTCGATAAGCAGATTTTGTCATTTAAAGTACATAAAAGGTATTTCTTTGGGTGATGTCTATTTTTATTTAAACTTTTGTCGATCTATAAATCCATGCTCGCAGGGCAGTTCGCGTAACTCGTTTCTAATTAGAAGTACGAATTCTATTGAATAGGATATTTATTACGAAGGCCACCAGCTAATTGGCACGTTAGCGTATTTAAACTCGTAACCCGTTGTTACGTTTTGAACCGACTTTTTCCAAGTTGTGAAATATGCGGTAAAAAGCTGATACTCTCACAAAGCAGATGAGTAATCATCGTTATTACAGCGCTATGCAATTCTAAGGAAAAAATGATATAATAGGTGCAGTCTGTGATTTATGCAATAGCAGGGACACGTAACATTAAAATAAATAAAAAATGTCCCATTTCTCATACTAAAAATATACATATAGCAGTGAGTGAGCAACAGCACCTGGCGACAGGTGAGCGCGCGCTCTACCAGTCGCGCCAGTTCATGGAGGCTGCTATAATGACGATAACCATAGAGGGCAGCTGTACGTACATGTTTGTCGCTCGACAGATGCGGTCTAGATAGCTTGATAAATAAATGGAAAGAGTAAATCCACATCCGCATGCGCCCGCGCAGTTTCCGCCGCGGTACGCAGCCGGAATCGAAACGATTGTTACGGTCTGCAATCGTTTCCTTCTCGTTATTGTAAGTCGGAAGTGCAAAAGGAACGAATATACTAAGCGAAACCAAGGCGATCATGTTCTCCGCGCCGCTACAAAAGTGTTAAGCTATTGCAACGGAATTAGGGCAACGATTAATCATGAAAGCCGGGTTGCGAAGCCAAAGCTTGCGATATGTAGCCGTAGCATTGCGGCAGGCAACTGTGACATTGCGAACTGTTGGTTAACTGTATAGGATCTCGTGCGCGGGTGTTGTAAATGTATGGAAAAATTAAAAAGACAATGCTTTGTTGATTTGACTGTTGATTTATATGCGCAGGATGACGGGCCGTCCAGCGAGCCTATGCGTTTTGTAACAGCTACAGCTTCGTAAGATTTACAAAACATTTGTGTTGTTGCGATGTATACATCGCAACCCATTGGTCCTTACTCATTGCGTTCCATTTCATAACGATGTTTGCACCAGAGTTGAAACAACGTTTGATACTATGACGTTTCCATGGGGAAGAAGCGTTCATAGCTTTGGTATTTTGTGTTGGTTCACCATTACTTTATATACTTAAATAACATATTTCTCTTATAGAAATTGTAGTACCGAAATTATATGCAAGCATTGCGCTCTAAAGGAGTGAATGACGCAGGATGATTTCGAAAACGAGAAATAAGCTATGTTGCGATTTTAGTCTTGTGAAATACATTTGCCTCTCGATTGCAGAAACGCGTGGGTCGACAAATAGGTTTAATCTCTCCGATTGCAACCTCAGATACAGTTGTTAAAAATAATTAAACAAACGTTAGATACAGGTTGGAATAAAAACTCATTTTACTCTTTAAAGGTTATAGATAACACAAACAATCGATAATGTAGATGATTTATAAATTTTCTATACAAATCTATAATTTATTTTAATTTTGACGTGTATGTACACTGATACACTTATTAACTTCATTCATAACCTATAAGTACAATTTATTTAAGGTGAAGGTTTAATATATTTTACTACCTACCTTCTTATGATTTTTGTTGGGTATAAAGATGTAAAAACATATATAATATTATAAAGTATCCATATTAGATGGTAGCCTTATCTCTGGGCATATTTACCGCAATTTTATCGTCATTTCACTGTTATCTTATCAATTGAAAAATAACTTAAAATTTCACCAGATATTTATTTGCTTAGTCTCGCGATATAATAAGCAAATATTTTGTAACGATGAAATGAAAGGTTGGACAAGTTCCTCAGTAATGCTGTGCGACATGTTAAAAGTTGTTTTGATAGTATTGACATGGAAATTGGCACGATGTACCTGCGCTATGGGCCTGCGGTCGCTTTTGGATCTAATACAAATATAAAAATGTTGCAGATATCTTATGTACACATGTGAAATAAAACTGGTTTATTTTATCGTGAAAGTTTTCTTTTGTTTCCAATTGTCATCAATAAAACCTCTCGATTGTTTGTCATTCCCTTGTTTTATTTATGTAGGTTTAGAATAGAATAGAATAGAATATAGTTAGTGAAAATATATACAAAAAAAAATCAACATTGTATAGAATTGGTTATATACTGCGATGGGTAATTATTGTTTTGCTGGTAAGTAAAAATATTTTAATAGATTTAATCAACCAGTACTTCGATCACACAATAGTTTTATTTTAATTAGAAATAATGCATAATACTTTCAGCTTGATTCCACCTATACACCGCTAAGGTCCTCAACACAAGCATTTATACAAATTCTTCCATCAAAACAGGAACAATAGTTTTATTAAACTAGGGGTCCGTACCCATTGATGTGGCTGATTATCGGCTCGCAGCGATAAGACACGCAAGGACCTATTATAATAATAAGACAAATTATTAATAATACGCATCATACATCTCTACATGCGCTTACGTTGAATGTATGTATGCCCGCACTAAAAGCATCACTGTAACTATTGCAAAGCGATGCCGCGTTTGCGTGAAGAACAAAAGACGTTATGATTACGATCTTATGGTAGGGTTACAAACGCTTTGATACTACAACCAAACAGTTGGTAAACGTGTGATTGACGTAAACAATACAAGGAAATTCACGCAGCGTTGCCAAGGCAAGTGTCGAGTTTGAAAGAAATTTTTCGCTTGTTATTAATTTGTGAAATTTGTAAATAAACTTATTATCAGTAAGAGTAAGAAAATACGACCGCAAACAAGTTTCTACCGTTAACTTTTGCGGAAACGTCGCGTAAATATTCCGCGAAGAAACCTGTTCAACAAGCATCGCGGTTATTAATTCCACAAGAGAAATGCAGATTTCGTCCCAAACCCAGCAAATACATTGAAAATAAATAATTAAAAGGATTTCGTAAGGTTCACAGTCCTCTATCTTCAAGAATTGAACGGTGGTACCGATTGTGTGAAACGAGAACGTGGATCGAATACGAGTTAAATGATCGCTTTGATAAATAAGCAGTCCTCTAGGATTCACGGGCAATGCCCTTTAACTTCTCACCGAGACACGGACTAGTCGGTGAATAGTGCTTCGCCAGATGCATATTGTTTTCGTGTATTTAAATAATGAAATGTGTAGCTTACGACACATATATATGAATGTGACTTCGCTCAGCGGTACTTTCTCGATGGCCGAGAGTACCGTTCGGCTGAGCGAAATGGTAGTAGGTCGATGAAAGCATTGATAATGACTATCACGATTAATCGACTAGCTATATACCATCGGCAGTATTTATTTATTATATGAGCGAACGAAATTGTATGGCATCGAAAGGGTACAAGTTGATTGAAGAAAGCAAAAAATGTACTAGCCTTTTTTAAGCGTAATGCGATGAGATCATGAAAGGATCAATGCTCTTAGCGAATGCCAAAGCAATGATCAACTACATCGAATTAAGGAGAGGCGGCCCGGGGATCGTTCACCTCGCGAGTATTTTTTAAACGAAATGACGCAATTTGGAAAGTGCGGAAATAATAATTTCTATCTTGTAACTAGAACTGCGCCGCGACTTATTATATCACAATATCGGGCGTTTAATCCGCATCGCGGATGCGCGGTGGGGAGAGGTCAGTGAACTTGCAAAACTTCACCTGTCATAGCCGAGGGGAGCGAAACAAAGGCGTGATGCAACCAGAAGAAAGTAGGAAACGAATTGAGTGTACATTCCCCGAATCATTCAGCCGCGTGGACTATGTCCGAGATTAAGAAACAAAGAAACTTTAAATTGGAGCTAGTGACACTTCCTAAATTAGAATCGATGCTGCTGGCAGCTTGCACAACCTCACAACCTGGCAACCGAGGACGGAAGAGTGCGGGCAAAACGGCACATTGCAGTGATGCAACAAAGAAAGTGCGGAACTGAAGGTTTTCTAACGCGGTGAATGTACTCCGGCCATTAGCATTGTATCATTCGCGTCCGCAAAGCCTCTTGAGGCTCAGCGGGCGACGACCTCGGTGATGTCAGAGGAGCCGTCGTATTTCACATTTGGCATCATAAGCCCACTGATATAATACGCTCGGGATAGTGTTATTTATTGTATTAGATCACGCTTGCTCGCCGAGCCGCCGAAGGGAGATATGCAACGTCTAGAGTTACATTAAGCTTTTGCCTGCAACTGTTAGGTAACGAGTGTTGTCACACTCGTTGTTGCACACAGCTGATGTAACGCGTGCAAAGAGTTCTCCAATATAGTTAATATTAATATTAATTGTATTGGAGACCTCAAAGCGTCACATGTTAATCTTGCTCGTGTTAGCAGTTTCAATATTTACTAGTACAAAAGAATATGCTAAAATGCAATATGTCAAGTTCAGTGGGTGCGAGGTCGGTGCGCGGGCGCCTCAAGAAGGGGG
This sequence comes from Acentria ephemerella, assembly GCA_943193645.1. Taxonomy (NCBI): domain Eukaryota; kingdom Metazoa; phylum Arthropoda; class Insecta; order Lepidoptera; family Crambidae; genus Acentria; species Acentria ephemerella. Next base: position 3,068,820 of record OW971875.1, on the reverse strand, counting down.
GCAAGCTCCGCGCCACGCCGCCGTCTCCGGTGACAATGAATGGCAAAGCACCGTTGTACTTGACCCAGTATGCCGGCCGTCACGCCCCGCCGATGCAGCACTGACGCTCGATTGATGATATGCGTGTGAACACCCGACCACCAGTTTAAGTTTAAAACTTTAAGAGTTTCGTCACTAAACTCATAATTTAAGATTACAGCGACCAAATTTTTTTTATCAATAGTCTGACATTGGCGCACTGACACACTTGACAACAAACATCACTACTTAATTCAATCACGAGTTATATCTACATTTAAAAGTCACGTCAACAGAATCCCTTATCAGTGTCATTGCAATGATATCATGGGTCAGATATGTATTCTCTCTGTCACGTAGCGAATCAGTGGATCTCATTAATGATTAACTCGGCACGTTTCAAAGCACACAAGAACAGTACCAAACAAAAAACAAATTTCGAAACGTGCACACAAAGTATCTCGCAAGCGGTTTCCGATATACATTTGTTGGTTAGATATGTGCCATTGCGCAAGGTCGCCAGCGCACCTGCGTGTGCGCCGGCCACTGCAGCGACCGTTGCAGCTCCCACGACATAGTTTATACGTTCATGAATAATTACTTATTTACTTCAGTCCGTCTTATAAAGGGGTGACTTAAGGAATTCGGGATCATACCACCTGCTCTGATATTATCGGTGTGTTTAAAAATAGAAATTATATTTAACTCTATTAAAGGTCAAAAATAATTTCGCTTCGCAGTCAAATATAAAAGCTTGATAATATAAAGCAACTGCAGCGCTTAAACAGCGTGCGGCGAGGCAGCAACCGTGCTCGTAATCATCCAAGTGGGTTAAGGTTCCATCAAGGATTTATTGCGGCAAGTCGCCGCTCAAAACATCGACCGTTCGTTACTATGAGTTAACGTGCACGCTTGTTCCGCTGCATTTGTCTATTAAATAAAACCTTTTAAATTGTGGTTTTATGTTGGACGCTCAATTAATAACGACTCTTGGTCTATCAATACCTGGCTGGGCGCTTGCCCATTAACACCTATTAATACATTAATGAGAGCATATTTTCAAAGTTCAGCAGATTTCATCTTAAGGTGTCGTATTTCATCCTCTTGGAGTTAACTGTTACAAAACCTGGACACAAAAACTGTTCGGACTTCTTTTGTTTAATTACTATCCAACAAACAAAAGTAACTCGATCGCTAGGGAAAGCCCTTTGTTCCAGTACTAAGAGCGTAACTGTTGGAATAATGAAAATGTCCTCTGCAAAAGCTTTTGTATCTAGAAGTGAGTACAACAATTAAGCATAGAACAAAGGTTAATATCAAGTAAGTTTCAAAACGATCTAGATGTATTACAAAAACAGTAGCACATATAACTGTTTAGCAACTACATGGTCGATTCTTTCACAACTCGCATCACAGCGTCCGGACCACTCGATTAATTGTTTCCATAGTTCAGATCGAGTATTCGATTCTTTTGTTTAACAGTATAAACAATACATTGTCACAGTGTTGAGGACACTTTAAAGCCATTATTGTAAAACATTGCGGTGGAAAACTCGTTAATGTTTTGACCGTAATTGAATCAGTTTTGTTGTCGATGACGGTAATAACGTCCTCGCACGAATTATGTAATGAGATGACCTCGAATTTAACAAACTAAGTTTAATTAACATTACATGATTGTAGCTACATAACTGCTCATTAATTGGGCAAACATTGAAGACCTCGAATCGTTCAATTGGCAAATGTGCTAAAAGTAATTAGTTTCGTGTTCACTTTTGATCATTTATGTTTAATGTTTGAACTATTTGCTTCGTGAATGATACTTTCATCTTTAAAATGTTAGGAGTCACGTATATCATTTTAGCACAGTCAGCATACGTGAATGAACGCCATAATAAATTATGCAGACGAAAGTATACGTATTGTGAAGCGGAGAGAATAGTAGGAGAGGTGTGCTGCGCTGGCGGCGGCAGATGTGCGCGCGCGCATTGTCCTCGGAACAAAAGCAGGTAGAGGACGCTGCCGCGCCATGTGCTACGTGTCACTTTTTCATATATACTCTGATGCATGTTTTACGCGAAAACCCAAAAAAATATACTTTTAATCTGACGGACAGATGGCCACGCACATGTCGTAGAAAAAATCTGTATGTTAAAAACTCACTTCAAAAAACATAAATAGCTACAGCTCCGGCCAATTCATTAAAATAAAATCCATGCTGTTGGAAAATGCTTTGTTTTCACAGCCGTAACTACAGTCAATTAATTACAATGGGTTTCCTTTTGTTACAAAAGAGAGAAACGAGTCGAATCCCAGTTATCGAAATTAATAACGGCAAACAAAACCAATTTAGTCTGATCGCGTAATATCCTGCCCGACGCGTTAATGGAACTCCAGTTTTCATTGAAATTTGTTATGTCCAAATGGAAGAATTTGGTGCTGCCAGTTTGATCCATTTATGCATTCGAATAAAAATAAACTTTTATTGGTGATAAATGTAAGAATCCTGCTACTGCCAATTCATTAATATCTATTCAAGTTTTCTTATATGAAATAAATATATCATTATCTTTCTTAAATAGTAGTGCCAACATAGGTCTATTATAAATGAGTAATTCATACGGAGTGCAACAAATTTATTGAGTATTGATTGAAACCGCGTCTAGCCTTGTATGAAAAAAAGCTTAAACGAAAACGACCCGATGATGGTGACACTGTGGATACATTTAAAGAAACTATCGAATGAACGGCAAATATTGACCTCGTAGCAGATGTCGAAAGCCAAACTTGGAGACTGGTTATAAGTGCACTTGAACAAATATTGCGGCTACATTGTATACTTTTAATATACCGTATATCGGATATCTGGTTGTGTGCACCCAGATAGAGTTGTCATCAGGTGATCAAACAGTTTCCAATGTCCAATCTCCCTTGACCAAGTTAAAATATAATTCAGATCAATATCAATTTCCAAGGTGCGCAACAAAGTCGAAGACGACTAATTTGAAAATAAAACATAAATAATTTAATGAAATATGCAAACAAAGCAACCGCAACGCCATGCGCCATCCATTGCCAATGAAACAGACCTTATTGTACTAAATATAAATTATTGCACCCAAAAATAGACTCATCGCTATAAACTCGAGAAATTGCTAGCCATAAAGTCTTTTACGAGATCCCAGATTTACTGACTGTCCTGTACTTATTTAACTTCAACTAAGCAAAAACGTGCCTTCAGCGTTTAGTTTTTGAGTTTAATTTGATGCGATCTAGTCAAATTGTGCTTCATTATTGTCTGTCGGGAATGCCAATGTCGAACACGTGCGTTTCGCAGGTAGAGCGCTTGCATGTGCAATCATCATTGTCTTCTCAAAAAAGGTGTTTTCTTAGATTTGTATAGATGAGTCTTTTGCACAATGGTCGGTACATTTCTATCGATGCCCATCATCGATTCGGCTGAGAGTAAACCGAACAATAAATCATACGTAGGAGTTGTTAACAATACTTCTTATATTTGTTTACTGGAACATCTGTTCGACCTGGTGATGAGGGTCGCTTTAGAAATTGGCAAGTTCACTAGACAAAAAACGAAAGCATTGTCACGTAGCTCAGGTAATTGTTGGAAGATTAACCCGATACAAGATCAACAATGAAAATCAGAACACCTTGATTTTTTCTAAATTTTAGTTTGGGAATGAATGGTGTCCTGCACGAAGTTTTATCGTCTTTGATGATTGGAGAACATGATTTGTATTGCGGCACTGTGCGACCTTAGACGCTGTTATCTTCCGCTGATAAAGACTATGACCTTTAAAGCTGACTAGGAGTCTTTACTCAGATAAGCATCGTCAGTACAATGACCGTGGTGGGATACATATACAGAGGCTATAAAATTTTAATCAAGAATACTAAATGAATTTATCCCAGGGGTTTTAATGGGGATATTATATGCTAACATCAGGGGAGACGTATGCGCATGAATTTGATTCTCAAGCACTCTTGTGAGCCGGATGTAACGGGACCGGAAACGGACTCAGAATAAAATAGGTCTGCTGAATTTATACCGCAGATGGCTGACAATGTATCGTGGAGAGACAAAAGAAAAAGTGGGTAATATTAAAACTAAAAGATAGATTGGACGCCGCCACATGGCAAAGGTATTAAACTTAATTATCTGACTCGGGGCTTTGCTTCGAGGATTTAAATTGGATGGTATCTAGTTAGACTGGAAATGGACGGTTTGTAATTATGTACATGCAATTTTTCGACGTTAAAAAATGCAATCGCTGGCGAGCACCAAAGTTATTCATAATCATTTATTTTTCATTATTAATAATCTGACGTTAATTTACTTAGCGGTCTGTATAATAATCTTCTAGGAAAAATGACTAGTTTAATGGTTATACATGCATTCACATACACGATGGAGACTAGCTTCATGATTCAAGATATACAAGTATATCCGCAATCCATGTTTTAATAAATTAACGTGATTTTCCAGTATTTTAATTTAATTCTGTATTTTAATGGTTAATCAAATTTTTTACGTCGATTCACTACTACTACTAAAATACGCAATAATGACGGATGCTGTTATTCGTCATAAGTCACGTAACCTTGTCAGATGAATAAATAGAACATATGTTTTATGAACTGTTTAATGATGTTAGCGTCATTGAAATTTTTTAAAAACTAAGTAATTACGAACTCAATAATGATATGTAACATTCATTACAATAATAATTATTAAATAATTATTAATTTGTTGCATTCCAAACATAAGTTAAAATTAATTGATAGCTGTTAGCCAAGAAGTAATATGCTTATACGAATATTAATATATATTTTAAGTAAATAATAATATATTATATATATATTAACTGTTCCAAAAACTTGAATATCTATCACTCTTTGTAATCTGACCCGAGTGTAAACTAAATCTGTATAATAAAGAAACCGTAAAAGGTAATGATAAGTCATAAGATACGTTACGATTTAATTTTGGAACGTGGTCGTTCGGTAAGAAGGCGGAAGAGTTACGTTTGCGCAACTGACATTGAACCAAGCCGTTCCTCGAGGCCACCAAACATCGAATTCTTAGCTTGCTTCACATTTTAAATATGTATAAAATTGATTTTCGACGACATACGTACTTTTCCTTTATCAAATGTGCAAGAGGAAAATATTTCGAGGAAATATTTCCACAACGTCGGAGATTTCTCGGTAACAGGATGTTGTGAACAATAACAGTAACTCATACGGAAGTTTATGTAGTGTGTATCATTAGTGAGACCCAAACATTCGGTTCGCTTGTGGTCCACTCATTCCACCCTCGTTTACTTGACAAATAAGCGAATTTTTTCAGGGGGTACAACAGTCGAAGCTTACGTCATTCTTTATATACAACACATGTAGTGTGTTATATTGATTCACAAGCGTAAGCGAGCGCTAATTTCGTCAATGTTATCAATGTCACCTTTGTTGTTATTCACCACCTCAAAGGTGAGCAGTGTCAATCACACAGTCTTACTTGCCCGGTCAAATTCATAGAGGTGAATTATTCAATAGTATTCAATATTATTCAAGTAATAAAGTTCAAAATTTTATTCACTTTATAATTCCGTTATTTAAGCAACGTTAATTAAAAAGCCCAATATAAAGGCCAGATCTTTTATAAGACGATATCAGACAAGGTTGTGAACGCTAAAGTCAACGCCACATACGGAACCATGACGTAGGTGGTTAGTGGGCTCATGCTATAACAATTACTTATGTTTGTGCTTCTTATTTTATATGAAGAGCCATGATTGTATCGTAAGGTCGAGTTCGTGATATTTAAAGGATTCATTGTATGTGTCGTTTGTAGTGAAGTTAAGTAGCCGACGTCATTGAGGAAGGAGGAGGGCGTGTTCGAGGCGCATCAGCGTCGTTGCAACATCGACTTGCAAGCGCGCTGGCCATGTCCGCTGTCCTTGGCCACGGCTATCACCACTCGCTGCCGACTACCACGGTACAACCAACTCGACGCGACGCGTCGGTCGCGCCGACGCGACCGTGCGTAACCGCTTCCGCATACTGCTTACGTCACGCGCCTAACACGGGGCTAGGGAAATCACACAATCGATACAATTATTTCAACGAGAAATTAGGTGGTGCGTCACAGGGGTAATTTTCCCCAGTGACGTCAACGCTACGTCGTAACTTAGCAACGGCTACGGGTCACGTGTTACGGCGAATAAGGCCGTAACCTTCGCGTGGGCGGGAAGTGCGTCAAACGCGTACACTGCCGAATTTCACCCACGCTTGGTCGCGCACGTTTCGCGAAAAAATGAGCAACAATAATGAAGAAGCCTTAGTCAATCTTGCAAATGAAACAAGTCAACAAAATACGTACAATATTCTAAAACCAAGTACAATTGTAACGAGCCGTAGTACATTAATTTGACGAGAAGATTACATCACCACTTCGCAAGTGCGTATTGTTGAGAAGAATTTAACTGCGCATAAGAATGTTGAAATCTGTTCAAATATTATTGATACGAAAGAATATTTCTAAATGAAGAAAGGACTTGATTTACTTAATAAATGACGCGAATCGAGTGTTTGCCGGCTGTTTTGTTTTATAAACGTCGATGACTTCATATTAAATACGATCGACAACCAGACACGGCTCGATCACGGTCAACGATTGTGACTTTTTTTATGTTACTAGCGATACCTCGTATTTTTATTGTAATCACCAAATGGAAAAAGCCACTTGAATTACCTCTTTGTTGAACATCTTTATTAATATCATTTTTTTTACTTAATATATCATTAGTGATAGGTAACGATATGTAAAATTATTCAAATAAAAACAATGATAATATTATTAACGCTATAACTATTAACTAAAGCTTAAAATAATCAAAATTCAAACATTGTTACACGAACGCGTTACACGAGGGTATTGTTTGTCCCGTATGTTACGCAACCGTGACCGCGAACTGAGGTCGGGTACGTTCTCATATTTATTATACGTATTCTTCAATATCCACCTCGGTGCGAGGCCAGAAACTCAAAAAGATTAACGTTTCGCAATCCACTCCAATGTCACTGCAACTCCAGCTCGCGCCCGACCCCGAGTATCTTTGCACGCGCACACAGATAATATCAACGGGGTTCCGTCGACCCGGCTTCTTTATTAATGGCTTGTAATATTGTGCTTGAAATTTCCTGTGTTACGCGTCTACGTGCTACGTAATTTTCGGAAAATCGATATCAAACGTCAAGAGACTAAAATTCAAAAGAATTTTAAGAGGCTTCTTAAATTGAAAGATTTGAATGGTCCGCTCTTGCGACGTTAACGGCACAATGTCAAGCCCAATAAACGCGAACTTAAACTTTCATTAGCCAGCCGCGGTCGGTCACGTGAAGAGTTTTGGCGAGCTGATCGTCAGCCAGTGTTGTAACGTTTGCTGCGTGTGCAACCATTCGGCGCTTGCGTCATTTCCTCTTGCTGACCGTGAACCACGTTACGTCAGCGTTGTTTAGGAACGAGATTAGGATGCGCCTACACTGCTCACCGTCTCTAGAGGACAATCCCCCCTGACTTACAATAGCTGGCTTCCGTACAGTCTTGCATTATTATTGTTCTTGTGCTTAAATTAACACATATAATCATTTTTTTTAAATAAATGTAATTGTTAATATATAAAGATCACATAATATATTAATTTGCATCGTTTGTATGATGGAATTTATCTTGTCACTTCTAATATCACAAACGCTAGTGTAAATATTGAAGCGGAATTGCGTCAATTTAATCTTCGAGGTAACTAAGACAGATAAACAAAGTCGATAATTATTTGGCGATTTAGTACAATGACATCACGTGTTCAACAAATTACCAACTTAACCTCGTTTAATCTGTATTGGTAAATACCGGAGGTAATTACCGAGATAAGATAGATCTCTTAAATGTTTACGCTTAAAAAGTTTCCAAGTAAAATTGAAAACGAAGCGTTAAATTGACATCTCAGTTTATTTAAGTAACAAGTTTGATTCTGTCAATTCAAACCCTGATTATGCTGATAACAAAAACCGGAAGCCGAACGATAAACAGCCGTGCAAAGCATAATATGCATTGTCTTTACGGAATAAGATCGAGATACGTGCTCGAGCTAACTAACTCATAGTCGGTGCGCATAGCCGGTGGCTTTTAGAAGACAGCCTCGTAGCTTCTGTAATTATTTTTAGTGAAGATACACGACTGAGAGGCGGATTGAGTTAATCGTAATTCTGGCCACTGTTCGACCGGTTTTATTTTACTTTTTATGTGGACGCCATCTCGAGGTAAACGCTCGCCGCAAAGCGAAATTGGCAATGCAGTAAATCAAATAGGGTTGTCAAACTATTTACCTTAGATAAATATTCCTTTGTTTCTTACCTAGAGAATTCTAATAACCCATTTCTATTTTAAGAGCGCGTAGGCGTAGTCAAATTGTACCGAGAAGGCAAAACTTAGCCTTCTAAGGGGCATATATCACAATATATTTAACTGCCGCCCCCGCTATAGATATTTCACGAAGTTACGGAATTTTAGACGTGGGAGAAATTATATTTTGTTTATTTATTTTCGAATAAAAGTATCTGAGATAGGATACATACAAATTAATTCACGAGGGTTAACATATGTTTATATGGAGATGCTAATAAACCAGTACGTGGGCCGACAAAAGGGATGTTTTACGTGAATCGCCCACGTTCACCATTTTACATACAAAAGTATGAGAGTCAAGACAAAAATAGAACCCTAATATTACCGATGTTTTCAGTCAGTGAAGCCACAAAGGCTATCTGCAGAATAAAGGATGTTGAACTTTAAGACGAAACAGGAAAGAACTGATAGTCAGGGGCAAGTAAGTACATCTCGAAAGATTTACGACTTTGGATCGGTGGCTCGGCCCACTCCCCTGTAGTATAAAATCCTTAGCACGAAAGCACGTCTGTCTATGTTTTACATGATCCAAATTCCATGAAAGCGAACATTGGTTCGCTGTCGCCGGAATGAAGCTCAATATTTTCGTTTTTTACATGTTTTCATACAAACCACAGGTCGAGTCTTGCTTATAGTTATGGTTGTTTTGTTTTTGCGCGACTGGAAGTGTAAACAGAACTTGCCAATTAATGGATACTGGTTCTGTGGACTTCGCAGTATATCTCTAAATACCTGTTTAAAGGTTCTGAACCAACATGATAAAACTAATATAAAGTATTAGAATTATGTGTCATTCAATCTATCTTTTCTAACTAAGGGATATTTTAGTCGAGATATAAATAGATCTTTTTTACGGGTTCGGTGGTATGACCGAATAGAAATTTCCTATGATTCATGCGCGCACCCTATTTTATCGCCCTCTATTTTTAATGCTTCCCTTATAAATGACGTCATCTAAAGCGGTGACGCATACACTTGCAGCATAGAATGGAATTCATCACAACCCGTCATACCGCTTGATTCATTGGTACATTGAAACTTTTGTTGAAGGTGGAAATGCTGACTGCAAATTTATTATTTTTAATTTATTTTGCTGAGCGAAAACATTCAATTCGTGGAAGCTCAATTCGGTTCTATGTATATTTATCATATGGCACGGTAGACGGTATTCAAGATGATGAGATAATATTGAGATTGTTATTGGTTTAGCGTTGTTTACAGGCGTTTGTATTCGGCGGTCAACGACCTTCGATGCGACGCGGATGCAGCGGTCACTGCGCGAAACGTCGCAATCGACGCGAGACGCCCGGTCCGCGGCAGGTTTTAAAATGCAACGCAATAAAAATTAATGCACAAGTGAATAAAATCTGCACAACAGGAGCTCGAATTTCTTATGAGCCAACCAGCACTGTTGCTACGCTACAAAAGCATTGATCACAACTCATATGGAACGGCGTAAAATGTTTTATGAAATGGTTGGCGTGTGTCGACGGTCAGTGATTGCTTAGAGCCCGTTCTTAGTGAGCGGCCATGTGCGACGGCTCCTTCTGAGGGCGCGATCAAAACGCCTCTCTTCCCCAACTAATTGTTGGCACGCGCGTGTTTTTCTCTGCACGGCGATGTGAATGCACCCATATGCGAAGTAATAAGGTCGAGTGCGCTCGCCGCCTATAAGTACTTTTTGCAAGGGTTTAATGAGCGTGCCTTATGCTCTAGACCTCGCTGTGAAGGTTAAGCCAGTTCAACTCGCCTTTTATTCGACGTTCGTAGCGTGTTCAGTCACGAATGTGAATGACTCACATGCTGATATCATGACATGACAGTAGCGAACAACGGTTCGCTAGTATTCGGACTTGGTCCGGTGATAAAACCAAGTCCGAACAAGAAAGCAATTCGATTTATATGGAAAGATAATATTCGTAGAGAAGGACAAATTACCTTAAACGAAAACTTTGTTGATCATAAGAGTTAAATAACCATTATTAAATTAAAATAAATCAGAACGTTATCTAACAAAGCTTGTTCTGATAAACCGATGTGAGTTTTAAAGTAAGTTAACCATCACGAGATGCAGATTGTCACAAACGGAACGGTCCAGTATGTTAACAAAAATGTGAGTGGTACACAGATGTAGGCAAGCGGAGCGTGTCACAACACACGGGCGTCGTATCGGCGGATAAGTGCGCGGTTACGCAAATCTGCAGATATGTCGGCGCAGCGCGGGCGCGCCGCTTGCACAAGGTTTCGCAGACCTTTGTTTTACGCAACAAGATCGATTTAATAGCTAGTCGTGCGTTTTCTCAGCTGTGTACCCCGAGAGCAAAATTAACGACACCAAAATTAGGAAACGCTAATAATAATATGTAATTCCTACTGAGTTTATATTATGTACTACTGAACTTATTAAATGTAAGTAAGAAGCAAATAAGGCGACCGGCAATCGTTATATCTAATGGGCTTTTAATAATAAACCTGTTTTGGATGCGCCCCTATTTGAGCAAGGTGAACGTAAACATAAATCTATTATAGCTTTGAGCTTCTGTGACAATCGGATTACTTTTGTATGGATGACACCTATGTCCGGCAGCCGCTGTGCAGAATGACGCGCATTACATTGTCGTTCTGTTGGTATGGACGACAATTGCCAGAGAGCATCGTACGTTTACGTCCGGTAGCAGCGTCCGGTCTTTTCGTACCACCAAAAAAGGTGCGAACATTCGTTATTTATAGTCGTGACGAATGCATGCGTCGTCCACAGCCATTTATTTTCAGAATGAGGGAAGAGGCGTAGGTGTCTAGAATATGAAACCATTATTCCACGTCATTTTACGGTTGAATTTAGCACGGCTCGTTTTATTTAGGCATTTAGTTTTCAAACAAAAATCGTGTGTATTATTTTCATGCTCGTGATTTTTTTAAAGTAAATAAAATATTAATTGACTGCAGTGTACTACACGATCGGTGCAACAGCAGCATCGGCCGCGCGACATTGGCACAGTTGCGCACGACCTCAGCGAGTCACGCGATCGAGGTCGCGAACAAACGCCCCAATACGAGACAAATCTCCCAAAATTCCGGCATTATTTGAATCACGCTGATGTATTTGCCATCATGTATCTAATTCGGGCGACCGGCCACACCCTCACGAATAACGGCAATTATACGTGCCGTGCCAACAACGCAAATTCGAAAATCTCTCCCGATTTGCTATTAATTGATGGCACTTATACGCATTTATAACTGTCACGAAGATTCCTCAACTTTAATAATTATACAACCAGTAAAACAAGAGACGTACAATAGAGTGCGCCCAGTAAGTGTTATGCAAATTCAACTCTGTAATGTAGTGTCTTACACCACGGAGCTTTGGCAATTCGGTTTCAAAATGTTTTCAAAATACTTCGGCGTAGGCAGGTAGACGCCTGTTGTACGTCTACTGAGGTATAAGCAGCTACCTCAGGCTATACTTTATTGCACGAGATAGTGTTGCGTGTCATTTATTAAATGGATAAATAGTGGCTATGAATTTACGTCAATAGTATACAAGTATAATTGGGATAAATGAGGTTCAAAATTAGAAGGATATTTAACGGCAGCCGGGCGGCGGCCGGGCCGGTATGCGCCACGGCGGCGTCTGCCGGGTGGCGAGTCGTCGTCTATCGCGAACCAATTTGGCACATCCGCTGGCAAACGCCAACTCAGAACCGTAAATATCCCGTCCTGTTAACCCCGCAAATATGCGAGTATATTACTGCAAATACTATTGAAACAAGATCCAAGCGAAATTTCGTACACGCGTAATGAAAAATCTTCAAAACCATTCAATATTAATTACTTACTTGATAAGAATGCGGAATTATAAACGTTATTTGATTATAATATTATCTGGTTCTCTGGCTGAAGAATCGTATGTTTTAAATATCGGATTGCGTAATCAAATGCCGTTGTATAGTCGCCATTGTTTGCAGAGCGTTCTATCATCCGACCCGGCTCCTCACACCGTGTTACGCAAAAAATCGGGTTTTGTTTTGTTACCTGGATAGAACGTTTGCTACGTCTATGTGTATTATTATTTTGGCTTGGAGTAGGCGGTATCATTCTGAACAATGCATCGAGGACAATTTTATACCTGAGTTTGTTTACAAAGGATTCATGATTCAACTTAGAATCAACGACGAAGGGCACCGCACTGTCTGGTGTGTGTACTATGAAATCTGTTTTTGCTCATTGTGAGACTTAGCGAAACTAATTAAATTTTAAAGAATTCCATTCGGACAATGACCATTTGGTCGTTTGAATATATTTCCGCCTCGAAGTATCCTGTCGCACGTATCCAAATTAAGGATCTATTATTCGTGAAATATTAGTTTGTAGTCAAACATCCGGCTTTCGTCGGGAAGTTGAAAACGTCACCGCTCATACGTCACCATTCATTATATTATTATACAATTGATATTTTTTAGGTAAAGGTTATCGGAATATTTCAATGTAGCGGAAGTCATTCTGTTATAATATTCTTATACATTTGAAAAATATAGATCTTTTCTCTTATATCACAAGGTGCAAAGAGTAAGTTACCTGCATTATCGTCGACCACGGTTTCCTGCCCAAGTCTCCCGGATATGCCGCTCAAGATTTCACTAGATAATTTCCAGTTTCATATGTAGTACATTTATTTGTGTCATTAATAGTTCGTAGGATACGTGAAAGTTGATTCCGCATTAGAAAAACGAAGAATGGTTCAACTGAATACATTGAATTGATAGGCTCGCTCGACGGAATTTAACCTAGTTTTGTTCAAGAGGACATTAGATACTTTAAGTGTCAGTGACTGATACATTTGAACCATTTATATTATACTGAATGCAATTGTTACTTTATGTTTTTAAGATATATAGTTGTAAAAACATTGCAATGGCAGGTCTTTCTCAACGTCGAACACTAAATATAAAGGAAACAGCTTCACCAAAATACATGAAAAACAAACTAGAGGCGATTGCTAAGAAAATTTGATTCAGTGTCAAAGAGAGTGCAGAATCAATATTAATGTCCTTGTTTACCTTTGAGTCGGGATTGCGAGATGATCGCAGCGTCTCGCCGGATGAGTCGAATTTATAATCAGGGGGTGCCTTTATGGCGTGATCCGAGACGTGAGAACGGAGGTCGAAGGGCGGGGACACTTGCTCGGATGGCACCTTAACTAACAATCTCTGGACAATTCTCACGATTGCAAAGAACAGCTGTACTGAGTGACCACTGCATATGAACGGTCATTAGAATTTATTAGGGCTGAGCAAGGTCAGATGTCTGATTATGCAAATCAAATATTGTTTGCCTGTTTGTATTATAGTGAAGGTGTCATAAAGTGTACTCTGGGAAAGGTGATAGAACACATGGTCATAACTTTGATTAACATGATGAGAATGTATGGGCAGCTGTTGACCCAGAGAGGATGGTCCGTTAATATCTTGGAAATAGAAAAACAAACTTCCGTTCTGTTGCCAACACGGTTATACACATGGCCATATTGGAAACACATCTGCAATATCCCGCTAATGTAATGACCGGATGACTTCGCAAAATCAGTAGTTGGATAATCTTTTAGGTATTATAATTGCGTACTTAAAAATGTTTTTCCCGCTCGAAATAAAATACAAATACAAACGGATGAAAGCGGTAAAAATTGATCTCTCAACTTTGATTTTAAATTTAATGTGTAATAGCCAAATTGTAAACCATTCCACCTTTGAGGGAAACTCCAGCAAAGACTTCCCAAGTCGTGGCTACTTTGCTTTGCTATAGGTAAAGGGTAGAGCTAAAGTTTTTACATTTATGGCATGGTCGCGGTGCTTCCCATTTCGCGTCGCAGCACGAAGCGATGCTTTTGACATTCTCTTTGACGATGCTACGTCGAGAGGAGTATTAAATTTTACCTTTTTCCGTGTCTGACTTTATGTACTCAAATAGCGGACTAAATTAAAACTGCTGCGTAAACGCAGAAGCGGATTTCGTTCGCGAGGTATCTGTGATTTATTTTGAGAAAAAAGGTACTAGTGCGGTTTTCTCGTTCAGTTCACTGTTGTTGTGTTGAAAGTGCAAAAGGTGCATTTGGATTTTTGATACAAAGCACAAGGGATGAGTGTCTCGCCAAAGGTCAAAAAAACGATTACACCAAGTCGTGTCAAGTCCCGAAGTGCGTGGAGGCGTACCAAATTGTTTCGACGGGAGCGTCAAGGATAACAAAGACAGAGGTTGGTTGTTGGCCTCAAACGTGGGAGGAGGACGAATATTTAATTCCTTATAAAAGGTTATATTATAGAATTTGGTTCGTGGATTAAAAATATTTATACTCAACGTGTCCGTATAGTGAAAAAAATCAATCTGTTTCTTGTCGAGTTCCTTACATAATATAATCAAAATAAAGGAATAATAGATCTTTTAAATTCGGAGTCGTTATGTCGAGATACGGGCAGGTGAATGGATTTTAATTAGAGAGACGAAGGAACGTTTTCGATAAAAAAAAGTTAGGGCTACGTAAAACTATTTCGTTTTTCATAAGGGTTGTAAAATCACCTGATCAGACAGGTACCCGTATGCATATGTTACTCAGGGGATGCGAACGAAGTGCGTTTAGTTCGGTGCGCAAGCGCATTGCGGCGGCCCCTTGACCCGATTGCGGCGCAGTATTGTACGCAGCAATGACACCGTTCGCCTTGAGCCGCTAGCACTGCCGGAGATATTCGCAACAATGGAGGCCAGATAACGTTTCAAAAGTTCGAAAATCCACCGGTTCCTACTGTCTGACGGCCGCAATTAATAAGTTGAGTAATCCTATCGTAAGCCCTTTAATACTATTTCTCAATGTTGAATAAATATAATAATAATAATATATTTATATTTTCAGATGGACAGTAATTATATTAGCACCGGCGTATGCCATTTATAAGTTAATAACTACCTTTATTAAAGCGACACGTTCTGCCTGCAAATTATTATAATGAATGACTCAATAATTCATTTTATCGCGTTCATGGGAGGTTCTATTAACGGAAACAACGCTCCATTAAAACTACCTACTTCCGTTCCTACTTAAGGACTTGTTTCGTTATCAAAAATATCTTTCTCACGATAAATCATCCAGAGCACGGTTGAGCCAATAAAAAACGCGTAGGAAGTTTTCTATCGATCAGGAACAAAACAGTTGATAAACACAGCGAGTCCTAAACTTGCTATGAAATCATTGCGTCAGATATTTCATTGGTATCATTTGGAACTGCGGCTGGTTAACATCATAATGGCACAGTATTATTACAGCCATATAAAATTAAGGAATAAAAAAGTTAAACTCAATGAAACTCACCTCTGTGGATCCGCAAACACGAACTTTCTTAATTTGAGGTCTCTTAAAACGATTCCTTGTTCGTGACAGGCAGCAACGGTTTCTGCCATTTGTCTGAATAGCCTGCGGGCTTCGTGCTCCCGTAGCCGTTTCCGCGCCCTCACATATGAGTGGAGGTCGGAGTGCGACCGAGGAAATATTAGATACACCCTCTTGTCGCCGACTAGAACTTCGTGTATGGGGTTGACGTGCGGGTGTCCATCGAGACGGTAATGAGCTTGTAGTAAACTACTACAATCTCGTGACACCACCTAGAGAAAAAGAAAATTATGCGTTAGCCACTTGCAACGCAAACATAAGCATTTTATAAACTTATTCTACAGTACGAAAGAAGTTCTACACGCTCGTGAGCAAATATTTTTTCCGACATTTGCGAATACGAACGTCATAAAATAGAGCTCGATGCCCATAAATAACAACAACCTGGATGAAGCAGCCTAGTTGGAGAATGCTACTCTCCATAACCTTTTGAATACAAAGGTCGATACAATCATAAGACTATTTTCATATTTATCTTCCAAAAATAATATAATATGTTATGTGGTGTCATTTCTGTTATTACCACAGCTTATATTATAAAGTATTTCATTGACGAGATTTGCAAGCAATGCTAGGTAATTCTTAACCGGCTATTTTCAATCGGGTTATATTTTAAAGCAATCTTGATTGAAAAGGTTAGTTTAACATGAATAATACGATTCAAACACATTTATGAATAGTCGACCCCTTTATGCAAACATAGGATAGCTTTAAATAAAACATCATTGAAACGACCGAAATGAATAAGCACTGCGCATTTTGAGAGCCAGAATATACAAAGCAAATTTATTTTAGGGAAATAACGTAAGCAGTAACAAGGTAGAAATACGGAAAAGTTAATTCTGTTGATCGTTTATTATTAAGCGAACACGAAATGTCAACGATTCAGTAAACGCAAATTCCAAATCCGATTTCCCGACTCACAGATGATGAATCACGTAGCGTGCTCCGACCAATTTTTTTTTCGCTCGTTGTTGTAATAATAGTAGAGGTTATTTTAGTGTTCGTTCAGTTCAGACATATAGTCGCATATTTCCAGAAGGAACTATTATTACTTGGGCGTGATATCCAAATATTATGACCTAATTTTTTTTGTGTTTGCGAAAATACAAACGTTACCGATAAGAATTTGCGGTGTTGGTGAAACACTTGATAATATTCGACTGTACTACAGGAGCTAACCTACATAACTGTTATCTATCACTATTTGCTTAATCAATGTGTTGCAAAATAAGTTGAGTTTGTGGTTTTGGCAAGTGCCATAGATAACTTGTATACAGAAGAACGAACGTTATAAGGTCATTTATTAAGTAGGTAAGAATACATAATACAGAGAAGTTAGTTTTTTGAAGTATTCCAATTATTGGGAATACTACAATGCAATTTTAATAATACACGGTAGATATATCAAAGAAATCTTTGCGGTAATTATACCAGATTTACCGTTGCGCGTTGCATGCTTGCGAAGAACTTGTATTCATTTAAATAAGCCTACGTGATAATATGAAGCCATCAGTCATACATATTGTCTTCAACAACCTACTTTTGAAGCTACCGAGCGCCTGCTTTAGACAACGACACAATCGAAATTTACTCTACAACGGGTAACTCGATTGTTTGCAGATTGATTGCAGTACAACACCTTTACAGCGGCATATAGCTACAGTTTCGCTTCTGTCGAGTCTTATTACTGTGTAGGTTTAGTAAACACATAAAAGCAGCTATATCGAAGCAGTAATGGACTGAGCGTAAATTTTTGAGGTGTACGATAAGTTGTAATTCTTGTAGTGGGGGCGCACGTCAGGAGGGGGGCCGGCTAGCCTCGCGGTGACATTCGGCGATCGGCACGTTATCAAGTCGTCTATTTCACAATGTCAATGAGAAGGTCATTCCTATTTTAGGGGCGATCAGAGGCGTCCACGTGTGACGGCCAAGTATAATAGTTACAGATTTTATAGATAAAATTTAATATTTTTTGATGACGAAGTGTGGGTAAACAAATTGCGTAGCTCTCGGCGGTGTATGTAATGTATAGTAACAAATGTGTTGGTCGTGTCGGCAAGAGTCGGTGTTGTAAATACGCTCGGCGTTTAGCAATGATAACGTTGCCACACTTAACCTTGCCGGGTTCTCACGAGGGAAGTGCCTATTCTGTGCCTTGACAATACCTGTATAGTCCTTTGTTAGCACTAAGCTATGTATATTGGGTAGCCTAAATTTAACCTAAAGGAGGATGTTTGCACTTTGCAGTTTTGTTTCTGCAGCATTTAGTGTATGATTCATGGAGTACTGTATGGGTTCAACTGCCTACCTTCTACGTGGCTACCGCGTCAATTTTTTTGTATACACGAGCGTTTTTAATTGTATCATAATTAGCGTTAATTCAATAATAGTTTGGTATTGATTACAAAAGTGTACGTACACATGACATTGTAAAAACGGCGAAGTCTGGCCTACAAGTGCGATCGAGCAGTAAGAGGCCATGACATATAAAATATGACATCGATTTTCAACGTTAATGCTGTTAACAATACACGAGCAAGCTTAAAAATTACAATGTTTTTTTAATTAAAATCCTCAATGATAATTGTAACCGGTTTTGTAAGTGAATGATTTTGGCGAAAATCAAACATACAGTACGTGGTTTAATTATAATTGATTAATGATTAAGATGATAGTGGGGGAATTGTTTTATTAAAAGTTAAGAATTATTTTCGTGTCACAATTGATAAATGAAAGGGGCTCTACATGTGGGCATATTATTTGGACTAGGGCTAGGCTTATCTCGACATGGGGTCTCAATCCCGTGGGATAGTAGGAACCCTTTAAATTGCGATATCGACATCTCGTGTAAAGGTAATACTTTATTAGTAGCTAGGTTTCTTTATCTGTGTCATCATAGGTAATGAACAGTAAGTAAATACACAAAGATATTTTTGATCTCACGATAAAAACAACTGGGTAAGCTATTAAGATTCGGACAGTTTTCAATTCTTTATGACGACTGTAGCAGATAGTTATTTAAGACAATAAAGTTACTTATTTTCAGTACAATAGCTAGTTTGTGATGAACAAATACACGTTTTGTATGATCAAATAAAATGGACCAGAGGTCGGCTGAACAAGACATTACGCACTGCCTATATATCAATCAAATAACTGCGCAAGACTTGTTGAAATTCGTCACAATTTCGACACGACATTAAGCAGAGTTAGGTACGTTATCCTACTGCAGTGTGCCTTGACAAGTCGTAGTTTAACAATATTTGCTATAATTTTTACAATTAATCAACTTACAGGTTCTTAGAACTTATAAGTATTAAGGTTTTGAACGAAAACAATTTACCAACAAATTGTTTAAATATTTTGAAGATATGCCTCGCCATAAAGGTTTCGAATTGCGCAGTCAAAAAATATTTTTTGCTGTTGTACAGTAATTTCGCACGCTATATAGGCTGAATTTAAATGTACGTGAACAGGAAAAAATTTGAGCTCACTATCTTGAGACCGAGTTCGACATTGAGTTGTAGAATACATTATGATAGTACTCGTTGAATAGTGGCATATATTATTATCATGATATGTGTATACGTCGTAAGCAGATTATTGCGTGCATTATAAACAATGAAAAGCGCAAAAAGTAGTATTGCCATTCTAAAATAGATCTTATGTATTAAAAATTAAAACAAATCATCGTTTTAAGTAACTCCATCTCCATCTATTGACGTAAATTTTAGTGGATTGTGAAAAGTTTGTATGATATTGCACCACAGATAACATCAACCAGTGCTTATACTATAGTGTACAGTACGTACCTAATTGTAAGTACTGTACAGCCCTCTGTGTCGTTATCATTTGGCATTATGAAGTAGGTAGTGCGATTTTGATCTTATTAGTGCGACACAAAACTGGTTAGGGGGCATTCTACGAAACCGGATTACACCATGAAATTATACTTAGATATGAATTCTAGAGATCACTCTGTCTCTTAAAAAGTAGTAGATTTTACTTCTTACGCCTAACTATGAGAGATTTCGAGAAAATCTAGCACTTTAATACTCACTTTACAAACATATTCCTCTTGCGTGCGCACGTCTACACATCGGCAAAGCGAGGAGCCCTCGACTTGTTCCAACAAGAGGTACTTTTCAGCGACCAGCGCTGCTTGGAACTGGTGTTGAGGGGGAGGCGCCGGACTGATGGGCGCCGGGCTAGCTGGAGACGAAGCCGCCGCCAGCCGCTCGGCGAGCACTGGCGATGTCGACCTCTCCTCCGCTTTACTATGTTCCCCAGACTCAGACTCTGGCACTGTCACCGGCTTGCTCAGGCGCAGCGGCCACAGCAACGAAGGCGATCCGGGATCCATCACAAACACTGTCACTGTCACTAAACACGAGTCACAACACACACAAAACACTTAAATACGAAGCAGGAACTACGATGAGATGAACATGATCTGAGGACAAAACACAACACCGATTAGAAAATCACACTTGATTCTTGACCGTGTTGCGTTCGCGAATTTATTGCGGACAACGATGTTACAAAATTTAAATGAAACTACGAGACAATCGACGATTTAGTAACGTTATTTAGTAAGGGGAAATTACGAATGAGGTACGAACCTTGAAATGAATCGCCCTGAGTGGATATCGTACCAAAATTTGACTGTCCGTGGCGGCGAATACGTCGCTGAATTGCGTAAGGAATTACAGGAAGTGTTTCCGAGTAATTCAAAGACGGATAGACAGGCCAATATTTTGGGCCGGTGTCCGCTCGGGTTGTAGCGAAACTAAACAAACACACAACCGACTCTGACTAACGCCATTGCGAGACTGCTGACGGCGACGTTCGCGAAGCCTCGGGACAGCAAGCGATCCAACGTCCAATGTCGACACAGCGTTCAGCTTGCGTAGTACGAGACACTACGCCATGCGTTTTACAAACAGTTGACAGAGCGCTATGCATCTCGTTCTTTAGTATTTATGCGTTATTACTAAGAAAGAGACAGACTGTGACCATTCATTTACATTCGGCAATGTTTATTGTCAACAAAATAATTTTGTATTACTATTTTTTTGAAATATTATGTATTTATAATAAATGTTATGAAATGAATGTAAAAAAATATCAAAAAATATAGAAGGATTTCATAGTTCTATAAATATATTTTAATAGTTCTATAAATTACACAATAATTATAATGGTAATGCAAATGTAAGGTACTTCAGAATTGATAGTTTGTTTAAGTGATTACCTATTGTTTCTTTTGCAAAATTTTAATGCGCTAGGAGATAGGAAGAAGTTAACATAACACAGTAATATTCCAATTGTGATTTTCAGTGGTTTTTATATGTATATAGTACCATTGGTGCTAAAATCTCAACTTACCATCAAGAAGGTAATTTGTTTAGAAGAAACTGAAAATAGTGGCAAGCACTTATAGTGCCTAGGTACTTTAGTATTCCTATTTATTAGTATTACTTCAAGTATTCCGAGTACGTGGTAAGTAATACCATGAATAACTTTTCATGCTGGCTTTGTGCAAGTTGGATTCTCTCAAAAACTGTATTAATCGTTATCGCTTTAAGAACCACTGTTAGAATCAATACTTAATTATGTGTTCTCTTTAGTATATAAATATAATAAAATTAAATAACTCACATTAAAAATGATTGTCACGTCGTTGTTACTAAAATATAATCACTTTTAATTTTCACTATTTTAACGTAGTTACACAATCAAACAATATACGCAGGTTACAATTGAACAAATATTCACTCATAAATAAATGTTATAAAGAAAGCAAACGAAAAATGCTAGTTAGGTAGGAACATTTAAATTTGGAATTGGAATGGAATAGATAAATATTTTTAATTTTAATTGCCTGGTTGCAAGTATTTTGGCCGTGTACATGTTGTAAAAATATTGATACACTAAATGGTAATTCATTTATCGCGTATTTATCACCTTTTTAAACATATTTACTTTTATGACCAAATATCATCATAGTACATAGGTACCTATTTTAAATTGCGCAACATTATTTTTTTAGTATGCAATACGAGACTTCGTTAAAAACATAGACGACTGGTGACTTGGTTAGGTTGTAACCATGAAGAAATAAAGATATTTGTTTTTTTATGGTTTTTTTTCCTATTTGTTTACAAGAAGAAAACGTGCGAAGAGTCATAGATCAGTGGAATTGATACTATATTGTCTGTACGTTATTGTACAATACTATTGTATTCCTCTGCTCCGTGACTTCTCGCATGTTTTCTTCTTGTAAACAAATTAATAACAATAACTCGATTACTTCTTTCACATATTGCTATAAGACAGACTATCGCGTGAACAATTCCTGATATGAGAGTATTCTTAAAATTTATAATAAATGCAAAGATTAGTTATGGTCTGCTTGATGAGAAATGTTCTTGTCGACATTTTTGAAAAGTAAAATATGATTAAATAATAACGAATGTTATCGAACGTACCACAGAACAATATTTATCACAAAAGGCGAAACGACGTAAGCAAAAGAATAATGCAGAAGCAGGTACGTACGCAAGATTGTTATTTATTTTGTTTAGATGAATGCAAATGAAATAAGTTGAAAGTAAAGTCAAAGTTTACAACAAGAGCGCTGTCGTGTAGATAAAAATTAATATTACATTAGAATTATAATAACAAAAACAGAATTAAAAAATAGAAATAAATAGACTGCAATGAATAAAGAAAAACAAATTTAACAAAAAATTTACAGAGCTTTAGACAGGTTTAGTGATTTATCAGGAATAAAGCGGCAAGAACATTCTAGTGCAATGTCTGTTCGTAGATATGTCATACCGATCCGTAACGTGATCTTTGTAAAGATTTTACTTCATCAACATGCCTTACAATAATCGTTACGCAACTTTGCATCTGCAAAATGAAATATTTATTAGGATTTGACAATATAAATTGACATATGCCATTTATGTCAAATTTTGTAAAAATTTTTTGTAATTTTTGTGATTGAAATTGTGATTATCGAAAAGCGTTTTGTCTAGGATCTTGGAATGTAGTATAGAAACAAAAACGCTGTCCTGAAACATTTTATTGGTATACTTCTACGGGTTTATATGTATCTGCTCTGTCATTGAAATAAAAAAAAATATTAGCTATAACTTTTACCTAAAACAAGGAACCCATAGAATTATCTAGCAGCACACGTTTCGTTTTTATTTCAACTTGCATGCGAAATATGTTCTATGATGCACTAGTTGGCAATGTCAGGGACTGATTCAATGATTTAATATGTACCTATTGACTGGTCACTAACAATTGAGTCAACTAGCGACAAACGATTGCAACTTCTTGCACCACTCAGCATAGTTTACATGCAACTTTGAAAAAGTGAATTATCAAAAACTAATTGTGTCTATTCACTAAGGAATTTATCATTGTTCAGACGACAGTGCATCCGGCGTTGAAGATTGTCAAATGTTTTATATTGTGTAATTATTATGATTTCTACTACAGCACTGTACTTGGAGACCAACTGAAGACAAGACTGTGAAATAAATGTCATTGTTCACCATGTTTTATGTTTTACTTCTGTATTATCTATGACTACGAAAGTTAAACTGATTCATGAGTCAAACATGACTCAAGTGACAGCGATGTTGTTACTGCTAATAGGTGACTATTGTGTAAAAGAGCCATCAGTAACCACTCTTTTCCTCTCTCTCTCTCTCTTGAACAAAATCTGTCACAATCTGAATAAACTGTCAATATATAAATGGGAGAAGTTGGATGAACCCGACTTTGCCTTCGACAAGAGGTACAAAATACAATTGTCTGAGGTCTCCAGCCCAAACACAACACATAAAGCACTCATAATCTATACTGACGCCTTAAAAATAAGCTCAGAAGAAGTAAATATTAAGCGCTTACAAAACATGACTACTTACTTTACACGTGTGCTTAGAGAAAAGTTTATTTACGTACTAATTTTTTTATCTATCTATTAATAATATGCGGGCGTACAGTTTTATTTAATTATTATAAGGAAACATACAGTCTTTAAACAACACAATTAACACGAACATGCAATTGGCTAAACCATTTAATATGATAAATAGATCATTAATTTTTCGACACACTGAAATAACCTAAAAGAAATTTCATAATTTTCCTGTACATAATCCAAATGACTGAAATTCTTGACGTATTAATAGGAAATACGTACTGAATATCTACGTAAGCAAACAAAAATAACAGGATAAAACCTACGTCACGGAAACGAAACTTTATCTGGTTCATAACAATATTTCAGGATCATTCTAAATTAGGATAAGTATTTTTTCCTTAAGTTATTAGTATTTTCTGGGTTAATTTATTCGTCATAATTTTGGTATTACAATTGTGTTTACTTCCTATGTCTAATGTAAAACGCCATCACGTGACAATCACATCATATAGTAGTGTGAACTATATGCCCAAGTAGTTCATAATGTTGGAAAACAACAACTAGATAAGAGTAAATATCAGTACGCAAGTCTGTCTATCTATTGAAATAAATGAAGAAAGGGAAATTTCAAATAATTCAGAAAAAGGCAAGAATTAAATATCTTATCTTATCTTATATTGATATAGGGCCAGGATTATTCCCGGAACACTCGAAGTGTTCCGGGCACTGACGTGCCCACCTGGAGCACGTCGACCCAATGGGATCTTTCGTACTTCTCTTATCCTAGTGTCTGCTGTCCTGGAATAACTCCAAGATGTATTTACTATGTACGCTCGGAGTCAGCAGCCTTATATCTTCAGGACTGGGGTAGCCCAGTCCCAAAATACCCACTCTTTTCCTTGCAATAGCATCACAGTTATAAGAAATGTCCCAAGTAGATGACAGTTTTTTGGCATTCTTTTTTACTAGACTTTAAAATTTCGTTAAATTTTAAATATAATCTGCATTTACATAGCATTTTTACTGCAGTATAGGTTGAACACATTCTGCTTGTGTTTCTGCTCTATGTAATAAAATGAATACATTAAATAATGAGGTTTATCAATAATTGCTTCTAAACATACATATAAATCACATACTCAGGTACTCACGTTCCAATTTGGTCTCCTGTTTAAAAATTAAAGCTCATGATAAGCTACTATGGCGCTGCGCGTACTTTTCAGAGAATATTAAATAATTTATTAAGTTGTGCAATTTTATTTTCTTTGTGCAGAATTTCGAAATGATGTCAATAATAAAATACTTAATTAAAGAACGTGAGAAAATACTTAGGATAATGACAAGGAAGGCATACATTCTTAAATTATACCAAAATATATATACAGAATGTATTCAAAAATAATTTATTGTATTCCAAGGAGGCTCAAAGAGCTTTTTAAGAAAAATCAAGATAAAAATAATAATAATTACGCATTTGCAATTATAACAATAATTATGACAACACTGATTGTGAGTCAATTACCAAATTACAGTATCATTGACGATTCTAATGAAAAATAAATCATCTTGCTGAGTCAGATATTGTCATTGTACAAATATATCCAGTATTCATTGCTTCTTAAGTTACTCAAAACAAAGTTACAGCGAACAGATAGCTAGCGATGGACAGATTGAAAGCGATTGCATCAGATTGTGGAATTCTGATGAATCAGCGACGGACGATGCAGAGATGCATCTTTGTTCCCTGATATTATTAGTCAGGCTGGACTCAGGACACGCATTCCCGGTGCGTGAAACACTTTAAATTACTTTCTTTGAGGTTGTGTGCAGAGGAAACTCCATATAGGTACAGCGTGGACATTTTATAGTTCTTTGCTTTTTAATTATCAAATGGTTTAAATTTATTTGTTAATTTCATAAGATTTCAATGCAATTTCCTGCATAATATTTATGGAGAAAATAAGTTGATTAATTTTTATATAAACATGTTATTTGTAAGGTATAATAATTATGGTATTTTTGCAATTGTTTTTTTACACATTAATTGTCTACCACGAAATTTAACATACTATCAAAACATTGTTTGCAAATATTTTTATTATATTTATTTAATAGGTACATCAAAATAAATAATTCCATTTAACACGGGACAATTCATTATTTTAAACAAAGGTAATTCAGTCACTTTCAAGTCAATTAATTTGGATTTATCCATCACGTTTTATATTTGTATCAAGATAACTTTACTGTTTGAGAAAACCTCTAGAACTTTAATAAAATAAAAATATATATTTTTTTCAATTAGCCTAATTCCATTATATCTACCAAATTGAAGAATCGCATACTAAATTATTATGACAAAGTTGTTATTTATTCAATAGCGATGTATCTTCACGTGACGGAATCGTGCTCAATGAATAGATATAATTTATGGCCATTATTGTGATAAATATCATTAACAAGTATCGTGTACATAATTAATATCTAGATACTATTCAGGCATACATATATGAAATTAGCTGTATTCTGGTATAAGGGGAATTTCTCATAATACCGTAATAGTTTCGTGATAGGAAAATAAGTCTGATTCGGTACTTTTTGGATTGCTTTTCAAAGAGGATAAATTACTTAAGCGATTGCCGATAAACTAAAAAGTTCCATGATAACGAAAATATGGACGTTAAAGTTTCCTTCTCATGAAGAATGACAAATATATTTTATGATCAAAACTATTTATAGTTAGATTTAAATTCTAACTCCTCAATAAGCTTAGATATTATCTATCTTATTTATGTATGTTCATATCTATGTATTGTAGAGGAACTCCGAAGAGTTGTTCAAAAAACACAATTAGTGGACCATTAATTATGAACATTGTTATATATACTTATAACTATAAACAAAAACAATAAACAAATCAATGATGCAGGTGAAAACTTGGTTGCAACTAAGGGCCAAAATTCATTTAGTGATTTATATATACCACATTTGTATTTCTCCAAAAGAATTTTAATAATTTTGGTATTACGATTAAGGACATGATAATAAATAGTACGAGAGGGAATGAGCCCGTTTGATGACTCTAGAGGGTCAAGGTAGTACTTCCCTTGTCTCTGGGTGCGGTATTGGAGCTAAATTTACTCTTAATTTCACCACTTGGAAATTAGAAGATTCCTTTATTTGATTTAAAAACGTTTCTATTCTATAAATAGTTATAATGTTAAAGTAGTTTTTTTTTAATTTTTAATTTTTTACTATGTTTTTTGTTTCTCCTAAAATAATTTAAAATCCAAGTCGTCAAAGTACAGTCAAGTTCTATTTTCTCAGTCAAACATTAATTAATTATATAGACAATATTTTTCTTTAATTAAGTAATTTTACACGCATGAAGCTGCTCGGTAAAGTCCGTCAAAGGTTATCTTACATAAACATACTTATTATTTATTATTTTTAAGGTTCTTTACCACGTACGATGTTAGTTTATCGTTTTCTTTTACGGGTAAATACAATATTTGGCAGGTACTTATTTTATTTAGTATTTACGTTCATTTTTCGAGTAAAGTCTGGAAAGACCGACGCGTTTAAATGATTTGAATAGTGGAACAGTCTAGATAACTTATCTCCGTCGTTACTCATTATAATGAGTCACGAATTTTGCTACGAGAAAATGTAGTAGCTAAATTCGTCACACATGGCGTTTACATTTGACGTCATTTCCTTATTAGGTGTGATCTGATTGTGTACCTCCGATAATACTTACCTGCTCTGAGAAGTGAGCCGATTAGCAAAGAACAAAAGATGTGACGGGCAATTTAGATGCATAAACAAGGATTATGGTAAATCAATAGTGTTGTTTTTCCTTTGTTTCTCTATTTCTGACAGAATAGTATCGATATATACTGATTTAGCAACCGAATCACAGGCTCTGCTCTGTCTGTCAAACTATTATTGTTATATAATAATTAGTATTTGTGCTAAATTATCTCATTAACTTCACTCATTAAATGTTCATATATTTAAACATTTAAAATAGAGTGGGCGGGAAAAATATACTTTGATGAAAAAAAAGAAATGATAAGGAAGTTCATACACACGGAATGGTGATCACTTGAAATATTAATATTTTATTGTATCTTGTAAGTAATGAAATAACGGAAATAATACTAAAATATAAATAAACAGACGCGGCAGTGGTATGTCACTAGTATCTCTATCATAATAATTGTCTTTTCAATATCTTTACGACAGAACTTAAGTTCCGTATATTGTGACTTCCTTGTATATGTATTTTAAAGGTCGAGATGGTATGACGGCAACGTGACGTCTACAGCTCAGAAATACAAGTTATTTATGATACTAATAATTATGTTACGTGGACGATTCCAAAAATAATTAAAAACAAATGTTATGTTCTATTTGCTATAGACCACGCCGGACAGACACAGGCGGGAGTGGCGGTACTAAGGCGGAAAAATTCTCGTTCCCTCTCCTGATTCGCCTCTGAAGTATTTCTAATCGACAGGTATTTTGTGGTGACACGTTTGGTCTCTCTAGTACTCCAGCACTAGCACAAGACACTCGAGTAACGTTTTATCTACACCGTCATGTCATTTCTCTGGATTTAAAACTTCAACTTCAAGGACCTGAGAAGTTTTGAGATGTGACGTTTCAGTGTAGACCAAATATTTTCGAGTTCCTTCTGCTACGCATACAGGTGTGAGTTTCAATCAATTTGAAGCATCTCGATAGGGTGAATTTCAATCATTTCAATATCGAGTCGTTGAGATTGCGTTAACTTTTAATTTTGTATGGAAATTGATGCAGAACCCCTGCCGGCAAGTAAACGAAACAAAAACAGCGTAGGTATTTGACTTATTGACACTAACGATATGATTCACATTTCGCGTTCGATACTTACGTAAAATGTTTAATAACTCGCTATAATTCCAAAATATGTAATTAATTTTTTACAGGAATATGTGTTTCTTCCTTCCATGACATGCTTCCACCAAACGTGCCGTAATAGGCATCTTATATGGTGGTAAGATGGTGCCATAGAGTAGTGTCTTCATGCTACACTAGCTTTTTACCAAAGTATACCTTTCACAGTCACAGTTCTAAAATCCATTCGGTTAAGAAAGGCATTTGTTTCGGATAACACTGCAACCGTATGAGTAAGCAAGCCACATCCCAATGGAGACAGACATTGCCCGTTTCGGTTGGTTGTAAGGGGTTTTTTCTAAGTATGCTTTTCTAATACAAGAGACGACAACCTAAGTTTGTCGTCATAACAACAATATGGCAGCATTTTTGTTTTCCGGCAGTTTTAGGTAAGACAGCCAGTTCCTCAGTCAGTCAGGGAGTAGCTCGCTTCCATCTCATTATCAGTTTTTACCATCAGGTGAGAAGAAGGCCATTAGCTACTTCTGTAAGAGTAAAAAACTGCTCTTTTTTGCGTATGTACTCTGTTATCTGTTCTGTGGTTAGAATCAGGCCTAGTTACGTATTTTTTGGCGGTAAATGAATAAACTAGAAAGTCAAATTTTAATGTTCATTATTTTTAAAATTATTGCCACGATGAACGTCTTCAGCAGGCTTACCATCAGTTATCAGAAATACTTACTTGGAATTACTTAAAATCACTTTAAAAGGGCGCAAAAATTCTGCACGCTTGCATCAATTATGCATTTTAACTAAGGTCACCAACCAACATAGTCCGACTTAAATGGCCAAGGAAAACTGCCAATGCGAGGTCCTACGCTAAAACTTATTGCTAGTGCTTATTCTCATTGGTCTACGGTTGAATTTTGATTGGGAGGAAGTGTAAATTTGTGGAATCGACTCACAATTAGAGGGGAATTCGTTGGTTTATTTGATATCGTCAGAGTGAAGTCGAGCAATGTTAAGTTTGATCACCATTCTACCAAATGAATTTTTCAATAAGTGACTGCTATTATTAATTACCTAGTCCCTATAAGGTCTATTGCAAAATCATAAGCAATACAAATATAACGAAGTTAATTTATGGCAATTTTAATTATCAATATTATTAGACCGCCGTCTGGTCTAATGTTCAATATCACTTACTACCTAGCCTTAGGTCCCGGGTTCGAATTCCGGTAGGGACAGATTTGTATGATGAATACGAGTAACGAGTTCATGAGTCAGGGGTGTTTGTATGTTTATTTAGTAAATTTCTGATGTTATCAAACAAATATACATTGCCACTCTTAAAACGGCCAGTTTTTGTGAAAAATAATTCGAATTAGGGGTGGAAGAATTGGCAATTTTAATAGCACGATACTTTTTTCATACCTTTTAATCGCTTCTGTTGTCTAGTGGCTATGACCACCTACTTCAAATCTGAAGGCCCAGGTTGAATATCACAGTAGGGACAGCAATTTTCGGCTTGGTTGGTGGTAGAACTTTTTCCGAGTCCGCTGGCTAGCGCACACGTTACCTTAGTCTGCCGCCATAACAATAATGTTAACAGCATTGGAGTGTCCCGGAATTGGAAGTAAGATAACCAGTTCCTCTGTGGTTGTGGAATCCGGGTGTAGTTCACTTCCATCTTCGGCCTTATCTACATTTAGTGTCAGGTGATGTGAAGGCTTAGAACTATCCCGTTATAAATTCAAGAAAATACAAGTTTACCAATTTTATATTACAATTTTTTTGACATCCAAATATGCAGGTTTCTTTCTTTTAACACTTTCAAAGTTTAGATTATAGAATAGAATAGAATAGATTATATCTTTATTGTACATCAGCCAATTCAAAAAGAGATTATTTGATCTTATTCTTTCTATACTTTTCCTATAACATAATGAGAGGGCGGGATACGCTGAACTTAAATTCAATCTAAGAGTGTGCTGTCATAACAAGTTTTGTTGCGATTAAGAGCACATTTCTTTGAAGAATTGGTTCCATCCGTGATTTTCTTAAACTACTAAAAAATACATTATAACCATTCCATTATGTCCTAAGTTTCGTATAAACATTACGATTTGCCAAACTAAGGATGGTATATTTACGAACAAATTTTATAAGTATCGGCCATGATCGCAATTAAGCTCAAGGGGCATGTTTGCTGGTATAAGTCGATCGAGTCCTTGACAGAGAGTCGACATCGGCATTGCATATTGCAGCTTGTCATGAATTTCACTGTTATGAAAGCTTACGATTGTGCTACGTGTCGCAAGTTATCAACGTCTAGAATAACTGGTAATATTTCGAGGACCAAGCAATGCTAGATATTGGTAGGTAAAATAATAAAAAACAATTGCCTTATAAAATTCTTGTCCAGTCCTACATAACGTAAACATGCAATATGAACTTGTTGCTAACCGCGGCTTCGCACGCGTGGTGTGGTTTAATTAAAAAATATATTTTATACAAAACTTGCAAAACAAACAAAATAAAAGTTATAAAATTTGTTGCAGTCGTTCGGAATCGGAAGTAATGCGTATACATACATTTTGGCGAGTCATTTTTATGAAACGGACTTATTTAGCCGTATCTTTGTGTCTAATAACACAAATAATAATAATATTGATGGGTACTGTGTTTTCGTTTCAATTACAAAAACAAAGCAATTTATGTGATGGCGGACCCATGATGGCTTAATCACATAGCCCTTTTGGTTCAAAAACAAATTCAATTCACTGATAATGATAAAAGAAGTTGCTAGCGTTAATACAACCAAGTGTTTTATTGAAATGTTGAATAACGGTTGTATAATGGCAATATATTGAATTCTTCATAAGTAAAGCTTTTCATATATAGACCTAGTTTTATACTATAGCCCGTCAAGCAGGGTGGTGTACTAGCTTCAATAGGTATGTGGGTGCTCGGGATTAACTATACCTACATAAAAGTTTACATTATAAAGAACTCGTGGGAATATTATTGTTACTAACCATGACTGACACAAAGCTATCATAGTTTATCGGGAATATTATCTTTATAAAGTTGATAATAATAAAAGATATTTTGTTAGTCATACAGTCATATTATGTTGTATAGACGCGTTTTCCTCTGCACAATGACTCATAAAAAATCTGTGGACGTGTATGCACATACTCATAAACATAATACATTCAATGAAACATTTTGCAAAACAGGATTGCTAGCCAAATATGGAAAAGTTGATTACTTATTATATTAAAAGCTTTTAGTAATAAAGAAAACATAAATTCTTCAGTCAGCGGCATTAGGAAAACTTATTCATGAATAGGCAACAGACTAACAAAACATATCTGCCCATGAAATTATCATTATTACCTTCACAACATACGACACGACTTCCTTTTAAATTCTTATACAGTGTGTAACGGGAAGGTGTAGTCAAAATGAAATAATCAATAGAGTATTCTGCTTAAACTCTATACGCGAAATATGGGATTTATAGGTAACCTGTGAAGCCGTTAGTAAGCACAGTTAATTTTATATTGTGTCACGGTTCTCGAGAGAGTGTCTATCATTATTATATATAATTATTAAGTATAATCATATATAAATATACTTGTATTAAAACTAGTCCCGATACTATCAATCTCTGCGAACGTCACTTATCATTTTTTTTCTTTTTTTCGAGGAGGAATCCCTTTACGGACCTACCCGCCACTGGCTAAGCGGCGGGCGTGTGTGGGGCTCACCCAGTGCCTCAAGGCCGGCACTGAGAATACCCACTAAAACTCCCCGGTAACTCCATTGCTCATCGGGGGGTGACCCGGGTTCTGCCGATGCATCATCCCCAGGCAGCCCCGCCTTATGGCCGGGCTTCGCGCTAATGAAGATTACCCAGAGCTACTTGGGCAATCCCAGACGTGGCGGCCTGTGCAATGCATGCGTAGGAGCCACCCACGCACGCGGCCACGCTTAGGGCGTAGAAAGACGGGCGACCACAGCCCGTCTTCTCGTGCCCTCCCGTCTACGCCGGAGAGGAGCGGCTAAAGGATGGGCATTTAATTTGATATAAATTAATAAATTTATTTCATTGCTCCCTTTTATTTATACATTTTTTAAAAGCTCAGAAATAAAAATTAAGATATTCTATCCACTTCTTTCGACAGCTTTCGTTACCTTCTTTTTTTCTTTGTTTGATAGTTTTTATGAAATTTATTTTGCTGTAAGTAAATAATTAATTATTTTTATTAATTATGTATATTCAAAAATGTTTAATATGCCAAGCCATAATAAAAAAAATTGTGGCTAACATCTGTAACTTTACTTGGTTCTAAAAACAATTGACTGTACATCAATTTAGATGAAGAAAAACAAGGACATTTATGTGTCGTAATGAACATTATTTTCTCAGTGACATCTTATATTTAACTTACGTGTGTCGGTCCAATAAAGCTTCAAACAAATAAGTTTCTAGTGTTTTAACTTGTAACTAATGGTAAGTGAGCTAAGTTTCCATGCCGAGTAACTTAAGTAACAAAGCGACGCCTACTTAATTTATTACTTAGGGCTTCAGTTCAGTGCAATCACCGCTCACAAAGGAAACGGGTTAACGTGATCGTACCTATACTACCAAGTACTAACGAACTTTATGAGTATTAAATTGCAATATTTGTGAAAAAATATGTGATTAAAATATTAAACTTTCTCACGCTAACACCTTTTATTTAGACTTTAATTTTAGATTTATGAAACGTATATATGTTAACTTAACTTCTCATGAGTTGTTGATATTGAATAATAAATTATCAACTATTTACCATCGTCCATTACATAAAACGAATCCCTAATATGTTTTTGTTTCTAACCAGTGTCCCGCCACTCAAACAACAAAAACAAATCTGGTTTTTTATGTCATTCACGTTGTTATCTGGTTATTTACGTGGTCAATAAAAATACTAAAAATGTTTCAACAATTGAAAATTCACTTGATCAAAAGTTATTCACTCGATAAATAAATCTGACGAAAATTGGCCTCAACAAAAAAACTATTTTTTTGCACACATTGGAACGACAGTATCCAACAGACTGGTATCAAAGGGATTAACTACAGTATTAAACAGAATACCTATATTACATAACATTTCATTACGTTTTTCTGGATTGCTGTCATAATATAAATTATGGGTTTTTGCTCGTGGGCAGTTGAAATAGGGTTTAAATTTTAGAATTGTTTTGAGTTTTCGTATACAAATTATTATTACAAAACTAAATGCAAGACTTAAACTAGGTATTAAATATGTAAATGAATAATTTGAAATGTAGGTCATTACTTATCGTTAGTTATATTTATTTATTTATTAATATTTGAAGAATAAATAATTCATATTTAGAATAGAGTTAAGGTAATATGGTAGCATAATACCACCTTAGTATCGCTCGTTTAGACGTTAAAGCGGTTTTTGAGTTTTCGTTGGCCCATCCGCGGTCCGACCATTGTTGAAACTTGCTTTGTTTTTATAATTGATATCAGCTATTGAGCTCGGACCACTAAGCCAGCTCATTAATGAAGTTTCAATGTCGCAAAACTAAATTATGTCAATGCGTCACCTGCTCATAAATAGGGCTTTTTACTGGTAAATAGGCAATGAATGGGAATTCCTGCCAGTACCGTGCACCTGCAGTACAGGATGTTTGATGAGTTTTGTTGTTTTAAAGTTCAACTAGTAATTGTTTTTTGGAATAAGGTTAAGCAACTGCCTGTTTATATTTAAAAAGGTTAAGGGTGGCCTCTATTCGAAATTTTTGAAGTTCCTTAACATTTTGTTTGCAAGCTTTATATTGTAAAGTAATATTTATAAACAAATAGACATTTTAAATTTTAGTTAAGTAATTAGTCCAACCTACTCGGTTTGGTCGTATTCCACCATCTTAGCTAAGCCTGCTGCCATAACAATAACACAGTATCGCTGTTTTCCGGTAGTTTGTGTCTTTGAGATAAGATAGCCAGTTTCTCTGTGGTTGATGAATATATTGTAGTTTGGTATCTTCGGCCTTATCGGCGTTAGAATGAAAAACAATATCTAGTTATTCTTGATTTCCCATCTAATCTGTAGTAAGCTTAACAGCAGTTCCTTATACGAAGATAGTTATAGATATGAGAGTGTAGTAATGTAGTAATAAGTACCTTAAATAGGTCGACCAAAAGGTGGCTTTCCTCTCCATTTATACCATTGAGTATATCAATGGTATAATTTGTAAGTATCTACATATCACTTTGTTACTATGTGTTTCTGTTTTGGATGAAAACAAATACCTAAGTTGTTTCAAATGGAATAACACCGTAGAACGTTTGTGTGCTTCGTTAGAGCCCTCTAGTGAGCGGGTCATGGTTAGTAGATACAGCACTGTGTCCTTTGAGGCCGTGTCTGTTCTTGCAGTGACCCACCCTGGGAGCTCGATGAGTTAGCGCTTTCAAAGGTGTACTATTGCTGTGCGGTAGCTAGAAGGAGCTTCTCTATCACCTGAAATAATCGACGGTGGCGTGAACGGGCTCAGAGATCCGTCATTCAAGCGTGGCAGCGTCGGCTTGTAGAACCGACAATTAGCCAATGCCAATCGTCGATGCCATTTTCCCCCCGGCGTTGAAGGGGATATCCCAATGTGTTCTCGGGATATTCCCTACCTGAACTAGGGGCGTTCAATGCCTGCTGAGTAAGGTTCTTACGGACGGCTACAAAGTTCTCCTCGCCGAATCGTCGACAGTGTTAGACGTAAGACTGCAAAGACAACAACCCAAATGTTCGACATAACCCAAATATGGCCCCGATCACAACAGGGTTTTCTAAGCTTTCAGACGAAAAAAAGTGCCCTCTAGCGGGCTTATGGAATAACTTATTTATGTTGAGTAATTTTGACAGCTAAAGTGATAAATACCAAGTTATATACAATCCTTTACAACTTGATTGAACGTTTTGTTTGCGATACTCATTCTGTGGACATCGCTTTGTCAAAAATAAGTTAGCGAGATATCCGGCAGATCGCGAATAAGCCGGTTTCTAACATCGATTTTTTTGAACCTTCCAACACTACCTAAGTATAAGATCAACCCAAATGAAATTAAAACCCTTAACGTAAGCAAGAACCTACAGTTTATAGAAAGTGCCCAAAGCAAAGGGCTAATGACCGCTTAGTATAGTACAATTTGCTGAAAGTTATGATATGAATATTATATTCTTAAATCAAAATGGTTATTTGGACACTATTATTAAACTTAGAACTGATAAATTTCAGTAGTATAATTACATTTTTCAATATTGTCTTTCGTAAGAGTAGGACATGTACTTAGACTGAATAAATTTATTTTGATTTTAATTTAATCTTAATAAGAGCGACTGGCGTGTCTCTCACAATCAGATATTTAAGGATGCTGTGATAAATTATTCTCCCTAGACTTAATAGCCCCAAAATTTAAATAATATCTGCCTAAGAAACCGGTTCTTTTGGATTCTGCGTCAGTGAAACTGCGTATAAATTGAACGGTCGAACGATCAAACGCCTCTTATAATTGTTGCCATTTCAAAAATGTTGACTATTATTAAAGTCAAAAATTACGGGTAAATATCAAAGCACGGCATCCTTTACACAAGCAGTTCTTAATTAATACGTTTATAAGAGATATTAAGGCAGATTTTTGAGATTCAGCAGTATGATTTTCTGAATAGTAAACGAGTGAAATGGAACGTAATTCACAATATTTTTTCTTCCCGCTATATTATAATTACAGATATCTAGAGAGAATAAATAAAAGTTGGCTTCAGTAATTATAGTGTTCTTATATTCAGTGGTATTGACATTTAAGTAATAATAATGTATTATTAAAACAAGTAATAATGATTTTGCAGCGTTATTTATTTAAAATAAAAACAGTCAGGACCTACCTAAGAGTATAAACAATTAACTGGACTAACTTGTCACCTTATTTTCAAAATAGACACTTCGATAAAGCTTTTATCTTGAGCACATTGACAAATTGATATTTAAAGGTATTTTAATAATTTTAATTCACTTATCACGTAAAATTAAGGGGAGAAAGGCTATAATGAAGACTTCGTTATGCCCTCGAATTTTGCAAAAGTAAAGTTGACACATTGTAACTAAAACCAGCTTGAACCAAGGGCGACCAGTGGACGCGTATAAACTCGCTCTCTTATACGTCCTTATCTTTCAAGCATAAGGTTTAAAGTTCATCGACGATTGCTCATAGATTCAACAAGTTAAAGGGCTTGAAATATACTAACTCTCTAGACTTGAACATTTAAGATGTGTAGCTTAGACCATGGACTATAAATAGAGTTTATCTTTCTTAATCTTAAACGCTTAAACCAACTTGTGCTTATCTTACTGACACTGCATTAGTTCTATAAACGTCACAAATTCAATCTAATACGTTAATTTAAAATGTATCATCTAATTTGTTCATTCGCTCATTTTTACAGAGAGAAAAACAAATGAAAAATAATGGATTTTTTTTTTACAATTTTTTCTTTCTTTTAAATGTCACCTTTTTAATGTCATGAAAACCAGCCAGGTACAATTAGTACAACCAAAGATATTTTATTATAAATTTATACATACTTTATGCAAAAAGACTTTTTCCACGACCCAATATGTAGGTTTATTCGACGCTTTTACATTGTAGGAAAACATCTTGAGGAAATCTGAACACACATGTGAAGAAATTCTTTGGTTGTGTGTGCATATGCACCCGCACTTGGCCAGCGTGGTTGACTAAATTCTTATCCCCCAAATTAGGGAGGCTCGTGCTCCCTTGTGTGCACGTATATTAGCTCTGGAAGATCATGATGATATCATCAATTCTATCTACATGCGTAACTGCGGGTTTGTTGAATAATTCTGAAATTGTGCGATTCATAAATTTACAGAAAGTAACGAAATAATAAAAACAGTACGTCCAATTTATTACAGCAACTATGCATGTACCCGTATAAATTTTGTGCATGTGCGCACTATGTTACAGATATATGTGTCTTCACTAGTCTGTACCTTTCACTTTATATGGAGAATTCTTCGTTGACTAGTAAACATATCTTGAATTCGCTATATCAAAGTCGAAAAAAAACTATTCCTTGTATAAAGGTAGGTAGGAATAAGGTTGTATAAAGGTACTGTTGATGCTGCAGTATTTCTCTTCTATTGCCTGGGTATTGATAAATTAAATTTAAAAATGTAGTCGTATCACCGGCATGTGCCATGGCGTAGAACGCAGAGAGACAGCCAGTCCCACATACCAGTTCGCGCCGCATTGTAGGGGTGATGAGTAAATACAATCAATTTCTACGACGAAAAATTTCGTTATTAATATACTTACCTGCAAATATTTCTAATTTTCTTATATCAAAATGTATAACATTTTAAATTGTTTTTTCGTTATCCATATCACAAGCTCATATTGATTCGTACTATGGCGTGGGCTAGATAAATAAGTGGTAAATTATTTTTAATACCTATCTACTACGTTTCGTTGCTCATTATAACCCGCATTGATTGCATACAGTAGCATTTATTGACAGGTCGTAGGAAGCAACTGGCTTGTAACCTTCTGCAATTGGCACATAGTTATCCACTTATATATACAAACGTATACATACAATATATACGAACAGTAATCGCTTATCAAAGTGCCTGATCACATATTCCTTATCTTTCAAACGTGATTGTAAGTGTTGTCTCTATACTGTCATCTATTATTTAATTAATGTTATGTAAACAGATTTAGCGATATAATTTTAAATCTGCGAATAACGACTGAGCTTATGTTATGTAAGCAGTTACTAAACATCATGGAAGTTACGCAAGGACAACAATTTTAAACCTATTTATAGCGCTTTGTACCCAACGAGCCCTTCCTCATTCGTCAAAATTTCGTAAAACTGACGAAGTCATACGCACAGAGGCACGTGAAGTTAAACATGTACCTACTCCTTTTGTCAATGTAGGTATACCTAGTATAGATAATAAAGGTAATTGACATTGTTTCTTGTTATGTCTTTTTTCACAGGTTTAGTGAGACAATAAATCTTGAAAATCTAGAGAAAACTGACGACGAAAGCCTACAGCTAGAAGCCTACATTTTTATTTTACTGGTCGTATTATTTTCTCCCTAGAAAACATTTGATAATCACAAAAATTGTTATTCGGAGTCAAATCCAATTATTAACTTATTTAAAGAGTCGACCTTATCGATTAAATAAGGGAAGTTGTAATATGGGGGAAGAAGAAATAAAAAAAATTGTTACAAGATGTATTACTTAGTTTGAACACAGCAAAATGATTGTAACTGATAGTTTCCCTTTGGAAATCTCAACTTTACTCGTAATCACTAAGCCGAAAACAATACTCCATGGCTCAAAATGTTTAGGATTTGTCCGTGATTTGACATAGGTTATTGTTCAGCCTCAATATCAAATCTTATTTATTTCGGCTTATTTTTCATTTCAATGTCCAATCATTTCTATCTTAGAAATATTGTTAGCTTGAGTTAATTTTTGGTGGGTTATTTTGGTATTGTCTTTTAATTTGTATATGGAGTAAAAGGTATTTTTTTTATATGAAAATGGTGTACTTTCATCTCAAAAAAGATTGCTATATCTTGCAATATATAAAAATACATACATAATTTAGCATTGATTATCCGGTATGTCTTAACCAAAACTAGATCTTGGCGGAACTATCAAATCTGACAGAAGCCATAATATAAAATTTGAATTTAATATATTAACTGGTATATATTCTTCATCTGTGTCTTTTGTTTTTGGAAGCTATAAATGAAGAAGAAATAACTACATAAGATATGTCTATATGGGCTCCAATTTCTATTACCTTCCCTGTAATAGGGAAACTAAAAAAAGAGTTTTTTTTGGTACTTTATGGCGGCGTCGGTTGATTTCTGTATATTTTATTTCTTATGTTGTGTTACAGTGAAATTTTTGTTATGAATTGGGTGTAGTTTCATGTCGAAAAGGATAATTATATCGTAAAATATATGGAATGCATCATTCAGGGTTGATTAGTGACTTACCTGATGATTTTTTGAATTTCCATTTTTTTATTTGTCGGATATGCTCATTTTATTTAACATTATCGTATCATTTGATTCTCTTTTGCGTATTATTTCATTTGAATCATTAACAATATCGCGGGGCCAAAATATTTATCGGGTAAAGGCGTGCGTTACACTATTTTCCTGGAGCTATAAATAAAGAAATAACTATACAAGAAATAAAGAAATAACTATACAATTTCCTTTGCCTTCCTTGTAATACCAAGAATTTTATAAAAAGAAGTTAATGGCGCGTAATGGCTTGAGTCGGTTTGGTGCTGTATATTTTATTTCGTATATTGTGTTGCAGTGAAGTTTTTGTAATGAAATTGGCTAATGTACAATAAAGATATATTCTATTCTATTCAGTGTTTCATTTCTATTCATTAATTTATTGGGTAATTTCATTTATTCATCATCGTATAATTCCATTCTCATTTGGGATTTTCATGGTAAAAATTCTATTTTCGTATCATTTTATCGTAATCACCAACATTGCATTCCATTTTTTTTTTAATTTCGTAAAATATTAACAAAATTGTGGGGCCTACAATTACTCTCAAAAGCACTTTAGAGGAAAGGAATACATTACACTGGTATCCCGAAGTCAGAAATAAAGAAATAATCACATAAGAAATGGCTGTATGGCTTTTAGTTTCCTTTGCCTTCCCTATAATAGGGAGAATTAAATAAAGAAAAAGATAAAATGTTTCTGGCTTGAGAAAGATACCAAAAAAACTAAAGTCTATCGTCTATAGTATCTTGACAATCATGGCGAGCACGTCGAGGTCTGTTTTTATAATTTATTTTTATTCGTGTTTTATATTTAACCAAGTAATTAGCTTATTGTTGAGCAGAATATTGTTATTATTCAGTATGGTGCTACGTAAGTTGATAGGGGTGGGATGTGAATGTATGCTTGTGCAAAACAATATAATAATAAGATTTCTACTTGTTGGTTTGAATACTTGAACCTACTTTCATTGTGGTTTCAGAATTGAGACGAATAAAGTGGTATGCTATGCTCACCCTGACGCCCCACTTATTGAAGACTACAGGGCTGGGGACATGATATGTTCTGAATGCGGCCTAGTGGTTGGCGACAGGTAAGTTTAAATGAAATTCTATGACAAATATTTTTGATTTTAGTAAATAAATTGTATTTTTAAAATTAATGTTTAATATATCAATATTTTCATTTTGAAAAATGGAATAAATACGTTAATTATTCTATTTTTACTGTTAAAACTATGTTGACATGAATTTTCACAAAAACAAGTTTACCTAAGAAAGTCTCTATCTTACCTGATGTTTTCATCAATTCTTTAATTAACAGAGTTATAGATGTGGGATCTGAATGGCGTACATTCAGCAATGAAAAGTCTGGTGTGGATCCATCTCGTGTTGGTGGCCCAGAAAACCCTCTTTTGTCTGGAGGTGATTTATCCACCATGATCGGACCTGGTCGAGGCGATGCTTCATTTGACAGTTTTGGAGTTTCAAAGTATCAAAACCGGAGAAATATTAGCAGTACAGACAGAGCACTCATCAATGCATTTAGAGAAATTAATACAATGGCTGACAGAATAAATCTGCCAAAAACTATAGTAGACAGAGCCAATAATTTATTTAAACAGGTATATTTCGTGATATTTATGTATCATAACAAATACACTAATAATTATTTAAAGCTTTGTCTAAACAGTCTAATTTTGGTGCTGTGAAACTCAATGAAAAGAAAAAATGTAATGTTTTAACTTCCTTGCTATATTCAATTAAATTAAATGACCTTCAAATCTTGTAGTGAAGTGGAAAGTTATTGCCATAAGTGACAAGTCTCATAGTGAGTAATGAGTATACCTGAAAGGGAATAGGTAATTTTCTGAACCTGTAAAGCCATATAATTGGACCCATTGATTCCTTCCATAAAGCTCACATAGTTGCCCCAAATATACTAAACTCCCTTTAAAAAATTAAGAAGAAAAAACTTACCATTCTGAGGTTTCACAAGAGTAAAATACATCTAAAAATGATGCTTGGGAACAAATATACAGTATTAGTATATTAATATTAATTAAATACACATTCTTACTTTTCTAAGTATAAGGAGACAGATTTGTGGGTTTTTAGCTATGTGAATTCAGTTGTTTGTTTGGTTTGTTTATCTTTTTTAATTATTTTTGTAGCTATTTAATATTGGGTAATAGTAAGTAAACAGTAATTACTATTCACTATAAAATAATGCTACATTTCAAAAAATGTAACATTATAATCAATTACTTTTGTTGCAACAAAAACATTAACAAGTAGCAAGTTATTTTATCAGCTAACTAAATATATTTTAAATATAGAATGTAATATTTTTTCTAGGTTCATGATGGTAAGAATTTGAAAGGCAGAGCTAATGACGCTATTGCTTCTGCATGCTTGTACATTGCTTGCCGACAAGAAGGAGTACCACGCACCTTTAAAGAAATCTGTGCGGTCAGCAAAATAAGCAAGAAAGAAATTGGGCGATGCTTCAAACTTATACTAAAGGCTTTAGAGACATCTGTGGACCTTATTACTACAGCAGACTTCATGTCTAGGTTCTGTGCAAATCTGGGTCTGCCAAATTCAGTACAAAGGGCAGCTACTCATATTGCAAGGAAGGCAGGGGAACTGGATATTGTCTCAGGGCGCAGCCCCATATCTGTGGCAGCTGCTGCTATTTATATGGCATCACAGGTATGTGCATATCAATAAATAATTCCACATTTTGAAACTTTATTTATAATTAGAAAGTTAGAGAACACTACTAATGGCCAAATACTCAAATGGCTTCAATACATAAAATTATCATTGCAGTGGCCTCAAATTTAAGAACCTGTCTAGCCATACAATCCAGACTTAGATAAGCTCCTAGGAGTATTAAACAGCTCCACAGACTTTAAAGTTTTGTTAAGAAATATTGTATTAGAATTTAATAGATAGCACATGAAAACATTTTACATGTTGCTTTT
This sequence comes from Acentria ephemerella, assembly GCA_943193645.1. Taxonomy (NCBI): domain Eukaryota; kingdom Metazoa; phylum Arthropoda; class Insecta; order Lepidoptera; family Crambidae; genus Acentria; species Acentria ephemerella. The sequence goes on along the minus strand of OW971875.1, from coordinate 3,025,902 downwards.
GTATTACTATCTAGTGATGGGATAGTAATATCCCATAGTAATACAATGTACAAGTAATGTATACAAGTAATTGTATGAAACTAGAACATAATTCTTTTTACTTGCAGTATATCTCTCAGTTAAATTAAAAGTAAATCTTAAATAGACTTTTATTTATTAATTATTTATACATTAAAAACAATAATAATACACTTTTAACATACTTTTTGTGCATCAGTTTACGTTTTATTTGTTATTCATCAACAACAAAAATAATATATTTTTCTGTTTCTTTTATGATCGATAAGCACAGTACAAGTTATTATTATTTGTATATTTTCTTAGTATATTTCTGATATTTATATACATATTACTATCTATATTTTTGTCTGTTATCTAGTATCCATAACACAGGCATTTAATGAAGCTTACTTTGGGCTTGATAATGGGTGTGAATGTGAGAAATATGATAAGTAAATTATTATAATTTAAATATGAAAATTGTAAACACGTTTTTCATTGTCATGTAACCCCTATCTGCTTTATTTATCAATAAAATTCAAAATTTGTACTCCAGAATAAAGCCCTATGTCAAAATCGAAATCACTTGTATGCCAAACCTTTGTAGTATATATTGCACAATTTTTTAATTTCAGGCCTCTGTTGACAAACGAAGCCAGAAAGATATTGGTGACATAGCAGGAGTTGCTGATGTCACTATTCGTCAGTCTTACAAGCTAATGTACCCATTTGCTGCCAAGCTGTTCCCTGAAGACTTTAAGTTCGCAATACCCATTGAGTCTCTTCCGCAGATGTAGAAAGTTGAGATTACTGTTGAGATAAATGTTACATGGACATACCAAGTCTCGTTTTACATCTTGATTTTTGAAAATCAGGTGATTTTTGGTAATCATTTGGTATTTATTAGAAATTGAAGGTAGTATCCATTTTTATATATCTTTACAGATATCAGAGAGCAATGAATAACTTACCATGAACTGAATATTTTCCTCATAAATATAATTACTATGTTACATATTGTCTTCTAGTTTGAGCATGTTAGTTGTGTAGATAATGTATGATTTGATATAAATATTAATAACTAACTTAATGTTTGGTAACTGAAATATATAAATTACAGAGTAAACATAATCCTAGATAAAAATACTTTTTTTGTAAATAACAACTTGTGTAAAATGTTACCATAATAATTTCATAATACAACAATAGTTAGTAAAATCAGGTTTATATAATTATTTGCTACAATAATTATGTTTGTTATCAAATAGATTAAAAATTGACAAGTAAGTAACAACACATCTTACTTAATTCATCATACAGAAGACGTCTTTTTGCAATAAATCATTTTCACTGTGGCTAATAACAGTCTGACTAAGTCAGTTAGTTCTCTAATAATTATTATTATATTTATTTACTTCTTTTTTGCCACTATATATATTTTTTAATGAAGTTAGCTTACAGTTCATCATGATTTTACTCATGTATATCTTAATACATTAAGTATAGGGTATAATTTATGTAAGAAACATTCAGTTATATCCTAAATCACCTGCACCTAGCACACCCAGCAAACATTTGTTTAGCCATATAAATTATTTCTAAAAAAATGTTTTTGGATAGGGCCACCCTTATCAACTAGAGGTATATAGAGGCTTACGACCTATTCTCAGACCTTACAAATATATAACAAACACTGTGACATGAGTTCTTAAATATATTTTAAGCCTTTAATATACACAGGAGTCTAAAAATATTTAGGCCTATTCCTAGTAGTAGCAACTTGGAAGTGGCCACTATTTAATTCTCGTAATTTTAAACTATTCATCTTTGGAATTCCATATTCAGTTCAGAAAACATTGGAGTCTTTTGTTAGGCACTCATTACAAAATCTATTTGAAACGAATTAATCATTCATATTAATTACTATTTAAATATACATTAGACGTTTATTCGCATTTGTTTCCAAAATTATATGATATTATTGACCACAAATATTTCATACCATACGTCTCGTAGCGTTAATTGCATGCATTATATTCCGGACGGTTCAAAATAAATGATCTTATGTAATAGTTATACATATTTCGGTATTATATAAGAATTAATTATACAATGACGTTTAAGGTAAATTGGTATAAACTGAGGAAAAAATTGCAAATATTATATAGATATAATAACAAGTGATATACAATGTAATGTATGTTTTTAAGTTGTTTCGTTTTGTAACACTTGATACATAACGAAACAACTAAAAAGTTTAAGTTACTGTAGTTGTTTTGTTATGTATCACTTGAATACTTTATAATTCGGATGGGATATATAAGATATAATAATTAGTTTGTGAAAGCTCGAATTTTTCTTAAAACTTTGCATAGGCGTTGTTAATTTTTTATTTTATAATGGACACATGTGAGCAAGCGACTTGATTTAATAGTTTTACAACTTTGTATCTTGAATAATTAATGAAACAACGTTTTTATCATGATCTAAATTTTAGATTATTAAGTTTGGTGACACTAGTTCAATGTGATTTATATCGTAGGTTAGATGACTTGTAGCAGACAACTGATATATTTATTAAAATAGGTGCATAGTTGAATTAGAATACGCTTTACGTTATTTTACGATATTTGTATCTTTTTCATTCCAATTCAAAATGAAAGCGATACAATGACTTAGGAACATCAAGTTAGTTGACACGTAGACGATCTATACGCAACGGAAACGGGGCCAATGTTATCTTGTTTAAGTAAAGAATGGAATTAATTCCACCAACGTTCCATTCGAACGCCATGTTTAAACATGGCGTTCATGTTACAGCCAAAGGTTGTCTTCTGTTAAAATATGTCAGAAGTTTCTTAGATTGAACAAAGAGTTGCTTCAATTGAAATATGAACGATACTACGATATATAAATAACATGTCGTGTGTATAGAATTGTCATCATTTGACAGTTATTGGGTTTGCTTTAAATTTGTGAGTGAGAGGTTTTACACTTAAATTTAAATTCTTTATTGAGAAAGATATGGAACACTTTAATTTGCATTAAAATGATACAAGATACTAAGATACTAATGAGTCTATTTGTGTTGAAAATCGCAATTTAAGAATTATTAAATTTTCTTAGTTCTACGAGGGTACTATTTATTGGTGTCTTTCTAATAAATTAATGTTTTTCACTATCACACCGTTTATCTAGCCCAAAGTAAGAATCATTAAGAGCTTGTGTTGTGGATACCAGATAACGTATAAATGTAGATAGCAATATGTAAATTAAATTCAGAAATATACTAAATAAACATTTAAACATCCATAAGTAGACAGGCTACGATCTCCTGCTAATTATTACATAATTTTACGTAGCGTAGCGTCGACGAGACGAGATCTGCATAGACGAGCGGCTCAGAGCGGGCTGGTTATGTCCACTAAAGGGGCGTGAAGCGGGAATGTACAGAGTTTTATATGTAACAGTTAAGTGGTGTCGGCTCATTACTGTGTGGTTCATTTCTTCGCCTCCTTAAAACCCCGGTAACGCTGTAAAGGCCATCTGCGGCCAATAGTATTAGTCAGTCCAAAAAAAAACTCCGCTCCGCTCAGTACGACGTATTTTGTATGCACTGCTTCACCGTTTTGATTGAAGCTAAGTGGAGATGAGATGCGTAAATAACGAAAATCTATTACTTGTATATCGATACGTCTCGTCTCCGCTTCGTTGGAAAACGAGGATGCGAGAAGCCACAGGAAAACTAGTGAATAAAAAAATGTAAAAAAACAAATTCTCACAGTCGTGTTCTGCTAAAAATGTACCATAATTTATATTATTTGAGATTTAACTCCTGCGACGTGGTTATGCGTTCGCTCGCAATGCATTGTGTGTGGTCGTCTGTAGGAAGTTTAAGATGTTTCCTTATTTAATTATTAGACAAATGAATGGTAATAAAAAAACTTATCAACTTCGCACGCTTGACTAAGAGTCAATTTTTGACCAATTTTGCATTATTTTGTTTGGTAACAAGAACTGAATGCAAAAACTTGAGACTTGCAAAAATTGAATACGTTATTAGGTAAATGTTGAATAAGGGTAAGTTGTTTTGTTATGATATTAGGGCATTCGCTTTACGCAGCAGACCTTAATCCGTATTGATGTGTATTATTATTATTTACTGATGTAATAATTTAATTAAGTTTAGTTAATAGGTTATTATGGATAACGCCACAAATAAAGTTATTTTTAAGCATTTATGATGACTTTTATTTTTTTTTTCTATAAGATCACATAGGTTTATTTTAAAGATACTATTCCAACGCTAATAAAATCATTCTGTATACATGACCTTTTTCTATGTATTTTATTGTATATATTTTGATGATTCAAATCTTCTAATTTAAACTTATTCACAGAAGTATACATTATATGTATTTTTAATTGTTTTGAACTGCAAGGCATTGCAATGTTTTTACCTTCAATGGCCAGTGCTCACGAAGTCTTGAACCCCGATCTCAAGATAAATAAGTGTTGGTCATATAAAGAGGTTTTAATTAATCGTTGTGCTACATAAAGTTTTTAATGAATTTAGTTTTGAAAGGCAATATATGAGGAGTTCGTTGGTGGAGTAAACGAGCGCTCTCATTGGCTGGTCGTGTCAATCAAAATGTGTTATCTCAAGCTCCTCTGCTTTGAAAGGCACAAACCGGTACCAAGGGCTTGGTCCCGATCGTTACGGCAACCGTTTTACCCACCAACCAACGTACAGGAGCGTCGTTGCCTTACGGTCCAAATTCCTTATATGCCAGTATTGGTCTTATATGTCCATACACGAAGGACTCAACCGTGGGCCGTATACAGACTGCTTAAACTTTTTAATAAACAATACATTAACATGTCCAGTTACACAATGTTTATTCTCAGTTATCTCAATAAAATATTATGATTCCTATGTGCATTCGGAATGAAAATCCAAAGTTAAATAATCTTCCTTTTACTCTAGGAATTATAATCGACGGTTCGTTAAAATTCTGCGTAACTAGCACTGTATAATTCCGTATATCTGACAAAATGCTTAGAGGGAATACGTGTGCCGTCAAGGAATTCTACGCTCGTTCAGCGCGATAAAGAAACGAGTCACGAAATTTCTTTGTATGTAAAGTGGTTGTGGAGATAGTGAAGGAGTGAATATAGTCCGTATACTACGCGAGTCGATCCGAGGAATAGTGAGAGGGATAATAAAAATTATATTTGAGGGTGCTACAGAAAGATTTTTTTCAATTAATGTCAAAGATTCATTGCAATTACTACAAATCAAATTGTAGCTTTAGTGTGTAGAATATAACTAATTTCGAAAATACGCGTGGAAACTAGAATCGCCCCCCTGAGATCGGATCTATGGTTTGATTGGATAGGTAATAAACATAACTATTCTATTGGGAATTTCCTCATAATAATAATTTTTATTTGATCAAATAGATTTGCATTTCTAATATTTAATGCCTATAAATTAATGGTATAGTTGAATACTTAAACATGCAGCCTCTGTTGTTGAACTAGGTAGATAGATTAATAAGAAGTTAATGTTTGCAGGACAGCCCTCTAGGTGTGTAAGATGTGAGTGTGTGGGTGTTTGTGAGACGGTGGGTATGTGTGCTGTGTGAATTATATTTCTATTATAACATAATTATTAATAATATTTTAATTATTAATGTAATTTGGAAAATCGACGAACTGGCGTGTTATGTAAAACTGTCATTTCTTTTATCGCCACTTTTACTCTTCTTATAGATGGCGTTCATGGTAAATAACTTGGGAACATAGACAAGTTTTAGGTAAAATAACATTTAATAGGTCACTATAGTTCCTTTTTTTATATAAATATATAGCTGCTCGCTAGTCTCGTTAAAACTCAAAAATCCTTTGACCCGCAATTTTTATTAGGGAGTTTCAAATTTAAAAAAAACAATATGGAAAACTTCAAGTAAAGCTAAATAAATAAGTTAAAATGTTTAATTTAGTATGAAAATTTATCTAACTGATGTTGCTATTCTAATACATAATTGTGAGTGAGTGATCGAATCTCTAATTTGGATAACGTTTGATAGATGGCAGTAGTGGCTGACAAATTAGTGTATTTATAACATACAATGTTAATAAATACTAAAAACCCACTTCTGTTTGGAAATTTGTGATTGTGGTGTATTGATACCATAAGTAAAAAGTTATCGATAACTAAAAACGAGCTGTGTAATCAACCTTATATTCATTGTAATGAATATCACGGTTCTTTCTTTCGGCCCTTTGCAGTACGCGGCTATTTTATCGAGATTGTACATGTACGTGACCGTTTGAATTGATATAGTGTATTAAAAGTAGTAAATCTGTATGCATAATAGACCGTGACTGTGGTGGTCCCATATAACGTTACCGTTAAATTTTTCAAAAATAGAAAACACGATTTCAATTAGGAATGGAAAGTGTTATTCGAGCTATAATCCTTTCCTTTACCGTACGGTCGTGTAATGGCCTCGTCACATAAATGTTCAGTTTAATTATTTTAATATTTTGATTTAATATTTTATTTAATTATTTAACAATAACTGAATAAACATACTATATTCTGTTAAATAAATAATTAAACAGGTAAATATAGAGCCAGTTGTAAAGTAAAAATTACAACCTTCATTTAACTTACAGGCATTGACATTTCTTGTTTGTGTTTGACATTTCTCATTTCTCATTTTTTATTCTAAAAAATAATACATTTCTATAAATGAAATTGTATCTGTTTTTCGACTAATTTCGAATTCGGGGAACTCTCCATACTTAGATTCACTGATTAGAGTTCTAGCCAATATTACTAATATGCCAATATTCTAGCTAATATTAAGCGTAGTCCTAAAGCGCTTAGAAATATTTAGCTCTAACAAAATGCACTTAGAAACCTATTCTATCTAATGTTTGTTTATAGGACTATGGTTGAAAATAGGTAAAAAATTAAAACTGTGACGACTTTAAGTTGAGACTTCCTTATTTCAGGCATTTTAATTAATTTGGACTAAATATTTATTTGTATATAATGATACAGTGAGGTACTATCAATGCTGCAGCGCTTGTCTGTTTTGCTTGAGCTAAAATTGTTACAATCGCGTGTGTCCAATTAAGCAACAATCTCAAACAAAACAAAGGGTAAGCTCTGAAAACCGATCAATTCGCTACGCGGATTTTCCGAAATGCTACGCGCTACAGGCGTAGTACTGGGCCGGGTCATTCTGTAAGCTCACTTCGTACGTCAGTTCAGCGTGAAACGCGCCAAGTGACGGATGTGTGTACAACTTTTTCTCCCGTTCCGTAACGCACGCGCGCGTATTTACACTCGAGACATTCACCTTACAATCCAATTAAATGAAAACAATGTGTTATTCACCTCACCGATCGAATAGTGATGGGATAATCCAGTGATTAGTAATTTATATGTGGTTGAAAGTTTTCTTGGTTTAGAGTTACTTACAAGTGAAAATGCTACTGGAAAATGTGAGTTTGGAAAAATGGTGAGAGCGTTCTGTACGCGATGCACGTACCTTGGATTACTGTGGATTTTGAACGTCTGCTGGGTGGGCGGATTTATAGGTAAAACATCATATTTTATACTACTGACTAATATTTGATAAATATCTGTTTAGAAAAATGTCTAGACTGTAAAGAAGTTATCACTTGAGTTGGAATGCGAACTTGCAATTTTTACAATCAGGGTAACGTCTACCTTCGTCCTTATTCTACACTTAAAGATCCTTTATCTAATGTAGATATTAATTAAAGTGATTTCTAACGTTAATATTTATTAATACATACAAATATATATTAAGAAAGGTACCTAAACTATATTAGCTACTTATTTCTACTATCGCTAAAACTCTTGTATATTATCTCCACTTTTGAAATTTTACTTTTACAGAGCTCGTATTTGGTTGATGATCTTACCTTCTCTTTGTTTAAATATATTAAAATAAATATCGTTTTTATCATATATTCACTCGCTAGACCACATTGCATTATTTCGGCACTAAGATAACGTCTTTATAACTTATCTGAATAACATTTTTCATTCTAGAATAGGTTACTTTCGGTATAAATAAATAGATTTGTTATATTTATATACAGCTTTTAACGTAGTTCTTTACCGTAGCCCATGCTGTTTTTCGTCATTAGCTAACGTATTTGTTAAATTATATTTGTTAAAATATTATTAGTTGTTGATTCTATAAGTTGCCAACACATGATCAATTTATTTGCCGATTTCATTACAAATTTTGTAACCGACCATTGTAGTAGGTCGTGTGCGTTACGTTGTAATGTTGAATTTGATTCATTACCCACTAAAATTGGTGACGGGCAATCCATCATTTCGATGAATATCTAAACACAACTATTATTTTATATATAATTAGTAATTAAATCGTTTTATAAATCTTATTTATGTTCCACTAGTGTTGTAGTAGTGGGCATAAATTTAAGAAACCCACGAGGGGTTCTATCCTGGTAACAATGAATACTGTTTGCTTATAACTCAGTACTCTTTTGTTTATTCATATTGCTGTATCTTGCATGGGTGATCTCATAAAAAATAAAAAGGTGATACAGTAATAATCAGGCCAAACGACTCAACTTAATTTCAAAGAAAGCATGGAAGGGGGAGATAAAAATTTGGGAGGAACCATCTGGGATTACCTTTTTTTAGGTTGGAAATGCTTTTATGTGTGTGTTTCAAATGAGGCCATCACTGGGTTATGTGAGACTCTCCGGGGGGTTAGGGCTCCGGTATACTCACTAAAAACTAACGTGTTCCGCTTTGATCAAGGCTTCGACGCACCACAGGGTACTTTTCGCAATCACTCTCATGCGCCGAAGACTGGACGATTCTGCGCGCTACTGGGCCCTTTGGGATCTGGGATTATCTAATCATAGCGATAGTTGTTTTGGAAATCGAAACTAAAGCTCTGAAATAAATTTGCCAAAGGAAAATTAAAATAATATAGTTTACTGTACACTTTCCATAATAACTCTTTGGTTACATGTTTTGCCTAATTCAAGAAAAATATTTTAAAATGTTTGCTATTTACCATGTTCTTTAAATCTCATCCAGTACAATGCGAATGATATTCAGGTAGTGTACTGAGAAGAAGCAATCAGAAGAATGGGATAGATTCTCACGCACGCTCCAAAAGATTCATGTTTCCATTTGAAGGCCTTTAGATTTGAAACTTGCAACGTAGCAGGCTACGTGGCTTAAGCGGCGCTATTACTGAAGTACGTGACGAATGAAGTTAGTTGTTCGTCTCTGTATTTAGTCACACAAGTGCTACGTTTGATACGAGGACTAGAGTACTAAAATAATTGTTATTATTATTATTATTATTACAAGTAGGTTTGCTATCTTTGCATACGGTACGAAGTATAGGCAACACGCTAAGAACACGCGAGTTTGGAATGTTTAGTAATGGTGCTACCGAGAATTTATTTTTTTATTGATTTTGTGAACTGTAATCAAATTAAAATACTTACTTACCTTTTAGTACCAAGCACTTTTAATTTATTATAAGCATAATTTGCAAGTCATTCGATTAATATTAAAATATCACAAGTGATGACAGCTTTAAGGCACAATGAACCCCAAAATTTCATCCCTGCAAGCCGTTTTCGTGTCGTGCGCATAATTGTTACGTACAGAACGGAACCCCTACCATAGGTATATGTATTAATAAATGAATAAAATTTATCTTAAACCTAGGCGTACGAGTATACGAGTTAGGACTATTACCGTTTGACATTACTATGTATTTGTTGGTAAAAGGCTATATATTTATTGTTTATTTTTTATTAGAAGTAAAGGTACACAATTAATATGAAACTGGTCCGATAACTGGCAAATAGGAGAAACGGAGAAAAGTGTTCGTCGAAGGCCAATAGTATAATCATAGAATACTTAGTAGATTTATAATGAATAATTTGAGAGATGAAAACGAAAAAAACGTATCAAGATTTTGTATTGAAATAACAGATGGTTTTAAAAATTTAGCCAGTTATAATGAAAAACGTTTAAGGAGTTGCTTTAGCATCGCGGTGTTATAGCACCACGTTACAATAGAACCTAATTTATGCACAACTAATTTTTCTAGAGGTATTAAAACCTTTGAACCCATTTCGTATACCATGATGTGATGCGACTTGTGACGGGATATTTTTACAAATCACTTTAGCTAAACTTTTAGGCGTAACCGCCTATATCCTGTGTACCATTTAAGGGGTTCATTTCAAATGCTCTTTTAGCATTTGAAATGAACCCCTTAAATGGTATGAGGTAAAAAAGAATTAAAATAGATAGATGTACTGTGCTATATATTTAGTACACAATAAATTTATATTTTGAGAAGTTTGAGTGATTATAATATTAAGTGTAAATTTTTTTTAGTTTACTTTTAATAAATTCTGAATTTTAGATTTTGCACTCGTAGTAAGGGCAAAGTTTGACATACGGTATCTCATACCATAGAGGGGGTAATATTTTGGATCGAGGGACTGATTTGTATTGTGTTGCATTCTATAGGAGATTCGTACACTACTAAAATATATTTGTACAAATAAATCGACACGATAGAATACAAAAAATAATCGATAAAATTATGCTTTGGTTTAGTTGTAAAGTAACTGAGGTATTTTTTCTCATAGCTAAGTAATTTCATGAAAACAATTCCAAGTTGTAGTCACAAGCCAGTAACTGATAATTCATTTTCATATTAATTTCTATTGTTTGTTTTGTTTTGTATTTTCACATTGTTTTTTTCAATCAGCAGTTCATTAAGAGTATTAATTTGACCTTAAGACCGTTTTTGTTGCATTTGCTATAAAAATGGCTTTTGTAGTGTAACCACGGGAGTAAGGAAGTGAATTTTACTCTGTAGCATGACTGCAACGTTGGCTGCAATTTAATATTCGGAATTACTTAGAGAAAATGTAGAACTGGCATTAGCTTCACAAAATATATATGCTTACTAACTCTTCACGTCATGTCGTTTAAATCTTCTTTTTCTTCAACTGCTAAGTCATTTATCATGTTGCCGTGTCAATTCGACGCTTTTAGTGTTACCTTGGTTCGAACAGAGGGTTATATGATTAATAGTGAACATTTTGTATTGACTCCAAGCAAATATTAGTTCTATTTTGTTATTAGCGGGAATGTAACTAAGCATCGTAAGTCGAGATATCTATACTTAATGCTGAGAATCGTTAGAGTAACAATAATAAAGACAAGTTAATAGTATTAACACAAATACTTAATTGGTTACGACAGTAAAATTTTAAAGTCAGGGAGAGAGAGAAGAACATTCGCTTTTTTCACTACAGAATTCACTTTTTAATACTACATTATTTTTGAATTAAGAACGCAGGAGTACCATGACAAGTAAATTGTACTCCCGCGTTCTTAATTCGAAACTTTAAACAAATGACTATTTCAACGATTTTATTCATGATTTCAAAAAGGATTAACAAATATACAAACTTTTTTAAAAATCTTTAATATTGAAAACCTTGTAAATGATTTTTTTTTATAGTACAAATAACTATTACTAGAATGCTGACATACCGTTGTAAATCGACGTTCGTCGGTGATCTGGACAGGTATATTTTTGTTTTGGCTTCACGTACGAATTTTTTATTTCCTGTGTAGTTAAGGTCTACGAGTGTAGCATGATACATTTTTGGACATTTCATTAATAATATTAATATTTCTCACAATCATTTATATTATCTAGCCCAGATTCAGAGTCTATCATTCACTGAATTCACGACTACTTTACGCACAAAGACATATCGTGACTCGTTTCTTTGTCGCACAACCAGAGCGTGGTAGTTTTAACCGGCACACCTATTACTTCCAGTCAACATACGAGTAGTTCTTTGCCGCTGCCGCCATTTTCAATCAGGTGATGACGTCAAAAAGCCATTTCCATAGCAACCATCAGTTTTCTGGATATTGCAAATTGAAACGATGGCTATTTCTTGTATATTGACTTGGAGCCCTTGGTCGTGCCCCAGCTGCTTTAAATTACTCTTTTATGTATTTATAAGTCTGATTTAGTGAAGCCATTTCCTTGAATATTTGATGATGTTGTCTACCTGAGCCCTGCGCTGTGAGCGGAATTTTATCAGAGGGAGCAGAAGCATTCTAGTTGGTACTGTGATCGTTTTTATCTTGCCAAGGTGGCTTTCGTGGTGTTGCTATGGTACAAACTACTTGTATGTTTTTCATGAGATGCATACAGAGCGACTATTATCAAGAAATACGCTTTCTGTCATTATAAGTATCTATATGTATAAGTAGTGAAAATAACTTAGCTGTGATTTGATCATCAAAGATCAGCAAGATCTTCCGCTGATTTGGTGTTTGCTCTGGGCCAGTGGCCCGTGTGTATCGTAGTCGGAACTTTGTTGTAGAATGCCGAATGTCAGTTCATTATTTGACATTAATCAAATAGATAAAAAATTAATCAAAGTTTACATATTATCGTCATTAATTTCATAATATGCAGTAACCCACCTACTCGACTCTTTGCTTGGTGATGGTGGGCCTTGGCGTGCCTTGGTGTTTAATATAAATATAATATGATGTATTATATTTGTAAGTTTTTGTAAGTGTATTTATATACTTTTAAATGTGTTATAGGCCTGTTTTTAAAATAATAATCATATGTTACGTTCTGGAAGCCCATTCTCTTAATAAACGAACGAACTCTATTGTTCCGATCTATTATCACAGGTAAAATCACAAAATAAGCACATGATTTATTTTTACATAGAAATTGTAAAAATAAATAATGTGCTGTTGTTATATTACTTTCACTTTTTATTATAGTTTTAATCATACTATATTTATATTGGTACACGCTTTTCTTATCACTTTTGTCATATGTGGGGATTTTTAATAGAAATAAACAGTATCTTTATCTTTGTGAAAATTATATTTTGTGTGTGTACATAAATTGTTAAAATAAATATTAATAATAATAAACTAATTAAACTGCGACAAAAGCTAAGCAAATTGTGTTTATGTATGCAATGTCAGATTTTAGTCAATTTACAAAACATTCAGTTCCCTTTCGGTGCGTTTACTATTTTTTGATTGTTATTATGGAAATCGAGTTTCTGTTACGTATCTATCTGCGTTTTGTAGTGGATCCAAGATCTTAGGGATTTTTAAATTAGTCTAATTTAGAAAATATAATTAAAATAAAAAGAAATCTTTTATTGTTAGGTGTTTTATTAATGATGAGTCAGTAACAAATCGCCTCTAATTAACTTGTCTTGTTGAGAGTAGCGTTCGTGCTTATCGGCAAGTTCAGGAGAAGTGGGTCAGGAATCGTCTGTGTCCATTGTATTCCGTCCCGAATTCCAAATAGAGACGATATTAAATTATTTGGTTACTGTCAATTGGACTAACTATATTTTAATTTTATATGTATTTGTTGTATATAATAGTTATGAAAGACACATCCGTGGTGAATGGGGTGAAGAGTTATTTGCTAATAAAGTTAAGTAGAGAGTCCAAACTAGTGGAAATAGCTAATGCAGCACAGAATGTACTGCGCAATTGCCATCAATCAATTGCAATCTTATTATATTTTAATTTATTTAATATTGTTGATAGACATATCAGCTAATTTATATCATATTGAAGTACAGCAGGAACAGAACAAATAATGGTGCAAAAATATATCAAATAATAATAAAAAAAATAATAAAATATAGAGCTATTTTAATTTTACTGATAAAGTGTATTAGATATACACACACGCTCACACAAACACACATGCGCGGATATACATAAGCACACTTTCTTTGTCTTTATTGTCAATATAAGTTAAAATTAATTTTAAATTGTACCTAAATATGTATCAAATGAGAGAGGACACTGAATTCCATGCTACAGGCCTTTTTCCTATTTCCGAATAAAAGAGGCATCAAGAAAATGTTATAATAATTTGTAACATTTTCTTGATTTCGAAATCAGTGCCTATATTTTAAATCAAGTGACTTAATTGCTGCTAAAATGGCTAAGAAAAACGTAATTGAAGTAAAATAAATACTTATGGCTGCTATATAAGCCAAACACGGTAATGGAAACAGACTCTTCCCTAAGATACTGCCCCAGTCTCGAGGGTTACACCCTCCTCATCTCCAGTGTTGGGAATTGATTTCCCCTTTAGTTATTTTTCGATGAAGCAATTGTAAAGTACAAACCTTCAGTCTTCTGCCAACGTCTATTGTCTTTGATTATGGAGTGGAGTCAGAAGTCGCTGCTTAAAAAGAATACGGATATAAGAACTTTTTATAGTTTGCACTATACTTTGGATAAGTTGCCTTTTAGGGTACCAGTATTGTAACTGATGAAATGTTAATAAGATAGATATTCCTGCATTTTTATTATATTAGATCTAATAAATTTTGTGTGATCTTCATAGTCAAACAAAAAAAATATTTAAACTTTTAGTTAAAAATTGTGGTAAAAGATTTAATAATAGTAATACATGTAAAGCCAAATCGTCTCTAGATTAACTAATTATGTAACTTAGTAGGGTTATATCTCACAATCAAACTTGTTCTTAGAACATTTTCTAAAGACGCCTGATATGATACACTTAAGGTCTCTAATGCAATACACAGCTACCAGGGCAAACGAACTGGAAGAATGATAAAGCTCAGCAGGAGAAACTCGACCTAAATACTAACTAAATTAATATAAAACTTAGTGATTTTGCTGTAGGTACCGTGTTGAGTTTGAATTGCCAAACGGAGCTCTCATCTGAGGAGACACATATTGGTTCAAATGAGACAAATGAAAGGGTGTAACCCTTTAGAAAACATATAAGAAAATGACCAAATTAAGAATGTAATTGCTTTTTGAGTTTGAAAGGTTCTAATGTCAAATAAATAAATATTATATAAAATAAATATATAACAATATTTTTGTTACTCATTATCGTCATACATATAGTTTTTTAAGGCTGGGTTCGGGCATTCAACATAGGAGAGGAGAGCATAGGAGAAACATATTAGCGTGTTTTCTATTTAATTAAAACAGGGTAATTAAAAGAAATAAGATTAATGCTATAAAAATAGGAAAAAAGTTATTTTTTTTGTTATCTAAGGAAAGTCTGGAGTTAATAATCTGTGTTCCATCCGATTAGGTTGCTTGCTGGTCGGTTCTCTGATCAAGTCATTAAGTTCTGTGATATCTTCATTTATTACAATTGTTGGTGAAAGTAAATCGCAAAAATTTTGTCCCTTCTCCACTCCTGTCAATAAAGACTACCTCAGGGTGCTTCTGACTCCCTAAAACTCATGACCACAGTGATTACCTGACACCAATTATCGTAAATAACACTTTAATCCAAGTGTTTAACGTTTAATTTCCATTAATACAAATGGCTTGTAATCTCAAGCAAGCCCAAATTAGAACGACCTACATTTGCAATTGTTACTTGACTATGCACAGATCTGTGTAAGCTGGTGGCATCTCCAAACAAAGTTGTTTGGGATGGTTGCTATGGTGACGTGTGATCTGAATTGGAATCGCGCTAGGGTGAGTATGTGGGAGTGAGATAGATGTGTGGTACTATGGGACGTGAAGAAGATAGAGTATGGGGGTTGAATGATGCATTGCGCACTTGCTCAGTGCATGGTTAAATTGCATTAGTCTGCCTTTTTAACCGACTTAAAAAAGGTGGAGGAACTTTATTCCAGTGTATGTATATTTTTGTTTGTATGTTCATCGATTTATCTGTCATTTGTGATTTTCTAATTTTTTTTTTATTCGATACTGTGGTGGTCTTATTGTTACCAAGTCATGATCTGATGATGGGATCCCAGGGAAATCGAGAGAAAATGAAATTGCATATAAATTGTTGCAATAGAAAAGTTCAAAGAAAATTTGATAGATAGGTACGTACTTTTGACAAAGTTATAAAGGTCTTGAGTGAAAATACTGTATTGAAAGAACCTAAAACCAGAAGTATTTTAAAACATCGTTGGAATTTGAGATTTGTATACCATTATTTTTTTAAAACTCACTTTCCTCGCGTTTTTCACCTCCTTGGTGATATGAAACAAGATTTCTGATATACATGTTGTTTTATTTACAACACTTGAATTATTCACAATGTTATCTTTATGTAAATAACCAGAGAGCTCTTTTTATGTTTTAATTTAGTGGATTGAATCATCGAGCTTGAAGTATAAATGAGGTCGAACTCGCGGAGTGATGGGAGTCGATTTATTGTCAGCTGTAAAATAGTTATCAAATGATTCCGTCTTTCATCTGCGCTTCCAATAAGTAGATCATCGACCCACCAAACGTATTCTAGATTTTTTTTAAATTAATTTATTTAAAATTCGGTCGTATGAACGTTGTTAAAGTTCAAAGCTAGTTTGATTATATGTTGGTGGTAACAAATTTATTGAAACATAATTATAATTAGTAATCAAAATACTTAAAATATGTTATTTATTTTTTATTTATTTAATTTGTCCATAAACTGTCAATCATAGACCAAACATTGTGGAAGATTTAATACATTAAAGAAAAAATAGTTCTCAAAAGATCCTAGAAAAGATTCTTAAAAAATCTCTAGAGATTTCTAGGGCTAATTCTAGGTACTTGTAGATATCTATATCTGGGCTGTAAGCCCTTTTTGTTTCCTTTTAAAGGGAGAACATAATGATACCTATGTTATGATTGACGTAATTTCAGATTTATTACGATCCTTACTCAAATTTATTAAAGGTAAGTTGTATAACTAACTACATATCGGACACAAACAATAAGTTTTCTATTTAAAATTTAAGCCTTTTCCTATGAGTTGCTATTACTACAAAGATAGAAAACAGTCAAGTGATCTAAATGATAGTCAAATGTCACTACTTTTCACAGAAACACATATTTCAGCTTGTTTGAAGTTTATTTGGTACCGTTAATCTATCTATTCCCTTCGTAAACACTAGTCATGTTCGTAAATACGTCTGTGGTGCGTCTTTGATGGCACTACGTACTAACAAAGGGACAATTTATGTTAGAATGTTTAATTAATGCAAATGAAAACATTTTTATGACAAAATAAAGTTCCTACCTAATAAAAATATAACTAAATGAAAATTTATGTAAAACGCGCCACCTACTTGCATTTAAATGATTTTTAGTTTACGTTACTGGTTGGATTTGAATAAATTACTTTTATGCGTTTCTTAAAATTAGTATTCGGTTGGATGGTCTGTACATACTGTACGTATTTGTCATCAACACTTTAGTTATTGGTAAGTCTTCGAATAGCTAACTTGACAATGGTTTTATTTGACATATGCATATGTAACATGTGAAAATAAATAAATATTAAGAGGCTGGTTGGCGTAGTACCTCTAACGCTTTGGTTTTGGTAAATATAACAAAGCGAATTACGCCACGGCTGGCCCCTGGATGGGTCTATTAAATTTGTTATCTCAAGTTCTTGCGTGTTTCAGAAGGCATGTTTAGCTGTTGGTGCCGGTTGTCACGGCAACCGGTTTTACCTACCAGCCCGCGTTGGGCCAGCGTGTTAGTCATTTGGCGGGGGTCCGTTTCTACTCATGTAAGGAGCTAACTTCACTCAAGTAGCGACCGCCAGATAATACAATGTTAAGCGGATCTCTGAAAAAAATTAATAAATTATTAATTAATGTTAGTCATTTGGGCCAACCTTCTCATGTGTTTCTCTCATGTAGGAAGACTTGTCCAGTGACCGGGACGAAGTAGTATTATATCTGCAAATGGTCTCGTGGAAATATTATTATGTTTGAGGTAATAAGACGCTCCGCAGAAAATGCTCCAAAATGCTCCAAGCATGTGACGTCACACTCTTGGAAAGAGCTTGAAAGGTTATCTAACAGAATTGCTACTTTACGGCATGTATGTATTTTAATTTCAGAAAAAACGTAGTAATTCATTGTTAATTTCTATTTACGCTTTTACTTGCATAGTTAGCTAAGTAAAATTTTTACGTTAAAACGTCATTCGTTGAATATTGTAGAAGTACCAATTTCGAATATGAAAAAGAATATTTTCACAGCTTATTGGAAAAAAAATCATATTTTCAATTTTAATTTTGAAGAAAAATACAACAATGTTGATTTTAACTCTACAAAATGCTATTTATTGGAATACATAATTTTTATATTATATAAATAAAAACAATTTAAAAAATTAGCTCCTATCGTTAAGTTGAACACAACAATCATTTTGTAATTTTTTCTGCAGTTTTCTATAAAGCAAGACTTCACCCCAAAACACCAAACCTTTACTGTCCTATCTCAAAATTCGACAGGGCTTGTAAACCTAATCCATATTTTAATTGTAACTCGTTGTTTTTTTTCGTTGGCCGTGTATTGCATAATACATTAGGGCAGCATTCCCTCACGGCGTCCTGTATTGTTAATTCACAGGGCATTGTACTCAAGGTTTACGATTTCTGAGGCAGGGGTACGTAGGTATTTCTTAATCACACAAATGTAGGAGGATTAGGGGTGCCTTGGTTGCACAGATTACTATACTGTACATCATTGCGTAGTATCTTTATCCTATGTATATTTCACTCATATCTCATAGCGATGAGCGAGAGCGTGTATTGAAGCCTCTCATCTCACTCATACTCATTATCAATCCCATTTTTTATTTAGTTAAGTTATGTTTCTATTTATAACCTCAATAAAATGAAGTGAATTGATGTATAAATAAGTCTGTACGAGCAATCTGTTTTCAAACGTGTACCGTTATATATGCATATTGATCCATTCGGAAATTAAATGAGGCCATAGTGAATAAGAATTCAGTAGCTTTTAAAATATTACTTAATTTTGAACTAGCTGTTTTACATGCCTTACTAATATGTAAGATTTGTAAAATAGCTCAGGTATTTGTCATATTTGTTCCGATGAGATTTTAAATTCGATTTATTATTGTGCTTATACACTTATTTTAAGAAAGGTCATAAGTATCTAATTCAAAAAAAGTAGATGTAAAAAATGATTAAGTAAATTATTACTTAATTATTTTTACATCTCCTGATTACTATACAGTAATGACAATGACTGTGAATATGGAAAGTAAAAAAAATATTTATATTTTATAAATTATAATTGATTAAGAAAATTGAATTGAGGTCATACCTTATATAAAATGAGTCTCCTCACAACCCTTGGGTTGCCGACAATGATCAAACTGTTAAATATTAAGAATACGTTAAGCACATCATCTGTCAGTAAAATAGGTTTTTCTTATGAGAAAATCTCTTTCTAAGTATTTTGTCAGGAACAGAGTTGAGAGAGACAAAGGGATTTGTAGATATGAAATGAAGTACATGTCGGCATTTTTCAAAGAGATTTTGTAAATTGTATGGAAGTAAATTTTGGGAGGGTGGATTGGAGTGAAGTCTTGTTTTACAGAAATTGTAGAACAAAAAAAATGTGTTCAATTATCATTAATAACATAACAATTTAAGCAAGAATTAAATTATTTTATATATTATTTAGAAATTTAAAAGTAATTTAGTAATAAATAACATTTAATATATAAATAAAATAACATTATTATATATTATAATTTACTAAAGTTCATGTAAGCATACCCACATGAACTGAGCTAGCTTAGCGTTGTTATGGCTCAAACTTCTCATGTGTTACCTGTGCCTAGGAGTTTATACGTTGATGATCATGAATGTGATCATAAGGATGCGATGGTGTTGACATATCCAAAAGAATAAAAACCCCTAAAATATGTAAAAAATCTGGAACTGTTATTAATCATTGGTAAAAGTAACATTAAAATTACTATCTTCAAACAATGTTGCCTACTGCCACCACATTCACTACTGCTTACCAAAGTAACGCGATATCTACCGAGAGGTGAGCAGTGTCTCGTGAGTTTTAATAGCTAAGTACTTTTGAATTATGGACGAAAGTTGAAATTAATTATGACGTCACTATTTTGCATCATTTTAGGGACGGTTTCTCAAACATATCGCTATATCTTAAAAACCTGTGTTAATATTTCATTATGAAACGAGTTGTCATTTAACCTCGTTAATGTAAACTAAAGAAATGTCTAAGAATAAAAATATATTATATTTTTCATTATGGGGTTTGATTATCGTTTCGTAATTAAAGATTTTGTTTAAATATTTTTTTTCAAATGAGGAGCATTTAACCTGACTGACCCGGCATCTATTCGTCGTCGATGCCTTCGCCAACAGAAAATAATTGTAGGACAGAGATCTACCATTAATAATTAAATCTCAATTAACTTACCTACATAATTTTAACATCTCAAGAAACGAAGGTGCTGCTAAATGTTGTTCGTCTGAGAATTTCTATGGAAGTACTTTGTTAAATTCAATTTAATATTGTTTCAGAAATCGTAGAGGAGCAACAATGCCAGGACTTCAGATTTCGACTTACATGCCGCGACTTAGACTCGCATATAGCTGTCCTGGAGGCTTGGTATACCTCCGTAGAAGATTACCAGCGCGGGTACACGACACAGCCTGTAAATAAAATAAAAATAAAAACTGAAAACGATTCAGATTTAAACCAAGTTTTCGTGTATTCTAGTCTCAAACATAACGGCGTCTACGAACAGACTAATTATACTTTTGACAACGCGAGTTTTACAGTGAATAATACTTTTGATGCGTTTACCGATTACTTGAATGATACCGTTGATATGGGCTTGGATTTGGTTAACTCGAGTGCGTGTGGTGTAGTGACGTTTTCGAGGAGTTACGGCAGCTGGCGCGATGGCGACAAGAGGAGGAAGTCCTCAGAGAGGAACTCTTCAACGAACTTGAGAGCCCCAGTCAGTTACCGGTAAGTTTGATAGCTTTATAGCTGAATAATCGAAACCTTAAACCAAATGCTTAATTTTTTACTGTCGGAGTCAAAAAATGGTCCACGGACCAACAGACAACTACCTTATGTAAACACTACTTACTAAACGTAATTCTTATATTCATTGGCATTTATTTATTCGGCATTAAGTCTGCTTGATGGTTACATTGAAGCATTACCTATAGATTGTAATATTTTTAAATTTTTGTATCTGTATCCATTGTTCACAGTCATACAAATCATTATAAATGTCAATCTTCACCCATTCCTCAATAGATGGCGCTGCACTGAGCTGAATCGCGCTAATGTTAAATCTCAAAATTATTCTAATGTATAAAATTTTGGTTCCTTTTTACAACGATAGAATTTTTGTGATTTTTTATTCATTCTATCCTACAATTAGATCACGGCACAATAATGTGGTTTTATTTGATCCCGTATTTACCTTTTTTTTATTTAGTTATTAGTACCTAACATTTCGAAAGTCAATAGAGTGGTAAACAACGATTTATTGAATAAATACGTCGTAATTGCCAATAGATTATAACGATAAGTGTGCGACGTTGCCGACTTACAAGGAAGGTAGAGGTACGGGACGGGTTTTCTTTGTGGGGTGATTATATTCTATTTCCAACTGTGATAAACTTTTGAAGGTAACTTCTTTGCGGCGAGCTTGTCGTTGACTGCTTTTAAAAAAGATTTAACAAAAAAGTATTTATTAGATACCGACAACATTGATGACGAAATGTTATAATTTTACAGATATCCATTCTCCTGAAAATATCGATACCACGATTTGAGTCAATAACGTTACCGCTTTCTTACCGATATTCCAGTCCCTCAGTTTTACAGTTTTTAAGACAATAAAAAAATGTAGCGCTTATAAATACTAAACTGTATTCGACAGATAATTTATTCCTAGCAGTTACTAAATTTCAAATAGTATAACTTTTCCATACAAACCTCTTTATACAACATAGTTTACACTATTACTACTGGACTCTTATCATTATGTGATTAGATCTACTTACTTCAATATATCTCAAGTACCTCCCAACTTCTTAATGACTGTCATTATCTAATATAAAAGTTATGATCCATTATTATCAAATCATTTTAATAGAATAAGTAGCCTATAGATATAGGGATAGTAATTAGGTATAGCGATCATTATTTCAATTTTCTCAAACGAAAACTTCACCATTATCAAATGTTATTGTTGCGTGTCGAAAGCTTTTTAATTTCAAAAGTAGTATAATTATTTAATTATCTTTGTTTCGAGTGCAACTTTTTGTAATGTTAGAGGTACGTTTTAAATTTGTTTAAAATGAAACACTTAGCAATATCTATGAAATCAAGATGCAATTAGAAAAAGAATGTTGAGCGCAAGTAAAAATTAAGGGCTATTACATTTTTTAGAAATAAATTATAAAAATGTGATAGCCCTTAATTTTTAAAATGTATTGTGTGTGATGTATGTATTACAAATGTATGTATTTGGTGTGTTATACTATTAGTTAACCCAAATCTATCGTTAAATGATTATGTACTATGCATGTAAACATATAAATTACAAAGTTATACTTAATTTGTCCATGTGCCCTCGCATGTGACGTCACCAGCATGGAACCTTTTTATGGAGCTAATTTAACGACTCGTAACTCCTCAAACGTATGATATATATCAGAAAATATTTATTGCAAATATACTGTTGCTTATATAATAATTCTTTATTTACATTATTGTCATACTATTTATTCATGAAATAATTAATACCGTATTGCAGATATTTGAGCATTGTTATCCACATATTATGATTATCAAAGACTTTATATAGTCAATAAAAAATAGTATTTTAGACAACTCATAAACTGTCTCGTTTCCTACTATAAATACTGAACTGTGAATATTTTTTTATATATAAATATAATGATAAATATTTGAGTAAGAATACTAATTTAAGTAGTGTTAAGTGTAATTAAATGTCAATGTATTTCTGTGTATTAACAAAGAAAATACATTAAGTTTGTGTAGGATATCACAGCGATAGTGTTATGGAGGTCAGAAGCTTGGAAATTCTTAAGTCTTAGTAGGATTTCTACTAGACTAACATTAGCTCCAGGCTGGAAACATCTTCCAGCTATGGTTTAGAGTTTCCAAGGCGCTTGTAACATGAGCAAGATCAAGATCTGAGGATTTCTTAAAATCTAAAATGATTATTCTGTAACAATGGGGTTACAAAACTTACAGTGTCTAGTGTACTAAGAAACGAAAACAATTTCCTTTTTTAGTGTATATGGTGCCTATAGACGATAGTAAAAACTTATTAGCTTATCACCTTCATGCATCGAATAACCTTGCTTGTACTTAACCCATATTGACATTCGATGTTTTGATCCAAAGGGACATATTTAACCCTCATGTTATTCACTGGGATATTCCTTCTACGGCAATGGTTTTACGGCCGTGTTGTTTCATTACATAGTAGAAATTCATCAAATAACATGTTTTTCGGAAATATCATTTCATTAACCATTACAATTCAGTTCTTATAGCTATTTATTTAAAAGAGAATGTGATAATTTGCGTCACCATATAAAAATATGCAACATATTTATAGTATTTATTTGTTTGTCATTAAACATGAAATATGGATATGGAAGGAATTCTTTTTGAACTGTCAAGATGACATTAAAACTGGTTCGTTGAATATAACATTAAATTTTCTTCTGTACATAAAAATGGAGCTTAAATATATGTCAGAAATCATTCTTTTAAGTATTACTTATGTAATGTTTATATTATTGTAATGTATATATTATATAATATTTTAAGGTCAACTCGACATTTCTAAAAGTATTGATACTTTATACATACCTGTTTCCAATAACTCAAGTAATTATATTTGACAGAGATAATTTTTTTAAATACTCTTTTGTTGTACTTCCCATCGTATTACTCATCGACGCGATGTTTTATAGAGACTTAAATGTAATTAATATTCTATGTCGGAGATATTTAGTCAGAGTTTATCACGAGGGCAACGATAACAATAAGGCAAAGAGTTTCTGTCTTCATAATTATGTCACTAATATTTAACATAGACTCCCAAAGTCTCTACGAACTAAAGTAATTTAATATGCAATACTTTAATTTGTAACTGTAAGTTATTGTACTGGACTGTTTGACTTACTGTTAGATTCATTATCATTATACCATTCATTATTATTGTTATCTGTCAGGATATTATTACTTTTGATGAGGGTTTAGGGACATATAATAATATACTTTTTTTTAAGCAAATAAATTTCACAAAATAAGATTTTGGTGGCAATCGTTCGGCATCTTGAATTAATATGACATGTTTTTTTCCGCTCGGTAATTAAACTTGACTAACACTGGTGACTTCGACGCGTTCACTCGCCAGAGCCAGTACTTGTCGACGGGCGTAATGATTATGAATTGCAAGAACGCACCCATAATGCTTTACTTCAATACAATATCATATATAGGCTTTCTGGCACATTTAATAAAACATAACAAGATCCAATTGAAAAAAAAAACATGTACAAGGGTGAGCTTCTTGGGGTCTTTCAGTAGTTATTAATACATATCAATAAATATATCCTAAATAATACTATGTAAACATTTTTTTAAAATTAATGACTACAGTTTGCTAAAAAAAAACCAAATTTTAGTTTTGTTTTAATTTCATTCCTTCTATATGGTTTGGTTGAGATTTCTTAATTACTCACCATGTATACATTACAAAGATAATTATAAAATACTCAAATTATACATACAATACATACAAATAATTAACGACATGTATCAACTTTGGCATAGTCGTGTAGCGCGCACATATATAGGCAAAACATGAATCGTAGGAAGCCTGTACAAGGGTAATCGTGACGGAACTACGGGAACTAAGCAGTAGATAATAATATTCTTTATTTATATCGACTCTTGGAATTGATAATTTTAAAAATTTTGTTTCAGGGTAAGTTTATGAAATTCGTGCTTACCGCGACCTAAATAATAATTAATAACCTTCAACCTTAATATTGTTCTTATAACCAAGAATCCACCTACTAAAAACTATTACAAATTTAATAGAAAGTTGACTTATTAATTTGTTACCTTTTTCAATTAAATTAAAATAAAATAGTTATTATAATACATTATTATGTAATGGTAATTTTATATGTACATAAACATAATAACATCAATTTTGATAAGTAAAGTATAGAATTTGAATGCATTTATGTCTGTTTCAAATAAAGCGCTGTGTCCCCAGTATTTATAGCTTGACATCTTTCGGTCGTTAAGCAAGAACATTATTCATTATTTTATCTAATTATAAAGTAGTCAACTTTAAAGAAATTATTATGTAATGGTTCAAAGTAAAGCTTTTGATCTATAACTTAGGGTGCGCTGAATTTTTTATTTTATTCCGAATAATAAATCAAAAGTGTAAAATTCAATAACATATTATAGTAAATTTTTATTATTATTATTATAGTAAATTAATTAAGGATTGAGTATTTGTTATCGTGAGTTCTTATGTCTTTTATTATTGAATTAGTAATTAGTATGAATAATATTACCCCGGAAATAATCATAAATTTTTGATTAGTTAAATAATAATAACAATCACTCCAAATGAAATTTGTATAGAACGTACAAAACGTTTTAAGTCTTATAATAAATATTTCTTGAGTCTTTACCGTTTAATACTGTGTGAATATTCCCCGTAAATATGTGCATCCAGATCATAAGTAATAGATGGACGGCGCCAATCACCTCGGGGCAATCTGTCTTAAATGTTTGCTGTGCTATATTAAGACTAGTTTGGTAACTTTGGCACGTATTAAGTATGTATATAGAGCCCGTCTCACGGCTTTGCCTTATGGAGCCCTTTTTGTAAAGATTTTGGAAAGAAAAAAAATATTCCTTGCAAAGCTTATTTTATTTAGATTGTCTCTTTTTAAACAATAGTGAATCTAAAGAGAAACACTGGTGTGTTTCTCTTTAGATAAGTCAGTAGAACAGGCCATTTTAACTGGCTACAGTAGCTGGTACTCCATTTACTATTACATAAAAAAGGTCCTCATTGTACCTAATTTCCTTCAGACATATGACGTGAGAATGGATGAGCGGAACTGAATAAATATACTGTGTCGAGCAGTGGGTCACTGGCGTATTTTGTAAAGCCACGTGGAACTAGGGCTGTCCAATCAACTTAGAACTTAGAATATTATTATTTTTTTCAATTTGTAAATTAAAATTAAAAACACATCCAATAGAGTGCTATACGCACCAAAGTCGCAGAACCGCCCTCCTATGTCTAGTTGGCGGCTTTGGATGATGAACTATTTGGCAGAAAAAATCTAGAACCATACTGGCCTACAGCGGTGAGTTGTCTACGTAATGCAAGCTGCCGGCGGACACGTCGACTAAATGTTGCGGACTTGATACATTTTCAGCGGTGTTGGTGCCTGTTTTCCTATTCAAACGAACTAAATAGAGAAAAGGTAAAATTTAATATTATTCATATACCAAAAATCTATTGTATGAAATTAAATATTAACCACTTAACCATGAAAAACATAGTGTTGCGGACAGGCTGATTTTATAGAATTTTATGTAATAATTTTTAATTTTGCTTTTTTTTACATTTTTATATATTCTATTGTTTAGTTGTTATAGAGAAATTGTACAATATACACGTCTACGTAATTATATGATTTCAATAATAATCAACACATACTTTTGTAACTTATATGGAAAAACATGTGTAATTATACAAAGCTACATTTGTTTGACAACCCTAAGACATTATATAATATTGATTAATAAATAAATAGTAAAGTCAGGTGAGCTTAGCCATCGACTACGCTTGGGAGTACCTCTGGGATCATTGTTTATTTATATAGGCTGGTTGTGGGATTGAAATTACAACGAATATTAGAAAAGAGCGCGCAGTTGCGCAGATAACAGTTTGTTTCATTTAATTTTAACTATCTACTTACATATTTTCGGGATAGAGCAAATCCGTTATAGGTTAGTCCGCGTATCTGCTCTTACTCTATATTCACAGGGGAACAGTTATAATTGGATAAGTCTTATTTTAAGGCTTTTATATTAATTTAAGTTATGAGCTTTATGTCAATGTCAGATACGCGGAATCATACAACGTTAGTTACGCAGATTTGTCTTTAAACTTCTAACTACTCCAAGGACTTTTTTGAACTGAATTGTGCCTTTGATATTTGTCAAGGATACTACAAAAAACAGCATAATGTTTGGTAAACAAAAAAGATGTCGCTTTATTATATATCTACCATGATATAGTCTTCTTATAGTCTATGGCAATAAAGATAAAAAAACGTCATTTGAAACTCAATCGCGTTGCGCTTGAACTCTACATTAAATTTATCAAATCGTATACGAGAAATTACTCGATATTGAAAATGACTCAGATTTTAGTCGCAAACAATAAAAAAGTATTGCTATATTCTCTTTGGTAAGAAATATAGCTCGGATGTGATATTACATTCTGTGTGTTGATATAAATAGATCCACTTTAACTTACAAGCGAAATAAATCTGTTTCCTCTGCCTGTGATTTAAATACTGAAAAGACTAAAATATCTTTTGTTTCGTCTAAAGAGGTTCCTAATTTTTTGAGCCGCGATAACTCATCATATATCGAGACCGTTAAAGTTTTATTGTGTCTAGACTTTCCGGCTTGATGAGCAGAACATCTTTATTGATAAGGCGATGAAGGTGATTACAAACAATAACTCTACCATTGTTCGTCAAGATGTGATGTGCCCTGATGAGTCTTCTTAACTCTTTGTCGTTTTTTGAATTTGCCATTTCCAGAATCCCACGAACAGAAATCTGTTACTTTGTAGGGTAAATGAAAATATCTCGCGCAAAGTTTAAAGAGGGCTGTTTGCTAAACTACCTTCGTCTTTCAATACACATGGCATATACCACTTTGTGTACGAACCTGAACTGAACTGAGCAAGCGTATTATTCAAGAAGGCCGTAGGCGGGCTTTGTTTGCTACATGAGTTATTAGTAGTATAGAGTTTCAAATGATTTTTAAATTTACCAGAATATTATCTACACAGTTTTCTCATAAGTAAGGACACAGGTTTATGGTTATTTGACTTCACTTAGTTCGATTAGTATGCCTAACTAAAATACTTTATTAATTATAGGTTTTTCCATGGGCTCATATTATGGTTATACTTTAAATTAACATTATGTAACATTGCTGAGTAAGGGTGGACTTATCTAGTTAAGAGATCTCTTCCACCCATAAATGTGTGAGACGTAAGTAATGGAAAGTTATATAATTTTTTTTCAATAAACATCTACTACTAATGATCCTATGTAAATATCACTGTCACTACAGCTATGTATATACAGTTATAGTTTAGTTATAGATAAATACAAGAGACCTTGTCCCTGTCATCAAAGCTATTTAATCTATATAATGACCCAAAAGAATCAACTGAATTAGGTCATGTCACGCTATTTGTACGGAAATGGCCGAACTAATGTTAGTACGCCCAGTTTTGACTAATGATATATATATGGAATATAATCTTTATCAGACTAGACATATGACATAATGTCTTAATTATATAGATGAAAACAGCCTGTTTAATTAGGTGCTTAATCCGGACAGAGATCTGTTTCTAAAAGTAGTAGGTAAATGACTATGGGGAGATATAATAATATAAATATTCAGGTTAAATTTTCTTCTGACAGCTATTGTTTTAAACTTTGATCAGTTGATACATAAGTATAGTGAAAGGCTTATCTCTTAGATCATGGAAGTTGAAAAGCCGATACATAGTGCTGGTGATATATTTCTAAACGATATATCGTCGAGTATTATTCTACTATACATAGACAAGAGATAGAGCAAAGCATAGACATATCTCTAATGTCATATATATGTAAATACCGAATAAAAGCTTCAAATTTTGACGATTTAAGCCTAAAGGCTTTATCCTTAAGCCAAAATCCTCTTGATTACTAACGAAATACTGCTGTCAACTTCCAAAACGATAAAATTAATTATATTTTCCGTCACACGTCAAATAAGAAACGTCAGTCTTTACAAATTCGAGTTTTATTGAGAATTTCACGATCTTTCCTTGAAGTTAAAGTTAATTAATGTTACATTTTAACTTCCAAATTTAAATAAAATCAACAAAAAACCTTAAACTCTACATTTCAAATTACCTTAAAATATTATTTAATTTTATATTACAATCTTATTTATAGATTTCTTTAACTATCCGTATGTATACCGCAATCAAAAAATATTTATTTCTTCATAAAAATTAAGCTTCTCTTTCTTCTGGCAAATAAAAGAATGCTCTGATCATAGGTAACTAAATTCATTCGACTTTAAACTTTAAGTTCGTACTTAATAAGCCAGTACATTAGATGATATGTTATTATGAAGGCAGTTTTGAGTGTTCCTTTTATGAGTTAATCTTAAAGCAATTATTATGAAGAACCGAGTGCTCTTGTAATTTAATCGAATAATGAGACGAATCGGAGAAACTCATAAAGGAGATCAATGACGCCGCAGAGATAGTGGCTCGTCTGTTTATTTAGAATTGATTGGAGATTTAAATGGAGATTGATTTATGAAGATATGCGGCATTGTAATTGAATTAGAATGTTCTTTTTCAGTAAGATATTTTTAAATTGTTGTTGACACGCTAAGTGAATCTACTACAATATCACAGAGACACATTCTAAAGGAACTAGAACCTACTCAAAGGTATTTAAAAAAAACAAAAATTCATAGTATTTTTTTAAAGGAGCTGTCTTTTTGAACAACAACAGTAGATTGGTGTGGATAAATTCATAAAATAACACGAGAAAACTAGGTAGATACACGCTTCAAATTCAGTACCGGGCCAATTATAAAGTTATGTCTACATACCTACATTATAAAAGAAAGTAAGTAATTTACTTAGTAATATTAACTAGAAATTTGAATTCGATTAAAATTTACATACCTATTTATTACTTTCCTTAAATGAATATGTATTTATTGATAATGATCCGTTTATTCAAGATTCAAAGCAAAAAGAAGTTATTGAATTATAAATTATACTTATAGAACGTATAAAAGAGGGTATTTAATAATATTCTGTAACCTCGCAATATTTATTGCTCTCAGAGTTCGTAAACATTTCGTTGCTATTGAGACATATTTTATGTAATTAGAAAGAAACTTTAAATATGAATAATCATATTTAAAGTTTCTTTTTATAATCTTTGTACATTGTTTACGTACGACCTTTTTCTTGTTAAATAATTTTAATTGTTTCGTACCAGACTTCTTTGAGAACCCCATTAGGTAATTAAAAATTTATGAGTCTTTAAAAAAAGAACTCTATTACGCTCTAAGAAAGTCTAATTTACTCCATTGAATTTTACAAGCAAAGCGTCTCAGAATTCTTACAATATTAGGATTTGTTGGAAATCATCGCAAGCTATCTGTAACGATTATATTTCTAAAACTTTATACATTGCCGTTTTTCACCTTTATTAACGAGGTTTATTAGAATGCAAAAGTAATTGGATATCATGAAAGAAAGAATTGTCGTATATTTCACTGATATTTAATATAAATTAGTGGCGGGTTATTTTGAATTGTGTGCTTTAATTTATTTGCGAATTATCTTTTATGCCAGAAAATTAATATTGTTGGGAACATATGAATGTTCGCGAAACGAAAATAATAATAACATATTTTGATATCTTGCATATTCTTAAAATCTAAATAAGATATCTATGACAAAAAACTACGAGAATAAACGACCACTTGTGACTAGCACAAATTGAAAAGTATGTATTTTAACTATTGAAAAAAATAAAACTTTTTGACATTTTTAAGTATTTTTGACAGATCGTCTCTTGAAAATTTGACATTAATACTTTAAAAAAAATACTTTAAAAAGTTTCTGTTTTCGTGTAAACTATGTAGTGGTGCTGGGTTTGAGACGGTAACAAGTTTGTATTTTTAAGTTAAGTTATCTTTAGGGTATGCTTTTTTGAGTACTAAAAATCGATTAAAAAGTTTGTTTATTTCATAAGTAACTTCTCATTGTTAATCAATTCGGTCCGTATCAATTCGTAAATCAAACTTTATTCAATATCCGAATCCACGGTGGTGCGTCCACAATGGAGCCATTGTGTTAGGATTGTCACGAAATAGCTCCAGTTATAGTTATCTTGGGAACGAGTTCATCAGTTGCTCTATTGTGGAACTTATCACTTTGGTAGGATTATTTTTGACTTTTACGTTGCATAGATGTTTTTTTTTCTCACGCCTACCTAACCCAAATTAAGCATCATCAAAAGCTTGTGTTATGAATACTAGATAAGGACGGAATAATATAGAAAGTAATATGTTTAGAAATATCAGATATATACTATATAATTGGATGATGTGTGTATGTTACACGTAGTCAAATTTTCGTATTCATCATAGAAATATCTGCTTCTACCGGTATTCTTAACCTATTGTTTAATAGACAGGGGTACTGACCTCTTAACCAGACGACTGTCATCATAACAGACTAGATGATTGAATAGTATTGGAGTATTATTGGTGAATAAATAAAACAAGACGGAGATATTTAATTGAAATTTATTAACATTATAATTGGAAGAGAAATCACTAACCTAATTCCATTCTTTAAAGTACTTTTTAGTAGGCCAAAATTAAATATTCGCATATCCTGCTATTCACATTTATTTAATTATTCAAGGCAATTACAATGACAACAGATATAAAATGTAAAAAAGTAACGCAGAATTAATACGAATTATGTATCTGTGCTTAACACTAGATTGACCAGACCAGTCATTTAGCCTGGTCGTGCAATTTCAATACAAAATTCCTACTATATTACACAAATTTTTTTTCAGAAATGATGTTATGACTTTTGTAGCTATAATAAGAGAGTACGTTTTATAAACTTAATGTTATTTTATATACATTAGTAACAAATATAATTTTTGTTGTGGACATATATTCAAATCGCTGGTATATCTAGTGTTAATAACAATAGTGGACAGTATTTTCCTACAACTTACTAATTACAATTTTAGCAAAAAAATTAAATAAACTCCTAGATATATTATTATAAAATCAAAATTAAAAATCATAATTAGAATCAAAATAACACGTCACTTTTTTTTATTGTACCTGTTTAATTTTTCTTCGTTAGTTGTTTTTGCTCCTTATTACTTAGTCAGTAAGTTTCAAAATTCAAATTTGCATTATCAACATTGGGCCACTGGCTTTACATTAACTTTGTAAATATTGTTTCAAAGCAAGATTTTCTATTGAAGATACTTCAGGAACCATATGATCCAGTCGCCATTGGCATAGCCCAGAGCGAAGTATTTTATAGCGACTCGAACAGTTGGATTGAAAATGAATACGTTTGTTAGAAATCGAAATTGGATATTCCATTGTATTGACTTAAAAGGGCATTTGATATTCTGTTTTATTATGTGTTAGCGTTAATTGTTTTGTATTACAGTTCATATGAGATGGTTTTGATGTGTTTCATCACTATGATATTTCATATTTTTTTATATCTAAAGTCCACAGAGTAAGTGTGAAGCTTAGAGGTTATACAGTGAAGTATACACAAATAAAAGTAGAGACAGCATATTTAAAAAATCATTTGATTCAGTTCAAAATGGTCGTATATAAACGGAAAAAAATCAGAAAAATAATATTATATCTGATAAAAGGTATAAAACGTTGAATGAAGATTAACCACCTCTGTGGCTGTGTGTGCAGCTCAGACTACCAACTTCAGATGAGGCTTGGAGTTCAATTCCCAGTGGAAGCAGAATTGAGCTTTTTCTTAGTCCATAAGTAAGATAGCTAGTTCCTCTGTGGTTGAGAAATCCGGGTGTATTTCGCATCCATCTTCGGCCTTATCATCACTTTCTATCAGGTGAAATGAAGCCTAAGATCTTCAAGGTTAAGAATAATAAAAAAATCGGTTTGTAAACTCAAATATCTAGTCTAAGCTGATTCTATGCTAAGCTGACCAAATTATTGTTAATAAAGAGAGAGACAACAATAATAAGCGATATATCAACTAACAGGGCTATAATGAAATGTTTTATATAAACAATGTTCACAATGGTCATAAGTGGCATTATGCAATGTCGACCACAACTGTGGGTTCATTGCCTGCTCAGAGCTCGGTATTATCATATAATTGAAAGTATGGAGTGGTCTTTTTCGTATAACTTAGAGATATGCAATACCTTATTCAATCAAATATAGGGGCAACTGTTTAACTTCTACCTAAGATAGTTTTGAATATAGAATAATATCAACCAGAGATACTCATTAGTTAAATCATTTACCTACATTGCGTTTCACCCTCTTTTTAATCGTAGTTTAAAAATATAAATGAACTTGATGTTAGCAGTTTTGTTTCTCGTAAATAGCTTATCTTTAAAACATATCTAAACTTGAATATAGGGATTCTTGTCTGATTCAAAGAACAAAGCATTCAACCCAAATATATATATAAAACTTTAATTAAAAAATATAAAATAAATCAATGAATCTAATTTATTTTTAACTAAACTGGACTGATGTAGATTTCCACTCAGATTATAGAAATTCAACTCGTGTTCATCATAATCTAGTCCAGGCCTATAATATTTAATTGGCTACTGCTATAAACAAGTCTTCTCCATCGATGTATAAAACAGAAAAGATCTACAAAGCCTGAAATCTGTTTATAGTTGTTAAAATTATTAATTTCGCTTTTGCATGCGTTAATATCAAGTTTTATATCAACTGAGTTTATGTTCTTAACAAACCGGATAGAAATGATTCTATAAACAAAAAATTACTTAACAAAGCTATAACGCGTCAATTGATTCGGGTCAAATTGTTTAATTTGAATCAATAAACTTGTATTTAAGTCAACGAATGAGAGCAATGCCGTAGTATGACAGCTTAGCTGAGTGTGAATGGGTAACTATTAGCTCACAATAGTCATAGTTACGGCTGCGGAAGCCTTACAAACTCAATCGATAGCCACACTCGTCCGTTTGTCATTTAGAAGCGATTGGTATTTGCTCGTGACCGAAATAAGACCAAGAGGTATAGTAATCTGTGACGAACAGTTCCTTTTTTTAAAAAGATTTGTATTTACGATTTAAATTTAGAAGACTTAGCACCGGTTTTGATAAAATGGCTCATTCAAGATCATAGACTACGGTGCCTTTTGATTTTAACAGATTTTACAGTGTACAAACCTCATTGGTGTCCCAGTCCCAATACATTTACCATTGTTAGGTTGTAAGCTTCTTTGCCGCTGACATTTTATATTTGAAAGAGATGTTCACACTTTATAAATCATTATTGCTTCTTGAGTAATTAAACTCTTAGTTTCTTTGCAGTAACAGTTAAACGCCATCTAAATCAAAGGAATCCATTTAAATGTGCGTGTTTAATTTACCTAATACCAAGTACACTCTACGTAAAGAAGTCGCTGTTTTTTGAATGTAAAATAATGTAATACTTGAAGCACGATAAAATTAAATCTACTCCAGAGAGAAAAGAACGTATTTAATGGAATATGCATAAAAGAAAAAACGAATCCTTGTGAGATTTATATGTTTACCTTACTGAAGGCCTGCTAAATAATTAAGCGGGATGTTATTCTATTTTTGCGCTTGAATTTCTTTTAATCTGTACAAAGTAGACAGTCAGATTACTTTCATGATTATACTAATTAGTTGTATAATAATTATATCATAAAATAATGTAATATTTTAAAAAGAGTCGAGAGACATCTCTCTCGACAGTATGTTATTGCCAATGGCTCCAAATTTTTTTTTACGATCGTCTGTTCGGGTAGACGGAACTCTGGAAAGAGGTTTTGGTTGAGCTACATAATTTCATATGATGAGTACGTAGTTTTAATCACTAATTATCTGAGTATAAATATATGATCACTCCACTCCATTCATTTGATATCAGGTATCCATAACACAAAACTATAGACATGAAAATATGATATGATATCAATGTATTGTTATATAAAAATTGCACACTGATTAAAATTTCTTGTTTTTCTAGTAATATGGATAATATATCTTTATATCTTAGTAATATATCTTTAGAGCAAAGAAGCGAGTTATGTATATGTGAAGTAATTTCAAGTATTCGACGCCGGCAGTTTTGTAACTTCAAGACTTCAAGAGAATTCCAAGGTGAAGACGAAGTTTAAATACGAGGATGTATGCATACCTATACATATTTTTTATATTATGTTATCATATGAACGGAAGCAGTTTTTAAGTCAGCCATATGTGCCTTGTTTCAAATTAATACTTTTTATATATTGAGCCACGACTATATGGATCGACAATATGGATCGTACTGACCTAGACTGAGGTTAGTAATTTGGTGGGAACTATGAATAAAAATATTGATTTATATTAAGTTGAGATAACACTTGAATAAATCAGATTCTCATATATTTCATCAATCTTACGCTAGGTAAAGCAAACATAAAAGACATTTCGTAAAGAATATCTCGTTGAGTTGAACTTCAGCAGTCGTAAGTAATTTATTTGAATATTGCGAAGCCTTTGACCTTCAGATCTCGCCCTATTTGTGGTCGAGACGAGATATGTTGCCGAGATTATACTTCATATAAAGTAAGGTTCCGTAGGGTTGCCATAGGAAACATCTGAAAAATCGTCATCGTCATAACTGTAAAATAAAGTTTATTAGAATTAATAATTGATAAAACATACGGACAATAAAAGTTCATTATTGTCAACGACTCTTGGCATCCTTTTTATATAAATATATGTTTTGCTATTATCTATTTTGGTGGTTTAGTAGACGTGAGTGATTGACGGTGTTAGGTCATTGTGTTGATCTGTTTTATTTTGTTGAATTTAAATTAGTTTGCTTCGTGTTAACTTACATCCATATTAGAGTCCAAAAATGGTTGCCGTCAACTATATATTCAAAGTTAACGACTTTTTAAACATGAGAACAAATTGACACCCCTATTTCACCTACGCATCTAAGAGTTTAGCTTCAATATAGAGGAATATGTTCATAATTCTAAACTCAATGTTATTTCTGAATAGCGTGTTAATTACAGGTTCCTAATTGTTTGCTGGAATAGGAATAATCATGCCCGAGCCTAAATTTAGTTCGTTTAATTAACAATGTTGTTCCAGGCTATAATTAAAAAAAATTTATACTACCAATATTTGATAAATTTTATTTGTACATCTTTATTTTAATCATTGCGGTATATTTATATATATACATATTAGCTTTTAGAAAATAAATAAATGCATTATCAAGCAATATGAGTGCTATTAAATAATTGTTATGAAATATTTATTAAATAAAAATTGCTTTTACATTGATAGAAAAAATATTTACAATTACTCAATTTTATTTTGTCATATTTTCAATATTTATGGCTTGGACAAACAGTTCTGTCACAGGTATTTACTTCTTATTACAAAAAAAATTACAAGAATATATAAATGTATGAAACCTAAATCGTAGCTGAGTTCAAGGTCAAGTTATAAACTCGTAAATGTTGAACATTTTCCTGGAAGATATATGGCTCTTGTAATATCTTCTTAAATGTGTTAGGTATGACTTCGCTAGCGCTGTATCCTTGTGTGATGTGGAAAGACGTATACAATATGATATAGCGAATGAATTTATTACTAATTTACGCTAACTACCTTAAGGTTAACTAACCTTAACTGGGGTTATAATTGAAAACCTCTTTAATTAAAGCATAGTAAAATTTAGGGTCAATAAGCAGAAGAATTAAAGTCATTCTGAAAAAATTAGATGGAAACCATAGAAAGTAACAATACCTATATATCAACTGAACTGTCAAACGTGTTCTCAAAACCAATAATTAATGCATTAGTTCGACATAAGAATGCATTAGATCGAATATACCTACAATAAAATCATTTAATATTGATTCCGTTGTTGGTGTTGGGGGTGTTGTTGTCTTGTTGGGGTTAAGACGGAAAACAGAAAGCAATAAACCTGTTTGGTCTAGTTTCAAATTAACTATATGTACTTTACGGTCAGATTTCAGTTTGTGACAGAAACTTATTTAATTTCAGTGACTGGGAATGGTTTTCCAACAACGTAGCAACATAGTTAAACTCATATCAATATCTCGTTTTTAAATTAAAACCTACCTTAAGAGTTTTAAGCGCCATAATACAGATATATATATTTGACGACCTTCTTTAGTGAAGTGAAGTTTATTAGTAGTTTGCTTAATTTTAACCGCATAGCAGGTTAATCCTTTGGAAATGGAATATCTCTTTTCTTCTCGTTTTCATCTATTTCTTTTAGTAATATGATGATGTTGGAGAGATATATCTCCAATAAAAACTCTATTATAAAAACTACAATTGTTTGAAAAGAGCTCCCATTTTTGTAGGTTTAAGTGCAATAACGGTTTTGCGCTGTTTGTACCAAAGTTCTTCAAGCTGACTATTATAAATAAGGTACTTTATTTGTACGTTATACTGTTACTTACGCAGTTTTAATACTGATGCCATTTTTTAAAAAAAACTGAGAATTTTTTTTAATAAGAAATTATACACCAACGTTTAAGTTTCCAGTTCTGTTTGAAAGGTTCGGACTCAATAAATCATTTTGAGTTGATCCCGACTGATCTCTATTGCTAGTTTTGTTCGTAAAATGAGAAGTAAGCACTCTTCTCCGTTTGTACATATCCTGATATAGGTTATAAAAGCAATCCAAATATGCAACACAATAACAACCAAAAATAGATCTACGCGTATAAGGGATAATTGTGATTGATAGTTATTATAGAAAAGTACCAAGGGTTTTTATTGAAAAAGAAAGTTGCCGCTTAAACGATACTGATGTTATAACACGACTTTATTTTGTATAGTTAAAGACGCAGAACATCGTGACCGAATACAAAAATTAGATAAAAAAGTGACTGGCGGCAACTTTAATTTGGGTTCTCCCAAAATATCTAACTAGAAAAAAACAGGATGAAAAAACGTGCCTATTGAATTAAGTTTTTGCTTGGAATAGTAGCTATTTATTGAATTTAGATATTGATTTTCCAGTCTGTATTCCACTTTCGTGTGCAGCCATTTTAAAATATCCGCACTGCTGCAATTAATTTATTACTTATACATAAACTACTCATATAGAACTGAATGTAACAAAATAGTTATCAAATATTTTGTTACATTCAGTTCTTATGAGTTCGGCGTCATTGCGAAGGTCCTGAAATTATGACATATAGAACACGTTGACAATAGAGTATAATGCAAATGGCGGAATTTTTTCAGTCATGGTACATAATAATCGAGTGGGTCTCACACGAACATTATATACCATGACGATTTTTAACGATACTTTTAAAGATTCACTTATCACGTAAATGATTAGTTAATTATTAAAATAACAGAAATATTTCTTCAATTTCATCAACCTGTGTAAATTTTCATTGCCACTTTAACTATCTCTTTAATACTATTATGATCTTGCAAGTAACTTCAATTTTCATACAAATATCTTAAACAGTTTATTACTTACTTACTTTTTCTGGAGGATAAATTCGTTTACGGACCTACCCGTCACTGGCTAAGCGGCGTGTGTGCGTGGGGCTCACCCAGTGCCTGATAAAAACAGCACTGGGATTACCCACTAAAACTACCCGGCAACTTTGCTACCCATTACAGGGGTAACCTGAGTTTTTCCAAAGTAATTCACCACGCAACCCAGCTTTACAGCGGGGTTCATGCTAAAGAAGATCGCCTAGAGTTACTTGGGCAGTCACAGACGTGGCGGTCTCCCAGCATCTCCCGCGCACGCATTTGTGCAATGCCACTACGTCACCCACGCATGCGGCCGCGCTTACGGCAAAGGAAGATGGGCTACCACTACCTGCCCTACTGGAACGTTATAGTATAATCTCGCAGAAGGAGGCGGCAGTTACCCTTTCACTACCAACCATAATCCTTACCATTGTTTGTAAGTGATAGATATCCACCATCGATATACAATAATGTTTATTTAGTTTTTATTTATAAATATCTTCAACACTATTTACGTATATACTCGTTCTTAGAACTTAGCTCTTGATAAAGCATATGTTTCTATATCTCCACGAAAAACCTCAGATTATCAATTTTATCGTCTATGATATTCCAGAATGTATTTCCCACAGTTTTCCCACAATAACTTTTCAAAATTCTGGTTCACTTCCAACAAATTTATTATAGATAGCGAAAGTGCTTTTCGCTGTTCTTTTGTCGATCATACATCTAACGTCGAGATGGTAAGTGCTGTAATATTTCATAGTCAAACTGCAACTAAAAGGACGCAATGAATAAACTAGTGGGTGTGTAGGTGCGTCAGCTGTACGCGTAAAATTTACGTTTCATTGAAATTTTTATAAGGTAAAGAGATAGTTTAAAATTCTTATACTAGTTTTTGCTGAAGACATGGTATTCGTGATGATTCTCCAACCTTTTCTTTTTTAAATTCTTCTGTCATTACTTTGAACCTGATTATGGACATGATGGATGAATCTTCAACCTGTCTTTGTTTATTCTGTTACTATTTGTGACACACATTCCACAAATAATATCTTTTTTTGGTCGTGTTTCTTATGTCGGATCTATGGTCAGTGTCGTCAGCCATTAAAAATCTGTAACTATGCATAAACATCATGAAATTTACATAAAAGGAAAATTAACAAGACGATTTCTTGTCTGTATACCACGATATTTCTTATTTTTCTTAAAAAATTATTTATTTTTTTCAACAAACTATAGATAATGTTTTTCTATGTCGTGGTCATGTTGCTATTTTTATGTTTTGGCAGCAGTTTGTCATACGGTGCGGGAAACGTCGGTTGGTCTGACACCTGACAGTTGTTTGACAGTTAAGTGACCATCACATTGGATATGTTCCAAAATAAAGACAATTGATCTACACGTTTGACATAATTAGATTTTATTAAAAACACAAGATTTATTGAAATTAATTTCTTTCTATGTACCTCGTAGCTTTTCTATTTAGTATCTGATTGTTGTAATTGGGACCGTTACATTCAAACAAGTTTTATTTGTCTATTTTACTTGTCCGAACCAATATATTAATTTAAAAAAAATACAAGTGGCTTTTGTTGCTAATATCTACTATGCTTATGGACTGCATCTTAGCATATCAGTTTATTTAGGTGTATAAATCTTGTCGGTAAGAATTCTAAGAAGATGTTATATGTTGAGGTAGAATACTTTGTATTTAATATTTTTTTGTTTTTTTTAACCATTAATTAATATAACCAATATATTAATTACGAATACCATTTCCTGTTACGGTGTTTAGTACGTTTGATTTCAACCCTGTCATTAAGAAAATAATACCAAAGCATTGAAAGTAAATTAATTGACGACATATGTATTGATTTATCTAGTATCGTTATAGGGAAACCGATATTTAATCACTTGATACCGTTCTTGTTTAAAGTTCTTTACCAAAATCAATACGTATCGAAGTATCTCTTTATAAATTTATACGCCATAATGCTAGAGGGACAGCCCCAACTTTATCAAAGTTTAATGAAACCCACCAATAGAATGTATAATGTTTCAAATAAAAAATAGAAAAATTACTTATTTTATCTCTATCTGATTCTTTGAAAAAAATGAGATAACCTTGTTTCACTTAAGTTCACGTTTTTAATAAAGCCGTAAGAATTTTCTTTTATTAACATGATAATTACTATAATGGTTTCTTTTGCTTACATAAAACTATGAGTTTTCTATGATATACCCAAATATACCTATTTTGTTAATAAAACGTAGATTCATCTATTCAAATTTATACAAAAGTTGCTTAATTACAATTAATTCTACGACAAAAAGTATTATGAAATCATAATAATAATATTTCTCACACTACCACCTATTATCTAGCCCAAATTAAGCGATCAAGAATATATACTGTAATATGTATATAAATACCATGTATATGAATACAATTAATGAAAAAAAAGAGTTTTCTGAATATATAATATACCTTACATATAACATATCTATTAAATAGAATATAACGCTAATAGCAACCAAATATTAATATTTCACATTAAAAATGTATCAACCGTATTCTATATTTAAAAAATGTTCAAAATATTAAACGGAAAAAGAAAAAACTAACAACAACAGTATAGCAAACTTTTTACTGTAAAACGCAATAACATTAAAAGGCATGTATAAAAAACTTTTTCTAAATCATGAATGCGGTTGACATAAAAATATGCTGCGTAGTTCGGAACACGTGGGTCCATCATAACACCCTTGCCCTACATTTCTATTCCCACAATGGAAATTAGTTCATTCACTAAGCCGAAAAATGATTTACGCAATTTATAGTGAACAAGCAGCTTGAGTGTTTGAATTTATACATCTTTATTTACTAAAAATAGTTTTTATTATCGAACTGTTAAATGTTCAAGTTTAAGAGATAGTGGAGATTATAAATTTTAATGTTTTATCCGGGATTAATCTTATGTTAAAGAGCTTTGCACAACTTTTTCATGCCAAAAAATTCAATATGGCTACAATACCAAAGACATTGCCAACTGAAATAGATATTCTGTTGACAAGATACAAAGATAGGATCATTAGAAAAATTATGAGATATATTTCTCATAGTCACACCTATATCTTCTGCTGAAGAGAACTGCTTCACGATCGAAATAGTTAAAGACATGCTGCCTACCCAGAACAATACAGAAGGACTGACAACTTTATAGATTTGCGATTATCCGATTCTTATGTATGTTAAAACAAATCGCGAATACAAATGACTCATAAGTATTACATTTGTCCTTCACTTCTAAAATATAAACATTATCTAAAATTATTTCAAAGTTTACATTGGGAGATTTATTTTGTAACTCACGGAATCCGGTACATTTGTTCAACGTCATGTTTCGCATAAAATTACTAGTGAACTTCCATTTTGTGCCCTTACTCTCCAAGGTCAGAAATATTGTTACAATTTAAAATCTTAGCGAGCTTTCTGAGCGTTCGAATCGTAAAAGAATTTTCTAAATCGGCCCACAATTTATGGAGAAATCAGTGAACATACACACAAAATAAATAAAGCAAGAATTTCAGTGGAACTTAGATCCTCCTTCTTTTGTTAAGTTGGTTAAAAATTATAATTATAAGTTGTGTGGTAGTTACAATTAATACACACACACTTTTTTAATAGAGTGGGCGGTTATAGTATTCTTACAAAGATTAACGAAGTATCTTCATTCATTATTGCTTTAAACAATGCAAAAACTAATTGTTTAAGGCAAATTCATTTACCAGTGCCCCGCAGCTGTAACTTGAGCAACCAGAAATAGAGATAATTAGGTCTCTTTGTTTCTAGTTCCGCATCATCAGCAGGGACCGGCCGTTAATGACTTATTATTATGAATTGCTTTTATATTTTCAAGAGTACTAATATATTTTAAGTGAAATTGTTACTAACACATTATGAGTCCTTCAAACTTATCAATAAATTTTATTATTATTTTTAAAAAATCAATTTTCAACTCTTCCCAGTCAGGAGCCAGCCAGGAGAGAACCCCAGGCAGAGGAGGCCAGACGGTCGAGGGTCAGAACGATAGAGAAAAGAATTATATTATTTTATTTTACATGCAATATAGTATAATAAAGGCCATTTCAAAGTCGGACTTAAAAACAAATTTCCGGGGTTTGTTTAGCTCACACCAGAACCCTAAAATGTAAGACCACATGTCTGAGCCCATTTCCTATTAAAAAAAGGTTATAAGTGCGACAGCGCTGTTGTAATTCTAAACTGGTAAATGTTGTAAGTTCACACATTACGTAGGAATGCAATTATGAATGGGTGGCGCTCCCTAATTGGGCGGAGGGATTTAATGTTCATTAATCATATCAACGGACTTGTTTAATTAGTCGTCTTTCAAGTAACTGTAATATTGAACAAGGCGTTACGGTATTCAATTTTATACTCTAATGTTATTAAGAGACATATTACTTTGTATGTATTGATTAATAAGGTGATAGGCTCTTAAAATATGCCGCAAAAGCGTTTTTAAGATGATGGAAAGATAGCCAATGGCTTTGAAGCAATGTCAGATATTCAAAACACAAAAGATCTCGTGTTACATATACAGTGTGTTCTGACGGTTCCATAGTTATGACTTAATTTACCAATTATCAGTGTTTTAACCTACATTTTTCAAGTACTTGAATAGTAAGTTTCTAGGTCAAAGTTAGATGGGTTAAAATACTCTTATCTATTCCACATCGGACAAACATGTAAATCGAACCTGACCTAAACTTCTGAATGATTTGAAATAATACTATTTACGATCAAAACAATTGTTCCCTTACTCATATCTTTTGAGGGGTTGTACTTTCCACTACCAGCTCACAGAAACAACTTGAAAGAATCTTACTAAAGATTATGAAACGATCGAACGAACTAACCCCTTACTCCTAAACTTAAGGATCCTTCAATCAGCTCAGCAGTATGGAAGAATACTATAAACCTTATCCACATTAAATTTAAGTAATATTATATGCATGGACACGCATAAATTGCAAAGATATTGTTAATTATATCTATGTATCGATGAAAGAAGCTATTTTTGTTTGTGACGTCACATGCAAAGTGCATTTTCTATGGAGTGTGTTTGAGTGGCTTGTAACAGTTTTTCAAATATAATTTAATAATATAATTTTTCGATATATCTCAGAATATTGATTATAGACATACGGTTGCTTTTTAATAATCCTTTTTTGTCGACAGACTACTTCTTTATGAACTAAAAAAATTATTACCTTTTTATAACTATTTATGGTTTTTGTCTATTTTTAAATCACTCAAATTCTTGTTTTGTCTTTTTTAC
Organism: Acentria ephemerella; assembly: GCA_943193645.1. Lineage (NCBI taxonomy): Eukaryota > Metazoa > Arthropoda > Insecta > Lepidoptera > Crambidae > Acentria > Acentria ephemerella. Next base: position 2,981,894 of record OW971875.1, on the reverse strand, counting down.
TTCTTCTTGTTACGTAGTTTGTTTGTACAATAAACCCAATTTTACTTTTTACGTTCGCTCGCCTTTTCATTATTTAGGAGATACTCACAGTCCACTAGTTTTCCGCCTCAACCCTCTTTTCCCTTCAAACCGAAACAGCGAATTGCTTCGCCGCCGAAAAGCGACGATACCCGCCTACCTAAGCGACCCTACAAGTAAATCATAGAATAAAACCGTTTGGTTTCTTAGGGTTCTTACTCACACACTGCAGATAGTTCTAAAGCTTGTTTGAATGCTTTGTATTCTTCGAAAATCAAAGTAAACATTTTTATTTTTGTTCACAACTTTGTTCTACCGTGTCATCTAGTTTTCTTTGATACGCGCTTCCTGTCGGCGCCTATTGTGTGTTTCAAACACATCGTTAGCTCAATTTGGCAACTTTCTTGTATTTCCTGGAGTTTAGTGCCAATAAGTTTTAAAGAGAGAACATTGTTCTTAGGGCTTGTGAAAGGAAGTTACGGAAAACTGTTTATTATATTGATTTTAGTAGTACTTAAATTTAATGGGTTTTTGCTGCTGTCCAGCCGTTATGTCAGTTTTTAGTTTTGTGCTCAGCATTTTTATAACATTTTTGCTGGTTATTTTTTTAGGTGAAATGCATGTCGAGTGCAGTTACCGTTACTGTTTGTCAGTTTTATCAGCTTGTCAGACTCTTAGCCAAAAGTTTAAAAAAATAAATATAAACTTATTTTTATAATTAGTAAAGGAGTTTTGTTCTCTGTCTATCCCCTTAATTTTTTCAGATTCAGATAATATTTCTATGGGACTCATTAATAAGATTAATTTTCTAATAAAATAGAAACTATTTTACAAATTGCGCAGTTCTAGGGTTACAAAAATCAAATAAAGAACATTCAAGTCAATTGAGAAGCTTTTTGAAATTGTTGGAAACGACAAATCTTGGCAGTATTTAACTTAAATAAGTTTAATGAACGTTTGTCGAGACCCTTAATTACTGATCGTCTGGTATTGGTTAACTTCATTCGTAATTCACATTCCTAAATTGGTTTTAAAATTCTTTATCAAAGCTAGAAATTTGTGCGGGATTTTAACCATGTTCTTTGTAATATGTTATTGTTGATTTCCGTTTACAATTCTTATTATTATGGTAGTAACTATAAAAGTAAAAAGGGCTTTATCAAATCTAATATAAAAGCATAAAAATATTGGTCCTATTGTGGCGGGAGGAAAACAAAAACCCACCGTATTTTATGAAAATAATAACAAGGCCTAACAAGGGTTCGTGGTTTGGGAAACGTGCCTTCATCATCTCTTATAGCAGTGTTCAGTGCTGAGTACGCTCTTATATCACGCGAAACATTGAAAAATTTATCTTATAACAACGGATTAGGGTATGTAAAGCGTTTAATGTAATCTGCAGATATGTGTATAATACGTATATTATTTGATTATGATTTCTTTCTAGCTGTCAAAATTTATTTTATTTCATCGTTTTAGAGTTTTTTGTTTTAGCAAGCTAGTCCTAATAAGCCCTTAAAATATAGTTATATTAAGCCAGGCTATAAAATTTATTGACTATGAAGACTTAACACAGAACAAAGCTTGCACGGATCATGAACTGACGCAATTAATGCCCACCCTGCAACTGCAAGGTCTGTTCAGCAGCAAGAATCTGGTCGTCTACTTTTTGTAGACACAGCTTCGTGTAAATGGCGAAGCGTTTAAATCTAATCTGGCTAGATAAATATTCGTTGTAAAACCGGGTCGGCGTGATCCGGTAGCCCGGTTGGCTCTTCGCCAAACGGCTATGCAAAACATGCCACGTTTGCAGTGAGAAGTGTTACTTTACATGTCAGTTCTTACGAGGTTGTATACATGCAGAATTGATTAAGAATAGCTTAAAAATCTATTCTATTGACTTCGTAATAAGGTTCTTCAATTTCATCAATCGTTAGAAATGATGATTTCAGGTTATAACTAAAAGTAATAAAAAATGTAGTTTCACTTATTTCATAATTTTTTAATACGTTTTGAGTACTAAATACAAAATGAGTAATGTTTGTCAGCAAATATTAAGACATTAGAAATATACTCTTGAACAAATATTGAACAAATGTCTGCCCTTATCGGGATTCAAACCCAGGATCTCTAACTAAGTAGCCAGGGTTACTTACTGGCTTCTCTACCAAACAGTCGTCGAATCTTTATAGGAGACTAACAGGTATTGATTAATTATATAGACTAGTAATTTCCAAAGTAATTTAGGTATTTTTAATATTTTCAACTCACTACTTATTATTTATTTAACAATCTGGTTACGACTATAAAGAACAAAAATATTGGCTTGTTTCACTTGTATATAGAGATATCGAAAAAAGGTTTTCTCGTTGCACAAAAATTATATACGACACTTTAAAGCAACAATCCCGGGTCCATTTGTGGAACGCAATTACGGAGCTAAAACTGCGCTTGTTATTTCGCTCTACATTCTGCATAAGTTGCGGATGGGCTTTCAACTTTATTCGGCTTTTGATTGTAAGTTAACTGTATCAAATATTGGTTAGGCCTTGGGTGAAATGGAATCAGGATCAGGATAAATAAAAAACAATATTTCAACCGCCTTAAAAAAACCAGGAGTTTCTTAATTCGTTCTTTGTATATTTGATAGAGTAAACTCCTAATATAGTCTCACTGACATAAGTCTTCTGACTTGGAGACAATGAGACTATCTTGACTCCAACTTTCTCTGGGATCCTGGTTGGTGCTTAGTTATTTCCAGTAAAAATAAATAGAAAGTGAAGCACTGGCTCCAAAAATTTATTTAAATTGAATTTAAATTATTTTCACTCATTGAATTGCCTTTTTAGTGTTTTGAAGTATGTTTTTACTTTTATTTAATTAGTCACAAATGTGCCTAATTATTCCTAATGAATAAAATGTTCTTTATTAATACAAATACATCGAAAGAGAAGCCTGTATAAATTCATAAAATGTCTTAACTTTAGTGGCAAATTAATAATTCTATTAATATTAACTTAATAGAACTACGAAGTATTTAATTTTTAAAAATTAATTCCTAGGTATGTACATTAAATACGTACACTTAATTAATTATGTCAGAAGTTTATTCACAACCAAATAAGTTAACTTATTAAACTTATTCTGAGTTTTTTCTGAAATAAATTATGAAAATACAGATTTTCACAATTTATTTCGGAAAATTCCATTCTAACCACGCCTAACACAAAGGCAGTCGAGTTACCGCTGAATGAATTCTGAGAAGACTCGCTTTGAGCTAAGTGCTATGAAGACTCCTTCTTGGTTCTCGTCCTTTAACATATTATAATATAAAATGAAATAGTTTCGTTTTTTGCAGTTAGTTCGAAATATTGTAGTTAATGTCCGGAGGTTCAAGTTAAGTCCCGGTTAGCAAATTATAGCACGGATTATCAGTTGTAATTTAGAAATATTATCAGACAATATCCAATTCTTATACATTTTATTTTTCCAACTTTTTGATTCGCCTGTTTCTACTGTGATTCTTTTTTAAATCAACAATATATTCAGTTACTAGGCACTTTTATGAATAATATTTTGCCTTTTATTAACCCGATGTTATGAAAATTATTTGTTCATTTTAAATTAGCAACGTGTAAGTGTATTTGATGCTTAACGTTTTCAGACTGCGGTATCCGCTTATATTGATGTAAATAAAATTTTCCCTGTGGAAAATCTGTACACACTTACGAAGAAAATTTAAATATATCTCACTCTAATGTTGCATGCCGAGATGTTCAAAGTTAATGCTTTGAATATTCGCAAAATTCTTTTATAGAATACATTTTTCCTAATCGTGATTTGAAAATGTAACCTTGCTTGTTTTACGTTACTTTGGTTGCCAAAATAATGCTGTTTGGCTCAGGTCGGGTACGTTTTAAGCAAACAGAATACGGTCAATGTAGGGAATGCCAAAAGAGTTTTTAATGTCATGTTACGTAAGTAACATTGCATCGTTGTAGTTCGATTGCCAAGAAGGCTTAACTGAACAAAAATTAAGCACGAGCTATTTATATTGTAACGTATTTTCTGTACATGATTGTACTCGTGATATATGGAGAAAACAACATATCACGAGTACAATTGAGCTGGCAGACATTCGTCTTCTCTTACTGTGGAAAAGCAGTCAAATACAGCTGTAAATTTTCGTGATTCATGTATTGTCAACTCTTGAAACCTTTGCAAATCTTTTAACCAAATCGGCATATGGAGTCTTATTTAATGTAAAGAATAAATTAATTTCATTATTACACAAAATGTAATCTTTATGTTTATTACTCTGTATTGTCATGTGGAAAATGATTGTACACTTAGTATTGGCTTCCGAAGTAACTACTCAAATATTGTCTTACAACGTCAAAGATACAAGAGGGCAAATCACGAAAGTTTTAAACAATGAAACTTTTGAGTAATATGCCCATTATTTCCGAGTTTAATGTAAAAGTTATGTTCTTGAGAACAATTCAGCATGTTTTCAGATAAAAACTTTGTCCATTATATAACTGGCGTCGATAACAAAAGTTATGAAGGCAAGATCTAAAATCTGTCGATACTTAATCCAAGAGATGGGTTTCTTTAATTTCCAGTTGGAAAATTATTATAAAATTAGTAAACGAATAAGCTTGATTACTTTAACTGAACGAGATAAACAGATACAGCTACATATACAGATTGATACACACATATACACATATTCTCGCAGCCATTCACAGACGCAACTGTATACATTTTAAATTTATATTTGTTTTATATGTAATATTGTTTAGAGGGTAATTTATTTTAGCAGATACAATAAAAAATCGTAAGTTCGGAGCTTTCATGTATAAGCATAATCAAGCTTAAAAAAAGTGAAAATTAATATATGTTAAAGTATATAAATTTATTTATTTATTATTTTATTTATATAATATCCTATTTTATTAATTTGTTTTATGTTTTCCTTAAAATACTTTTGCTTGGGGCTTGAGTGACTGAAGAACTCGATGACGTAGTGGCTCGAACGCTCTGGTTTCGATAACAAAAGCAATTTTTGCCATGATCCCTGGACTGTCTCCAGGACAGCAAATTTGACTGACCCATCCAGGGATCATTTCACATCAAGCCGACTTTTCCTTGAGCATAAACTTCATAACGCTTAGGCTAAAACGGATAAATATCTCGATTAATTACAAATTCTTCAGCGAAGTTTCAGGAGCAAAGTCCAATTTCAGAATTTCAATAATCAATCAGATTTATGAATATCTTATCACAGTGTTTTTAATCTAAAACAGATAGCTCCAAACTACGGCCCGCGGGCCGGATTTGGCCCAAAGTTTGTAATTTAGTTTTTTAATAATTGAAATGCAAAAAAGCGTAAGTTTGCTTAGGTCGCACACTGCGACTATTCTAGTCCAGAAATATAGTTAAGGGCAGAAAAATTAATACTGGTTTGGCCCTTGGAACAAACTGAAAAATCATTATGGCCCGAAGGCTTCAAAGTTTGGAGACCTATGATCTGGAAGACCGGCTGGCTTAGTACAGTCATAACTGCAGACTACCCGGCCTAGGATCTAAGGTTCGTGTTCTGGCCGTGGCGTGTTTGCGTCATAAGCAAGGATGTTTGTTCAGGTCATTGATCGTCATCATAAAACCATTTTGATTTGAATTCTTTTTAAATAAAAAGTACAGCAAATGATTCCATACCGCCCGGTAAACAGTAAAGACAGTTCATACACGAAGATAGCAAGTGAAGCATGAGACATACTACCCTAACCACCTCCTCCTTGCCTTTTTACCTCACTTTTTATATCTTTATTTAATTTATGGGCTTTTATCTATTTCCTAGATTACCCCATCGTAAGGAACCAATATTTCACGAAGGACACATATTCCCGTGTGCCGGTTAGGAACTTCATGCTCTGCTGTGCGACAAAGAAGGGGGTCACTTAATCTCTTTGTGAGTAATGTACAGGTTGAAACAGTAAATGAGAGATTAGTGGACAGTGTATTCATAATAAGTCCACTTAATGATGCTCACTTTGAACTAGATAACAGATACGAGTGTTAGAACATTCCTATAATCAAAATTATTATTTTAAAGTTTAAATTTTTCTTCATTATTTCTTTATGATTCTTAGATAGTCACCGCCTCTATCTCATCAATTTAAGAGTAGAAATAAATTGTTCTTTGATTAGATATATAAATCAACTAACCTTTCTTTATAAATCAACTAACCTATATAGTCTGAATTTGATCTTACTGTTTTAGAGTTACGGTGGATTTTCGACTTTGATACCGATTGTACTAGTGATTTTCTTACCATAGTAGATCTCGCACCCCGTTTTGTGATGAAACGCCCGAGTGCACCCATAGAATGTTATATAGTTGTTATATCTTTCGTACCGTGTCGTCATTACAAAATTTCGAATTGTTTTGTGTTCATTTTATTGTCTATAATTGGTAATAAATATTGTCACTAAACGGCCAGATACGTTCGTATTAAATAGCGGTGTCAATTCTGCCAACATTATCTTAAGTTATTTTTCTCTTTTTCATACCAATTCAACGTGAAACGGATAGAATAACTTTGAGGACGCCATGTTAGATAAGCTACGATCGATACACTTTTGACTTATTTTAATCCGAACTTTCTATAATGCACATTAAAATAAGGCAAATATTTTTAAAAGTCACCATTTTAGAAATGTCAAATGAACTCACCGGTTACTCTCGTTTTTGGTTGGATTGTTATGTAAGGCAGCAATGAACTAAAATTTTATTTAGTCAGTATACAACGGGGCTGTTCTCTTTATTCACAGGTTGCGTGTGTACTAGACGTTTTCCAATCTCAATAGTATCTAGGTTTTTTGCGATATTTATAGCGTTATGCAAGACACTGAAAAAAAGATATAAATCCTGGAATATATTGTCTTACAAAGGTGTAGGTAGCAGATAGTGATATCTGCTTCCATTCCTAAATACTTTTGGTTGTTAAGGTCGCAAAAGCCTTATGAGAAATACGAGTACTTTCGTTTCTTTTATTCTGCTAAGATTACTGGTTTTGTTAAACCAACCTAGTAAATTTATATTAACAAGAAGGTATTTTCTGAAATAGATGTCAATAAAATTATGGCAAATAATAGTTTAACTCAGATGTCTCAGAAACTGAAAGATTCCCATCAGAACTGCAATGCAGTACGTCTATCTAGTCTAAGGTTCTTCGGTATATAATACCCCAAGGATATAAGATAGGAGCTAGTTTTGATAAAGAAATCAAAGGAACTTTTGCTACGGTTGGGTGAGTCAATCATAATTTGCAAATACTCCAAGCTTTTTTCTCGTAGACCTATGTGAAATGTAGACTTTTAGAACCAGTTTTAAAATATTTTAACATCTCGATTTTTGACCAAAATACAGCCTATCGAAAATCAACGATAATTCCAGGCAGTTTTTAGTTGTACGACATTTTTTTGAGTAGTGTATAATTATTGTAATTAATATGTGAAAATAATATATCTACAGGTGAAGTGAAGCCAAGCCAACATTCTTAACTTTCGAAATCACAGTTACTGTTTAGTGGAACTCCACTTTCAAATTGTGAACCCTAATTTTATATCATGCCAACTCGACGGGGGACTTCCCCGTCGAGTCTGCCGTGGTTCCTCAGGGTTCGACCAAGACACTTTGGGAATGACTGATTTAGAGCCTTAGTTATTTGATGAGATTCATTTAAATTCTAATTTCATACAGAAACCATACGACTTCCCTAATGACCCACTGCACTACAGGTGTAGGGCAAGGCCGGAAGTGAAGTGTGGCGTTACCGACGGAAGGGTCGCCATGTTCGTTAAATATCATGCATGTCCCGTTGAGCGGCGCGTGCGCATTTTGTGGAACCACTGTTTAATTTAAATTGTGTAATTTTTCGTTAGTCGGTTCTAATATTATTTATGAGTTGTGTAACACTTTATAAATGGGGCAGATGACTTGTTGAAAATGTAATAAATATTGTGTTACTTGTAAACTCCTCGATATTACAAAATTGGTAAAGATTTATAAATAACACCTGTTTATGAAAATTGTATATTTTGATAATGATATTTCATTTTGGTGTGTTTAAAATTTTTATGGTAATTATAATTGTCATATAAACAGTGTTAAGACACAGTTTAAATAAAAAGTCATAGAGGCTTCTGCCTTCATACGATCTACTTAAAAGCTTACTTAAGCTTAAAAGAAATATTGAGGAAATTCGTATTCGTTTTGTTGCTCGTAATTACGTACTTAAGCATAAACTGTTTCCAAGGGAAATTTAAGCAAAAGGTGTATTGTACATTTGCCTAAAATGTAACAACAACAAAATAACAAAATATAATTATGTACGAATATTTATTTTTTTCAGAAAGATGCCCGTTTTTCTTTATTTTATCGAAAGATATGCATATAAATAAGTTTCATAGGTTATAATGAAAAATTCTGTTTAGCCAGTTAAACATATAACAAACGAAATATATAATTTTTTAAATTCAGTTCAAAAAAAATATTTAAAAACTAGATTATAAGGCCTTTTAGGCTGTAGTTGTATTTTTTATTCTATTCCATTAACCCTTTGGGCTCCTAGGTCCACACGTTGTGGCCCATAGATAATTTCCCACCAACTCCTATGTCCACTACGTGTGGCCATTTTTTTCTCGAGCAGTTTTTATGAACTTCAAATAGAATTTTGCTGTTTTTTTTTAATGTAAGACACGAGGGAACATTCTAGAAATCCTGAACTATTATCTGACCATTCTATTGTCATATGGAATGTGGAAACTTTTATGAAAAAAGTTTGGTGCCCAAAGGGTTAAGTAGGCAGTATGATAAAAAACAATTAAGTAGTAGGAATATTGAATTGAAATCTGTTTTATTGCTCACATCATGACTACCTCGACAGGGACTAAAAACGAGTATCTTGGAAATCAATAGTCCCTATAGAACAGTACAATTGAACGCCAGGTGTAACGGGAACGGTGTGGACCCTATGGGGGCTATTTGTTGATCTTATCATCTATATTGATTAGTAATTTATTCTGACGTGCATATTTACGCTTTTAGTTTATGAGGGCAAATATTTAGACAGTTTTAGGATTATTTTATTGATAATTTTGTAATTAATATGTGAAAATTCTTAAAGAGAATCCTAAATTATGAATTGAAATTGGTAAATCTTAGTCCAATGAGCGTTATCTTTGAAGTATCTACTTACATATTATATTCAATACTTGGATAGGCTGATAAGGGACAAAAGTTTTATTGATAATTTTATTAGAAATTACAACAGAAATATATATGTTGGTGCAATATATATGACTGCATGACCTTTTACAATCTTTAGTTACTTTAAGCCCTGAGCTGCTGAGGATTTGGGAAAGAGTTATTTTTTGTTTTACGTCACCTTTTCATGTCACCTTCAATAGCGTTAAAATTAACACACAAAATTTAAACAATACTAAGAAAAAGGGAATAATATAAACAGCTCTTAGCGTGATCAAAAATAATCGATCGTAATTAATTCTTCTTAATATTTCCATAAAAAATCAGACCAATTTCTTTTGCGTGTATAAAAGTGTAAAGTGGAATTAAATTATAAAGCTCAATAAATTCCTACAAAGATAAGAAGCATTTATTATAATGTCTCCCCACGTTTGATTTAGATGAGTGAACCAGATAACGCATCCACTCGTACTAAGCGTTCATTAATCAACAGTTACAGTGTTACGTCACTTCCTACTATTTCACGTTATACCAATATGTAAGATCACTTAGCGGGATATCCGTTCAATTCTAGAGGTTCCGTATAAGCTTTGTGTATGGTAATAACCGAAATGGAATCGGGTTTTTAGAACGACGTATATTTAAGGCCAGTGATTCAACAAGTTTTACAATTCTGAGTATCATATGGAGTGTTTTGTAAAGTGTATAAAATATCAAAATTTTACTCATTTTGCCCAAGAAACAATTACGAGAGTGTGAGATTACGTGAATAATTATCGATGTAGCAAATTGTTCGCCATAGAGAAAATAATCGAACATTATTATTCAACATAAAAAAAGAATATAAAACATATTGTTTTGTTACTATATAATAATATTACGCTTACATTACCTGGTCTTGAATGAACTAAACACATACTTTTTACAGTATTCTTAATCAGTGTCATAATTTTACTAATTTTTTATTATAAATGCTGGCAATCCTTTTCTTGTACATCTTTTACGTGGAATATCTCATTTTTAATAACTTATCGTTTAATGTAAAATAGCATTAAAACCTAAGTTAACCAAAACGAGATATTCCGCGAGGAAGATTCCTGAGGCAGGTTTAATTTATGAAGAAAAGCGCAACCGCTTTGATTCCGAATCTTGGAGAAAATCTAGATTTTTTGAATTTTTTGGACTTTGTTATTGATTAAAAACCTCATTCATCAATTTCAGCGGGACTTTAATGAATTCTGGTTCACTTTTTGTAATAATAATATTAATGTATACTGTTTTGTTTTTAAAGAGAAATTAAAGTTGGATTATATTTAATTATGAAATTGTTGTCCAAATAAAGCTTATTATAGTATTCGATATTCATCAAATAACAAAAACATTACGAGTAAAGCTGAATACCAAATAATACTGATCATAATAGTAACTCTAGTGTACACTAACCTTTAATCTTCCTGTTACAAAGTCTATATTTACTTATTATATTGAAACTTTATGAAGCGTACATGTTTTCAGTCCTAACAATAGAATTCTTTTTGACAGAGTTGTAGTCGTCTCGAGACAGACTTAGGATTGGGAGGTCTACCTTCTCGCCTCACGATGTCTTAATCACATCCGTGCTTTGGCAATTTAGGGTACTATAAACTTTTTTAGAAAGTTTATAAGCTATTAATTAAACATAAAATATCTTAAACTATACCTAAAATTGATATTTGTTTCAGATGCACAGGAGTGAATCACTGCAGCTTTGTTCTGGTAGAAGATTATCCTCCAGCAGTTAGTTGGTCTTCAGGAGTTGTCTACATAAAGTACGCTTGCTTCGATGGTAAGTTCTGTTTTTACAAGCGAATCAATTGTAATCCAAATCCAAGTTAAAACGGGATATATAAAACTCAAGCCAAATTCGAACATTTATTTTCAACTTCCGAAAATTTTATTCCGAGGACGAACGTCAGTTTCTTTGGGCCAAAATTAATCGGAAGCATGCTTAAAAATGCAAGACAGATATAATATACTGGTATTTTCCATTAGCACTTTCATTATTCGGTACTTTTTCCATACGCGCCTATTAATATTATTGTATACTGCCTTGATGTTGTTTTCGGTCAACAAAGGACAGAGACTTGTGAGAAGACCTGAAAAACATTAACGTGACGGCCTTGCAACGAGTGATATAATAACCGAAAAGCTAAGTAAAGTAAGCTAAGCTATGTTATTAACTTCGCTGGATCACTTTACACGTATTCGCTTTATCATCTAACATGAAATCTTGTCTTCCTTTCTTAATTATCTTAATACATGAAGCTATCGCATATATATTCCTACTGCTTACCATCAAGCGGCCATTTGATGTGTTTCTTATAAAACAGAGCTTCCTAGAATAAAAGAGACGGCAAGGTGAGGTTGTCTAGGGTAATATACCGCATGCTGCACTATCTTCACATATGGACTCCTCAACTGCTTATCATCAGGTGTAGTCGAGTCATTTGCTGAGCTTTTTATAAAAAAAGAGTTAACTTTTATCAGAGAAATTATAAGTAAAAGTTGCATTTACAACAAAATAACCCCCACGTGCACGTGATGCGTGAAATCGATTCGTTATTAGTTCGGAGGCACGAGACAGATGTGAGTTATATGTTGCCACCCGGCGTATTGTGGCTATTAAACTGTGAAATGTGCGAATAAACGTAATTAAGTGTCGGTTGTTTACATAATTATAATGATAAAACAGAAATAAGAAATCTACTAAAGAAATGTACAAACATGACCCGTGAACTATTGTTCAGTAGGTAACAATAGTAGGAACTCGGTAGGGGTAGATTATTGTAATCTGCCCCTACCGAGATTCGAACCAGGGACCACTGGCTAAGTAGCAGGGGTACTGAATACTCGATCGTCGATATATGCACGGATAAATACTTAAAACCTTCTGAACGTAAATTATGCATAGAGAATAGATTTCAATTTATAACATAGAACCGTCATGACTGATCTAAGAAAGCAAAAAAGACCTTTAATCTGTTATTATTTGAAATTGTTATTTTATTTATAATATGTATATTTTTTTATATTTATAGTTATAAAATGATATTTTCAAATTTTACAACAGATATTCGAAATATTAAAGTAATTAAACAAAATTCGGTGACTTAATACCTTATATACTATTAGCAGGGTTTAGTGTAAAAGAAACAAACGAATGGTCCTATTTGAACTAAACAGAATTGACGACAACTTAAAGTCTTCCAACTTAATTACACTGTTTACTGACTGCTATTACATACTATTTACATTACCGTAATTACGTAAATTGTCACTTGATTCCACCGATTGCGAGTAAACAATACGATCAATTCCTCTAAAACTATCACCAACTAAAAAATATAATGAAACTTATGCAGAGGTCTCTAAGGTTAAATTTCCAATTGTATCTTTTAGTATAGGTTGTCTCTACTTTCTATTATCTCTGTGACTACTATTTCGTGGCTGTAAATCCATTGTTATCGCGGTATGTAGCTCCCCTATCAGATTCCCACGTGCCGAATATCTATTGTTCAATCGACTAGCTTGAAGAGAGCTCCGAAGACTGACACAACGCCTGTTTCCGGGTCTAATTTACTAAGTAATTATTGAGGCATAGGAGTTCAGATTTAGTTGGATGTTTGCACATTGACACATTTTACCCTAAAATGGGTGAAATGTCCCCAAATCAGGGGAGGCAGCTAATGGAGTATAGCAACATGCTGTTGAAGTCACGTGCTAGTATTTTGAGACGAACAGAATTTACGATCCGTTGTAAAATGTTTGAACTGGCCGTTTACTTGAAATAAATGCTAGTATATGACGCGTGCGCATCTGTCATTGAATGAATTATATTACGGTAAGAATGGTATGCGGCTTACCGAAACAATTTTTATGATTCTTTTTGAGACCAACCATCATAATAAGCAATAGGAAACTGCCTGGCAATAAACATAAATTTTAATCAGATCTGAATTTGAGGTAATAGAGAATAAGTTATTTATGCTTCAAAAAGGTTTCATTCAGTTAATTTTTCAACTGAATCAGTCCTTTTTGAAGCTCTTCTACTTTCAGATTTGTTGTTTTAGCCTGATGGTAGTACGAGGAGTCCATATGCAAAGGTGGCTAGTGCAGCATTCGATACACTGCCCTAGCCACCACCAACTTGCCGGCCGAAAAAGTGCCTTTTCACACCTTTTTAAGGTGTTGTATGAAGGAGCGAATAACTGTGCCGGTAATGAATTTCGCGCGTAGGGATTGTTTTCTTTTTATAATATACTTTTATTATCCATTTTTTTTTAGTGATCGCTGTGTTATTGTACGTCATATTATCAGTATTTTTCACAGATAACCCTTCAACCAACGGTGGAAGTGTACAAAATAAGTATGCTGATATTTTGGGCCATCCTTCATATTGGATTTAGAAAACTGTCACCTAGAAAACCATGTATTGTCATCCGATCACGCTTATTATCCAAAATAAAGGTGTTTGCATAAATTCCTTTCAATCGTTTGAGGATAACTCCTTTAAAATTCGGTTGCAATATTTAACCCTTACAAACAATCATTACAAGTTAAATAGATAGTTATAAAGATCAATTAAAATATCTGAGACTTTTGGCAATTGACAGTTAATTATAAACATCAGGACCATTTTTAGCAGAATTCTATTTTTTTGGTAGAATTTAAGCAAATTGTAGAGAACAATGCTTCTATAGTATTTGGTAGAGAATGAGGAATTCAATATACAATTAATATCATTTATTTATAATTATAAGTACAAAATCTACTGTATTTACGGTAACTTCCCTTACTTTGTATATTTTTCATACTACGTTAAATATCCATTTTACATACTCGTAATATAGCAAAAGTTTAGATGACTAAAATACCCTACGGACCGTACGGACTGAAAATGAATAATGATTAATTTGTAAAGGTTGAAAAAAAACTTTTTTAATCATTACTTTTCAAGTTAAAAAAAGGTTAAACTCAACGTTGATTCGTGTACAATTACTTGATTATATTAATTAGGCCCGATTTTTCAATTGTCAGGTAGTCTAAAATACTTTTAGCGTTTTTACATATTTTAAATACAAAAAAGCTTGTCAAAGTTATTCTTTTGTTGAAAGTTATCTGAGTATTGAAAAATAAGCCCTTAATTTTAAAATTTATGGTTAATAATCCTACGTTCCATGAGTTTAATATCAGAGAACGAATATCTAACTGTAATATACGGTTGATTTTGAGGGAATTTGGATTTGAAATTTAGTGGTTTTTGGTAGACTTTAGTTCTATTTCTAGTAGAATCGTTAAAATAAATTCTCGCGGTGTCAATAATGGTTGTCATTATATAGACTAGCGAAGCATAGTAAAGTAATTTATCATGGAACTTATAATAGAAAATTAATGGTTCTACCCATTTCTGTGGCGAATAATTCAGTTCAGATATTAATATCATATTGGCAGTACGAAGTAATGGGGGTTCAATTGTTATGGAAATCATGCACCCTCATTATCGAGGCTAGGCTAGAATGCTGTATAAACGAACCAGACTAAAAAAATATATATATCGGATATTCTATGTTTAAGTTTCTATGAATAAGTTGTTCGTACGAAATTTAAAATTTACAAAATTCAAGCTAACTTTTGACTATACTTATGTAAATAAGTAAAGTATATTCGGTATTTTTATACATTATATAATGCCATAAATTGATATGTAATGAATATAGTTTATGTTTATATGTATGTGAGTATGTTTGTAGTAATTGGAATTGTTTTATTAAAATGCACTTGTTACTTTTGGACGGCGTTGCTGGCCGCTATTGTCTTTGACTAAAACTAACGGATTTGACATATGACTTGTCAGTTTGATTTAAAAAAATAGATTTCGCTCGCGCGGCTTCGTTATTTTGTTGTTGTATTTATAAATATAGACCTTTAAGACCTGACGACGACTTTTTCCTCTTCAGCTCTAGTAGTATATTGAAATGAACAGTAAAACACACACACATCACGGTTTGACTGTAAGAGATGTTTAATAGAGATAAGTCCTTCCTTGCGTACTACTATATACGTTAACTTTAGCTCAGCCACCATAAAACATTGTAATTGTTACTAAAACGTTTTTTATAAACTGTTCAAGTACGGAAGTATAGTGCATTACTTATCTGTATATGTCTATAACATATTGTGCCGTAGAATATGAATTCTACAGTACAATATCTTATGCTTTTGTCAAGATACGACGAAGCAATCAGTAATATAATGGAAACAGTAATATAATAAGGAACTACTATGATTTATTTATCAATTTTAATGAAAGAAAACTTTATTTTTAGCAGATGTTATAAGAATATTTGATTAGAAAATGCCTTAGCTAAAACGTATCGTATAAAATCTGTCGAAAACCAGGCACAAATTTTTTAATTTTTTTTTCAAATACACGAGAATAATTTGGGCTCATTTTGAAATATCATCATTATTTATGTCAAAAATTCACTTCAAGAATAGTAAAATAGTTGCGGATTGACTGGTTTTTAAAGTGTTTTCATATTTATCCTTTTTTGAATTTTCTTGCCAATTCTAGATATATTAAACTGTTTTTTTATTGATAAAGATGCAATATAATCTAAATGGTTTTAATTATAACCAAGATAATTGTATAATAAATTGAAAATTATGTGATTGTTCGTATTTGAAAGCGTTACGATTTTGCTGTATTCTCATTCATGACACCATTTAATTTTCATTTGAGCTATAGCAAAAATATAGTTTTTTTCCAAATCCTAAGGGATGAATACCCTCGATTATCTGAACAAAGTCGCGATCCAAAGCTAGTATTAGCCATAAATTGGGGCACGCGCAGCACATGTTGATTGACATGACAATGGGTCGTAATGCACCCTACTCGTTAGTATTTTTTTCGATATTTCATGGATTCCTTCCAAATAAGTTTGGTAATATGTCGTTGGTAACCAGTTTTGTGCGTATAGACTGTTTTTAAGTATACTTTTGTAAACAAAAAAGAGGAGATTCTAATGTTGGATACAGTCTCTCGAGTGAAATGGAAAGAGGTTTTATGCGAGTCCTTTTTAACATACCTACCATTCAAGTAATTGACAAAATTCATGCTATGATAACCATTCTGGTATTACTTCTTATTTGAAAATATTATATTACATCATCATATTGTTTTAATTGGAATTTCGTATGTATTGGAGTGCTGTGTGTTTTTGCAACAATTTATTAGGTGGTATAATTGTGTGGCGTCCGCTAGTACGAAATAAAAAAGTCACTAGTCAAAGTCAGAAGTAATAAAACTTTTACTTAAGAAATCTTCAGTAAAAGTTTTATTACTTCTCGTAAGTCATCAACAAAATGGCATAGCCTACAATTAGTCGCCAAAAATCCATGGAGCAAAGGGATACGTTGCAGTGGTATTCCTGAGCCATAAATAAAAAAAAAAGACATGATTCTATGGAGTCCCCTTAAACTTCCCTTTAACAATGAAAATTAAAAAAAAACGTCATATTACTTTCATACATGAAATAACTTTGACAAGTCTGCCTTTATATGTATAATGCCTATAATGTCTTTATTAATGATATTTACGCTAATATGGTTTGTCTCACATTTTCTACCAAGCATTATGCCTCCTAGTTTTTTTATTAATTTTTATGTTAAACAATAAATTTTATATAAATTGAATTAGCTTTTCATTACACCGTAAAAACAGGTTGTAATGGACTAAAATTTTATTACTTAAACTGTAATGACGACGCCATTTTGCAGTTGGCAAAATCGATATATCGACGCCGCTATCGATAAAGGGGATCTCGATGAGTCGAATTTGTCTATTGTATTCGATATTTCGTCATTTTTATTAATCCGATTAGTTTCATTGGGGTTTATTGTGGGGTTTGATAAAGTTTATTGGTTATGGTTTTATATGATACGATCAAATAGAATAGTATTGAAAATATATGTATATCACTGAAGCTTTTATGTTATAGATACGAACATTTCATGGTCAGAGATTTACTTCATATCCTAACATTATGTAAAATTCTAAAGATAAAATATTTTTATACTAAATACGCATTTTCCCTAACTCCTAAAAATATCCTCTCTATTTTTAGTATAACAACTAGAGCAACGTTATGAAAAAAATAGTAAGCAAAGATAATATCTTCACTTATATTACTATGGTTTATTTATATAAGGGATGTACCTCATTGAAGGGTGTCGATATCGAAATATTAGATTTTTATGCATGGGAAAGCAAACATACAGATTTGGTCTCATAAGTTTTAGGGTGTTTTGTTCTTTTGTAGAATAGGGTTGCTACTTACATTTTATTTGATTATAAATTTAAAGGAATATTGTGTTCCAAATAAGGGTGGCAAATAAATATATATGAGCGTAATTAATGAAGGAATGCTGAAGAATGTAAATTAATACAAATGTAATATTAATTTTATCAATCAATTTTAAATTGGATAATGGAAACCGAATCCTGAATTTACTAAAAGGTTACCATTGCATAAATTTTGAAACTTCCAAGGCATAGTTTTTTCCATTTGTAGACATTCTACATTATTCATTCAGATTTTGAGGTTAATTCTCGATTCTAGTCAGGAAACTCACTTGCTACATAATTATTTAAATCTCTATTCTATTAAATCTTAATTTCGCCCTAGGCATCTAATTACATTTAGGCTACAATCTATTTGTAACTACTCTAAGACTATATGTATAAATTGCTAGTCTAGAGCTAATGTTTAGGGCTAAATCTAAATTTAATAAAAGCGAGATTTTAATAATATACTCCAAGTAGAGATTAGTGTACGAGACTCTTGTTTTTGTTGTCAATGTTATTAAGACTTAAATAGAACTGTATTATGACTTGAAATTCTTAATATAGGAATTGCGTTACTGTTGGTAATTAAAGTAA
Organism: Acentria ephemerella; assembly: GCA_943193645.1. Classification (NCBI taxonomy): domain Eukaryota; kingdom Metazoa; phylum Arthropoda; class Insecta; order Lepidoptera; family Crambidae; genus Acentria; species Acentria ephemerella. The sequence continues at coordinate 2,963,622 of OW971875.1, read as the reverse complement.
GTCCTGAAGATATAAGGCTGCTGTCTCCGAGTGTACTTAGTAAGTACATCTTGGAGGTATTCCAGGACAGTAGTCAGTAGGATTAGGTAAGCACAAAAGATCCCATTGGGTCGACGTGCTCCGGGAGTAATAATCCTGGCCCTACATCAAGATAAGATAATATAAACACGATCTTAGGCCCATTGGCAACAATTTTGAAATTAAGCTTTAGTCTGGTTAAAACTAGATAATATCCTAAATCTTATTTAATGGCTAAGGCTACAACTAAATTTAATAAAATCAAAATCTCTTGACGTTACCACAAGCGGACCTAAGTCTCTGTTAAAACATCAATCTAGCTCTTATGTAAGATGCAAAGCGTTGGTTCCAATACAAAGATGTTGACAGGGAGTGTAAACTTTTAATACTTAGTTTTAAAAGGGGTTATTTAAGTCCTGTGCAAAGCTTAAAAAATGCAGTGCTCTTTAGGTAATATGTTAGGCTGCAACTTATCAGTTCTCTCTCTAATTATGGTAATTAGTTCTGGTTTAATTAAATTTTATAATATTATTTAATATTTTCTAACTTGAATTGTTTTTAATTTTTAATTGGCTCGCAGCTATTTTTCAAATTCCTGAACAAGATTGATGATATTAATCGAAATGATAATCGAGATAATATTAAGCTAAGACTTGTTTATATATAGGAGTCTGAAAGGCGTGAATTTAGATTAGGTGCGCTGTCTACGCTGAAATTAAGCGAAAGCTAACTATATAGATATGCTAATCGGTGATGTTGATTATTATCACTTGCTAGTTTAGGCTTAAAGGAGAGAATAATGGAGCTGACATATTGAAGACGTAATCTGTTAACTGAAATACTCCGTAATTATAAAATATATTCGTGACATTTTACAAATATAATCACACCTACATTGTGATATTAACTTTAATTTTAGAACTTTAAGGTCCATATTAATACAGAGGTGAATACATTTTGCGTGTTGCCTAGTACATAGCAACTGAGGGCAGACGAAGTTCAAGGGCGGGCGGGGTTCATGTAAGCGGTCGAATTCATTATAATACGATTTACTTCACTTTATATTTAGTGTCTACTATTATACTGTAAGGAGTTTGTATTGAACTTAAAAAAATATTCTTTCTGTTCAGATTATTTTGAGAGGGACTTATGGGAGATGTTTGAGACTGTAAAAATAAACAAATTTACATCTAATCAAAACTGAAAACTCCTGAAACAATCAGCTGATAGATACAAATATTAATTTATTTTTAAAAGCGGATATTTTTGCTATTACAGAATTGTGTTCACAATAAGAGTTTACTATTCTCAAAAGCTTCTTCAATTCACCTGTGATTATGTGACAACGACAATCACTGCTTTGAAGCAATGAATGACGATACCTCAATAAGATTGGTTTGAGAGTCCTGCTTTGAAATATGCTATAAATATTTTACATCTAAAATACGGTTAACATAAGAGAAAAACGGAGTCGTCATTATACGGTGACGTCATTAAAATGAAACTGAATTCCCTAGTCTTTGTGTGTAGTTTACCAAAACCCTAGCAACAAAAATGAACAGCTACTGTTAAAGACGTTCTTTAAGTTTTGATTTTTAGAATACAATACTTTAAAATATTATTAAATTATTTTGAAGACATTAGTACAAAATTGTGAAGATTTAAATGTACAAAATTGGTAAGTTATTCTCTGAGTATTTCTTTTGGAATTGCGTTATGTACCATAAAGATACATTCTATTTTATTCTATTCTACATTTTTTATGTACCAGCAAACTATTCAGTAGTGAAAGAGTGTTTTCTATAAGCAAGACTCAACCATTAAATAGTTCCCAGAAATTGCTTATCCATTGACGACGTCAACGCTCTCAGAACGGCGTGAAAGAAACTCGTAAAAAATAAATGAGCAATAAAACGTCACGAAACAATTGCGTGTAATAGAGAAGTTGTCATCTACTTTATTTGTGACGCCGTTATTGAATATGACGCCGCGTAAAAACGTGGAAAGTAATATATAACAATGTAAGTTTGTATTAGGTTTTTTTACAATTATTTGGCCTGGTAACTAAGACTTTTAAGCCATAAGTTTGTATAAAATGTTAGAGAATCAATGATAAAATTACAGACGCAAAAAAAAACTTTAAAACACTAAGAAAATAATTCAATTTAAGAAGTTATTCAATTTATAATAATTTTTGGGGTCAGAGTTTCACTTTCTATTGTTTCTGGAAACAAGCAATAACTCCAATTAATAATTTTATTGTTTTAAATGTATATTTAATTCTAGTGGTGCGAAGTTGGTTTTTATACTTTTTTTCATAACGTTGATAAAGATTTTTAATTTGTGAACAAATTTCAGTCGTTTCTATAGGTGAAGAAAAGCTAATAAGTGTCATTTCCAAACTCACTTTTGGTATTTGTCACTTTCAGTGATCACTGTAGTACCTTATGCCTATATCACATCTATGTATGTATCATATATCGCTCACATAGATAGATATATTTTTCAACTAAGCAAAATTCGTATTTCTTTATTATATTTTATAATATTCCCTTTAAAATGAAACTGGTTGCATCGCCTTTGCTTGGGGCCTGTGGGGAGTACACTGAACAAATGGAACACATCTTATGTAACTGTGATGCTCTTGCCAGGAAAAGAATGGGTCTCTTTGGACTGGGCTATCCCGGTCCTGAAGATTTAAGGCTGCTGACTCCGGGTGTACTTAGTAAGTACATCTTGGAGATATTCCAGGACAGCAGATATTAGGATTAGGGAAGCACAAAAGATCCCATTCGACGTGCTTCGGGAATAATCCTGGCCCTACATCAAGATAAAATAATATTCACTTAAAATATGGACTTCAACGACCTAACCTCATATAGCAGAAAAATACCAAAAGTCGTTAATTAAATCCACGAATGCTTATCTATTTGTTGTGCAATAACGTCAAGCCTAATAAACAGAGCAAGCTCCATCGTTAATGGCTCGTAGCATCTCTAAGGGGTTACACTCAGTAGCTTTTCGGCCAAGAATGAGCCTTGTTTAACAGCTAAATGCGAAACGAATGGTCACACGACACGGCAATAAACTACTCCACACACAGTTTACATCGCTATTCTTGGCTCGTAAACATCTGAGCCGGACTATTAAATTTAGGTGATGTATGTAGTTACATATAAGTTAACAGCGGTGGGCACCGCTGCATTGGTTTTGTAATATGTTGTGGTATAATTAATTTTCACTAATTGTTAATGTTATTTATCAATTCGTTAAAGAAATAAGGAAGAAGCCAAATGCTGACTGAGTAAAAATTTTTTTTGGTATCTATTTCCTTTACACGAAGAGGCAATTGAACTGAACTTAAGAGATTGTACACAATATACTAAACATTTAGCATTAAAAAATACATAAACAAAAACTTCAAAATCTTTTATTTATTTTCTACAGATACCCTTGCAGTACATTACTGCAACCGCGAGGTACAAGTGGCTGTGTCGGGCGAAGAGAGCGAAGGATATATCCGAACTCCAGGATATCCGAATTTCTACGTAGGCGAAGACGTATGTAGGTGGCGACTGCGAGCGAATCCTGAGCAACGGATACGCGTGACGTTCCTCGATGTGAGCTTGAGAAGTGAGTAATTCTGTTGGAGAAGTATTTTATCTGTTGCGATAACTTTGAGGACGGATCACAGAATTAGAAAAAATCTCTGTGTTGAAAAGTAAAACGTTTTATCTACTTTAATGAAGCATGCTTTAAACTGTGATGTTTGAATTGACAATTCTCTGAGTAATTGCTTACCATATTTTCTTAATCGTTTAGCCAGTGGTAGGGCTTTTAGGACTTAAGTCTGTCACCATAACAATAATATTAACAGCATGTCTGTGTTCCAGCAGTTGTAGGTAAGATAGTTTCCCTAAGGTTAAGGAATCTGTGTAGCTCATTCGTTCCACCTTTATAATTAAGTGATAATGTGTAAGTCTTGAGAGTTGAAGGCTGAGAGCTACCTTATTAAAGATAAAAAATATGCCTGTTTATCATCTAACTCATTTTGAAAAGGCTTGCTGTTACAGAGTGGTACCAACAGCATCCTGAACACTGGCTGCGATGGAGGATAGCTCCATCCATTGCTCTACAAGTGATGGTATACTTTACACCACACTCCTACCTAGAAGATCCGTTTTAATAATCAATATGGGATAAAGATCATTTTGTATTTTAGTAACAAGAAATTTTTTTATTATTATAAATAGGTCACGATGTCTTCAATAAAGGAATTCATTATTATTTCAAGGCAACGACTTTAGAAAGATTAGCGGTGAACCCGAAAAATAATTAATAAAGTTCAAAGTTTAGCAAATATAAATGTAGATAGTAAACTAAATATGTATAACTTGTCATAATATAGCACTTGGCCTATAGAGTCGTATGCATATTTGTTAGTTCAAGTATATTATACCTACATATGTAAATCAAACTCATTCTGTATACTGTTTCACAAATCCTTTCAATCCAAAGGTTACGTGAAAGAGCTTTCAGCAATAAAACCACCCTTTGTAATCTTCATCTTTTTATATATAAAAATTAATAGCTTCGATTTATTTCACGGATGACTAAAAGCCAACGAAAGTGGAAAAATCTAGAAAAGCTGACCTGCTGTTTGCGTGTAGCTATTCAAAACTGTCATAGCTACTTCAGATAGGTTTTATATACTTCGTAATTAGTATTCGCTGGTAAGTTATAGTTGATACAAAGTTGTATATAAAACTATGTTATTCCTATTATTTAAAATGTTATTAACCACTAAGTTAAAAGTTAAGAATGTCTGTTTATATCCGGTTGATGTAAAATAAAGTTATAAATGAATAAGCTTGTAGTCGCACAGTGCGCGTTTCGGACCGCATAGAATCTTTTTCACGACATTCTTTTGTTCACAGGCAAAGGACCATTTGAACAGTCGTGCGAAGACTATGTGTCCGTTCAGGATTCGAATGGTGAACAGCTGTTGTCTTCATGTGACCAAGTAGATCTACCACTACGCTTGACTAGTGGCACTAGCACCGTGGATGTGCAAGTCGAGGCGAAGTCAGAAGGCGCATATCCTAAGCGAGGGGTGCTTTTACATTATAAAAGTAAGAATGTTTTTATTACTCATTCTAATCTTAGGGTCATTACATTACCAATTTTGCTCAACGGCAGTTGTTTCGGCAGTATATTGTTTATCTGTGGTACAATGGCATAGCCATGGACGTGGAGTAAAAGCATTTTAATACAATGGCAAGCTTATTTTCGTGAAAATTTAAATGACAAAATGGCCTCTTCTAGCAACTTATGTGAGCACAATAATATTTTTGAAACATGCTAAATTAATTTTAATTTATAAGTTTAGTTTTATCTAGTTTTATTGTCTATACATTCGAGTCCCTTTAATACGGTCGGGTGTATAATTTAAATAATTTTTGTGCCTGGGCCCATTTTAAAAATAGAATTTTATGGGTTGTACCTCAATAATCCATTCAATGAACGCATTTATAGTCTATGAAATGTTATTGTATTGAATGAATAAGTACTTAAATTAATATGTGAGAAATGGGGTTTTGTAGTGTGAAATTGTATATTGGTTAATAATGAAATTTTTGGATATAATGAAATCTATTTTTGGATAGCATTGTACTTATATTTTATGTTTTAGTTATGTCAAATATAAGTATATTTTGTAACTAGCGCCATCTTTTAACTATGAACAACATTAAAGCGACATCTAGTAAGCTTATTTCAAAGATTTCTCTATTTCAGGTATAGGTTGCGTCACGCTACTAGCTCCATCTGACGGGTACCTTGTGTACCGTAACGAAGAGGTGGCGCACTACGTATGCAATGTGAACTACGTTTTTGCAGATACCCGCAAGAGGGCGCGATTATTATGGTGTTATGATGACAATAGATGGAATGACACTGTACCTATGTGTATTGGTGAGGATTAAAACTAATTTAAAATTCTATAAATATAAAAATAAATATTGTTTATGCTGTTGAAGTTTATTCATACGACTTTTAGGGCTCCATGAAAACGAGAGGTATACATTCTTTAAATGCTTTAGCTATAAACACCACCTCAACTTCTTCATATCGTACAACTTGTCGATAAAAACATAAAAAGTTTTGAGGTTATTTCATGGTGTTCAGGGAAAGCATGCACATGCGCGATCTTTATTCTCCATCTCTGTCACACGTGCATATTTTCTATAGAAAGAACGCAACGGCATTAAGAGTGTCGCTTACAACATGATTATTTACGTTCGGCCGCATGATACATAGAAATTGTGCTTTATGATTCAGCAAATAGGAGTTTAATTTACGTGTAGCTGACGGTTATTATTATTTTCATCGGCAAGTAAAGGGCTTCCTTCACCACTTCAGTCGCGTTTTGGTAAATAGTCGGTTATTCTGCGTTTGGTCGCTGCCGCAGTCGTGTGAATTCAGTACTCATAAAGTGTTGTTGCGCGTCAAGAAAAACACGTGCTTCTGAAGTGAGTTTTATTATTTATTCACGAGTTGAAAGAAAGCTGATTATTTTTATTTCGTGATTTGTTAAGTTTAAGTGCGGGTTTTTAAAGTGATGTTTGAAACGAAATAGGTCCTCGTTGTTGGTGAGCTGTCTCTATGGTTTTTTAAACCTGACTTCATTATAAGTACAGATTCTTTAAAAATAATGGAAAATCATTTTGAAAAGAGATATCTGCTAGGTTTCGGTTTTGTTAACTTCTTGTTAAGTAAACCATAAATAAATTATTCAAATGCGTAACTAACCATCTTTGTTATATTTAATAATGGACCATGAACACGTTATCCGTCAACTAAATGAAAGATAAGAGTTTAGTTGGAAACAATAATGTTATCGTAGTATTAATACGTGTTTGAATATAATATCTACTTAATAATTACGTAATGACGATTATATAAAATTAAACTATCAGTTATAAATAAACAAACTCAGATATGAATCGATTGCAGATATTTATTTAAATAAATATTGAATATTACTTTTCGCTCTACATTTGATGGATGGCATCGTTTCCCCAATTTTGAAGCTTATTTTCTTCTGAGTAAAATTGAAATCGCCTCAATATTCATACGATTATGCCATTCGGCACAATATAAACAAATTTAGGTAGGTAGAATGCCCCAAAAAGGACCCTCACCGTTTTATGACAATGCAGGATAAAGATATTGGTAGACCTTGCTTAAAACAGAGGCCGTCACGTTTTTGTCAATAATAATTGACAGCGACAACATTTATGCCAATCTTACATTAGAGTACGCTCCTTCCCACTATTGAGTGGAAAGTTTTATTCGTTTGCAGCAAAACTAGCAAAAAATGCGTTTTTGCGGTAGTAAATTTTCAAACTACAAATACTCATAATGCTTATAAAAGTTTAAACATGATAAGTAATGAGATAAGACTTTATTATAAAATAATTATGAGAAAGAGAGAATATTTGTATGTGCAATGTAGTGTAACTAGGTAAATTTAAATATGTTACATTTCTAAACTATATATGTATATGAAATGGCATGCTGTTCAAAATCAAGCACAAAGCATTTTTATAATAAATTATATACAAGTTCGCTAGCTTGCTTCTAAAATAGCTGATACTTACTCCTGATATAAGAGAAACTGAATTAATTTATTACAACTAAGGACTATAATAATTTTGTATTAACTAAAATAATTGCAATGCATTTATTTATTCTTAATGGTCAACTAGTAGAAATAATAAATAATGGCACGAATGGCTATTACAGGTAAGAGAAAAAAAAATTAAAAAAATACGATACACCAATATTATAAATATATAATTAATACATAATGAATGTTAAATTACTAAAGTACCTACAATGACACGATACATAATATAATATATATGAATAAGATTATAAGGCTTTAAATAATAATAACGAATTATGTTTTTTTTTATCCAGCCATTTTAAACTACATTTGGCACTGCAAACATGACTTGTTTTTTAGCTACGCTTAATTTTCAATGGAAGTTTTTGCTCGTAATTGAGTTTTTAAGAAAACTATTTAAATATAAAAGTACTCCAATAGCTTTTATGAAAATATAAAACCTTTTAAAGTAATGTAAAAAATCAGCTTTTATTCTTTTTTCAAAATTATAATCCTTAGTAAAAAAGCGGTGCCGACTCTACCGTGAAAACGATTATTACCAACTCGTTTTGTGTTCATTAGAGCATATAAAAATAAGGTTCAATTCAGTAGAGCCATAAATGTTGTTAATTACTTTGTACTCGATTCTACATACCTAAAACACTTTATAAGAAATGAATAAAAATATTAACGTTTCCACAGTGATTGTGTATTACAAGAATGGGTGTTCGAAATTCGAATTAGTTCTAATTTCGAACGCCCATGCATTCAATTTTATTAAATTATATTAGCGCTTAAAAGACATAAATAACAAATAAAATAACTTTATATTAATAACAACATATGAAAACTTCTTTGACTCGTGATTTAACCTTTTATCTTTTGTAGACCCACCAGAATGTCTATGGTATTTCAGCGTATTTCATTATGTATCCATAATTACTTAGCAATCTGAAGTAATGTATTGCCTTCTCATATTTGCTTAGTAGCATGAGACAACTAATTTTGGTTTGTTATAGTTGTGAAATTAGTTTCATTAATTATTTTATACAAAGGATTGACTCATTTTCAATGGTTAAAGTGAGTGTATAGGCGTTGATAAATTAGACATTGTAAATAGTGGATATTACATAATATCTTACATTGTGATACAATTTGTTATTAAACTTTACAACAGATTAATACCAACAATGAAATAACTCACAACTAATTCCTAATGAAAGATAGTGTCGTATCAAGTGAGGTACAGTGTGTAGCCAAATTCTATGATTGTGAAGGAATCGATGAGTAGACTGCATATTAAATTTAAAGTATTTAAATATAAGAAAATAAAATCTTAGCTACTACACCAAACCATAATTCCATAACGTAATACTAAAGTCTCGCTAACAATGATGGTAACGTTTAAAATTGAAATAAGTAATTAATGAATCCGAAATGGAATTCATTGTTTTTTATGAACGCCTAAAACAAAAATATTTACAAAAAAGTGTCAAATAATATTTACCAAGAGAATCTTTGATTATTATTATTTTTAAAACAACGTACCAAAAAGGTTTTTGTATGATGAGAAATTTAAAGAGGAAAATTAATAGAAATGAAACAGATGTCAGATTTAGAACCAATTAATATTAATAATACCAGGAAAACAACTAGAATTAATAAATTTTAATTAGTTATTTTGTGGATACGGTACGAAAGCTTGTTGAGATTTACATATTCTGGATGGAGCTTTCAGTTTCAGTTGTTACGATGTTTATTCTGGAATATTAGGATTCGTATGTCATTAATGACGAATTTGCTATGATATCTCTAGTATGAACTGTTTTAGAATAATATTACAAGATAAATTGTGACGATTCATATTTCCTATTAACATTTTCCTTTTCCACTTAACTATTTCCTCTCATTATCTCAATCAAGTAATTTCAGTTTGCGTGATTAAATTAATACCTCATCATGGTGATCTGGTGAGATCATCTGATCATGGTGAGCCTATATGCGTCTTATTCCTAGGCACAGACCTTCCTAGAACCCGGGTCACCCCCCGATGGGCAATGGAGTTACCGGGGAGTTTTAGTGGGTATTCTCAGTGCCGGCCTTGAGGCACTGGTGAGCCCCACACACGCCCGCCGCTTAGCCAGTGGCAGGTATGTCCGTAAAGGGATTCCTTCTCGAAAAAAATAAAAAAAGGCACAGACCTTCCTACAAACAACATTATTTTGATTACGGGATTTGGCTACTGATCTGTTTTGTTATTATACCCGAAAAATTAATCAAAAACTTTACCAACAACACAACATTATAATTTATAATATATTTTTTTAAAAGAAATATTTCAATATTATATTTTTACTAGTTGACCCTGCAAACGTTATTAAGCCGGAATAAATATTTCTAAAAAAATATTTGCCTGAGACCCTTATCACCTAGGGCTATACAAAATATGGCCACTTCCAGACCTATCAAATATAAAATCTCATAAAAATCCGTGACACGTTATTTCTATATATTTCTTACCTAATAATTAAATATTTATATACCTATTCGGTTCCTTATGTATAAACCAGCCCGCGACTTCATTCGCGTGGATGTCGGAAATCATGTAACCTATGTACAAAGAGTTGTTAACTCTTTGTACATAGGTTACATGATTAACTTAAGTATTTAATTGGTTAAGGAATAATATAATTTTTACAAAAACACCTTCGTAGAAAATGTATTATTTAAGAACATATTTGATAAACAAATAAGCTATAGACAGTCAACCGTAAAAGATATACGCTGTCACGGATTTTTATTTAGAATTTTCAATGGAATGTAATTCTAGCAGTCATGAAATAAAAGATTACTCTTCAATTAATTTTCAAATTATAATATAAAAACTTTATATTTTTTAAACGATTTAAAAGAACTTAGCTTAAATAAAGTTATTTTTGACTTTGACTTTGACTTTGAAAGTTTCTGTGAGTGGTTTCCAAGATCAAAATTATTTTGTATCCTCTCGAACTGACCATGTAAACGTCGGTTTTTAATGCTAATTGAAGCGGAAGCATTAAATATTTAAAGCACAAGTTTAGCGTATAGCGCTGTAACTTCGGTGCCTAAATAAAAAAAAAAGTAAAATTGTTCTTTCTCTAGTAAGTCCACGCGGTAACACAGTCCAATAGTTTCCTACACATATGCATATATAATTTTCACATATGTTTCTGAAGTATTTTATTAGTTCTTTAGAGTATTTTATTGAAATTCAGGCGTGGTACGAAATTTTAGGGCTGAAAAATGACACCATGATGCTACTTTACGCTGTGAAAATAAAAAGAGAAACCCTATGTCGAAATTCATTCCGCACTTAAATTATTTGAATATGTATCTAAAAGTATGTAATTCGACGAAGAATCTTAACGTTTTAGTAGTTATTGTTGATAGGCGGGTGCCGAAATACCATCCATCTATCGTGGCTAGCGCCCTAAAAATCTAGCTATGTATAGAACTCGACATGACAGCTTCAAGGTTCAATATTGCGTGCCACGGTTTACCACAGTATAACACAGAAGTAAATAACGTTATTCACAAAACCATTTTTTTTTATAAAAAATGTTTAACAGAAATTGTTTTAAATAATCTATCAAAAGTATTTTCATGTATACAGATTGTGAAAGTGAATAAGTACGTATTTTAAAAGAAGCACTATTTTGAAAAAAGAACATATCGTATGTAGGTCAACGAATTATGTTTTTGTTTCCAAATTTACAAAGAACCATATACTTGACGCACTATTTTGAAAAAAGAACATATCGTATGTAGGTCAACGAATTATGTTTTTGTTTCCAAATTTACAAAGAACCATATACTTGAATTTGACAAACATAGAGTATTAACTAATTACGAGTACCTTTTAAAGGCGTGTACCAAATCTCGTGAACCACTTTTAAACTAACTTGTAATTAGAAAGCTGTTTTAACTTTAGTACTTACGTATTGATATTAAAATAATAAATACTAATGCAAGTTTAAAAAAAAATTATTTCTAGTTTTTCATTTTCGCTCACGTCTGTGGACAACATGCTCCTGACATCGTATTATTATTTTGATAGTATTCGTACCAAATGTTTTAATGACATTTATAATTAACATTCTCAGCATTTTTGATATAAAATTCAAAATAAGAACATAGCTTACTTATCATGTCTATAATAATATACTCAGACATTAATTAACTTTCAAATCACGTGACAAACTATCTACACGCAAGAACATGCGTGACGTCACGGCTCACGCCCGCTTCTGGCTCGAAGCCAAAAAAATTTACTTGTGATTTCTTGTATTGTGAAAATCTTAATATAGCCACATGGAAAAAATACAGAACTAACGTAGCTTATATTAGTAAAAGGGAACTTAGCTTATTTCTTTCGATATGAATATTAGATTTTTCTAATTTAAATATCATATCAGTGCCATAAGATAATAACGAATGGTTTTTATAAGGTTTTTATACGGTTTTTATTTAGGCCAACATAATATAGTTTTGTAGCTTCAATTCTCATATGATTCAACTTATCAGACGTAATTTATTCACTTTGAATAGAACTACGTTGAAAATGGAACTAAAGTTATTTGATTTCATTTTGTAGAAACACAACCAATGTGTTTAAATTATCATTTCAGATTTTCACTTATAATATTTTTAACTAAAATAGTTGAAAATTCTTTAAAAACAAACTATAAGTGTTTTCTATAAGAATTCAGTCAATTAGACTTCATTTTTTATCAAAAGACGTCTATAAGACGATTATATAGAATCGACGATTTCATTAATCTATCGGAAAATATTTTATGCATGGCGTGGCGTAAATTTTAATATGAATCTTCCGACGAACGCCTCGATTACCGTTTAAAGAGGTACTTAGGTAGTCTGGAGCTGAATAACCGAAGATTTTTCCTAATCTACATGAAATATGCATAGATTGAAAATATCAAGGTGAGTTCAAAGTTTTTATTATCGTCATGTGAAATTTGTACCTGGTATTTTTAAAATCGAAGAGTACTTTCAAGAAAGAAGGTCATATTTAACGGAATCATATTCAAGAAATGACACCAAGTTAAAACGATTATTTATTTTTATATATTTGGAAAAAAACAATATTACTGTACAATTTAAGATTATAAAATAAAAAAAATATTAATTAAGTTTCCAACAATGATTATTATAAACATGTCATAATAAAAAATACTCAAAAATTCTGATACAACTAAAAATAATAAAAATAAGTTGTCATAAGTAAATCGAAAACCATAATAACTAAAGTAATTTTATTAAAAAGTGACTACAAATAAAATAGTAATAATTAAAAACATAATCAACACAGTAATAATATTAATATAAAGTCTAATTCAAACCCATAAACAAAAACTGTATTAGTCAAATTAAAAATCTCAAGAGCGCTCTGAGGAGCCTTACCTTATCTATTTCTGTATCACATCCTCTGCGTCTTCTAAGTAAGAATACGTAGAAGCACGCGTGCTGGTCTTCGAAGTTTCAACTAAGTACAAACAGATGGGTGGCTTTCTTTTGCACAATCAGAATGTGATTGTGCAAAAGATAGCCACCCATCTTCCATCCATGAGTTTTTTCAAAAGAGGTGTGATAAGGCAATTTTTAAACAGACCAGTTTGAGGTGACTAGGGCAGTATGTCACATGCTGCACTGCATCAGGCGGGGCAGTAATTTGTTTTTTAAAAAATAGTTGCACTATTTGTTTGATCACAATATCAAATACAATTTGAAACAATTCATCCATTATTATATTACGAGCTTTGCATGTTTCTTTCGTTTAAAATTGGTGATGTTACTTCCAAGGAGATATATTTAAAAACAAGGTTTATATCAGATTTTTTAGTTGATATTATTATTAAATGAAAAAATATTTCTAATAACATGTAAACAGTAAAAATTTCAAAAATATATATTAGCCGCTAAGCTTATAATATGTATATTTATTTTTTGTATTATATATGTGTATTTATTTACAAAACTGACCCAACTTTGTTTTGTAATCCAAAAACATTCCAAGGGTTCCGTAGTTTGACGAAGGTTCTCCCAAGATGCTGTCCCCAGTCAGGGTGACGTTTGATTTGGAGACCACAAAGCCCGACAAAGTCTTCACCACATGATAATCGATATCGGAATAGGAAGTACTTCGCATTGACTCCAAATCGATAGGGTGGATTTGCCGATGTTTGAGCGTCAAAGATTAAATAACTACACTGATTCAACTTTTATAATCATTACGTTTAGTTGCATTAAAATTTTACGAAAAAGCGTTATTTTACAAAAATTCGGATTTTTTTTCATATTTTATACTTTGTATCTACTTATTTATCCGCCCGCATTTTATTTTAAATTACATTAAATACAAAATAACAATGTGCACATTTGCAGTGCTAATTATTTTGCTTTATGTTTTAAAATGTAACCTTTTTGTATTAAGATGTGGCTAATTGTAAAATGAAAAAATCCTTACTCAAAAGCTGCTCAAATTCAAGGCTGCCTTAAATATTTAAAGCATTGTTATTGTCAATACTTTGTGTTAAATATTGTGGTTGTTAATTAAAACACTGTCATTAACACAAAAAACTTATACAGTTATAAATGTATAACTAATACCTACAAAAACTTTTATTGACGACAAAAAAGGAAAAAGTGAGAACAGCGACATCTATAGATAGCAGTTTAGGTTGAATACTAAATACTTTGTATATGTGAAAGTCAAAGTCAAAGTCATTCATTTGGGTATCTATACTATAATATATAATAATGAAGCTAAAGAAACAAACTCTTTGTAAACGCGCTCATCTTAAGAACTACTGATTCTTATTGAAAATTTATTTATTAATTACGCAAAAATCATGTAAGCCATATTGTTCATCTTTAAGTTCTAAAAAGTCCTCGGTAGCATATTCTTTAAGGTTTTGTCAATCTTACCTTTTTGGTAACAAAATTTGTAATAAATATGTTTTAAATTTATAACCTAGAACTCACTTAAAATCTTGTTAACACACCTACGTACGATATGTTATTTTCCGACATCTTCGCGAAAGTAACAAAACAGCTTGTTTCTTATGCTGATTAGATTGATTAGCTGACTTGGAATACTTTGGTATTGAGAATATGGTATTTAATATTAAGGATTCGCAGCTAGTACTGTCAAGGTTCTGCTCATACGATAGTTGTACAAATATGAAACAGAAATAAAAATACCCGTATTGCCTTACTAAAACACTTAGTACTTGTTAATACATTAAAAAATAAGAAGGTATATAACGTAGACAAGAAAATAATATGATAATAAAAAGTGGCTTGCCAACCGGACATTCCGAAAAATAAAAATATAAGAAACAATATTTATAAGTCATAGTGTTATTAAGACCCCTAAATATTAAATACTCATACACTATCTATTAGAGACAAGTAGGGGAAGCGTCGCAATAATTAAACGTTTGTGACAAAATGTTGTGTGCACGTGGAACTCAAATTTTGCACTCTATT
Source organism: Acentria ephemerella (assembly GCA_943193645.1). Lineage (NCBI taxonomy): Eukaryota > Metazoa > Arthropoda > Insecta > Lepidoptera > Crambidae > Acentria > Acentria ephemerella. Next base: position 2,948,387 of record OW971875.1, on the reverse strand, counting down.
GCTATACGTACAAATACGCACATCGTTAAAGTTCAGTTTAGCAGAGAGGTTTGTCGTTGAAGCCAATCAAGTTTACAGATTTAGGGTTGTCACGCTACAAATTGTATGCTGGCAGATCCTTTTGACAAATTAATGTGTATTAATTGGGTATTAATTTGCTATTTGTGTGATGTTAAGGTTTCATATGCCCTTTAAAACCTTTACGATAAAGAATTTCATATATCGTCTTAAACATATTTTGACATTATCGACAATCTATATAATATATACAACATCATAGATATTCTAATACGTCAGAATGCTGAGCACAGGCTTTTCTACGCCTGTCAATAAATCTCTTTCAATTTGTCATTCATTGTTGCTATGATAAGTGTCACTATGGTATTGATATCTTCTAGACAGAGTAGAAGTTACAGTAATGAGTTATTACTATATTTTCTCAATAAAGATGCTACACTGTAATAAACGGGTATATACAAAAGAAAGCAAGCGACATAATAGTTTTTGTGTCAAAGAAGTTAATAAAGAAGTTAATATATCACTAGAGAATTATATAATTTTTATAAAATGAGTAATATTGACCCTTTGATTGTAATATATCAATATGTTTTTTTTTATTCAAATTTTAGAGTAATCAGTAAGATATATTTTACAAGAAGAGCAAGAGTGTTCCTTTCTAGAGCTAAAATTGATTAGATTATGATATTCCGAAACTAAATATTCTGTTGTAGAGTATTGTCTTGCATACTAACAAGATCGTTTAGACCCGCTGTACAATTTCAGATCGGACCCTGTTTTATCCTTAATTAGTTTCGTGTTAACCATTAACTGGCAACCCTAAGACCCCCGGGGGCCATACGTCACATTAGTTATGGACCGAAGCGTTGTCGGAGTCCGTGAACTGAATTATCTCGTACTTTACCCCTTTGAGTGTTCCAAACTGCATGCACCAGGGAACAATAAAACCTAACTGCTTTCTTTTTATCAAGAAAGTTTTTCCTATTCTGATTATATACACTGAATTTCGTTGAGAAACCTTACCCAGTTCAGATGTTGTCTGTTTTCAAGTTCAGTGAATAGGACTTTTTTCTTCAGATATAAACCTATCAGTATAGATATATATCTCTATATACTAATGATTATTAAATTTTAAGTCATCTTAAACAATAAATTTAATATAAAAGTCCTAAATTTGTATAGAATAACGTCAAATTCACAAGTTCTCCACATTTGAGCATTTCTTACAAATTAAAAGACTGATGCCGGGTTTTTTTTGTCAAATAAAATCTTTGTATTTTCGTGATCTGAAAGCATTATAAATCAGATATAATGGGCATTCTTTTATTAAGAAGAAGCTTAGAATGCGAAGGTGGATTGTGATATTTTAATAATCAAGGAGTTCCTTTAAAAGAGGCTGTTCAATGTAATGTAGAGCAGTATGACAATTGCTTTACTAGATATCGCATATGGACTGTTTCTACTGCTTACCATGAAGTAATTATGATTGTTATAAACAAATAAGGTACGAGTAAGATAAATGCTCTGAGCAGCCCATTAAAAATAAACTAATAATAAACAATTTAACTTTTATGTACACTATCTGCGACCCTCGCCTTTGACCTTGGATCATTACAAGGTATGCTACGTCGTAGCGTGAAATTGCTACGGTTTTAGCCAACAATTCAAATGTCAGACATGGTTGTGTTAGATAATTTTTATAACTTAAGGTAATAACACTCGCACGACTAGCGCAACACAGCGAACATTGAAATTTAATGTTAAATAAGTGCCCAGTAGATCTGTATATAGTACTTCCAAATCAGGAAGGAGATCAACAACAAATTTTGATTGACACATCCAGGAAACTCCATTGCTTTCGTAATCGAAAATCTAGATAGAGTTCAGAATGCAGCTTTGGAAACTACATAAACAGACCTTGCTTAGTCAGTATAAAAAATATGTGTACAACATTAATTCTATACAGAAATTATAAGTGGCTTAATTTTGAAGAACGGTTTTTCATTACATTTTAGACTAATTTGACTTAACAAAATTATAATATAATGGATTATTTAAAGCGTAACTCATAAAAACTTCCCCGTATCGGATATTCAAACGAGGACCACGTCAATGCTTATGAAAAATAAACAGAAAGTTTAAATTTCATATAATTGGTTACGGTGAAGCCGAGTGCGGTGTTACTTGACCCTACGAGTACTGAGGACTTCAAGATCAATTGACTACGACATAATGAAGTCGTCGCTGGAACTCAATTTGGATTCAGAGCTCGTAGGTCAATTGTATTTGGTTTTAGCTCGAATTTTTTTCTAAAGCCTGTGTAATATTTGTTTTTTTTACTTACAATATTTTTTTAATTAATTTTATTTGCTTTTACATGTGATATTACAATGATTATGTACTTGAAAGTGTATATTTAGCCACTAAGTATATGCTAAGCAATATAGCGTGCTAATGATCTTGAATAATTGTTTACAATATTATATATATCTATTATTTATATTTACAAATCCAAATTAATATTAATATCTTCAAAATATGCAGTGACATCAGTGTGTATGATTGTAACACACTTTCTGGTCAGATTTTTCGTTTTTTTTCTCTTATTTGGAATGAGTTTTACAACATAATATAGTTGAACTGTTATCAAATTGTGATGACTTATTTTTGGTAACAGCCCTACTAGGTCACGAAGTTCCTTGAGGATCGTCTTCTGAAAAAGTTTAGGAACTTATTAGAAAGTAGTCCCGTGAGTCGAGGGAAGATCCGTTTGCGTTGATTTGATGATTTCATTTTATTTTGCGCCTATCAGTACCTAATTGTGTTGATAACTTTTTCATCATAGTATTCTACATTTTTAATCAATATCATTAGTTTTCGACGTAAAGTGAATACTTTATTTATGAGACGTAACGAATAATTCACTTTCAGGTGACTTGTCTAAACTATTTAGAATTAATAAACCCAAGGATATTTTTTACCAAAGACGCCTGTCTCATGTACTATTTCTATGTCTAACACTTTATTTAGAGACAAGATATTACAGACGAAGTGACATTTCTTAATATAGGTAGTAAAATTGTCTGATGGCGCGTTTACTATCTCAATAATCGTGAGAAACTATGTGTCGGTAACACTGTATTGAACATCTGGATATTATGCATCGTCTATGACAACATATTCTTTGACGTTTTATTTTACTCTTGTTGTGATTTCATTGTGATAGCACGTATTTAATATTTTATTTATCCGCAGTTAATATAATTCTACATTTACAATACAGTTTTATTTATAAAAAGTCTTATACAAAATTGACGCTGGAACTAAGTTGAAATTTTAAATATTCAAGTTATTTTAAGGTAATTTTGATTTTCACAAGATATTTGACATAATTTGGAAAAAATGGCGGATCGGAAGAAACTGATTGTCGCACGTAGTCACATCAAAGCTTCTCTAACTAGGTCACAGCAATATTTATTTTCCATGACTATGACGAAAGAAGAGCTGAAGACGCACCAGGTAATGCTACCAAACCATCATGTAAAGAAGTAGAATATAATTGTGGAATTACAACTATTACATGAAAACAGTGAGGACGAGGATCGTGTGTTTGAGGAGTGTCATTTCAAGACGGTGGCATAGATATGGCAGAGAGTTTATAGAAATGTTCATAGTCGTGGTGCACCATGATCCGCGAACTTCAGAGATTGAAAATATTTGCTTTTTATAAAAGTATTTGAGAGGGGAGCCCTCACAAATTATAGATAGCCTTCCCATAATTGGTAAGTCTTATGACACAGAGCTTTCTATATTAATAAAAAGGTTTGGCAATTCTATATGCTTAATAATAACCATATTAATTATATTATTGACATGGCAAGTAGTAAAAGTAGTCAAAGGCTCTGAAAATTTACAGCTAAAGTTATACAGCATCTTTACAGAACTTAGGTCAAACTGTTGGCCAATGTATTTTATGCGTAAAATAGATTATTTAAATGTAAGACTGTTTCACTGCGAAAGAGATACCATTACAGTGGTAACTGTTGATGAGTTGTTACATTATTTGGGAAAAGGGGCTGCTTCTTTATAGTTTGGTCTGCCAATGAGTGATAAGTCTCAAAGTATAAGCCATCATAATCTTTTCACAACCAATAGAGCAGTTGAAACCTATTATCAGTGCAAAAATGTTATAGATTACACAAACTTGACAAATGTCCTGATTTTAATAGGGTATTACTTAAAAAATGATTAGAATTTGTTACCATAAATAGTTGTGTCATTCTACATACACAAAACTGTTGATACAAATTTAAATGCTCTGTCTGTAATTCCAGCTCTCGTTATGCTTTCATTCACCAACAAGATCAGTCTATGCCGAGCAAAAGGTATCAGTGCGCATGATCTTCAGGTAAACTTACATATTTCTCAAGCTGTTGCTGAATGTGTGATATTACCCACTGCTAAAGTTTTGGTCACTTGTATAAATAATAAAAAATTGCGTGCACTTTTAGAAACCACAGAGTTTGCAATGGCTTAGGATTTAATTCGCCATTGATTGCCTTGCATAAAAATATCATAACTTTAGGTGAAAATAGCTCCACTTCTAATAAAGATATTTTAGTATTGAGTCCTTAAAATTAATCTGACATGCTCAATGATTGATTAAATTACAGCTAAGCTTCCACAAAGAAAAATTGATTTAAGCCAGTCTCTAATTGCAAAGCTTGTGTAGCTAGCTGATGATGAATTTCAAATACCAGGAAAGAATATTATTTTAGAACTATCACTTTTGTTGGCTTGTGACTTCTTTCTCCATCAAAATCCTACTTGATAGAAAGATAGAAGGTGGTCCAGCAGATCCCATACTGTTAAACATTCGGCTAGGGTACATCATCTCATCCACACGTTATTCCAATTTCAAGAAAAACTATAGCAAAGTTTTTATATTGCATACAGTGAAAAATCCTGATCTTGTAATTTGCGTTCGTCAATTTTGGGAGGCAGAAAAGTACCGGATGTTTATCACGAGTCATTATCAGAGCACGAACATAGTGAAAGGGTATTCAAAGAATCAACTTTACATACTAATACATTCCAAGTCAAATATCCGCTAAAAGTTAAGTTGCACGATATTGACACTTCCAATACATTTGCTATCGCTTTATAAAGATAAATCAATTTAGAGAGGAGATTGCTAACAGAGCTTACTTTGCATTATACAAAAATTTTATTGACGAACATTTAATTTGGTTATATCAAAATAATTGATCTCGTAAATTTTGCTTTAAAGGATCAGTCATTATTCTTTTTACCATGGAGTTCTTCGCATGGATATGTCAAAACAAGAAATGGCCTAAGCCATTATAATATATTTTGTAATGGAATTCTTTTTGACATCCTGGATTATGGGTTAACTCGCAATAAGGTGATGCTGTGTCTATAGTGGGATTGGAAGGGCGTTGTTCATTATGAGCCTTTACCGCAGGGCGGAACCATCGATTCGGATCTCTACTGGCAACAACTGATGAGATGAAACCTTCAGATTTGCATCTGTTTCGGAATTCTTAAGGCAGTGTCAGGTTAACATCAAGAGAGGACTGCCAAAACTACTTGTTGCTTTTTTTGGATCAGAAGTCCCAAAATTTCCACAGCAATAGGGTCATGTCTCTACCTACAAGATGGCAGAAAATATACGAACAAAATGGCACATGTATACTGTAATTAAATGTAAATTAACTTTGAAAAAAATGACATAAATTTTCATATAAAATGCGAAGAAAGTGTTTTCCCAACCTAATATTTCCTTTGAATCTGTAATAACGTGTCTCTGCCACGTCTGTATTCAAAATATCTTTACAAATTAGTTATTTTTTTGTTGTTCTTACGTAAAGTTTAATTTAGATGTTTAAATGAAGAGATGTTTTGAAATTATTGTTACTTTAACATGGACATTGCACTCCTCCCAGTAATGTCTATGACAACGTAGTCTTTAAAGTTCTGTTTTTCTCTTCCTCTTCAAAATTTCAAATTTAATAGTATTTTATATTTCATTTGTTTGCAGTTGATATTGTCCTACATTTACAATTCACTTTTATTTACAGCAATATGCAAATACAATAAGCTTAGTTCTAGCATAAAACCTGGGGCGTTTTCACACAATTTTTGTGCCGAGAGTTAGAAAAAAACATTGAACTTATATCTCACTAAACACATTTTTTATAATGTAAATATTCTATCAAAAATATTTTCAAAGTGGACGTACCTATATTCAAAAAGATAATGTGATTTTCGAGGCTATACTCGTGAATTTGAGTGTAGCCTTGGATATATAAAAAAACCTGTAAGGTGATAACGTATTTTATATTGCATTCTGTACTATAATGTTAAGAAACACATTCATTTAATTAAAACGATAATAGGTTATATAAAAGAGCGGCGTGTTCTTAAAAATAATAGGCTTGCCTAAAATAACGTTTATCTCTTTATTTGTAATATATATAACAATGAATAGCTTTGTGTTACTCGCTTTAAACTCAAAAACGGTTTGAACAACTTGCACAATTTATGTTCTGTTTTATTCATGATGGTATAAAATTAAAAATAACAATTAAAATCACAGAGTAAGCTAAAAATCATAATGAATGTTAATTTGTAATAAAATGTGAAAATCATATTACATAGTCTACTATGTTATTAGACATGCCAATTCAAAACTGTTATTACTCGTACTAGATAGCGTTCGTGGCAAAAAAACTAAAATAGAGTAATCAACAATGTTCAAGGGGCTAGTTAGTATTCTATTAACATATAATTTAGAGAAAAGAGCTTATCAAGCGTTTCATTTGCACAGCGATAACAAGTCTTAAAGCCTACTAATAAGGTTTAGAAAAACTCCAACTGTAGCATGATAATCGGAAAAATTTTAGCAAGAAATGATCTCTGAGAAACTTATCTACGACTCACCATAACTTACTTGAGCTTCCAAGTTATAATGATTGAGACGAGTTATATTGTACTTTATCGGGTATAGATGAGGTGTTACATAGGTTGTTCAGATCAGTATAATAGTACGGTAACATACAAAGTTTACTTTGCTTATAATTTAATAGCTAGTTAAGATAAGTTCGAGGCTGTTTGTGTATAGGAAAGCGGAGCCGGCTTTCTTGAGCATATTATTATATTATTTAGCTCAAAGGAAGCATCATTTATAGCTTTTGTTATGGATTCTAAACATAGAAACACATATTTATCAACTTTGATATTATTTTACATTTTCAATTGAAGATAATTCTCGAAAAACTGTCAAAGGGCGAGCTTCTCTTCTTTTAAAATGTTGTGCGTTTCCTCAATAAAGAACTGTGTCATGGAAAACTTTAAATAAGAGATGTAAGAAAATAATTTGTATTGTAAAATGGAAACGTCTAGATTGATATTTTTTTTTTTTGATTTCTCGACGTAGTTTCAGCATCAATGTAGTTTATAACGTCATTCATTTCATTCATTCAAACTATCAGCACATCACCAAAAGTAATAACGATGTATATACAACCGAATGAACGAACTAGTATGAAACTTTTTATTCAAATCAAGATTGGCTTTGCTCAGAATTGCATTTCCCTCAGCTCAAATATTTGGTTTTTACTAAACTTTTTTTGAAATTTGAATGAAATGTAGTCATTATTTTAGTTTTTGCTAACTATATATATATTGAATATGGTTAATGTTTTAAAATTAATTTAATTTATTAAGAGACAGCCACTAGGTTCTTGACGTCACATTATAATATTTCTCACACACACCTATTACCTACCCAAATTAAGCATTATTAAGAGCAAGACAATGCTTAATTTGGATTGGTTGGTTTGGTTTTTATGTATACTAGATAACGGTGATATATAGATAGTAATATGTCTATAAATATTAGAAATATACTAAATAAACATAATATCCAAAGGTTGTCTGGAAGAGATCGCTAATAAAGTGATAAGACCAGCTATAGTACATGTCTATGTTATTATTTTCTATCCGTATTTAGATTAACTGTTGTACAATAAAGAATATTCTTCTATTTTTGAAAAAATCCTATCTTTCACTATAAATATATTCTTATTTGGAAAATAACAATTTAACAAAAGGTAACTAATACATGTATTCGAAAGATCAACACGTTCTTATGCCAAATTTTACAATAATATTATTGTTTTCAAATGTAGATGTTGTTTTTTATCTGTGCATGTAACTCAGCGACTGTATTTATATCACAAGATCTCATCTGTCCAATTCAGTCTAAAATGTTTTGAAGATGTCATGTATGATACTTTTAAAAGATACTCCGTTACTTCTAAATCATAAAAGTGTCCATTTCAGTTCATTCCAAGGTTTCATTTATTGTCTATGTTCTTTTTAATTAGGCTTGTTTTTGTGTATTCAATCTATTGAGTGTTTTTTGTTATTGCTTAGTTTTTAAAAGTCTTTTATATGGTAAGAGTTCAAAAGCATGTTAATAGAAATGATCTCTAGGGTTAATTGGTTAAAGTTGTCAATTGGTTGTCGGCGTTTATCTACCGAGCCAGCCGCATTCGGCGTTACAATTAATTGAACCGAGAAATGTGTAATTTTTTTAATATATCGGTGTATTGGGGCCCTAATATATTTAAAAAAATACATAATCTCGACCAAATAAAATATACCTGGAAGTCTGTCTACAACACGAAGTTTGATACTACGGCAGTGATTTACTAACTTTGTATTTCTTTGTTCACAGTAGATACTGCTGTGACAGTCTTCGGGAACGATTCATCTCCGGTGACCAGGAACAAAGACGCCAAGCTGCCTCCCCACGAGCAACCAGACATGATACTTGGTGAGTAATGCTGGGTAGTCCTGACTACAGAGTATAGTAGGAGCACGCTCCCAAAATACAATTCGGCTTTTCACGATGAACTCTCTAAAAATTTGGCTCTCTATAGAACTCATCAATATCGCGTATGCTCACCTTAATACATTATACCATAGAAACAAATGACGCAAGTCACTAAATTCTATTCGTTACAATTTTGGTTGTAAAAAATATAATAATAAAAATCTGTTAAGCCAATTACGAATTAGTGATAAATAATCTACTTAAGTATTTTCAGACATGAAGATTGAAGAATTAACGAGATATATGTAATATTTTTACTAAAACGCACTACTTTGGAACAGGGAAGTATCGTATATACCTAATCCCAGTAACTATGTTTTTGTCTTAGACAAATTTCAGTCAAATAAACTCAAATTTTACGGGGATTATGTACTTTTCTGTATTAACGGTTATTTCGATTTATGAGCCACCTCTTAACTAGTAGCCGTATTGTAAATAGTTATCACTCAGTTTTAATACTTTTTGGACTCTATGTCTTTGCTGATAGAGCTTATATTTAACTAATAAGCAATGACAGATCAGAAATAACTTTGTAATGATTTAAATATAGATAATATTTTAAATAAAATAACAAAATGAATCCAATTTTGGCATTCGAAATTGCTTTAAGTTATAAACTGAAAACTAGGTAGGACAAAGTCGTATTTTTCATTAAAATTTAGAGTGTTTTAATAGGGAAGCGCATATTTTAATAATAAATATATATATACAGGCTATAAATATAATTAACTATAATTGGCACAGAGACAGACAATCCATTACTAACTCTATCTTGCTAGATGGAATAGACTCACCGGTGGCAGTAAAATACACCCAACTCAACCGAAGCTCTTCATAGAAATCGAACAATAGGCTCCCAGTGAAACTTATGATCATTCAGTTGCAGACTTGTTGCAACTATTACCTATTGTGTTACTACAATAGCTTTACCTATAGCTTTTTGTGAGTCCAAGAATTACGGGTCGAAAAGTTAAAAGAAGACAAGTGAGTAAACAAGGGTACTTACCTGATGGTATACTGCTCTCGAAGTGGAAATAAGTCTTCCTGTTACCAATATTACGTTATCTCAATGAGCTCTGGCGGAACTCGTTTGCGTTATGGGTTCAAGCGCTCTGGCTTCGATAACGATGATTAAACAAAACAACTTTCGCAATGGTAATGATCTCTGGATGAGTCAATCAAAATTTTAAATCGAACTATTAGCTGTCGGTTCCGGTTGTTATGGCAACCACTTACAGCCACTAACCCACATGAGTAATAATAATATTTCTCACACTCACACCTATTATCTAGCCTAAATTAAGTATCGTTAAAAGCTTGTGTTATGGATACTAGAAATATATACAGTATTATATACATGTATATAAATATCAAAAATAAACTAAATAAACATCCATAACTCGAGAACAAATACGTACTAATCATACAAATATCTGTCCCTACCGGGATTCAAAACCGTGTCTTGTGGCGAAATAGACAGGGTTACTGGCCACTCGACTAAATGGTCAACGAATTAGAATTGGGCCAGCGTGATGGTGTTAACGCCTTAACTCCTCCTGTTTCTCCTTCTCTATAGAGGATCTCTTCCTATAGGAAGATCTCCTTTCTGTATCTCTATAGTAAGATCTCCTTTCTGTATCTCTATAGGAAGATCTCCTTTCTGTTTCTTTATAGGAAGATCTCCTTTCTGTTTCTCTATAGGAAGATCCATGCCAGTAGCGGGAAGTATATAGACTGTTTAGTAACGGTAAGTTGCTACTTCATACAGCTCAAAATTTGAGTGTTTGGAAAAATGCTACTTTCGATTTAGTGACTCGTTTCTATGTCACAAAGCCAGTCTTTCATTTAACATGAGCTTGCTAAAAAGAGGCCTGAAAAGTTGCCTTATGCGCCAGCAAGTTGGAGGTTGTTAGGGTAGTATGTCATATACTGAGCTGTTTGTCTGCGGTTATGGACTCCTGCCTACAGCGATGTTATGTCATTTTCTCATAGTTACCGTTGGTGGTTGAAAAAAACTATGATTAGTTTAATAATTTTATATTAAAGAATTGACTATTAATTACTGTATCAGACCTGACCTTAGCAATTTTTACATGGAGTAGAAAATTACTTTAATCAATAATGGGAACACTCAAGCCAATTTCATAGTGACTCTATAATAGACTAAATTCAAGCGATTGAATTTTCTCAGTTCAGTTACAACTAGGCAATAGTTGCTCAATCGCCTATCAGTAAATTGAATAACTGGTCTGGAACTAAAATGGTTTTCTTATCAAGGATACTGCAGACTACGACGTTATTTTTTATACTCAAAACAGAAAAGAATATGTCCAGATGTATAAAATAAATACAAATATAGGTTAAATTAAATATTAACATTTAGTAAATGTAAATTAATATCACCAGTAAGTAAGAGTTTAGCAAGAGTCCTCAATACATAGTTTTATCGAGTTGTATATTGTCTTTTATACTTTTTTTTTACTTCTAAGCTATCAATGCAGCGAATAACAGTTATCTTTGGAGTGCCATAGAAGTTAAAACTGTATTATCCAAATATGGAGCTAATCCAAACTTATATTACAAACTCATTATTGACATCAATAGCAACTGCCCAAATTTAAATAATTATACATACTCCGGCCAACTACGGTTCCTTTAAAAGAGGCGTGAAAAAGCAAAAAGGGCCGGCAAGTGAGGGTGGCTAGGGCAGTATGTCGCAAGCTTCACTAGCTATCTTCACATGGACTCCTCTACTGCTTATCATCAGGTGGTGTCGAGTCTTGCTGAGCCATAAAAAACTACGAAATGGCATCATATATTTATCACAATATCCTACTTTATCACAACTTAAAACAACAGTTCTATATGATTAACAGCTGGTTATAATATTCTTTCTACGATACTCAGTTTAGTTGCCTAGCAACCTCTGTCATTTACAGATTTATATTTACAGCTAGACTTTACCAGTACGAAACTTATTTCTATCTGTAGATAGAATTTTAGAGCCGGTCGCTATTATTCATTTAATATTTTTTTCTAACTCATTTTACTATATTCAAAATTAAATAGTTATTTTGTATATTTGTTCACAGATATCGTGATCCCGTCGCTTCTAATAGCGGCACTATTTATTGGGAACGCGTTCATCGTTCTAATCATATACAAATATAGGAAACGGTAAGTAATTTTTAAACTTCACAATAATAATAAAGTCCAATCAAAACTAATTTGTTTTTTTATTGATAAACTTTATAGTAATATCATGTCCAAATCGTAAAATGTTATAAAATAATTCTCAAACTAAAAAATGACTTGGATTTAAATAATACTGGTGAAACTATTCTTCTTCCATTTTTAATCGAATCCGTGTAATACGCTCTCTACGGATCGAAACCTCTCCTGAAATATCTTACCGCTAAAAAAGTATTTTTATTTATGAAACTTTTACTTGCATGTTTTTCAAGATAATGCCGTACGTTTTAGACAGTGGCCACAATTCCGTTGTAACTAAATTAAATTTAAGTTATTCGAATCTCTTTCATACCAATTCATTAAAAAGGGATATAATGACCTTGAGGAATGTCAAGTTAGTTGAAACTTTGACATTAAAATAACGCAAAAACGCTCAAGAGTCGCCATTTTTAAATGTCAAATGACGTCATGGGTAATGTTTTTTTTGTTAGTATTGTGGCCAATGCCGTCCACACTACTGTAATATTTCATATATGTTAATTTTTAATGTATATTATGTAAGAATGACATGTATGTGTAAAAGTAAGCAAGAAAGTAAAGATATTGTAGCATACTGAATTTATAATGAACGATTCCCGTAAGCAGATAGTTGTATTTTACAATATTTGTTGATCTCAAGCATTTTATAAATGAATTATGTTGGATAGGCTTAATTAGCCTACAAAATAAATAAAAATAAAAATCAACTTTTGAGCTATGTACTGTTCTAATTATAAATAAATTTCAACTGTTCAGTGTAAGAAAACCTAGAGATTTGTACTTCATGGTGGCGCTGACAAGAAGTATAACACTTCAGTTGACTTCGGTCCATAAAGGTTCTCTTCACTTTGTGAAACTACCGGTGTATTTGTCTTAAAAATGACTATGGTAAAATTTATATTTTAGGTCATTATATTTTCTTTAACCTTTAAAAATATGAACTTAATAAAATATTAACTGAACACTGTAACTCAGAATAATTATACACGCCGCACAAACAGCAGCAATAGGGATGTTGACGGATTGTAATAAATGTTTACTATGATAAAAAATACAAGTAAAAACACTTTAAAATAACTAATATGATAGTTTATGTGGTTTTATTGTCATTAAAGGTCCGTCGGTAAGTCCATATTAAAATTACGCCATAAATTTACAATCCAAGTTGTCCCGCAAATCATACAAAATACCACGGCGTGACGTCATACTGCATGCATTACCTGTTTCTGAACAACGTTTTTGGGCGAGTCAAATAGTAATTTTCGGGAAGTTTCCATGCTATCAAAACAATTATTTTACCAATATTTCTATAATCATGCGGTCTTTTGATAATACGTCTAAAAAAAAATCATCGTGCCTATTATAGCTTGTTAAATATATTAAAATTTTCAGGTCATATAATAAATAATTAGTTGGCGCATTTTTATGAATCTCATCATTCTATTGAGAAAACAGAGGCAATAAATGATCGTCGGATGTCTCCGCTTAATCCTTTGTATCCATTCACGGCGCTCACAAAGACAGTATCACAGCCGAATCAAGCATTGTATTATAACGGTTCTCGTTAATTCTATTTCCATGTGGTTTAACGTAGGTTGACAACCTCAGTCAATATAAGTTAAGTGGACTTAATTGAAACCCGCACGAACCCATTAGAGCAATATATTTGGACGGGTTAGCTACAATGCTTATATTTCAGGTGACCCTCACTTATATAGAATCAAAATATGAGTCCATAGAAATTCTAGAGTTTGAATAATTTGAAACATAAGAGTGAGCCTGATTCTGATTCAATACTCAAAGTTAAAATTGCGCTAATACAAAATCAGAAAGACAAGTTTAAAGAAATGGGTAGCAATGGTTTGTGCTTTAACATCAATGTGGTAGGAACTAAGTTTCTTTAAATTGAAGGTCGATCTGACTGAAGTGAATTTGGTTACATAATAATGTACAAGTTATAAACTTCTAGATTGCTGTATTAGTAATGAATGATTTATTTATTTCATCATCATCGTATCAGCTGAAAAACGCCCACTAGACCACTAGAGAGCTGCTCGCATCCAGCGGGCTCCAACGTCAAGGTCGTTACTTTAACCAGACATTGTCATTTATTTAGTAACTGCATGTTTGTGGAATAAATAAATAAATGACGAGATCTTGTTAACTGTTAATTAATTACAATAAATTGACAGCTATAACTTTTAACCTATGTATCCACTACTCTTAATTGACTACATGCCAAATCACGACACAGTTGAGCAGAGCAACTAAAGATTAGTGAGAAAAAAAATTATGGCATTATCATGCGTTGTGAATCTGGGGCAATATTTAGTGCAGTGACCCACTTAACAAATAATTTTGTTATCACAGGGCAAAGGTCTATTAGATATGAAATAAGTGTGGATATTCTTTGTGTACATGTATGTATCCGGTATGAATGGTGTAAAATATTTGTACGTACGTCCCTTGTAACTTATTTTTTACTACAAGTTGTCAAGCAATAGAAATTAATTTGTAGTTTAATATCTCAGACAACCTTCACTTCAATATCTGCTTCACCTCTGGGAATAACATGTTCTTTGACGAAGATGATTTAGATACATATTTTTTTTGATTATCTACGTGGATTATTTAATTAAAAGAAATATTAATGAAACTTTGATAGATAATTCTCAAACTAGTAACGGAGCTGTTATTTCACACTGTAATCTTTCATATTCTCCTAAATCCATAAAATTTTACAACATAGTACCTACTCAGTGCCTCAAGACAACGACAACGAGTAAATAAATTTGTCAATGAACAAGCAAATGTGAACCGCTCCATTTACTTCGTAGGGAGCTATAAACGTTTGGTTTACTCTTCACAATGATCGCAAATCGTTGACTCAAAGTATGTACACAAACACATCTTAACAATGTCATTAGAAAAGGATAAGGAATATTTTTTGTCATTTCAAGTCATATTACAGTCGTACTGATATACAGATATGACTTATAATCACTAATTTTTGATGACTGCGCTTTTTAGAAATTATCTTTGACTCTCTTCCAGATCAGCATATTGATCATTTTAGTGTGTGAATAGGATTAATTGGGAGCAAAATTAAACACAAATTATCCAATAACAAGTAATCGTTACATTTCAGATGATGGTATCAAATGCAACGTCAAGAGAATCTACATATTCTAAATGCAAAGAACTCATTGATTTTAAACATGATTGGCTAGGAAAGAGGTTCCAAATCTTTACCAAAGTTTTATTATCAGCAGGTCCCACTGCTAAGGACAGACATATGGAAGACTTGAAAAGTTTTGGGTTATAACAACACCAACCTGTTGTGAATTGAAAATATAACTGAGACCACGTATTACTTAGCACTGAAACCATGTGTATATAGATCTTCAACTGAATATTTTTACGAAAATTTATATGTCAATGACATAAATATCGGAAAAAATTGTTAGAAGAGCAAACATAGCATAATAAATACTTCGTTATAAGTAAATCTCAGCAACGTGAAGGATAAGCATTTTTGAAGATAGTATTTTGATGAACCACAAACAATTATATATAATTTAGGTTCCATAACTTGTAAACTAAGTCTCACAACTAGAAAGGAATGCGTAAAAGTAATGTAGTTTGTAACTTTAAATACTAGACGCCATGGGAAATCCCATAGATGCGGAGCAGTCTAACGTGAAACTGTTAACAGGTTCCAAAAGCAATTTGCCAACTTTTCCACTAGGATTCTACCATTCCGGACAATTTTATACGTTGCTTGTCCCTCTGGACTTTTATTTAACTCTTCGAGGCAATGTTTAGCATCTCTCATATCGAATGTTGATAGAAAACAGATATTGCAATTTGCATCTTAACAAAATGTAATCAAATCCCAAAATTAAGTAGATATTTACTGAAATCTCTCCACAAATCCAATTTCATATAAGCTTACTTGGTGTTTGATTGCTAAGAATAAAGTTCAGTAAACGCTTATTGGCCTATACTACAAAGAAAAAAAAGCATCAATACTAAAGGGGGTAGATTAGACCATAAAACTGAACAACCTTCTTTATGAGTCTAACATCCCAGTCTATCCAAAATATCAATACCTACTCGATACAGATGTATGGGACAATCACTCCAGCAACCCATGGTCAGGCATACCTTGCGGCATACGGACTGAATCATGGGAGAAGGGGAGGCGCTGTTCTGTGCTCCCTACAATTATCTTTATTCGTCCCTTCTGTGGCCAACTGTCCCTCTTCTGGGGCGTGACAACTTAAATTTGGAATCATACGTAGAAATGTGTATCTTAAACTAAGGAACATCGGTTAAATCATACAACAACTAATTATTAAGTAAGGAATTAGTTTTGTATTATGTATGTATGATGAAAAAGGAATAAGGAACAAATTTCATTGTTTTTGAGAAGTCAGCAGCGATTTGACATGTTCTCGTTTATTTTGGAGTTTTAATTTGTTTGAATCAGATTATATTATCTATTGCTCTTGCGGTGAACAAAGTACGCAAAAGTGTGAACAAAATACAACAAGATTCTGCAGAGAAACCTCAATATAAAGGTAAATTCCGTCAGCTATGAATATTGCGATTCCCAACTAGTTACAGTATTTTTTAATGGTTGTGCGAGACAACTTTTATTTTTTTCTAAGTTCGCTTCTGTTTAATAAACAAAAAGTTCCGTTACCGGTAGCGGGAGCGGAATCTGCCTTATTTTTTGTGAGTGTAATTTAGCATTCGATCTGAATTGAAAGAAATCTTCAATCTAAGAAGGCGTAATGTTTCTCATAAAAACGAAGATAGTATCAAGTCTCGCGAAGTATTATACAAGACATAAGTCGTTTAGCTTAATAACAAGCGAATCATAATGTCGACTTCGGTATATAGTATATATAGATACACAAACATGTATATATATAAAATTTGTTTTAAAAGAAGTGTATTTAATCACGCTAACATTCTATGCAAGTAAAATTTAAGTATATAGTTCTTTATATATTCAACTAAAATTTGTCTAAAACAAAATAATATTGGATTTTGTATATTACTTTTTTCTCTCAAAATGGTGCCCATTTTGTGAGAATATTATAAATATATCCTTAATTTACTAAGCCATATGAATCAAAATACTTTAAGTAAATAATCAAAATAGTAAACTAGTAACTGACTAAGCAGAATTTAAAAAATATTTTTATTGATTAAATTATAAATATAAGTTTTGTTAATTACATAATCTTTTTCGTGGGACGCGAAATTGAACCTGGAAACTGCACAGTACTATTTTTTTAGATATGCGGAGTTTTTTTTATGACTGAAATGAAATGCAATGAAATTCTTTATTGAAACAACTGACAAACTTGACTGTTAGCTGGATTGTATAAAGCTGTAGAAATAAAAGTGCTTTATAAAATCTAACAATGAGAAATAGAAACTTTATCTTTACAAAAATACTTAGAAATATATTTCTCTTATACTTTATCATTTTATAAAAATGAATTCTTTATGATAATCACTTGGGACTATCAATATAATGATTGGTACAATATTCTTTTCGTAAAAAATTGAGAATAACTTGATGGGCCAGCCGAGGAGTAATAATGGCTTACTAAGGTTTAAACAACAATGACAGCTGATTGCTATTGTGTAGAAATACGGAAAATGATGTCTTACTGAGAAATACAATAATTGTGATCGTGCTCGTCCCTTCTGTTCTTAACAACAGTTGAAAATAGGACGAAGTTACAGATAAAGATAAATATATTGAATCCTTTGGAGACTACGTCAGTTACAAACTTAAATTTCTCGTATACTTAAATAATGGATGTTGCGTTCGTGTTATGTATTTTGTGCTTCGAAAAGGCAATAGTTTAGTAAAGAATACAATACAACACAAAAATATTATTTAATGTACACAAATTATAATAACTAAACAACAACATGAAAGCATGAACATATAAAAATGGCTTTAATGATTATAAGCATTCTCTTCCAAGCAAAGAGGCATAATAATAATAATAATATAGAGAGATTGGGAAGAGTTGAAGTTGATTTCTAAATAATAATATAAAACAAGTTGACCCGGTGAACTTTGTATCACCTACAAACTACAACTAACGCCATCTATTAAAATAAACCCGTAGCAGCGATAGAAGAAATGACACCTTTAATATTTAGCATGTCAGACGCTTTTTATACTTAATGGCCAATTGTTTTTTTTATGAAATATAATTGTTGTTTTAATTTGAAATAAACCAAATAAAATACAATAGGAATTATTAATTGGTAGAGCGGTTTTTGAGTTTTAGCGAGACTAACGATATAATAAATTCATTTTTATATATAAGAAAGAAGTAGAAGGAGAAAGAAGAAGAAGATTTTTATAATACATAAAAAAACTTGTGATAAATTTCTTCATAATCTGGACTTAAGGTAACTGGTAACACTTAGTAGAATAAAAAGTTATGTGCAAAATAAGCTTAAAAACATATTATACGTGCATCACGTGTGAGCCTTTCACTCATGAAATTGTCATTGCGAAGTGAATCTTAACTGGATTAAATTAAAGTTGATGCGTGCGTTAGATTGCTGGTGACGTTTAAGGCGTGGTAAGCCGCAGAAAGCAGTTCCATTAGCGTCGATTTGTAAATCGATGGGTCACTGGGACATTAGAATTTAAGCCAAGGGTAGAATCAATGTGTTGTAAAAAATCTACTACTAGCATTATATCACCCATTTATATAAAGTATATAGTAACATTCACCTTTAGCTGAAACATTGATAGCTATTAATTCTAAAGCAGTTTTCTGAATTGAAATTATGAATAACGATATAGCTTAAGATTTTGTGAAGGTATACATTAAATTACTATTGTTAAGTCTATATTAAACACAAACATGTCTAGACCGATATCAACGTTTTTTTTTGTTTTATTCGCTGTAATATAAGTGGTTTAAAAAGGCAATAAATCAGTTACTCCAAATGGATGGTGAAAAAATTAAATTTATAATTAAGTATGCAAAAATAACAGACAAAATCCTATAGAAGGGCTTAAAATTAATAAATTCATTCAATTAATAAAGTGTGGATTTAGTTTGGAAAATTGTTTATTTGACTGGAATGGTAATGGAAAATCTTAACGACATGCTATATACACCATTCGAGTCAGATAAACGATTTTCCATACTAAATTTACACTTTCTTAACTGAATGATAGTCACATATCTTCCATCCCCTCTCGGTTAATTTTCATAGATGGCGATGGCGTTTGTGGCACATAAATATGCAGCAGTATTTGTAGACTCATTTTTCAGACTTTATATATTTTTCTGTAAAAATAAATATAATAATAATAAAATATTAATTATAGTTACATATACGCTTTCCACGCTTTTGTCACAACATTTTAATCATTTTGAATACAAATCTGTTTAATAAATGCACTTATTGTAAGAGAAGCAATACAACAAGAACTGAAAAATAATGTAACGCATAATGTAGAATAAACGTATAACAATCTAGCCAGCGTTTCCCAAAGTATTTTGACTAGTTTACTACTGCCACCAACTTTGTCAAGTAACTATCTCAGTAACATGAAGTATCAAAGTAGTTCACATATTATTGTCAATATTT
This sequence comes from Acentria ephemerella, assembly GCA_943193645.1. Lineage (NCBI taxonomy): Eukaryota > Metazoa > Arthropoda > Insecta > Lepidoptera > Crambidae > Acentria > Acentria ephemerella. The sequence continues at coordinate 2,928,565 of OW971875.1, read as the reverse complement.
CAAATGCTCAGCTTTGTGATAATCAAAGTATAATTTGTATAGTTTAGTTTAGTAAAGACGTGAATTTCTTGGAAAGTAATAAACTAAATCACATGCATATTAAATATTCAACTGTGTGAGTGATATTAAAGTTATTGAGTACAAAAAAATATTTGAAAGCATCAGTCAAATAAAATAACAGTTATATTAAAATATTTGGCTTTTTACGTAACTGCTATGATAGTAATAATGAACTTCATCTGCACCCTTTCTGAGCGACGATTTAATAATAACAAAAAGGTTTTAATAAAGCAGCAGTGAATTTACAATATACGTCAAATGAAATCTATTTCCATTCACATTAGATTTACGTAATTGATGGCAATTCATTGAGTAACATAAGATTATTTGATCCTTAGGTGTATGAGATCTATTCATATATACTAAACTGTCATGTGAGTACTAGAAAGTGTCATTATGTTTTTAATAACAAGTGGTCAACTCATATAAGCGATAACCATTATAGAAAACTAATATCCTAAATTCGATTGTATCATAATTTGTAACATCGATTTTACACAGAATAACTATAATAACATTTGGAGACGGGGACGTCCACTGAGATCATGCTAGTTGTAGTCGCGACCAATGGCTTTGTCCCAACTTCTTTTCGCGACCATCTGAAGAGATTGGGACTAAGTGACGGAGCTCTGATTGTGAGGTTCTGGCGGGCGGTCTTGCTCGATAACGCCAGGTTGTCTTTCTCTATCGTCCTGACCCTTGGCCGTCTGGCCCTTCTGCCGAGGGATGGGGGTGTTTTCCCATCCCTCCAGTCATCGAGGGACTGAGAATATAAAAATTGGGTTAAAATAATAAAAATAATATTTCTTACACTCACACTTATTTTCTAGCCCAAATTTATCATCGTTAAGAGCGTGTTTCATGTTTATTGGATAACAAAGAAACATAGGTAGTAATATGTTCAATAGCAACTAGCAACAATATTAAATCTTTTATTTAACACTGGTACAAAATTATGTACATTTATTCAACGTCAATGTTCTGCCATCTGTTCGTATATCTACCGGCATGTTCCGACTTGATAAGAATATGACAGAATAAAAAGGTAATGGATGATTTTTGCATTCAAAAGATATTTAGAGAGTTCCTTTGCTTGTTTATAACTTCATGGTAAAGTGCTATTACAGATTACTCCCTTTACCATCTAGTCAAACTGTCATAGCACCTGGATGAGCTTGAGGAAAGTGCTATAGGTATTTCATATGTAAGAATTAACTCATAATTGACCTAAAATATAATTAAAAAACTCTGCTCAGGAAATAATATCAAAAAACTGAAACGTTTTAGAATTTTTAGGACCTAATACCATAGAGAATATGAAGCGTATCTTTGTAAAGTGATTCAAAATTCTACCAAAAATATCTTGTCAAGTTAGGTGATAAATTGAAAAAAATATCATAGCTCGTAATGGTACAATAAACTTCTAACATACGGACATGATTTGGGTATCCCTTAGGGTCCTATCTCTGGACTTCCGATCGAAACTATTTCCGGGACCATCTTAAGTAGATATCCAAGAGTTTTTGGAATATCTAAGTAAACGTATAACGGGGTGCTACAATATATTATTGAGCAATCAAGGAAGAACAGACACGTGCAAACATGTCTGTTACTTACAGTTGCATCGCCACATAAAAATGCAAATGTAAATTAAAAAGCATATCACGAAATAATGTTAAATTGGGTGGTTAGATGCAGGTGGAATAGTGAAACAAGTTTGAGGTTGACTGGAAACTTATTAGGGTTGTCAATGATTTATAAAAGTAATTCGTGTTGGTGACAAAGTTACAATAAGTAAGTGTAATAGTTCTTACCTAAGGAGCTTTAGTAATGATTCGTAAGATTCCAAAAGCAAACTTTCGCCTTGTTTGGTATTTGGATGTATCTGGAACTTCTCCTTCCTGCGGCAGGCACGTTAAGTTGTTGTATACGGTTGTGACGGCAACTTCTTTCACCGTTCAAGCCGCCTTCAATCAGTCCAGCCTTCTGGTGCTGTAGCCTAAACTTCTATTGTGTTTCTTTCATGTAGGAAGGCCAACCATGAGATATATATACGATGGAAATACTTACGGCATAAGTAAATATATAACATGCCGCTGTTTTGTTTAAAGAAAAAAAAGAAAAACATTATTTCATAAAATGATATCGTCAAGAGTATTTTGATATCCCTTACCAGTAGAATCCTTTTATTTGACTAATTTATTGACTGGAAAATTAAAAAAAAGAGTGTATCAATTATGATAATGTTGACCTGAGGGTGTATTATTGAATCTTATGACCTCTATGATCTCTAACGACTTGATAACTGTTATAAATTTTATTATGTAAAAACACATTTGTAAATAGAACAAATGTAAAACAACTGCCCGTATTAAAGTAAATAGAGTAAGAATATCAAAATGAAATCCAGATCTTAAAAAATAAAATGAAATAAATGTTTTTAACTACTCAATGGCAGCAAATTATACTTGAAAACTGATAAACGCCTGCAACGTATAAGCAGATCAAAGTATACGTCATAAGCCACCGCCACCGGACGTTTAAGGCAATTTAATGAAAGATAACCAACATAATGGCACAAAAGCTTCTTCGGGAGAGGTCGAAGAACAATAGACCTTCTGACTTACTCATTCGAGTTGATAACATTGACTGCAAAGTGAAGGACTGATAAAGCATTATATTCATTGGTTCGGTTTTATATGAAAATTGAATAATCGACATATGATTCTTTGATTACTCAACGTTTATTAATATTTCCAAAGTAAGTTATTTAGCTTGAAATTTTTCTATTTTCTCGTCCATTACTTGATTTTCTATTGAACGATTTTCTTTGAAAGGTTTCGACCAAGAGATTTCATAATTGGAACAGGTTTTATTCAATTTAATTAATACCTATAAATATAAATCAAGAATTTCTTCTTATTCCTTTTCAGCATATGAAGTAATCAATTAAAGTTATATATTTTCGTTACATTTGTAAAGGTCTGTATAGCTCATATTTTCCCTTTTGATCTACATTTTAATTGACTGTCACGTTTACTAAATAGATTTATTGCAAGCGGATTCTGAAAAGGGTTTTCCTTAATTATTACCACAACTACACTAGTAATATCTTAATTAGATTTTCATGTTGAGATAAAATTAGCCACGGTATGTAAAGATAACAATCGGGTAATAGACACGAAGGCCTAAGCTTCGTTTGGGAGCGGACGTTTTGATCCGAGTTATTTTAGCAAGATTGGTATTAGATTACCAAAAGTCATTAGGAGGGTATTTTGTGAGATGCTGTGATAGTCCATCATTACTTATCTACTATTGCACAAGCGGGATAATTTGTCTTACCGAATCACCTCCAAATCAAAAAGAAGTAGAGATAATAAGGTTGAGGTGTGACATATTATCTTGAATGCAATTCAAAATATTTTATCTGTGATTTTTATCGGAAGATAGTGAACTGAATTTTGTAGCGACCCTTTTATTTTTAATTGGCTTCAAAAAACTTCAAAAATGTCATCAACCAACGACACTTAAAAGTATAAATAATTAAATTGATTTAGTTTATTTTAGTATTGTTTTTAGTGTTTTGTAGTCGGTTTCTAGTTTTGTTTTCTTTATCTTTATACTTATGTCTTAATTTTTTATTGTATAATTTTTCTATTATGAAGAGTCTTTTACATACTTTCTGTATTTAAAAGTAAAAATATGTACATGTTATTCAAATATATGTGCAAGTCTGTCTGTTAGTAGAATAACAAAAAATATGTTTAAACGATTTTTTATTCTACAAAATATACATTTGCTTTGACAATAACGAAAAAACCACTGAAAATTTCCATAGATACAAAAAATATGAAAAACATATGTATTTAATTTCCGGCTGCTCCACCATAAGTAGTTAGGAATTAGTATTTGAATGAATAAAATAATATGTTTTAATAAATGACGCAAAGTGCTGATTTGACTGTAGTAAAATACTTCCCGTTCGTCAAAACTTTCTAGACGCTAAATGAACTTTCTGGAGATGAATTTTGCTACTAGGAAGCCAAATTTAGTGTTCAGACTTCTGCGTGTACTTCGTGATGCACTAATGGATCGTGGCGAGATAACCGAAGTTTTAATCAACAACAACACTACTACAGAGTCCATCAACAAATTGAGATATCATCAGAGTAACCATAACACCTCAAAATTGATTAAAATCGTACGGTCACAGTACACTTGCGGTGCCTAGTTCACAAGTGTTATTTTCTGTTCAATTTTCCTCTACAAAGCTGATTTGAGTTTTAGTCGTTGATTAACTTCGAATAGTAAAAATATAAAAACGTTTTTTATGATTGGTAGCTATCTTGGCTGAGTGTATTTAGATTTTTGAATAAAATGTCGCTTGTACAGATCAATCTATTAAATATTTATATACAATAAACTATATAACCTCTTTTTGACGTGGGTTAAAAAATAAATATTTTAGTATAGACCTAGCTGAATTCTATTTAATAAGAAAATCAGACCTTAATTTAATATTATTTACTTTTATAAATTATGATAATCCTTGCTATCATGCTGTTTTATTTATTTATATTATATATCGTTGAAACCACGCGCGGAATAGAAGAAAAATAAAATAACATTTCATAATTACATAATCATAACTTACAAGAGCATATTATTAATTTGTGGAAGAGAGGACCTCCCTTAACACAGTTATTTTACTTAACGGGGGAATCCCAAAATATGAAAGTTTACTTATAAGACATTTGATTTTATTTTGATTTCAAATTCTGTCAGCTTTAGCGGCAACCGGTGGCTAGACCTATTTCAAATAACAATTTATCGAATATTGAAAGCACGGTGGCGTTCAATAAATCATACTAGTTTTTGCGAACAAGCCAGCAAGCATTGATAAACGGTTTTTGACTCCGCAAATACAGTTTTTGCGATATACGCTGAGTTCTTTGGTGTTAACACAATTTCTATGTTTTTGTCTTTTGAACGCTCTAGAGTAGATATTATCTATATATTTTCTAATAGTAATAATTTTACCGGGAACTTACAAAAATAACTTTAATATGACCAAACATTTTGTAGCAAACGTCTTCTTTTAATGTTTCTCAATCTATCCTTTTTATGATATTTTTACATTTCAAATTTATAACTTCACCCATACGGTAAAGGCATATGAGTTATCGGATCAGTTACCCTTATTCGAACTAAAGAAGACTCTATTTCCATTGGGAACCAAATTCCTGTCAGGCAGTTAAGATATACTTATGTTGTTTGAATTAATTACTAAATTTATTAGTCAGTTTCAGGTTTTGTTAAGCAAAGTTTCTCTATCACGACCCCAAGGAGAGCCTATCTTTGAATTTAGTACACATTCAAAAGATACTAAGATTTCATTAAACAAATTAAATATTAATAAATAAGATTAGGGTGGAATGCATTGCCTGGTAAAGTAATAATGCTTTTAACAGGCTTATTATGGAAAAGTATTTGTCACTATAAACGTTTATTTTGACACCTTTTTATATATACGTATTTTTTGTATCAATGTATATATAAATGAATTTTATAATATAACGTATATTAACTATATCATTAACGTTATTTATTAACTTTCTATAAGAATTTCCCTACGTTGCCAACATCCTTCTTTCTATATTTGAATATCCAGTTCATTGAAAGGTTGCCTGAAAGAGACCGATCTTAGCGATAAGCGATATACTGTCTACCAAATAAAAAACCCTTTTCTTCTCTTTGTATGATGTTGCAAAGTATGTACAATACAGTGTTAAATAAATAATTAATAAATAAATACAAATGTATTTTCGTTTCATGACTGAAAATAAAATTTATAATTGGTTGGTATACTTTTATGCATATTGAACTGAGTTTTTAAAGGATCTCAGTCGAGAGTCAACGTGAACACCTTTTTTTTCTCTTTGACGTTGCTTCAGAATGATTGCTGCCAGTAATTAGTGTTTCTTAATAATAATTAGTGTTTTTAATAAGAGAGGGAGAGTGTTCATTTATTTTGTTACGCAAATGAATAGTCTGTGCTATCTAATTATTTAACTTTTAATTAAAAAGGCCTTGCACTAATTAGTTTAAATTGGAGTATCCGAGTTGTACGTGTAATTATTAATTAATTTATTAAAATTTAAAACCGAAGACCAAAATAATTCAAATGGAGAAGTTTCCCATTATAAATTATATTTCGGTGATTCCTTTTTATTGTTTATGTAAATAACTTAGCACCAACTCCAAAAAATAATTTTAAATGGTTTAACGTTTAAAATTTAATTATTTTGGTCGTTTTGGTGTTGTGAACACGGTTCGAAGTTTTGTTTAAAACTTTTTTTTCTCAATTATTATTGGTTCGTTCCTAAGGTCAATGTAAGATGGGTGACCGGCAGTATTATCGACTTGCCTGTCATATAAAAATACTACAAAAGCTTTTAAAACAAAGTTTCGTAGAAATCACATCGTCATAGTTAACAAAAATGTTCATAAAATAAAACCTACTGGCCCAAACTGAATTAAATTTTTATCGGACAAAATGGCTACAATTTGCATCGAACAAAAATGAATCGCATCAGAAATCTTTAAGTTATCGGTGTAAATACTTAAAATACTATATACGAACTGAATTTAGGATCTCCTTCTTTTTGAACTTTGTTTAAAGTCAAGAAACTAGTTTAATTATTGTAACGTAATAAGGTACAAAGTGTATTTATATTGTTAGTCTTATATGTGTTATGTATCGTTACACAAAACAATTCTATTCAAAATCCTAAATTAAAGATTGTATCTTTATACACCGTATTTATTTGATTCAAGTAAATATACTATTTCTGTACAATAATTTTCCTCAGTCCAGTTAATGCCAAACCTTATTTCACTGTGCTATAGAAATATAAGCTTTATTGCTAATGTAATTAATTTCTGTCTCTCTTTTCCAGGAAAAACGATGACCTCGACGATGAGTTCAACACCATTCCACTGAGCGTGAACGGCAGCGCGGGGAACGCTGTCTAGCCATCTAACATAAAATATGCAGTTTTCATATTAGCTCAGCGCAGTAACGTAACAACATACAAGTTTTTCTAGCGACATTATCACACACAGTACCTTTCGCTTTCGGTGGCAGTTGGGTTCATCAAAAATTGTAATTTTAAGGTCCTTTATAAGGAGCAATGGACGTAAAATTATAACAAATTCACATTGTTACTTGGGTTAGACCACGTTCCGGTTTACGCGTACTCACCGATGTAAGATTAACGTGCCGGTATGTAGAAATCTATGCCCACCAGTGGGGCAGATCAACAGCCTATGTCCCATTGTTTATTTAATGTAATTGACTCTTTAGTATTTCACGATGTTATACGAATTGTCACAATCGAAAGATGGTGAAAATTATAGGATTTCTTCGCTAAAAATTAAACTAGTTTCGTTACTATTTTAAGCTAGTATAATAGATACTGTTGTGAACACGAGGGTATTACACAGAACTGTTGAGCGACAAACGTACGACTGGGACATGTTCAGATTTATTAATGTGCCTTATGAATTTACATTTTTACAATTCACCAACTCGAGTTATGTTTGAGGCACCTTTTGTAAATCTGGACGTATCATAAAAATGTTACTCAAAGCAAAACGGTTTGGATTTAGGAAATGTTTCGAATTCACCTCACGTATGACGTAATTGTGTACTTGCTGATAGCTCTTCTCTTTTTATGTGTAATACCCTTCGTTAATTTTAATGTACCTATAAGGCTGCTGACAGATCTGCGTCGTTTAAAAGATCGGAGTTGATCTGTCTGTCGCCCGAAGTAAGTTACCTATTTATTTGTTAGACACCCTTAGGAAGTCATTAAGAATCATTATCCAGTGACATCTTCCTTTATAGATCCTTTAGGCATTAAGTAAGGACTGATATTGATATAAATACTCGATTTTTATGGTTGGTGGACATTGAGTGTGTATGCAGCGTGTGGAGGACTTACGACCCGTGACAGCCTAGATTGATATGTATTACAGTAGATTTGAATAATCATACTGTGAAAAGTCTGGACAGGGTTGAGCCCACAATATAATATATAGTTTTGTGTATTCATAATCTGTTTCAGCTAATCGTTTCGATATATTCATGTTATGTTGTACTAAGCATTAGTTGTATAGATAGAATCAAATATATGTCGTATCTTTTAGAACAGAGTAATCAGTGTATCGAAAATCCATTTCTCATCGATACTATCGCGCTCGCTGCGTCCACATTCGTCGCGTAGCCGTTAAGTAGATGTTTTTTGTCGCACATCAACCACTGCCTTTGTTTGTCACTGTCATCGTCAATTAAGATGTTAAAGCTTGATACTTTCTGCCGTAGAAGATTCGGCACTACGCTATAGGCATCAACGTGATTAATTTCAAATTTTTCTCAAAATTGTTAACGTTTTTGTATTCGGCAGAGTCTGTATAAATTCTGTAATAAAGCACTTTATCTTTAGTTTGTTGTTTTATTTCATCTTTCGAGTGGTGTAAGATTACTGCTCATACTAATTGCGAGAATATATGGGTGAATACTGAATCAACCTCAAGTTTAAGTATAAGATGCGAGCAATCTGTAGTACCAATATCCCAAAGTAACACATGAGTTGTATTATAAAGATTAACTTTCACTGGTGTACTTGCCATAGACTATTACATACTTGTCTTTGCTACACAATCGTTTCTATTAGGACAGGCATAGATATTGAAGAAAAAAAATTGAGAATGCTAGATTTGTTCAAGATAAAGCCACTACTAGTGATCAGCTTATTAAGTACGGGTTAGAGGGAGGAAATTGTCCTGTATCCACTAAATTAAATTAAAAAGGTCAATGATAATATGTTTCACATAAATTCTCACGCCAAAGAAATTTGAAGTGGTTAAGTTTCGATGTAGGCTTTTGTAACTAATGGAATTTTTATTTTCAATCAGTGATAAAATCAATGATTCCCGATTTAAGAAAATATTATATCGGGAATCATTGATTTCATCATCAAACTAGTTGACCCGGTGAACTTTGTACCATCTTTGATTGATATCAGAGATAGGAGTTTTGAATAGGACGGTTTATTACTATTTTTTATATTCTTGAATGAAACCTTTCAGAACACAAGAACGAAATTTCAAATCGCTCAAGCCGTCTTTTAGTTTTAGTTTTATAACAAGAAGAAGAAAGAATTGAAAGAAGAAAGAAACTATTAAAACACTTTCATACCATACAAATTTGTAAACTAATAAAAAAATAAATAAAACAAAAGAGTTATTTGAATTGTGAATGATTAAAATTAAAATCTGTCAGAGTTTTATTACGTGTTTACCGCTTGGTTGGCAACGAGCAATACAAAGGAGGTTATTTATAAGCTAAAAGGCTTATTACTCTGTGATCGAGGATTATTCTTAACTAGTTAATTTATAGCGGTCTATAAATAAAGCGAAATATTTCGAGAATTTCGTGTTAATCGAAATTTATAGTTTATTCGAAAATAGGTAAAACGTAACCCCATTTTTGTGCTTCCAAAGTTTGGAAATATCAAGATATTCACTATGTTTATACTATTTACGGGCTTCCCACACCCATTGTTGTAGTCGTTAAATTAGCATTGTGCAATCAATAAATAATATAATTAATAATTCTTCACCAACAGCCAGGAGTAATCATAAGTGTTTCATCCATATCCATAACATCAGCATGGTGATGTAACTTGTCAGGTGTCAGTCCAATGATAGGGTTAAGAAAAGACGGTCGTATATATACAATATTTCACAGGTTGGTATATACGCATAGAGATAAGTGTTCATTCAATTATCATCGTCATGATCAGCACATACGACTCTCTTTTGAGTACAGCTCTTTCTGCATGAGAGAAACATATTATGAGTTTAGGAAATGACCCCAGGTTGTTCCACTGTTGTTTTGTGGTTAGAAGCAGTTGCCATAAACGCCGTGACGAATGAACGACTAACAACGGGGTAGCTCGAGTTGACAAAGAGAAGTTTAGGGATGTAATTCGGGATGAACTTATAAATGACTAATCAAGACTTCTCTAGTCTATAGTACTGACTCGATACTAGTGCCATTCTGTATTTTTAGCCAGGGCTCCCAGGTTAGAATCCCGTTTGAGGAGATATTTATGTGATGAGTAAGAATATTTGTTCACAAGTCTCGAACGACTAATCGACAATGACGACGAACGGCGAATAACCTTAATGATAGGTAAACTGGAATAAATATGTAAGTCTCAATTTCGTATTTAATTTAGATATTTAATTCTATAAGAAATCTCTTCCAGCAGCCCCATAAAAATTAAAAATGACATCGAAAGGTAGAGGGGCGTGTACCAAATACGCCCCTCTACCCTATATTCATGCATTGCTTAAGTTCAGAAAACTGATGATAATCTTATAAGCATATTATAACTTAATCCATACTAAGAAAATAAATTGTAATCTTCTTCATGTTAACATAGCATGCTTGTCAGTTACATATTATAAGTAATACAATATACATGTACGGAATTGTTTGCTTGGTTCTGGATTCGATATTCGATAGAGTGCTAACTTTATAGCCTTAATCTTGACTTTCGTAAGAGTATGTTATGTACCTAGACTGAATAAATAAAAATACTTATTTATTATAAGTATTTATAAAGTCAAAATGCATCCAGACGGAAATACAAAAGTTATTCAATAAAACTTTATCAAGCATTCTAAATTCAGTGCAAACGTTGTCTAGGTAAACATTTTATTCCTACAAAGACAGCCAAATGATTTAGTATTCACGGAGTGAAACATTGCCCAACTGAAACAGTGTGCTGGGGGATTTCCCCCAGACTATTTTCAAATTATTTTGGCCAAAGAGATAAAGTATATTTTGGTTGACAGGTCAATGAATTCTTTAAAGCGATAATAGATCGCAACCTGCCACAAAATAATATGAGATGGAAAATTGAACATGTTGTTTTTTAATATACCTCCTTTTCAGCAAGGGACTCAGCTCGCGTGAATTTCGTTCAGCCACGGGAAGTCTCTATCGCTTCCCTCGGGAACATTTCATTTTTAGAGGATAACAAGTACGTATGTAATCTATCTCCTCACAAAATTTTATATAATCGGTTCAGCGGTAGAAGTGTAAAAACGCAACAGAAAGGCGGAGAATCTAACCTATGGGTGCTATCAGACATCTAGCACCTATGGGGTGAAGATGGTACCTAAAATGGAATGCACAGGGCACAAGAAGGTACCCTCGATGGAAGTTGACAGCTGATGATGATGACATTATTAATAAATATTAATATACGGAGTACGCAAATAGCAATTTATTAAACTTACGTTAATGATTGACTACATTACTATCTCTGTCCTTTATTTACTAATAAAGATAGAAAGAGAAAAGCCGAATGAATTTAGACTCCACTCCGCCTTTTTCTATTTTCTTTGAAATGAATTACTATTTCTATTATAAAAAATGAAGAAACCTAATTTCAAATAGATTTCGATTTGTGTTACAAAAACGATACGAAACTACAAAATACACGTTACCTCATTCTTTCCACCATGAAGCGTTGAAAATATTTTTGTGCAAAACCGTTGACAATCTCACAGCAATTTTTCTAGCCGAGACCGAACATTTAAAGGACAAATCGCCAGTCACTGAGCAACCAGAACGAGCACGACTAAGCGACAAGCAACTAACGATAGAAAAGATTGTTGGCTTAACCTCGGATGGCTCTGGCGTTGGAGCATGAAAACTGCGATTCGGTTTATTTTTAACGGAAGACGGAATTCTATGATCCATTTTATATATTTTCTTTTGTATTCTTAACAATTTCTTAAAAATCATGCTATTCGATAGATACCTCTCGAGGTGGTCCTTTTTTTATCGCTGTGGGATATCTCTTCCAGAAGCTCCACTTTACTAGGGGAAGGTAATTATCTGCCGACGCGCGGGATGACGACAAAAGACATTTCACCGCTATGTCGGCAGGGTGGTTTGGCCGTAGATTCGGTCCCAGCTGGAGTACAGACAAGGTGAAACCTGGGAAGCCTGTATATTATTTAAAAGACTCACATCGAACAATTATGTAAAATCGATAGTTAGTTTTGTATTTCTACTAAAAGTTATACTTTTCTATCAAATATTGACAGAGGTTTATTGAGAAACATTTCAATGTGATTTTGGTGTAAGCTGTTTTACTTAAAGTAGGATTTTAATCACCTCCTTTTTGGAAACGAAGTATATTTAGGTATTTCTTAAAATAGAGAAATAGTAACACTTTACTAGTCTATGATAATTTTTAGCTACGTATCTGTATCTTAACTACAATTGATTCTTATTCAATTATCTTGTCTCCAAATGAAAAAGTGCAGACGTAATTAATTTCGCATAAAGAATAAAGCAAAAGAAAAACAGACGAAAAGTGAGAGAGAAATAGGCATTTGTGTTCCGAGAGTAGGATAAAATATTGATTGCGAATCGGCAACTTCTGCTATCTAACTTTTGACGATATACAGGACGGTTTTATACTTCACGATTGTTGTAGATAAGAAATGAGTTCTGTTTCACAAAGTTAAAGTTACTTTAACCTCTTTTGATTGGATCCGATCTTAATATAGTGGTAATATGGCCATAAGGTCGATTCTCTCACTATAACTGCCTTTGGTACCTATTACTTATTAATATTAAGATTGTTTTGATGGCAGCGAACAGAATAAGAAAAATGTTTACAGTAATGTGTGACATTTATTTTGTTCACATCGTTATTGATTGTAAAGTTAAATCAATGGAAATAATTCTAGATATTTCAATACCGCTTCAGATCTGGAGCTCTGAGGTTCAATTCCCAGTTGGGTTGTGGTAGGGCTTTATCTAAGTTTGCCTGGAAGCTACCACCATCTTACCTAAGTCTACCACCATAAGAATAATGTTAACAGCAATATTGTGTTCCGGCAGTTGGAGGTGTGGTATACAGATGTAGTTCATCATCTGACATGACAAAACTGTCATATCTTGGTGACTTCAGGTTCCTTTTAATAGATGGCGTTATATACAGCGTTAATGGTAGTTTGTGGGTGATACTAAGCTTACCGGGTCAACTAGTATTTTAATAAATGAAACCGTAATAAATTATTGACAAGTGGATCGGATACAAGTGTATACATGGCTAATATTTGTGATGTTATTGTGTTTGCATGTGTGTTTGTTTTTGTATCATATGTTTGTTGTTCTGCGCGGGTATTAGTGAGGTCTGTTTGTGCGTACTAATTAACTTATCTGTTATAGAAAATACATTTGATTGGTAAAACTGTACTAATACCTTTACCTATAAATAGGTAATATTTGTAAGAGCTTTTTTTAGTAAAAAAAATATCGGTAATTTATAAAGCAATGTTAATTTTAATAAGAAACCTTACTATAAGCACTCTTTTGAGTAGCCTGTAAAAAAGAGGCTCGTTAAGATTTTACGACATCAACAAAGTGACGAACTAACGAAAAGCGTTCCATCGGCGAAGGATGTTTCGGTATAGCATTCTAAGCTCAAATTTATGAGTATTGGATAGCTACACAACATCATAAGAAGGATTGGTTTTGTTAGATAATAATTTACGTACAGAGTCCGTTAAAGCTTAACCCAACATCTATTTAGACTTGGTGGGGTTTCATAGATTTTCATAAAACCTCTCGAAAGGTAATATTTATCTCTTAAAACCTTTTATATTATATAACAATTAATAGCAATACAGTATTCAGACAAATTAACTAAATTAAATAATGTACAATAACTATTGTAAATTATTAATTACAGATCTGTTATGAAGAATTACTGATATGAAGATATTAATTAGATATTTATTAATTTACACGAAAGTGGTTTGGTGGTATGGTGGACGCAGTGCGTATATATATACTTATTCATTCGTGTAAAATTTATACTAGTTGTAAAGAGTGTGAAAATGAAGATATGGAAAATACTGTATTAGACTTTTAGTTATTTAAATAAAATATTCGAGCTTGATGGACTTATGTTTTATTGCAGAAAAATTATTTGACAATCAAGAAAAAAACAAGTAAAAAACTATGACAATTATATACACTTAAAATTGTCTATTACATAAACCATGGAGTTCTTAACACTAGTTATATCCATTAGTAATGTATGAGAAACCTTAAAAAAGATTGTTAACGTGCATCTCAAAGAGTGTAGTGGAAATGCGTTACAGATCAAGAATTCTAGCGCATTCTGAGTGAAAATTTCGCATTATCATCACAAGGGGCACGAGGTCGCTTCCAGTCAGTTCTATTTGCCATTTTACAAATGGAGCATGCCACTTATTGCTTTCACCTTTAAACCCAGTCTTGTCTCAATATGCTAATTGTTTGTTCTGGATCCACCTGTTCAGTAGGTTCTATGGTTAGCATGGAGGTTGGCATTGCTTGTATGATCAGGGTGTTCGTGTCAAATAAGGTTTAATTAGTATTGTTCTAGAAGATCCATGAATGGTCTTCATGTCAACATTATTTTATCTTTGGTACACCCAGAACCTACGTAATATAAAGAAAATAACTCTTTCTTTCACACTGCATCGCCCTGTATTTTTACGACATTTATAGTTCTCATAACGCTTTTCATCAAGATAAAGTTTTTCATTTGCCTTAAGTAATAAACCTTAAATTACCAGGTATAGAGATATTTACTTCTTTTAAAATATTTCTATTTTTTATTCTGCTGGTGTTTTACATGATTACGAAACCTCCAATAAACATTTTGGAAAGGCTTGAATTATGATAAAGGGCTTATTTTAGAGGAGTCAATTTGACTTACTAATTAGTCACTTCAAAGTTTAAAACAACCTATTCATGTTTCAAAGATTTTCATTCAGTTTCTGATGTACATTATTTAGTACCTTGCTTCTTCAGCAACTTCGGGCAATATGTCAATAATGAACGTTGAATTTAAGGTCTCTTTCACCGTGTACAAGATGCTGATTAGTTGCTTCATAATTAACGTTATTGAACAAATAAGACTATAGGTTACACTAAATCCGTCGCACTAAGTCGAATTGCAAGTATTCGCTTTCACTATACAAATATACTGGGTGTGATGCTGATAGCACACTCTAAATTTAAATCTAAGTTTAGTCCATCCCATTCTATCATTATATTATAGGAAAAGGATAGCAAGAATTTTAACGTTCAAATAACCTAAATGAAAACAGTTTTATAGGAACAATTTTGAAGGCACATAGGGAATGGCTTCCTAAAACTTAATTTAAGTCGTTTTAAGGTCGATCATTGAATATACATTTCTTAATGCCACGTGATATGTCCTTTTAGCAACGCTAAGATCAATAAAATCAAATATTAAAAAAATATTGAAATATGATAATATATAAATATGATTATATATACATAAACATACTTACTTTATTGAAAATATATAAAAATCATCCGCTTCTTGATTTAAAAATACACCGTGACTGTGTGAACGATTTCCACGAGGAGATCGAGGAATAAATTGATTAGATGAAGCTTTTATGTGTCACGATATAGCTTAAATAAAGATGCAGGAAAAAGAGAAAAAGTTAGCACGTGGGTGGTGAAAAAAAAACAAAGCCTCAAATTTAAAATTGCGCTGCGCCAAAAAAAAATGTTTAAAGATATGAATCAGTTATCTCTGCGTTTGTATAAAGAAAAGTACCCCTGGCTGATGACTTATTTCTTCTTTTCTATGCTTTTTAAGAAAGAAGATAAGAAGAAGGTTAAATACAATCGAACCTTTATTGCGTTGTTTTTAAATATAAGCATGCACCGACCGATATTTGGCGATTTTCTTATCTTAATGGTTCAACGAGTACTTTTTCTTCGTCAGGGCGTGTAGTTTGGCCCTTCATCTCTGTGGTACTATGGTCGTTAAGATAACCATCACTTTCCTTCTGTTGGTTATTTATTACTGCGTTTAGCAATAATGCTACCTCTTGCCATATGAAAGCGGGTTTTTATGGTTAAGGTTCAAATCAGGAAAACATGTTAGGAAGAAATGAAATCTACTCAACGATTACACATAAAGCGTCCTGTTACTTTAAAAATTTACTTTTTAATAGTTAACTAAGTATTTATTATAATTTATAGTACATAATTACCTTTAAATAGGAGGTGCAGGCGACTTCTGCATTTCCCCAAGAACTTCAACCTTAGCCGGATTGTTTTTTTTTATTTTATCCATTCAAATACATTTTTATTATTAAGGATTTATTCTTTTAAAATGGACAAATCTTTTACATTGTATTTGTCACTTCAACTAGTGTTTTAATGTATTTTAAAGAATGTTACTTTTATTTTAATAATAAATAATTACTCACGCAAGGACGGATAGACATTACACTACAAAACCGTTTAAATTTATGTAGACACAATACAATACAAAATAAAATACAATTTATTCAGAAATATGACTACAAAAGCACTAATTTACATATATCAATAAACCTTCATACGGTTTTATTATTTCAAGAATAATTTCCAGGGTATACAGACTAGGCGTGTAGT
This sequence comes from Acentria ephemerella, assembly GCA_943193645.1. Taxonomy (NCBI): domain Eukaryota; kingdom Metazoa; phylum Arthropoda; class Insecta; order Lepidoptera; family Crambidae; genus Acentria; species Acentria ephemerella. Next base: position 2,911,914 of record OW971875.1, on the reverse strand, counting down.
GTCATTTAGTATGTAGCAGTAATGGGGGGAAACTGGGTGGTGATAACGTTTGTGTAACCTTCATAGATCGCGTTGAAGGTAATTTACTAGATTAAATGCAGATGGTGTTACTCGTTTACTTAGAAGTTCATCAATTGTGAAGTGAATGCTTTTTACTGAAAAGCTGAATTTGTGCCAGATTTAAATATAAAAACAACAAATCTAATTTCTTCTAAAATTAATTTCTTCCCTCTAATTAATAATCTTATGACGTAGACTTTAGAAAGATCAAAAATCCTACATTCACTTAAATAAAGCTATTTATCGTAAATAGGTTCCTAAAAAAACATTCTAAGATTTTTTTAAGTGGCTGGTTCAAGGTTAATATCGCGTACCGCACTTTAACACAATATACCATAGTTATTGATGATAAGACTTGATTGATAAGACTTTAAGCTATTTTCTTTATAATTTGATTAATAAATCTAGTATTGATATTCTACTAAGCCAGATTCCGTATTAATTACATTTATAGTTTATTAATATAATAATAGGTGATTTATTAATATTCAAACAACTATATACCTACTTAAATTTCAGTCAGTTATTGATATTGTGTGCGAGATTGATGACTTCTTTAAAAACAACTCGTATTTAGGCACCCCTTCATAATGAACGCCTTGGAATGTAGGTTTTATTTTAAAAATGTAGCATTTTAATTTTTTTATTTTTATTTTACAATAAAGTCTCGACTAGTTATTTATTTAAACTTATGATGCCTTCCTCCTTATCTGTTGTCTATATCACTGTTGATATAACTCTAACGATCTCCTACTATAAGCAACACACACACACCGATATCGGTAACCTGGAGTGCCAGGTTCAGATATTTCATCATTTTACCGATGATTATTCCAGTAATTTTTTTCAGAATTTCATTCAATTAACAACATTTAAAACTAATGCCTAAATACCTGTTGGTATGGAACCTCTTCTAGGCGTCTTTATTCTGTGTAAGGACATGATATCACAAATGTTTCTAATTAACGTAATCAATGCTCCCTTTCATCATTCGCGTATTAAGTATAAAGTAATGACTTTGTTTTATGATCGCAATCGATTATCTTCAGAATACAACTTCGTGACTATTATCAGGCATTCGCCGTCTATATTCCGCAAAAGTTATATTGAAAATGTTGAATCCGTTTTCAATTACTTTTGCTTTGGTGTCGGTTGTGGTAAACGGGCGTTCGGAAATGTACAAATTACAATAATTAGAACTCAAAATTTACACAAAACCGCTGGTAACAAGTGAAGCAAGATCTTTGAAAAGTCAAGAAGCATCTTAAATTAAGAAATTAAATAATTTTATGGTCGGAAATGGAACGTTCGCAAAAGTGTAATAGTTTGGCCGCGAATATTTTTAAATTTCGAAAACGAAACTGTAAATAACACTAACACATTAAATTTTGATGGGATGTCTATTATACAATAACTATTCGAAATTTAAAAATTTTGATGCTCGGTATACACACCATGTCCAAAGCGAGGCCGATTTGCCTAGAAGTGGTTTAGTCTATGCTTCGGCCAACGGCGGTAAGAAATGTTCATTTGCGGAACTTCTAAAACACCCACCTTTACTGTATGCCTTATACTTACTGACTCTGTATGCCTTTAAGTTTCTTTCTCACGTTGTTTTTTGAAGGATCGTTCATACCGCTCGTCTACATAGCCTACCTGTCTTAAGGCCCCCGAAAATGACTGAAAGTTGAAGGGAAACTTATCAAGCAAATAATTTGTAGTTAATTCAGCGGTAGCCTAGTAACACGCAACATCAGCCTTTGATAAAATGTAAGGACCTTAATACGTTTCAAGTAAAGTGTTACGTTCTTAGCAGAATTGTAGAAGAAAGTGCGTAGAAGTGACATTTCCTGTATCGGTGCAACCGCGAGACGCAATATACCGTTACCAAATCAATTATTTATTTCATGTTTATATCTATTCCTATTTTGTCTTCTAAACTGAGTCTTACTTCTTCTTCTTCTATCTTTGCTTTATCTTATGTTACTATTATATTTTTCTGTATATCTCTTCCGGTACTCAAAATAAATTTATTTTCATTAAAATTTAATGTCTCACCTGTACTTGACTGCAGTAATGTTTGAACGTAATTATCAGCAAGTCCACGATCGTTTCACAGATAAATATATAATTCACTTTAATACCTCATCCGTCAGTAAAACAATGCTAAATAATCTATGCCAACACTAACATGCCGAATTTATTGCACCCTTTCTTTGTGCCGACGACCAAATTAAACTTTGAATTGGCGCTGAAGCCCGTAGATTATGCCTAATGAAAGTAATGTGCCTGCTGTTTGTGTAATGTTACTGGATAAAAGCTTTAAAACAGGACTCCAGGTGAATTTCAAGACTTAGAGTTATATTGACGCGCGTTTATTAAAAAGCCTTGGTATATACACCGAGTTCCTGTGGTTATACGTTTACTTTGCATAATGTTTCTGAAGCTCTTTCTACACATGTTGTACAATGCCAGTAATAGTTTAAATAGTATACTTTTTAGGTTATTGGTAATTGAATTTTAACCAATTCAATAGTGTTGTGCTGTGAGAAAGGGTCTTTATCTGTGTGATTTTGCCACTTAGTCAACCAAAACAGACAACTCTGCATGTCATATCGTAATGTAAAGAGTATAGAGAACATAATAACCTAAATTAAAACACTCATAACTAAAAGAACAATTCTGGACGATAACTGCCTCTCCTATTATGATCACCATTTTCATCTCTGAAACCCTTTTGCATTTCAGATCAGATAGATAATTTAAAATATCAAAGAAATTATCGGATGATAATCAGGCTTTTGTACAATTTTTTCTTGGCTATACCGGTAGTTGTTATTGTTAACGAAGATATTATTTTCCAAATGTCATGTCATTAATTGATAGATATCTTTAACTACATTTTCATATGAATCGAAAAAAATAATCGAAAATATGACGAATTTATTGCTCTAAATAATATGCTATACGTTAATATCGAACATTAAGAACACGGGGTATATGCGATGCTATCACAGACTTTCAAAGATAACCCTGTTACTTATATGGTATCATTACTGGACATAGAATGATATACATATTATATCATAAATATATGTTACACCCATCTTCTCTCCTTCGGCTATTCCAAACTAAGCAGACAGTTATTCGTTGAATAAGATAATTGAATAAGATTATATATAAAGATAAAGAAAGTAAGTAATTCTGAACTCAAAAGGTAGGAATTGTTGACAGGTTCGTGACACCTTAATACATCTGAATAACTCTTGACCTCTCGCCCACAAACGAATCCTAGAGCCTTCATCTTGGAAGACATTAATCGCCCCAAATGAAATTAAGACCCTTGTGGTTAAACATCCTAAAATTTATGGTTTGCCAAATTAAGGTATTGAAATTTAATTAACATAGGTAGTTCGAAATTCTCTCCTTAGTGTAGTGAACAAATTTACTACGCAACCAATATTGTGTATAATAATTATTGGAATACACATATAAAGCGCGCAAACACTTCTAAAATGTGTACTTTCTTGTTTGAAAAATGTGAAAAAAAAAACAGAACGCCTTAATGCTGACTGCATTAGAGTTCATTAATGCATTTGAAGATTTGAGTAACTACATATTTTGAGATGATTTAGGTATTTAAAGTTTTTATTGCCCATTGTATTGTTGTGGTCTTTATATAAATATATAGTAACATATTTGTAGGTTATTCGATTCTTTTCTGCTTAGCAAAAACTTCTCCTAATATAGATTTTCGAAATTTGAATGTTCCGAAAAGTTTCGATCAATTTGCTTTTGCTTCGGTCCCGAGCGGTCGTGAGACGTTGTTTGGCGAATGATCTTGCTATGGCTCCAATGTCCAAAAAGTATGCTACTTATAATGAGCTAAACAAATGATGTATCTATGGAAATGCCTTAACGACAACCAATCGTGCATAATGGTTTTGTTATTACAGTGTCGAACGTATTAGAGTAAAATATCGAAAAAGTTTAATCGTTTTTAAAGTTGGAATAGAAGTGTTTAACTTTTGACTACGTTTAATAACAAAACTCGAAAGTAATTTATTTCGGCAATACTTGAAAGGATCATTTATTTATTTATGGAAATTCTCAAAACTTAAACCTTTATGTAATAATGATTTCAAAGCAAAAACTAAATACTTATTACGTGGACCTACAGAGTTGTTCTTTCTCGTGCTGCTTATGAATAATGAGTAAAATACAAATAATTAATTACATATTCATTCTGATTTAAATACAAATAATACAATTAATATGTTGAATTTCGTAACTTGTTCATTACCATATAAAACAAATATAAAATTCAAATGATTCCTCGAATAAATCGAGTTTCTCTAAGAGCTTTAAGAAGATAGGCCTAAGCAATTATAGGCTTGACTGTCTGATAGAGGATACAAAAGGCTATATTAATCCGCTGGACCGCTTAGCAAGTTTAAAGGCATAGACAGTAGATCTATAGGTATAGCTTTCGAGCTTTCCAGCCTAGCCGTATCACGGTTGGAAATGAGATATCTTTCAAAGCGGTCCGAAATGCTAATGGATTTCAGTTTTTATTATAGAAGCTCATAAAATGGTCCTCAGTTTTTATATAATTTTGGAGTCACTTTCTTTTCGTAGCTTACTAAGCCTATTTTAGTAAAAATAGTTTATTTCTCTCACTCACTAGAAAATGAAAACTACAAACCAGGGTTAGCTCTGTTTCAACTTTAATAGGACAATATCTTCAATTACGATTATGAAAAAATTTATTTATCTGGCATGGACAAAAAAACTCAGTGTCCACTATAGCAGAAGTCCGACGTTATAGTCCCAGCAGTGTTCATTTTGGATATTAAATTTGTATATATGTTTATTTAGCGAATTTCAAATATTTATTGCTATATATTTTATACATAAAGCACAGCAAATGACTCGACACCACCTGATGATAAGCAGTAGTCAAGTCCACATGTGAAGATAGCTAGTGAAGCATGCGACATACTGCCCATATTAATATATATTATAAATAATTTATAGATATTATTATTATTTATCCGTTATCTTGTTTTTAATGATGCTTAATTCGGGACAGATGATAATGTTAATAATATATTATATTTGCATCAAATATAATATATAAAATGTCGATATATAAAAGTGTATAACAGAGCAACTTGTAGAGTCAAATAATATTGAAATGCAAAAATTGTTTTGTAAAAATCCTAATTGTAACTTAAACGTCAATATAAATGTAACAAAATTATACACATTAATGTATATATGTTAGTGTGCAACATACATAAAACATAGCATTTTGTTTCACTATGGTTGGTGTATGGATGTTTCAATTAACTTTGCTATCTAGAGATCTATTAACTTGCAAATAAGTTGTTACAGCAACCGCTTCCCCTTAACAAGCGGCATTGGGCCAACGTGACCCTAATTCCTAGGAAGTAGGAAGGCTTGTGCCCAGTAATGAGACGCATAGACTATAGATAATGATGATGGCATACCTTTTGGTTCTTGGAATTCTTCATATATCTTACCTCCAATTGCTGGAAGACAATCAATCTCTGAGGTAGATTGTCAAAAGTTTTTTTGCCAACAACAGCTTATTGCGACGATTGTTTTTGGATTGTTTAAACGTTAATTAAAAAAAATACTTCAAATAAATACGAGTACTCCATTTGCCTTCTACTCATAGGAATTAGCGGATTATTCTGCATGTTTTCAAAACGAAATTGCTTTTTAAGCGTACTGGTCACTTTGAATTAGGTATGGGATTTTTGGGGTTAACTAGGAAAGAAGGTAAATAAATTCAATAAATATATATAGTCGTTAAAAAGATTTTTCTAATTTTTCATTTTTAAGCGGCTAGGCGGCGGCGGCGGCTACTTTAACCCCTATTATAATTATTATTGGGTAGTTTTTACAACTCAGTGTCAATAATTGGCCATTTTTTGTTGTTGTAATATAGAAGTAATAATAAAATAATATACCTAACATCAATATTAATCCCCACTCAAATGAAAGTAATAGTGAAACGAATTATCCTGACCAATACGGTCGAAAATTTATTAAAAGATGAAACTATATTTAAATGAAGTTGCAAGTGTTATGCTCTGTGGTTGAGTGTACGTGGATTTTATTTGAGGCCCATTAATGCTTTGGACTTCATTCTACAGTCGCCTGATATTAATTTAACTGTTTTGAACAAATAATTTTCATTAAATGCATCGTATTCTGTTTATTCAAATCACTTTGTTAAAATCTGCTCAATAACTTCAACGAAATATTCTACTAACACGCTTATGTTTCAACGACGACGAATTTTTGTATTAAAGTAGCTATTACTCTAGTCGGGGCTAGAAAAAATATTTATGAGAACTTGTACGTACTGTAAATACTGTACTTATTTCTTAATAAATAACGTTATTTTATTTCATTTGAAATCATATTAATTCCTTATAAATATTGATACATCTTTAAATTCTATAATTGGGACATTTTGTAAATACCCATTTAAAGTTATCACTATTACCTTTAATTACATTTTTTTATTTTTTTTCATACATATTCCCTGTTATGACGATTTAAAAGAACTTAGTAAATGAGTCTATTTAAATAAAGATGTTTAGACTTTGACTTTTGACTTTTTGATACAAACTTGGTTTGAAATATGCAATATTTTCTTAAAAAGACCTTATATCACAACTATATAAGGTCTTTTTGGGAATCATGGTTCTAACAGGTACACATAATATCTAAGTCATGTTAAATTCGGTTAAGGTATCCGTGAAAAGTCTTCCCTAATCTTTCTGCACTAAGTCTTTTTCACGTTCAAGTCCTCTAAGTCGTATACTAATGTGTACGGAATAAATAATGACATTGCTACTGAAACTACTATCACACCGAACTGTAACGTTACGTGTAACATTACGACGGGCGAGTGAATTTACTTGAAAAATATATAATAATAAATAGGGAGTCCTTAGTTGTATATAATAATAATGTAATATGTTTGCTGCAGTTAAGAAACAATATAATGGTCTTTGTTACTGTTGGATATGTGGAATGGAAAGGAACAACTAATGATGAATCAATTTAATAAGTAAAATGTATAATATCGGTACAAACTTAATTTCATGTGACAAGCTAGTTACAACGGTCACTATGACGACTAAGTACATTCTTTATTTATTTAATAGTTACTATATACTTAAGCCAGTTATTAGTATTGGGTCAAAGTTAACGAGTAATAAAATTACAAAATGTTACTTGTTTTATAAATGCATGCGAGAGAGTTACCGCCAAAAACTCACCATAGCGATCAATAGGTTTATTAATGGTCTATTGCTGTATTATTACATAATGTTACAACACTGTCATCTGTGTTAGTTATATTATAAAGTATTATATATATTACAATAATTTCACTGTACTGACTAATACAGAGTGCAAACTGAGAATAGATCTATTGGTAATGCAATAAAGAACAGTCAGTTAAAGTATTTACTTGTTTTTTTTTAAATATTTGCTGTTTTAAATAAAATAAAACCATCGTTATAGTAAAATAAACGTTAATTGCAAATATTGCCGTAGCTATTACTTTAGCTGTCAAAATAAATTAGCGAATGAGTGTGATTGTTACATTTATGTCTAAAGTGTGATTGATAAACTTTTTTAAATCAAATTAGCATTAAGGTTTTATTTCTCTTTAAGGAAGTTAGATATAGTTAATCAATTTATATCAATTTCTACATAAACAGCCCCATTCATTGTTCGTTTGCTCGTAACGGTCGAACTGCGGAGGGAGCACGGATCGTAGTATCCACACCGTTTGAATAACATATACGGGCTTGTTTACTTAATCTTCTTACTAAAGTGAGGAATAAATATTTGTGGAGACGACTGAAGTAAAGCATGGACAAAAATGTTAGCGTATGTTGTTAGCTACTCCTACTGTCTTCAATCTAATTCAATATTTTCTTTTATTTAAATACTTTTTGAGTTAAAAGATTTATTGATGTTAATTTAAGTTATGTGTTAATTTTTGTTGAATTATTTTTAATTCTAAAGTGTTGAGGAAATTTAAATACCTCTACGATGAATTTCAAAGTAGCTGATAATTGCTCATATAAGAAGTCTTTCCAATGCTTCACAACAGAGCGCTACTGTCGCTTACGTCCAATTTGACGGCTGATGACAAAGAGTGACCTTTGACGAAATGTGAATAATAAACAAAACTTTACATTAATTTTCACAAAAGAAAGTCGAAATCTATCGAAAATGTGGACGTACCTTTGTATAAAGGATCTGTTTTATCTTTTCATGTATTCTAAGTAAAACACTCCTACGCAATAACGTAGGTGTGTAGTTTGTTTTGCGTAAAACCGACTTAACCCTATGCAAACGTTTTCACTCTTAAGTTCCTCACGTTTTCGAAACATTTCGTTGTGTCTCTCAGTAAATCTTCGTTAAACAAATAGACAGTGAATTGAGGCGCTGTGTCCACACGAGGAACGAAACTTATAAGATTTAATCTGTAATTAGCCGCTTTACCGACATGAAAACTGTATGGAACTGTTCTTTATTTAAACGACATTTTGTTTTAAAAAAAATATTTGGACAATGTTTTGCTTTTATGTTTTTCACTATTAAAATTAAATTACAAAATGTATAAAATTTTGTTTTTAATAAATTGATGTAATACGCCAGCAATTTCTAAATAATTAAATAGTTTTTGAATAGTTTGGTAGTGAAAAGCTTTTTATAGTGTCAGAGAAATACATTTCAACAAAATTGGAACAACTGTCTTAATTTAAAAGCAGACAAAAGAGTGCGCCACCGTCTTACAATAAAGAAAAGAATGGATCAATAACAATTTTGAATTTAACTGAGTAATATAGGGCTACGCTTGAGATATTTTATTATACAGAAAAAATTCGTCAACCCCGAGATTTATTTAATTTCAACGCTCGCTCTTTCATTTCCCATTCCGTTTTCTTTGCAGGTGCTTTCACAGGTAAGAAAAATTTTCGTGCGTGATTGGATACAATTTAAGAAGTTACGCTAACTAATTAGCTCATAATGGCCCAAATTTCGTTGTGCGTGAACGAAATTAATTGTTACTGAGACTTATTGTTTTGTTTAATTTTAGTATTTTCTATCCTTTTGGATATAATAACTTTTACCAACATTACGTTAGTTGACAATCAGACGATCAATACATTTAATCGCCATGTTTTATGATTAGCCAAAAATGCGTCAAATGACGTCACAGGTTTCAGTTGTATTGTACTAAAAGACTAACTGAACATAAATTTAATTAAGTTTGGGTACTAAGGAATTCAGCCCAATTGAAATTTCTCATAATTTTACTGATGTAAAAATAGTGAGTAATTCGCTTCTTTAATTGGTTTCAACTTTGATTTACTTCGACGTAGACCTGACTACATGGTCTTCAGGTTACCACCACCATCACTATTTTGGTATTGAAGCAGCTTGCTGTATTATGTGTGATGCAGGGCAGGGGAAGTATTCACATCTTAGTCTCTAGAATGACAACGATGTATTGTCGTATCAAGTAGCCTCTAGGTGGTGTTTATAAGCGAAGGATTTAATTAACAATCAATTGTATCATTTTCTTGCTTAAAATTCACTGTCAAATAAAAATAGCCAGTGACAAGTTTAGACTCAGTATTTATATTTTAGTAATTTGATAATATCTCTTCTGAGTATGATTATTCTAATAATGGACGAAGGAGTTCATTGGCACAGTGGTTCGGACATTCTGGTTTTGATAACGAAAACAAACCAATTGTTCCCTGGATGTGTCAACCAAATTTATTATCTAAAGCTACTTAGTACTCAGAAAGCACGTTAGAGCGCGCATTCGAATTATAAGCAAGTCAAAATCTGCGCTAGGCAAGATGAATTCATACTAATACAGATGTATATGCGTCTGAGTGCGTTAGTCCTTGTTTGAGTGTAGACTAGTAGGATAAATATATGTAATTGACGTAGCCAAGTAAAACAAATATTTGTTCTTTTCTTATTTTAATTGATAATAAAATATACATGTAAGGATTATTATTACTCTTTGGTCTTGGTTGCTTCACCTTCCAAACCACATTGAGTCAGTGGTGATTTCATGAAAAAATCCTCTTGTGTTTCTCCCATGTACCAAGATCAGTGCTCAGTCGAGAATCTTTTATTGGCTGTTGATAATGAGCTCCGAGAATCCGTTTGGTATTTTCAACCGTATTTCAATCTAATCTAGATCAACACGCCTTTGTATTTACAACCTCAAAGGATAAACTCACGTCGTAGTCAACGCAATCTTCTGGTATAGAGTGTTTGCTTAAAATGTATAATGCATGAGGGAGATGAACGTTTCTCGTAAAAGTTACTATGAAATATTTTGGTATTGAAGCTAGGAACTTTAGCTATCGAGGTTTATATTGAAAATCGCTACAAAGTTTCGCTGTGGCAATGAGATGCTGTAACATTCTCACTTCTCTCGTTTATAAAAAATATATAGTTATTTGTAAATCTCGCTAAAACTCAAAACCGACTTGAACAGTTTAATAATTTTTGCTATATTTTATTTGAATTAATTCAGGAACGGTTTAAAAATAACTGGTGAAATGCGAATAATTATTGTATTGAAAATTGGTTATTTAGAATAGAAAATTGTCTTTGACGTGCTATTAAAAATGGTCATTTTCTTCAACTTTTCATAGATGTTGTTCTTGGTAGGCAGATGATACAAAGCTCTCTGGGTCAATAGATTTGAAATAAAATATATTGTATTATACTGTACCCTTAAACACAAGACACGATGTATATCATTGTGGAAATAAAGCTGGTGAGCTGTTAGGAATAAAAGATAAATATTTAAGTCTGTGGAGGGTAAAGGGGATACAAATTAACAGTTAAAATAGATTCCATCATTAGTAATAAATAAAAACAGAACAGTAATTTCTTAGTGTGTAAAGAAGACGTGGTTACAGTGAAAGAGTGACTCCGTTGACCAGCAAGTGTTCTCCTGATTAGGAAAAGAGAGGGAGGGATAAGGTCAAAGATCTATACATGTTTGCAAATAGGTTTGGCTCTCATTACATGTAACATGTTGCTCATTGGTCGATGTGCTTTGTGAATGTGAACAAACAAACAATTGAAAGTAAAATAAATTTAATGTTATAGATGTAGATTTGGTTCAAAATTGTAAATTTTCAAAAAGGATGCAATATAGAAACTAACTCCCAATTAATATATAATGATACGTATCATTACATTCTGTCAGAAATATAATATTTTTGTTAGAGTGTACACGATTTCCAGCATAAATATTTGTTAACGGTTAGACCACCGTACATGCCTCGGTTGTGACGTCACTTCCGGTAGAATTGCTTGTACTTGTTTGACATATGAGATTGGATTGAAAGCAGTTGTTGTATGAAATAATGTATTTTCCAGTAAATATATAATTTACGTTGCAATTGAGGCAAAAGCATGTAATCAGCGCTACCATAAAATAATCAGTCCGAAATTTCATTTATACGAATCTCGGACATCAGGATTCGTATTTCCGATTCAGGATTCTATTCAATTCACTACCTTTTTTTTCTACTTCAAAATGAATGAAGAATGAAGTTAGTTATTTTTAAATTGAATATTTCAATGTGACAAAGAACATTTTTGTATAACAAATGAATAGTGTTAGTGATATTTCGAATCGAAGCATAAAACAATCTGTCGGGAAACACGCCTTATTTTGGTCCGAATCTTTTTGGTCCCGTTTCTACATTTGTTGACAGTTATTAGTTTATATTAGTGTCCACATTTTGTTAAGAAATTCTAAAAAAAAGGTTTTACAAGTTCCACAGTTAGCATATTAAACACAAGCCAAAGATACTTTATAGGTTAGGTTATTCAAAAAAAAATGGCCGATATTTGTAAGATGAGTACGAATATCTTTTCACAAATAATGATGCTTGTCTGTCGATTTAGTATATTTCCATGACAAAAGCCCTTGGTTCAACTAAATTTTGGCTATTTAATATATATTATTGTATCAACTGTGATATTAATAAATTATACTTACCGTTTAAGTTCGCCTTCGTAACTATTCAGATAAGGTGTAGTACTCGCAGCCGCAGAACTTCTTAACATTATTATCAGTTACTTTACTGTTTTGGTTATCACGAAACGAAGTTTCAAAGTAATACGATTTATTACTTGATACTTATATCGTTCACTAAACAAATTTTTGCCAAGCAGTCGGCGGTTATTACAGACAATCTTTAACTTTAAATAAAACAGATATTTTTATTTTGTGATTTTTTAAACAATTAACTTAAAACTCAATTATATACACATCACACAAATAATGTGTATACAATATTTGGGTGAACGTATCAAGAGATATCTTTCCAGGCAATCTTAAGATGTACACTATATACAATAAGAGAGCAAGAAAGTTGGGAATGAATGACGATTACTATGGAAGACTACGGAAAGTTATGTAAATATTTTTATCTTACTTATATAAAACATACAGAACTAATTTTTTCTTAGATATTTTGTTAATAAACGTGATAATTTATCTTTAATAAACGTTACTCTTTTTCACGGATACTTTTTGATAAGAAATGTACGTGATACGCGTTAAATATATTAAATGTAAAGTAACAAATGTTGCTTAGATGAAGAACGCACCGATTTCTGCAAGAAAATAGGCATTAATTACTTTTTTCCCGTTCCTGATACATCTACAAATCATGGCCATATTTAATTAAAAATTCATTCGTTCCAAGACTGCCTTTTACTTATTTCGTTATTGCTTTGATCAAAGGGAATTCTGTAAAGAAAGCTTTTTATAACTAGATGTAAATTCTCACCTCAAGATCTAAATTTAAAAAAGTTCCCATTTCATTCTTGATTTATTTTGATAGAATCGTATCTGCAATATTTTGTGAATGTAAAAATAATTTTAATTATCTTCCTTTTAGTTGTGTTAATACTATTTCAATGCATTTATTATAGATCATAAAACGTTAAACACGTTTCTCAAATACAAATTATTCAATGTACGAATTGAAATTGAATGTCAGTCTATCTATTGAATAAGTCACGTCTGCCCTCAAAACTCTAATGTTCAGCGTAAAAAGGTCTCCATCATCCGCATTTCCCAATAAATAGCAAGGTATTTTCAATACGCGAATTATCCGAGTGTTTAATTAGAATTGGTCGTTGATAAACCACACTTTGTATACTCAAGCTCCTGAAGGTTTCAATTCACTAAAGTATAAAATCTGTCTATAAAGACCTAACTTATATATAGTCGTTTCTACTTTAGGTTAAAATAAAGAAATTTTAATTGGTGTCAAACATAAAATAATAGGTTGGGGAAAAGTTTCCTCCCATTTTATATGAAAATTCAAGACATTTTTTTTCCAAGTTAATTTACATTTATTTTTACACTATTTTTATATTTTACTTTAATAATTTATTTTATAAGTGAATGTTCTATTCTTTAGGATATTCCATTATTAAGTATTATTAGAGTTCAGGAATGAAACAACTGTGATTTTATACAACTTGATTGTAGAATAAATGTGTGTCTTCATAACGATGACTCCATTAGAGCTGTCCTTCTTCCCCGCGTCTTCAATTTCGCGTAGCACTAAGATGTCTACGGCGTAGTACTACCGTAGCGCAACTAATGACGTCTCATCGTAGCACTGCACAATTTTCTGTATATAATATATTCTAGCTTTTAGTATCTTTTCCCCATTTATTAATTAGATGTACCAGGATTTATATATAGAGGCGAATATAATAAATATAGTTAATAAGAATAGCAAGCGGTTGACACTGAAGCGGCTAAAATTCAAACTGTGTCATGTGTTTGATGTATGACTTTGTAATGCAGTATTAAATAATATAACATTTATTTTAGATAAAAGTATTTATATATTAACAAAAAACGAAACACCATTTTTCGGCTCACCCTTTTTCTTCTACTACACAGCTCCTGTGTTTCCTTAGGGAGAGGCAAGACTGCTACAGTTTTCCTTCAGCAATAATAAGTCTACGATAATATTTACTATCAGACTACTCGTATGGTTGATTTCTGTCCGTGTTGTATAGAAAACCATCCATAAAAATCAAATGTGCTATTTCCAATTCTTTTACTGTATGCTATGTATTTCAGAAGACCTGATTTTCTAAAAAACATTGAAATAAATAAAAGAAGCGAAAAAGATTTATGTTTGTCAAACGTTATAGATTCATGACTCAATCTACATTAAGGGCTTTTTGGTGAAAATAAATTAAAACTAGCGTGGGATAATAATGAGTTTATACCATCATGCTGACTCAATGTCGGTTGGTGGGTAAAATCAGTTGTATTAACAATCAGGACCAAAAGCTTAACGTACCTTCCGAAGCATGGAGGAGTCCTAGATAACGAATTTGATTGACCCATCCATGGACCAACCATGGCAAAAGTTGCTTTGTTTTCGTTATTGAAACCAGAGCGTTCGAGCGTTCGTTCGTATATGAGATAAGTAATAATGAGTAGTCACCTTAAATTATTTCTAATAACGCCTTTTATTACGAAAAAAATTGTTGTTCCAATCTTAAACTCTAGGCCTTCTCAGAAAATCGGTCAGATTAGGTTAGGAAAATAAATGAAAAAGGTTGAATAAGCTTTTTAAGGTATTTTCTAGTTCAGTTAGGCCATTGAACCCGGTTGTTACTGCAACCAATAAACATGTTCTGAGGCACCGTGTTACGTTGATTCTTCCATGTAAGAAGGTCTGTGCTCAATTTTTATATGTACAACACTATTAAAACTATTACAGATTAGAAAAGTATGACAGAAGCAGAAAACACCTTTTTCATACATTATTTAATGCTAAGGATACTTTACAGGAATACTCATGTAAAGTATCCTTAGCATTAAATAATCCACTATTTGCATATATTAATTTTATTTTATTCACATTAAATAAGTAAAGTAATAAAATAAATGATATTGGAAGAATCGAACAGATTACCAGTAAAAAGGATAGATAGACTCCGTCAACAATATCAATAATCATTAAACAAGGAATCCGTGAATAAAGCATTATCTTTCTCATTATTAACATCCGTTATTTTGTTGTACTAAAATTTTCCGAGTAGAATCTCTGGGAAATACTAAAATCCGATTGTGCATAATCTCTTTTTAAAGCGAACTGCTATTGGCTTATCGCCGGCCGTAGGTAATTTCGGTTCTTTTTTTAAAAATGAACACAAACAAATGAACGTTATTATATGACTTAAATAATGAATGAGTGTGTATCTTTATACGGTTAGTATGATAAGAAGACGTATTTTGTAATGCTAATATGGTAAGAGTAGGTTAAAATTCTTCAGCCGCTGTTATTCGAAACAAAACACTTTTAAATGTAACCATAAACCACGCTATGCAAAAGAGTTAGGTGACTAAAACGATGTGACATTGACGGTCCCTCTCGACAACCCTCCAACGCAATCTGTGACGTAAAATATTTACATTACACCCGTACCAACTCTGATTTTATTATTGGCATAGACCCACACGTGCACACGTTTCATTCATACCGAAGATTATTAGCTCTACGTCAGGGCCTTGCGAAAATAAACCTTATCACGAGGTATTTAAGCAGAATAAGGTGTGGCGATATAACAGACGCGCGGAAAATCATGTTCATTCGTGTGTTTTGTTGGTGTCAATAGTTAATTAGGCGTTATTTTTTCCGAGGAAATATATTTATGAAATATGTCATTGACGAATGGGATTTGTTTCTTATGGCAGTAAGAGTATTACCCAAAAATAGCCAACTTATGTATGTGTACATAACATATAATACATAACATAACAGGTTATATATTTCTGGCCTTTGATGTTGTGTCGAGATATAGCTTACTTTACTTTTCTTATGAAACTTTCTGGAAGCTATTTAAGTATTGTATTTGATATTTCATATCAACGATGCGGTATTACAATATTATGTGTACAAATAAATATATAAATACTAATAACATTTTATGGAATTATTTAAAAAAAGTGAAATATTTGTGTGCCGAATTGGTTAAATAATTATTGAAAGTTAAATATCCAGACTAGAAAAAACATGTTTTTCTGACTTAAACGTAAAGAGGTTTAATTATAACGATTTTGTCTCACATCCCTTATTAAGAATCATTTAATAGCTTGCATTTTCAAATACGAGCGTGAGAAATGTCCTAACATTCTAATCATAAATCCGTAGTCAATTTGTACATAAATAAATGTATATAAGTGTGTGTGTGTGTGTGTGTGTGTGTGTGTGTGTATGTATGTATGTATATACTTACTTACGTAATATCAGTACGAATATAATAGTATATACATACATACATACATACACACACACACACTTGTGTGTGTGTGTATGTATGTATGTATGTATATACTTACTATTATATTCGTACTGATATTACAAATATCGGCCTCTTACTCCAAAATTATTCATTTTTGAAAATTTTAAAACAGTAAATTACACTGTAAAATTAGTAAAAGTCATTTAGTGTTATTTATACACATATCTAAATGAAAGTCTTTTTTAAAATAAGTTTTTTATTTAACTTTCTGGACATTGGGACTTTATATATATAGTTAAAGGGGTTTATAGAGTTAAATTATGAATTATTAACCAAAGAGGAGATATTACAGATCAAAGTGGTACGACAAAACGCCATTTCATATGTAAGGACCTAATAATTTGAAGCCCCGTCTTTTATTATGAAACTGCAGTATTCTCCGTTCTGAGACACAATAATTTTCATTACTCTATGCTGCTTTTACGCGTCTATGGTAAAGTGCCAAGTTTTCTCATCATTTTACTTCTAGTAAAACAATTTTAGGAAAATCATGAAAATAGATTTTAAGACCTACACCTACAATTTAATTATCAATAATTAAGTTTGGATAGTTGAAGCCCGTCATCGGCGACTTAGTGAGCTGTCTGCGAGCCAATAACTTTTTGATTAATCGCTCCCACGTCCGGTACAGGCTTCCACCATTATCTGCCCTTGTTACAGTTTCAACCTTTGCCTATGTCTCTCAAACTTTACAGTAACTTTTTAGAATTTTTAGGTCTGTATAAAAAAATTGTTTTATTTTTTAATTATTTATTAGTGTTAATCTAAGTTACTGCACCAAAAATTCATTAATATTTTCTGTAACATAAATTATTAAAAGTTGTATGGTACCTATTAAAATAATTTTTAAATTTTGTTGAAAGCTATGATTTGGGTTATATTACATGTGAAATTAAAATGGATGGTTAGAGGTATATAAAATATCGTTTCATTTATGACTAATTCACCATACTGGCAGACTAGATCCGTGTGCTGTTACTGTAACCAGCGTCACACATCTTCTCAATTATACTCTTAAAGTAAGGTTAACTCTACTTGTTATGTTATGTAATTTTGTATAAAATATCAAATAAAAGTGACATTGCTTGTTATATTCAAATGGAAAACGTCGCTTATAATTTGATATTTTGCCTTTATTACTTTATTGAAAGTAAATGTAGGTACGTTTACTTTTAATCAGACAAAAATGGCTTAATAATAGCTTAGCGCCTTATGGTAAGCGAAAAACTAAACTGTCGACATTCCCAACACCTTAAGCACTATTCACGCACAGTATGCTTTATAGTCGGCAGCATATAAAGTGAGTCCTTGTATTAACAATATAACACTTTCTAAGTGAGTACTAGTGACCCTACTCACCGTGGGAACACAACATAAAGAGGTGTTATTTGGCTACGATTATATACGACGTGGGAGAACCGCCCCAGTCAGCCCCATCTCAATAAACCTTACCATTCCTATCTACATTAAAAACAAGCATTAATTTGACCACACCCTGACAGCTTCAAATAAAAAACAATTGAGAACCACTGATCGAAATGAAGATATTAAATTATACCTTCAAATTATATTAATAGCGGTATTTAGTCACGAAAGATTTGAATCAATTAAAATATAAAGTTCGGTTTAAATCATTTATTAATTCTAACGAAATTCACGGTATTATTCAAACTTAACATAAAAAGCTTCTTGTTAAAGAAACAACTTTGTAATAAGATGAAAGTAATTAAATACTAAGTTAGAGAAACAGAAAATTGAGTGAAATAGTAATCCTTATTGAACTTTTGAGAAGAAATACAATAATTTACTCTCAAGAAACATTTTTATTTAGCTAATTTTTGTTTTCTCTGGAGTAGTGCCTGGATTCTGAGTTGGCTTGAATAAAATTTTCAAGATATGCTTTAAGTGTTAACTCTTTAACCTAGCCTCATAGAAACCTTATAGGTTTCTTAGCTAAGGTTTTGGGATAACATAGTGATGGTCGACTCGAGTAACTAACTCGTGTTCGAATTTTCTCTGACTCGAGTTTGAAAACCGAATGAAACTAACATGGAGCGAAGTTTGCCAATGATTTGAGATTCATTCATAACAAACAAGTGTCACATTTATGCAGATTTGAGGTGAACTTTAAAGAGCCGGTTATTGTTGTAGCTGTTTTTGAAAAATACGTAAATAAATGATTCGATTTAAACAATAATTTCCTTTTTAGTTAGTAAAACTTTTCCAAGAATTGAAACAGATAAAAATATAACCTTTCTATTCTAATTTATTTTTAGTATTATTGCGAATGTGAGGGAATATATAGGTAAAAATTAAAAGAAAATATTAACTCTTCCATTTAGTTAAATCGGGTTTTGTTTTTTCCGAGTTCATTTTGATGTTATCACTAGGATAACATCAAAATCTAGATTACCCTTTAAAGTTGCTACCTAAATTCAAACTGATTAAATACGTTATATAGAACAAAGTACACCTAAGTCTGTTTTTACACGGTCTTTTTGTACACGGTTTTGATATAACACGGTTTGAAAATTGAATATTTTTAATTTTTTTACACGATTTTATTCCATTTAGCACGATTTGAAATTTTATGTACTTAAATTTTTTTTGTCAAATTAAATTTTTGCGAAGTATGTTCATATCACAAAAAAGTATTTATGAAAGAAAAAAGTCTAAAAATTGAATAACCTATTCTTTTCGTTCACAACATAGTTTTTAGTTCCTGAACTTGCCATACATTTAATTTATATTACTTTTAAGATTAGAGTGCATATCTTTTTTATCATTAATTACTATGCTTGTGAAAATAAGCATTATATATTTGATTTAATAAAATAAACATGAATTCTTGTTCTTAAAAATTCTTGTTTTTCTCTAATTTTAATAGGTTTTAGAGATTAGGAACAAATCACCCATTTTTGTATAAGATCAATGTCTTTTTTTACACGGCTTCTTCTGGAACCAATCTACCGTGTAAAAACAGACTTAGGTGTATAAGTATTTTGATGAAAATCCCTTAACATCGCCTACTAGGAAATTACAACAATATAACAACGCCATCTAACGGTACATAAAGAAACAAACTTACATACTATGGGTAAAATTTAATTTATTTTAACAAACTGTTTGCATTAATAAACAGAGTGATAAATATTAACAATGATATATGTCTCACTAGGCTCAGGCCTTTCTACATAGAAGGAACCGGATTGCTTTAACCCAATGGATTGATGAGTGAAAGCCGTCGCCATTATAAATCGTACTAACAGCATTAATTACTTAATCGTACGCAGATATAAAAAGTGTGTTGCGTAGATCATACTACAAATGACAAGCATACGCCCTTCCTGACATAGTAAGAACTTTTTATTCGTGTTACATAAAAATTATCTATATGCCGTGGATTATAACCGGAAGGTCAAGTCTAAGCCGACTTGGGTGTGTTCGGATTTTAGGATGGTGAACGCAGCTAGAGAGCGACCGACGCGCGCGCACCGCGCATTTCCAGTAGTTCGAGTCGGGACGCCGTGCAGTGCGATCGTGTTATAACCTACGTCCGACTTCACCGCGTTTCGAAACGAATCCGTGATAGCCTATCTGTGCAATCCTTTATTATTTTTTAGACATTTTGATGAAAGTGTATTGATTAAACCTCTATAGTGTATTTGATTTATTATTTCATTGATTAATAATGGAAAACGAGCTGACGAGTAATGATCGCCCACACAACCCTTCTACATCAAATACATAATTGCTTACGACCTACATATTTATTTCAACAGAAATATAACCGAAAAAGCATAAAATAGTTGATTATTATATTTTCTGAACAGCCTTTGTTTCGGTTTGTGAGATAAAAGAAGTGATTTCAGTCACTGAGCAGACGATATTCATTTTTTTACGATATACCTGCATCATAGTTTTTGAGATAAAGTGTTTTGGCTGCTATATTTGTTAATTTTACCTGAAACCTTTTATAAAATATTTTTAAGCAGATTGAAGAGGCTTCGTAACATCGTATGCATGTTATCATGACTTACACCCTGACACAATATTTCCTCTAATATACTTGCAAGCGAGCGCCTTAGAACCGCTCGCGACCCGCTCTTACACTATCAATACATGGTAATGTAGACAAAATATTTTACCTAGTCCGAAGTTAAATGAAGCATCCCTGTGAATAGCCTCATTTTGTACGAACAAATCGAAACATTTATTTGTTTAGAATGCAGGTAAACTACATATGTTACATTAAATGACCAGAGTACCTTTTCCGTACACTAATATGACTGGCATGAAAATTTATTTTAAGGTTATTTAAACTGAAAAACTGTATTAGGTATATTTCAATTAGCCTATAATGATTATATACGACTTTAATATCCTAACGGTTTCATGACGGAATAAAATTTAAATTAAATTACGCTCGGTCAAATCGCAATTCGCAATTCCGATACGGGATTAAATTTCTTTGTATCGACGACATGAAAAAATGTGGATCAAAGAGACTTAAAAATGCGATTTCATTCCAAACTTTTCTTTGGAATTTGTTAACATGAAAGTTCAATGCGATCCTTTATTGGAAATATTGTCTTATGAAGCTTAGAGATGAGAATCTCCGAAAAAGATATTTTATAAATATTATTTTTTTTGTCAAAAAAATGCCATACTTACAAGCAACTGACCCACACCATACCGACATCTTCTGGGTTATCTCCTACATGAATTAAATTATCTTTTGATCAAAAGGTTCTAATTAAATGGATACAATTACTAAGTCAAAAAAAAATCGTCAAAATTATACCTTAGTAACGCTTTGACGAATAGCTTTGGAGAAGAAGCGGCACATGAATTCTCAGCTTATAGATGTGTTTATTGAAATATATAAAGTTGATATTAAATTAAGTATTAATGATCTTATTATTAATTTAATTATTATTTTCACTACTACTAAGTGTCAATTAGATACTCATTTATTTTAAAGTAAGCTTTCTTACATAGTTTCGTTTTTATTGTTGTTTCATATTTGGTTATTGGTAAGGTTAATCGTAATATCGATTGGAAGTTTGTTGTAAAAACGTTACAATGCCTCATAAAAGAATTGTTTATTTTTTGGACACGAGTAAGAGGAGTAGAATATGTGTAGCATTGTATGTATTCTTTTACTGAGTGCTGAAATTTGATGTTCCCAGTTCATGTTTTTGTCTCAATGATACTTAGGTATATGTCTTGATTAAGAGGGAAAATCAAACCTCCCTGTATGAACATTTAACTTAAAAAGTGAAGGAGGTTCTGTAGCACTAGATATTCTAAAACAGATATATTTTATTTCAGTTGATTGTAAGAAGGTTATCGTCAAATCATCTCATTACCTTTTTAAGACCGCACTCAGCAAATTTATAGACTTTGGGCCATGTTTTGCCTTGAAAGATAACAACAGGGTTATCAGCAAATGTAAGCTTACTACTGATATTCATACTGAGTTTGCAGAGACTATTCATTTTGCTTTCCCGTTTATAGGGAGCCCAAAATTTAAAAAAAGAAAAATTTTCAGTGTGTCCATGCTTAAATACGCTTAATATTCTTTCTATGTTATTAATAATATAAAATCGTGACATAGCGTCTTCTCCCCTATCTCTTGTGTGTCCTTTAAAAGCTACCCCCCATCTTTTCACATTGCATTTGTCAACAACAGGGCTGAGGCACTCACTATATTGCGCACTGGAGCGTTGTGCAAACAGGCTTTCTGATTCCTCAAATAATTTTCCTTTCCTTTGACGATGAATAGGTATAAAAATTATTGCTTTTATACTGTTTGAGCTGATAAATTCGCCTTGTGAACCTTTAAAATGACTTTGATGAATTCTCTGATTCTGCCGATTGGATTGTGGTTTACGTTAATTTAAATCGGGGATTGATCGAAAATTTCTTTGTGGGTGAGGTGCTTATGTGAGTTGTGAAACGCAATCACGGCATTAAAAACGTAATGATCAATGGGCTTTGATTCTTTTATATATATATAAATATGATATAGCATCGCGCTCTTATATTTCTTTTGATTAAATAAAATTATTTGTTATTATTTAATATTTCCTCAACTGTCATTTTCTAAATTTAAAATATTACGAATCTTAATTTTTATTATCTTCTACGTGAATAAATGCTACATTTTTATGTAGTTGTAAAGTTTATTTTACGAGCTGAATGACTAAATACTCAATCGTTACTTATGCCAAACCTTCATTAACTTATTTGTTACTCAACTTGCCGTTTGCCAATACAAATATAAATTTAAAAAGAAGTTTATGAGAACTTTTTGCTTAAGCTACTTATTTTGGGTATCAATAATCAAAAGCAAAATGTTTCGTGGGTAGATTATTGAAATCCAGCATCAGTGATGACAAAGTATCTATGCAGTTAAACCACACAGCAGTGCACTGAGATTCGTCGCACACACACACATAAGACACATATCAATGACATCTGTCAACGAACACAAATAAGCGAAAGGTAATGGTGCACTGAAAGACACGCATATCAGGAAAAGATACAAGGATTGGAGGAGAAGTAGCGTCCATATTTGTGAAATTAAAGCCATTACACAGAGTAGATACAGCATTGGATAATTATCCATACGGGAAATTAATACGACATGGTCAAAATGCACACTAGTATATAATACGTATGATATACATACTCGATACGATACACCTAATCGTGATACCTTAAGATGCTACAAATTTTGACCCAGCTTTAAATGAACTGGAAAGAAGAATGAAAATAGAACTTAATAGATAGATTTTATTGTACATCACATTTGTGAAAGTAGTTATTAAGCTACAACTCACAAGATACTAGCAACAATGTAATGTAACAAAACCCAATAAATGTTTGAACTTTATTTTGTTACACCAGCAAACAATTTCTGCCCAGTTTAATACTGTCGTAACTTCCGCGAGTATCCAGCTAGAGATTCTCGGGGGTTATGAAGTGAACTTCTATTATTAATTCACGACTGCTCGATAGCTAGGAGATGTAAAGTGGAAAGTTCTAGAAGCTTAGTTTTACATTGTCAACGGCTCTGAGAGCTATGCCAGAGGACTGGTAGTGTGCAGACTGATAGGTATAAAGGTCACATTCTGTACTCTTTTATTTAATCTTTTGACATACAGTTCGTCGCGTAAGCAATAGCTTCATTTATTGAGATTCATTCCGTATGTTGTTGTATAAACAGAATGGAACAGAATGCGTGGAACACAGCCAGTAAATAACCGGTGATCTATACTGTGTGCAAACACACAGACAAGCGAATAATTAGCGCTACGAACGTTCATCAGTTCATTAGCTACAATTGTGTACTATATACATGTCGGTGGGTGGAGCAGACGAGATTAAACAACTTGACTCACCTATTAAAAACTAGCTGGTTCCTACATATAATGTGTGAACCAGACGGTGTGTAAGAAAGATACTGGTGCTGCATGCTATATAATGCTTTAGCCATCACAATTTTGCCGGCTCTAAAGGATTCTTTTCACCGAAGAGCCAGTTTTATAAAAGGAGAGAAAACGTGTGTCGGTAAGAAATTCCTTAATAAATTTAACTTCTTGTACAAAAAAGAAAAGAGACACGAGATCGCACCATCTCGCGCATGCGGTTGCGCAGCAGCTATTCAACGCCAGCGCGGTAGAGGTCGCATCGCCTGGCGTGGTCTTTTACTACGCGATGTTGGAGAAGACAGGGAATTAATGATAACGTACGATAATAAATTTGTTCTACCATTGCTCTAATGAATTGAGAATTGAAAATACTGAGAATCTTACAACTAAAGTACCTCAGAGATCACAAATAAAATTGTTAAAATAACGTTTTAAAATAATTTTTACGACGCTAAAGTCTTGGGAATTGACCGGTCATGTCTTTTTTGCTTCAAATAGGACCTGTCCTCTAGCGTTCAAAGAATCGACAAAATGTATGATCGAAAAATGCCTAGTATTTAGTCTGAACGGTCCGCTTAATAATCAGTCTGTTTGCTTACAACTCATAAAGCTTTGTTTGTTAATCATATTATTAGTTTACTATGTATTTTGAAAACTCTATCATGTCTCTAATCTCTATGTGAAAGGTAATTAGACTGTATATTAGTTTATATAATAGTTAATTAAAACTATAATATAGTTTGACTATATTATATCATGTCTTGTAAATCGTATGTGCTTAATTATAAGGCGAATTAGTGGACCTCGACAGTTCTATGGTGGTGTTTACATATATTTATTAAGGATTTATGTACATGCTTAGCACAGCTCTGAGAATAGATTACTTCGTGGCGCGGACGACCATTATATGGCAGGGCCTAACAACACTGGCTACATTATGATAAGTCAAACTAAATCGTTGAATAGCCAGCGTTTAAACATATTCAAGAAACCGAGGTCATAAGTGATAATTTCTTTAATCTCTATTCTGTTCTGCATGAAATTTAAGATCAGTATTATTCTTTCATTTCTACCGACAGGCGAAATAATTTGACGTAATAAAAATGGCCACTTTTAAGTATATTTGTCTATTTTAACGCACATCATAAAACATCCCGATTAAACTAAGTCAAAAATGTATGGCTAAGTGCCCTAACTTGCTGTTCCTGAGACTCATCCCTGTCATAATAAATTGGGATGAAATAAAAGCAAGGAACTTAATTTTCGTTTGAGATAATGCCAGCATAATTACTAACGATGTTGTATGTCATCTAATAGTAATAGTGATAATATTGTGAAATAGTTAACAATATTCATCGGTAGAGACGCTGATGTCGCCTTGTTTTTGTGTAGCTGAATAGTGGTGGTTAAAAAGTATTCTGCATCTGGAGCGTAAACGAAGCGATAATTCAACTTGATGTGAGTATACGTAACTAATATTCCACGCAAGCTTGTTGGGTTTGTTGGGTCAACTTAGCGTGCGTGCCGCTCAAGCTAACTAGTGAACAATAAACCCACCTATTTGCGTGGTAGCTCCGAACTTCATTTAAGAAGTCAACTCCAAGTGCAGAGTCGATAACTCTATTACTTTTAAAAGTGTACTAAACATATTTACGACACTTGATTACCTTTTATTACCACGTGATTTTTATAATAGTCCTTAGAAAAACAGAGGAACGTCAAAACCGGTGGAGTTAGTGTTATGGACAAACGTAGATTGACATATCATCAAACATTAACGATTAATGAAAGAGTAAATTTTAACTGGCCATTACATAAAACCATTTCAGGAAATGGAGTTTTACTTTTAGGACGGCATTGATTTAGTAAACTTAACGAGAAACTTCGTAAAGCCTTTGCTATTTTTACTAATCATATTTTACAGCTTGTCGATGTAGTAGTATATGTGCCTGACTCACTCACATTCGACTACGAAAACTAAGCAAAAGGCAAAAGTAGGGTCAATAAAAATGTCCAGCTCCTCCGTTTCAGAACGCACGTTAAGCCGTCGATCCCGGTTGTTACGGCAACCACTTTCAACTATGATTCGCGTTGGGCCAACGTGGTGGTCTTATGGTCCAAAGTACCCATGTATTCCTTGCCAGTAAGAAGGCCTATACGCAGTGGGATATTTGTAGGATGTACTTGATGGTATTTTACTGCTATGCTTTGGTATGTAGTAACATGCTATACCTCGAGGACCTAGATAAAAAGCTAGGAAGGCTATTTTTGTTCTTTCCTTTCTTTTGAAGCTTTCCCTTCAGAACGAGATCGGACATTGGCGCTACCTTGCTGACAAGCGATAAAAAGAGACTAATAATAGAAATGTCACCCTGGTAATCCCAGGGGGTAAATGAGAGACCCTCAACTTAACCACCCATTACATAGTTTACGCCTGGCGGTCTGTTTCTGTAACCACATTATTTGTACTATGTATACTCTGTAACTGAGATTTGAATTATTGAATGGCATTCAATTTCAAGTTGTACGTATTTTTCTTACAAATTTGACTCAAAGCAGAAATTTTGCTAATGACCTAGTACAAACGTTAGAAATATTTAATAAAAAACAAAATCCAGGCTAAGTGGTGTAATAAATTACCCTCCCATTTAATCTGTGACCCGAATGACGAATTATTCTAATATAAGCAGTGGCTTAAGGTCGAAATTACTTTGCTATGAGGGTAATAACATTTTCGTGTCTTATTATAATTGCTTACTTCTTGGCGTCATCAAAAAACCTTTGGAATGAATTCCGCTAAGAATTACGTTTGTCTTTTAATTTATATGTCTGCTATAAGATTTTTTATTTGATAATTAAGCGTTATCCAATATAAATTTGAGATAAGATAGTAGTTGTATATTTGTAACACTTTTCTCATTTCGACAGCACAAAAATTGCGTACTATTTAAATCTGATCTTGTAATTTCAGGCCTCTACTGTGCCTGTTTTGGTGACATAACCAGAGCTACCTAGATCAAATCAAATCCAATATCAATTTAATTTGCGAACGTTTGTATACCGTAGGTACTGAGATTGAAACAATTTGAGGGCAACAAATTTGGTTATTTATTTAGGACACGCCAGTACCTATAGATATTGTAAATTATGTATAATCAGTTAGACCACACCTACATTTTATTCTCATAACGATATTATTATGTCTCTGTCATGTAAATAACCTCATATTGGTGGTAAAGCAATCAAAGATCTTGGACATATCTATATTGATGCCATATTAGGAATCATGGCTATTATCCTTTTGTTGATAGATTTTAAAAATTATTTATTATTTTAACAAAATACAGATAATAATATCATATAAAAAACGATTTCTCTGATAGCTAAAGTATCTTATTTACTTTATAACCAATCTTATTTTTGATATTTATTGTTTTTAACTAGTTCTTATTTTTTATAGACGTTCTTGTGTCTTCACAATTGCATGCGATTTGTTTCTTTGCTATTGCTTTCGTTTACTAATAAATTTATTTGGTATCGTTTCCATCATCACGATTAGCTCATATTACAGTCCACTCTTCAGTAGCTATCAGCTTATGTGTAATATTAATACAAAGTTTGGTAGTAATATCATTGAATAGCCCATAAAGTTTCTAATATTTAATTTCTAACATGAACATAATATTTAATTTGAACAGAGTTACTCCGCGATGCATACAAATTACAACATCGTGATATCACACTGTATTACCTGATTATTAAGAGCGTTATTGGGAGAGTCAAGAAAGTTCTATTCTAATGGTAATATCTAGGGGAGTTTCCATGCTATAGAAACGATTTTTCTATAATCATGTTGTCTTTAAATAGCATTCTGCGCTGAATGGTAATATTAAGAAAAGTCAAATTCTACGATTCCGTTTGTTATATTTTAATTTGCATGTTTAAAAATGTCAGTTGAGACTAAATTTCGCTATAAGAGCTATGAAAACAAAAATGACGCGAAAGGTCGTGCGTCCCTTACGCGCTTTTGCGTCATTTTTTTCTGGTTAGATTGTAATGCAAAAGTAGCACTGAACACAAATTTAATTAAAGTTCAATAAATAAAAGTCACGACAGAATCGGAACCACGTTATATAACAACACTATTTTACTATCGTCCATTATTTACAACTTTTTACATGGTGGGCATTACTAATGTGACGACCCTAGCTTTAGTTACGGGAAAACATATATCGACATGCCAACTTTTAAATAAGTGGCTCAGCAGTACTTAGTGTTAGATCCAATCGAATTGAACCCACAGAGTACTTTGTATTATATTGAACCGTCTCGATCGTGTTCTGCGACAGCTGTCAAATTGTATGAAAACGACAGCAGCGCCTCTGTTGTGAGGTATTTGGAACTATTCTTATGTGGCTACTACTACAACTATAACCAGGAGTACAGAGAGCATGAAAAAAACCTATAGTAAAAATAGTATTAAAATAAACCTATCTAGATTCTATTGTTACATTTTTTCTCATAATCCTGATAAAAGAGCTGCCCTTCGCCTTTTCCGTGTACCTCGTTTTTATAATGAGTTGGTTTGCTCGTAAATTTTTCATTACATATTTCGACAATAGCCTACCACAAAACATTTTCATTTCCGTCCATTTTCCTGGCGTTTATTACGTGACGAGTTGGGTATTAGCTTTAAAAGTTAACTATTTAGAAACTCAATTTTGGTAATTTGATGATTACTTATATAAATAATAATAATTTATATAAAAATTCGCTATCAAAAATAATGTTGATTTCATTTTCACATGAAACCTCCCACAGGTTCAAAACAAAAGAACGAAGAAAATCTTTCTAAGCTTAAAATTTAAAGTCAATTTTACTGTGAACCTACCCGTCCGGTACTAATGTATCATGTTTGCAACACAGGATTAACACAGAAAGGCTATTGACGGACAATCAATTACTTTTTCCTATTTAAAAATGTTTTTTCTAATTTGTAACAAAACTGTTAAAAACAAAAATTAGGCTTGCATAGATTTCTTATTTTGTGTCTTACATATAGCTTACTATGTGTATTAGCTTTAAGCTAGTAAAGAGAGAAAGGTTTATCAACCATTCAATTTAAAACAAAATATTTTAGTTATCAGTTCATATATAATTTTACCTAAAACTACAGTAGGCAAAATAAACAAAAAAACTATGTTGATTTTCGGAGAAACAGAATTTCTGTCGTGCCTTTGTATAACAGAGGTAAAATAACCAAATCCTTTTTTGTTTGAGAAGTATATATCGTTTACACAGTACCCACAGTTGTAAATGTCATTATAAATACTAAAGGCTGAGAGTTTCTTGCGCCGCTTTTTCTCTGCAGCTACTAATTCGTCGAAGCGGTAGTAGGGTTGATTGGAAATATGCATACTAGTTTTATTTTTAATTTTAAAATAAGTATTATTTTAAAATTAAAACTAACAATTTATTTAGTACATATTGAAATACTATAACTGGGACAATTAGTAAATGCCCGGTTGATACCCAGTAAAATTATGAGTATTGCCTTTATAATTATATTTATTTATTTTCTTATACATATTCCCTGTTGTGACGATTTAAAAGAGCTTAGTAAATAAGTCTATTTAAATAAAGTTATTTTTGACTTTGACTTTGACCACCAGACAGCCCAGAAAAGAGCGCTTTTTTGCTTTAAATTAGCCGACACAAAACCACTATCGGTTCTGTTCCGGCGGTTGTTTTGCGCTCGCCTAAGAACAGTCGTCTGGATCCGTAAGTGCCAAAAGGCAAAAAGGTGTAAAAACACTGGATCTTTAAGCCATATGGTACGAAATATCGAAACACATTGAATTGAGACGTCGAAGAAATAACTAACATACTCAAATCTACACGATATAATGTTTAACTTATTACACAAAATATAATAAAAGATAGTAACATACAAGTTTTTAAGTTTTTTCATCCCTATAAAAAAAACATATGTATATCTATTCAAACACATAGTTAAGGCAAATAAATAAGTTCTATATCCAGATTTGAGGGTATTAGCAAAATTAATTGTGTTCGTATCGACAGACCTCGCGGAATCCGTATTCAAAATGACTAGTTCTCAATATTTATATGCCGTTTTCACGTATCTGTTTATCAATAGACGAAATAGAAGTCTAAAAAATAATAATTATAGGAATAAATGAGAATTCTGAGGGTTGATAAATATAAGAAACTTAAATAAAATAATTATTCGTCTTCAAAAAGTGTAATTTTTCTCATAATTTTTCTGTGTCTCATGTCATTCATATTTCAACAATAAAATATTATTTTTAAACATTAAAGGAGTTCGTAACAATAAATATTATGTTATGAAAATATGCCTCTTAAATATAGAGAAACGCTTCGAAACCCAAAATGCCCATACAGTCATATTCCTATGACAACCTAAATTTGATTGAAACATTAATTTTGTTTTCATATTTTGGTTCTATTAGTTTAATTTAACAAATTAGTTTGCCCTGGTATTTGTATTCTAAACAATCTATGTGACATTGTCTTATCTCGTGTTAAAGACAAACCTGAACAAATTTATCGATAATTGGTAGGGCACTGCGGGGTGAAACTATAGTAAGTTTAATTGGAACTTGTCAAATTGTCACTAAGTACGAAAACGTGAATTAGGGCGAGCACAGCATTGAGACACTTAATATCGATAAGTAACTTTGTTTATAACAGAGAATATCATGGGTACATCGTCTAAAGTCACCAACAATATTAAGGAATTACTTGATATTAGTGATGCATAACAACCAACGATAAATTTTAGTTATGATAAAATAAAAATATAAAATTCTGAATTGGGACTGTTTAATACAAATATTGAATTATATAATTAAAAATTTGTTAAATAGATCTCTTCTAGCCTACCATGTGAATATAAAGTCAATTAGTAGTAAGTCTAATAACGCCCGTATATATAGCCGTATCGCTCTGAATGAGTAATGGTGTTGGTTCAGATGAATTTCACTGAAAAGGGTGTAACTGAAAAGGTTTGAAGGCATAGTAGCCGAAAGATTTTACATTGATAAATTTGGTACATCGTAATCGCGTTACGACTGGGATCTCCGCTTTTTCTCACTAAAATTTATCAAAGTAAAAGGTTGGCAATTTTCGTGTAAATAGGTCGATGTAATTTAGAGACAAAATAGACGAGTAAAGCAAGTCTCGTAGTCAGAGGTGAAACAAATTTAACAAAATATAGGCTCTGTTTGATTCGATTTGTCACGGTCCATAGAAAGTATTTGAATTTGATCTTCAAAGCAGACGCTCTGCAATTTTACTTCAGTATTGAGGCATTGTAAGTCTACTAAGCCTTTCCACGACATTTTGTATCATTTGAAAATAGCAGGCCTTGTGATCAATTCCAAAGAGTATAAGAAATTTCACCAAGTTTCAAAAACGATCGTCTGAAAACACTCAATTGTAAAATTATTTTAATGACCGTTAACTTATGAAGCCTTTTTGTTGTGATCCTTATTGTCACATTTTTGACTACTTAATTCTAGTGCCGTTGTCATTCTTGTGAAAAAAGAAATATGTTTTCGTTATTCACGAATTTCCACGTCGTCCAAAAGTACTTAATTCTATAATATTGATTCCTACATTTTATTTTTACGTAATACATTTATAACCTTAATAAATACACTTAATATAACATATAGTAAATACAGCATTAGATCTTAGTTATTATAAATTATAATATTTGAAACCTTAAAGCCAAAGTTGATCTTATATTTGTTTGTTTGAGGTTAATTTTTGCAAATTTTCCTATCTTTGTTCAAGGCTATACTCACATATACCAAAACTTATAGACTAACGAGATAAATTAAATTCCTTTTGTTTATATGACGGGTACTAAAATTCAACATTAAATAGCCTAAAACGTAAACAGCATTAAATCTAATATTAAATCTACTACACATCTACAGATTATCCCTGACATTAATCCAATCAACTTTAACTGTTGAAATTTATACTTTAAAGCTGAAGGCTAAGGTTGATAATATTGACTTAGATGACAAACACCCGATTTCGTCGATCAGGACATCAATTTACAATACAGCTGGTTTATATTGGATATTTCGATGGAATCACTGATATTGAACACGCAGTTTGGTTTCAAATAACGTTCAGTTTGACAGTGTATTGTTTAATAATAATATCAACTTAATCTTGACTAAAATGAATAATTTCTTTTTCAACTAAGTAAAAATAGTGGATAATAATGACATGAGGTTATTTATAAGTTAAAGAAGGAAGGAATCACATCATATCGCTGTTGATTTGACATACTGGAGATACGAGATGTACATGCCTTCAATATCCATCGTACCCATCAGTCTTTTCTACGAAAACTGGGTCTAGAGACAAAAAAATCTATTATCTGCCTTAGTTTTAAGCTAGGAAGGAGCCAAAGCCTCGATTAACGTGGTCACTGGGTGATGGTGGGTAGACGGCTTGGAGGTCGTAACCCAATGCGATGAGATCTGATCAGATCCAATCTTCACTAGTATACCAAATTGCACGATGCACGACAGAAATAAATGTCCGAAGCATTACCCGAAAATGAAGTAATTCCACAAAGACGCAAGGAGATAATGGAAAAATGTAGATAGAAATACGTATATAAATATACTAAATAAACATACAAATATTCATGACTGATGAATAAATATTTGTACTCATCATACAAATATCTGCTGCTATCGGGATTCAAATCCGGGACCTAGAACTAAGCCAGAGATCTAAGTGACCGCTCGACCAGGCGATCGTCATACAATCATATTTAATATAAATTTGTTATTATTATGTATTTAGAATTTATTACTTGTACTGTACGTCACACTATTGCATTATCATAATAACAGCACATTCTAAGATAGGGTCCTTGATGAATGTGCAGTTTTTGTCCTAATATTATATACATATCAAACAGTGTTCATTTGCGTATATCCATAATATTCCTTTTCTTTAAAATGAATAGAGAGAGAAAAGGAAAGGAAATGAAATGAAATGAATGTAAATGCAACGATTTTTCTCAGAACACACAACCGTTTTGTATAACTCCTTAATTATAAAAGTAATGTATATAATAACATGTTACTTTACGATTGCGAAAATTGGTTGCGATTGGCTTTATTGAGTACAAAATACATTCATACGACAGTGAAGGCTTTTTCAATGGAAAAGAAATGTGAAACGTTAAAATCTATTTTGTATTTCATGGCGACTCCTTCCATCAAAAGGTCTCGTCTCATATTGTACGTGATTCAAATTTAAACAAAATTTAGATTCGTTGAAAAAACGCATCCTCTTTAGACATATTTTTTGTATAACTTATACTGTTTTGCATTCAATGATATTACCGACATCATAAAATAACTAAATCAGTAATTACTGTTACTCAATATTTCAAGGTGATGAAAAAAATTAAACATCAAAGAGAAAAAAATTGTAACGACTGTTTTAATAAGAGAAGTAACATGGAACCTCTGTTCCATCTATCCTCTGATAGCAACAGAGATTTTTGCTTTAACCTTTCAAGCCGGACAGTCTGGACACAAATATGTTTTTCTCAAACATGCTTGGAAATTTCTTCATATTCATCTAGGCCAGTAAAGCATCTAAATAAATAATTATGAATTATTTTTACAACCTTCTTCCAGATAAATCTAAATTGCTTTTTTGGCCAAATACATGCGAGCATGCGGCAAAAGTTGAATAAAAACTGTTTTAAAGGCCAAACAAATTACTATATAAGCTCAAACCTGCCGTGTAATTTAAAAATGGAACAGTCTTAAACCCCGAAATGTGGGACTAATTTAACTTATAACCTACTCGGTAATTAGCAAATGTAGTTATTTAAATTTCGAATTCTCAAATAACTTTCTGTTTAGTAAAAAGAAATGCAAATGGAACACTTTGGCGCGTGAATAATTATTATTGTTCCATGGTCGTCATTGATTTTGGAAAGTAATTGTATTTTCAAATAAAAATGTCATCATAATTTTAGAAATGTACTAAATACGCTGGCCACAACTAGGCTTTGATAGACTTACGTATGTGTACGTTTTTTACAGGGATTTATACGATGTTTAATAATACTTTTGACAAAGCATTTTCAAAATTTTAAATATATAAACTAGTTTTCCAACCGCGCCTTGTGGAAAGAAATACATTTCAAACCCTTTACAAGTTGAATTTATGAAAATTTTTCGTTATAATAACTTTTAGTATCCAAATTTCAGCTTAGTATGTTCAATGCTTTGAGCTATGAGTTGATTATAACCGCAGAACTAATATATTTTATATAAATTTCAAGCCTCTATTTCACCCCTTTGAGGGTTGAATTTTCCAAAACCCTTGCTTCACGGGCGTTTACGTCATAATAACTATTAGTGTGCTAAATTTCAACTTGATCCGTGCATTAGTTTTAACTGTGCGTTGATAGATCAGTCAGTGAGTTTGACTAACTGTGTCATTTTTACCTTTTAAAAATTTAAATTGGGCTTAGAAAGCCACCACCTTACGAAATTAATAGCTCACTTCACGCATGCTTAATAAAGCCTATTTGTTGTAATTTGCTTGGCGGTGCGAAGTTTGCGGAGTCAGCTAGTGTAAAATGAAACGAATTAAAATCGTGGTTTTATATTACAAATTGTGCCAACCCTAACGCTACATTTGATTGTGGTAATTCTAGCTTGAAAATAGCTGTTGCTTTCTTACGTACCTATCTATTGTAGCTACGTGGTGTACAAGTACAAGATTTTAGCTAAAATTCATTTATTTCAACGAAAAGGTACAAATATACAAATTGCTGCATAAAGAAATGAAGAGTAGAGTGAGGTAATATTGACTTTATGTTCGATATATATGGTCTGAATCAGTGGCCCAGGTCGCTAACACGAAGAACCCACTGTTGTGCCTGGTATTTTAATGGATTTCACATTTAGTTATAGCTTGGACCTATCTCGCATCCAGTAGATGGAGATTTTAAATACGACTGTCAATAAGCCAGTGGTGAAAGATCCAGTCCTTAGGATTTTTTTGAGCTTGACTCGTTTTGGATTGTTGTATGTAGTGTATATTATAAAGTAAATATTTTATAAAGTACGTATACATAACTTCTTATTACTTTCACCTTGCCGATAAATGTGTGTGTATGGATATTATAAACCATGCAGGAGTATCTATTATCGACCAGTGCATTTACTAAAAATCAATTTTAGTAACATGTCGATAATAGCCCTACTCTCCCCTAGTGATAAATTGTTACAAAATCTCTCGTTTTATTGCTAGTCATAAAATGAGAAAGACGTTATTAAATCTTAGAATACTAAAGCTTTAAAATCCCTAGTAACGGCATTTTAATTTGAAAACCATAAGCTAGTTGCTTATCGTTCAATAAAATGTATGAATCTGAGTTAAAAGGACTTTTTGGTGTAGTCGCCGTTTTTTTTGTAATTAGAACTATTTCTTAACTAAGGTATTAATTACATTTTTACTCAATCAGCGTAAAAATAGAACAACGATATCTTGTTAAAGATCAACGTTGAGAATTTCGTCAAAAACTCCACGAGGCTAAGTGGTATGTTACTCCAGTACCCGGAGCTCTAAATAAAGAAAAAATAACTAGCTACTTAAGTCCTGGCTGCATGAGCTTTCATTCCTTTGCCTTCCCTGTACTTGGGAGAAATTAACAAAAAAAAATATCTAAGTAACAATTTGGTTAGATAATATCTGATAATTGAAAAGTCGACCGTTATTTCTCCACTCATTATCCACTAAGAATACAAAAACTTATAATATATAAGGTGCACAATATCTCAATATTGATGAAATTATAAATACAGATGCAATATTGTACGTGCCTTGGTAGTTTATTAGGCCAATAATAAAGTCATCTGACCTACTACAAACCTGTTCTACGACAATTTAATATCAACATCATTAAGCATGATCTATAGTTAGTCCGTGACAATATCCCAGAGGTTTACCCTTTTCAGTGTGGCAGGCAAGCTGACAGATGTATTGAGATCAAGACGTTAAGGCGTTAGTACTGGAAACGTAATACATAAATGATTCCTTTTCAAGGCAAAGTAAAATAAAAACGTTTCAAGTATTGATTATATTTTTCTGGAGCACAGTGTTAACCTTTTTTTTTATTTATTATAATATATTAAGTAAAAAGTTTTTATACCTAATATAACACTTGAAAAATATTTCGAAGAAGGTAAAGAAATAAAAAGTCTATATAACTTTGACTGTCTTTGTCTTTCAAAATCCTTTTAATATCGCTTTATATTTAAATTCCCATCACTTTCAGGTTTTATTCAGAGCTCCTAAACCATTATAATTGTTTTTTTTTAATTTATCCTCTCTCTGTCGTCTTGACCCTCGGCCGTCTGGTCTCGTCTACCGAGAAGTGTTCTCCTGTCTCTTGAGCCTTCGAGGGACTGGGAAAACGATAAGTAAATAATAATAATAATAGTGATAATTGTAACTGAATATAATCAGCCATTTTCGTGCTTGGTTACCAACCTGCATGTTAAGGAATCTTTTCTAAACGGTGGAGAGAGAAGAAGAAATAATACTTGTAAGCATTAAAGTGCGGTTACACGATTATCGAGGCAAATAAGTAAAAAACTGTTCCTTAAAAACTCATTTTTAAACATAAACTAACCGTTTCTCTTCTATAATAATCCGGAAAAGCTTTCGTATTACTTTTTATTTGCTTTACGTAACATACCTAGATGGCTTTAAATCTTCTACTATTTCCATAGATGTTAAAACTTGAGACATCAAGTGAATCGCTCGCAATTCGCACGCGATCTGCGTCGTGACACCATTATTGGTAGAGCTTTTGTTACGTGACCGAATTCAAAATTATTGCCGTAAATAATACACTGGATTAAGCAAACGTGTAGCTGTTTCGTTGTTATCGAAACAAAAAACTATTTTAGTATCAATATCGTGATACAATAAGATTTACAAAGGTTCCGTTAAGAATTCATATTAATCGTCGATTGATAAGACTTTAGTAACATCATATTAAGAAGTTCATATCTCTATGATAAGCAAAAATCAAGTTATGTTACGTTAAAACGTCAAATAAATTTAGCGAGGGCTCTTATTGAATTCTAACCTAAAAAGGAAAAATATCAACAATAGATAAAAATGAGTGAAATTGGGGCTTTGTCGGCCATTAATGCAATACAATCTATTGTCGCAACGATTGTTCGTACCCATCGGCGAATGATAATATATATGGAATTAAAAAAATACCTTTTTTAAGGAAATGGTGCATATAGAATTCACACGAAATAAAACAAAACGGGCGCGAATAAGGGATTTCCCCAGATATGTAGGTTGTAACAGCTCCGAGTTGCTGTTTCGAGTTCTGAGTGGTAAGTTCAGTACCACAATTACCTATTTAAAAAATTTTACTTAAGTAGTGAATTTTTATTATTTATACAATCGCTTATTATTGCTGGGAAACAGTAGAAGGCCGAAGCTAGGATTTTTCAGATTTTTTCCCTTCTACGTCCTACAATGTTGTGTATGATTTGCACGGGCTAGCTCAAGTTACAGCCAGCATCATCAAACCAGCTCAGCTCAGAGTTATAGAGAGGTCTATGTTAAATCCGACAGGAAATACCATCTGGAACACTTTTATAAGCCCAACGTTGTGCATGTGTTTTTCCATTTATATATGTCAACATCTGTATAAAAATTCGTATTGTATGACTACTAACTCCATCTAGTAAAAAGTATATGCGACCATTGCTATAAAATGAAAATAAAAATAAAGATTAAAAAAATGACAGTCTTTTGTCAAGAGTTCACGTTTATTTATGTATGTGTGTGTGTTTAAATGTATGTGTGCGAAAAAGGATATATACATTTATTTTTACACTTACACACACGTGCAATAAATTATGTATAACCAATCAAAATAACGCGTTTCGTGTTGCCATAATCGATATAATTAACAAACTGTTCAAATTCACCATTTTTCAGCAAGCCGACTCCGAAAATCAAATCTTTCAAACTAAGAAGATTATAGTATTAAAAGCAATTTACGCTAAGAACTGTCGGAATTCGTTTTAAAGTTTTTGTATTTTGTTATTCGTCAGACTTCGTGGCAACTTTGGGTTTAGTATTTCTTTGGAATTTCGTTGTTTCGTTCGTTCGTCAAAGCTTTGGATAGAATGTTTCGTGCAGAGTGCAGATTTAAAAGCTATATTGTATGGCGGCTAACTTTACCGGTGCGCTTAACACAATAATTCTGAGGTATACAGCGAAATATAGACTTTCTTAAAAGGATATTAGTTGTAAATTTGCTTCAATTATTATTTATACTTCGTATATGTATACTCAACTTCATTAAGGCGATATAACAGTAAACTGTATTTACAATAAAATGGCAAGTTTTAAAACAGGTAATATCTATTATCAGTTTGAAATAACTATCATTCATTCATTACAAGTACATAATGTTCGTTAGTTTTACACAAGTGACGAATGCTTTATTTTGAGAATATTATAATACTTAAAATTTTGTGTAGGTGTCAATGCGTCATGGACCATGTATCATAATCTCTTATTGTTACTTAAATAAGTAGCAGGTACTATATTAGACGCAAAAGAAAATTGACATAATAATCATTGACATATGGTTTCTAATAAATACAATTGGAAAGAACATGAATATATATTTTAAATGCAACTAGGAACATAATTGTTTGATCGTTTCTTTTTTACTCATGGAAAATGTTTTATAATTAATGATACGTGTATTTACAGTACTGACCTACCACAATTACGCTTGGAAAACTACTACCATCTTAATTAAGTTGGCCTGGTAGTTGGAATCAAGATAGCCAGTTCGTCTGAGGTTGAGGAATCCTGGTCTAGTTCGCCTCCTACTTCGGCCTTATCTTCACTTACCATCAGGTGAGATGATATATAATACTGAACGCACCGTATACCGACTGGGTGAAACTGTTCCACAGGCTGCACCTGTAAAATAATTGACAAGAAACTACTGTATTTCAAAATTAGTCCAGGATAAAACAGGGAAAAATTTCCCAATCCATAGCGGGAGTTAACCGTTTTGAATATTTTCTTTTAGCATAACTGTCACCTAATCAAGCTTAAGATACTCCGTGAAGTTGTTATTCCCAAAAGAAAATGATTTTCCTTTCGTCTAGTTCTCGGATTTGTTGAGGGTTCCCAGAAATATACAGTTCTGAGTGCTTTTTATTGTTTTAGTCAGGAGAGTTATTTTATCTCTCTCTAATAATCTACGTGTTTTCTTATAATCTTTACTTGTTTAAGAGTTCGAAGCAGAATATTAAAATTCATCGTATCATTAAACACATGCTTATACAAGATGTGTTAAAATGTACGTTTTTTACAGAGAAATTAAAAAATATATTTGTGTATGCAATTATGTCTTTTGTTGTCATACACCTAAGATTATCTGTCGATGATTTCATATTATTCATATCAAAACAAATCATTTATTTTATTTATAAATTAGTTCATATCACATGTACTCGGCCTGCAGGAAGTCGGGCAGAATATTTGAGTTCAAACTTGATTTAAATAGGCACAAGTTAATACATAATTAATCATTGAAGGTAAAATCTTTTTTGATACAGCAAAGGTGATAAACACACGGGCTGCCTGATTGTAAGCAGTTATCTTTGACCTCTAGTAGGTGCCTATGTTATGTAAACAGTACAGGTGACAAGTCGTCTTGCTCCCAACACAACGTATGTATCATAAGTTGTACTATAGTTAATTAATAATGTCCTTTGATACATTATCACTAATTCTTTTCTCTTTCTTGGTATTATGGTTTTATTTCACCTTTGGTTGCCTGGAAAAAATGCGTTTTGCCTATAAGGCCGCTATTGTATTGTTTTTTGTTTGTAACTTTATATAGTTCAATTGGATTTTGTGTGAAATAAAGAATATTATTAATTTTCAACTTTTCTTTCAAAGAGGAAATATTATTCAAAACACAGCTATCGTTTAGTTCAGCATACAAAGAGAGATCTAAAGGTTGTCTTTTCTAGAAGATCAGTATAGAACAGATTTTTAAAAACTGAGTAGCAATATGTAAATAATTTTAACGTATTCCCTCCTTAATACAACATGGGTTCCTTTAAAAGAGGCGTGAAAAGGCACTTTTTGGGCCGGCAAGGTGAGGGTAGCTAGGGCAGTATCTCGCATGCTTCACTAGCTATCTTCACATCTGGACTCCTCTACTGCTTATCATAAGTTGGGGTCGAGTTATTTGCTGAACTTAATATAAAAAAAAGAATTCTCGAATCGTGTGGTAACAATTGTAAGAGTGTAACATTCGACTGTCGAGCCTATGTTTATTTTCCCAATCTTTATACGAATGACGGTGAAAAGTGAACCCGAGGTACTATCGAAAACACAAACAAGCCATTAACAGAATAGAAACCGAATTTCCTTACGATTCTTTTGTTGAATTCTTGATTCCCTTACAAAGTTTATTTACTTCATATCCGGTAGTTGAAGAAAACAAGTTTGAAATATTTCAGCTGTAAAACTATTTACATCATGTCACTACGTAGAAAAATAAATTTTAGTAAATACTTTACCTTTTTGTTCTTAACTAGGTCACCAGCATTCACATTTAATAAGACTATTTGATGAAAAACGAACCCGCATAACCTTAAGTTACATAAAAAATTAAGAATATAAAAATAATTGATTTTGCATTCGAGTATTACTTTGTCTACATATTTTCACGAGCACTACCTATAATTTAAAGTAAAATAATTTTCATCATAATTAACGGCCTGTATACGCGTCACTGCTGGGAACACCTCTACTACATGTGTACAATGCCGGCTCAAAGCCGCTTGGTCCTAAGTCGTTTACAATAATTACCAGTACTCCGAAAGCGTTTGGAGTACGTAGGAGCCCAAGATAACCATTTTTAATTGACCCATCCAGGAGCAACCATCGCGAATTTTCTTTGTTTTCGTAGTCCAAACTTGAGCGCTTGAACCCACTATGCCAATAGCCCCTTAAAACAATTTTACAGGATTTTTATTCCTAGTGGTATTTTTAATAAATAAATGTTTTGGAAAACTAACACACCAAACACATAATCATGTAAAATGTTGTCATATGGCTCAAACTGTAAAAATTTATCAGATATCATCAAGCCCTAACTTTCCAACTACACCTTAGTCAAAATAAGTAGATTGATTTAAAGGATATGCGAAACTACAGAAATACTTATTTACTTTTCACATATCCTCTAAATCAATGTCAGTCTTTTCTGTCTTGGAAGATTTACTCCATCAAGCCGGTCATCCGGACACCCGGAGATTCGGCCACTCGTTCACTCGGACTCCCGGACTCCCGGTCGGATGGCCTATTCCGAGCATCGTAAAATGACACGACACCTCATCAATCAGGCATCCGGTGACGGCAATACGGGCAGACTGAAAGCCGCCTTTGAACGCAAAAATGCTTGGCTTATTTTCATGTTGTAAGTAATCAATTATAAACGTACACTGTAGCGTAGTACAGTTCTATTATCAAAAGCCGAATTTTGCCAGTAAAGGCACACACAATTGCAGCGCCGATAAATTGCGTTATTGAAAACGCACGACTTGCTAAGCCGTATTTAAAACGATGAAGTCAAAATTGGCTAAGTTGATACGATTTGAAGCATTCAATCGCTGTAGAGAGCCTCCAACGGTCAGTGAGTGAATGTAACGTTTGCAATGTTGATGTGTTTGATCGCCAATGAATTGTGTCAATAATGTTATTTACTTGACTTAGTTTATATCTACCTTAATGGAAGTAA
The DNA here is from genome assembly GCA_943193645.1 of Acentria ephemerella. Classification (NCBI taxonomy): domain Eukaryota; kingdom Metazoa; phylum Arthropoda; class Insecta; order Lepidoptera; family Crambidae; genus Acentria; species Acentria ephemerella. The sequence goes on along the minus strand of OW971875.1, from coordinate 2,870,034 downwards.
CGTCAACGTTAGAAGTTCATATCGAGACCTTATAAACAGTGGAGTATTATTTCAGCCGTCGTATTTTTGTTACGTTTAACACACTCACGCTCAAATACACACACGCACAAACACACACACAAACACACATAACACGCGCACACACGCACACCCACACACGTCACACGAGAACGCGTGTGATTTTTGTGTCACCGAAAGGTGTGTCATTTACTTCATCTACACATTTCTTCTCAACAAAGTGATTCGCCTTAGATATTTTTAATTAATCATTTTAAATCCTACTAGATAGAAGAATTTGAAATGTTAAATTAAACGATCAATCCAATTCGCCACGCCGTTATATTAAAATATATGAGAACCCGAGGTTAATACCCGAATTTACGAGTACGATAAACATGTCGTATGGCTGAGTTTAATGGTTCAAGATTTTATCATAAATTTTCATGACTTATGTAAAACGGGTGGATAGTATCCATATAAAGAAAATACTTGAGGCACCTTGGACCAATGCTTAAAGCTCCTACAGTGAGAAAGCGAATAATTTGATTCATTAAACATCAAATAGACTATAGATAGACAGTGACACTTGTAAAGTTAAAGGGCTATTATTATTTTTCTTTTTTATATTGTATGACTTAAAAATTTATTTATGTTTTATGCATAACTATATTTATAATATATGTAAGTCGTTTCTATTACAATGAAAGTTAATAATAATGTGATATTTCGTGTCGTGGGCCTTTTGGTTCGCGCCTTTTTCTTTTATGTATTTGGAGTGATTAATATTATAAATTAAAATCAAAATCTTTTATTACACTCGCGGTGACTTACATAGATAACTTGACGGTTTCTCTTATTTTTTTTAAATCGTTAGCGAAAACATGTATCAAGCACTTTCTAACAATACTTACTTCATAGGTATTCGCTCTTAAAATTAATATATTTTGAAATGATACAATCAGCTCTTACAAAAGGAGGCACTTCTATAGACGCGGCTTAAGAGATAAGTTACACATCATCACAGCGCTTCCTCAACTATTCTGGAGATATTTATTACCAAAAGAACACAACAGCGTTATGTATGGATCAATGACATGATACAATTAAAGTGGTTTAAACAGACACTATCTCGACTGATAATTATCATCAAGTTCGGTTTTTTAAATGCTTATTAATCAATGTCAAGCATTAACAATTATAAACAATTTGAGGACTAACGTTTCGGCTAAATGTCCCAAGTTCGAGTCCCAGTCGGAGCAGATGTTTGTGTAGCTCTTATTATATAGATATTTGTTTTTGGATCATTCGAGAATATTCTTTCCGTTATCTAGGGTGTACGACACAATATCATCAATAGGTTACTTTGAGCGTGATGAGTCAAAGAGTAAGAAATATTATAATTAACAAAAACAGTTTCTTTACTATTCTAAGTGGGCGATTGCTTAAACGGTACGGCTATCAAATTAATTATTCTACCTCCTACCCTTAAAACCAAAGCCAACCCAAAACTTCCGTTTTCAACTCGTTACTTTGTCCACATTTCCGCATGTTGATCCAACGTTCATCGATCAAAGGTTGCCCATTGATTTGGAGAGAGTTGAGCAACTTCGTTCATACAGAACTCCATAATGGGGTTGTTGGTGACAAACTTTAAGGACACAATTGATACGAGCTGAAGATGTTATGTTGACTATTAAATACACTTACGTTAAGAAAACCAAATTTACGGACCAAATTTTTGGTTCAGACAAATCAAATTCGGACTATCATTCACATCATTTGAATTCAGAAAATAAAGACGCATCATCATCATTATAATCAACAGCCTTTGATTATTAAATTATACCTTGCAAAGGCCATAAGTGACTTGCCTTCCGCCAAAAACCTCCTGGACGAAATAGTAATAATCCCATTTTATTCATTTATATGGACATTCATTGTTGTTTCATTACACTACAGCGACAGTCTTTAAGTCTTTACTGGACCAGCGTTGGCTCTAACGTACACAAAGCCACAGCCACAGTATTTCGTTGACAATAACTTTGGGACAAAATGTTTTGTGTTTCTAATCAAAACCAGATTTAATGACTTAACCAGCAAGCTCCTGTTCCTTCTTAATAAGAATGTCACGTCAACTTCTAATTTCACTTGATCTGATTGATATGGGGAAGTGAAATTGGAAGTCATTCATTATATTTTTTATTGAATTTCGATCTGTTATTGTACGCTAATTTGCCTGGGTGTTTAAAAATTGTAAAGTTTTTTGTACATCGCCATGTAGAGTGATTTTCCTTGCAGAGGTTTTTTTAATAGACAACAACATGATGACCTTTAAAAGAGAAGTGAAAACGTTCTTCGGGTTCAGCAACCGGCTACTAAGTTGCAAGCTTCCATTGGCTGCGGTAACCACGTTCCATGCATTGCTGTCTTTATTTTATAATAAAAAAATACTGCTGAAATAGAATTGTCATCATAATCATCAGCCAACAACTGTCTACGGATAAAAGGCACTGCATTTACACGCTAAATCCCTTTGTTCTTAGTTAGCTCCATCCAGTACACATATAAATACGCACAATATATTTAGATACTCTGTAAAGAGAAATAATGTACTTTTACTCGTGTCCTAACTTTCCATTATATTCTAGTTTTATACCAGAAATAAAAGAAAGTCAATAAAAGTCAAAAAATTTGGTTAACATTGCATTAATTATCATGATGATTAAATAATTGTACAGAAATGAAACGTCTAACTTTCAAAAATACAAGTGTTTAGTCCCCAAAACAATTTTACAGAGGTGACCTTAATTCTAATCAGTAATTAAACCCAAATCAAATACGATATAGCATAATCAGATTACCAGAAGCACTCCGGAATATTGGCTTCACTAAACTTTAGATTGTTCATACTCCAAGCAATTTGTTACGAAGCGTAATTGACTTAGACGAACTTGATCTAGAAAGGAAGTGATATTAAATTTCGACAATTTCATGACATCAAACTATATTTTTAAAGTCACATTTTAAGCAGTATCCAGTGTATATCTTTGAAAATATAGAGTTAAAACGTTATTGAGTTCAGTGACATGAGATTTTGCATTATTTTTAAACGCTCAGGAAACAGTCGTACTTTTTGGAAATCAAATATGATAAAAGTGGTTTTTGTTAGTGAATTTCTCAAATTATATTTTATTAGAGTCCCTTCAGAAATATTTTAATTCTGTCTTCAGGTACAAAATATAAACTTCTACCGGGTCTTCTCTCGCGTGGGATTGTTTCTCGTGCAATTAAAAATTGTATTGGTAATAATTCAAATATTCGACATGGATCTTTCATTTCTCATAAAATCATTACAGTCATATTAATGAGATATATATAATATAATAATAGAGTATTTGAATGAATCACTAGGTAAATATCTGTTGGACTGATGAATTGCTTTGACAGAACCCAGGTCACCCTCGCGAGGGGTAATGGAGCTACCGGGGAGTTGTAGTGGGTATTCCCAGAGCTCAGGTACTGGGCGAGCCCCACACACGTCCACCACATAACCGGTGGTGGATAGGTCCGTAAACGGTTTCCTCCTCGATACAAAAAAAGGTACAATATCTGTAGCTTAGTAGGATTTTTATCTGGGTGCTTAGTAAAGCTCTGTTTGAGGTCGAAAACTGCGGTCTTCTAGTTAAAGACGTACATACAGACACACATAATTTATATTTTATGTCCGTTTAGGTTACGTACCCAAGACACTGAAAGCATGATGTGCAAAATAACTACCAGATCTCGATTACCTCTCGATGAAACTAATTTACAAATTGAGTGGAAGAGAATTGTAATTACATAACATAAATGAAATTAGATATTGTGTAATGATACATGTTCACATGATCTATATCACCCCGATTTCCCCGATTTCAATCAATCAGCATCGCTCCCGAGAACTGGGTGAAATATGAACTTCGGTCATTCCATTTATTGTGATAAGATATTTATTCGTTTTTACTACACGAATTAAGTTAAATATTTTTGGCTTTTTCTTTATTGTATATTAGGCTACAAATTTAGTTTAAATGGTGTAATTTGAATCCTGAATTTATATTTTTATATTTGAAGTTGACTTTTATTTTTATTCATTGTGTGAGTGAGTTCGTTGGCTTAGAAGTTCGAATGCTCTAGTTTCCATAACAATACAAAGTGACTTTGGAAATGTCAAACAAAATTTATTATGTCAAACTCCTCCGTACTTCAGAAGATATGTTAAACCGCTGGTCCATGTTGTTGGGCTACCGTGGTGGTACCAAACTCTTTATGTGATTCCCCTATTTAGGAAGACCCATGCCTATAGGACGTGTAGGCTGTAGATGATAATAGTGATGTGAGAAACAACGGGGTGAGATAAAAGAAAAAATATATAGAGAAAATGAAAGTCGAATTAAGAAAATATTCTCTAAAAAAATTGTGGTAGATGCAATTTCTATATAATTTTCTATACGAAGACACTTTCGGCATACCACAGAAAATTATATTAGTAAAATATTAATAATAACATTGTAATCCTTTAAAAATCTTGAAATATCACTAACTAACAAATTTGGTATTACCAAACAATAAGGAAATAAATTAAATTTATTTTTCTCACTATTAACATATTATAATATTCAGCCCGCAACAAAATTTTGGTATATGAATAGATATACAACGCATCTCTATTCTTTATGTTACGCCAAGGGCAATTTAACTTGGCTAAACTGTCTTAGATAAGTCCAAACTGAATTATAAATTCGTTTATACTACCCTTTTTGGTCAACAAAGGGCCTTCGTGGAGGCGTACTGAAAGTTTTTTAAATCACGCTCTGGTAAAAGTCTGTTTTTGTTGTCAGGTTGTACTAAAAATTCTTGGCAGGTGCGAAGAAAAAGCTGCTTTGGGTCCGTACAAATTATAATCAATTTTGCTACATTTAAAAATGCTGTGTGCTGTGCTTCTCTTGTGGATTGCCAATAAGCAGGATTAGTACAAGATCACACGAGTCAACATGGAGATTTTCTTACGGTCAACAGAATGCGCTTTTTGATACCATTAAGTCATAGGCTTAGAAATTTCTGACTTTCTTATCGCAAGCATAAAGACAAATCAAAGTAGTTAAATTCGTACATTAGTTCATTTTATGAAGTATTAAAGTTTATTTAATGTCTCTGCTCTGTCATGCTACAAAATTACGCTTTTTGAAGGTATACTATATCTACGGTATAAAAATTAGCAGAGAATATATAACAGTAACACGCTTTTGTCCAATGAGCGTTGATATCTGAAGGCTGACACCGCAACCAACAGAAACAACAGCAAACCATTACGTCAGCATTTTTCTTAGTTTGAGTACTTTTTTTGCACAAAAGTATAAAACAATGTAGTAACAGACAGTACGGATCCCCGAGAATAAGAACAAGATAAAGGTCACCTTCATTTAGGAAACTTTTGCACTGAAAAATCATATTTAGTTCATTTGGGCCTGAAAACTGGGAAAATAAATGAGTGTATTAAAAAGGTTTTCATTGCGTGTTAAATTTAAAGCATAAAAGAAACTACCCTCATTAGTTCTATACAATAAATCACACCTGCATAACTACTGAAAGATTTAAAAAAATATGAAATGTAAAAAAATTGTAATTTTTTTGTGATGATTTAAAATATGATTTTAGAAATTAAAACAGATTCTAGGTCATCTTGTAGTTGTCTATATAATAATGTAATTATTCTGCATAAAAATTAATTGTTTTTACGTTATTTGGTTTACCCGTAAATTGTACGCAATATATGAACATGAAATAAAAGTAATTTGAGTCCAACCATGTTCCATGTTCATTATAAATAATGAAGTCATTTGAAACCTTTGTAACATAATGGATGAATTTTTAAAGCAAATGATAATAAAAACATTTCAAACAATATCTAATAAATGATTATTTATTATTCGCAGTAAACAAATGACAAAGTGTTAACAGTGTGTTAATATAGACTATAATATGCTTTTATGGTTCAGCGCACTAAATTTCCAGTACAGTTGGGTCCAGGCCTTCCAACATAAAAATATGAAGAGTTTAGACAAAAGACTACCATCCCCCAGTGCCCTAATGCGGGCTGGTAGGTGAACGTGGTAACCGATACAATCAGGATCAACAGCTTAAAGAGTGTTGAGATAAGCGCTGAAACTTTGGTTTGAATATACTGGTGAATGTGAAGAAAAACTAGTAAAAATGACTTAGAATGAAAAGATGCTAAGATAGTTTATAAGATGACAATAAATATCAAAATTCTAATCAAAATATTACTTGTCGTTTACACATAAAATTTGTTCCAAAGCGTTCTCCGATAAAAAACCTTCCAAAGCTTGAAGGAGATCCAAGTTAAACATTTTAATCGACCCATCTATCAACAACAATATAACAATATTTTTCACACTCATATATAGTCCAAATTAATCATCATTAAGATCTTGTGTTATGTATGAATAGTATTTTGCTTATAAATATCAGATATATAGTAAACAAACATACAAACATCCAAGAGTCATACCGGTCACGACAGATATTTGTTTTGTGAGGAATAATATTTTTTATTACTCAAAAAACAAATATCTGTCGCTACCGGGATTCGAACACGGTATCTCATCTCTGGCTTAGTAGACAGGGGTACTGAATTTGAATAAAGAGCATAAAACGCACATCAATCTATTTTATACTGACCAATAAAATAATATTACACTTTGTTATTTTTCGACAATTTATAGATAGTCTTATAATATTAAATGATTTATTTTTATTTCATTGCCTATTAATTAAAGTTGTATATCTTTCAAAAAACGAGATGTTTCGTCTACGACAATTGTATCACACAATTTTCTTTAGAAGTAGATCAAATTGTATCTCAGGTTTTATCTAAAACTTTGTTAGTCATGGAAGGAAGAAAAAATAAAAAATCTGATTCAAAATAACTCCCCAGACAATATTATTATAGTTATTTGATTAATGAAATCTCTGCTTGTAGGTTTTATTTTTGTAACTCTTTTGAGAATTGTATCTTATGGAGGCAGAGTTGTAATTTCTATTGTTTTTGGAAATAGCAAATTATCAATATACGATTTGAAAGTAGAATGAGATAGAAGACAGATAACTAAAATTAAGCTTTATGACTGCACTAGCGTCTATCGTCACGATTTGCGTGTATCGTTCTAGCGCGAAGGGAAAATATGACCGGCCCTCATCGGTTAGTGTCGCGGTTGTGACTGAAATATCGCGCGCAAAGTTTTGGCGCATACATATTTGTGTTACACGTTAGTTGTAATTACTTTTTGTTTTTGGGTCTAAAAATTATACAGTCACCAATGAGACCATCGTGTGATTGCGATAACTTTTTATCACTCAAAACATAAGAATCTTGAGCATATATTACTTCGTAACTACAGACTCAGATACAACTAGAGGGCGCTAAGGAATTTGATGCTATAAAATAGCAATTTAACATCAAACTGGCACACAAAGATAAAACTTTCGACATCTCTAGTGGTTCAATCGTGAAGAACCATAAAGTTATTCAGGTAGTTATAGTTTAGTTAACTGAAACTAAGTTACAGAATTTCAAAGGGCTCATTACAGTGGTCGATGCTCAAAGGGTTTATGGTTGTGAAGTAAACGTAGTTGACAATTATATCACTAACAAGTATATGTATTTTTACTATATCTAGAAATTAAACGTAATATATTGTACATACGATAACGAAATATCGTTTTAGATGTTTATAAGAGTAGCTGTAGCTTTAAATTTATTGTCTTCTTTATAAATTAAACGTCACTTTGAATTCGACACTAGTAAAGTTGAATAATTGGCATTATATATGATAACTAGTGGCCCACCCCGACTGCATGCGGGGTATGGTTATACACTCAAACTTTCTTCATGAAACGCTCTATCTAATAGTGCAAATCGCATGAAAATCTGACCAGTAGTTTTTAAGTTTATCACAAACAGACAGACAATCGCTGCGGCGGACTTTATTTTATAAAATAATGAATATTTTTATTAAATTTACTTACATAAAAACTAAACGTTGAGAAAAGTCAAAAAGATGATAAAAAATACATTTACAATATTTTTTAAATGTATTTTTTATAAATATTTAAGATTCGAATTTTGAAATCCGACGCCAAAAAAATTTATAGTAATGTATCTGTAGTGAGTCATGTTGCCATTTATTAAGGAATCATTGTATTGGCTGCTGGAAGACTTGTCTCCGATATTGTCTATAGGGCATTTGATTGGTATTAGTTATTAGATGTTAAATATTTATTAAAATGCATTAGCTTTTTTATTTATTTAGTTGCTAGTTATTTTTAATAAAAGTACTATAAAATCTTACTAAAATGACAATTTGTCATTTGAATCACTGTTGTGATCTTGTACAGCGTAACAATAAAATTGTTTCATCCTGATTTTTTTACAATGCTCAGTCAACAAAATGAATGCTCTCTTGACAAGATGGCGGACATTTTTCAACGAAATTACACCTCATAACAAGATGAGCTCCACTTTTTCTAGACTGATAATAAAAATTTACGCTTGTAAATATTTCATGTAGAATTCCAATGTTTACAGGTCGGTTGGTTTTATAAGATAGAAAAAGAAGGACTATATTAATGATTCCCACGCATAGTCTTAAGCATACATACTAACATAATTGAGTGCAAAACGTAGCAAGCATCCAAGCATTCGAGCATCAATATATATGTGTGTGTGTGTGTGTGCGTGTGCGCGCGCGTGTGTGAATGTGTGTGCATGCGTGTGTGTGTGTGATTGTGTGTATACACACACACACACACACGCACATCAAAATAAGCGTAAGTATTTAATGAAACCAAACTGTGTTATCATTTTCATTAGTAATACGATGGTTTAAAATATTTTCGATTTTATAAAAATGTAATAAAGCCGTGAATATTTTAAACCGTTAAAGTTAATCATTGTACAAGATTATTAAAAAATGCGAAATCACATTTTTATTGCTTAGCCCCTTAGCCGTGACGTAGCAAATTTAAATTACTACCTGTGGTTATTAAAAAAATACAGTGTATAAAGTTAATTCGTTGTTAGTTCGTTGAATTTAACAATATAGTCTTTAAGAAGTAAATCCCAGCATTGAAATCGGAAAAAATTGCTTACATATTTTTCAAAGCAATCCAAGGGACCGACGATTGAACTCTGAAGTGTTTTAGTTTTGCAATAACTCACTCGACGCGTCATTAAGCAAATGCTCACTAAAACTCAAACTCGAATGTTGAGAAAACATTTGCCATTTTATAATGGTACCATTCTAAAATATTACAGAATCTTATACTTAAATAAATTGTAAATATTCTTTTAGTTGGAAACTATTGCTAATAACAATCATTTAATAAGTGATAGATAGATAGATAGATAAAACATTTATTTCCATCTCTATATCACACACAAACCATCCAGACAGTACATAGATAAAAGAAGAATAAGACAAACATTTTATAATAAGGTATTAAAGACCTTTGTGTGCGCTGCAGAAGTGCAAAAGGATCGCAACTCAGTGACTAATTTTGTACACATCAGGATGTGAACAAAGCACTGATATTCTGCTACAACCCGAGGGCTTTTTAAAATTAAATTAAGTGGTTAACCTATCATCATTTGTGAGCCCGAGTATGACCGAAATATAATATTTAATAACAAACTTATAAATTCAATTAATTAATCAATTCAGGATAGCCTACACACATGCACACAAACACGCACACACACATTTAAATTATGAGTTATATGTATGTAAAACAATAAAATATTTATCACACTCAAAACCTATTATCAAAAGAAAGCATTTTAAAGAGCTCATGGGAAATATACTAAATAAACATGCAAACATTAATAAGTCGTGAACAAATATTTGTACTCATTATACAAATATCTGCCCATACCAGAATCGAACCCAAGACCTCTGGCAAACTAGATATAGATACTGACCACTCAATCAGACGGCCGTTAAACTTTATATGTTAACAAATTACGAAAAATTCTGAAACCTCAAAACTACTTCAAGCGTTGTTTTATCTTTTATCCAAAAATACAGTTCATCGTTTTGAATAAGTATAATTCGGTAACAGAAGTTACAATTCATTCGTTACAATAACAATTTCGATTGTTTTAAAAGATTCAGTACATTTCTAAGCCGGATTAAGGAGGAATAATGGTTTCGTTTTATCGAAAACCACGACCATTGCAAAAACGGGACGTATTTTAAAAGTACACGAACATAGTGTTACGCTGGTTTTAAAGGCTTGACCAGTTGTGTGCTTACAATGAGAATGTTAAAAGGAATAAAAGAATAGCTACAGAAATTGGAACTATTCTGGTTTTTTAAACGTTCGATACCATTGTAATATAGATATATCTCATCTTACTATAATAAAGATTATTTGAAATAGTAATTCTTAGGAACTTAATGGCCCCAATTCAACACACGGATTAAATTAAATTAAAGTTTTTAGCATCTTTTTCATTCCAATACATTATGAGGGATAGAATGACTTGTAGAAACGTAAAGCTAGTGACACATTTTTTACGAGTAGGAATCCATTTACTAACCTACCTGCCTCTGCCTAAGCGCCGAGCGTGGGGCTCACGCAGCACCTAAATAGAGCGGCACTGAGGATACCCACAAAAACTCCCCGGTAACTCCATTGCCCTTCACAGGGGTAACCTGGGTTCTGCCGAGCAATTCACCATGTCAAAAGCTAGCGACTCTTAGACAATCCATACACTTTTGACTTAAGCTGCATGTTTTATGATGCTCGTTAAAATGTTGCAAAACTGCTTAACAGTCACCATTTAAGTAACGTCAAATGACGTCACCGATCATCTGTCTTTTTTCGTTGTATTGTGCTGAAAAACTAGTACTCAATATAATTACTACAATATAAGTACATTGTTATTTACTTACACCATTACAATTTTAAAATTAAATTCGGAGTGAATAAGTGTTAAGTCTATAGCATCTCTACCATACAAAACCTATTAACGAACAACAAAAGATTAATTATTGATTGAAACGCCATTCAATCAATTATCTCAATAATCACCAAAAAGTAAAGATGGATGTACACTGAACGGCTTAATCGCAACCACTGCGGTTTAACGGTTCCTACTTAATTGGTTAATTACCATAATTGAATAATGTTTATGTTTGCGAGATAGTAATATTACAAAATCCAAAATATAGTTTTAGTGTTTAATGCCCTAAAACTATATTTTGAATTTTGTAGTGGTGGAACTTTGTAGCAGTGGAAATTAATATATAATACCAACAGCAAATATTATGTTCTTCAAAAAAAATAAGGAAAAAGAACTGAAATGGAAAAAGATGTTTAATACAGTTTTTATAATAATAGGTGACCTCGACATGTACCGTAGACATAAACTGCATATACCTACATATGTTTGACGGTTATACTAGCCGACAAGTTGATATGCTGAAGGTTTTAAGACATCCCACCCATCTCAACCCGCTTCTATTTTTTATGCAAGATGGTGGCGCTGTCATCGCAACAAGGTCCGAATCGCGCCAATCCTCAAAGTCCGTAAAGTATTTTCGTGATCGTCAAGAGCTTCCGTACAATCCAAAAAACGATACGTATTATGTTTGTAATTTTGAGCGGACGTCAACTACGATTGTGGTTTGAAAATTACAAATTATATACTTCAATTGCCTACATGGTTTATTGAATTTTTTTTATAAAAAGCTCAGCAAACTCGACACCACCTGAAGATAAGAAATAGAGGAGTCCATATGTGAAGATAGCTAGTACAGCAAGCAACATATTGCCCAAGCCACTCTCAACTTGGACGCCCAAAAAGTTTGTCACGTCTTCGTTAAAGGATTAAAGGAACCCATGTTGTATGAAGGAATACGTGTGCCGGGGGGGAATTCCAAGCTCCCATAACAGTCCAATTGAAACTCTTAAATTCAATAGTATCGCAAATTCGTTCCATGACATATCTGTAATGATTGAGTTCAGGTTTAACTATATGATAGTTACAAATATACTTGACATTGCAAAAAATCCTTAACATTGACCTCGCATGGCTAAATCTCCGTTTTACATACATTCCAACTCTCCCAAACAGCCCAACATTTCAAATCACATTCAGAATTGTAAATTGTTTCAGGGTTTTAATACAACTTACATTTTAAGCCGCATAAGTAGGTGGGCTTTCGAAACATTTGGATATATTTCATTTCACCTCTCATAACATCATGTAATCCCAACGGTTTAATTTTAAAAAATCCATTTATTCCATAAGCATTCTACGTAGACGGGTAGAAGTTAGCGAGGGTGTGTTCGTGTTAATCCTACACGTGTATATTATTACCACGTAACATGTTAGATTGATATTGATTTGTTTGAAGCTTTTTATTGTATTTTTGGTTTTACCTTATAAAAGACAGTGTAGTTATAAAGGGCAATGGTACAGACAGAGGTATATGAACCATTTTAAAACATGAAATTGGCCACGTGAAACATTTTAAAGCATCACTAAGATTCAGTATTTAAAAAATATAAAAAGCTTATCTGTAATCTGACGGCCGTCTGGTCGAGTGGTCAGTACCCCTATCTACTGAGCCAGAGAAACCGGGCTCGTATCCCTGTAAGGTATTTGTATGAAGAGTACAAATATATGTAAAACGAGTCATAGATGATGTGAGGATGAATTGAGTATATTTCTGATATTTATAATCATATACACAAGCTCTAAATGACGCATAATGTGGGCTAGATAATATGTGTAAGCGTGAGAAAATAATCTACAAGTGTTGATTTGATTGTCATGTCTTCAGCAAATCCAATTGAGGCTTAAGTATAACTACGCCTGTCTGATATACGAGTATATCGCTTAATAGATTGACCAAACTCTTAAAGCAAAATCGTTTAATTTAAAAGTTTTTGAAGTGCTCGCTGGGTTAGTGTTTGGTGCTCTGGTTTTAATTATGAAAACAAAACAACTTATCCAATGGTTGATTCCAGATGGATAAATCAAAAATTTGTCATCTGCAGTTTCCCCATGTTTCAGGAATCTTGTTAAGCCGGTTGTGGCTGTTAAGGCAAATATTTTTTCCCACCAAATATTTTTGTCCATCTGGGCCGCGTGTTAGTGTTACAGAAAAACTCTTTATATACATAAATATACCCTTTATAGAAAGGTATATGCTTAATATTGGGACGTATACAGGTTGTTAATGATTATGATGATAAAAGTCTTTCAAATTTTTTTTACTAAGTATGAAAAAAGGCGGAAGAAAGTGTTGCAATATTTAGTTTTTTTTATTACCTTAAATAGATGCAAAAAATATTCGATTTGCCAGGGATTGTATTGTCCCACTTATATGGGTTAAATTGGTGCTTTCTTTTTGTATTATTGATGGGACAATCATACCGGGCTTATGGTAGAATAAACAAACAGTCTCGGACCTCTAATGGATTTACAATGACCCTTGCAATGTATGTATCGCGGATGCTAAGGGAATAATGGTGCACGTTATTTGTATTGGTTATATATCTTTTTTCAACGCCTTTTGCAGGTCAATGTTTATCTGTATCTCAATCAATGTTTATATCTATTGTGTATGTGTATAACATTTTAAGTTTCAATTTTAACAGACTGCAAAAAAGGAGAAATATCTATGTTCCACTGTATGCATTTTTGTACCGGTTTCTTTATCAATTGTGAGCCTTATGTCTTGGAGTATAACTCCTGAAGTGGTCCCATTGTCACTAATTTAGGATTTTATGTTGGCATCCCAGGGAAATTTTTTAGTCACGTATTACGTGTTACATATTTGTTGCAGCTTTTATTTTAACTAATGACAAACAGATAGCAAATTGAAAATACTGACAGTCACCGATCTAAATTTGACCTGAACATTCATAATCCTGAAAAAATAATTATTAAACAAACTAAAAACTGACTTCAAATCACTAAAAATGCATGAATAATTCAATTTAAGAAGTTAATCAATTTAAAATATTTTTTTGGAGTTGATGCTAAAATGAAACATGAAACTTTTTTATAGATTAATTTTATTCAAACTCTTTTGTCTTTTATAATTAAAATAATTCATTTTTTACAATACCTTACTTTAACATTACAGTAATTTACTAAATAATTAAAATATAGTTTATGCCAAAATCGAATTCTGTTCGAGATATCCATATTATTCAGTATTTACTAATACATTTATCTGAGACGGAGACGTGTTATATACCCTGTAATAAAATACATATTAAAAAAGTTTCTATTTAGAAAATAAATTCCGTTTGCAATTAGATTCTAACTTGCATGCTATAGAAACTACTTACACGTTACAATTACTTTACAATATTTAAACAATCCAGCTCTCACACTAGGCATAGCCTGTCCTATGGGGGACAGCTATGATTTCCAGTTGACATATTACTTATGGAATAACGGAACATAGCGCTTTATTTTTTTTTTGTCTGTTTTAAATCCGGGTTTAAAAAGCGTATAAATGCTTTTAAAACCCAGAGTAGTAGTAGTTTTAGTTTTTTTTGTTAATAAAGACATTGAAACTACAAGTTTGTAAAATTTGTCGAACTACACATACTATTGTGGTCGCGAAAGAAACAGAACAGAGCGCTGCCATATTCAATCCCGTTCTTTATTTAACTAGACAGTTTAATATTTAGTAGTCACGGACCTCCCAAGCAGTTATCGCTTGACGCTTCGCAGGGGATGATTAGGTTATATTGCTTGGTGAAATCTATTCTAAGAGTAGCACGATACTAAGCTTTATGACAATGGAAGTAAAAGGCAATTTCGTTTAAAAACTTCCACTGTTTGCACAAAAACTTGTCCTAAACAAATTAGAGACCCCTAATCTGATAGAAAAGGGGATGGCAATGGAAATGTCTTATACAAAAAAGATTTCTTATGTTTATTTTTATTTGCGTCGAAAGCAAACAGAATTTTTTGAAGGAAAGCCTCTTTCCATAGCATCTTTATTCGTTCTCAATCCACGAACATCTAAATAAGACTGCTAAAATAATAATTTATTTTTATTAAATTATTTTATTTTATTACATTTTCAAATTTCCAGACTTTATCTTAATACAATCCTAGGCATTGTATAAAATAGAATTTACCAGTAAGAAATTCACTTAATTTCTAAAATGTCAATTTTCTTAGTTATATAGTAATTAACATATTGATACTAACAAGGTAATATTATACTCTGAACCCTTACTTCGGTTGAAGAACCAAATTAAGCGTTCAGAAGTACAATTCAAGAGAGAAAAATGAAAAGAAATTTTCGTATCATTTCTTCCTCTGAGATGCCTCACCATGATCCACCACCTCAATCCACCTTCATCATGATAGGAAGAAAGCTAGAAGATATTAAGCCTCTTTTTAGACTCTGAACCCATTACACCACTTTGAGCCATGGATAAACTTATTGTTTTTATCGTGTTTATTAATGAGTGCATTATTATTATTATGGCATTTAAGTGCGTTTAATTTTGCGACCATAATGAACAAATCATAAAATAAAGATTTTTGGAAGCTTCTCCCAAATTGTTGACTTATATTGTCTATGGCTTTCTAAAGCTGTCACAAATTGTAGTTATTTAACAGTACTAAATTGTGGTAACAATTTTCCTATTCATAATTGAAGAATGGGATATACTAAACTAAAATTTAATTTTTTCACCTTTAGTGTCAAAATGCATGTTAAAACGTCAGACTTCAAGTCTGACGTTTTAACATGCATTTTGATGCTGTCTTTCCTGTATACGTCCGGGTATGTGCAATACTTTGAGAGGAACAAGTTTTAGTCACTTTATGCTTTGAGGTTAATTGATAAAACTTTAAAAGACGAAAAAAAATACATTCTAAGAATTAAAATAAATAAAACACATAATCTTTGGCAAAAAATGTTAAAAGAAAAACTTACGTTCCTTAAATTAAGACCTTATTGATAACGGTAAATAGTCGAATTGAATTTAGTGATTCCTTATCCCATTATCTTATCATCATAATTATCATCTCAAAATATATATCCAATAAGATCTGTCTGTCACATCTGTCTATTTTTCATGAGATCATTCAATTTTTTACAATAATCTTTTGTTCTTATTTAATAGATTGATAAATCTAAAACTTTATATCCTAATTTTAGTTTTAAAAGCTCCGCTCAGACATAAACAATTTGAATGTGTTAAGAGACTAGCTTGGAATAAATGTTGCTCAGCTGTTGTTCTAAAATCAAAATAAAAAATCATCATCTTCATCTTTTGTCAAAAACTTTTATTCCAGTTTAAGACTTCAATTTGAAAATAGAATTAAATAAGTTTTCTTTTGTTCTTTGTATTAGTAAAATTTACGGCTCGTTTAAGCTTAAATACTTTCTTATTCATTAAAAATTATTTTAAAATTTAAAACAACAATTAGATTAAGATTCAGTTCCTTGGTTTCATTGAATTAACCATAATTAATAATTTATTGTACACGAAATTGGCTTATAATCTGTGCTTTCGTGTGAATATAGCGTGTTTCAACGGTTTTTATATTTTGGTGGTGTGCCTGAAACTTAATTTCTTTTATACAAACCTTGTCCTAACAACTATAACTAATACAAAAATAAACATTTATCCAAGTGCCAGTCGTTCGGAAATTATGCACATACATATAATTTATTTAGATGATTCCTTTTATATAAACAGAAGATTAAGCCATGTCAAGTTCACTTCTACGAAGTATTACTATCACATTCTAACAAAATTCATTATATATATATTATACATACATAATATATACACGCCATAAATGTTCAGTCTACAAATGCAAACAGAAAAATGTTTTTTAACTTTTTCACATAAAGTCCAATTTATTATAGCTCACTAAAAATAAAATTTATCAATCACATTGCCTTATCACCATATAACATTATTAGATAATAAGCAATATGGTGTAGGGGTCTTGTCTTATATGACATAGGCATCAGACAGGGTTCAACATAATACACGTAATATATCCTTGGAACCGCTCATAAATGGTTCGCATCATACCTAAGTGGTAGACTTGTGGAAATTGAGTACTTTGATAAAGTAACTAAGAGCATCACTCACGTACGACCTGTCTGTAAAATTGCAAACGCATATTGCATAAAAGTGTGGGTGGCTCTTTCTTGTTTTATATTAACAACTCATAACGACGCTAATATATTCGCTGACGACATCTCGCTACTTACTTCGGTTAATATAAAAATAATAATATTAATGTAAAGCCTTTTTCAAAAACAAAATTAATTATTTTTTATTTTTCTCAAAAAACAACGTTGAGTATGAATTAAAGTTTTATTAGTCATTAATTGGAGTTTGTCGAGGAATTCACGTAACTTTCCCATGTTTCAGATTTTAAATTTGGTGCCTATTTTATGTATCTTATCTTATCCTAATACAGGGCCTCTTTCCTTTTCTTTTGTGCCTCCCTATCCCTATATTGTGTCTGCTGTCCTTGAATATTTCCAGCGTGCTCCAATCGTACTTAGTAAGTACTAAGTACGATTGGAGTCAGCAGTCTTATGTCTTCAGGAGTGTGGTAGCCCAGACCAAAGAGACTCATTTTTACCTAGCAAGAACATCGCTACACAGGAAGTGCTCCATTTGTTCAGTGTGCTCCCCACAGGCCCTACACAGAGGCGATTCAAGTAACACCATTTTAAATATTTTATGTAATACAAAGTATTAAAATTTATATCCGCATATTTATTTGTCATTTATTCAAATATAATCCGTTAGCTCCGAAGAAGCTATTTATTTTAGTTAATAATATTACAGAAAGTCGTCTTTTATATTTCATTTTCAATTCAGTCGTACAAATGAAGTATTACTGAGGTTGAAATGAAAGAAAATAAAATACATATAAAAGGTACGAGCTACAAAAAAATTACAATGAAATAAAAATACCGTCTTATTAAAAGTGATGTTTCATCCTACAGGAGTTTACGCTAATGGTTATTTACTAACAAAAACAAATAAATATAACCTATTTACTTTTTAGTTTATGTATACTGGGTATTGGAAATCAAATATTACCTCAATAAAAAATGTATTGAATTTATTTTAAAAATGTAGTGTTACTTTTACATCAAATATTCATCAAAAATATCATGGCCTTGTGGCTGGACTTGAACTTGCTCAACTTACAATCCGTATGTAATAAGACTTATTTTCCATTAACCAGGAAAAATCCTCTCCACTTGCCATCAGATAGACTGGCTTGTTTATCTAAGTAATCAGAAGGTACTCTTACTGTGAGCGTCGAAAGATAGCTTTTGAAAGCTAAATCTTTGTTCACTCGTTTGGAATTAAAATAAATATCACCATTCTTGCATAGAATCGATTGAATCTCAATAAAACCAACCCAAGCAAATTTCGAAGACGTTTTTACAAGGTAGTTAAATATTTCTAATAAATAACCAATAATATTCGTTAAATATCGCTCGTTGTAAATAAAAATCTTCAGGGAATAAAGCTGGATTTGAATAGAAAAATATTTGGTTTTCTTAGAAGTATTTTCTCATCTTCTTTAAAGAGACACTTGGATTAACTGAAACCAATAATGCAAGCTCTAGACCGAGCGGTTAAGAAAAAGATATATACCTTAAAAGATATCGTTCTGGAAAATATTAATAATTCTATAAAATAATTTAAGTAAGGAAGTCGGTGTATGTTGGTATACGTAGTCGTGTTAAATAAATTTAAAAGTGAGTTGTGAAATGATATTGGGTACCATAATATTATAAAACACGTCTTAAGGCTAAATAATTGATCATTATGGATCCTGTTGGGTACAGAAGAATATTTAACACTAGATTTACCAGACCAGTCATTTAGACTGGTCGTGCAATTTCAATTCAAAATTCCTACTATATTACACTTTTTTTTTTTCAGAAATGATGTTATGACTTTTGTAGCTATAATTAGAGAGTACGTTTTATAAACTTAATGTAATTTTATATACATTAGTAACAAATATAATTTTTGTTGTTGACATATATTCAAATCGCTGGTATATCTAGTGTTAAGAAGACCTAGAACATGGGAGAGCATAGATTCTTTTGAATTTCTATGATGCTAATATATTCTAAGATGCTACGTTAATGTGACTTAAATCAATACAAAGTAATAAAATTGTTTTAAAATAAATTGAATATAAAACCTCATTTAATTAGCTATTTTTATATTTATGGTAAAGTTTATGGATATAATTATATCTTTAGTTTAATATTATAACTGAATATTTAAAAGGAATATTAGGACAATGTAATTTTTATTCTGTTACGTCATGGCTAGTTTTAAATATTCAAAACAATAATCAAGATAATAAATAGTAATAAATTCCAAATTCAAATTGGTTAATCATTATGTCATATTAGAATTTCAAATTTACGTCAGTCCAATATAAAAAATAAAAAAGATTATTTTTAATTTGTCATTATGATATTCATTTAAATTATAGTATGCTTTGTCTGTCAAAAATGCTTTTAAATATTTAATAAATATACTATAGTTGTACATTTTGTGAAGTTTCAAAAACGACATTATACCCGATAAAATTATACCTGAATGAAACCACCAGGCGAGTCGTAGAATAGAGTTATATACTTTAAATTATTGATCAATTTGAGTCATTTTTCACAGGAATCGGTCTAGGAAATCCATGAGATACAAATTTGACCCCTCAGTAATGGCATGGATCGTGATAATGGATGGGGGATTACTTCGCTGTTATCTGAATTTTACGAGGAAAAAGTCACGGAAAAAGATATTAATAGGCGCTTGAATCGTTATTCGTGGAGAAAACAGGTGCAAATAAAAATAAAGATGATTAAGTGTCTAAAGAACCACTTTGGTGGATTGTAAACTTATTTAATTTGTGTAATTCAATTTGGTATCCTATTGCTTAGAGAAAATTTAATTTACTTTTAACTTCTTGGAGATTAAACTTTATATGCCGAGTGTAAATAAAGTTGGCAAGCTAAATGTTGTATGTATGTCTCATGTAGGAAAACATCAAATACTATTTCTTTATTTAAGTAAACAAAAAACTGACATAACACACATTATAGATTTAGGCATACACCAAGATGTTTAGCCGTTTGACAATAATCGTTTAAAATAATACAATTAGCATTAAGTATTCTTACCATCAAGAAAATTGCTTTTTCATTTCAAGTGTAACAAATGCAATATTCTTATTAGACGCAGCTCTCTAAATACAATTACGCTATCTAACGGTGTTAACTCCCTATGAAAACTCCAGCTATCAATAAACTCTATAATACAGCTTTAAAGTTCAATATCGCGTACCCCGCTTCAAAAAACAACAGCACAAAAATGAAGTAAGACACAAATCTAATTTTCATTTATAATTTGAGTAGTAAATATAGTGTGAATATTTTGCTTAAACAATTACTTATTTTAATGCTTTATTTTATCACAAAAAGACTTTTTTAAAAGTCATTTGATTTTGTTAAATATTATTGAATTTATTGCGTCATACGCTGGCGCATGCACGAATTGAATTTAAGGCAATTATACCTTAGTACTAAAGGAATATAAACAAAAGCTATCTATCGCACTAGAAACTTCAATTATCTAATAAATATCATGGTATTCACAGAATGTCTTAGCGAGTTCATATTGTCAGTTCCATCAATGATATATATTATAATTTTGGTGTATGCATTTAATGAAAGAAGCCCACTCTAGACAAGTGGATATTAGTAAGAGGGAGCAGTGAGAATTTGAATTTAAGGGGTTCTTCTATTCATCGTATGACGAATGCGACCGACAACTTTTATTTACAGAGTGCTGCCTATATTTAAGAAAATTCACAATTGTGTTATTAATTTAAAGTTAGATTTAATTTATATGAATTGTAATAAATATATATATTTTTTATTTAATTTAATAAAAACCCAATATGGATTAAATAAATCCAGTCACGGGCGAGTTGGGTTTCCACACAGGATATTGGATATCGTTGGAAATCATTGAAAAACCCTAAATATCGAATAATTTCGCCCAACAAGCATGTTTTTAATGACGATGATTAGTACAAAGACATAAAATATTGTTATTAACACGATATCGGATTAATAAGCATAATTTGATAGACATTCAGTTCACGTAGACTGTGCCGGATTCCATTGACTTAATTTTGCTAAGAGAATAACAAAGCAAGAACGAACTAACGTGAGCGGGCGTTATATGAAAATGATTATTTCCACCGAAATTAGATTTTATATTAAACCGTCTAGCTAGAAGAGTTTTAGTTTATTCTGAACAAAGCTCGTAGCAATGATTGGTTTAACGTAAAGTCCCAAGCTGAAATATTTTATTTTTCCTTTGCATTCGAGCGAAGGTTTTTTATTATAAAGCCATAACAGCGTACCATTAGGTTTTCACAATCTCGCTTTCATCGCCATATTATTTATGTAAATGAATTACATGATAAATAAAATAAATAATTGAAACATGACACGTATGGCATATTTTTACCTGCTTATTTTTATATATTATAATATGATTATATATGATTATATATTTATGACGTAGACTTATTTTTTTATTTCATTTTTAACAACAAAAAATAGCTTAAATATTGAAAAGCCAAAATTTTTGATAATTGTTTACATAAATTAAAGGATATTTATTTAAATGGACTACGTATTGTTAAATTTATATAAAATAAAAATTTAATTTTTTTACGTAATTTCGATCTAAATTTAGCTTTGAAAAACACTGATGACAACCCAATTACTTTTAAAAGCTTGTAGCATTACGTAAATATATATTAAACACAATTACATATTATTTTCTAATACGTTTTCTTAAATCAATATTCTTACAATACTATCCAAAATGGAATCCTAAGATGATTATTTTTTGCCAAAAAAAAATTAGATCCATTCAATTCGACTCGTCTATATAAACGTATTACTTACGTAAATAATCCTCCGCTATTGTTTCTCAAGTCTAAAATAAAAGCGTCGTTACGTACCCTTTTATTGCCAACAATGTCTTCTGTCTTGTAATTTGTACCTATTACAGAAAGCTAGCCTACAGTTTTTCATACCGTAATTCGTCTATTTATTTTTATAACGTATATATTTATTGTAATACTTTTCCAGAGCCTTATGCTGAGTTGATACTAATTTATCAGTAGATGATTCCACACGCATGACAATTTAAAATTTAGCATCTACTAAGCTAAAAATCTAGTAAGCTAAAATCTGGTAAGCTAAACATCCGAAGCTAATAAAAGTGCGTGACTAAAAGTATTAAGCAAATGAGTTTTACGGATTCCGAAGTTATTTGAAATTAACGCAATTTATGAATAAAATATTTTTTTCATTTGCGTAATAAAATTTACTTTAGTTAAAAAATAAGCTTTACCTGTACTAACTTTAGACAGTTTTTACAGCCCTATTATATTTTTCTTTCCACTCTATTAGCGCTTACTACCTTATTTAAGTAGCAATCATCCCTAAACGAGGCTAGGCCACTACATACATATTACATGAGACAACCTAAAAATACCTATAAACAGCTGTTTAAGCGAACAGAAGATTAGTGTCTACGTAATAAAGACTATTATAACAGTGCTATTTTGATAATTTCAGATTATTTCTGTATATATGCATTTCTTTTATAAAAAGCTGAGCAAATCACTCGACGCCACCTGATGATAAGCAATAGAGGAGTCCTAATGTGAAGATAGCTAGTGAAGCATGCGACATACTGTCCTAGCCACCCTCACCTTGCCGGCCCAAAAAGTGCTTTTTCTCGCTTTTTTTAAAGGAACCCATGTTGTATGAAGGAGGGAATACGTTTGCCGGTAAGGAATTCCACGCTCTAGCTGTGCGCCAGAGAAAGGAGTCACGACATCTCTTTGTGCGCACAGTAGACGTGGCGACAGTGAAAGAGTGACTCCGTAGACTAACACTCGTACTCCTGTGTAGGAAAGGAGAGGGAGGGATAAGGCCAAAGAGCTTTTCAGAGCACTCTCCATGGTACATGGAGGTACTGAGCGGAGCCATTCCAAAGTTGCGAGCAATACTCCATACAAGACCAGACCTGGGTTTTGTACAGCAGGCATAACTGGTCAGGCTTGAAATACCTACGCTACGAGAGGTTGTTACTTATCGCTAAGAGTCTGGTGAACTGCATCTATACCACACAGTACACCCCACAAAAAACAGAGTTGATTAAGCTGGTTGACCAGTTTTGAGTATTTTGTTCTAATTTAAACTTATTCCCTCCTCACTAATACAAACCAAACCTCGACGCTTTTACTGCGAAGGAAAAAATCGTGAGTTTCTTAGAATTTATTCTTATTTTTTGTGTGTGCAATCGACCAACTCACACTTAACCAGCGTGATTGACTAAGCCCTAATTGCCCTTATATAGGGTAGGTCCGCTCTTCAGTGGGGACTTTTATGAGCTGCTAATGATGACGATGAATACCTCCGCGCATTCTTGCCAAAATGGATTTGATGGGTTTTTAAGTTGCATATTCCTAAAATTGTTTACATTTGAATGAAAAATTGTGTTGTAAATTTCTGTACTTCAAAACTGATAAACAAAGCTCGAAACATACCATTAATCAAGCTGTTTCCCCTATGAGTACCAAGCTTAAAAACATCTTTATAAAAATGTAAAGCATGTTCTCATTTGCGCAGCCGGCTAAAGCTAATTCCACACTCATGTTTATTTCATGGGAGAACTGAATAATGTTGGTATTATACCGGCAATTTGACAGGACTACTCATTCGGGTTTTACTTTGGATGTGTTTACTCTTTAAGCCATATTTTTTTGGGTTAATGACAGTTGACTTTTATTTTCCATATCGTTACGATATGGAAAATAAAAGTCAACTGTCTAATAATGTTCATAAAACAGTTTAATTTAGTGGTAACGTACGACTTTAAGACTAAATATAGTTAACATTACATATAGTCTTTGTTTCTCGATAACAGAAAACTTTTTAACTTATTCAAATTATAAAAATAATATGTATTATTATTTTATCCATAACATGACTAGACGTACACGCCAGACACAATTAGATATTAATCGCGGCTTAAAAAACATTTTGGTTCTGCTGATTTTTACGGGGTAGAGGCTTGTCTGTAATAGGTACTCTATTACTTACCATGGATGGTCCGAACTCTTTACAGCTCTAACCGTTGCATAGATATGTCTTTTTAGTATAAAAAGTATAAATATAGTATAGATATAGTATAAAAAAAGCACAGCAAAAGACTCGACAAAGCCTCGTGGAGAACGGTAGGAGAGGTCTATATGCGAACATTTCTGTGCATAATGGGAATGCCCTAGCCACGTTTACCTTGACAACCATAAAGATACCTTTCCACACCACTAAAGAAGCACATGTTATATGAAGGAAGGAATGCGTCTGCCAGTTAAGAATTCCACGCTCTTGCTGTTTTTCAAAGAAACAGATCAGTGAAGCCTTTTATACAATATGTCAAGATATGGATAGTTTGAAACAAAAGATTGTATAAATCTCTATAACTAAACGAAATATAGTTTTACAAATGTAGAAACCTTATTATGATGATCCTCGCTGAGTTTTTATGAGCAATCCAAACAAATTAAACTTTCAACTTGCGGGACCCCATTCATAATAACCGGGACCTTTAACCATACGCTATAAACTTCTGAGCCTTTTTCAAGTAATTTCAGGTTCTCTACAGCTCGAAATAAGGTAGAGTTTAGCAAGGTTTATATCGGTGAAGGCATGTAGAGTTAGTGTCATGTTGTTTCATTATTGGACTTTAATTGGGGTCGCAAGTCGTTTTGTCCATGTAGATAATATATGTGCAATGGGATTCAGTGATGAATTAATTTTATTTAAAATGTATGACAAATATTTTTTAAATTTTATTCTTCGCCAGATGACCCCATGAACGTTATCACCTGTATAAGTTAAACACTTTTTGCTATTCGTGACTCTTGTTAAAAGTGTATATAGTTGTAAACACTATGATTGCTTGCAATAACCCCATCTATTAGCAATAACCGAAGTAACATTGAAGTTATAACATAAAATCTAATAAACGCTTTAACGTTTATTAGATTTACAATTATAAATTCATTACTAAAAATAATAATCAGGAATTACTATTACTCACTATTATTTTTGTTTTTAAATCAAACCTTTAATAAAGAAAATGAATAAGTTTCTGGTAGAAATATACTAGTCGATCTGATAATCTTTGTATAACCCTTATCCTGCCAGGAATACCATACAAAAATAGTAAACCTTTCAAGACATTGGACTAACAATTGTCGTGGGCTACAAGTTATGATAATGAAATTGAAAATTCTTCTTCTGATCATTTTTGACAAGAACTATAATTATCTGTTTCAATGAACGTAATCTAGACATTTTAAAGCGTGTCAATCAACTTTTCACAAACTTCTTATGAATATTTCGATAAAACCATTTTTCTGTAGCAACTTGATTATTTTGAATTCCTCATGCAAATTTCTGAAGTTGCTAAGGTAACTGAGCTTGGTAACGAACGTTCGAAAGCCAATTCTTTCCACGATAAAACATGCTTCGTAGCACACGTACTACGAGAGAAAATTTCCGTAGCAGAAAATTTCCGTAGCATTCTCTTACTACGAGACAAATTGCGTAGATATTTTTCATCATTATTTCGGCACAGTAAAGTCTGGAGTGCACAACAAAGTTAAAGAGCTCTAGTTGCTATAAATTTTGTGATAATCTTACAAAAATGTATATTTTGATACATAAGATACATGCAAATTTAAGCTTTAAGTTGCAATATCATAAATCTAGTTGGAAAAGTGTAAAATATACATTGGCAAATGAATCTTTATGAACTAAGGTACCGACGAATATTACTTAACATTAAACCTTACTTATAACATTACATTAGAAGGACAGTATTTTGTTACGTTAGTTCTTATGATATTTTAAAGTCGATCAACAGAGCTATATAAGACTTCATCATCGTCATACAGCCTATATACATTCCACTGCCTTTACTACATTGGAAAACACATGGGGAGTTTGGGCCATATCACAACTACGCTGGCCCAATATGGCCTGGTGGGTAAAAGTACTAAAGTCCCAAGTATTAAAAGTGCCTTAAAACAGGTGAGCTCGAATTTGATTGACTCATCCAGGGACCAACCATGCCGAAAGTTGCTTTGTTAGCATTATCGAAGCCAGAGCGATCAAACCACTACGCCAACAAGCTCCACATAGTTGGCTGGAGTTTAAATTGTTCTGCAAGTGGCATGATGTATATTTTGTTTGATGTTTAACTGACACGCTAAAAATAGACACTGAAATACTTAAATATTTTCAATTTTTTATACTGTGGGCAATAAAATTTTTCATGTACTATTTATTTGTACATGAAAAATAATAGGTTACAAAATATCAAAGACAAATCTGATATAACTTAAAAGATCAGGCAATGAATTTGAGAGACAATAATTTTAGAATTATTGACAGTACTTATTTACCTTAACGAAGGAAAATCACGACGAAACCTCAGTATTTGCTCTGAGAATGTTGCTTCATTACGTTGTTTGCGACATTGATACATAAAATATGAATTCTGTTCAAAGATATGATAACATATATAATAGAGGAATGCTGGTTATTTTTTTATGTAATAACTTGTTTTGATTCCAAAACAATTATTGTTATTTCATGAAAAAAAACATCAATTTATATCAATACAATCCAATGTTCAATTATTACTATTTTTTAATATTAAAAATGCGACAAACAACAATATAGCACGACCGTTTTTAGTAACAGAACCATTTTACTTTGTACTATGTGGGCAAGAGAAATCATCACCTTACTCTCTGCGGGAATATAACACTACAAAGAAGCGTTTTTGCTTAGTGTTTCGTTAACGTGGAATTGTTTAACTAAATTTTTACCTTGTAGTAATAGTTGTTGAATTGTTTTAAGAATGTAATCAAGGCATTGTAATATACTCAGCCAATAAGCTTAACGATGGGGTAAGAAATAGGCTTAATTTTAAAAAGTACCTACTTGGGGGAGGTTCACCAAAGCTGCGTCTCCCGGTACGCGGCCGTCACTCGAGAACTTTCGCGGCTTGTTGTTTAATAGCGGTTGCCGTAATAACCGGGACCAGCGACGTAAGTGCCTTCAGAAATGCACGAATGAGCTTACGATAATATATTTTGATTGACCAAATCATTGCGACACTACGCAAAAAAAAAATGTATTTTACGATAAATCGAGAAACAGTGTCCGCAATTGAGCAACAGGAAATCAGGTGACATCATTTACCTTTTAATTATGAAGCGTAAGCAATGTTTATTTTCGTACAAAGTAGTGATGTGATTGGAATAATCAATATTATTTAAAAATCGGTGGGCTGATACGCGTTTAAAAATTTTATAACTAGAACTTGTAGATATTACTTCTTTGTTCAGTGAAATGGTAAATACATATAATAAAATCTTATTTTGTAAACTAGACAGACATATAGAGATATAGAGAGACCTTTGATATATTTGTAGACATATAGAGATTATCATGAAAAATATTAGATCAAATTCGAATGCAACTTGCTGACTATTTTTTTTTATTGAGTAAACCCTATTTATTACCTTACTTTTTAATTTAATAGGATGACAAGTTACACTTGCTCTAGCTCTACATGGATATCCATAGAGACTTGAATGAAAAATAAATTTAAGATAAACACTAATAACTTTGCGATGCTTTCAGTAACAGATGAGTTCATATGCTACTTATTGTACTTTAAAATAGTTTTATCTTTAAAATAATATTTGAGTAAGGGTGAACTTGCCTCTTTGAGAAATTTCTTATTGTCAACCCATGAGTGTAAAAGGATATGTAAGAGGTAAGTTAATGGAAAGCAGTTAAAGGAAATTATTTAAAAAAAACACTATTAGTTTTCTGTCTAATAACTTATTATGTTTAGAATATTAAGTTAATAACGAGACACTAAAACAACGAATGCTTAATTCCGATAAAAATATAAACTTTAATTTAAATACCGGTAACTCTACATCACTACTGCTTGTAATAATTTGATCGGCATTACGCTCAAAGGGTTAAAAGTTGATGGCGTTAAACTAATTAAAGTTTTAATAATTAATAATCATATGCATAGCCTAGCGAGCCGGTTACTCTTATACGTGAAGATTCTTACTTGTGTAATTAAAATTACATGTTTTGATTGCGTATATTCAGGAAAAAGTACGTGATGCTAGTAGTCGTAACTTTATAACGTACTTCATAATGAAAATATTAACTTGGTTCATTCGAAAGCACTTGCATTTAAACTATAAAATAGCATACCGTGGTTATATAAGGTTGATTGGAAGTGTTACGCTTGTTTTGCTGATGGCTGTCCTAAATTATAGGTAAGTTAGGTTTAAAGAAATTCAAGGTAAGCAAGGAAATATGAAAGCCAATTCACGGAATCAAGTGTTCAATTAATGAATAATGCTTTTATAAGATGTTAGTCATAAGGTTTTAATTAATATATTATAAATAAAAAAAATACACAAAAATCAAGCAGAGATTAATTTCGTAGATGGATAACTTGATTGCATTTTTGCTACATGGTGTCGAAATTTTAAATAATTATTCAATATTCAACAAATGTGATACAGGCCCGATGCTTAAGACACATTTTAAAACTAAATGTTATTATTTTTATCTCTATCTCTATTATTCTAATTTAATGACAATCATCCTTTACACATTTATATTGAAAGAAAGAAATGCACTGTGCTTAAATTTAGATATATCGTGAGTGCTTAAGCACGTGACGCAGAACGACTGAAACATCGTGAACTGGAAAGTATATTTATTACATAATTTCCAATATAGAGCATGTGTTCATTTGAACAGAGATTTGCTACTTTACTAATCTTGTAGTTATTAAGGAAACACATTGAAATAGTAAGGCTTATATAATTACTAACATGGCAGAGAAGACAATAACCTACAAAACCACATTGGCAGTCGTTACAGATAGCTAACGCACCCCGAAGCCTTTAGCACGTACTCTGCGAGCCATTTGTCCTTAAGAAGGCACGCTCATAGTGATGTTCTAATATCGATTTTTCCGGGACGGGTTCATTAGTAATATAAAAAATAGTATTTTTACATTCCCCAGATTAATTTGCCATATTTAGACTTACCTTGAACAGATTCAAGAAGTTCGTTTGAGTGTGGAGGTAATGCGGGTTATATTAATGTCAACTCACTGTCCATCATATTAAAGTAATGTGATGATGATGATAATTTATTAGTAAGAAATACAGAACAGATCGTATATTTAATTAAATGGAAATGATTATTAAAAAAATTAAAATATATTTTAAATTAATTTTATTCTTAAAAATCTTGTTATTGGTTATGTAATAGTTAGTTAAATGCGTCCATTTGAGTGTTCGTTCCTCGTTATATTTTCAGTCTACAATGACCTTCATAGTAGTTATTTTCTTTGGAAAGAAAAATCTATATTTTTTTCATAATTTCAACTGAAAAAGTAATTCAGTCTTAAGTTACTTAGTACATAACTTTAAAAGAGGATATCCACCATATTGTCTTTTAAACTACTTGTAATCGAATATTTCCTCAAATTCTGATATAATATTCCTACCTTATATATCTCCTTCCTTCCTTAATTCCTTCGTATATTTCTTAACATTTAAATGGAATTACGAATCAAAGATCATTTTATTTAGTTATGTATTATTTTGTACTAGTATTTTAAAATTGATAGCTTTTTAATAGTATTTTATTATTACACCACTATTTGTATTGCCTGCCTCATATTGGGTCAGGAAATTCTTCCTGCCTTGTTATGTCTATGCCTCGTTATATCTAACCTTTGTAGCAACACTATTTTGGAATATCTACTCGATAGTAAAGATAAAGAGCCGTTTTTTCTTACTGAGACATCTGATTTAGATATATCGATATTGTTACAGGTTTAAGCATCGAAAATTTTAACGTTAAAGCATCTTACTATTAAGTTGACGACAAAACTATAATTCACAACACTAGCCTGTATAAGGGCTTGCTATCAATTACAAAACCACATTCAATTTGCACGGTAAACGAAGTCACATCCACCAATTCAAGGCATTAGCTCAGCCAGGCATTTACGTTAACTATATCTCATAACTATATATGTCCACTCATATCCTACCTATTCCAAGCGGACTATGTATTGTAGATTCAATTTTATTTATGGCATGATGAATATTAAAGGATATTAAGCGTTTCACTTTTTAGTCATATTTATATTTGTTTCATGTTTTTATAGTTTACTTTGTCGGCCTTCTGGTGGATTATCCATAAATCCATAACACAAGCTCTCAATGATGGAATAGATGATGGTGTGTGTGAGAAAAAAATGGTTTACTTATAAGGGTTCAGTAGGGTTGACTGCAGTAGTTCGTTCACCTTATAGAAGTTTGCAGCTACAATTAATAACCCTACTCTTATAATGTTGTAGTGTTATTGTCCTTGTCGCTATGTTGGGAGCACGAGGGCAACATCCCTATTATATTAACATAACGCTTTTTATTGATTTTGAGTGTAGGTTATTCTCAAGTCGTAGTCGAGATGGGACAGTCGTTAATAAACTATTTTGACTACTTGCCATCGTGCGGAATAATCTATGTTATAATAAATTGCGATTCAACTATATTGCCTACTTATCTAAAACTTTTTTGTCTGTAATCTGTTGAGTTATTTTACAAATTAGATAAGGTTCTATTATTCTCCCAAGTGATTTTACAAACAAAAATACATACACTATCGGTAATCTACCGGTATTTGGAAGCTATCAATGATAAATGTCAGTGAGAGAATAATTTTTTCATGTTTTTATTAAATTTGTAATACTTAAACTTACCGTTTAATATTTTATCTCTGCTTGCTCTGCATTGCCTCGTATTAAACAGGAAAAACCGGTATTTTTATAAGCTGTTAAACGGATAAATGCTTAGTTCAGCGACCAAATCGTTCGTTTTAACGTGGACGGATCAAAAGATTTATCGGAAAATGCAAACTGGAAATCGTGTAATTCGTATATTTTCAACGATAAAATGGTTTGTTATGGAAATTATCAATACTGATTAGTGTGAACACTAAAAGGTATTTCATTTTCCAATTCACTATTTTTAAATATGAAACAAGAATTGATTTCCATGTTGTATAACGTTATTGCTATACTGTATAACGTGTTGTATAAAGGAGAAAATATTTCTATATTGTATGACGTTAGATAAAAATTAAAACCTAAAATATGTTCAATCGAATAAGCGAGCAGATGTCTAAATCAAATGTTCTTAAGACATAGGAAATGTATTCACACTTGATTGTAAGCAGTAAGAGGAGTGCATATATGGAAAGTAGCTAATGCCACATGGAACAAAATGCCCTAGCCCTCAACTTGCATTCCCAAAAAGTTTCGCTTCAAAAGGTAACACACCTCTTTTATATGCGCTGAAAAAGATTTCATCGTTCTTTATATGAGACAGCCAAAAGAGACTCTGGATCTCTTTGTGGGTGACGTAAAAGTAAAAGCAGTGAACCACATAGATCGGAGCGTATACTCTTGATTAGGGAGGGACAGAGAGAGAACAACTAATTTTTCAAATAAATCCAAAAAGGCTTCGTATTGTGATTTTAAGCGCATTTTGTATTTAGAACCTTCAAAACGTTCTTTTTATTTCGTTAATAATCGTTATTCATAAAGTATTCTGTTCGTTACAACTTAGCAGCTCGACAAAAGGGTTCCTCGCTGATACAAAACTAGTATTAAAAAGCATTGTATCCCGCTAAAACTTCCTATTGTCCTAAAATAAGCGTTGAATCACTGCACAAAACGCGAGTCACTAGAAATTTTTAAGTAGAGCCTCACTCATAGCGGAATATATTTGTTTTCACATACTGTTCATTTTATATATATCTAGACAGATAATAATTTCAAGAATCAATTTTCTGAATTTACTTTAGTAGAAAATAAGGAGCTTATTGAAATTTGAATCGTCTAAAAATTTTGAGCGTATACCGGGCGTGGATATTTAAAGACCGGGAGTTATTCTAAAATTCAATTAGAAAGATGAAGAAAAATCTATTTATTGATAACATAAACACGTATGAAATATAATCAAAAAATTTAATTTCAGTTGATTCATTTAAACTTTAATTATGTCTGGTACGACTTGACAGATTAAAGTAATGAATCCAAATGGTTACCGCCGGGCTCTTTGTCGTCTTAATGGAATGTTATTAAATTCAGTAATTTTATTAAACAGATAACATAGGTAGTATTAGTATAGACAAAGTTTAAAAAATATATTAAATAAAAAACATTCAAATCTTCGCTATATAGTAGCCTAATCTAAAGAAAAAATCTTCGCTATCGTAATGTAGCCCAAATTTAGTATTATTAAGAGCTTGTGTTATGGCTACTAGATAACGGAGACATATAGATAGTGTTTTGTATATACATATTAGAAATATAATAAATAAACATACAAACATCGATGAGTCGTGAACAAATATTCGTACTCATCATACAAATTTCTGCCCTTAGATTTGAACCCGGTTCCTCTAGTTAAATAGACAGGAGTACTGATCACTCGACCAGATGCTCGTCTTATAAAATAGGAATGATTGATAACAGAAAATGGACTTAGAACCAATGTTTGGTTGCTGGTAGGTCTATTTTCCGGAATTAATTATTGCGTTTCTTTATTTGGAGCGATGGTAACGTCGAGTAAATTATGTTGATATCCTTTTTCATTATTAATCCAATTTCAAAATCACCAGATTTGATCGTTATCAACGTTTGCCTCGTTTGATTCATAACAAATTTTCCAGTGAAACTCAATCAATAAACGCCACGTTAATCGTCAAACAATTAATTTAATGATTTTTGCAAGTTTAATTGAAAATTGCTCTATATATGTCATGGAGTTCGCTGGCGAAGTGATTCGCTCGAGTTTTGATTAGTAAGACAAAGCTTTCACTATGGTTGGATGGGCTAATCTCATTTATCAACTTAGCATCTCTGCGCTTTGGAAGGCATATTCAAATTAGTGAAATAATCTTATTTGTTCTTGCAACCGCGTCCACGATTATTATTTCTGTGTTTCTATATCAGAAGACCATTGCCCAGCAGTCGGGCTTATATAAACTGTAGATTATTATATATTATAGTATTCAAAAGATTAGAAATATAATCGCCTTTACTAACGCCTTACAAAAACGGTGTGCAATATGAAAAACATTATCTATTCGCTCCCGGCATTGTCCTACGGCCGCGAGTGGCCGCGAGCGAGTCACGCTTTGTTCTTCGTATCATCTGGTAGATGTGTGGGTTTCCAGTCACGCGGTTCATTCTGGCTATTGTCTGAAAATGCAATGCGAAATCCAACTTTCTTATTGCCTCGACTAGTCGGCTGTGTATTATGTACTTTTACGCTTAGTCAATACAGTATTCGTTAAGTTTATTTATTTGTTTAACAATTTATGTACACACAAAGACAATTAAAAGGACACAAAAGAAAATCAAAGAATTGTACAAAGGTTCTGCTTATTTCTATAAGAAATCTCTTCCAGCAGCCTCGTATATGGGAAAAGTGACATCGAAAGGTATTGGGGCGTGTAACAAGTTAATAAATATTTTCTTCTAAAGTTTTATATTATATGCTTTTTCAAAGTAATACTAGACTTAATTATTCAAATTTGGAGAGCTTTTTACAATTCTGAACGGAGTAGTTCTTGGCCCTGATGGTGAGTGAAGATAAGGCCGAAGATGGAAGCGAACTACATCTGGATTCCTAAAACACAGGCTTGTTACCACTTCCCATCAGAAGAGATGAACTGAAATGAAGGTTAAGAGCCTCTCTGTTAATAATAAATAAATAAATAATGACATAATTGGTTAATAACTTTGTATAAAGAATCCAGCAGAGTACAGCTCCCACTCAATACTTAGATTGTATTAACATAGCGAACAATAAATTAAAAACAAAATTTACCTTCAAAAAAAGGTTTTTATCAGAAATCCTGTGTAACATAATTAATCCGTATGCTGTATACGGAATACCGTATTCAATTTATCGCTAATTTCCATATTTTCCGGCATTATTGGATTTCAAGTACGTCGTTGGATCCCAGAGCCAGGAACATGAATCAAATCAAATTAATATGGCGTATAGTATGTTGACTTTCAAAAAAAATTAATTAGATGCCGAATTTTTTCTTTTCCTTCTGTTCATTTTACGATAATAATAATATTATGGCTGCCTTAGTTTTGGTGGCATATACATACATATATGTCATATATCGTACTTTATCAAAAGTTGTAGAATTTGGACACTTTTCCAAATCCTAAGAAATATTAAATTCAATTTAATAGATTGCATCGTTAATTTAAAAAGAACGCTTCGTAGATTGTAATCTTATTTATTTAGAGTGGCTGACAAACGTATAACCTAACGAGCCACCTCTGTAGTATAAAAAAACTTTAAAATGTTACATAGCTTTTTGCCCAGTACCGACTGAATAAATATTGAATAAATTTTATATAAAACACTACTCGTGGATTTTAAATTTGGAAGTAAAGTGGATGACGTATTTTCATATTCGAAAATTGGTTATTCGATTTTTGGAACTTCATTGGTGTTGTTTGGTTATTGGTATAAATATATTCAAACAAATTATGAATGTAAATGGCAAGTGTATTTATCGTTGTTACATCTGTGAAAGATGAAATTTCGTTTTTATAAAATTTTATTACTAACCGATTGATTTGGTGTTGGAACATTTATCATGTTTCCGGAAAAAACTGCACCCGAGCTCCCCCACAATTCTCTTTTCAAATGTGTTTTTCGACTAATTCCATAATTAACTTCGATGATGCGAGTTTACACCGAGATTCTATCGATTCTATTCGATATGCTATCTTACCGCCAATAAACGGAACACAACAATGTAACAGTGTTATGATAACAGACTTAGGCAAAATGTTGGTAGCTAGCCAGGTGGACTTAAACCTTACCACAAACCAAACAAAGCCCCCATTTGATTTGCACCCTGGACCTCCAAATCCGAGGTCGGCGATATCAACCACCGACGCAGTCATTTTAAATATCCATCATCTATTCCAATCATGTGTGTAGCAGAAGGTAAATGTATATCGAATTCGTACATAATTTCTGCGCAGTTCACCACTCGTTCGTCTGAATAATAAATCGTCTTTAAATTTTTTATCTGAACACTCGACAGCTCGTAAAATGTTGGTTAATTTTTTCACCACACTCACATAAAATGGATATTTGCAGTGAGCGAGCATGGTGTTTAAATATTTGAGTATCTCACCTTACCTTTTATTTTACGTTACCGACATAACTGTTACGTGGCGATATAAATACATGCATATAAATAACTATAAAATTTTATTTAGATAATACATAGACTATTAAGGTTGACAAAATAAGTAATATTCTGTACACGTATTTATGCTAAGCAAAAGTTTCTCATCAAAAATATATTTTCATTTTAATTTAATCTGAATTTGAAACTTTAACAAAGCTTTGTCTGGTAAATTAATATTTTTAGAATTGGGTTACCGAAACAAACCACTAGGCGATATGTTAATAAAACGGTTTGTTGCGATATGATAGACTACCCACCGTTACAAGAGAACTTTTTGTATAGTGATAAGTTCAGCTAAAGAAAGGTATATAGTTATTTTTATACTTCTATAGAGTTGAAATTTAAAATAATAGAAATTAATTATGCATTAAATAACAAGCCTAAACTAAAAAATGTACTAAGTATGATAAAACAACAATGGATGAAAATCAAAATCAAAAATAACTTTATTTAAATAGACTTATTTATTAAGCTCTTTTAAATCGTCACAACAGGGAATATGTATGAGAAAACAAATAAATATAATTATAAAGGCAATAGTCATAACTTTAACTGGGTATCAACCGGGCATTTACTAATTGTCAGTCATAGTATTTAAATATGTACTAAATAAATTACCACACTAGTATGCATATTCCCA
The DNA here is from genome assembly GCA_943193645.1 of Acentria ephemerella. Classification (NCBI taxonomy): domain Eukaryota; kingdom Metazoa; phylum Arthropoda; class Insecta; order Lepidoptera; family Crambidae; genus Acentria; species Acentria ephemerella. The sequence goes on along the minus strand of OW971875.1, from coordinate 2,833,746 downwards.
ATTAACCCTATTACCGCTTCGACGAATTAGTAGCTGCAGAGAAGAAGCGGCGCAAGAAACTCTCAGCCTTTAGTATTTATAATGACATTTATAAATCAATTATGTCATTATGTATTAGTATTATAAACATATACATGTTTTGTTTCACAGTGCAATCAAAAATATATTTTTAAATATTGCAAAATATAATAAATAAGTGCAGAGAAGCAAATTATAGTGGTCACAAATTTTTATCTTTAAAATAATCTTCCACCTTGTAATACCCCTTTTTCATCAAACAACTTTTAATAGTTGACTTAAATTTATGCAGAGGCAATTCAATAAAACTTTGTGGTATCATATTGTACATGACTCTTACCTTACTGAACTACTAGAAGAAGAAATTTTATATTATAATTTTTATTTTTGAAAGCAGAATGTATATTCTTTAAAAACTGTTCTCTACAAAACTTACCACTTTAAAAATGGCCAAGTAAATCTAGGTAATCTCCATTCCATGTGCGCAAAACTTGGCCTTGTGGCTTCTTTTTTCTTCGGCAGATCCCAGGCCAAATTTGTAAAGGGTCATGAACCCCACTCACTTTGCCATTGGCAAATATGAGTTAGCAGATTCCTCCAAGCAATAAAAAAAAAGAATAGTACTCCGTTCCTAACGTAACAACATATACTTAAATAAATGATACCTACTAAGCGACTAAAACCGGTTCTTAGGTGAAATGCTATTTATTTTTCACCTTATTACAGGATTTTTCCAAAGCTTCCACCGAAGGTCTCGATCATGATAAACACGATATAATTTCCCTTGTAAGGGTCGATTAATAACGAACGCTGCGGGTCGCCGCAGTGAAGGATGAAACGTCAACTCGATTATAATAAAGCATTATTTAAAAGCTTTTAGATGCTGTAGGTACGTATCAACATGGGACTTATTTTTGTAATTTACCGTGACGATTTTTAACACTGTGAAATTTAAAAACGCGATCAAAGTTAAATTTTTCTTAATATCACAGATCTATAGTTGTAGTTTATCTGAGTAACTATAATTATCTAGTGTTTGGTTGTGCCATATTAAATTAGACACTTAATTTTAATCTTCTACGTCCAATCCAAAAAAAGGTTCAATAACAAATAACAGATAATGGGGTAGGGATTGAGGGGTGAAGGAGAATAACCCATTACCTTACCCTTACCTGAGATAATCGGTAGTACACTAATTGTCATGAACTGTCTTCCGAACACCCCTTGAACACTCAGCCTTTCTGTTTAACCCCTCAAACGTTCAAAATATGTTGATCTATCTAGGAACTATGAATCTTTTAATACGATTAAATTGTCCAGGATAATACTGACTGTATCTGTAAGAACATTGCAGGTTAGTTATTTAAAACTCTTAGTAAAAGGAATGATTTATAATTCTCACAGCGATCACTCTATAGATCTCACCATTCTGCAAGATATAGCTAACAATCTCCTGATTTATTTTTCACAAGACTTTTTAAATGTTAAAAAAAACTGTTAAAATTCGTAACGGTTGTATTCAGAACTTTGTCCCGTATGTAATCTTACTAGAACAAAGTTTTGGCGTGGAATTTGGTTCTCGTGATTTCTGACGTCTATTCAGCGTTTTCTTAACTCAATTATGTTTGTTGAATATTTTATGTTTCAGTGACAGTGTTACAATTTGACTTTAGTTCTGTATGTGGAAAATTCTGAGTTTCATAATATTATTGAAATGAAATAAGCTGCCGAAGTAGTTATAAAACTATATAGGCATAAGACACGTGTACAAGGGGAATAACGAAGAAATGAAGATATGAAGATATGACGTGTGTGTTGTATATTTTTAAATGTAAGTAATTTTAAATACGTCTCATTATTGATAGTTAAAGAAATTTTCGCCATGGCTAGTCGTTGGATGTGTAAATCAAAATATCGAATTCCTGAGCACGTTACACCGTTGGTCAGGGTAGTTACAATTGCTTTCACCCATCAAGCTACATTGGGCAGTGGTAGCGAGACATTATTACCTTTTTATAATTATTTATGGTTTATTGTCTATTTTTAAATCACTCAAATTCTTGTCTTTTTTACTTCTTCTTGTCATTATTGCTGTCTTCTTGTCACGTAGTCTGTTTTACAATAAACCCATTTTTACTTTTATTGTTCACTCGCCTTTTCATTATTTAGGAGATACTTACAGTCTACTAGTTCTCCGCTTCAGGTAATGTTATGGCCCAAATTCCGAATATATCTGCCTGTCTCATATGCAATAATGCCACACACTCCCCTAACGTTGCACAGAAAAACCTAATTTACTTGATAAAGTCCTTTTTGAATGTTAATTCTTCAACTAAATTATTGAAATATTTTATCTGAAACTTGAAATGCTGGTTATTAGTGAATATTCAGTTTCGAACTTTTTAAGAAATGTTTAAAATTTAAACATATTTTAGCCAAAACACTGACGATGATTCGTTTCACTCATTTATATGACAAATGAAAAATAGAAAAAAATTAACCACATCAGGTCGTGTTTATTTTTGCACTGATAATTAATATACCTTTATCATTAATATACCAGGTGGTAGATTGCTCAGTTACGTTAAAGTTAGTTGTTTTTGTTAAGCATGGCCATCTGTTTCATGACATATAGTCGTTTTATGATCCTCGTCAGCCTATTTACGTCCCACTACCTAGGTACAGGCTTTTCTACCAGGGAAGTTTTGTGTTTAAAACCACCACAGACCAATGGTCAAATAAACTATTAATAAAAAAAATCTTGTTATGCGACTAGCTATAAATGCAAAGACAACAATCCTCAAACAAAACCTCCAACTCAAATAGTTTCCACAATTTAATCTGTAACCTTAACACAGAAAAAAATATCGGTAAGAAAATTAATCCATTACATTTCAATCCCAATAGACTCCCTACAAGAACCTGCGATTGATAGAACACGAACAGGGTCATCGATCTCAATTAAATAATATTTTCGAATTATTTTTTCTCGCCTTCTGCTATCGATAACCCAAAAACAAATTCGGATCAAAATATACCTATTTCAAAGTCCCTGATTCTTTGATCTATTCTTGAATAGAATATATAGGGACGTGCAAGCGTAGGGTTGTCAACTCAGCTAAATTAAACTTAAAAACTCAACACCATTGGATGTACTTACAAAGTGGCCATCTTGAAATTCTTTACCACCTCACGTGTCTTGTTCCTATAACAAGTGCACTTTCTAAAAGGGCGTAGACAGACACTTGACAGATTGCATGAAATTCACCAATATCTACATACATACTTAGGCATTTCATTCAAATTATAATAAAAAAGATGTCACGTAGTTATTGCTATACTTTTGGGGTACCCTCTTACGATTTTTATGTATACTCTCGAAAAGGAAGACACAAAAATACTTGTGGTTTTTTTTGTGGGCGACCGCAATTAAAATAACGAACACTCACGATGACAGGTTCCTTTTTGTTTCAGAATAAAACTAAATCAAAACAAATGAAAGAGGGCATTCCACTGGGAGAAGATTTAAGAGATCTCGAAACTCGTTAGGGCTCGGATTAAGGATGCCGGCTACATAATGATAAATCGTACAACTCTTGAAATATACATTGGTAGCTATGTTATCATTATTTCTTTTCATTGTTTCTTTAAAGTTGTATTAAAATTACTCACTGTAGTTTGACTGCCAGTTTTACGGTTTTATCTCTCATACATTATCCACAGTCTATTTATGCCCCGGTGTTAGGCATAGGCTTTTCTCTATGGAAGAAACACACGCGGTTTCGGTTAAAATAGATTGAGATAAAATGTCAAATAAATGTCAAAAGTTGTTTTAGTTATGCACCTTATTTTATCAGCAGAGAACAAAAAATTGCCAATTATTGAAATACAATGTTGTGTTAAAGATTTTGATTTTAGTAGTAAGTAAATTATAAATAATAGGTTTCTTCGCATTATATAAGAAAATCATTTTTTAAAAGTTAATTTACATTTAATTACAGTATATATATGCCATTTTGTTCGTAGACTTTCTGCCATCTTGTAGGTAGTAGACATGATCCAGTTGCTGTAGAAATTTTGGATTTTGTGACCAAAAATACACAACAGGTGGATTTAGCAGTCCTCTCTTGATGTTAACCTGACACACACTGCCTAAAGACTTCTGAAGAGACCGAAACAGGTAGAAATCTGAAGGTGCAAGGTCAGGGCTGTATGGCGGATGCATTACCATCTCCTAAACCAAATTCTTAATATTTTGCTCAGTGGCTAAAAGATTTATGTAGTCTATAGCGTTATCGCGATGAAAGACCACACTCTTTCACAAGTTCATAATGAACAATGCCTTTCCAATCCCATCATAGACACAGCATCTCCCTATTGCGAGTTAACCCAGGTTTTGACACGGTCTGTAAAACCTGACCGACCTTTGACCATGACCTTTTTCACACGTTATCAATCTCCAAGCTTTTCCTAATTTGATTCTTTTTTTGAAATATCACCTTTTTAATTTCATGAAATCTGTTGATGATAATCATGAGGTGTGTATCCCCGCAGCCGAATTATTGTTAAGTTTATACGTGCATCAAATACTTTTGTTTTTGTCCTAATAAACAGACAGTAAATATAATTTTTTAAACTTTTGAATCTATTGCCAACCCTAACTTAAGCCATGAAGGATTCCAATACTGCTACGCCCAATGAGTTTCTATCCAATAATGTCAGATTTATAAAAATATTCCTTCACAAGCATTTGTATATCTATTTGTGTAAAGTTCAACATTATTGATAAGCCATTGAATTGAGTCTAGAATAATTTGAAGATTTGTGACATGGGTCATTATCTAAAAGGATGGTGTTTGTAATATAACAATATGTGTTTTACTTGTTGGTAAATTTTTATATAAAAAATTTCTTTTAAGATTCTTATACTCCGACTTTGACTCTAACGCGTCTAAATACTGACTCTTCCTTTCTAATACGCCGCACTCATCAAACAAGGACAACACACACAAAACACTCCACTCCGTCCATAACGTCGCCCTGTACTTGGTTTAAATGTACGGTCTGCCTCAAAAGAAGATTAATACTTTAATAGCTTGTCACACATTGGTTGCTACTTGCGTTTGGTTTGGTTTAGTTGCTGTTTACTGATGAGTTGGTAATAAATAATTAGTCTACTTTTAAGGCTGACTGTCCCTACATAGGTCTCCATCACACAATTCAAAGCGCCACCTTTAAGCGAATCTGCCGCAATTTGCTGAAGTTTATGCCTGTCGATAAGAAATCCTCCAGCTTCTAATAGATGAGATAAGATAAGATAAACGGCCGCATGATAAAGCATTGAAAATCACGGGAAAATTCTAATGTGCAAGATCATATAGTATCAACAGATCGGACAAAGAGGGAAATACAAAAATAGCTATGAAATGTAAAATTTTAATTTTAATAGTCGCGTTTTACGCGCTCAAACGCAGCTCTGTCCCATCAAACGATCAGAGATACTTACTTATTTCTTCTGTGTAATTTTACGCAAAATATTGCTTTCCCTCATTCCTATAACTCATTGTTATTCGTATTTAATGCGGCTTATTTTTTAAACACACAGATTAATGACTGCCTGGTATAGTGATCCCCGATTCAAGTCCCGGTAGGAAGAGCTTAAGTAATAAACACAGTCTAAAATCTTTAGTTAGGTAGTAACATATATATCACTTACGTTTGATGATTCCTTTGAATTATAGATATAAATCTTCTACAACGGTTATACTTACAAAATCTCATCTTTTTCAATCAACCGACATTTCTTCAACTGATCTAATATTCGATTGAGTCTTTTGATCTGTATCGTTAAATGAAAGATTGGTTTTTGGAATTCAATTAAAATACTATTTAAAATTAAAATGAAGGCTTTTTTCAGTAAAATTGAATATGAACAATATTTAAGATAATATTGATAGCCATTATGGATAGCCGTGGGGCGGTCTGAGTAAGTCAAAATTTACTATAATTATAAAACACACACACACATACACACACACATTATTGTACATATTTATTATTTTGGTATATTTAGTGTTAATGTATTGTATTTCTTTGATTATTATATTTATGATATTTTTTTCTCTTAACTGTAATCTCCATTTGCCTTTTTACTATTGCTACTGATCAACTGGTAGAGAATGCCTTTCCACACACATTAGTACTACTAGGTATATACTTCGATTGAAGTAAAATAAATATCAGTAATACAAGTTAAAATATAATTATTTATTTACTTTATTATATATATACCTTTACAGAATGTTTCATGACAAAAAAAATAGTCTGCGTTTAATACTCAGTACTTACACAAGTTACATTGCACGTCCTCTGTACAAATGGAAGAATATAGTACGAATATGCCCCTCTTAGCTTAGACAAAAGACATAACCTGGCGGGCGTGCCGTGTCACAATGGCGCACATCGATGTATGAAAGTCTACCCTGGCTTTGTTTGATTCACCTTGAAAAGGTACAGTTTCCTTACAAAGACTTTCGGCAGACTTGAAAAATACTATTGGGAGTTTTAAGTAAAAGGACCAGGCTTTTATCCGTTTTGTATTCAGCTTTCTGGCATTGACAATGATATTTCCAGTGCTCATTCTTATTCTAGTCCACTGGCTACATGATACACTATCGTATTGGTATAAATGTTGTTCCATTGTTTCGTGGCTCTGACTACATGCTCGGCAGAGTTGTGTGGGGCTCTCGGAGGAAGCTCGTTGGCGCAATGTTTTGCTTTGGACAACAAAGTCATTTTCGCCATAGTCAATCCTTGGATGGATTAACAATATTGGTTATCTCAAGCTTCTCCATGCTTTAAAAGTGACTTTAAGATACGGCAACCGCTTTTACCTACCCGACCCCATTAGTCCAGCTTGCTAGTGATATAGCCCAATCTTCTTATAAATTTCTCGCGAGAAGGAAAGCTTATGCGCAGAAGAGGGTCGTTAATAGACATACGCTGTAGATGATAATGAATAAACATGTGGAAATGTATAATATTAATGTCTTATGAGTGCTCGGGTGCAATACGCAAACTGTGCAAATTTTCTAATTATTAACACCACTCCTTGTTTTGGCCCAAAATGGCCTATTATACAGTAAACGAATTCAAGTACAAAGATATATTATTGTTACTTACCTAAATTGGGCCAAGAGCTTGGAATAAAAACGTTTGATTATATATAACTATTATATAACTTTTATATCCAAATCCCCTACGAAGACTTTATAAAAATATTTACAAAATCCGACTCATTTTCTTTAAAAAAATCGCAGTAGCGCGAAAACACATTATAAAAGACCTGGTCTCGACTCCACTCGGTACTAATGAGGGCGTCTAAAGACACGCGGCTCTCTGAGACGCTTTGACAGCGGTGGAAAATGAACATACGGATTCTTCAGTCTTTAGGCTCATTCTTACAACGAAAGCTTGATAAGAATCTTGGTAATGATTGAGTATTAATGAATTAGGAATAGTAGAAAGACATTTATTCTTAGAAACAATGCTTATTTAGTATAATAATTTATACTACCTCAGTCTTTAAAAAGGTTTTATTTAATTACCTGCTTATTATATTATTATTTACGATGACTGACCTTATTTAGTAATAATTTTGATTTTAATATCATACGCGAAAATAAATTTAAATAGTGTACTCAAATCAATTAAGGTCTTTCTTCATGTTTCAGACAATAGTTCTATTGTTATTAGTGTAAAGCCGACATATTCTCTAAAACAGCAAACCACATTAAAGGTCTATAATTACTTTAAATTCGTTACAGATAAGTAAAGGAGTTTATAAATCATAAAATCGATTCCTTTGTAAAAACAAAGTTAAAGTCAAAATATCTTATTCAATATTAGTAACAATATTAAGCTGTTAATATTACTTATTAGTTTAATTTGCTTGTAAGTAATTTGCTTATAACTTGATTTAGTTGCTTTATTTTGCTGTAGAAATTGGAATACTATTGGAAAATAACTTGGATTTCGGCTTATGAGAGATATTCTCTGGGACTTCTGTCATAAATCTTTGATGCCATCATTTAGACTCGTTGGGGTAGTTGGAGCGGTCTAGTATCGATTACGAAAACCAAGTAATTTTCGTTATAGTGGTCGTAGCCGACGTAAGTAGGCGACGTGGCCAGGAATGGTAAAAATAACAACTTGAGACGAGATAATTTTAAAGAACTTTCGGGTACGCGACGTGCGTGTTCTCACAACGGCTGTGACTACGCAACAGTCCGATCAGTTGATAATAATTATAATTATTCGAAGCTACACAAACCGCATACCATACAGCGTTTTTTTTGTTTACGTTATACAAATACATAATTACATATATGTATCTAACAACTATGATATTTTAATTTTATTTTATTTATTAATTTTATGACCGTATCGCGTCGCTTACAGTGGTGATTTTATGACCCACTCTCCTTGTGTATTTCTTCCATGAAGAAGACCTGGCCCAGCTGTGGTACATATATTAGCTCCAACCAGTAATTAGAGTGGAAGATTACCACAAGATTGTTAATCTACCTTATAAGTGGAGATAGCTCACCAACAGATTCTCCTAACATGACGAAATGATTCGAGAACTAAATAAAAATATTTTATTAGTGCATAAAACCCGAACTCAAAGAAAGCATCCATCTCAGCGCTAAGAAACTAATTTGTTCAGTTCCGACTGAGAATTGGCATTTCCAATGTCGCCAGTGCAACGTTCATCTTACATTTACATCACAAAGGTATTTGGTTCAGTTCCGGGCTGCATATAAAGTGACGTTGTTGGTCAAAGTTGTTCGGATGATTTGCTTTGATGATCCCTTCGTGAGCTTTGTTGCCTAAGTAGAAAAGTTATTGTTCTTAACGAGGTAGCTCTTAGCCTTCATCTAAATTGACGGTAATTTATAATAAGGCCGAAGATGGAAGCAAACTGCACCTTGATTCCTTAACCATAGAGTTATTTTTTTCAGGAAGTGGAATTGTCTAGGACACTGAATTTTGAACCTTAAGATTTAAGGTAGGTAGTCTTAATCACTAGTCCGCAAAGGCAGTTAAAACTGGTGTTGCGTATAACCATCAAGGTCGTAAAGTCACGTTATAAAGGATATTAAACACTCAAACATCCAAATATGATTACGGACTTAAGTTCAGACAATCACATTACGACAATATTACGGCCGCTTTTAGAGCTTATAGGCTCTTAATAGATCAGATCAAATATCGAAGTAGATGTGCTGAGTTCTACTATCAAATGCCAATTACTCTCTATTGTAAACGAAGTTTAAGATCCATCGTTCGCAGCACAATGCATCTTGAGTGCGCTCTGTTGTCATGTTGCAACGAACAGCTGCGATGTACAGAGTTAATTGGCAAGCGACAGATACGAGGCATGGTTTACTGCAAAGGTATTTTTACGCAGTTATTTTGAAGTTTATAAACCAGTTTGCCAGTTGTTTTGGCGTCAGACTGTAGTTAGTTCGTTGTCAAAGCAAGTAATTTTAAATTCTCCATGAATTCAAGTATTGAAGCTAAAATTACTTTTTTTTAAATAATAATATTTCTCACACTCACGCCCACCAGTCCAAATTAAGCATCTTTAAGAGCTTATGTAATGGACATTATATAGGAAATATAGATAGTTGCAAGTATATAAATATCAGAAATACAGTTAACATAACATACAAAATATCCATGACTCGTAAACAAATATTCACATTCATCATACAAATATCTGTCCCTACCGGGATTCGAACCCGTGGCCGTGAGTAGACAGGAGTACTGACCACTCAACCAGATGTTCGTCAGATAAACAATGGAAGACACACAAGTAGTTGAACCTTTCGTTTTGATAAAAATTAGTGGTCATATTGAAACGCGAGGACACAGTACTTTTAGCTTGAGACCAAATTTTTTTTTTATATATATATAAAGCACAGCAAATGACCCGACACCACCTGATGATAAGCAGTAGACGAGTCCACATATGAAGATAGCTAGTGAAGCATGTGACATACTGCCCTAGCCACCCCCACCGCCTCTTTCAAAGGAACCCCATTCAATTTAACTTTTCTATCTTTTTTATAGTTATTATGATAACGATAATCTACTGTGTGTATAGCTTCACAGAGTCCCCTAGCTCTCATTTTTTTTAAAGACTCATATTCAATGCTAAATGATTCTAATTTATAACCAATCAATTTACCACAAGAACCAGAAAAATTGTGCTTAGTTTCTCGCGCAAAAGACGTAGGTGGTCGACCAGTCAAGGACACCTCTTTACTCTCTCAATATTCCTATCGTAATGTGAGAGGTTACGATTTATTTTCGGGTAAATTAGGCGTGGAGAGAGTGACAAGTAGATAGGTGGAATATATTACTTTCTAAAACTAGAAAACATACGGGGAAGAATATGTTACATAGCCGTGGAGTTAAAAAGCCGTTTATGATAAATAGTATGTGTGTGTGTGTGTGTGTCGCCGCAGCGATCAACTGTCGCACATTTACTAATAATAAAGAGTTTGTCATAAGAACATAGCTAAAATACTTAATCAAGATTTAAACGTGTGATTATTGGATTGTAATGAAATTTAATACAAAACTTAAATCTACGTTAAACCTATGTTATTCTGTTGTATAACATAACAAGTTATAACAATATTCATATTCTAATGCTATTTGCTTTAAATTACTTGAAAATAGGTTCTATTAATCATATAATTAATTAGTGTTGCCGTGCTTTTAATAATTTAATTATATAGATCTCAAATGTACGGTGCTGGCAGCGCCATCTGACGCCCGTTATACAGAGTTTTTTAGATCGCAAAGATGGTCCGGTCAAGCGGCTGAAGCTGAACGTATAGTCTGTACAAGATTTTCGAGCGGAAAAGAACTGTCAGTAAACTCATGTCGAATTAATGTTCTTATCTCTTTTAACCTCTCCTTTGTTAAATGCTTACAATTTTAAAATTTCTAAGAATTTATTTCAGCTTCAGTCTGTTTAAGCTAACTGTTAGGTGGCTTTTAGCTTACTTTTCTGATCAGAACCAAAGCAAGCTACCCAAAAGTTCTGATTATTTGTTTTAAATACCTACTTTTGAATTATTTAACGATATATTTTATTATAATTTGACCCATGAAAAATAAAGTGATGGATCATGATGAAAATTAAAATATCTTTAAATATTTGTATTAAAACAAAATGTGATTATACGCTGTAATGAATAACTCAATAACAAACACAACATATTAAAATCATTCAGTTAGGTGCATTCTTTCAGAAGTGATGGCATTTCGGCGCTTCGTTTTTATTGGATAAAATAAAATTAGTACCACAAGTAAAAAAAATGTTAACTCATTTAAATTTCTGTCAAAACGAAAATAATCACAAGAGTGAGTACCTAATCAAGTCGGTGCAAAGAATTTTGATTGAGGAAGAAGCCTTGTAACACCTCATTGATTATTCACTTACAATTTTCTTTGCACGATTACTTTAAAGTACATCCAATTTTACTCATACAAATTCAAATACTGTATTCACCGTACAAAAAAGCTTCTAACGGCTACTAATAAATTTTGCAAGCTGCTGTTACTAAGGATATTTATAGAGATGTCCAACCCCTCTCTTTTCTTATTATTAACCCATCCATCATCGGGTCGAAAACAATAGTTTAGTAGCAAAATATAACGGAGTGATGGATGGCGTTGACACTGTAGCCCCTAAACATCTTCTGCTATTGTCAGATATTATTAAAATAATAAATAGTGTGTCGCGAGAAACGTTACAGATACAATAGAACAATCTTCATTGTAGCTCCTTATAAACAGTAGTAAAAACCATTTTTTTAAGATTCCGGTCTTCGGGTCACTTTACGAGCCTCTAAAACTATTTGTTAATAGCAAGCTTAGTGGATTTATCTACTAGAGGCCCAGGGACTTTATTGTGTTACTTTATATCAATCGCTTTCGTAATAAAATACATTACTGCGTACGAAAAGTGAAACGTCACATTGATAAATAGTAAAACGGCAATGGAGATATGGCGTACGTCAAGATAAAAGCGATAGCGATTAGTTAATAATCAAACGGGTATATTGGTATGTTGATAGGGACAACAGCCTTCCTAATTTGGCCGTGATGCAGTTACCTATGTTTCAATGTAAAGGTTTTGGAGCGTAGACATCGCAGGGCATTTGTCTTGGGAATATCAACACAGCATTAGAAATTATTTATTTATTTGATGGAATACACAATAGATGAAATTGAACAGAAGCACGAATCAACATTAATATAGCATCGAATAAAAATGACATTCATAAACGTGCATACATGGCAAGCACATACGATGCTAAATTTGTATAAATAAGTGTATATAATTAAATTGATTGATAATGATTGATAAATACTACTTGATTTTGATATAATTATGAAAACAACAAACTAACTTTTATGAGATTATTCTTCTCACCTGGATATTAAAAGTACTATACAATATTAAATCATTATATTAACGGCACATTCTGCCAATGGGATTATAATGGAATTGGTTATTTTAAAAGGTTTCCAAGACAATTTTTTTCATTCCTATTTCTAATTAACAACTTTAAATATACCAAGCAGATTTCTTCAGGCGATCGTTGCCACTTACCGGTAAGATAGCTATCTACATATTCGACACAGTCCACAAACACAAGAAATACTTCTTAACTTTTTACGGACTCCAGACACCCATTCTTCAGAGCTGCGGACATTGAGCACCCGCTGTAAATAAATGACATTGGCATCGAAGTCATCTCTGCGAGTCCGTTAGAAAAACGGTCCGTTATTCATTGTCCGTTGTATTGTCCGATGAAGAAAACGATCGTCTACAAGAGGCCACGCTTTAAAAGAAACGTCTCAGTTAAATCCGTAACTGGCATGCATGTTTTTCCACACGTAAAGAACAATTTACGAGTCCTTCAATTCGCAATTCGTTCGGCAAATTTCAAGGCGGCCTGGCGTTATTTATTGCCAAACTTATTAGTCAACATGTGGTCCCGTAATCATGTTTTATTGGCTGCTATACAGAAAGAAATAGTTACAGCCTCGACCGAGTCAAGGACATGTTTTACGTTCTTGTTTTTAAGCAAGAAAAGTGAAATGGAATGTAGATCGTTTGTCATTTATTTTGAACTTGGCTGAAGCTAAATATGTATTGATTCAAGTAGGTGGTTCTGTTAACAACTGTCATTAGAATTGAGTTGTCAACATTCTTTCTTATTTAACGATATGTTGAAGTTCTGTATCTTAATAGTGACATGGCAATTTTCGCGTGATATATTTCACATCTGTTGCGTAAAACTTCTAGTGTCATTTAGGCCGGCATTAATTTAGCATATTTTGCACATTTCATGTTTTATTGACTTTGGTGGTTTAATTATGGTTTTGAAAATAGTTTTTATAGGTTTATGTATTATTTTTCGTGTTTTAGATGCAAAATAAACTGCCAATGGTTTTTGATTGATTTTGCATGGCCATGTTTTGTAAAAAATCGACTTTACAATGTTAATTTTCTTCAATATTATACTTAAATTACTTTACTGTAAAGGTATATGTTTAACCGCTTGAGTACTAAGCAATTTTTGGAAAATGTATTGAAAAGTATTATGCATATTTTGATTACTGTAAAGGAAAAAATTATGGTGTCAAATAAAACGCTCTAAATGAGAGCGTTTTATTACAAATATCAATCAATTTTAATCATACTTTTTGGGTTATACAGAAAAAAGGTTAATTAATAGGAATTCGAAGAAATAAACATAAACTATTAATATTATTATATTTTTATTTGCTTTTGAAAATAAAATTGTAAAAAAATCTAGCTCAACTCGCGGCGATTTTGCGCTGCGTCGCACTTTTCGATACAAAACGTTGCAGCGCAAAATCGCTGCTTAGCACTCTAACGGTTAAGTAAAAATAATATAGATAATATTATATATAATAATAGATAATATTTCGAAGTGCAGACGATATACACATACTATGAAATGTAGAAAGTATCCCTAGCTTATTCATTTAAAAAAATAAGTTTTTGAATTACAGGTTAATGTAGCTAGTCCACTACCATACTACGATTATTATTTTTTATTTTTTTTACTATGATTTTTTTTTCTTTATATTAAGCTCTTTTCAATCTTAATATATTTCCCGAATACTTAATTATTGAGTGAACGTGCTAGTGGACTAGCTGTTCTTGATGATAATTACTTAATTGTTAAATTATATGTGCATCTATATTATATTATAATTAATTTTCTGAGCCAATCCTTACTCCAGAAAATAAACGTTCTCAATATTGCCCTTCATAGGCTTTCCTAATATGAAACACTCTTATTGCCAACGTCTACTGTTCACCGATATTGTATTTTTTGTTACCATCCTTTAAGCTGAATCTGCTTTTTGATTTGAGAACCAATACATTTGTAGTTATGTATTACGCGTAGTTTGTGGTGAAATTTCGGATACCAGATAACGGAAAAATATAGATACTTATATGTATATAAATATCAGAAATATACTAAACAAACATATGAACATATAGATGTTATATAGTAATAGGACTCGTAAACAAATATTCGTACTACCATACAAATATCTGCCCCTACTAAGTTCAAATGCGGGACCTTTGATTAAGTAGATAGGGGCACTGGCCACTCGACCAGACGGCCGTCAAAATTATGTTCCTGTGTTATGAGCAGGAGGACTGTAGTAGTTACAAAATCAAGCGATAGCTTTAACATTGAATTGGATTCAAGTTAGAAAGAAAAGGACGCATTGTAATTCGTTTGGTTCGAGGAAGGTTAACCGCCTGTGTCGTCAAGTGCTTGAGATCACCGTCCTCAGATCTAAAAGTACACGATTCAAACCCCACTGAGGCAGAAATTAACTGCTCCATTTGGTTAGTAGTAGGGCTTTTTCTACATTCGACTAGCAAACTACCACAACTGTCATATGGCTGCCACCATAAATATAATATTTTATCTTCTAGTAGTTGTTGGTAAAATAGCCTGTTTCTTTGTGGTTGGGGAATCCGGGTGTAGCTCACTTCCAACCCGCTTTATCATCACTTACCATAAAGAAATAATGCCTATAAGCCTAGAGCTACCCCGTTTAGATGCTTTTAAAAAAGTATGGAAATCAAATGTCCTCAACGATCGGCATCTATAGTAATCGATAAAAAATTACAATTCCTATGCAAAATATACTATATTGAGCACACTCGTTTGAGGGTTCTTCAGGCTAGTCCAGCTGTCATGGTTGTCAAACGTTAATCAAGAAAAATGCGATTCTCACCCACCCTAACCATTGTTATTGTAGCATTTTTGAAATGCCTTATTCAAGGCAGACAGTGCATTAATCATTCGATATTAAAATATCTATATTTAGAAAAACATCCCCATTGACTGATTTACCATCAACAAATCAGGGCGAAGAAATATGCATATTTTATTATTTTGCGCAAATCCTTCTCAGACAGGGGTATATGAAAAGGTTAAAGTTTTGTGATAAGTTTGTGATAGTTTTGTGTTAAGTAAGTTTTGTGATAATCTGAAAGTACATTATAACCTTTGAGGAAAAAACGGTGATGAACTATACTCCTAGTGTGATCAATCACCTCAATTAATCAGATCAATGTTTCAGATCAATTTTATCGAGACATTTCAATTATAGTTCCGTTCATCTAATTATCGCATATAAAACAAAATCGTATCCAATACTTCACAACAGAGGCGCTGCTGTCGCTAACATATAATTTGACAGCTGCTGACAAATATGATAGAGACTGGTTACTTATGGTTTCATATAATTCTGATTGCGCACTCTAAAATTAAATTCAAGGCTTATATATCCTGCTATCTTATTGTGTTCTTGTTGTTATTGTGGCATTGTCGTTTATACGAATTCAGCCAATGTCAGATCAGTCATGGGAGTGACGATGGGCGTTAAATGATAGCTAGTACTTAATACAAAAAATTAATACTTGAGATGTCCAAAACAGTTTGATAGTCTTGTTACCGTAACAAGTAAAAATGAAAAAAAATGACGCCTGCATTAATGACGTTATCCGCAGTGTTCCTGTCACTGTCAATGTACCAGTAGTCCTAGAGCCAAACGGGATCTTTCGTGACGATAGCTGAAGGCCTAATAGGATAGTGTTCATATCCTGGAAGGATCGTCATTCGGTGCATTGATATTCTAGAGATATTAGCATTTATATGCCCTGTGCTACCTTTAGTTTGCCATAAAATCGGAACTGCTCTACGGCCGAAACAAGAACTGATATAATAACCTTTGAAATTGAAAAGAGGAATTACGAATTTACTTTAATAAATATAAAAGCAAATTCATTTTTTATTAAGATATTTATTTATTCACTAATAGTCATAATAGCTTTTAAATTTTTAAAGAGATATATTAAAACAATGCACGATATGATATTATTCTTTTAGAATAGACCTATAAAAAAGACAGCGATGGCATATATTAGGTCGGGGAAAAAGTCTTTTCGCATATAGTATGTATAAACTTGTAATAAGATATCTTTGGCTGTACTATTTGTATCTGACTGGTTTTCATGACTTTAAAAAGGTGACATTTCAAAAAAAGATTTGAATTAGGAAAATTTTGTTTCCCATTATTTTTCATTTGTTTTTCTTTCTGTCATAATGAGCGAATCGAATGAAGAAATTAGATACATTTTAAAATTTTATTACAAATAAGGAAAAAATGAAACGCAAGCTGCGATAGAAATTTGTGACGTAGGACCTAAAGCACCTAATGCACATATTAACTTTTAAAAATATATTGAATTTTCATATAAAATGCGAAGAAACTTTTTCCTCAACCTATTAAATAGATTTTGAAAGAATATCATTGTTTTCAAGTTAACTCTCCTATATACCTTTACAATTATCCTTTGTACTATGGCAACAAAGATTGACAGAGAAATATTTTATTCCAGGCAATACCTTCACTTTATAACCCCGGTCTTAATAGTTAATCTACGCACTTAATAGATGAGCCATCTCAATGAAAAGTTGGTGCTCAATTTACCAACTTTTAAATCCTTCGTTAAAAAGGATTTAGTTCGACTGAATTTAAGGAACGTCTCTAAAGTATATTGGTTTTGTTTGATTGTATCTATACAGCGAACTTATGTGTTTTAAAAACTAAGCAAGGGTGTTTTACAATAAAACTAAGCAAATTTTACTATGGAACTACATTATATGATTCACTAGCTTTAGCGCGAAACTTCGTACGCGTGGATTTCAGATCTAATATATCTAAAGATATTTTCCTCCGGTTATATGAAATCTTTATTTAAATTTGATCTGTACGACAAAATTTGTGAAAACTGCGTTCGATTGCACGTAGAAGAAGTCAGACACAAATTCTGTAAACTTTTGGCTTCTGTTGCACTAATAAGTCGTAATAACACCTGTATTACGACTTTATAGAATGCACAGAAGCACAGCCGTGATGATGCTAGATCCTGGTGCGTTCACGTTGGAGTACCCGCCTTAGACGTGAGGCATAATTATTACTATAATAAATTAACAACTGCTCGGAAGTCCGCGCCTCGTAAACAAATAAACTGTCATACGTCAGAGATATTGATAGATTTTCGACTGTGCAAAAATACTCTTATATATCTTTGTTGAAATAACGGAGAGACATGAGAAATATACTGACGTCAAGATTAAGGATTGATGCCTTTAAATAAGACACAAATTGATAAGACCAAAGTTTTATTTTAGTTCAAATCTTACGCAACGCAATATTTTCCTGTAACAGCCATTTTATAAGCATTATTCTTTGTCGTTTATAATATATTAATTTTTATCAACTTACATCAAAATTCAGTTGTGGCCAACTAGCCAACTTATTTAGCGACATATTTGAGGTTCTGTTACGAAGCCACCGTTAACGCTCTATGGAAAATGGATCTTATTGATGCCGTCAAAATTTTATACTGACGTCGACTACGCCATTCGGCTCTCTAAGATAAGTTACTACAAATACAAATAATTGTATTGAATGCAAGACGATCACCCATGCCTTACAAATCAAGGAAAATCTTTATTTTGATAGCATAAGAAACAAGACTACACTTCTCACAGCGTTCGCAGTTGTCATATCAATATAGTAACCCTAAGTAACCTTGAAGACCTGTCTACCCTCTTGATCTTGATGGACAAACGCATTATGGCGTCTGTTTCGTGAACTTTTTTACGAAATGTGTTATGTGATTGTGATAACTGTCTCTTATTTCTATAAAACACAGAGAAAGTGGATATAATGTATTCAATAAAATAATGAATAAAGTTTTCTACTGTATATATAACAGTTCTTGATTAGAAAAAACATAAAGATTTATTAAAATTTAATAAATGAAGAGCGTATATTTTGTAAACGCTTTTTATTTATGAAACATGTTTACATTTAAGTTGTTTTGGAGACGTCCTTACTACCGTAATTACCTACGTCAAGTGTTTTGGGGAAAGAGCAAATACTCTCTCAATTGCAACCCACTTGCGATTGAGTGAGTCTAACCTCCCATCTCTCTATGTCTCGATACGATTGAAACTCCCACTAGGACCGACTCAATCAAACAAAGAAATTTCTTACTTATGTAAGATTAATTCTATCAGTACCTATCATCATGACATTAAATAATGTTTATTAGATGGGTTCGATTCTCGAAATTGGTGAATTTTAATAAATCTTTGAACGCAGTCATTGTTATTAAATTTTAAGAAATTTTTCCGTCGATTAAAATTTATTAACTTTGATTGAGTTCACTCTTTATAGGTACAATATCTCATTATCACACTTTTCTTTCCGGTACTGCAGATGGTAGATCTGCGACCCTACAGCGCGCGAGCCGACCGAACGATATGATCATGCGCATCAGCGGCCGGGGCTGCGCCAGAACCGAACTTCATATTTAAACTAATATTGACATGTAGTACAGAATATTATGAGTTCAGATATTTTCTTAGTAGTGTCTTTATTGATAGGAAAATTATTACAATAAATATTTATAATATTTGATAGTTGAAAAATGTTCTTAGTAATCTTAATAATAATAAAATAATATGATAACTGTCTGTTATGAGGACAGTTGGTTGTAGTAACAATTTATGAACAAAAAAGTATGAGGAAAGAAGTTATAAAGATGGTTATTATGACCACAAATCAGAGTTTTATGTGAGTTACTATGGACCGGGTTAAAATCGGTTCTAACGCGTAATAATATGTATGTAACTAATCAGATCACGGGTGAAGGAAACTTGTACTATATGGATAGTCCATTCCAGTCCAGACAAAAGCCGTAAATTTTACCATCGGATTCTGATAATAAAGTTAAAAATCTACAAACATGAAACACTTTTGTTCCAATAAGGCTATTCGGAATTTTCCTGTAAACCTCTGAGGAGAATGGTCGTTACGCCTTCGCTAGGTGTTATTTGAAAAGTTTCGTTCCGTTGACTGTAATCGGCTCCAATTAACAGCTAAAATGGCTGAAGTTGTTGTAAATTTGTTTTTGTTCCACAAATTTTCTATATTTCGACAGAAATCACGAGTAATTAAGTTATTAATACCTATTTCAAGTAAAATATACCGTATCTGATTGATTTTTTTAAGCAAAGCATTTATTTATTGGACGTTATACATACTGAAGGCACTTACCAGCTCGTTGCTCTAACTTCTCCTCAACAATAGAATTCAATTTGTAACTAATTTCGTCACAAAGTAATAAGATATTTTCTTAACAGTTGATTTTTTTGCGTTACTCGTGTATGCTCCATAGAAAAAGTTCATCATTATGATAGTCTCAAACGTTATCAGGGCACCGGCCTTTTTTGACTGTTTCTAGTTAGTAAGTAATTCACACAATATATTTTAATATAGTTAAATACCTTGAACTTTTGTAACGGGACAGGCAATTAATTAATAGATAAACTTACTATTACTAATTAATGTTTCCAAGGCTCTTCAAATCAAAAGACTATGATACCAACCTTAATATAAAATTTAAGTAATATTTGATAAAGCTTGAGTATCTAGTGTGGGTTCTGCGTACAGCTAAGTGAACTCTGACCGTTAATCAATGATGTCTGGACTATCAATTAAGCCACCAACTCAGCTAACTTGGATTGGACGAATTAATTTTGTCGCAAAACATCGCGGGATCTACTTACGAGATTTATTACTCGGCGCGTTTGCAGTTCAAAAGTTACTTTTAACGCATAGCTTTGGATTTAATGTAATTTACACAGTAACAATCTTATTTACAGTCATTGTATACCTTAAATGCAGTAAATACATACGTTTTTCATACGATTTATATACAAGATCAAGTATAGAAATACGTTACTACTATTCTTCTTTTATAATCTTTTGGCAATTGTTGTGTTATGTGCATGCGCAATACTCAACCGGGTTTTAAATAATCATAATACATTTAAAACTAAATAGACTGTGTTCTGGTTCATCTATAATTGTCTCGAAGATAACGGAACTCTACTCATATACCGGGAAGATAACGGAACTCTACTCATATACCGTAAAGATAACGGAACTCTACAAACCAACAAAGTTGAATTGATTAATTTAATGACTTTCAGTTATTCAAGTCTGTCAGTCCATAAGAAAGAAAGAATGAAGAACAACTTCTTGATCTAATAGAATTTCCTGTCTGAAAAGTTTATCTCTTGTAATAAGATGCTGAGAGGATTATATTGTTTTGAACTTTAATATCTAAAGTGTCAAGACTTTTTATTATCTACTTAATTTAGATCAAAACTTTTGTTAAGTCTCTACCTACTTCATTAAACTTAAACAAGATAGGTTCGAGATTATAATACACATTTTAAGGCTAAGGCTTTCTGCTCGTTATAATTGATTTGTACTTAGAAAAAGAGGAAATTCAATATTCGTGGGTAGTATGTCTTTTTATTCTTTTTATATATATTCAATAATAATTTCGTTGATCATGGACATTAGTTCTAAGAGTAATCATTATTATATTTTAATTCTTTAAGTATATTAAGCTATCCTTAAGTAATACACTCAAAGATAACATAAGCGAGAGTACCTACCCAGAATGAGCGATAATCACGTTCAATAAAATACATTTAAAATTTTTAAAATATAATTTTATAATCGTACTAACTTATTATAAATCATTATTATAACGTTAACCCTTGCCAGAGGGCTAAACTAGATGCATTTCGATAATCGCAATCGAATCGATAGGTGTAAAATTATAATTGGTTTCACATAAGCGCTTGCTTACCAATCGAGCGTGATTGTCACATCCCATACATTATTAATTTAGCGACTTGATTGCTATTATGGAAATGCATCTTTTATAGGCACCCAGTTCCCTGCTGATTTTGTTTAACTGGAGAAGAAGCTTATTGTCTTCTTACACTAAAATTAAATTAGTACGCAGGTAAACTGTTTTCCTATAAATGGAAAATCAAACATTTCACATTCATATTGGAAACTAAAGTCTTCCCGATTCCTTTAAACGTGGTTCAAAGAAGATTCCTCTCTGTAAAGTCTATGTGACACTTGCTCAAAAGTGTTTCTCTCATGCATCGCCAAGGAAAAGCAAGCTTAGCTGAACGAAATTGGATTTGTTTGTGCAAGACGTATAGAAAATCCTAAGACGTATATATATATATAGTATAAGACGTATAGAAAATCCTTACTAGTGAAATACTAGTAAGGATTTTATAATAAATGATAAGAGCGCCATTAAAACCGTCCATTGAGGTTTTAAATTGTTTAATACGGTAATAGCATGCTGTTTGTTTGATTGAGACTAATTATTAAGACAAATCTTTTAAGGTAAAAATGCAAAATTTGAATGGAAAGTGTACAAGTGTTGATGAAATCATACTATTAAGTCTATACGGAAAATTTGTCAGATGGCGCCGATCTCTTAGAAGGTATTGTTAAGACAATTAGATATGAGAGTGTTTATTTATTTCTAATTCGGTGTTTACATAACGATTTACATGATTTGCCCAAAATTTATTTTAAAATTCGGACATAACTTTAGCAGGATGCATAAAAAATAAAATAAATGCATTAATTTAATCAAGTGATAATTTAACTATGTGGTAGACTTTGACCCTGATTCTGTTGTGCAAGGACTAGAATTAAAATTTAATCTCAGTGCAACTCTTTACTTACCAACTGAACAGAGAAGGACAGACGTATAATCACGCAAAGATACCTCTAAACACCAGATGAAAATAGGAAGCAATAAATCTGTAAGCATTTGGCTTTCTCTCGGAAGTTTCGTGGGAACTTTTATTATAAGTTCCCTAAGTACATAGGTACCCATCTTAAAGTATGTTTCTAGATTATGCTGCTGAGATTGCGAAGAACTTTCTTGCGAAAATAAAAGTTTTGAACAAAATTCATAAGTCTGTCCGATTCGTCTGTTTTATGAACTCTCTTGTTATTCCAAGAAACAATAGAATATAGGAAAACATTTCCAGGTAGGCAGGCAGGTATTAAATGTAAATATTTTTCCATTAAGACGCCTTTCATTATGTGCCTATAAAATATTAAAACGAAAGTTGTGCTTCACTGTGTTTCTTTAAACAAGAGGCACGTCGCGTTTCCACAAGTGTGCGACCCTATGCAACATGGCGCGGTGGAAAAGCATCAAAAATATTCTTTTAGTCAATGTATATGGTGTATATGTTGCTGCGTGTCGGAACATAGTTGAGTGCGAAAGAATAATATTTTCACATGCAGCGCATTGAGACATTCCATCTTAGATATAAAAGTTTAGTTTTGTTTTATTTTCTTTCATCTGTTTGTCTGTCTGTCTGTCTGTCTGGACAAAATCTTATATCACATTTCCTACCACTGAGAAAATGCCGCTTAATTATATATTAAGCCAAAAAGGAGCGAAACTACTATTGCATAAGGGGTATGTATATACGAGAGAGAGAGTATGTAATGAAAAAATTATATGGAAGTGTATTGAATATAATACCGCAAAATGCAAAGGACGATGCCACACCGAAAATGAAAACGTTTTTAATGAAACCCTCCACAATCACGTAACCAGACTAGCAGTCTTTCTCAGTAGTAGGAAATGTGATATAAGATTTTGTCCAGACAGGCAGACAAACAGATGAAGCCAATGAAAGAAAATAAAACAAAATAATTAACTAGGAAATGTCATATAAGATTCTGTCCAGACAGAGAGACAAACAAATTAAATTATTTAAATTGGTACAAAAAATTAACTTTTGAAATTCCACGTTTTTAACAAATGTAACGAAAATAAAAAAATAGGGAACATTCATCAAATATGCGGCGTTTTTGTATGCGAAGATTTTGTGCGCGTTATTTTGTCTGCGGCCTTTTCGATTTGCGACATTTTGTCTAGCGGCGTTTTGTCTACGCTGTTTTTTTGTGCGGCGTTTTGTCGGGGTATGCTAAAGTAACTGCATTACTTTATTAGTGAATTTAGAATAATTCAGGTTAAAACTATACTGCTGATGTGACAATGTACGCGTAATGCCCGTACACACTAGGAAGGCAAGTCATGGTTTTTCTCATCACTGTTTCTCCTCCAATATTATATGAATGGAGACATAAAGTACCAACTTTAATATTTCCGTTTGAACACAACAAACGGTGCAGAACCGCCCTCGAAACCTCCAGTTAGTGAAAATAATTTGCATGTTTCAATTTAATTAAATTTATTCGACAACTGTGTTTCGTGGTTTTAGTTAGAAGCGTTTAAATCTGACTGAACTGTTTTCATAGACTCCTCAAACTGATTACGAATTCGAGGTACCTAGTAGGTACCTAGGTACTACCAAATTCGTGGGAATATGAAATTGACAAAAAATGGTGATTACAGAATATAAATAGGTACTTAAACTTAAGAATGAACCGGTGTTAAATCCCTGGATTCGCGTATTTTCATATATATCGTATATCTGATATCTATATAAGAGTTAGATGAAGCTTTTATAGAAAATTACATTATGAGGTAGTCGTTAACTTCAAAAAGATGTTAGCTTAAATTCAGATCAGTCACAAGTTTCAGTCCCAGTAATTTTTTCTTGTATTGCAATATTTCCTGATTAATTAACACAAAATTACTTTTAATATATATATTTAGAATATGGTGGGGGTTGGTGCAAATCCGTGAATCTACCATAAGTAAACACCGCCTATCTGCACTAAATTAAGTCTCGGCGGTACGGTTAAAGTCTGATACGTTTCCTATGTCAATTGCTTTGCAATTGCACTATCGTATATATAGTTACTTTAAGACATTAATTTGATCTTAAAAACTAATTTTAAATAAAACACTGCTAAATTGTGTTTAATTTCTCTTTCACTAGTAAATCAAGTGCAAATGACAATCGCCATCAAAAGTCTTCTATCTTCACGTAGTTGTCAACAAAGAACTTAAAACTGCAAATACTTACTCAGCTACTAGGAAAAATATCTAGGTATGTATAAACATAACCCTTAACCCTTAAATAATATTAACTTTTTGCAAATAAATTGCTACGCTATGTGAACTGCCACTGAGTTGCGACCCTTTTGCACTTCTGCACACAATGTACGTTTGATATTATCTATTGTTAAAATGTTGTCTTTAACAATGCACTGTTAAGATCTATTTTCGTTTGTAATGAACAAATTAAAATAAAGTCATTATCTCTCTATCTACCTATAATACAATTTTCTAAGGCACCTACCATCTTATGTAAATTTATCTCGTCTTCTACCTAATATAAATTTACGGACATTGCAAAATGCGTCTATACCTCCAAAAGCTTAGGGTAAGTTCTTAATGATTCCTTGAATATTTCAGCATGCTTTTAAGTTTACAGAGAAAATTAATAACAGGCTCGCCTTAATATTATGACTCACACTAAGTCAAGAGAAAAAGGTAAAAACTTGGTAAGTATTTTATAAAACTCGTAAAGTAACAATGTTTTTCAGTAAAACAAAGAGCTTTTTAATAATTTAACGATATCAGTAATACTTTAATAAATACCTATGCAGATACAACAAAGAGTGACCATTAATCTCAATGAGTTTATAACACAAGGATCACATTGACAGGTCCGGGTATAAGTGGGTGCCGGCAGACAAGCCGCATATGGCCGGGAAGACATATTTAGCATTGAATAATTCCAGTATGTAAAACTTAGCCTTAAAGACATTGAAATGAGACACGTATGACATTATAATGTTCCCCTGTGAGACAAGATTTAATGCAGATTCGAGGACTTTGACAGTAAATGCCCCACTCTTACTTTTGGCCGCATTCGTGTATATTTTAACATTTCAAGGCCTACAAATCAGACAAAAATACTTTTAATTTCTTTTCTAGTGTCACGAGATTCGCAGGAGTAAGTATTTTAAGTAATCGTTACGAGTCAGGAACCCATTTGTGGACCTGAAAAAAGACATTGGGACTCTACCGAACAGTTTTGGCAAAAAAAAACTAGACAATTTTTAAGTCTTTTCTCTATGAGGTCTGAGGTATCAGATAATTTTGGAAAAGGAGTCTTTTACCTAAATTAGTGAATTCCTGTTAAGGGCAAACCTACTCACACGTTGCACACCATTTAATATAAAGGTAGTAATAATAATGCATCCTAAAATCAATTTTGGTGATCTTATTTGCTGTAATATTTAAAAAGTACAAAGTAACGATAAGGTGGAATAATTTTCGCACTCTACGAATCCAACTGGACTCTAAGAGAACTAGGGTCGCGCCTAGTAGCCCAAAAAATTGCGAGCCTGAGTGCCGCTAGACAGGGCACCTTGCAAGATAGTCCGTTGGGGCGGAAACGTTCTCCAGTGGAAGTGTATCTGAAGACGCAGTATTCGTATAGCACTCGCAAGGAGTAAAAACTACTAAAACCGAAATCTTTTTACTTACCTTTTCGAATCAATTCATGATATATGTACCCAAGTTTAATTCTCTATAATATTATATGTACATTATTACGAACTTCGTTTTTTAAACATTCTAATAACATTATTAAGATTCAAAACGTAAAGTAACGACTCCAGAACATAGACCTAATAAAGAAAAACACCATATTATACACAATACAGAACGTATATTTTTGTACAATATTAACAAAATGTATTTAAAATTACAATCATTTAATTAAAAATATTTCTCCAATGGCTCTCCAAGGATTTGTTCTAGTTTTCTGATCGCTTCCTTTGTATATGTTTCTATTCTTTGTTCGCCGTCTTCTAGGAGCTCCGCAAGGAATGGCACGCTTTCTGCTAAGAGTGGCAGCCAGCTGTTGCCTAGCTGCGTCGCCATGGCAACCAGACAATCCAGTGCAATTAGTCTGAGAAGAATAAATTAATATCTCAGAGACTGTCGCATATTAATACTTCTAAAGCATACTTTATTTTTAACTATTTGACCTTGAGAACTTATCACCGTATCACCGAAAACTAACGCCATCTATGAAAAGAAACGCAAAGTAGCGATAGGAGAAATGACAGATTTAATATTTAATACTTCATTTAGAAGATTTCACATCGTAAAAAAACTATTTTCAGTTGTATGTTTTTAAGCTTTTGTGTACTTTTCCCCGATTATTTTTATTTTTAAATAATAATAGCAATACAATAAAACCACCTAATAGGACAAAAAAAAATTGGTCAAGTCGTTCTTGACTTTTAGCGAGACAAACGAATATCAACTATATGTAATAATAAGAAATTATCTTGTCAGTACAGTAGAATAAAAATAGTTTTAATGTCATAAATAAATATGTTAATAATAAAGAAATATTGCAGGAGAAACCTTATTTATGTATCTGCATACTATATTTTCTGAGAAAATAGATGTCTGAGAAGAAGTTGCTCTAAAATGCTCCTTCCACATGACGTCACACGCAATAAAATTGCTACCAAAATGTATTGACGCATGGGCAAAGTTGTACGCAATTTACGACCTTAGGTGAAGCCAAGAAGTTAGGTTTTAGTAGACATCTTCATGTCTTCGAGAATTGTTAGCAGATTTTTTAGAGCTATACAAATTAATTACCCTACAGTTGGCAGCAGTAATTTTTGCTATACTCTACGGGATACATTTAACCTATATTAATATTTAGTGTGCCTTCAAATTCAGACCAAATATAACAAACCTTATTTCAGCATCATTGTGCCTCGTCTTCAACAATATCTGGTAATTTAACAACTTCCACAAAGAATCATCTGCAATGGCCACAGCGAATTGTGATATACAAGGTATTAAAAACTCTGTAGCCCACGTCTTAAGGTTCTGAATGCCACCCAAAGTATTCTCTAGTTGATCCACTACTGGTTGCATAAGAGTTTCAAATCTTTCTTTGTTCAAGAAAGTCTGAGTGTCATACAGGAACACTATATGTAAAGTTTTGATTATGTATTTGACGAGGTCCAAGCATTTATCATCGGAATTAAAGAATAGATCTTCAGTTTTGCTGTTATTGCAAGAATCAAGGAGTTCCGATGCATTTTTTATGAAATGTCCAGCAAATAAAACGAAGAGTCCCTTCAATTGGTCAGCTATAGCACTGCTTAATCTGAAAAAGTAATATTCTACAGTTGATTTGTTTCATTAAGGTCATAAGAATGAAACAGATGAATTATAACACAAATTACATTTTACGTCAGTACTTCAAAATCAGACATTTTAAAAAATTACCTGTAAAATGTTATCGCCCTATCTTTATGTCCACCTACATTGGTTCTTATTGCCCAATCATATATCTTGAAATAGAAAGGCCTAAAACTTGTTTCCGAAAGTTTAAGCACTAATCGTACCAAGG
The DNA here is from genome assembly GCA_943193645.1 of Acentria ephemerella. Classification (NCBI taxonomy): domain Eukaryota; kingdom Metazoa; phylum Arthropoda; class Insecta; order Lepidoptera; family Crambidae; genus Acentria; species Acentria ephemerella. The sequence goes on along the minus strand of OW971875.1, from coordinate 2,805,784 downwards.
CTTTGACTATTTCATCTTCAGCTCTGTCTATAACAGCAGCATCTATATTTTTCTCCGTCGCGTCACTTCGCAACTGCAGAGCAGACAGGAAGAAAGTAGTCAAATCCTGCTGCAGTGCTGCGAAGTCAGCAGTTGTCACATTCGCGAAGCAGTCACCCAAAACGGACATGACTGGGCCAATAGCATCAAAGTTTTCTTTTTCCAATAATAATTGATGCGCCTCGTTTGCGACAGGTATCAATACTCTAGGCGGAATAGAACTTGCAATCTTCTTCTTAATATGAACCAACTTTGTAATAATAGCGGATACTTTGCTACATTCTTGATCATAAGTTTGCCATTTCGCCAACAATATTGCGTACTCATATAATATTTTCTGCAAATATGGACTTAGGAATAACGGTAGACTTTCAACGATCTTCGATAGAGCTGTTACAGTGCTTAGTAAAACTAATTCGGGAGTTTCTGCCTTGCGTTGTTTCTTCAGAACCTTGATCAGAGCAGGCATAAACTTCCTAAGACTTGCGAGAGCGTGAGCTTTTAGATTAGTGCAGAGTTCGGCTAAACACAACACAACAGACGCCATTACATTACCAGTTATATTAGGATTGCAGGTGTAATCTGTTACTGTCTCCAAAACAGGTTTGAATGGCTCTGGATTCTCAGAAGCTAGCATTCTAGTAAGTAGTTTCAAAGATAAAAGCGCTGTTTGTTGATTAAGTTCCATTTCCTGAGCAGCATTCTCTGTTAGACTTTCATCTTTAGCTTCTATCGTTTTTATTATATCTAATAATGCCGGAAGCAATGAATACAGTAACTCCTTGTCCACGTTATTAAACATTTCGGGACTAAATTGCACTTTTGAATTTAATAGTTCCATAGATTTTCTCCTAACAGCATGCAAGGTATGTTTTAAAAGTCCTCTCACCACAGACAAAAACATTGGCGCCGATAGCAAACTATTAGTATGGTCTAAAAGGTCGTAACTGTGATGCAACATTACTCGCCAATATTTAGCAGTTTTTTCATCGCTGAACTTAGAAATGCTCTGAATAAATGTCAAAATGTTTATAATCAAAGTCTTATAATGTGTTTCCATAGATTTTTTATCAGTTGCTAGACTATTATGTTGAACAAATCGTGACGATGCCAAACAATTGTTCATGAAAGTAATTATGACATACTTATATTGTCTGAGCTGAACAGCAGAGTGCCCATTAACACTAAATATGTCACTAGGATTCACATCAGTATCCATGGAGTTTTCATCTTTTTGAACTGGTAGAGATTTTATGTAAACCATAAGCTTTATGAGGTTTTCTAAACATATTTCGGGTGGAAATTCTAACAAGATACTTTCACCAAAGTCTAGTCTGTTTATAGGAGATTCTTGATCAGCTAAGGACCTGTTATTTCTCTTATCGGTCTTCTTTTCTTCATTGAAATGGGCAATATGTGTCTCTAGCAATAATGCGACGAATACCCAAAGAAATTGATTAGCCCCAAGGGTTTCTATCAACTTATGGTACAATGGTAGCCTTCTATGTTCAGGTACGTGCAATACTACATCGGCAAATATTCTTAAAACGGGTACAATTCGATTTTGTAATTGCTGCAGTTCTTTCTCAGTATGTGCTTCTATGTCTTTATCTAATTTCACAAGAATGGGGATTAAAGTTTCAATTATTCTTATTATAATTTGGAAGCTATACGCATCATCATGTCTAAGCACAGATGAACCCATGAATGTGAAAATCTCCATGATATGGTGAAGCACTTGGTCAGGTAACAAATAGGCTGCATGTGACAGTAGAATCAAAGCGTGATGTTGTGTTTGTGGATTCTGAGTCCCCCTAATACACTGCACAACAAATTCTACTTTGAATTGAGATTTGAAGAACTTCATTTGATCCCTGTCATTATCGTTGACAAATTTCTTGCAATAATACCAGAGTGAAGATAGAATTAGTTGCTTTGCATATTCCACATAAGACTGTTCTTCAAACCTCAAGCATTTATTAAGAAGCTCAAACAACAAAGGTATTAATGTATTATCCACAGACATTTTTTTCTTGTTCTGTACATATTCTAGGATTGTAAGACCTAATCGCCATTCCTCAGTTTCAGTAACATGATAAGACAACATCGATAAAGATGATTTCTTCTTTTTATGTTCATTTGCTGCTGGGTCTATAGCTGTTAACATCCCGTCTAATATAGGTTTAAAGTCCTTGAGGTCCAAGTGGATTTTCTTCATCACTTTCGCTGCAGTACTAGAAATTGTAGGGTTATTACTAAACGCTCCTCCAGAAGCTATTAATCTCACCAATTTAGCAGTCCTATCATTGGGTACTTTCTTAAAAATATCTTCGTCTATTTGCTTCATTATCAAAACACAAGGGCTTGTGTATGTTTGGCCTTCATCAATAATGCATTCTCTATATTCTTTTAGTCCTAATTCTATGGAATTCCAAACTTCTTCTTTACTAAAAGTGCTTACCGTAGATTCATTGATTAAGCCATAAACATTTTTGAACATATTTGATTCATATATATTGAAAGTAAACTTTAAATTCAATTCATTTGCCACTAAGATTTTTTCTAAAGTATTAAGAGCTGGAACAATGCCAGGGAAAGAATTTGCGTTGTTTATATTGTGTAACAATTTAAGAAAACTAGAAGCAACATGTGGGGGAGCATCAGAGGTTAAAATTTTATGGAATTTTATCAGACAATTCTTCCTAAATATTTTTTTGGCTGGAGAAGTTTGAGAAAGTATAGTATTCAAAACTTGTGGTATTTGTTCATGATCCAATAGTAGCTCTTCACTGTGTTGTGTAAGTTCCTTCAATAATTGCACATATATTTTCTTTTGGTCTGGATCAAATCTCAGCAAATTGTTTATGGACTCAATAGCCCCAAGACGAATGGATGCGATAGGATTATTTAAATTAAATAAAATCATCAGTAAAATTACATTCGACTCATAAAGCCATTCACTGTCTTGGAGGGAGAAGAAATTGTTCAATAATTTCAGACTTCTAAGCTGCAGTTCAGGGCTTATCACATCTTTAGGATCTGTAGCATACAAGATATGTCCACAAGCAAAGTTCGCAATAAACTCACATCGTTCCTGACCATTTTTAAAGAATTTTCCTAACAATTTATGTAAAAGTTTAACATAGTTTTTTTCGTAAGTGGATATAGAACATCCAATTATACAAATCTCATATAATCTCCTGACTAGAATTGTTTCAGTTGTGTCACAAACATTGCACCAAGTTTGTGGAAGTTTTCTGATATTCATATCATCAATTACTCTTGAAAAAATGTATTCTATAACCTCAAACAAAATTTTGTTTTGTTGTGCCAGTTTAACATATTCTGGAAAAATCTTATTCGAGAAAGATTGGCCCTGCGAACTTGCTACAATCACTCTACCATCGACTTCAACAGATTCTAAAAGTAAATTAAGTGCAGCTGTTATATCGTCAATTGGGGAAGTTTTAAAAGAAATGCTCTTTAAAAGTAGATATGTGTAAATATCAAGAGTATTGTTTGTGTTGAGTTGATTGACATCAAGTATATCATCAAAATTCATATCTCTATCAATAAACAATGCATTGAAAATGACCTGGTTAAGCACTTCATAACTATGTCCATATTGTTTCAAAACACCTTTAATTTTTTTCGTAAGTTTAAACTTTTGCCCCCACGGCGAAGTAAGAATTTGCAAAGTGGTTTTAGCAGAGCTTTCATCATTAGGAAACAAATACGGTATTAATGCCAGAACGGTTTCTTGATTAACAGGTAACATATTTAAAAAACAAAATTTATTTACAGCTTTAGCTGTTAAATGTTTCCATTTCTTACTAATAATAGTTACCAGAGCATTAGTAACATCTATTTCATTAAGAGCTTCATTCAAATATTTATTGGGTATATCTAAAGCCGCATCAACAACATCAGCATTGTCATCATTAAATCTACTCACTATGGAGTCTTTGACAAAGTCTACATTATCAATCATAAGGGATTCAAACTCTTTGCTAATGTATTTTACTGCCTCTACACGTAATTCAGGATTAACATGATTTAAGTTCTCAAAAAGGTATGTTCCACCAACTTTATGTGCCACAGCTGGTTTGAATCCAAGTACTTTTGAAAGATTTTGTCTCTTTGTGGAAGATGATTTGTTATCAGAACTCATTTCCTTTTTGATAACTGCATCAAATGCATCTGGATACTTTGTTTCTAGATTTTTAAGTAAAGAAGAGTACCAGTGCAAGATTTTAGAAGAAAACTCTTCTTCATCATCAATTATTTCAATGTCACTCTCATCTCCCTCAGCCGTATCGCTTTTATGTAATTGAAACGAGTCAAGGACACATCTGAAAATGAAAGATTTATTGCCAATAAATTTTAAATAGACAACAAAATATACAAAACATGGTGGCATAGAAAATACATAATTAAGTAAATATGATACATAAAAAAAAATGAAAGAAATTAGAAATGGTCTCATAAGTAAACTTATATATCTTAAACAGTCCTAGTAAAAATTTTGACAATTTCATTGATTTTAATATGGCAGACCTCATTCAGCGACCCATAGTGTACTGTGGATAGTCCTGAACAAGCCCAACCTAACAATGAGACAAAAACAAAAGGGGTCAACATAAATAGTGAAATTTCAACAAACATAGATAAAGTAGTGTTTGACAGATGCCTTCCAATTGCTTCTGACAATTGAACACGGAATGCTAGAATGAATGGAAAGCAAGTTTGATCCCGATTCGGGATATTAATATCAGCTCTATACATCCCAAATTAGTGTAGCAAGTTAACCTGCTGGTGGTTCATTTATAAAACATATAAAAGAAAGAAGAAAGTCAAATACCAGCAATAAAAAGAAACACAATAACTAATGGATATGGGATTTAGTAGAATGAAAAAATTTAAAAGGCAGTCAATCCTTATTCTTTATATCAAACAGCTTCAGAGCCGAAATAGAAAGCAGAATACCCAGCCATCAGGTCATCATCTTAAGAAATATACGAATAAAACCTAAAGTAGTCATTTCAATTTTGAACCTTTCAGTATCCAAAAGATAATAAATTAACATAATAACATCTATACATACAAGTTAAATGTTATAATTCTATATATTATTTCAAATGTTTATACTATGCTATATTTATACACCTATACAATAAGTATTATGTTACTTAAAAGGAGTCAACCAAAATTCCTGTTATGTGCAAGCAATAAATAATTTTATTATACTCACTTAATCACTGTATTAGGTTGTTGATTTTTAAGATCGACTTCATCAATCAGTACTAGTGGCAATTTACAAAACTTTTTGAATTCTTCAGCATCACTCTGAATAATTGGTAAAATACTTGATAAAAATGCTAATGTAAACGGTTGAATGTTCTGCCTGCTTTCCACTGACTGTTTTAAGAATCCACACAAGTTATTCATAACATCTAATGAAATATCATTGAGAATAGTATCAGATATCTTAGTCATATGTTTCTGTGTATTATACATCATTGTAATCAATATTGCAACATCATAAGTCATGTCAAATTCAGTATTTAGTAGTTTATCAACAATTTCATCCAAAGTATTATTCTTTATAGTTGCTTTTGTAAAAAGAAATCCAAGAACAATATATGCTGATGATCTGAAATCAACTACTGGTGATTCTATAGCTTTTAATAAGGTTGGTAACAGAGCATTTATTGTAGCTTCTGTTACTTTCTTGCTGCTTTCTAAAACACCTAAAGCAGTTTGACAAAAAAAAGCAAAAACAGTAGTCAATTGTGATGACCTTTCACCAAACTCTTCCACATATTTCACTGTAGTTTTTGCTGCAAATTGTAATGTTGCAGAATTAGAAACACATTGATTATACCACACTTGATTAGCTAAAGGCACCCCATGTTTCTGAATAGGTTGCAACCAATTCCATCTGTTTCCAGTTGATTTGATATCCATGATTTGAATGAAGCGAACAAATATTTTGGAACTGTGGTAAGGTAATATCAGTGTCATTATAGCATTTTGGTTATATTGATGTATATGGTACCTGTTTATTAGCCATTCTAATGACTTATGGGCAGATTGAAGTAAAAAATATGGTGATATTTGCAATAAAAACTTTTCAATGGTCTGATCAAGATTTTGATTAACATCTTTGTTCTGAACTGCTCTTTCAAAATCTTTTGAAGATACACTGAAAAGAGAATCTTCATATACACGAAAACCTTCATACAACGCTATTAATTCGTTTAATCCACTCAGGCCAATCTCATAAAAAGTATCTCGGTCTTTTAAAGCGGCTTCTTTAGGTTCAAATAAAAGTGAAGCTTTTTTCTTATCTTCTTTGTAAATAGATGACTGGGGTGCTGATAGCTTTTGCAACTGCTCAGCTAACGACGTCGAAGCCATCTTATCTGCTAGTTATAAACTTTTGGCTTCGTTAATTTGTTGTAACCTCAATACTATTTTTTAGGGCTGAAGTCCTTGTAATTTGTTGGTAAACTTACTACATACATTTAACTAAATAATACTTATTTTTCTTTTCTTGGCATTGAGAAAGAAAAAATATAATGCTAGTAATTCAATTCAAAACTTAAAATACAAATTTCAACACACACACAGTAAAAGTCAAACACACGTGCTGAAATTGACATTGACACTTACTTTTTGATATGGCAAAAGTTCAATGTGATACAGATACGGCTAATGTTTTCATTTGAACGCAGTTGCTTCTTGCAGTTTAGAATCAACTTAATGATAGTAAGCGATATGCACATTAATAACACTAAAACCACTACCAAAGGTAGTAAACAATAAAACTATTAGTTATCGCCATCGCTAAATAAATATATTAACTTGATATTTACGCTAACTAGCTAAGCTATGACAATTCCTATACATTTTACGTTTAGATAGAGTAATAGTTATTTTTTGAAAGTATTTGAATGGCTAGATTTTGAATGCTATCCAATATCGAATAACTGTGGTAGAAAATTATTTATTTTCTTACAACTGTATCCGAAAGATTTCAACAATATACTGGCATAAAAATTGTTCTTGGTTATAAAATAGTTCCTTAATAATTATAATAATAGTTGTTATAAGATTTTTAATAATACTAATTTCTTCGGTGAAAATCAAATATAATAGTTTCTATGTCTTTAGGTTTCCTAAGACATGCAATAAAAATACTTAGTGTCAAAAGTCTCACTCGCAACTTGCGACAGTGTCGTGAATGGAATGAAATGACGTATTCACTCCTTGTGAGTGTTATTGTTCTGTGCACTTGTTATTGAAATTACCCTGATGATAGTTATACTATAACAAAGCACAACAAACAACAATCGTACAGTGAGCTAGTTTGATGAACTCTCTTTGTTCTCTGACCGTCGAATATGGAGACGAGATTGATATTTTTAGTTTTTCTCGGTTCAATTAGTTATACTTTATCTTATAAACCAGTAGTTTTAATTCATGGAATAATGACTGGTAGTGGTAGTATGGAAATGATTTCACGTAGAATTCAAGAGGTAAGTTATGGTTTAATTATTAATATTTTATTCTATACTTTTCTAACGCATGCTCTCATAGTCGAGCGATGGAGCATAGGAAAAAAAAATTATAGTTACTTATTAAATTTTCATGAGAGCATAGAGACAATATTAAGGCAATTGCAGTTGTGTCGACACTAAATAATTCCCACTTATCAAGAGGCCAGTAACTCTTCGATGAATTTATTACTTTTATATTTTTTTATGTGCCATTTTTAGTGCTATTACTGAACCAAGTGTGTATATTTATCTATGTATCCTATTGTTTATTGGTCTTAGTGTTTCTGAATCTGCCATTAGGTTTTTTTGGTATTTGTAGAAAGCTGAACATTTGTTCTTGGTTTATTTTGAAGGAAGGAACTTGGTCTATGTTCCTTCTCATCCAATTTGTGGCACACTTTTTTGTTTTTATTACTTTAATTATAAAATTATTTATTTATTTTAGAAACACCCAGGAACAAAAGTGTATAATGTGCACAGATTTGAAAGCTGGTCCAGTTTGGAGACAATGTGGCATCAAGTGTTGGAGATTGGCATGGATGTTGCCAATATAACATCAATGCATCCTGAAGGAATCAATCTTATTGGTAAAAGAATATTTCAATTCTATGTATTTTTATGATTTTAATTCCTGTTTTTTTTTTAATTCTGCTTAACGTTTTTGTTTATCTTTAAACAAACCAAATAGAAACATTTTTTATAACCATACTTAAAAAGAAAAAATATTCTCTACGAACTACAAGTAATATCTTTTAAAAAGTGCTTTAACTATTTTTTTTTATATATTTTATAGGTTATTCTCAAGGTGGCTTGATAGCAAGAGGAATAGTGCAGACATTTGCAAATGTATCTGTAGACACTTTTATTTCGCTCAGTTCACCTCAAGCTGGTCAATATGGAGGTATTTATTTATCCTTACAAATATACTCATTAAGTCTTTTCAACTTCACTGATCTAAACAATCAAGAGATTATGTCTGAGTTACTTAATATAGCTATTTTGCTGTATCTATCAATGTTAATGTAATCAAGGTTAATTCAATCCTATCCTACATTTTTTCCAAAAGCAAAATATAAATTGCTAGTGAATTACTTGCGAATATTGCCCCTGAGCAGTGTAAAACCATTAAGCGGTTATTGTCTAACTTAGAATCTATCGCTATCACTTTCATACTGCAAAAAGTAGTCCATATTTCATCATCTGTTTATCATTGTGCTGTTTCGCTTCAGTATGCAGTAATGATTTTAAAAACGAAAGCTATCGCGATAGGTATGATGAAGATACACAATATGGTCCCAGATGACAATATGTAGTATGTATCATATTAAATATCTTAATAGTAATTTAATTTTTTTTCTCAAGTCCACTGTTTCTGCCATCTTATAAGACATTGATGGCAATCCTAAATAAAATCTTTTAACTGGAATAAAACATACATCCGTGAGACGATGTTGAATAATTAGCTATAATAATTTCTAAAATATATATGAAAGTAATGTGTCTCTTTTGTATTGTAAAGACCAGATAACATTCCTAACCTTGGAAGTAGTTCGACATGTGGAAAAGTGATTTAGAACTAGCATCATAATAGACATGATGACAATTTTTTTATTCAGTGTGTTATAGAAGACAGCATGGTCATATATAAATATGATGTTAATTATAATGATTTCACAATAAAAGTTTATAGTGCTTGTATGGGTTATCCAATGATATAGGTTTCTTTAATAAATTTAATTATTTTAAGATGGAGTAGCTCACTGAACTTTAAATATCTATAGAATACTAAAGATATCAAAGTAATTGTTCTTTCATATACTTAGTTATGATAAAAAATAATTAAAACAATGTGTCAACCCTGTTATCATCTCCATTAATAAATATGTCATATATAATAATTATTTATCTTTGAATATAAAAAGTTAAGGTTCAGATATGAGAGTCATGAGCACAGAACATTATTACTCCAAGGAGGTCATCTGTGAAATGCCCTGTTTTTTTTTATTAGATATTTTGTTTGGAATATAAGAATTGATCAATATGTTTTACAATATGTTAGTTGGCTGTTGTACTTTCCACAGTAGAAAAAAGGTACATATTACGACATACATACATTATTTAATTAAAAGGGTAAATTGTCTATAACTTTATAAAGATTACGCAATTTACGAGGCATATTTTAATATCGAAGTGGCGCAGTCACTAATTTAGTGTTATAAATAGTAAGTTTAAATAGGCTTTGTTAACAGTGGCTTAGCTTCTATTGGCTTTTAAAGTGGGTAATTTTTGTTATTTAATTCATTCCAGCTGGCTTCCTTCACCTGGTATTCCCTGGGCTGGTCAAGGACACAGCATACGAGTTATTCTACTCCCGAGTTGGCCAGCACACATCAGTTGGCAACTACTGGAATGACCCATACCATCAAACTCTGTACGAGTCATATAGTGTGTTTTTGCCATATATTAATAATCATATTCAGTAAGTATTAATTATTGGCAGTAATTAATTCTCACTCACGTTTTTATTTTGATGCAAAACATCGTATATTACATTATAAATGACATTTATTGCCACCTTAACTTAGTAACGTTCTTTTTTTACCACATTATTATTACAGCTTTTAAGTAAAACTAAAAATATTATTTTCATAATATATACATGTATTTCGTTTTGCCATTATACTTGTAGTTTCCGATTTGAAATTTCAACCCAAATTGCATCGGTTCCATGGTGTAATGGTTAGCACTCTGGACTCTGAATCCAGCGATCCGAGTTCAAATCTCGGTGGAACCTGATATTTTTGTTTTGGTCAGTGGGTTTTTTGTTTTATTTTTTTATTATGTTGGTTTTTGTTTTTTAAACAAACTAAAATAGTTTTATATATAATATTAGATGATAATAAGTACGTATTAATTTATCTTTATTTTCAATATTAAAATCAATTTTTGACATATTGTATGATGTGTGTGTGGATGTGTGTGTCATAAAAATAGATACTTAAAATACTTTATTAAAAAGTTTTAAAAAGAAACCCCTTTATTATTACTTTTTACTACAGGTTTTGATGTTGTGTGTTTCAGATCGGTGAAATCTGTTGATTTTAAGAAGAATCTATTGAAACTAAAGAGGCTAGTACTCATAGGAGGACCAGATGATAATGTAATAACTCCATGGCAAAGCAGGTTCGATTTTTATTTTATTTTTTATGGAATACAATTTATTTAACCTGTTGATTTTTTCTCAATATCGTTACGAACTTATTGTCACAAATTCGTTTCTATCTGAAAAAAATATTGTTGAATCATATACAAAAACAATATCAGTTACTAACAAGATACGTTCTCAGTAATAATAATAATCATTAAGCTGTGAGTGGGGGTTTTTTACCTTGTAATATTTTTTTTAAATACATTTGCTCAAAAAGTAGACTTTGCCATGTGCGGAAATTTATGTTTTTCCACACTAGTATGAAATGACTATTTTACAGCGTTTATTATAATTATAATGAAATTTAAATTAGACTGAAGCCAACATTAAATTGACCCTCCAAAACTTTTAATATGACTCTCAACAATTGTTCAAACAGTAAATCAATTATTACTTGTTCAAGGATTAAACTGTTTTAATTGATTTCTTTACATTGTTTTATCTTTTTTTAAAAAAAAAACGTTTTTCTTTTCACGCGCGGATTTGTCATTTCAACCAAAAATTATGTACACTCCGCACTTGGATTGTTGTATGAACTATTAATATTGTACTTCATTTTCCTTAGTCAATTTGGGTACTACGACGCGAACGAGACTGTGATAGAAATGAGAGAGCAAGATATATACAAGGAAGACAAAATCGGCCTCCGTGCTCTGGACAATTCAAAGCGACTTCATATAGTCACTGTACCTGGGGTCAACCACTTCAACTGGCATATGAATATAACTATAGTCGATGATTGCTTACTACCATACTTAGATTAAGTATATAAATAAATATAGCGTGTTCTTTTCGAATTTCCATAAAGAGAAAACAAAATTTGATTTGAAAGATGACTGTTAAAGCGAATTGAGTTTACTAATGGAAAATAAATGAAAAGAGAGTAAAATGGGTAAAATTCTAAAATAAAAGCTCACAAAACAGATTTCAGCAAGAACAATAAAAAATTATATGAAATAACAATGGCCCCGCCATTGTCAAACTTAATCCTTGTAAGTGTGCGAGTATTTTATTATTTTTATTTGTCAGACAACACAATGAAATACCAAACCAACTTCTTGGTTAAGTTTAAAACTTTGACTTGAGAATGTGATTTGAATTACAAAAAAAAATGGAAGGCGCCGATATTGACGTTAAGTTACACTTAATGTGAAATTTCATGTCTATTCTGTTCTAGTAAAAACCGCTGTGTTTTGAAATAGTGTTTTAAAAAAATAATATCAAATTGGTCAGTGAGGGGGATGAGTAATATCTTTATATTTTGAAAATATGGCAACTTAAATTACATATGCTATACAAAGTTTTCCCGCCATTAATCGTCAGATTTCATTAATTTATTCTTATCTGTTAGGTAAAGAATCTAATATTGTATTTTGACAATTAATTAATTTTATTCACAAACTCTCAATTTAGCCTTTTTTAAGTTGTGGCTAATGTTTTATATACAATAATTAACTGTTGTATTTTTTGAGAATTGCATTTTTATATGAGTAAGCTTTGAAAATTGATTTAAGTCAAAAATCAATAATTCAGTATAGTTACTGATGTATAATCTCAAGAACGTTACATATTAGTCGAATATAATATAAGTTAGCAATTCCAAAACTGCCAGTGCTCAAATGGGAAGTGTTTTAATTATTATATTTTATAAAAGAGTTAAATCAATTTTTAATTCATTATAATTGATACTGTGCTATACAGTAGTCGATATAGGTATAATAATGGGAATATGATCTGAAAACGAATCTTCAATTAATGTTGTATGTCGCATTTATTAATTAAACTATTCAGAATTTGAATATTTTTTTCGAAAGATTTAAGAGCTATTTTCATATAATTTTAATTCAATTTAAGCGCGATAGATTTAATGTAGAAATTAAGAAAGACAAGTCATACATTGATACAATCACCACTCTTGTTTTTGCCGTTATCATATTGCTTTATATTACGTCCAAAACATGATTAAATAATTTATATCACCAATTGATAAAATTTATACATTGCTAGAATATACAATTTGAGTTTAAATTGTTTTGAATTAAAATACATTATCGTGAGTATGAAAAAGTGTGACGTCACTCACGTGTTCGTCTGTCCACCGTCACACAAGTTTTACAGCCGAACTGTTAGGGCTTGTTTTCAAATTTACACAGTATATATATTTTTCTTAATGTACCAAGGCGATACGAACTAAAAAAAATATTTTTACATATTCTAAGGAGTACAACATGCAGCTAATTTATTTTTAATTTCGCTGATTCACGATAATTGACTTGACAGTAGCATGAGGATTAAAGCTCTCGTGTACTAGAAGTATACTCTAGTACTTGTCTATGGCTAATATGTGTGATTTTTTAGTTGTTTAAGTATGTGTAAACATTGCGACTTGCCATATTATCAGTATGTGAAGTAAATTCAAAGTTTAAAGCGTACAATCTGGCTATTTAAAATAAGTATAATATTTGTATAATATTTAACTAAATATATGCAATAAAAAAAACATTGATTTGTATAAAAATATAATTTGCATATTATAATTTTAAGTAGAAAAATCTTTGTGTCAATACTAGGTTAAATAAGAAATTGAAAGAAACTCAAGTTTAAGAATAGAATAAGGAAATTATGTGATTCTAGATTTACTATAGACAAGGCAGTTGCATAAAAATACATATAGTATTTATTTTGGTGACGATAATGAGATATAACACTGCAGAAATTGGTTAAGTGATGTTTATTTCTATAATGAAGAGAAAATGAAACAACATAATCATTAAATTAGTTGCAACGTTTTAGCATTTACAAGTGTTATTTCTCAAATATGTCAATTCGATGGACCGTTCCAATTTACTTTTCTAAAGTTAGTCAATGCCATGTTATTTTATACCCGGTACAATGCAATTGTACATGTATACCCTTATTTAAAATTTAGTTTTGTTTTACATTTTATAATAATGTTCAAATCGACAGTGATATTTTGTATTGATAAAAATGTTTTATTTGGTTTGGTAGCAGTATTTATGAAGCATATTTATGTGTTTTGTCACGTTCGATCTAACGATGTTTTCAATTCGAGCAAAACAGACAAAACAATAGCAATACCAAGCTTTTATATTATATTTAATACATATATTTTATTTAGTTTATTATAACAATATCTAAACAAATAAATTATAAAGTTCCGTGCATTTTTTGTACGAATTAGCTTGACATATTATATTTATTGTTTTATAAAATATTTAATGCCAACGCTTTAAAAATATACTGCTGAGTAACAATGTATACTTACCTACTTAACTATATATTTTTGTGTCAATGTGCAGGTTAAAAGTGTATTATTTTCTAAGTAGACTATGTCATCAGGTAGCAAGTTTAAGAAGGCCCGTGTTCACCGTTTGGTCTTTAAATTCGAAGGCTATCTTATGGTACTTATCTATAATATTTTGTGATTTGTACGAATCAAAGTCCTCGTTGAAAAAATATTTTTTTTACTTTGATATACTATGATTTAAATGATTTATGACCTTTTTTGTTCAAAACTTTTTTTAATATACATCTTTGAGAAAATTATTCTAAAACATTTATATACTTTGAATATCTCATGTAAGTCTAATGAAGTTATATGCATTAAATAGACACAAACAAGTAAAGTTACCAATCATGAAATTTATGTGTTATTTATTATACAAATTTTAATATTTATTTTTCTATATTTTCTTATCATTTCGTTGGTAAATATATGTATTGTAATGTAGTTAATGCCCTTTAATCTTAACGTAAATGGACAATAAATACAAATCATCATCTTGTTATGCTTTTATATGTTGCTTTTACTAGGTACAAGGTAGGTAATAAAATGAAATATAATTTTGGACTATAATTCCGATGAGTTTTCTTTTGTGCTTATTTACCCTTAAGTACCCGCTAGCTCCTAGAGGTGCCAGTGCCCTCTTGTTAAATCTCTAATACGTTTTAAGTTTATTAATACGTATTAGATATTTAACAAGAGGTTTTTCATTAGAGATTTTACTAACAGGATGTTTCGCTAACGACATGTTGAAATTGGATATATTAGAAAAAATTTGGCAAACTTTTACGTCTCATAAACAAAACCATCCGAGTAGCTTATTGAATCGCTGTATAAGTGAAACAGCCTTTATTAACACTAGATTTACCAGACCAGTCATTTAGACTGGTCGTGCAATTTCAATTCAAAGTTCCTACTTTATTACACATTTTTTTTTCAGAAATGATGTTATGACTTGTAGCTATAATTAGAGAGTACGTTTTATAAACTTAATGTTATTTTATATACATTAGTAACAAATATAATTTTTGTTGACATATATTCAAATCGCTGGTATATCTAGTGTTAAAAGTGACAAATCGGTCGAATTTAGTTTCTGCTTTTTGGATCTCCAGTTTAGATAGCAACAGATTATCTAGTTTCTACTAAAGAGTCGCGACTTCGGTATATTTTTATGATTGTAGCCTGATTTTTTGTGATAAACACAACAAGAATAGACTTAAAATTGATAACAGTATATCTGGTCTGGTCTGTTTGAGTGGTCAGTACCCATATCCCGGGACTTCTAAATAAGTAAGCTAGAGATCCCGGGTTCGAATCTCGGTACGGACAGATATGTATGATGAGTACAAATTTGTTCACGAGTCATTCTGTTATTTATACATATAACTTATAACGTTATTTATACATATTACTATCTATATTTCTCCGTTATCTAGTATGCATAACACAGGTCTTAATGACGCTTACTTTGGCCCAGATATTGGTGAGTCTGAGAGAAATATCATAATTATTAATAATGAAAGTAATTTAAAAAGGCTAGCTTTTCGCCTGAGGTAATATTTCCAGGTTAGATTTGGATGAAGAGGAATATTAAAGCTGAAAAGAGACAAAAAAAAATGCAGGAAAATGTCCCAATTTATATAAATTCCAAAAGTCAACATAGATTATTCATAACTTTATGATTGGAAATAGGAAATGGGCCTGAACTGTATATAATAGGTATCTATAATGTTACGCGTATACGTACAAAGGCCATATCTAATCAGACCGACCGGATTTTTTTGGGAATTCGCCACCATCTGGATAAAGCGTGATTATATTATAGAGATAGTGGCCCCGATTCCGTAGTCCACGAACTAATTTAAATCTAAGTTCCAGTTCTACTCTTTCAATACAACCAAAAAAAAAAGACAGTTGATCGGTGACGTCATTTGACGTTTCTAAAATGGCGACTCTTAAGGGTTTTTGCCTTATTTTAATGCGCATCATAAAACATGCCGATTATAATAAGTCAAAAGTGTATGTAGTGTCAACTAACTTTACATTCCTTAAATTCATTCTATCCCTTCTTAATGAATTGGTTTGAAAGAAAGAACTTAAATTTAATTTAGTCCATGTACAACGGAATTAGGACCATATTTACATATTCTACCAAATCAAATATATTGCGTAATATTTGGCAACTTTACTTTAATATTTTAATGAACGTTTGATAAAGAGGTACAAACAACAAAATACTACCAGTACAGGCACTCCAGCAATGACAAGATGTTGAATAGAAACAATTTACAACAAATTATTAAGCAAGTTAAAAAAATGAAATAAGAGCGAGGTCAACATAATGTTTATTTACGTTGTAATTATTTTTCATGGCAGTTAGTTTGTTTAGTAGTTTTCCACAAACACAAAAGTGATTCCCCGAGCTGTTTGTATTAATTTGTACTCAACTGTACGTAGTTTGACTTACCTACATCCTCAATAATAGATTTTTATCTACAGTAGGGTAGTGGTTCACGTATGTTATGATTGTGTTTTTATTTTAGGATTATCTTCGTATATAATTCAGGTATCTGTCTATTTTAACAGTTTTAAGTTTTATAGAGCCATGGCATAAAAAACTAGTCGATAAATACTATCACTTTTTTTCAAATATAATCGATAATAATCAATTTGATCATTAATATGATTTATACATTTAGTTCATATTACAAGTCCATTTGAGTTATATGTAGAGAAAACAAAAAAATTTGAATATGTAGCTGAGACACGCAAAGTAATAAAGGTCTGTTTTCACCAAATTGGCTTAAAATACTTAACTTTATACAGTTTTGATATCATACCTTGTTGGTCACAATTACAATGTATTGGCGAAATTTCTGATATATTTGTACAGTTATTTACCTATAGCTACATTACCTAATTATGAACATCAAAGCTTAAATGTCAAATTTTTAACTACATTTGGTAATCAGACTTTACTTTTGACATGATCTGCAGGATACCTATTCAAAAATATAAAAATACTTCTTTTGTGTTATGCGTAATGAAACAATAACTCAAACGCTTGACTTTATTGTGATTTTAAGGGCCGGTTTCACCAGCTGTTATTAAAGTCCCGAATAGCCTACTTGTCAAATAAGAACTGTCAAATTCATATAACAACTGTCAAAAAACTGAAAATTAATTGACGAATAGGCTGAAAAAGGAGATGGTGAAATCGGCACTTATTTACATACATTACTAAATTTAATCAATACTCCAAAATTCTTTTGATCTTATATTCTAGTTTTACACAGATAGCCAATAAAAAGTAACTTTTATTTCTTTTTAACAAGCAAAGAGACTATAGCACAACTCTTACTGGACTTACACTGCTAACAGATTTCTCTTATCTTACGTGAAATACTGTGAATGTTTGTGTTGACAGTTGATTTATAACATCTTTCTTCATTTATTGAGGCTCATGACCTGTTAGATGTTTACTATTTCACATAATTGCACTCAAACCTACTTCGTCATTAACAACCTATATATACGTTCCATTGCTGGGCAGAACCACTTGAGGAGTTTTGGGTTAATATTACCACTCCATCCCATTGCTTGGTGGGTGAAAGGCTTAACCAACGGCTTAAAGTGCTTCCTAAGCTCGGAGGAGCTCCAGATAACATATTTTGATTGACCCATCCAGGGAATGACCATGGCGAAAGTTGCATAAGCGAGAAATTTAAAATTCAGCTTTCTAAATAATAAAGAATACTGTTACTGTTACTTACTACTGTAACCTAGTCATTAATATCCAGTCACATTTTTTTCTAAGTAAATACAGTTAAAATAGATTAGCGTTTGTCGTAATAAAAACAAAGTCGCGATGCGTATACGCAGGTATGACTCATACGTGTCGCCATGCCGCAGTTTTTCTCTGGAGCGATCCTGTTACCGGGACCGGCGAGACAGGGCCATAGATTAAAAATAATTAAATTCTCAGAAGAGAAGAGTTATAAAGTGAAGTGAAGTTAGTGTCTTAAGTATTTATCATGATGAATCTTGATCCATTTCTTTAGGCAAATTAAATACATCACAAATTCATAGATCGGACTCAAACCTTCATTTAGTGACTTTATAAAAATTTGGTTCTTAGAAGTAACCAAAAAATTATATGTCATAGTTAGGTATGTTAACGATTGATAACAAAGTTCAAGTACCTACCTAAGACGTAACTTACTGAGAATTTTGATACTGCTATCTTTATATTTTCAAAACAAACGACAGAGATAATATATTTGATAGTTTTACATAACAAAACTCATGCAATGTGTCAATGTTTGCCCAGAACTATCAGAGGCACAGGAAACGTTAATTATGACTACAGCTTGTCTAAACGCCTTAAATCGCATTGTTATGATTCATTATTTATGAATGAAATATGACCGTGACCGTTTCATATACCTTATTATTGTTTAATAAAAAAAAATCGTGAAATACAACATCTTTTTTTATCTTTCGTAGATACGTCATTTGTACTCAAATAAATTTTTGAAGTTACGGTCGGTGGTTTAAGGAGGTCACACTAATATCTTATAAATATTATATAATGTTAATTTTAAACGTGTATTATTTAAGAATGACATGTATATATAAGCAAGTAAGAAAGTAACTATATTGTAGCTTACAGTATTTATAATAAGTAGTAGTTTGAGTAGATAGTTGTATCTTACAATATTTGTTGCCCTCGAGCATTTAATGTTTACTATGTTGGATAGTCATAATTGGCCTATGAAATACATTTGCAAATAAAAATCAACTTGTATAACGGGCTGTGTAGTGTCCCTAATTATAAAATAAGAAACGGAACCTCATTATGTCCTTGATATATGTAACGTGGCCGTACCTCTTACTGACTCAGGCCTACATCGACGAAATAACGAAGAATTTTCACCATGATACCAACATGTTGGCCCAATCGGTTACCGCGAAATATTTACAAACGTTTTCATATATCCAGTATATAAACCAATGTTGAATAAAAATGTTTGACGTTGACTTTGAGAGGTCACTGCAACCTTAGAAATATAACATTTACTGTATGAAATTTATATTATAAGCAAAACAAATATCAGTATTAATTAAGGCAAGGCACGTAACCTTTAATGACCTTGTCAATTTTGTTTATCAGGTTTGAAACATATTTATGCCAAAGTGGAGGCCAATTCTTAAATATAGTAACAAAAATCAGGTAAAAAGATAAAATCCCAAGGGTTGAGTGCGCTTAGAGATTAGGTCCACACTAATTGTTAATGATAAGGTTATACAAACGGATGACATAGGTAAAATGCGAGGGAATGCACTTTGTGCTGGATAACAAAAAACAACGGGTTCAACATATTTCATCTGATATATTTATAAGTAAGCAAGAGTGTTGATAAAACTGTATATGGAGCAACATTCTGTTTCACCTAAACTATGTGTATGTTGGTAAGTTTGGGGCATTACGTTAAACGTTTCTGGTAATGCCAACATTACCAACTTTACCAACTAATGTCCAACCTAATAAATATAAGAATTTCACGTTGTCAAAAGTGACCTTAATCTTGACCATGACTATAGTACCTAATATACTTATCATAACTTTTACACACACATACATACACATGTAACCAAAAAAAGAATTTATAAGGTCACAAGTAGTTTTTGTAGGTATTATAATCTAATCAATAGTTAAGTAAGTGCAAAACCAGAAAGTGTATCGTCTGTGACTATCATATTCTGGGCCCGCACGCGTCCAATGTCCAATGACTCACGCATTTCTCGAAGCGCGATTATATCAATTTGGTAAGAGCCAGACAGGTGATTCACTGGTCAAACGAATATCACGTACAACAGTCAATGTAACAATAAAAACTGAGTGCCAAAAGAGTTTTTATTGCCATTTAATAAGGACTGTGTAAATGTAACTCGTGAGCGGTGGCTGATCGTACATATTACAGTAAGAAGGATATAGATTGCGATAAAATACTCTATTTCTGATTATCTGAAAACATGACTTTCAGTTGAAAACGTCATAACATTACGTTGAATTAGCATTTCGTGTCCGACTGACCGAAACGGAATTGCAGGAAGTGAGGAGGAAAATATTTAATCAATATTGTACTTCTTCCGATACATCTTTGATACGATTTTCCTTGTTTTGTTTTTATAGGAGCCTTCAATTCAATTCAATTCAATTCTTTATTTTGCGTTCCATAGTTACATAATATAAATCTTAAGACTATAAATGACACTATGGACCCTGTCGGGCACAACAAAATTTTAGGTTATACAGGAGAAAGGTAGGTTTAAGTTAAGTGTTTAAATTTGAATAATGGTCCAATTCAAATATATGCATTCAAAATGCTATTATAATTATCTAGGGATTGTTTGAAATTGTAAGTCAGTGAGTTTTTAAATGTAAAAAATAGATTTTATAGTATTTTTGTATTACAATTGTTTGGATGTCAGTAATATTAATATTAAATAATTAGAAATCATTATATTGTATTGTTTTTTTTTTTTTTTTTTTAATTCTAATATGTCAATTGGGTAAAATGTCAAGTAGGTAATGTCAATAGTTTAAAATTTCTAGTGTTTATAAAGTGTAATGTATAATGTCTAAATGTCAATGGTCTGTTAATTATTATTATTTTAGATATTGTTGAAGAAATCCGATAGCTTGTCTTCAAAGTACTCGTTAATGTTGTAATATGCTTTTTTGACCAATAACATCTTTAAGTTGTTCTTGAATTTTTTGAAATTTCTTTCTTTCTTCAATATCTCCGGAAGACGATTATAAACTTTGATTGCCATTGCATAGGGGCTTGTTGAGTGTAGTTTTAATTTTGATTGTGGTAACATCAAGTTGTTAGGATATCTTTGTGGATATCGTCTCGGCACGTCGGATTTTTTTACGAAAAAATCTGAATACTTTTTTACTAACATAATAAGTTCGAGTATATATATAGATGTTAATGTTAAAATATTATAATAAATAAAGTATGGTTTACAACTACAGGTAATATCAATATTAGCAATGATACGTATACACTTTTTTTGTTTTAAAAAAATACTTTGTATATCTGTACTATTGCCCCAAAGTACAACCCCATACGTGAGCCAAGCGTGCGCATAAGCATAATATGCAGTCAGAGTTGATTTACTGTCTGTATTTTTTTGTAGTTCTTTTAATGCATACGTAAAAGACGACAGTTTTGAACTAAGTTTTTGTAAATGATCTTTCCAGTTTACATTGGTATCTATATTTAAACCAAGCAATGTGAACGTATTGACGGTTTCCAATAAATTATGTTCATAGTTAAAGCTTATTTTTAGTGGTTGTTTTTGAAACGGTCTAAATTGCATTATTTTTGTTTTAGAATAATTGATTTCTAAGTTGTGGTCTGTCATCCAATTTGTTATATTATTTAGTATTCCTGTAAGTTCTTTGTTAAGATTTTTATCATCTGGACAAGAAGTTAAAATAGATATATCATCAGCAAATAAAATACATGATTCATCTTGGAAAATTTTTGGAAGGTCGTTTATATAAATGAGAAATAGTATACATCCTAGAACACTTCCCTGTGGTATTGAATTTTCAACGTTTTGTACCTCTGAGCGCACGTTGCGTATTTCTCCTGTTTTGATATTGTAATGTTCTATTTCGACGTGCTGTTTTCTATTCTCTAAATATGACGTAAACCATTTATGTGTGGTACCCCTAACACCTATGCCATAAAGTTTATTTAGAAGAATCCTATATAGTACCTTATCGTAGGCCTTTGTCATATCGAGTAACAAACCGACTGCATATTTTTTGGAATCCATTATGTCTAGTGCATTCTGGATGTATTTATACACGGCTAAAATTGTGGATCGGTTTTTTCGAAATCCATTTTGGCTATTATCAAAAATTTCATATTTTTCACAAAAAGAATACAATCGATCAAACATAGCCTTTTCAAAGACTTTTGCGGCTGTTGGTAGTAAGGAGATTGGACGATAATTACGCTTATCTATTTTTTCACCCTTTTTAAAAATTGGTTTAATGAGTGACACTTTCAACATATCTGGAAAAATGCCACTATCAAAGGATTGGTTAATTAAAAACTGAAATGGGCCGGCTAGTTCTTCAGAACACTGCCTTATTAACGTTGGCGGTAATTCGTCAATTCCACAGCTATGTTTGCACTTTAACTTTTTTATAATTTGTTTAATTTCGACTAATTCAACTGGCCTTAGAAACATAGTATTGAGTGCCGGTCTTACTACAGGTCGGCCGCACGGCGGCGTATCCCCACCTCGGTTTGTGCGCCCCACCGATACAAAGTACTCATTGAATGTGTTGGCTACCTGTTTTGGATCTGACAAAAGATTATTATGGATGCGCAATATAATGTTACTTTTAGTTTTCTTTACATTTTTATTAGTAGTTTCTTTTATTATCTTCCACATTGATTTTGTTACGTTATTTGATTTTTGTATTTCATTAATATAATGGAGCTTTTTTGAGGTTTTTACACACTTTTTTAAAGATTTTTCATATAATTTATAGTATTTTAATAAGATTGGATGCTTATTGTAGTTTACAATTTGCTTAAGGAGGCGTTTATTTGTACATGATATTTTTATCCCTTTTGTAAGCCATTTCTTTTTATTATAATTATTTATTTTTATTTGCTTTGCGGGTATGTATAAATTTAATAAGTTTTGTAAAACGTTATGAAAAGTTTCATAATTTTGGTTTATTGTTTTGTTTTCGTTAAAAATCTGTGACCAATCAATTAGTTTTAATTTTTCTTTAAATACATTTATTCTATGGTTAGTGTATAATCGCTTTTTTGTTCTCCATATTATTAAATTGTTTTTAGAACTGATTTCTATGTTAAAAATAACCCCCTTGTGGTCAGAGAAGCCAAGATCACTGACAATTGTTTTACACAAATTTTTATCAAAATTAGTAAATAAAAGATCTATGCAAGTTGCACTGGTATTTGTCACACGCGTCGGTTCATTTATATATTGCGTAAAGTGGTATTCTAACATTTTATCTAGTAATATTCGCGTTTTATTGCTACTTTCTAAAATATTTATGTTAAAATCTCCCCCGATCACTATTTTCTTTTTAAAATATTTTTTATTTAATAATTCTAACAATAAGTTCAGTTGATTGTAAAATATATCTACCTCTCTCCCGTTCCAATATAAAACTATTAACAGTAAGTCATATTTTAAAATTTCCACACTGCACATTTCAATTACATATTCGACAGACAGTTCCACAATATCCTTTCGTTCGATGGTTTCATAATCTTCGTGTAGTAGTATGCAGACACCTCCTCCTTCGTAATTCTCGCGACAGTACGACGATGCGATGTTGTATTTATTGATGTTTATTAAATCTATTTTATTTTTCGTTAGCCAACTCTCTGATATACATATTGAATCATAGTTTACTTGGTTGTTGTCCAAGAATGCTTCTAATATGTGTGTTTTGTTGTTGATACTTTGCATGTTCTGATATATCATATTAAAGCTATTTTGGTGATTATTTACGAAAGGAATCGTGTACAGTGTTAGCAGTTCCCCTGTCAGTGCAAGCTGTTTGAGTGTCACTTGGAGATGATATTTCATTGGTTGGTGG
Source organism: Acentria ephemerella (assembly GCA_943193645.1). NCBI lineage: Eukaryota > Metazoa > Arthropoda > Insecta > Lepidoptera > Crambidae > Acentria > Acentria ephemerella. Next base: position 2,781,995 of record OW971875.1, on the reverse strand, counting down.
GTGTTTCATTGGTGCGTTTTGGATGATGCCATTTATAATAAGTCTATTATTTCGCACAATAGCATGATGTCCGTTTTTACGCGCTTCCATTACACTATTTCGTAACCGTCTCCTTTCTTGTAATGATTCTTCATTCAGATACTCTGTGATATATAGCCCTGTGTTTCTAAAATATTTTACATTATTTAATATGTGATTGGTCATTCGTTTGGTTATTAATTCTATTACAAGTGGTCTTTGGTGTCCTTTTCTACCCAATCTTTTTAATTCTTCTACGTATCCAGTCAAGTCTATATTAAGTATATCATGAAAAATATTTATCAGTCTATTTTCTAAGTCATATTCATTTTCTTCATATTGTTCTTTTAATCCATATATGACTATCTTTTTGTCATTTTGGAAATTTCGTTTATTTTTAATGTAGGTAGGGTATTCTACTTTATTAAGCTTTATTAGTTTTTCTAATTCTTCTTTTAGTTGATTATTATGCGTTTCTAAATTTTGTATTTTTTTATTTATTTGGGCTATTTCTAGTTTTAAGTTTTTTTGCTCTGAGGTAACATGATCTGTAGTTTCTGTAAAATTTCTTTTTAGTTCGTTGTTTGACAAATAAATTTCCTTCTTTATAGTTTCTTTTATGTAGGACATTAGGGATTGTTTATTTTCTTCAAACTTTAAATCTAATAGTTTTGATATTTTTTCTAAGGTGATGTCTTCTTTGAAATTGGTGTCATGACTATTTTTTTCTTGTAGCGTAGTCGTTTCAGGACATAAGGTATTGCAGTCGGATAAGTTTAATTCATCTATGGACATTGTCGTATCATTTAAAACTAGTTGAGATCTTATAGGAGTATTGTCGTTTCGGTTTCGTCGAGTTATATTTTTACAGGAGTCACATTTCCATTTAGAAAGTTCGGCCTTATGGTTGAGGTAGTAGGCAGAAGTCATATTAAGACACGCATAATGAAATTTCATCATGCATACTTGACACTTTAATAGTTCCGATTCATAAATGATTTGTTTATTGCAGGCTGAGCACTTCATTTTAATATATTTCGGAAATCGACTTACTGGCAGTTACGTGGTTTCAATATATCCTGTACGGTACACTTAATTTTTTAAACTTTTCACTTGTTATTGTATGTTATAAATATTTACACTTGATTATTATAGTGTCTTTTCATGTTTTATGTATTTTTAGTTCAATAAAACTTATAATTTATAATTTATAACTTATATTTTCCTTGAGTCACTCGGAATCAACTATATCAGTCTCAATTTTTTTTTTTTTATTTGCTTTTTTTTTTTTTTTTTTTTTTTTTTTTTTTTTTTTTTTTCAATTCAATTCTTTATTTTGATACAGACTCAACTTTAGTGAGGTCAATGTCTTGTATTGCTTGGATAATGAGGTATAGTTAACATAGTGTTAATTAGTCATTCTTTTCTATACAATAGCCCCAAATCGTGATGAAGTTTTTCATATAAAATTCTGCATCAATTTCATATAAAAATTAATATATCTTTCAGTCGCTCGTCAAGGGTGTGAGTAAAGAAATAGATAAATTTTTGATGTTTATTTTAACACAGCATAAATTTTAATATGCGAAATAATTTTGTAACTTCCTTTTTTTGCCTGAGGTCTTGCCTTTTTTTGGGTTTTCGTTCTGACTTTTTACATGAGGAGATCTTTATCTGAAGACTTTTATCTAGAGTGCAAACATATTTTTTTATATATAGCTTGGAAAAGAATCTGTTTTCGATATTATCGCATTACATTCCATAGCATGTAGGAATTATATTACCGAATTTAAAATGAGTCAGATAATTAGAATGACTAATTTACGTAGTAACGCAAATAAATTCGACAGTGACATCCTTGTAATAATTAAAATAGATCTAAAACGCCATAGTTACAATACTTTTTCTGACTCTTCGGAGGTTTTTCAATTTTGCTTGTCAATCACTGATTGTTTAAAGTTTAGTTGTACAAAAACTGACAACTTAGGTTAATAGATAGGGCCTTCCGTAAGGTACCTCACCTCTACGGTAATGACAATTAACTTAATCTGAAATTTACTGAACATATATTACTACTTAATTAACGCTATTGTAATTAAGTCTCGCCAGGGAGCAATGGATAGCCAAGTATTTATTAAAGACAGAATCTGATCTACTATCACACCACTGACTCTACATAATGCACGATAATTACCGTATCAAATATCTAATCTACAGAGTGAAGTAAGAACCAACTTTACCTAGAACATTTGTACAATTTTCTGTAATGCTGTTGTGTTAAAATAAATAAATAAGCTTGAAAAGTTTCCCATAATTCTAAAAATACCAGAGTTTGCTCTGTTACAAAAATGTTGTAGGCCTACTACTATTTGTGGGTAGAGTTATTAATTCTATTTACATTTGGTCGAACAATATGAAAAAGGCGCGAAGAGTATCCGTGACGTAAACAGTGTTAAGGTAAACGAGTCGCTTGGTAATTAACCTCTGCGGTGGGATATTTGGCCACATGACATATTTCCATATAAACGGCTTTCACACCGGACACAGATTTGTCTCCGGGACTTACTTTAAGTGGGTAATCCTATATGAAGAGCCGAGCAGATTAAGGATATTTGTAATGGCGTTGAATCTCTAAGGTCCCTGATTGTTACCTAATACATTACCTATTGATTCTAGATTTCTTTCACCGGATGGCAGACCTCTGCTGTTCTGTTTGGTTGATGGAAGGGGTTTTTTTAAATCCATCATACCTAAGTCTGTCGGCATTACCTACAATAATTATGGTTTTATTCGTTTAGTTTACCCTGAACACACAAAAGTAGATATAAAAACAAGATAATAATTATCCGTACGTTAAGGGACCTGGGTTCACTTCTATCTTCAGCCTCATCATCATCATATTAGCAGAGAGACGTCCACTGCTGGACATTGATCTCCAAACCGATCGGTCAGCGGTTTTCCGCGACCTTTACCAGACCATCGGCCGTCCTCGTTTCTGTGCCCAGCTCACTGCGTAACCTAACCATAGACAATCAGGTGAAACGATGAAGAGTTCAATTAGCTTTTTGTCATTCTAAAGTATTTTGGTGATTAAATAAATTTTATTTTATGAGTGATTTATGAGTAGGGTACAAAATTCTTACATATCCCATTAGATATGTAAGAATTTGGTTTTTTTATAATTCATTGAGATAGATACATTTATCTATCTCAATGAATTATATAAAAAACAATAAATTATACTTATAGGTACATAAATAAGCTAAGCATTTCTTTAAGATTTTTGGAATCCTCCACCTGCTTACCATCAGACAATGTTGAGTCATTTGCTGTGCTTATAGTGAAAAAAAGCTACTAAAATTATTGTTAAACCGGACAAAATGCAATGTAAACGACACTAAATTTAATTTATATACAAATGATTTGCAACTATCAAAAAATCGTATTGTCTTCATTTGATAACTGCGTAACATTAACTAAATTTAACATTTCTTTTAACTAATACAGCCAATACTGTATTGTGTCTCTACATTTTACTTTCAGAAAAGAACACGCTATGACGCTACAAAATAATCATAATATAATTGATGAGATATTTATCGCAATAATGGTAGAGATAGCATCACAAAGGCTATCTACGGTGATGCCCCTGAAACTTAAGCACGTCATTTCATATAACAGAACTAGATACGATAATAGATATAAGTAGCTACTTATTATTTTCAGGATCTAATTATTTCATTTTCTCTGATAAGATAAAAAATGCCCTTTTTAATAATATTTATAATTATCGATTCATGTGTATACTCTTTAGTTGTACTCTGTAAAAGTATGCCAATAGACATGTTTAACCTTTTTTTATGTTGTCTGTCTATATTGTCTATATTCTTATTACAACAGGAGAAAAATACAAACCAAATAAGCTAATAATTGCCATAAAGAAAGAAGGGAATTAAAAACCATATCTACCATATCTATATAAGAAAACATGGAGATATAGCTTCTCTTATGTGGATGATATTAAGTGTCATAATGCAATGAAGTTTTAAGAAAAGAGTTGAGAGTTATCTACTTTTTCATTACAACTATTTTGGTACAATATTGAATACAAATAAAAAAATAATTTCTGGCATTTATTTTGAAAACATGAGGAATTATTACGATTTAAAAAATTCATAGCAGTCAAAATCTAAAAAAATATATGCGTAATTAAACTTAAACTCTTTGGAATGGGAACACACGTGGAAACCTACATATTATAATGATTTTAATAACTCCTTTAACAATCGATAGTAACTACCTTGCATGTGACGTAATATGCAAGGAATAATGTGTAATAACAATATGATATAATTTGAATGTTTTTGAGCGACATGTAACAGCTCCGCATACATATCGATAGATCTAAAAAACTTGTAGATAAACCATTTCTTATGAAATATTTCATCATTATTATAAATGTTGTCGATACCCTACTGTTTCTCATTTTCGTTCAGTAATGTCTACTCAAAGTTGGTTTTTTGTTTTTGAATAGCAATTTGATTATCTTATTATTATACAAAAAATGCAAAAAAAAATCAAATTCCTAATGTAGTATAGAAAAAAACCTCTCAGCAACATGAGACGTTAGTGTTAAAAAATATAGTTTAGTATAATTAATTCTTCAACGGTTAAACTACTCAGATGTTTGGTCTGAGGTCCAACCACCAACCTGTTTATATTAATTGGCGTACCCGCCTACAACGAACACGTCTGAAACCTGTTTCAGAAAGACGTTAAATAATATTTTAAAGAGTATTGTTATATAAAGTCGTAAAGGTAATTATAATTTTGAAAAAAAAAACTAGTTTCTAAACGATATGAGAATGAAGACGTATTTATTATCTACATATTCTATTCATCTACATTATTACTATAGTAATCAGATGCCTGGTTGATGTTACAATACTGGACCTCCCGTGGGAACCTTCGGGATGAGTCATCGATGATGCTACAAACAGCATTCCACAATACGATCAAAAGATGGAGTTTTGACTTGTATACTAAGGTGATCAAATATTGACGATAAACCACATTACCTCATATTTTCGACTGGTAAAGAAAACTGAATTTTTGCTTAGTTACTCATCAATCGTAGATCCGTTATCAAAGTACATAATATAAATATTATCTCATCTTTATTAAGGGCCAGGGTTAAACCCAGAGCACTTAGATCCAAGGGGATCTTTTGTTCTTACCTTATCCTAATGTACTGCAATACTTCGAATATTCAATTGCAAAGCACACTTCGAGTCAGCAGCCATTCTTTTCCGGGCAAGAGCCTCGTAACTACATAAGATGTATTCCATTGTCTCCTCACAGGCCCTACTAGGGTATATCCACTAACTTCATTGAATAGCACTACTACCCTAGGGTGATTCCACTAACTTCATTGAATAGCATGCTATTCGTTTCATAGTGGCAAGTAATTGCACTGCTTAAGCCGCACAGCTTACTATGGTGTAAGTTCCCAATCGCCTAATTTGGATATAAGTTACGGGGTAAATTAATGTAATTTTAATAAATGAAGCCTACAATATACAAAATATATTAGTAAGTATTGTTTTGTTGAGTAAATTTAATTGTTTTTGCAATATTATTCAATTATAAATATATTACGAAATATTATACAATTTTAATAAAGGTTTTAACGTGGTGCAACATTATATGGATATACGAAGAAATTCCATTAAAAACTTATTTTAAGAAATAATACTAAAAAACATCAGTACCTCATTTTATAAATAAATAACATGTTGAAATATGCTGACATTATGGGTTTAATTAAATTATTTGTTTATAAGCTCGCATAAAAACAAATCGTATATTTTTATAATAAAAAATGATTGCATCTGGGTTATTGTTTTTGTAGTTATTGTATATTCAAATATACAATTACTACAAAAACTAACGGTTTTGATGTGCATAGTTCAAAAACATGGTTAGAAATATCTATTTATTAGGAATAGATTTTAAATCTGATACAATAATCGTATTAACATGTTCAAACAAATGTTATTCACCTCATGAAGTAGGTCTATCGGTAATTTTTCTACGCCGACAACAAGGTTCTCTACCTCAAATCTAGTAGGATTATTCTCATCAATGAGTGACGCAGCGACAAGGGGACTCCCTCCCGCACCGCGACTCGTGCGCATATAAAATGAGCACGCGCACACAACACGAAATCATTCACTAACGTGCTCGGCTACAGAGAAGAACAACTTTTAATCCAAAATAAAAACATTCGACGAATTTTAAATTAAAAATTCTGTTTGAATAAGTAAACAAGCTCTCGTTTGTTCAGTGACATATATAATTGACATAATAACAAAATGAAGAAGTATTCAGTGATCGGAAATAAGAAAAAGGTTACCATGGATACTAATGGCACTCTTCTAAAAGTCGTCGGGAACAACTGCATAGTCAGGGTCAATTGCAACCAGGGTGATATTGAGGTTATCGGCAACGACTGTTCTATAGAAGTCAGGGATAACTACGGCACCATCAACCTCGTCGGCGGCAACGGCATCGTGACCATATTGAAGAGATGGCGCGGCGACAAAGTCCAGATGGTTGGACCATGCTGTCATTTGACTGTGTCTGGTAAAACAAAGGCTACGTCATATGAAGCCCAGCTGTCTCCGTTCAGCAAGGATTTGGACGATGTTATCGAGTCGCTGTTCTCATTCGTGATGCGATGAAGGAATGTGGAATAAATTGTAAGGTTTTAATTGTGTTGTGAAGTGTTCCGGAAGTGACGTCGTCTTTTGGACAGATTAAGTGATATGGTCCCGAGTGCACTATGGCGCGATAAGATAAGAGTTGCCATAGAAGCTGAATAAATGTATAAAGATAACTTGTTTGTTTCATTGGAATTCGTGTACAGGAAACGGCCGTGGCAGATGTTCCGTTGCGCAGACAGGTGTTATTCCCCGTGTTAATTGGAACCTTACCATCGAGGTTCTTTTCAATGTTTTCCTTCATAGGAAAAGGATGTACTCATTAATAGTTTATAAACTAAAAAATAGAATAACTGAATAATATGATTACATAATATATTTAAATAAAGCATAAGGTTAAAAGTACATTTTAAAATTAAGTTATCATTGTTGACGATTGCAAAAACGTAAAGATCATTATTAATATGAGTAACTACGGTTATTATATAGAGAATAGAATAGAATATATCTTTATTGTACATCAGCCAATTCAAGAAGAGAAATACTCAAAAATAAACTTATCAATAACAACATCTTAACTTAGTATCAACAAATATCTTTTAAGTAGGAAAAACCCCTCTTTCGGGCAAGAAAGTTATAAAAATGATATTAAAATATCATAATGGCGTATAGTTACACTTAATCTTAACATTTCTAACTTGAAAACGTAGAAAAACTTTTTTCTACGTTACCAAGTTATAGAAATTGTTAAAATTTCTGAAAATCATGTTATTGATATTGCGGTAAACATTGACTCAATTATTCGAGGAATTAAATTGTTTGTTAACAATACAATCAAGGCGAGTTAAGTAGTGAGACGAATTTTAATGAATTAAAACCTAATCTGATATGCATGGAAGAAATATAAACAATGAAATGTGTGATATTTCTTAAGAGAATTATAAATAAAATTCCTTATAAGCACAAAAATAACAATAAATATATATTTTTAGATGCAACTAAAGTTATAAACAATATTAAAAATTTCCTGCGATCCATCATTAAAATTAAATGAGCTTGTATGTAAAGCGTAGTAAAAAGTTACTTTTTAACAAACTACATGAAACACAATATTATATAGTAATTACTACTCAAAAGAGCAATATGCCGGATTCTTGAGAATAATTAGTACAATAGTGACTAATAAACATTCTATCCAAATTGTACTCCTAAGCATAAATAAATTAAAGTGGTTTTAAATAATTTTTATCTAAACTAACATTATTAAGAGGTAAAGTTTGTGAGGTTGTAAAGGATTATCTCTTGAAATATTGGTTAATTTTTTTTTGTATTTGATAGTCCATTTATCGTGGATGGTTATATAACATTTGTGAGAAACCGAAATACACACTGGCGAAGCCCTGGATGGTAGCTAATTCTTAATAAATATGTTGAGCTACATAATTTTTTACAGTATCTTTCTACAATATAGTTAAAGTTCCAAGTTAGCATGTACCTGTCATAGTTACGAAAATACAAAGGAAACAATTAATCTGTGCCTGCGTTTTCCTCGAAAGTTGCCAAAACCTTAGTAAGGACTAAGAGTGCAAAATTCAGGTTCTTACAGAGTTTACAGGTTTCTTCAGGCAGTCTTGTATTCTGTTAATCCATATATCAACGTTATTATTAATTTCTAAGAATCTGATGCTAAGTGTAATACAGGCAAAACGTAAACGTATGACAAATTAACAATCATCGTGGTCATAGTGAATAGATTATTAAAAAAATATATATATTCGCTAAGTAGGCACTTAATTGTGTTAACAATTGTATATCCTGGAAGTATTAAATTTGAGTTTTTAAAACTGAATGTGGAAATGAAATGAAACTTTTTTACAGTTTATATAATGAAATGACGAGTAGCTTTGTACACTCTCCATTTATTATGTATCTAAGTAAATTATAGATATGTAAATAAATTGTTTAATGAATAAAGCCTTAACATTTAGAATATATCTATGAGATGCTGTTATTTTCTATGCACTCTGATTAGTAGAATTAAAATTTGGATTTTGTAGTAGGTTTAAGGTAATTATTTTATTTAAGTCTTGGTTTAGTTACGTAATAACTGTGTCAGTTGGTAAACAATACTCTCTACCTACCTAGCGGCTGTTGACGTTCACCATAGTTCTTCCCCGAATTCGACCTACTTTCAAAACCATTGGAGGTAAGTTTAAGGTCTCGTTTATTGAACTTTCACTTTCGCTGAGTATGTCTGTACATGTTATAGTAATTATAGTACAAACACTGTGTGATCATATCTCAAAATCTTAACGCATTACCTAAACAATTTACTAATTTTTATTTCTATTTTAGAATTTTTCTTATAATTTATTAATTGTTTATAATATATACTAAAATCAATTGAACTTTATTTCAATTTAATTATTTTATTTAAATTCTTGCCTAAAAATAACAGCAGATATAAGCTCAATTGTTACACACAAATATGGATTGTTAAATCTAAAATAATGATTATTGCTATTACCTTTGTGCGACCAGGAAGTTAATGGTTCATTTAGTAACTTTCAATTGTATTTAAATATTTGAATGCGCTATAAAAATCTATTGTATAATTATAATAGAGGATTTTGAACTTTAATACATATATGCTAGGAGCAGTATGACAAAATAATATATTGACAAAATCTTTTCAATAGGGTTGGCAGCGCAAAGCTAACGTAGAAGCAGATTTGTTCCAAAACGGTGATTGTTTAAAAACAAAAAGATCATTAATTATATTAAATAGTCCATCTTAAGTACTCAGTTCACAGCAAAATTAAATAGCTCATTGGAAGGGGAGAAAAGATTATTCGTCGAGAGTTTAAAAGTAAAACATAATTGTAAAAAAAATACCTTTTGCTTCTTATTTTTACTTCAAGAGACAGATTCATGATACCTTAGTGGGACCACTGTATTATTTTTAACTTTATGATAAAACTATTAAACAATCAGATAAAGAGATATGTTTGTTACTTATTAAATCAATGTGCATATTACATTGGTCTGTCGTTTATTTACTTAACTTATATTATAAAAAAAAAATCATCAAAGTGGTTCAGAATTAATCTAAAAAATTTAGTCGGCTACAATAATTTTGCAATTTAGTAATACCAAATATATGTAGCAGTTGGCTTAATAATCTCCTTCATGTTGTTAGTTTTTTGGAATGAACGTACTCAACGCCACTTTTACAGTTGCCAACCCTATTGACAATACTAGGACAACATTTGTCACTTTCTTTCAGTCAAAAGTCAAAGTACTTATTTGCCAAATATCTAATCGAAAGAGTCAATTACAAGGCTTTTGTTTAGATATTCCTATTATTTATATTTTAGTTGTATATTGGATGAAGCAATAATGCATTATTTTGTGTACACATTTTATTATTTATATATTTTCTTTGTATTGCTCAAAGTAGGTCCATTTGTTCTGCATGTGTGAATATGTAGCCTTTCTATTATTGTACGGTTTTAACCTTATGTTGGAAATGATTCAGCGAAAATAAAATAAATCTATTTATGTAGAATTTGTGTTCGGTAAAAGTTTTACAATCAGGTAGATCGTGTTTGTTTTTGTCTAATTGGAATATTTTTTGCCTCAATAATAACTGTTATAGCGTAAAAATGTTTTGAAACGACCAATTTCAAAGGCGATACGAATCTGATTACTTACTTCGACAGTCATTTCTATGACTAACAGAAGTACTGAAGCCCTACTAGTAAACTATTACCAAGATTAATCCGTTTCGTGACAGCGGCCAATTTGTCTCGTTTGGTTAACACATTTGCTCTAATTACTGTAAACTTTTACAACGATTGTGTTCTTTACCCCTACCATGGGTAACACATTCTTATCGATTTTTAGTGAATTCAATAAGAAACAAAAATTTTATTTAAAAAAAAAATACCTAATCCAAAATCGCAAAGTGCTCACCAAATTGATCTTTGTTATTAGCCTTTCTTTTATAAAAACATTGTGTCTCTCTCTAAATGTAGATTCTGAAAGAATTAAAAAATGTAATTGATTTTAAAATACGTCTATTGAATATATAAATAAAAAGTGGAGTTTTATCCTATGGAGTCCAATGTGTTTTTCCATATTCCCGGTAAAATTTCAAGGTCTTGTCTGTTTACGAACTATTTATTTTACTTTTTTCGCAGATTCCCCGAAACTTGTAATTGTACGCGTCGCGCGCGCTAATTCATGGAAGCAGTCTTTTTCTGTCATCGCTAAATCTCAAATGCTCTCAATATTTTTTTTTACGAAATTTTTTCTTAGAAAAAATCAACACATCAGTTTCAAGGTTTTATTAAGAGATGTATTTTTTTTTTAATTTTGACTTTGTTTTTACAATGGTGTTCGCAATACAGCACTATCGGGCTCGATCAAAATTTTACTCATTAACTGGAATACTCAAGGATTGAGAAAATTGAAAATAACTTGTACAAAAATGGTAATTCAACGGCAGTTCATATTATAGTATTTATATATATTTTTTTTATTTATTGGAACAAAAATAGGCATACATAAAAAAGTAAACGATAATGGCTACATTAGTTTAAAATAAAACTGTGTCGCAGACATTAACGCCCACCTCCAGTAAAAAGAGTACAGTGTCCCAGCATCAAAGCATCAAAAAAAATATATCATATATTATAACATTTATGTATCATATAAATACTATAATATGAACTGACGCCTGATAATGCCAAAAATAATAATATTCTTGGCATTATCAGCTATGAAAATGCTGTCACGAGATTTTAGAAGTACTTGATAGGATTATCAAGAATTAGATTATATCAGATATTTTTGGAACCGTGCCAAGATAGTAGAGGCGCTTGATGTTAAATAATATTATAAATAATATTGCAAACTACATAATGTATAAATATACTAGTTAATCCGGTGAATCGTGTATCACCTATAAATAACTTACCACTAACGATATCTGTCAAAAGTAACTCGAAGTTGCGGTGGAAGAAAAAGCATTTTTAAATCAGCCCGTCAGTTACGAGTTTTTCCATAATAAATTAACAACTGTAAATATTTATTTTTAGCTGTTTTTTAACAAAATAAAAATTCTTACAATCTATCAAACGAAGATCAAGTTTTTGAGTTTTAGTTAAATTAACGGATAACCATTCATATTTATATATAATACACGGATTCTGGTCAGTATTATTGTTGTAAGCACTATACCGGTTGGGATATTTGTATTACGAGTACGAATATTTGTTTACGACTCATGAATGTTTATTTTATATTTCCGATATTTACCTACATTACTATCCATATTTCTCCGTTATTATAGTATTCATAACACCAGATCTTAATAATGTTTAATTTAGGTTAGACTTCGGAGGTGGGGTACGGGTTGGGGAGGAGGTACCCACCTAAGACGTGGGGTTTGCGGTGTGTCCGGATGGCTTAGGCCTTTGATGGGGTGATAAAACGTAGTCACGTGGGCTTAATTTTTGCGCAGAGTTCCATCCAAGCCGCTCTTGACTCGGGAGGGCCGGTGAGGAAAGGTCCTTTTTAGGGCCAGCGGAGCATTGCGCTAGATGGTGGCCGGTCTCCAAGACAGGTAGTCTGTTGTAAATTCCGATGATGGACAGATTTTAAATGGTGCACGGTGGGGCCCGCAAGAGCAGGCGCAGGCGGCGACCGGGTCGTTGCCGATATGCGCTATGGTGGTCAGCCCGGAGAGGATGTTCAGTGAGTAGTGGGGGAATGCCTCTACCCCGATTCCCACGTACCCCTACAGTTGGTACCGTACTGTATGTATGACGCGGAAAGGCATTCAACCTCTACGACAAAAAAGGCTATATGTTTGAGAGAAATATTATTATCATTAATAGAAGAAGATGGAAACTTTTGAATAAATAGAATTTTGTTACTCAATCACAGAAGAATAGCTGAACAAAATCAAATGAATTGTGGCACAGAGTTAGACAGCCTGGAAAAGCACATAGATTACTATTTAACTAGAGTTTATTAAAATGGCGCCTGAATCACTTTTAAATGCTTTCTAAAAAATCTATGGTCAAATTAAACATTAATACTCTTTACTAAGATTAGAATAATAGTATTGACAGTTAATGTCTTTCATATTTTTCTATTGCATATTTCATATTTGTTTACACATCTTAAGTTTAAAAAAAATGCATGGAACTCCCCCGGTTAATTTAACGTAAGTACATAATTTTCATTATTATTAAAATTGCTCTTAGTCTTAATCAGTATACATTAAGAGGTCTTTTTAAGTCGTCTGTTTATTTAAAACACGACTGCATCTAAAAAGGTTTAATACCTAACGTAAGAACTCATGGCACTTTTATTTTTTCTTTTTCCAAAATTCAAAAATTCAATCACTAACAAATGACATACGTCGTTGTCATTTGTCACGAATGTGTATCGATTCCTTGAAAAAAACCACGTTCATTTTAAAAAAGGACGCCTCCGATTCAGCATCGTATTGATTTAAGGCTTTAAAACATTGTAATTCAACATTTCCTCTCATGTCGACGCAGGTGTCACACAAAAAATAATATTGACGACTGTTATTGCTGGCAGTCAGTGTCAAAAGCGTTGACGATTGCGCGGGAATTTCTTCAGCCACCCTGACTAAATTCGCCACGCTGCGTAGATCGGTGATCAAAGTTATGAAGATCAAATTGCGTAAGTTATCATATATACACACGCTTTCTTGCTTTTTGATACAAGTTATATATTTTCGACGTTTGAATATCAATTGGACTTGCTAATTTTATTAATTCTTAGTTATTATAACAAATCTATTTGGAAATTTATCGCAAACTTAACACAAGAAAGTATAGTTTAGATGAAGCTGAGTAGTACAGAGGAATAAAATGTAAAAACTAATATAACGGATTCTTAATCTTTCAAGTACCCACATAATAATATCAGTGTCAATAATTAATCTATTGTGAACTTCAAACGTGCACTTTAATGTTAAAATAACATCTACTATAACAATTGGATCAGATAGTTTTTATTATATAACAAACAGTGCTTCATACCTAAGAATATAATAGTCACCTAGCGTTAAGTAAGCATCATTTAGAATTTGTGTTATAAATAATTGGATACTTGAAAATGAAAACAAATTTAACATCATACATATACATTTTATATGTATTTTATGTTAGAAGCCGTACACATATCATCAAGATATGAATCATTTATGTAATTATTTGTAATTATTTTTTCTAATTATTATATTAATTTCTCTCACCCAAGGTTGCCTGGAAGAGGTTGATTATTATCAATAAGATCGCCTATACTAATTGTTTTGAATTGTATTGTAAAGATCCATGACTAAATATGAATAAATGTTCCAACTCATCAGAGATTAGCCAACTAGAAGGTCGTAATGTTTCCTTTAGTTAAAAGAAAGATGGCTACGCGTAAATTGACTCTGCATGTATACTTGTTTGAATCCTTTTTAGTTATATAGAATTAATTAATAAATATAATTAATAAATTTGAAATTTTAATACGGAGTATGTCGCTCATATGATAATTTTCAGCGCGCGACCGTTTCCCGTCGACTTCATCGACGGATGAAAATGAAAGCGGCAATGATTGGGATGTGGACCCCACTAGGCACCCAGCCATGATGCACCCGCGGCACCCGCCCCCTCCACAGGTAAAACGTTAAGAATTTTACAGGCTAGATTTTCTTTTTTTTTTTAGTTTTTTGATTTTTAACCAACCACAGCCACTTCATAATCAATAGCCTATATTGGTCCTACATGAAGAGTTTTGATCCATAACAACACCATGCTTGCCCAATCCGGGTTAGTGTGTTAAAGCGGTTGGCTTGACTACCGGAGCAAACGGCTTATCGTGCCTTCCGAAGCACCTAAGAGCTTCAGATAATAAATTTAATAGATCCATTCATACAGAAAAATGTTATTCCAAGTTCCTTTATTTTCGTTATCAAAACTAGAGCGTTTGAACCAGAACGAGCTCCTTGCTTAAGGTTTACTTATTGACATAATTTATAAATTAAAAGTTTAAAAAGTAGCATACTAGATTTGGTATCTACTCATCACACCACCCCAAATTATTCATTTTTTATCTAATAATATGAAATATTCATAATATTTTTAAAAATCTGTAACCTATTCTAATTATAAACCAAATTTTATGCTATTGCATAAAATTTGGTTTATAATTATAGTTTAGATCAATAGATCTATTTAATAGTTCATTATAATTTGTTGAGCTACTTTGTACTCCTGGGAACCCCGAGATAGTTAAAATTTTACTTTATCTTGATTTGAGTATTCAGCCTTGAGTGAATGAAATCAGAATCAAAGGCATTCTCTGACTTTTTATTTATCGTTTTAGAACCTGCCACCACTACCCCAAGCTTATCAAGCCCACCAGCAGCTCGTAGGATCAGTACGCAAGCGTCGAGGGAACCTGCCCAAGCAGTCCGTGAAGATATTAAAACGATGGCTGTACGAGCATCGCTACAACGCGTATCCTAGTGACGCGGAGAAACTTGCGCTTAGTCAAGAAGCTAGCTTAACTGTGTTGCAGGTAGTTTTATCATCATAAAGGATTACTTTTATACGTATATATATTATATATTAATAGATATGGGTATTAAAATTTGCCTCATTACGCATTGCAGTTGCATTAAGAACTAAAAAATTGCTTCTGAAGCATTCGTCACTAATTTTCTAATATCTCATCCAGGATCTACTAAATAAATCTCTTCCAGCAGCCCCATATATGGGAAGAGTGACATCGAAAGGTAGAGGGGCGTGTACCAATACTAATATAATAAATAAAAACTATATATCATATTTACCCTAACACACACACACACACACACACACACACACACACATAC
This sequence comes from Acentria ephemerella, assembly GCA_943193645.1. Lineage (NCBI taxonomy): Eukaryota > Metazoa > Arthropoda > Insecta > Lepidoptera > Crambidae > Acentria > Acentria ephemerella. Next base: position 2,766,323 of record OW971875.1, on the reverse strand, counting down.
ACACACACACACACACACACATATTATATATTGTATGTATTTGTATAATATATGTTGGTGTTATTATAAATATAACACCAATGTTTGCGAATCACGAATGAAGGAGGGTACCACAATCTCACTACATGAACCGTGAAGGAATAGGAATTTATTTTCATTACTAGATTTATTCTAATCAGTCAATCTACAAAAACTGGCCCATATATCCCGGTTGATTAAAGTCTGTGGAAAATTAAAAATGAAACACGTCTGAAATGGAACATGCGGTGATGCAGACAACTTTACGATAGTGGACGTTAAGCAATTGCTAGGGAAGGTGACGTAAAAATTGTAAAATCAATTTTACACTATATTTGTACACATTTTATCAGAGCTTTGTTAATTCCATATTAAATGATACAATTCCCTTATTACTAAGTGAGATTATGTGGGTTAAAAGGTATGCAACTGGTTCATCAACGCCCGGCGACGAATCCTACCAGAGATGATCCGACGGGAAGGCCACGACCCCTTGCATTACACGATTTCGCGACGCGGGCGCAAGCAGCCTGGCCCGATAGGCGTCGGACCCATGGTCGGAATGCCTATGCCAGGGCCATCTACCTCAGCAGTCCCACTGGGACCTGGCTCCAGCTTGACTGTCACTTCATGGGATGGCGTAGTCGTGCAGGTTTGCTTTTATCTTAGCACTTTATATTTCTTTGCTGAAATAATTCAACAATTTTCGTAATAAAATATCAAATTTCACATTCCAATATTCCATAGATAACTTCTATTAGGTAAGATCAGATTATCGCACCAATTTAAGTGGTTTGGTGATAGGATAACTAATGACACATATCATGCATAGTTTATTAATAATCATGGTCTTCTATGAGATCTATAATCTACCTATCAGAAAATTCCTTGACATATCTTCTGTGATGTTAAATAGAAAGAAAGCAACTTAATATTAATATTACAACAACCTGTTAAACTTTTTCGTAATTTAGAATTTTAATTTTTATATTTAATTAATCTATTCAAAAGTTGATTTATCACTCTTTTTTGTGGCATATACGTCTGAGAGCATTTATTTTGGTGGATCAATTTTCATAGCAAAATGAAGTAGACGTACGGAGCCATGAGTTTGGTGCTGGCGATGGTCTGCTGGTGTACCGCAGCGATGGCGATGAGCTGTGCGACGCCGAGGAGGGCTACTCCAGCGCGCTCAGTGAGGAGGAAGTCAAGTACGACCCCTCTGTATGGCAGTCAGTCATTCGGTACGCGCCGGACGATCGCCACTTTCATCCCGCTGCCAGAGGGTGAGTTCATTTATTTACATACTCTTTTGAGGAGCATAGAGGTTCTAGTGCTTTACTTAAGATTATAAAAATAGTAGTTTCTGGATGGGTCCACCCACGACCTCGAATAACTATGTCAAAGTTGTAGTTATAATGGCTGAATCGCGAGAGATGCATGTTTAACTTGCGAGTGCACTCAACCGCGGGCATTTGTAGTCAAAACTACAAATTCTCGTTTCTTCTGCCCTGGATAGGTCAATTATAATTTTATTATCTCCGTGCTTCTGAAGGTACCGTAGTTCCCGATTGATACGAAAGCTACTTTCACCAACAAGTCGGGTCGGTAACAAATATTTAGGCGTTAAACTGTTGGTCGCTCTCGGTAAAGTTTTTGATTTTGTTCAAAATGCTTTGTAGTCTATTTATTATATTATGATATGGTTGTTATTCGTATCGTCAGGTATGAATGAAATACTTCAGAAAATGAATGGTACTGACGTGCCTGTCCCATTTTACAATTATAAATGGGAAATTGTACTGGCACTTTTAGTTAGCATGTGCATAATGATTTGAAAAGCACGTAGAGTTTAACCCATTTTTCATTATCTTTTCAAGTTTTCCCCATTCCGGATGGGGATAACACAATGCTTTGTTCTATTATGACAAATATAAATAGAGCATGTAGCAATAATTAACAATTGACACGCAATTCCTTTAGAACTGCAGCCGTCGTTACAGTTGCGACATCGGAGGAGCTGGGGCGGCCGACGGATCCATTGACAACTAGTGATGGAGGCTGGTTGCTGCCGCAAGTGCCACAGCTGCCGCAATTGCCGCCAGTGCCACCAGTGCCGCCGATGCCGCTGCGGCCACGCCGTATGCAGGTGAGCACGCCGCCGCCCCCTGCGCCGCCTCCCGTCGCCGTCGAGCTCGAGGTGGCTGCCACTGATGTATGGTGCCATACATACTCCAATAACGATAGCTAATTTTAATAACTGAAAAGATTGAGAATATTTTCACGTTGCAGCTGAGCTTTAAAGCAAACGAAGACAATTAACATGTTGAGAAAAGTGACTTTTCGAATGGCATTGCAAGACCGTACTTTCTACAAAATATTTTCAGTAGAAAGTAGAGAACGATTCTCGAAAAGTTGATAATGCTTAAAATGATTAGTAGCTGAACTAAGGCACCTTCCTACATGAAATTTAACCAATTTAAGTTCAATGATACTTCATTACAGTTACAGTATAAGAAATGTTCACCAGTGTTAGACAGTATGGTATTAATTTCTTGACTATACTATTAATTCTCCATTCGTTTAGATATTTGGTAAAATGCTATAAAGTCTTCAGGCGACGTCGGTGTTAAGACTGAGTTTAATATCATGCACATTTCCTAGCTCTGCAAGAGGTGTTGAATTATTTTTAGTTAATTCTGCATCCCATTTATAAAGTTAGCTTATTTTATGTAAAATAAATATTTGGAATAAAATTGTCTTTTCAATTGTAGTTGATAGAGAATGATTAGTTTTATTCATTGTCAGGGTTTTAATACCGGCATCACCTGACAGTCTTAGAAATTGTTGGGTTTATCTGCATATCAAAAGTGGTGTTTATGACCGATGCAGGCGGTGCCGGGAATGGGCGTGGGGGACCTCGAGCAGTTCAAGTGTCTGTACCTGCTGGTGGAGACGGCCGTCGCCGTACACCAGAAGGAGAAGGAGCAGGAGAACTCTATCCTTCCTGTTTAATCTTAAATGCAAAAAAGGAACAGTATTGTGTATTAATCACATATATTTTTCCCCACTTAAAATCCTTTTGCAACTTACGCATTACCTTTTAAGTTTTGCAAATCTCACTGGTAGTACCTAAGTAATTTTATCGATAATCGATTTTATGCTGCGTGGTGGATTCGCCACTCTCATTACTAGCAAAATAAGAATGTTTATCAGCATTTTGTGTTCTCAGTTTTAATTATCCAAAATGTTTTTGTTAAATTTTGTATATTTTGATTTTACTAATTTGATCATTGTTAAATTTTTCTCTGACGTGGCTGGTGATGATTGATGAAAGTTTAAATCAGGATTATGTGAATACTACTAATGACTGAGAAGCGAAAAATGTGAAACTATTTTTGTAAGTAATTAATATTACATTATATACTTTAAGGAGCCATTCAATTTAATGCTTGCGTGTGATCTCATTCACTTATCCAACAAGTATAATCAATTTATCAGTAGTAAAAAAAAATGCAAGCATTATCTTATATAAATAGGTAGGTAGTATAATTAAGTTTAACTAGAGAGTGAAGTATATATATTTTATTTTGTTACATTTCTTCTTGATACACTTTTAAAATAAGAAAGCGATCAATATACCAAATTAATCTTGCTGAAAACTATGGTATCTTTTTCAAATGTCTTGCGTTATGGATCTCTACTAAGGATGTCACCTACATTAAATGATAATTCTGATATTGTATAAATAATGAAAGCTGAGGTAGATAAAACCTCTGTTTCTTATGAATGATCTGGAATATAAAAGAATTCGTTTAAAATTTTATTTTATTACATTAAATATAACTAAAATAGGGATGATGATGATTTTTTATGTCCAGCGTGTTTTTGAAAGACATCATGATTATAGAAAATGTATGTAAATGTAAATTGCTACGACTGTAAACATTGGGTGCCACTATTTAAAATTTCGAAACTATTCAGTGAAAATTGTAAAAAAATTATAAAACAAATGTCTCATTTGTAAAAGAAATTTTTAAATATGGTAAGATAAATAGAGTTTCTCAATCCTGATTCAGGGGTGTCAAAATCTTAGAAAATACGTAAATTAGAAAGAAGATCGAATTTTTTTCCATCCATCAAAAGTTTACCAGAGAAACTAATCACAGAAAAAATAACTAAGTTTACAATAAAACATCCTCGAAAACTTGAGAAATGACTGAGTTTACTATAAAACATCCTCCATTTAAATAGTAATATTCCCTGTAATTTAAAGAAGAAACAATGTGAAATACTTGTCAGTTTTAAAGTTATACCGTTGAAAGTATCATTATTCTTTGATTGGTTGATTCCGTTATATCTTTGATCAATAAAAGTATATTCACTCTTTGCTTTCCATAACATATCAGCCTTTTTTGAAAACAAGTTTTGATGTCTTAATGGTCAAGATATTAAAATTCTATTTACTAAAATAGTGTGACCATAAAGTGGCGTAGTGGCCCTCAATCCTTTCACATACTAAATTGCTCTGATAACTACGAAATGTCATTGTTCAGGGATTTACGAGTTAGTAGAGGCTTGGAGGTCATTCCAATTATTTAAGCATTAGATTCAAAATTTGGAAAACAAATAAGCCAACATGTTTTTCAATTTCAACTAAACTACCGATTCCTAGACTCGCGTTGGTCGTGCGCCAAATTTTATAAATCATTGAGAATGACGTTATACACAGACTTCAGAGAAATAAATTTTAATAGTATTATAAAAAATACAATCGCTAGGTACATAATATTCCTACAAGAACAGAACAGTATCAATTTTGTTGGTATTAACTTAAACGAAGTTATCTGCCCTCTGTCATTCTTACGCGTCTAATACATAATTGTTTTGGGAATAACAATCAAAAAAATTTAGTGACAAGAGAAAAAATTAGGTTCCACCGAGATTTGAACTCGGATCGCTGGATTCAAAGTCCAGAGTGCTTACCATTACACCATGGAACCGATAGCTGATATAATTAATTTATTCAGTGGCAATAATACAATTAGTTAATTAACAATTGTGCAAACAAGTATTTGTTAGCTAATAAGCTATACAGCAGCGTGTAAGAGAGAGCAAGGATCAGGTGGTTCCATGGTGTAATGGTAAGCACTCTGGACTCTGAATCCAGCGATCCGAGTTCAAGTCTCGGTGGAACCTGAACTTTTTATTATACTTAAATTGATTTGATTTTGTTTTTAAGTCTTACATAATTATTAGTCGTTAATTTGTCAATAAGTTATAATTTATTAATTACAACACATATTTTATTTGAAACATTTGAACTGTTGTAGACTACTCGGTTCTGAGAATTAAAGGATACTATTAACAAAAATTATTTTCTAATGTCCGCTCCTCCTTAATATCCATGTTTTAATCTTGGTTGATGACTTACGCTTGCTAACAATTTGCTCGTTATAGACATTTTCCACCAAGAAACTCGCTGGGAATATGAAAAGAAAATTAGAATACGATAATACAAATGTGTAGGTTCCACCGAGACTAGAACTCGGATCGCTGGATTCAGAGTCCAGAGTGCTTACCATTATACCATGGAACCGTTATGCAATAGAATTTAATTTTAAATTAAAGATTGCTAGCGATAGCGAGTTCAAACCAGTCGTTAGCATCATATGTGTAATGACCTCAGAATGATCTCATATAACCTCTGTTACTTTATGAAGAACTTATTTACCTTAGGAACGTATCTACAGCAAAAATGATATTTGCACACCATGCATCTTACTAAAGACAGCTCTCTGGTTGACTGGTTGTGAAAGCGTTATAGCATTCAGTCTGCCAATTGTACCTTTATATGTATGTACAAATAGTATAAAAAGTATAAATTCAGTATTCTAGTGAAATATTCTGTAACAACTTCTGTAAATACTACAGATAGAGGGTAGCTTGCCTGTTTGTGGAAGTTACCAAGGGCATATAACCATCAATAATTTGCTCAGTGCGTTTGCAAACCATGAAATGCAGCTATTTAACACGAGACCATGACACATGTCACGGTGTACTTTGAATCTTCGTAATCATTAATGCCTCCCATAGTTGTTTTCCTATGGCCAGAATAAAGCTGCCATATCTAGAGCTTTATACAGCAGAGAGAGCTTTTATTCTTCTGCGTTAGATATTATACTTTCATAAGACTCATTAAGCTTCTAGCTACGGCACACATTCTGGTTCTCGCCATAGTCTGGACATAGCTGTGCATGGAAGAAAGCAACATTGGCAAAAAAAACCGTTAATTTTGTTATAAAAAATAACAATATAAAGGTTCCACCGAGATTTGAACTCGGATCGCTGGATTCAGAGTCCAGAGTGCTTACCATTACACCATGGAACCACCTGATAAGTGTTCTCTCTTACACGCTGCTGTATAGCTTATTAGCCAACAAATACTTGTTTGCACAATTGTTAATTACAAATTGTATTAATACCACTGAATACATTAATGACATGATTTATCGGTTTCATGGTGTAACGGTGAGCTCTCTTGACTTTGAATACAATGATTTGAGATCAAGTCTCGGTAGACTCGGATCTTTTGCTCACTTCGAAAACAGAAACTTATATGTCATTAAAATGACCCACCCTGAGGCGGACCTGCCGCGGTTCCGCCACCACCCTCTGGTTTCTGTGTGATTTTGTCCATATAAACTCGAATATAACAAAAATATATAACGTCTACTTTGCGCACTAAGAGATTTTGTGACTCCTTTTTCTGTCGCACAGCTAGAGCGCGGAATTCATTACCAGCACACGTATTCCCTCCTTCTTACAACATGGGTTCCTTTAAAAGAGGCGTGAAATCGCACTTTTTGGGCCGACAAGGTGAGGGTGGTTAGGGCAGTATGTCGCTTGCTTCACTAACTATCTTCACATATGGACTCCTCTACTGCTTATCATCAGGTGGTGTCGAGTCATTTGCTGTGCTTTATATAAAAAAAAACCCGCTCTACCCGCTATACCGTGTTATATATACTAATATTATAAAGATGAAAATTTGTTTGTTTTTTTAAATGAACGCGCTCATCTCAGCGACTAATTCATTTTTTTTGTTTTTTGTTGCATAATCCTTTTAGCGAGGAAGTCTATAGGTTATATAACTTCATGCATTAATGAATAATAGAATAGAATATATATTTATTGTACATCAGCCAATGCAAATAACGCGAATAATGTTGCAAAAACGGGTCAAAATTATCTATTTCAGAGCTTCTGTTCTGTGCGTTGCGTTAAAGGTTAAAGTTACGTAAAAATCACGTAAGCGGGAATGTTCCCCTTTAAATGTGCTAGAAAATGTCCGAGCATCATTTATCTTTTTTTAAGATGACTCATTATAACCTTTTTTGGAAAAGTTATTAGTTATTTACAAATGATTTAAATCCTTAATCAAATAAATAATCAAGTAAAATAATGTAATTTACCCTTTAAATGTACATGTTCTTCTTTTCCGACATTCGCGTGAATGAAATCACGGGCACAGCTAGTTTAATATAAATATAAACTATTCATTTCTAGATTTTTTTATAAACAATTATCCAAAAGAAGAACGTAAAGAAGTATTTAAAGATCTATCCGTTTGTTAATGTAAGTAAATCAGAAATTTATAAGAATTAACGGCAACTTACTTTGTAACTAGAATATATTGTGTTTTTTACAAGTAATATAAATAATTATTTGCTATTAGTGGAAAGTAGTTTACTTTTGGTTTCTCTGAAGCAGTACATTATTGATAGATATCATTTAATTATCATAATAATTATACTTTATCATCTTTTCTTATCACTACAAGACCACTCAGTAGATTTACGATAGATTAACGTTCAATAAGTAAACATATAAGTATGAAAATTGAACAAAATGCTTTGAGTTTGATATTATATGTTATTAATGATCATTGTTTTACCTACATTTAAACATTAACTTACATTATTAAAACGTAAGCGAGTTTTATGCGTAAAAACCAAAATTTTAATTGAAAGTAGTTGTAATTAATCAAAACAATAATATTCTTATGAATTTATTAAGCCTCGTGATAATTTTAAAATGTTTCAGATGGTTTAGTTATGTTATCATTATCACTGATGTCGAAGTAATATAAATAAATATGTTTTTCTGTACCGATTTAGCTAATTAGGTCTTATAAAAATAAACGATTAATTAGATAACTGTTTATCTAATTAATCGTTTGATGATCAATTTTTTATAAGATATAGTCCTGTTAAATTATCCAGTAGAGAATAGATCATGTTTATCGTTTTTATTTATTTATACCCTATAACGGATATCAAAATCTGGAAAATGGATGGATGGATGGAAAATAGATTTTTTTGTTTGTGGTTTAGGTAAACTAAAATAATCAACTGTAATAATTGTTCCCAAAACTTATTTCAACTTCTTAATCTAATCATGAAAATATATAAGGATAAAGAAAAAATTATTAAATAATAAAAATTAGTCTAGGTTCCACCGAGATTTGAACTCGGATCGCTGGATTCAAAGTCCAGAGTGCTAACCATTACACCATGGAACCGCGTATGACAACTGCTATATAACACAATTAAGGATTAGGTTTGAATAACAAGAAAGTGTTACTGAACATCTGGTAATCCTGATAACATTGAAAAATAGTGTAACGTAAAGATTATTTTTAAATATTTATTATTTTCGTTTAGTATTTTGTTAATACAAGTATACCTTAGCAAAGAAAAGAACATTTGTCAGTAATTTGATTTCCATGTTGTCCAAATATGCATACGTATAGTGTTGAGTGTTACGTATGTCATGAAAAAACCTCTTTAAAATCAGGAAAATAAAAAAAGTGTACACAAGAAATGTTAATCTTGTCGACGTTAATCGAATTCGTGGCGATTCTGCGTACATTATCTGAAACTAAAATTAAGATGTTTGCCTCTCTTTCATTCCAATACAACATGAAAGGGATTGAATGGCAATTCACTTTTGACTTATTTCAATCGGGATATTTTATGATGCGCATTAGAATAAATGTTTAAAAGCCGCCATATTAAAATGTCAAATGACGTCGCCTGTCTCTTTCCTGTTGGATTGTAATGAAAGAGTTGTACTGAACTTTACTTTTAGTTCTTGTTCGTTTATTTAACAAATCATGTTTTTTGGGGTTAAATGGATTTTAGTAATAATAAGATATTAATCTAACTTTAAGCAGCATTGAACCTTCTATTGCACTGTTTACGAAACGAAATCGAATTAGTGTTCAGAAGTGTTTTTAGTACTTATCAATAGTAATTGCTATGAATTTTAATGTGTTCAGAAAATTCATTATTATAAAACACCATTATTCTCCTATTTCAATAAAATGTAAAATGTGTACTTCGGTGAAGCACGTTGGCTTTGTGCTCGAAGTGCTCTGCTGTAGATAACGAAAACAAATGTTGTACACAGTGTATTGTACACAGAATCACAAAAAAAAATATCTTATCTTGACAAAGCAGGTTTCGCAATGGATGGTCCCTGGATGGGTCAATCAAACTTTGTTATCTCAAGTTCCTCCGCTTTTCGGAAAGTACGCCTTAACGTTGAGCGTTAAGTGTGGAGGTCAAATAACCCAAATTCCCATGTCTTTCTGCCGTGTATGGAGTCCTATGGTCAGCAGTGTGACATAAAATATTGATGAGAATGGCGATGACATTATAAATAAAATAGGCCAACATTAATCTTGCAATAACACTTGCGTTACTGTAAATGATATAATCAATATCATTTTTTGTGTTTTGAGGTTATACATTCCTCTTAGTGAAGCCTATTTAGTCACTGTGACTTAAAAGATCTATTGTGGCTTGCCAAAGTATAGTAGATCCTTGATTTGGGCAATTATTATGAAATTTAGGATCCCAACCAACTTCAAGGGTTTCAATTTTAATCGATCTTTCCAGACAAAAGCTTCTTTTGTGGATGAGATGTTTCTAGAAGGTCTTTTGGGTTTCACCCTCCTGAGCTCAACATCTACAATAATCAGAGTTTGTTAATTTCACAGAATTAGTGTCTCTTTAGTTGGCAGTGTTCTGTCGAAGTTCTAACCATTGTAACCATGATGCTCCTGTTGAGATTTATCAGCTCTTTGTGCTTTTAACACAGTAGTCTAGTATTAGAGTATCCTGTCAGTCAGTAGCTATGTGTCCTTAGCCATTGTTTCGATATAATTAATGTAACCATCATATTAACAACCCATTACATGGTGACATCTATGAATCCAACACACCCAGAACCAAGGGACCACCCGAAAGGCACGGTTTAATGAAAAACCATCAAATTCCATAATTGATGGGAGCGTGCGGCAGTCTCACCTCGAGTCCCTGGCGACGCGCAATTCACTAATCAGAAATAATAATTCACTGGTAACGTACGTGCGCGTTCAGCGATAACATCGCTATGGGAAGGGTTAGGGTGGGTTGTAACAAAATATTTTGTACCTTTGTTAGATGTTTCAGATACATGTTTGAAGCAACGGTCAAGCACAGGTTCACTTCTGGAATTAGCACCAACCAGAGCTTCCGATCGTAGCATTTTTGAACCTGAATTAAAGGCGAGAAATCAATGGAACATCAATATATACGATATTGATGTTCTATTGATACCAATTTATGACCTTATTTGTTCTGATGACCTTAACTCTTATGACCTTACTATGTTCAAATAACTTGAATAAGGGAATAATACTAAGTTAAAAATTTACATTTAACTTAAAATAGTCAAAAGTTTAGGTTCCACCGAGATTTGAACTCGGATCGCTGGATTCAAAGTCCAGAGTGCTCACCATTACACCATGGAACCGTTGAATATATTGATTAACTTTGTGCAATGAAAGATCAATTCAATTTACAGTTGCGCAAACACACGATGTCTAGCTAAATAGCTATACAGCAGCGTGTAAGAGAGAGCACTGATCAGGTGGTTCCATGGTGTAATGGTAAGCACTCTGGACTCTGAATCCAGCGATCCGAGTTCAAGTCTCGGTGGAACCTATTGTTTTGACTGTTTAATGAAATTTAACTAACATTACGGTATTTGTGTAGTTATTTAGCACACAATGGTTTACTTTTAATTTAAAAAATAAAATTCAATATATCTATCGAAATCGAATCTTTTGTAGTACTTATAATTTTCATCAAGACAACAATTAGTAAAAGAAAGAAGTAGGCCGTATTTTATTTTAAGGCTCTCGATAGATCAATGATACTGTTATTTTCGAATGTTTAAACTTTAGTTAAAACTGCAATTAGCCGTTGGTGAAACTGTAGCGACATAGATTTTTAATCCTCGTCCCGCCCGCCCTCAAATCCCAGGGCGGTTGGTGCCAAAGAGTTAGTTTTTTAATTAACCTAATCAGTTAATTCGTTAGGAGCGCCGCTTTAGTACTTTTAGCCCATAGAAATATATCACACGATTTTATGGAGTTAAAGGGTTTGAGTACTCAAGCAAAAGACATTCGACTTGTTCTAGTTATTTCTTGATTTTTTTTACTTCCTTAAAACACTGATAAAGATTATTTTTGTTTTTAATTTCAAAAGATACATTATAAGTATGATTTATTGACATAAAATAAATCTAAACAAGAAAATTGCAGGTTCCACCGAGATTTGAACTCGGATCGCTGGATTCAAAGTCCAGAGTGCTCACCATTACACCATGGAACCGATAGCTGATATAATTAATTTATTCAGTGGCAATAATATAATTAGTTAATTACCAATTGAGCAAACAAGTATTTGTTGGCTAATAAGCTATACAGCAGCGTGTAAGAGAAAGCACTGATCAGGTGGTTCCATGGTGTAATGGTAAGCACTCTGGACTCTGAATCCAGCGATCCGAGTTCAAGTCTCGGTGGAACCTTTATACTGTTAGTTTTTATTACAAAATTAACGGATTTTTTTGCCAATGTTGCATTCTTTCATGCACAACTATGCCGAGACTGTGGCGAGAACCAGATGATGATGAAACATATTTTATCTGTATGCCGTAGCTAAAAGCCTAATAAGTCTTATGAAAGTATCATATCTAACTCAGAACAATAAAAGCTCTCTCTGCCCATTGACATATAAAGTTCTAGATATGGCAGCTTTATTCTGGACATAGAAAAAATTACTATAGAAGGCTTAATGATTATAAAGGTTCGAAGTACACCATGACATTTGTCATGGTCTCACTTGGAACTTGTTCAATTCGTAGCAAAAAGTTCAGGTTCCACCGAGACTTGAACTCGGATCGCTGGATTCAGAGTCCAGAGTGCTTACCATTACACCATGGAACCACCTGATCAGTGCTCTCTCTTACAAGCTGCTGTATAGCTTATTAGCCAACAAATACTTGTTTGCACAATTGTTAATTGACTAATTGTATTATTGCCACTGAATAAATTAATTATATCAGCTATCGGTTCCATGGTGTAATGGTAAGCACTCTGGACTTTGAATCCAGCGATCCGAGTTCAAATCTCGGTGGAACCTAATTTTTCTCTTTGCTTTGCTGCTTAATTTTTGTTAGGATTATTCCCTCCCTTAACTAGTACTACAATGATCTTTGTGTTTCTCCTATAACAAGTGTAATAAGTAGAAATACCTTTTTAATAAAGTTAAATCAGTTTTTGGGTGTAAAAGTCCTAGACCCAGGAACTGAAACGTGTAAAAGGTTGCCACAGATCTATTAGATCGATAGACACAATAAAAATTATTGGTTCACAAAAGGTTTATTTAAATATATGTTTTAGATTTTGTTAAAGTCAGCAAAAGTTCAGGTTCCACCGAGACTTGAACTCGGATCGCTGGATTCAGAGTCCAGAGTGCTCACCATTACACCATGGAACCGGTTGGTTGGTTGGTTATCTTTAACAACAGCCACTGTAAGGCTAACCAGAAAAGTATGATATTTGCACAACTGAACAATATGAAATTGGTAATAAATCAATCTTGTCTGTGTACTTAGAACCTCATTGGAACAGACAGCTCGCCATGACGTAATACTATATGCGAGCGAGCGAGTTCTTTTACAAATTTGTTAAGTAAATTGATTCTGCTTGGTTAAAAGACACTGAGAAGTAATATGTTCTTTTTAATGATAGATAGTGATTGGACGATGTTGATAAATCTCAACTTTGAATTTTCAAATTTGTATTTCAATGCACTTATAATATAATTATGCATAATCTTTTCAATATTATGTGGCCTTTATATAATTTTTTAAATTAGATTTTATTTACAATAACATAGTTTACATAAATAAGTAGGTCTTTAGTTTTAACTATAAATATCTATGTAATAATACTTTTTTATTTCGACGCTATCCAGCGCGTTTAGCGCTGCACAACGTTTAAATATCAGGAATTACAAAACTAAAACTGGTATAAATAAGAAGAAGATTAATCGGCTAAGTAATTGTCTGAACGTAGGTAGGTAGATAATAACTTTTAAATTTATAATTTTATATCTAAAAAATTTAGCAATTTACCCCCTTTGCTTAGACACGTTAGTGTACGTTATTTGTTTAATTGTATAAATACTTTGTGGTTTTTTCAAAAAAAAAAAATGGTACATTATTATGAATTACCATATTATTGTCGCTTGCTGAATCAGTAAATTCAAACAATGACTCAAGTTAATATCACTTTATAAGACTTCACAGGTTTTCTGGCGTAATTATACTACAGTTTTAACTAAATAAGGACTGTTTAAGCGTTATTTAAAAATACAGGCTCACGGAACTGTTATTCATAAATTGCAACATGTTTCTGATAATATTCAATCTCATGGTAAGTAACACGATCCGTCAAAAACTTATTTATTTTTATCTTTAATTTATCTATCGAGATCACGAAAAGTGAGATGAGACATTACAACCAGAGAGATATCTTCAGAAAAATGCATGGTGTTCCACAATCATTACATATTTTTGTGGTAAATACGCTCTTAAGGTAAATAAGTTCTTCATAAGGCAACAGACGTTATATACGATTCATTCTGATGTCAATACATACATCGTGGTAACAATTCGTTTGTACTTTTGTTATATAATTATTTAAATTTAAAAAGAAACTTGTTCAATTCGTAATAAAAAGTTCAGGTTCCACCGAGACTTGAACTCGGATCGCTGGATTCAGAGTCCAGAGTGCTTACCATTACACCATGGAACCACCTGATCAGTGCTGTCTCTTACACGCTGCTGTATAGCTTATTAGCCAACAAATACTTGTTTGCACAATTGTTAATTGACTAAATGTATTATTACCACTGAATAAATTAATGATATCAGCTATCGGTTCCATGGTGTAATGGCAGTGGGCAGGCATATAGGCATATAGGTATTACAAATCCCTTAAATAATCTAGGAATTAAATTTAATGAAACGACGTTGTGTTTGAAAGTACATGGCTGTAATGGTAATGTACTTTATTCTTCTTTCTTCTTCTTCTTTTCGCACTTGTATCGAAATGAACCTATCACAAATCCCAACTACACTGGCTGCTAATGAGCATTATATCTAGATTATTTGCATTGGCCGAAACATATACATCTTTATATTTTTTATAGAACACATAAAACACAAAAGTTAATTAAACAAGACAGACAAGGTGGGCTTATGTCCAGCAAGAGATCTCCTGCCAACCAATAACACCAAGACGGCATTTAAATAGTGTCAAGTTGAGTGTACATAAATTAAGTACATACATGAATGAGTTTATATCAGTACTTAAAGCAATATCTATATGGTGCACAATTGCACCGTACTGGATGAGAGTCTCGGTTTGTTGACATCGTATCGAATTGTGCATCAAATGACGTTTTTATACATTGAAAAACGTTCGAAAATAAAAGAAAAATCAATGAAAAACTTTTTAATGCTTGGACAAGTAATAATTAATAGTTTGAACAAATTTTTAGATTTATATTAAACGTTTTGGACCAATTTAAGATGTTTTAGTTGAATTTGTAAACGTTGCAAGTGTTTTGTTCGCTTTAAAGGAATGGTACAAAACAAAAAGAAATTGAAAATCCGAAGCAAAACTTAAACCTTCTTTATTACCGAATTTGTTATTGGTTAAGTATGGAAAATTATCTAAATGACGTGCTATTCAATCGTCATTCTTTTACCGCTGGGATTATCTTAGATCGCATTTGTTGCAGGTTTTAGGTAATACAAAGTTCACCGGATCAACTAGTATATTACATAAACAATATATGTAGCAAAACATAATGTTCATGAAACTTGATGAGGCCCAGTCCTCAAACCCGGGATTTCTTGTTTAATAACAGGGTATCTATCTAGGAGTAGTCTAAGTGGGACATGAACTAGGCTCTTTAACTTGCCAAACAGTATAATCCGGACACTTATTAAGCTACCTTTATAACATGACCCTAAGGAATTTTTTACCATCTAATGACAGGCACTGTAATTTTGTTAATGAAATGCAAATAATGCAATGCTAACGATAGCGATGAAATGATACGAAAATGAGAATGAAATGATACGATAATGTAAAAAAAATGAACTTAACTTACAAAAGATGCTACCAGTCATCAACTCCTTAGGTGATCTTCTAGAAGGTCGTCCCTTTCTATTTTTAGGTACTTTTCAAACAAAATAAACTACCTGTCACGATTTGTATTGTGATAATACTCTTATCACTTGTGTAAACGTTGCCATGATTATTAAGTAACTATGCAGCAGCTCTTGCTAACGAGAACACTAACCTACTGGTTCCATGGTGTAATGGTGAGCACTCTGGACTCTGAATCCAGCGATCCGAGTTCAAGTCTCGGTGGAACCTGTTTTTTTGTCTTTACTACAACAAAGAGTATTACTTTAAAAAAATATTCAGACGTAAATTTCAAATATGTGAAGAATACCTGATACTTTTTATATCAATATTTAATTTTAAATCCCAGTTCATATGGTGGACTTAACGATAAATATATAGTACTAGCCTCTGCCCGCGGCTGCACCTGCGTAGAGCTCGGTTTGTCACACATATAGTCTGCACTGCCCCCTGTACTTGTTCTGATAATTGGATTATCCAACACAAAAATAACTATTCAATTCCAAGCAGTAGTTCCAGAGATAAGAACGTGATAGATTTTAAAAAATGTAATAGATATAGTCAGTTATCCTTCAAAGATTGGTATATGTCATCGCTGTCTTTTATGTTGGTCTATAAAAAAAGAATATCATACGCTGCATTGTTTTAATATATCTCTTTAAAAATTTAAAAGCTTTTATCATTATTAGTGAATGATTAAATAAATACCTTAATAAGTAATATAATTACTTTTATATTTATTAAAGTAAATTTTCAATTTCAAAGGTTATCACAACAGTACTTGTTTCGGCGGTAGAGCAGTTCCGATTTTATTGGAAACTAAAGGTAGCACAGGGCATATAAATGCTAATATCTCTAGAATATCAATGCACCGAAAATATCACGAGATTTCAGGAAGGCTTCTATCTATACTAATAATACAAAACTGAAGAAATTGCTTGGTTGAACACGCTAATATCGGGAGCTACTGATTGGTATTTAAAAATATATATATAATAGGCCATTTATTGGGGAAGGTACATATACTTTAAATATATAATATTTGTAATAGGCCTAACCTCACGTGGGACATTGTAAGGGCAGCAGAAAAACGTGCTCTATATTCATTTAATAATTTAAATCTGGAACTTCTTAGAAATTCACTCGAGTTACCAAACATTAGTTTGGTAACTCGAGTGGTACATATGCGAAATTTGAATACTTACCTTACCTTACCTTAGACAACAGTAGATAAGCAGTAGACAATGTTTCGAGCTAACTAGATAGATACCATCTAAAGATTGCAAAGCTGGCCATGAATTTAGTTCATCTTTGTGTAATTTTATTAACATGACAGAACAGCAAAGTGCTTAAACTATGTCAATGTAGTTTATAAAATGTGACAAAAAGCCAGGTTCCACCGAGATTTGAACTCGGATCGCTGGATTCAGAGTCCAGAGTGCTAACCATTACACCATGGAACCGCTTGGAAGAAGCGTCGAAATAAGCAAAATCTTCCACGCTCGTGATTTGTTTCTACTTTCACCAACGACGCGGCCCGAATTTATTTTTAGATCACTCTTAATTTATCTATTGCTCTTCTTATTATTTGGACTGTAGCCAAGACTAATAATTAATTTGATTTTTTGTAGACGAATGAAAGAAATGGATGGAAGGAAAAGTTCGATTTCTTTGGATTCTGAAATAATTATGAATATATGAATAAAAATACAATTTTATATATATTGTTGATTTTAAGTCAGCCATATGTATTGTATTGTATGTCATTGAAAATTTAACAAAAATGCTAGAAAATTATAAAAAAAGGAATTTTATTTCATAATCAATACTTTGAGATAATGTAGGTACATTTAAAGAAATATGATTATGAATCCGTCTAAAAACGAATACTCATAACATGAAAACATTTGATTGAAAATAAAAGTATTTTGAATATTTTTTTTCTATTTTATCTCAACTATCCAAAAGTAAAGCGGTTAGCGATTTTGTACGTAAACACCTGATTGCCAATGCTGATAATGACATTTCTGCCAACTATGTTATACAATAAGGTATATATCTACAATTAAAAATAATTAATTACAAGGAATAAAAAAAGTACTTACACACAAAATCATTTTCCTAACATGAAAAATAAGTTATCCAGTTTCCATTTTTCTTCTTGTGTCCTTTAGTACCATCCGATTCAATAATATTTTATGTGCAACCACAGAAGGACTTTGCAAAGTTTGTGGTGTTTTCTTACAAAAGAGTTGAAATAAAATATTTAGTGTATCAATCAATATGTGACTTGGTTTGGGTGGTAAATATACTTTCATATTTAATATTGTTACCTAGCTATACAGCTTTAGACAAGGAGACTGCGTTTAAATTTTCTGGAGCAAATGAAATATGAAAATATAAAATAAAATATTTTTGACGTGTAAATATTTATAACATTTCAAAGCTCTAAACTCACTTATTGTCCGTAGACTGAGAGCAGCCACTGGTGGATTTCTATAAGAAATCTAAAGTAGCGTAATATAGCCTCACAAGAAAGCCTATATACAGCACCACAACACAACAGTGACAACCTTGTGAGACGTTTCCAGAATCTTTACAGAAACAATGACATATTAAAGCTACTAAGAATTATTATTAAAATAATCCTTTCCAAATCAAAAAAGCAAGGATCTCCAAAAGTATAGGTTCCACCGAGACTTGAACTCGGATCGCTGGATTCAAAGTCCAGAGTGCTTACCATTACACCATGGAATCGATAGCTGATATAATTAATTTATTCAGTGGCAATAATACAATTAGTCAATTAACAATTGTGCAAACAAGTATTTGTTGGCTAATAAGCTATACAGCAGCTTGTAAGAGAGAGCACTGATCAGGTGGTTCCATGGTGTAATGGTAAGCACTCTGGACTCTGAATCCAGCGATCCGAGTTCAAGTCTCGGTGGAACCTGAACTTTATATTAAGAACCGAACAAGTTTCTTTTTAAATTTATATAATTAAATAACAAAAGTACAAACAAATTGTTACCACGATGTATGTATTGACATCAGAATGATCGTATGTATCCTCTGTTACCTTATGAAGAACTTATTTACATTGAGAACGAATCTACCGCAAATTAATGATATTTGCACACCATGCATCTTTCTGAAGACAACTCTCTGGTTGACTGGTTGTGAAAGCGTTATAGCATTCAGTCCGCCAATCGTACCTATATATGTATGTATAAATATTTTATATTCAGTATTCTAGTGAAATATTCTGTAATAACTTCTGTCAATACTAAACCTGTGGATAGAGGGTTTCTTGTCTGTTTGTCGAAGTTACCAAGGGCAAATAACCATCAATAGATTGCTCAATGCATTTAAAAACCATAAAATAACCATATTTATCACGGGACCATGACAAATTTCACGGTGTACTTCGAACCGTTTCTATCATTAATGCCTCCAATAGTTAAGTTTTCCTATGTCCAGAAAAAAACTGCCATATCTAAAGCTTTATACGTCAATGGGCAGAGAGAGCTTTTTTATTCTTCGGGGTTAGGTATGTCACTTTCATAATACTCATTAAGCTGCCAGCTACAGCACACAGATAAAATATGTTCCATCAATATTGTTATCATATGGCTCTCGCCACAGTCTTGGCATATTTATGCATGGAAGAAAGCAACATTGGCAAAAAATCCGTTAACTTTGTAATAAAAATTAACAATATAAAGGTTCCACCGAGACTTGAACTCGGATCGCTGGATTCAGAGTCCAGAGTGCTTACCATTACACCATGGAACCACCTGATCATTGCTCTCTCTTACACGCTGCTGTATAGCTTATTAGCCAACAAATACTTGTTTGCTCAATTGGTAATTGACTAATTGTATTATTGCCACAAAATAAATTCATTATATCAGCTATCGGTTCCATGGTGTAATGGTCAGCACTCTGGACTTTGAATCCAGCGATCCGAGTTCAAATCTCGGTGGAACCTTAACTTTTGACTGATTGAACTTTTTTGCAGTTAAGAGGGAAAAAAAAGCATCACTCATTACAACAATCGCGTGCCAACAAGTAATCGTAAAAAGAAGAAAAAGAATCCACGCAATGGTATTCAATTAATTGACCAGAAACGGGATAGAAAGTTGATCTTAGTAAAGATAACTATTAAAGTAGTAATAATTAAATTAAATGATAATATATTTTTGTAATAAAAATTTAAATTAAAAGTATAGGTTCCACCGAGACTTGAACTCGGATCGCTGGATTCAGAGTCCAGAGTGCTTACCATTACACCATGGAACCACCTGATCAGTGCTCTCTCTTACAAGCTGCTGTATAGCTTATTAGCCAACAAATACTTGTTTGCACAATTGTTAATTGACTAATTGTATTATTGCCACTGAATAAATTAATTATATCAGCTATCGGTTCCATGGTGTAATGGTAAGCACTCTGGACTTTGAATCCAGCGATCCGAGTTCAAATCTCGGTGGAACCTGAACTTTTGATTGATTTTACTTTTTTGTAGGTCTTGTGTAGTCAAGAGTAAAACAAGCATCACTCATTACAACACCCGCGTGCCAAAAAGTATCAGTAAAAAACGGAAAAGAACCCATGAGGAAGTTTTTAGTAAGTTGACCAGAAATTACATTTTCTGGGTTCAGAATCCAGAGTACCATTGTACCTTGGAACCGATACCTGGTATTATTAATTTATTCAGTGGCAGTAATACAATTAGTCAATTACCAATTGAGCAAACAAATATTTGTTTGCACCAAAAAAGGCTCCCTTTGTAACTAGACATTTATCCGGTCTACAGAGTAGACG
Organism: Acentria ephemerella; assembly: GCA_943193645.1. Lineage (NCBI taxonomy): Eukaryota > Metazoa > Arthropoda > Insecta > Lepidoptera > Crambidae > Acentria > Acentria ephemerella. The sequence continues at coordinate 2,745,859 of OW971875.1, read as the reverse complement.
GTTGGTGGCTTTGTAGCCGTGGTCGATAGTGCTTTCTGGGCCAGTGGATTCTTTTGTGCTCGGGAATTGTGGGCCTCCAAGTTCCACGACTGATGGGGCGGTACTCACTTTTGTTTATATCAAACAGGGAAGTGCGTATGAGTGTATTCTACATTTCCTTTAATTTTTGTAACTAATCCATGTGTTTTAATATCTAGAAGCTCTGACTGTCGACTCAACTCAACTATCGGATTAGGGAATGCGCTTTCGAGCTTGATTTTAATATTTATGGTAGGTATAAGTAAATAAATTAAATAATTTAGTGTATTTAGTCTTAATCGATCCTATTATACATATAAAAATATTAACACTATGTCTCTAGGTCTATTCCACTCGTTTGTCAGTACTACACCCGGTTCAGATATTGGCAAAAACAATATTTTATGCCGGTGTGGCTAAACGTCCGACGCAAATGTATGTTGGTGGACGTGGGGTAAGTTTGCATACACAGGAATAAAAGCGCGGATGTACTCGAAGATATTAATGAAATTAATTATTTTATTATAACTGTTTACATTAAACTACTCTTGGTAAATAAAATGTATTTGAATACTTTCTGATTCTCCTCTATTTTATATTCAATTGGTACAAAAATCACCTTATTAGGAAATCATAGGAACCTTGACACATCGTATATATAAATTTCTTCAAATTTATTTATACGTTGTGTTAGAAACTGGCTGAAAATCACACATATATATACCATGTTTTTGATACTATTCTATATTTTTAAATACTTTGCTTTATGACTCGTTACGTTTATGACACGAGTCAGTCTTGATATTGTGTTCTGACGGATTTGTTATGGTTGTTTAATTAATTATATATTTTCATCTAAATACGTGTTTGCATCATATTCCACGCTCGCTAGCTATTACGATTTTTTTTGGGATTTGATTGATTGGGATTAAACAAAATGGTGGAGTATATTTATAAAAATTTAATAACAAATTAATTACCAGACAATATTCATCTTTCTTAAAACTTCCATATAAACAAAGAGTCTGGCAATATGAGATTAAGTCTTTCGTGTATCACTGTAATGTGTAGACCAAAATTTTTGTCATATTATTATACATTTTGAATTAACGAAAAATAGCAGACCATTAATTTTAAGTTGGTATGCTCTAGTTGAGAGCGGTGTGCTAGTAAGTAAGTATCTTAAGATCAAATTTGGTTCAACGTACCTTGTGCGGTATGCAGCTTTCTGGCCTTTTGGGCATCACATTAAATATTGACAAAATAAAAATGTAGAATGTCAGGAGACGTGCGCCCGTTATGGCGACGTCGGCCAACCGCCGGGAGCGATTCCATTTTCAAATGTTTCCCGCCAATAAATATCTTATCGAGTTACAATGGCGCCCCGGGACCATTCGACGGGTTACCGGTATTTATGTATTATCTCTGACGTAATACGTCCACGTGTAAACATTTTTGGTAAAACTAAAAAAAGATCTTACTTACTTTTCTAAGTAAGTATAAAAACAAGTATGGTACTTACTTACTTGTTGATTCTAATTAAATTTATCACAAGAATATGTGGAAGGGAATAGCTAAATAAGTATCCCTTATTCCATACAAGGATTTAAATGGAGAAAGTAATAGAATAGAAAAGAATATACCTCTATTGTTCATCATCCAATAAAAAAAATACACAGAATAATTTACCAATTTTGTACAAAGTCGACCTTATCGCAAAAATCATTCTCTTCCAAAATATAGAATGAATATATAGAATAGGATAAAAAAAGTAAGATGGCGACGTATACCGAATATGTACATGACAAATAATATTACATACATAAACTAATAAATCATTGCCGAAACTGGAATGGGAAATATGCTAAATTTGGGGTAAGAATTCTTTTATCATAATCGAAAGTCGATAAATACATAGTTATCCAAAAAGCTTTAAATAAGTTAACATAGAAGTCATTTTTACAATATGATATACTGAATAATAAGTTCAAACATTTCTTTTTGGCGTAAACCAAAAAAGTTTTATATAATAAGTTGGAATAAGCACATTTAGGTTTACGCCTAATGATATTTACAAATACGATTTAAATATGATGTTTACAATTAGTCGTAAATATTTTAAAAAGATTATCGACGTACATAGACGACATATTACTAAAATTTTTATGTCTGATTAAAAATCAGACATAAAAATGTCGATGATGAATGGAAAAACCTTTTTTTTCTTTATCATTGTATAAATTGTTATATATACAATACGTTATCAAAGTCTGATAACTTTAATAAATATTTATTTATCTACGTAAGCTTTACAAAGTCCAAGTCAAATTATTTTAATCAACTTTGGTACTTACAGTATACACTTTTTGAATGTCAATCTATGTCATCTGTTCGTAAATCTACGGTGAGGTCTTGTCCTGAGAAGAACAGGGAAGAACTAATCAGGACTTGTCGCTCAAGGGTAAATTGACAAATCATAAAAAAAATGGTAAGGTATGGTAATGTTAATCATTAAATAGTAAGGACCATTTATCATTCACAGAATCGACGTATGTATTCGAGTATGTATTTCTAATTACCTTTCAAATAGTTGGATATAGGCATTAAGGAAGACATCCTAAAATTTTTTTAGCAAGAATATTTACTGCAAGGGATGAGATATACAAGTATATTGCCGGTCAGATTCTTTCAATACTTACAATTCTAGCAGATAACTTGTTTTGCATAAAAATGTTTCCAACATGAAGTTAAGAAATTGTCATTTAAAATCTTAGCAGTAATTATTTTGCTTTGTAAACTTAAAAATAAATTCATAAGTGAGTTTCTGGCGGACTTACCTGAAAAAAGATTTTATTTCCTTATAAGTGTGATGTTTTGCTTGAGTAATATATTCCAATAGTTGAGCTTTGAAAATAAATAATTTTCCGAAACCTTTACTAAGTTATTTGAACGTTTTATACCACTTTTACAATAAATGAATTCAACGAAAACTGTAAGGTGAGTTATCCATAGTCCTATTAAACACTTGTAATAATATAATCGTTTTGGACACGCGCCTAATTTGCATATCAATTCTTTTTATACGTCACTATGGCTTAGGTGCAAAATTACGCGTATTTTTCAATTCGCCACCTGTTTTATAGTTAATATGTTTACAAAGAATATATAATATATTCTTTGTAAAGAAAAAGTAAAACAGTTGTACCTATTTGAAACAAAAATCATCTTTAGCTTTCTCACGAAGTATACTGTGAACCAACTTCAGCGTGAGTAGATTTATAAGGTTGATATTAAATATCAATCTGAAGCAAGAGATTCTTAGATTTTAGAGTGATTATCAAACCATGGCAGTTTATTTAATCTGACTTGGTATGTTCCATTTACGAAAATGTCTTTTTAATTAACGCATGGCTGATAAAAATAATGTTTTGATAATAATTGTGGCCAAGAGAGATGTGGTAAAACGAAAAGCACGTAAAGGCGTAGCCCTGTATATATAATATTAGATATGGAGACTCGTCAAGTAAAACATATTCAAAATCCACCGTGATTTGAACTCGGATCGCTGGATTCAGCGTTCAGAGTGCTCACCATTACACAATGGAACCAGTTGATATTATACTACCCATTTTGTTGCGTTTCTTTATCTTCAATTGATCAAAGCCACTTGTGCCAATACAATAATAATAGCTTATTAAACATTAGAGCTCTCTATAATGAGAAAAGTAACCTACCGGTTCCATGGTATAATGGTGAGCACTCTGGACTCTGAATCCAGCGATCCGAGTTCATGTCTCGGTGGAATCTAAATTTGCAAATAATGTTTTGGGTAAGTGAAGATTTTTGATTTAACCCATAATTTTGTATTTTTTGTACAAGTTTAGTGATCACAGTTACTGTAAGAATATTATATTATTTATTAGCTATTTAAAAGAAGAACAATATTGGGAAGCAAATAATCTACTTTATATGACAGTATCGTGGAAATCGGAATATATAGATAATTTGTTTTCCGCGGCATACTTGTGACATTTTATCCTCAAAATTACTGCAATAACTATTGATTGCAGTAATTTTGAGGATAAGATACCACAAGTATGTTCACTTTGCAAATAGGCTTTGTTTTACACTAATTACAGTTTATAAAACGAGTTCCTGCGAAATGCGTATTAATTAAATGTTTCTGTTTCTGATCATTATATTTATGAGGAGGCTTTTAATTCTATAGTTTATTGTTATTATAAATTTTACAGAAATGCCATCTTACGCAAAAATTAAATTACTTAGAATGGCTATGGCATAAACAAAAAAATACGCAAAAACGACGACATACAACAACAACAAACAACGACGACGATATTGACGTAAAAAAATACGCAAGTTTTTGTTATATTTAGGTACAGACGTACCTAAATATAACGAGTCGAATATTTATGACACAACTTCATGACAGCATGACTCACCTTCACACTACACACTACCACAAAAATTAACGAATGACAAATCATGCTGATAAAGGATGAGATAAATTCGAACATTTAGATATAAAGCACGAATCAACTTACCATTTAGATTCCAATAGGCTTCGTCAAATTCAGAGCGAATCCATCCAGACATCTCTGACAATCATTTCAAAATATGTATTATTAAATGCAATCTAAAAAGTTCCATTTACACCTCAAGGGACGCGAAGTTGCGACACGGGGCGAGCTCGTTGTCTCCCACATAATCTGTCTCGGGCACCGCTTAAATATTTTATTAAAAGTGCGCGGATACCACCATCAGTCTTGTCGCGCAATATCGCGTCGCGCCGACGGCAGAACAAATCGTTTCTTGTAGATGTCCTCTGGAATGCTGGGGTCTTTCTGAAATAGAAAAAATGGAAAGAATAATAGACTTCAATCGTGAAGTTCTTTTAAGTAAAAAAGATACATTTTTCTTTGCTGTATTATAACTGGTAAATGATTATGTAAGGTCTTGGAGAGAATAGTAGGAGCTTCATTAATATTGCCATCCTGAATGATATTCAGATTTGTCAATGTAAACAATACCTTAGTTAGTAATAATAAAAATAATAATAATAATACAGGTTATCCTGAAAGCCGAATCAGATTAAAAGATCAAGTATCTGAACCTGGCACACGAGGTCACTGATATGTGGAGGGTGACATCCACTGAGATCATACCAGCCGTAGTCTCAACTAATGGTCTCGTCCCAACTTCTCTGGATTGGGACTGGGTGATGAACCAATGATTGCGAGCGTCTCCCTGTCGTCCTGGCTCTTGACCGTCTGGCCTCTTCTGCCAGGAGGTAGTCTCCCGTTCCTCGACTCATTGAAGGATCTGAAAGAGTTCTAAATTGATTTTGAAATAAAAATAATATTTCTCAAACTCACATCTATTATCTAGTCCAATGTAAGTATCATTAAAAGCTTGTGATATGGATACTAGATAACGGAATAATATAGATAGTAATATGTATATAAATATCAGTAATATACTCAATAAATATAAAAACATCCATGCCTCGTGGAAAAATATTCGTACACATCATACAAATATCTTTCCCTAAGATATCTAAGCAACTTAGCATGATCATGATTGATCTGGTATCTGGTATTGATCTGGGATCTGGTATCTGGTTTTTGCAAGTAGGACCACGTGTATCAGATTGTTAGAAGATCTGTGCCCAGGATTGGAACATAAAATACTTTACAAACATCTCTAAATTACTTAATACTAGTCGATATACAATTATCATCAGAATGTTTGTTATTAGATTTATGTAATAAATTTGAAAGTGGAACTATTATATGTCATTCACAGCTAAACAACCAAACCAAATTGTTAAGTAAACAACATATTTCTTAACAATACTAGTAACGAAAAATAAGTTTTGAATTTTTAATGTTTTCAACAGTATGTATACTGACAATAAAGACTTGTAATGATTCTGAAATATATGTCATATGAGCTGAATTATTACGAAGTCGATTCCACAGAAATTTTTAGTTTGGATTACAAAAATCGCTATAAATTGTATTATCGGAATTTCTCACCGGTGAAAATTCTCGATACTTGTTTCTTCCAATCTAACTATCGTGTCTTTAAGTTACACCAAAACAATTTTCAAAAAAAGCGAGTCATCTGTTAGTATAATTACTATACCATTTCTAACGGCACTAAATAGAAACTGGTAAAAGTCTTCCCCAAAAAATAAATAAGGGTGGCAAAAAACAAAGCAAGAGTCATGTCCGAAGGCGATTTGTCGTTTTCTTCCGTAGATTGCGTTCGAAATGAAAAGTGGGTAGTTTGGAACTTTTTCCATCGTGCTCTCCGTCGTAAATACTTGTCGGGGTCGCGTCAACCCCTTGACTGATTTGCATTGCGGTGAAAAATGACCCTTCGTCTCTTTAGTCTTGTGGTTATTCATTTTTATTTAATTTGAACTTAGAATCTATTTATTGGTTAGGAAGAAGAATTCTTAACTTTATTGGCTTTTGCTATATCGCTTTTGTCGTTTCAATTTCAACTAGTAGATCACTATAACTTTATAATATTTGTTTAGATAATAATTTTACAATTCTCTTACAGAAAACTAATTTATAACATTTAGTTTTGGCTATGTATCATCATAGTTAATATTAGTTAAATAAAATTTCTCTGTGATAGTAGCGAGACGACATTTGAAAGTAGGGTGGGTGATTTAGTGTAATATTATATTGCAATTAGATTGCGGGTATAACGAAAATTTTATCAATTCTAAGTTCAACTTTGATTTTCTTTCGTGTTTCAGATATCACTGATTACAAGGAACACCTCCCGACCGCCCGTCGCCGATCTATATGTATATGGTATCATTTTAAAGGTCTTGATGAACTGATCACGAATATATAAACATCTCGTGCCAGTTTTGGGTTTTTCGACCAGACGGGCGGTTGGGAGGTGTTCCTTGTTAGATACATCTCCATGCGTGTCTCAATTGGTGTTCCCAAACGGGCCTCTTTAGAGTTTGGTCCAAAACGGGCCTCTTTAGTGTTTATTTTTTATATTAATTTTGTACTGACGTTTTACGTCATTGTGTTTTTTATTAGCGAAATATATAAGTTCATTGTAACATGTTCGCTTTTCATTTTGTAATTTATTTATAATTAATAAAGTGGTGTCAGAATTATCCTTGTATGTTCACTAATCATGGATGCTTATTATGATCATGAGTATCTTTAGCTATATTTCACCTAATGGCAACGTTTTTATTTATTACCAAAAATACAAATACAACATTTAAAATTCAATCTGCCAATCTGTGTACTATTTTATCAGTTGATGGTGATAAGGTCGAAGAAGGAAGAACCAACATTCATATTCCTCAACCACTAAGGTATTGACTATTTGACCTCCAAATACTTGTACACCATGCTGTTTACATTATTTTTATAGATGACTTATAGCTTAGGAAAACCCTACCATCAATCGAACTAAACAGAAAACTTCTGCCCCCATGGGGAATGGAACTTGGACCATTAAATCTAAGGTATATAGATTTAATGGTCCAAGCTAAGGTAGCTAGCTAGCGCGTTAATCAATAATGCTTAATAATTAGGTGATCTTTGACTGTGTGTCGAAATGTGTATTTTCAGCAAGTAATGAGCGAAAAAATAAAAAAGATAAAATATGATAAGAAATTTGAACCATTCTCCAAATCATACAAAAGGTAAATCGCTGGCCGTCACATCGTAAATCTCATTCCAGTGTATGACTAATTACCTAAAACCAAAAAGCGAGTGGAAAGCTGTAAAAAATCCTTTCGAGAGCGTTAGCTAATGTGATTGCGCTCAGGTGCGCAGCCTGAGTATATTGCATGCTCCGTATGGGGGCGCTAAAATGACGGTAAGGCATGAATGGTATTTGGGATGATCGGCGAGAAGTGCCAAAAGAAATTATTGATAGTGGATTTTTCACGACATCATTACGTTCTCAAAACGACTTTTGCTTATATATTTTAATCTATTCATTACAACATAAGCTCCTGTTTGTTTATATTGAGATTAGTTTTGCTAGTATCGATGAGTTTATGTTATTAATAAAGAATAGAAAAAAATATAATAATATATACAGTTGACATACTTATGGATACAAAAGAAACGGCTAAATGATACCGGCCACTGATGGACATGACTTTTCGCAGACTTTTCTTTTCGCCGGCTACTTAGCAGAGTTTCATATATTGAAAAGTTTCAAAATAGTTCCTCTGATTAGAACGATGGATATTTTTTATTATAATGGCAGATATTTCACGAGATATTTAAGTATCTTGTAACATCGTTTCATCGTTCAAAAACACCTGTATGATTAAAATACAAGGAAACGAGTAGAAAAATATTGTTGCGACTACTGCGCGATGTAAGTAGTACTTCCTTGAAGTTCACACAACTTTTGAATGAAATTATGGAAGTTATCTTGTGACTTTTGTATGGTCATTAAAGAGCGATGTAGGTAGTATAAATGGGACCCTTTTTGCGTTTAGCTAACGTCATTATAACGTTCTTGCGACCTAGCTTTTCCGAACATGGGTTATTACCATGTTCGGAATGTTGATGTTTTTATTATATCTTATTAGATATAATAAAAATATAATATGGGTAATAAGAATACTTAAAACTTTTCAATAACGTTAAATTGTTAATTGGGTTACTACTTATTAATTAATTACTTTTTTTACTTAATACTTATTCTTTATTTATCTTCTGTCATATAAAAATGTAATAATCTTATTGTTATTCTTGTTTAAAATAAAAACAGCTTGACCAAATTGAATCATATCTTGTATGTTTTATTCTCTTTAAATAAAAGGTGGTTAGGGATAAAAATAACAGTAATTTTTCAATCGATAATAAATTTTGTAATCGTAGAAAAACTTCTAAATGACGTGCTTTTCATAACTATCACAACAACTTCTGATTATTTTTGATACATTACATTGGTGTTAGGTTATAGGAGGTCCAAGTTTCACCTACTCAACTAGTTAAGTAAATTAACTTGTCAAATCATATAATCTTGACTAAATTAAATTATAAACATCTTGAGTTTATCTAAATGATTGACACATGTTTCTGTGCACCTGAAAGCGACATCATAGCGGCCCTGATCAGCGGAACGGTTCTGTATATAAATCATTCGCTGTCGCAGCGTATTGGATTAAGATTTTCTCGGATGTATTGGATGGAAGGCTTCATCTTGCCGAGTGACGGGGGGAGTATTGACGCGAATTTCCCTCGAGGTGAGGAAATGGGAGATAAATTTTATATTGTATATACTTATCAACTGTTTTGTAAACATAATTTCTATTGTCCATATATTATTGGTTTTTCTATGTTATTTCCTTTTATTTAACGAGAAGTTATACTTTTATTATTCCATATACAATCTTCTTCGTCCTTCTTCACTTCCAGTTTAAAATCAGCCGGTGGTGATGCGACATATTCTTCATATATAAATTTAGTAATATAAATCAGTTAAATATAATATAGTAAAATCCAGATGAATATGTAGTTATTAAGAAATTTTAATTTAAAATTTTAATACGTTCGCGTTTTTTCCACCAAACATCTCATTTGCCTTGGACAGGACTTAGCCAGAATATCACCGTAAAGACGTTTGTCTCATTTGGCTATAAAATCAATAACAAAATTAATGCAGATCACTGTTGTAAAAAATTTAATCAATCGCCTGTTCTCACCGTTGCTTAAGTGCAGTTTAAACGACTCTTTATCGGCTGCGTTCTATATTTGAAATATGTCCGGCGGCAACTAGGAGTTCAATTAACGGAGTGCCGTTATTAATGGGACGCTCCCGGGCGGCCGATTAAACTCAATCTCCGGTAATCCGCGGCGCGAAGCCCGGCGCCACTAACTATGGTTACATTAACGTCTACTGTTTAAAAACCGAGGTCTCATTGAAATGCAACATTTTATTTGAGCACCAGTTCATTATAAACTAAATGCGTACACTAAAGAACAGATTTTGGCAGTTTAAATGGTAGCTCCCTATATGCAATTCAGCTATCTATCGGTGCTAACTCCCTATACAACACTTCGGCTACATATAGAACTCTATCATGCAGCTGCAAGATTAAATATTGCGTACCCCGTACCATATTAAATTGATGCCCTCAACATAATATGACACAGAAGCAAATGACATATTTCACAAAAGTAGTTTTCGTGTATAATTTGATTATTAAGCAAAGTGTCAAAATTCTGCTTAGCCAATCACTCATTAATCATTCTAATAATCTATTAGAAGTACTTTTATACACATAACTCGATAAAATAAGGAGAATTACGTAATATTCTCACAAAATGCACCCATTTTTGTTTTTGTTTTAGACAGGATTCAGTGAAATATACTTAGAACCGTAAACTTAAATTTCGTTTGTATATAATATGTGCGAGATTAACGTCGCTTGTTTTAATTAAAAATTTTTCGTCAACCGTTTGCCAATACATATTTATGACCTTGAAACGACCTTCAAAATTTTTCTGTTCCTATCTAGAGCCTTTTTACGAAGCTCTTGATAATTTGGATGTTAAACACTGGTATAACTATCAAGCTTACCATTTTTGGTGTAACCCAGCCCATAGCGGGTTGCGCGGGGAAGGCACGCACTAATTGCCGACGAGAATTCGATGCCATAAATCACAGACATAATATAACTGCGAGCGGCAGTCGTCGCGTCGCTCTGGAATGCACGCCCCAAATCCAGCGGGGCTCGTTGCCGAATTTGAATTCGGTTAGGGATTTTCGAAATTCGAAACGGACAACACTGGCTAGATATTATAGAAGACTGCCTGTTACAACTATTATTGCTCTTTAGTGGTATCGAATCGAGAACGGAGGTTTTATCTGTCCCTCATTATAAGGTTTTTACATAAATATGCAACTCAAATTTAAACCTCAATAAAAGACGAAGAGATTCTTTGTTTCTTAGGCTTGAATGATAGATATCTACGTATCATAGTTATAATATTAAAAAGTATTACAAATACAAGTATTAAATTTAAATAACATTAGTAAAATTTTGATATCCTGAGTAGCACAATATTTTATTCTCAACAAGTACTGATTTATTGTAGTAAATAAGTGAACTGAGACGGGTGTGACCATGTCGAAACAAATGAAAACAGAGTAATCAAAAACTCTATACATAGTACAATTATTATAACTTGAAATAATCTTTATGATGCTGCATATTCGTTGAGTATCATTTAAAACAATTAATGAATTACTCACTTATTATAGTTTTTTTTAAATATTATAAATAAAATGAGGTTACATTCTATTAATTATATTTATCATAATCTATGTTGATATTATGCAATAAAGAAATAAGCATTATAAAACTCTAGTTTCATTGTTTCGAAATTTTTCCTAATACAATGTTTTTTTATTAAAATTTTACTAAAATTAAATTATTAAGCTATTCGAAAGTCTGGAACTCTCCAGCAAAATATTCAGATACTAGTTATTAGGAATTTTCTTATTAATTTATTCAAATTTTATTTTAAAAATAATTTTTTATTTAATTTCACCTAATTATTTTTACATATAAAACCTTTTTAATTATATTTTTTTTAAAACTCCGCCATCTTTGAAAGTTGGAGAGAGACCTTTTCGCGCCTCCCTACGGGTTATTTATGAACAGTCACTGAGCTATGTAATAATCAGAGGCTGGATTTAATTTGTCAGACTGATTTCACACTAGGGTACGAGGAGGACAGATATATTCAGATTCAGTAAGCTAGAAGAGTGTTGCGCAGAATCGTTAGCGGTTTCGGTAGAGTCCTAATGGAAAATCAGTAGGTGTGTCTTTTTACAGGGATTATGTAGAAAGAAGGATTTATTTCGGGTCCGAGTTTCCTTGATTAATGCTTGGGTTTGTTTTGAAAAAAAAAATCTGCCAGCTTTTAAATAAATGAAATTTTTATGTGAACTTGAGTAGATATCTAGACCAATGTAATACTAATTAAGCTCTTCAATTATATTCGCTATAACTATCCAAGCAAGCTATGATGGATACCATAAGTGATATAACCTATCACAGCATGCTTGGAAAGTTTATAATACAAAAAAATAACATAAATATCAAGTTGTAGATATTACCTTCATTTAAGAGCCTACAACCGTCTAAACCTATATAATCCGAGTACTAACGCAAGCATTGTACATTATTACGGTACACAGATCGCTTTAAAGCAGATACAATGCCTTTTAATCCCATTGTCACTGGGGTGCGCCGGCGATTCAGTCTGATTAATTACTCAACAAACAATATACTAACAGCAAACGTAACTTGAACTACCACGCCCCTTTACGACTGAGCAGCAGGTTAAACAAAAGGGGATGTTGAAGGTACTTTAAGGGTCTTTTTAAAATTGCCATCGTAATAGGGGATAAGAAGGGGGACAATTAAGGCCACTAATGAAACAGGGAACTCTCTAAGACGTTTGTCGTTTTGTTTGTGTCAAGCGGTCGACCGGTTAATATTTAAGTACTTATTTATGTACTTTTATTTCTATGTTATAAATGCGGTGCTACTTACGCAGGAGCTCAAAATCATTTACGAGATTGTTTTATTTGGCTAAGACCTTAGGTAACTTGAAGCTGGTTCCCTGTCAAATTCTCTAAATTCATTAAGAAAATACTTTTGAAATAAAGGCCCTTAGTGACATTATAAGAACTAAGTACCTACTTATCTGGACATTTAGTTTAGGCGTCTCCGTGAGTCTCAATTGATACTTCAATAAAAAAATCCAAGTCAACAAAATCATTATCAATAACTACTTTAAATAAAATTAATTCAAATGTCAACATCTGTAACTTGACACCCATTAGTTACGTAGCACACTTGTTCACTCGTTACTGTGGGTCCATTTTGTTTGCCGCAAGGCGACCTAATCCTGTGATTGTACCAGGATAATCCGGGATCACGAATCATGACACTATTGTTGTAAGTGTGAAACCGACACAAATAGGCCTACGGCTTTGCGCTACCCTAGTGTAGACCCCGCTGTTTAACACCCATTCAAATATAAAAGCTTGAGACGACGTATAGAGTTGGTTTTCAATTGTCAACATTTAGGTTTAGTACGGTGGTGAAATACGATTCGTTTTTCAAAATCTCTTTGTAACATACAAAGCGATACTAGCATTTAATACTATATGAAAAAGTTCTGAATTTGTTTAAACGTTTCAGAAACACTTATGACGTTAATAGATTTATTACAATTATTAACAACGAATGTGCATTTTGAATTTTTATTCATAAACGCTTATTGTGCTCTGATAATAACAAGATTATTCGCGCATTTTAGGGTGGTTTGTTCAAATATTGGCGTGTTGGTTCAATGAGACGGCAAATTTGCTTTACCAGGTCGACGCACATACTTTAACAATGTTTTTGTTTGACCAATTGTTCTAGTGTTTGTCAATCAACATAAAGTGTAAAAGTAAAAAAAATCCCGCTAACAGGCTAGATTCAATCAATGTGAGTTTCTATCAATCGCAGGTGACACTGAATGTAAAGAAAACCCAAAAAAGGCAAACATAATTTATTTCAAGGTGTCTTCCAATTTAGGGTTACGTTTTTCTTTTGCTTCTGAAAACAGCATCAACTCCAAAAAAATATATTAAATTGGATAACTTCCTAAAATAAATTCTTTGCCCCGTTCGGTGTTTTAAATGGTACGTATCTAATGTCAATCGTCAGTATTGTCGATTTGCCTGTCTGTTTGTCGTTGGTTAAAATACTCCAATAGCTTTACAAAAAAGTATGAAAGACGTACGAGGCACGTAGCCTATGAAATTTTAAGGTTGCCCTCGATTTCTCTGGGATATCATCATCAAAACCTGAATTGGGGACAATAGGACCGTGTGAGGAGTATACTCCATCAAAAAGAAAATAAAATCGGTTCAGAACTGACCAAGATATCGATGAAGGTTCATAAAAATATACATAGAACCTCTTTTTTAAAGTTAATTAATACAATAAAATACGACATATAATTTTACATATTCCATTATTCGTTTAACGACCTTAATCCGTTGCAATAAAAGCGATGTTAACTGTGTATTTAATGTGGATATTACCTGAAATGGTTTGATTACAAGAAAATAACGATCTTTCATTTTCACATCCAATACATCTACGTGCTTAAGTATCTAAGCAGCAAATCGAAAGCAATTCTCGTAATGGCCGACGACATTTACCTCACAACAAATAAAAGTGAATTTACATCGTATTAAAGTGACTGCCATCTCGTATGGGACTCGTCCGGGACTCGTACGAGGCCCGTGGGGGTCGTCAACGGTGCGCTCCCGATAATTATCGAACGGTTATTGTAGATAAGCAAGCGGTTTTTGCATCACGACACGATTGTGTTACGATTTTTCAAAAACATGTTATTCCTATAATTCCTAGAATAGAGTTGATCAAAAACTTTACAGAACCTTCTTTGCTTCCTTAAACGACTCAGAACAAAGAAAGTTAAACTATCCGTTTTGTAAATAACGGATGTGTGTTAATTGACAACCGTAGGTCGAGTGATACCCGTGTCTTCTTGGCCAAAGGTCCCGGGTTGGAATCCCGGTAGGAGCAGACATTTATATAATATTTGTTCTCAAGTCTGGGGTATTTGTATGTTAATTAAGTATATTTCTGTTATGTAGAATCCATGACACAAGCAATTAATGATGATTAATTATGGCTAGTGAATGTGAAAATTTTTATATTAATATCATTAGCTATCGCTTAGATGCATGAGCAATATTAATAAATCTCTTAGTGTTAATAGCGTCAACATTTAAGAGACGTTACCATGCCCTTTAAAATAGAAATAACTATCTGCTTTAGGTTTAAATTAAGAAGGGAGCATAACAAGTTTTGTAAACAAGTTCACAAAACACAGTTATATCAACTCTTCTTCCTAATGGGAAGGAAGGAAGGGATAGGCCCGGAATGAATACTGTGATATCAGGTATATCACTATGATTCCCCGGCTAAAACTACAACTGCTTGGCTCCTAGAATGTCCTATCCAATAACAGGAGACATCCAGCTTCCTGCTTAAAATATACCGACCAAAGCTCAAATTAATCTGTTTTAACATTAAGCTCACATCTGAAACCTTCTGTAACAGTTAGCTTGAGCAATAAGGAGTGTGAAATTACATAATTCATTACATTACGTTACTGAATGTCTGCAATAACATCGAAAGTTTTTTGACTCATGAGAAATCATCGTGAGGTGTAAAGCGGACTTCGATTCTGGTAGTAGCGTGAGCCTACATCGTAAATGTCACGTCTTCGTTACAGCCCGTGAGTGTAAACCGTTAGCCGTAAGACTAAATCGAAAATTGTGAAGCAGTATGCAATCTTCCTGAATCGTTATATACTATAGAAGTTTCAATGTTTTTATTGAATTATACAATAATACTTTACAATAATTAATAACACCTTACCACACTTATTAACAACACCTTAACACACTCCACGCTAACGACACGGTAGCCGTGTCGTACTGTATATTTCTTAGACACACGACACGGCTCCCGTGTTCACCCTATAATGAAGGGTTAACTAACTTGCAAAATATAGGTAGCGCTGTTGGAAATGTTCTTAAATAGATTATAATTTGATGTTTATGAATACACAGGGAGTCACAGTCGGCACTTCAATGTTGCGAAATAAATAATGTTTTATTGGAAAAATATTTCATAAAATTATTAAAAATATCGCAAATATTGCGCCACAGTCCACATATGGGCATTTTTATTGCGCATTGAATGTGTTAAATATTTTCTCCCTCGCTGGGTGCCCGTATACGATTCGTTTTTGGAACCCATGTTCGATACCGATGGTATCTGTATAAAGCGGTAGGAATTTAAAAAATACAATTATTTTTTTACCTGAAAAGAGTGTAAAAGTATTAGTAAATGTATGCTCAATTTTTAAACTAGTTTGTACAGATTCATTATGAGAGGGTGTTTAGCAGATAAAGGGTTATTTGTGTCTACATTTAGTTTCAAACTCTCACACAATCTTCTTTCGACATTAGAATTCGAATGTCTCCCGGCCGGTCTTTCTAAATGATTCAGGGTTCTCTGAGGTAAATAAAAAAAAATATTTGATATTATTTATTTATACTTTGGGAATTATACAATTATTATAACACTTTAAATTACAATATTAAATTGACACATGAATCAGTAAAGTTTCCACAGTTATATACTCAAATATATCATATTAAAAAAGAGAGAGAGAGATGTTGCCTCATCTTCTGTCATTTTTATTCCTTAAGAAGTTAGCATACTGTCATTAACTTTCCTAAGTCGTAACGTACCAGTTTCAGTTGCATATGCAGTTGACTGCAACGCCACTTTATTGGTTCCGGACTGCAATCAAAATGACTGCCGTATGAATGTCTTCAGAAAAAACTGAAAGCCTGTTCCTAAACTGGTAATAACTCGAAACGGAGAATAATTTATTTAAAAACCTCTTTTTACAATGTCTTTGTTTTAATCACCAAGAAAAAACTTCCTCGTATTATGCCCTATATACATATAGATAGGCATAATTAGATATAGTAATAACCTTGTGCTTTGAATTAATAACTGGGAAATATTTATATCTATAAATTGTTTAGTACAACTAATTATCTATAGATAGCTAACAACTAGGAATATAGGCTGGCTTCAGTTATTAAATAACTTTTCAAAACCCAGCAATAATTAACTTTATTGGTTTGATTAGAAACTGTGTAATAAAAATAAATAGATAAGCCCACCTTTGTATGTCTCTTTCTAGTTTATTTTACTCTTGTGTTTTATTTGTACAATAAAGGATATAATAGGTTTGGAAGCAACTAGCTGATGACCTCCAAACTCTTTTCTCTTGTATTCTATTTCTTATTGTGGTTTTTATCTTGCTGTGAGATTTTGATATCTCTTGTGAATTTACAGGTCTCTGGTAATTTTGTTCGTTTTTATATCTATCGTTCTATAAGAAGAATTCTAGAAGTTTATATTCACTTTATTATCGATATATCGGTGTTTCCATCATAGCAATAGCTCATTCATTACTAACCACTTTACCGTAGATGTTTATTCAAACTCATTATAAAAACATTTATTCCCATCGAGATTTAAGCCCTGGACATCTTTTCTATTAAACAGGACTAACTTATGTTTTGTGAAATGAGAAAATAAACAGTATTTTTTGACGTTTAGATGTTACCATTTTAATTGGTAATAAAATGTTTGCGGTAAGAAATCAATGTGGTAAAATGGCGGGCAAATCTCCCGCTCACCTTAAATCTTCGTTAGCTAGTAGATGGCTCTCGACACGCGAACGTATATAGCAAAACATGGGCTTATTTAGAATTATTGCTCTCATTTAAGGCAATAGTGGGAACCATCTGATCTTAATTGACATTGACTAAATAGCAATTAAAATGAATAAAAAATATAATCTTAAGGCATTCTGCTTAAATTTACAAACAAAATGTTTTATAAATACCTATAATGAATAAATATTTTAATTTGCAAATATTTTTTTTGACTTTCATATCAAAATAACAATACAATTTCTTGAAATTTCAGTAAAAAATAATAAATAACAGAAGTACTTACAAAAAAACAATATTCTAATCATGGAGGAGTTTTGTTAATCATCAAATCAACTTTTCTTATCTTAACATAGCTAAAGAGTAATTGAGTCGTTCTACAACATTGCTCATTATAAACTACAGGAGCACTGCAACATCTCAGTTTGCGTTTGTTTTCGCCATTACACCTCTCTCCGTCGGGACATTAATTATGCACTTTTACTGTTTGTCTGTTAGCTAAATTTGTTAATGTTCCCATGTGTTTTCATTTGCACCCAATTTGGGTAAACGAAAAAGTATTGTTTAGGGTTGAAACGATTCTGGAGTGATAAAAGCCACGTTAATGGTTACTAACAAAAGACAATTAACTTCTAAGAAACTGCCATTATCTAAAACGAAGATATTCCTCTTATCCCTCCATAGAAAGAATTAATCTTTAAAGGTACTTACTCGCACAGATAGGGTACAAACTACCTCCTAAGTATACCTACTTATCTATATTTCATTTATCTCATGAGAAGATTTATTATTTGATATATTTATTTATTTGTCCTAAAAACTATCTACAATCAAAACTAACTATTAAAATGTAATCATTACAAAAGCATTAGATTACCCCTACAGGATTAGTAGTAACCTCTCTTAGTCCAACTAAATAATTGTAGTTACCGAATCTGTATACTAATAGATATTAGTAAGCAGTTTTTATACAAATATAACTGTAAAAAGAAATGAAAAAGTGTTTAATTATTTTATTTATATAACATTATTATTGAGCTTAATTTAAATTTGGTACTACTCTCTAACACAATCCTATCTAAACTTAAACTAAACTTAACTAAACTTAAACCATAATCTCATTCAAAGACAGGTTGTTTTACATTGAAAAAGCTTTTTAGAAATAATGATCATTCCGCAATTTCACGATACCGTCATATGAATGTTAAAATGATTGATTTTACAGTCGTGTGCAGAGGTGCCCTGTAAAACATTGATAGGAAACAAGGGTTGGCATTGCTAAAAGGGAATATATTCAGTCTCTTTGACTTTGTACTTTTGGGCAATCTAGCTTCTTATTTATATTATTATATATACATTATATTGTTAATAAAAATAAATACGTAAAGTATTTAATGACTACAATAATTTAAGAAGTGTTTGATAGGATGATCTGATCAAAATTAACTACTTTCTTTTTTAAAGCAAATTAATTAATTTGATTTTAGAAGAAAGCTATAATAATAATCTTCTCTTAGTATATTTAAGTATATAAATATAAGTATAATAAGTAAACACATAAAAATTCATATTCATATAGTATGTTTTAATCTAGAATTAGCTCAATACTCAATTAATTTTATGACTAATTGATTCAATTGATTTCCAGGGATAAAATTTAATATTCTTTCTTAATAATCTGTCCGAGTATGTTAAGAGAAAATGAAATCGCCAGTTTTCAGACCCAAATATGTTTATATAACACAGAGGTAGTACTCAACCCTTGCATGATTGATTTTACAGTTTTGCGCGATGTCACATAAAATATTGATGTCACATAACCCTCGCCCGTCCCAATGATGGCCGGACTCTGCATAATTTTGTGCCAGCTTGATTCTCTTGGGTGATATTTGATAGCTTTTCCAAGAAGGTAAGTGGAGTGCTTGGATATTTTCTTATCTATTCCAATCTACGTCAGTTTTTGAAAGAGTTCTTTGTGAAAATTTAAACATTTCAAATATCATACACGCTTTAAGCAAGAATAATCGTTAAATCTGTCTATTCCAACGATTGAACGATTATTTTTTAAACCAGCGAAGGTAGTCAGACACCCGTCATTTTTGACGTTAGTTCAATTTTTTTTTCAACGATTTCTGAAGTTTCGTTAGCCCCAAATAAAAAAAAACAGCAGTTTTACTAAACAAATGTGGAAGTGAATATGACTTGATGTTCAATTTAACACAGATTAAATAATGTTAACTGTAGTAGTAGTAGAAAGTTCGTCCAATAGGGACAGGCAATAGCATTGCGTCATACAGCCAAATCTTCTTCTTTAATGTAGTTTTTATCTTTATTTATGGCTCCAGGATACTGGTGCAATGTAGCCCTTTGCCCCAAGGAGTTTTTGGCGACTAATGGTAGGCCCCGCTATTTTGTTAATGACTTACGAGAAAATTAATGGAATGCTATGTAGGCGATATTGATAAAATGATACGAAAATGGAATGTTATGATAATGATTACGATGCAATGATAAGTAAATGAGAATAAAATCATAAAATGTTGTTAAATAAATGAACTTACCCTACAAATGAATGAATAGAAATGAAACACTGAAAAATCTCACGTAAGTCTTTAATCAACGCTGAATGATAAATTCCATATATTGCACGATTTAACGATCCTCTTTTTGTCATAAAACTACACCAATTTTATGACAAAAATAACACTATAACCAATATATGAAATAAAAGATATTTCTTCAAGTGTAACTGAACAACCAACAAACAAACCTTATCAACAACAAAAATAATAGGTAAAGTGAAAAGAAATCGCCTGAAAAAAGGCGATTATTCTTTATGTACTTTTTTTAATGAAAAATTGACAAATATTTTAATTTAATAAATACTGTCCATCATTATTTACAATGTCATTCCAGAGTTTGGGCAACTTTTCAATGTCTCTTTTATAAAATTCAGGTGATTTCAAAGCGCGCTGTAAAATAACGGCGATTTCTTTTCGCTTTATATTACTAATTGCACTAGAAAAAAATGTTAGCAATATTGATTTGCTTGCGAGTATTTTTAGTCTTGAGCTAACACAATAGTTAACTTCATTCATGACAACGTTTCTGCGGCAAATAACGACTGTAATTGGTTCTTATCAAGTGGATAGTATGCCTTTATTATCAAAGTTGATCGTACAGCGAAGTATCTGTTCCTAAATCTATCTGTCTAGAGAAGAACAGGTAAGTAAGTCAGCAATATTTGTCCTTTCATACGTCATTAAGAATTAATTGAAAAATGTTAAAATCCACAAGGCAATAATAAAACTATGAATGTAATTATAAATGCAATGTAAAGTACATGTAAAAGTGTATTGTTTGTTTGTTTTGTGAAAATTTTAAAATATATTTTTTGAAACCATAGATATGTAATAACAAATCTGTGTTCTAAAGTGTAAGATATAGTGCTAATAAGAATCCATAAAAGTCCACACATTCTTATCATCTAAATATTTCTGAATATTGTAGTAGTGTTTTTCATAAATTACAACTTGGCGAACATTGTTATATGTTTTGTATACATTGCCCCATAATTGAAAACTTATCTCTTAAACTTAGCTCAAAACAGCTGTTAAGTCCGCAATAGCAAACTATTAAAAATACACTTTGTAAATATACACATTATTTTAATATCAGTAAAACATCTTATCCCTTCTAGACACAACCCTCTTCCATCAAAGATGCGTGTTTTTCAACTACCCGCATGTTTGTGGTTACGCAAAACCGCGATAAAAAACATATCAAGATAAAACTGTAGATGAAAAGTGATTACTGCGGTAAAAAGCCGACGTTCGTTTTACGCGACGTCATAAATACGACAAACCCTGTATATTTACGAGGACCAATTTGACGATAAGTGATAGGAGATAAAATTTGTCCCGCTGCGCGCTGTTGTATTAAATAAAACGTATGATTGGCTTCATCATATGACCGTTTTATGATGGGGTAAACCTTTGTTTGTGTTAAGTCTTTATTTATTAAAAACGAAATAAGATTGGCGGTCTTATACGTTTCTACTAATTTCTGTGCTTAAGGTTGTCATTTATAGATTTGCTCTTAAATGACAACCTTAAGGTTAATTTATGAACTCATAAGAGTGTTCGTGGCGAGTTGTCAGGAAACTAGCTAGCTGTCTAGAAACTTTATCTTTGCCGGAGTTCCTGGGTTCGAATCCTATGAGTACGAACATTTGTTCACGAGTCATGAACGTTTGCATATTTATTTCGTAAATTTATTATCTGAAGCTGCAAGCTGAAATTACAGGCTTTGTCTAAATCGATATTAAAGACTTCGGCATAGATGCCATTAATTTTAGACCCTATGCTGGTTATTTTTTGATAAGTTACTTAATTTCACTTATATATTTGGCTAGATAATGAGGTTCTAGTGTGTGGTGTCGAGAGATGAGTGTGAGTTCAAGAAATATTACTATTATTACCTTACAAAAAGTCTTTGACAAATTACAGTACTTTTTAGTGATATGGCTATCTTGTTGGTGCTACGGACTTCTGTCTGTAGCCTCAATAAGAGTTAACGCAGTGCTACGAGATTATGCTATGAGTGCTACGAACTGGAAATTGACCACAAAACAGTTTTGACCCATTTGAAAACAACTGAGTACATAAATAAGCTTATATTTGGGTGCCACACTAGCTCACTTTAAAAAAACCTAATGAACTGTGTACTCATTTGCAATTCTTTATTAAGACGTAATGAAACCGAACCTTTTTAAAGAGATTGATAACTGGTGATGAGTGAATCACGTATGAAAAGAACGTGTGAAAAAGGTCGTGGTCAAAGGTCGGTCAGGCTTCACAGACTGTGTCAAAACCTGGGTTAACTCGCAGTAGGATGATGCTGTGTCTATGGTGGGATTAAAAGGGCATTGTTCTTTATGAACTTGTGAAATGCTGTGGTTTTTCATCACAATAACGCTAGATCACATAAATCTTTAGCCACTCAGCAAAAATTAAGAGTTTGGCTAGGTGTTAATGCATCCGCCATATAGCCCTGACCTTGCATCTTCAGATTTCCACCTATTTCGGTCTCTTCAGAATTCTTTAGGCAGTGTCAGGTTAACATCAAGAGAGGACTACGAAAAGTACTTGTTGCGTCTTTTGATCAGAAGTCCCAAAATTTCTACAGCAACGGGATCATGTCTCTACTTTGAAGATGGCAGATGGAGTAACAAAATGGCACATGTAGACTGAAAATAAATGTAAATTAACTTAAAAAAAATGTCTTGAACTAATCGTAA
This sequence comes from Acentria ephemerella, assembly GCA_943193645.1. NCBI lineage: Eukaryota > Metazoa > Arthropoda > Insecta > Lepidoptera > Crambidae > Acentria > Acentria ephemerella. The sequence continues at coordinate 2,723,142 of OW971875.1, read as the reverse complement.
AAACACGGAGCCTTATTGAGAAGTGGTAATAAGATTTTGTAAACTCACGAACCGTCTGTTAAGTAATATTAAGAGGTGGCTCCCGAAATACGAGCTGTGTTTAAAGAAGTTTACTCACGCTCTATACATGAAAAGTTTTAAGGTATGGTGCTTTGTAAATTCGACTAAAATTTGTTTAGAAAATTAACGTAATTTACTGGATTATGTACAAGACTTTATTTTTTCAAAACGGTCCCTTTTGCTCCTCCCTTTTGCGAGGTGTATATATAATTTATCAAAAGAATTGATTCGTAGCTAATAATAATTTAATACTGTGTTTACTTACTAAATTACACGAAGACCGCTTCTTAATTTAAAAAAAAACTTCTGTTTTAATAATACCAACCTAAACTTCTTTACCAAATATCAAATGATTTTGTGGAAATGATTTACTATTTTAATTAGAATGGTTTATGTGACATAAGATATTCATTTTATTTGAGTCCGTATGAATAGAATAAGGCGACAATTGTCTAGACTGCATTGTTGTACTTTTTTATAAATTTTAAATACAGAACTTTTTTGATTGAACCATCTAGAGCTATATAAAAGACTTTCGTTCCAAAAAGTTCCATCACCCGATTTGATTTACAACACCACCGCCCCATCACGTCTGCATACCGCGTTCACTTATATCAATTTAATCGTTCCAATTGAAATTCAAACGGTGCCGCGACGAATCAATTACAGGCAGCCCTGGAGCATTCAAATACCGCCCCCGTCTACCGATAGAATTGTTATAGGAGAATGTGCGTGTGACTGAATGTGAACCAATACTGTGGACGTGTTGTTGCGCATTTCCTTTACGTCTCACATCGTGAATATTTTTTAAGTGGTAGCGGTATTTTAATATTATAAGGGTAAGGAGCGTTCCTGTCCCTTGATAGGTTAGTTTGTTTCTTATGTACCTATCAATTTAGCATTATTTTCCTTTCCATAGAAGGTTTATTCAACATTTTATCATATACATATTTCTGATGTGTTTTTCTAGAAAAATAAAATTAATATATTCTTTCTTATGTTACTTAGACATCTTAATATAGCAAGTGCGTCCCTGATATTAATTAATCACCGCCATCCATGACCAAGTACAATATAATAGCTATCAACCATAGAATAGAGTTTCTTTTCCAAATGCAGGTGAAAGCTGAATCTATAATGAGTTGTTATTGGTGTTTTGCACGACACGATGAAAGGTTAATGAGAATAATCATATTAACATAATTTTTTCAAGTATTCATTATTTCATGTGTTATTCAAGTGTTTTATATATTTAAACACATAAAACACTACAAATGAAGTTTTATTTGACAACCAAGTATTAGGAGTTTATTTTCTGCTTTTCTCTTCATTTGTTGAGAATAATGATGATATTTAGTTTATACAGAGGTATAAGCTAATTATCGTCTTTATTCTGGACATTTTATGAGTAAAAAATCATTTAACTTTGGTAACGATAGTCCCAGAATCCCATTCTGGTTGCAGCCAGAGCATTTTACTGACAAAAATTCTTCAACTATCACCTCTATCTACGTATTACTCTATCAACAGGTCAATGGTTACGGTGTGATACTGAGCTGCAGTTTTTAACTAGTGCGATAGGTAGATGTCACGGTATATCTGTTACATAACACCATAAACAACCCAAATACAAGTTATCATAAATTTTGTGTAGCATTTGAATACTTGAAAAATGTCCTCTGCGTTCCAATTTTAAAAAAAGCTGTTGGTCAACCTATATCCATTAAAATCGATTTCTAGTTAAGAATACAACCTATTATAAATCCACTTCAGCCTTACGCATCCCAACGTTAAGGTATAACTAAGACCGACACCGACCCCACTCGAGTGCCATTATGTAAATTTTGAGATTACGATGTCTCGGCCGGCAATGGATATTATAATAGCTTAGAATGGTGATGCGATTGGTCCTGCGACGGCGCGTAACTCAATACGCAACTTGGCTACCCTGGTCGAGAGATAGGGTTGATAAAAGAAATAGTATCGCTAAAAATAAAAACGGTGAAATTTCGTTACGATCGTAATTCAAGATCTTCTGTTAGATTACAGTTACCCACATATACTGGCTGACCAGCACCAAACCTAATAGTTTAAACATTAAAATTTGAAAATAAAGTCACACTAAACTAAGACTCATAACTCATCGTAGTTTTTCTTTTTTCACCATTCTCTATAGTTACTTAATTGTCTTAATAATTAGAACAAATAATAACAGAATTTGTCCCAATAACAAAAAAAAAAAAATTTTATCAGAATTCATGAGGGTGAGAGGGGTGATGAAGCTTAGTGATGTCTAGCTATAAGTCATGGTGATAAATATTAAGTTATAGATTTATATCGAAGATGATAATATCGACAGTAGACACATCACTAGATGCCTGAAAACTCCCAAAAACTCTAAACGGATTCGACGTCTCAACTAAGCGACAGTTTTAAAGTGCCCCCGTATTTCTAACTCGATTCTGATGCTTTTCAAACTCTTACAGTCGCTATCTTTATGTAAATTACTCGACAAACTTATTCGAGAGAGCGGCGAGAAACGGAACTAAAATGTTTTGTTTAGACTTAGTACGACAGCTAGCGCCATCGGCGACGGTAAATAATGCTTTGTGAATTTGAAAAGCGTTCCCAAGACACTTCATCTTGTGTCGTGACGAGTTTTTAAATGTTCGAGCAAGATCCGTGTGTAAGTTGATTTTGTACAGGGTGGGGAATCGAGCCGATATTTATTTACAATATGGTTTCCATCTCACTGGGGTCCACTGTGTGAAGGGGGACTTTAAACACATTTTAAGCCCATTAACCAAAAACCAGAGAAAAAAAAAGAATCATTGAAGTTTTTAGTTTGGACACCGAATTTTTGAAAAACTTTCTTCATAGATAGAGAAGTTCTAAAATGCAGAAATGCTAAAAGAAAATGTAATGAAAAAGAAATGAAATGAAATGCTAAAAAGGTACAAAATCATACAGATAAGCTGCCATTTCCATTAATCATCTAAATTATCAATTGAAATGCTAAGTTTAAAAATTTAAGCGAAAAAGTACAGATATCCTATTCTTGAAAAGATCACGTTCAGATGGCTTTTAACATTCTTAAACAAAGAGTTCAGACGTGTCATACTACCAGTCTGCCAAGAAGTAATTTACTTATAACGCAATTTCAATTCTAACTTCTCGGGTATACGGTCTATATCATTATTGGAAGACATTGTCAAAGCTAGTGAACCTCTGCTAAGAGGAAACCGATGTTATTTTGAGTGAGATAAAAATTTCTATCTATAATCATATATTGCAATGGTCGGAATTGAAGTAGGAAAGGCTAAGGAAATTTTGCACCTTATGGAGTGAGAGTTGTAAGTTGATTTTAGGATGGATGATATATAAAGCAGGTGTGACAGAATTGTGGTGGAGACACGATGCAATTTGAATAAATTTGATCGTGTCGGTGCCCATTGCGGGTCGGTCGGTATTGGAAAGTGATACGTTGATGAAATTTCGCATCGGATTACATTGAAAATGTTTACTGACGGATACAAAACGTGTGCTACTGATTGGTTTTCGCTTTTTTGTTCTGCTTTATTGGCATGATTGGAGTACTTTCTTTTAAACTTAAGTTAGAAGGAGAAGGAGAATCGTAATATTTTCTACGCTGTCCCATTTGTGCAATACCAAAACAGTATACATTGAATAGATGTAGTTCTATAAAAACTTCACATATCAATTTCAGCTTCTATCCAGATTTGAAAATAGAACGATGGATTCAAAGTACAGAGTACTCACCATTACACTATTGAACTAAACTAAGTAATAGTTGGGAAAACATACAAACAGTTAATAAGCTATACATCAGTGTGTTAGTGAGAACACTGATCAGGTGGTTCCGTGATTTAATGGACTATGAACTCTGAATCCAGCAATCCAGTTTAAGTCTCGATGGAACCTATCATTTCTGAAATTTAAATTTTAAAATACATTTGTCGTTTTATCTGTAATTATCAAAATCTCTCGGTAAGTGGTTGTGAAATGATTGTTTAATCGTAAAATAAGTTTGTTAATATCTGCCCTGATTCTTAGAAGTCATAATTTTAAGATATTTCAGCATTATTGCTACACTTTCATCAAAAATCAATAGTAAATAAATAGATATGATCAAGAATTGTTTTATTTATTTACGATACTTATATTCGTTATTAAGAAGAAGTTTCTATAATTTTGTTTTAGTATTCACAAGATGAATAAACGTAATCGGCATAATTCTTCACAAAAATATAAACTGAACAAAATAAAATAACTAGATAGTACACTAAACATCAAAATTATAAAATCAACATCAGTTATTCGATTAGGACCTATCATGCCATAGACACACACCAACAGACACGTCAAACCTATAACGCTCCTCTTCTGTTGTCGTAAGGTGTGAAAAACAACGCTGTCATATAAAAAGTGAGCTAATTTTTGGTTTTAAATAAAGATTATATTTGAAAAATCACCTGCCTACATGTTCCTGCCTTTTAAAATTATCGAATGTGTCTTTAAAAACTGACTAAATTGAAAATATTATGCAAAAGAATAATAAAAAGAATAATTGTAATTAGATCTCAATGTCTCTAAAAAGTACTATGTTGTTAATGTTATTTAGTTTATTCCTTTTTGATAATGTTGTATATATCTGCAAAGACATATCTTTTATCCTTATTCACTTGGATAAAGTTTTATTGTATGTACATTGCTATTGTCGATGGTATATCTATCTTAATAAATAAATAATTTAGTCATCTTCTGCAACAGGTCAAAAAGAGTAGGTTTCACCGAGACTTGAACTCGGATCACTGGTTTCAGACCATGGAACCAGTGCTAGTTATCAAGAAATTGTGAATCTTCAACTGTTATGTTTAAACTCGAAAATATTATTTATAGTTGTTGTAATGCAATGAAGCAAACGAAAGCGTATTCATTTAAGTAGACGTAGAAAGACGCTCAAATATCGATATTAGAACATGTCGCTTATACAACACTTAGGCATTGCCCGACATATATAAATAAAGACAGAGTGTTATGTTAAAAGAAGGAGACAAGTCCTCCTTCTTTTAACAGCTTCCTCAGGCAAGAAATTTCTAACTACTTTCCTTGCATTATCTGGTTGCAATATTTTGGGAAATGAACCATTCCTTTGCACGCTCAAAAGTCTATAAGTAATTATCAATAATACATACACCGTGTATGCCTCCCTAGCTATGCAAAGGTATCTTAAAGAATATTTCAATTAAAATAATTATTTTTTTAAATATATAATAGCGAGACGTCTAAAAAGATGTTACAAATATCGTATCGATAAACAACATTAATTAGGTGCTTGTCAATAATGAATCCATTATCAGAACGCTACTTAGTTCTTGGTTATTAACATAGCGTGAATATCTTTACATCGATTTGATTAATTTGGACCAAATTGGTTTATATTAACATCGCAATAAGGTACATTCGCTCATCCTTTCACTTATCAACATTGGCTCATGACCTATCGTGATCGTGAAGGCGCGTCACGAATTTCATGCTTGTGTTAAGCAATTTGAGCGAATCACAATATCGGTTCCATGGTGTAATGGTTAGCACTCTGGACTTTGAATCCAGCGATCCGAGTTCAAATCTCGGTGGAACCTGAAATTTTTTAACTTAAATAACAACTATTTTCCTATGATTACATGTACGAGTGTTACTTTGTATATTAAGAATCTTAATTGTAAAACACAATGTCAAATGAATCCAATAGGATGGATAATGTAAAAGAATTTAATTTTATTGCTTATTTCATGTTTTTATTTATGTAATTTATATCAATAATAATCAATAAGTCGCGATTTTTTCCTAGGTTATGTGTAATACATTTAACTTTAATAGGACATAATGTTTTGGCCTTAAAAGCAGTTTTACTACACAAAGTTCTAACAATTCAATTTTGTTCCAATATATTTTCTTAACAGTTAATTCATAAATAAATTTCATTCAACTTGCGTGCAAGAAACTTATGAAGCGTAAGGTGTGTCTTATGGTAAGAGGTAACTCGCGTAGCATACCAAAGAGGTGCCCCAAGTCCACCAATACGTAAAACAAGCGGCTGAAAGATTGCCGCCATTTTTTGACATTTCCTCCATACGGTAAGCGTCAAAAACTCCGATCTAATATTTAGAGTTAGTTAACTTAAGGGTACTTAAATTTGAATTCCCTAACACTAAAACAGGTTATTACATAACTTTACTTGACATAACTTTACATGACTAATATTCTAAAATTATACGTCAGTATAGTTACTTACGTAATCATCAAGAATACAAGTTATGTTGACGCATAATAGATAAGTCTCATCTCTAGATTATTTCAAATCGCAGTAGTTACAATAATTTTGAGATAATTATAATGTTTGGTACTATTGCTTAAAAAGTATTAGCGATTTTTTATTTGGTTTTTGATATCATTCCGAAGTATTACGCGTTGAAGCGATGCTAATGTTCTTGCAGCCAAAGGTCTAGGTTAAGCAGCCCTGGTAAAATAATTACCTACTATTGCGTCCCGGTTTGTCTAATAGAAAGATCAAAGGAAAAGTGAGCAATTACTGAAATCATTACCATTTTTCTTCGCCAAAACAAATTACATCATAAATCCACCAGGGTCGGACTCGGGAAATCTTCAATCTCGCGGGACCGGACAATCATCGCGGGCGGCTGCATCTATTATTCACAATACTGATTGCGTCCGAGACGCACGTGGATGCTCCTGAATTATAAATGCGTGGCGATTCTGACCGCACTGGGGCGGATTTGGGGCCCGCGAAAAATTCTGATCCCTTGCCATAGACCGAAAAACTACAAAGCATTGACTGAGAACGGTTTCGTCTCTCATATCTGCACATGTTTTGTAATACCATAGAAATAAAATAAGCATGAGTGTTTTGGTGTCAGGAATAAATGAAGATATTCTTACATTTCTATATATGGATGATGTAAACGAAAATTTTGTTCGAGGCAGGAAAAAATAGAGAGAATTATCTTTATTCAGTCATTAATATTACATTAAAAGGTAACGAAAAGGTCTCTTACAAAAAATAAACAATTTAATAGCTCTAAGCCTCAAAATGTAATCGCGGCAGGCATATGCAGTGACAACTTTCATATTCATGATTTTCAAAGGTTTACACCTTATTTATATTTTTTCTACTGTTTTAATTTAACCTTTTAATATATGTAATAAAACAATTTTTAGTTTTCTTAGTTAAAAATGTAAACCTGAATAATCTGTTTACAGATACACAAACTTAAGGCAAAGAAGTTTTGATAAAATGAAAAAATCAGGTTCCACCGAGACTTGAACTCGGATCGCTGGATTCAGAGTCCAGAGTGCTTACCATTACACCATGGAACCGATGATTTAATGATATAAATGTCAGTGTTGCACACCTAATCCAGTTATATCATTAAGTTAACTATTTAAACAAGTGGTAAAGAATTAAATACATAAGTAATTTATTATTTTTGTTGTACTGACTGTAATTTTAAACTATGTATCGAACAATGAAAATGTCAGACCTATTTATATTTATAATAATTAATAGCTTTATGTAGGTATTTTCTGGTATTATATTTTGTTACTATTAATAAATCAATTCAATAATTAAAGATGGTCTCTAACTTTTAACATTATCATCCAATGGTTAAAAAGCACTAATCTGTTATATGATACAGTAACGTAAAATGTACGCTCCAATGAGCCCTGTAAATAAAAACAGAAGAAGAAGAAAAATTATTTAATTCCTTTCAACCTAGATAAACGTATAGAAATACATGTTCCAATAATAACCTATGTACATGTTGCGTGAAATAGTCTGTGCTTTATTTAAAGTTGTCTAAGTATTATTTGACCATTTGAATTATTTTCTATCCTTTTCTTATACATAACAGAGAAGAAGATATACTGAACTTAAATTAAAACTTGTAATGTGCCTTCTGTTTAAAACTCTTTCAGTGATTAAGCCTAATAGTTCGGTTTTAGATTGCTCTTATTAAAGTTTAATTAATAATGCACAAGGCGTTTTGTAAAATTGTTAATCTCGTAAGAAAACTACTTTAAAATTTCTCATTTTAAAATAAAGAAAATAATAAATATCTTTATTTCAATAGACTTAATTTTTAAGCTTTTTAAAGCGGCAATAGGCGCAATTTAATTTATATCATAACATAACCTATCACTGCTTCCAAAGTAGCATAGAGAATTCCACAGTTATTAAAAGGTTGTAATGAAATCAACAAATTAATAATATCTTTATGTGTAAATATTAAAAGTACATAATACGTTTTATACCATAAACCTTATTTTGAATACATTGTTTTATTAAATTGTTAGTAGTTGAGTCATGTAGAATGTCCAACGAGGTTATGTTTATTCTTTTAATTCATATTTAAAAAAATTGCACATTAAAGTTAAAATTAATTCGTTAAAATGAATTATCAATATTTTTTCGTACATTGGTTATTTCAGTTCAGGTACTCTTCTAAGTACATCCCTGCGTGGAAATAATAGTAAGGACCTGAATGAGGCCCTGTAGTGCGTGCTAACAGGCGTTTAGCGTCTATCCGGGTCCCCCGAGGCAAAGCTCCTTACTGTTTCGCTTCTAAATCTAACAATGTTTTTTCGTCCTGCTCTAATCAAATAGAACAAAGGATCGTGATACTGAATGTTTAATGTAGACTTGTTTAGAATGGACTCTAGATTTCGTTAAATAATAATTTCGTTAAATATTTTAAAACGAAAAATAAAATTAAAAATGTATCAAACTCTACTCTGAACCTCACGTAATGAGAGTGAATTTTAGATCTCGAAAAATTTATTTTAAATAAAAAGTCGCCAAATTATAAAATGTTTTTTGATTGGAATAATATAAATATCGGTATTGTATAATATCTACAATAACAATAAAATCATATTAACGATGACGCATACTCATCTCTAGTTACACAACTGACGATAGTTTTTGTACCCCAAGTGTGCGTTTGAATCGTATATAGATGTTTCGATCCAGACTCTGCATACAGCTACCGACAAACGCAATCGAGACGGTTCAAACTGATTCGATAGAAACTCAAACTAGAAGTTCTATATTCTTCAATGTGAATGACGTTCAGAATCAAAATACAGTATTTTGTGATCTTAACACCATTAAAATAATGCTTTTACTCTATTGTAATAAAAGGTAGTTTCTAGAGTTGCTACTTGCATTGGTTCCATGGTGTAATGGTTAGCACTCTGGACTCTGAATCCAGCGATCCGAGTTCAAATCTCGGTGGAACCTATACTTTTGCCAGTTTATTTAATAATGTAAATGTTTTTATCGAACTTTTATCGAACACAAAGTAAATTAACTTTGTTAATGTGGTTAATAATTACAACTTAATATTTCTTTGCCCGCCTCAATTTCCATCTAGGAATTTATATAAAAATAATATTTTTTTGAAGAAAATTAATAGTACATGATATTTTTTCACTGTTCATTCATGAAATCAAATAATGGTAAATTAAATTGTACTTTACGTATTATTGCTACTTAACTGATCTTTGATTTATAAAGACAAGTAATTATTTTCCCTTAAACTTTTGGTTAGCGAGAGAATTTTCATGAAATAAGTTGTGATGCCAGCCAGCCTACTAATGTCGTCATCTCATCTTGATCAGCTAGCAGGAGTGTGCTGGAAGAGAGTCCCTGAAAATCGGGAGCAGTGGCTCGCATTAGGTGACATCTATGACCAGTAGTGGACAAGTATAAAGTAGGTAGATGATGATGATGAAGTGGTGATACTATTTTGTTTTAATGTAAATGTGCTTTCTTTTAAAAATAAACCGAAAAAGGTTTAAATCAATGAATGCACTTCATGAATATTTAGTTGTTAAGAATAAGACAGTCATAGTTTCTATGAATGGGCGAATGGAATTTTGCTAATTATAATCTTTTTAAAGATGTAGAAATACATTGCAAGCTGAATTAAAATAACATCTTTGAAAACTACTATTTTTGTTGTCAAAACAGATGTCTTCCCGTTCTCATCGGAAGTAGACTTGGTTATATTAGACTAAGATGTTAGATTAAAAATGGTTGAATGTTAAATAGAATACTCATTCTAACTTAGAAGTACCAGTGGTAAAACATCATGGACAAACATCAGCGATTAAGGGCTAATACCGCATAGAAGTTAGGCAATCAAATATACAATATTCTTATTTATATGACAATTAACTGATTGACCTTGATTTAGGGTATTTGTTTGGATAACTTGGCTGCACCAATGTTTGGAGAGCCATGATCGATGGATGATTAAGCTAATGGTTCTATTTCAATCATGATATTGGTAAACACAGGAACTAGTTCATGTGACATCATATATCATTTAGCCACACTTAAAATGATTCATTAAAAAAAACTTAATACGAGCTTCCATTGTACCCACTACTGGGCGCGGTTACTGTATCTTTAATTTACTGTAATATTAAATCATATATTCTAACTTCCAAGTGGAAGCTTGAGTTGTGGAATTTCATCGTTTTTGGAGTACCGTAGTCCAGAGTATTTTTATTATAATTATTTTAGAATAGCTCCATCCAATAATATCTATTTGAGAGCTAAAATAATAAAATAATGATAAAAAAAATTTACATGTCATTCTAAAAAATTAAAGTCAAACAGCTTAAGTTCTTACAAATGTTTCTTGAGGCTGCAGTAACCAGTTTCCATTAGGTGGGCCGTATGCTTGTTTCCTACCCTATTGTAAGAAAATATTCTCCAAAGTTTTATATGAAATATAATTTTGAGAAAACAAAACGCGTATATTTTTTTTATACACTTATCGAATTAAGTTTTATGGCTAAGTAAAGATATCATTGAATTTTTATGAATCCCTTACCCCAGTCTCTTAACGAACACGAAACCAAAAACCGCGAACATCTTAAAACGTTCCTCACTCCCAGCCGGTAATGACTAAATCGAATTAAGACCGCCTTTTCAATTCAGCAGCATTAACATAGTGTTGATTTTCGTCGGCTTTCCGTATCACTTTTCAAATTGCCTACGAAGTGTTATTCGTGTAATATAACACGAACATTATAATTGACGTAGATGTCTTCTTTATCGAAAGTTAATAAATAAAACTATGTAAAATTAATAATATTGATATATGGTATTCTAAAAGTATGACAGATTAAACATGATTCTACTTTATATTTAAACAATCTATACAGCCTTTACTCGAATTTTTAAACTAGCAGTTTTATTACAAAAACAATGTTTATTAATATATTTTCTTTTTCAAATAGCCTCCACGATCAGCATAAAATTAAGTAGCTTGTTTCTTTGTCATATATCCAAAACGTGAAAAATGTTAAGTTAAGCGAAATGGAGGCAGCTAGAACTATCTGCTCGTGCTGCATGATCCATCTTCGCATACTCTTCATTCCGTTTAACATCAGGTATAAGCCTGGTTAATAACCTTATGTCAAATATGGTAGGAATACTTCGATTTCTAGTGGTTAGTTCGAGACATATGACTGTCTGCTGCAAGTTTTGTAAATTTTGTCTACAGGCTAGAAGCCGGGCGAATAGGTCGAATAACAAAATTAATGTTGCGCCTACGCATATTTTAACAGCAACGCGGATAGAGCCTGTTTTAACAATATAACCAAGGAAAGTTTAATAGAAAATATTCTGTAGTTTTTACTGTTATAGTTTTTATCGGAGCTGTTAATCAGTAATGTAATATATCAGTCACTGAGTTGCAATTCTTTTGCACTTCTGCAGCGCACAAAATGTAACTTTATATAAAAGTAATAGATAATATTATCTATTGTTTAAATGTTATCTTTAAATAATGTACTGTTTAGATAAAACTTTTTTGTGAGCGATGAAGCAATATAATGAAATTTAATATATTATTAACGGCTGAATTCAATATTTGATTCTCAGAAGTGGATAAGCTTAATATAGTTTTGTTGCCTTGACATTCCTTATTTATTAACTGCAACAGAGGTAAGAAAATAAACGGTGGTAACCCTTAAAGAAGCAGTCAAAATTATAGGTATTTTATCTTGTAAATTTGTTAATCGGCATTGTTAATTACCTATGCAAGAAATTTAATGTAAATTTACCCTATATTTACATTATCTGTAAATTCAACAGGAAAATTGGAAAATTAGATGACAAAATGTCCTTTGGTTGGTAGCTTTCGTTTCTACCTTGAACCTTCCTGCTTAGTAGTAATTCCAGAAATTGACATTGTTTAGGAAACTCTCGTTGGACGCATGATATTTGCCTACCTATATCTGCCTAGCTACCTGTGACCCGCTCATTTCATTATGTTAACCCCCACCAATCTACCAGTTCCTTCCCGACGCTTGACTGACTGACATAGGTACTCGCGGTGTGCGCCACGTTGCCCTCGTTGTCCCGTTTTGAAGAAGGCACTAGGATGGCACTGATGAGTGCTATCCTAGTGCCTTCAGTGTTGTGCCTACCAAGTGAGACCCGGGATACACCTACATACCTGTATCGGCGAGAGTGTAACGTACCTACATATACCTACCTATACAATAAACTAACTTAGCCCAGCACCTTCCCTAAACAGACATTTTTTCTGGTTTTATCATTTCTCTGGAAGATGCAAATAAGAGGAAAGTGTATTACTTGGATTAATTAAAATTTAAGTTCAGTATTTACTACTTTCATTATAAACCAACCGAAGAGACAGATTATCGGTGACGTCATATGACATTTTTAAAATGGCGTACTTTAACGTCGTTTAACATACAAATAAGGTTAATTTTTTTTTAACACTTCGATTGATTTATGATTATTTTGTGGTATTTTCTGAATTTTAGCAAACTTATATAAAGTTGGGATAAAAACAAATTTTTATTGCATCATCATTTATTGAAGTGACATGGTGCTTCATAATAACGACATAACTCGTAACTAGAGACAGGATTGCACATTTGTCTTTGAAACTGTTTATACCACTAACATTTTTATACAGTATTTACACTAATAAACATATAAAATTGAAATAATTAAACATTGACACAATAATTTTAAGCTAAGGATTAATATATGAAACATTTTGTACACGTTTATCGTTTTACATTATTTTATTAACTTATATAATAATAAATATTTGACATAACAGTGACATAAGTGTTTATTTAAACTATTCTATCACTGGTTTGTTATAATTATGTACAACTTGATTTCTTATTCATGTTACTACAAAGTGAAATACGTGTACGTATATGGTTCGTTTGATTTTGTAAAATTAACAAAATATAAAATTGAAGGAAAAAGAAATCGATTAAAAAAAACTCGTGTCACAGTGTTCTTAAAAGAACTCCTCCAAAACGGCTTGGTCGACTTTTATGAATTGTTTTTGTGGTCTGAGAATAGATGCTTATTTTAGGTAATAAAGGAGACCTTCTCTAGAATTTTTTTAGAATGAATATATGGCACGTTTCAACTACGACGTTTCTCGTCAGCTAGTATAGTATCAATTTTATTTTATGGTCTAACGAGAAATTGTCTCCCTTTTGTTATTTATGTCAATATCTGTCTTGTTATTATTATTATAATGGTTAAAAATATTTGATAATAACTGATGACGTCGACGGCTTACTTATAATATATAAAACATACGAATCCACATAGCTGCATGTGTTGTTCGCGTGTTAATCTCGATCGTATAAAGAATAATATTTATGCCCGTAATATATAAATGACTTATCTACAATTTGGTTTTAAATAAGAAATATCTTAATTATCATAACATCTTGAATCTGTCTAAATAAATGATTCCATCAGATATCTACAATTCAACTATTTTGTTTTGGCATGAAGGATTTCACAAATTACATAGAATTAAGTATGTAGTGTAAACCTGACTTTATTTAACTAATTTTACCAAACTCTTTTACCTTATTACAGTGCTATTTTCGACAATCTCGTTAAAAAAAAAGAAAACCGAGACGATGGAGAACGTTTTAAAAGGTGTAAATCAAAAAATATTTGGTTTTAAAAAATATTAAAAGGTATATAAGTATATTGAACTAATTGACTAAAATTTAACAACAATATTGTCTTGCTTCTTAAAGAAACCAAAAATGAACTGTAAACTATAATATATAGCAAAAATCTTAAGGGTTGTTTTAATTTGTTAAAAATATCAGTTTTAAATACAATTAAAATAATTATGTAAATATTTGTTTCATTTAATGTTTGTTATTTTAACACAGAATGTTGGTTTAAAAAAACACCTAATGCTTATTTCTTAAAATTAATCTAAATTTATAATTTCGTTCCATAATATCTTTTTTGGTAGTTAAATCTTTAATGACAAGCATATTTAAAAAAGTACGTCCATTGTACAATCCAAATAAAGTAAGACAGACAGATGATGTCTGACCTTCTAATATCGTCAATTACATATGGTTCAATATTAATTAAATTTGCATCTTCACATTCCTACTTTTACTGGTTGTAAAAGGAGTTATTTTCTAAATTTCGTATTGTTGTTAATGTTTACGTTGAAGTATTTTACATTTTTTACATTTAAGATGAATATATTAAGTGACTATATTTAATATTTTTTATTAGAATAAATGCGTGGTTAAAATGAATGTTAGACAAAATATTTTGGAATGAATTTGGAATTATTATGAATTTTAAAAAAGGAATGCTAACATTTCTCAGCCAGTTTTCAACTGAAATAGGTACGTTACTGGAATAATTTAATCAGTTCATTTGCTAACTAAAAATAATAACAATTAATAAACCTGTTTTTTGTCTTTGTAAGTTATAAAGTAAGAATAAGTAGTATTATTTTTATACAACATTCCTATAGAAAACTGTGTTATACAACTGATGTCTTACTTTTGTAAAATGGTGCGTTTTATGACGATAATTCGTATTTCTCCTCACTTTGTTGAGCGATATGCATAGAAGTATGTCTAATAAATTAAAAGATGATAAATTAATTAGGCTCGTGACTTATGTTATTTATTTCTGTGTTTTTTAGGGAATTAGCATTTGACAGCTAAATTGTTACCGTAGTGATGTCCTTTGTATAAAATTAGTTAACTGTTCCTAACGTATTTCTCTTTTTGAATTGGTTGATGTACAATAAAAATATATTCTATTCTAAATAATAGAATTTATTAAATATTTTAAATTTTCTGCAAAATAGTGTGTGAACAGAATATACTTAGCATATATTTAGAATGTGTTTTCAGAATCAGGGCAACATCATGTTAAACTAAATTATTAACTTAATCCATTTAAATTAGGTGCATTTTGATTTTTGTACATTCATTCTCAAATGTACGTACTATTCACAAGAGCTAACTTCGTTATTGTATAATAGTTTGATAACGAAATAATATTTTTGTGTTTCTTAAATAAACAGCCATCCAAATGTACAATAATTTACAATGAGATCAAATACCCACAATAACAAGCAGTATGTTACATTTAATATATATTATTACGAGTTCAAAAAATTTTGGAATGATACATTACGCTAGTGCGAACTGACCTTATCTAAAATAGTACAAAATGACGATAAAATATCTGACTAAGCTGATTTAAAACTTCCTACAATAAACAGCCTTAGTTACTTTGAAATACAACTTGAACTGCATTAAAAAGGTTATGTACAACATGGACTGGTTAATTTAACTTAACAAATTTAAGTTGGAGAAATTGCGTTTTTCTTACCAATTTACATCAGTGTGTGACTAAGTTATCAACTGTTGATAATTCGTCACCTCTAAGCTTCAGGAATCATTTCAAAAGTGCTATGTGACATGATATACGACACGATACTAAATTTTATTTATAATTTAAACTGGCTTATATTTGTTTAAGACAGTCAACAAAAACTGAAACAGTTGTATGTATATCCACCGTTGGGATTGCTTCAGTTATTTTTACACCGACACAGCTTTCTTGCACAGGTTTATTATACAGCTAGTACTTGCACAGCTCAGCTGCACAGACTTTTTGCACAGTTTTGCTTAGTTAATATAAAAAAAATGTCAAAAAATATCACACTTAGTCAGACAAAACAAATCTTTGGTATTGCGCTACCTTATTTACACTGCTAACGACTTTATTTGCTTATTTTAAGGTTGAAATAGCCTTAGCGCCAGTTGGAGGGCGCGAAGGCCGTCGTAGTTCAGGAGGGGAGAGGTTGGAGCGAAGGAACGGAGGAACTCATATGTCCTCTGAAGTCAGAATGCTGGGACCGCAGTTCTGGGTGAGGAGGTCGAAGATCTGGGAACAAGAAAAAGATAAACATACTTATAGCTTCGCCCAAAAATATAGACAATGCAATGAAATCTTATAGATGAAATCCTTAAGTGACATTGTAAGAAATTTTACTATGAAAGGCTTATACTGTTGCATAAAATTATTTTCGATTTTATGACTTCAACATAGTGACTACAGTGGTGAATTACAATATGATTCTTATAAATTGGTTTTGAATAACTAATTAAAATGTATATTTATTATTATATATCTTTTTCCATCGTCCTGGAGGAATGGAAGACACGGTGTTTACTTTGAAAATTTACACCAGTTCTATAGTTATTTTTCTTCTGAAGAAAGAAGTAATCGATGACAATAACTTCTCAAAATGTTGCCTCTAAAATTTAAAGCCAATGAAAGAAATAGATTCACATAAGAACTACCACTGTTCAGTAACCTTATACTCACCTATTCTATGATCAACTGCGTGCATTTCAGGAGCATGCATGTGCACATCTGTGTGCGGCGGTTGCATATGCGTCTGTGGAGCTCGCATGTCTGCATGTTGAGTTTCTCGATGCCTGCGAAGATCCACTTTCCTTTGGAACGCTCGTCCACATAGTTCACAGGCAAACGGCTTGAAGCCAGTGTGCTTGCGGGAGTGGGTGATCAGGTTTGAGCTCTGACTGAAGGCTTTGCCGCATACCTGGCATTTGTGGGGCTTCTCTCCTATTAATAAGAAAAGAAAAATTAATTTATGTGTTTATTGATGTAGCAAGAAAGTGTTCGTAATTTTGATAAAAAATCAAATAAAAATCACAAAAATGGTATAAATTTTCATACAACGTTACGTAGCTAAGGCGTCAATTACGAATACAATTGTAAAGAATCCTGTGTTTAACACTACCTACTAGGCTTTGCATGAAAATCTGCATGTTTAGTAAAAAGATGTCATCTGCTTAACAATGTGAGCAAATAAGTAATTTGAGTTTTTTATGTGAATTTATTAATTGCTGTAAGTGAACTTTGTATAGATAAATAAAAACCGGAGCAAATTTTGATCTTAACGTTTCCAGTCTCTAATACTGTCCGTTCGATACGTTTTCTATAGCCTGCTATAATCGACTCGTCCATGTATCGATCCGCACCTTCGCGACGTGATGACTCGACAGAGCACCGTTGCCAATGTACTAGTAGGGTTGTCAACGCTTACATATGGCATAAATTTTTATTTCTATTTTATTGCTCTTCATGTATCACCTCTCTTAACCTAGGTAAAAAGCCCTGTCAAGTAAAGGTCTCTGGACAAAATTTGACATTAAAAATCGACAAAACTGTTTCTTTGAAACGAGTATATCTCAACAACTTGACAAATCAGTCTTGAGTTATAACGTCAATTTTCACTTAAATCAAGTGATCGGTGCTAGAAACGCTGGTGTAGTTGCGATAAATTCAAATTTGTAATGACTTCTTGCCCTTCATTTTACGATAGCTTCTAAAAAGTTTGGTTTGAAGGGACCATCGTGCGTGACCATTATCTGATCTCTCTTAACAACTGTCATCATATTAAATTATAGTATGTATATAAATATTATAATAAAGAGTACGATATTATTTTATATTTATTTTGAAAATATGTTATTTTTTCATTATTAAAACAACTCGACATTTGCATTGCATTAAATCGCTAGGTTACATATCTTATTTTTCTTACTAGGACAGGATACTTTAAAGCTATTTTATTCATGTGCTAAAATACATTTTTGTTGTCTCATAACATCAAGCGATCATTATCCAAATCAATTAAAATCCCAAATAATAAATTTATCAATTTAAATTTTTAATTTGCGCAGCCCTATATAGCCACCGTACCACGTGCACTCATATTAATACACGTCTACGTAATCTGTGCGAGGTCCAGCCTCGGCCACATTACGTAGTCGGCGCGCGGTCCTACGCGTTCTTCGTACAAAAATTTCTAAGCATCGCCTAGATTTAGTATATTCACGTATAATTTGGATGTGGTATTTTTGCTTCAATTTTAAATAGTTTACTTAAGTGGCGGCTCTCCTAATACAATGCAGCTATTTAATGGACCTTACTTGTTTAAAAGCTTCGGATATCGATAGAACTTTATCTGCATCAGTAAACGACGTAAGTCTCAAAAGTAATTTTCATTTATAATCTTGTTATTAAATATAGTAGGTATTAAAATGTTGCTTAACCAGTAAGTAGTTAATTATCTTATTCTATTAGAAGTACTTTAATGCATACAGCTCATCAAAGTAAGAAGAAATACATCGAATTAAGACCGGTCCGATTATTCAAAAGTCGTAGTTTATATAGAAAAACTGTTAAAGTTACTTTTTTATCGAAAATTGTGTGGGTATTCAAAAATCAGTCCTTAGTAATAGTTTGATAAGTACTAGATAAGATACTCAAATATAGGCATCTACGTACTGTAATAGAGTTCTTTTTTTCTATTGTCAACCTATGCTTTGATAAATGACAACCATTACTATTGGTTTTTATAGGAATTTAATAAGGCTTTATCGCGGGATCCTTTTGTTTGTGTGAGACGATGTATGATACGATGATGCTCGGTATTTCCTTTGCTCTTGATTTAAAGAGGAAATTGAATGATTTACCTCCCAACTCATAAATTTTTATGTATTTCGTCTGTAGTTAGATTTTTAGATGAGGGTATTTTTCATTATTATAAATCCGTTGATTTTGTTGATTGGCTTTGGCAAATTAAATAATTATTTCTGGGTATTGGTCATAATATAAAATTTTAACCTCAAGTTAGTTTAGTTTTTTTTTAAATAAAGTCTTTTGAGTTATAATTTTATTTGATGAATGCAATATTTTAGAGAACTGACGCGCTTAGGGCGTCTTGCACGAATAAAGTGTTATTCTCAGAATCACAACCAATGCGACGCGCGGCGCTATTGGGTAGGTAATTACCTTCACAAATCACGGCACGCTATCGGCTGAACTTAGGTACAGTTTCGAAAAAGGGACGCGCAGTCCGTCAATCAAGGGGCCGGCGAGTGGCGACTTCATTACAGAGAGGGAGAGCCGCTCGTCCCTCCCGCTCCCGCATCAGAGCCGTGTCGCGAGAGCAATTTATATCCGTCGTGCCATTGGGCCGTGATTGCGGCGGCTCCTCCCCACGTCGCGTAGCAACGGTGGGGGGGCACCCCACCCTGCCTCCCTCCCCCTACCACTTTATGGATCGCAATTTTCCTTTGAATTGGAAATCAGAGCGTTCGCCGCGAGGCTCGCTCGTTAGCCGTCTCTCCATCTTCGCGATACTCCCAACTTCAGATTTTTACTGCGTCGAGAAAGATGTTCCCTTTGCGCTAGCAAATTGTGATGTTTGCGTTTGAAGGCCTCCTTTTTGCGTTCGCATGGGTACGCGGGGTGAATACGTTAGGATGTGGAAGTATGGGGTGTACTTCGACGAGGTTCTGAACAGCAGTCGGTAATAACAACTGATTATGATCTAAAGCCATCATCTGAAAAATATTGGGTTCTGCGAAATGTGGATTCTAGATTTATACCTTTGGTATATTTTCATAAATGAGAATTCACTTAGACTGTGCTACCTGCATCGTTTAAGTTCTCATAGGGTTTGCTTACATCAATGTTGACTTGGACGATTCGAGGAGGAATCAAGAAGAAATCTCAGTTCAAAAGACAAAACAAGCACTGGTCCCAAATGAAATCATTGCGTCACATTATGAAATAAGTTTACCCAAACGAGCCCAACTTCAACGATTACAAGGAATTACAATCCCTTACACTGAGTCCTCAGAACCGCGTGAAATCTTCGCATCCCGTCCTTTAACAGCGTAATTACGCTGCTATATTACTGGGGGTACGAAAGGGGGTGGAAGGGGCGCCACTTAATTGTTTTCGAGGGGCGAAGTGCGGAAACTGAATGAATTGAAAGACGATCGTCTATGTATTATTGATCTACGCTGAAACTTCGGAGATAGATTTATGGGGGTTGAGTGAATTTGTGTTTTGGAGCAACGGGGAATTAATTTCCTGGTATCCTATGGGAAAATATTCAAGATCTTTTTTCTGACAAAACGTCCCCGTTTTGTAAAACTTTATTGTAAAACTACTTATCTATCGCAATAGCGTCTTTAAACTTATTACTGGATACTAAAGCGATACCTCACAATGATAAAAAGTTAAGCGGCAATGGAAATTATTCATTAAAATAAAAGCGATAGCGATAGATTCACAGTTAGACAATAATGGGGCTGGTTAATCAGTCATGTTAAATAAAATATATAAATACCAGTTATTATGAAAAGATACATTGGATACATTCAATATAGAGGACATAATATAAATCCATAGACAGAATACAGGAAATCCAAATTTACTAAATATGAATTCCACAACTCTTAAATCATTTATTTACGAGAATAAAACACTAGACTCCTTATCGTTTACGGGTTTTATTCTCGTCGTTTCGCGTATATTGCATACTTAGAAGGTTATGGATGATAAACTAGTTATACGTTACGGTCCGCGAGAGTTTCACAGATTTTTACAGACACTAACTTTCCTTTTGTTTCGTTTTGTTTGATTTTCCAACTAGAATAAGTGGAGTCAATGTATAAATTAACGTATATTAATACTACATTTAATTTTTGTTGAGACATAATACATTGTAAGAACGATAAATAGAAAAAAATGGGGGAGGGACATTATTTTTGAGAATGAAACTCTCGGTCAGTTTCGTGTGCGTATATATTTGTAAGCTGAAGGTAAAACTAAATGTTTCAAAAACAAAAAAAATATGAAAACTTCAAATACAAAATTTAAAAATACCAGCAAGTCCGCAACAATTATCAAGAAATTTTAAATTTTATATAATAAAAAATAAAATTAAGCTTGGTAAATGGATTTAACTGAAACTTGTTCAGTACATTATCATTGACATTGAATTAGCTGTATTAAAATAATGTATTGAATTATATATATATATAATATTTCCCATATTCAAACTATATTATCTAGCCCGAATTTAAGCATCACTAAGAGCTTGCGTTATGGATACTAGATAACGGAGAAATTTATATAGTAAGATGTATAAATAGAAGAAACATACATGAATCGTGTACGAATTCGTACTTATCATAAACGTATCTGTCCCTACTGAGATTCGTACCCGGAATCTCTAGATAAGCACTGACTGCTTGTCCAGAAGCCATTAATGACTCTTTCTATTATTTTTAGTGATCAGTAAGTGTATATAGTAATTTTCTTGACACACTAATAAATTCTTGGTTTGGCGAATCTTAACATAATTAGGTAGGAACTAGAAATGTGTAACGTATACAATACCGTCCGGATACTAGCGTAGTCGTCGACTATTCGACAAAGAGCGTCGACCTTGGACATACTTTAAAATTTATGCATTACATGAAAACGTTGCTTGTATATCCATAATCTTATTTCATAATTAGTTCACATTTTGAAATGTAAATGCAAAGCAACTTGTCTTTTGGTACTTAATTAATTTCAAAAATTCCTTGCTTGCTTCTATGACATTTATCAAACAAAATTAATATCTTAATCCAAAAACAAAAAACCTGTCAATATCTTATCTTCCATTATCATTTATAGTTATATCTTCCTATTAAAATAAAAAAGGTACGAATTTTTTAATTATCAACTTAAATAATATTAAAGCGTGTACAAGACACGTTCGCAGATTTGCACTGTAAACGGAGCGTCACGAAAATCTCCGAAACCCTGATCGACTTGGCGAACTAGTCAGCCTCTTTACAACCTAGTAAAGAGAAATACTAGTCTGCTAGTCGAGCAACGTCATAATCTGCAAATCTCAAGTAGGAATCTATGTAAAATTATGTTCTCATGTTACTGACAAAGAATTTTTAAAATTAACAAGATCAGGTGATATTCTCAAAGTTGATGCTAAACTCGCGATGAGGATACCGACCCTCAACTGAAACTTTAATCTTTAAGTATATGCACGGGCTGTCCACACTTTCTGTTCAGAATGGATAAGGACATGGAATACACGCACGCACACACATACAATTACACACACACACCATGCACGACACACATCATATAGGTATATTTATTATTAGTATTGTTTTAGACTTATTTTACTATATTGTCTTGGAGAAATCACAGGCCTCTAATATACAGAAATATTTTGATTTAACATTCAGAGGCTTAATAAGTTTTTGGTTGTACAATAAAATCATTGCTTCGGAACCTATTGTAAATAGTTTGTATTGATTTTTTGTCTTTTAAGCGAAAAAGATCTTTAAACTACAACTGAAATTGTAAAATATTGTACTGTTATCTTTAATTAACATCAAATATTTTGATACAAATTCTAGTTTAAAATTAAAGTTAATCTAGTTTAAAATTAAAGTTAATCTAATTTAAAACTAAAGTAACAACATGATAATCTTAGCTTTGCATTCGTTAATAGCAAATCCCAGAATTTCACACTGAACCGATATGAAACGCGAATGTCTATTGAAACGGCATAACAGTTTGCTAGACGCGTTAAGTATTAAGTTCCCGGGTTGTGATTGAACGCAACCCGGCTAGCGATAACCGTAAATCCCACGGAGCTATTGGACTACGGGATCCAGGGTCGGATGCTGGAAGGATTTTTTTGGTTTTATGTCGCATGCCGTTTTAGATGGGAAAGTCTGCACATGTGTGAGGTAAAAGCTTAAGCATAGATAGTGAACATATTTAGATATTCATATTTTTATAAATGAAATATGTATATCAAATTAATTTTTTTTTTCTTCGCTACAGTAGTTGTTTGCTGAATAGTATAACATTCGTACCACAATTTATGCGACCACTTTCGTCAGCACTATGTCGAATATAAAATCCATGCAGTGTTCGGAACAAGTTTGACTTGTTCATCAGTTCAGTAACCTTGTTCAGCCTGAATCAAAGCCTGTATTACTGGACGTTCAATAATTAAATAATTTTAACGTAGTTTTAAACACAAATTAGACAATAAGTTAGTATTTGTATTTGTTTTATTGCTTACAATATGTAACTGACAAGAATACCTTGTTCACATGTAGATAATAATAATATATTTTGTTACTATGGATCTAGATATAATTTGCACTTATAATTCTTATCAGGTTTGTGGACTTAAAGTGTGTCCTACTCTCTTCTAATATTGCTGTGACCATTGTGGTTTGAAAATTGTTTTATCACTAGGAACTTTAATATAAGCAATCTTTTCTGCTCACCAGTTGGTACTACCGTCTAATGTTACTATAGCACTTTATATATGGAATTAAAATTAGAATCATCAAAGGTCACTGTCAGAGTAGGTATTATGAGTGTTGTATGTTGGGACCGATTCATACTAGTAGTGAGAACGATTCTGACAGTAGGGTTATCGATAGCAACAAGCGTGTAGGTCGATATATCTGCCTGCAATAAAGTTGATGCGTACCCACAGTTTCAACAGCAACTCATAAATAACAAATTATTTTGTAAATACACCCTGTTAATATATATGTCATTATTTCATAAATTATCTATGAACTCTTTACTCTCTCTGACCTCTTGTGAAGAATTCAAATGCGACAACTCTTGTTGCCTCTAGCGTGTTCTTGCGTGTTTTTGTTTATCCACAAGCGAAAATAATAAGAAAAGTTGCAAAATATTTCTATAAAATTACACACAATATAGCCCATTAAATACAGTCAGAGATTGCAAGCCAAATCATTACAAGCCATTATCGGGGCACTAAACTCGAGATTCGCAATAAAACAGACATTAATATAATTAAATTATAGCCCGAATCCAGCCCTGGGTGGCTCATCTGCACAGTATCACACAGCCGGATTTTTATGGGGACGTACTTTAGAGGTTCCTGAATTAAATATATGATGCCTCCAACTTAAAGTGCTTCTACCGGCAAGATTTCACGAAATATGGCGTGGCCATTTTGAGTGAATGTGCGCGCTTTATTTTCTACCTGTATCTGAAGAAATGTTAGTAGATATATAAATTTTATACTAACGATGCATTATAATGCAATAAATGTCTTGGTTGATCTTGCTTTAACAATTCGTAAAAAATATTAGAATATACCTAAATCTAATCTACATTGCGTGTTGTGGAACGCTATCAAGATAGTGGATCAAGAGACATGATAGGTTAATGACCTTTTCCAATATAACCTGAAGAAATATATCTGAAACTTTAGTTAGTAATTGTCGCCATGTCTGTGATAAATTGTAGAAATTTATGCCTTAATTCATATTTAGCAAGCACAGTTTTAGAAGAGTAAACAATATAAAAGCGAAAATAAAATAAAATAACTTCATTTTTCAAGAAAATGTGTTTCTTTTTAAAGTCAAAAGCTTTTGAGGCCTTTTTTAATGTGGGAAAAATAAGCTTCAAGTCACAATATAAGTAACAATCAGTCACAATATTGTTAACAAAGTAATCCATGAATATGAAAATATATCCATGTATATAATTGAAGGAATAAACATGGAATTGTTCATCGAGGGAAACAATAAAAAGAATCAAGTCACATCCAAAGAAGAAACCATAACAATAATTTAAGGGAGTACTTGCGGTGCGTTAATAATTCATGGTTTGTAAAAAACTGCGGAGTAAATTTAGGGAGGGCTCCAATTCGGTCCACATTTACATGGACATTGATTATTCAGGCAGATGCGAATGGTGGAGACATTATGACTACTGTTTGAGGAAAAGCTTTGGCTGTTATGTACAAAAATATAGTGGTACAATTCGTGGTACAAGTAGAAATCACATAAGCCATTGTAGTGTCAGTTACTTAACCTATTAACGTAAATAAACAAGTTTCATGCTTCTTAATAATAGGCAGAAGTTAAATGTTAATAGCAGTAGCTAAAATATTTTAAGTCTGAAAAATAAAGCTGGTTACGTTATATCTTTTATAAACACTTTTATCATTATTTATCAAACGAATTTTAATCACATTTGAAGTTTCATTAATATTGTTAATGAGATGTCGGTTGTTTAACTTTAGTAACATTATTTAATATTTTGTTAGTAATTTAAAATCGATGCATTGAAAATTTTATTCTTAAACAATGAAATGTAGGTAATCATAAAAGTAAATAATCATCAAAAATCTTTTGTGGCTGTATCATAAAATTATAAGGCTTCTATCAATTGAAACATGTTCCGACTTTGATAACAAAAGTAGACGTAAATCCTTATAAAGATCTATATAATATACCTATAGTTCACATCACTAATAAAACGAAGTATGATTTGTTGCCGAATTTAAAGGACCTAATAAAATTTTATCATAATATTTTAGTACAGTACTGTAAAAACAAAATATCAAACTTAACCTGAGCTAACTAATAGATAGTACTTGTTATAGTATACAAGTGTTTAAGGCAATTCAAGATAAATCTATACAACTAGAAACGAAAGATACCAACAAGTATCTTTATAGATATGTTTTCGTACTTCTAAGATATTTCTAAGCGCTAAGGAGTAAGACAGCACTTAGCTGAAGCCAGGTGTAAGATTAAAAGTGCAGGCTCGAGAAAGCTATAACTTGTAGTGTTTGCGGTGAGTGCGCTGATATTTAGTGGGCAATGTTGACGGGAATATGTCTGGAGTTCTAAGTCAGAAGTTGCAATATTACACCGATAGATCTTTTGATTATATTTTTATATTTTTGTAACAATTTCGAAGGTTTTTATAAACCAATACTCTTTTTAATTAATAGTTTATGGCAATTAGTATCTCTACAACAAAAATAGATTCTATTAGAGATTACAAAGAGTCCACGAACAAGGACAAACATTATCTATTTCGCGTAAGTTTACGTGCATTTTACCTACTTTTTGATCCCATTCATCCACATACTAGGTACATTACACCTCAACAAATCCTCGAGCTTAGACGACGACGTGATTACCGGGCTCCGTGAAGTGCGGATTTTCCTGAGAGAATCCCGGTTTACGACCCGCGTGCCACCCCAGGGGGAGGAGGCTAACTATAGCTATAGCGGATTTACTGACCCAACGCTGTAAAAGCTATATTCGGTCGCAGCCCGTCTGAAGTACATTAGGACTAGGACATCATAAATCTATAATAGTACCACAACAAATATTTGTTGAGGGTCCATAATCAGTGCGCCCTATCTACCCAGAGCAATCAATTCTCATATAGAAAATATTCCAGGAAGATAAATAAATCGATGAATTATGGAATACAAATAGTTTTATTTAATACAACTACATTTCAGCTACTGTCGTACGTTTTATAAACAATATTATAAAGTACTTAAATC
Source organism: Acentria ephemerella (assembly GCA_943193645.1). NCBI lineage: Eukaryota > Metazoa > Arthropoda > Insecta > Lepidoptera > Crambidae > Acentria > Acentria ephemerella. Next base: position 2,696,398 of record OW971875.1, on the reverse strand, counting down.
CTTTATGAGTGGAGAGTAATTTCTTAAAGCACTACACATATTTGTAAAAACCTTTCTTTTGATGATTGTATTACTAATATTCCTTACATTATTGTAGATGAACAATATTATTTTATAATTCAACGTAGACAAAGTCGGGGCGAATTACGAACAGAGTAATGAATAAAAGGGAAATCCAATTGAAACACTTGGTGTGATCTTGAAATTTTGATTGTCCAAACAAACCACTGACTGAAGAGTAAACACTGTTCAATTTAATCTTCCGTTGGTTGCTGATACAATATTATTCTTGGTCTGATGGAAAATTGGAAGCGACGCACAATCTCACTTGAAGAGTTGGCAAACAACGCCATCTTGATCGAACATAAAGCTAAAATAGATTTCTATCCACGATTTGCACTCCTACGTAAGAACAGAAGCTTTTCACAATAGAGCATGTCGGGTAAGGAACAATAAACATAATTACTGACTGATTATTAATGAATAAGTAAAATAGGTATTCTACGGAATCAATAAGCTCTATTCAACTAAAGTGATCCCTGTTTTCTACTATAAATGTTTATTGAAGTATAGTGTTTTTGCAGGTCTCTTTATCTATGGAAATATAAAGAGAACTAAATAATATTTCAATGGAAAAGCTTCACAAACCGCTCAGGGTCAGGTCGCAAAATGTGCGGTTCAGTGAACATTGCGACCGGGACTTTTACGATTTTCTTCTCACTGGAAGATGTGTGTTGTGTGTAAACGCCACTTAGGAGGAAGATTTATAGTCTGGCTACTGCGCGTGCTCTGTAGGCATCAAGTCTTGTGTTTCCAAATGCACTCGTTTTTTTAAAATTGTTACCTAGTATAACTGTTGAATTGGATAACATTATGGATATTGCATTGGATAATGGCGGCACATAATAAGTATTAGGAAGACTAAGATTAAAAAGCTTAACCTGAATTCTTTCCATCAGAGTTCCTTTAACAAATCAGTTGTTCTTCTCATCCGAAGGCCGATTTATTGAACTATTTTCGTAGTGCACGTCCCAAATAACGTTATTTGTTCCAGCATGATTGACACACAACCGTGAAAATCGTTAGAAATGCTCCCCGGGAAAAACTAATAAGGTCCTACACGTTGACAGTTGACAAATTCGTTAATTCCACCGCTAGGGGAGACATCGTTCGTGGAAATCGTACAGCGTAGAGGGTAATGTGTCTTCACCCAATTTCGGGTACTCGTGATATATTTCCTAAAGATTGTTATATAACTTTGGAATTCTAACGTAGGGCATCACTTAATTTTTTTTTCGTCTGGCTTCCATTCTGAATACTAGATTTGACAATTTTATTTGCTAAATCGTTTATATAATAGATAATTATGTAAATAAATCTCAGATATTTCATATTTTACGTGACGTGATCATGGTTTTATTATGAGTTGAGTTGACTCAATAATATCTGAATTTATTTTCATTTGTAGGAGGCATCTTTAACTAATGCATTACGCTTGATGACCAATCGTCTGAACCAAGGAATTTCTAAGGAGCCTAAGGAGTCTGTTCAAATATAAAAAGGATGTTCAATTATACAAAATATGAAACTATTCTTCTTAGCTTCGTGCTAACGATTATATATCTAAAACAAACTACAATACCTGTTCCAAAACATCGTTTGAAAATGGAAATCCGTAATGGCAACAAAAATGGCGTCGCTTCGTCCACTATACTTACCCCGGTCAAGGAATGCAGAAAGATTGCCGCACCCGTCGGGATTGCTCGCAACTATCCAGGAATGTCCGAGTCACTTCACTTATTGCGATATATTTGTGACCGTTATACGGGATGGAATTCAGGATTTTCGACCATTCTGGCTGTAGCTAGACAGTGTCGATTGTCGTCGTCGAGATAAAATTTAAGTAGGAGTGTGTGGTTTAGAAAATGTACGGACTAAATTGAAGGCGAAACGTTTTTTGAAGGTAATGGAGTAAGTATAATAAAAGACATTCAAGATACTATACGTTGTTGGTACTATAAATAGACATTTCTAAATAAAATTTATTTGAATTATCTTTTTGAAGAACTCTACGGTTCTACTAATCTTACTAATTCATTTCTTTGTTTCATATCAATAAGCACAATAAATTTTCTATAGATTTGAATGACTGTGTATAATTTTCCATAAATTGCTATTCACAATGATTTGTCTTTTTCTTTTTATGAATTAAGGGAAATAAATTCATTTACCATTATATCTCATGATATCATTATATCATGAGCTTCATGAGTGTCTTAAAATTATACACAGGTATTTTAATTATTGAAACTCGAGATATTTCCCTTGTTACTGTAGTGTCACCAACATTCAGCTATGCCTGGAACTCTGACTCGTCTGCTAAACGAAACTTAGTCAGTTGAGTCGTGGGGTTAAATCAACACTCGCCTGGAACGTAGGACAAAGTGGAATGTGAAAGTCACTTTGCTTATTGCTCAGGGACAGTTGATATTTGTCGTTTTGGCTTTGTACTCGGTTAAGGGTACAATCTGGTGTACGTTGTTCAAATAAACAAAATTCAAGAAGACATTTGAATGCGTTTTTTTTCGATATGAAACTTTTTCAGTCACACTAGTGTCGAAAAGTCAAAAGGTGATTAGGTTGTTTTTATTTAAGATTTTCTTTCATATTCTCAATTCATCCCAATATTTGTTTATGAATATCGCTTTTAAGTCTTGGTATGTGCATAGTCTAGCATTTTTAAGGTTTTTAATTTTGCTATGAAATATGCATACCCTTATATTTTGTATACGATTTCTAAATTCTTATGATTTCAAAATATAACTTTTTAAGTAATGAAAGACTTTCATTTGTTCACAAACATACAAGTTATTTTTATATAAAAAGCTCTGCAAATGACTTGACTCCACCTGATGATAAGCAGTAGAGGAGTCCATATGTGAAGAAGCTAGTGAAACATGCGACATACTGACCTAGCCACCCTAACCTTGCCGGCCCAAAAAGTGCTATTTCACGCCTCTTTTAAAGGAACCCATGTTGTATGAAGGGAATACGTGTGCCGCCAAGGAATTCCATGCTCTAGCTGTGCGACAGAGAAAGGAGTCACAAAATCTCTTAGTTATGTTGTTTAAATGCGCCAACTATAATTAAAGTGTGATTCAAATCAAGTCTGTACGTCTTCTGCTTATTGTTTCTGATCTTTATCTCTTAAAGGATTGAGTTTGAGTCTTATTTGAGGGTTTAGATAATGACCTTGAGTGACTTTTATTTCATTTACCAACCCTTCGAGCTTTACATAATTTGATGTTCATAACAGAGCATCCATAATCCATAATGTATAACCATCGGACATCAAATCTAATACTGAATTGCGGATGACAAATAAATTGCTGCTCGAATAGCAATAGACAATAATAGAGCAAGGGTTGGGTGATCATTGGGAGATTATAATTTGATATCAATATGAGGGGTGTTTCACACAAGACGATCTATACGACTTATAGATTATACTATTTTGAATTAATTTTACCAGTATTTACTACTTAAGAATGCTAAAGTAACGAAACGAATTAGTAATTTTTTAATTTCATAGACAAAATCTTTATGGTTTTTTTTCTGTTTTATATTCGGATTTGAGGTATATTTTATTAAGTAACTTTTGTTTAAATTTCATAAGGATCCATAGATTAATATAAAAGTAAATTGTAATCAATTAACGGGATAGGTTGTAAGAAATCATTTTTGTTACTTTTTTAATTAACGCTAAACAAAATAATGTCTAGATACTAGGCTCTTAACTTTTATATTTTATTTACGTTTAAGTGGAAGTTTCAGTAGTAATAGCTAATATACCGAAAAAAGCATGGTCATAATATTATTGTAAAAAATAATACGAGTACGATACAATACGAAATGTCGAATCGGAATCGTGTCGTGTGATGAGTATTTTAATAAATGGCTTATTTTGTATCCTATAAATCTAATATGACAATAGGGTGCGTGGTGATGCGCTCACCGAGAGGCTTTGCATATATTGATAATTTTGTATTGTAAAATAAATGATATTTAATTCGCAGATTAAAACGCTATACATATTTTAGTTTTTAAAGAATACATAGAATTCACTTACAAAGATGAACTTAAGACGCACAAACACTATATAAATATAATAAAATTTATAATAATTGAACTTAGATACGTAATTCATAATGAATGACTTGGCAGCAACATTTTGTAAGCACATTTCGTCACAAATTTAAAGATAATCTAATTTTTTTTTATTTCATTACAAAAAAGTTTCCAGTGACATCGTAATTATTTTTAAAAAATAATTGAAATAAAACCTTTTTTTGCGAAAACCTTGTAGGTGAGTGCGATAACTAAGAGGTCAGTGGCCGGATAACAAACCTGCCTTGATGTGCGTGTCGAACGTACTCTAGTGAAAATCTAAAGAAATATTACAATTAATATAAATTCTTCAATTTACAGTAAGTACATTAATTTACTATAAATAAATAATGGTCGTAGTAATCCAATAGTTTTCTTTGACATAATTTTGTAAAAATTCCTAGATATTGATGGTTATATTATATCGGACTTAAAACAAAAGTTCATAAGAACCAAAAATGAATAAGAACACAAATTTCTATATTTAAAAAAAGCCCTCTAAGTATTTTGCCAACTAAAAGAGAACATGACTTTATGTTATTCCAACAAATGCACTTTAACATTTGTCAGTGTTATTCTTGCTCTTCAATTGCATCGGTTCACAGTTGACCTGTATGGAGAGCGCAGTCTAATGGTTACCAATGAATTGTAAACTCTAAATACCGTACAATAAGGTTCATAATATTTCTCGAATGTAGCAGTGATGGTTTGCAATAACACTTTTGACAATTGGTGCTATTGTCACGTTGGCGAATCAAAACACTCAAAAAGCGGGCGAACCGAGAGCTGGTCAATCAAAATACGGTAATTTGATTATTAAACTCGTTGCTTATTTTGAAAATGGAACGCATGTGGCTAATTTGATTTCAAAATATTCTTGATGCAATGATTGTCTTGTTTCTTATTATTGCAGCTTAAAAAGCACACCTAAGTTAATCAAGTAAGTACTTTACTTGAAATATAATAAAATACATATTAAGAGGAAAATAATGTGAACTAACATCATTTTTAACTTATTACTGTAATAACTAGACGTATGTATGATAGCCACATACTGGCACGAAATATGCGCGTGCACCGGTTACCCGATAGCCAATTGGCATATTGCATATATTACAGTCAACCCGAATAAATACAATGCGACGTGCGACAAGAGTAATTAAAGTCATTTGTGTTTTATATAACTAGCTACTGTGGTTTTAAAATCCCATATTATTGATAATTTTCAGTACATTCTTCGTTAGAGCTTTAATATATTAGATAATATGAAATAATAATTGAGCAATAGGTTTATAGGAAATTAAATTTTACATTGTAACTTTGGTTAGTAAGTTATAAACCAAACAAAAATTGTAGCAAACCTCCCTAATTTAACGAAAACGGTAGCTAGTCATCTTAAAATTAAATTTATTGTTTAAATAATGACATCCAATTGCAGTACGCATGCGTTCGGCACGTGTCGTTAGAACAGTGTCCAGATTTTCAAGACCTCTGATAGAAGTTACGAAGTTGAAAAATACGGGTCAAATTTAATGGACATTTTTAAATTAGCCGCACTATGTTCGGGTCATTCGAAATTTAAATTATACGTCAATTTTTTTTGTGTACCATCTCCATAATTAACTTCAGGACACCCTTAAAAGATTAATAAATACGTTTTTTATATAGTGACAGTTGGTTGCCCTTCGATGAGTTTTTTAAGGGAAACGAATGTAATCGTAAATTACGTAGTTCATGAGTCAAATGGATGTACCCAATAAAATTTCTGCTAATAACTAACGGAAGCTGCGATAAAACATGCAACTATGTTTAATGAATGCTCATGCCTATTTACGAACTGGAACTTTTTTATAAATACTATATGTACTGCTACCAATAAGAATTTACCACAGATAATGCTCATAGCTATAATAAGCAACAGGTATCATGCATAATGAGAGACCTTTTACATTCCTAACAGGTACTTCTTGGCCTTAATCTCACCTGATGGTAAGTGAAGATAAGGTTGAAGATGGAAGCAAACTACACCCGGACTCCTCAACTACAGAAGGACAAGCTATCTTATCTACAATTGTCAGAACATAACAATGCTGTTAACATTATTGTTATGGTGGCTGACTTAGGTAAAATGATGGCAGCAACCCTTACACGAACCAAACAGGTAAGTTCACTGGAAATTGAGCCCCGAACCGCCAGATCTGGTGTAGGTGGTCTGAGTCACTATATCCCAGAGGTGGTTAAAGTCATCTGGCTGATATTTATTTCACCAAATGAAAAATATACCATCAAATTGAAATGAAAGAAAAGTCAATTAAATAATTAAAAAGGAAATATTAAACGTATAGGATGTTATCACTTATCTTGACATGAACAAACATAACTCTTAATCACAATAATAAAAAGCAACCCCAAAACAAACAAGGTATGTAACAGTTGTTGATAATCATAGACAGGTCAATCCAAACGGGGAATAAAACGCATAAAATTTAAATGTATGCATAGTCCAGTTTCAACCCTCTCATTTGAATAAAGAACTAATGATTAATATCGCGGAATCACCCGTCGAAATCTTCTGTCCTCAGGGATTTTAGGGTCGTTTAGAACGGTTCGGTAATTTTGGAAAAGCTCGGGAATGGTCGGGAGAGCTCGGCAATTTCCGTGCCCCTCGGGGGCTCACTAGCTAATCGCGATAATGTGTTTATTGAATTACGAGGCGCGTGCGACGACGGCACGCCGACATCGCATCTCCGATTGCACCATAAGTGCTTTCGATGATTCTTTTTTAATGAAAAATTGCCTAACGAGACCTCGTTGGGATTTGATATATTGATTGAAGTAATTAAAATGTAATTGACTGAGATTCAGAAATTTAAAAACGAATATCTAGTCACTTTATCTTAAAATATAATTGCGTTTTTCAAATCTCTTTTTAGTTATTTCGTTTCTCTTGAAAAAGATTTGTATTCATCGGTACCTAGATACTAACAGAAAAGTCTAAAGTTCTATCATGCTTGAGCATAAATCATGAGAAATTATTTTTACTTTCCTTACGAAGATAAGGAATAGTAAATACAATGTTCAGAATACTTCGAGTAAAACTAAACAGTGCGGGACTAAGAGAAAACAATGCAGGTGTCGAATTACTGGCAACGAAGCAGGGGCCAGAGGGCTGAGGACATTAATTTAATTATCCCTCTCTCTTGGGAGCGCCTAATATTATATGGGAGTAGAGTACTGCTACAAAAATTCAACTGTCATTTTTTCGCGTGAGAAAAAAATCTCGAAACTGATTTCTACATCCCTAGCGAGATCAAGTTACGTAGCAGTGGAAAAAATATAAAATGAATCTGTGGATTTGGTGTTGCTTCCATTCATACTAATATTATATAACCTTCTTTCTTCTTTCTTTGCAACAATAAACAATATTTATATCTGATGAGATTGAAATGGACAAATACTATTAACTTACAAGACACATCATCTTGTCAGTTACCTTTTTAATACGTACAGGTGCAAAATTACATGGGAGGTGCAAAATTACATAGAAATTACAAGCGGTTCGCCCCAGTTGCACCCGGGGTATGTATATACACCTAAAACATCCTCATGACTCATGAATTTCTCTATTGCTAAAAACCGTATGAAAATCTGTGTTGTAGGTGTTGAGTCTATCGCGAACAGACAGTCGCGGTGGTAGGCTTGGTTTGATGGAGTAGAAGTTCTTATTGTATTTCTTACGGAACCTTTTCCGTAAGAAATTCAAGAATATTGGAATAGGACAATATTATCAATGCATGACATATCACTACATGTTTACGGTTGTATACGCAACATACAACCGGTAGTGTCATGCGCTAAAATGTGAATTTCATTAGATTAGATTTTTCTGATAAATGATATCTTTTTGGCTATATGCAATAAATTTGATACGCTTTGTTTGTTTTTTAGCTTTTAGCTCATTTGTGATCACGATAGAAATGACCCGAATCATCCTTATCAGGATCACATCATTGCTATCACCGCAAAATGAACATCGATAAAAATTGAATAGATAGTTCAAAATTATCAATGTTAAAACAATATTGATCTACGACGATGAGATACTCGTTTCTATAGAAATTATGTAATAAAAGATGAAATACGTTAACTTAATGTAGGAGAGCTGAGGATAACGTCAAACAAGCTTTAGGAGAATGACAACGCAACCAAGAAAAATCTGAGAATTTACCCTCGGGACAGACACTGTGTTGAAATATATTTTACGTATTCATATCAAGCAAAATAAAATCTGTCTCTGTTTAAGGAATATTATCATCATATTGGAAATAGGTACTTTTTTGTTGGTTTAAAGTTGAATTAAACCGATGAAAAGATTTAACGTATTGTATTTGAGAAAATATTAAAACTACTGTTACTCATTAAACTGTAAGAGAAAAAAGTAAACGGTACAAGGCATTTTTGTAAGTGCAAAGAATTAAAAGAAAACCTCACTAAAATCGAAGTGGCTAAGACTCTCAGGGGTCCTTAATTAAACTCGAAGCACGTAGCACTCCTTGATTCAGTCCCCCCGGGCGACACCCTCCCCTTCTCTTGTGGACGCCCACCTTCCTTATGGACCGCTTAGATTTCCACCCCCCAGGTTGTGTGGACAGAATACTTGAAGTCTGGAATCTTGTAAGAATTGGTTTTGAGAGATTGGACAGTTTTATTACTGTTATTTTTGTTGGCTAAGGTTAATGGAGTTTTCCTGGTGGGATTTCTATTTATATTTAATGTCAAATGACGTTATGATAGCGATAAACTTTTTAACTAACTAGTCAGATTATTTTCTAAATCTACTTCAACATATTTTTTTAAGTTATGTATTTTGTTAACAGCAAACTTAGTTTTTTTATTTTCGCAATTAACATAATGTAAAATACCTTGTGTCAATTAGGAAAGGATAACTGTTTATAATAATTATATTACTGTTTATAATTATTAGTAAAATAGCTTCATAATTGTCGAAAGGAAGGATACTCAATCATTTTATTAAAATTACGCCTCAATAGCCAATTATTACTCACTCCGAAAGAAATCAACGAGTTTTTCTCGCAATGTCATTTGCATATTGCTAACATTCTAACTTGAAATGGCGCTTTTACAAATCCAATTATACAATAGCAAGTCGCTCTCAAGAACTTCAAGATGTGTTCTGCTATTTTAAAAAAGGCTTTAAAAGGTAATCAGAGGGGAAGAAATTTAAGTGTTTTTGCCTCTGAAGAGCTCATTATGATGTGCTTTACAACTTTTAATTTTGTTGGAAATACGATTTTTTTCTTATAGTTATTACATGATGGAATTTTAAGATCCCAAAAGTCTTAAGAAGTTGAAATTTAAATAGTTAATTAAGCAAACATTGTTGGATCCATAATTGATACAACCCAATTTTGTAAATGCTTTTTTAAAATTCTTCACCGCAAACTGGTGCGGGGAAGTAATGCCAAAATAAAAAAAAGGAAAAAGAACGAAACAGCCACTGTGTAATTATTCGGGAAGCTAATGTGCCACTTGTTTATTCCGAGACTAATTAAGACAAAGAAGGAGTTTAAAAAATGCTTCACTAGAGTGTTTGGTAAATCAAACATTCATGGAGTGGAATGAAATGACTCGGAAGTCTCATCATTTTAAAAGTTTGTGTTTGCTAATTTAAATGAGCTGTAAATTGTTTGGGGTTTCTCAAGGAACGATGATGGGCCCTACACTGGTAAAGTATATAGCTGCATTTTATTTAAATGTATTAGCTTAACCATTTCAATTTAATGAATATTCAAAAAGACATTACATAAATTATCTTACAGTTCTCTAACTACCGCAACTACTAAGTTGGAAATTGCCGTACTAACAGCAGGTACTTCAAGTTCCAGGGATACAAACTTTCCAGCTCAATTAGCGTCGAATTAAACAGGTTCGGCGAGGTGACAAATCGCGGGCCGCGGTCCTACTCCTTGACGTTGACTAATTGTCGGCCATTTAATTTCAGTAGCGGTAATTATAAATAAAATTTCGACGATAAATTGTTTGGGGCACATTAATCAAGAAGTTGAGACACTGATTAAAATGCCGTTCGTGTAACTATTCGCGAAGCTGATATTGTTAATTTACACGTAGGGTTGCAGGGAGCAGGTGCTGTACATAAAAGATAGTCTGAATTAGCATGAGGTTATATTATAGTGTTTCGAGGTTTCGTTACACGTCTATCTGAAGTTGATATTTTATAATTATGTCAAAAGATATAACACAATAAGAATAATAATAAAAATAAATAAGAGTTATTTTTAATGTAAAATTGCTTAAGGTTTATTCATTTGAAGATTTGTCTCTTATTTTCTTTCACAATAGAGACAGATATTTTGTGATCTCGCTATATAGAGCAGCAAACAAAGCGATCCGTCATATCTAACTATATAAAACAGGAGCATGTGCCAAATAACTAACCAGACCCTTCAATTCACTGTCTCCTTTTAACCCTTAACGAAAATTATTTGTCCTTCTCGCACACACTGTCAATGCAGTGAAAACGGCGAATCTATGCGTCTGAATCACAGACGAAGGAGCCCCCGCCCTCGTCTTAAATGAACTAGGGAGATGCCCGGGTAGGTACTTGATGAGGATGGAAATCGCTTAAGGTATTTTGGGTACTTTATTGTAGAAGAAATCTGTTTATTTATTTTCTTTAAGATAATTTTAGTTTGAGATTTAGTTTTGAATCATGGATAAGGAATATGATTGTTCAACCGTTTAAAGATACTGTATTGATTTAAGAGCTTGATCATTTGCTTCATACAATTTGGGATTATAATAAAATCAGCCAATCCAAAAACTTTTATAGTAAATTTTATATTGTAAATATTATTCAAATATCATCACTCAGTAGATAAGTTTACATTATAATGAAATGAGAAATTTGAACTATTTTGCCTAAATAATTCGCATTTTAATGTTAAGAAATATTATAATTCGATATCGTTCACAAGTTTAACGCAGAAGTGAATTAATTGTCACTTAAATATCAGCCGACGTCATTCCTGGGACAAGGGTTCTAACGATGAATTATTTAGTTAACAACTCCCCGCTGTGATGAATTGTACAATAATTTTGTGGCATCAACACCAATTTATTGAAAGTTATAGAATGCTACTTGGCATGACTTCAGTTGGAAGGGTTTATTATTTTAATAGATCAAAGTAAAGTTATAGACGAATTTTCTTTTAAGTTAAAAACCCTGTATTACATACATCAAAGCAATAATTTTCTAACATATGTCTAAAACAGAGATTCCCAAAATGGTCTATATCGTCCCGCTGGAGTCGAAATTGGTTTCCGAAATGATAAGATATAAACGAAAACTGATTAAGTTTTTAAATTGGTCAGTATTCATAGGGTAAAAATCTAGAGATGATTTTTACAGTATTATATAAAGTGATTGGCTATGAGGGTCTGAGGTATCAGTTAATTTTTGAAAAAGGATCTCTTGCTCATAATAGTTTGGGAATTCCTGGTCTGAAACAACTTAATCCCACTGAATGTTTTACACACACATAAGAAAAAGTATAGTTAAACATAACGTAAACTACATCATAACAGGCTAAATTTTAATTTTACCTTAGAATTAAAATCAACAGTAGGTTAAATATTATAGGTTATTAATTGCCATTAGCCTATATACGTCTTACTACTGGGCAAAGGCCTTAATATATATAAGAATTACTTAATATACATAAAAAACGTATGAGGAGTTTTTAGACCCATAACATCACCACGTTCACCCAATCCGGCTTCGTGTGTAAGAGTGGTTGCTGTAAAATCCAGGACCCAACATCTAGTTCTTTCTAAAACAGCGAGCTCACGACCCACTACGCCAACGAGCTCCTGGTATTCCTCTTTTTTACTGGTAATTTTCCTTTATTCAAATTAAGAGCTAATTAAGAGCAAATTAAGAGCGTTTTGGAAACTTTTCCAGACGCATTAAGTATTCAAAGTTCAGTTACTAGCTTTTGAACATAAATGACAACAGCTCTTGAAACCATGATAGCGGTTTTGGGTTAAGGAGAATACAGCGAGACGAATCTTATCCGGCGAGTTAAGTGTTAGCGAGACAGCGCAAAACAGACCGCAACATTTTATATTCATGAAGGGCTTCGGGACACAAAGGTCTTTAAACTAAGAAGAGCAATGTTACTGATAGCTTATTAAACTACGGCTGAAGTAAAGATTTCGTTACTTCAGATTTTTTTTATTATTGAGAAAACCAATAGCGTTTAGGTATAAGCTTTTTGTAAGTACATAGTTGATTATAGTAATAAGGCAAATTACAAGTTTCCCTTAGCAAAACTGATCTCACCAACAACATTAATTTTTAATATTCTATTATGTTCATTATTGGAATGTCAATAAAATTTATTTTTACTGAATTCTAGTCTATCTATCTAGGAATCTATTTTGGCTACGATTTATTCGACAAATGTTGCTGATAAAGTAGCAATAAGATCGATAACATCGTAATCGTTTTTATGTTTAAAAGTAAGTTCTTAATTTAAAACATTAAAATCCAGCCAGCTTGTTTGCAAACTTGTTGGCTTTTCTTGACGTCAATGAGTATCTGTAACCCAATCGTCCGCTATAATGTAACCACGAACTTCTCGGGCGCATCCTCGCCTTCCATTACCCGATTATTATAAAACAACTTCTCGTCTTAGGTGTTAATGCACATTAATTATGAGGGGAGCCTTAAGGAGTTCTGACAGAGTCCCCACTTTGGGTGAGCAAGTGTTTGGGGTCGTGAGTTATTGTTAGTAAATGTTTAGGATAATTTTGTTATGGTTGTATTAATGGCAAATGTCGTCCTCGTTTTTGTCTCAGCATTTATGGTAGAAATAAAATTTAAACTTTTTGTGTGAAGAAAGAAAGTTAAAACTGCTTTGTTTGATCTTTATTTCTTTACCTACAAAGTCACTGTTAAATGCAGAAGATTGAGGTCGATACACACGCGGTTCTTACAGAAGTTAAATATTATAATATTTTAAATAAATATCCTATCTTAAAAAACTCTGCAACTAAAATAAGCTTACCAGTATGTATGTAAGTGTGTTTTTTCATATCGGACTTCTGATGAAACCTCTTCCCGCAGTACTGACACGGGTAAGGCCTGGTGTCTGAGTGGATCAGAAGGTGGGTTGACAACGTGCTGGATCTCTTGAACGTCTTACCACATTGCTTGCACTCAAACACTTTCTCAACACTGTGTACGTTCCTGAAAAAAGAAGTACTGTCAGAATATTCACTGGGAGTGGAATAGTTGGTATTATCCCTGTTCCCAGTGATATTTTTAATTTTTTATACAACTAGATCAGATAAAAGTTCACAGCTAACCTGATTGTTGGTGTGGTTATCGTATTCTAAAAACGCCAGCAAGTACAAACTACTCACACTTAGCATACCTTATTAATAGTAAGAGAGAGAGAGAGACTGAAGTTAGTTAATTAATTGTATAATAGTTATAATTAAATATACTAAAACTTTCTATCGAAGAATTTACTTCTCCCATGTCATAAAGCGCTGTTTATAAAATAACTACAAAATTGCAATATAAAATTAATGCTAACCTGTGTTGGTTCAAGCTGATTTCATGACCAAACGTTTTGCTGCATAACTCGCAAGCAAAGGGTCTTTTTCCATTGTGCGATCTCCTGGCGTGTACTTCTAATCCATGCGGTGTACTAAACATCTTTTCACACTTTACACAGGAATACACATCTCCAATAGGCAATGGTCTAGATAAAGGCCCCTGAGCACCGAGCACTGCTGCTCGAAGTCGAAGGAATTCAGGCCCAGCTGCTTGAACTGCGTGAAGGTACAAGTTGCTGTATCCACCCCATCCCGGTAACCCCAAACTACCAGTGTCTCTTAAAAATTCAGCAAATGGTAAGGGATTATATATATACGGTCTCTGAGGCTGCACTCTTGGAGCATCAGGTCTAAGAAGGACACTCATGGAAAATGCTTCGGATCTCTTTGGAGGTGAGGATGAATCCGGAGGCCTTCTTGGTGAAGATGGTGGGGAATCTACTTCCAGCTCTGGGGAACTTGAACGGACTGATCTTGGCGATGGAGGTGACGGTGCCCAGCAAGGACTCTCACATCGTGATCCTGGGGAAATATTCTCAGTTCTAGTATCATGGTTATGTGAGTCATCTTCTTCCTCGTTAGTCTTATCTCCTACTAAGCGATTGATACCAAACTTGATTTCGTCTGGAACAAAAAGGAACAATGAATATTTATGCTGTGCAAACAGTAATGGGAACGGACCAACTAAAAGAAATATTTACTGTTATCTCTCGCCCTGCTCACACAAGTGTGGCACTTCTATTGTTTGCCAAACTGTACAAAGGGCATTGAAACGCCCCGAGGCCAGTGAAAAAGCGCAGGTGCCTCACTTGTCGCTCGCAACGAAATGAGCCGTATCATGTCGCAGCAGCAAATTGACTTTCATCTGTTACAACCCTCGCCCAACCCCCGTAATTAACACGTCGGGTCGGACGGGCCCCAACCTTTTTTTACAATTCACTAATCCGCGGGCGCGACTAAACAAAACTACTTATTGTTCGGTTTATTGTTGCTTTAGTGGGTACTGCATTATTATACGATATTGAATTGTGTCGATAATATGTACATTTGAAAGAAAGTATTTGTTTGAAGGAAAGCTTATAATTAAAATTATGTGTATTCTTAAGAATTAGTAATGTTTTGTCTTACTGACTAACTAAGAAAGACGTTACAGAATGGCTTTTAAGTTACATTTAATGGTTTGAGATTTGTAAGAATAAATAGTAATTATACTTAATCAGTTTTGATTATAAATCTTGAAATGATAAACAATCCTAATATGGCGTATTTTAATGAAAACCGTAACCATAAATTATAATAAACCCTCTCTACTAGTCTACTACAGTGGAAAAATCAAGAGGAAGCCAAGACATTAGGAAATAGTGCCCTGATCTCCAAATAAAATATTCATATAAGAATTAATGAATATTTTTTTTATAAATATATTGTTGCATTATCTCAAAACCAATGTCACTGTCATTCTTGTTTCATCCGAATAAAGTTCATACATCATCAAGTGACCATCAGCAAAGACTCACGCTGTCCAAAAACAAACATCCATCTCAGAACGAGACAAGTTGCTCTAATGAACAGCGACCCCTATATCTGAAACAGAGCAGCTGTTGGCATTTGGAGCGGAACCAATCGGCCCGCTTCGGCAAAATTCGGCGCTGACTTCGGCCTCATCATTCGGCCCCTCGAACATTTCACGCCCGGGTCTCTTTTAACAATGGCCAGCAGTTAAGGGTTGCCCTGCACTTGTTTGTTTGTTCCCTTCGCGACACGGTTTTATTACCCCATAGTATTTATTACATATTAATGGTTATTTAGATTCATTGTTCCGCCCCAACAGTATGCTCGAATTTATGGCTTTGCAAAATATTGAATAGGGTTCTACGAGTAATGGAGTGAAATGTAAAGAAAGAAGCTATTGATCATTGTACACGTTTGAAATTAGACTCCAAAATTGTTTTATAGCTTTGATTTGAGGGTAAAAGTTGCGTTTGGTCAAGTTAATTTTGAAATCAATTTTCATTGTGATCATTTTATTTATTCTAATTACAAATTTTATTATAATCGGAATGCAAGTTTGTAGCAAGCAATTAAGTTTTTGACAAATTTAAAAAATAGAACTGATCACAAATAATGATGTAATAATAAAAGAACGAAGATGACAATATTATTTATTTGGAATCGTCTTCGATATGAAATTATTATCTGTTATAATTCTTGGTCTAATTAGACAAAAGGAAATATGCCTGACTGTATCCACAATGAAACGTGGCAGTTCAAAACGTAGTTATAGCTTCAAACCGCAAATTGAATTACAAGCCGTCAGTTCGTTGCATTTTTTCTTTCCAAACAGTGCATTAGCATCATTACTGTCCGCCTATTGCGGGCTTAATGCAATTTTAATTATAAGAGGTGCGGCTTCTGCAATTTGCGCTCGCAATGCATTCAGATTGTTATTTTTCAGGCTTTTAACAAATTAAAAATACTCGCCCGTGGCACCGTGTTCACAATTTACATACGTAATATGGAGCGTGATAGCGAAATCCGTATTGGACAGTCAATTTCGACGGGTTAAATGATCAATCGTTTCCAGCCTCAGTACGGATTATTATCAGAATTCAGTTGGCGGTTCTGAATAATGCTCTGTGGTGATATAATTGTAATTTGTACTAGTAAAATTGTTTAATATAGTTTAATAATTTCAAATCGTGTCTTCAGAACATCACAGCCTTCTGGATAATCAAACTTACCAACTCGTATATGCAGAGCAACAGAACCCTAATGTCTAATAAAGAGAGATTGTTATGGAACGATCTAGCGTTTGAGTCCAATTTGTTTAAGCTTAGGACTAAATAATCAAGGCCACCTTATCAATCTAACATAAGTATAATAGAAACTAATTGACCTGCGATATAGATCCAGACTGTTTGAAAACTGGTAATCTACTTCCAAATATAACCCGAGCATTTTACATACAAACTTTAACCAATTTCTAGTAGCTTCTAGACGATTGTCAGACTGACATAGGTACTCTTGAAGTGAACTACTTAACTCAAGCTTAAGGGTATTGTGCCTATAAATACCTAACCTACAACCAGTAGTAAATTTCCGAAATAAACACTATTCGTAAGCTGCATATTGCATACTGACTCAAAGATCCCGACGATTCTGAAATATGCATTATCACGGTCAAATCGTTAATCAAAAAAATGTAATCAACAAAAGCCAAGGTGAAGCTTTTATTGTATTATGATCTTTATCTCAAAGCAGTAAAGCGGATTTAAATTGTAAATGCATATTATAATATAGTGTAGATTGTACTAATAGACTGGTTTATTATAGTCGGATCCATACGGGGACCGTTGATAATTGTAATTATTTTAATAAATTGCACTCGCATGGTATTTCGGCCAGTTTCGAACTTAAGGGATCAACCCATCAACTTAAATATAAGTAAATTTTATATTTAAGTTGATGTAACTTATCAAGATATTATAGTAAAGATGCTTCACTAGCTATCTTCACATATGGACTCGTCTACTGCTTATCGTCAGGTGGTGTCGAGTCCTTTGTTGTGCTTTATATATAAAAAAAATATTTAACTTAATTTTAAATACTTTAGTAAAATTCTACAAACTTCTATGATACCTTTTAATAAGGCATTTTAGTTTTATTTTATTTATAAATAACACAACAATAATTTATATATCTCAGAGAATAATGAATACAATTACTATATGTTCAATGAATACAATTTCCTAAAACTATTGACCAGATATACTTATATGCCGTCAATATTATCAATTTGTAATATAAAAACCGAATCAAAACTTCAAAGCATCAAAATTAAAGTATCTTAAAATTTATTTAAAGATAGAATCAGTGGATTGGAATTGTGATGATACAATTTTAGCAGACATTGAAAAAACCCAAGCCAAGTCTTGTAAAACCAAACCTAAATAATATCCTACTTTCTTGAAAAAATCGCAAAAATAAATTACATCTTTCTATCTTAATATATTTTTTTACATATAAAGCACAGCAAATGACTCGACACCACCTGATGATAAGCAGTAGACAAGTCCATATGTGAAGAAATAATAATAATATAACTTTGGGAGATTATTGTTTCCAACAAACTCACGTAATGGAAAGTATGGTAAATTCACAAAATAAGGCCTACCTTAATTTTTTTATTACCTGACTAGCAGGTTTATATTAAAAATACACTGGTAATTTGAAATAATAATATTTATTTATTAAACTTTGTAATAAATGAAACAAAGTTAATGTATACGCACACTTCTACAAACATGGCGGCCATTTGTAATAGTGAAGCGCGAAATTTTAAAACTAGGCCTTATTATAACATAGGTTATATTTGGTTCACCCACCTTACTATTAAAAGTTATACCGTATTATTATTATACTTTTACAGCAAATACGCATCACCGATTTTATCGTGAAAATGTATTTGTCTTCAACATATACAAGCACCAACATCTAAATGAAGATATATAATGGAAATTAATGCTTTAGGAACAAGTCGATTGCGTTACTGACAGTTCAATATTATTTACAAGAAAAATAATAGAAGATTCTTACGTTTGATTTATTGACACCCCTCATTTGATCTTTAGGAAAAGTCTATTTATTTTTTTGACAGCTACATTTATACAACGGGAAATTAAAACAATTCACAAGAAATTAAATACTGGTTAAGAAACAAAAATGCTTTAATTTTTGTCCTTATTCTGAGTTTTACAAAGAGAGTTTTTTTTTAGATTAATAGTTATTCATTTTACAAATAATGGAAGATTCAATTACTTTTACGAAAACGGAAAAGAAATATTTTTAATGTTTTTCCTTATTATAGAATTATAATTTTTTTATCATAAATATGGGTGCATTAGTATTTAATTACATCTTACAGTTCAGTGTCCACTTGGACTGTTCGGCCTCTACGTTATTTTGGAATTAATACACTACCGATATTTAGTTTAAAAAAAATTAAAAGGCTTTAAAAAACATGATATTTATTTACGTTTTATTTACAATTACGTACAAGGGGAACCAAGAGGTGGTGACTCATTACTTATTAATCGCCGTCGACGTAAAATGTATTTCAAAATAATAATTAAGAAAGACAATAAGTAATTCACCAAATAGTATCAAAACTGATATAATAGACTCCATAAAGAATTGAATATTTAATAAATAAAAATTATAATGTTAAAAACTTATTTGTCATTAATTATTAATATTATCTTTTAAGAACAATGTTTTACTGTTTTTTAATGTTTTTCACGCGTTAGGAATCGACTCAGACATTCAAAAATAATCAAATATTAATCTCCACTATGGATTAAGGTAATCACAGCTATAACTTGAAGGTCTTTGCGTAATTAGATTTAATATTCAAACAATCGGTAAAGAAGTAACAAGTCGTAGAATACATACAAGATCCTGTCGCGTTTCCACTCATGACATCATATTTGTGGAAATAAGGTATTCAAATATTGCCATTATCATCATCAAGCCTATAGACTGGGCCGACTCCACCACGCTGCCCGATGGCAATTAGTATTTTCGGAGCTCAGCTAATATTTAATCCAACTTACAAAATAAAATTGTACCACTTCATAATAATCTATATACAGATGGCCGTAAGATAAACGTAAAACGTCAGTGCAAAAATAGCTCTTCATACATCGATTTAAGGTTAACATATTAAAATGCTTTTTCAACTGATTGCGCATGTACTTTAATTTACGAATAATATTCTTTTTTTCACGTGAATATTTTAAGTGTTATTGTTATTAGATATTATATTGCTAGTAATGGTGTTATAAATTATTTCAATTTTACTATCATTTCGTAACGAGTATCGATAAAATTGAAAGGTTCTTCGGCTAATTAATACGACTCACACACAAGTGAGATAAATATTATTATCAAATAAATAAATTTCTATCTCCCCAGTCTCTCGACGACTCAATATAATTAGAAAAAACATTTGAAAGTGTTGAAATCATTCTACAGATTTAAGTGATTTTAGTACTGTATTAAACGAAAGACGGAGACATATATAAAAAGAACAGGAAAGAAATACGATAATGATTTTAAATTTAAAAAATTAATAGCTATATCGATAAGGAATCAGAACTTTGTAAACCCGCTATAAGGTTATCTTGTACCGATTTTAGGCAACGTACCTACTATAGAACTGAATAATCTCACTAAGCCACTTTATTGAAAAATAAATTATTAAAACGAAACAAATCCGTCTACAAAGATTGGTAAATCCATGCTTTTATTAAATCTTTATTACTGTGATATATTTGACTTGGATATAGATTACTGTATTAGAATGATAAAAATATCATATAATATAATATATATCTGATCTCTCGGTTTCTTGTGTCAATTAAATACAACAAATAAATTACGTTTATATATTTCTATTGTATTACAAATAATTGACAGTGTACTTAAGGTACATGAAAATAATTTAAAATAATTTATTTTTCAATGTAATAATCTCTCCTCTACTGGTGTCTAGTAATTTGCTTAGCTTATTTAAAAAAAAGATGTGATATGTCATTTTTAAGACAGATTGCCTAATAGTCGACCTAACAACGAATCAGATGTTATGTTATCGTTAATTAGAAATAGTCTAGTGATCCAAACTTATACAAAAATTATACAAAAATATCACACATATTCGTTGTAAGAACATCATATTTACAGACTCATCGATAGTCAAAAATTTTTATTTTTAACATTCAATATTCTAATAAGCATTACCTTGACAGCGTTATGTCACTTTGCGTTGAAGCTTTTTTATTTTAAGCAAAAGTGATCAAAACTATGTGACTACAAGCTGTATATGACCGTAATTATGACCGTTATTAATTAACTGATAAGAGATGTGTCTATTTAAAAAAAAACTCAATATAACAAATATTTTAATCTCCAAAATTGTTTCAGTGTCCTTCATTTGAACTTGTAGTGTTTCGATACTATTACATTATCACAATAAAAATCAATAATAAATTACTAATTTTCTAAAAGCTAAAGCCATAATAAATTTATAGGTAACGATTGGTCACGTTCAATTTAAATGTTTATTATCAATGAATGAGGTATTGATAAATGCGATAAATCTGGCTACACAGCGGCAAGATCACAGTCTCTTGGTGTATTGAATATTGGGATTACGGTGACCACGCCTAGTCACCTATCGAAACTTGAGCAGAACACGATACAGATAGAGAAATACACTTAGAAATATGTAATAAACTCTCTTCACGATTATCATAGTTATCGCACCAAATTCTTTATCTATGTCAAGTGTTTACTTTAATCTAATTTTGTATTCTTAGTTTAGGTTTGTTCAATATTCTTAAGAATACATTTCTATAATCTCAGTAACTTATTTGACTGGGTTGCCAGGAAAAAATCTTTCTACTTTCAAAATGAAATAATCTTAACACTGTGAGCACGTTACTTCACCATAGTCTTAAAAAGGAAAAAAATCGTAAGATTCTCCCAATTTGTCAGTAGCTTAGTACCTCAATACAAAAAAGAACGGTCACCCTGACTCTGAAAATAACAGCAAAATAAGCTTTCTTTACAAGTCCACAATTATTCTTGAACTTTCAACATTATAAGTAATAGGTAGTTTCTTTCAAATCAACTATTAATATTCATTACTATAAAAATTCATTTTTCATTTAATTGTGAGAAAAGAGAATAATCAAAGGAAGATGATTGCAAGCTCATCTAAGAAATCCAAAATTGACATTTCGACAATATACATGGCGGCACAGATTGTTGACACAATTTTTGATTTAAACATTTATTTCGAAAATGAGTGACGTCACATTTTTGGACAATTTTCTTTGTATTTATTGGCATAACAGGAGCCTCACACATTTTGATATATCTAAGAAACTATTGATTGTAGTTTTACTGATACTTCTACGATTTTGTTTATACTATTTTTATATATAAAAACCTAAAATTCATTGCTTTTATTAATGGTAAATTGAAAGCAATTTTTTTTCATAGTAATATCTATAGTCTTGACATTCCATTCTCATTTTCGTTTTACTTTTCTTGAGCTTGTGTTACTTATTTGGTTGATAAGTAATTAACTTTTATGTGCCATAAAAATGTGACGTTTGTTTGATGGTCACCCTACGCTATCTCGCCGCGCCTTGTCCCGATTTCTCTTCTCAATGTTTCCACGAATTATTTGCTGAAACAATAGCATGCTTCATGTTTGGGCCGTAAACAGCTATAAGATGTTCCCAACGAAATTTACACATTCATTAACCGTCTTTACCCAGTTTTGTTAAGAGCGAAAACACCTTGACAAATTTTAGTCAAATTGTAATTGCTAGTTTGTAAACATTGACGAAATGTCACGTGCGGTGCCTTTGAGATTAAAACCTTTGATAATTGCCAGTCAACAATGTCTAGATTTGTGATGACGGATTAACTGTGTTTCTTTAATGCCGTAACGAGGTAATTGAGAAAGATTTCGCCATGACATGATTTAGCATGTGCTGTAAAATAATTGCAAAAATTTCAGTGTTTTTGCAACATTTATCGTCATTGACATTGTAGTCTGCATCATGTTGAAGTCACACCTATAATACTATAGGTAAAGACGGCAATATCATGTAAACAAATATACATACGTACTTAATACTTTTTAGGATTCATTTCTCATGGAAATCAAATTTTACAGATTCTAGTGGACGGCGAAAATTGGACCTGACAACTTGTCTTCCAATTAACTACAAGTAATTTTTGCAAACAGAAAATATCAGGTTAGTTAAAAAAAGCTAAAATACTATACTTTTGGGAGACAGTTGTGAAATCTTTAATTGCCTTGTGATTATCACCTAAAACTTATTGGAAAATAGTATTACAGACAAACTAATAAAACACGTTAAAACAGTTCAGCTACTTTATTGACACTCGTCGTGACATACACATTTTTCTAATAAATTTAATAAAAATATCTTTTTTATATTTTTCTATTTTTTTTTAAATATAGTATTCTATAACATAAAAAAGGTTCTAACAATAGTATTACAAAGAGAAGACACGCTTAGCTGATATTCCCGGTTGTTACTGCAATCGCTTTCACCCATCAAGCCGCATTGGACCAGCGAGCTGGTGTTATAGACCTAATATCGATAGTCGTTTAATAAGTGTTCATAATTAACATATATTATTGTAAAATCAAATATATTTAAATTTTCCTTACTTGCACTTTGACAGCCATACTAAAAAAAATATATGCCTTTTATACGCACAAAATATACACACCTATATAATAATGCGAGTGTTAATTTAGTAATTAAGATGCTCATTACAATCTCAATTTATATGGACAAAAGAGATCAAACACTGTGTAACTATTCAAGTTGTTTACAATGATAATAATAGTGCGTCGACCTGGAGAACTACTTCGGTAGAATCCAGATCGCCCCGTGAAGGGCAATGAAGTTGCCGGGAAGTTTATTGAGTATCCCCAGTGCCATTTTGATGAGGTAGTGGGTGAGGCCGATAAAGCTCATCTCTTAGCCAGTGGTAAGAAGGTTTATCAAAAAAGGTGTACGCTAATGATTTTTAAACTGTTAAGCCGATGTAATTCCTAAATACAATTAATTTTTTACCTCGTTCTTTCTGGGAGTATATCGTGGCTCAATAGATAACGTATAAACAGATGGCCCATCTGATGGTACGTGATCATCATTCCTCATAGATTCCAACAATATCAAGGCAGGAGGTTTCTTGGTGATGCTAGTACGCTGATATTTTGGAGTCAAGACAAATTAATGCCTTCTATGTCTATAATTAAACTGTAAAAGATGGCGTACTTCTTCATGATCAATATATGACAGACAGATACAATTCTCGTGAATAACCATGAAATCTTTGTACCACATCAATCAAAAGGATAAATTTTAACAAAATTTTAGTACTAGTTAATTTTCCTTAACAGAAATGTCAAAAGCAATTCAAAGTTGAATAATTAAAGAATTGGCCACAACTGTAATGCTATTGTCGCGTGGTCACGCGACTGCCTCAGCCATACTTGGTCTTAAGTAAACAGGGTTGTGAATAATAGGGTAAACAGAAATGCCGTGACCGTGTGGACTTGGCAAATATTGTCTTTGGAGCTTGGCGTGCTGTGCTACTCTTTGATTGATCACGCTTTTGGCTAACGTTCTGGCTTTAAATATTCGTTATTATATTCTTGAAACCCTCAAGAACATTATAACGATTATTAAAAGTCTTCTGGACATTGTGTAGTTACTTGTATCAAATAGCGGGTTGCATCTTTAACTTGGTGTAGTATTTTGAGCGTTAAGTTCTCCAAAACAAAGTCAAAACTACTTTCGTAATGGTTGATTCCAGATAATCATCATCAGGAACCTATAATACGTCCCACTTCAAGGCAGCCTATCTGCATTGGAGAAATACATGAGGATTTTAGGCCACAACACAGCGGGGCAAGAGTGTCCCGTAACAAGGACCAACAGCTTATGCGTTCTGCATGCGTAGTACAAGGAACTTAAGAAGATTTTGGCTACACTGACACGTCACTTTTCTCTGGTATGGTAGTTGAAGATTTAACTAGAGAATAATGACATGACGGTGTCGACAAAACGTTTCTCGAGCGTCTTGTGTTATGCGTGCTGGAACACGGAAGACCTTAAGATAACAAATATTGATTGACACGCCCAGGGACCAACTATGGCGAATTTATTGTAATTATTATTTGCACTATTATTGTAATGAAACTAGTACGCCAATGAGCTTCTCATTGATTCTAGATCGTTCAATGAAAATATGTAATTTTCTTTTTGTTTTTTTTTATTTATTTGTTTTTTTTTAATTTGCTATTTATTTAGCCGTTCGTTCCGATTCTAACTGCATTATCACAAGCTGTTCCCCTTTAGGTCAGTGAGGGGGCGTTTTGGATTAAAACTTTTCAAGTGTATTTAAGTAAATTTTTCCAATGTAGGAAGGCTAGTGGCACGTATATAGAGTAAAGATCATTGATGATAATTATTATTAATTACAGCCATTACGTCAAACGGTGACTTTTCTGTTGGTAAACGATGTATAAATGTAATAAAACAGTTTTTTATTGGTAAAGTTGTTACTGTATCATTTATAAAATCAATAAAAGTAACCTTAGCATCACTCGCTCTTTTTCATAAACATCAGATATTTTTACATTTTTTTTTAAACTAGTATTTAATTACCTATATTATGCGCTTGCATTGTAAAATTTTACATGTCTGCAATGTTAAAACCAGAACATGTCAAGAGAGGAGAAATTACTTAGATTTTTGGCGGTTCATCTCAGATCACACGGTAGATTTACGAATGTTAATAAAATATTTTAGCTAACTCAATTAGACTACTTATTCAAATTATTATTTTTTTACAAAAAAAATACAGTCTACTTCACATCAAACTTGCACACACACCTTGAAATCACGCTTACGCCTTTGGTAATAGGGGCCAAGGGAATCTCGTAGCCTGGTTACGGGCGGCAACATTAGTAGCGTTGCAAACACCAAGGTTACGGTAAGCGATTATCATCAGATAATTTTGCTCTTCTACGCATTTTGTGTAAAACACCCTCATTTTACTTATTTGCCTTATATTATATATAAGTCTTAAGTAAGATACAAGTCTGCTAAAGACGAAAAATCAGTTTTGAAATCCGTTTCTGGATATTATTTTATAAAGAAAGTTATTTCACAGTCGTTAGTGATATTCACAACAATAATACCCAAGTATACAGGCACTTAAAGCTGTGAAAAAATCTAACTTCCGAGTTTACTGAAAAATAAGCGTATGCCGCATAAAACATCAATTTCGACACTCTGTACGGAATCAAAATTTAAAGGGTCATTTCCGTTGACCTGGAACTATAAAGTTCGGCAAATACAGACTTATTCTATAAATATAGGGACAAATCTAAAAACTATATATTTGTAATAATTTAAAGGAATCGCACTTTCTTTTCTGGTTAAATGGTAGAGAATACCGTCTGCCAACTATCCCTCTATTATTTGCAATAAAGTATAAAGTAAGTAAGTAGTAAAGTAACAAAAGAGAAATAGACAAATCTGACTAAGCCTTTGATGTTTTCAAGATTGGCTTCCAAAGTTTCTAGGAAATATGAAATCGGTATTACAATCCATACATTCCAAATATAAACTGTAGAAAAACTGATATCTTGTAAACTAATATTTACATATCTATATAAGAGTACACATGTACAAATCGGTTTTACAACTATCGACGAGGGCTGCGTAAGGTCTGCAGGAACATTATAATCTTAACTTGAAATCTTGCTAATTTTCTCAACGGCTCCTCAAAAACAGCTGATATCGATGCTGTTTCTATGTTGTATTGACATAAACCAATTTTTAATCTCACTTTAAGAAAAACAAATGGAATAAACGCACGTTAGAGGTGATGTCATAAAATCCCAATCATGACCTTTCCAAAAAATTTTCTATTCCTTGGTGAGTCTTTTTTGATTGAGAGACTCCTTAAGACTCGAGTTAATTTATTTAAAAAATTTTTTACAAAACACCAAAGCAATTTATAATAAAAAAGTTCTTGTTGTAGATATTTAAGTGTTTATTAAATGATAAAGGTGTTTAATTATATAAACTTTTAGTTCTGTATTAGTTCTACTGTGATCACACACATTTGGAATTATCACTGATATGGCAATACCTCAAAGGATAAATATCTAGAAACATTTTTAATTGTTCTCTTTTATTTCTCTTTATAAGTACAGATAACGTTGTCATAATCTTAAAATATCAAATCTAGGTATTATGTAGAGATATGTTTGTAATAGAGTTATCTGTGCGACTAAAAAAATTGCTATGAAGATTTTAAAATCCGGTGAATAGTCATATCGTCTAGGGATCGTGTTTTAGTTGAGAAGTTCAGGTAGTATGTGATTTCATTCAAAATTGAATTGATACATTGAGAAGCCTGCTCAAAATATTCTATCTATAGAATGAAACTTACTAAACTTTTTGTGTAGCATTGAAGCTGGCTTATCTTTGGATAGAATATTGGAACCGACCATAAGTATTGCTCTTGATCTATGGATTGCAATTTTCACTAATCCTTTACAACCTGTATTATGATGAACATATCACACGTCCTTAGCTAAATGTAGATAAATAATTTTAAAAAGTATATTGTTACATAATAAATTGTTGCACTAACCCTACCTGTTATCAGTTTTTATCAAAATTTGTGTTCGATACAAAAATTACAACTATCATAACACGACTGTCGATAGATACAGATATCGCCACCTTTGTTGACGCCGCCGGTAAATCAAAGTCGTAAAACAAGCGCAATTTCGCTGGCGATAAGTATGACGGCCCTGATAAGATATGTCAGGCCCAAATCTGAAGCCATGGGATTTAAGAGCGCTGTGTTATTGGAATTTTCGTTAATGTTACCGCGATATTGAATACCGTCAAGTACGTACAACAAATTTGAGGGTTTCGGAGGGTTATATGCAAATCTCCATTTAGATTAGATATTCTGTTAAAGTTGACTTTATACTGTAAGATATGCAATACATTTTCTATAATATGTACTAATCTACATTAAAATCACTATAGTAAAGATACATTAAAGCCACTACTTACTATATCAGTGATATAACATAAAACTATTTTTTTATTAGAAAACATTGATAAATATTGTAAATACTTAGATAGTGGTAGATAAGTAGAAAGTATGATATACTACAGTGTTTAGCATTTAGAGAAAAATTATATTTAATATCTTTTGATATTGTTTGAGAACTTTTATATACCCAGCAGTACCCATGCTTAGAATATTAGTTATTATGCTATCTTTTTCTTCTTAAAAGAATTCGATAGAGATAGGTAAAGTAATGTTATATCCTTTTGTAGTAAACTTACCTCTAGGATATTTATCCTGGCTCTGGATAGGTGGTGGGGAGGCCAGCCTTGGCTCAGAGCGGTTCGCTGATGCACCCCACAGCGACTGGCAGAGGCCATTCCTCAAAGCCTCACTTGCTGAGATTCCTGTAACAAGGATATGAAGAGTTAATTTTATATCATGTATTTCCTAATTATATAATTATTGCTTGCAAAGATGCCACTCTCCTCAAAACAGATTTGTCATGGTCTGGTGAAGGCTAGGAATTAATGAACATACTATATCAATGTGATGCCAGAGCAAAAAGCAGAAGTCTTCCTAAATTGAGAGAAGCTTTTTTAGGAACAATAAATAGCTGCCACAAAAGATTCAATGGGTTATATAATTCAAGTACACAGGGATGTGATCAAAGAGTTATCATCATCATTTTATCAGCCAAATATATCCACTGCTTGATAAGAGCCTCCCCAGAGGATCTCCAAACAGATTGCTCCTGCGCTGCTTGCGTGGTAACTGATTTAACATACCACCACACTAGTGAGGATAAAAGTTTAGATTAATCATCCCGTACCAATCATGGCGAAAAGTGAATAAAAACACCAGGAAGGTACCGTAGAATATAGATAACACTTAGAACTAAATTGTTGCGTAAGTCCTTATTAAAAAATATATGATGATATTCAATTTGTTTTCAGTAATTTTATTTTTCAAAAATATATTAGTAATCTCTTTTTCATTAAGAATACATCAATATTTATTTATCCATCAATGTGTCGTTTGTAAGGATCGGATTTTTTAACACCGTCTTTCAAATTTCACAACATTTATAAACATATAACCCGTATAATCTCTTCTAGTACCTTATCAACTTATTCAGCTTTCGACCAGTAATATTAATTAGCACCCGTGTTGTTACATAGTACTATTTAAACTGTCAATTCAGGTACACTATGCGTTAATAGAGCACTTCCTCATTCACGCAACCATCGGGAGTGAGTCATTGCCAGCTGTTCGTCTTTGATTTCGTAAACAATTTATCGGGTCTCAGGGGAAAAATATTGTAGTTGATTTTCAAGAATTTGCGAAAAGATTAATGTTCATTTTTTAAAGCTTTGATAAAGTGTAATAAATCATTAGAACTTCTTATTGGATTTTAAAGTTTCGTATTTAATATTTTTAATTATTATTTATGTCAAAACAAGCCCCACAGTAACATTTTTTGTGTAGTGCTGTGCTAATTCTAAATTCGGGACTCTTTAAAACTTGAATAAGCAAATACAAGCTGAGTATATTATGCGACCTAAGAGCACATTTATCATTACCATCACTATATACGTCCTACTCCTGGGCACAGAACTTTCCACATTAGAGAAACTCGTGAGGATATTCGCCCATAACACTATCACACTGTCTTATTCGGATTAGTATGTGAGTTATTACATTATTGTTTAATAATTAACTTAAAATTGCCTTTTTAAAAATTTTTTAAATGTAGATGATTGTGTGTTTGTATATCATAAAGAGTCATATCTAAGAAATTAAAGATGTAACATGATCATAATATGGATTAAGACGATGATACGCGATCAATCTTAATAATAGCGTTTAAATGTAAAGCGCAAACAAGTGTTGATGCAGCTACCTACGGCGTGTCATTACTGCATGGAGTACTCGAAGGACAATATGATTTTCTGGGTAGTTAACCAACACATGAGACACTAAGATTCAATCTACAAAAAGATCTTACAAATGACCTTGCATTGAAAGTCCTAATTGCCTTGACAAGAGTCAAAATACTTTGTAAAAAAACTTTGTAGTTAAAACACTACACCACCAAATTTGTCATCGTATAAACAAGAGATTCAACCAGACTTAACGCTTTGTGTTATCCTATAATTTTTAAAGTATTAATGTCAAAAATTATCATTATTTGGTTATTAAGCCAAATTATATTTTTTGCAAATCATCTCTTGTTTTTTAGATAATCTTAACAACATACTTAAGGAAAGCAGTAATGTATGTACCTTTTACTAGCAGATATTCAGCGGCCGAGCCAACAATTTGTCCAATTGAATGTTTGTCTTAACAATGAAGTGGTCCGTCTTGATTTGCTCGACATATGCCCCCTCATATTAGGGCTTCGCAATCACTTTCGCCTCGCGTGAAGTGTCAGTATTACTTACTGCATGTCTACGTTACCATTTGATATTTAAACACGCTTTAAATATCAACAAAGTCAATATCAACTGTTTGTATTTCCTTTATTAAATTGCATCCTCTTTCTGTTGCGTTTTTCTTTCAATCATTAGTTTAAGCTATTCGTTATTTTTTTGATCTTGAAAGATTTTCACAATCATGATTGTGAAAATCTTTTGGAACTAATTTTTGACATATTACACGATTTATCATGTTTATCTATTAGGAAAATACAAGTGTATTATATGATAACTGAAAAAATTATCTTTAGCTGTGGTTAAGTGTAGTAATCAGTGCTCAATTTACAAGATATTACAAGTTAATCTGGTACATTGGCATGTTGTATTGTGCTTTTTTAATGATACGTCGGTGAGATTAAAACTGGTTAAATTAAATAGGTACTTTTCTGCATAATGTTATTAAATACCTCTTAAATCTAATATTAAATTAAAGTTGGCAATAAGATATATATTGATATAATGATATTGATCTTCAATATATATATTTGATAATATGCATGCACTTATAGATAGTCTACGTTGTTTTATAAAACTGCTTTAAATGTAAGCTAATGATAGAGATATTCTCTCAGGAATCATTCTTATTGTGATAGATCTGGGGTAATATTACCATTCAGTACAAACTACTTGTATCTTGGATTAGACTGAAAATCTTTCATACTTAGTAGATGCTAAAACACATTACATATTCCAATAAAATGTTACTTTTCTGATCTACGAAGGGAAATATGTTTTTCATGGTCATTACAAGTTAAGGAGTTAATTTTTAAACTAAATAGCTTTAATAGTATGGTGTAAACCGGCTTGAATACACAAATGTATACTTGCCGAGTAACATTACACTTGTTGATCTCGTAACAGGATAAGGACTATAAGACCAAGGGCAATCAGTGTCCAGAGGAAGAGAGCGATTCGGTGGCGCCAGGATGGCGATGCGAATGTCAGAGGAGTTGCTGTGTCACAGAACATAGCTTGAGTTAAATTCTATGTATCATCTATTAACATGTCAAGTCGTACAGTCCATATATAATTAAATTTTAACTATCTCGAGGTTTCAGGAAGTATCGCGGCCCAACAAATTAAGGGCGTAATTGAAAGAGATCCCAAAATGGTCAAAATTATTACCAAAAGTCTTAAAATATTGATATAATGATCATTTAGCTGTTTTAGTAGATTATATTAGATTATTTTAGTGAACAGTTAAATACAAAACCAAAAGTTAAAAGCTTAATTGTGCAAAGAAAGTTATTACGGAAGAAAAGCATTTATAACTAATTAAGCCTCATTAGTATGAACTTGAAAACAGTGAATTTTTAAATTTTACTTTTATTGATTTAAGTTCGTATTTTTCAATCCTCATGCATGTTCTTTAACCAGTGTTGCCCAAAAATAAAATAATTTAGTTATTATTTACATCTCTGAATCATCATCATCATCATCTACAAATACTATTTGAATATTAAAACGAAACCACGTTATATTGTTAAAATAAACAGACTCTGTCTTTAAAGGTCCTATTAATTATGATATAATTGCCTCAAACGAATCCAGCAAGTGCATAAAACATTCGTTAGACATTTGTCATCTGATCATCTGTTGTAAGGAAGAGAGTGATTTGGTGGCGCCAGATTGGCGAGTATATAAACGAGTACTTTAAGGATGTCAAATACAGACTGTGCTCTGCAAGGACGATACACTCAAATGTAAATCAAAAATATTTTTAGCAATTAATTTAATAAGATGTAATGTATCAAAAGAGTATTTATTGAGGTAACGAAATATTCTTAAAAGCGTACAGATGAGGTTCTTAAAAAATATATGTTAGCAGAGTGCAAATGATACATGAGTTACCACTCACTATCAGATCATCTATATTATGCTTACTTTGTTCCCTTAGAGGTACATTCTATAGTTTCAATAAGGACGATATAGATTGGAAGTAGCTGAATATAGAAAAAAAAATTCTGTGCAAGATTGTAAAACTTGTGATTGCTGTAACATAGAGTAGCGTGTTTCATAGAGTATTTAAATAATAGCATTAAGTTATTAAACAATTGGGTGAAAGATCGAAAGACGTGCTGATTGGATAAAAAGATTTAAGTTATGGGTATTGGCGATGGTGCGTTATTTGTAAACATTGCATTGTTTAAGTTGTGCAATATTAATAACACGAGCCGATGTCAGTTTAATTTTTTAAATATTTTTTTTATAAGTTTTTACATATATATTAAATAATTGATTGTTTAGGAACGCAGCAAGTTTTGGAACAAAGAGGTTTATTCAGGAGATAAATTGCATCCACATTTAAACAAAGCTTTTTGTGCGACAGCTACATTTTGAAATCATTGTTTGTCCTGATGATAAGTTGTTAACCTGTTTAAATAAAACATCAAACAGAACAAATTGAAAGAGATAAAATAGAAGACATTAGTAAAATAAAACTAATCATATCACAGCAATAACATATAAGTTTGCATATTAACCCGGCGCTTCGGACAGGAAGTAATGATACAATTGGCGTTGTCAACGACAATTTAGTCATGAGACGAACTCCCGGACGACGGCCATTGATTCTATATGCGCCGGCGCCGATGGGGCGCTCCGTTTCAACTTTTCCCCGCTACCGCCTATGACTCAATACCGATAAAAATAGAAATAGGATGATCCTTGACTATTTATAGAATTGATTAAACAAAATTTGAGAGCTACGAATGGTTTGTTTTGTGGGAAACATAATTGATGTTACGTCACTGCTTATTTATTTTTAGATTTGATGACCCATCTTCCTCTGGAC
This sequence comes from Acentria ephemerella, assembly GCA_943193645.1. Taxonomy (NCBI): domain Eukaryota; kingdom Metazoa; phylum Arthropoda; class Insecta; order Lepidoptera; family Crambidae; genus Acentria; species Acentria ephemerella. The sequence continues at coordinate 2,663,575 of OW971875.1, read as the reverse complement.
CCACAAGACCGTCTTTGTAAAATCTCATTAGATATAACATGTAATTTATGAAAACACTGGCCTTTTAAACTTAGAGAAATAATACTCGTACTTAAGTGGAAAAGTTATAGTTATATACAACTTTTTCTTAAGGAATTTGATCATAATTCTTTAAAGCTGTAGTTTATAATTGAATAAGTAAATTTAGAATCAATAGTCTGAAAAATATATGTTAATTTAGTCACACATAAATTAAAAATTTATCAATTCCGGAATTTCAAATTGAGGTGAAAAATGTATCAGACAGAGCATGTTTTTTTTCTAACATTAACATTTGAAATGCCATAACCTAAAAAAATGCTACAACTTAATGCGGTAATTTTTGGCAAATAAATTACGATTGACTATTAAAAAAATCATTAATATTTTCGGGATTATCATAAAAGAAAAATATATGTTCTTGAATGCTCGATAAAGCTTTTTCTTGAATCATTGTATCAGCTGTGAGACACCCTCTGCCTCCAGACCTCCCTCACGAATAACCAAACCGGCTTCTTGCGACCTTTGTCTAAATTTTTTGTTTATTTAAATCATCTTTATTATTTTATTATTATTATTTTTAAATATCTAAAATTCACTTCACTTATTACAAATCAAATGGCAGGGCTAGGTTGTGAGATCTTAAGAAACAAAAGAAAGCGTAACTTCGACACCCGTCAATGTAACATGTCACTAATTTAACGCTTTTTCAAGGGGTAGACTTCGTAGTAGTTTTACTTAGATGCAAGTAAATCACTAATCTAATAACGTAATTTAATCAAGTAAATCACAATCAAAGTAATCCACTTTTTATCACTTAAAAATAAAGCAAAATCAAAAAATAACCTCTAATAGTAGCGTGAAAACAAATTCAATTTTTGTCCATATACGAGGAGACATTTTCCCCATAACTCTGACCACTGCAACCATCACTTAGTGAGTGGCAGCAATGGACGATTGCACGAAGTATATTCAATTATCCCTATCATTGCGAGAATCGATGATGCTCTACTTTATTATTATGGCATCGATTCTGTATAATTGAACAAAACGAATAAAGACATGATTGTTATGTTATTTTTACCACTATTATTGAGTCACATTCAACTTTCATAACTTAATTTAAACTGTTAGAGTGTTCTATAACTATTAAGTACGATTTGAAAACAAATTTGCAATCTATTGATGCTAATCCAGTGGCACCTAAATTCTGAATTCAAAAATGAAGACAAATTATGTTTTTAAAACAGTATACGATTCACACTTTTAAATGATTGACTTTTTTGATGATTACATAATTTAAAACATCCCAAAAAATTATCCATTTTGAAAAGTTTACATAAAAAACTTCAGAACCTTTTGGATCAAAAGAGGGAAAAGAATTTAATCTTTTAAACCAAAAAGTTTAACTTTTAAAATAGAACTTCTAACATGAAATACCACCAACATAGCTACGTTTATCATGTTGCAAAGAAGCCGCTGTACATCAATTAACTCCAGTTGTCGAGACAATAACGCATTTACTAATCAATGGTACGGGGCCTTTCATTCACTAGAATTATTGTTAGCGATGTACTGGATATCGTTCGATACTATATGAATGGACAATGCGTGGAGACGACAATCTATTTATCATTTTCAATGAAAACATTAATCAGGTGAGTGTTAACTTTGCTGGTGATAATGAATTTAAAATTGAAGAAGTGTTAAATGTAAAACAAGATTATATTTAAGATATCTCAGTTATTAGAAATAAAGATCAATTAAAAGCTCATTTGATTGTATAATTGAGGAAAGTATTAATGGCAATAGCGAAATTAGAAAATCACAAAAAACTTCTCGACATGAAGAATTGAATAATGCATCTCCACACATTTGAGTTCCTAATCCCGGTGTCAGTTTACGAATCGCGCGGGTGGTCATGCGCAGTACAGTACGTCACTATAAACCACAATCGTCCACTGAATGACGACAATCAAGTGAGCTCAAACGGAAATCAATACGAGATCGTTTGCAATAATTACTGACGGTGGTGCACATACGAATATCAGTTTAATTGACATTGACAGTAGATGTGGTAATTAAACAAAGCTTAAAAATTTTGGACTTCTAAAAGAAAAATTTTCAAATATTTTATCTATCATAATTAATGCATCATTTATCAAGAATAGAAACATTTCAATATCGAATCAAAATTATTGAAAAAACGTAAAAATTTAAAATACAGGAATGCTGTAAAAAATGCATTTAAAGAATTCGCTTAATTCGCCGTCACAACGGCAAGATTGACAGCGATGCCTAAAGTACAAACAGAGAAAACAGTGAGCCGATCTCTTATCACCGGTGACAAGCAGTCTACCGAGTATTGGTTTATCAGAACAGAAACAGTAACCTTTTGTTAAACAAATGACGAATAAAAGAACCGTTCAAAGTTTATTTGCAAACCCTCGACCCGACGGGGTCAAGCCTCGACATAGCTTCCTGACTTAAGATTATTAAGAGAATTAAATAAATATGTATTTTTTGTTTTAGATAACAAAGTTGCGATTAATTAATTAAAACTGGTAATGTTTACTCGGAAACCGGACTAATAAAGGAAGTTGCTGATTACAACGTTTATTTAATGTTTTGTTAATATTGATGAATAAATCAGTAAGCGAGGTTGGCCTGTTCGTCAATTGCTATTTATTACTCGTCAAACCAGACCTTCAATGGGCAACGATTTTTGGCGATTTACTTTTAATGAAATTAAAGATCTATATCCTAAGAGGTATTCATTGCAAATTTTCCTATAACTACCTATTTCTGGATCAAGTTACATATAACTAAATAAGAACTACCAATTGACTTAGAACTTTGACCGCCTCTGTGGTCTATATAGACCACCAACTTCAGATCTGGAAGTCCGGAGATCAATTCCAAGTGGTATTTTAAGTCTACCGCCATAACAATATGTAATGTCAACAACATTTTTCTGTTCTGGCAGAGGGAGGTAAGATAGCAATTGAAGTGAGTTCCTCTGTGGTTGATTAGTCTGGGTGTAGCTCTGGCATCTTCGGGCTTATCTTCACTTACCATCAGGTGAGTTGAAGGCAGGAAGTCTTTATGATCAGTGATAGTTATAGAAAAAATAATATAATGAAAATACTTAATCACAAATCAAGGGAGTCAACAGAATACATTACATTGTACATTTTGGAGTTAACTTCCTCAAATTAAAATAACTGTCTTCAATATTTTATTTTATATTATTCATTTTACTTAATTTAAATCAAAATATAATGTTAAAGTCTAGATTTACGTCAACGAGTCATCGTCTCAACGTTAACTAGACTAGTTCCCACGGAGTGAACTCCTACGCACAGTTAGTCACACTTTGTCATCTGCTTTAATTGATCTACAGATCTATGCCTAAATTAAATCGTAGATCACCAGTGTTGACTGTGTGAACGTTTTTTGAGCTTTGCTATTCGGCCTTGAAAATAAATCAATTTGTAATAGATCACTGTTATCAACTGCAATAAATTTTGGGACTCAACAAAAGTAGAGGTTTACCGCTTACTGTATTTAGTATCAATGAAATAATGGTTACTCAGTTATATAACTTTGATAGCAATAATAAATACCATACATATTTTCGAGTAAAATTTATTTTCAAAATACTAGAAACATTGGACGTTGAACCATACTAGAAAGATGGACAAATTGTTATTATTTCTAAATTAGCTGAAGTCAATTATAGCAGAATTTGAAGATAACATACATTTATTGTGTGTACATTAAATGTTAAATAAATAAATACGATAGATACATTATTTATGTTTATTTTCTGATTTAAATACTGAAACATCGTCATCAAATCATCTGGTGTAATTTAAAAGATTCCTCTCCAATTTGGGCAACTCTCATTGAAGGGACCTATTACATTATTCTATCGTCATTCTGCATTTTAGTTGTATCTCCTTCAAGATGCTATATGTTATAATCATAACCATATGTGTCATAACCTTCGTGGTCACTATACTTTTTGTCAGTTAGTTATTCCAAAAGCGAATATTCTTGTCACTGAAAAATATTTTTTGAGCAGTTATATAATGTTTGCTTTTCGGATATAGCTAATTAATAAGATAGGTACTCAAATATATATTAAACCATCTAAGATATCAGTTTTATCATTATTTCTATTCAACACAGCGATTAAACTGTACAATCCAGCGTTACTTGATTGGCGTGCGAACGCCTGAACGGGTTAAGAGGTGTTAATTGTGAGAGATTGAATATTTTCTCAGGGCAAAATATTTCAATTGAACCCAATTGTTCGTCTGTGCGTTTTTTAAATTCTCTGTTATAATATTTACGCATTGACTTTTTTGATAAATGTAAGCGTTAGCAATAAAAAACATCTAATGTATTTTATTTAAATTAACTACTAAATCAACTGAAATAAAGATGTTTTTGAAAGAATTGCATGGATATATACGACATTTGTATCGTATAAATCTTAGGACTTAGGAATTGTCTCAGGACTTTTTATTATTACTTTTTTAAATCATGTTTATTTGGTTTATTTGGCAGCTAATAATATTTCTGAAACTTTCTTGTGATAAATATAGGCAATTCAGTTGTTTATTAATCTATCAAAGCGTTTCTTTGCCAAACAACGTAGATGATTGAAATTTATGTTACAGTTAATTAGTACGGTCATTCATAATACGGCATATTATATCACCATATTAATAATATCGTAAAATCAGATCTGTTACTGATGCCCGTGGGACTAATTGTGTGGCTCGCCCGAATTAAGGTCAAAGTCGTTTGACGTATGGCCGTAACGTTTGTCATATTTCACACTCAATTTTGGGAGTTCAAGATTCGTTGAGCAAATATTTATGCAAGTTAAGAGTAATGTTATAAAAGCGAGTAGACTATAATTTATAAACAGAAGAATAAAGATTAATTTAATGAACCCAAGAACAAAACAGAATACATCAAAAATGACAGACGTCAAGATAAAGAAGAAGATAAATTTAATAGTATTACTAAACAATTGTGTGCTTATAAAACAGTAAGTAAAATTATAATTATAACTAACAAATTTAATTTATTTTAAATGCAATCGTCACGTCCTATTATATTTTACTCAGGTACGTACACCTGAGTAAAATATACTCACAATTTACAATTTAATTATAAATAAAAGCCAATACCAGTACCAATTTTTGGTATTAACGTATTTTTATTTCACCATTGCCAAGGAATACAAAATCGGTGAATAATATTTAGAAAACCAACTTTAGCTAAGTCAATTTGAAAGAATTTAGTCAAGTCTTTCATGTTTAGAACCATAATAATACAACGTATTGTAGAGCTATATACTTATACGATCCCACATTTGAAAATGAAAATCAACATTTTATTTTTTGTAACGGCAAATCAAACTGCCTAAGACCTCAATCGGCACATAAAAGACGGGCCCAATCAATTCCATTGACTATGATTCACCCGAGGCCCGACACTCATTGGTCAGAGCTGCGCCGGCGATTGAAGTCCGCCGCCTATTTCGCAACGTGACTCTACAACAGGAAGATTCTAATGAGGTTAAGATTTAAAACTTGAGGTCATGAGGCCGAATGATCCGGCAATGGTAATTTTGTTGCTTCCTAATATTGAGCCTGATTCTGAAGACTAATTAATTCTAAATTCAAGCTCAAAATAAGCATTGTGTACTTTCTTGGTACTTAATATGTTTTACACAATAAATAATTTAGATAATGGCTTAAATGTCTTAGCTACCACGCCAAATATAAAAAATTAAAACAATTGTTAATTTTTAATTTTATCATTTCCCATACTCGCATTAGATTTTGTGTGCATAGTGGGTCTGAGCATTCATGTTTTGTCTTAGTTAGTCCTAGAGGGATTAGAAAATATGCATTCCGATAAATGCACGCGTTAAGTGTAAAAATATATAGGATTTGACATAAGCGCTTGCTTAGCAATCTAGTGTGATTGTCAAATCCTTCCCAAAATTGGTATATGCTTTGGAATTTCATTTACATAGAATTTTTCTTTATCTTACTTTTACTTATCGCTATTTATCAAAAATTCCATGAGGTAAAGGATTGCACCTCATAGAATTTTTGATAAATAGTACATTCATATCCCGGATCCATATATAAAGAAGAAATAACTTGAAACATGGTTGTATGGGCTTTAGTTCCCCTTGCCTTCCTTATAATAGGGAAAACTTAACCAAAAACAAAAATGTAAGTTGCTATATACGTCTACTAATATATACGTCTCAACCTATATACTATAATAGTTGAGGGCATAACACCACCACTTTGGCGCAATGCAAATTGGTGAGTAGAAACAGTAACCTTAACCAGTCACACCAACGGCTTAAAGTGCAATGATGATTCAAAATTCAGATTTTTGACCACAAATATTCTTTAACTTGAATATTATAAGAAGTACAATTATTTAGTTTATGATGACCGTTATATTACAACCGAGCTTAAAATGAAAATGATGGAATGATAACAAAATGATAATATGATGAAAGAATGGACATATCCTATAAATGATAAATTAAAATCTTGATGCGTTGATCCTGTTTGACTTGGAACTATACTAAAAATACAATTTGACATATAAACGAAATAAAACAACACACAACTGACAACCGCAAAAATCCACCAAAACCTCCTACCCTGTTCTCTTTAACTCAGTCTTGTCTGTTACAATCAAGTCAATGATTATCCCCAAAACTTTCTTCAATAATCTGTTGTGTTTTCCGTTGAGCCAACTCTTGGCCTAACCACAGCTTCAAAGGGTCCATTAATAATGAATTTGAGCATTAAATCGCCTTTTATACCGGAGAAGGGATTTCGCAAATTTAGCACATGCCGCCACGTGTCGACCATTACGCTAATGGAGGGACTGGAATCTTCCAGCGAGTACTGTTAGCATCATCTCAACCTTGACATTTCATAGTTAAAAACAACTCTTTCCTTTTGATATAAGATTGAAAGTGCTATCGTCGTGTTATGTGATTGTTGTCTCCAGCAACCTTTAATAATGAAGCAAATTTAATACTGAAGTGATTAAAGACTTATGATAATGCTACTGCTTCTGATTCGTCTGATAATTGATATTAAGTAAAAAGTCCATTTTAAAAAATCATTGCTTTTAATTACAATGTAAATAATATTGTAAAATAAGTATATTTGTGCCAATAGTTCTTAATTTCACATAAAAAGAAATGTTTCACAAATATGATACGAAGACGACCATGACATGGCCGCTTAAAAAAATCTGAAACCATGTTACTGCAAAAATTTAGTTTAACGAATAATAAATTAATATAAATTTTCGAAGCATGAGTTATTTTTTATTTTTTATTTTACGGCTCTCGTTACAGAGCTTTTGAGCCTCTTGCAATAACCTGTCAAGCCTTACAATCAAATCCAGATAAAAATGCTTTTAATTGTCTCGAGTGGCCGGTGTATATTGCAGCTCAATAAATTAATCTTTTCTCCAGTTACTGCATTGAAATACGGGGTTAACATCTTGGGGGAATTAGCGCTAAATATAATATGATGCTTTGAGAATGTAGATAACTAACATAAAAAAATGATGTTTTAATTGAAACTGGTTTCACCAAACTTCACCAATTTCATTATTAAGGTATTTCTATACAATTTTGTAATTATTAGAGAAGATATCTCAACTATCGCAATAAATTGCAACAAAATCTGTTTTTTTCCTAGTTTATCCCTTTAAATAGGAAGGCAAACAATAAAATTTAATCCTTAAGTACCTATGGCATTGCTAAATTAAATGAAGAGTAAATATAAGTTGACCATAATATTAAATAATGAAAAGTGACGTATATTATACAATATCGGATTTATCCTAGTAACGAATAAATGAATTATATTTTCAATTATATAAAAAACACGTTAATATTCCCATAGTCTTTTTTGTCATGTTTATTTTTCATTGACGCAGACACGGCTACACAAACATCCGCTGTGACAAAATTTTGTAATCACTATAATCAAAGACTATGAAACCATAGATTATTTAAGAATACTATCATATCTATAACGACGGAGGTTAACATATCTTTTAACAATGACATTATGTTGCAGCGTCCATTATTACTTCTATCATCTAATACTCTCTCATTCTGCCTAATCTGTGGTCCGATTTTTTTTACTCGTGATTCCGATGTCTTTTTTATTCTAATGGTAATTAAGGCCAGTTTCGAATGATTGTTCTATTTTCTAATATATATTACACAAAAAAGGCGTAAAATTTATAGTAAATTAACATTTCAGAGTTTCGCGCATTTTGCTACATTGCAGTATAGAAATATTTTTTACTTTTACTCAGACTAAAAATCGTTTTTAAATAATATACATGCTATTGGTTACTGCATTAGGTATTCTTTACCAGTTTTGATAATTTTATTACAGGTAATTTTATTTAATAAATAATCCATCAACATTTTGGTGACTTTTAGTGATATTTTTTGGTGTCATAATCTCATTCATCTTATAGATATTAGAGTTTTTGGCGGGGGCGGTTTGGTGCTGTATATTTTATTTCATATATTGTGTATTGTTTCTGTCATGAAACTGTTGTAGTTTTATGATAAAAGGATCGTTAAATCATGATATATATGGAATACATCAATTAGCGTTGATTAGTGATTTACTCGCCAAAAACTCCATGGGCCAAAGGACATTGCACCAGTATTCTGGAGCCATAAATAAAGATAAAAACTACATTCATGAAGATATGGCTTAAAGACCTTAGTTACCAGGCCCAGTGATTGAAAAAAAATATACATATTATTATAAAATATTGATTATGGAACGTCGTGGCTAATGTACAAACCGTACTAGCCAAATACAAAGAAAAAAATGATTATGGAACTCGAAACTAGGATGACTTTAATACATACAAATTAATTTTAGTTACTGATGTGATTTTTAATAATAACCAACATGATTTAACGTTCTGTCTCTGTGAGAAACGGATGTCGGATGTATTCAAGGGCAAACGATTTTGTGTTCGTTATTTTGTCGCGAACTGACATGTGTTGCTCGTATTTGACTGTCCTTTTGTGTTTATTATGTAACGTTATTGCGGATGTCATAACGTTATGGGTTCAGTTCGCACATTAATTTTGTGCAATATTTTTTACGGTCATTGTACTTTTATTTTAATGAAGTGTTTTATTCGTTTTTATTTACTTCTTTTAGGTTTAAATTGATTCTAAGTTTCTTAATTTAAAATTAAGTGCAGTGTATTTTGTTAACTCATTACGGAACTGCTGTTATATCACATATCATCTAGAAAGGTAAGTTCAATTTTCGACCTTAATGAACGTATTAAAATACAGGTCTTAGGACACTACTCCCTATAAATAATAGAACATTTATCACACCTGTTAGATAGCCCAAATTAAACATAATTAATAGCTTATGTTATGGATACGACATAACAGAGAAATATAGATAAAAACATGTTTATAAATATTAGAAAGTTGCATACAAACATACAAGACTCGAGAGCAAATATTTGTACTCGTCATAAAAATATCGGCCCTAATAGGACTCGAACCCGGGACTAAATAGACTGGGGTGTTGGCCATTTCCCCTGCCCACCGTCTAATTATCCGTTTAATAATAGCGATTCTTTTTAAAAAATTACGTAATTTTAAAATGTTGTGCAAATATTATGTACAGTAAAAGTAATAATTTTATAAAGTAAAGAAGTAAATATAAAGTAGTATTGTAAAGTAAGTAGTAGTAGTTAAGTACAAATATTATGTTACAGTAAAAGTTAAGTTGCGAACGACAAATCGGATTTTTTTAAATAAAAATGCACACTCATTTAATTATTTACGAAGACAATTAAAACCTTTTTTGAGTTTGCTATATATTTTGGGGTGATATGAAACTGCGTAGTTGGGACGTAGCAGGCCGCCTCCGAGAAAGGCCGAGAAGTGCCGAGGGCTTTTTGAAATAAGAATATTATTAAAGTTATCAATTTATCACAAAAATTACTAGTTCTCAATGATTGTTAGTCTGCATAAAAAGGTGAGATATTAAATTAAATTGTGTCATGATTTTAGTATTCAAGCAAAATCGTGTATACTTTAATTACACAAGATAATAATAAAATAATGACATTTTTACTGACAAAGAATACTATGTGAGATTTTAAGCTTTCCTGTTACATTAAAAGTTTTAATAATCATATAAATTAATTAGGCAAAAAGAATCTTAATTCACTAAATTTTACTTACTTTGCGCGTAATTATTAAAGACATTGGTACGTTTGGTCGGAAAATCTCAGATGCTCAACATACCGCTTATACTATATATTATTTAGCTTTATGGTCGATTTGACAAGAAGAACGTCGTTTATATTTTCATGATAATTAAACTTGCTTACGGTATCCATATAGAGCTGTTACTTTCGTCACTAAAAATTAAGTTAGTTTCGTTTCAACTCAAGTTATTTTCACAAAAACTAACTCTCCAAAAGCTAAACCAGCAGGAATAAATCGGATGCCGTATTATGTTGGCGTGACGTGTCCCCAGTAATTCATTTAGTGGGGTGTGCGCACTGCCGAACGCACAAATTAGATTTACATCGGAAATGATGGATTGGCAGCAGATCTTGAGCGCACCAAATCAGGGGCTAGAGGTGCGAATTAATCAACGAAAACTATGTAAACAGATGATGTTATACATATTTATATAAACTAGTTCAAATTATAACACAAATACTCTATAGTACAAGAATAGATACCTACCAGTACAGTTAGCAAGAAAAGTGAATTAATTTTGGTTATCATTTGAATAACATGTAAAATTAAGGTGTGATATGTATAAGAATAAAGCACTTGATAAGTTTTAACTACAAAGTGTCAGATTTATGTTTGTGTGAGGCAAAAGACGAACCAACGTATATGCTCCAATTACAGAGGACCTTTGAAATGTTTGAACGAAAGAAAAGTAAGCATATTTATTTATTACACACGCAAAAATATACAATAATACTACAAGAAAACAAATAAATACAATTTGTAATGTCTTCCAGGCAACCTTGGGAGTAAGAGTAATTAAATATATAATTAAAAACAGATTGAGTGCAAGAATACGGTGGGCTAGAAAGGTACATATAATATAATACGTATTTATTTATTTATTTGGTTCACCAGTAATTGTTACACTGATACATACAAAACAAAACAATAATACACACTACATATAAAACTAAACCATATGCATACAAAACAATATATATCTTATAGCTAAATGTAAAATGTGTGTTCAAAATGTGTATTCGTATACAAATAATGACATAAATTATTAAATATATAAGAACTAATAAAGAAGTAGGAACGAACGAAACTTAAACAAAAAATTGAAAAAGCCGCCGTGATAAGAGTTGATATTTAAAGTTAAGTACTATTTAACTTAATACAAGTACATTATAAAACGTACTCTCGTAAAATAAATAATAATCGAAGTCAGTCTAAATTAGAACAAGACGCCATGTTACTTGATGCACTTATTGTAATTGAGAGATCGATAAATAAGGAAAAAATTGCGTGGTACTGCAATTTGTAAGCGGCGTTCAACCTTAATAATTTTTAGATACTACTGTTAGTTAATACTGTATACTAATTTTTAATTTGTTTAGGAGAAATCCCAGCTAAGGCCAACGTTGTCTATAACAATATAACCTGAGCTGCACTAGTATTTGATTCTACTTTCTGCCTAACATCAGAATGGGTTGAGTAAAAACTTCTTTAGAAAAACTATCTTTCAATTGTAATAATGTCCTTCTAAAATTTAATGACATCAGAAAGAAGAAAAAAATCGTTGTTATTCGACGCAATACTTATATCTCATCAAAATTAAATACGATTTCTAAATGGCTTGTTCTGTGAATAGATACTAGATATCTTGGATATATTTATGGTAAATGAAAACTTAACATGATTATGAGAAATATGTCGCAGTATTTAAATTAAACATTCTTATCTCGTTATCAAATATTCGTACTCATCATTCAATCATTTGACCTTTATATGTCTGGTTATGATGACAATTGAACACCCAAAGCTATACCTGTATTAGAATAAAAATGATATCGATTTAATATTACTAACATATCAAAAATCAATGTCGACGAACTGCCGCTGGCAATACAGAAATAATGGCAAACTTAATAATGACCACGTTCGATCAGACAAATCCGATTACGCCGGGATCAGATGTCTCGGTTACGTACAGAAAAATTATTAGCAATCCGGATTATGGGTATCAACTGCGATATTAATTGTTTTCTGATATCTGCACCTACTTTAGCATTAGAGATTTTATGTTTGTTATTTTATTGAAATAACAAACATAAAATCTCTATAACTATTACTTTAGAATAATTTTATTTTGATTGAAATATTGTTAAAACACATAATGAAAAAAAATTAATACTCTCTGGCAAAAGTTGCGGGAAGCCCCTGGACGTGAACAGTTAAAGATCGATCGGATCGTACTGATAATGTTTTAGTAAACTTTTTTAATATTTTTAAATGTAAAAATTATACAAGGATTACATATTTCAACTTGCAAAGAAAGCTACCATGCAGGTTGAAACAACAGCAAAAATTAAAATTAAAAACCTTACAATTAAAAATCACTAAAACCAAAGTAAGAACTACGCAATTGAAAAAAAGAACAGAGTCTTTTTCAATTTTCGTAACTGGTGGGCGCTGTCATTTTAAGAATTAACACTGAAAACACTTGAATGTTCAAGAGGGTAGGGGTCGTAGAGACCGTCGGGCGACGGGACCGCGGTGGATTACTGTTATGGTGTTATTGTCCCTAGCTTCCACAATGCTTTTTGCCCTTTTTAAGGTGCAGGGTTGATTTTGTCTCTCTGTTTTTAGGGGAATCTTTCTTTGATTGTGTTGCGTTTTGGGATTTAGTCGAGCTAAATACGTTTGGAGCTTATTACGAGATATTCGAGTTTGTTTCTATTTCATATGAAAAAGAATTATTTTTGAATTATTGTTTTATTACTGAAATAACGTTATTTTACAGATAACAGGTTTTCAATCGACGTTAATTTAAAATACACAAATCACTAAAAATTTGTAGTTGTTGAATTTGCGGTTTGCAATTATTATAATGAATTCTTATAATAATTTAGTAAAAGAGTGCATTTGAAACGTTTAAATATATTTACAAAGCAATCTATAAATAAATAAATAAAATTATCTCAAATGTATTATAGGCTTCGTCCTATTTATAATGTAGCTTGTCTATACAAATTGGTAAGAAAGTAGTGAGCCAGTTCTAAGCCCGCTATCAAACAAACATTATAGCAGATTATTTTTTACTCCCAATCAAAAAGCCAGAGGGTGGAAAAGAAAAAAGCCGGCTCTCATCAAGGGCGCAATGAGAAATTGAAATATTAATATTTCAGTTGAAATTCGCTTTGTAGATTCCAATACCTGAATTCCGTATGCCTTTGAGATCGGACCGGATGGACTACGATAGACATTATTTCTGTTTTACTTTTTCTAAAAGCGATATTCCAATGTGCGATGGTAATCTACATGCTACGATAATAGCTACGACGTAGGGAATAGTTTCTACGGGGTTTCGTAGCGCTTTGTTGATTCGGTAAAAGAATTTAATTTGAAAAATAGTTTTTCACAACATTTAATACTTTTTTATTGCAAAATCTCTTTGGTAATTTTTAAATAATTTTCAACATCAAGATTTGTATTAAGGATTTTTATAATAAGCTAATTTTTATTTCTACTGAAGTGTATATATGAAAATGAATTTCTTGCTTATTCTGTTAGTTGAAAAGAGATGTTAGTTCAGAAAGAAAAATAGACACAACGATTAAAATTGATGTAAATTTAGTGATGTTTTGGTTGCTTCTCAGCATAATAATTTTTTTAAGTTGATTTTAGTAAATTCTCCTTGTGAGGTTCTATACTTTTAATTTGTAGGTATAGATGATAAGGGTAATTCTTCATAGAGCAATAATCAAATAGACATTGAACACAAACACCCCAGATTAAATCTACCTAACCATGATATTGTAAACATCCTGCAAATATATTATTTTATATTTTGTATCACTATAAAACTAACATAATTATATGTTGAAGAAAATCACAATATATATGACAGCTGTTCGGCCGAGGGGTCCATAGTTCAAACTCCGGTAGGGGCAGTATGTTTCTTTAGAAGTTTTTTATGTTTAGGTATATGGATACGTACCAATATTTATATTTTAATCTAATGAAATGGCAGAATTGGTGATACACATTTTTAGAAGAAAAACATATTTTCGTATCCTTGCATTGGGTAGTTTCACACCTACAGGCATACACTGTATAGAACCTTCTAAATTTTGCGGCCTTTTTGGTTGCGGCGTTTTGCTGGCGATGATTTTTCGGGCGGCGTTTTAATACTTATAATCTATGTTATGAATTTTAAGAGAGAACATTCTTCTTATGTCCGTTCAATTTGTATAAATATCTTAAAATAAAAAATAAAATTTTTTAGGATATTGATTGAAAAAAATGCTATATACACTAAAGAAAGTAATTAAACCTTTATCGGTTAAAAGTAACTGAAAATTTTTTTTATTTCTACGCGAGTTGGCTCTTGTCATCCATCCAGATACCCTGATGGTCCGTGAAGGTTCAACCTGATGGTGGTTGAAGACGGAAGTAAACTACACTAGGTAAAATGCTGGTAGCTAGCCAGGCAGTCTAAGAAAGCCCTAACACTAACCAAATCGCGCCTAAAATTTCTACTCCCATTGGGAATTGAACCCGGACCCTCAGATCTGACGTCCCAGCTACTAGACCATAGAGGCGGTTATTTACTTTAAAATACAGCTAATTTATCAATAATAAATCATAATTCGCGGATTTAAAAAGATTATTATGCTACCCGCTAAACAAATCCTATTTAGACATGTTTGTCTAGTTTTACAAAATAAGGCTTGAAATAAATGTAAAAAAAAAATTTTTTTCCTTATTTCAATAGATTTTAAATAATCAATTCGTTTAATAAATAATATCGAAGAAGTGTTTTTGAATCTTACAATGAAACCTGTAAGACTCATCATCTATTATCTCTCTAGAATAGAGAAAAATGTATAATTCGATATTTCTGAAAATTTGAAATTATATTATTAATAGCAAGAATATCTATAAAAATAAGAATATCTCTTGTTGGACATATGGTTTCTTTGTCTATTTGTACAGTCTAAAATATGAAAAAAATTTGCAACTCTCCCATATTTCTTACCACCTACACGTAAAAATAAACAATTTAAATTAATACCATAAAACTTTAAACTATGGATCGGGAATAGTAGTAACATTAACTTTTCGCCTATTTTTTAAAATAATTATTTAAATTCAATAATTTCATTTATTTCTTTTTAAATACTCTGTCTGTATTTTAGCACTGTAAGGCTAATGATTGTTACTCTAAATTATTTGTGTATGTAACATCTGTTACACTGTATATTACTGATTGTTACCAAAAAAATGACCCAATGTGGGTCTGTGGGTGATAAACTTGATTTAACCACCAGGACCAATAGCTTAACATGCCTTCCGAAGCATAGAAGAGCTCGAGGTAGCAAATTTTGATTTACCCATCCTGTTACCAACCATGGCGACAGTTACTTTTCGGTTTTAAAGCTAGAGCGCTCGAACCACTACGCCTACAAGCTCCTTAAAGACAATGAAAGACAGTTAAATGACATAATTGATATGTGAAAAAAATATTCATTAATATACTAAATAAATAATATCTTACTATAACACAATTGGCATGAATAAATTGCTATATGTTAACTTAAACTTGGTTGCAAAATGATTTTTTAAAATTTACTTACATATTTTATTGTCATAATAGTTTTCATTATAAATTTGACATCTTAATTATAAGTAGAAATAAACTTTTTTTTAAATCTACCTCAATTTCGTTTAGTATATTATTTATTCTTTAAAAGCGGGAAGTAAGAAGAAAACTTAATTTAACTTCTCATAGCACAATAAATTAACTTAATCGTGCCGATAAAAGTAAAGATGCCTACACCATAGACATGTTTCTGTCGCGCTATTTAGAGAGCCGTGTAAATTATTCTTTCGTGATTGACAAAATAATTTAAAATATTTCTTTTATAATTATTTGCATCTATCTATATAGCCTTCCAATAAGGGAGAAACTAATTAGGAATGCGGCTTGGTGAGTATATTTGCATAATTCTTGTTTTTTTTTTAAATTTAAAAAAATAGGACTTTATATCTTTACAGTCATGAAGTATGAAAAAAAACTCTCATTTTATTGGCTTTGTTACAATAACAGTTAGGATATAATAAAACCTAAATATAGTGTGGTTGTCTGGTAGATATCGCTTGTAGCAGTAAGGTGTCATTTATGCTCCGCTATTTGTTTAATCTGTGTGTCTATTTAAATGTGAAAAATTATAGAGATTACTTAAAACTACATATAAATATCTATTTGTTAGGGTAATGACCAATTTTTGTAATTTATCTAAATTAGTACCTCCATATCTTCAAGACAGGTAGGTGATGTTGATACTTATCTTCATAATCCTTAAATTCTTCAAAAGGTTGTACCTATATTAGATACTTAATTCATAATGATAAAAATTTATGACTGCATTAGTCAAATATTTTTATTAGGTAGATTTGTTTATTTTTCATTGTATTTGATTTAATCGTAAAATATTCAATATTTTAAAAGTTATGAATTTTTTCTCTAACGCACCAAAATTCATCTAAATAATTCATAAGAGGAAATGTATTTATACAAATTTTTGATGACATACCTTTTGGCGTGACAACTCTGAATGCGCTGTTGGAGACAGGTCGCGGGGAAGATTCCCGCATGCCACCAGGTGAACCGTTCCCACTCCTCACCATGGAAAAGTCCAGAGGCATGGGGGGCATTGCACTAATTTCCATTTTTAAAAAAGAGTCCTCATTACCGAACACGCTACCGAAAAAATATTTTAAAAAGAAATGCCCGCGACGAAATTTCGAAAACGGATGCGCCGCAGAGCGTGCGACCGGCACGAACGGCGGGTATGTATTAAGGCCGGCACACACTCAGATCGGCGAGTTCAGTTTTCCGTTCACTAAAGCCGAAAATCTCTAGAATCTCCATACTGATTTCGACCTTATCGCAGCTCAGTTTTTCTGTGGGCGTGGTATGATAGGCTCCGCCTCTGCCTTGCCGCCATGTGCCGCGAGTGACAATCACTTTGTATAGGTAACACAATAATATGATCCGTGATGGATTTTATTGTGCATTGTTCGCGGGCATATTTTTCGGTAGACTTACTTTGAATTAGGTATTTTTTACTCAGTATTTTTGTTATTATATATACCCAATTTATTCAAAGCTGTTCTATTGTATTGGACTGTATATTTATTAGATTTGCCTAATAAAAAATAACTGTAAGTTTATAACAAAAATAAATATGCAGCCTATATGAATATTTCTGTAAATAAAACGGCAAAATTGATGTCAAAAAATTTACATATATAACTATTTAAATTACTCAATGAAGGCCGGCTGGTTTAGTGGTCAATAATCTGTCTACTATATTCGATATCACAGGTTGCTATCCCATTCGAGGTACCTAGACGTTACTTGATGTTTAATTTGGACTTCATACATAATTAGTATGTGTGTATGAAAGTCAATTTACTTGTTTTAAAGTTTATAAACTATTTGGCGTTGAGAGTGAACCCAACCTGATCTGTCAAGTGGCTCCTAGGGTAATTTTTTCCATTCTCTAAATATAGCCGAGACGAAGGCATACAATGGAGTCTCTATATAAAAAGCCTTATAGGGAATATCCCTATATTTCACTAGCATCACATTACATCACATCGAACGCATCGAGGTAATTATTTCTGTCGGATTCCCTCAGGATCCAAGTCTTTGAACCGTTTACAAGAATATGGAGAAAACTAATGTGCGTGCAAGATTAAATCATTTTTTTGTCGTTGCTCTGTGCACACGATAATATTATCTTGATTACTCTGTTTTTCCATATATCCTTACACTCGTGATATTTGCAAAACTTCATTCTACGTACTTCTCCCTCGCAAGAACCATTATTGCAGATCTTAGAACACAGATAAATAAGGTTTTCATCCGTCTCCAATTTTAGTTTCATGCAATTGTCCTCCGCTTTATATTTACATTTCCATTCCTTACTTAAGGTATTAAACTGAAAGGGATGCGCTGACCGTTCAGAAGAATCATCAGAAGTAATAAAAATAAAGTACCTCAAAGCTCATGCCCTAAAAATCTATCGAGGGTTAAAAAAAAGCCCAGTCATAAATGCAGAAATTCGTCACAAGATGATACAATTAACCCTCCAACGCGACGCGGACGAATTAAGCCCGTGGGCCTGTCACGTACCGACATTTAAAACAATGAACGGTTCAATTTTTCACCGGCCCAACCCGGACGCCGGATACGGCACGCTAATCCCGCCCGAGCATTACGCAACCGTATTCTAAATATAATAATAATAAAATATATATTAATATATATATAACTTCAGAATTAATAAACCGGTTTCTTGATATATTGAAATACAAACTTTGTTTAAAGACTTTAGTTTTAAAACAATAAAATGCGCTTACACGCTTACGTCACCAGTTTCGCGCGTTATCGTATCTTCACTACTCTTGTACGATACCCGGCAAGTTTTAGTGACATTACTTACAACCAGAATTACAAATTTATAGAATTTGTGAAGTGGCAAGTGTTGACTTATGCCGCACATTAATTACATATACAGGCGTAGAGATGGTTTACAAGATAGATATTAAAAATTAAACACCTCAAAAGCAAAACTATCCGCTTCCGATTATTGAAACTGCGTATTAAAGTTATGATTATTAGCGCTGCGGCTATCAATCCTTCGGTTAACCAGGATTCTCTAAGATATATTTTTGTCTCATTCACAAGACAAATAATATATGATTAATGTATTCATTATGACCTACAAAGTCATACCTGACTATAAAGGGGTGAGCAGAATAAATCTAATAATGTTTAAAATTTCTACAGAGCCTTACTTTTCCAATTCTTATGAGCTGAATCTGAATTTAACCGGATTGCTTCTAGGTTGGGTGTGATCCAGTCCAGCCGGACAAACCGGATGATGTCCAATGCAGCTTATAAACCTTCCTATTCCTCCTTAAGTAAGTTGTTATAGTAAACAATATAAAATTTTAAAGAAATTGATATATGGAACCGACTAACTCAGAATAAGGCAGTCTTGCTTTGCGAAAACTAATTACACCGTGGACCTCGAAATGATAAAGCAAAGCCGTCGTATGGGATATTTTTATTCGGGACAAAATGAAATTCCCGTGTCCACAACGTCAAGGGAATCTTCACCTTACGTACGTCACAAAAGAACTGCTATTCCTAAAGCAGGAGCAACCTTCAGAAACAGTCTGAATTTTTTTTAGTAGGTACTCTGCATAAAATAATCCAGGCATAATCTCGTCGGGGAAATCCCATTATTTTGATTACCACCCTCTATTCTAAATGCAATGTTTCGGTGAAAAAAAAGAATTGGAAGCTAACGGAAACCGTAATTCCGGTTCGGAATCGAGAAAATTTCTTTTGATTTTCTGGATTTAGCCGTAAAATACAGCGGGTCCGGAATTTATTAAGCGTTAAAGGTGAGCTGATTGTATACTGATTTACTTGGGGTATTCTCAGAGTTCATTATTAAGTACAGTCAGCATCATATATAGCTGATCAAAAGAAACTTAAAAAAACTAAGGAATCGATTATTATTTTAAAAATTATCTAGAATTCTTAAAGTTTGTTACAAACGACATAGACTATTATTTTCGTAATTAAGTATAATTATGTTTTACATTTATTTTCATTTATTCAGAATAACGACAGCATATAATAATATGCAATTTATTTCTTAGAATAATTTCTCAAGAATAATTTCATAATAATTTCATTAAACGAAGTAAAAAATAGAAACCTATATGTTCCCTTACAATTCCCAAAAACATTAACCAAAATATTATTCAGTGCCATTTCTAAAATTTTAAAGCCCATATAAAATAATGACTCCAAATATAGTAGGTAGGGGCGCTTGAAATCTTTCTACGGGTTTATTGCCTTTTAAAATTCGCCAAATAGGTCTCGTTTGCACACAAATGACCATCCAAACCCAGTGTCAGAAACAGAGCAATTTTGTTTCGGCGCTATAATGCGAAGAGTTTATTATCACACAGAATTTAAATTGCTTTATGTATACTCCAACTAGAAACCGGCTTCGACACAGGTGTTCTTAAATTATTCAGTTTAAAAAATCTTTAATGAAGTCGAATCTGATAAGTTTAAGTCCACAGTATTCAAAGTATTCACGCCCTCTACAGTGTTACAATCTACAGATAACTGCTACGAAATGTAGTAATAAGTAGTGCATCAGCCACTAAATGGCCCACAGCTCGGCACAGGTATTCCTACCATAGGTGAAATACTTGAGGAGGTGGCTCATAACCCCACGTTCGCCCAATATATACCAGTATTGTTTATGTTATCATTTCTAAGAGATTTTGTAATCGGTTTAATACATAATCGTTTTAATGCAATTAATATGTAATTTAATTTTTACCGCAACAATATATCCGTCATTTCTGTAACGTTTATAATTAATATGACACATTGCATCAAAGAACTCGTCCACGAAATGGTTCCTCGTATAAAGATTGAAATACTGAAAATTTTGTCGTATTAATATAAAAGCATAACCGGGAACCAAACCTAGTTTAGAACAATGATAAGCACACTTCCCATTACTGTCCCTAACCCGGGTAAAGTTCAGTATAAAAACAGTTAAAGCCCCGGGCCGGGCAGTGTTCTGCACACCACTTTAATTATACGGAGTTAATTAATACAAAACATTAAATATAGGGCCAGGAGATAGGCGGGTGGTAAAAATCAGCTGTTGGCGGCTATTATTTTCCATATTTTTATACCAATCACATTTTTGTCTTTGGTTTTACTATATATCTATGTGATTTATTACGTGTGTTATATATTTAATACTTGTTCAAAACAAATTCATTTATACGTTAATAATAATCATAATGAAGTCCGATATTTATGTTTACTAAATTAAAGTAAATGACTAAAGTTTTATAAATAAATAAATAAAATATATACTACGTTTTTGTCAATCACATACTTCCGCTTTTGCCGTATTAATTACGAAGTATTTAAAAATTTTTTTAGAAGTATTCCAAATATGAATCTCATGGACTCTGTTACTTTCCTTTTTATACAATTTGGCGGCTAAATACATATTGTATTGAACACTCAAAATGCCTTACTAGACGCGAAATGGTAACTAAACTGAAGGTATTTGTTGAAAACTATTACAAAGTAATTCTATTTTTATTGAACATTATTATTATATACCTTTTAAATTGGATTTAATCACTCGAACAGGTACAATGATATTAAAACATTGAACGTTTACTATTAATATTAGTAGAAACTTAAACTATAACTAGTAGCTGCAGAGAAGTGGCTCATAAAACTCTCAGCCTTCAGTATTCGTAATGACATTTACAAATTACCTATGTTATTACGTATTAGTATTATTAGAGTTAGAGTGCGTATTTTATACATCGGTACGTATCGTAATTTCTGGTTTGATTGAGTTTCAATTCAGTTTGATTACAGCTTAAGATTATTCAAATTGCATTTTTTAAATAGTCCATGCATTCTTATCACTTAAATATTCCTGAACTTTGTAGTAGCTTTATTTTATTAAATTTTGTTTAATATAGTCTTTAAATATGTGAATAGGCAGTTCAGTTATAAAAAAGAGATTTCAACATTTCGTGGCCCCACTAACCCGAAAGCTTAACTACAAGCAGGTAGTTCGCATCAAAAATCATTTGGCCTTTTGCTTACGAAAGGCGTTTTACAAAATTACCCGTTCTTAATGTTTACTTTTAATTCACTGCCAAATTTTATTTCTAGTCATTTGCGTTTAAAGCGCTCAATCGCTTTGAAGTTTGAGAAAACAGCGCTAAATGTAGCACGCTTCAAGGATGGGCGCCAAAGGTATTAGAAATCTTTATCAAATGTAAAGAGGGGACTACATATTGGTGTGTGTTTACTACTACATTGGTATATATTCTCCGTATTATAAGTTTATAGGTAAAAATAACTCGAAGGCCATTGCTATGTAGTCTTCTTCTTCTCCTTCTTCTCCGTACGGCCGGTCTCCTCAAATCGACGTCTATTGCGCTTGTTTTGCATTGGAGGATGTGGGGCTGGTTCACTGCAGCCATACTAATTCCTCCAGGAAGCCACCCAGTGCTTTGACGTCATTAAATGCCTCCCGGAGGCTACCCGGGGATCCCAGGTATATTGCCCGGCTAAGATATCTTAATATCGATAATCGCTATCGCTTAAGAAAAATTATTATACAAGAAAATTACATAAATTAATAAATAAAAATTATAAAAAATTACATTAATAGAATATATCTTTATTGTACTTCAACTAATTCAAAACGAGAAATACATAGTGAACATTTAACTAATTTCGTACAGAGGGCGATCTTATCCTGGTTTTATCTTCTCTTCTCTTCTCTTCTCTTTCTTTCTTCTTCTTCCTTTTCCTTCTTCTCTTCTTCTTCTCTAATGGTATCTATTTACAAGCACAGTTCCGCACAAAGCGTCTGTAATTGTCTGTATTTTAATTTGACGGTGTACAATATAGCATATTCTATCTTGCTATCCACTTCACAAAATAAATTAATGGTATCTAAACTAGATAATAGATGCACGTGGAACTTTGTAATTTCCCTGGCATCAATTCGAAGAGAAAAAAATAAAAATTGAAGTACCGTTGAAAGAGTTAACCCTCTAACCGCGACGGTATTTACAGTAGGAAATTAAAGTAAATACCGGGACCCCGTAACAATTTGCATCCAGATGTGACATTTGAAACTGTGGGGAGGTGTTTCATCTTTTTGTTGCCAGCTAAACGGTTCGCCGGATCGCCACTAATTGTTGGAAACGGACGGTGGAATTAGCATGCTTATTTTTGAGGCAATTTCATTGGGGTCGAATTAACATACGTCTTCTGTGTGCGTTAAGAGTTTTTTTACTATGGCAGTTATAATCTATAACGTACACGACGTCTGCTTTAACTTTATACACTATTATTTAATTTAATTTAATTACTACAGCCGTTAACTTGTAGGTTAACAAAACGAAAGAAAGAAGTTTTATGTACCTTTTCAAAAATTTCACGCCATCGTTAAATATGACATGTGGTGAAAATTTGAAGCGATAGTTCCGCAATGCAATATTTAACTATTTTATTAAAAACGCATAAAGTTTGATAATTTAAATTTGTCTCGTCTAACATGTTCGTCACATGTGATAGCGTATGTCAGTAATTAATATCTAGACGGTCCGGCAGTCTAGGGTTTCAAGAGGTGAACGACCTCACCAGATGACATGAACCAGGCTTCCTGTCGCTTTTGCATTATTTTTACAATGATTTATAAGTGCTTTTGTAAGAATATGTTGCAAAACTTTCTTGAGAGAGAAAATTGACTCAATGTAAGACCCTTATATATGGAAACTCCTTGTACTGCTTACCTTCAAGGAGACAATACTTCTTTACAAGAAAATCTTAAATCGAAGCAATCGCAATTAACTGTTAGTATTATTACTTACAGGATATTTTACTTCAAAAGTAAATAAATGGTTAAAAAATGTAATAAAATCATTAATTATTTTTATTTCTTATGTTTAGTTTCCTAACAAAGTTTTTCACTTAATAATAATAATAATAACTTCTCTTCGCGTCCATCTGAAGAGATTGGGGTTGGGTAATGGACCGATGTTTGCGAGGTTCTAGTGGGAAGTCTTGCTCGGTAATGCCAGAATTGTCCACGGATTCCTCTCTCTGTCGTCCTGACCGTCGGCCCCCTGGCCTCCTCTGCCAAGGGGTATTCTCCCGTCCTTGCAGCCGTCGAGGGACTGGGAAGAGTTTAAATTGATTTGTTAAATTATAATACTTTATATAGTTAAGACCTCTGGGGAGCACAGTGAAACATACACTATGTAACTGTGATGCTCCTGCTAGGAAAAGAATGCGTCCATTTGGCCTGAGCTACACCAAACTTGAAGATATAAGGCTGCTGACTCCTGACCACCGGCGTTCGTCTTACTAAATGAGATATAGCATGTTATACCATACAATTAAAAAATATAATAATCTGAAAAACTTATTTTTGCAAATTATTATATTTATCTAGGTTCTACTTGCTAAATAATGTTTATATAAAACCTATATAGAATTGACTATCTAATATGAAAACAGTTCTTAACATTACAGAGATGTTTTAGTATGTAATGTTAGAACATTAGCAAAAATTAATCTACAATAAGACTTACCGTTTAGAACACATGCTGGTATGCCACCGTGATGTTGTAATAATAAATCTATGTACAACACAGACATCCCAGTAATTCGTATTCCAATAATTATCAAAGATAAGTAGTGTGCAATGTGTGCTCGACGTATGGTTCATGTTTATTGTAACATTCATTCATAGGTTCTTTTTATTAATAACATGATACGTTTCGGCAGACCTACGAACTCTCCGACACGATATAAATAAAAATTTTCAACCTTCCCTTGAATTTCAGAAAAATATTTATATTACCACCTTCAAATTCAAGTCGCAAAAGTATAGTGTCATTCTTTAGTTTATAATATAATAACTTATATAGGTAGGTATACCATGATAGGGATACATAGATAGATTGACTATGCTTCATATTTTACTTTTAATTAAAAATACAAAGTCAAAGTCACTTTTCGATGGATAGGAGTCACAAGAATACTATAAATGAGTGAAGTTATAATATAATTATAATATGACTTTTCGTATTTTATGAAAACAATAAATACAATTAAAAATATAAACGTACGTACTTTTAACATTAACCTTATCATCTAGATGTTACCTAATTGTTGTACTAAATAAATGCAAACTATGAGTATTAAACCACTAGCTTTATGTTGATTCGGTTCTAAAAGTTTTAATGCTGTATTAAGAAACAGTGTAGTGTCAAGTGTGAGACATTTGTCGCAGTCACACATCATTAACTAACATGTGGACGGATAGACGGACGGGCGCGAATCTCTTACTAGACATTACGATGTTTCTTCCATGTCGTTTCTGTTTTTTTTATCACTACTTACAAAATTTAACTGTGTGTATTGCTTTGCGTTTAGTCTGTAAATAATTACACCTAATTATAAATCAGTTACATTAAATTTGAATATTGAGTATTTAGTAAAATTAGATTAGTAATAATATTGGAAATAGCAGTCGTGTTGGAAATTTACTCTCAAAGTAATGTTTTAATTCCAACAAACTCGCTGATTCCAACGCTCAATTATAAGAATTAATGAATGAAATCATATCAATTTATGTATGAGACAACCCGGCACCATGTGTTCATGCACAATGATTGGCTTCCGGTCGTGTGGTGGTTATTTTTATTGTTATATGTCATATCCGAAGCAGAATGATTTGTTGCTGCAAATATGTGAACGACGTGGATGGGAAGAGCTAAATAAATATGTTAGCACATGGATTAGTTCATTATTCATAGGTTTCGATCGTGTTCGATAAACAATTATTTCTCGTGTTAGAAACCTTAAAATTTAGTTAAGTTTACTAATATAATTTTGTTAGTGGATCATGACGTTCAGACTTCAGACTTCAACAGATTAAGTTGAGACATCGAGTAACCACTTTAAAGGATCAGAAAAAAAAGACAATGCAAAGACGACCTCTTTAAATTTATTTTTACTCATTTCTCTCTTCTAATAACTTAGCTTGTCATATATTTCATTTACATTAATATCAAGTATAAAATTGCGAAAATTTCGTCTTTGACAATGTTTTCAAATCCATTTTCTATCCAAAAGTACCAGGAGAACATAACTCACACGAAAGCAACGATTTACCACCGTGTCTGCTCATTGAGAGTGTTTTAAACAAAAAGCGGATTATAAAGAAAGCCTTCAAGAATTTATAAAATGTTCACCGGCGAATTATACACATAAAGAGTGGTGTAATGTCGTTGCGCGTCGGAGTTTTGACAATAAAGTTTGCGGTTATTGTGTGGTACCTGAACGTTGCTTTTAGGGATCGCTACAGAAATATTTAATATACTATTAACACAACTTATTGCGATATCTCTAGCATGTTTTAAAATAGCTTACTAAAGACGTCCACATACAATAAAAGTATAGTTTAATAACATAATATTAATGGTTTGAAACCGCGAAACTAGCGTTGGATAATACCATGTATCTGACGAAATGCAACCAATTGATCAAGTTAGCAAAAAACTTCCTATTAATTATAAAGTTCCCCTGTGACTATAAGTGCAGATACCCAGACCTTACGTATAGTAGATTCGTGGAGTTAGCTATCCGTTACGATACGTACTTTCCTCCTCTTATTGGTTATACACCTAAGTCTGTTTTTACACGGTCTTTTTGTACACGGTTTTGATATAACACGGTTTGAAAATTGAATATTTTTAATTTTTTTACACGATTTTATTCCATTTAGCACGATTTGAAATTTTATGTACTTAAATTTTTTTTGTCAAATTTAATTTTTTCGAAGTATGTTCATATGACAAAAAAGTATTTATGAAAGAAAAAAGTCTAAAAATTGAATAACCTATTCTTTTTTTATCATTAATTACTATGCTTGTGAAAATAAGCATTATATATTTGATTTAATAAAATAAACATGAATTCTTGTTCTTAAAAATTCTTGTTTTTCTCTAATTTTAATAGGTTTTAGAGATTAGGAACAAATCACCCATTTTTGTATAAGATCAATGTCTTTTTTTACACGGCTTCTTCTGGAACCAATCTACCGTGTAAAAACAGACTTAGGTGTACATATTTGTTGGCTAATGCGTTCGGCTCATCTTACAATCTATTCTTATTTCTCCTATACAGGTGCTGGTACTAATCCCAAGATACTAGCAATCGCAAGGGTCGGTGGACCGATCACTTCTCTATTGACACCAAGTTGCAATTGTAAAATTGCAATTCATTTTAGAAGCGCAATAACTGGCAACTTTTGCTGAAATAGAAGCCTTAGACCATCATATATTGATGTTTTTCATGCCTCTTTTAAATGAACCCATGTTGGAAGAAGGAGGGAATACGTATAAGGGTAAGGAATTCCACGCTCTAGCTGTGCGACAGAGAAAGAAGTCAGAAAATCTCTTAGTGCGCAAAGTAGACGTGGCAACAGTGAAGGAGTGACTCCGTAGACCAGCACGCGTACTCCTGAGTAGGAAAGGAGAGGGAGAGATAAGGTCGAAGAGCTCTTCCGAGCACTCTCCATGGTACAAACGATAAAAGGCACTTAGCGACGCTGTGTCGCTACGCAGTTGCAGAGGCACTAGGGTGTTTGTTACCTCCGCATCGCCTATGATACGCATAGCGCGACGCCGCAATCTGTCCAGAGATTAATTTTTAATTACAATTTTTGTTTTCAAATAAGTAATTTACGATTTTTCACCTCTAGTACAAAAACACAAACCTGCAGAACGACTACTATTTATAAATGACTTGTGCTTTATAAAAAAAAAATTATTTAGTAGTCGCTCGTTTTAAATATATCGAGTGTAAATGTACGGAATTTAATGTGACATATTTAATATAACTGACATTGCTTGAGTACCACAGAAGAATATTACTTACCATAAAATGGAATCATTTCAAAAATAGAATTGCGTTCTGTGACGCAATGGATTAAGGTGGATTGTTTTGACCTCTCAAACTGTCCATGGTGAATCCAATACTCAAAACAGTTCTCGAACTAAGGCTTTATAACCTGGTTAGGTTCTTGCATCTTGCACTGATAATAAGTGGAATCAATTGTTAGTATTTTATTTAATTAAAGTCTACCAAATCTGGAACGCTTTTTATTCTGTCCCATAGATAAAATATCTCAATGTACAACAAAAATATATTTATAATACTTATACATAATGAAAAAGGTAATTTGTAAATGTCATTATAAATACTAAAGGCTGAGAGATTCTCGTGCCGCTTCTTCTCTACTGCTACTAATTCGTAAAATAAAAAGAATTAATTTAATACTTACTTCAAATTAGTCACTGAGTTGCGACCCTTTTGCACTTCTGCAGCGCACACAAAGGTCTCTAATACCTTATTATAAAATGTTTATCTTTTAACCTATGTACTGTCTGGGTGGATTGTGTGTGATGTAGAGATGGAAATAAATGTTTTATCTATCTATCTATCTATCATTTTTAAAAATGGATCAATTTGCAAATACCGGGTTCATAACCACGTAAAGTTATACTATTACTGGTTATATATATATTCCATGCTATGAAGATTTAAAAGAACTTAGTAAATGAGTTTATTTAAAAAAAGATATTTTACTTTTGACTTTTAGCCCATATGGTTTATTAAATACTATAATTCTACATGAAAGTTTTGTAACAAAATGAACATACATGGTATATTTATCTAAATAGTCTACAATCCACCTCCTGCTTACTCAAGTTCCAACCAAATCGTATGAGAGGTAAATCCTTCTGATTTCCACTTGGCAGACATCAAAGTGAACAAAGGAACCCTAAAAACATAATGAGACAGCGCAAGTGCGCTCGTTCGCATGGTCCCGTAGCAATTTCGGGACTCTCATAAATATGTATAGGGTTTCTTTTCCTTTACTTATCAATTACGCGGTCGTTTAAGCGACACGGGATCCTCGGGAAATATGCAGCATTGCAAGGGTTAACTTTGAAAGTATCTCTACAAAAATTAATTCTGTTGTAATTCCTACAAGCTGTCGTCTTATTAAATGTTTTAATTCAATTCTAGAATTTATAGAATCGATTTTTTTCTAAGGAGTTATGGTCTCTGAACCAGCTCATCATAAAATTCAAATTCACACCCTCATCTGCTTTCCTTGAACAGTGACGTTATGGCATGTATTTGACGTTAACATATATTCCATGTATTTACAAGCCGGGTTAAAATAAACTATCTACGGACGGTTTTACTAACAAAACGTTGAATTTTAACATATTATATATTTGATAATATGTCAAAATTCAACTCAGGTGATAGATTATTGAAACCCGGGCTTATGTAGTGTATGACAATCCAGCTTTAGATTGTAAAATAGCAATACTTGTTTATAAAAAGTTACTACTATAAAATAAATGTATGTTAATAATTTGTCACAATTTACGTTAGTTTTTTTAAGTTAATTACCCTTTTTAGATACATAATAAAAACCAAGCAATAAGCTGATTGTCTCACATATGAAACAAATTTCAATACTCTAAAAATTTCCATCTAAATACGTATCAATTGCCCACTTAGATTCAGAAAATACAACGGCATAAAAAAAAATATTTAGACTGCGAAAATACTCCAATAATATACTTATGTAAGTAATCTGAATGTCCTTTGTCGTTCCAAAACACTGCCGTAGGGCAAAAGCTTACAACTACTAATTTCCATGATTATTCAACAAAGCCCCAAAAACAGGTATTATCCAAAAACGTCATAGCGTAACCACAAAATAAGAGTACAGTAGGTCCACTTTTGCTTGTACTTAACTTAAGCTGTGTATTAGATTGTTATAGTTGCCAATTTTGACGTACAAGTGAACATTTTCTTATCAATTATGACAATATGGATATTCATCAACATCATCGTCATCAACAGCCTATCCTCGTACGAACAATAACACAATAGATTAAAAAGGTATCAAATATAATATTTAAAGATGGTATTTACAATCTATTGTATAATAAAAGAAATAGTACTAGTCAAGAAGAAAAGAAAACAAAAAGCGATCGCCGATCTCGGCTTTATTCTAAAAAGTCACGCCGCTCATCCATACTTCAAGAAGGCAGCATGTCTCTCGCTACGAAGCCTCCTTGCAAGTTTGCGCGTGAACAATCTACATATATACTATACACATCCGACTGCTGGGCACAGGCTTTCATACATGGGAGTAACACATGAGGAGTTTCCTTCGAAGTACGGAGAAGCTCGAGATAACAAATTTGATTGCCCATCAGACAGCAACCACGGCGATAGTTACTTTCTTTTCGTTATTAAAACCAGAACGTTCGATCCACTCCGCCAACGAGCTTCTTATATGTATATAAATAAACTAGTATTTTAAAAAATGGTAGTATTAACATGAAACGATTCCACAAAAACCACAACAAGTATAGTAATTAACTTTTTTTTTTATATTCAACAATGCCTCGTAATGTTATTTATGTTACACTTTATATTAAAATTGAAGTTAGAAATTTATTTACAATTAAATTGGTCTTTAATGCATTAAAATATAACGGCCAAATATCAAAACCTTCCCGCTTGAATATTTTTAGCATTATTAGAAGAAGACACTGAATACGAATGTGACAGAATAACATTTTTTTAATTGAGTAGGCATTCTGTGTAAATTATTTATTGTGGCGTAACCCTTGAACGCCGCAGGCGCGTTCAACCCCTCGCAACGGTGGGGGTTTTATTGCAAAAAATACTCGGCAATTTTACGCCGGGGCTCTAAAGACCCGATGTCCCCGAGGTAGTTTCGATTCCCGATTATGTTTAGGGTTAAACGTCATTGATATTGCCGATAGCGGCCTCTGGTGAGCGATTGAGTTCTTTCCCGTTCCTAATTTGTACGGTCCATGTGGCAACGGTTGGGTAGTATCAATATTGTATTGATGGTAGTTTAATTGAATTTGTGCATTATTGTATTGGTTAGAGTTTTCTATTTTTTAAATTCTATTATCATGATCGAGTTGTTGTAACACATCTGTTGAATCAGATATCATCTGGGGGTTGATTCAATTCAATAATGTACTTTTTTTCATTTCTTTATAATACAAGAAATAGCATTTATGGAAAGCATAACATTATTTAGAGATTCATTCATTTAATACCTCGTTTAGTTATACACAATATGATACCACATGTGTGCGGAGTAGTAGTGCTAAAGGTTATCCAATGAGTGTCTCACTTTTGTTATATTTATAGTTTTCCATATTTTACGCAACAAGAGTGATATGTCTGTAATCAACCGGCTTAAGGTACGTATAAATGCTAGATAAACTCATACTAGTCTCAAAGCCTTGGGAATAGTTTACGAATTTCAACGCGTAACCCGTAAACAAGTAGAAGGAATTAATTATATTGTCAGCATAAAAATATCTACCACTTGTAATGCAACGCTTCCTTAAGTTCACCCGACCTTACTCACAGAGCAATACAACACAACCCAGTGTAAATTGGCTGCAATTTTCTGTATAGTAGATGTACTTGCCCTAGTTATGTGCTCAAAAACTTTAGCTGGAAATACTAATATGCCATTGAAATTCTAAATTTATATTTTATGGACGTTATAAATTGTTATCAAATTGTGAGCAATATTTTCTAGAGGAGCAGCTTTTGTGTGACTGATATATATACGAAGATTACATATAGAGAATTACTTATTGTAAGCATTAAAATATATACCAACTGTATGTTTCTTAAAATACGAAGTTATTGAAGAGTATGATTTATAAAAGGTATTACGGATACAATATTTTCTACATTATTAACAGAAATAATAATCGAAAGGATAATTATACACACCTTTCGCCCATATACAGTTGACATCAACAGAAAAATATTAATCAAACAATGTCCAGTAAAAAAATCCAATAACCCGCATTCCTAAAAAGAGCAATCCTTAAATAAAATCGTAAACGGAATCAAACTCAACCGTTTTAGCAATTTACGGTAAATTTAGTGGCGAGGGCCTTTTTTACCAATTGTCAGTCGACGGCAGATCGGCGCTGATAAGCTGTTGTGGGACCCGCATGTGCGCACATGCAACTGCCAAAGATCAGCTAATATCGCGCAGATGGGACTCAGTAAAAATCAAAAAATTGGACTGTTTTTTGATTTTTACTGAATCCTTCAGTAAAAATGATTTTTTTATGCCTATACGATGAGTAAATTGTAAAGCTTCTAAGGCAAGATTTTCATGATATAGATACTCTGCAAAGTCAACATACCTTTTTACGTCGTTAACCCTTGAACAATGTAAATTTTTGTGTATAATAATCAAGACGAAGACAATATATATAGTATTGATTGAACATTTCATACTCATCTGTAAGGGTAACGCATGAAATATCATATACTTATTAAAATCTGTAATTAAATTTAACAAGTATTTGATATACAACGTCCTGATACACGTGGATTTGTCTGCTGACGCATTTTGTACTCGTCTATCTGCTGTGACAGCATTGATATCACATAACCAATTTTGCAAGAATTTTGAAAGAGTAACAGCGATTTTTGTCTTCCTGAGGTCTGATATAGTTCACGGACGTTTAATTATAGTATGATATTATAGTACGTAATAACACATGCAGAGTGTCGATTCTGTGATAGTTATTGTCTAATCTTTGACAACAGGATGTGGTGATCAGTAGTTCGTAATTAATAAATCGTTAATGCCGAGTAGATCACGTTTGTGTTTATGGTGGTGTGACTTCGAAGCTTGATTAAAGAGTTTTTGGATGACGACACATGTTTTCACTACGTGTATATTAATAGTAATGGTAAACACGCATATGTGAGAGGACGTCTCAACTCAGATTTTATGAAGAATATAAGATATATTTACTTAGTACTACGCTTATAGAACAGTAATGAAAGAATAAGCGGATAAAAATAATATAGATAAATAGAAATTTTACAAGAAAATTAGAATAAAAGAAACAAATAAATTCAATTAACTTATATTATTTAAAAAATAGTCCTTTCGACTTCTGTTTTTCTATCTTTGCGAAGATACATCTCCACTCAATTCAATTTCATTTCAAAATGTCAAATAACATCACTAACATAACACGTGGGCCTAATCTACTTCAGCCATCATAGTTTTTTCAAGAAATCACCCATCGTCTTGGCATCGTTAAAGCCTTAGAAAGACTTACCAGGTAACTTGCCCGGTAATTGGCCACTTCGTTCTATTCTAGCAGAATGTGAATGACACAAAAATGACGGCCGTTTCTTCTATTTCCATACAAGCTCTGTGAAAGTGTCAGTGACACATAAGATGAAAAGGTTTTGACCAATAAGTCTCGTTTACTAGTTTTAGCTGTTGAAGGCCTTTGGAGTACATGGTTTGATTCAAAGTAAAGCAATTTTAAACTTTTTTCATGTAACTATTTGGTTTGTAATCTAATTGTACCTGCGAACTAACTCAGAACTAACTGTGAAGTGAGGGAATAATTGGTTCAGGCCTAATATGTTTTTATTCCTGATTCCTTTTAATTCGTAAAGTATCAGGAAGTCAATAACGATATTCATTTATTTCTTGTATGCGTGACGCATCACGTTAATGCACGCCTACATGATGCGTAATGGGTGCACGTTGGATAGCTCAGTTGATATAGAATAACTTCTAGGTGGGTCACTATTTTATGACCAAGTAATTTCACATACTCTTATGCGTATACGCTAGTATTATATAGGGTTAAAGTTTGTGAGTTTCTTTGCAGGAAGTAGTCTCTGCAATAACTGAAGCGATTTGGAAAATTCTGTCACCACTAAAAAAACTACATAATTTAAGAGTGACAAAGATTATATTTGATTATAATTAATAATATTTAAACTTGTAAAAATATTTGTAAATCGATTCCATGGAAAAAGGTCCGATGCATTGATTAATCAATGTTTTCTGACTAAATAGGTTTTGTTTCAGAGTAGAATAATATTTTTAAAATATATTTTCACAATGATTACGCGGATAAAGACGTATAGAAACTGCCATAGATAATGTTAATTAATACGCCAAGATTTTTTATTCATTTAAAATCGTGACAGATTGTCCCGTCACGTTAATAAGCAATCTGACGTTTAATAATTAACGTTTTAATCGGTTAAGTGATAGTAATGACATGCGGGCATCAGTAACAACGTTTGTTCTCTGTTCGTAAACCCTTTTGTTTTTGCTTTCGTTAATTTATCAAACTTCAACTCAGTAACTTTAATTGTTTATTTATAGGTATACTTACAGCTAGCTCATACAATTTATTTTATAAAATATCAATTATTATCGAAGCACTTATAATAATCGCAAACTGCTTAAATATTTATGAGATAGTAAATCAAAATATCAATCAAGTCTTCTATTGAAATAGCTATGTATAGCACGGCCGTCTGACCAGTATTATTTAGTTCCTCTAAGTAAATAATACTGGTCAGACGGCCGTGTAGTCAAGTGGTCAGTTTCCCTGTCTTCTTAGCCAGAGGCCCCGTTTTCGAATCCCGGTAAGGGTATATATTTGTATGACGAGTACGCGTATTTGTTCACAAGGCTGTATATTTTTAAAATATTTTGGATATTTATCTACATATTACTATTTATATTTCTTCGTTATCTAATATCCATGTCACAAGCTCTTAATGATGCTCGATTCGGAGCATCATTAAGAGATAATAGATATAAGTATGAGAAATATGATTAATTAACTTATTTTTCTTTGCCACGGTTATTAAACATGTTTTATTTAGAATGAATTGTAGTTTTTGAAAGCGTTTAAGGATTTAATACTTTACTATGTTATGATAACTGCTATTTTACAAAAGTTTACTTTTATGTTATTTTAAATAAGAAAGATGTGTTTATCTTTAATTGATATAATACTTACTTTACTTTTTATAAGTATTTTAATCATGTATTAGTATATAAGTCGTTGATGAATCAAAAAATAAAATAATATAAACTTATTTTAAGTAACTAATTATCAACTTCAGAATTAAACAATTTAATCAAAGTTGATTTAAAGTTATTTATGAAATTTAAAAAATTTCATTACACATTGTTTGTTTTAATTTTATTGAATTTTTTTTTCAAACCTTTTCATATCACTTACGTAATACATAGCCCGTACTCGGAGACTTTTAAGGCTTATTTGAGACACTTAACATTAACTCAGATAATAACCATAGTACTTAGGATGAACTACACTACTTGTTAGTGTTTTTTAAATTTACCACTGATAGTAATAATTAAGTTTAATAATTTAATGATATACAGCATGTAATTGGTATTTCTAGTTCATTTGTTATTTCTCTTAAATTCAATTTTAATATTTGTGAAATCTTGTCTAGAATACCAATTAATTTTGCGGAAGCTTCCAGCAGTGAACTAGTCAAAGGGCCGCGGGAGTCTCTCGAGTTCAACTAATTACATGTTATTCTCACTGATTAAAGCTCAGCTTGGGTCTAATGAGTGACTCAGACGATCATCGACCGAGGACTCTTTACATAGCACGATTAGATTCAATGTTTTTTTTATAATAAAAAGCACGTATTATTATGATTAAAAATATTTAATTTTAATTCGTTCAATCTTTTTATATTGTTGTTTCTATGGTTGCAATGTCGAGGTAACTGGTACTATGGTTTAAACTAAAGCTATTTACGCTAAAACAGTTAGTACACTAGCGTGCATTAAAGTGGTAATATTTTCATTTTTATACTTCTTGCAAAGTTTGCGAGTAAACGCAATTCCACATAGTACTTTGACTGTCCTCATGACACTGGAAAGTGACCGATGTGAGCCCTGAATTATTGGCATATTCCTGTTTGAGCATTTTCAATAATATAAAAATTGGTTTGTATAAAGTCTGGTGACAGGAAAAAAAACAAAATCCAAGCAACTTAATCCGCGTTCGCATAGAGTATTCAAAGGAGTTCCTAACACACAAAGATACCCCATCCAGTGGCTCCCACTGAATGCGACTTAATTTCGTTTATTTAGTGCACTAACACTTAGCGCTCAATCCTCATCAGCGTATCAAAAATTGATCACCTACTTCTTGAGCAGAGTCCTTTTTTTGAAAGAATTCGATGGAGCCGAGGAGCGGTGAACGTGTATGGGGCTCATCCAATGCCTACTCATAGCAGTACGGGGAATATCCAGAAAAGCTCTCCGGTAACTACATTGCCTTTCGCGGGAATGACCTGGATTCTGCAGCAGCACCAGACCAATACCAGGCTAGACTTTGGATTCATCAAATATTGTACAATTTTCATTGTTACACTTGTAATGATGTTGCTATCGATAGTAAATCGTAAAATGTAAAGCCCCCATTCGATCCGAAGTGCACGTTCTCACAGGCACTCTCTCATCTTTCTCAATCAACAGCCCATCGGGGAGCAGGATTTTTATTGTTTTCCTACCAATTGACACGACTTTTTTTAATTTCTTACCAAATAGGCCATTACTCGTTAATTAATTTTACAACCACTTTATTAAAGTTAACTGTCAGTTTTTAAAAAGCGAAGACCAGAACTTTTATCAATAACATTTTATGTTTTTTTTTATAGTATATAGATTGGATTTGTGGCCTTTTTTGATGTTAAACATGTTATTGTTAAATTATTGCTATGAATTAGTCTGTATTACAGCAACATTATTCTAAATTTCAAATCGAACTTTATAGGCCGTTAATTTTCTATTCTATCATTAAACACTACTCTGAAATCGGTCTAATTAAATGCTATTAAAAGAGAAAAGGTCTCTATTGAATAAAAAGACTATTTATAATACCAGAAAATGTATTAGAAATAGTTTGTGTTAAGTATCTGATAGACTTCTTGAAAGACGAATAGCAATGGTAGCCTCAGAGGCTATCAATACCCCCATTTTGACTGGAAAGAACTGCAATCGCTCTCTTAGCTATGACACGTCGAAGCCTCAATGCCAAAATAGGATAGATGGAAGATGGCCAGAAGCTTCCATCCAGTCGCTCCCTGAAAGCAATATCCAATCTAGAATCTGCATTTATTTCACTATTTTCGTAATAACTCGTTATACATGTAGAGTCCTAATTGCCATAATAGAAAAGTGGAGCAATAAAATCATCTTAACGCTCGCGTAAATAAGGTCTACAATATAAAATATCTGGTCAATTTTTCCGAGTTATTCACTGAAATAGTTTATAAAGTAGTATCAATATTAGTGGCACAATTTTATTAATTACATAATCTTGTCACAATTTCATAGCGTTTCCGTTTTCCCTGAAGAGACTTAATGAATTTTTTAACTGACATAGCATGTAAGTTTTGACAGTTGTACGACAAGTTGCTCCAAGTTTTATTAAGTAAAGGTCAAATATTGTTACGGTTTTAGTGCTTTCAACTATTATTACTGGATATTTTCGGACGAAATTTAGTTCAGTGCTATTTAATATTAATCTGAGAACAATTTTCTACAGTTTGTGAATACCAGCCCGTAAGACACGAAAGTACTAATAAATAATTAAAATTTTAATTTACGTTATTTCAACCTATTTTCTGTTCCGATTCTATTGGATAATGAAGATATAATTTGTGTTTACCTTCCATTTTTTGTTTTATTCATAAATAAATTAAATGAATAAGTTGGAGGATATCTGTGAGGTACTATTTTATTTAGATCATTATCATCATGATACCAGCCGAAAGACGTCCTGCTAGAAATAAACATCTCCAAACTGATAAGTCCTACTTTCTCCGCATTTAGCGGTTTGCCGCTACCTTTACCAGTTCGTCGGTCCACCGAAGGTTAGATATTTCTATAAAAATTCCTGCACAGCTTACGCTCATCTCCTGAAATCTGTCTGCGGCAACAGTTGTGACACCTAACATAGCTAAAACTTATACGATTCATCTGCCGTTTGTTTTACGTGCTCAGCCTTGCTATTTCAACTTACTATACCTGACCTGTAAGTGATTATATTTATTTTATTAAATCCTTATTTCTGATTCTCGTATGGAAACAAAAAACATAGCTTGTTTTGTAACTCTAAACCTAACTTAGAAAGCTCTCAGTTTATTGAGCAGAAACATGTGTATATTCCGTGCTTGGATTGTCTTGATTATATGATCTGGCTAAATTATATGACTTGACAGATCTGGATTGGGCGAC
Source organism: Acentria ephemerella (assembly GCA_943193645.1). NCBI lineage: Eukaryota > Metazoa > Arthropoda > Insecta > Lepidoptera > Crambidae > Acentria > Acentria ephemerella. The sequence goes on along the minus strand of OW971875.1, from coordinate 2,625,322 downwards.
CAGTTTTCATAACCGACAATATATTACCTACCAAAGACGTTCGACGAGTGATCGAGTTCTTCGAATTGAGATTTTCTACGATTTATCGTAAATATCATAATATTTACGCAATTGTACCTGGGAATACTGCTCTTAACCTAATACACAGCTAACAAAACAGACTCGGATGGCAAAAAATGGTGGATCTTATTATTTACCAACTACACATAGTCCTGAGGAATATTTCTTTCTCCATCTACGCACTACCACTTTAAACCATAAACAAACATTCGTAATACTTCGAAAATAATTTAAATATCGCGTTTCTCTATGGTAAATCCGTGTTTTCACACGCAAAAATAATGAGTTCGTATAATCTGTACGTCATTTTGATTTGATTAAACAAACGAGTGAACTGTAGTGATATGAAGGTTAATTAACTTAATGTGTATTAGATTTAGAATTTGTAATTATCAGTTCGTTTAATGAAAGTCGCGTGTTACTTTTGTTAATGTGAGTATTTTACATTTAAAGTATAATTTAAAAGTGACGGTTTAAATAAGAATAGAGTTTTAATCAAATATAACCTTATTTTCAAGCTCAAATTTCGCAGGTCTACTGGAAGAGATTTCTTTAAGAATAAGTACTACCCTTGTACTTTCTCTCTGTGTCTAATATATTTTATTAAATTATGTATTTCTACATAAATTGTTAAATAAATAAATAATTAAAACGAGGCTCTGATTACAACAATAATTAAATGGGATAACTTGTTAAAAAAATATTTTTTGTTTTTTAGTGTTTTGAAGTCGGTTTTGTTTAGCTAACCTGGCGTGTGGACATTTGGCGAGGCGCATAAGGTAGTCATACAATATTTTAAACTGTCATTGAGTAACAATTCTAACAAATCAGCTGACTAACCATGCAGGCCACGATAATTTGCATAGCACAAAACGATCTAAGGCAAACAGAAAACAGCGAGCAAACAAGGGTGATATTACCCTTATTTCTACAAATATTTTGATATATGACCGGTAATTACAGTTGAAACCTAAGCGACTGGTAGTAGTTGAAAATCGGACGTGGATATATGTAAATGTGTTTGTTCTTGATGGGAAATTGCCATTTAAGCGGCTCGTTGGTATAGTTTGAGAAATCGAAACGGAACTATGAGTTCTCGAAGTTTAAATTTCGATTAAACTAGTCCAACCTAGGAACCTCCCAATGAAATGCGAAAAAATTATAATAATTCTGAGTTAGCCAGATTACACAGTCTTGCAAATCCAAAAGCTTGCATTTTGAAGACGTGTATAAAAGTGCGGAAGTTCGTAAATTAAAGTGAACTGAATTCAACGAACCAGACAAGACAACACTAGTTTGATATTCACCTGGCTGGAAATCATTATTAGCGACACCTATCTTGATCAAATCAAGCATCATTTAGAGCGTGTGCTATGGACACTAGATAACCGAGGTACATAGATTGTAGTTTGTATATTAATATCAGAAATATACTTAATAAACATACAGACAAATATTAGTAGTCAAATGCCCCTATCGGGATTTGAACCCGGGACTATGTAGACAGGGGTACTGGCCACTTGACCCGTCCGCCGTCTAATAAGCATTACTTTCGCACAATTTGTTTCAAATTTGTGACTTGTGGAGAACTCCTTCTAGTTGGTTTTATAATATTTTATATATTGTTTTCCCTTTTTAATTCTCCTTGTCATTGTCACCAATAGAAAAGTCATTGTCATCTGTTTTAATTTATAAAATTATTATATGTAAGTACCGATCTTTATTTTGCCTTTTACTTTCGCACATGTCACATACAGTCCTTCCTATTTATCTTTAATAAAGAATTTTCACTACTTGCCTGACTTCGAGTCACTAAAATACAAATTCCCACATTTATAACATTAGAATGATACGAGTGAAAACAAATGAAAACGAATGAGAACAAATAGTAGTTTCTCGATTACCAACATTGTATGAACTTAAATTTTTCAATATTTCGTACCGTTCACTGTAACCACTGTATCGTTAATAATAAAATAACGATTATAATTGTTTTGCATCGCACGCGCCTCGTTAATGGGCGCTCGCTTCCGTGTTTTGGTGAGAACATTGTTGACATTAATTTGAACTTAAATTGGCATCATGAGGGTTTGTATTGTGATGTAATCAATACGATTTTACAAATCAAACACTTATTACTAATAAACTGAATATTTTATATCAATTAATATTTTTTTAAAGTTTTTATTATAATTTTAAGTAACACTTTAGTAAAAATAGATACGTGTGATTTTTATTTTAACGCCATCTATCAAAATTAAGCTGAAGTTGTGATGAAATGACAGTTTTGAATAATCATGTACTGGCGTGACGTTAGATGAATATAAGTGTTAATTATAATCTGTTATTTTTATTTTTAAACCAACCCAGAATTGAAGAACAATAAAAAAGGTCCAAAACCACTTAAGAGATTTGAAATTAAAAAAATAAATAATAATAGGTTTTGACTTTCAGTAAGACTAACAAACTGCTATTATACACATAAGAAGACGATGTATATCTTAACTTGGCGAGACATACAGCTACATACATCAGGCTTAATTTTTAACACCAATCACATAAAACCTATTTCTACGAATAAATTGATTCATTCCCTTTATTGCAATCGAAAACAATCAGATTACAGCCAGTCAAAAAATTAAATATTAGATGCTTTAAAACTTATGAATAAATTATATTTTAATTTAATTTTAATGAATCCTTGAAAACATTCTGACTTGATAACTTGATACCTTGTATATTTTATAATTACTATCCATTTCTACGTTTATTAAAATCATTACTTTAATTTCCAATTGCATTGCACCTTTTTGTTCCAAATTGAGAGAATTCGAAGTTTAGAGCTAGACTCGTCACCGTCTTATTTGTCTGTCCTTCAATAACTGGTTGAAATAAGTATTGTTCTTAAATTTGGTATAATTTAAAATTAAAATAACCAGTTAAACAAGAACTGTGATATAGACTGAGACTGAGACTGAGATATTAAAAAATAATATTCTTGAAAATGGGCCTACTGTTCTTTTTTTACTTATGTGCTTGTATTTATAACAAAAAACGACCCACTAATCACACCAACAATCCTATGTCAAATTTGTGACCAGCCCCACCCTTTACACCCTTATTGTTCTTAATAACTCCGATGTCTCTATTAACCCCCCCAAATTTTGTTTACCTAATAGAATAATGACCTATCGTATAATAAATTGGAAGATTTCCATACTTGATAGCGGCCTCCGTTTATCATTTTAATACTGGAAAGTGCCTCTGGGGTATCTCAATGACGTCATTAGATAGCACGTTTGTTTATAAAAAACAAGCCTTGACATCCCCTTGTATGTTTTGTAACACACGAAAAGGTTACTTATGGCCTTATAAATAAGAGAGTATTCTTGATTTTTGGTGGGAATAATCGGCAATGATACGTTTGTTTTGTTGAAAATATGAAAAGGGGACTTCAAAGTTTGACAGACGTGTCGTATTATTAAATTGTGGTGAAATAATAGACTAGAAAGCAATGATTAGTTAGTTTATAACGTTGTTAGCTCAAAATGACAGTTTACTTTGATGACTTAATGTACGATTTTTATTTCGTATACAAATAGGTGTGGTGACAGAATATTTAAGTTGTCGTATCTATCAATAGTTTTTACTGTGGATTAGTAACGCGGTGTTAAATATGAATTTGATCATGACTTACGTAACCTAAGTCTGCCGCGATAACAGTAATGTTAAATAATTATAATACTAATACATAATGACATAATTGATTTGTAAATGTCATTATAAATACTAAAGGCTGAGAGTTTCTTACGCCGCTTCTTCTCTGCAGCTACTAATTCGTCGAAGCGGTAGTAGGGTTAATTGGGAATATGCATACTAGTGTTATTTTTAATTTTAAAATAAATATTATTTTAAAATTAAAACTAACAATTTATTTAGTATATATTTAAATACTATAACTGGGACAATTAGTAAATGCCCGGTTGATACCCAGTTAAAGTTATGACTATTGCCTTTATAATTATATTTATTTGTTTTCTCATACATATTCCCTGTTTTGACGATTTAAAAGAGCTTAGTAAATAAGTCTATTTAAATAAAGTTATTTTTGACTTTGACTTTGACTTTGTTAACTGCATTGTTGTTGGAGGTGAGATAGCCAGTTTCTATATAGGTGAGGCCGTATCTCCACTTACCATCAGGTGAGATGAAGGCTAGCTACCCGTTAGAATTAAAACTTTATGCATCTGCATGGTGCACTGAAAATTAATCGGCTCAGGAACCGCTAACTTATTGACTTTTATTAATATTTTTATCTACAAAAATACAAAGACAAATATCACTTAAAGTAAAGGAATGGTTAGTAAAAGCGGGTAATATAGCTTTTTTTACTGGTAACACTACTTTATTTTAAATACCTCCTCGATGCATTGGACAGATAACAGAGTCCCTTGTATGATATCTTCTTTCTGTTTCGGTTTAATATGATTTTGCTGTTACAAACATCTAGTTCTGCTGTGCAAGAGTTCTTTTATCCATCGTGAACGTATTCTTGTACTAACTACCAATTTATTATTTTATAATATCAATTTAATATTCTTCTGATCACTTCTATGTTCTATCTGACTTTGGTAAATAATAATTATTGTGTGACTTTTATCTATTTTTGTGATTATTATATACAATTGTATGAATAAAGTTCACAATTCGAAATTCTAATTTTTTGCAATCAAACGTCCAACCATCTCTACATACGATTATATGATAAAACAAAATTAAGCTCTAACTAATAGTATCATTCAATATAATGTACAAACATATAGTCCTAATAAAATTACATTCTAAGCCCAAGTAACCATTCTCCTTATACTGATTATATGTATGTAATTAAATATGTAAGTATACATATATATTATGCTGTCCTTTACTCCAGAAACTTCAGTGAGATCTGAATACAAACCATAAAGATAAGTAAGAAATAACATACCGTTTAGAGTTCCCTGACACTTGACATTGGCAGACCTTTGACAGACTCCATCATGGAATACTTAAACTTTTCTTTATTCAGATTTCTATCGGCAGCAAAGCAGCAGCAGTCAATCTCTATGATGGACCAAAATAAATAATAAAATGTTTAAATTAATACTGTATTTCATTCTACTTCCCTGCGCATACGCATGGCTACTGAATTTTTGATTTAAGAATATTGTGTTTTATAATTTATTATTCTATATGTTATCATTGAAACCTATTTATTTAACAATTTACGTACATACACACAATTTGATTAGATACATTATAAACGGAGAGAATATACAAGGGTACTTATTTCTAACATCTTACTTATTTCTATCTTCGTGTTTCGAATACGCTTCGCTTGGTTTTACATTTTAACACCAGAACTAAATGAAAATCATTACAACCAGATAAGATCAAATACATCAAATTAAAATACATCATTACTCATTATTTCTTGTTCTTCAAGACCTTTTCAATGCAGGTTACTCGAAACTCTTTATTTCAAATAGAAAGTATTTTCTAGTAAATTGGACTTAATTTTAAAACTGGCTACACATCATGTTTTTGTTTCACATGGCATGCCGCCACGAGCTTTGTAAACATAAGGGGTAATACTTGCAATTGACACGACCCCTTAGAACAATCATAATAATGTGTGGACGTGCTTAATATTGTAAGACTGACTAACACTCGCATATTTATATTCAAATTTACTACTGGTCTAATACTTAACTTATAGTCAATACAAAAAATATATACTGCATAATTTGTACGACAGATCGATAAGGAATCTTTCTGGGGAAAAATTAAAAATCGAATGACTTCAATTTGTAGCACTACATTCATTAAATTGTTTGAATGCAAAGTCCTGGCTGGTAATAAAAAAAAGCGCGCCCGCCAACGCGGCATTGGTCAAATCAAACATTTACGCGGGAATTTCTTATTCCATTATTTTAAATATATTTTTATAAAAGTATTACCAACATTTTTAATTTCTCGTCCACAAATTGATTTGAAGATGATCTTTAGTGAGAGAGAAATAATAACACCAGAAAATGTCAATATTAAAGAATGCAATTATAATACCGAAAAGTGTTTAGCTTATTATTAATAGTTAAATTAAAACAATTCGAAAACCTCTAGAAATTTGTACTATATTTAGCGATCATTTAAAATTAGATTTTATATAGCTAGTAGTCAATTAAATTTAAAGTAAGCTATTAAAGTTCAAGGAAACTAAAGTTTTATAGAAGGGTATTAATTATATTTAAATGTCAAAAAGAACCATAATAAAAAATGGTTTTGAAAAAATAAAGCCATTTAAAGCAAAACTTGCTGGGACCAAGGAGCTTTTAAATATAAAATTCTACACATCAAAGAGAATTTAATCCATTCATTGAAAAATATTTTAAAAATCTTGACTGTATGTCTTAGCTATAGACTGTCTTTTATGTTTAAAGGAAAATCTATAGCTAAGACTTACCATAACTAAATAAAACTAAACAATAATATTAAGTTTCTAAAACAGGACTAATTTTTCTAATATAACATTTAATTTTTTATTGGATAAACTTACTTAGATTTGAATTTATAATTTCTTTTTTATTTAAGTAGTAGAGAGCTACAACTAGTAGAAGCATAAAGTAGAGTATGCTCCTATAAAATTAAATTGCCTTAGACTTGGGCAGCCTGGAATCCTTCGCCTAGTTCAGGATTCTTAGCATAATTCCCTCATTCGTTCGGAAACTTACCACAGGATCCATCACTTCGCTCAGTATTCAATATAATGCCGTGACATAAAACTCTGCTTTTTTGTCTTGATAATCTACTATTAATGCGTATGGCCTACCCTCGTAACTTGAGTAGGAGGGAGTGCAATATCTTCTTACCCGCTTACACTATATGTAAATGATAAACAATATAAATAAACAACAGTATATATCAAATCTTATTTACTTGTGGGACAACTTTTATTTAATATTATATTTTAAGAATAACTAATTATTATTAAGTTAATGTTGAGGAACTTTATTTCTGATTCAGTTGAGAGATTAGCAATGCCATTAAAACAATATTTTTTTTACGAGGAGGAATCCATTTACGGACCTACCCGCCACTGGCTAAGCGACGGGCGTGTGTGGGGCTCACTCAGTACCTCATAGAGCGGCAATGAGAATACCGACTAAAACTCCCCGGTAACTCCATTGCCCTTCACGGGGGTAACCTGGGTTCTGCACGAGCAATTCACCAGGTCGCCATTAAAACAATTGCCATTCGACTTGTAACTTTAAAAAAAGCTTTAGTTCAATATAGTTTTCACAAATATTCATATATGCTTAGTTAAGACAACGATAAATTTATTGTTCACATTTTAACATGTACATAAACGATTAATCTGTGAGGCCTGTTGTAATTTTAAAACTGTGTTCTCCAAATCATGATTCTCAGTAATAACAAAGAAAAAAAAATTAAAAATAATATAAAATCTAAGTGTTAAAACGGTTACTAAGTAGCTTTATACTATAAATATTTTTGATTTCAATCAATTATAAAACACGAACTTAGAACTATTAAGCTGAAACTAAAACTATTAAGTATTTAGTTCTTCGTTTCCAATTTCAATGCAAATAACTAATATCGAACGTTTCGTATACGGTGACGTACGCAATGTAAGTTCGTATTTATGGGTCTCATACAGAACGTAATTCAATTTGGGGGCAAAACGCTTATTGTAACACCAACTGTGCTCTGTCTCATTTCAAGTCTAGTTACTGAGCTTCGAAGCATAATTCGCTAAAATAGTTCATTTTAGTTAAGGAAAACACCTACTCGCCTTCAAATATGCATTTTCGAGTCATTTTCTGTACCTATGATAATGATATATTTTATAAGGAAGACGACGATTACCGATTGAGAAAGCTTGTTGGCGTAGGTTAAAATTTTATCTCTATTTGACCTGGTGAACTTCAACCAACTTAGTTTATAGTAAGGCGATAGGTGAACCTAACTGATGAGTATATAGACACTAATTTTGTCTACAACTACCGCCATCTATCGAAAGTTATCCGAATTAGATAGAAGAAATGACAGTTTGGAAAAGCACGTCCATTATTTTTTCATTTATTATTTTCTTGGCATTTAAACAACACCTAAATTAAAGCGCACAAAACAAAATATAAATTATTCAAATTGGTCAAGCCGTTTTTTGAGTTTAAGTTAGACTAACGTATAGATATATCATATTATATATAAACAGGAAGAATAAGATTGGCATGCAATCATGCATTTGACGGCTGTCCAATCATGTCGAGTGGAATATTTGGTAGGAATATTTCTTCATAAGTAATAGATGTTTAAATGTTTATTAAGTATATTTTATTTATTTATTTCAACATTGTTTAAACAACATTAAAAAAATTTCAGGAAGTCAAGAAGGTGCTCAAAATATATATTATATATAAATAATATATAACTATATATATAAATATATATTTTGAGCACCTTCTTGACTTCCTGACAATTTTTTAAAAGTATAATGTGTTTCTTTAATTGGCTTATGTCTGGGTAATTGCATTATATTCTAAATATATAAAAAATGTTGTTGAAACAAGACATATTTAATCATTTTATAAATGATAATTAACTATGAAATAATTGCCAATCAAAAAAAAAAAAAAGAGAGAGAAAAACAAAAAAAAAAATAAGACAAAATAAAATAAAAAATCAAGAAAAAAAAACAAAAGTCAGTCATCGCAAGTGAATGGTGTCTTTAATGTGTGGGTGTATGTGTGTTTATATGTGTGCGTTAGTGTATACGCGCGTATATAAATTTTTCTCCGTCATCCATAACACAAGCTCTAAATGATGCTTACATTGGGCTAGATAATAGGAGTGAGTGTGCGTATGATTATTTTCTTTTATAAATATATTCTGATATTAAGCTCAGCAAATGACTCGACACCACCTGATCATAAGCAGGAGAGGAGTCCATATGTGATAGCTAGTAAGTATGCGACATACTACCCTAGCGACCCTCACCTTGCCAGCCCAAAAAGTGCTTTTTCACGCCTCTTTTAAAGGAACCCATGTTGTAAGAAGGAGGGAATACGTGTGCTGGTAAGGAATTCCACGCTCTAGCTGTGCGACAGAGAAAGGAGTCACAAAATCTCTTAGTGCGCAAATTAGACGTGGCAACAGTGAAGGAGTGACTCCGAAGACCAGCACGCGTACTCCTTAGTAGGAAAGGAGAGGGAGGGATAAGGTCGGGTTATACTTTAGTTTTGTCATACCCAAAATGTATTACTCAACATTACTATAGCCCTTTCTGTAAAAGTTGTTTTCTACTAACTAAATCGAAAAATAATGACGGGACGAAGGACCAACGTGTTAAAACAACTTAAAGGGTTGTCTTTTCTCTCGTTTGAATATAAAATTTTTATTATATTTACTAATCTAACTACTTATACTAGAAAAAAATCTTCATATTAATTATAGATTTTTATTTTTCTGCGTACCTATAAAAGATAAATTTCAATAATAAATATTTCCCTTTTGAATTTTTTTACAGATATTTTTTTGTTTGTCTTAATTGAAATAGCTAGTTAAAGAATTTTTTAAAGACATCTAGATAAAAATATAATCATTCAAGAACGGACCAGGCAATTAAAACAGCAGAATTATAAGAATTATTATATACAGCATGTCACATATACAGTATACAGCATGGAACAAATTGGTCGATGTCATCCAAACGCACCGAAGCGGTTCGTTTGCGTACTGTCGATTCCTTGCGTATAACCGCATGCACACAATTACGAAATTTATCAGTGTTAAAAGTGCACCGCGTGCGATGGCTTGCACCAGTCTCTTACCGCCCCCGCAATTGAACCTAAAATTTATTATTATTACATTTTTTTAATGTTTTTAAATTAGTCTATATTTTTTTGATACAAATATTTAATTTAAATTATATGAAGACCTATATGATCTTATTAATTCAAAAAACACAAAAGTATTTTGATTTAATGGCAATCAAATGCGCCCGTGTCATCGGATGAACAAACCGACATCCTTACATTATTAGTCTATTAGCTTTAGAACGCCTTACTTTTTTCTTTTTACTATGCCTGTGTTAAGCAAAATATTGCCGTAGTAGTTATGTGTACAAGTTACTTCATCTATTGCTGTCTCAACCTCTCGTGTAAAGAGATTTCAAGCCTCGTTTCTTTGACGCGCAACCAGAGGACGAAAATCTTTAAAATCACACGTCTAACCCCTCATTATCTTAGTATGGGCTTTACAAGAGTCTTGAGACCTTTGAGGCGACGTAATGGAGGTGCGTATATAGACTTGTCTAACTGCTTACCATGAGGCGGTCAAATAAAATAATAAATTTAATAGAGACAGCCCTGCAGAATCGACATTATTAAAGAAATTGGGCCACAGGTGTGTCTAGAAAGATATCTCGTGATTTTCTCTAATCAATAGATCAGAGCGGAGTGATCTCGCCCGATGGAGGGAGCAATTTCTTACGAGTGTAACGCTGTCGGCAGGTGCGCTCCAGAGATCCTCGCTGATAGACACTAAACTAAATTATAGGGAGGATCAATCTAGTAAGTAAATCGGGTTTGTCGATAAATAAGGTTGTCCCAATAATAATCAGCTGTATATAAGAAAATATACCGAAAAATTCTTTTGGATTTCGGCTTCTGCTTTCATAATTGGAAATTCGTTATTCGTCATCGTATAATAAGTAATAGATTATTTGCGGATGCGCATTAATTAAATTATTATACAAATAAATACTTTAAAATCGAGCACGACTCGAAATTTAAAAATGTAACAGGTACACGAATATTATTTAAATTTCGAACTGTGTCCGTTGGTGGTCAGTCGTAGACCTCTATGCATTTCCAGCCACATTAGTAAAAGTAACACAATATCTTTTACACAATAAAAAGTTGACTATTTATATCGTATTTTTATATAACTGTGTCGATGTGGAAGAAAGTATAATTATTTTCTATTCTACTTTTTAATTTTATACACGTTCATAATTTTATACAAAATCTGACATGGCTGAGTTATTAAAACGGTTCGTGTTGCGGCGAGTGTTCCCTGAATACTTGCGATGCAGTTACAGGCGCTAATCATAGCCAGTTTGGCCTCGCATCCTGATAATCCTAATGAGTTGACTTCCCGGGGATTTGTTATGATCGGACTAATTGCTCGCTTCCCGGTCGAGGTTCGTTCCTTCCTCATTAATGCGCGAGCGCATATGACGTCACGATCACGAGCCCGTAAACGAATAACATGACCAAGCATATTTTGCCATTTTAAAACAGAAGACATCAACAAGACAATCATTACAATTTATTTTCTCAATATTTATCATCAAGCTTGCAAGACATTTGGCAATTGGAGATACTGACACCAGCCGAGTGCAATCTTCTATTAAAGGAACTATTTAAAGCGACTCGTAATATTGCTGTGATTGTAAGTGAATTGTTTGACGTGTGGTCGTTTTTACGTAAAGTTGGCAGCATTACTATTTGTTTAAAAGAAACAATATATATAAAAGAGAAGTCGGTCGGTACACGTTTTATTAGGTAAAATAGTCTGCATTAGACCTTTTTTTTTACGTCAGAAAATCCTTTATGGATACCCAGGAAGAAACGGTGGGGCTTGCCGGCATACCCACTAAAAACTGACGATACCCATCTTACCACATAAGTGCGGCGCGACCGAGGTAGCTCGTCGCACACTTCTCAGGTCGCGCACTGTGGTCGTCCTTTCGGACTCGTCTTAGTCTGCATTAGACCTAGGACATTTTTCAAAATTTGACACATTTGCTCAAAAGATTCGACTTCTAAAGAGACATATAATTTAAACAGCATCTTGCGTTCCGGCAGCTGGAGGTAACTAATGAAGGTAGTCAGATGGTGTACTGTTTAAAATGCAAGCTATTTTTGTGTGTAATGAAGAAATAAAAATAAAGTTTTATCTATCTATCAACAATTAAATGTTTTCTTTATTCAGCAAAACTTGGTTCTACTCTACTCAGAATACGTAAGGCTGTATTTACCCAGACTAGTAGATGTAATACTCGCACTCGGATCCAAGAAAATTCTATCGCATAATATTTCCTAACTATATGTTAGTATTCCTCAGTGGAAGGCAGATTGACTGTCTAATACATAAAGATGATGTTTCAAAGGATACGGAAATTCAATACAGCTTATGACCGATATTAACTGGTCTAAGTCAAGAGAAAATTAAATCGCGTTTAAGATTATTTTATCAATACAAATAAATGATTATTAAATTTATATTGTGAAAAAAACTACTTACATATATTACGTCCATTATACAATCATGAAAACAAAATTAAATAAAAGTTAAAATAATATTTTAAAAGGTCCAAAAAAATCTTACTCTCATGTTTTCTCTCATTACAATTCCACCCACATCACAATGTATTGTAATTCATGTTTAGAAAATTATCTTCTTACATAGGGGAATGTAAGGTATATTGGACCAGTTTTAACATAATAGCACTTATTACTTTCCTTTGTGATATTAAAATAAAATATAACTCAGCTTATAGCTTTATTCAGTAACTAGATCAAATTAGTCTGTTATTATTGTAGTAACTAGTAAAAAGTATTTATTGAAGATCGTCTTTTGGTCCAACCAGTATCATAATTTAAATCACTATAACCATAAACTGAACCATATTTTAAAAAACATAGTTAATAAAAATACACTATTCAGGAACTTTTATTTATATTAAATGTAATGAGTATTACAAAAAATGGTAACCATAGAAAGTCTCTGTTAATCTAAATTAATGAATATTCATAGACCTTTAACTTTACAGCAAAATTTCAATATCACAACCTCAAAATTATCGAATAATCAAGCAACCATCACAAATGTCAGATGTCGAGTGTCATCATGTGGTGTAGATCTCATGTCTCTCACATCTTGCACTGCGTTTATTGCAGTCACTCAACTTTAGGTCCACTTTTGTCAAAGTCGTGTATACAGCACGAAGCACACACCTCCTTCATTTGGTAAGTAAATAAATATTTGGTAATCGTTAACAGAAACATATAATTATCGAGAAGCAAAAGATGGTCTACAAGCTTTTTTTCCTGTTCAATAGAGAAAACTGTTTCTACTACAACTATCTCTATAAGTAACATACTTATTAATAAATTTATTCAGCACTTTAATGTGACGTAAAATTGTTGATTTTGACATATGATATTCTCTGGACGTGGCATTGGTACCCTTTTTTCTCATATGCCGACAAGCTCTTTCTCAGTCTTTTTTACTCCAGTAAATTAAAATTCCAAATGTGGTTGCATAAATTGGACCGGTGTAATTTAGGAACTCGAGGTCTAGTATTAGGACCATAGTAGTCTTATAATTCATTATTAAACATGAAAACAGAACCTCTAAAGATTTGTGTATGTTAACAGTACTTAAAACAATATAAAACATGCTTTTATATATTTTATCTTATAAACTAATAACTATTATTACAATTAACAACTTTCTTTGACAAAACAAACAAAATTAACAGCAATATACCCAAAAAAACAATTTTCTTCTATCACAGTAGTCATACAAGTCCAACGTCAATATAAAAAGGCAGAGCTTGCAGTGAAGGTGCGTTTATTTGTATTTTGTGTTATCAATTAAGAATTGATACAATGTCAGTTATTTAAGTGTCCGTTCAATATTGGTTACTCTCCCCTACTCGCCCTACCACAAGTTGCACTGACGATTTGGTTAAGTTCACTGGAAGCCGTTGTTTGGGCAACGCGTGGCCGCTTAGTTTGTAGAAGGCATCTGGCCAGCAGAAGATTTATGTACACACATAACAATTTAAAAAAAAATGCCAGTCGACTTACTAGAATAATATAAGAATAATTATTTAACTAATAGCAGTTTGTACAGATATAATATTTATAATAATTACATTAAATGATATTGAATAATATACTACATACTATAAATCCTTTTCTTTCTATCTATTTTATAGTACGTTTGATACTGACCCTCAAATCCGCCGTAATTTCATGCCTTAGGTCATCTTAAGATGCCAAGGGGTCTGCGAAACTTAAATTCCAAATCTTTGAGATTCAAATCGGCACAAACGCGTTTAGGCCAAGCCGGTGGGATTTCAAAGGAGTTGAACATCTTTTACCATATCTATTATTAGGAGTATGTTACATAATATTGCTTGAATGCAGAACTAACTTGTTTTTTTAGGGCGAAGAAGTGTCAATATTTAAGTAACTGTTACATTTGTATATATAACAGGCGCGCGATATAACAAGTATGTTTCAATATCTTTTTTTAATTAATTCATAATACTTTGCTAACATAGAGTACCAAACTAGATACATTTTTATGACGCTAGCGATATAATGTATCTACCTACTAATTTAAAATATACAGCGTCGTCCACTTTTCTTAAGAAAATTAAAAAATCATAATACATCACACGCCTCACGTGTATTGTAAAGCGCGGTACACACAGTAAACATTTCATAAAAATAAACACTTAGGTAATGGAAATCGCACGCAAAGCTCCCGGCCCGGAATAATGTGAAAAAGTAAAGCGGGCGTGGAACGACGCCCCCGGGACCAGGAATCGGTTATTTGCCCGTGGATTGTTTTGAATACGGTACGGTGTTGATTGTGACCATGTTACGGTAGATACGGCATTAATTCTAACTTATTTCTGCTAAAGACAAAAGCCATGTCGACCATATAGATTTAAGGTACTGAGGTGTGGCCTTTTCAAAATGTCCTCGATACAAAATCGTAATTTTTTGTCTAAAAGAAGCTCACCTATTTAATTTTACATACTTTTACATGGCTAATTAATCAATAATTTAAAAAATAGCATAATGGCAAACAGACTTTTAAATGTTAAGTGTCTTTATCCTATACTCAGACCAATGAGGTAAGTTACAAAAGATAATCTAAATTTGTAAAGTAAGAAGATCAGTCTCTATTTGATCATTAAATTATTACTGTTATTTATTTATTTTATTTATTTATTTATTTATCTTAACAATGTTTCAACAGCAATTTTCTGCACACACAGAATATAATATAATAAACAAAACACAAGCCAATTATAGAAACACATTATTTTACCAAAGAATCATCAAGAAGCCAAAAACAAAAACAAAATAAAATAATAAAAAAATATCAATAAAACAAAACAAAAGTCAGTTATCGCATGTGTGTGTGGTGTGTTTGTGTGTGAGTGTATGTGTGTTTATGTATGTGTGCGCTAGTTTATATTATAATCATCAAAAGTCTGTATATATAGTATAAACCACTGCTGACGTATTCCTGGGGGATGTATTGCTCTTATGTAAGTATTTTTTTCTTTGCAATAAGAATTAAAACCTTCAAAATTGGTTAAAATTCACGTGACTACTTACCATTACATAAAGCTTCGTTAGAATTAAGACAAAATTTTGTAAATTTAAAAATCGCATCCATTCTTTTCACATCACAACAACACGCAATCGTTGAGCACGGTTACCGTGTGTCATATTTAATTCATAGACAACTACGCATTAACTTTCGGGCGCGTGTGCCCTTAGCTTTATTTTAAAACAAGAACTTTAAGAGTCAACGTGAATTGTAAATTGTCTAGTCCATACGATTTACGGTAAGCAACGCGTTTAATTTATAAAACTAAAAATAAGTTTAGTTATACTTATATTTGTACTAATTTTATTAACTACGTATATTTTTGTGTATAAGTAAAGCTATATATCCATTATGTAAACAGACTTCCATAGATTGAAAGCTCCCCTTTTATAAACTAATTGATTCAAAATAATATCGATTATGATCTCACAAAAACGTTCAGAATTAGAGAAAGTAAATAACCGAGAAATGCAATAACAGAAAATTTATCTTAGCTTCTTATATCAATATTGTCTTCAAAACAACGAAATAGTGTTTTTGAGTCAGTTTGTGTTTCAAAATTCTAGAGTGGATAGTCAAAGTCAAAGTCAAAATATCTTTATTTAAATATATTCATTTACTAAGTTCTTTTAAATCATTATAACAGGGAATAGGCATGAAAAATAAATAAATGAAATTAAAGGCACTAGTAATAGTGAGAACTTGTAGATGTGGTGACTCGGCAGAACCCAGGTCATCCCCTTGAAGGGCAATAGAGTTACCGGAGAATTTTAATGGGCATTCCAAATGCTGCTTTGAAGAATCACAGCAGCAGGCGTGTGTGAGGGTCACACACGCCTGGTGCTTAGCCAATAGCGGGTAAGTCCATAACGGATTCCTCTCTCTCTTTAAAAAAATCGCAGGATTTCAGAACAGAAAAAACTATATTACTTACAAACGTTATAACGTTGTAGTGTAAAGATTTTAAGGAACTATTTTAAATTAAGAATTAATTTTAAATTAAGAGTTGCCTTAGTACTTATAAATAGATGACATAAATGTATTTTCGTGACATAACATATAAACTTTACAAATATTATCTTTGGCGCTGTCCTTATGAAATGTTTACCTAACACACTTGTAACTGTCTAAATAGTTTAGAATGTTAACTTATGTCAAAATTTTAAATAGGTTTTTAATTCCATTAGATTTATTTACAGCTACTCATATAATTATGTTTAATATAAGTCAACTAACTAATATATTTTAGTAAGTAAAAAAAATAGTCCAACGTTTTCTACAGCAAAATACACCACATTTAATATAATATAGTGACATAAATATACATTTTGTAATTTAATAATAATTTTTTTCACATATATGCTTAAGTGTGCCAGCCCTAGAATAAAGTTTCCATATTTGATCCAATTCTTTATTTGCCCAGACAATCCACCAAAATTGAATCGGAACACGATAATAAATAACTTTAATTTCATGCATTACTCCCAGAAGGCAACGCGTTCGGATTACTTACGTATCCGTATAATATTAACATAAAATTTCTTCGCCCAAACATTTATCCATACGATTTGCTACGAAGATTAAACCTTATTAACATAGTCATAAAAAATTATTTATTTTCACGTGTCGGGCTGTCACTGAGAGGAATTACTGCTTTGGAACACGAATCATTTATCAATCAATCAAAGTCAAAACATATTTTTTTTAATTTATAATTTCCGATAAAAATCGTAGGTACGCATACATTTACATCATTCATAGAAAAGTACGCACATAATCTAAAAGAAAACTGCGGCGAAATATGAACTACATTTTTTAAAGATGGCACTCGAATAGAACGCTTATTATTTACGACGTAAGGTACATATACAATAAAGATTTGGCTTTTAATGCACGGTACATAAGAAACTTTATTTAGAAAGCTTTTTGATTCACAATAACTAAAAATTGAAAATATATTTTAAAATACCACATAAACCATATTACCATTTAAACTTCTATGAATTATCTCTATTGTCAATTTTAATTAAAGCCTAGACACAATTAACTTGATTTAAATCTTTATGTTTGTTATTTAAATGGTATGGCAGCAATTGATAATCAACGCTCAAGATCATTCAATCCAAATACTGTTGCCGAGTTGGATCATTTCATAAGAGTTGCATATAATAAAGTGACATACTTATTGGAAGTCGCTTCAAAAAGTGTAACCGAAAGTCACACTTACTCATACGAAAGAAATAAATCATTAAGGCGCTATTGTCATGGCCATTTCATAAGATAAGACTTTTCATACGAAAATCGCACCTGATTAGACTCGAACCTTATAATCTGATGTCGCATCAATCAAATAAACATTTTTTGGATGTTTATTTGATTGACGCGACAATGCAAAAATTATTTGTATCACATATATGCTTAAGTGTGCCAGCCCTAGAATAAAGTTTCCATATTTGATATTTGATAAAATCGCACCTGATTAGACTCGAACCTTATAATCTGATGTCGCATCAATCAAATAAACATTTTTTGGATGTTTATTTGATTGACGCGACAATGCAAAAATTATTTGTATCACATATATGCTTAAGTGTGCCAGCCCTAGAATAAAGTTTCCATATTTGATATTTGATAAAATCGCACCTGATTAGACTCGAACCTTATAATCCGATGTCGCATCAATCAAATAAACATCCAAAAAAGCCATAGTTAACAACCGGAGTGGACGGACGGACAGTCCAATTTTCCTTATTGTTTTAATTAACCCCACACTAACCTGCGCCATTTTTGCAGTCCCGCATCGCTCGTGCAGATTGATTAAAAGTCTATGGCCCATGCTTTAGAGTCCGTTTCCAATGAGCTACGAACGTTTGACGGTCGACATAAATAGCATTCTTAAATTAAATATTTTTTGGCATCGTAGGTGAGCACTTAAGGTGGCAATTGGCTTAGTGGTTATGATAAGGCGTCTTCCTATCATAAGACACAAATCATTTTACGTTGCAATTAATCCGGAACGTAGCAGCACTTTGCAAAATATACTCACAGTATCTATTATTTTTGGTGTGTTTATCCATAATGCTATATTAATAATTAATCTGTTGTAATAAGGCTATTTTTTTAATTAATGTGTAGTTTACAAAACAGTTTTGAGCTAAAATTTTTAAAATACGCTTTCGATATATATACAGAAATGATTAGCTTTAAGACTAACGGCAAAATATTTAACATTCTATGTCCTCAATAAATACACATTAAAATATTAAACTCTGAGTTTATACTGAGAATTTAGAATCATAAATAACAAATTACAGATAACATTACGTTAAATAAATCGCATTATTAATTAAATCCAATTTTTTAAAATAATATTGGGTTATAATATTGCCACAGCATCGTGTCTTTTATATAACATAACGCTGTCATCTAATACGCGATGAATAAATAACAGAATGAATTCTTTAGTTCTTTAGAACTGCAAGAAAATTTCGACATTTGTTTGGTGATTTAATAAGGAACTCATTGAGGAGTCAGCTTTTGTATCGTGAGTCCTACAGCTGTGGAAATACGTCCAACCCATGTAGCGCTCAAGCAGCATCTAATTTATGGTTGAGGTGGGCGCCCGGCTCGCTAGTTACAGTAGCTGCTAATCAGACGGACATGGAAACTACGTCTTCTTTATCTAGGCCATGTTTCCGAATGGCTTCTCAGGTAATATGGTAACTTAGAACAGCATTTCTGGATTTCTTTATTAAAATAAATTTATAATAATAAAAAAAATTAGGAAAATTGTGAGTATACAGTATAATTCTTATTAACTACTAACGTGTTGTATGCAGAATGAAATAAAAATAACAATGAGATTTAACGTTAAGTTATATAACGTTATGTAACGTTACGTTAAGTTAAGGATAAGTCTTATTTAAAATTTGCTTATTTTCTATTCCTGGCTTTGTTAAGGTATTCAATTTTGACATATTTCAAATATATTAGGGGTAAAATTATAGAATGTTAGAATTATGTTGAAATCCACTGTTTGTAAAGGCGTTAGCTTTGGTGCTTATCTTAAATAATATTTGATATCAGTATATTACGAAGAAGTCACTATCTCTTATATTCATTTATACGTGTCTATGCGCAATACCATTTATGATCATTAAGGGGGTATGTTTCATTTATTTTTGATGGTTTTTTTCTCTGTAAATATTATACAGATATTGTCTGCTCACTCTATCTTCGAGTAGAATTAAGTGTGACAAATACACAGCGAAAACCTCCGCTAATTTTCGTTAATGTGGAGCTATGAAAAGAGCAATATTTTTTTCGCGCCTCAACAGTGAGTTCATGAGTACGAAGATCAGTGGAAGGGATAAAGATAATAACTTCATAAGCTATCTACATAATACAGACAATTGAAGGTGCTAGACACATCAGATAGTCGTAAGTTATTCTTGATCTCTAGATCGCCAATGAAAAAGTACCGTGCTTCGAGGATGTACTCGAAGGTGCGACTCCATAACGTTAGTGCAATATATATTCCTATAAAAACCGGACCAGACTTTTCTACAGTATGACCAACTAATCTAGATACTTAAACGCGAAAAATCTTTGAAGCATTACAAGGCAAAGTATTATAATACAGTTAAGATAAATTTTAAATAAACTTCAGATATCCACTACAATACATACTAAAGGAATTGAATAATCTTGCTAGATCTCGATAATCTGTACATTGTATACACACCCAGAGTCGCTGAGACACTGGAATCCTCGCAAATTAAATTTAAAAAGGCTCAAACTCTTGATTAAAGAAAGGATTTCTATACATTTGTCACTGTTGTTATAATAAGAATAATCTTTTTAATACTAACAATGCTACGAATAGCCATTAGCTACACTAAGTAGTCTGTAATTATCTGCGAGTTTAGTTTTGAGTAACTGCAAACTAGATGGCGCTGCGTTACATGTTGGTTTAGTGATATAGTAATGATGTACTTTCTCTCAAATAATACTTATTATAAATTGACAGAAATACATGTTAAATCAGTTAAAAAGCAACGTTATTTTTTCTAACATAAGTATATCCAATGCATGTACAACCTGAACTTTTTCGATGCATAGACGAATTTAAAAAATAAAAAATCTACGGCCCATCGTCCTATTTATATGCGACCGAAAGCAAGGCAAGGACTCTGTTATTTAGTGGCCACGCACGTAGCCCTATCATAGCCTACTATTATGATCCTTTTCATTTGTCATACGTCGCTGGGTCGTTTAGTTGACGCACCGCAGACGACACTGATGTCTTTCGTGATAGACCAATCGTATTTGCCGACGGAAAACGCCCAATTACTTTATAGTTTATAACTACTTATTATTTTGTTTCATTTATTTGAATACTGCACCGAAAGCCCGTCAAGTCACATGAGTAATAAAAACAACTTTAATTTAAACATGGTACACTGCACGCCTTAGTCTTAAGGCCTTTCAGGTTCAGTCATTTCTAACCTAAAATTATATGGTTATCGGAGGTGTCGCAATAATTTACTTTTCCCTAACTTTTTAATCAAAGCTAGTATTTGAATTTGTTACCTTTGCAAAATAATATAATATTAGCTTCGATAGAGGTTGGCAAATATCAAAATAAATAATAAATTTTGTTTACTTTTTCGATTTTTTTTCTTCAATGACGCACACTTTTTAATTGTGCTTTGAACTGAGGTCTATTAAAATCAATAATATTTTTCATCCATATTGAAGATGAACTAGATGTTATAATGAAAAATTACTCTTTTGTTTGCAAACGATCGCCATTTAGGAACAAACTGGTTTGTAGAGCAATTTAAATGGCTCTGCGTTCCCAACCGCACTAAATCATTCGGTATTTGTAAATAATATCCAAACACTGAACGCGATATTAACTTTGACGGATGACATCTGTCAACTGATTGTTTTGGTTCGTCGGTTCTAATTCGGCAATCACCATATCTTTTGAGGTTAATTCAGGTTTCAATATTTGGACTTCAAGCAAAATGTACTTAATGTAAATTTAAGTGAACGTTTTATTGCGATATAGTGTCAGTGTTAAATTACTGTAATTGATTTAATTACTCATAAATTCTTATGTTACCGCGTGTTTTAAATTCATCTGTTTCTTTCAGTTTTTGTTCATTTTCTTCATGAATACATACGGCTAAGGAGTTAAACTTTAGTGTTTTGTAAAGTTAGTTTTCATATCTTAAATGTATAATAAATTATGAAAATTATTAATTTTTAAATTCTGTAATGATATATTTATTCAACAGATTATTTGTGTGCAAAAGTGCAATCTTTAATAAAATTCAAAATATTAAAATTGGAATAGATTTTCTTAAAAATAAAAATATGGCTGAGGAGACATCAAAAGTTAAAGCTGGTTTCAATTTAGAAGGTAACCCAAAGAAAAAAATAAAATTATCTGATGATAAAGACCATTTGGCTTCATCAAAGAGGACAGTAGCGACTATGTGTGGTTCCTGGAGACCTGAAGAAGAGTATGGTGGCTTGATATTTGTGTTTAAGACTCGGCAAGCCTGCTTGAGTCCGGAACCAACGAAAGAGTGTGACTTTCCTGAAAATATTGAAGACTTCTGGGAGGAGGGTCCAAACTCTGATGATGATATGCAGGTTAGTTACTATATTATTTTATTAATACTAACTATAAAATAAAATAAATATAAAAGTAATAATATGAGTCCTATGATTTAGTTCATGAGTGCAGCGCCATCTAGTAGTATGTCGTTAAATTAAGAGTTATGTAATGGTTGCATTGACTTGCCACAAGTTTTGTCATAGTATAGAACTCGTGTACAAGATGGCGCTGCGAAGTAGGTTCATTCAGAATAGTTAAAATATCAATTCCGTCATCTGGCAGCTTATAAAATGTTTTTATGACATGATATTTTTTTTAATATGATTTATGTTAATTACAGAACAATTTATTCGAAACAGAAAAAAAAATATTGAGTAAATGTAAAAATTTGATTCTTACTAGCGACATCTTTTGATAAATTGACACGCTTGAATGTCATTTCTTTTGTTTAAGGAGTACTTATAAATTCGTATAGAGAGTGCTTTTGGGCAATAAATTATAGTTTCTGTGATTTTAAATATTTTGAATTGTGTACCAAAAATATATTGTGATAGATTAATCAAATTTTTTACATTTATCAAATCAATATATCATGTCCAATTATCGAATAATACGTCTAGCGAACAACTACTGAGTTGTACATAGGTCGCTAATGAGCTGTCATTATGTAGGTAAAATTACTTATGTAGGTAAAATAGTTTAGGTAAAATTATTCTATCCGATTAGGGTGAAAAACTAACATATGGTCTTTGGTTCTACTGATTCACCTACATTATTGGAAAAGTGTTCCATTAATAGTGACAGCAAGGCCTTCTCCTGTCAAACCCTTTTATTAAGCTTTTATTGATATTCTGTTAAAGTATGTTGGAAGTAGTTATTACTGCAGGGTCTCGAAGTTCCCTTTGCAATTGTACACTGTCTAAAGACACAAGGGATAACAAAACCTAAATTTGATTTTAGGTATCTTGTTTTTAAACTCGACAAAAAAAACAGGCAAGTAATAAATAAGTCAGATATTTCTTTTACCAGTTAAAAACAGGTATTATTAGCAAGATCTTTTAGCTTAGCGTAGAAAAATTGCGATGCGACTGCACAGTTGCCCAGTTTTTTTTAATCATTTTACTCTATGGACTCACCAAATTGCTCGATGGTTGCTGTTAGCTTGTTATTCACCTGGAATATTTTAAATCCTGTTTGACTAGATTCTTTAAAAATTAGCTCGTAAAAATAGGTATCTACCGTGAATAATTTAAGAAATTGGTAAAATGGACATTGTTTGAATAGTGCCAAGGATTATTTTAATTTTTAAAAACATATTTGATACTAATGATGCTATATGTAAAAAAAAACAAGATTTTTATACAACAAGATTTATTAACAACGAAGAAAATATAACTTGAAATGGTATCTATTTATTGCAATCCATTAATTATAGGACATGAAATTACATATTAAAAACCTATTTTAAGAAATACATACTTTTTTCTTAGATTTACTCATGTCGAAATTAAGTTATTTAATTTTTCTATAAATTCGCCAGTAAACCCCGCGACATGATATTTATTTAAGGGTAAGTTAAGAATGACATATAAATGCACTACTTAAGAATCGAATCTTAGTCCAGAACGTGAAAGTCATGTCCTATGGGAACACATAAAGAAATTATCTATTTCTATGGGATGAAATTGTTTGGTTCATAAATGGTTCTTCCTTGGTTTAATTACTTCATCCAAATCAAAGATGATGTATATTATAATAAAGAAAAAAATATATTATAATAAAGCAACAATATCAGTCATTCCCATCTATTTCATACCAATTCAATAAGAGACGATAGTATTACTTTGAGGAACGTGAAGTTAATTGACACTTCCATACTTTTTTGCTTTATTTTAATCGGCATTTTTCATGATGCGTGTTAGTATAAGACAAAAATGCTTATTACCATTTTTGGTAAGAAGCATTTTTGTCTAAAAAGAAACGTCAAATGTTGCACCGGTGATTGTTGTAGCCTTTTTATGGTTGTATTGTACTGAAAGAGGTATTGTACCGATGACTTAGAATTCCAAACAATCCCAAGATAGGTAATTATTATATTGAATGAATATATTTGAATTTGACAATAATACAAATTAAAACACTTAATTATACTAACTTAAACCTACCTTTTGTAATCTACCTTTCTCCTGTGTATCCTAATATTTGTTGTGCCCGACTGGGTCCATAGTGTCATTAATAGTCTTAGATCTACATATTATGTAACTATGGAACGCAAAATAAAGAATTGAATTGAATTGAGGCTGAACTGAAATTTAATTTAGTTTGTACACAACGGAATCGGAGCCAATATTCGCCAGCGTAACATTAGTATTTGTTAGTTAAATGATTCCATTTTTATAATAGTTCCAAATTGCCCTGAAAGTGAGAATGGTCATGAACTAAAGCTTTATTAATTTATCCATTGTGTAGTTCTCTCTTTACACCGTCAAATTGCTCTTCTAAGTCCTTAGGCGAAGTACCCTCAACACGTCTCGCCTGCCTCTTGTCAGATGTGGAGCCACTCAAATCTTCCTCTTTTCTTACAAATTGCTCGTTTTCTTTAATCTCTCACAGGATACTTAAAGAAAATTCTTCGGAGTAGAAGTACTAGATTGTTTTAGCAATCGCATTATACAGGTTGGTGATTTAAGTGCTTGCTTTTGTCTGTTACATTTTATCAAGCACTGGTAGTGAAAATGTAGCCTCTGTTAAGGTGCATAAGTTATGTCTAATACTTATTTGTCAAAGGTTTTATTAAACAAACCTCATTAGGCAAGTTAATAAGCTATTTATAGAAAAAGAAAATAAAAACTAATTTTGTGGATGTAAGTTATGTGCTGTTTATCTTTTTGTGTATATCTTGTTGAAGACTTTTTTAGAATATTTGTCGTACAAAATTCCAGGAGGCAAAGAGATGTGTGACAAGGGTAATCTTCAGTCCCGGTATTACAGAAGATGTGGCTTCACGCGTTAAAATCCCTTTGCCTTCTCTATTATAGAATTAACTCTCAGCAAACGTAACATGCCTGATAGATAGAGTCAATAGGTATTCTCTTAGAACTGGAATGTCTAATGCTAAATACTCACTTCAAAACAGTTGCTTAAGTAAATAACTTCAAACTTACCTAATATCAATACCCTGCGCAATGCTGTTCCCAGTTTAAGTTGTTTTAAGTTACTATGGCACTAAGCCCCATGTTGTCAAAGATTCTCCATACCCCAAATATTCGGGCTTTGTCTCACATAGAAGTATTGTGTTACTATATATCTAAGGCCTAGCTGAAAATAATAAGATGATAAAACAGGGCAGCACAAAGTAATTTTAAAGAATTTTGCAGAGTTTTCGCTACGGAATGTTAATAATTTCACATCATTTCGCGAAGGGAACTCTGCCCAAGAATCCACCTTTGTCACAACGTTTTAGTTCAAGTTTTAAATAAAGTTAGCCCTTAAGTGACATTCTTCGGGCGTCACAAAATTGATCTGAGAGTTCGTAAATATTAGCAAAAACAAGTTTCTTACTTTATTATACAACGTAGGTAAACGTGGTAAGCTTTATTTAATCATGAAAGAAGTATATGTATAATGGTAAACTTAGATGGCTGCATTCGACTTGAGAAATTCAATTAGAATTCTTTGAGGCTTGTATTGTGTAACACTGATTCTAAGGACTAAAGGTATCCTAAAAGATTGTCAGTTAATGTGTTGTATTTACACCAGTTTGGGTTGAAAACAAGCAACCATCTAATAAAACACATATGCAATTATTTACAGTTAAATACAATAATTATTACATACAAGAAATAAATATTGAAAACAAAGTAAACTTGTAAAAACCTAAATACTAAATTAAATGAAGTCATAAATCCAAGTACAGTGAAAGGTAGGGTTGTTTTGTGAGTTTGTTTCATCGATATTAGGGTGGAAATAAATTAAAAGAATATTCATAGTAAATAATTGCAGAACCGGTGGTTAGTACAAATTGCAACGCGGGAGGATTAATGCAAGTTGCAAATTCATTTAGGCGGAGTAAGTAAATCAGAAAAGTTGTGAAGCAGAGTTCAAACTTTAGCATATAATTTCTTCGCAGCTTCAGTGCCTCCTTGGTTGAGTAATAGTTTGGTACCTGGTATTTGGGTAGTCAGTTAATGCTCCGGGCAGTGGTACACCGTCTCACCGCTATTATAGAAAAGTAGGGTAGTTCTCAGGTTTTACCTCGTACGGAAGACCCTGATGATTACTTTTTAAAAATCTCGCTAGGCAGAGACAAATTGATCTACAACTACGCTTACTCATTTCAGTCGTGTAAAAATATTTAGAATGAAATACACGATTGTTGGGCCGTCTATATATTGCCAATCGATTAACCTGATTAGAATAGAACCGCACTGAATTTCAAAAATTTAAAATTACTGGCCGAAAATAATAAAAAAATAGTCACTGAAATCATATTATACTTTAAAAGACAAGATGATTAGGCTAACTATTTTTGTAAGTCATAGTATTCTACGAAGATTTCCAGGTCGTATTTTGATTTAAAAAAACTTTAATGACAATCTGTCAAACTGACATTGATGGTTCTGGAGTGCGAAAGAAAAAAAAACATGGCTGTACGGGCTAAGATCTTTTTATCTTCTTTTTTGAGAAGAATTCCATAAAAAAACTATAAATAATGATGTTTACACTGGTGAGGAAGCCGTAAAGAAACATGTACAGATTTATTAAAAGAAGTGATTTAGAAAGGCGGTTGAGAAGCTAATTGACCTCATTTGTAAGGAACAGACCCACTCCATTTAACTGAGACCTCGGCTCATTAATACTGTTCCCGCGAGGATGGCTTTACATGAAACTTGGTTTCACTTATCAGCATATTTCTTTTGATAGTTCTCATATTCGCTCTTTTTCGTCTTATGATTTATTTTAAGCCATATAAAAAATATTCGAAAAAGATTACGAGTCTACTCTACTTGTATAACTGCTATATTGTGTACAAATAACTATCTGATCGGGCAAATGTTTGATTTGGCAGATAAATTATTTCTAAATAAAATTTGAAGAAGGCCTTTATCACCTAGGGCTATAAAAATAGCCCAAGATCTTTTACTCAGACTAAATACACAAAACTAAATACACAAAAGAACATACTAAATACACCAAAGAAATCATAAAATACGGTCAAGCCATTTTTGAGGAGTGACAAACATTGTGACAAAAGGTTTTTTATATATAGATTCCCTGAAGAGCCTTTAACTTTATACCTCCTTTCTTGCTACTCACGAGAAGAATATAAAACGGCCTACGGAGTCTTCACTGTCTCCACCTAAAGATCACACACAGGTATACTGACGCGTGTTTGTCGCACTTCCAGAGCGTAGAAATCTTCACATACACACTGTCTGAGGTACCTTCCATGGCTTTAGACTTTTACTGCTATAGGGTGCAGAGAAGTCATGTGCTGTTTCCGAATTCACTAATTTTAAGGATTAAGCTTTGTTATGTTTGGCATTTATCGTTAAGGGATTCTGAGACATTATCGACTGGCCTCCTGATAAGTTCCGGCATTAATATTAATGGTGTTAGGTGTTCCGTGAACTGCTTCAATCCCTTGAGCAACATTCAGATAAAAAACTTTATGACCCCCATAATTTTATGTAAGACATTGGCAAACGTTACTTGTAATATTAATGATGACTTATTTCTTTGTTGTAAATATTTTGTAAAATCCTTTATACAATAAACACAGTATAAAAC
Organism: Acentria ephemerella; assembly: GCA_943193645.1. Taxonomy (NCBI): domain Eukaryota; kingdom Metazoa; phylum Arthropoda; class Insecta; order Lepidoptera; family Crambidae; genus Acentria; species Acentria ephemerella. Next base: position 2,597,355 of record OW971875.1, on the reverse strand, counting down.
AGAAAGTAGTAACCTTTAGGTGAGGTTACTTTGTTGACCTGGTGAATTGCTCGTGCAGAACCCAGGTTACCCCCGTCAAGGGTAATGTAGTTACCGGGGAGTTTTAGTGGATATTCTCAGTGCCGCTCTATTGAAGTACTGAGTGAGCCCCACACACGCCCGGCGGGTAGGTCCGTAAATAGATACCTTCTCGTCAAAAAAAAGTTTAGGTTACTTCGTACTGACGGAATTCGTGATATTAAAAATAAATCAATTCTCGACACTATTTAAGGAATTCAATACAAAAAAATGTTAACGTGATTCACAGCTGTTCAGCGCCATCTACTAACAAACTTGGTAAATGCCAACTAGATTGATATTACTTTTAAATTGAATTTTGATTTGCGACCTTAACTCTAGTTTTACTGGTAAAACATCGCATTAAAGTAAATAATACAACCTGTCTGCGCTATAATTTATTTCTTAAATCAAAATAATTATCAGAGTTCAAAATTCACTGGTCATTTATTTTTGCTTGAGTGAAATATATTGTGATTATACAATCAACTGACTTCTATAATTATTCCCACCTATTTCCTCCTTCATACAACATGGGTTCCTTCAGAGGCGTGAAAAACATTTTTTGGGCGGACAAGGTGGAGGTGGTTAGGTTAGTATGGCGCATAATGCACTAGCTATCTTCAAATATGGATTCCTCTACTGCTTAACATCAGGTGGTGTCGAGTCATTTGCTGACCTTTTACTAAAAAACAAAAAGAAACAAAAACGACGAACAAATGACCCGCCCTATAAACATCAATAATTTCTTAATTTCGTTATAGAAACTTCACTTTTCAGTATGTTAATGTTAAAACTTTACAGGGATATTTGTCAATGTCAAAGTTATTAATACTACCTCGGCCGTCTTTGTGGCGATCGTTAGCGTTGCTTTTGCATTGATATTTAGCGTTAGGTCTGCGGTCACGATGTACTTAACATTAAAGTGAAATATTTTACTGTTGTCAAAGTTTCATAACAATTATATCGTAATTACCTTCATTTATTTATATCATGTGTTAATTCTAAGTATCTGTAATTGTATATTCAGTTCTTAGTGTAGTTTCACAGTAAAAATATAGTTCTAATGTGATGTTTAAAGCCGGTAATGAGATATTGCCATATGCAAGATATAATATAGGATTGTATTTACGAATTATATATTAAATTTGATTTTGCTATATATCAATATTATATTTTTTGACCTTATAGTTTTCTGGCAAATATTAACAAATGGATATCCAGGAGAAAAAGAATTTAGTAAACATTGTGGAATGAACGATTTTTTTACAAAATATGTAATAGTTGTTTTTATTGTAGAATATTAGAAATATACAAAATTTATAAACGAAGAAATAGTTTTTATTTATAGATAGTGAATATATCTAATATTCGAATAAAAAAGCAGGTATAACATAATTATGTATAAAATTAAAAAAACACGAATTTTTGTCATAGGACTCGAGAGCAAACAAATTGTGTTTATCACAAAACATCCAGCCGAGATTCGAGTGTGACTCCTGACCACATAGTCTGTAACGGTACAGAGTAGTCTTTTGACCACTCGGCCAGCCTGTCGTTACTATAACTAAGAAGTATTTTAATTAACTCTAAACTTATTAATCTTAAGAATAGCTAAATCATATTTAAAAAAAAGTTGATATCGTCCCTTTGTAATCCTTCCCCTCCCATCTAAGACCACTAGTGCTGGTCTACGGGAACTCATTCTTTGTCGCACAATCAAGAAATGAATTTTTTTGCCACACGTTTTCCCTCCTTCCTACAATCGTGCGTCCTTCAAAAGAGGCGTGAAGAAGCTAGTGCAGTGCATAGTTTCACTTGCACTAGCCACCTTTTTATTTGGCTGCCACTTCTGCTCACCATCAGGTGGAATGGAGCCATTTGCTTGATCTTTCTTGATTAAGATATATAAAAATATCACGTTTACAAAAATAGGGATTTAACTCGTATTATTTACATAGAATTATGCGCAGTTAATTCTATAATGAGGAGTTTAAATCTTGCGCTAAAATTTAATTATTTTACCGTGAACCGTTTTGTACGAGATGTTTCATTTTCTGGGCAATTTTATGTTTAATTGAGGAGAAGGCTGAAATGAAGATGGCTGCCGTTAATGCCGTCGAGATTAGTTTTCTGCGTTTAAAAACCTTTGCTTAATATTTTCTGATGAAAGCCTATGTAATAGAATGTATATGGACGAAATGAAAATTTTCCCAGACGTGGCTAGGAAAATCACATTTAATGTTACTCGTAACACGGCTCATGCTGGGTATCAAAAGTCTATTTACAATATGGATGTTTTGATTGTGGAGCGATGAATTTTCACATTACATAGTGTATATGACGAGCATATCAATATTCAACTAATTCTGGGTTTCAAATATCTATCTAATTGTCTGTTTCTGTTTGAATTTGTTAGTTTAATAAAGATTACCAGCGCCTTGAAGCCTTCGGAAACTAATTACCACTAGGCGAGCTTACCATATCATATTGGTAATTCTTTGTTTCTCTTTGTGTCTGATAAAATATTATATTTCAAACTAATATAACTAATTTAGGCACTTCTTACCAAAACACGGGCTTGTCGAAGAACCGTATATTGCATTTGTGTTTAACGGAATTTAAGGATACTGAAGTCGTCTAGATTAGCTTTTTATCACCATTGTCAGACGAATGATGCAAACTGCTGGACATACGCCTTCCCTTAGGATATACAAACCGATCTGTTCTATGCTGCCAGCATCCAATTGCCTCCTGCGACCGTTACCAGATGGTCGGTCGCTTTTTGCGATGCCCATCGGCTGTCAGTCTTCCCTGCTATGTGCCTTGTCGACTGCCACTGCAAACACGCAATTGTACTACTTCGGCGATCCTAGTTCTTTTCTCGTGGTAATATAAACAATCTGTATCACGTGTAGTGGGTAACAGCAATTTTTTAGTGGTTTAATGTAATGTTTTTTTACACAAAACTAGGAATAAAGTCGAATTAAGGTGGTTAAAACAATTTTAAGTACGTTCTTCTAAACAGACCCATCTAGCGGCAGTTTACTTATCGGTCAAATAATTATTGAACCTCTCTTTGAGTAATTAGAAATTGGGAATTTGATAGATAAACGTTGTTTATCTTATACGTAACGGTAACTCATCAATAGCTTGAAAACTTGAATTTGACCTTTTTCTTCAGAAACCGGGCATAAATAGCCGAAATTTATAGGTCTAACGTTTACGACTTCTTCGTCCAAAATTTATTACGGCTATGTCATGTTCGTCATAATTTCATTCGTCGTATTTATCTGCCACTTTGAGTGTTGTGCGGAATGTATATGTGAGTGCACAAATAGCATTTTCGTTGCCAATGTTTTGATCTTCCACTTAAGTTATAATGAATTAGACCGTTCGACCACACCTATTGTATCGCGTAGTTTTATATCGGACGCTTTTGGGACTAAAAATAATAATGATTTATTTGATATCTGATAATATAAATTACAATCATTATTAAAGCCTCCTTTTAAACATAACGCCTGGACCAGGTGACTCCGCTTCTTCTAACATTACACAAAAAAAGTCAATATCAATCAACAGAACAAATATATTCTTATATAAGGGATTATAAACGCTATCTTGTATGACAATGGGATTGTGCTTAGTTGTATCTATGGCAACTTGTTGCGTACATCTCAGACTGTAACTTCACTTTTCATCGCTCCTTATTGTTTTGATTTATAGAATTAGATGACCCCGGGCATAGATGGCGTGTGTAAAGACTAATACTTCTAGTGAGAGGTTGTTGGGTTCTGAGCTCTATGAAGACTTACCTATTACAGTGCTGCCCTGGCGTAACGCAGGTAGCCATTTTTTTACAATCGTAGATCTTGCAGACAGCAATAATGTCTTAACATCCCATACTCCCCGTTTTTATCGAAGAAACAAATGCTTTTACTAACTCTCTGTACTTTGGGGGTAGCAATAGTAGTAGGAGTCGCGCACCTGTCTCACACATGAGAGGATCAATGGCTGCAGTAGCGAGAACTTGTCCTAAATGTTCCGACATGAGTTTGTCCTGATTGATAGGACTCATCTTCATTATCCTAAATCTTCACTATTGCTGGGAGACTAAGACGATTTTCCACTTCTCTCGGGAACGCTCCTTAGTCACTTGCTTTTCAGAGGAGTTAGTAATATAATTTAGCAAGACAAGGACTAAGATCTTCATGTTTCTAGATAAATTAATCAGCAATCCCTATAAACATTGAGCAGATACCTCAGGCCGCTCCAATAAATATGCAATGAGCTGGCCATCGGAACGATCAATCTATGCCAACATGAAGTGCAAACTGTTTAACATAATCGTTTTTGATCTAGCCATTCGCTATTCACTTTATTGAATTATTCCGTTTAATAGACATAGTCGATATAAACTTAAAGGAGCTACTTGATAAATTGTACGGAATATTTTATAAATACTAGTAAATAGTAGTTCGCTTTCCTCGGCTAGCCACTATTGTTTACGCTTACACTACGTTTGGAGAGATGTTGTTTTCATTTTTTGTCTGTTTTTTACCTTAAATTGCCGTGTTAAGTTTAAACGCAGAATATTCAGAATATCACTCAAAAGAGTACGAAACCAAAAACCCTATTATTATCACTCGAATGTGGTTGTAAAACTTTTTAACGACGGTGATGATGACTGAAGACGGAAGATTGATGATGATGTTGATTGACTGGCCTTCGTTCTCAAAGTTTCCGTGAACAGCACTTAGAAGAGTTGAAAAACAACACATAACAGGTTTCCATTTTATTACCACGTATCTAACTTAAAAACTTAACTGTTTGAATTTGATAAGAGTTTAAAGTCAAAGTATTCAAATTTGGTACACAACACATAAGCTCAATACTTCAAATGTTGATGTATCATATTTTCAACATAACAAAATTAATGAAGGGCATGATGCCGACGCTATGTAAGCTACTTTATAAGCTACCCGGAATCATATATCTTATATGATTTATATGGCAAGGCAGGCTGTATAGACTGAGCTAAATCGCTCAGTTAAAGCGATTTTGTTTCGGAAGTGTGCGATATTCCCGAAACAATACGATAATATTATAATATGTAATCGAGTTGTAGTATCATATTTCTTGTGTTCACCTTTTTCGAGAAGAATTCCATTTACACGCCTGTCCGTCAATAGCTTAGCAGCTTCTGTATGTGCACGAAAACTCACACCGCTAAAACTACCCGCTTACTCCACTGTCCTTCGCGGGAGTGACCTGGGTTCTGCCGAAGGATACACCAGACCATCCACAGGTGCTTGTTTACATCGGCTGTGGTACTATTCTGACGGTATGTATCCACACATCATACCGACCGAGTTTATGTCTAGCAGAAATGTTTGTACGGCCCTGTGTAGTATTGATGGTTTGACTTTACGTCTGCATTTCAGTTGGAAAATAAACAAAAAATGATGAGGTAATATTGTTTTTATTGACTATAATATTAACAAGTGTGGGGTTCGTTGTCTCCACCAGGGATCTCCTATTATGAGGATTGTAGTTATCGACCCCTTCTACTATTTATCTCTAAGTCGTTTCCAGGAGACATAGTACGGATAGGTTCACAGCCCAATATCAAAAATTATGCGCATAATTAATATTTAACAACGTTGGCAGCTTTTCAAATGATTGACACATTCCGTACTATGAACAGTTTAAAGCAATCGCGAAGTTTTGGGAATTTTAGAACAAATACCGAAATTACGATAGTCAAAATTTTAAAAACTTTGTCAATGTAAATCTTGTTTCGGGCGTTTGCTTTTTATTATTAGTTTTTTTTTTCTCTGTGTGCGAGATCCGCTTGAACGCAACATTTCTGGTAACCAACGTGACCATTTGTAAAATATCTAAATCGCTGTAGTGCTTCTGGATAATCTCACAGAGCTCCTGAATCAACCATGAGCCATCACCTTCTCTCCAAGATATGTAATCTGAAATCCAAAAGTCAGCATATTTGAAAATATTGTGGATTTATTGATAGTGCTAAAAATGAGTTGACATTTTGAAACAGATTTAAGTCCATGTGATAGCAACTGATATTGTACTTCGTATTTAATTAGAAATAGTGATTATTGCACCGTACCTAAAAACCCAACGAAACCCCACAGGGTGCTAAACTGCTATCGCTCTATATGTATCACTTGAACCGAACCAATGAGTTTAACAATGGAATCGTATTTTCTTGCTATTTCACTTTGCTGGTGAGTGCTATAAATATATTAATTTCAGTAATGAAGGGCCTACATCATGTCGAAAATTTCTTAAACATACAGTGGGATTTCCCCGCTGGCGCGGCGAACGCCGGCGAACTATAAAAAATACTATGAATGACAAAAGGATAAGTTAAGACTCCGTATAATTTTGGAAGCTACTTTAACCATTGAATCTTATTCCGTTGAATTAGGAAGTACGTTTATTTCACGGAAACTACTATATGCAGGTAAAAAGGCTTGCTTATAATATAATAAACATTTTTAACCAAATTTAATAGTTACCTTCCACAGAAGATTGCATTATAAGATAGTTTATATGCGATGGCACCAACATTCTGTTGCCCGGTTCTCCATCGTATTGAATAGTTCTACCGGCATCGACAAGACCGCCTCTGCAAGCCTAAATAAAAATTATCACTTTATTTTTCGTTTAATGGATTGGTGCATGGATTTAGGGGAATCCCTGGATTGTCTTTTGCGCAAAGACAATGAGAAAGAAATCCCCACTGGTTTGTTAAATACAGCTAAGTGTGGATGTTAGAAAGAAGTTTTATAATCCCTACTGACGTTTTTGTATGTTAAAATAAACAACGAAAAAACTATATTTGAAGCCTTAGATTACTTTAATATAGCGAATATTGTGCCTGTTTAATAGAGTTTCAATCTGATTTACCGTCAATATGTCAAAGTAATTGTGTTGAATGCTATCTGAAGATCTCAAAAGCACCCAAAATTTATATGTAATTAGTTACAATTCATGACCTAAAGTAGTAAGTCGAAGATGGTGAAATTGCGCGTCATTAAGCTGGCATGACTTAAAAATAATTATGCTTACAAATAAAACTCGACTAAAATTAAAGAAGGTTGAATCTAACCCTGATTGAGCAACAGCTATAAAGATATCCCTCTTCAGCCCGTCGTTTAATTATTCATTGCCTTCGAGAGGGTCATTGTACCACTTAATTGATAGTAACATGTAGTTGATTTATTCATTATATACACATTGAAGTTCAATCTTTTTGTATGGAGCCAATTTACGCTACTTTAAGACATATTACAGAACGAGTCTCCAGCTCAAATTTGAAGAGCACAGTAGATTTTAAAAGAATTAAGTTTTGCTGTCTATTGGTGGACCGTAACTGGTATAATTTTCTGAATATATTGGGAGTGGTTTCGAGAATTGAGAACCCAGGTCGCCCCCGTGAAGAATCGAGCAGAGTCACCCAAGAGTTTTAATGGGTATTTCCAGTGCCATTATGATATGGCTGATCCCCGTATATGCCCACCGCTTAGCCAATGGCGGTTCGGTCCGTAAGTGGATCTTCCCCGTAAAAAAGAATGTTTACAAAAGTGTTCTATGACAGGTCTTCACAATTATATTGTTGATATGACACAATAACGCATCAACATGACAGGGTTATATGCCTGTCTATGTAGATGCGTAGTCTAACTTGCTTCCATAGGCATGTTAAACTGTTGGTCTCGATTGTAGTTGCAATGCAACCGTATTTATCCATCTAATATTGGCCAATCATTATACTGCCAGCCCATCAGAATCTATATGCTGCTTGGAACTAAAACATGAACTAAAAATTTTGATATCCAAACCATGACCGACGATGCAGAATTTTTAGTAGATCATGAAAGTAATCATGAAAAAATACTATACCTGAATGAAAAATAATTTTGGTATAGTCACGAGACTTATGTGTCCATTTTCAAGCTTTGTGGTGAGATCTTTGAGTATGTAAGGTCTGTCAGCAGCGTACAGCTCCCCGCCTTTGTCGCCGTGAGTTAAAATCACGATGATGAGACATGATGTGTGCGTGTGGTCTTGCTGACTTACTGAGAAAATGGAAATGGCAATGTAAAACAAATTCAAGATAATCTATTTTATTGATAAAGCAAAACATGCAAATTGCTGCCTAAAATATTAATTGAAAACAGTTTTAGTAAAAACTGAGTGAAATGAAACAGCATGGGTTTTGTCTCCACGCCATCTAGCCCAATTATGGTAATTTTTTTTTAAATATCCTAAAATCGAAACAAAAGTTATTACGTAATAACACGATCTCCACCGATCATTTTAATCATTAATCTTTAATTAAAATGAAACACAAATATATGGTAAAAATGTAAGCAACATATATCTTCGCTTTTATTAACCTTAAAAAGCGCTCTGTAAAATTTACTTAGTTATGATTTAAGTATTTTTTGTGAAATTGGTGTACAGCTCTCCTAACAATTTAGCCAAAACCTCTAACGGTCAGCTAATAAGACCTTAAATCATAAAAGTATTTATTTACAAAGTGTGTAATTACCTTCCCAGACTTTTCCCAAAATGTGTGCGTGTTCTAAATCAGTAAACGTGATAACTTTAAACCCAAGATCTCCAAACGTCTTTTTGAGAGTCAACAGGTCTTTGTGGGTGCCATTACGAGTACTGGGCCGTTTGTTACTGAAATTTCAAAGTTTATGCAATTAGAATTATGAAACGTAGGAGTTTTCAAAAATTGTGCTATATCTATGTATTGTAATAAAAGCTTTTAATTGGATGCGATTTGGCTTTGATTAAACCATAATTTAGAAGAATATATATGTTACTTGGTCTATGGGTTGTGTGATGTCAGAATTGCAATAAAACTCCTCGAAAAGAAAAGATGTGTCATATAGTCCAAATATTATTTAGAACGGTGTCTTGACACAGGACTTAGACCGCGGGTAAGTCCACAGAACCTAGACCGCGGGTAAGTCCACAGGACTTAGACCGCGGGTAAGTCCGCTGTCTAGTTGCCTCGATTATAGGTAGGGAATATAGGTAAGCTATGAGTAACTTTAATATATAAAATTAATACTTAATAGACTTACTTGAAATAAATTGTTTTTTGAAATTCGAAATGGTTGAAAATGATTAATAACTTTTCACCAGACATGTCATAGTACTCGGATAGAATATCGAATTTTGGTGCCTTTTTCTGTGGTTTTACGTCACTCTTTCTCCTTTCATCGCTAACGAGGCTGAAAATAAAAACGTAAACTTTGAGATAATCTTCGTAGGTGTATGTTAAATGAGATGGTATATGTTAGTTAATGGTATATAATAGTATAGTACATTGAATAATGTCATGATAACTAACGCCTACTTATTTGATAGGGGCTTAATATACCATATCGAAATTAAAGTATGTTACTTTAATTTCAATATTCCCTTTACCATATTGAAATTAAAGTGTGTTTCTTTTAAAGTTACTTTAAGCACTTTAACCTTTTTTGTGGTATTAAAAAAATCTCAAATTAGTAAATGTAGTCTTTGCCGAACGGGTTTGCTCATTAAGCCAAAGGCTATGCCAGAGAAACGGGAGTTATGACGTTACAAACATAAAAGTAAATGAAAAATACAACCGAATAGAGAACATGCTACATTTTTGAGTCGGTAATTAATTAATATCGTTCAAAGAACCAGTTACACAATTTAAATTTGTGTCTGTTATTATGCGGGTGACTTATAGATAGAAGATCTTATATTGATAATAACTATGACAGTGAGATAATATTTTGTTTCAATCATATCGGTCATTGGCCCTGATACTGTTTTACTTCAAGGACCAAAATTCAATCTATGTGCCTAAATTATAACTCTTATTATATTGCGAAAAGTAAGAGACGGAATGGCTGGTAACCTCATATGACGTACCCAATTAGAAAGACATTTCAAAATAAGAGTTGGTTTTAAAAGAATGCGGTTTTATAGGAAGCTCAGCAAATGACTACTCTGCACCTGATGGTAAGTAGTATAGGAGTCTATATATGAAGATGCATGTGACATATTGCCCTAGCCATCTTGTCGGCCCAAAAGTGCTTTTTCACGCCCCTTTTGAAGGAATCCATGTTGTATGAAGGAGAGAATACGAGTGCCATTAAAGAATTTCACGGTCTGGCTGTGTGTATATGTGAAATTTTTGTCAATGGTTCATTGTAAATGTTGTAAAATTTTCTCAAAAAACAGTAATACAAAACAATAATGAAATGGAATTTCATTTTCAATGTGGTGCATTTTTGTGAGAAAGTTACGTGTTACTTTAAAAGCCAAAAATGCTTTAAAAGATAAATAATTCTTAAAGGTCCAAGGAGAATCTTAATATTTTATTTATTAACCGATTAGAAACAAAATAGTTATGAGACTGTGAAAGCAGGGTACGCGAAATTGAACCTTGAAGTTGGCATAATAGAGTTCTATAGTAAGACGGATTTCTTAGGAAGTTAGCAACTGTATTGTATTTAGAGAGCCGCCTCTTAAAATCGTTAAATTTTATTTATTCAGCCTTAAATTAATGCATATATCTAAAATTTAATCAAAAAAGTTTCGAACTACGATCTCTTTATAATAATCTTACGTAATTTTAGCTCGGGGAATACCAATAGGCTTTAATGAGGTTTTTCCCCTTTACGTTATTATTATCCTGTTCGTGAGCTTTCGTTACTTTTATTCATACTTTATAATATTGATTTAAAAATCAACAATAATTGTTACACTCTGCAATATTGTCTTAAAATGAAAATTAATACAATTTCTATAATAAATCAAAACTTAAATATTTCTCTACAATTCAAACAATGTTTCTTATAAGTTATTCGTATACGATACGATAGATTTTAACGACGCCTCTTCACCATTAATGATTCATTAGTCAATTTAATAATAATAATTAACGTAACAATTACTATTATTATAACTTTCATCATATTATTCATACTTTTTTATTGTGTTTTGTCTTCGGGGAAAACACATTTTTTAGGTCTAGAAGACTATATCCGGACATTAAATATAACACTGTAAATATTAAACTTTTTGACCTTTTCTATTATTTGTAATAAGCGGGTATACGACTAAATCGGCTCAATAAATTATTATTGTGATTTCATTATTGAAAGTGATTGAATAAATGATTGTTATTATGATAAGCAGCAGGGAATAGTTTGTCAACCGGCAAAGTATTACACGAGGATGGTAAATAAAATCGTGACTGTAAGTGAATCTACGAAAATCATGGATAGTAAAAAACGAGTTTTAAAAAAAGCTAAAAATTATAATCATTTATACATTATCATTTATTTAATCTTCTTTCTTCGTGATTATATAATTTACAATTTCGCTGTGTTAAGTAGACATAAGAGTCTGAATTAAATTTCATTCATTGACAAATGTAATTACTAAATTACTAAATAATTACATATCAGCCGAGAGACGTCCGCCACTGAACTCTACTTAGTATGGTTCAATAAAATACTTTAAATATACACCAAATTTTGTATAAGTAATACTAAATAACCAACTCATTGCCATTGTTATTTTTAGAATGAATCAAGGACAAACTTATAGCTAAACTAGTATAGCAACCATAAGTAAGAAGTTACATGATTTTAGTACTTGAATTTCCTATTTTTATGTTATTAACAGAATCGATCGATGGCATCGTGGCTTGTATTTTGATAAGTGCAATGATTTAGATAAAATTCGATTTATCGTAAATTAATAACAGGTTACTAACAATAAATACTTTTGTTTTGAATCTGTATGATTTAAAAAACTATGACAATACAGCATACCTTGAGTTTGAAGGCTTAGTGTTGAAAAAGTTAATATCTGGTTGTGTTTCGTCCATATTATTTGTTGTTATTTCACTAACGAGCAGTTAACGCGTCGCGGGCGCATCGAAGACTGCCACGCTGACGACCGAATCCACAGATAACGATAAACGGCAAACAAGTTATGAATTTCGATAAACAGATATATTGCGGTTAGTGACACGCAGGCGCGTTCAACACCTATAAATTTATGCTCTTTTTTGTTGATGCTTTACCGACCCGGATGTAACTCTTTTAGGGTTTGTGTTAATATGATTTCTTGTTCCTCCTCCAAAACATTAAATTGAAGTAATGATTTCAGGTATTTATCGAATGATAAATCTATCAAGATGAAAGATTTATAATCTTGTAAGCGGTGGAGGACAGAGATTTGATCACTAAAACTCATATATTCACTTTGACGTGCACAACTGTCACTAATGTAAGTGACATTAGTGACAGTTGTGCACGTCTTCAATTTTAAATTGCTTAAAATAATATGACTTTCTTTTGTGTAATCATTCTTCACTTTTAGTTCCAGATCTCACGAAATGAGACGTTGAGTTGATAAAAATACCTTACTTGTTGAAAATTTTCTATAAATTTTTTAAAAACACTTTTTTCTTTGACTTATGTCAAGTTGTTCTGAAATACTTAAAAAATAATTTATATTATTACGTTTTCGACCGTGTTATTAAATTTTATTTGAATATTACGTGCCCGGTGGGCAGGATCCAGGGCAGTACCAATATTATCTTTGACATGCTCTCAAATAGGTTTGACTGCCAATGTATGGACCACTGCTCAATGTTCGATGTGCTGACAAACAAATTAGAAATTAAAAATAAATATATATTAAATGTTGTAATTCTTCAATGTTGGACCAAATAAATGTAAAATGTATGTTTGTGTGTTGAAATAAATGTCTTCTTGTTCTATTCTATTAGATAATTTGCAATTTTAACAATGACGCTAGATAATTATTGCCATTTAGAAATTTTGAAATAATTTTGTAGAAAAACCACTGTTTCGTTTCATACATTCATATAAACTCCTCATTGTAAGAATTCTGACCGCGCCCTATCAAACTGGTGATTAAACTGTATTATTAGTGTTGGCTGTATCATTCCCACAGCAATAATATGAAGGTGAAGTTTTTTAAAGGGCTTATAATCTAGAAAATGTGTTAGAATCGAGATCTGAGAGATTTTAAATGGAATATAAGAGGCTACAGATGTACCTATATCAATTTGACTATTTTCAATTATTCCACATTACAAATAGTCATTAGGTGTAGATTTTAAAAATATGTTAAAATTACAACTCTACCACTTCTGACTATTGGTATTTACAGTCGTAAGAAGGTACTTCTAGTGGCTTACTGTGACAGCTGAAGAACCGCAAGTAGAAGTATTTGTAGATTAGGGTGTATTTCTGGTGTGATATGAAAATCGGAAATTTGAACTTTTGTTATTTAAATCTTGGTTTTTTGATTACTTAGACAATTTAATAGAGATATGTTTTGTTACAGTAGCGGCTAAAAATGTGTACATCAAAATCATTTAAACATAAATGGAGGGAATTGCGTTTCACGATTACCATAGAAATCCCATTTATATAATTGACTTTCCCACACGGTTTCAGCCGCATTGCATTGCAGTAACCTTATTTCCCTAGTGATATTGGTATGTTCCACGCCATATGCACCGTACGTGCAATATAATTCTATTCACAGGAAAGCAGCTTTGCCAGTTAAAAAGCTCGAGTTTATTAATTAAGTCTTTGTTTCCGGTTGTTATGGCAACCGATTTTGAATATGTAAAGTTCGCCTTATTTAAGGTACAGACGCCATCAGGCAGACAGCGTGTTAATTGTTCTCAACAGTTTCAAATGTCAATAAGTTCAATACACTGGATTGGAAACATTATCAAATCACATAATTCATAACGATACCTATAAAAGCTATCAAAGTAACATTATTTTTTATTCTGTTTCATAGATATTCGAGTAACAAAACATAATTTTGATTGCAAAAATAACGTTATCATAACGATAAGCGTGTGACCTTGTCAACTTGCAAGGATACTAGAGGAACGGTATTTCTGTATGAGTCGATTATTTTCTATCTCCAACTGCGACAAACTTTTGAAGGTAACTAAAGTCAACATTTTATTAACCTTAACTTCTTTACGTAATGTATAACGTTACCTGTTTTAATCGATATTACAGTACTGACTACTATACTGACTACAAGTTACATATTATATATATTAATATCTTAACATTCATTTGTTCCTGCCTGATATAAAGGACAAAACAACAACATATACATCTAAGTAATGATTAAGAAAAAACTAAATGTGTGGTATAAATTCGATGACATTATTGAATAAACATTTTTTAGAAAATCTGTTGTAAACTGGCAAGTTCAAGTCAAATAATTGAAAGAAACAGTAATTGGTACTTTTGTATGGAAATTCAAAACTAATGTATTTTTTTTATTTGTTACAAGCATTTGCTCAGATATTGATAAAGACATAAATATTCAAATATTAATAGTACTTTGTAGTGTAAGGAATTAATCGACAGTTCAAATTATTCAGTGGATACCTTGTCTGCTACAATAAATCTCATGGCGAGTGTACTTAGCAAAACATGTTTTCTACAAACAATATGTATGGTCAAGACGCTAACGAAGACGAAAACTGGGATAATAGGTTATTTTGTTTACGTGACTTGTAACATATTTCACATACATAATATGTCAAAATTGAATGCCTTATAAGCAAAACCATCCATTGGTTACTTTACCAATAAGTAATTGGCCAACCTAAGATTATTTTCGCGTGGCTTTCCGATGTTTTGACAATGTCATTCATATCAAGCGCACTGAGCCAGTTGTAATCTCTTGTTTCTTGATCTGATGAAACTAACCTATCTGCCTCTTTTACTTATGACATCATTACAATGCATAGGTATTGAGTTTAGGTTGAAATGTTATCTTGTTTTTCTGAGAATGTACTTAAGTATTATTGATTCGTGGAAAGTGAAATTTATGCGATAATAATTATGTAGATATACCTCATATCATATAATTTTAGTGCGCTTTAATATTTTTCGTACGTTTCGTATCTTTTCTGTCATCTATTTTATCAGTGTAATAAATTAAAGATTTTAGGAGAAATCGTTCAACTAATTCCAGTAATTTGTTAAACGATTTACCTAAATCTTCTGTCTCCCTCACTTTTATTATTATTTTCTTTTCAAAATGATTTCTGTTTCATCATAAGTAAGTGGTTGAGTCCTTTCTTCCGTAAATTTCGGCGATGATAGGGAGAAAGTGTTTGAGTTTCAGTCCGAATTACCATTCAGTTACATGACCACAATTCAGGTCTCAAATATCTATAAATTTTACCGATTTTGTTACGTTGTGTTCAACTAAGTAAAAAACATTAAATAAACGCTTAAAATCACATATAATTTAATTTATGTATTTATCTAATATGAAAGTACTTTTTGATTCCAGAAAATACTTTAGTATAAATAAGTACTTTAATTTTATTATTTTGGGGATGTTTTAGTTTTGAATTAAACTTTTTTGGTATTGCTTACTTATAACATTGTTTGGTAACCTGATTTGTCTTCATTAGGTTTTGTATGGAGTGCGTTGTCTAATAGGGTTGCTGAAAATATATATTTTAAAATTTATAGGACAGTACAAAGATCGCGAGGTCAGCTACAAAATAAATTTGAATTAACAAAATGACCAGAATAAATTGAACTTAGCGTAAACGTATATTGTGGGAACGTAGCTTCGTAGAAATTAATTTTTGTGAGTTCTTTCCTAGCAATAAACACAGCTAGTCCTACGGGAATTTTAATTATGTTTACATTCCAACGGGGAACAACGGGTTTGGCGATTTTTCATACTCCCGCTCTACGTCTACTCGCTTTTTTAATGCAGTCGGGGCACATACATTTTTCAAATGGAATTACTTTTTGCTTATTTGTGCATATGTTGTGGGTAGCTATTATCTTTATGAAGAGGGCGTGGGTATATTTATGTAGTATATTTTAAGACTAAGGTTTGTTTATGGATGGAAAGTTATTCTATATTTCCCACATTAATGTATACAACATAGAGGTATAACAAACAACAATACGAAAAAAAGCGATCTTATCGCTATGAGGAATCTTCATCGGATACGTGCTTTGGAAGTATCTATAGTTTCTGGTACCTGTTTTATCGAACTAATGTTCATTGTGCCACCGTTGGGGTGGTACTTATGACATAAATACTCATGTATAGGAAGGTCTGTGCCCAGCTGTGCGGTTTATATTCTTTGTTGGTGATAGTAGATGCTCTAGCCTGAATTAGCCAGCAATTTATAGATCAATCACGCTTAAATGGGTAATTTTTATTATATCCCTTATTAATTTCAGGATAATATAGGACAAAAGCAGATATGAATTTCATTTTTTTTCAGATACCCTCATTCACTAACGCCATCTATTAAAAGTAATCGGAAGTAGAGCGATGGAAGAAATAAAAATTTTGAAATGCGCGTTAGCTAGACGATTGTTTGATTGACTTTCTAATTGACATTTTTTTACTTATTTGCATGATCTTCCCTATTATATTTATTTTAGAACCACCCGCTAATTTTAAATGCAGACGAACAAAACCGAATAAAAATTCACATCAGTCGAGCTGTTTGAAGTTTTAGTCAGACCAACGAACAGATATACATTTTTTATGTAAAAGAGAATATTAATACCTAGTAAAGAGTACCTAGATAATTGAAGTTATGAAAATGCTAGTTTTCTTTGTTAAGGTCCATTATTGAGAAGAATCCTACGGGACCTCACTTCTGCACAAACGAAGTCATGAGAGCAAACTAAAAATAGCTAAATATAAAAAATAAAAAGATGACGTAATTAAACTTTGATAAAACGAAAAGAAATCAACATCAAACTGGATTTATTGGTATTAACTACACAAAGAATATGTCAGATTGTTAGCTAGTTTAAGGGTTGCCAAAAATTGCTAATTTCTTTGATATATAAATTGAGACCAGTAGAATAAATTTTATAAATATAATGCTATATGTGTGTGATGTGTGTCTGTGTACCTTTTTTGTCTGGGTGGAATCCGTTTACGGACCAACTGGCTAAGTGGTGGGCGTGTGTGGGGCTCATCTAGCGCTTAATCATATTGTTACTGGAAATACCCACAAAAACTGCATTGCTCTTCTGAGGGGTGACCTGGATTCTGCCCAAGCAATTCACCAGGTTGTCCCTAGACAATCCCGGCTTACGCCCGGTGGAGATTGCCCAGCAATACCAGACGTTTCGGCCTGTATAATTCATGCTAAGGTAAAGTTCTACCACTAACCAACTGAGCATAAAATTTCTGCCACCACGCCCAGATCTGAAGAAGGTCTCAGCCACTTGACAACAGAGGCGGTTGACATGGAATTATCAATAGTAACAAAATAAATGTAGCCTCCTAGATGAGATACATATACAATTAACCGTCAAGTGTAGCTTAATCAAATTAAATACTTAACAAATCACAGCTTGCAAAAACAAAAAACACATTATAGAAATTAATTGGTATCTAATTTGGGCCTAAACTACCTATCACTAAAATTGTCCAATAAATAAAATATTTTACAATCACAGATAAAATATTATGTGATATTTAAATAATCTTGTTTATGAATAATGTCATATAGAACAAAAAAATGTAGATATTAAATACGTTACTTAACGTCGTTTCTGAGTAGAGCGTATTCAAATTCAAATTCGTTAATTGCTTGTTACATTATATGGTATTATACAGTGGATGGATATAAACTAGGGTTACATGTGACGTTCTGTAAGGGCATAGCATTTTAGAGGACTAACTAGCTTACATTTTAGTTATTAAATAATAATTAATCACTTAAAAATACCTACTTAAAATATTTTGATTATAGACACTGTATACCTTTCGATAAAATTTATGTATCAGGGATCTAAATTGGAATCGTTTTTATTTTTGAATCATATTATTTTGCTTACATTAAGTTTGTCTTTTAACTGTACGATTTTCAAACGTTGGTCAGCCCTGTGCAGTACGCGTGATCCGTGCCAGCGTATTTTCGTAGTTTCAATTAGCTTTTAGTCTCCAATCTCGAATTACAGTCTCTGTTAGATCTTGCGGTGTTACATTACACTAGGCGTTATCTAAATTTAAAACAAATATTTAGATAAAGTTTTCTCCTAACATTTGGGTCTAAAATATTATTTAATGTTGATCAGAACTTATCTAGCAGGTCATTCATATATTTCATCTACAGTCTATATACATCCCACTGTTGGGAACAGGACTTCCTAAATGGGAGAAACAAATGAGGAGTTTGAGCTACAACACCACCACGCTGGCCCAATGTGGGTCGATGCGGGCCCAATGCGGGACCAACGGCTTTATGTACCTTTCGAAGCACAGATGGGCTATAGCGAAAGTTGCCATGTTTTCGTTATCGATTATATTTTAAGGATGTATGAGTGGAAAGTCAGACATTTTTTAAAATTATCTGGCTTTAGTTACACTCTTTACTTTTAAATTTATTTCTCAGTACGATATACTAATCCTCGCATCGCGACTGTTAATGGTGTTTCTTTTAAACTTTGTTAACGAACTTTACCCATTTCGCCTGTTCATACAATAATCTTAACATAGATACCGATTAAGCTTTAATACCTATCAAGTAAAAGGAATCCCTAAAAATATCTCCATGTTTTTAAATCTTGATGCGTCAAAATGAAATTTGTTGTTGCACATTCAACTCTTATTTGTCAACTACTTTTTAATATAATTTAACGCTCATTAAGATTTTAATTACGATGTTCCTTTAAAATTTAATAAAGATGAAAATAGCATAATTAAGCCGTTTTAATATGTCTGTCGCCTTCAAAATAAATAACCGCAATCCCCAATAACAAAGTTTATTTATTGCTTAAACTTTGCACGTTATTAGTTAAATTGAAAACTTAAAGTACCACGCGTGACTGGTTTACTTTAACCACACATGTAGTACAGTAAGTGCGTAATCTTTATCATCTTTATAACTAGTAACGTTAGATTAAAATATAATTACCCGTAATTAATGCGCAGTTATTCCTCATGGCTACAAGGGTTAGTAAATATGATGCAATATATTTTATTACTTAAGTGAGGCAAACGTATTTCCTACTAAAACCGTTAATGGTGGGACTGGCGGGGAATAGTTTTAATAAATCCCCAATTAGAACGAGTGTTCTGGGAATTGGAACGTAGCTCAAACATTTTTGAATTTCGAATCGTATTCGAATGCTGGCAACTCACTCTAAACATACAAAGGAATTTGTAATCTCAAAATCCTCCGTGCTTTCCTGTTGTTCCTGCATCATCTTTCATCCACAATTGGGTTAGCGTGGGAGCTTAAGACCCAAAATACCTCATGCGTTTCTCACATGTATGAGAGCCCCTGTAGCTGTGATGTGATAAAAATATCCTGACCATAACATGCGATCATCTTATCTTATAATGTGATCGGTTCTGTCTCCTGCAGCAAAGAAGCGTCATAGTCGTAATGAATAAAACGCTTGTTTTCAAGAGAAATAATTTTTATTACAAAGAATTAAATTTTGATTAATCTAAGTAAAATATATATTATTTCATTTTTGGTAATATTGTCAATATTTTTGTTCCTTGATTTAACATGGGATTGTACAACAGATTTGTGAAGATAAGGACTTTGACCGTGGGGTGTAGTCAAATGAAAGCCATTGATTCTATATTTAGGTATTATATGTCACTGTCAAGTTACATGTCACTGTTAAGTCCAGTCTTGTGTCCAATTGCCCTTTTCTCAAAATTAGTTAAATAATATTTCCTTGAGTAACAATTGCGCCGCTCTATGAATTTACATTTTTTTTTCTTATTTCAGGTAAGCCATTGTGAACGATGATAACAGGAAAAAATATTTTAACACTGACAATGTTGCAAGTATTTCCGATTTGTAATCACCACGATTACAATTTTTGGTTAATTGAAAGTACCAATTTTTATGTAGCTTTGGAATACATTTCCAAAAATTGAAGATGTCTGTGGGAAATTAGAATAAATGCCCTTTGAAATATTTTCTCGTGTTTCATATTGCCACAAAGTCAAGAGGTTTTTGTCGATACGATATACGAGTTCTATCCTGTGGAAATTTTGTAAGACAAGCCTGAAAAACCTTTGAGATATAGTTAGTACAATATTCACTCACGTCACACTTTCAGTGGTAGAGGGAAAGATTAGTGACAATTAAATGGTTACTTGTGCATGTATATAGCAGCCATTATTTATTATTCTGTTGACTTTTGTCATTCAAAACTTGACAGAGTTTAATTGTGATTATCGTAAATATTTCAGGAATCTTCTAAGTGCCTCTTAAAATAGACGCTATTCTATACTGTTACCCTTAATATTTTGAGCCGCGTTATACTGCAGGGAACCTTGATATTATTCAAAACCAATTCTGTCTGGATTGTACGACTTGACAGACGTTTGTATCTACAAGCAGAATAATGGACCTGATTCTGAATTCACCACACTCTAAAGTCTAACTGTGAGTTCAGTATTTCTCATTCTCTCGTTATGTATAGAAAAGCCCTGCAAAAATTTACAACTATAAAGTAATTTAAATAAAGACAACTCTAAGAAAACCATGCAAAATTAAAAGCGGCATGAATAGAGACGCTTCCCTAATACTTCCTATGCATTTAAATACGTTCATTTAACTTTTTGAAAACCGAAAAAAAATTGAGCACGTTTTTCGAATATGCCACGTGATATGACAGACACATACTGACAAAAATCACACTTAAATTTAGATATAGACCGAGTACTTTAAAATCAAGCGTAAGTATTAAAGACACGTATAAAATCAAACATAAGTAAAACACGGCCAGAGAAAACAGAGCGTTGCAATGGAAATTCGGAAATCTTGGTCTCGTTCAAGGAACACTATTTAAGTATTTTATCGCAGTCACACGGGCACTAAACTCCGCGGGTACGCGACACATTCGCCGGTTTACGGCGATTTTACTGCTAACTGAAACTGGGCCTCCTTGTTGCCTTTGAATTGTGTTCCAAATTCAAATTTCAGATTGGAAATACAGATCCAATAAGCTCGAGTCAAATGACTGTTGTTTGTGAGTTTGGAATGGGCATGGGCGGCCTGGAAATGAAGTACCAGTTTCTTATTTGACTAATATATAACTGAATTAGGTATCACTGTTTATATGTACCCCACATTCAGAATAGAATCGAAATTTTTCAAATCATTTTCAGATACACATATGTCCAAGCTGAAAAATTAAACGTCTTCCATTATTGTAAAGTTCAATTTAGAAAATAATATACCTGTTATATTAGCTATTAAACGCCAAAGAAATCAATCTCATATTACTACAATTAATTGTTCTTTAAGTACCATAAAACATACTATATTGCTCTACTATTTTAACAACGACGTTTTAATAACTGCGACCTCCATTCGCACAGTTTAACTGCTCTCCTGAACTGAGTAACTAGTTTTATTCAGGTCGTGGTTACCGTTCCCATCTGTATTTGTCTTGTTTAAGCGAATAACTTTTGTGTTCTCCCCGTTAATGTTTTGTTCACTGTACCATTGTTAAAAACAATTTTAAAAACAACTTTTGTGTCTACAAGTATTTTCTAAATGATTCTATTTTTAAATAAAAATTTTTAATTATTAACTGCGGTGTTTTTTTAAAGTTATTATGAATATAAATAGATAGAATACGAAATAGCCTAAATTATATTTTCGTGTACCTTTTCTCAGGAAAAGAAGAAAGTATCTTCTTTCGTCCATTAAAGGATTGGATTATGTGGGGCTTTTACCCGATAAAGAACTTGGTTTGAATGTTGCTACTGCACAGACGCAGCCTAATTTTTCAGAGGTTGCAAAGGCCTTCGAAGTCCTAACCAATCATAATATTTTGGTAGCCATCATCTCTTCTGCTTCTTTGGCTCAAGGAAACATTCACAAGAACAAGGTCTCATTTTGGTAAAAGACATCCCGCTAAAATGTCTTTCCGTTAAAGTGACTTTCTACGAGAACAAACTACGATTATGACATTTTACGATAGTCACAAAATTTTTAAGAAAAAGAAAGTTCGCATAATAATATCTTTAATGATTTGACCATGTAACCTTGTATTTTATTTAACTTTTTAGCCTATAACAACATAGTTTTGAATTCCCCTGTGATAACACTCTTTATTTATAGTTCAAACATAGTTCCAGGAGGTAACAAGAGTACATAATCAAATAAACATATATAATAGTCGGAATATCCCAAAAGCACTGTTTGTTTGATAATTTTATTATTATAAAATAAAATATGGGAAAATTCTATATATTTCGTTGCTAGGCTACTACACAACTCCATCGCGATGCCCGTTTCCGCGCAAGCGTGCAAAATTAAGGATGGCGACTATGAGAGTTGGAATAAGGGCTGTCAAATCAGCTGTGTTACACACTCCCCCTCTAGTTCGAACATAGCGCCCTCGCGTTCGGACTAGCACCTATGGTTTTCGCGGCCTACCACGTCGGCGTTTTTCTCTAACTGGAGGCTCTACAATACCAACGTAAGGTGTCAAATCGGAAACGTGATAGCGACCTACAAGCTCGCCCCGAGAGGCTCCCTCTATAAGAAAAGTCGTAGGACTCACGATTTCTCGAATACGGTACGGTCCGTCTCTTTTGGGTATAAATTTCGCAGCTTGCCCAGTGTTGGTGTCGTTGCTCCCCTGTGTTTTTAACAAAATAAGATCTCCAACCTTAAAGTCGGGGGGCAACCGTCGATCTTTGTCTGCGTTCTTCTTATAGACAGCCTGGGCGTGTTCATGCACGTCTCTGGCGTCGAGAAGCGCGTTAGATAAATTGCGAAGGTAAGGTGTAATATTTACAACAAAATTATCGTTTTCTACGATGGTCTTCATATCTGCGACGACGTCTGATGGCGCGCGCAGCTCTCTCCCAAAAGTTAGATAAGCTGGTGTGAATCCAGTGCTCGCTGTAACAGCGGTATTCATCGCGAATCTGATGGCTGCAAGGTGAGTATCCCAAGATGTATGGTCTCTACTGACATGTATCGCCAACTGGGGTTTCAAGTCACGATTTTTGCGCTCAACGGGATTGGCTTCAGGGTGATAAAACGGTGTCAAAGACTGCTTAATACCCATGACGTGACAAGCCTGTTGCATGACGTCGGCTACGAACTGCACTCCGTTGTCGCTAATCATCCTGCGAGGTACCCCATATCTGAGGAAAACTTCTGATATAAGAATACGAGCGCATTCAACGCTTGTGGCACTCTCTAAGCTAAAAAGCTCCACCCAACCGGTACACATATCCAGTGCGATTAAAATCCATCGGTTCCCTTTTGGAGTTCTTGGTAAAGGGCCAAATAAGTCCACGGACAACACTTCAAACCTTGGGGTTGGCGCAGAAGTTTGCAAAAGGCCTGCAGGCTTCTTATTGTCTACCTTGTACCGTTGACAGGCCACGCAGTTCTTTAAGTAGTCTGTTACGAAAGACTTCATTGCTGGCCAAAAGTATCGGGAGCGGATGCGTCGCAAGGTCCTTTCGGTGCCGAAATGACCCGCAGTCGGAGCATCATGAAAATCCTTCAGCACACTCTCCCTTTCATGCTTGGGAACCACTAAGCACGCAGACTCAGTGTCCTCGGACTCGGGCGCACATCTGTACAATACCCCATCAGACATCAAATATCCTCTGTTCGACCAACTCCTCCCCCTGAATAAATCGTCGGTTGCTTCTAAGTCTTCAACGATTGTCTTGAGTTCGGGGTCTTTGAGCTGATTTTCTCGTACATCAGCGGGGGTTCTGTGTGGTACATCTACAATTACCGAGCACACTTCACAACCACCTGTGTTACCATCGCAACAGGCGGGGCGACTAAGTGCATCAGCTAACACGTTTACTCTTCCAGGAGTGTACTGAATTTGTAGATTGTATTCCTGGAGAATCAATGCCCATCTCGCGAGACGCCCACTGGGAGATTTCAAGCTCATTAACCAGCGTAGAGGTTGGTGATCTGACTTAACAACTACCTCGGATCCTTCAATGTAACATCTAAATTTAGTGACCGCCCAGACAACGGCTAAAGCTTCTCGCTCTGTGGTAGTATAGTTGCGTTCAGCAGGTTCGAGTAAGCGACTAGCATATTCGACAGGTCTTTCATCATGTCCCTCCCCCTGCATCAATACTGCTCCCAAACAGTAGCCACTGCTGTCCGTCCTAAGCGAAAATGGTTTGGTTTCGTCTGCTTGGCGGAGAATCGGCGCGGTAGTAAGCAGATGCTTTATACGCTCAAAGCTAGCCTG
Organism: Acentria ephemerella; assembly: GCA_943193645.1. NCBI lineage: Eukaryota > Metazoa > Arthropoda > Insecta > Lepidoptera > Crambidae > Acentria > Acentria ephemerella. Next base: position 2,572,954 of record OW971875.1, on the reverse strand, counting down.
TTGATCGACTTCCCATTTCCAAATACTGTCCTTCTTCAGTAAGTCTGTTAATGGTTTGGCGATAGCAGCGTAATTAGGTATAAATCGTCGGAACCAACTTGATGTAGCCAGGAAACATTTAAGATGTTTTACGTTTTTTGGGGAGGGCATGTCGGCTATAGCAGAGGTCTTTTGTGGATCTACTTGAAGACCACCAGGTACTATAATGTGACCAAGAAACTTTACAGAATCACGTGCGAAATAACTTTTCTTTCTATTGACACGTAAATCGAACTTGCTAAGTCTGGCAAAAACTGCTTCCAGATCTTCGAGGTGCTGCTCGAAGCTCTGTGATAAGATGATTAAATCATCAAGGTAACCCAGAATTGTAACTGGTCTACTTTTCCGTTTTTTTTTCACTTTTCGCGCTCGGACGTGCCACGGTGCGGATGTGTATCGGAAGTGTGCTTCTGCGCATAATATTTTGCTTACGTTAATTGTTTTGTTATTCATAATTAAATATTTTCTTACAAATTAATAGGTAATATTAAGAAAACGGTTGTGTTTAAACAGTTTTTGTGTTAGTGATTGTATTTTTATTCCTGTGGAATCGTTGGAGGTGCTTGCACCCTGGAACCCTGAGTTGGTTTGTGATTGGAAACAAGGTCGGTGGTTATTTTATTACTGGTTTGCTGGATTTTGAGCCCTTTTTGACCATATAAGAGAACCGCGAGTGGATAAAAACTCAGAGGGTAGATTTAAAAAGTTTCACAGAAGATTTAGATTTTATTTTTAGTAAATACTTTATAAATTTATTAAAGGCGGTGTAAACGATTCTGTCGGTGTCACTCTGACATCTGAGGGCTGTCATTGTCATCGTTCTGACATTTGTCACTGTCAGTGATCTGACATTTGTTCCGTTCCATTTCAAGCAGTTTTTTTTTTTTTTTTTTTTCTCCCGGGCCCTGAATTTTCTTTTTTGTACCAACCTCGTTGGACGTGTAATACGATGGAGGAGGACGAAGAGGCGCGTCGTATTACCAGGGATGCCATTGAAGCCGAAATGGCCCGTAAACAGGAGGAGCTTCGGGTTCTCGAAGAGATGGGACACGAGTCTGGTTTTAGCCCAAGACAATCGCTGGCGCGCACACCACCGAGTGGCTTCACCACACCTGCGCCTACCCCGGCCCCCTCAATGCCCGCTGCGACGTATGGTAAGCGGTCACTAGCTTCACCTGAGGAAGTCCAAGAGGCCGTCCGTCGTAGAATGATGGAGACGAAAAAATCAACGGCACCACCGGTAGGAGGCATCCTTACTTCACAGCCTCGTCCCGCCCCGCAAAGCGTCCTACCAATGTCGCAGACTGCCGCCGAACGACCGACCGACAAGCGCGAGGGAGTTGCCGCACTTGATAAGTTGCAGCTCCTTGAGATGGTCCACAAAGCCTTGCGAGGAATCGCCAAAGTCACAAACGCAAGCAAATTGAACATTGGTGATAAGACCAGCGTGGCGTCTCACAGCCAGGAAATTTTAGCGGCGGTCGGGGCGCTAGAACTAAGACTAGCCGACATGGAACACCAAGTTAGCGCTACTAAGCTGCAAGCGGCGAACGCAGAATTGGAGTATTCCAAGAGGATGCTTGCCATGAGCACCGGCCCGGTACCAGTGGCCCAAACTTCATCTGTCCCCAGCTATGCCGGCGCGCTTAAACTGCCACGAGGAAAGGCCCCTCTCGAAGTGCAGCAGCAGGGCCCAGCTGTCATCTTTTACCCTGCTGACGAATCACTGAAGTCGTCCGAAGACACAAAGAAGACGCTGCAAAACGCCATCAAGCCTGGGACAGAAGGCATTAAAATACATAGCGTTCGTATGGTGGGGAACTCAGGTGTGGTGGTGAGGACCGCCAATGCCGAGGCTGCCCAAAGACTGAAGGCAGCAGCGCCGCCAAGCCTGAAAGCAGCCGACCCGAAGACCAGACAGCCTAGAGTTGCCTTGCGGTACCTCAGGGCGGACCTGAGTGAGGAGGCTCTAATAGAAGACCTGCATGCAGTGAATCTTGCTGACGACGCAGCATGGCCTCTCGCAAGGGTAAAGGCGTCCTGCAAACTGGCCGTGAAGAGAGCAGTGGGCCCGAAGTTCCTGATTGTGCTCGAGTGCACGATGCCTTTGCGAGATACACTGGTGCGCCTGGGCCGAGTTTACATTGGATGGGACGACGCGGAGGTCAGCGACCATGTTAGAGCGACCTGCTGTAATAAGTGCCAACAGTACGGCCACCCAGAGAAGTACTGTAGAGCACGGGAAACCGTATGCGGTAAGTGTGGAGATACAGGCCACAAGGCGAACGAGTGCCAGTCTACGACTCAGTGCTGCGCGACATGTCGCCGCTTCAAACGCAAAGATGCGCACACCCACGCTACCGCTGCAGCCACATGCCCAGCCAGGCTACACGCCGAACAGCAGGCCGTCAATATGATGCAATATGGATAGTACGCCCGTTACTAAACTTCGCGTAGGGCAGTTAAACCTGAATGGCTCGAAGTCCGCCACTAAGGAGCTGCCGGTTATAGCGAGATCGCAACGGCTAGACTTCGTTCTTGTTCAAGAACAATACGGAAGCCCCCCCGGTCTCCTTCAGTGTGGCGAGAGCCCCATGGCTGGCGTCTTGGTGTTAAACCGAGATATCGCATTCACCGTTCTACATGAGCTCAGCAACAAATACTGTGTGGTAGTCCATGTTGCATACGGAGACTTCAGCGTTCACATCGTTTCAGCATACTTTAAGTACAGCCATGATATCAGCCGTCACATACAACACTTGGAGTTTGTGCTCTCTCAACTTGCAGGCAGACCAATAGTCATCGGTGTCGATAGTAACGCACACTCACCTATGTGGTTTTGTGAAGAAAGGCAGTATGTGGGTCGCGGCAGGGACACAGATTACAGAAGGAATCATATGGAGGGATTCATACTCGGCAGGAACCTTCTCGTACACAATACTCGCGACCAGCCGCCCACCTTCAGCGGACCGAATGGTATGTCTAATGTGGACCTCACACTTACAACGAGAGGGATAGATGTATGCAACTGGACCGTACACGAAGGCGCCAGCCTTAGTGACCATCAACTGATTACCTTTTGTGTCGCCTGTAGCCGTCAGTCATCAAGACAGAGTGAGAAGGAGGACATGTTGCCGGCTCCATTTAGAGTGAGAGGGGTGAACTGGACCAGGTTCTGTTCCATGCTACATGCTCGTGTTGGGAGTTTAATTACCAGCCTTCCTGCTCCAGCGTATTGTGAGAGGTTCACAGAAATCCTACTGCGCACGGCCCGAAAAGTGATAGGCCAGAGTGCGCGTAAAGATGATGGAAAATACGAATGGTGGTCGCCGGAGCTAGATCAGATTCGCCGTAAAGTCAGTAGGGCTCGTCGTGACTGGCAGCGATCTCGTCGTGTGGGAGGAATAAGAGAAGAGCTACTCCATGACGCGGTACGCTCCATTCGATTGATCTACAAGGAGGCTATGAAGAAGGCAGAGCTAGATTTCTACCGCAAGATCGCAGAGTCAGGTAACGATGACCCCTGGGGGGCAGCATATCGTGCCGCGTGCGGGCGCTTTCGCGCGCCGCCTAACATACTCAATGGCTTGAAGCTGCTGGAGGGACACACGGCCGCTTCCAATGACACCATGTCGTCGCTGCTCACCTCGCTATATCCTGATGATAAACCGGAGACTGACACACCCTACCACCGAGACGTGCGTGTTGCTGCAGCGTTTGCCCCTTCGGGGACTGACGCGTTGGAACCTAGCAAACTATCGCTAGAGAACATCATCCGCGCACTACCGAATACCGCCGCCGGTGCTGATGGGATCACCGCCAGAATTGTCAAGTGGGCATGGAAGGCTGCGTCCGACGAGATGTGGCACATGTATCGGTCGTGCATCATCCAAGGAGTCTTCCCGGACATCTGGAAGACCGGAAAGTTGCTCGTGCTGCCGAAGGGCAATGGTAGACCTCTCTCTGATCCCAAGGCCTACAGGCCTATCACTTTACTGCCGATTTTAGGTAAGATACTGGAACGGGTCATAATCTCCGGCGCTCCCTGCTTGTATCGTCATATTTCAGAAGCTCAGCACGGCTTCACCCGTGGCCGCTCCACGGTCACGGCGCTAAAGCGAATCAATTCCATCACAGAAAGCAGTGCAGCTTCTTACGTACAGCTGGTCTTTCTGGACATCTCTGGTGCATTCGATAACGCTTGGTGGCCAATGATTCTTGTCAAGGCCAAACAGGCTGGCATTCCACCGAACATTTATAGAATCTTGGTCAGTTACTTCACGAACCGACGGGTGGGTCTCTTTGTGGGAAACCAAACGTCTTGGAAAACCTGCACCATGGGCTGTCCACAGGGATCAGTATTGGGCCCGACACTCTGGAACCTCCTCCTTAATGACCTCCTGCTGCTACCGAGACAAGAGGGTGTACACGTGGTGGCATATGCCGACGACGTGACGATCGTTATCGAGGCTTCGTCGCGCGCCGATATTGAACGTAAGACCATGTCTATGTTGGGTCTCATATCCGATTGGGGTGACCGAAACCGACTCGGTTTCTCCCCAGGAAAGAGCCTAACAATGACCTATAAGGGTAAGTTTAAACGTCCGCCGATCATTAAGTTCAACGGAGTCTCGGTAGCGAGCGTCACTCAGGCGAAGGTGTTGGGTGTGACCCTGGATCATGCTAGGTCCTACGCGCCGCATGCTAAGCTCATAGGCGAGAGCGCCTCCATGAGCTTCGGCAAGGTTTCGAGAGTTTCCGCGTCGAAGTGGGGGGTCAGGTATCAAGCCCTAAAGGTCCTGTTTTCAGGGACCTATGTGGCAGTTTTAACCTATGCTGCGGCAGTATGGTACCGACGCTCATCCTTTTATGTCGTGAAGAGAGCGTTACTCAGTACGCAAAGACCGGCGCTGATTCTACTAACGAAGGCTTACAGAACGTGCAGTACTGCGGCACTTCCCGTGCTGGCCGGAGTTCTCCCTGCCGATCTGGAGGTTGTTCGTGCGGGACGATTTTCGGAGGAGGCAGTCCAACTGGCCCCTAGGGAGCGTTGGAGGTTGCGGCGCACCATTAGAGAGGAAATCATCGCCATTTGGCAGGAGCGATGGGACGCGAGCGAGGATGGCCGTGAGCTGTACAGTTTCTTCCCCAACATTGCAAAGCGACTCTCTTACAATTGGGTTGAACCAGACTACGTTGTTTCGCAGATGCTCACGGGTCATGGTTGCTTCAGGCAGCGCCTTAACCGACTAGCGCTGTGCGAGACCGCACTGTGCCCCTGTGGAGAGGATGGAGTCAACGAGAGCCGAGACCATGCGCTATGGGAATGTGCACTGTATGCTGACGCCAGAGAAGTCATGCTGGAACGTTTACACAGAGCAGAGCCTGGTCCGGTGTATCACCAGGACCTCATCAGTTGCCGTGATAACTGGGAAGCAATGCGCGAGTTTGCGCACTCCTGGCACACCATCAGACGATCATACGAATAGGAGGAATCAGGTAAAACACACAGAGCAGCCCGACGCGAAGTCACATATTGTGTCGTCACGCCCCAGAAGGGGGAGAGTTGGCAACAGAAGGGACGCATAAAGATAATTGTAGGGAGCACAGATCAGCGCCGAAGGGGAAAGAGCCCTATGCAAGTACCCTCGCGCTCTCCCGTGATTCGGTCCGTATGCCGCAAGGTAGGCAGGACCATGGGTTGGTGGAGGGAAGTTGGTCTACTTTTCCGTGGGTTGGAACCACTAGCATCTGCGTCTGTATTTTCTTGTACTAGCAAGTTTGCCTTGAACCGATCCATTAATCTTTGAAACGTAGCACCAGAATTACGGAGTCCCATGGGCATCCTTTTGAATTTGAAAGTGCCTGAGGGCGTGATGAACGCAGTTTTATCACGGTCTTCTTCAGCAACACAAACTTGGAAGTAACCGGAGTGAAGGTCGAGAGTTGTCATGTAACTGGTAGTCTTCGCAGCATGGAGTATATCCTCAATACGCGGTAGAGGGTATCGGTCCGGCTCTGTTATTGCATTGAGCTTACGATAATCAACACAAAGTCGAACGCCTCCATCTTTTTTACCTACGAGAACAACGTTCGCAGCCCAAGGCGACTCGCACTCCTCAATGACGTCAGCACGCAGCAGCTTCTCTATCTCACCTTCTAATAATTCTTTCTTGTTTTGCGGCAATCGATAGGGTGGTGAAGCGATAGGTTCTTGCTTCTCGTCGACCCTGATACGATGCGTAGCATAAGATGTAGGTGGTCCTTCGGTAGCGAAGCGAGCAGCTTTACTTATTATAAGTTGATTTAGCTGTGTTCTTTGAGCTGCTGATAGTTTAGATCCCTCGTCATCTCTCAACAGAAGTTTGCTGGTATCAACATTCAACATCGCGGAGTCAGCGCTGTCGGAGAAGCTAAAAGAATCTACAAAAGGGAATTTCTCATCAGGCGAGTCTGAAAAATACCATTGACAACTTTGAAAGTCGAGTGATATTCCGGCTCGTTTAAGAAAATTTTGACCCAACAGTGTCCTATTGTCGGCCTCCGGTATAACTAAGAATGTAGTTGGTATATCTCGATGCGAAATAGTCACTGTTGTGTCACATACTAATATGTCACGTGTCTGACGTGTACCGTCAGCGAGGCCAATTGAACGGCGTGCCTTATTAAAAACTGTACCGCGATTAACAAGAATTTTGTATAAGCTAGGACTGGCGAGACATTCGGTAGCGCCACTATCTAACATAGCTACACCTTTGACAGAAGCGACCTGTATGTATATAGAAGGTCGCATAGGGTCAGGTGACACTGAACGGTCACGTGTGTTGGTTAATGCACTCCTAAAACTTACCTTATCGGTACCTGGAGCGATAGCCGTACATGTGGGACATTTAGTGCGAACTACACCTTGACGACCGCAGCCGTAACAAGACACCGTTTTATTGGGTTCACGTTCGTTATTCTTCAACTTATTTCGACATTCATCTACCGAATGACCAAACCGTTTACAAAAAATACAGCGCGGTCTTACACGTTTCGGAGTTTCTATGTTCGAACTAGAATCGGGTATTATTATTGAAGGGTTAATTGGTCGCACATCGCGCAACGGCGGGTTAATGTTTACATTTTGTGGTGGTGAATTTAAAGTGTGAACAATATTACTGGTGTTATTTTGAGATGTATGAAATGAAATTTTATTAGAATTTGTCTCGTCTAGAGTTGTTTCTACGGATCTTGCACGCTCGAGCAGAAAGTCGACATTGTTAATAGTTTCTCGCGGTACTCTTATACGCACTCTACGATTCAAAAGGCCGTAAATAATGTCTATTTGTACTTGCTCGGGTAGGGTATACGGAAGACTCGATAGATTAGCACGCACTTTGGAAATAAATACATCTGCATTTTCTTCTGGTTGCTGTTCTTTCTCAAATATCTCACGGAAGGTCCTGTGAGCGGGTCGAGGAGCACCATACATGAAACGTAACCTCTTCAAAGCATCATCCCACGTCGACACCATCGTCTTGACGCCTCGCCACCATACGGCAGCATCACCCGTGAGCAACATAGACAATCCTCGCAATGCATGGTCGTCTGATACACAGGTGCATTCTTTGTAAACATTCATGGCATCGATAAAAGCTTCAAGTGTGTCTGCGTCACGTCGAGATCCGTCGAAACGTGCTGTACAGTTGGCAAAATTGCCCTGCGGTGTCAGTAATGTTGAAGTAGTAGGATTAATAGTTGGCAGTGTCATCGGCATTGCAATGTTCTTCACTACATTTGAGAGCAGCCGGGTAAATTGTTCTTCGGATAACGAAATCTGAGTAGATGCGACTGGCGGTGGCGAGGTGATATGATGATCCACGGGGTTAACGCCTCCGTGTTGGTTATCATTATCGTTTGAACCTTTATCTTCGCACGTTTGGTACCTAGTGTGAGTTACTGGTGGTTGCACTTGGGTAGCCGTTTCAAGTACGGGGTTTGATTCCTCGAAGTCGCTATTTGTGTCGCTATTTTGTTCTCTATTCCTGTCGCTGGGTTCTGTGCGAGATGTACTCGCTTGTCCGGCTCTTCGGCGTGTGGGAGGCATTTCGGAAACTCGACACTTGAAAAGCGGTTCTCAGCGGTGAATGAATGAAAAAATAGTTGTACTCACGAAAATAATTTGAGCGTAAGTCGTGGTTTCTATTCGTATTCACGTGGCGGTGTGTCTTGCACCGTCATCGAATATATATCCACTAGTTGGGCGCCATTTATAATAGTCGGAATATCCCAAAAGCACTGTTTGTTTGATAATTTTATTATTATAAAATAAAATATGGGAAAATTCTATATATTTCGTTGCTAGGCTACTACACAACTCCATCGCGATGCCCGTTTCCGCGCAAGCGTGCAAAATTAAGGATGGCGACTATGAGAGTTGGAATAAGGGCTGTCAAATCAGCTGTGTTACACATATTGAAAGGAACTGATCACAATGGAAAATTTCCGGTCGTGTCAACACAATTTTGTGGGCACATATAAACAGTTTTACGAGGTTTATATTCAACCTGTTTTTATGCCAACATAAGTATTTGCTATTCAATGTAATTCAGGGTATTCTTAACGTTGAATAAATTAACAAGGTGACTAGTAACGTTTTTGTTTACACAATTTCAAATAAAATGTGCAATTAAGTCCTTCGGTGAAAGAGTGTCTTGTGTTTTTGTTTTATCTGTTGTTTTTTCTAAAACCTATACATGCTATCTATATTATAAATTTACATCTGACAGCCGTTTAGTCTATTCCGACAACAGCCAGAGGTTTCGAGTTCAAATACCTTTGTTTCATGACGAATATTTGTTCGCGAGATTGATGTTTGTTTATTAAGTATATTTCTGGTATATATATACATATTACTATATATATTTCACCTTTATCTAATATACAATATACAAGCTCTTAATGATGCTTAATATGGGCTAGGTAATAGGTGTGAGCGTGAGAGTTATTATTATTTATATTCCACAAAACTTGCAGTTGGCATTTGGTAAAGTAAGCATTATAGTAGTATATGTATGCTGGAACTACATTTGTGTAATAACGTTTAAAATCGTAGTCGTTTTTATTCATAACGTATATGAATATTAATTTCAATAAGCATGGCAGTGGACTCTATTTAAAGTTAATTGCCTATTCATTGCTGTATTACAATGTAAGATATCGTAATTTTGCTTATGTTTAGCTGTAATGGACTTTTGATGTTGAATTGAAGGAATATAAAGAGGACAGGTTCTGTGTTTAGACTCCAATGTGAGACTAAAATTCTAAACACCTACTTTTTTAAATAACAATAAGACAGTTGTAAAGAATTTCAATACATATATTTTCTAAAACATATTTCTCGAAAACATATATTTTCTAAGATAATTGTTAAAATGTCTTGAAAATTTTGAGTTATAATATCAGGAAAATCGTCAGGGGCGCCGAGTCGACTCTGCAGTTACGAGCCATAACTTGTTGCATATCTAAAAACAATAGGTTACAATTATGTACAGATCGAAATACATTAAACTGGCTTCCAATGTATTTATAATACTGTGTAGAGTAATAGATGCATTCTGTAAACGGTTGAGCCGTATTAAGAGACAATACTAAATGGAAAAGACGAATTGAATCTTATTACGTTTGAGTAAGGTTGCTTTACAATTGATGTTGCTGTTGTGCGAAACTGCTCAAAGCCAAATTGCGGATTCGAATATCAAAATTGAAATTGAATTTATTTGTGCTATCTCTTTTTATTCCTTCTAATTCAATTTGAAACGACACGAAACCTGATTGTTGATATCGAGCTGTCAATTCCTGCAGGTATTACCATTAGTTAGTAGTCATTTCGTTAGCGATTTGTCTAGAATAACACCCAAAAAATATTCTTTAAGTCTTGGCAGAAGGCCAAGACTTAAAGAATATTTATCACCTAATCTTCAGAGATGATAAGGCCAAAGATGTACACGGGTAACGCCCCGGTTCCTCAATCTACCTCAAATTGCCAAAACACAACAATGTAATAAGTAACATGATGGTGGGATTTGGAAAAACTATCTTAGAAAAAGTACTATCACCAACCGAAGGTGCTAGAAAAGTTCTAACATCTTTAAAATACGGCAGGTTTCATACTACTTGCAGGTTCCTCTTCATATAGTAGCTATTGTACCGACGAATACTCAAACGTCTATTAAATGTAAGATTGCACAAATATTTCCACGTACTCAATTCGTTTGCCCACACTTTATAACTTACATTACTTATAATATTTAAAACCTTCTCAAATTTATGAAGGTTAATTGTATTATAAGTATACTTTACTTCTCATTAATATTAATTTTTACCATTTAATATTTCATTTTCCTCAATGTTTATACTAAACTTTCGCTTTTTACTTTGTTATGTTTCGAATCTTTCCAATCTTTGGAACTGGCATTATTTGGTATAATTTATTATATTTTATAAAGTTCATCTTTTTATTTTTATTTCATGTTAAGTCTGTTCATCGTGTATACATCAACTTCCTTCCTTATTTCTTTTTTGTTGTATCCACACGACGACATTTTGAAAAGTTCCTATTAGTTATTAGTTTTATTTGACATGTCAGGAATAAATAAATGTTGAGGAGTTCTAATCATTCCATTCTATGGGATAATATATTATATTGATTTATAAAGAGCCTCTGGTGATACTGAAAACAATACTATCAATAACGCGAATCTAAATAAAAACAAAACTAGAGGAACAATCGTTCAACCCATCGCACGTATTCTAAGGATTGATTTCAATTGTGTAGCTTTAAATAATGATAAGAAATCTACTACCCCTTGCGCCGCTTAGATGTATGTAAAGTGTCAGCGATACACGATCGTTGGCGACCCGCCAGATCTGAAGCTCTGGTGGCCAGAAACACAATCTGTTTTTGATTATAGTAAAGGCTGATTAAGTTGTCATATCTTTGGCAAGGTAAGCACTTAATATTCATGCTTTATGTTATTTCTTGTTCTACTCTTCGAAACACTTGTATATGAACAGATTAAATGATGCTACCTAAAAAAATTTTAATTAGATAATGAGCAAAATTAAAAATTGTCGGCAGTGTTTGATTACGCTTACAGATCAAATTGTCTCTCGTATAAAATAAATTACTTCATGCCGCAGAATGCACTATTTTGTCTTATTCTCATAACAACTTTGAACTACATTTATTATACAATATAAATTTTAGTTACTTACCTAAAGTGGCCACTGCAGCCATTTTTTGTCAGTTAATTAAATTAAATAAGTTCTAAAGTCTTAAGTTTCTTGTCGCTTTTCGACTCGGTTTCAGCTTTACCATTTAAATATTTTATCGATGGCGTCTAGAGACTGTGGAGGGCTTCCTTAAGGACTATCTAGAACTAATATCTAGTAATAAAAGATCGTAAGTTGAACCTATTGATAATTAGCCGTTGATGTTTTTAATAAAGATACTGGTAACGTCCATGAAATAAAAAAAAATCTTGAAATACAGCAAAAAAGATGGATAGTTTCTATTATGTAATGCTACGAAAGAATAATCAATTTTAAATTATTTTGCGCTTCGAGTTTCTACAATCATCCTCATTGAACTTGGTAATTAAAGAAAAGAAATTGCCTAGTAAGTATGTATTATAATCTAAAGTATTATAATGTAAGAACGGCTTCTCCAGCCGTTCTTACATTATATTGCTGTAACTTCCAAATTAATGTCAAAGATTATCACAAAAATAAATGTAAGACTCTTGAAATTCCACAAGCCCACACAAAGACCCCAATCAGACTAAAGCATCTACTTCGCCAAGAAAGTAAAAACGAGAACAGAAAATAATAGTAAAAGTATTCAATATCCAGTGACTCACCAGAGCTTAATTCACCTTTGCGAATTTTACAAGCAGCTTGATAAGATTTCTGATTCAAACCTGAAAGACTTTAGTACAGATTAGCTGACAATGGAATTTGAGACTTCAGTCTTAGAGACAAATCTTAATATGGAGTTGGCAATGACTAGTGGTGCTAAAGCCGAGGGTCGTCCATATAGCGTGTTACACGCGAGCTCACTGCATAGACGGATAGCTGCATCGTCGTGAATGTCGGGCAATATCGATTTTGATACTGATATCGACTCTAATTATGGAATTTTTGTGTTTCTATAAGCATTCGATGGACGATAAAGCAATTTTACAGCAAGTCCAGCAATAATTTAAAGATTATGTATCGTTAGACTGTAGTGTATATCGTCCATGAAAAATAACAATAAAATCTGAAAAATATGTAACAATACGACCATGTCCAAAACTATGGACAACACATAAAAATTGTCACTTTCTTTGCAATAATTGCCAGTATATCCAATTTAAAAGTCAGGGCAAAATAATCATTATCCCGGTGATTTCGTTTATCGCGATTTGGAAAAATTGTGTGGTACGCCCTGAGACAAGATGGGATGACTTGCTGGAATTGCTTGCGTGCTTGAATGGGATGGCTAGCTGGAGTGGGCTGGATGAGACACGTGAAAATCGTGCATTAGGTGAGAGCTATGCCCAGCAGTGGACGATTGTACAGTAGATACATACTACATTATAAGTGTATACATTTTGTTTTATACTTTTGTTATTTCTATTATATTCACAATACAATCGGCCCTATCAATTATTAAATTACCACTTACATTGCGTTTATACACATACAACCTAAGAATTTCTTCACAACTGTGTGTCGCTTTCCTCACGATGTTTTTCTTCACCGTAACAGCGTCGAATAAACGTACATTTAAGAAAAAAGCAGAAAAGAAAAGAAAATAAAAAGAAATAAAATAAGCAGTACCTTTGTACAATTCTCTAATATAGTGTGTCATTTTATATTGTCTTTGTGTGTACATAAATTGTTAAATAAATAAATTAAAAATATAAATTCAAACTTTGAAAACACGTTGGTAGGAGTCGGGGTTATAACCGCTGCCTCCTGCATGTAATTATGTAAGTAAGCCTCAATTACTACTCCTGTGTGTGTAGCAGGAACGCGGTTCATATCTTTTGATATTGTGTGTAAAGTATATTCATTAGGCTCATAATTTTATTAACTCCGTATTGGTTCAACAATTCTATCACGCACATATTTGATCCAACAGTCAAGACTGGATAGTTTGTTTGTTGCTTTGATTTCATCTGATAACAACTCTATTACTATCAATATCTGGTGTAACTATCCCTTCAATTGACCAGTCAGCTCCCCACTACCACCCTTTCTTCGATTTATATCTGGTATAAGCGCTAACAACAGTTAAAATACATTATTAACATTTTGTTTGTAAATACACAAAATTTTCTTCACTTTTGTACGGTTTCGATGAAGTTAAAACACTTGAATATTATGTAAAAGAGGTTTTAGATTTAAGAAAGTTCTTATAGGAACTTTCCTTAACTTTCAATTTGTATAAATACTATATTTGAAAGTTCTCTCATTGTTTTATTCAAATTTTTGTAACAAATTCGATATGAAATAATAAAATAAATTGTCACTGAGTTCAAATAAAGTACAGATTTCATGTTCAAACCTTCATCCATCACGACCACTGGTAATTAAATTATATTGTTTGGGAGTTGTCAAATTTTTGCGTATATTTGATGGCATATTTTATGACGACGGCGGACTGTTGAGTATTGACTGGATTTATGGGTTCCATTTTGCTTTGGTAAGTTGCCGTTTAGGCGATGGCGCCGTTGTCAAATTGAATACACAAGTTTGAATTTCACTTCATATCGCCTGTGCTATATTATTAACGCGTAGATTCGGGTACATATTGTCTATGCTACATCTTGGTTTTAGTAGGTAGGAAGAACAGGAAAGTTAAACATATACATTCTGTTTGATAGTATTAACTTAGATTACTGGGAGTAAAACGCCCTTAATAAGCAACATTTTGCTTGTACACTTGACTGTATAAGATTAAAAGATTGGAAGAAGAGGTTTGAATAGCTCTTATGTTTTTAAGTCAATATTGGTCTCCGATCAAAATTACCTACAAACTACCACTAACGCCATCTATTTAAATAAAATGACCATGGGAGGAATGACAATTTAAAGTTGAGCATGTCAGCTAGATAATTTTTCATACTAAAACAATTTATAATTGAATAAAAATATTAATATTAGTTTTCCCTTAAGATTTCCCCAATTATTTTTATTTTCAAACCTTCTCTGAATGAAACCGAATAAAACATAAAAATTATTACGGGCTTTTACAATGTTGTTCATATGTTCGTATTGTGTCATATGAACGATATATGCCATTTTTAGCCATTGTGTTTATTGCTATTTGTAGTTCCTTATTAATTTCATGTAGGATTATCTAATTCTTATAATTATAATTAATAGAGAACATAAAACACTAGACGTACTTCTTTGAAAATTCTTTTCGCGAGTAGAACTGCGTGAAGCTTCTAGATTCAGTGCTATTTTTATTCTTGGTATTAACTGAAGAACCTTTAAACTTAGTCATGCTATCTGCTTAAAATAAGAGTTTTATAAACGAAGATTTCTCATGACATTTTCCTCGTTCGTCTACCGCGCTCAGTTTCATCCGAGTGAGCTTAAGTTAATTCATCGTTTAAACCAAAAACTCCATTGTGGAGTTGGTTAAATTTGTTGAATGCATTTTTGGTATCATCCCGTGTGCGCCCGGCAGATAATGGTCACGCATCGCCGGCTAAAGTGGTGTTAGGATACTTAAAAACTGAATGTGGCATTAAATATTGGGATTAAAACACTTGCAAATAATACATAGGTTGGAGCCGTCGATTAAAATTATAGTTTTCTTTCTGTGTAATCAGAATCGTTCATATTTTAGAAGAATCAAGTTTGTTATGGATTTGTGAACTGAATTTCTGCTGTAATAATGAAGAAAAGAAGAGGAAACTATATTACAAGAAAAGGACGATGAAAGTGGGCTGGTATTAAACTTTCATATCATCAATCACTGAGACTCTTCCACTATCATAAAACTATTAGTTCAACGGTAGGTCGTACATTGTCACGCCTTATTTACATAGTCCCGCGGCAGCTGGTAATTAAAACGCTTATGCGTCAAATTACGTGTTGTTTCAGCCACGTTCTAGAGCCTCGCTGAATTTATTACAGAGATGCAATGAATTTTAAAGTAAAATTCTGCTTTTTAAAATTTTTACAAATATGAAATCATGTCGATTTCTACAATATGACATTTTGTACTCGCATAAATCGCTGTGAATCACTTTTCAAAATATGACATTAGATGACATCTCTCGTTTCTAGATCAATACAATAAAAAAAGCGCTTAGTTGCATTTGTGGCATGTTCCTATGTTCCAAGACTCGAATACATTAGCATACATTGATTTTATTTGGCAGTGGTATTCTCTATGAGATTTTCATTCCATTTTTTATTGTGTTACTCAATATTTCTGTTGGTAATGTGAACAAATAAGG
Organism: Acentria ephemerella; assembly: GCA_943193645.1. Classification (NCBI taxonomy): domain Eukaryota; kingdom Metazoa; phylum Arthropoda; class Insecta; order Lepidoptera; family Crambidae; genus Acentria; species Acentria ephemerella. The sequence goes on along the minus strand of OW971875.1, from coordinate 2,557,409 downwards.
CATCCAATCTAATTTATTTACATTACTTAATGTAACAGGTACTCTGAATAAGTTTTGGTAGAACCCTAAAAAATTGCACAGAATGGAGTTGAATGACCCAACTTAAGAGATAAGTACTCAAACAGAAAAGGCTCAAACGAATAAATTACACAAAGAAGAGTTGACAAATCTTATCTTAATTTCCAAGGTCAATATTTAACTAGAGCTTCCCAAAGAACCGAAAGTGAGACTTTCAATTGCAAATCGTCCTCATGAATATACAAAACCACCGTCCGAACCCGCTTGCGTGCACCGCCGTCGTCCGTCACCGAACTCTTTAACTATTCAGGTCTATCTGGAGACGTATTGGGATTTCGTACATCTTTTGCTGTATGTGTTGTGTTAAATTTATAGAGATACGCGATGGGGTGTGCAAAAGGGCGATCTATTTAAACGTGCTGGGCAATTCAAATATTTCATTTGGATACCATATTTCTGGCAATTGAGATATATTTGGCCAGAAATGTACGGCAAAGCCTATTGAGGCTTCAAATTGAATTATTGCTTTTGCCTCTTGCTCAACTAAAAACTGCCCAATTTTTAGAAAAGAAATATTAAAACTGAGTAAAAAATAATAGGAAGTCAGTGAGTTTCAATATCATGATAACGCTTTGTATCTTCAATATACAATCAGATTACAATTTCTATTGTATTATATATATTTCGATATATACCTAATTTCCTGATATGATATGAATTCAATTGTAACTATCTAAATAACTGTTAAAGCTGACTGGTTTTTAATTAAATTCTAAATATGACATTAAAATAATATTTCTCTCTTCTAGTAACTGGCATCAACGACGTCAAAGAAATTAAGGAAGCGATAATGACAATGATAACGAAATAAAGACTCGATTCTGTTCGTTCGAGATTTCAAGATTAAACTTCTCTCGGTCTGAAGTGTCTGAGGAAATAACAAACTTTTACGGCTTTGGAATTAAACTTTGTACGATTTTGTGTCAGCTGACAATTTCAATGATAAGTACGGTCGACAAAGTAATAAACTCCCTACCGTTCTGGACAATATGTAATGCTGAATATTTTGATATAGGTAATTCATTATTAATTTGTGGTATAATAATATTTTTTTATTATTAAAACTGCTTTGATAATACAAAGCTCGGAGTACTAGATGGAATTCTTAGAGTAGGCTAGTTGACGAATTTTATTTTGCTATTTACAAGGGTTTTCAATGCTCAAAAAATTATTTAGTTGGCATTGGACGTGATATTACAATATTAAATACACATATTTGGACTCGCCAGAAAACAGGCCATAGAAATAACTACAACGGAAAAGTGCGTGCTAGCAAAACTAGTCGACAGCTATATTCAATATTGCGTTCATGTAAATGGTTTGGTAAGAAAAGAAGCTATGAATGGAATGGGTTGTCTGTTGATTTATTCTGTGGTTATTAAACTATTAAACTTTAGAAATGTACTCTCGCTATAAGCAAAAATTCTTCGTATTAAGCTTTGTACTTACTACTTCGTATTAAATTTTGTTATAATATTCTATATATGACATTTCTTCCAATCCATCAATCTTCGCAACTTCCATGTTCTCCTAAATCCTCTTTCTCTGCCACATGCGGGAGAAACAATAAAATGGCGAGGAGAATTTAAATTGTTATTTGTGTTCTAAGTTTTAACATTTTTTGAAATGTCTTTCTAATATTCAATGATTTTGAATTTAAATATATAATTTCTTAATCCCTTTGCGTGTATAATTGACCTAAAATGTAAATTATATTATAATTTCTTTTGTAACCCGCAGTGGGAACAAGATCTTGTGGCTTGGACTGCGTTAAAGTGGGTAGAATTTTGGATTACCTAAAATGTAACTTTGATTAATCATTGTAATTTAGTTTCCTTTAAATATTACTTATTTCCACTTTATATGACGTAATAATTACTAAGCTATACAGATTGTTTACGAATACAATTGTCTTTAGACAACAGTAAAATCTTTCGAAAAGGAAGAGCAAATGGTTTAACCACCTCTATGGTCTACTCTGTGTCAGGTCATGGTATACTTCAGATCTTGAGGTCCAGGGTTCAATTCACAGTGAGGCAAGCTTTTTGTCATATTTTTAAAAAGTAGCAATGGTAATGAAAACATATCGTTCGGTATTAGTTTTATAAGATAAAATAGCAATAACGACTAATGTTTCAAATCGTCACTTAACAAATTAATATATTATAAAATCACTTATTCAAAATTTACAAAATATGAAATCGCTCCAATTTTGTAGAAGAAAACTGTTCCCTATCTTGTCTTCGTCTAACAAACGTGGTTTGTGTATACATTTCTTAGGCGTTTTCGGTCCGAACTACAGTTGTCCCTATTGCACTTCATAGTTTTCCTACCCATTTTACTATTCTCTCTATCTGTTTCTTCAAAATTTAATTTTATTATTACATTTGTTTATCTCCATGGTCAGTGCCAAATAATAAAATATCAAATATCAAAATATTTATTTTGACAAAGATTAAAATCTTTGTCAAAATAAAACAAAAGACACATGAAGTGAAATTATCAATAGCATCCATAATTATTAAACAAAATAATATCCTATTGTTACTAATAGTAGGGCAATAATTCAACGATCTTATTGGCTTATTGAAACTGAATGTACCCGTTTGGCTGACAATAGCCAGGTCTTGGCGATCCCGGCATCTTTATAGTCACCGACATCTTTGATGTTCGAAGCAGATGCTGCGACTAGTTAACCAACTTCGATTAAAGAAGTGAGTGATAAGTTTGAACAGGGCTGTCTACCTTTGGATATACTCGTATATCTGCTAAGTTTAACCAAGCCGCCATGTTTCGATAACTTCTCAAGAAATATATTTAAAGAACTTTAAAACAAGTGTGGGCCAAAGCTTTCCATTTAAACTAGTAAAGAAAATATTATGATAAAAATTTTACTTCAAATTATGTTCAGGTTTTATACAAGTTAATTCTAAAATCTTTAAAGGCGAAATCGATAGTTTAATTTAAAAAATGCTTTTCTTAAACTCTGCTGTAGGTTTCATCTTTAATGTTAGAGGTAGCCCTGAAATCCATAAATTTTCTATTCAAGCGTCAATTCAAATTGGCCTTGAGTTGGGAAATACCTAAAATTTATTGAGTTACTAAATTATGTGTAAACTCTTGAACATTATTTATAGAGGTCCTTATTTTGTGAAGGTTACCTTAATTAATAACAGTATTTGCTTAATCAGTTAAATTTGAAACGCTGTCTACCTGTTCTTTGAAGCAAGGTGTCATTGTTATTGATACTGATTTATAAATTGCGGCCTTTCTTTTAAATCAATCATTTTCAGCTTCCTCAAATGCGGGACCGGATTGAGTAAAGTAGCGTTCTCTGTAAGTCGCATGAATATTACATACAATAGCCATCTTTCTGACTCACTTCTGGTATATAAATAAGAATAGTTGTCTTTTGTCTCGCTAAACGTCAAGAACGACTTGTTTAGATTTTTTGTTTTTTGTTCGCCTAAAAATATTCAGAGTAAATCTTTAAGAAGAGCTCGTTTGTGTAGAAGATTGACTGCTCGGGTTTACACTACGAAAACTAAGGAACTTTGGTCATGGTCATGGTCGGTCTCTGAATGGGTACGTCATTCCTCGTCCAAAGCACGTCAAGCCCAACATCAGAACAATAACAATTAGGAATAAGTAAAAATTAAGTATTTAATTAATAATTGGTTTTAAGCAAGGAATATTGTCTAACTGACGTGTTGTAGGAAACTGTCATTTCTTCTATAGCCATGTTGGATTACTTTTGATAGATGGCGTTCGTGGCAGTTTGTAGGAGATGACTAATGTTTCTTTATGTAAAAATAAAGGATATGTTTGCTAAAATTCAAAAACAGTTTAAGAATTTGGAAATTGTATCACCGACTTCTAAAAAGAAAGAGATTGTATGTTCTAGTGTATGTGTGTTTTTGTATTCATGAATTTCTCTATCAATTGTGAACCGATTTTCGAAATTCTTTTTTTATTTGATAAAGTATACTCTAATGGGATCCTCAAATGGAGGGCAACCTTCAAATATTTATAGCCTTGTATTAAACTTTTTTATTTTTTTCAAGTTATTCCTGTATTTTCATTCCATTCCATTCCATTTCCATTTCCGTGCTGTGTAGAGGATTACTATATCCCTCTCTCTCCTTTCCTACTCAGGAGTACACATGCTGATCTACGGAGTCACTCTTTCACTGTCGTAACGTCTACTTTACGTACAAAGAAGATTACGTCCTGTCTCTGTGCTTGGGATTCTATGCCTGCACACGTATTCCTTACTTCATACGACATGGGTTCCTTCAGAAGTGGCGTAAAAAGCACTTTTTGGGCCGGTAAGGAGGAGGTGACTAGGGCAAAATGTCGTATACTGCACCAGCTATCTTCACATATGGACTCCTGTACTGCTTATCATCAGATGGTGTCGATTCATTAGCTTTGTATAAAAAATAACCGATGATAAATAGACAGGCAGTCAACAAAACTGACGGTCACCCATCTTACTTTGACCTTTAAAAGTACTTAAAACGCTAAAATATATATTTTGAGAGTTCGTACTAAGCTGTATTCAGAAACAAATGAAAGTATAGCTCCGACTCTATAAAATAATTTTAAATTGGATAACTTATTAAATTGATTTATTTGTGCCTTTTTAAAGTCTTTTTTTACTTTTTGATTGTTTTATTCGTAATTATTTTGTATGAAAAACTGTTATTTATTACATCAGATTACTTTCAAAAGATGGTGTTAGTGACATTTCGAACCTACTAGTAAAAACCTGTGAATCGACCTTCCTATGAATTAAACCTATTAGTAGTACTAGGTAAATACTTTTCAATGTATAGTTCGCGAGTAAATGAATATTTCCAAAACCTTAAAAAATTACTTAGCTTTGCTTGAATTACTTTAAATTGCCTTTTGAAATGTTGTATCGAAGTTATAATGTGAAACGTGAAGAATATTCCTTTCCGAGATCTCATTACTTACACAAATTCTCAATTTAAAATTCAGATTGAAAAAAACTGTATGCTGCATAAATTTGTCAATTTCCCGACGCATCACCGCCTTGGCCCAAATTAAACAGTTAATTTTAACACGATATACGTCTTCTTATTTCATTTATAGGCTGTTGGTGGTAATTTAGAAAAATTGAAGAGGAAAAGTGGTCGTTACCAGTGATTTATAAGTAGCATCAGCGGTACGAATAAACGTTTTAGTAAGTTGGTCGACTGCTTTCCATAGACCTTATATCATTTGGTTTAATTTTATTTGAACATGTGGATGTAATGAACATTTTCATTGGGGCGTCGTTTGCCTCACAGTATAAATATAAGAAGTATCTTTGTATATTGGTACTCATTGTGAACCTTTGTCAGAAATGTTGTGACCTTGGATTCATCATAAGAAATTTATTTTTTCCAAAGAAGCTATAATAAGCATGTTCAAAACAGATTCCAGTTTCTAAAAAAAGAAAATAACCTTGATTGATATACCGTAATGTTTGGACTTTGGCATAGCTTGTACTATTGCAAAAGGAATGGAGGGTAGAATTGTTAATGGCTACATACTGGAACGAAGGCCATAATACTAAAAAATGATGACACTTTAACGAGTCCCAATTTCATCGTGAGATCGTTTCTCAGATGCGAGGCTCTTAGATAACCAGTACTTGTGGAGAAAGAAAATTTTAGTATTATTTCTTCTCAATATATTTTAATGGAAGAGTTGGGAGGGTTGGTGTTGGCTAAGAGAGAGAGAGAGAGAGACGGAGGAGGAGAGAGAGATATGCTTAAATAATTTAACATATTTATTGATGTGAACAAGCTCTTACTTGAGAATTTAGAGCAAATTTCTGGGATGTCAACGCACATGCAACATTAACCGATTGCCTTTATACTTTAATTGATTACTCACCATAAGGTAGAAAAATAATAAAGATACAATAGAATGGAATAGAATAGAATATATCTTCATTGTATATAAACCAATTCATAAAGAGAAATACATAAGGAACAGTTTACCAATTTAGTAACAAAGGGCGAACTCAACTCTCTTTCAAGTAACCTTAGGATGGACAGGATGAAAAATAAAGTGCTCGAGGGAAGTTTTACGGCGAATAACGGATATATACATGACATATAATATTAAATACATATAATATTTACTTTTTTTTTTTACTATTTATTATATATATATATATATATATATATATGTAGTAAATTTTGTAAGCATTAGAGAAGCTATCATACAGCCATGACTACAATAAAAAAACAAAGCAAAACATAATAGAAGTAAGTTGTCTATGGGAGAAAAAAAATTCACTTATCCAACCACCTACATATAATATATATGTATATATACTCCAAATGGCAAATTTATTATCAAATAAATGGTGGCAGAACTATTCGTCCGAGGGAACCCAGACCTAAAAACACATCCAAAATATTATTGTTGGTAAGTAATCTATGTTATTGCAATAAGGAAAATTGCCTTGATATCAGTTACCCATCCATCTACTTGTTATATTTTCGATATATAGTTTTGTAATAGACGGAAATATTTGATATGGTTTATACGCTTGGGAGTGGAATCCTCAAATCAGTGGATATGAAAAGCCTTTTTGATTCTTAACCGCCTCGATTTGCAATCCTAAGGCAAAAAATTATAGAAATCAAATCCGTTGATCAAAATTCATCATAGTCGAAGCTTCATACAAATTAAGCGAATAAGATAGCATGTAGCTGAAATTGATTGAAAATGTCTGTTTTTAAATAGTCGTATTTATTGTCAATTATATTTAGACAAAAATGCTATGTCGGTGCGGTACAGGTATTGTGCATTACAGGCGAGTTTCAAACTTCGTATTTTCAGGTTTAGGTTTAGTTTTATACTCAAAGCTTTATACTCGTTTGTCAATGCTCTGTTGCTGTTACTCACGTGTCCGTCTATCAGTCATTCGTCTACAGGCGAATTGATTTTGCATTTTATTGATTGTCTTAAAATATTTTTAAATGATTTAAATGGCCTCCCATACAACTAAGGGCGCATTAACTTTTTTTTTACAAAATGTTAACAGAGTAACACGGATTATTAATCATTTTTATACGTAATTACATATCATATAACATACAAAAGAAAGTAATGTGGCTATCAATGTCTAATTCGGAATTTAAAAGGCGTCAACGTGCGAGCGCTCCGGTTACCCAATTTTATCCCACATACATTTTCTCTTTGAGGCATAGGTTATCAGGTCATCCATCAGGGTTCAAAGGTAACATTACCCACGTTATCTACAACGCTATTGAGTTCTTTCAAAGGCTAATATTTTACAAGATTGGGTTCAGTATTCTCCTAGATATTTCCATTATTTGCTTGTACAGTAACTTTGTCTGAAAGGAATTCTCTATCGCCGATATTTGTTATAATAGATAGTGTGCACTCAGCGCTGATGAAATTGCGTTTATTTTATTACTTTTTAAATTTATTTTAGTATTGCCTGAATTATCATCAAAAGCACCCTGGCCTAGCTCTAGATGTATATACACCCACTGCCCAGTGCAGTTGTGTTGGTAATAAATTGAAAACAGTGGTCCCTTCAATACTACGCTTACTAAATGAGCTCATGGTAAGAGATTCGCCATATAAATACAGCACTGTAGTATAAACCTCTGTAGTTATGACCTCTAATAATGCTAGGGGTTTTTTCACGGTTATCGTAGCCTACTGACAATTGATGCGCCGTCGGTACCCAACAGTAGACATCGTGAAAAACCTACAACTAACGCGTTGTCTATAATTAAAAGAATAGGATATGTTGTCAACATAACCCTTTCTTTTAATTTACATTGGAGACGAGTATCCCTGCATCATAAGAATGTGCTCTTAATGAGCTCTGGTCGTCTTACTGTAGGATCTGTGATCTTTTTTAAGGATATAGCGCTAACTGTTCATCGTCATCATCATAATATCCAGCTTATATTAGTCCCACTAAAGTTCATAGACCTTCCTACATAGAAGATACACGATTCTGGCCCAGAATGCAGAAAAAAAGTGGCTGGCCCATTGTGGGCTTATACCAAAGTCTGGAATGACAGTAAATTCTTTTCAAGTAAGAGCAAAATTATAAAGATTTTTTGTTACAACAGTTTTAGCATATTTATCGTACAGCATTTCCAATCATTGTTTCATTACCTAAGGTCGTGTAGAACAATCTACACAGTGTACCATGTGATATTCTAATTATGCTGCAACATCTGTATTAATTAAGCGTATGCTGGGACTGCATGTGGCATCCGTGACCCATTTGAATCTAACGCGAGCCTGGAGACAACCTTATAGAATTGACTAACAATACAACGCAAATAAACAATCTTGATCCGTTAACTTTTTTTTAACTAAAAACACATAATTTTGAAAACATATCCAAATTTTTGAAAGAATTTATGTAATTAGTTCCCCAACTATTAATATATAGCTTTCTCTATTAGTTTTTGCAACAGTCATCGCAAAAAGACGACATAATGTTTTTTTTATTAGTGCCGCTATTTTCTGCAAGTTGAAGAATTTTCGCTATCGACTTCGAAGCACCCAGTTTAACTTTAATTATTATTTTAATGCACAACACCACACAAGGCCGTGCAAGTTTCTTCCAAACTTGTTTCTTCGATTTGTTAATCGTTATAAATTTGTTAATAGATGATTCTCCAATATCAATAAGAAACTTGTAAAACAATCCCTACCTCTGTGAAGACGAGTGTGTAAATAAATGACAAGAAGATTTTTTTGAATTATTATTCTATTTAAAACCTAATAACAACAGTCACTAGACTTTAGTAGGACAATGCGTTCAGAAATTGCAGGCTTCAGGGTCTCAGTGTTAATTAATCAACCAGCCGCGTCTGCTTCGCTTTGATGTGTCTCCGAGGCCACAGGCAGGCTGCACCAAATGGATTTACCAATTTGCATCTTGATCCATCCATTACTTCGTCATTCCTGATGGAATTGTTATCAAAGTTAACTGTCAAATATGTTTAGAAAACCACTGTTTAATCTTTTCGCTGAATTCGTCTGAGTCATGTTACGTTCTCTCTAAGATTTTTTTCAGTCCTATAAGCTAGCGTATTAAACTTTTTACGGAAACATCAAGTTGCCATATTTGATTTGAGTTTAACAATCACCAGGACAACCACTTTTATACAGTTGGCTTCATTCAATATTCTGAGGACTGTTTTTAGGTTTAGTACCTAAAATGTGCTTATGCAACCCTATAGGTGCCAGTGGGCTCGATTTTATAAATGATGAAAAAAATAAGGTATTTTTGTACCTATAAAGAAAACTTTGAAAAATATTCACGTTCTTTTCGACTTATAATTCAAAACCTAAAAGCTTTGTTGAGCCAAGGTTATCATTTACGCGTATCCAAACCGGTAAATATGAAACATTATTATGTTGCTTACAAGCCAAATTAAATATCAATCTATACGAAGTAATACGTCCTTGTTCTTTTTTTATTTGAAGCATGAAAGCGGTTTTAAACCACCTCATGATAACCAGAATCTAGTCTTATCATAGAGCCATGATCAAGTCTTACCTTTGATATTTTGTGCCTCACCACTCTTTCACTCTTCAAGTAACCAAAAATCACTTATTGGATAAGCTAATTCCAGAAGTGAGTATTTCAATTCTTGTCATCATATTGACGTAGAAGATGTTTCTCTAATTTCTGACCTTCACTACTCAGACAACCACAATTATGAAAAGCATGTGGTTGCTGGAAGAAGCGAGCTTGTATATTACATGTGTGCGTTCTTTGCGTCAATGCATTTACTTCATTCTTCTACGTCTTTAGGACAAACCAGAATTTGGAGTGTTGGAGTACGACATATTATGCTATTCGTCCTTGTTGATTTCTTAAACATTATTGTTTAAGTCTTTGTGTGCTTCTATGAAAATCATTAAGAACAGTCAGATAAGAAAACCGGAGCAGCATACATATACTTTCCTAAACAATAATTGCATAGGAGCTTGTTTTCGACTTATTAGCTTAAATTACTTGAGCCTGCCTAGAAATGTCAATATTCTCGGGCAAATTTGAGATTTTTGATATTTTATTTATTTGCTCGAGTTGCTCGTACACTCATACAGATCTGTTTAAAAGGAGCTCAGGTTTTTAAATGTTATTTATGTGAACTATTGACTTTACAACTAAATCCAGTGTAAACAACGCAACGCTTCTAAACAGGATTCTTAAATGGCTTTATATTGCTATAATAAGTCATACTTAAGCGGTACCCTGATGTAAATATACGACTGAGTAGAATTGAGCTGAAGCTTGAAGTTGGCATAGCAAGGGTTGCCATGATATTTTTATTTTAGAGACGTTTGTGTGAAATAGGATGAATTTACGTTTTTTTAAAGTTGAGAAAAGTCAGATATTTCTTTCAATATTTAATAATTTTATGAAATACCCTAGTAGTTTTGCATGCGTAAATTATGAAAAAACGTGTTACCCTGCCCTTAAGATTAGATTTAATGTATGCAAGAACTTCATAATGAAGCCAATTCTTTGATAAATAGAGTTTACAAGGTTAACAAAAGTAATACGTATCACCTACAGATCTAGTGGAAATCGTTTTATATAGATCAACAAGTTTCGTTTCACTGGTTCGCTGTAATATATTGTAGTCCTCTCTTTATTAACTACGCTACCTTGGAACAAGGAAAAAATATAGCGTTTCATAAACCATCCGTGTAAAAGGTCCAGAGTCATTTAGGGGAAAAATGATGCTTCCTTCGATGTGATATTAAACTGCGATTAAATTAATAACAGCTACCTGGGGCTTGGCCTGATAAAACTAGTTTATCATCAAAATATCTGTTTTATATTGAACATACTTGGAGATAAAACTAGAACTACTTTTTTCTAGCAGAATTATTCTTTTTAAAGACATGTTAAAACGTGCCGACAATATTTACGTGGTAATCATTGGTGAATGATTTTTACCTTCTTATAACTCATTGATATTCCTCTTGTTGGGTTTGTCATTGTCTTTCAGCATTTAGATTCGAATTTCTTATAAAACTTTCCCATTATTAATTAAGACAACTAAGTTCGCCCAAGTAGCCCATAGAATTGAGAGCCTGATAGGCAGTGAGCAGGGCACATTAAAAGGAGGACTGACGGCCATTGGGGTTAAAAAGTCCTTTAATGGTGACCGTATACCAGGAGACTGGTGATCTGGTAAAGGTCGCAGCTGGATACTAACAGCGCATGACCAATTCTTTTGGAGATCCTTGAGGAAGGCCTATGTGACCTTGCAAGTGGACGTCTCTCTGCTGATATTTTGATAATATAGTAACTTAAATTATTACCTACAGGCACACACTGTCACCCACCCATGTTCACTATCTCATATAGTCAATGATAGATATTGTTGATTTTGCATATAAACATAAAAATTGTAGAGATGAAACTAACTTAGCAGCGTATATGATCGTATAATCAAATTTAATTGGCAATGCCCAAAGCGCGTCACAAGAAAAACTTTAGTGCCGTTAAAATTATATAATAACGACTATGTATCTATCATAAACTGCAATTAAAGTACGTAATCGATACGTCCTACTACTTGTTTAGTATCCAAGAAGCCAATGAATGCAAAAAACACAGAATAACTTAATTTGAAAATCGCTTATATTTTGGTTTGGCTTGAAAATCGCATATATATTGGTTCTTATTCCGCAATACCAAATTAATATTTTAAAATTTATTTATAATAAATTTTGTCCAGGTGTACTTAACTCTATGGTCACCATACCTTAGCGAAACAGTTGCTATACCTGCTAAATCTAATGCCATTTGGAAGTTGTGATTTATGGGTCTAGGTCGTAGTGTGTTCGCGCCCTAAAGTGGGCCGACTGCCTGAAAGTATTATCTAAGTAACCAAATGGAAAAGTTTTATGAGAAGTTGGAAGCGCTTGACAGTCTCACGGCGAGGAATGTCAATGCTTTTTAAGGCGATTAGCAATTAGAATTCACATTAAATTTTTAATCGTTTTCACCACAATTTAAACTAGACTGGTCCTAACTCGTTGTGCACGAAGTAAATTTAATTTAACTTATTCACATCTCTTTTAATCCGATTCAATAAGAAGGGATAGAATGACTTTGATAATTGTCACTTAGACGATCCATTTACTTTTGAGATTTTTTTTATCGGCATATTTGATTATATCAGAATTTAACTTATAATAAGGCATCATAAAGCATTATATAAGTAATTATTCTTAAGAGTCGTTATTTTAGAAATGTCCAATGTCATAAAGAGTATGTACTTAAAGAGTAGTAATTAATTGAATTTGATTTAATTCGTGTCATTGAGCATAATTTCAGCATCAAACCCTTATTCTGCCCACAGTCTACATATAAATAAAAATTCAGTTGGATATTGATCTTTAGTAATCCGTCTACCTATTTCAACTTATTTCCTGTTGCGGATCTGCTGGAAGTATTTTCGTTGCGAAATAAGGTGAAACCAAACAACTTTAGCCATGATCGGTCCTGGGATAGGCCATTTGAGATAACAATATCTAGCTCGTAATTTCGGAAGGCACGTTAAGCTGTTAGTGTCGGTTGTTATGGAAACCGTTTTCGCTCACCAACTTCCATACTCCCAGTGGTTTGGTTATGGTCTAAACTCCTTATTTTTCTCCCATATAGGTAGGCCTTTGTCCAACAGTGGTACGTATAAAGGATGGAGATGATGGTAATAATGATCACAGGATTACCAGGAAACTCCCATGACACGCAATCGTGGTTAAATATTTGAACGATTTACTTAATCATTGATTTGAGCCGTGATAATATAATTTAAAAGACAATATAAATAACAGAAATATATAGACCATATATTTCTGATATCTAAAGCGGTATAGAATAGATATTTGCTTTTCAAACTAGCCATCGGTACTATCAGAGATGTGCGGAACTTTTGGGTGCACTCATGTGGGTGTTTTGTGGCAATTTAATTAGAACCCACCGTTATTATAGCCGTGCCAAATATTCAAATTGGTTTAATTGTTTTGCCTATGTTTGAAACATTAATTCACTATCAGATTTGTAAAGGACTGTAACAGCTTAAGATATTTTGTAAAGCTCATATTTAAGTAACTTCACAATCCATAGTATTTGATTGTTTTTGAGTTTGACAAATATTTTAAATCCGTGGGTATTTCATGTATCTTAAAACCGACGTAAGTCTTATGTTTGTTTCCTTGTAATTTAACTCTATAATCGAAGCTCATTGAAATTCATTGTTCTATAAATTCTATTTGCAGTGTCGTCAAAAAGTAATAAATGTCAATGTATTCTAAAGTCTATACTGCTAGGCAAGTTAAATTTTATTTTACAGCTAATGTTACAGAATGACAGGATTGTGGGCCCACAGTCCGAAATGAGGCTTTCCGATTCTTTGTCACAGTAAAAAAAGTAGATCTATTAAAACACACACAGATACACATTTTTAAAAATTACAAAATTGGTTGTTTGATTCGAAGCAATGAACAAAGAAGTCAAACAGAAAAAACATTTTACGGCACACACACCTATACTGAATAATCCGTGACTCTCCGAAGCGGGCTTTTCATGATACCTATTCAAAGAGCAACATGATAGCTTGGAGATCTTATATGGATTGTACTCCTCTTTTGACCAAAATAATCTTCCCAGTATCTACTCCCTGTTGTCCTAATATTATTTTATAAGAGATAAATTCAATCAACGTAAGCGTAGCAAGCAATATCCGATTTAACGCCTCTAACTGCTCTGTTGATTTGCTTAGCTGTCGTTGGTCGCTTACGCTATTACGTAGCGCTCTAATTAGCCACCGATTTGCGGTTTAGCTTGGAATCTATGAAGCAAATGAAATTGTATCCCTTAAATTTTTCCGTGTCAAGTTTTAACAAAGGATTAAAATGGCTACACTATTTAATTTACTAAACTGTTTGGAAATAATATTAACCTGGTCACAAGAAAACTTACTTGATCTTCAAAACGTGGATTTGTTGATCACTTGGTAAACAATTCATATATTCTGTTGCTGCTCAGTTTTTAGCGAGTTTAATCAGTATTGCGGCTACATACAGTCCTCACTATTTACACTACTTTTGCAGCCAGCACAAATAAACAATGCGTATATTTAGTTACTCAGAGTAACATTAGAGACATACGGATGTATTTTGACGTTTTTATAACTACCTACATTAAAACCGCATGTGACTGAACCGTAAATACTGTGAATTTTCTGATGTTAAGTTGATAACTTTTCAGGTCATCACTTGGTTAGTATCCTTTTGATTTGTATTAGTCTTAATCAAATGTACCTCTGATGATATTTTATACTATTCTACTCTATTTCTATCTCATGTGCTCGACTAATTTTCCGAATCAGTATCAAATCAGATTACAGGATATGATTCTACGTTTTCCAATTACACGATGTTGATTTGCCTGTTACCATTACTTCATGGTTATTTTACACGTTCGTACAAACTTCTCGTTGGCTCCTTTTATAGTGCTTGTAGTTATGGAGTGGAACTAGCTGTCCTCCCTTGTTTCCCCCTCGCAACACGCCTTAAAGCAAAGATATATTTAAATAATGACCCTTTAATACTATGTCAACATCGACAACATTGTATTAAGGCGTGATAATCTGTCTGATTCCATATAAATTTATCAATAAAATCTCATATTGTATCACTATCCTTTCCGAGACAGCCAACTATATGTATAGAACCAGAACTACCCATTTTGTTGCATAATAAATGGCAACACATTGCCGATATATTTTCATTACCTTTCACTTGTGGAGATTCGGACGTAACTCGCCGGTGACTCGTGGCATTGGGCTTCTAAATGGACAGATCCATTTCTTTTATGGTCTCATAATTTTTCTTCATTTATATGTCTCTTTTGTGCGTTACATTCAGCGGCGTGCGTAGCAAATGTGATGCGAATTTTTCGTCTTGCACGATCTGGAATGCATTGCGGTTAGTAATTCGAAGCCGCTGTTCCATACGGGGTTGCGATATCAGGACAGGATCAGGACATATAATGCGTTTTCTTAAACTTTGGCATTGAAACTTTGTCCTGCTCTGCTTTGAACATTGCAGCTGGTCATCTCACTCCGTAACTTTTTACAGCTGCTAATCTCGCTACGTTGTGAGTTTGCTAGCCATCGTAGTTTTTCCGAGAGTTGTTTCGCGGTTACTACTTAAAAAACTTCGTCAATTCTCGAAGAGCTCCTGTATTAGTTAGGCTCTTTTTAAAAAGTACTTTACACTAAAGCTGGGGTAAAATTGTGATTGATTGCTAAGTCATTTAAGAAGTATCACTATCTGACTTCTGAAATGGTTCTTACTATCAATAGCTCGGTAAATTCAAATGATAAATTATATAATGTGATACAATATTAATTAAAGTGATTTGACTCTTAGATTCTTTCAATAAAGGAAAAATTCAGACAAATGACACCTTTTTTGAATGAACAATATTTTTTTGAACCATTTACCTAATATTTCAAATGTTTCGCACGATAAGTATTATGAAAAAAGTTTTATATGGTCCTCATATTAGTTCTTTGCCACATTAATATTCCGAAAAGCTATTTTCCGAGTGAAAACTTTTGCAACCAGGACTTAATACGGTGAAGACACGAAACGCACAAATCAAAATAAGAACTGCTTAGGAATTATATGGATACCTACGTGAAGACTCGAGTCACGCACGCACATACATAATGCCCGGTTCAAATTTGAATAGATAAAGCGATTGAGAATAGTTCGCGATTGCGATAACGATTACATGGAACAGTTTTTAAATTTGAATACTATTCATTAGCAGTGTATCGTTTTTATTAGAAATCAAGAAACAAATAAAACACGATCTTATGATAACCAAAAAAAAACTGTCGAGAGAGAATGAAGGCTCATTTAAACTTAAAAGCGCTTTATACGCTTTGTATATTTATTAAAATTCCGTTAAATAAAAATATTTATATTTTAAATTTTACCATCAGACTCATTTAAGAGTATATAGTAAATATTTGTACCATCGAGAGTGCTTCACTGCTGCCACGTGTACTTTGCACACTAAGAGATTTTGTGACTCCTTTCTCGGTCGCACAGCTAGAGCGTGGAATTCCTTACCAGTACACGTATTCCCTCCTTCTTACAGCATGGATTTCTTTAAAAGAGGCGGGAATAAGCACTTTTTGGGCCGGCAAGGTGAGGGTAGCTAGGGCAGCATGTCGCATGCTTCACTAGCTACCTTCACATGTGGTCTCCTCTATTGCTTATCATCTGGTGGTGTCGAGTCATTAGCTGAGCTTAATATATAAAAAAGGAAGCATTTTTATCTATTTTCTCCAGAATGTCAATACACGAGCTATATTGTGTTTATAAAATAATGGTGATTTTCCTTTAATTGGATCAGCACCTGTAGTTGTATTATTAATACAGCGTAATAATTAAGTTACAAGCATTAACAAACAGAGCAAACTCGATAGCTGTTTTGATTAATTCGCCATTCCATGCTTCAAACCGACAACAGGCAACGTAGATTGAAGTCTACTTATGGTTAATATTAAACTTTTAAGCTTAAACAATGTTGCAATAGCTTAATGTATGCGTTACAAGATTGCATCGACGTGGATAGGTCAGAGGCAATCGCGCACCCACACGGTTCGTCGCGCATGCTCGCAGCTCGCAATCTCGGGAACGATAACTTTGATAAATCACCCGCTACTGGCTTTTGGAATATATTAGATCGGGGGAAAAGTCTTTTCACATATAGTATGTACAAACTTGTAGTACAATACGTTCTCCTTTTTTTTTTTTTTTTTTTTTTTTTTTTAACGACGGAAAATGCGTTACGCATACCCCGGCACTTTTGGGAAGCACCGGGGTTATGTGGGACTCCTCCCCCAGAGTGGGGGCCCTACCCACTAAAAACCGTCGCTTCCCCAGACAGGAGGCTGCATACGAGGACGGACGCGGGGAGCTCATCGCAGACGTCCGCATCCGCCCCGCAGCGCGGCCGAAATCGGCCTCCGCCACTCCCCGGAGGGATGGAGTACTCACCCGCAGGCTTTCCTCCCCATCTTTGGAGACGTTGGATACGGCAGGGTTCCCACCCCTGCCGCCGTCCCCCGCGAACCTTGCAGGTCCGCTAGCCACGACCCACCCACGAGGGAGGGTCCGCTGGTCCTGAAAAGGACCGTTTGGGTGTGGCCGGCGGAGAAAACTCCACCGCCACGGGCTAAGGTGCTGCTGTTGCGGGGACACAAGGGGCTTCAGCCCGCCCGGCGCCAACAACACCGTCGCCGAAGACGGCCGCCTGAAGCGACCCGCAGCCTTGAAGGCCGCCCATCCTACGTCCCACCGGACAACTTCCCGCCGCAGACAAAACGCCGCACACCCGTCTGGGCCGCGACTTACTGTGACGCCGGAATGAGGTTAGCCTTACGGGCTGGAAGACACCCCCCGCAGAGGTTGGCGAAGCCTCCGCGGCAACCAGCCCTGCGTTCCCAAAGACCGGGTCGGGTTGCACGGACACCACCACGTGTGCCCACGGCACGGACTACGGCGCGGGCTCTACCAAGCCCCAAACTACGACCCGAAGGTCCGCTGGCCTTGCCACAGGCGCGAAGAAGATTACGCATACGCGGGGCCAAAACATACCCCGCGCATAGCCGCAACTCCTCCGCCCTGCCTAATGTGTACCGTGCATGAGCCAAGCCCAACGAAACACTTGACCCATAGCCACGGTACCCACCAGACAACCTGTGACAATTCCGCCCAACACTGGCCGCTGAACGGCCCGCCACCTTGAAGGCGGCCAAATCCACCGATCAGAAAGATCCGCCGGCCCTAAAAAGAGCCTTCGTCAAAAGGCGACGAAGCGCCACGAGCGAAAATCCGCTCCCCACTCGTCCACCGTAGAAGGCGAACCGCGGGCCTTGAAGGCCCGCCAACCCACGAGCCGAAGCTCCGCTGCCCCCCGAGGGGGGCCACCACTGGGTGATTTTTTAGAGAGGTTTTCTTCCTCGCGACCCAGCGCTAAGTGCAATGCGCCGAGTCCCCGACCCCCACGAAAACGTGCAGGGCTACGGGTTTGTGTGGCCGTGCAATGCCCGCCCTTAAAAAGACCAGGCAGCCACACGGTGTCAGAGTATTAGCCAAATACGTAGCAATGTCCTGAAAAGGACATGACCACGTAAGTGCCCGGGGTACACCAGCCAATCACATTGTGAGACCCACCGTTCGCGCCAGATGCAATAGCATCGAACGCGACTGGCGATCCCCCCAATGCAACCGACATGCGAGGAGGTTCTCTGACCTAGTACCCCACAATACGTTCTCCTGTACTATTTGTATCTGGCTTGTTTTCATTACATTAAAAATGTGACATTTCGAAAAATAATTTAATAATAAAGTATTTATTTTTCATTAGTTTTTCTTTCTGTCGAAATGAGAAAAAATTAGATAATTTTTTTTTTTACAAAAAAAGGAAAAAGGACGTGTGACGTTATGGACCTAATACAGTATCAGTAAGAGTAGCACAAAGTTGGTATAGTTGGCGTTTTCAATCCGGGAATTTTGATGTCAAAGATGCACCTCGCTCTATTCGCCCTCTTACGGATAAAATGGGATTGAAAAAGTGGAGCCAGATCGGCATATTAGCAGTTACGACATAGCTGAAGAACTGAGAATTGACCACAAAATAGTTTTGACCCGTTTGAAAAAAGGCTCACTGAAAGAAACCCAATCAACCGTGTACTTATTTGTGATTCTTTATTGAGACGTAATAAAACTGAACTGTTTTTGAACAGATTGATAACTTGTGAAGAAAAGTGGTGTGCGAAAAAGGTCGTGGTCGAGGGATGGACAGGCTTTACAGACTGTGACAAAACCTGGGTTAACTCGCAATAAGGTGATGCTGTGTCTATGGTGGGATTGGAAGGGCATTGTTCATTATGAGCTTTTACCGACGGGCAGTACCATCGATTCGGATCTCTACTGCCAACAACTGATAAGATTAAAGCAAGAAGTTGAGAGTAAGTTTCCTGAATTATATATTAATAGAACTAGTGTGGTATTTTATCACGATAACGCTAGACCACATACATCTTTAGCCACTCGGCAAAAATTAAGAGAGTTTGGCTTGGAGGTGTTAATGTATCCGCTACATAGCCTTGACCTTGCACCTTCAGATTTCTATCTGTTTCGGTCTCTTCAGAATTCTTTAGGCATTGTCAGGTTAACATCGAGAGAGGACTGCCAAAACTACTTGCTGCTTTTTTTTAATTATAAGTCCCAAAATTTCTATAGCAATGGGATCATGTCTCTACCTACAAGATGGCAGAAAGTCTACGAAATGGTACTGTAATAAAATGTATATTCACTTTAAATAAATATGACTTGAATTTTTATAAAATATGTGCAGAGTGCTGAGGGTTTTGTTATTAAAGGTCAACAAATTGTGGACATAACATTGAAGTTGCCTGAAATAGCTACTCGGGTTTTCACCTCGATATGTTTTTGTGTCCCCTGTGTCAAGCCTGTCAATTCGTACAATCCCAACACATTTAAATTTTTCTCTAGGTTCCTGAGGCATAACGTGGCTTAATAAATTTAGATAAATAAATCTGCTTATTTGATTGAATGTCTTGGACCTTTGAAATGATTCAGAATTTAATCTTAAAAATTGTATTCAAATAAATTGATAGATTGTTCATTCAAACCAAGCAAGTAAGGAATGGTGATGTTTTGCAGTAGAATTGACCGAGAAACACTTAAAAGATTCAGAAGTAACACAATTTACTTACTGGTATTGTATGAATGGGCTGTGAAAGGACCCAGAGGTTCATTGAGTAAGTTTTATATTGGAAGCAGGAGTCCCATGGGTGATGTGACTGTTTCGCTTTCTCTTTCATATTTGAAAATTATTAGAAAGCTCTTAATTTTAAATTAAAAGATATTAAATGAATATAGACAAAAAATAAAAAGAAACCGGTTTTTAATGATGATGAGAAATGTAAAATCCGAGTAACATATATTGCACGTGTCTTCATTTTCCGAGCCAAAGAACTCGAGCAATTCTATTTATGTAGCAAATATTTTCAACGACATGCTCGCTGGATCGCAAATTGCTTATAATTCCTTCGAAAACACATGAATGTCTTGTTAACTACGAGAAAGACATAATTTGTCAGCTTTGCACAATTTACGAAACTTTATTTTAACTCATTATGCACGTGATGTCAATTGTTTGACTAAAGATTCCTCTTTTAAATGTCAAGCTAACGGCTTTTATTAAACCTTCGAGAAAGATAATGCTGGTGTATTATCTTTCTCGGAGTGTGCTGTAGACAAAACCGGCAGGATAACTGAAAATGATTTTGCCTAGACCAGAGTGTCATTCTTTTCAGGGCGAGACTTCAATTTCCAAACATTTTCATGTCCGTCATTTTCGATTATGTCTACGTCGTTCTCGGGTTGACCCATACTAAGCGGAAGGAAAATGACATTCAGATGTATACAAAACTGTCATAATCCTCGAAAGTTATGTCTACATTGATATGTAATCTTTCTCGGGTTAAGACTTCAAGTTCGAAGTTTAATTCTACACATAAATTTGAAATTCGAATACATACAAAATCTATTTCGAGACCTTCATGGACGTGAAATATAAACCACGTTAACGCTCTTGACTTGGGCCAATATATTCAGGCTTCGTATTTTAATATGATTTCGTACCTACCGCTATGTTTGAACATCCAAAAAATGTTAATAAAAGTAATTAACGCAATTATTTATCATAGCGAGCTACCAGTATGACTTCACTTGCTAATTAACATGAACGTCTTAACCAGTTTCAAATAACATCCTTCAACAAAATTATGTTAACAATTCTGTAGCTTGATTCTCGTAATAAAATTTTAGTTCGCTTGAAGTTAAAATACAGTTCCCTTGAAGTTACAGTGATAATACTGTTGTTAATAATACAAGCACTTGTTTTACACTGACGTATATTTTCTTTGTCTTATAAACATAAATAACAAACATAAGTAACATCATAGTCCAATATTATAGAGGTTAAAAAAAAATTAGTTGTCTGTACAAACAGGTGATACTAGAAGTTCCATGTTAAGCTTGAAGAAGCGTTACGCAGAAGTAATTCTTCCCCAATGCCAATACACGAATCTCTTTTAAACGATTCCACAGTAAGAGAACTTAACAATGATTATCTAATGGATATTGTTTTATCTGTAGAAGTCATTAATATATATACTTGAACGTTTATTACAATTTCTTACTATAATATGATGTATGTAATATATTTCTACAGCCTACTCCTTAAGGTTTCAATAAATTCAAAATTTGAATCGACCTTAAGGGTTGATTTGAATACATTAAAAAATTTGTAGCTTCAAGACAGATTAACATTTGTATATGAGGCTCTACATGTTAAACGATGAATATTGATTTTAAAAGGAGTATCTATGTTCATGTATGGTATGGGTTACATGAACGTCTGCTGAATTCAGAACGTCAACGGAGCTAGTTGATGTAAAGGTTAGAGTGCTCTGGTTTTGATAACGAAAACATAGCAATTATGGCTATGGTTGATCCCTGAATGTTACTTTATTGTTATCGCGAGCTCCTGAGGTCTTCGTTGTTACTGCAACTGCTTTAAAACACCAACGCGCATTGGTTTAGCTCAAACGGTGCCTGTGTGTAACCCAGAAAAGGAACTACCTAACAATGGGATGAAAATAAGCTGGTTGATGATGATGTTGACAGCTAATGCTTGCCACTAACTACCAGGCCGTTGGTCTGCCTGCTTGAAAGTATTTGTACAACATTTATTCATTTATGTTTGTGACATAAACTACATCATTTATAGATGATCTAAACCTAATTCTGGTATTACACCAACAGAGCTTTTCAATTTGTATTCCAAATTTGGCTGTCACCTCTAATATACGTGCTCCTTGATTTAACCCATCTTCGCTAGCTACATCTTATTTTCACAGTATTTGCGACTCTAAAATCTCATTGCTAAGGGATCTGACGTGATAACCGACTGCTTCATCTTCGAACTCGCGTGTCTCATTAGGCGCAATTAATTGAAGTGGGGTGACACGAAGTAATCAGCTCGGAATAAGTCAAGCTTAGGTTTAAAATCGCTTAAAATACATCTTCAAGAATATCGTATTTGTATTTGTAATTGTCTTACGTTTTAAGGATTGTTTGTAATTGGTAACAATTTGGACCGCCGTTTTTTAATTTCTTTTTTAACAAAATTATAAAACTTCATCGGATGAGTCGCAAGTCTTTCAATCATACATATTCTTTACGTACAGTCAGCCTCAAAAAGTGATTAACACTTTAGTTCTGTTTCACACCAACTATTGCTATGGTTGCAACTATGTGTATACTTTATAGTTGGTGTGTCATTGTACTTGAATGTCTATTGAATTTTGAGGCTGACCATATCTATGACTTTTGATGGTACCGCAAAATTCATTACTGTGTAAGTTTTTGTTATCCCCTGGAATAGGAATTTTTATTTTATTCAATTTATAGCAGTATCTTTAATATTTTTATGAATAAATTAATTGTAAAAAGCTTTACACTGTAATAAGTATCGGTACTTAATAAATACCTGTAATAATTACCTGTACTTAACAAAGCATAGGTAGCAAAGAATTTGAACAAACCTTCGTGTTTATTCAATTGTTACTTCTTAAATACTGGGCTTATCTCGTATCTTAATCTAAGAAGCTGACATAATCTTCAAGGAGAATTAGCAGGCATTAATTGTGAACAAAGAAAGATCTAATAATAGCCAAAATATGTAAAATAGGCTTATATCGCGTTAAAACTTAACAATACATTTCGCTGATTCAGGGTCGAAGTAACTCAAGATAAAGTGCGAGGTCTTAAATGTTTAAAACGGGGATTCACTTCTATTTTATTCGTGGCTATTCCCGAGGTAGAAAATATTTCTGCCGAATCAGACTTGTATTTCATAATAATATTTAATTTTATGATCATATTATTCTGCAAATATCAATTTCGTTTGCTGAATTCATAACTTTGTACCTGATCAGAAAATTTTAATGGATTTTTTTTTTAAATTTTTTTTTTATTTTTATTCTGAAAATTGATGAATAATCATTTGCCACAAACGGGGCCGTGGACAATAGCTCCTAAATTATAATACTGCCGGAAAATTATAATTAATTATACATTTATTACTTTTTTTTTTAATCTTGCATACAATGATTTTAACCTGTCGAGCCATACAATCAATTTTAATTGTCCCGAGGCACCCGGGTGTATATTACGCTCAATAGATTAATGAAAATCTGTAACGATATTGGCTGTAAACTGCGCTCTTTTGTGCTGATCAATTTTGAAACTATTAAATCATGATTGTACGGGCTTGAGAAGAATTTGAATGTTATACTGTCAGATTCTTTTTAATAAATTTTAACATTTATAAGAATATTTTTTTGAATTATATTCTAATGAAGCAGTAGATTAAAAATTAGCTTCAGGTTGAAATAGGTGTGCACCAATCACCTTCGCTTCTTCAACCGCAGCGTTGAATCAAGCATTCGTTTCGTGAATTTCTGTACACAATCGTAGTCCAACAACAAGTGCTATAAATCAGAAGCTTTTGCCTCAGTGGCGTTATAAGCGGTATTAATAAGCGGTCGTGAATCGGGAGTCCTAGTTTGTTTTGGTAAAGCTTTTTGGTAATAATGTAATTAAGGCAGCACAATGTGTTGGGACGATTTATTTTCCGTCATTTGTTTCAAAAAGTAGCAGTAGGACTTCGAGAAGTTTTCGCTAGCATCATCCTTATGGGAGCGTATGTAGCTTTGACTGGGGATATGCCAAATCAACAAGATTATCAAATTGTATTCAATATTATGTCTTCAATACTTTATTCATCAAGTCTGATGTTTTTCATGTCGCGAATGGTAGTTTCTCATTCTGGTACAAATTCTGCTTTTAATTCTGCAAATTTTATATCAAAAAACTAGCTTTTTGTAGTTTAATATCTTAAGTGACTGTAATGTTTACTATACAAATATCTACTGTATAAATGTTAAGGTTGTACGCGATATCCATCTTGAAACCTCGTTCTAAATATTGATGTTACACTGTTTCAAAGTACACTTCTAACAATATAAAAAAACGCGTTCTCCTTTATTATATCAATGTAGATAAAGTGCACGCGATAAAACTTGTAAACACAATGCTACTGAGTAAGTTAAGAAATACTTTTACTTGGCAAGTGATGTAAAATTAGTGCCAATTAGTGTTCTTTAATGTGTACCGAATTGGAGAAATAATTTGCGAGGATGCATGCAATTGTATTTGTTACCTTGAGCATACATTTAAAATAGATCAATAGATTCTATTTTAAGAAGTCCAGATCGTGTTTTGTTTTTAAATTTAACCTTATTCAATTCTTTCTAATTTCTTTAATTTGAAGCGTGACTGTGCTTGCCACAGTTCAAAAACGATAGACGTTGTGTGTCTGTTCATTGCTTAAGCTAAATATATTTGCATCTATCTGGAAACTGAAATAATATATATTAATTTTTATGTGTTTAATTATATTAGTATTGGTACACGCCCCTCTACCTTTCGTTGTCACTTTTCCCATATAGCAACAGCATAAGCAGTATCTCTGTACAATTATCTGTTATTCTGTTGTGTACTTTTTAATTATCTTTGTATATACATAAATTGTTTATTAAATAAATGAAACTTATTTCAATTAAACTCTAAATTCACTTCATGTTGCCTGCTTTCAGAGCTAG
This sequence comes from Acentria ephemerella, assembly GCA_943193645.1. Classification (NCBI taxonomy): domain Eukaryota; kingdom Metazoa; phylum Arthropoda; class Insecta; order Lepidoptera; family Crambidae; genus Acentria; species Acentria ephemerella. Next base: position 2,532,435 of record OW971875.1, on the reverse strand, counting down.
CAACTCTTACCGATATAAATCTATTATTGTTAACTGATTATTTTTTACATGCAATGTATTTGTAAACTTCAATGGATTAAAACCTTGTAGGCCAATTAGATCCGCTACATCACCAATGTTAGAATTGGAATAAAAAATCGATCACATTACAGATTTATTTGACTTAGACGTACAATATGTTTCCTAACTTGGTTTCTGAAATCAATCTGAAGGCAATCCCTCCCCGTGAAATTTTTATTTATTTGCTCCAGTTGTCAGTTACTCGTATAGTTTTATTTAAAAATGACAACGTACATTAGCGAAACTCAAACATGAAAAAGAGGGATTCAAAAATGTAATTTAAAAGTTCTCGCTTAAGCGCTGAAAGTTTTGGTTGTTTATATTCAACAAAAATTGTTGCGAGTTTTTAATGAAATGACAGTGAATTCTAGTTTATTTCATTGCCATTGTTTGTGATGTTATTTTGAGAAAATAATAATTTACCTGTCACGTCACTGTCAAAAGATGGCACAATTATTCGAACCGAATCTTTCCTTCGAAATGATTTTTCTAATTAAGTTTTCAAAGATCATTCATTTTAGTCCAATGTCACTCCAGTGCGTTTGAATATAAGGTGCAAAATTTGTGGACTCATTATCATTATCACTATCAGTCTATATAAATTTCACTACCGAACACATATTTCTTATAAAGGATACTCATATGTAGTTCGGGACTTCCATTCTGAAGCTGCAGCGCTGCAGATGGCAGCCACAACCGGTATTAACAGGTTACCGAAACACGGAGGATAAATCGAGAACTCGATATAGAACATTTTTATTTTCCTATTAAGGAGGAACCAAGACGGAAGATCGATGGTTTTTGTAATCAAAATCAGAGCGTTCAAATCACTCCACTCATCCAGATAAGCAGGTTCCGGAAATGTACTGTTTTAATAGAGATTATGTAAAATTTAAATTATTTTTTCGCCGATGACAAAACATGGCTTTGATTTATAGACCTTACTGACCTTTATTTAAGGTTAAAACTGTACAATTTTTAATAATTGCTGTTAAAAAATTTGTAGTGTTCATTAGCAATGTAAAATTTTATGGATAAGTAAAAACACAGTGAAAATACAAACAGTACTTGGACTAAAGACGGTGCATTCGCCACATTGGTTCGCAGAAACAACAACGAGAAATACGCCAGATATTCGGGCGGTAGTTCGCTAATAAATTGAATCCGAGTAGGGGTGCTCTGCCAAAATCTAATTATATTAGCTTTTGTTGTGTGGACGGATCAATCGGCTATAATAAACGTGGTGGAATGACGCGTCGGCAATGCGAGTGATATACGTGGTTGGTAATTGGTAGTTGACATTAAGCTTCTAATTTGGTATGATGCAAGGTTTTGTTTTGCATGAACTTTAACTGTGTAATATGTTTACGTATTTTGAAATGTTAGAATTGGGTTTAGGTTAGTTAACAAGGACTTCAATATTTTAATCATAAAGCGTTCCGACTCAATGGACTCGGGATTGCATCTGGCGTAAAATTAGTTGTAATGGTGCTTTGATTCCATCTTCTACATATATTTTGTACACCTCTTACTTTATTCGAGACGGTTCGCCTATCATATGTCGAGACGCCAGATACAGCTCCCTCGCCCGCTGTGACGTTTCTCACAGTATCCACGCTAAGACGCCTCTCACAGTGTCGAGATGGGACGTATTTCATAATATCCGAACCGGAAACCTCTCGGTATTTAATATTGTTGCAGATGTTAATTTGAAGTTCTGCAGTAAGTGGCCCTTTTTTAAATAAATTATAAAAAACTTCTTGATATGTCTTCATTGATTTTACCTGATTTGACCGTGACAAAATTTAGCTGGTAATTGTCAAATCGATAAAGATTTTAGTTATAACATCATCCGCGGATGATTTGAGACACGTCTTTAAATAGCTGGTTTAGTTTTAGTAAATCAGTAATTTAAAATTAATTTGAAGTACTTAGATGATTAAGTACCACTGTGACAGAACTCAATATAAAGTTTTGAAATCAAAATGTATTTGTTTAGATATTAGGTACATTATATACTTACTGTTATGGAAGTCAAGATTGAAGAATATTATATGATTATAATCGTTCAACATATTGAAAAATGAACTAATAGCGATCAAATAGGGAGTATTTTAATGTATATACTTACGCGTATTTATATAATAAAGGACAATTTGCAGCCATTATATACTATTATTTTGCTTAATTCTTTGTCATGAAGCTGTCGATATACATTAGGTGTTAATTAAATTTAAATTATTAATATTAAATTTGAAATCTGTTTCAATAAATTAGATTAACTAATTAGTTAAGCTTCTGGCTCGGTTATTTACTGCATATACATTTAAGAATAGAACAAGGAAGTCTAGTATACGAGAGTTACTCGCCACTCGATTCGTAGTAGGTACGTTTATAGCAAATTGATTGTCATAGTACCTTGTTGTTCCATTTTCCTCCACGGTCCATTATAATGACAGATGGCTGAATGCAGATGCTTTTTGCACTAGCTGTGTGTAGTTGGGCTTCTCATATATTTGGCACGTCTTAATCCTCTATTAGCCTGGACTTGAATTTAATGAATGGACATCTATGAGGGACTAGAATTTCAATGACGTAAAATTTTTATTGATAGGAGACATACAGACAAATGTTCTCGATCAAAGGTAAAAATGCTGAAGATCCAATTGAAGTGCTTGGTTTACCAATCTTTAGTTTTATTACATTCTGGGTAAAGTTAAAAATAAGTAGTTTTTTTTTTATATCTCGAGTGGATGAAGCTTGTCGATAATATCGTATAAATATATCTTATCTCCTCCAAAATACCAAATAAATTTACAAATACGGACATCTAAGTTATTATACTACTCGTCTTCACCATACGTCCAATATTCGCGGGAAATTCGTTTATCAATGTTTCGTTTTGGGTCATTTAGGCGAGGGTCAGATGGGATGGTCAGATATAGCCCTGGTAATTTTGTTGAATGAATAATACAGCGAAACGACCGGCCACTTTTTGGATAGTGAATATCACTACAACTAGAACACTTTTATACAATTTTGAACCTTATCATCAAGATATAAAGACGTGAAAACATGGCTAAAGTGAACCAATTTCTCACGTACCTAAACAGCGGAATGAATCGATTTTACTATGTAATACTTTGTAATGAGTTCAGTCCCTCTTCCCTTATCTTTTTAAATCATAAATGTATTGAGCAAGGGTGTCAAGGGGAAGATGGATAAGGAACAAATTGATTAATTTGAATTTTAATAACTGTAGAGCGCTGTAGCAGCTTTGAGGCTTGTTACGATTACAGCCATACCATTCAAGCACATTCTGGTTTTGATTCGAAAACTTAAATAAAGACTCACTTGAAAGCATCATGATAAAAAGTGAAGAATATAAAATATCCGATACAAGAATGCTTTGGACAATTGTAATGAATATTGTTGAACTACTACAATGTTTAGTCACGCTTAACAAAATATTAATACAATGATGACATCATATGACTCATAATGACATGGTAAATTTGTAAATGTCATTAAAACATTGAAAATCTGAGAAGTTTCTTTCGCCGCTTCCTGTCTGCTTAAGTAGGCATTAAGAAGTAGCGATAAATCAAATAATGACGATTTAAAAGAACTTACTGTCTCATTTGAATAAAGTGCTTTTAAATTAGCGAGCAAAATCGAATATAACAATTCTTATCGTTTTACACAAACGAAACCAATGAATAACGAAACAAATAATAAAATTTACAAAGATATGAAAGTAAATGTATGATGAAAATAAATATTTAAGTGGTGGGTGGAATTAGATTGATAAGATAATAATAATGAACAACAATTTACAACATTGTTGGCTATTTCAGTTGTTTTCAGCCCTGTTAGCAACTGGCGGGTAATTCCGTAAATGGATTCCTCCTCGACAAAAAAAGGGCGATCAAAGAATCTACAAAAGGCAATAACAAAAATACACAGTGAAGATATGATTGAAGCTAAGTGGGCAAGTCATCCTGCTCCAGTCTTTATACGTATTTAAATCAAATTAAGTGATTGTTATACTATTTTAAAGGTACACAAATTGAGACATGTGTCTTACTTTATGAGTAAATTATGTCGCTTAAAATGCTGATAAGAGTAGGTATGCCCTTCCACTATTTTTTTATAAAAAGCTCAGAAAATTACTCGACACTACCTGATGATAAGCAGTAGAGGAGTCTATATGTGAAGATAGCTAGTACAGCATGCAATATACTGCCCTAGCTACCATCACCTTGCCGGCCCAAAAAGTGATTTTACACGCCTGTTTTAAAGGAACCCATGTTGTATGAAGGATACATACATATTAATTATATTATATAGATATTAAATATTATTATTTTTGCTTACAAAGTATCTGTTTGTGGTTTTTTGTGGACACTGATACTTTTTTTTAGCATAAGTTTCCACCTGCGAGAAACATCATGAAATTTAAAGTACATTGCTGCTTGGGCGTATTTTGTTCCATGTAAATATCTCACGGACCGCTCGATATGTTTTAAATATCATGTAATTATCCGCTAATGGGTCTGTTGTCTCTTAATTTCATTTAGGGAAGATGAACTTTCTGCTAAGAGCCTCTGTTTGATGAAATTTCTATAGAATGACGATAATACGACCAATTATGGTGAGAAATTGTGTCAGTAGCCTGGAAGATTTGTACCTCGATAGATACCGTAAAGCCAATAAACATCACTTGCATATGTTTGCTCCGTTATTCTGTCCATTGTCTATCTACTGCAAATGAAGTGTTCCTTAGTAGAAACTTATGAATGCGACTGAAAATTTCCTGTTTGATAATTACTCAGATACAATTTGATATCTCTTCGGTATCGAATCCTAAAGATTAAACTTTTTTCGCGCAATGATCTATCATTACTTTGAAGACGGGTACCATGAAAGTTTGTGTCGAATACTCGTTAACAAATATACTTACTTAGATACCATAGGCCATTTGGAAATTAATGAGTTGCAACTTTTTTCAATGCACTAACAGATAAACTTTAAGAAATATCTAGGAGTGCGATAAACTCCCTGGAATCTGGTAGACCATTCAAATTTAATCGTGTCTTGATTGTTAGACGAAATGTTTTACTAAATGTTTTTCCAAATTGTTCAAAACTCTATGCTAAAAAACTATAGCTTGTTAGAGTTTAATGGATATTCTTCATGGCGAAAATCTGTGATTAGATATTTTGTAACATAAGTTTCAAAACAATAATATGCTAACTCATTATTAATTTCTTTTTAAATAAACAAATATTGACACTTTTATTGATATGGCATGTGATATAAATGATAATAAATTACGACCGCATTTCTGTATTTCGATAGTCTATTCACGCCACCATCTGATTTGCCAATTAGAAGGCTGGTTGTCTCCGCGGTTTATGCGGCACTCTTCATACTAAAATATCGAGTTAATTTCTTTTCCTCGTATTAATCGTATGTCGTTAGGGATAGTTCAAATACAGTGTTAGTTATGAGAGTTTACACGATCCTCGACGATATATGTACCAAGTTAATATAATAACTTATTCAGATACCTTATACACATGGTGTAATTGCGTGACAACTTTGATATTCCCGAACAGAGAGAAGCTGCCAAAACATGGGAGTCATTATTATCAAATGACACAAATTTCAACGCACCATCAATGTCTAGTGGATGATTTTGATTTTCGAAGGTTACACAAGATTTTTTATTTCTATACTAATATATCCCGAGGCCTTAAATGAAATAGTAATACTTGTTTTTTTTCTTATTATAATTGTTTCTATTAATAGCGTGCCGTGAAATACGTAAAAGGAGTACTTCTCGCGCAACACCATTAGTAATGTAACTTTAATCTATAAGTTATGTCGTAATATGTTGTGTTTTCCATTATATTAAATTAAAATATATATATACATTTAAATAAATTATTATTTTACCATATGCACTACTATGAGGCAGACTTAAAATTCAGCATCTATACCGTAAAGATCATACCGTTAAATCAAACTCGATTCAACACTCAGCGGGTACAATTGAAAAAAAAAAGAATAACTTAAAAATTTGCTAAACTACTAGAAAGTTGTAGAACTTTGCGCTGAACTACTGCCGCTGACTTTTTTAAAGTTTCATGAAGAATCCTATCTGTTCAAGGAATTTCTTTAATCGGGATCGTCTTGACTAGAATACTATTAATCATCAGGCTATATTCACATCAAGAAATATAATCGTGTATTCGCTTGCCCATGCTTCTCTTTTCCAAATTTCTTAAGAAGTTAAGAAAGCAAGTTATTTTATTCCTGCTGATGCGAGTGTTGAGTGCTGTATTATGAAAAATAAAGTCATTTAAATACATTTATTTTCATCTAGAATTGAATCACATAATTCTGGAGTGATACCAATTTTCATATGTATTTCGCCTTTTATTTTGAACCGAAATCTTCGCAACTGCCAAAACCTTCGCTCGGCGACACGTTTTATCCCTAAATCGCTATATTTGGGATCCTCGTGTATTGCAACAACGCCTGTTCTTAGATACTCTATGCGGGATATCGTATCATTTCCCATTTACGAGTGCCTTCCAAGCCGCACGCTTGTGGAATATATTAAGTTTTTCTATTGTCGTATCGAATACGTATGCATTTATCGCAGTTCCTTCTTTTGTTATTGGGAATAATGTTTTTATATATTAGACGGACATAAAATATGTTAGGCTGTAAAAGCTTTTATTCGACAAAGATCTCAAAGAAGAGTATACAGCACCCTCGATGATAGGCTGTTACCTCATTGCACCAAGTAGCCACCCTTTTAATAAAAAAAATTCTCAAAGATCTATGGCCTTATTCATGTAGGAATACAACGTAAAAATTCTTAATAACTTCTTGAATTGTAAGTGCTAGTCTGAGTTTCAAATTTGCCATCGAAAAAATCACAGTTTAATAGCAATACTTTCAGATGTAATATTTTTCACTTTCGCTTTGCATTATAATAATTGAACAATGAGTATCCCATTGTTCAATTATTATAATAAGAGTAGTGTGTCGTACTGTGTGTGTAAGCATGGCTGTACTCTATGATTCGGGAGTGAAAACTTTGGATGGCCAAATATAGAAACTCCTGCATCTTGCTGCTACCTGCTCCGCTACTCCTGTTAAGCGATCAATGTATGAATGACAATATCACAATGCCAGGTTGCATTTTAATTTTTCAATCTTTAAAGTTTGTGTTAAATTAATCACTACAAATTGCTCTAGTCACCTCAGCGGCCATAATTGATTTGATATTTTTTATGTTATAAGAACATATTTAATAGCATGTTTCACATTTGACAGATCTATAAACTTTTTTAAAATAGGTCTAAGAGATAAGTTAACGAAAAAGGCTAATTGCTTTTTAAAAACCTCAACTCTGACACAGCAGTAAAGGAACTTTTTCTCAGATGAGCCAGGTCGTTCTACTTTGTATCTCATAAACAGAGAATTATGTTTCTCTTTTCATGTGAGTAGTTGGAAAAACAACAAGAGATATCTTACGTTTGAGTCATAAAACTATAGAAAAAAAACCCAGTGTGTAAGAAATTAAAATGTTTATTTTTCGAGCATTAGTCTTCCATATTTCGTCTCTCTCACGCAGTAAAAGAATTATAACAGAACTGTGAATTGCACATAATTTTTTTTAACAGATTGAGTTGTTATAATTTAAAGGTTTATTTATTTCATATTTTTTGTTAACGTTCTCGTCGAATAGTCAATACCACTGTCTACTCGTATAGTGATGCCGAGTTCGAATCCCGGTGGGGGCAGATATTTGTTTGATTAATACGAATATATGTTCATGAATCGTGGATGTATTCAGTTACTGTATTTGGTAATTTTCCGAAAGTCGTCTCCATTTGTAGGTTGACTTGCAATCGTATGCTCAAAGTAAATAAATATACTTTTCCCTTGTTTCAGGTACTTGCAAAACTTTTCATATCTGCACGGCTCCGTTTTGTGTCCCTCGACTGGAAAATCCTTCAACCTCACAGGAGATCTGGGGGTCTCTAAGTGCCCGAACCAAAGATTCGTCTATCCCAATATAAAAGCAGTTCTTTTTGCATTAATATTGATAGAACAAGATGTATTGCTCTTAAATTTAGCATTATCATGTAAGCTATTTCTTTATCATTTAAATTTTAACATTACTCGCTAAGAAAAAGGGATCTGCTTCGACAGTTTCAAAGTTTTGCAAGTCTTAAATTCTCTTCTTATATAACTTTATAGAACTATTAATGGCGAGACTTACTGCTGTTTTACTTTTTGCAGCGGTATTCCTTCTTGCTTTCTTTAATATCTAAAATAAAATTTAAATATAAATAAAAAAATTTGAGATCCTTAAATTTATGAAACTTGACCTAACCTAGGACCTCTTTTTTTGTTGGAGGGCTCGAATTCATTTACGCATCATTCCTACAGTAGTCATTCACCCACTAAAAGATATAGATAGAGACATATTCTATTCTAACACACGCTGCAACCCCCACCTCTTAGGTGGATACCCTAACGTGAATATAAGGGCACCAGGATATAGCATTATCGTGATGATGCTCCTAGCCAACTCCAAGAAACCACAGTTCTATTCCGGTAGTTTTTTCGTGCCCGCCCAGAGTCGCCGGCTGGATCCGGTTGTAAACCACCTCTTTCACAGGATCATCAAGTACATTAAGTGGACCTCCAACGGTTCCAGCAGGCCAGTAGGCTCACCAGTCTGTATCCCGTCTAAATCAAGTATCTATGAATATAACAAAATTTGCAATAAAAAAGAAATCGCTTGTATATTGACATTAAACATTACCATATATAGGGTTGGGGCGATAAATTTAGAGTAGGAGAACACAAAAAAACCGTTTTTAGTATTCTTTTCTTTAAATCTGTACGCAATAATCGCCGAAACGTCGGGACTGATTTTGTTGCTGTTTTGAATGGTAGATGACGCTTTTCCGGAACATTTAAGCTGTTTCATAGTATTCGAATATCTCTAAAAAGTTATTGTTTTTGTTGTCGTTACTTTAAAAGGTTTAAGGTTTTAAGGTTATTTAAAAGCAAAAACCTTTTTTTTTTGCTTTTAAATAAAGTTTCAGATTTTTTTTTCTTTTATCCTTTTATAGCATAGTCAGAGAAATTTTAAATAACGTAAAAAAGTATAATAAGGACCATGATCCTTCACATTTGGATAATAGGTTTCTTGATTATTTGTCATAAAAAGCGTTGAAAAAGGTAAACATTTTCTCAGTAAAAAGTAAAATGCGTGACTCTGGCGAAACTGTATTTTTACCGCGAAAACAACACAAGAGTTTTCCATTCGAATTCAAGCGTACCTTTTTGTATCGCAATGGCGATAAATAAGTCGCAGGGACAGATATACAACGTCGCTGGTATAGAACTAAGGTCTAATTGTTTTTTACTTTTGACAGCTGTTGGATAGCTAATATGCTCGTGGGCCATTAAATGAATACCGTTTGGTTTTTATTAGCATTTGTTTCCTACAACCCATTTATATTGTGTATCACTTTTTTAACCGACTTCAAAAAAGGAGGAGTATTTCAATTCGACTATATTTTTAATGTGTACCTACCTATTTTTGAGACGAGAAGTTTTTGAGTTATCCTTAATAATGCGCAGCACTTCGACTACGTTGATGATTTCTTTTTCAACCAACAATAAACAGAAAGGCAAGTCGACTTGACACTCAAAAAGTCAAAAAAGTTTTTATAGAAACTAAAAACTGACTTCCTATTAAAATAATTTTATTTAAGAACTGATTTAATTAAAATTATTTTTTTTCTAGAAACAATAGAAACTTTTAAATTAGTATTTACTTTACTTTTCTTAAAATGAATTATTTTTGTCTTTTCAGTGTCAGATCTTTTGGACTTTATTGTCAAATGTAGATTGTGGTAAACATCCCTTTTAATACTAGCCATATCATGAAATCACTTGATATTGAAGGAGCGTAGATACTAGTGACAACAGATGTTAAAACCTCATATAGCCTCTTATTACATTGAAAAAGATAATGAAAGTCTTTAATGAGTGTAATAATTAGATAATTACAAGGTACAAAAATTTTTCATTTTTTGCTATTTAAATTTTTCAAAATTCATCGAAACGACAGAGGAATTCCACGCAGCAGAAGTGCGTAACAGCTAGTCTTAGATAAAACTTGAGATAAGTTCTAAATACAAATATAACTGAAACAACATTATCTGAAGAAGCTGCAGAACACAAGAGAATGTACCATATTCACGCTAATCCAAAGAGTTGTCGATACAAATGGCTGCAGTAAAAAAGTAACCTGATTATTTCTAGCTAAAATAAAACATGGCGTTTAATTTATACTCAGTTCACACATGAAAATTAAACCACTACCAGCCCACTGGAGTGCTCACAATGACAGTTTTCTTGTTAAGTCGGCTATAGATGTTAATTAGTCGAGCCGTGAGCCGGGATACTCCAAACATAAAATTTTTATTGTGTCTGCATTGTACGGCTGGACAGGTTAAAAATGCACACGTTTTATAAATTTGGCACATTCTAGCCAACTCTATTGTTAGCATAAAATAAGGAATACTAAAAGGCTAACGTAGCAGGCTAAGAAATAGTACCTGCATGAATTTCGTTGCTAAATTCTAGATCGCAAAATTGTGACCGAAATTACCGAAATGCTGTTTTTCTACTTAATGATCTTCAAAGTTTCATAAAGCGACAATATTTATTTGAAAACCTTATGTATGTATGTATGTTTTAAAGAATTATGAGATACATATTATTTGAATAAAAGGATTAAGAATAATCTTGTAAGAAATTCTACTCGTCCCCACAGAATAAAACCTTCTTTAAAGGGGAGCTGTATTAAAATTACGTTTTACAAAAAGTTTCTAATAGATATTATAGAATGACCAACAAATAAATAATAATCATTTAAATCATTTATAAAAGCATCACTATGTTAGAAAGCTTAATATAAATCTTAATGACATTAAATTCTGGGACTAAGTTAGTCAATGAAGATTAATTTATATAATAATTGTACTAATAATAAGAATATTGACATATGATGTTGTAATGAATTTGTCAATGTCATTACAAACTTTTGGAAGCGGAGGAGCTTATTGCTTCTTCTCCATAGTTAGAGTATTCTTCGAAGTAATTGTAGAGTTAAATTTTGACAATTTAGTCCCTAAAGAGAGCTTTTCGATGTTGAATCATTTTATTATTTTGTAAATTAAAACTACAAATAGACCCAAAAGCCATGATACGTCGGTTTTATAATAATTCAAATTATTCGATGAAGTAGAGGTAGAACTATTTCTGGAAATTTAGGAATTCACAGGAATTCTGTGAATACGAGCTCCGCGCTTTACTACAACCTGAAAATAAAGTCCCATTTTAGTTTTTAATACGCGAGAAATAAAAGTTATTTCGCAAAAACAATGTCATATTACTTACTTTAGATTGTATTAGGTAAGAAGTTAGGTAAGAAGAGTCTAATTGAATTAAAAGTCGCTTTTCATATTTAAATTAAATTTCCATTTTAAATAACACCATTGTTTACAGATAAATTCCATTTATTTAAATGTATATTTTTCTGGCAATAATTTGTCTAAGTTTTAAATTTGCAAATGGAATTTCATAAAGATGGGGACATTTTTCATACATAATGAACTTTCTCTCGATAATAAAAACTCTGCAATTTGATAATGAAAATAATATTATTATTTCACAAAATAATTTTAAGGTTAGGAAGTAATATGTTCAAAGTAAAATAGGGACTCAGGTCATCTAGATTCGTAACCCTATTACTCCCATCGGACGAAAACCTAGATCTTACGACGAAGACCCAAGATGTCAAACGTAAATGGCGTAAATAAATGTACTCAACCCTTATAAGCCGAGAATATGTTTTGGCCCAATGTATTTTGTTATGAGTGAAACTACCACTTTGGCGATGTCAAAATATCCAATCCTTTTGATGTGGACTTTTTTTTATCAGAGTTGTAATATTTTAGGCGGAAACATTTGATATTATTACAACCTCATTGATACTGTCTATTGATCGGTTATTTTTTGATTATTTTAATTTTTACATAAAGCGCAGAAAATGACTTTACACCATCTGATGGTAAGCAGTAGAGGAGTCCATATGTGAAGATAGCTAGAAGCATGCGACATTCTGCCCTAGCCACCCTCACTTTGTAGCCCAAAAGTGCTTTTTCACGCCTCTTTTAAAGGAACCCATGTTATAAGAAACAGGGAATACGTGTGCTGGTAAGGAATTCCATGCTCTAGCTGTGCGACAAAGAAAGGAGTCACAAAATCTCTTAGTGCGTAAAGTAGACGTACGTAGCTACAGTGAAGCAGTGACTCCATAGACCAGCACGCTAATTAAAAAATACCAACCAATTTAAAAATCATTGCATTTCTTTATTGTTTCATAGAATCATGTAATATACTCACCTCATGCGGTAAGATGTTATATAAGCTTTTATTACTGTCCTTGTTTTAATTTGGTGGTAAAACTTGAAGCTATCACCTTCAATGTATGATAATATTTCTGGTCAATTTTAATTCTTTTTGATTTATCAATATTGAACCCTACAACGGATTCCTATTCGTAAAGAAAGATGGCAAACCCGCTTTCAGGGTAATCTTGCTGCCTCGCCTTTTCTTTTTCAGCCTTGAAGCAGTATGCGGAGATTCGGTGTAAAGGGAAAGGTAGTTTGTTATTTTGGTAGCTAGTTAGTGGCCATGGGAGGTATTAAGATTTCTTGTTTCCATAATGTCAAAAAGCCTGCAGCTATAACTAATTTCTTGGTATTAATAGTATTACTAGACCACGGTCACCATCATTGGGTGTACTTGCTTCACATTCTTTTAAGAATTTGAAAATGATTTTATAATTGGTACATTTTTAGGGGTTATTATGGTATAATAATTAACAGAAATCATAAAAGCTAAAGCATATATATATATAGTAACGGAGTCCGCTTGTTCATGACGACAATTATTTTGCTGATGCGAGCACTGAACATAGAGATGATAAAGGCATGTATATTATGTAACAACGAATAATACAAACCCAAAATACACAAACACTCGTACACAGGTTTTGTGATCCCAGAAACCACTAAAGATATTCAGAATAACGTAAAACTATTTCATGGAGAATTCAGACGACCCATTTTCTGAAGCGACCTTCATTTGGCAAGACAAACTTTTATTAAAACTACTATAGTCATGACGCCTCTTTTTTTTTTGGTGTGAAAGCCAAACATATCACAAAACAATACAATATTTATCGATATTGATGAAAGTTAGAACAGTGAGATGTTATTAAACTAGAAACTGGTTATGGAATATAACAAACTATAACGATTCACGATTGTATGATGTGATACAGTCAAAGATAAAGAAAATATGGGTTTGAGAGAACAGGAACAGGTATATGTTCCTCTTGATGACATCAGATTCAAATCGATTCAGCTTCAGTGTCTAATTCTTTACTTGTCTCGTTGCTATCATTGTCGATGTTTGCTGCAAGAGACTTATAATCGCGCTTAAGGATGATTTGACTAAGTATCGATTTTATGACAAATATTTTTTAATAAAATCAGTTCAACCTCAAAGTCAGTAAACATATAAAATTCTTTTTGTGTCAGTTTAGGCTAATAATAAAGGTTATATTTTTTGTAATATTAATACTAAAACGAATCACATGAAGGAATTATATAAAATTTGATCGAAACCCCTTTTGTCGCCACTTCCTCTTCGTTGATGGGCATTAATGAAGTCGGGACGGGTTATTTTAGTACTTAGAAGAAATGCAGACTAATCATCTTGATAAGCGTCGCTTTATTCTTATACAAATTCAGAAAGCTAGAATTGGTGTGAGAATTATTTCAATGTCAACCTTTTTAAGCCGAGAGTAAAGCCATATTACTTTATTAAGCTCGCATAGTGAAAAAGCTGTTTACGAAACAGTTGTAAGCGTGCTCATAGAATGTTTAGTCATTCGATTGGAAAGGTTTTTCTTATCTAAACGCAAATCCAATGTATTCATACAGAATGCCATTTCCTTCTATAGGCATAACATAATTCGCACCTCCCACCAGGATCGTAAGACTACGAGCGCTATAATTGTGATCATTCATCAATTTTTATTACTGACTCGCGTGCAACGATAAAATCGTGAAGAACTTTGTGGTCGTCATTGTACTGTAAGCAGAATCAGTACGTAAACTTTTGGATATATAAACCAAATTCAAGAAGGGAAATATTTGATAACTGTTTCTGGATCAACAATCTAAATCTAATCGAATCGAAGGAAGAATCTAGTATAAACAATCTAGTCGAAGGAAGAATCGTAATTAAACGGCTGTTGATGACGACTATTTACTATTTTATTTTTTTATATTCGAAACGGATTGAAATAATAGAAACACTGAAAAAATGAATTTAAGTATTATTACTTATTTAGATAAGAAAGAGAAAGAATGAAGAATGAATAATTACTTCTATCTATTCTGCGAAAATCTTTTGGTGACGTAGAGCGTTCATTTTACGCTTCCTTTTTTTGATATTGGGTTATAAGACGATTTTGGTAATGATATTTCATTTTTTTTAGTACAAATATTTCAACTATGACTAAAATTATAAAGGACATTATATATTTTAATCCTTTTTACGTTTTATTTTACTTCAAAAGCGGGAGCGAATTGTTCATTAAATTATTTATTGTATTAATAATAAGAATATCGACTGGTAATGCCATGACTAATTTGTAAATATCTTTACTAATATGGAAAAGCTGAATAGTTTCTTGCTTTTTTTAAAGATTTAATAGAACTCAACAAACTCTTTATATAAAGAGACTCAATTACTAAATTGAGTTTATATTAATAAAGAGTTTGTTGGTTTTGAAGTTTGGGTACAAATTTAATAATGATAAAATAAGATTGATATTTATGATTTTGAAAAAATGAATTTCTAAGAAGCAGATGGTCTATCTAATTGCCTAGCGACACCAAAAATGTCAAAAAGTCACTTAACTTATATTGCAAGTTCACAAAGACAGGAAATGTTTATGCCTGTCCGCCCTGTGACTAGTGGCATAGACAGTGGCTGCCTTTCTCTTGTAATCAGAATAAATTGTACAGCCTCTCGGCTGAATTAGGGCAATGGAAGAAATTTGCTGCTTTGTTTATATCACGTTAGTCATTTGTAATCCAGAAGCATCTAAGCAGGTATTGACGAATACTTACGTATAAAGGGACAAAATTTGGAAGTAGTATGCTGTATTCGGTGCACCGGAAATTTAAACGCATAAACGCTTAAGTTAAATGAATTTCAAACAAGATACTAATGCAGTTTCAAAGAATTGTTTGATGGATGTGTTACTTGAAAAGCTGTCGTTGCAATTGGAATTCAAATTCAAATTCTTTTGTGCACACTACATTGGTGTATATAGAAAAAACAACAAGTCAGTACATACGTTCTTGGAGTTTACAATGTAGCGCCTTGTAAGGACACAGAGGCTCTCAACTCAATAGTTAATCTTAATTTTATTATTTAACTACCGACTAGAGAAAAATTCGTTTAGTGTATAAAAATCCCTAAAGTTTTTATAGTTTTGAAATCAAGCTCGTTAACGTTTGTTTTTTAAACTAGTAAAGTTTATTTAATGAGCCTCAGTTTTCAAATTTAAGCCTTTACTGTCTTGTTTTTTATACTATGTCAGGTCTTTGCAGTTCTAAGTAAACACGATTATTGCATTGTGTTGAGTTATACATAATAAAACTTGGTGAAATTTGCGTTTTACGATTGTCGTATCGCCATAGACTTACGTCGTGTAACTTGTTAATGTTCGCCTCGAATTAGAATTTAACATGAAACTTGTTCTAGGAACAACTATAAATAATTGTCGTGCAGTAAAACGAGAACCCTGCCTTGTTGAAGAAGCACCTTTACTTTACAAATATTTGCTAAAATATTGGAACTGGCCAACGCATGTTTCAAAGCACACAGGTTTCTTTTAGATTTGCTTCAATCGAACGCAGCTACTTCAAAAAAGTCGGTGCATGCCGTATCGGTTTAGTCACTCAATAAAAATTTACTAGATTTGACCCAAAACAAAAAATAAATAGGACAATCTAAATTATAGTAGCAAATTCAAATTTCAATAAAACAGCTTGATTTTCAGATCCTTTAAACGTAGATAAGACGTCTAACAGGTGAATCATTTACTTTGTTGAGTCGATACACCACACCTCGATATATAAGTATTAACTGTGCAGTGTCTAGTTTTAATACCGCGATTGAATCCAGCATCGATGCAATTACAAGTACGCTAATAGCTAAACCATGACAGAACGGCCATTATTACATCAGAAACACCATATTTACTGAATAACTTCCGCAATGTCATTCACGACACGTGCTTTCGTGTTGGACTTTAAATTCTCTACCACTTTTCGTGATAGTACCTGAAAGAAACTTTTAAAAAATATGAAACTAAAATACAAAACAGGATCCTCTATAATACAAAACAATTTATTTAATACATCTTTAAATTCTATAACTGGCTTAATTTGTTTTGCCTTGAATTACATTTGTTTATTTTTTCTCATACATATTCCCTGTTATGACGATTTAAAAGAACTTAGTAAATGAGTCTATTTAAATAAAGATATTTTGACTATGACTTTGTAACCATACGCAAGGATGCTAACGATCAAATACTCAAAATATTCATAAATTTGAGGCTGTATTTCGTAATTGTAAGATAGTGTTATTAAAAATGTATGAATCTTTCATAATCAAATGTAATGTAATAATGTAATCTTATGTATGTTAAGAAACATAAAAATGCATGGCGATCAAATGTCATACAAAAATCAATGAACACATTGACTTCACTAACAGTACTTGTATGTTGCAATCGAATTGAACTGCCTCGATAGTATTGTCGTAAACTGTCAAATTGTATGCAAACGATATTAGCGCCTCTGTTGTAAAGATACCCTGATGTCGTTTGGTAAACGAGTTTTTATAATGAGATTATTAGATTATAATCTGAATGTAACTACGATAGAGTCCTCTTAATACGAATGAAACTTACACTGGTGGTACAGCTCAATTATCAGCCTACTAAAACGATTCAGTAACTTCCAAAGGCGTTTATAAATAAATATACGTGTAATGTTTTAAAGTTAATAATAAATAGAGCACTCTTTCTAACTAGAATATTATAAAACGGTACGCTAGTTTCAAATTCATTTTAATGTTTCATCCCTTACTAATCCAAGTACTCAATAATGTGCAAAAACAACTTAAATAATAATCCGAAGGTACTTGAAGGTCTATTTGTGTTTGCGTCGATAGATTAATACTGATGAGTTAATTGAAATAGAGATTGTTAATAAGTTGTTTGCAGCTAATCAATATTTGGATAATATCAATTGTGAGAGAGCAGCAAAATTATTTAAATAAGAAGAGTTAATGTAAAAATAATTATTTTACTTTTAAGCGATTTTCAGACGCCAATTCTACATTTTCATTCGTCTCTATGGTAGGACTGCTGTAGGAGATTTTAGAAGTATACAGTACCTTTGCACAGTTTATGCGCCTGTTTTCCGGAAATTGGTTGTGTGTATATTTATGTAAAATTATAAATAGTTATTATATGAGTTTGGTGATTAGTACTTATGCTGAAATGGGTATGACTACAACTTATAGTATTAAGAACATAGTATATCTACTTGACCTTCTCTTGATCGAGGTTGACGGAAATGGGTTAATTTAGATCGGAGACGTTCGCTAGCTAATGGTTGAATTGGACCAGATGCGACTATTTGTTAAGATAATGTCGATGTTTAAGGTTCTACTCTTCATTGAGACTGCAGATTTCATTAGGCAAAAGGAAATTTAACTTTAATTTAAGCTTTACCTTTAACGATTAAGTGTAATTTTAAATTTTAATTTATTAATTACTAGAGATTTGTTTAAAATCTCATTTTCCTTAACGAATTCGGGCACGACTTTTACATAATATACGTCCTTGTTTTTATGGTGGGACTCGCAAATTTATTTGCATAATGTTCGTTACTTTAAATTAGATTTCCTCTTCACTGACATTGATAACAAGAGTTGTAAAAAATAATGAAAATATAGAGATCAAACCAACGCGATATGACAAAAAGGGTCTTACGAGCAATCTCTACCAGAGATCTAAAGGTTAGGAAGTTGATAAAAGTGACACGTGTGAATAAGTCATTAAAACAAATATTACACAAATTACAATACAGAAATTAATATATTTAATAACTATCTACGAACGGGCGATTGTAGAAATACACATACATAGTACCTCGATTCTCAAATGTATCTAACAGAACACTGTTACCAACAGGTAAGTTACGTCAACTTATAACAAAACACTTTGAGTACAACACAAATGCGTGTCAAGCTAGAGAGAGAAAAATGAAATATCGCCGTTTCCAAAAGCGAAATTGAACCGTGTTATGATTCGCAGCAGACCTTTGGAAATCATAATTTTTCCCGTAGATCCTGCCGCCCTTCGAGCCGCCCGCCCTAGTCTGCCGTCAGGCCCCGTTCACGACGCACGTTGTGTATCGACCGCGCGAGTGCTGTGAAAACGCCGTGTTTTTTGTGTCTTTTTGTGCTTCCACGTGTTTTATTGTCTCTGGTGAGTTATTTCCACGTTACTACATATTATACAAAGTATAAGGACTGTTGATTAAGCCTATTTTGGTCTAAGGTGAGACGCCGGCTGGAAAATAATAGTAATAGCGTTTCTGATTTTGTATTGTAAGGTTTATAATGACACCTCTATTATGGGTAAAAATGAAAAATGGATGGAAGCCGTAAATTATTAAATTTTTAGATATCGCGATTATTATTATCACTCTGTTGGTCGATAGAAATCGTGACACTAAATTTGTTATATGTTACTACTTAATCGATTTGATTTTCCATTACTATCAGGTTCTAATATTATTTTCATTGCATAAATAAACTGAATGAACGATTTCTAAGAAAGTATTTGAGGTACTACAAAAACTTAACGTTATTTTTTTTTATTACTAAATTGAATTCCTATATTATATTATAATTAATTGTTGTTTCCTTTACTTACAAGCTTATTGCGTGACATACAGAAAAAAAAGTCATGAATTTGGACCATCGTTCATGTTTATGTTAAACTTAGTTATTTATATATATATATAGAAAGTTACGTGTGCTTTACTTCACTCTAGAAAGTCATACCCTTCCACTATATGTGAAACTTGATATTTATTCTGGTAAAACTATCACCAACAAATACAACTTCTAGTTTAAACAATGAAGTTATCATACATCTTTGTGTTGATATCTTATTTCTGATATAACTCTTATTAATAATGTTTAAAGAATTTGGTTTGGTTCACATGTGGCCTCAATATGTACCCCTGGAGTACTCTTATTTTACCTATATATGGTTGTTATTATTTATTAAATGGATCCCGAACATAAAATACGGCTTCTTGAACAAAAATTAATATCAGAAAATATACTTAATTCTACTTTTTTATAATTGTAGGTGACCGCAATATATATTGCAGATGTAAACTAAATATAACTACATGTAAAGAGTAAATACAAAACCTAATTAAATAGATTAAGTTAAAATATTTTTTATCAAACATAGAGTAAGGTACGTCACACTCTTAAAATTGATAAAATTTAGGAAGGCCCTGCAAATTGACATGAAATTCAGGGAACTTAGTCGCTGTGGTTTATACAGACGAGAATGACGAAGAACTAGGCGGATACGGCCCATATTAGTTGTATAGAATTCGTTTGTAAACAACCCTTTGGGGAACGAAGCACTCCGTTGGGAATATTAAAATCCAATTGATTTAGTAGCTTGGGGCCATCTATCCGGTTATTTATTAATTTGTTCAGATAGGACATGTATAGATAAGAACGTTGTACGTAAAGTGGGTTTAGTCGAAAATTCTTAGATTTATTTATGTAAATTTTGATATTTTTTGGTACGTCTAAACCGGTAAGTCCTGATTAATAATTTTTGCATCCTTTCTATCCTGTCTAAGATATTCTGTGATATAAATATTTAAGTGTATGATATATCTGTATATAAATAATAAAGAAGTAAAATGTAAATTTGGCAATCAAAACTACAAGATAACACTAAGTGACCAACAAAGTACAGTTTAAAAGTCTTAACCGGTAGATCAAGAACCATGAAATTTTGCGCAAAACAAGGTCGCTAATTTCTCATACATTTTGTCCCATTCATGTACATTAATACTGAAATTTAGAGAAAAAAATGCCTTATTTGCACTTCATTTCGTATTGCAATTAAGAAGCCAGGCGGGCCCAAAAAGCTCTGAAAGTCAGAAGCCACTAGCATTGCAGTGTCAGTGAGAAGGCTCATTTCATGATAAAAAAAGAAGAGATGTATGACAAATATACTCAATCTAGCGAAAAAGCTGAGAACACGACACGTGTAATGTATTATAAGTTAACATTACACTTCCGGCTATGAGCGTTAACTGGAATCCAGAGATAAGGCTTTTAAATAAGCTGTGGAAAAGACTTGCCACTTATTCATTTTAATTTAAACGACCAACTGGTAAAGAATCTTCTTTTAACGCTGTAGAGAGCGTCGTGACATTTTTTTTGTCAACAGATAACTGCCATTCAATTGGTTCGCCAGGGCATTAGTCCAACAGTCCAATGGGTTGGCACTACGTTAACAGGCAACTTAACAAAAATAAAATTTTAATTGCACGATATTGTCACCATCGTATTATTTATTTTAATTACGTCTGTTCAAGAATTCTTAGTTAAACCAACTTCTGTTGTTTTTGTATACAAGGCGTATAAAGTTATGTGACGATAACACAAAAAGCCTCACCATGTTTCGATACCCTTCTGATCGGCCCTGCGGGTGCTCTTATGGGGAAAGGACGATATCGAAAATGTTTGTATAAATACAAGGTTAGGTACTTATACTATTCATATTTCAAAAATGAATAAAATACAAATCTCTCTATAGTTCTTCTTCATTATATTCTTCAGTCTTTCTGTCATCAGTTGAAAAAATAGAAGTTATTTTTATTAAGTTTTCTTATAAGTTATTAAGGGACTTAAAAACAGCAGAAGGTTCTACTTTCCACTCTGTATGAATTTTTTCACCGGTTTTTCCGTTAAATAATAATTTCACAAATTAGTTTTTTATTTTATACAGTATACTTCTGAGATGATGTCACCCAATCATAATTTGAGTATAGGATTCCAGGGAAATCAAGTCAAGTTATATTCATATACACTACTTAAAACTGCTATGATTACTTCCCGTAGTAATAATTGATCAGACTTCACTTTAAGGTTAAGACGTGGGCCAAATAAAAGAACTTTAAATGTTATTGTGAATAATTACATTCTGTAGAAATACTTTTGCTTCCAACCATACTGTGGAACAACGAAATACAAAATAACGTTGACGTGTACAAATACAGTAAGCCATTGGAGCGAAGGAAAGCTTCTCAGAGAGATTGATGGCTAGAGTAATGGTCACGGATCCTTGCAACTCTAGATAAATCCGGGAAATATTATATTTTATTTCCTTGTGTAATTAATCTAAATAGACATTCTAAGCCTTTAGGTAATTGAACAGTTTTTATGCCAGATGAGGTAAGTAAGCAGATTCTCGATCAGATATAAGTATCTATATATTAAGTACCATCATTGAAAAGCACCCCCTACAGTATACAATGCATTTAATATTTAAAAAATGATAATAATAGTATATAACTTTCTTTGATACATTCCCCATAAGTAGGTGGCATATCATACGATTTGTTTCAGATTAATTTGACAAAAATGTGACATTTATTCGCATCGTCTCAGTCAGCTTGTCTCAAAGTATGAATAAACCTGTATGACAAGACTAATGACAAAAGGTCTTGTGAAAGTTATATCCTTTGAATGTAGAAAAGAAATGATACGCAATTTTATTCCCAAAATTAGAAAAAGATCGATGTGTTGTTTTGGGGGTTCGTGTAAAAGAAATCCATTTCTCGAATACATGCTATTCTCGAACACATTTTAGGCTTCGGGTATTTACTAACAATTTAATTTTACTACAAAACGAAACAAAATACTATTACTGCGTTTGCATATCAACCGCCGTGTGTGTGTTTTATACCAGGGTGTGTAAGTAGATTCGTGTGTGCATGTGTGCGTTACTATGCAATGCCTGCTATTTTGTGTGTGTATATAATACAATACTATACAAATAGTCGCTATTGCACACAAATTATAAATGATACGACAACTCTACAAGAAAGCGTATACATACAATAGGTTGAGTCTAATTAAGTAAATACAGTATGGGTAATTGGGTGCAATTTGTATTAATATATTTCTTCATCATGCTTATTACAAAGGGATATTATAGAAACATTTGTAAAATTATTGTATCGACAGCATATAAATTCCTCTAGATATGACAATTTGAATAGCAAATTTTTTCAAGGCGTGGTATTTTGTACGCATCGCGTAGAAACTCTGTTTGACAGCTATATTTAATATTATGTATTATGTAAATGGTTTCATGATTAATGTATATATAGAAATTTTATGGTTTATCTGTTATGATATTGTTATTAAAATTACTCGTTAGCTATAGAAGTATTCTATCATCATCTACAAGCTATCCTGTCATCGTCACTATAGTTCACATTTTTTTTATATATAAAGCACAGCAAATGACTCGACACCACCTGATGATAAGCAGTAGAGGAGTCCATATGTGATTCGAATAGACAAAAGATGCATGTACAATATACTCTGGAAAATGTATGTAAGAAACAATAACTAAGTAAGAAGACACAATAAACAGTAAAAAAAGATGGCGCCAGTGATTTATTGTGTTCGCTTTGGTTTCACGCTCGTAAATGGATAACAGCTTCGCAAAACCACGCGTGTATGGCCAGTTTATTGAAAATGAAATGATAATGTGAATCAATGATCGTGTACGGTACATAGGTACCGTAGGATTTAAATGAAATATAAAGTAAACTTCTAGTATAGCGAGGACGCGCAATGTACTTCGCGCGTGATCGCTAGAACTTTCAACTCCCAATTGGTCGTCCTTATCGCGCGTGGTCGCCATGCTAGAACATTAACTCCCTATCTATGTTTCTTACAAATTAATAGTTTACAATCTCAAAAGTTAGATAAAAACTATAACAATAATACGGCTACAAATACAAATTTTAAAGGGAAAATATATGCTGCAATATCCCCACACTATTAGGTGATAGTGAAGTTATTATGTGTCATTTTGATGACTGTATATTGGAATTTCACATAATTCATGGGATCTGTACCCAAAATTTACACAGGTAATTGACGTAAACAGGAACTAACGTTGCAATGGAAAAATTTTATTAAAAAAAACTGAAATGTCAGAATCGTTGTTGTAATTACATATTTAAACCAATGTGGTTACACAAAGAATTGCATATTTCTTTGAAAATGTTAGGTTTTCAATAATTAAAAAATTAATGTCGTTTCTTTAATTTTTTAATTATTCAAAACCTAATATTTATGTGCCCTTAGCTATAAGCTACTCGGTCGGGAGTCCTTAGTTTCCGAGAAAATGTTTTTGTCATAAACAGGAATATTTTTCCCGTGTCTTGCTTGATTATAAATATTATTATATTAATTTGATAGTATCATAAAAAAATATATTTTGTCAAGTTGTTGAATCATAAAAATGATAAGAGTCACGTGAGAGAGGTATCACAAGCAATATTTTGTCGAAATTTTGAACACGAAACCGTGCTTTAAGCTCTTTATTGTAACACTGATTAGGGGTCAAAACGTCAGTGCACTGTTTTCGTTCTACGTTGCACAAAGTTGCCAGTAGGTGGTTGTAGGATTAACTGAAAACATTCTCCGAAAGTCCTCAATACGCTATTTCTCTTCATGATTTGCTTTCTCCATATATTCCAAGGTCAATTAACTTCAAATCCTTACTCGTTTGTGTCAATTTCCTATTATTACAGTTCTCTTTGTCTATCTTACCTCCAATAAAATTAATTACCTAAGTAGAATACTTGACACTGGCGGAAAGCGCCATAAACCTGCAAACAAGAAGATATGCTAATATTTAGTTTATTCTAAAAGAAAATAAAGCGGGATAATTATACGAAGGACACTAGCTGCGAAAACGGTTACTCACTAAATAAATGATTAACAAAAATGACTACTTTATTCTTAAATATGTATCTCTCTTTCACTCTAATAATTTCTAAAAAGTAATCTACCTGACACTCCGATCCATACCAAAATTGACAATGAAGTTGTTTTTTAGATGTTCGTTATGACGTTAAAAAAGTCATAGTGTACAAACGTCAACTTTTCTGATCGGAGCGTAATGAAAGTAAAAAAGCGTAGCATTTATGAGTAGCAATAGTAGCTTTATAGTTCACTGGAATATGACCTCTGCCTTGGAAAATTAACAAATCACTGTTTTTAGCTGTAACTCAGTGTAACAGCAGTATATAATCTAATATTTAATACATTTCCAAACATGTTTCACAACTTTGTAACAAGTCTGACCTGGCTAGTTTATACACAACTTTGTAATTCCCTTCTGGGATTCTAGTGAACTAACAAATGTTTTATAAGCCTTTTTTGTTAGAACCTTTTCAAAGGGATTGGAGTGCACTAAAAAGTTTGGGGCATGTCAGAATCTCTCAAGGGATCCTTTGAGGGATTCTGACACGAAGGCCACGTGAACAGTTGAACTATAAATATTTTTTTAGATTTCGTAACTCCTTTTCTGTCGCACAGCTCCTTCAAAAGGGGCCTGATAAAGCACTTTTAGGGCCGGTAAAGTGGAAGTGGCTAAAGCAGTATGTCGCATGCTGTACTAGCTATCTTCCTATGTGGTCTCCTCTACTGCTTATCATCAGCTGGTGTCGAGATTTACTTAGCTTTTTATAAAAAAAAACGAAATAATCTTATTTTAGCCAAAATCCAAACATAATATAATATATCCTTTAAAGAATGTAAATAGTAAAACTATTAGTCTGTTTCAAGAATAATCCGAAATTACCTTCCAAAATGGTGCAGCTTATTTATTTAGCTGGAAACTCAACAGCTTTTTTACATATGTCAATTGAGAGACTAAATAAAACATGCTATACAAAGTAAAATATACTGATACTTAGTATGTGATTATATCTATTTTAGTTGATATATATTTATATAATTATGTATTATGTGATGGATACATGCTATCATTTAGTAATTACCTGTGTGTATATATTTGGTATGTGTATATAATATTATTTATCATGTATGTATTCGTTATATGTCGCCAATATCCCTCGAGTACTTTATTTTGTATACTGTCCATCTTTTTTCAAATAATAAATAGTATACCATGAATCAAAAAGAGTAAATATACAAGTTTAAAATAAAAATATATAGTATATTAAATGTTTTCTTTTGTACACAATTGTTTAAATATGAGATACTAAGATACAAGTTACTTAATTATTCACATTTCTAAATCTAATGTATACGTATGTGTATACGTCTGATCATATAATTCAGGTTGAATGTAATTGGCTTTTTTGGAATAAGACATTCTAACTACATTGTAACATATAACAGCTGTAGTCATTCAAATTTAAAAAAAAAATGCAGCTTATATCTACATATGCATGTGAATTTAGATTTTTTTTATATGCGAGTGATCCCCACAGAGTCAATTAAACGTATATAGATAGCACGGTACAAAACGCATTTATCAAAATGTTATGAGTTGGCCTATAAACAAAACGCTACATGACTTCATAAAACACTTTATGGTCGTTACTTCTGTTGCATAAATATTTGATTTCTTAAAGACTGTTGGAAATTCGTTGCCTTTATATGTCAAAGTCAAAATACATCAATTCAGTCTAGGTACATACTCTTACTAAAGTCAAGATTGAAGAATATAATTAAAATACTGAAAAGTATTGAGTAGTTAGCTTAATATTAATAATAATAGTTAAAATATACAATTCATAAAACTGCCAGCAATTTATGCTTTACTTATTGGTCAATTATTTCATATAGCAGCATTATTTAATGAAGCAGACATGTCTTTCACGATCGCTGTTTAAAATCATTTAAATTTATATAGTATCATTATAACATTGAGGAACCCTCAAACTAAATTAGATAGTGCCGCAATTACTGATGTGTATGTATAATGCGTGTGACAGTACCAATTTCCTTTCACAATAAGTTGTGATACGCTTTGGAAACTTATGGTGAGGTTACAGAGACTAAATGAAACTTAAATCTCTTTAGGGTGAGTGTAGACCACACGATTAAATACTTGCGGTTTTTTATCATATTGTGGAGAGGCTGAATCAGAATTACATTTGAGCATAAAATTCTTAGCTGACAGCTGTTGCAATAACCGAAGTACAATCCGCACTTATCTTATTACTAAAGTATTTAAACTAACGCATATTTGTATTATCCACCCAAATTAAGATCACTCGATTTCCACCTTGTTGAAGGTCGTAGATTAATACTTACTTATTAATACTTACTATACTACTTTGTAGTATTGTTTTTGTACTGATTAAGATGATTGAGACAGCGTTAAGTTGTGAGCAGAGCAATAAGTCTCCAATGATGTCAGCATTAAGCTTTTGGTTTCCATGATATGCAGCTTGTGAGTGGGACC
Organism: Acentria ephemerella; assembly: GCA_943193645.1. Lineage (NCBI taxonomy): Eukaryota > Metazoa > Arthropoda > Insecta > Lepidoptera > Crambidae > Acentria > Acentria ephemerella. The sequence goes on along the minus strand of OW971875.1, from coordinate 2,505,527 downwards.
AAAGAAGCTACGAACGTCTATAGGCTACGGTAACCGATTACCGTAAGCTGGGAAGTAGCTATGATATAAAAAATAACAAAATTAAATACATTTTGACTGAAGCTTGAATACAGATGATAGATATTCTTTCTTATTATGATGTTGAATATTGTAATGGGTAACTAGGCTGCTACAAACTATTATCACGAACCTCGGGTAGAAGAAAATCAAGATTGGGAAAAGTGTCTAGACTAGACATCTGTCATTATGAATTCTCTTCCTGCAGCAGCGGTTACAAAGCCAATTTCCCTTTTTTTTTTAGTAATTACAAGTTTACTCCAGCGAATGTGAGGACTTTCGTTCGATCTGAACAGACCTTTACAAAACTAGATGCGACGAGACTTAAGTTTCTGCACGCCTTGTGTTTTGTAATAGTGTTGCGAATATGTGCTTCCCATAAGAAACTTTTGAAACATAATTGAGCTAGTTAATACTTTCTGAATGTGTCATTGTGTTTCTCATTACTCGCGCCTAAAAGCTTCTTAGTGACGATAAATTCAATATAATTATAACTACGTCTCTAATGTTGTTAACTCCATTTATACTGATCGAAACCAATTAAATCTTAACATATGGCTATGATTATACGAATATGAAGCAGAGACTTTAAAGATTAGACTCGAAATCAAAGTTATTTGTATAATTTAAAAAGCCGTCTATTTAACAAGTGATTTTTAATAATATAGATTTTTTTAGGGCATGTTTAGGGTTCTGCACATGAAGTATATTATTTATTGTATTTGAATTACAGTATTGGAATCCTTTTTAGGAATCACGGTTACGGGAAGGCTGACCAGCTTCAGGGAGGTTCTGTCTTCATTTATATGTCCTCCCATACTTTGAATGTTGACATATTCTTCTGAAGGTCGTCGTGTTTTGCGATGCCCATACAAATTTTATTGAATTATTTATTTGGTACATCTTGAGTATTGTATATTAATCTGCAAAGGCGTACAATTGAGACACAATTTTTTGTTATTTTGAAATCCTCCGGAGTAAATCGTGACTGAATTAAATTAAATGCTAGAAATATGGTTAGAACATTATGTTACATCCAGGTTACATATCATCGCATGTGGTCTCCTTCTACTGCTTACAATTTTTTTATTAGTGATCATAATTTCAACAGCATTTACATAAAAACGAACAGACCTGTATAAACAACAACTTAATGCCAATAACAGATTCACATTACATGTATTTATCACAAAAAATTGACGGTATAATTTTTTTTAAATTTATTACTATACACTAATAATTATGAAAAACTTCAATGAAAATATCAGTGAACATTGAATTTAAAATGTATGTATTACATATTTGTGCGCGTGAACATATATTGGAAACATACATATGCGATTGGAAAAAAATTAATGACGAATAATGTGTATATAACGATAAGTACTTGTAAATACCTTTGTCTGGCATATTGTCAAGTACCTTTGAGAGTATATTTAAGAGGCGGCTCTTTTAATACATTTTAGCAATCTAACGGCGCTAACTTCCTAAAAATCTTCGGCTAATTATGAAACTTAATTTTGCAGCTTCAAAGTTCATTATCGCGTTCCCATCTCTATATAGCACAGAGGTAAATGTAAGTCACAAAACTTATTTTCATTTTTAATTTTATAAATAACTGTAGTATTATAATTCTGTTCAGTCAGTTACTAATTAATTTTAGAAATAATCTATTACAAGTATTTTTAAACATATAGCTAGTTAAAGTTAGAAGAAGTATGTAATATAATTAAAAATAAAATCTCGTAAATAATCTTTCTATTATGATTTTGCTTTAGACAAAATATAATCTAATATACAATGAACGTTATACTTTAATTTGACTTGTATAGAGTGAGCGTGAGTTTGACAACACTCTTTTAAGCCAACAATTATTAGGGGAGCCTTATTAAATAAAGATATTGTTATGCAATGAATTGTAGCCCAAGTAAACAGCAGGCACGCGCAAATGCACAGAGCACTAAGTTGTTATTTAACTTGTCTGTCAAAGGGCCTCATACGGGCTGCCGAATAATTAGAGGTGGAGACACGTTTGAGCTTCAACTTCTATTTGCTGGAAGGTGCAAACAAACAGCCACGACAAACAGGCACACGAAAAAGACTTAGATTTTATGTTACTTAAAATATACATGTATATTATAAAATTTTTTATCTAACCCGAATCAAGCATGTTTGTGAAGTGGGCACCGGTTTTATGAAAATGTATTAATAGTATTTAACATAAAAATAAATTAAACTAAACTGAAAAACGGGTCGACTGATGCAAATAACTTTGTTATACCATCGCCACTTCGGATAACTTTTCCTATTGAAAATGTATATACATAAACATATAAAAAATTATGAAACCAATACCAAATATTCATATTTATCACAGCACAAACGTCTGCCTCGTTCGGAACTCGAATTCGGTACAGTGATCAAACTCCAGCCGGTCTTCAAAAAATATGTGTAAAGCAATAGTATATTGTGAAAACGAATTCGTGACGAAACTAATCTATCAATCAGAGCAATCGTGAGCAGTTGCGTGACGTCATGAAAATAATCATGTAAATGAGAAAAAGATCCTAATTAATAATATAATACAATATTTTGTGAAAAATCACGAAAACTATGTAAAATAATTTTAATAACACTTCAATTTTAAAAGCTCTTATATTACATTTTAATGATCGATCACATTAAATTTTCATTACTTTCGTCTTATTTTTTATACGACAACTCGAAATATTAAGTTAATTTTTTCCCCCGAAACTATTACCACCTTAGATAAGCGTGTCTGCATTATCTAATTCTCAGTTCAGGTGTTACTTATATTTCGTATGAGCTCATAGTCTACATTAGCGGAAAAGTAAATAGTTCATTCTGGTCCTGATGAGCGGCGAGTCTTAATGGTCTAAGTTTTCCACCGCAAATCTTGGCCCTCGGAGAAGTTCTTTGCTCTTGTGAAGGTCCAAGTTGATAGAGATAAGGCAATTTTGCTGTTTTATGTCCAATTTTAAGCCATTACAAGCACTTTCCACTTAAATTAGTCCTTCGATTAGCCAAGTAGTGCAATAAAACCTCTTTTAAGTCGACTTTGAAGTGTAGGATTCGCAATTCGACTGTTTTAAATCTTTTATACATTAAAGTATCAAAGAAGTTAATTCTTAATAGTATTTCAATATTTATGTTTAAATATTAAGTTAAATATGATTTTAAAAATAGTTCATTTCATTGTTGATCCAACAAATGATTTTTAAAATCGTATTAACTTAATATAAAAATTTATAGTTGGTCATTTGTTCGCATAAAACTTATATTATTTCAACTTTTACTATTGTTTTGAAAATTTTCATAAGTTCAGGAGAATGTGTATATTTTATTCCAGTTACCACCTAAAATATTGCTGTTATCTCGTATCCTAACATTAAGTCTCATAAAAAATTAATATTTAATTATTCAATACTTACTAAGAATTCGATTACCTACAACTATGTCAAGCTAAAGTGCCAACTTCTGTATAAACCAAAAGTGTTACGAGAAACACTTCAAACTAATTGAAATTGTAACAAAAGTGACACCTAAAGTCTATTTGCGTGTAACAAATCACAGACACATTTCGCGGAGACTTGAAGCTAGATACAATGTATGTCATAACCCCGCCCAGAGCACAGAGATGTTACGGTTTACAAAATAAATAAATGCTACTAACAAATTGCCCGTTAACGTTACTCGCGTCATAGATTCGGGTGAAGTTATAGTGATATGTGGCAAAGACACCGATGTATATAAAGCATTACAACAAATGCATCTTTATGGCGAGTGCTAATCAAAAATTTCTTCGGCATAAATAAATTTGTATAAGTACAAAACAAAACATTAAAGGAGGAAATTAAATGCTAAAGCATATTACGTGTGCCGTAGAAGTGTGAAAGGGCCGTAACTCTGTCTATTTTTGTCCACACGAGATATGGTCAAGGTATTGGTATTCTGTCATAGTCTGAGAAAGTTGTCAAAGAAAAAAACTTTGAATTCATATTTATATATACGCATATCTATATCGCTTAAACCAACATTGTGCTACTCTTACTGATACTGTAGTAGTTCTATAAACGTCACAAATTTTTTTCACGACTTGCATTTTTTTCCTTTTTTGTAATAAAAATTAAAGTAGGTATTTAATTTTGTATTTAAAAAAAATATTACACAATTTTGAGTGGTACGTTCTAAGGTCAAATTTAGGTGGGTGTCCTCAGTACTGTGCAGTTGCTTGTCTGTTTGACATTTGTTAAAATACTCGTATCTATTCCGCATCGAAAAGAAAAACGTAAATCAGATCAGAAATCTCAGTGTAATTGGTGTACGTACATAAAAAAATTACCATCCGAATGGAGAACCTTTTCCTTTTTGAAGTCGGTTTAAAAACTGATCTGTACCAATAGGATTTCTTACTGGGAACTCATTTCTACCTTTTCCTATCCAACAAATACTGAGCTGGAAGCCGCAATTTGAAATTGGAAAATCTTTCAGAACTTTCCTTGTAATACTTACAATTATCTTAAATAGACGCTTACAATGACTGGACTACCTCATCATCAGATCAGGACTACCAGATTTTAAAATCTAAGAAGCTATTCTTACATTTTAAAAGCAGCTTATGGTTTAAGTGCTTACTTCAGGTTGTTTTCTTATCAAAGTAATTTTTTATTGAGTTATTTTGTCATTTTCAGACCTGTTCTATTTTCCTTGGTTATGAAATAGATCCCTTAATATTTTAACATCATTCTTTGGTGTTGTCCATTACGTCCAAACGTATATAAACGGTTATATATAAAATGGGAAACATTAGTTTTCTGAGATGGTATATTACGATGAAACCCAAGGAAAGCCTTTTATTATAATCTGCGATGAAATTGAATTCAAAATTCGATTCACTCTTAATACGGAAAATACCATACAAGGTTTCTGCTTGATTATATTAATATTTGCACGGTACTTTTTATATGGTTTGATAAGAAAGTACAGATTTTCAAAGGTTATTTCAATGAAAACACGTGAATTGTTAAGTTTTAATGAATAGGAAAATATTTCGCCACAGCCTCATGTTATGGTAACTGGTTGGCTAGCCAAGAATGGTAATTGCTTATTTAAATGGTGCATATTCACTTAAGTCTTAAAAATAAAAGTTATTTTAAAGATAGACCAGCAAAAAAGCAAAAAAAAAGCAGGCAAAGAGTTCCATTAACTCTTTGATCCCAGTACTATCATAAAAGCAGATGGTAAAACCAGCTACGGACTAGATGATGATAGAATTTCCTTATTAGCTATTGGAAGAAGGATGAAACATACCGAAACTGACATAAAAATGACTTGTTAGTAATGACAACATTTTCGCCAGTGTGAAATGGTCTTTAGCTGGCATCATGTTGAGGAAAGGTAGCGGTTTTGGTGAACCAAAATATATTTCTTGGCATCGATGATATTATTAACAAAAATAAATTATCCAAAATGTGCTGATTTTACTTACATAGACTTATAGTAGTAACGGATATAAATACCATGGTGATGAGAGGACAGATGCAAGTGAAAGTCGAATGAGTATCGAAAAAGTAATAATAAAACTAACAGATTATAAAAATAAGCTTTTTTATCAATAATAGTGTAATTCCGAATCAACAAATAGAAAAAGTTAACTTAGCTTAACTACAGCTGTTGTAAAATCCCCATTTTTAGAGTGTGTTGCTATCAAGAACATAGGCTACTTTGGCGCTGTATGTTTAAAATGACGATTAATAATGATGTTGAAAGAATTAAATTGACAAAACGCAGACCGATTTAACTAGATGTTGTTATAACGATTTAGCGGCTTAGTGTAATATTTATGTAATTAATACTAATTATTCTAGATTAAGAGTGATTTAAATGTTGTTCAGATGCTTTAGTATAATTTTTAATATGGATAAAGCTTTAAGAGTGTTTTAAGGAAAAAGTTTATCTTACATATACAGCTGATTTTATAAATAAAGCTGCTTATCGCATAAATATAATATCAAAATATTAGTATATTCGTTATATTCACCATAAGAGTGCTTTTGCTTCAGATATCAAAGTATTACACAATCTTCCTTTGGAGATAAAAGCAATAGACTTACCAACATAAAAAAAAACATGATTTTGGTTAACCAATAATATACTTTTATAATGAAAATAATTAGTAAATTGTAATTATCATAAATAATAAAGTTCTGCCTTCTATTTTAAATTGCTTGCCCTGTATGGGCAATCAGTTGAGAGTTGTAGTACATACCACCAGCAAAATTGGACACTGAATTGTCAATAAATATTCTATTCTATTCTAGTTGAAACCTAGAAGCAGTGAATTGAGAAATGTGTCAGCTGTATTGCTCTAGAAATATCTATTGAACAGTGCCAATTAGTGTTACCTGTAGTTTATATTTGCGAGAGATATATTTTTATTGTTTTCATCATAAATCATGTGGTTCGAAACATGTTTGAAATGAAAATGTGGGGTTATGTAAATTACAACGTAATTAAAAAATATTATACTCGGCTTACCAGTTTACAATTGCATCGTCTTAAAACATTAGATTTTATTAATATATCCACGGATGATCTATTTATTTAGCATGTATAATTTAGCAAAACCATTCGTAAATTATCGAAACCAACCGCAAATTCTTATATAATTTGGGTCGAAATCGCTTTCTTCTGTCACAATGACAGCGCCTGAGAAGTCTTAAAACATTTGGCACCGACCAATAGAACTAAATTGGGAACTATTAAAAAAGATAAATGAGGTTTTGTCTAACGGGCACAATGCTTATCTTTAACTGTAGTATTATCTATTTCTGGTTATTTCATAATTACAGCAAAAACTGTTGCCACGTGGCTAGCAAGGTGATGTCGTGATATAATTACAACAAAATTTGTTTACAATACACAACATTTCTTGCGAAGATAAGAAATCTAGCTTATTACCGGGAGAATTCGTACTTGCTTTTTTCACTTTCTATAAGGCATAGAGTTGCCCATCACATTGTGTACAGCCTAGAATGTAACCCAAATATTCAGGAAATGTAAATTTTTCTAAAGGCCATTTGTCTAAATAATCCGTGAACACTTTTTAAAAAATCTGCTTTAACCAAACCTTTTACTAAAATATAAAATTTATCTCACAATTAGGTATTTGGAGACCAATCTTTTTCTAGCTGTCTTTACAAATCAGAAAAAACAATTCGATTCAATCCGTATGTCGTAAAAATAATCATTTATCATAGGCTATGACAAAATATTTATTACCGCTACTTAAAAGTTGACAGTAAGTGTCAAAACTTCAAACTAAATAAATGGTAAATATTCCACTGATGATTTAAATTTTATTTTGCCAACTATGAAAGTATAATTTGCAACATCGTAGGTGCTATTTATTTGAGCGTGTTTATACTTGAGTTTACATAAATTTCTCTAGGATTTAGCGTTCCGTCACATCGTCGTCGTCATAAAAATTGCGTAAAGAAATAAGAGTTCTCTCATGTGTTTTAATTACGACTATTATCAGACAGAGCACGCAGACTGTTTACAGAGAGGGAATTGAATACGTGGCGGAATCTGGAAGGTTTCAACAATTTACTACAGAAACAAAGGTTAAATGTTTTACAGAATTAAATAGACTCGTTTGTAAACGATGGCTCACGTTCATGCGTACATACTTTAAGTTTATTGTTCAAATACGTTAATCTAAATTGTGTTGTATCTTATTCTGTCACAGCTTAAGAGTATAACACAAAAGAAGATGATATTGAAACTAATGAAGATCACGAGAACTTGTTAGTATACAACACTATAACGATTTGTGTAGGTGAATGTACTTGAACCATGGCAAATAAATCAATTTAATATAGTGAACACTATATTCATATTAACCAATAAAGTGTTATTAATTGTAACCAGATGAATGATTAATTATAACCAAATGGTAATTGAAGGTTTTAAAACAAATAACAATAGATCCTAAAACACAACAACTTTCCTTTGTGTGATGGTAAAAGTAATTGTCTTTTGTTGATTGTATAGGCATGCTCTTGACCACAATCTCACTTGATCTTAAGAGCCAATGTTTATTTAGAGAGTTCCAATTCAGTCTAACCTTTAAGAGCTTGGAACCGCCAAAATTTCAATTATCGGGGAAAACATCAACACATTAATTTAGATCCTAAGTCTTGGATTCATTCTACTTCCTAAACACGTAGCCGAAGTGAGTCATATTTTCATGACGCATCAAAGAAGAATAAATAATTATCGCCGTTGTTATATCAATCTGTTATTATTATTTGATCGACGTCACGTAAAACACATAATCGCATTAACATGGTCGGAACTTATCTGATCTTCTGTGCAAACATTGATGTTATTGTGTGACGTTAATAACCCTCTACCCCGCATTATCATTTCATTTTTATTCATTTATTATTCCTTACACGCGCCTTGTTTTGCACCAATTATTCATTTACCATTCATTTACTGTGTAATGAAGTTTTATACAAGCGCTGACCAGGAGTTGCTCTGCGGCATTTCATAAAGATCTCATATCGTGATCTACCCACCAATGGCTTAGCGGTGGGCGTGTGTGGGGCTCGCCCAGTGCCCGATCAAAGTGTCACTGACAACACCTCGACTTCTCGACAACTCCTCTCTTGACAGAGATTATCTATATTCTGTCGTAGTAATTCACGAGACTACCGGAAAATTCGGAAGAATAGTATTTTCTAACTGAAAGTTGTTATACAACCTGCAGTCGTTCGCAGGTGGTTTTTTTACATGGTGCTAATGCCAGAACTATAATGCTTCAATTCGACCACCTCTGTGGTCTAGTGGCTGTGATCAAATACTTCAGATCTGTAGATCCGGGGTTCGATTCCCGGGGGCAGAAGTTTTCTGCTTAGTTTGTTTGGTGGGAGGGCTCTTCGTAAGTCCGCTTGGCTAGCTATAACAATATTGGTTCATTTTAACATTGAATCGTTCAATTTAAGTAATACGACAAATTATATTTAACATGACACGTTTATGTGTCGAGAAAGGGAAACTTAGCCTGTAGGTTGATGTATATTTATTAAATACCACACGAAACAATTTAATCTGGTCACGTAAAATCGACCGCACGACATTCAATAGACTGGCCCTCCAATAAAATTCCCTAATTCAAAATCGCCATATTTTCTGTAGTAAAAGTTGAAAGTTGGAGTAGATATGACTGTAGGAATTAGCTATATTCTATAAGCTATACGTTTCGAAAGCAAAATCGAATTTTAAAAATCACCGCACAGTCTGAAAGTCCCAACGTCTGAACGAGTAGTGAAATACTAAGGGTGTGTTGTCTGCTTACAGTATTCACAAAGAAAAGGGTTTTTAAATATTCTTCCCCAAAGAGCGTGAAATGGGAGGTGAAAAGAAAAACTTAATTCTCTGAACTATATGACTCGAATTTTCGAGTACACATACCCTTTTATTTAAATTATTTGATACATTTTTGTTTTGTGATAGTTTTCTAATAGAGCTGAGAAAATCGTAGATGGCATAGCGTAGATTGATGCAGCACAGGGAGCGCGCCCTGTAAGAGAATTAGTAACCTTTAGGTATTACGGTGCGGGTTGAGGATAAGGCCGAATGACGTAACTGTACACATTAAAAAAATTAATAACACGTTTCAAGCTCCTACCTACGACTTGCCCCGAGTGGAAAAACAGGCTTACAATCCGATAAATCAAGCGAAAGCGTTATGTTGACATGAAAGTAGGCGAGTCCACCTGCTACTAACATTACGCGATAACATAACGCATACGTTCTAGCGATCTCACCCCAGTAACACTAAATAACTAAATTAGTTCAGTACTAATTGACATTGCAATTTGTTACAGATTCAGTAACGCGTGATTAGTACTCAAGTTGCTAAGAGAGTGTAATGGTTGATTTCAATAATACAAACTTTGTTTATGTATTTTATTATATTTAATAATCAAACGTAGATAGATTATAGAAATCCACAGTAAGGTTCACCTTCTCACGCTGACCATCACGAGAGCAGTATCAACCTGTGGTTATCTGCTACCTTCAATATATAGATAAATTATTATGATTTCCATGCTTGATCCAGATGCTGGACCTACACTTCTCGATTGTGACACCAGCATGAAGATTCTAAATTGTGGCAGCTGCTTTCAATTTTAGTTCTAGGTCTTACGTCAATTATGGATTTGGGGCTAAAATTTTTATTTAATTTTTTATTGTATTTAAGTTGCAAATCAATAATTTTAAAAGATTATCCTTTCTTTGTTCTTTTACTAATAAAATTATGTCCAAATTTATGTTGTATAATTAAATTAGATTTGAGTATAAGAGACTTTAAACTGAACCTTAATTTCAACTGAATAATATCTATTTTGATAACTAAATACAAAAGCATATATTTAACATTTCTCGGAATCGAGAAACTAAGAAAGCAATTTTCTTTTAATATTAAATGGGATTCTTGAAGCCTGTTTTATTTATCTTATTACTGCTGAATAAACAAGGAAATGCTAATATGTCTTAGGATACAATTCCTTGAAGTATCTCTTATGTAGAATAATGATTTTGTAGAATATTATGTCATGAAGCTTATTATATCTGTGTAAGTTAGATAAACTGGTTTTCTCAGGATATTTCGCAGCATAATAGCCATCTTCAGATCTCTGGATTTCGGTCGGCGAAAATTTAATAAACTTGGATCAATCTTGATGATATTTACTATTTGTCCCAGCTTATAGTATAAAGATTATACATACTCTAAATAGATCAGTATCTCTTTTGCTCTAGTTTATAAACGTATACAACCGAACGTGACAAAACGCCATGTAACTATACAAGGCTTATACAAATGATACTTGTACGGCCAATAAGTTTGAGAGGAGTTCCAGTTTTTCAAATTCGAAGTTACTTATCAGTCAGGCAATTCCATTTCAAGCGAGAAAATTTCGCTTACAAAACAACTACTTAACATAGGTCCTTATAAATTAAAAAGGTTCCCATTATTATCATTCATGTCTTCTCTTTGTGATTATTAATTAGCTTTTAGAGATTTTCCATTTTAGATTCACAGAAATACTTATGGCTTTGTCTCGGAATAATGCTTTAAGTATCTTTTGTCTTTTTTCAAACAGGCCAGTGCGTTTGAGGTTGGCATGCTGTAAAATTTGTCCAGAGGAAGCCCTATCTTTTCATTTGTTTATAGAAATAAAAGTTCATAAAGTTCTTTGTAAATTTATCAAAATTTCTGAACTTTGAAGCGATAAAGCTGGATATGCTACTCCAGTATTTTGCCACCAGACCGTCCTAGGAAGCTGAATAATAAATCGAAAAAGATACGATCGTCTGACAAACATAGGCAACGAATATTACGATCATGGACTTAGAAGGCGAGTAAGCAATGAAACCTCAATTCGCTACAAAGCTTACAACATATCAAGTAAGAAATATATATTATTGAAAAAAAATATGATGTGTAGTGTACTACCGGACTAAAAAAGTATTTATTACATTAGTAGTTTCAAACTGTTGCAACAGATGGCGCTGTACCTTTGTGAAGTGTGCTTTTTTTGAGTTTCTAATTTATACAAACTGCTATCTAACACCTTCCTTACCCGGGTCCGCACATTATTAGATACGTGTCCGAGATTCAGAGTAAGTTGACAATGCCCTGTTGTGTCTGTGAGCTTTTGAGTTCTATGGTCACGTTCGCTGGGAAATGATAATCTTATAAGGGAATAAAGAAGTCTGTGAGAAATGTTTTCAGCTTCAATCCTGCACCTACAGATTATCAGATAAAAAGTACAAGTCTTTAAAATATTTGATGAACCTTTTTATTATATTGTTTAATGTAACATATAAAATATTATGATTATTATTTAATTTTTTATTGATATTAGATTTTATCTAAGTAATATTTTAATTGATATTTCGTTCTTCATTGGTTGCCCAAGATACAGGCTTTGTCTAGTTTGGGAACCTCTGTGCAATCTAAGGCAACATTTTCATAATGCACGTTTAAATTTAAATTGTTGATTACATGAGTACCTACAAGTTTTTTTTAATAAAAATTTCATTCGTACTGATGCTTGTATGAGCTGAACTGCTTTTTGCCCTTGTCCTCTCAATTAGTTACTCAAAATTGTCTATTGAAAGAAGTTCAATTCAATCTATCTTATCATTTGTTGTTTAGACTGCTTTCCTGTTTTTATTTGGCTCAGTATCCCGTATTTCGTCACTCATGCTGTATCCCTCCAGGCTCAAGATTTATGAGATACGTGGCCGATTTTTTAAGAAGGCATTTTAGTTATGTACATATATTTCTAGATCTATACTTCAAGTAACAAATGAATAAAGTGAACTGATATCAAGTTATATTACCATTGAGGCTTATGTTGCAAAATTTACTAAATTACAGTAATATTATGACAGTCTTTGAAATTAACAATAAAAAGTATTTGTAATGATAATAGTAGCCCCTTCTGTTGCCAACTCTCCCCCTTCTGGGGCGTGACGACTCAATATGTGACATCGCGTCGAGCTGCTCTGTGTGTTTTACCTGATTCCTCCTATGCGTATGATCGTCTGATGGTGTGCCAGGAGTGCGCAAACTCGCTCAGTGCTTCCGAGCTGGCTGCTGTTGAGGTCCTGGTGATAAACCGGGCCAGTAATAGATCCACTTAAACAATGTAACCTGTTACATTGTATGTTCCAATCGCCTTCTTAGGACCTCCAAATGTATATATGAATCTTTTGGAGTGTGCCAGAGAAGTAATCACAAGTCTCCAGGGCGCTCGAGCCATGAGGGAGAAAAGATAACATTGAATACACTCTGTAGAGAAGACAAAAATCCGTTGTAAATATTATACAAAATAAACTATCATAGAATTTTTTTTTGGCTCAAAAGCCGCTTCGCTGATGCTGCGGTAGTATTAGATAAATCTACTTCTAACTCCTTGCCAACTGCATTGAAACTGATAGCCGCACGCCAGATATATGCATTGTGTTACATCTGTGAAGTGTCATACGGAAGCTGCTACAAAGGATTAAGTCTAAGCGACTTCATAGACGTTCTGAGGGCAACAAGTGTCAAAGACTAAGGTCAGTGAACTCGTTTTGAGACAATGCTTGGTAAAAAGAATAAATTAACAATCTCTCCGCGCAGTTTAGATATTGATTGTTGATTTACACCAAATAAGTAAATTTATAGTGAGAGTACATAATAAATGTTTAAAAAAATATTAATTTTTATTATGAATGGGAATTGGAACTGCTAACGCTAAGTGATGCTGAAGGGGGTGGACGCTAAATAACTGAACTCGTCGAGTGTATGTTATTGTTTTCACGCTATGTAACACACGCTAATTTTTTTTAGGCTGACAATTTTGCGGTAAGCCCTTACTTATTGTTAGCTGTATTTTTATCAATAATTTATATCAATAACAGTAATATATGTAACAGATTACTCCATTCAAAGTTTAGGAATATATGTAAATGACCCAATTTATTTTTACCTGTTAATTGGTTCTATGTGAATTAGAGTAGAGGACTCTTCTTTAATGAGGACAACGAAAATTGCTTCGTCACAGTTTTCTTACTGAGACAGTTCACAATGAAATTAAGTGGATCATCGAACAAATTTCTCGGCTACGCGTCTGAAAGTGAATTTTCAGGCTCCAACTCAAATATAACCGAAGTCTATCGAACGATCGCTTCCTTACCACTGTCCCTATCATTCACTTTACGAGATACCGTCTGCAACAGGTGATCTGGCGCTTCGCCAACCGACCTTAGATCATGCACCTTGTTGTCTTCCAATAACGGTCATTTTGCTTTACTTTAGCATAATAATATGAATTGAACTTTTCAAAACACTAAGTATGTGTTTTTTATCAGTACTGTATTCATTGTTACATCAATTTCGTTCAAAACAACTTGATCTCAATTACTATATAACTACAATATACTTTTAAAATATTAGCTCAACAAAGCTGTACTTCAGCCACGAATCATAAATAATATGAATCAGGTTTTTAGTGACATGGAGCCGAAGAAACATAAAAGTCAAAATCGAAAATCAATATAAATCGTCATCAAATAAACGTCTAATTGAGATTGGACTTGGAAAGCAATGGTCATGTAGATATTATTGGCCACCATTTGGCTTTTCGGCACCATTTGGCATCTCTTTAAAATTTTATTTTTATTTTAAATACAATTCTTCTACGTATAGACATCTGAAGATTAATTACATTAGACTGTAGAGAGGCCCAGCTGGAGATTATATAAGAGTATAGTGTATTAGTATTTGGTCTTTCATGAAATACATAACCGTTTGTGTAAGAATTGGATTTGTGCAAGTTATAGCTTTATTGACATCTTGGTTTAAAAACACTTTAAATTTTTGACCCTTACTGTTCTGTGAATCTGACTGTCTGATTGTGGACCCTTAGTGGTAAATATATGATAACTGTTTTATGAGTTCTCACAGAGTTAAGTTCAGCCACAAATTATTTAGGGTATTCAAGCCTTGCAAAGCACTTAACTAAGAACTGTACAAGTTAAGTTGTAAAATTAATTGTGTTAGTATATAATGGCTACCGAACCCATCGCTACTTCAACGCTTTAAGAAGTACAAGATACCTAGTGAATATATATATATTTTACTTACCATTGTTCAAAATAGTACTGAAGAATATATCATTAATTTTGAGAAGAAGATTATTTGATTTTGTAAAAGAAAAAAAGGAAATTTAAAGCAAATTGATTAGTCCATAAAAAACTAAATTTAAAGTTTCTCAACAAAACAAAATATATCAATAACGTTAATAAAGTCTTCAAATATTGTCAATTAAATTAGATTGAAACAAATGAAATAGAAAAAAAAAAGAAAATAATAAATTAGTTAAATGTCTCCTAAAGAATTGGCTTATGTACAATAATATATATTCTATTCTATCTTATAAAATTATCAGATCACTAAAACATTTGATATGTATCTTTATTAAAATATTCATAATGAAAGAGCGGCTAAATGAGTCTTCAAAATTACTTCAATACCGTATGAATGAAAGAAGATTGTATCTCGAGATTTACAGGTTGAATTTAATTTAAGTGCTCCACGTGTAACACGTACTAAGTCTAACTTCTGTACCGACATTTATAGAGACGTGTCTTATGAATAGATTCAAATAACAAGGAGCTCACTTATTTGGATAAGTGAAGAAGTGCGAAGCAAGCTTTTCATTCGACGATCCTTTTTACTTTTTGAAGTTAAAGATCACAAGCAACAGTATTTTGGTCCCATTTCTAGATCGGGTTGAAGGTGTTATTATTTCGACATTCGTATCATGACTCGCCAAAATGTGCTGCGTGTAGTTCTTGTGGGTGGTGGATATCATGATATGGTAATTAAGTCCTTATATTTTTGAGTGTTATAAGCGCCATCTATTGGCGAGTTCGGAGTATCATTTGTACTAAGATTTAAAAAATATAATCACAAACTTTTATCTCCTTCTAGCATCTGCCTGTTTACTGCGTATACAGGCAGATGCATATAATTATTAGCTATGTATATTTGAAAAGTTTATGTAACTGCGTACTAGATAGCGCTGCGTTGTTTGTAATTTAAACAGCAGAGCATCTTCTGTAGTAGATATTCTGGTCATTTGCTTGTTGAGAATGTAATATAGTGCTTAGCATTAAATTCATAATGGCTTGTAGAAAAAATATATCGAAAAAGAAAGTTTGACTAGTCGCTTGCAATAGACAATGATATGAAACAATTACGCCCACCGTGTACAGCTCAGTTGATTGGACGTTTTAAAGCAATAGGTTGGACGGTTGGCAAATATTACAAGATCAGTAACCGCCCCTTTAGAGACGCCAACATTTCTACCTGAAACTGGCAATACTCCAGAACATCTCGCATCATTGAAATTTTGATGTAATTGTATTTTACCGTCTCTTCTATCATTATCAGCGTGTGCAATCTCTTTTATATCTCCTTATCTTTAAATACGTATAGATACATTTCTATTGTAAACTGAGAGATTAGAAGTATTTTAATTATCAGATGCATTTTTATTTTTAACCTCATGTGGTCTAGTAACTGCGACCATTTACTTCAGATCTAAAGGTCTGGGGTTCAATTCCCAGTGGAAGTAGCAGTTTTCTGCTCGGTATAGAAAAAACACTTTCTTGTGGTTTTTATTTATATTTCAACGATGAATTTACTTTCCATCATGTGTAACATGTAATTGTTTGGTTATTTTTATTATATGGTGGAACTATGACACTAAGTAATATGGTTGATGAATGATATATTTTGAAACCGCCTACCTCTATAATTGTTCAATATCGGAATTGAGCGTTCAGCTAAAGGTGCCCCGTCATTGTCTGATCAATTAGATAAAGTTGCTTTATAGGATCGGCCAATTAAAGAAAACATTTAGTTTATCGATCGATAATATCTTCATCGTGATCAGTGAAATGTTCACTTCTATCTATTTTTATTGCTACCGACATAATGTGCGTCTGCTTAAACATGTGACATGTTTTTGTTAATAGATATTTTCAAACTAATATCGCTTCACCTATCTGTTAGTTGCAACACGTCCATATGGATGTATATTTTAAAGCGCGTCAAAATTAAACTCTATATAAACTAGCAGTGTACATAAATATGTATTTAATTTCTTTTTCAGGTAAGCACAAGTCTCAAGTTCATCTCGGAAATTGGTTAGACCAAGTACGTAATAACCTGTCTACGTAGTTTTTTAAAATTGGTGGCGAACTACAAACACAGTTTACACAGTAAGTAAATAACAAAACTAACACTGAAGCCCGTTACTTTAAGCTTGTTCGCCTATAAATGTTTGCTATTTAATAAATTTTGGTGGAAATGCTAAGTTAGTTACATATTTCGTTGTTACAGTTTTATTACATAAATATAAGGTATAACAATTAGCTAACAATAGATTTAAGAGTATTTTTGTTTTAACTAGTAGTAGAATTAAACATTTCAAAGCCTAAAAGGGAAATGTAGGAAACCGATCTCACTACACGGTAAAGGATTTCTTAATTTCGATACATTGGCTTTGATTCAAATTGAGATCAGCATAGCTCTTTCATTGTAATACGACCAGAAAAGGGAAGATGAACGATGATAGTCCGTGGTCAATAGAATGTATCATGCAAATAATATATTTTAAAATGTTTTGAATAAATAGTTACAAAACTTGACGAGGCGTATCGATTGGATTAAGACCTACTTGCACTTGTTACCTTTTGAAAAATAGCTCAATTTAAATATTTTTAATCTAGTTTCAACGAATTACATTTTGTAATATTTTTACGACTACCTACTGGATTTCAAAGGAGTAAGTTTAATAAATGAACCGAGCTACATAGTAATTGTGACGCAGTTTGTAATTGAAGAAACCGGTACCACGATGCCTCGTATTATCGTTGAAGTTCATTTTTTAAATTTCTTATATCACGTAGCATCGAAAAACTAGGCTCAAGTTATAAAATTTTTATGGCTTGTATAACCATAAAACTGTAAATGTATTTAAATTTCAAGGTTTCTTTGATATTTGAAGTATTGGCAAAGTCAAAAAGGAGATCGCTAATTTATCATAAAATATGCCCCGTATATGTACCCGATGCATATTAATACTAAAATACAGAGGAAGAATCAAAGATTTCGAAAATAATGCTTTTTTCGTACATTGATTCTTAAGATATTAAAGAAATACCTAAATGTGTAATTAAAATTGTATCAGAAATAGAGTCTATGGCAACATCTTATGTACCATTGGGTTTTGTAATAATCTTTAAAAGTAAATTAATTTAAAAATAACACGTTACTTTCTACTCAATTGATAATTGATATATTATGTATGTATATTCAAACGTGTTCAATAATAATTTCATATTGTAGTTAAGAAAGAGTAGAAAATGTAAGTTCTTAAAAATATCTATCTGCCTTTAAAGAAAAAGCAAAAAACACAGAGAAATGTCTGTGGACAACGGTGTATATATTTTGGGTATTCCGATATTATTTGTTTAAATTTCATATTTTGTTTGACTACCTCCTGTTCCCTCTAATTTTATCGTTGATTCTTCTCGATTTGATTTCTGGCGACTTTGTGCACCCATAACCTTTACTATTACTTAATAAATTTTTTCCTTGTCTCTATTTGAGCAGAAGAAAATTTAAGACTAAAATTATATTAAGAGTAATAATTAATTACGCTATTTGTAGCGACCTCCTTTCTATAATCCAATGACAAAGTAATGACTCCTTAAATCTTTTTTTCAATTACAGTTTTTACATTTGATTTTTTATAGCACGTATTCAATATTTAATTTCTTATTAAGGAGATTTTTTGCTATAAAAGTTGGCAAAAATTTTGCGAAGATATATATTTTAAATATTACTCGCTTTAGCTTTTATCTTGCTCCAAACGTGGAGACGTTTGGTGCAAAATAAAAAGACTACCAGAACCAGAATTTATGAAGGCGTTTTATTGTTACCCCCTTTCTATAGAAAAAAGGTAAAGAAAAAGAATGGACTCCGCCGTGAAATATATTAGTTGTAATTAATTGGTTTCTCGACATATAATTGTATTCACAAAGATTTATCGTTACCAGCTGTTTTTAACATAATACACTTTGTTCCTGTAATGCTCGCTTTGGCGTTTGGCTAATAGAAAATAGATTTACGAGATTTATTTTTTGTAATTATGTTGTTTTTATTTGAGATAAGTACTTAAAATGAGTTTATTGTTTCTTTTATTGTGTTCTCAGGAACGTTAGTTAAATACTTATGTTTGATGAACTCTTTTATAAAGATAAAAGAATTTAAAAGACATCAAACTGTTTTCATCGTTTTTCTACATCGTAAATAATGTGAGTGATTACTTTTCCAACATAAACATTCGTAATTAACTAATTAAATGATTTGACTAACAAATTTAAAGTTAAAGGAAAAAGAGTTCAAAGGCTGTATATTTACAATCCCTTTTTCTTTAAAAATTTAAATATAAAATGCCAGGTGCTAAATTGATACAGTTTATAATTAGTGTTGGCTGGATTAATGTAGACTGTATTTAGTATGTAGTAGTTGTATCTGTGTTTAAATAGATTTAATTACAAAGTTTTTTTAAATAACAGTAAATATGTGGGAAAAATATATAATTGAAGGTATGACACTAGTGATAGTGATTACATATGACGGATATTTGAAAGTTGTCCTATTTGTAATATTTAATTAAGTATTAAATATATTACTCTAAAATATCAATTAGCAGTAGTACTAATTGAGAATATGTATATACATACATATTCCCTATTAGTACTACCACCGCTTCGACGAATTACTAGCTACAGAAAAAAAGCGGCGCAAGAAACTCCCAGCCTTTTAGTATTTGTAATGACATTTACAAATTACCTATGTCATTGTTAGTATTCCAAATATATTTTATTGTTCTACAGGTCGATATTTCATACATAGGTATGTATCGTCATTTCTAGCAATTGCAAGAAGCCGAGTTATCGTTAGCAGCTGCGTGCGACCTATTTCTACCATTTGACAATAAAATATTCATTTGGATAATATGCCGTTAACATTTGAAAGCTGAAATATTTCAAAATTCAGATTTCTAGTTGACTTAAATTGTTTCGTGTTCCTTTACTAAGGTCCTAAATATATTAAAATACACATATTTTCAAACACACATAGCTTTATTTTTATTTTAAAAGATTAAGTTAAGTGATTAACATCTGGTTTGGCATAATATTATGAAGAGGTTACAGAGCTTCATATTTTTAAGAGCTCTTTAGAAATGTAAAGGCAAAGGAAATAAGCCTATTCAGTAAGTTTATCTGACATCATGTTAATAATAAGCCATTGATTGTAGTAGTCGAGTGTCATCCCAAGTGAATCTACACATTTCGATAACACATACTTACCATATGGAATTCTGTTCTTTATACTTGAAAAAAATGTAATATCACGGTTGTAATTTTTTTACGATAGTCACCAATAAATAGCGCCAAAGTTATAGTGCTCCATAGTTTTTGGATTATGGATATTTAAGAAATGTATAATTTGAAAAATGTGATTTGCATTGATGAAAGCTTTAAGATTTTCATTATTTTCGATGAATCAATTAATCATTGTCAAACATACCTACAACACACCAGTCTCAATACCTCTATTGTTGTAACATAACACAGCGGAATGACCAACGCAGTGGTCTATTTACGTCTAACGTTGAAATAGATGGGACTCGAGCAGCCATCATGTCAGTCCCATACGTTGGTACCATAAAAAATTGACCAAATGGTACGCTCTACTACACTGAATTATATATAATGTATGTCTTGGTCATTATCGTCGTCGTAGCTGTCAGATGGAGCGATAAAGTCCTAATTGTTGTCGCTGTGAAACATTTCTCACGATAAAAAGCGCAGTTATATTGAAATGTTGCTAATATTAAGAAGAGTGAAATAAATTGCATGTAAATATTTATTACCATTTTAACGAAATTCAAAATTGTAAAAACTATAGATTCACAAAAAACCGACTAAGAGTGAGTCGTAATTGCGCACAATGCATAACGTAGACATGTAAATAGTTCGTAAATCTCGCGAATCAAGTTCGATTCTCGAAGTTATTTCTCGCTTTTTAGATAAATTTTGAACGTAAAATTTCAATATTAGGATTTTTTAAGCTAAACTTGTGCTACATATTATATCGTACCAAAAATTTAAATCAAGGTTTTCATGGTTCTGGAACTGCAATATAATTTGTAACAATAAAGATATGCTAAGTTATATTTTTAATGGTTGTCAATTGCAAAGGAACTCCCTAGTTGGTGCTTGGATGGATCAATCAAAATTTCTTGTCGCGAGCTCCTCCATGCTTCGGAAGAAAGATTAAGCCAATGGTTACGACGACCGCTTTGAGCGTGGTCTCCAAAAACTTCTAGTGTGTTTTACCACGTACAAAAGCAGAACTTTAGGCGCTTAAAACTGTTGATGATTTTCATTTCGGTGATTCCTCTTATAATCTGCTGTCCATGAGCTTCTAATAAACAGATTTAAAAACAAGCCATTGTCATAAAACTCTTTAATCCGTATTAAGTATGAATATTGAAAAAGTAACCTAATGTACCAGAAGGAGGACAAAGTTTTTCGCGTATATTTACCCAAACGGGCAATCCTATGTAGGTTTTTTTGTTGGTTCTGTTTGTGACCTTCTGTATCTTAAATATCTTGAGCGATTTTAGAGTGTTATAAGGATTTTATTTTTTGAAATCAACTTTATCGACTTTCAAGTTATAAGTTTATTTTGGATATTTTTATTTAATTTACTTCAGAACTTAATTTTTAATCAACCACGTTTTAAGCACTGATCATAACGGCTTTATTTCTTTAACCCATCTTATGACGACGAGTGTCGTCAACGCCTCAAGAGTTTTTTTCTACTCCCGCCACCAGATGACCTGGCGAAAAGCCAAAACTGATCGATCATATGGCTCCTTGCCAAATTCACAGTTGTGAAAATGGAAACAAATCGTTGAAACACAAGCTAATACAACATAAGCCGAATACCTTCGCATCTAAGGTAATTTTGGCAATCACTAAGTATTGGCACAAATTTAAAAGAAATGCAGGCAAACTATATCCATTAGAATCAGCCAAACACTGGACTAGCACGTGTTAGCCAAGGGTAACATGCTATATAAAGCTAAATCATGTATTATTAATTGCTAATAAAAGAGTAAGAAATCATGGTGTCAAACAAGATCTAGATGAGAGTAAACAGTGATAGTTATGTTTTTAAATTTAATACGCAAAATAAATTATAAATGTATATGTTCCAAAGGAACCCGCTTGCACAGTAAGTGGCCGTTTAAAAGAGGTTTGAAAAAGGCATCGCTAGCTTCTTCGCATACGGTTTATTCTTATAGCTCCTTATCAGTGTTTATTGAGACATTTTTCATGCTATAAAATATTACATATAGCTAATTGTTATTAGGCGTGGTAATAAAGTCGGGAATTAATTATAATCAATGTGACGCCTTGGAATTATGAGTCTCCAGGGCCACGTGTATGAAAAACCAGAAGACTTAGAATAAAATCTAAGTCTTCTGGTTTTAAGAAAATCTCAAAGCCTATGGCTATTTTTGTGATACTTAAAGAGTAAACGAATAATGAAGAACAAAAGGTCCCGACAGATCTAAATGCATCGTGTCTTGATGATGGCCCCATGATAAGATAATATGTGACTTACATTATTGTCTGGTTAATTTATTATCTACAAATAATGTTAACATAAAACTATTTGTTATTTATAAAGATATAAAAAATACCATGTCGTTAATCTGTAACCCATTATTTCGTTTGATTTTTATTGCCTCGTTAAACGCAAATCTGTTTACCATAGTCATTAAATCATATTTATATTAGGTACTAACTGAAAACATCTAATGTAATATTCTGATAAGAGGTATAATTGTTGTAACATAAACGGGTACATGTTGAGTTATATATTTCAATTAATTATATCATTTCGTGGAAAATAATTTGAATGAAACTCCAATCTAACGTCAAAATACCTATGGAGAGGGAGAGTATAGGTGTGAAAACGTAAAAAAGTAACGAAATAAATAAAAGTAATTTGGTTTTCAATTAGTAACCCGTTTTAATGAAATCGTTACCTAATGTCAAATATCAGTAGATTAAATAATAATGCTCACCCAATTGGCAACTCGCCACGCCAGTTGTACAATCGAACGATATCCAGACGTTATTAATAATTGTTAAGGCTATTTAGGGTTGTCAACGTTGCCAAATATAACGATTTGGTAGGAATTTATTGTTTGATTACACTTGCGGTTGTAAAGTAGACGTTGTTATTTGGCAAAACGTCATTGATGGCATAGTTTAATATATTTTTATATTAACTTCCTTATCGGGCTCATCACAGTGAAAAAAATATAAAATAATTTTTATTACCATTTAGAGTGGGATAGGTTTCTGAACGTATGATCTCTTATAACAGCAAACATAAAACTCAATAAACGATAAAAACCTCTTTCGATCGTCACCCTCGAACCCAGATAAAAAGCAATCTTTTAATGGTTACCAAGAAACAACACTTATTTAATTTCTGCAAAGAAAAAGAGAATTCTTGCACACAATAATAAACCTATTGTATTTAATAAATTTACTATTGTGTGTCACACTTACGACTTGTCAAAAATTATTATTGGCTTTTGTGGTTTCGTAGGTAAGCGTTTAGTACTAAACATGTCTTATAAAATTATTTTTGGCACTTGAAAGCTTTTTTTAATTCATTAAATGTTATTTTTGCTTGACTCTAAGTAGAAAGACTTCATAATAAATATAGCTATACTTACCTATTTATTGCGATCGGCGTAAAACAGCTTACGAACATAGTTATAATTATTAATTAAATAATTGTATGTTAATGAAGACGTATTACTTGCTAATTGGTATTGTAGCAGGTACCTGTCAGGGATTAACATGAACACGGGATGAGTTATAAATTGATTAACATGCTTCAAAATGGCTATGTTATCGGATATATATGTATACCGTTATTCTATAGAAATCCTAGGAAATTTTGATATTATGGCCGTATCTAAAAATTGATTTGATCTTGACGATCATTTCATGATACCATAGTATTTTATTGAAAGACTCGCTAAAACTGATTACATTATAAAATTATATAAAATATTTTATTATCTGTTAATCCTGCTGTTTGCGTGCACGGCTTCGCGTGGTCGGTTCATGAGTGTAACGGCTCGTTGCTTCGCTTCTCGCCATCTAATTCCTGAATTGATGGATCTAGGCTCAATTGTTTAACACCATTATTCTATATCGTATGCTCTAGTTTCAATATCGTTTATCATACTTGCTCAAACAAGCCGAGTTTTAAATTTATTTTAATTGGTATCATAGAATTTCGAGCTGTTGAGTTTTCGGCAGTTAAAATAAATTTGACAGGTGGAAAGGTGGAAATATCACAAAGATAAGTGGATGCGTATTTTCACTATACTTTTAAAAACTTTTTGTTTATACACAAACAAAGTCGAATGGAATTTATAAAAATATTATATTGAAATTCGAATATAATAAATATAACTCCATCCGTTTAAATTCTCTATACGTTCATTTTAATGATCGCATACATCCGTAAAATTATTTACATCGAATTGTTCAACATTCTCCACTTTTTAAAGGGCATCAGCTGTGTGGGCTTAAACAATGAAGCCCTAATGCAAACAGCGACGTAGCAAAAACGCTTTCATCGATTGTCGATTGTGGATTGTCTGAACAAATACGAGCGCTATGCAGAGTTCGTCTAAACTATAGTACATAGGCGTAGAGATAGCGATATTTAAAAAAAAGTATTTTTATTTTTTATTTTTCACTCCACTCTTCGCTTTTTAGGGCCGTCCCTTTTAAGTGCTTAATTACTTTACAAGGTTATTTAGTTAACTGATTGCGAGACTTACTTTACGCGATTACATGTGTGCGTGACTTAATTTTAAATTACAGGAATATTTATCTGCAAATATCAAGTATTTTGTGCTCAATAATCGTTAATGTCTCATTCATATTTTTTTTATGGATTAAAATTGATTTACAAAATTGACCCAGGAAAGATAATTCGATAAAGCGTTTAAAAATATAAGCATGTGTTCTCTCTTTCCTTATTTTTGGGTGTGTTATATAAAAAAAAATATTATTAGCACCTTCAAAAAAAGTCGTGAAAAAACACTTTTGGGTCAGTAAGTACTATAGTTAGTCAAAACGTCGATAGATAAAACTTTTTATCAGATTATATACACATTTAGTATTTGACGGTTGTTATAGTACACGTTGAAAAGGCACCTTCTTAAAACCATATACTTTCTATTTAAATTACAAGTTTTTTGCGTTTTGACATAAATTTCGTGTTTCCTTAGTAACGTTATTAAATCCACTTACTAGTCGATATGGTCCTTCCTGAGTAGTTGGTATTTATCAAAAGTAACTCTAATTGTTTCTGGGAAAGTATCGAAAAATACCCAAGTGAAAAAAATATTTTATAAGGGTTCCTTTTGTCGCACAAGAACATTTGCCATCTTACCTGCCTTTTATTTTTTTCGTCCTTTTTTATAAATATGTTTTCCGTTATCTAGTTTACATAACACTAGCTATTAATAGTGCTTATTTTTTAATATAAGATTTTAAACTTTCGCGTTCCATCATTACTTAATATAAGACCGCGCGCCACCAGTCTACTTGTGACCACGGTTGCTGCAATATAGCCGAAACGTTAAGCTGTAAGTACCTATGTATTATGTAATAAAATATATCTCCTTTGGGTCCCGTTGCTCTTAGATAATGCTTATTAAGATCTAAATAATAGCCGTCAGTGTGAAAATTTATTTGTTTTTACTGTTTAAATAAAAGGTTGTAATGTTTTGTGGTTTCTTAGCCCCTGGACTATCATGTTCGTTCTGACGCCATATTATGGGGTACCAGATTGTCAGCGAACTGAAAGAACGGGTAGTCTGGAAGCGACTGCTAGTCATTAAGTCGCACAAAGGGGTTTAAAATCGACGCGATTTTTTCTATGTAACATAAAGGATCCCGGATATTGAAGAATATTCCTTTATTCCTGTGAACAATTTACGTGCCAATAGATATTTTGATGTTGGACTATGAATTTCAAACACTTAATGATTATTTTTTGTACTCAACAGATTTTAGAGATATTACTTAAGAGATATTACATTTTTGTCTGTCACGACAACCTTATGACAGACGGAGAGAGGACGACTTATTTGATTAATTGAGGATTTTCATGGGTTAAATTACTTTTTTAAACGCTATGTTATCTCTTTCTTCTTTTATGTGAAAGATAACTTTACCTTAAATTTACTTTATTTAAAAGCCTTTCATAGGAAACACTTTTAAAACTGTCAAGGTCTTAAAGTTTAATCCGTTTTATTTGTGTTTGGGAGAATAATTAAGCAACAGCTAAACTGACTTTAATTAGTTTAGTTTCGATAAAAAGTATTCATTTGGTAAATCAAAACTGTCAATGTGTATAAAAATACCTTGATAACATATACTATCATAAGGTTAAATGACTCTGTTTTTTTCACTCCTAGAGTTTTTATAGATTATACTACATTCAAAAACCATGAATTAAGTTGCAATAAACAAAGCTCTAGTAGTTATAATATTCGTTATATTAACATTACGCTATTACCCCCATTATATTGGTTAATGTACGATAAAGATATATTATATGAATTAACACAAGTTGTTCTTTTAAAGCATTTGTCAGTGTCAAACCAGCTTTCTGCGACTATTGCAAATTAATGTAATGACACACTGTAAATATACATTTAAAAAGTACTTAAAATCTTTTTCATTTCGAAAGAAAAAACTGGGTGTGCTTGAGCGATGTATTGACCATGCGCTGCTATATGAGCTAGTTCTCATCTTTCATTTTATAATAATTACGTATCATTTAATATTTTAATAGTTTAAATGCGGCATCAATATGTGTGTGTGTATTGTAGTACAGCAAGGAGGCGCTGCTATCCGGTCGCGTTACTATACTTAAAATGGTTTCGGCAAAAAACCAGCGATTTGCGCTACCCTAGCGGAGCATAAAGCTAAGCCGTGACCTGTATGCTGTCATGAGCTTTTTTCTGTATTGAAACTATGTGTAAAAATCCTCTATATTAAAACTTGAAACATGGAATATTTTGTGTGCTGTAGCTTAAAATAAAGTTATGTTTATAACGTATCCATCTTGCAGACTAACAGCATACAATCTCCTTGTATATGCAATCTGCTACAGTCAACTCGGGACCAAGTTAAATTGAGAATCACCGTCTCAACCCGTATCAATCTTGTCGCAACACTCGAGATGGTAACCGGGTGTAAACTATATGTTTTAGAAGTCATAAAGTAGAAATTTGGGTTCCCAATTTAAAATATTTCGATATTAGAGAACACTTGAGTTTCTTATCTTTAAAATATCGTGAAATGATTTTAGCAACCCTTTTTAAAAGTCAAATTTTATTAAAATGTGAATTTATTAAAAATGAACGCTAGAAATATGTATAATCCATTTATTTCTAATAAAAGAGCCTCATTTCCTGCTTTTCAACAAAAACATTTGAAAATGTACCCATACTTTTTAGTCGTCGAAGATATGAGTCCGTGAAAAAATTTACTGATCGCCTTTTTTGTATACATACCTAAAATATCTTACAAATACGGAGTGTAGTGTTATCAGAAATAAAAATAGTGTATTTATATGTGAAGGCAAACATGTAGTTTTAGTGTGGTGTAAGTTCCAACAGGTCTTGATAAGATAATAATCCTTACATCCATTGATTCCAATGTATTTGAGAGATTAACAGCAAATCCATTCTCATATAGAATACGACTATTATCTTCGTTACCTTATAGCTTAAGTTTATAGAAATTGCGTAATAGGCATAATTTTGTTTCATTCTTCAAATGGTTCCGAGCAGAAAATACGAACTATTGACAAAAGAAACAATCGTGTTTTTGTCAACAACAGTCTTTGGACACAAAAATAGCTTTTACCTATTTCATACAATTGTCCAAATATGACAAGCTGACACACAATTTTGTTGTTATTAAATATCGAGTGAAATAAATATTATACGTCATGGTGAAACATTTAATTATTATTTACTTTAATAATATTAACATTCGGCATTATGTGGAATTATATGGTTACAGTTACAATGGTAGCTTATAAACTTATTTGGCAATTTTCAAATAATATTACTAGGAATATATATATTGATACTAGTTTGTATGTATATGATATGTATCTGTATGAATACACTTGTGAGAGCTTGGAATTGTCTTTCTATAACTGAAAATTGTTTTTTTTAAGTAATATGTAAGCTTTCCTTTTTAATAAATAAGTAAATTATAATGCTGATAAGTTTTTTGGTTGAACGCACTAATGGTTAGTTGGAATTATTTATTTTTTAATAATTTATTAAGCACTTTAGTGTACATAAATAGAAATATCTTGAAAAAAGTTATATTTGTAAGTTTAAGTGAATTACTTGGATCGAGACGGTTGGTATAGACAAGTTATTTTTGTATTATATAGTACATCGGGAAGGTTATATGGGTTATATTACGTTTGAGGCAGACAAAACTTCGCGTGGGCGCAAGCTATACATAATAAAGATACAATATACGAGCTATCAGTATGAATGAGATGGACTAATCTTCTTCTTCATCTTATTCTTTCTTGTATATAATAAAGAACAACCGGTCGCTTGTTTCGCACATAGCTTGACCGATTTGAAATTTTTGTATTGGGCTTTTTAATTAATCAGTTCATTCAAGGGTGGTTTAAAAATAAATAAAATGTGATAATCTAAAAGAAAAGCTTAAAGATATATGACTGTAAATTAGTTATTTTCTATGGAAAATCGTCTTAGTTCCGTCGCTATATCGGGTTTCTTTTAATAGATGCTGTTAGTGGTAGTTTGTCGGTGAAACAAAGTTCACCGCGACAACTAGTAAGAACTATAGAATATATAGTATCTCTCATTATATTCACACTTATATATTAAAAAGTACCAAATTCAAACAGTGCAAACAGCCTGACTATTTCGCAATTCCAGTGGTCCACTCCTGCTTTGTTATATCGTTATTATAATAACTATCCTTATCACGCAGCAACGGATACGATACATAATTGAGATGACGTTAGGTGGTGTTATTTAACTACTAAGGTTACGAATATGTTTCTTATAGTTAACTCTATTGTTTGTTAACGAGTATATTTACAAATTTTTATATATCAACTCAGATGTCAATAAAAATTGTGCATGTGGTGGACTTAACAACTAAGGTCGTTCTCTACCGGTCAACAATAAAAAATATTTCAATAAATAAAAGTAATAAAAAGGATCTCTCTTAAATGTATGACCTGATACAGCTGCAGTCAATAATAATATCATTTTTTTTAATTTACCACAAAGGTTGCAATAAAATAAATCTGATGGGAAGCAGTTACCTTTACCTAACGACGTTATTGTTTATTTATATAAGGCTCAACAAATGACTCGACACCACCTGATGATAAGCAGTAGAGGAGTCCATATGTGAAGATAGCTAGTGAAGCATGCGACATACTGCCCTAGCCACCTTCACCTTGTCGGCCCAAAAAGTGCTTTTTCACGCCTTTTTTAAAGGAACCCGTGTTATAACAAGGAGGGAATACGTGTGCTGGTAAGGAATTCCATGATTACATTCATTAATTACGTGATTCACTATACTAATAATTGATATTGAAACTCCTGAGAAAAATAAAAACTGTCCGTTACGTCTAGAAATATTCAAACCGCTCTTTTATATTCTCATCAGCTTTGCTATTTGAAAATCGTATTGGGTTATTTCTATAGAGCATTCCTTCCCGATAGGAAGAAATATAAAAGATCTCGTGTGCACATATTTTTATAAATATTTCTCGTTGCAAAGACCGCGTAGGCTCTCAACGATGATTCGGAACGAGTTTGACTAAGGATGTCAACTAAAAGAAACGTTTAAACCATTTACAGACATTCACATAATTTAGTAAATTCTACACGTATTTAAAGTTACCTTTTTAGACCTATAAAGTAGGGTTGGGAGAACAACGCTCATCAAATAAAATAAAATAAATTAAAATAAACGTGCATTAGGGGAGAACTATGCATGAAAACTATTTGGAAATGTGTTAAATAATGATAATGATCATGATGAAAATCGAGCGGTATAAAAATAAACGATACATGGTGTAGAGAAGATATTTCTATTTATTTGATAACTTATAATATTTATATGAACAGTTTATAAGTATGGTTTAGTCAACAAAATAATATTAAAATTCCTAAATTAGTGATAGCGAAGTCAACGTTAACTCCGTTGAAAAAGAACAAACTCTATGACCTGAAAACAGTAGTTTGACATTAAATAATAATAATAATAAATAAGTAGTCCTGGCGAAATCGGAGAGCAGTGGTTTGCATAGAGCTGTCAAAGAATGTGACAAAGGATTAAACCTTCTCTACTGGACCACAGGGCTGAGACGAATCCTGGCAGTACCTTATACCTCTGATCGAGAGGCCGTCAGTAGATGGAGTTGTACAGAAGGTTCTTCTAAGCTCTTCAAGAGCGTCACGGAGACCTAAAAAATTCCGTGCATTGGCTGCGCTTCATCCGCAGGGTTGGTCTGTGTAATGACTGCGAGGCTCCAGCGGGCGGTCCTGCTCGATAATGCCAGAATTGTCCGCTGATTCCTCTCTATATCGTCCTGACCTTCGGCCGTCTAGCCTCCTCCACCGTGGGGGTTTTTTTCCGTTCCTCGAGCCGTCGAGCGACTGGGAAGAGTTTAAATATCAATAATAAATAGTTTATTTAAATGTTAGCATGGATGCTCACGGATCAAAGCAGACGGTTTATTTTACAAAAAGCAGAACAAATGACTCGACATCACCATTTTTCACTCTTTAAGCGATTTTTCCAATTTCCATAAATATTAAATTAATAGTAACGATATATATTTCTATAAAAATAACACTCTGACATAGAAGAATTACGGATTTAGTAATGACAGATTTCACGCGAGAGAGGACAGGTAATTCGTCATATAGGTGGCAGGGATACGGGCCCCCCGGGCTACAGGGGCCCTCAAAAGGTGTAAGTGAAAATTAGTAAAATGTTATCCACAATGTCACGCAATCTCGTGTTTCCCGGGATAAAAACATATAAAAAACTGTCATACGTACTTATTAAGTATACACTTCAGAAATGATGAAAGAACAAAAAGCAACCTCTTTTTTCCCCAGTTAAGCGTGCGCCCAAAAGTTGGCAACATCCTACATCGGTTATTGTGTGCAGGACTCCACCGTTTCAGTCATTCACTAAAACAGGGGAATCCCGCTATAACCGGTGTACAATGACAAATCACGGAGAGCATTATTATCCTTTATTTGTTATAATTTTCCCAATTATAGCATTGTGATGTATCAATAAATAGAATCTAGTTGAAACATGCTTGACAAATTAACCGAGTTCTTAATAATCGATGGTAAATGTACTGTTCTGTTACCAAATAAACATGAAAATTTGCCTTTAAAATGTAATACTTCACTTATCAAAAAAGTTAATAACTTACGTGAATGAGCTAGAAATTAGCTTTATCTTAGTAGCTAATGTAATCTTATATTTAATTCTATATTTATATCTAAGAAAAGTCTTAATGACAACCCTAGCCGTCTGCCTATGAATAAAATCGATACTTATGACGGAGAATCGTCTGCGTCTGCTCGTAAACATGGACGGTTACTGCCCTCAAACACCCTTTATCTTAACTAAGTACAAACATGTTACAACCTTTTTTATTATTGTAAGTGAGTAATTATAATAGATCTAGATGAAGCTAAGGATTCAAGTCTTTATTATTTCTTTTCTGTTATTAACTTTATGAGTTTTCAGTACATTTTTTTCTAATGGAATATGGAAAAACCTTTCTTTTGACTTGTAAAACATTGTTAAATTATCAGACGACCCTCCACGTCTTTAGCGATAACCAGCCTCTTATAGTTATCATGGAAACATGTGATTTTTCCACTGAATTGACATGTTTTAAGTGATGTTAATACCTCCAGTACACATTGTACGCTAGCTATTTTCATTTCACACAGATACAGTGAACTGCTTTACTCACGACTTATGATGTTCTTCTTTTAATTTTGGTATATTAATTTTACTCATAAGGTCATACATAGGCTAGGGTTGTTGCAAAAAAAATACATAGATGAAAATTTTATGTTCATTTCTTCATCACACAAAAAGTTATATCTATACAGTGCATTATTTAATTATAATGTTTTAACAATAGCCAATATCATATTAGATTGTGTGCGCTGCAGAAAATAAGTCTGAGTACTAAATGAGCGAAGACTATGAGTAAGTAATAGACTCATACTCATATTGCCTTGAGCATTGCGTCTTCTTACTAAATGTACATTAAATTAAAATCTTATCATATCATGAGATATGTCCTATCCCTTATTTGAAATAAATAAAGTGCCAGGATTGCCTTGATTAGGGAACTCAAATAATACTTTTAAAGAAAATATAATACCTTAGTATCGTTACATGCAATCAAATTGGTGCATGGGTAAGTATGTGCAGATAGATATTCCATAAATTAAAATTAACCTCCTTTTCGTCTGCGTGTAACTAATACGGCTAAGTGTACCCTGTAAGTCTATTCTACGATCAGTTAACATTTTTGGTTAAAATCACACGAGTCGTTTAGAGGAAACTCCTGAACCTATTTAAGTTCAATATACACTTTTTACACCGTGAAGGCGAGAGATAGCAAACAATAAAAACAAAGTAACATAAAGGTAAAAATATGACAGTTTTTAAGAAAACAGATAAATTGATATGATATAAAACCTGTATTTTATCATGTATTTATAACACAAGGGAATATAACCAATAAGAAACGTATACGCGATCTCTGAGCGACAAAAATTACGAAACAAATATCGATATCTACTAAATGAAATTCCGATGCAAAATATGTTCGTACACTTGGCTTATTGTTAAAATGAAATAGATGTCGGAAAGCTGTGTTATGAAATTTTATAAGACCAAGTTAAACATTTTTTTTTCGTAGTGTAACCACTGAACAAAGTTTATAGGACACCAATACCATGTAGTTATTAAAAAAGTTAAAATAGGAAATCATATCGACTTGAGAAATAATCCACTTTTGCTATCTCACTCTGTTCTATGTCAATGTGGTCCGATCTCTCTATCTAAAATGAAAGGTTTGACTTTGGGGCACGCTATTTAATCTTTGCGTGGTCATCGGTGCGGTCGCGTTTGTCAGGCGTTGTGTTACTAGGCTTTACTGGAGTTATAGAGTATCAGAAATTGAAACAAAATAACCTAAAAGTTTCTGTGGATAGTTAAATCTAATTAATAGAGAAGTACGCTCGTTATCTACAAGAGGACTATAAAGTAAAACATAATATGTTTCATATAAAGCAAGCTTTGAACACTATATGTTAGCTATATGATACATTGTATCTCCTTAGTAGTCTGTGATGATATGTATTTTAGTGCATATATATATTTATATAATTAAGTATTATGTAGGTACCCATGTATGTATGTTACATTATTTGTCATTTATCTATTCGTTATTCATCGGCAACTTCCATCGAGTACTTTATTTTCAATCCTGTCCATGCTAAGGAACCTGGATGAGATCGCTTTTAGCGATAAGGTCGCCATTTGTACAAAATCGGTAAACTATTTCCTATGTATTTCTTTTCTAATTGTTTGATGTACTATAAATATATATTATATTCTCTGCTATTAAGGCGTTCCAATAGCTAATTCTTTATTGCGTAAGATATATTTGCAACGTAGGATTGCCTAGCGCTGCGGTGCTAGACAAAATACGAACACAAATGACAACTCGATTGAAATTGCCTCGTATGATCACTTCGTAAGATCCATGGCTTGGGCCCCGTGGGCATTTAATTGTAAATTTTGTGGTAAATGTTATAATAACTTCGATGATGTTGTACCTTAATATTATTATCTAGATCTTTAAAAAAAATAATGAAAAGTTCTTGAAAGGAAGTCAGAGTGGGGTATTATTTTTGTAATTAAGATCTCATCTAAGATAATAAGATCTTGATTTCAAGCACAATATATTATTTTATAGTCATTGCCCATCGTTAAATATTTACAACGTTTATGGAAATCTTATCGAAACACAAAATATTTGGCGCCTGACTGATGACGTACTTCCACATGAAAGAAAATCTCCGCGAAATAATACACCTACGAACATGAAGTGTTTCAACCTACTCAAATATTGTAATCATCTAATTATCAAATTTTATACAATTTTGCATTCATATTAAAAGATTATGTTTGAATTTAGCAGGTACAGCAATTAAAGGCAGATAGAAAAAATAAATTACTCTGTCCCGATCAGTGGTGTCATGAATAATTATGAGTACTTGTGATTTAGATCTTGGCATCTTACTCAAGAAACCTAATATAGGTATAGAATTCTAGCTCTCATATCTTGTTTTTATCTGGAACCGCATAATATCTGGGTTTCAATAAAAATAAGTCGGTAAAAACATCGCCTGTTTCGTGCGTAATAACATTATGTGTACAGAAATATTCCATAATATGTATTGTAATTGATACTAAAGGATTACCATAAAATTTAAGTGGAGGTTAACTCTTCGTGGGTTAGGATTCTGTTCAATTCTCTGTTATTACAATACTCGTGTGGAAAAATGATTTTATGTCTTTTCCTGAACTGTTTAAGTAAAATTTTATATATTGATGAATCGCTGAGTGCTGCTTAAGATACCAAGATCAAGATGCGTAAAGCAAGAAAAATATTTCCATTTTTTAAAGCATATCCATGTGTTTTGAACTTATTTTTGGTATATATATATAATTATTTGTAATATAATTTATTGGTGTAATTGTAATTTATCTTTTTAAAGAAGTTAGGAATTTTGATTATAAACGGTTTTTTCCTGTTGAAAAGTTCACAGTGTTCAAGTGAGTATTGTTCCTAACATGTTAAGACTGTGGCGCGTTTCGGTGCATCTTAAACATGTGATACTATGGACAGCAAATCTAACGATCTCAATATGAGTCGCAATTTAAATCTATTTCTTTTTTAGTCTCATCCAATTACCACAAAAACTACATGATAGGGGGAAAATCTGTGTTAAAGTCCCTTCTACGACCGGTTATATTCTGGCAACTCCAAGTAATACCTTTGCCTCAGCCGAAACTATATAGAACGGTGAGATCCTATTCCGGGTCCGTTATCCACGCTCCAATGCCTATAGTTAACGAGGCCGATTCTGCTCGCATTTCTCACATATAATTCCCATTTCCCTCAGGAGTGAAGTTTTTCTTATCCTGAGGGGTAAAACAAGCTAGCGGGATAAATGTTTATAAATAGAGTTGAGAACTTTCTTGAGAATACTTTTCTTTTTGATGTCTTTGTTAACGATGGAACCTGGTGGCAATAGTTCTTCGAAGAAGAACAATCGATTAGCTTGATTTTTTCCTCTGGTTTTGACATCGAAATAAAACTGTGTTAGTTTGCTTTTACTTTCAATATTGTACTTTTAATAACTGGACAGTGGGCGATCCAGCGTTTCATCCGATTTTATTTTTCACATAACCTTGTGGAGGTAGCTTAGCCAGAGGTGTTTTATCAGTAGACTGCAGGCGTCTGGGAATGACGGCCGAAATCTTATATAAATAATGATTACTGACTAAACTCAAACTGGGGTTCGTATATATTTTAGGGGCAGCTAAAAACCATAAAAATTACTTGCGAAGAATCCACGTATAAGACGCAATAGATTTAGTATTGCTTAAAAACGTCGGCATGCGAGTAAAGGTTGATACAATCATTTTAAACAAACACTTTAAAATCCATACTGAAATTGAAAAATAGCTCAGATGTTCCATAGGGTAGGATTTATCTTTGGTATTGGTTATATAGACATATGACCTACAATTTGTTTTACATTTTATTTGAAAAGTGTATTGTGTTCTTTATCTCGCTTAGTCAATAGTAATATAGTAATTACGAGACGATCACGAGTAATTCTATAATTAAAATTACATTTTTAAATATTCAATAACAATTCTCTCACAACACACCTAATATTTTTGTATTCATTTGTTATGCAACAGAAATATATAGCTTTCCCTTTTCCTATAATATTGTAACAAAAATCGGAATTGTACTAGCGGTGTCATGTGAATTAACACGTGCCGATTCGATAACGAAGCCAATATCTGTGAGATGAAAAGGAAAGCAGCTTTAATGTCTTTTATAGAGAGTTTATTGTCATGTAAATCAAAAAGTGGCACAAGTTTCATTAGTAATAATCCACTTGTTATTTTTCTCAATTTCATCCTTAAGTGAGAAACGTTAAATAACACTATAAAGCCACCACTATGTCGCGTTTGGCACGAATTTAGAATAAATTTAACAATTGGACGATGAAAGGATTTAATCTGGATGATTTTTGTAATAGATTTGACACCCATTAAAATACAATTATACAGTTGTTTCAAATTATAATTAGAGTAATGTGGAATCGTACTTCTTACTGGTTGGTTGTTACAGCTATTTACGCGGTTATTGTGTACTATGTAGTACACATCAGGTACTGTATTTTGTGGGTTTTTTAGGGTGAATACAATATGTATCTTGTGGTTGTACTTAAATAAATAACTAGCGTTGTGTTCTTTCGGTCAGCAAGCTCGCTGGAGCTCTTTAAAAAGCGTTATTTCGACTCGTAACTATGATGAAGTCTGTACTACTTCAAATCACAGAGCAATGATGCCTTACTAATTGAATAACGTTTACTCAGTAGCCAGTAGTTAAAGGCTTTCTTTTTACTTAAAATAAGTTGAGTTGAGTTTAAATATAACCAAAATTACCTTTTACTGGCTTTAAATTTCACTTAGTACGATTTCTCGGCGATTTACAAGTTTGATATCGACTAGCTTATTTTTTCGAATGTCTTTGAAATAGTGAGCAAATAATAAAGTAAATTTTTAAGTTCCACGCGAGATTTGACATTGATATCTAAAGTTTCAGTGTGCGGAAATAATGAAAACAATAATTAATGTCCAAAACGTTTGCAATTACCTATAAGAGTTCAACTTACCTCAAATACAAAGTGTTATTGCTATTGTAAATGTTTTGTTTATTCGACAAAAAAGGAACTGTAACGGCACAACCCTCATTAACCTTCAGCTCTAGATGGGACCCTCTTGAACGAGGGCAGAAATATTACGCTAACCAACCTCCGAGGCATTGTTGATGTTTTTCTAAAGTTCTCAAGTGTTGGGGGTAGCTGTTGCAGTTTTTAAATGGTGTAACCGTTTTTCTGCTTGACTGCGACCTTTTTGTAGATTTCAATAATCGCTGCGTGTTTTAATGAGCTAGCGTAATTAGGTGAAAACTAGAATATTTTTGGAAACATTTTGACACGATAGCAAACAACAGCATGTTTTTCAAAAAGAGGATGCATATCTGATGAAGTTACTTAAACTCATAGAAATGTTTCCAAATCAAGCGATTGCCTAACTTGTAGCTAATACCAATTCACGTAGAGATCCAAATCAATTAACTCTATGTAAGATGGTTCTCCCAACAAACGTAGATTTCGTTGAACATACTCGTGGCTTAGGATACTATTGATTATGGTGCGATATTTTTGATATGAGCTAATCAGCTGATATCGATGCTAATTTTGATTTCTTTTTGTGTATATGAAATTTTTAAGCAATTTTTTTATATTTGAGACTAGGTGTTCACTCCGACATAGAATGGGTGGTGTACCTTATAAAATAATACGACAAAATATTTCGATTACTCACTCGCTATCTCAGTTTTAAAAGTTCTCCCTTTAATTTGAAATGTTTCAATAATAACCTCGCCCCCACAATAATGCCACAACAAAAAAGGAATTACCTATCCAATTTGGTGCGGTCATTCGGAAGTTATGCCCGTACACACATCACGGAGATTCTTTTATATATGATATATAACAAAAGATACATGTGTAACTTCATTTACTGATTCGAGTTATATTCCTGGAAAACTTTACGCGTTTTAATTGTGTCTGGATTGTACAATCACAATCACTTACTATAGATGAAAAAATATAATCTATATAACTGTAACAAGGATTAGTTATATGCTGTTACTTATCATATTAAATAAAATGAAATCTTTTAATTTTGTTGATCGTAACTGGAACTTACAGTTTCGTGATTGTTGTCAATAAATGAACCGGCTTGAATATTTGTTTCTAGCGATGACAGCGGTTATCCCTCCCCGATTGGTCATGTCACCTATGATAATCAGATGTTGCTAATTCTTGTACATCAAAAACACTAGTTCTCTAAAAGTCTTAAGCTTTGTTTATATCTTAGGTATTCAGCTAAATCAAATGAATGTATTAAATATGTTATGAAATTGAAATCTATCTTGTGGCACTATTGGTGGGGTACCC
This sequence comes from Acentria ephemerella, assembly GCA_943193645.1. Classification (NCBI taxonomy): domain Eukaryota; kingdom Metazoa; phylum Arthropoda; class Insecta; order Lepidoptera; family Crambidae; genus Acentria; species Acentria ephemerella. Next base: position 2,467,200 of record OW971875.1, on the reverse strand, counting down.
ACATTATATAGAGCGGTTCTTGATTTCATGTACTAGAAATTAAAATCATACATTGTGACGTAACATGCGTTATGTAATGTCCAAAACAACATCACCGATTATTTATTTAGCCGGTAATAACGTGCTATTTATAACGCTGCGAATAACTGTTCTTAAATGTAACATTAACTGTTATAGCCGTTATAACGACTTCAATCTTGAACGGCGCAGAATACGTGTTTTGTATACAAAAGCAAACACCTTACAGCTTAAATGTGTATGGTGGCCAGATTAATGAGACCCCCCTCGTAGTATACAAACAGGTTACAGTTGACGCGAGGACTACGTAAGGCGGGGTCATGTTATGCTGGTAATTGTGTTATTTTGTATAAAGTAATGAACTAATTTGTCTTGGTTGTAATGGACTCAAATCTAGCCACTGTTGCCAAATGACCTGTGTCGTTTAATGCAGATTATAGTAAAGCTGGTAATGACGGCGGATCAGATAAGATGACGCTTAAGATTTCGTACAATTCCTTATTGCTTTATTTTATTATAGTTATTAAACTCGAAAAAAGTTAATCGTTACAGCTAAGTATAACAGTATTGGAAGTATTTCGCAAAAATAGTGGGAACTATTGCTAAATCTGTGAGATGAAATGTTTTTCTAAGTTTATTGAAAATAATCTTCGCATATATAAAAATGATTTGATGTTAGTAAATCTCGCTAAAGTACAAAAACGGCTTGACTAACTAAATTTTTGTTTGTTTAATTCAGGTATTTTTCATTTCAAAAATAACTGTGAAAATCCTAAAGAAAACCTTCAACATATACAACTGATTTTTTTTTTTTTAGTATGGAAAATCGACTAACTGAAACGTTAAATATTAAAACTGTTATTTCTCCCATTGCTACTTTGGGTTTATTTTGATAGATGGCGTAGTAGTAGTTTTTATAGGTGATACGAAGTTTACCAGGACGGCTCGTTACAAAATTAACGAAATGTATTAATTTGACGAAGATAATAAAATAGTCTTAAATTATTTAAGTAAATTAAACTAACTGTGGTTTTAATTGTTTTTGATTAGATTTCATCTGAGGCACTTCAATCGAGGAGAATCTTTTTATATTTAAACAGTTGACAAACACCATTCTTTTTTTGAAAAGGTACTTATTATATTTATTTTAATTATAACAACTAAATGTATGATTGCTTGAGTCGAAATTTGTAATGTACTAGCGCAGGACGGATCGGTTTGGAGTTGTTTTAGGGAGGCCTGTCTCCATCTGTGAGCGTGTCTCGGCTTAAATGATAGTGAAAGTTGAAATAAGAACACATTTTTTATTTTTTATTCGGAAAACAAAGCGTTGTAAGTGTATTAAATAATATTAACTTTATCTATGTTTCTAAAGAGTTTCAAACTATAAATTAAACAGAATTACTATATTGACACTTATTTTTCACAAATGAAAACTTTAAGTACACACCCTTAGCAACAATTATTGCCTACACGATACATGCTTTAATAGGTACAGATATCTGGGCGCTACTCTCGCCTGGCACAATTCACTAGAGATTCACCGTGTCTTTGAAGGTATCCTCCCACGCTCCCTTATGGATCGAAAGCCCAAAAGAGACATTGGGATACCTCTCCTAGAAGATATATGTCTATTAGTAAGCTTCCCTAAACCTAAGGCTTCGAAATAGGCCTCTTTCAAACTAAAAGCCATCTTTAGTCAGTTGGAAAAAGTAGGTAGTTTAAAAATATATCGATTATGAAATTCCTGATGAGCATTCCAGACTATATGGCAAATACATACACCCAACACCTGTATGATGCATACATACACCCACACGCATGCACACAGACTGCCACATAAAGACACTACACTCACGCCCTCATATACAATATAGGCATCGGCAGCACGTTTTCCATAACTCAAGTCAATAGTTTTATACTATTCTGAAATACACATTTTTATATTATTCACAATAAGAATTGCGAGCCTGAAGTGCCTCCCTGAAAGTGATAGGGTGGACCAACGATCTGGTTTGGATTTCTTTGAGGAAGGCTAGCAATATACGTCTCTGAACTGATTTTTTCTTACAAAAAGCTCAGCAAATAACTCGACACTACCTGATGATAAGCATTAGAGAAGACCATGTGTGAAGATAGCTAATGCAGCATGTAACATATTGCCCTAGCCACATACACTTTGCCGGCTCAGAAAGTGCATTTTTACGTTTCTTTTAAAGGACAACGTGGAACGATATGATGATGAAGTTGGATTATTAAAATGAAGGGACCTGTCTCTCACAGCATGGGTGTAAAGCGTTTGAAAATGAAGATATAGAAAATACCGTATTAGACTTTTGTTATTTAAATAAAATGTTCGAGCTTGATGGACTTATGTTTTATTGTAGAAATATTATAATAACAATCAAGGAAAAAAACAAGTAAAAAAATATGACAAATACATACATTAAAAATTGTCTATTATATAAACCGTGGAGTTCTGAACAATGGGGTAACCTTATATGAGAACTGTTCAACTGTTTCTTTTTCTATGTGAGTGACCATATTATCAAGTATAGAAATTCAGGAATATTCAGATGTACGCTTGACATTGTATTGTTTTATTAGGGTTATCTGTTGTTTTTTTTTTAGTTTTTTATGTTTTGCTAAGCAGTTAGACATAAAACTATATATGTATATTGACAAACTAACTATTATGGACTAACACATATTATTGAATCTAGATTTAAATTAAAATTTTTGTATTATTCACACTTTTAGCATTACAACCTGGTCAATATGTTGATGCAATTTTAAGCTGTGACTCATCGGCTGGAATGTAAAAACCATCTTTTCTCTTTTGAAGTAAATTTAATATACATGTTTGACTCAGTTACATTGTTAGTGATGCTACTTACATAACATTACATTGAAGTGTTGAAATTTGTGAGTGGACATTTATGTGTAGACCAAAGTCTTGCTGACTGACGCCATTAAGCTCTCGACAAGTCTTTCACATAATGGGTTATGACCAATATAAAATATAAAGTAAACAGTAATATTTCATAGACTTAACGACTCTCTTTGTTGGGCTTAACAACAATGTTGCTTTATGATGTATTTATCTTAATACTAAACCTAGATATTGTATTTTACTGATAATTTTGATGTTCTTAGTTTGGTCATTGAAACAGGATACATGTCCACTCAACGTAGGTACTTTTTGAATTTTATATATATTGAAGACCACATAAATTCGTGGGTAGGAAGATGATAAAGGTCGGAATGCTCTTGAGAGCACTCATTTCGATATACTTATTATATAGAAAGCTTCGTATGACGTAATAACCCGAAGCGTGGTCAAAGACACGAAAATCCGATGCTTCCACTGGCGAGTTGAAGTCCTCTAATTCCCAATACAAAGTAAGCACGAATATGCAATTTGTGCAAATTGGAATCGAAAATCGTGTTTATCGTGTTTCGTATTATTATTATGATTTTTTTTAAGTGTTTTTTTTTAAGTGTGACGTAGAAATGGAAATAAAGACTTTATCTATCTATCTAAAGGTTAGTGAAATTCAAAATTTGGGTTTTTGAAGTCGTAAACTTTATATGTCTAGAAATATAGCATTTGTTAAATATAGTTAAATTAATCGAAGTTGTAATATCTGAAATTCTGAAACATTTGGAATAGGCACTGCGACATTTGTTGAAAGCATTTATTGAAAGCATCATTATAGAAACATTGTTAAAATAATTGTTTCTTTAATATAGACAATATATTCAGGATATTAACCAAAATGCTCGTAGGAAACAGGTTATACAGTATGATGTCATGCTTTGGTATTTTGTGTGCATTGCGGAGCAATTGTATTCAGCAGCTATATTAAAAATTAATTTAATATAAATAGTCTCATAATAAAAGTTTATACGAATCTTATAAATTATCAATGATATTGGTTTTTGTAATTAATTTTAATAAATTAAAAATGGACTTTTTGATTATTTTGAATTACCATAAAACACATAACACATACGTTATAAAAGTAAGTGTTCTTTCCTAGTCTTTTTTTATCAGTATTTTGCCATTAGAATATATATTATTATTACAATTTGTCAATCTGGTCGTCCTTTATAGACGAACGAGTGAGTACTGGTAATAATTATTTGCAGCAAAATAAAAGGCTAACTCTAGCGAAACATTATATTTCTTGAAAATGCCGGTGGATCACAAAAGTATAGTAAAAGACGAGCGTACGGCGTGCGCGTTATCGCTTTTAGACTGGCTGTACGTAAATTTATAGGTCGGCAAATTAACTTATGAACGGCTCCCTCCCACGCCCCTCGCCCCTAGCGTGAAGATTTAGAAATAATACCTTAAATTTTTAAACAATATCTCACACACAAAATATTTTCGATTTAGTTATGTTATTAATTATAAGTCCAGTTGAGCTTAATTTTAGTTTTTAAGTTATTTAGTTTTAATTAAGTTTCGTCGCTTACATTCCTATTATAAAAAAATGTATTACTACTTGTTTAGGAAAGTCTCGTTGGCCGCATGATATTTGCCTACCTATATCTGCCTAGCTACCTGACCCGCTCATATCATTATGTTAACCCTCACCAATCTACCAGTTCCTTCCTGACGCTTGACTGACTGACATAGGTACCCGCGGTTTACGCCACGTTGCGCTCGTTGTCTCGTTTTCTGTGCCCATCAGTGCTATCAGTGCTATCCTAGTGCACCTGCATACCTGTATCGGCGAGAGGGTAACGTACCTAGAGTATATCTACCTATACAATAAACTAACTTAGCCCAACACTTTCCCTAAACACTACTGTCAGGAATTAGTTTATCGTATGTATTTAATATTGTTGCAATTATTTTTGTCACTGTCTTACATGCTCTTATATATCTTAACTTCTGTTCTTATGAAATGTATTACGGTATAATATAATCTAAGCACAGCTCCGTATGAGGTTGCGGATTTAATATGAAGATTCCGTTTTAACGTAATTAATCTAAATTAAACAAGGTTTAATTTCTGCCTCCGCAATGGCGATATAGTCAAAGTCCGTATATATAGATAGATACGCGCAGTAAATTACAATATTCGAAATCATTCTTGCAAAATTCACTGGTAATATATGCTTTGTGTAGAAAATATGTCGTAGATAAGCTCTGTATGTAAAAATTATGGGAAAAACTAAGATAACATCTATATCCTGGTCAAGCATCTGGTCCAGGTCAGCCTTCTCGATCTAAATTAAGGCCATTGAGGCGATGCACTGGGTTGCGGTATGTGTAAGAAATAGGAAAATTCCTTAGAAAGGAATTATAAAAAGAAATGAAGTACTTGTATACGTCATTTTTTAATTCGTAATCTCCATAAATAATAATGTTTAAGTACTTTACTACTTAATAATTTAAACGTTTTTGATGTTTTGAAGCCAGTGCACTAGATGGAAGACCGTATCAGTCGTTAGTTCAAAAACATGTTAGGTATATTATTTTTAGTATCACTTCACTGTTTTCGGTTGATGACTGTTGTCTACATTCAAACAAAGAATATATTATCGAAATCAGTTTAGATTTAATGGAAATATCGCGGAAACAGAACACACATAAATTTAAATCGAATTCAGAACATATTCCATTTTTAAATTGGAACTTCAATCGAACTTTTAAATCAAAGAAGATAAATAGGTGAAGCTGGTATGTAGAAGTCTTTCGTATTGCTGTTACATGGAAGGATTATTTAAACATACATCGCAGCATAGCTGTCGGTACCCATGAATGAATCAGATGGGTTCCACCGACGATATAAAATATAGATGCATGCGTTAAGGAATAGCCAACATTTTGTTAAGATTTCTACAATTTCTTGTTTTGTACAACTCTTACTGAAAGCAGATTCGTTGAACCTTGATATATAAAAATAAATGTAATTTAACAATAACTGTCATACTCTTGTGTATTGCTATTTTTATTTCGGTTCTACCAAGCCAAGATAAAATATTTCCTCGCCTCCCAATTTGTCCATATGTAATTCTAGCATAGAGTATACAAATAGCGAAACTAACATATTTTTTTTAAGAAACAATGATATTAAGCTTTACATATTATATCTCTGAAACCACTCCATCTTCTTTACTCTGTGTCCGCTCTGTTGAAAATAAAAACCTTGACTGAAACAACTCGGAGCTGTTTCATAATGAACACATGAAAGCCTCAAAGGCTGGCGTTTTAAAAAAGGAAGTATCTATTCAATAGAGATACGTTTAGTGATTAAAAGACACCGGTCTTTATGACGGCGTTACATAGGTCTTACTTTACATAATGGATTGATTTAAAAGAATCTGCATTATTTCTTTCTCATAAATATTATACATTAATTGGTGAATTACCAGCCTTAATCTGTGGTGTAGATCGTAGGTCTCGAAACTTTGAAGCCTTCGGGCCATAATGATTTTTCAATTTGTTCCAAGGGCCGAACCAGTTTTAATTTTTCTGCCCTTAACTATATTTCCAGACTAGAATAGTCGCAAACTTACCCTTTTTTGCATTTCAATTATTAAAAAACTAAATTACAAATTACGTAGTTTTTAGTAGTTTGGAGCTAGCTGGTGTAGATGAAAAATTAACAAAGGTATCGACTGAGTAAAATTTAATTCGATTTTTAAACTCATTAGTATAATGTTTGTTTTACTAGATGTCCTGGTGTCTATGACTTTATATATAGCTGTCTTATAGAGTTTCATATCGAGTTAAAATTACAAGAGAACTTCCATAAATCATGATCAATTGTCCACCTACCGGGCACAGACTTCCGAACGGTAGGAAATATTTTATTATAATTTGAGTCCTAAGATCTTTTTTTTTAATTAAAGTCAGCAAATGACTGGACACCACCTGTTGATAAGCTGTAGAGGAGATCACCAAGATGGCAACATAAATATTGATGAATCTGATTGCAGTGGTGACCGTGACTATAAGCCGGAGGAAATTAAAAAACTAACTCTGTTAGAAGATATTTAATGACCCATTCGAATCAGATATAACAATAGTATAACCACCATTGACGATTGACTCCCTATTTGTAAATAAAATCATAAATAATTTTATCACAATCATACCATAGAGTATAAATTATCACACTCATTTTAAACCACAGCAGATTTGCAGACCATTAAAGTAAGTACCGAACTGCGGAACATTAAATATTAAATATCGCATAAATTTCCCTTCCACTGCGCAATTGAATCTGTGTGAAGTTCTCATTTATGTAAAGCGATGACATTTGGAAATTGCTTCGTATTAAATTGCTTCATAGGAGGGAGGAAGTCGCTCCCTCAATACGAGTTTGTTTAAAACATGTCACTCAATTCTGCACACAATCCATACAAATTTAAGTATAAGGTTGTTTGTACGTTTGACTTAAATTAGTCTATAACAAAAACATAGTTTATTGGATTATGTAGTATCTTTTTTTAAGGTTCGTTTTGTTAGAATATTACTTATATTATTTTTATTTCTTGATCCATATATATTAAAATACTTTTAGTAGGTTAGTACGACAGTAAATTGGTAACTGATAAAGCAGAGTGTTTAGGAAAGTCTCGTAGGACGCATGATATTTGCCTACACGTATCTGCCTAGCTACCTGACCCGCTCATTTCATTATGTTAACCCCCACCAATCTACCACTTCCTTCCCGACGCTTGACTGACTGACATAGGTACCCGCGGTGTACGCCACGTTGTCCTCGTCTCGTTTTCTGTGCCCATCAGTGCTATCCTAGTGCCATCAGTGTTGTGCCTACTAAGTGAGACCTTGGATTCACCTGCATACCTGTATCGGCGAGAGGGTAATGTACCTAGATACACCTACCTATACAATAAACTAACTTAGCCCAACACCTTCCCTAAACACAGAGTTTTTAGGGACTTAGCACAAAAGACAATAAAATCTAGGGTCTGAAGTTTCAGTCCGCATCAGTTAATTTAGGAAAAGGGGTCTATGATAATATTGTTTGAGAATCTCTGAACTCCCATATAATAAGCTGGATTATTGTTTGATTGCCAAGAGATAACAAGACTTTAGGCATGTGTATTAAAATGATGTGGAGCTGCCTAAAGCAGTATATCAATGCGCTTAAGCTATCTTCGTGTACGGAGTCTTCTAACAGTTGACCAGTTGGATTTGTGCAGACATTTTCAGTCTTTTTTACAAATTTCGAACCAGTCGGTTCGAAATTTGTAAAAAAGACTGAAAATACCAGTACAAATACCAGTATTAGCACTGAATTACAACTGGTAGTAGTACCAGTTGTTTGTAATTCAGTGCTAATTTTGTACTAAATTGCAACTACCATGTGTAACAATATAATGAAACCAGAGCGCTCGACCCACTACCTACATTAACATGTTAAGGGCGTATTAAACTCTGATTAAATAAAATAATTATTATTTTCATACGTAGGTACTATTTTTTTGCATGGTATTTTGAACAAATACGTACAAATATACATACAATTTAATTACATTGATTATCACTCATCTTACGTAACGGAACAAGATCTTTTTTCGTGAAAATGAATAACCAAAATTTTCTTTTGGAGGTCAATCACCGCATTACGTCCGACTATGTTTATCTATTATCGTCTCTAGCAGAGAGTAAATAAAGGTTTTATCTGAACACACAAACGATAGGTCAAATTAACGCGCTATGTTTCATGATAGTAATTAATTATATTTTATTATATTTGTACGCTTCGGTGTAATTTTATTGTGATGCTCACGTAAACAACATTTTTTTAAGTTCATTAGGGATGTTATTACTTACTGAAAATATTCGTTAATAGAAAAAGAAAAATAAGACAAGTTTTGCTGATTTTCTAATTACGATCTCAATTTGATTTAAAAATGTACTCAAAATTAAATCCGAAGACAATTTTCGGATATTAATAGTTGCTGGCCTATAATTCGAAACGAGTATTATTTCATTGTTCGGTAATTAACTTTAAGTGGTCTATATACTGCCCGTTAAAACCGTTCCTATTATTGTTTTAATCCGCACGGTCGCCTCGTGTGGCTTTACGTACACATTTAATAATAGGTTACACAAATAATATAAAAATCAGAACTATACGCGCGATAACTGAAGATTGTTTAGTTACCATAACAAAAGCTCATTAAGAGTGTGAAAGATTCTTTAATGCTTTTTTTTTAAATCTTGCGTACATATATTTAAGTACCCAAAGACTCAAATGAATTTAGTCATGCAGACAGCACGTGTAATATGAGGTAAAGAAAATAGGTTTACTAAAAATCTATACTTTTGTTAGTAAATGTTTGTCTTGTGTTTGATGTTTTCGTTCTAGCAAAAAGAAGAATGTGGGAAAAATGTGTGTTGAATTTTCAACTTTAAGTACTGATAATTTAATGTTGATATTATGGAACCTCCGTACATTTCCCAGTTCAAAATATAGATTCAATATTTATTAGAGGAATTCAATCACTATATTTTAAATTAAGATTAACTGTGTGTATGCATAAAAGGGTAATTTGCTAATATTTGCAATGTGACTCATTATAGATAACTATGAATATTCTCATACTTTCGGTAACCTTCTGTTACCCTTTTATTTTGCGGCGATAGTACGTTCGTTCACCAATGTTCCTTTTTCAAGTGAACTGTAATTGTAAACCTTTTCGCGTGTTACAGTAACCGGGCGTATCCTTGTAAATACGATTCTGCGGCACGTGTAATGGGGCCTTTAGTTTACAGATGCTTATTGTTTCAGACAAAGGGAAACAATTTGCTTAGATTTCATTTTTTTGTATTCCAAATGTATATAATTTCTTTACCTTTCTTACCATCATCTAAGTCTGTGATGTTAAGAAGGTAGGTAGTACGGAAGGTTTATAGATAAATATACTTTCTACCTTTTTTTCTTTCCTTAAAACGTGGCTCCCTAAATACAACTCAGATATCTCTCAGTGCTAACTCCCTACACCGGCTATAAATAGAACGCTATATAAGGCTTCAAGGTTCAATGTGTCATACCCAGCTTCAACCAAAAATAGCACAAAGTAATGACGTAAGTTAGAAAACTAAATTTCAGTTATAATTTGTATAGTAAATGTAGTATTAAATTTCTGCTTAGCCAGTTACTAATTAATTCTCTTTCTCATTGACTAGAAGTATTTTTATGCATATAGCACGATAACTTACGGAGAAATACTATCACAAAAATGCACCATTTTGGAAAATTTATGTTTATGTTTTTGACAAATTTTTGTAGAATATATAAGGAGCCTTTTTCTTAAATTTCACTTGTATACTTTGTGTACGGGATTGAGAGTACTGCTTTTAAACCAACTCGTATTTAAGGCGGCTCCTTCTTAAATTATTAGGTGTAAAAGAATTGTTCTTTTTTCAAGTTTAAAAAAAACTTCAAACAACTATTTTGTCAATCCTTTAACCATCGACCTATGAGGCGTCATGAGACTACTTGTACTTGTTACTAATCACTAGGAAGAGTCTTTGGTGGTTATCCAGACGGATTCTTACAGCAATTCTTTATCCTGATAAAATTGTCTGACGAATTTCTATAAGATGAAGAACCCTAAGTTTACCAAGTAAAATGCATAAGTAAGACAAACACCTTAAAGAATACAAAATAAACCGTTGTATTTGGTTGGGAAATATATTTTTACCTTCTTACCCTTATCACGGAAGGGTTAATTTGATGTCAAGATTTCAATTATGTTTGCTCACTTTTGTGAAATTGGCAAGCAATTTTATTGAAGTATCTGAATTTGAGAGAATCTAATTTCAATATTGCGCTTGAGTGCAAAACGCTCATGCCTCTCTATTGTTATTTGTGACAGCAACAGACCCCTGATATTAAAGGCAATCGCCATTAAAGGCAACTTTACATTACATAAATATTACATTTAAATAAGATGGCCCGAATTTAAAGAATCTTACATTAATTTGTTTTTATTTTAAGCTAGTGTCATATCCAGTATAACACACAGTTATTTTTAGTTCCCAAGCTCCCAACAAAAGAATTCTCAATTAACTTCTGAGAGCGTACTATTAAGGAAACAAAGGGTGATAGTTTTGAACAATATTACAAGGGCTCTTAAGACCGACACGTGCAGGGAAGGGTTAAACGTGTTATTGTTGATTGTTGGTGTCACTGTAGGTGGTAATAAACTTGGAGTAATATACTCTCGTGTAACGGCAGAATAAAATTCTATTGTTTCAGGGAATATGCCTAGGCTTTTGTGCTTACGTAAATAGACTGGAGGGGCTAAGATATTTAATTTTCCTTTATATTTATTCTAGTATTAATGAACGGTAGTCTAATGATCTATAATACGGTTTTTACATTATTTTAGGAAGTCTACAAGCGGTCATGGTCAGCTTAAGGCAATAATTTTCAGTTAGATTAACTCTGATTCGATTGTTAAAACTTGAGTGTCAATAGTTTAAATTATATTGTTAAATTTTCCTATAAATAAAATGCACCTTCTTCCTGACTTCTATTAGTCAAGTGACTGACATGCAAATATAAAACTCTATTATCAAAATATTACATGATAGCTAGCATTTGACGTTATCCACCTTTTTGGGTGTATACTCAACAGTATAAGCATCGTCGCAAGATATAAATGAATTGTTCGGAGTTTCTACTTTTTTAGAACTCTCTTCAGCCAAAAGGCATCATTCGGGTCATTTGTCCCGCCCCCTCGAACTTTGTCCAGGCCTGAGAAGTGGTCACCACATATATTTTGTGTAACCTCGGTGATTGCAAAAATACACTTTTTACTAGGATAATAAAAACGTTCAAAATTGGACCTTGTAAGCATTAGATGAAACATTAATAATAATTAACGTAAGTTGAATTCAATTAGGAACCAACACAATGTGCTTCTAAGGTTATACTTATTTAAAAATCGCGTTGAATTTTCACAAGCTTTTTGCAAGACACTTCTATATTGCCTATCATAACGTATGTAAAGTTTTTTATATTAAGCTCAGCAAATGACTCGACAACACCTGATGATAAGCAGTAGAGGTGTCTATATATGAAGATAGCTAGTGAAGCATGCGACATGCTGCCCTAACCACCCTCACCTTGCCGGACCAAAAAGTGCTTTGTCACGCCACTTTTAAAGGAACCCATTTTGTCTTGCGTTTGACAGAGTTGACAGGGGAAATCGAAGTAAGCGTTGGCATTATTTCGTTACAGGTATTTGTCAGACTGTAGTCCTCTCAGACAGTAAGTAGGATTTCATTGTTTGTTAATGTTTTAGTTATAATATAAATGTTACGAGTTTTAATGTCATGGTTTTTTAAAATAGTACTGGATAGTACAATGGCTATAGAAGAGTTAGATTTTATTTAGCAAATAAGAAAGATGTCTAAGTTCCAAAATTGACATCTAAGAACAGCTGAACTCATCTGATTTGCGAAAAGTTTAATTCAACTAAAGAACAGTCAAATTGAAAACTTTAAGGGACGTCATCGAGAGTCTGCTCTTTTTGGTTCGAATTTTAATGAACGAAGAACAGAAAAGTATAGTTAACGTTTGATCAGCAAAAATTTGTGTTAAAGCACATCTTAAAACATGGGGGTTTGAATCACTCAAAAGTAAGGATGGGCTAATGTCATGAAACTTGACGTTTTTGTAAGTCATCATATCCCTCATTTATTAAGTAAAAAAAACGCAAACACTATTTTTTTACGAGGAGCTCCGTTTACTGACGTACCTGGGAATACCCACTAAAACTCCCGTTAACTCAATTCGCGGAGGTAACCTGGTTTCTGCCGAGAAATTCACCAGGTCACACCGAGGAATTAAAAAAAGAAACGCAATCCCTAATATAATCCTAGTTTCCTACAGTAATGACTCCTCTGAACTGAACACGCATGCTTCAAAGTGAAATACTTTGACAATTCTGGCTACAGTAATGCTTTTTAATAAGAAAATCTTTAGCAGTTGACCTTGATGTGCGGATGTTAGTACTTGTACAGTTGATCACTCTTGTCACTTAGATAATAAGGAAGCTAAAACTTGAAAATGAATACGAAAATCACCCTTATGTATTTGATCGCAACTGTACAATAGTTTCAGAATTTTAACATTAGCCAATAGCATTGTTGAATTATGTTGGTCGCCAGATACTTTGAACTGGCATACAAAATTGGGGTTACGTCAAAATCGTAAATAATGGCTTTAGCTCGTTATCAGCGTAGTATTTTAGTGGAAGCTTACATCATTGACTTTAGGGACGTGGCAACCTAGTATTTAGCACTGTGACTTAATATTAGAGAAAGACTAATAATCATCTTCGAAGCTTCGCTATCAAGTCGAAGACTATTCAGAATATAAGACATTGACTTCTCCAGTGAACTAGTTGGTAGTGATATATATTTTGATTCAAAACATGACGATTGTAACGTTGCCAGCCTAGATATTCGTGTGCATATGATATATTCACTGCACGAAAATTATTTAGATCTGTTACGAATTTGTTGTTTTTGACTTACGAGTATTTTACCGTTTTTATCAAAGAGCTGAAATTCGCCATTCAATTAACTCAATGATTTATATTTCAGGTACGTACACATCATCCAGTTAAAGAAACGGTCGAAATAGCTGAAGTATTTTTTCAAATGTAAGTGTAGCAAGTCCCTTGGAGTAGACTAAATTTCTTGGTACTATCTCTGCTGAAAACTAAAGCATTTTATTAAAGTATGTAATTTAGTTAGTCGTGTAAATGTACACTTTCTTAATAGCCAAACTCTAACTAAAATAACTGTTATTTAAAACTGACACTGCTTTTAGTTTAATACTCAAAACTATTGATATGATATTAGCATATTAGCTTAGAATTGAGATATCAATATTTTTTTGAAATTAGGTATTACCTAAACTGTATAATTCATCACATTTTATTTAATTTTGATTTATGGCTGTTTCGAGAATGCTTACAGAAATATAAATAAAACTATAATGTATAAAATAATAATACAGAAATGGTATTATAAAATAATATAAAGAATCAAACAATATAGCAATCTGTTGCTACACATTCTTAATTTGTAACATTTACGACAATTTTACACAGAATGACAATAATAAATATCTTATCTTAGCTTATCATAATATTAGGTATAAGAAATAATTAATATTTCTTTATTTATAATTCTAAAGACATGAATAAACACATATGATCACAAGTATTGAAAATACTAAACTACAAGCAAGACGAATTATACGCATACTTTCAATTTAATTTTTAAAATTCAGTATTAGATCTCTGAAAAAGTTCAGACCTCGTATTTTGCAGAACTTTAATTGTTTCTTACCGTATTTCACCTGCGTCGATCGACGTTCAACACTTTTTCTTTTGCCGTTTTAACTTTGCGTAAGGCTTTAAAACTGTAGTCAGAATTTTGTTGTTTTATTACATTAGTGGAGTTCCTCCTTCCGCTGTAGATTGAGTGCCATTGCGTATATTAAGATTTATTTTCGGTCATATCGATGTTTATGTTATAATAACAATTTTTGTGTTTTACTTAACTTTGATAAAATTTTGATTATAATGTACGTTTGAAGTTAAAAATACTTGACTGTGTAGCGTTTGGTGTTATCATATTTGTCCAAGGATGTCCTAAGCCAGGAAATAAAACTGACGCAATTCTTCCAGAACGTATAGACCTGTATTATATACAAGCAAAATATATAAAATATTTGAAAAATTTTAACAGCGTGATAGAGAGTACTACTAGCGCCATCTAGTGTAGATGCTCAAAATTTAACTGAGGCTTCAACAATATTTCTTGTTTTATTAACCTATTTTTTATAATTAGTAGTTTGATAAAAATAATGTTTCAATCTTTGTCTTTGCAATTTGTTCTGAATTCTTGCTTTTTACATTGTTTCTTCGGTTCAATGATTTGAAATCCCTGTAAAAGTTTTTATAATAGAATAGACTTGATAACGATGTTTATAAAAAAATTCTAACATTGCAACTAGTTTGTTATTGTTGAGTTGTGTCGATTGTCTAATTTTACAGTTAAGGTTTTTTAATATTTATTCAATAACTTTAATTAGATGTTAACATTTTTTCATATTTTTTAGAAATGAAGATTCGCTTTCCCCTTGGCTACAATAGTAATAGATCAAACAAATCCAAATAAATTGGGAAGACAAAGAAATTCTCCATAGCATTCCGCTGTGAAATGCCAACCCGAATGAATAATATCAAAATTTTGTTCAAACATTTCACGGAAATCCCAATATCAATATTACATCATAAATTAATTGAGTTAAAGGAATATTTTGGTATTAAATCAGGGTTGGGATCAATCATATGGAGTTCACCAATAACGTACTATCTGTTCCAAAATAAACGAGCGTTATTTGTATAACGGTAAATCTATTGAATTATGCTTATGCGATTCTTAGAACATCGTAACGTTATTCGTGTCTATCGTTTCTCAGTAAATAAGAGCTATAAATGTGGTGTAAAACCTCATTTATATGTGGTTTTATTTATTGTTGTTGTAACTAAAAAATCAATTATGTGTGTTTATCTCATTATATAATTTTATTTCTCTCAAATAGTGAAAAAAATGTTTAATACTTTTAGTGGTTCCAGGGATGCAAATAATTTACGAAATTCTTTCTCCCTCTCTCTCTCCTCTCTCTTTATATATCTCTTACTACTTTTTGTATTTATCGCGTCACTTGGGAGAATTTGAACGCGAAAGCGTTTATGATATTGTGTATTATTTAGATCGAAGATGTTTATTCTGTGAGTTAAAAATTTGTGTTGGAGTACAAAATACAATCCTGCTATGTAAAAAATACTATTAATATGTAAGGCAATCATCGCAGCAATATTGAACGTTGAACGTTCAATATCGCGTACCACGTTTGACACAGTTATACCACAGAAATAAATGACGTAAGTCAGAAACGGATTTTCATTTATTATTTAGTTAAAATTAAAAAAATCAAATACATACATAATACATTCATATTCAACAGTATTAAAATTCTGCTAACGACTCAATTATCTTAGAAATCTATTAGAAGTTATTTTTATGAAAATAGCTTGACAAAACAAGGAGAAAAAGGTTTTTATTCACAAAAAGCGACCATTTTGAAAAAAGTATCGTACGTAATCAAAAACATTGTTTTATTTGGACGAATTTTAGTCTAATATTCAAAGAACTATATACTAAATTCGTTATGTACATAGTGTACATACTGCAATGCAATGAGTACACTTTGTTTTAAATCAACTCGTATTTTTATTAAATAATATTAATAGAAGCTAATACAGAGTGCGAGTTAATCTTTTAGAACGTAGAACGAACTTTAGATCCCATATTCTTCGTGATGTGTCGTAAAACGCAGTTAATGTTCGTACAGAGGTCATTTCAACATTTACCACATTATTATGTTGAACCTTCAAAGTCACTTTCTCAGCGTCGTCAACTCTATGACCTTTTCCTAGAGTCTACATTCAAATAACATATACCTTAAAATTGCACAGTATTCCTGGCAGGAATATAATGTAAATAAAATAGACATTACTTAAAACCTCTTTGCAGAATTAGGCCTACTTTCAAAGGTAGTAGGAAGTAATATTGTCTGTCAATATTTTTCTTAATTAAGCCCTGGAATGGTAGGGGACTGCTACTAGGATTCATGAAGGTATTTCTTTTCTATTTCGTGGAGCAATTTGCTATTTCGCTGCGAAAGGTTGGCTAATTACAAGTTTATTTTTTTTTTATCTTTATTTAATATCAAAAAGCATCACCCTAATGTAAGAGTTTTATAACAAAAATAAACTAATATAAGTCAAGATAGTTTTCAATTTTAAAATGTTGATTTTGACTGATTATGTAATGTGGCAAAACAGAAAAAATTAAACTATTTTTTATTTAACCAAGCTTATAAAATTAGAGTTTTTAGCATCTCTGTACTATTTCGTCATATCTAGGGTTGCCAAAAGTACTCACTCTAAAATAGAACATTGGGTTCTTTAGCTTTTAGGTGTGAAAACAAAGTGATATTGTATCACTTTGTTTTTAACTTTATATAAAATTAACACTCTTCAATACTTCTGCCATTTTAATTTTAAAATTGGTAAAACACAAAAATTATAAAATTCGTTTATATCACACATATTTTTTAGTTCTACATCGAACATAAATCATAAAACAAAGTGAATGAAAGTTTATTTTGAAATTACTTAGGGACTTTTAATGTGTCTCTCTAACATTAAATATAAAGCATGTCTTTTAACAAATGAACAACCTTAGGACGATCTGCGTGATTGATATTTATTGCCAAAAATAAATTAATAATTCAATTATTTAAAAAGCGAACGATTTTATAGAATTTCCTACAACCGTCATAGGAACTAAGTCAAATACAATATATGTTCAAACGTCGTATCACTGTCTAAACATTAATTTATATTCTAAGAAAATACACTTCGAAAGTTTTAAATACCTATCAAATTCAAACATTTCTGACGTCTATCGTGTCATGAATGAAATTATATCTAATGAAATCACATTTCACGTTTAGGAAACGAGACATCGTCTCATACATATACGGCACTGAAATGAGCTGATTTAATTTGCTATGACATTAATGAGACTAGACTTTGGTACTAATTTTGTGGAATTTCTATTTTATGTAATAATTTATCTTTGTATAATATAAGTTTGATTTGTGACGATCAAAGAGCCTTGCACGTGAACCAAACTATACACGCACAAGGCTCGTCAACGCACAATTAAAACGTCACGATTATTCTGTCCAAGCTTCTTCAAAAACCAGAAGGTATCCAAGTTCTCTACAATTTATATTAGACAAAGATAACTTACTAATTATTTTTTGTTGAACCGTGACTTTCGAAATATATAATCGATATTCTCAACAAACAACAGCTAAATGGTATTATTCTAAGTAATAAGATAAATATCAACTACCATTTGATAGACAGAAATCTAATAATATCATCGCTCACTCGTGTACTGTTTTAACAGTATAAAACATGAAGTTTCGAAGACTATAGAGTAAACTTTCTGTAATAATATCAGAGCTTTGAGGTATACTTACATTGAAATAAGCGCCTATGTGCCCTTTCACACAATTTTAGACTATACTAAATTACATTTAATAGAAGTTAGAAAGTTTTAAGGCTTTATTTAGACACAGTATTCAAAACGGCCGTACATTCCTCAGGAATTTTATTTGTGAGATTTGAAAGGATAAGACAGTTTAAAGACAAAAAATAAATCTTATTTTTTTTTATACAAAGCACAGCATATGACTGATGAAAGGCAGTAGACGAGTCCATATGTGAAGATAGCTAGTGAAGCATGTGACATACTACCCTAGCCACCTTGTTATTTTTTAACAATTTAAGATAAAGCACGATTAGTAATACTTTAAATAGATTGAATAACTTAAAAGTAAACCATCCATGCAATAATTTCGTAGACGAAAGGACGTCAGTCAGTACTTTAAAACTGTTCAAATTTCAGGAGTGGCGGGATTTTAGCGCCCTTTATGAAAGAACTTCAAATTTATTTAAGTAAAAATGAATTGAATTATTGGTAAATTCTTGTACAGCCAAACGTAGATAAGCCTGCGTTCTATTTCCATCTTAATTGTACGTAAGATATTATTTAGCAACCGTTCTATAAGTACATCGTTGTCGACTAAATTAAGATTTTGTATACTTCAAAACATCGCTAATAGAGTTAATTCCCAAAGTACTGCTTCCATACACTGTTTTGAAATAATTACGATTGTAATAATATAATTATTATTTTTTACATTTCGTATTTGAGGACGCTTGTATTCTATTCAGCCGTGTTGACAACAAATGTCACTGTTTTCACTGCATTAGTTCCGCTAAAATTCACGAACAAAGAACACTTAACTCCACAAATACTGCTATACTGCCGGCGGCTATTTCGATTCTCAAGGGTGATCTGAGAAGTTCTCGAACATACAAACACAAAAACGAACAAGTGTACAAACAACTATTATTATGATATACATAAAAACACAGACGCCTTTAAAATCAAAAACTGTAAACAGATATGATCAAAATTATTTCAAAACCTCTGACGTTACCTAGTCCTTTGACATTAAGAATTTTGCTGATTCTCTATGCCTTTAGTCTAAAATAATTAATCGAAACAACATTAAATCCCTGTCATGGAAGCTAAGTGGTATAATGGAAGCAATTTAATACTGGAAAATGGTTGATTGTTCGCCGCTTGTCGCGTCGTTCCTCTAACGCATTTTGTTAGGAGCCTGTTGTTGTGACGTCACAACGTGTCTGTCATCACGGCTCGATGCTTCTTGACATTTGTCTCCGTCAACACTAAATGAATTGGTTCGGTGGGGCAGTTTGACATTACTTCTGGGACGTAGAGATGCTTATACTATGGACAGATTAGTCTTAATTGTTATATTATTTCATAACAAAACTCAACATTCCCGAATTTATAAATACGTGTTTATATTAGCCTAAAGGCTAGAATAGTAATAAACATCTGTAATAGAACATAATAAAACTTCTATTGCTTATATTTTTGTCAACGTATTCTGAATAAGTTCAGTTTTTTCTTTAAAATTATGTCCTAGTCGAATTAACTCCAATATTAATGAATATTTTACAAGAAATTTGTAATGTAAAAGCTTCTTATTTCCAAAAGCAAACATGATGTTCCCCATCAAATGATGTAAACGCTTGCTAACCCAAAGTGAACTTTACTTGCAGACAAGTTCGTAGGAATGAGGTCAAATATCGCTCTGCATCTCCTGGAGTCAGAAGCATCCTCGCTCGGTATTATTAGTCTTATTAATGTAGCATCGGGGGTTATTATCTTTGGAAAGTGCCCCTCTGTAGCTTGTACTTCATTCTACGCTACAGTAGTGTATGTCGGCTACGGTTGTTGCGGCTTAATAGGATTCCCAAAGTGTATTTAAGTTGCCAGAAATTTTAAGGTCAAATTACTGTAATTGTAACTAAGGAAGGTCTTTTGAGCAAATGTATTTTGAATTCAATGATAAGAATTAGGATGGGCTAACATCAAATTCAGCTTTCCGTAGCATTTAAGCAGTTCTTAACTTAAAGACGCTTAATACTCAAAGCCATTAGGATTCTAGTTTCAACGCTAAACTTGACATTGCTTTAAAATTTTGATGAACTTAATATTAGTTCAAGTCATTCACAATAATGATTCTGAATAACTTGCAGCTATCAATGTAGGTTCTTTGTTTCTGCTTATAAGATATTTAGTGAAATACGTTGTCCAGCATTATATGTTAGTCCTAATGTAACCTTTAATATTATGACTTTATCACATTGATAAGCAGGATGATTTTAAAATTTTATACAACTTAATATTAATTCAAATCTGCCACATGATATTGAATAAGTTGCAGTGGACGATGTCTGTTCTATGATTCTTCTTTTAATATATTTAATTATATATGTAGGTTTACAGTGTAATATTTTACATATATTATGTAAATCAAAATACAATAAACATGTTTGGAAAATTGTACATTACTGTTTGGTCAATCGAACTAAGTGTAAGCGTTTCATTTTACCCATGCAATCAATCATCCAGATATATCGGCACAAATGCTGATTGTGGCTCAATACTCCTCCACTGTATTGTACACTTCCATGCTTTCTAATAAAGAACAGATTCGAGTGAAGCCCTTAATTTGACAGCCGAACATGCAAATCAATTTTGATTGATCGCACGTGTTGATATATTTAGCTGAAGGTGCTTTGAAAGTTCTCTTAATGCTGATGGATTATGATATTTACAAGTGTATGGAATATTTTAATTCTATTGCCTTTGTAAAATTTTAAATCGTCTGATTAATTATTTTCATATGTCCCGAGAAATATTCACTGATTAAATACAATGCAGATACAAGAATTTTAATTGTTTAAAGGTTAACGCGGCCGCGGAGTATAAATTTACAGTTTGTAAGAAATACTCACATATTAGACAGAATTTGGTATTCTTCAGGCTGGTAAAATGTTCGATTTTGTATAATATTTTTTGAACTTTTACGATGATCAGCCAGCATAATGAAAATTGTTAAATTTATATTTGATGGCTTACACATAGATAGATTGTTTTCAGCTATAAGGTCGCCCTTTGAAAAAAATTGGTTGTATTTTATTCTAAAGATTTTTAAATAAATAAAATTGATATTGTTAAAATATACTGTGACTACTCGAAATTAAAGAACAATTTATATAATTCTTACATTCAACTGGACAACGAATTGTTTCATTTTGTTTTTTAGCATTTCGAAATTTAAATTTTATTTCGAATTTCAGGAAAAAGTTGCATATATTTGTATTTTCTGATTAACTCAAATGTAACGAATCAATCTATTTTTCAACCGTGTACCGAAGCGCAATAGGAATCTTTTTGTGCCAATCGGACAGTCGAACTGTGACATCACAAAAGAGAAAAATGTCGAAATTTGTCCAATTGAACGTACACTAGCGAATTCTTGAAGAGACTTCAAGCGGGAGATCTCAAATAGTTGGCACTTTGTACTTGAAACTTGCAAGACCAAGAATCAGAGTATTAAACCAGATGGTCTCTAAATATAGGTACCTTAGAAAAGCTTATAACTTTTCTTCAGTGTAAAATTGTATAGACTTTGTGTCTACCTTTCTAAATGAATTTTGTCTCTTCGTCATACAATTTGATGATACACTTTTATTTAAAACTCAAAAATGACATTCTTGACATTTGTCTCCGTCAACACCGTTACCGTATAGTAATAAACATCACAACATCTGTAATAGAATATAATAAAACTTCTATTACTTATATTTTTGTCAACTTGACCGGATTGAGTCTCATTCGATGTAATTTAAGGATGACTTAAAAATGAAAATAATAGGAACAGCTCTAAAGAAAACGGAGACGGATGCGAGACTGGTGTTGCAAAAGGCACTGCCTATTTTCAGTTTTGTCATGACCGTCCACAAGAGATTTTTTTTTGACATTCCTATATATAGCTGAGAGGGTATCAACTTCATCTGATGCTAGCATCCCACAGGCATCTCTATCAGTCCCTGGGTAGGTTGTATTAAATCCAATAATTTTCAGTAAGTAATCATGAGTATTCATTGAAAATGATTTAACAAGTATATGTAGTTACTTATGTTATTTTGCCTGAAGACACCACCATTATGAAATAATCTCTTAATATTACAATCAGTTACATGATTTGATTTATAGCGATGAAATTGGTAGATCAATTGTTAACGAATTCGCACTATTTCTGCTGTAAGTCGAATAAAAGATAGACGATAAAAAATTGGGGGACTTACCGAACTTCTCCTTTCTTAATAGATATTAAAAATATTTGCAACAAAAGATGTCACGTTTAGTATTACTGTGGCGTGTTCTGCGTCATACGAAAATAGTCCAAACGGTTGTCTTACAGACGTTTTTATTGTAACAGACGCACGTCACTCACGATAGAGCATGACGTCTCACGAAGTGTAAGAATGTAATGGATCAAGTATTTAGTTGACTTTGTCTCATAACGTCACAACGGGACGCGTCTGACTAGGAAAGTGAATAGGTACAGTCGCATAAAGAATGCCTTCGCAAACTCTTAAAAGTTTGGTAAGAAATGATGTTCGGATTTTGTTGATTGTTTATTAACAATTATTCAAATTAAGAATAGTCATAAAATATTTATATACTTATTAACTTGACTATAAATATTTAATAATACAGTTGATTATGGCTACTTTGTTAGTATAATAAAACACTTGTGTTAAGTAATAAATAAAACAACTTCGGAGATTTTACTAATTGATATAATCATCAAAGTCGAAAAAGTTAATTTGATTACAAAGAAGAAGCTCAAAGTGGTTTTTTACCGTGTCATGGACAGGACGGTAAAAGTTCCAATAAAGCCATTTAAAAACAAGGAATACCTTGAAATTCTCCGATTATTTACGTCCTTATTTATATACCAGACTAACCAACTATAAATAGATTAAGAACATTTAAATATATTTTTAGAATTAAGACTCATCTTTATTCTAAAAATATACGGCTCGCCTATACCCCTTTGCCTACCCTGCAAAAACAATCACAATAACAACGTATCACTACAAAGTATCTTCAATTGGCCTACAATTCTTTGCGTGGCGGAGGAAGTTGCCTAGGCCAATCATTGGATGCGGCCGCATGCGAGGGGGTGGCTCCCACGCATGCATTGCACGGGCCGTTACGTCTGCAATTGTCCAAGTAACTCTGGACAATCTCTATTGGCGCATAGCCCGGCCGAAATCCTGGGTTGCCTGAGGGTAGACTGGTGAATTGCTTTGGAAGAAACCAGGTCACGCTTGCGAAGAGAAATGGAGTTACTGGGGATATTCCCAGTACTCAAGCACTGGGCAAGTCCCATACACGTCCGCCGCTTAGCCAGTGGCATCCGCCAAGTTTGTAAACCAGTGGATTCTTCTTTGGAAAAAAGGCCAATCATATTGAATAATATCACTACAGTCTATATTTCTCAAATTTCATTAATTAATTAATTTACCGCTTATACCTATACACATGACTGTACAAACTTGTAAAAATATAAGAAAGAAAGTGGAATTTCCATTTTGAATCTACCCAAAATATTCCATTGGGTTACCTAGAGCTGTTTCTGACATATTATATGTCTTGTCAGTTGGCACCATTCCATCATGTCGACGAACTAAATGTATTGGATTTTCTAAACTTCAATTGGTATGGCAGTAGGCGGATTCCATATGTAAAGCTAGTGCAGCATGCGACATACTGCCCTAGCCACCTCCACCATGCTGGCTCAAAGAGTGCCTGTTTACGCGTCATTTGAAGTGACCCAAGTGGTATTAGGGGGGGATGGGTGTGCCGGTAAGAAATTACACGCTATGGCTGTGCGACAAAATTAGGCGTCAAGAAATCTCTTTGTGCGAAAATTAGACGTGGAGCGCACTCGTGCTCCTGAGTAAGAAAGAAGAGATAGAAATAAGGGACGGACGGATGATAAATTGTTATTGTAATTATTTATTAATGACTTGAATAAACTGGTATTTACGCAGTATTGCAAAATATTGCGAGAAGACCAGTTTTTATGCAAATACAGTTAAATTACTTCGCTCCGTTTGCTATCAGTTCCAATGAGGTGTAATTGGCTCCTAGTTTATACTTAAACGTTGGAACCAAAGAGCTCGCGTATTGTTTCAGAGAAACGTTTTCCGATATAACAATTAAATATTTACAGGGTTGGCAATGCACCCCTGATATTACAAGCGTTCATAAACTATAGTAACAGTTTTCGATCAGGTGGGCCGTATGCTTGATTTCCATCTACGTGGAATAAAAATTCATTTAAATTAAGATTTTGTTGTATAACCGACACAACTCGGGTAAAAGCAAAGATCTAGTCAGAACCTTAAATGTCCGCTAATCCATTGGCAATTTGATGAATTAATTGTTATATCCCTAATGGTTACGTCGTTACGTAATTGGGACCACCTTGTTTTGCTCCGTTTCATTAATCTGTTAAGATATTAATATGACTTCTATGGAATTGGCTAATTATGTTTGTCATAATTCCTTGCTGATATGACTACGAATAACCATAACCATAATAAGTTAAAGAATTTTAGTGACGGAATAGAGCAA
Source organism: Acentria ephemerella (assembly GCA_943193645.1). Classification (NCBI taxonomy): domain Eukaryota; kingdom Metazoa; phylum Arthropoda; class Insecta; order Lepidoptera; family Crambidae; genus Acentria; species Acentria ephemerella. Next base: position 2,442,416 of record OW971875.1, on the reverse strand, counting down.
AGTGATGAAGAATAGAAAAATCTTTGAGACATGGTATATACATGGACATCAGCTGGACTGGACTTTCTGGTTTCAGTACTACTTTTTAAACGTCTTGTTCTTATGACAAATTGTAGGTTGCTTGCCCAATCATTTAACACAACGTTTATCACTTTTAATCGTTTAAAAAACAGAATAGAACCTTCTTCAACATTTGATGCAACAAAAAAAATCAACAAGAATAGGAATAAGATTCATATTTTAAGTTACATTTTCATTCCTTAGATGAAATGTATATATCTTTATAACTGTCCCATATCTGACAAATTGACAGCAGTACAAAATGGTTCTAACATCAAATGTATTAAACGAAGACTCGTCCCTAACTCTAATATACCTCACTTAATATTGTTAATTTAATTTGGTTTCTTTAGAATTTCTAGTAGAACAAGAACCTCTAGTTTGGATCTCTCAACTTATTAGTTGTATTATCTATTTTAAAAAAGATTTTTGGGTAGTCAGAAGGTACTAGCAAATATATACCAGGCGTTCATTCTCGGAATTTTCTAAAGATCTTCAAACGGGTGGAGTGTAATACAACTGTTGCTGCCCCAGTTTCGAGCCAACAAGTAATTGTTGCTCGTAACATGTCTCGAGCCAAGCTTAGCTACTAAGCGTTGTTTAATTATTCACAGTAATAAAATCGGTTCAAACACAGCCAAATGGGTAAATGTTTTATATAATATAAAAATAAAACAACCAACCAATTCCTTTTCGCGATCCGAAGAGATTGGGACTGGGTGATGGACCGATGATTGCGAGACTCCAGCGGTAACGCCATGATTGTTCGCCTACCGTCCTCTCTCTATCGTCCTGATCCTCGGCCGTATGGCCTTCTCTGCCGAGGAGATTCTCCCGTCCCTCGAGTTGTCGAGGGATTGGGAACTGTTATCAATTTGATTTTAAAATAATAATAATTCTCACACTCACACTTATCATCTAGCCCAAATTAAGCATCATTAAGAGCTAGGATACTAGAAACGTGATAAGTATATATAGTAATATGTATAAAAATAATCCTACACACATCGTGAAGAAATATTCGTACTCATCATACAAAAATCTGCTCCTAACGGTATTCGAAACCAGGACCTCTGACTCAGGATTGACCACTAGACCTGACGGCAATCTTTATAATTACAAACGTTGCCATAGTATATCAACAATGAAATAAGTATTTTCTCTATTACAAAGTAATGCTTGAACGGTATCAAAGTTTTTATAATTATTAATTTTATTATTTTACTCACGTAATTTATACCATGTCTTCTGCTTTTCTATCGTTTTATTAGTCATTGAATTGATGTGTAGTTAAATTTAACGTACCTAACAAATTTTACCATTTACGTAAATAGAAAATAAAACTGTTCAGTAAATATTCGAACCGCAATATGAGAGAATCGCCGTGGAACTTTCACAATAAACGCACTGTTACTGCGAAGGACTTTTAATTAGAAAGTTCTAGATTTTTCTCTGGTCCAGGTTTTGGAATGGTTGGAGTTGTTTTTGTAGGAAAGAAAATTAGATGTGTGGTTTGTTTTCTTTGGCTTACCGGTAAAGCCTTTTCAAATTAAGAGAGGAACATATTTCATTTAATATTAATAATGTTTTTTATGATGAGACATTACTTTATCATTAATCTAAAAGCCAAGATGAGGCAAGCGCAGATGTTTTTAAATTACTTATTACAGTACATTAAAGTTTAAATCTGCCAAGCTACAGCAGTTTTTCGATGGTTCTCGTCAAAATACTTAGTGCTTGTTATATATATATATATATATATATATATATATATATATATATATATATACCACGACTATGGTTATACCTGTTAAGGCGTTATAACAGATATAACATATAACCATAGCCGTTTTGGTATCAACGTGTTTGTTAAAATATTAATATCAGTACACACATCAAAGTAAGTCATGTTAATTTAGATTTTCAATGTACCTATACAGAATTTAAATGATTTGTCGTACAGAGAATTACAGGTAGTGTTATTGGGAATGATTTTAAGTGTTTTTTTAAAATGACATCGTACAGCATATTGTGGCAGTTGCTTGTGTATGGTTGAATTAATCCATGGCCTAGTGTTATTTCCATTATAATTTTTAAATTTAGGAATTCGAAACTGCATAGTTTTGGACTTTTGGATTAGGTAGCTATATTTTCTTTCTATTTCAATCTAGCAGTTATGATATTGTTCAATAACCAATTGTTTTTATCGCATGAAATAAACCATCCTTTTGAAGAACCCAGGATTGTAGGAAGGAGCGTAACCGTGTGCAGGCAAAGAATTCTATTTCTTGATTGTGCGATAAAGAAATTAGTTACCAAATTTATTTCTTGATAATTTTTGTGTATATACAAAGCTCCACACAGAAACTTCTTACCTATAGATACGCAACCACTTGCCGTTGTCTTACCCCAATATTACTAATTTTTAACAGATAATGATTAATTACCACGTTAACCTAAATCCTTATAATTCCTAAATTACTGTCTAATATTTCTTCAGAAGCAATTTAGTAACCACGATTTCAATTTGCACGCATTAAATTTTATGTATTTGTATATAATTCAAATAAATAGTATCCTATTCTAACGGATAAAGATACTCCCTCACACTCACAAGAAGGTCACTGCCTAATAATTAGGATCCCAATCAATAGGTTCCCTAGGGTTATTACATCAGCGATTCAGCGATCAACGATTTTAAAGACTTACTGATCCTCCCCATTTCAATGTTTTCGCCTTACTAATATTTAGTAAGTTATTTTTCACCTAACTAATATTTAGTACGTTATTTACCCACATCCACACCCAAGAAGTTCTCGCAAGAAAATTAGAGACGTTTTTGTGAATTAACGTCGACCACCGTCAATAACACTGCATCTGACATTTACAGATCCACGGGGTTCTTGATACTCTAAACTCTAAAGCGTTCTACCTCCAATCTATTTTATTGGACAGACTAATCACAATGATAGGCTACAGTAATAACGGGATCAATGCCCACAGCCTATCTTTTCGCAGTCTTCTACACGAACTAGCTGGGTGTAATTTTATTGCAACACTTGGGTAACAGTTTTTAATCCAATTACATGATATGAGATATACGGGCTATGCGTTTGCAGTTACAGCAAGTAAGTGTGGCTATATCGAATATCACAACCAGAATTGACAGCTGTGATAAACGAGTGGACGACCTGTGTGCTCGGGTAGACACGATCGAAGGCAGAGTAACCGAGTTTAGCAGTCAGCCACTGGCTTCATCTAGTACACTTGAAGAGACTGTTCTTCAACTAAAAGCGGAGCTCAATGATCGTGATCAAGATCTTCTACTCAACGATGTCGAGTTCTCTAGCGTGCCTGAACAAAAGGGGGAAAATGTTCAACATGTTATTACAGCCCTTAGCATGAAACTGGGAATAACACTTACGGAACAGGACATAGTATATGCGACGCGAGTAGGCCGTATTCCGGAGGCAGTGGACCGTACGAGCTCTGTGCCCCGGGCCCGTGTCATCGTGGTGCGGCTGGCGCGGCGAGCCCTACGTGATCAGCTACTACAGGCGGCGCGCGTACGGCGCGGGGCCACCACAGAGGGCGCCGGGTTACCTGCCCCTCATCGTCGTTTTTATGTCAACGAACGAATGACACGTACAAACCGTGTATTATTCATGAGGACTCGTGAGATAAAGGAGCGCTTAGGCTGGCGTTTTGCTTGGACCAGAGATGGAAGAATCTACGTGCGCCAGAACCCAGGTGAAAACTCTCCACGTCATCGCATTCGCACGGAGAATGATATTATGCGTGTTTTTGGACCAATTCCCGTTTGAGTGCATAAGGCCTAGTGCCAGTACTATTTTTTATATGTTTTTAATTTTTTCAGTGTGTATGTATGTCCCATTATATTTGTGTTTCCTATGTCTTAACATTAGTATAAATGTATTTATGTGTCATACAAATATCTTGTTTCTAAAGACTACGAATTGTGTATTACAAATAGGATTTTACTTAAGGTTTTGCAGAAAGGTGAACTTCTTGTGTGACTGTTTAGTGTTTATATTCAACCAGTGTTATAATGTATTTATTTTTAAATTAGTTATTGATTTATATTTGTTTGCAGCAGAGACACAAAACTATTCGTATTGTGTTTTTTTTGAGAATAGCATAGTTTCAATGTTGCGTCTTTTTTATCACTATAGTACCTTTTTTCCTGTAAGATTTGTGTGCGATGTCAGAAGTGTGGTTGGGTCAATCAATAAATATACCATAGTTTTTTACGGTACAGTCGTTAATTATTACGTTTTTTATAAATATGCCTCATATATACACATCATTAAGTATATTTACACAATTTTACGTAATTATATACACAATCCTCTCGTTATATATACTTATTTATACTATAATACACAAACACATTTATCTAACCACTTTTATGTGTTCTTGAGTATACTGCCACTTACTGGTCGCTTACTTCTTCTTACATTGCCTGTGTATACATTGGATTCTTATAAATATCACAGGCCCGCCTAAGACGAAGTTTCTCAAGTTGGCGCTATACAATGCGGGATCACTGGGGACTGGGCATGATGACTTCCTTGTTGCCATTACCCAGTACAATGCTGACATAATAGCTATCAATGAGACATGGCTGCGTGAAGGGCAAGAGCAGCGTGCGCCTTCCGTTCCCAACTATCGGTTTTGTAATACTGCGCGACCGGTCGCTATGCGGCAGGGGCGTGGAGGGGGTGTTGCATTCTACATCAATCGCTCCGTTCGCGCACGTCTTGTTTCATATCCTGCTGCTCCCATCGAACAAATGTGGATTTCTACAACAGCTAATGGTTTAAAAGTTATAATCGGCACGGCCTACCGTCCTAACTGGATAAATGTGGATACCTTTCTAGACGCCATTACAGAATCAATTTCTCATTTCTCGAACTATGATCACGTCGTTTTGTTGGGTGATTTTAATATTAATATGTTGGATGCATCTAATGACAAGACAATAAAATTTAACGAATTTTTGCATTACATGAGACTCGAGCAGGTGGTATCAGAGCCTACTCATTACTCCTCAGAAAGCGAGTCTCTCATAGATGTAGTTTGTACAAATGCCCTTGTTCGTGATATCTCCGTTTCAAATATCACCGGATCTCTCGGTCATGCCATGGTAAACTTAACGTTATCAATTAGGCGAGTCAAAGCTCCACCTAGGACCATAACATATAGGCCTTTAAAAAATATTGACAATAACGAGTTTAACAAAGACCTTTATGAGACAGATTGGAGGTCAGTTTTGAAATTGAACTCGGTGAACTGTATGGTCAACTCGTTCAATGCTATAGTTTTGGCACTTTTCAATAAACATGCTCCTCTCAAAACTGTCAAGCTGAAAAACACTAATTCTTTGCCATGGATTACCGATGTAATAAAAATAATGATAGCTACTCGTAATGAAGCCCATGAAAAGTTTAGAAAGTTTAAGTCAGAAAGTAGTAGAACATACTATATTGAAATGAAAAAGCTTGTTAAAGATAGTATATTAAAGGAAAAACAAGCTTATTATAATTATCACATTAATGCACATCATAATGACTCAAAAGTTCTCTGGAAGAATCTGAAAAGAAATATCTTGACAGATTCTTCAAAAAATGACTCCCTTCCCGACTGTTTTAATGATCCAAATGCCATTAATGACCATTTTCTTGACGTTCCAGGCAGCAATTCGGTTCCTCTGTCTGAGTTGACATACTTTGAGTTCCACAGCTTTGGGAATGTTCTTTTAAAGTTACGACAAGTGAATGAAAGTGATGTTGCAAAATACATTATATCTCTATGTAGTAATGCAGTAGGTGCGGATGGTATCAGTAGGGATATGCTTCTACTAACACTTCCTCGGACCCTTCCAGTTATTACGGCTATTATAAATAAGTCCATAGGAACAGGAGAGGTCCCAACTATCTGGAAGTCAGCCCTTGTGACGCCACTGCCCAAGGTAAATAACCCAACTAACATGAAAGAACTCAGGCCAATTAGTATTTTACCATATTTATCCAAAATTCTGGAAAAAGCAGTATATAATCAGCTCAGTAATTTTGTTGAAAAAAACAATATTCTACCTAGTGTTCAATCTGGTTTTCGGAGGGGTATGGGTACAACTACGGCTTTGTTGGATGTTGTCGACAACGTGCTCACGCAGCAGGATGCTGGTAATAGTACATCTATGGTTCTCCTGGACTTTTCCCGTGCGTTCGACTGCATAAATATCCCTTTACTTCTGGCAAAGCTCCACTATTATGGTGTTGACTCTGTATCTCTGTCGTGGTTCAATTGCTACCTTACTAATCGTTGGCAATCAGTTAAGCTGTTTAGAGAGGACGGAACGCATACAGTATCTTTACCTAGGCTCTTACAACGTGGTGTCCCCCAAGGCTCTATACTTGGCCCTTTACTTTTTATTATATATAGTGCTGATGTCGTTGAAGCCATAAAACATTGCAGCTATCAGTTGTATGCTGATGATATACAATTATACCTATCAGCAAATCCACGTGATACTCAAAAAACCATTTCAAAATTGAATGAGGATCTCAATAACGTTGCTGCGTGGTCTGAAAGAAATGGTTTGATTCTTAATCCTCATAAATCTAAATACCTGATTCTAGGCACGAAAAATCAAGTCTCTAAGACTATTAATACTAACTCTTTAGTTATGATTCATGGGCAGGTGATTGAGCGAGTGGTTGAAGCTAAAAATCTGGGTATATTAATGGACAGTCATTTACGTTTTGAAACCCATATACTAGGCCTAGTTAGATCTTGTTTTTATCGTTTGAAAGTTCTATACAATATCAGAAGTCTACTTAGTGAAAAATTACGAATAACTTTATGTGAATCACTAATATTGTCTAAGCTTAATTATGGAGACTTGGTATATGGGCCACGTCTACAGTCAAAAACTCGTCATCTTGTGCAACGTGTGCAGAATGCTTGTTGCCGCTTTTGTTTTAACATACCTCCTAGGAGTCACATCTCACCATATTTGAATGAGGCAGCCACGCTTAATATGTGTTCGCGGAGACATCTGCACCTCGCTTGTTTGGTGTTTGATGTGTTGAAGTATGGGAAGCCAGCATATCTCTCTTCGAAACTCAAAACATCTCCTTTTCATAACAGATATGGTACCAGAGCTTGTAGGTGTCTCTTGGAGTGTCACTCACATAAGACTGTGGCTTTTACTGGCAGCTTCCGCTACCTAGCTACCAAATGTTGGAACAACATACCTCCACCTTTAAGGTTGTTGACATCCAAATTTACTTTTAAAAAACATTTTAAAGCACTTCTCTTACAACAACAACGTTTGGGTATTCCGAGGGGGTACTCGGTGGCGGACTTTGCTATTTAATTGATATAGACATTTAATTATACTATCAGGTTTCAAATTGTTTTTACGTAGCTTACTACTTATCATAATCTCTTATTATCTAAAAATACACAATATTTATCTTATTTTATTTATCTAATATCTCACACATCTTAGTTATATTAATGTACACACGTTTAATATTTAATTGTTTTTATCTATCTATAATTTAATTTTAAAAAGCCCTCGGGTTGTAGCAGAATACCAGTGCTTTGTTCATATCCCGATGTGAACAAAATTAGTCACTGAGTTGCGACCCTTTTGCACTTCTGCAGCGCACACAAAGGTCTTTAATACCTTATTATAAAATGTTTGTCTTATTCTTCTTTTATGTATGTACTGTCTGGATGGATTGTGTGTGATGTAGAGATGGAAATAAATGATTTATCTATCTATCTATCTACGTCCTCGACCGCGCTTAGACGTGGGTACGGTACTCAATCAAGATTTGTCATCGCATAAAACGCTCGGGCACTGGTTGCGTGACCGCTGTTGAAAAAGAGTCCACGAAAACTATATAAAACTGTTTGAAGAATGTTGAAGATACGTCCATGAAAATATCCATTCAGGAATACGCTATCGAATTAATCGTAATGAAATTGAAATAAATAAACATGCATTCTAAATCAGAAACAACCTAGTGGTGACTTTATGGCCTGGAACGAAATATTGCAACCCAAAATCTAAATTTCGTACTCCCAGTTATTTCATCAAAAACTTTTCAACAAACACAAAGCTGCGGGGGCCGGGAAAAAGTAAATAAACAAGACAAATGTTGCATACAAATAGGCACTCATCGTCGGTTTTGAGGTGACATGTCGCTTCGTGACGCGCATCCACTGTGAGGGCACGTGTCACACACGAATTACACAGCGCAGGAGAGTACAGTAAGTTGTTGATGTATTAAAAATAATAAATTCGAAGATGATATTAATTTTATAAAATAAAAACCTTTTCATGAAAAACTACGATAAGACCCCCCTGATTAAGTGATAAACGCCGTCAAAAAAATATTCAAACCAAAACACTGGCTTCTTTGCCCATTACACCGACACAATCAAATGTTTTATGCCTATAATACACCAAAAAGGCTTTGCCAATCTACCACCTGGCCCTAGCGTTTGACTCAGACAATACTTTACTCAAAACAAACCCGTATGTGGAATAAAACTATCAATATCTTAGGAATAATCATTTACAGCCTAAATACGTTCCCCTGCTAGGCATAGGCTTTTCTGCGAGATTCTCATGTGTTTCAAGAGAAATACTTGAGGAGATCTTAGGAATGAAACAGCCAAGCATCAACTGCTTGCTTGAGATACAATGGTGTGTCCTAGACACTAGCTGATGCCAATATGCAAAATCTTGAGGTTTTATATATACTATAATAGGTATATTATAAGATTATCTCTTGGGCATATACTTTTCGGAATTTTTTATTGCTATCCACTAGGCCTAGTGTAAAAGTCCTTGTGGGGGCAGATTGCTCTATTTGGTTAGTGGTAGCAGTTTTTCTTCGTTTGTTGCAGCAGTGTTGTAGATTAGAAGTAAGTTGTACCGCGGTAATTTCGGTTGAGAAATCCAGGTGGATCTTACTTTTCACTATTTACCATTGGATTGGATGAATTCTAAAGGCTACTCCATGAAGGAATGAAAAAGAACTCCGTTGCCACGTGTTAGTAATAGTTTTTGTCATCTTCAAACTTAGAATATTTTACCGATGGCCTCAAGACTTCTTGCTTATTTAAAACTAAAGATCTAAGCACAGTACTATAACTTTTTCTCAAACGTGTCACTTGCTTAATAAAGTATATTTGGTTAAACTAAATAAGCCTATGAAAAATACATTTTGAGATAGCCCTCTGTTTCATTTTATTTGTATTAAAATCGTTTTAATTTCACAACAGCCGCATTGTCGTGTCGGATCAATGTTATCTGCCTGGCGTTATATTATTTTAGGAAGTCGTACGTTAATATTTTATTTACTTAACGCCAAAATGACTTAACCTACTTATTTAATTGTTCTAGCAAGAGATTGAATTAAGGGTTTATCTTTCACAACCACGTCTATCTTCATTAAAATGTTTACAAAGCTTTATATTATTACATTATTTGACCTGGTAAATTGCTCGTGCAGAACCCAGGTTACCCCCGTGAAGGGCAATGGAGTTACCGGGGAGTTTTAGTGGGTATTCTCAGTGCCGCTCTATTGAGGTACTGAGTGAGCCCCACACACGCCCGTCGCTTAGCCAGTGGCGGGTAGTTCCGTAAATGTATTCCTCCTCGTAAAAAATAATAAAAAAATTACATTATTAGACGGTTTTGTAACGTATTGTATTAATGGTAAAATGTTTTGACAGATAAAGTAATAGGAAATAAACCGCAAACATTTACAATATAAATAATAGCACCCGGATTCAACCTACTTTGCTATTATTACTAAGGAAAGACAAAGCAACACACCTTGTTGGATCTATAAAGTGTGCCTCGGAGTTTGTATGAGCGGATATTGAACACGCTTTGTTCTCCGAGCAAACAGGCTACCAGAACAGCACACTTTAGGCTTGCGCACATGAGAAGCTATGCGATATTTTCTTTTACTGCAAATATATCTATGTCACGATGACTTTGTGCGTGATCCATAAATACGCTTTCGTATTGCAAAACTTTAAATTTAGAGCTAATCCATTGCAGAATATTTTTTCTAATTCTGTTCCAGTAACATAACTTAATAGTAACGAAGAATTTTTGGGTATGTCATAATCACAATAGAGTTTTAATTTACAAATATGGGTCTTTATTCTGAAATTAACAAATCTTAAATCAGACATGGGAGTCACCTACATTTAAGACATCGTACGATGTAATTTTTAAGGAGAAACACAAAGATTTAAATCAAAGTAATAGAAAGTGTTAAATACCAGCATATAATAGACTTTATTTAAAAAATAAATAAAAAAAATATGAAAAATTGATCTCTTACAAAATTATGTTATTATGATTCTCTATTTAAGTCTGTAACACACTGTTGCCAAATCGGATTAATATTCTTTGATGTCGTCGTATTAGTACAAACAAACAAAAAATCTGAGTGGAATATAAAATGAAATGTGTTTCCGGTTTCCTTATTCCCCATACCAATCTGTTGTTCTTCATGGTTAAGTGAGTAGACACCGTTAGATATGTAGGATAAAGGGTTTGAAAGCTTATACAAATACGGAAGGGATTGTATTGCTTTGAAGTCTGGGTAAATTTACAAGTATAGTAGACCTTCCTGATCTTTGATCCATATTAGATTTAGGAGCAAAACCCTAAAAGAGTTAGATGTGAAAATAAAAAGATCTAAATACTTATATTTAGATATTTATCTAATAAAAGATCGAAATATAGATCTGTATGTAAGTAATACACACTACACAGATGTTATTCCTTCTATATACGACAAGGAAGGTACCCAAAAGTCAAAAGATACTTTTTGGACCGGCAAGGTGGCTATCTTTGGATATAGACTCCTACTGTTTACCAGTTATTTGCTGTGCTCTTCATATAAAAAACAACCAAAGACATCAAGATTGTCCAGATGAGAAGAACTTTCTTCTCTCTCTACGAGCGAGTTATTATTATTAATACTTACTACTATTAGTAATACTACACACAAATACTATATAAGATTTGTCAATGAAGGTAAATCCAATAATATGTAAATTCCTGTAGTCTTATTTATTTTAACAATACAGCTTTTTAAATTGAAATACAACCTTATGAGCTACAGTCGTGTAAAATCAAATACAAAATGTGTACAAAATCAAGTATTAGAGAAACAGATATTTACTTTTTCTCAAATACTTGAGAGAGGAATGTGGAGACAAGACTTGTTGCAATATTTCATTAGTATTTTGTTCAATCAGTATCAAATATTCTTAATTTTTGAATTGAAAATGGGACTGCTTTTTGAAATACGACTCATCTATGGCTTAATTATTTCTGCTTTGACAATTCGATTACAGCACTGGAAGCTTTTACCATGCTTTGTCACAAGGTTCTTGGTAACACTTACTTTTAACAAAGAATTTTGAAAGCGAATCATCAACATAGAAGTCGTTACCATGGCCTTATTATTATATTATTACTTGAACATTCTGGAAGACAAAAGAACATTCTAGAAACAAGACATTTTAATGCTTATAATTAATAATATAATTACATTATCAGCTATATCCACCTTCGAGCAACATTTGCAGTTCGAAACTGAATTCTATAATTTGATACTGTCGCATCGCTTGCATTATGCTCGAGCTTAATCAATATTGATTTTTAATAAACATCATAAATCTGTTATTCGCCAGCTTTCTAGTTGATTTATATGTTCGTATGAAAGCGATTAGTTTAGTAATGAAAAATGATGTGTTTTAAGCTTATTATATTTCTCTTACTTGCTTGGTATTGATTGAAAATTAGATGAAAATACTGCTTGTATACTTTTTTAGAAACAGTGTTTGGTGAAGTGATTTACGGTATCTTTTAGATAGCTAGCTTTTGACTCCGCCTATGTGGTGATAATAAGCATTCTTTGTCCAGGTTTGTAAACCTAATTTATCTCTATAATAAGTGTAGATAAAAAGAAATTGCTTATATGAACATAGTCAAATATAAGCAATTGTAGAGTAATTTGTGTAAGTTTTGGGGGACTTACTTTTTGTGCAACGCACCTTTCAAATTCTTATAACAGAAAAAATTTACACCGTATTTATGTTTTCAAATTTACGACGTTGAAATGTTGAACTTTCGTAAACTTTCCTCAATTGAATCTCCTTTCTTGTAACTTCACTTTTATTTATCACATTACCCCCGCTCCACCCCCTAGGACGGATTTACACGTCCGAGCCACCTCGGCTTTCTCGTCAACTTTTCAATCAAACTTTACGAATCAAATTATGTATGTACAACCATTTTCAAATGCAAATTGTAGTTTTGAAATTTTAACTTTATAACCGCAGTTGTGTGTGGTCACGGGATATTTGGCGCGATCAAAAGTGGTTTTATTCTCTGGCTAATAGCTGACCTTGTATTTTATTAGAAATAGCTGGAGATTTTTGCTAGGAGAGGATTACCTTTTTTATCTCCTCGCTATTATATAATACTTAACTGAGGGATTCCCAATCAATTTTTATTTACTTACAACACTTTCATTAAAATAAATGATTTCTGTGTACAATAGATCTAACCATTTCATACACTTAAGATACAACAGATTGCCATCTTTTACATTCTTTATATTTCATTACTTAAAACTATTTCCTAAAGAATTCCAATTTTAAAATTTATTTTAATTTTAAGTGCTTTTTGTAATTGCCATTCTATTAGTTCACGTTTAAATAGTGTACCCTCCACTGATTTAATATACCGCACCGTTCAGAGATTGTGTTATGGATTCTAGTTATCGAAGAAATGTGGATACTAATAGTTATTGTCAATAATTAGCTATCTACATTTGTAATGTTAAAGTTATTTATTTTGATCACAGATAAATGCTTATGTATGTGGATAAATTTTGACTGCTATATTCTTCAAAGGTTTTTGCATTCCGTTTTAGTTCAGTGCTAATTCTAATTTTGCAATAAGATGAATCCTATTATCAAGGGAATAGAGTTCATGCTGTAGTTAACAAGGAGCAGATCTTATATTAATAGAAATTCGAATAAATAGATAAGACATACCTAGTATGAAAATATCAAAAATGTTGAAGCCTATCCTATTCACGATTAACATGAAAGAACAAAGTATTCCGTAATATTCTGTGGCGAAAGTGTGAAGTAAGTTGAATTTTTTGCACAAAATGAAATAGCTAAACGCTTTCATCAATTTTTCTCTTTCGCTCACAATTACGACACAAGTGAATACTTTTCACTTTTTAAAGTCTTCTTTTTTAGTTTTAGTTTCAATGCGCAGGTGTATTCGAGCTTTTGCTACTTTAGCATCGTCAAGATGTAATTTGATAATCGCAATCGATAAGCATGTAAGTATTCTTATCAAACTCAAGAGTATTTTTAGAAAGGTCCGAAAACACTTCGAGGTCCTTTATACACTCAGGGCCAGATTTTGGAACCATATCGTAATCAAATCGCTAATTGTAACAATGTTCGAGTGTGATAGTCAATCTGTCACTACCATGAAATATGACAAGGATATAATGACGTTAAGGAACGTCAAGATAGTTGACACCTAGATGAATCATGTACTATAGACTTATTTTTAGGTTGTATGATGCGCATTAATAAAAAATAAGTCAAATAATGCTTAAGAGTCGCCATTTTAGGAACGTCAATGACGTCACTGATCATGTCTTTTTGGTTGGATTGTTATTAAAGAGCAATTCGTGTATAACGGGATTAGGGCCAATAGCCATTAACTCAGTTTATTTTTAAAGTATTCGTCAATTTTATGGCTTTCACGAAACTGATAATCTGTATCGATATGCTCTAATTAAATTATGTTAATTAGTTAGCTTTAGCAAATCCCCAACAGATTCTTGTTATTAAGTAGTTTGTCTCATTAAGATGATATCAAATAAATAAATCTGCTAATCTTTGATTCGTAGAAGTCTAGTTGTATTTTTGTATATATCCGTAACATTTGACATGCCAAAATGAATGAATACTACACCAAGACATATTTAACATTTTACTTGACGTACTTGAATCATAAATGCGTTCATATTGTTTAGACAAGAGAGGTTAAAGATTGTCACCATGCCCTGTAATTATTCAGGCTTCGTAACTGAAGTAGAAAAGAGGTGTCATGGCAGACGACCCTGTAAGCATGCTTCGTACCTAGTCCGTAATTTTTAGAGGTCACTTGAATGTCATAACTTGGAGCTATATTTAAACGTAAGCCCAAAACCACGACTTAGCGACGAGAAAACTTATCTTGTGTAATTGGATTAATATCAAATTCTATTAATAGAAACGTAGAGGTTTGGCCTCCATTTTGCTTTTATTTAATTAAACTCTCCGGTTTTGATAATGAAAACAAAGCAACATTCTGGCGAATGTTGCTAGTTGATAACTGGATGGATCAATCAAAATTTGTTCGAGCTCTTCTATGCTGCGGACGGCAAGTAAAGCTGGTTGAATGTGGTACTGCAAACGCATTATGCCAGCCTTGCGGTGTTATGCGTTTCTTACATGTAGGAAGGCCCAGCAGCGTCACACACGTGAGCTGTGATGATGAGGAATTTTTTAAAGTTTTATAAAAAGTATTACGTTATTGAATAATAATTATAATAGCTGGAAAGAGGTTGATGAAGACAAGAGCTCGATATTTTTAAAAAAACTTTTACCACAGTTTTTTTTTTAACTTTTATAGTAATGATTACAAACAGCTCATCAAATGGTAATGATTTAAAATAATATAACAAATATCCCTCAGTAGTGCTCAGGTCTCCCTACATTTGAGACACACGGGGAGCTTAAGATATAATAACGCCGCGATGACCCAATTCCGGTGATGGAAATTTGCCGTTACAATCGGAACCAACAGCCTAATGTACCTTCAGAAGCAGAGAACGGCTTTAAAATACTATACCTAGTTACACGCTGATGCTTTTATCGTCGCGAAAAGAATTCCACAGTATATGTCGTTCAGCACGTGTAGCACAAGACACTCGAGAAACGTTTTGTCTACACTGTCATGTTATTTTTCTCCAGTTAAAACTTCTACTCTCATATCATTTCCTGAGGAAAGTGACGTTTCAGTGTAGACAATATCTTCTAGAGTTCCTTGTGCTACGCATGCAGGTTTTTATCGCAAGTCTCGTCAAACTGGCATCAAGAAGACATATATTTTCAACTATTAAAAAATTGCAATATAGAAAGATATTCCTTGAATCAAAATGTTCATATAATAATACAAAATTTTAAAATTAAATTTCTACGTAAAAATACCGGACACCACGTTATTACTTCCACCAATAAAAACAAATTAACTATTTAAAAAAAAATTAAAATCCGTCCGACTGTAAAATGTTTAGCAATATAATCGAAAAGTGATTAAATATTTTATCTATAGGTATAGCTTATGTGTCTCTAGGAAAAATTGGGATCTTATGGTAACTTCCTCTTCCAAATCAGGTATGCGTTTAGACTGAAGGAGGTCACAATGATACAGACTTACAAACAATAAAGGGGATATTGCGAATTACAGCTATTGTATAGTTAAAATATCACCACAACGAATCGTATTCTAGATTTTTATTAGAACAACGATCGGCGTGATTCACGCTCAAAATGTATAATAACTTTTCAATCGATTTCCTGTCATTGGCATACCTTATGAAACAGACAAGAAACTTCCTTGTGTTGCTTTCCTAATGGGTTTAAATGGATGCTGTCATTTAATAATATCTATTTATATTATAAATTTGAAAATAAGAAATAAATTTACTAAGAACAATAACATGACGCATGATTGTATTGAATGGTTGAGTTTCTAATCATAGTGTTTTGAGAACTGCATTGTATTTATTGGTGCAATGAATTACTTCTTTCAGTTAATTGGAAGCTGAATATTTAAACTGTTACTTTTTAAGAACTATTCATACGTTGAGTGCTATTTGACGTATCTTCATACAATTTTGTTCTAAAATTAAGAATGCTGAAATTATAAAATTCAGCTTTAACTTATTCGAACAAAACTTTATTATGTAATATATTGAACCGGTATGATAAAAGACTTTTGTTGTTTTAAAAAAAATATATATAAAACAAAATCATAGTATTCCTCATTGTAATGTTAATATTCAAACAATATAGAGGGTCTTATTACTTTGCAGCAACCTCTTCCAGTTAACCTGTAAAATAAGATTTTATTATAGTTTGATATTCTTATAATTGTTTCTTCTTCTACTTCTTCCCCTTAATTTTATAATATTTCAATGTAATTTCCATTATATAGAAAAAAATATCTTTACAAAAGATAAATTTTTCTGCTAGTTACATCACTAAAACATTGAAACCATCAATAAATTGCTAAATCAAACAATTCTGTAAAGTTTGATACCACGTACATTGTAATTTCTGGATTTTACTACCGAAATCGTGTTTGGATTGAATCCAAGGAAGTTGGAGCCGTTTGTAAAAATGTGGAGTGGTTACAGACATCAGATAACTTTTGGATTTATAAATTATTTCCCAATATTATTATAGGTCGCTTATTGAGATATGAAACATCGATTTTCGAGATTGAATTAGTGTGGAGATGAAATTGGTAAAGAGCTTTTCTTGTCTTTCAATATTAAAGAGCTAATTTGAAGTGTTTTAATTTTATTTCCATATAATAAGTATATTTTTCGGCGTACGTGTACAGTCAGCTTATGGCGAAAACGCAACTTTTATAATAACTTAATATCAAAAATATAGTCTGTCAAAAGAATTACTGCATCGAAAGATAGAAATTTTACTACAACCGAACCGTCGAAAGTAAAGCCAAAAACCAATTCATATCAGTTAATCTTGTATTCATAATGCATCTACCAAAGTGGACTAATTGGTAAATAATGGATGGAATTTGATTTAAACGATTTAAATTATTAATTACTCATATGGAAAAATAGCATTATCTTTATTTTTTGAGTAAGAAATTTATAGTTCTAATAGTCTATATCTTATAAACTTAATTAATAAACCACCTACCGCTAATAATTAATCTTGAACATCCTTTGAAACTGTCTTGAATTATTACAAACGTAAACTAATTACAATAACAATGGATTGTCATAACAGAAATATCACACTAGTACTATTATATGGGTAATATGAAATCCATTTGAGAATACACAAACTCATAATTAACATGAATCATGAATCATGAATCTTCAGCTTCACAATCACTGTCTATTTAATATTTTGATATCTAAATTCAGATATAATAGGTTCCTCATAAGAGAAAAGTAAAGGCATTTTTTGGGCCAGCAGAATGGAGGTGGCTAGTAAAAGTATCTCGCACTAGAATAAGAAAAATGAGACAGGTGATTGAGAAAGCCCAGTTTCTAAAATAGAGTAATTATAACTTTTTGACAAAATGAAATGACATGTCTCTACTAATTATTTACGGATCAGATTAGTAAAGAAGAAGAAAAAATTCTAATTCCTCTGCAGTAATACTTAAAAGCTAATCTAGTCAATGTATTAACACCGTAGAAAGATAAGTCATAAATCACTAAGTTATATACCGAAAAAGTTCAAAGAGAAATCGGTGTCTGCGTTCATAAATCAAACCATATTGAGTTGCAACCATTACTGCCCTTACTAAGCTTTGCTTCAAACGTTACCACCAACAGATAATGTAACCTCAAATAGTTTTAAATAAACTAACTCACATAGTAGTTTGAGCGCTCTGGTTACCGTCACGAAAATAATTCGACTATCGCCGTAGTAGTTTAAGTAAAATTACCTTAGTCCAAACTTGGGAAGCTACGAAGCCGTTTGTTCCCTGTTGTTACGACAACGACTTTCACAACCAACAACCAACATGCATTAAGCTAGAATGGGGATTGTAAGATGCACTCCACATACCCGAAACCCTGTATCCTGCAGTAGAACGAATGTTTATGTGATTCGTTTTTATTTTGTATGTTCACAATTTGGAGATCGGAAACTCAGAGAACTGCGTCACAGCCGAAATAGAAAAGGCAGCGGTATTTGTAGGCGTGGCTTTAAATATTGCTTTTGCTTAGTTTTATGCTGATTCACCGTCATGTTTTTAACGTCAAAAAACGTCTATAGCCTCTATAGCCTCTTAAGGACACATCAAACGTTATTCCATTAACTCTATTCGTGCTTATTTTTCTATTCCCTGCCTCATCTACTAGAAGTTTTATATCGGTATACTGCTGTGTCTTTGTTAAAATTTCATGAGACAAGTCACTTTAAAACGATATCTAAAACTCATAGTAGGGTGGATTGACGGCGTGTTCAATAAGTAAGTTATTTCTAACCATTGTATCGTTTGACTATGAACCCATCGGCAATGTTCCCGTTTGTTACAACTTGCATGGAATCTGAGAATTTATTGTCATCGAACTGCTTCTACAGATTAAAATATATATCATGTAGCATTTCTCGTAACCTTAGTAGTGGTCAATAATACCTATAGCACTGATTATGTTAATGATAAAATAAGAATAGATAAAAGTAATACTCAGATTGTTTGAAAAAAATAAGAAAAACATAACCAAATACAAAAACTTAATGAAAAATTAATTTGAGCTAACGTCAAATTGCTCACTTGACATTTGATGATATCATCTTAATACTTAATAGACATCAGAAGTATACAGCCTTTAGTTACACGGGTGTAATTCTAACAGTTACAAGAAAACACTAACTGCTTTAACCACTGAGTTACCAAGAACTTGTGAGAACTGGGGAAAACTTGAGGAACAATATGAATTTCTTTCTGCTTTTACGTTACAAGTAAGCTAAAGGTATTTGTTATCGATATAAAAGAACAGTAAATAGTCTATTTAAATAAAGATATTTTGACTTTGACTTTGATGTACTCTCGGATACTTCGAGTAATTAAAGTTTAATCGTGTCTAAATTGTTCAATTGACAGATTAAGAAAGTTATTGGGGGTATATTAACGTATTTTGATAATAATTGTACAGATGAATTTTTAAATTCTTTAACCTGATTGATTCCCAGTAAGCTTACTTGATCGTCTATTTATAAAGCCAGGTCCTAGAAAATTTAACTTTACCATTGCGTAAATCAACCGTATGAACTGAAAATAAATTATTTGGAGCAATAGCCGACCGCTTAACGATCCATAAAATCTCTTTGAGCGCGCGGACATCTTAATGAGCGTTTAATAATACCGGGCGGTTTTTCCAGTGTTTCAAACATTAAATCAGAATACCTAGGCAGTGTTCACTTTTATTAACGCGTTTTTGTACGGATCATTGTAATGCGATTCGTGGAAATATCTATTTGTTTATGACTCGGTACAAAGTATCTGGATAGTTTAAAACACATTTCTAAATGAACTATGATAAAATAGAACTTGCAAATAATTTACTGGGATTTCACTATTCAGTGTAAGTAATGATTGCAATTATTAAAATTTCATAGTGAAACAATTTCAATCAATCAGTCATTTCAGTAATTTTCACCACTTTGTCAGTCACCAAGTCAGTTGGAAATAATGTGTGTGTTTAGTTTAATGAAGCACAAGACACATCATGAAAGTTGATGGACACTTTTTATATTTAATAATGGCGTTATAAAAGGTGTATACATGAAAAAGACACGAACAAGGACAAGTCTCATATTATATATCTATATCAAGCAGTAAACTCGCTTTCAAAATAACTTGGACACGAGCTCAACGAACGATTTTTTCTCATTCAAATTCAAATTCTTCGTCAGCTGAAAGGGGTTTAATCAAAAGCATCAGACTCACAAGCGCACAAAGACACTTCCAATTTGCATGATCTCACTCCGATCACCCGCAGGCAGCAACTGAATGACACGTGATTAGATTACGTCTGATATATTCAAACGTCGGGAAAGAGATGATTTCAGATTTGAGTTCTTGGCCTTTTCTTATGATCAAACGGAGCTATAAATAGTCAAGTTACTGTTTTGTTGTCTGGTGATTGACAAACTCTCAGCTTCCGTTATATTTCAGTGTCAAATTGTTCATCGCTTTCATCAACATTTGTATCTTCTTCAGTCGATAATATGGTCCGAGAGAAATCAAAATTAGTTTTGAATCTTGTAAAAGAGATTTCGTGACTTTCTCTATCGCACAGCTAGAGCGTGGAATTCCTTACCAGCACACGTATTCCCTCCTTCATACAACATGGGTTCCTTTGAGGCGTGAAAGAGGCGTGAAAAAGCACTTTTTCGCCGCCAAGGTACGGGTGGCTAGGGCAGTATGTCGCATGCTTCACTAGCTATCTTCACATATGGTCTCCTCTACTGCTTATCATCAGGTGGTGTTGTGTCATTTGCTGAGCTTAATATAAAAAAAATCGACGTATCTAGTTAGTTAGGAACGTTGAATAGAATGATTTTCCTCATTTGAGTTAAAATAGTATTGTTCAATAATAACTGATACCAATTTTGAGCATATACAGCAATAAATATAAAAGGTCATACGGGTAGTGAAACAGGGCTAATATTTTCTACTGTATAGTTGATTGATTCATTACTATAGTCAGCATTCGAAAGGAATATTTTTTTTACATGTATCTTGTTAAGAGGTTGTTTCGGATATGATATATTTTAATTGGCAAAATCCGGCAATCTTTGAAGAAAATTTAGTGACGAATGTCGTTATTTCGTTAAGAAAATTAAATCCAATTCATAACAACTTCAAGTATTCACTGTGGGATCACTGGTTTATTCTAAATGCAAATGCATAGCAGGTTCCTAATACAAACACATGTAGACTCAGTATTTGCATCGCATGTCTCCAATCAGGCAGTACTGAATCAACGGCGAATTGAGCGTGATTAGATTACATCGCAGCAGTGGCTGTTGCGAGGTTATTTCGTAGATTGATGTGTTATGACGAGAGCAGAGAGAGTGAAAAATGGGTTTATTAAATTCTGTCAATAAAATCTAAAGTAGGCACTCTATTACCTTTAGATACAATATTGTCGCATAAACATTTTTTAAAATAAAAGAAACTTAAAATTTTACGAGCATAATCTTCATCATTGGGTGCAATTCAGCCATCCAAGTAACTTGGCAGGATATTTGGATTAGTATAGACAATATGAAAACATGATATTGCTTTCCTCAAACAGGACATGAAGAAGCCCTTTAAGAACCAGCAGAGTAAAAACGGTCTTCGCATTTTTCTTTACATTTTGTTTATCATTAGGTAAAGTGGAAAGAGCGAATGCAAGTTTTCAAAAAACCTGCTACTTATAATTCCAGACATATAAGAACTAAGTTATCTAAAAAGCTGTATATTATTTTATTTCGGATAAGTTACTATCAAAAGGACATTAAATGAAATTTACTACAGTATTTTATAAATTGACACTTTTCAAAATTGCTTTGGAATAGTATCTTATTTTTTCGGCTCTTTAAAATATATCACGGCCTTAATTAATTTTCTGGATTTAAACCTATTATTGGCAACAGATGTAAGAATGGAATTTACTATCTTTTGATATCTCTTCTATTTTCTTGTTAAAGTCTATTATTCATTGCTTATAAAATCAATAAAGACCACAAAGCCATTACTGCAATCATTTTCAGCAGGCTATTTACTTTGTTCTGCTTGAAGCTCTAGGTCTTCCTAAACTTAAGAAATGATTAGATTCTCATGATGAAAAACAAAACTTTTAAATTACGTCTCAAAATAGCAACTACTTTACTTTTTGCAAGGTCAATCAATTGAGTATAGAGGTATCATCTCTTTCAAATGCAAAATTAATTGAAAATACGGCTATATTAAGAGGACCCCTTACAATTCAGTTTCCAGTGCTACAAGTCTGCAAAGCAGTGATTCTGAAATGCGAACGTTAACTGGTCTTAAATGGGCGGCAGTCAATTGCTCTGATTAGCATTTTATGAGTCAAATGCTAAATTGCGAAACACGTTGTAAGAAGAGCATACAGCTCCTAATGCAAAAAGTATACAGAAAATATTTGAAAATATACCATTTCTGTTCTTCGTTTGAATGTTTTATAAAACTGTTGCATTCGTTCCTATTTTACGAACAGTCAGTATTTTTCATACTTACATATTTTCTTTGATAACAACGTCAGGTGCAAGACATGACATATGAAAAATGCGCTCTGCAACTCTAGTTGTTAGAGCTCTAATTGCAATTCTGTATTTTCACACGAGTTCTATTCGTCGACTGATTTTAAATGTGTTGATGAGATTATTCTTTTCCAAGGTTATTTTATAAGATCGTACTGTATTTATTGAAAATATTATTGATATTCTTTGTCTTCTAACGGCGTATACAATTTTTACGTGCTATAGAGGTGGCATAGAAAACTTCATCCAAAATAAGGAACTCGGTAGCTTGTTCCCGTTATGAAGGCAGCTTCAAAAGTAAATTAAAATGATTCTGCAGTAATCATTACCAAAAATATTCATTATATTCCTTTATATAATATATAACCACTTACAGATATTACTATTACTAGTTCTATACGTATAATTTTATTTATTTCTTTTCTCAAATATATTCCGTGTTGTATTGTTATATGCTAAACTTACAAACAACAGTCAGTACTTATTGTCCGTGAATACAACCAAGTTGATTAGCTTTTGCCTCTTAAGCTGTCTTCTTTTCGTCATCTGCTTATGTGATGCTGGCTTCCTCTACAATTTTACACTCCAGGCCTACTATCTTATCTTATCTTAGTAAGGGGCCAGGATTCAGCGGATCACTTGGACTCAATGGATCTTTTTTCCTTCCCCTATCCTAGTGTCTGTTGTCTTGAAATACTTACTAAGTACTGCTGGTAACAGCAGCCTTATGACTCCAAGAGTGGGATACCCCAGACCAAAGAGAACTATTATTTTCCTAGCAAGAGCGTCACAGTTACACCTGCCTACTCTCTATGAACAACAAACTGAGCTATCTTTTAGCTGTGTTTAAAAAAGTTAGCTACATAGATGCTTTCTAAATTATTAATATTTTCGTAATATTAGACGTCATGAGCGTATATCCTTGTTTCTGTTGATTATCATATAATTTGATTATTCTTACATTGTTGATGTAATTTAATTTCGTACATAATTGTTCTTTGACCTTCAGCGTTCACAATTACAATTTTATTTACGTTAATTGAGATTTGTTCTTGGTGCTTAATAATAATGCGTTTAAAGAATTTATTTAATCACATTGTTTTGGTAAATTCTTTTCTTGTCTTAGGAATCTATGAATCGCAATTCGGGTAAGGTTGGTAATTTTAATCGTTTTAAAAATTTATTGGTATAAATAATTAACATTTTGGTGTGAATCAGGCTCGCTTGTTTTCTTAACAATTTAGATAACCTTACTTAAATTTAAAATCGAATAGGCTCATACTGCTCATTGTCACCAAGTCAGGAATTTATGATCCCAGATAATCTAGGAGAATCTTCAAATTTATAGGCACGTATTACGTGTTTTTTTTTTCTAAAGCTGTTCGAGTATTTTCAACCAACGACAGATAGCAAGTCGATAACCGATCACCCATCTTACTTTGACCTTAAAAGTCTCAACTCAATTGTAAAAGCAAATGTTTAAGCAAAACTGACTTCAAAACATTAAAAAGGCAAAAATAGTTGAATTTTACAAGTTATCCTATATATATAAGTTTTTTCCAGAATCAATAGAAAGTAAAGCTCAGACTCCGATAAATATTTTGAAATTGGTAAGCTTTGTAAATTGAATTATTTTTGCGGTTTTAGTGTTTTGAAGTCAGTTTTAAGGTTTGTATATAAAATACGTACTCCTGCACAATACAAAAGCCTATTAATTTTTAATTCATTGCTTTGTAAACCTGTAGGCGCGCCTATTGAATAGGTGACGACAGGAAGGGATAAGATCAAAATGCTTTTTAGAACATTCCCTAGTATCGTTTATAGAGGGCGCTAAGCCGCGATGTCACTCTGCAATGCAGAAGTATGGACGGCAAAAAACTAAAACAACGACAAGTTTTTCTATGGGTAAAAGCATATTCATTTGATTATTTACTGCAATGGTTTTCGTTAACAAATAATTTTAGATTTAAAACCGGATTTATTGTATTTATGGTTTTCGTTAACAAATAATTTAAGATTTAAAACCGGATTTATTGTATTTATACTTTACAGTGAGAGGCTTCAACAGAATATATTTTTACAGAGGAAGCATTGTGTTATTATAATAGTTTTACTCTAAACGCATTGTAAAAGTGCAATTTGAAAAGTGAAGTGACAGTGATCGGTTTTAAAATTTACTCGCAAATATATTTCGGAATACGAATGATTAATGTTTCGAAGCACGTAGCATCGAATAGTGGAATATGTAAAATGCTGCCGGTCATGTTATTATATCAAAGTCAAGTTAATAGGAATATTACATTTCAGAGAGCAAACTATTTTGTAGCTGAACCAAAACTGATTTTCCTGTGATAGGAGACATTATTTTGTGGTTTATTCATGGATGTACCGAATATTTTTTTGTTAAACAAATATGTAATATGCAATATGAGTGTGCCAAAGTCCCGCATGTAAGCATATGTAAACTAAATGCTATATCAATGTACTCTATAATTTGGGTAATAAAGTATAAAATATTTGTGACTGTTCAATATTCATTAGAAATCAGAAGTAGCTTAACAGTTTAGTATGGAGCCTTAACAAGAATGAGTTCATTGTTGGGTGGCGACGATTTCTGTCACTTAATAGTTTGCGTGTCAGGGTACTAAAGCATTACTTCGTATAATGTTAGTAAATTCAACTTACTTCATCATAATTTTATAAGTTAGTTAGAACTTTCGTTAATAGAACCGACCATGTCGATATTTTCTAATTTAAAAAAAAACATGTTTTAGTTAAGTCACTAGATCAGAAATTAGAAACGTTACTAATGTATTGATAGTTGTTCTTGATACATCTTATGACACAAGCAATGAGTAACTTACATGTATTAATGACTGTAATATTCTTAACGAAGCTGAAAGATTCACTACACAGAAATTTTCAAGAAATAAATATTTGACAACCGTCTAGTCGAGTCCGTCTACTTATCCAGAGGTCCCGGGTTCGAATCCCAGTCGTAGTAGATATTTGTATGATGAATACGAATATTTGTTTACGAGTCATAGCTGTTTGTATTTTATTTAATATATTTTTGATATTTATATACATGTTACTATCTATATTTTTCCATCATCTAGTATTCATAACACAACCATCTTAATGATGCTTATTTTGGGCTAGATACTATTATATAGCCCAACTACTATTATCTACGCCTACTAATATCTTACACCTATGTGTGTAATAAATATGTGTGTAAAAATAAATATATAGAATTTATTTATGTAATTTTGTTGGTATTTTTCACACTCGCTAAGAAAAGAGGTTGCAGCTTTATGACCATTATGACATTCTTTGATCTTTATTTATTCAAGTTAAGTCTTTGTCTAAGTCAGAAAATATTTTATCATATCTTTAATTATCTCTCTCTTTTCAGTTTTGTGACAGCGGCGGATGTAAATTGAACCTTTGTAACATTAAGCCTCACGTAGCCTAACTCTTGTCAAATGTAATTAGATTGCAACATGGTTGCTGAAATTTGAATAACGTAAGTTAATTAGTTTGCTATTCGAAATCTCATTTTGCTCAGTATATTGTTTGAAGTTGCATAAAGATAATACTAAATAACTAATAAGAAGGGGAATACAACTATTGAATTCAAACCAGCCGCTTGAGTACCTACAAACTACATAACTATCACTATACAACATTCCTACCGCTAAATTATACACCTAAAAATTACATGTAACAAACGGAATGGTTCCTTCATCCCGTTTGTTATTTTTGATTTTTTTATTTAGCCACACAGAGACCACATCTAAAGTATCTTGTG
The DNA here is from genome assembly GCA_943193645.1 of Acentria ephemerella. Classification (NCBI taxonomy): domain Eukaryota; kingdom Metazoa; phylum Arthropoda; class Insecta; order Lepidoptera; family Crambidae; genus Acentria; species Acentria ephemerella. The sequence goes on along the minus strand of OW971875.1, from coordinate 2,416,339 downwards.
AAACAAGTGAGATTAAGATTTGGATTAAAATGTCAATGTTGATTTGTTGTTATATAATAGGGTTTTTATGATGGATATAAAGAAGATTTTTTTTGTTCATCGGGGCTAACAAACTGTTTTACAATCAATTTTATATAACAATATAGGATTATTGTTAACCACAGTTTTCTTATGTAATATTAGTTGAGATTATTTCTGTAAATTTGTAAAGACAGTGTTATATTACAGTTTAAAAATATGTTTAGCTGTGTGTTACACTCGGTTCACATTGTAAAACGACAGATTAAAATAAAAAATTTCATATACTGTGATAATTTATAACTTTACCGAATAATTTTTCTAGTCGCGTTCACTGAGTTGAGAAAAGGTGTAAACCTTGACTAGATTTTATACGTAATTAATATTTGCCATATAAAGTGTGTCACATTATGCGTTGAGTTGTCTCAACGCATAATGTGACACTTATGAGCTCTGAAAATTTCAAGTTTCTAAATTTAAGTTTCTTATCAATAACGTTACTCAGTGTCAGTTATATCGTGTCAAGATTTTAATAAGTTTTAATAGCAGTAATAAATTAAATCCTTAGAAGGGTTTTGCTTGAAATTATTTATTCAGGTCAAGAAATCCCCAATCCCACAAACGGCATAAATGCTAATGTCGACTTAAGGCCTTTAAGATTTTCGACGTATGGTGCGGCAAACGTTACTTGATATTAAGTAATATGTATAGCGTATGTAACAAATGGGATATTAATACTAGTATGAAAATGTCTAGTATTGTTCCATAAGCTATATATTTTGTCAGCGTTAAAGATAATCATACGAACTAAAGACTGTGTATTTTATTTATTTAAGTATTATTTTATATTTTTCTATTCCATCCTAAAGATGCTTACTTAGCCAAAGTAATATTTATCAAAATGTATAAGCTAACATTTGGACGTACGACCTATCTTCTAATGTCTAATCTTCCAATGACATTCTATGAAAGGTTGGAACCTTTCGTAGAATGACATTGGAAGATTTTTTCATAAATTTAAATAGCATTTTCTGAAATTTCTTTGCCTGAAATCATCGTAAGTGGCACATTGATCTTAACAACTACCATCAAGCTTTATCCACAGTCTTAACTAAATCTATTTTCATATATTTCAGGTTTTAAATATCCATTTTTAAGAATACAATTAATTATATTACATTTTTTAAAGGTGTTAATCATGTTACACACTTTTGCGTGTATAAATTTGTCCTCGATTCGAGGCTGCGTCAGATTAATGTAAGACTTTTTCACGCTGAATAACATTGAGGGGTCTCATAAAATTTGTTTATTTGCTTTATTTGAAAAGGGTCGGGGCCGGAGTGTAAGGAACCTTCAGTTAATATCTTCAAAGGGATGACAGGGCCTTTAAACAAACAGACGGAGCGTTCATGCCAAGGTAGCATTTTTCACATGTTAGATATACTGACAAACTGGGAGTAATACCTTCTGAACTGATACAGAAAAGTGCTAACAATGTTATTCAAGGTATTTAAAGAGTAAAATGCAAACGTGATTTTAAAATATATTAATATTCCTTCTATTATTGTATCTTGATGATTGCCTGAAATTATATTAAGTTTAATATTATTTGGGTCTTCGGTAAGTAAGTTTACATGAGAATAGAATTAATTAAGAGTTAACTCCCGCGTGTGGAAGTAAGCCGGCTCCTTCCTACGAATGATCACACGCATACGCACACTTAGACAAGTCCGTACGGCGATCTCAAGTCATGTGAAATGTATCAACCATTCCATTTTACTTGAACTCCTCGTAACTGCCTATGTGTACCTACACATATCTACCTAGATATACGAGCAGTTCTATTGTATGAGTGATGGAGATATATCTTTCTGTATCGATTAAGTATTTCGTGATCAAAACATCATAATTTTTCCCCAAAATAACTGAAGGCCATGTTAGTCTCCAGAAAACCTCAAAATTACTTGACACTGACATGAGACAAAGGTTCAGCTGACAGAGGTCCATTTTCGCGATGAAAATATAAGCATTATCGACTAGTTCGTGACACGTATTGTTTGGACATGAAATCTGAGAGGTTTTCGTGTGGTAAATCCAACGGATTAACACAATTCAAAGAGGGATTGTCCTGTTCAGCGCGACCTACATTGCGTCTGCCAACTTGACATATTTAAAAAGTGATTTTTCGTCCATATTATTCGGCGGAGTATTCTGTGTGTAAACGATTACAATAGATGGGAAAATTTATGGACTGTGCGGACAAGTTCTTTGTTTGATATTTACTTAAAATTTGTATTCTGATACTCGTAGTAACCCATTTAGGTTTCTAACCAACAGATAGCTTCAAAAGAATCAATATCAACATTTAGATCATGGATCATATATTTAGCTAGGACCTAATTTTTAATTTGTTGCACGTAGAAAGCAGTAATGGCTGATTTATGAATTAGTGTACGACCGTAGTAAATGATTAGTTTCGAACGGTGGCAACAGATGGCGCTGCACCTTTGTGAATCGCGCAAGCAAAGATTAGATAGTGAAGATATATAGGCTTAGTGCAATTTCTTATAAAATATGTATCTATTAAATCCGTTGTGTACATGTTGGTTTTATTGATTTATTGCACATTCGTACACACTATCTTTGGGTGACCTTGACAACAGGTGGTTGTACAATTAGGTAATTAAGAATAAGAATTGGTAAATGCCCATAAGTTTAATTTTTTTTGTCTAAAGAAGTTTAATTTATACTCTATGTAATTCAATATATTTTCCGTCCATTCACACCGATCTTCGCATTGACGTAGAGAGCTAACAAAAAAGTCTAGACTTGAGGAACATTTTAATCATATACCATGCGTCATTCCAAAGTAATCTTATATGAAACCATTAGATATAGATATAATCAGAAAAAGTTTTACGCTGAATATAACCTTTTTGCTTTAAATAAGTGTTCTATATAAGCACTCAAATCAGTTTAATATTGCATTGAAAAATATAGTTGTTATTTGGAACATCTTATGTAGTTCAATTAAAAAAATCATTTTAGATTTAATATTTTATAGTAACATTTAATACTTTTGCCCAATACAATCGAAACATCCAAGTATTGAAACTTTTTTATTTCAATACTTCCATGGTTCGATTCCTGAACAGAGTAACAGATTTTTTTTAATTTGTCATGGATTCTCAGAACATTGATTACTTTGTATGATCTAAATGTGCCACTCGGTATACAAACACGCTAATTTTTGCACTCTCATACCCATGACCCTCAAAGGCTGAGCGGACAAAAACGTTTATGAAAGAACCGTATTTTTTAATGTCATAGAATGTCAAACTAGCTGATGGTAAGTTGTAAAGATCGCCTACCGACACTACTAGTATATTAAATTCATGTGGAACAAACTACAAGCCAAAAACTACAATATGATATTAAGCTAAGATTACTAATATAACGTGGGATATATAGATGAATAACAGCTTAGATTTACATTTAGAGTTAAGTGCCGACTTCATTATAGATTACCATGGTGTACAAATTTTATGTTAAATAAAATCTGCATTCTTTTTATATCATTATTAATATCATATATATAATCAAATAATTACTATAAGTATAACCGGGGCGTTGCCCCTTAAGTTGAAGGTTTTAATGTACTTCTTCAGTACCGCAAATCTTCCACAGTCGCAAAATCGATCTCTTCAAAGATATGAGAAGTAGTATACTCAAATTTACAGCAATACAGCTTCTATTACAAAGACATAAGTTATATTGCTATTAGATTTTATCTCATATAGACTATACCAGTTGAAGCTGAATGAATCTGTGACGTCACGAAGTCACAACGTGTATGATTTATGGTGATTTAAAAAGGTTTTTTTTCATCGATGGCGCGCGTCCAAGTCTTTGCGTTTCTATTTTACTAGGCATCACGTGAACGTTCCATGATAAAACACGTGTTGAGATGACGTAGAAAATGTTAGACTGGATCACATTAAATAAGTAAAAATTTACTGTTGTATTATCCTATCCCTGTTGTACTGCAAAATGCCAGCACGACCTAATAGTCTAGATCCGAATTTGAAATAAAAACGAATGATAAAAATTATGATATTTTTTTTATTATACTGTTGTGAGCTTATATTGGCAGGTCTTCTATTCAGTAAACCTTTTCATTTGGAGACACTCTGTGTCTTTGATATGGTATTGTGTGGTAAAAATACTATATAACACTATACTATTTATTTGTATTATCCTATCCCTGTTGTATTGTAAAATGCCAGAACGACCTAATAGTCTTGATCCGAATTTGCAATAAAAACGATTGATAAAAATTATGATATTTTTTTTTATAATACTGTTGTGAGCTTATATTGGCAAGTCTTCTATTCAGTAAACCTTTTCATTTGGAGACACTTTGTGTCTTTGATATGGTATTGTGTGGTAAAAATACTATATAACACTATACTATATACTGTGTATAATACTATATTCTACATTAAGGACACAAGGCGTTTTTATTGGATGCGCAATATGAGACTATTGCTCTTTTTATTGCAAGCACTATTACAATAAGGCCACATTTACGCTTATCAGGTGGAAGATATAGGCAGTGTATGCAATAAACATAAAATTAATATAAATGTTCGAGAAATTATCAGATTGAAGAAAATTGGACACGTATGTATTTTTCACATGCATGTGTTAGGCTGGAGTTCCAAAAATAAAATAAATAATTATTTATCCGTTGGTTTTTGACATTCTCAATTTGCTGATCTTTTATTCTAGAAGGAAACCAAACAACGGAAAACACATAGATAGAATAGATAATAGTAATGAAACAGCATTCTTCTATGTTATATATTCCAATAAATCAACTGGTTCCATATTTCTTGCGATTGCTTGATGTCTTTCATATAATAAGTAAAGTTATGATGTCTATAAAAATCATTTTAACCTTATCATAATAAAAATAATATATTTTTATTTTTATTATAACCAATGGTTACTTGTCACTCAGAAATGGATAACCATTTAGCGTGAAAGGTAATGATATAGCAGCAGGGAAAATAATGTCGTCAAGGTAAACTTCAGATGAAATCCATTGAAGTTACGTTTGGTAGCTGGTTCAAAAGTACAAATACAAAAGACGCAACGGTTATCTACTGGTTACTTTAAAGAGATTGCTGCATTCCTATAATGGTTATGTTCCTATTCTAAAAAGTTTCACATGAAACTACACTGACTTTGATGTGAATTCATGTGATTCATAATCACAACTAGTTTCAGTTTATTACTAATTTCATTCAGTTTCTGCTATTCTTTCCCACAATTTATTTACACCAAATTTTAAAGAGCTCGCAAAATAAATAAGACTTTAATTTTTTGATCGAAACAGCTGGAGCTTTAATCGGATTTCGCCTCCGAACTGAACACAAATGGATCAACGGAGTTCGACTCATTTAATCGAAATACATTAAGCGGAGTCACAAAACAAACAGACACAAGAATGAACTGAATTCTAATGCAAATGATTAGAGGGAATATGTGAAGGGACTTGTTTATTTTAACTAAAAGCTATCGAACTAAATTGGATTAGCAACAAGCATTCAAATTACTAATAATAGACAATTTTTTAAAGCATAAAACTTCACACCGTCTTATAAGTAACACATGTTGACATTAAAACCTGCAGAAATGGTTAGGTAAACATAAATTACACAAATATACAAATATAATTGGTAAAATAACTAAAATTACGTCGAATCACTTTTTTGCCGGACATCAAGTATCAAGCTAAATTGATTCCTATTACAAAAGAACAATATTTAAATATGAAAATAGCTACTTTAACTGCACGCACGATCATAATTGCATATAATATTTTTAACACCTGCAATTGATATTGATTTTTACCCATAATTGCTCATGTGTGGGACGAGAAAAGGCTGTTAATGAAGATTGAAATTTAAAAATTAATTGATTACTTTTATGCGAATACAATCCAAAGAATATCCTTAAAGTGTAAATTATACTACTGATTTGTAGTAAATGAAATTATTATTAATTAATAATGTAATGCTTGCAGATTCTTTATCAAAGCATATATAGTCCGATACTTGAAGTAAATAATGTGAAAACTAGAAACAGCAATCACACAGGAATGTGCCTCATATTGCTGAGAACATTCTACAGCGATGTTAGTACTGACAAAATTAACTGAGTCGAATTCCATACGCCCCAATCGTTTATAACATTAGATAAGACTAATTATTTAGCAATACATTTAACGTGAACTTCGTTACAGATTTATTGTTGTTGAAGTTTAGATATTGTATCTTGCAGAAGCTATCCAGAGTTTATTTTAACTGTAGTCAGACTAGCCGGAGGTTAGACGAGCCAGTATTTTAGTTTGTCGTTCGCAGATCTTAAATTATGCCATCCGGATATTTATAGACACTGACTAACGTCTCCCATTGTCTGTATCTTTGGTGCTGCGTCTGTTTGATTATTTCTTTAAAGTTTTGTAATACATGCCGCGGTTTATCGAAGAAATGGCTTGCATTGTTAAATTCTATCAGTTTTGCAGCACTATCAAGATATATGTATCTTTGTATTTTATTGTAGACTCGTAATGCGCTTAAAATAATTATTTCATTATACTCAAAACTCTAATTAGGAATTTATCTTTTTTTTCTCTGCGTATTATGACTCAATGAACGTAGAGTCTATGAATATCTTTATAAAAAATCATACTTCGATATACTTTTAAGTTTCTTTACCCTCTTTTTCTTTCAAATTATTTGTAATAGACTATGCGGTCTTTATGTAATCGAAATAATGCTTTCTTATTTAAAAATCTGCAGATATGAACTGACAATTATAATGACATGTAGAAACTGATAAAGATTATTTCGTCTTATTTATTAATTCGTCTTATGTAGTTATCCCCTCACGTAAGTTACGTAGTAAGATTAGGTGCTAATTCTAGCTCGACTTTTTTATATTAATGTTATAACATTACTTACACTAGCTTATTGCTGAGATTATTTTGGTCATTAATATTATTCTCAATTCATTTCTATTAGGATCCAGTTTCAAATTCAATATCGATTTATTTCATAGACTTCTAACTGTGGCCACTTATATTATTCTTGGTAGATGTAAAAATTGAATTTATATTTTCATTTCCCTTCATTAATAAATTTTACATTCGAAGTCAATTTTTCTAATAGAATACCGTTAAAAGCTTCCGACATTAATAAATGTATTTTTATTTTTATATTGTCAATTAGTCAGAACGGTCTTCATAAAAGCTTCAGGATACCTTAACAAAATAACGTCATTATCTTCACAACTTATCAAGGAAAACCTGTGTATCCAATTCTTTTGCAATAACATCTTATATAAATGTCCCTTCTATAAGGCTGATTTTGTTGCGATAAATCCCCCTTACTGTTATCATAATTCCATTTGAATGAGTCATAAATGGATAAGAATGTTGTCTCTTTTACTCAGAATAGGTATTCAGTGATGTGCCTTGACTTTTCACAAATCTTCATAGATAGGAAACTATAATTTTTTGGTCTTTGTCTTTTCTTCTGTCTTTCTCTTACTTCTTTCTATTAAATATCTGACTGCTTCTCATTAATTTATTTATAACTGTTTTATAATTTAAAAATTGAACGGTTTGCCAATAATTCTTAAAGATGATTAAATCTCCCTCAAACCAATTCAGAGCACACAACTCACTGTTTGCTGTGGTCTTTGGCATAAATGCAGAGAAACTATTCAAAGTGGAATAATTTTTAAATTGCGTTATCTATTCGGCCACGCCAGTTTTAGTTAAAACTCGTCCAAGGCTTATTATCAAAAAGTCCAAATCAAACAAACTATGCTCAGAACGAGCCAGCCAACTTTAAATTGAATCCTGTTACCTTCACAGTCTATAGTCGAACTTCTTTAATAATTACTGTCTGCTGTGTTGAGTGGTTCAAATGAAAAGCGAGAGAGAGCAATGTGCTCTGCAGGCCATTTGGTCAATATTTATAGATTATTCAGACTGTTTAATGTTTTGGTAGTGCGTGTTCTACATGTTCTTGCTCTGTCTTTACTTATATAATAGGTAATGTTGTATGCATTTTTTTTTAAAAAAAAGTGGCCCAAAAAGTGCCTCTTCAAGCCTCTTTTAAAGGAACCCATATACCCATCAACTTACAATGACAAAGGCCAATGTTTTACCAATAATATAATATTAATACAACATTATTTAACCAATAAAGCAACAGTGCGAGGTGTGTAACTTGCTTACAGTGTTAAAATTGTAAAACAAAAATGCAATTAAATTTACTAGATATGCAAATGCTTATTCGTCATACTAAACCAGTCTTTGAAGACTGATATGAAGTAGATATAATATGAATATGAATACCTTTCACATGCGATGACTTTTGTTTTGTTTTATTGTTTTTTTTTATTATTATGTTATTGTTTTTTTTTTATTATTTTGTTATTGTTTTTGTTTTTATTTTTGTTTTATTTGTTTTTTCTCTTTAGTTATTTTATAGTTAATTGTCATTTGTTTGAATGTGTCTTAATGTATTTTGGCTTCCTGATGATTCTTTGGAAAAATAATGTGTTTCTTTAATTGGCTTGTGTCTTGGTTATTGTATTATATTCTGTGTGTGTAGAAAATTGCTGTTGAAACAGTTAAGATAAATAAATAAATATACTTTATGAATAATACTCGTTGAATCGTATCAGTGTTTAGCTTACAGATTGCGTGCAAGGCTTTTGTATTAATCGCCTTTGCTTTTTAATTGCACCATCAGCTCACTACCGTAGGTAAGGTGATATCAAAGCAAAAGCAATTAAATTTCCTTCCGATCAACCTCGAGCTTATTTCCTTCGTCTAACGCCTTGTGGATTTTGATGTTTTACAGTAATTGAACCGCGAAAATCATTAGTGATCAAACAAAAAGTCCTATTTGCTTTGCAATGACAAATAAAAAGCAAATTAACCTTCTTTATAATAACAGTCTTTGATCTCTAGGTACATTACCATTTTAATTGCAGTTTGGGAATTGTCTATTGTTATCTATAATTATTTACATTATAGTTTCAAGGCAATACTTTTCAGTATAATAAATATTTTCTTTATATTCTTCCATCATGACCTTCATAAGAGTATGTATTATACTTTGTATTTTTAATTATAATCATTTTTACTACCTTACACTTAATATTAATATCAGGGCGATGATTTCAGAATTCAAACATGAATTATGTATAAATTTTAAATACTATTCACGTTGAAAACAAAAACTCTAAATATTTTTCTTTTTTGTTTCAGGTTCGTATATTGTCGTAACATTAAGGAGTTTGGTTGGTAACTTAGGTAATGTTAAATACTTTATAAGAAATCGGAATATTATATTTTATATTTTTTAGAAATGAGATTACTAGGAACATTTCTGAGCCCGTCGTTTGATTTTACAAATAATTTAGGACGGCTTCGCAACTAGGGGGTGTGTTATGAACCTATTTTTTTGTCTATGGCCTTGATAATGAAATTCATCGAATATCGAATAAGAATGAAAACGATAAGAATTAATATTTCTTAATGTACCCCTAGGTATCACAAAAATCAGTACAAGATTTTTATATCGAAACGTTTAATGGGCGAAATATAATGTGAACGGTGACTCCAATTCAAACCTACTTTCGCTTATAAGTGTGAGTGTATACAGGTTAAACCCGGGAGTATTTTAGTTTTTGCATCGTACAATCAAGACCGTTTGCGCTTTCGGGGCCAATATTTATTTCTATTGCTAATAAACTAATAATTGATGTAAGTTACTGATATTTCATGGTTAATTGCATTCGTCATGAATACGACTGTGAACTTGTAAGCTACGGGTTGACAAATTCGTCAACACGTAGATAATATCGCTCTACCGTCTTTGAATCCTTCTCCGATTGCTACTTCAGTAAAGTATCGATGAAATAACGTCTAGTTATTTCAAACTGATTTCTACCAAACCGTAAAGAAGAGACAGCCTCATTTTAAACAAGGTCAATTTTCTGTTATGCCTTTTTTAATTATCTTTTTATGTACATAAATTATTATATACATAAATGAGGTTCTAACATTTATGCCTATTAGGCGAGAAGGTACTTAAAAATTTACTATCGACTCGACTAAAGTTTTGGCTACTGTAGATATAACTTAGACTCGCCAGTATTCTATCAGAGAAGTTAATTTTTAAAACTACTAGTTCTCGTTTCTCTATCAAGAGATACCTTCTAGCTTCTATTATTTAACTACTGACCTTGCTGCTATAATGAAAGTATACGAATTGGCTGTGATGCTTTTAAGATTATCAAAAAGTTTATATCTCGAATTTTCGACATAAATACATCTTGTCATCTTGTCAAAGTTCGCGTACTTATCACATTAATTGCAGAAATATTGTTACAAGATGTTATATAATTAATTACTTAGCGTGCAAAGACAGGGTTAAATCGAATTAGGACTAAAAAGGGACGACTAACGGTGTATTTGATTTTCGTGATATTAAAAGAGATTGATTAATATCTATTATATTTTTTAAAGAATCAAAACTTTTTTTTTACGTCGAGGAATCTGTTTAAGGAGCTACCTGCCACTAACTAAGCGGCGGTCGTTTGTGGGGCTCACCTAGTACCTCATCATAGTGACACTGGGAATACCCACTAAAACTCCCCCGTAACTCCATTGCCCTTCACGGGGGTAACCTGGGTTCTGCCGAGCAAAATTCTAACCTCTAGGCAGCCCAACCTTATAACTGGGGTTCGTGCCTATGGAGATTGCTCAGAGTCACTTGGGCAATCCCAGACATGACGGCCTGTGCAATGCGTGCATGGGAGCTACCCATACACACAGCTACGCTTAAGGCGTAGGAATACGGGCGCCCATCGCCCGCATTCTCGCGCCCACCCGTCGACGCTAGAAAAGCGGCTAACCCTTTCACTATCAACCATAAACCTTACCATGGTTGCCAGTGAGATATATGCAAAATTTTCTACGGCAGCAGACGCATACTTGCTTTTATTGAAATATTAATCTACATTAGATTAAGAATATTAAGATACTTCGAACTTTGAACGGCCTCTAACATTTTGTAATAGAGTAGCTTCTTGCATAGCAACTGTATAAGCCATCGATTGTACCTCAAACTATAGTATTCATTTTAGTTATCAATTTTAAACATAAAAAGCAGATATGGATACAAAGTTCACTATCAATTTTTCACCTGTTTAATGCTCACCATAAATTTTGTCGTGTCCATTTTGTTATCTTCAAAACAAACTAATGGTCGTATATAATCGTATGTAATGTTAGTATCAGGAAAAGTATCAATTCTCAATTTAGGATAAGCAATTTGCAGACAATAACAAATTGTAATGCAGACTTGAAGCTCAGAAACTCGTGCAATATAAGAACCGTTTACTAACTTTGCGTTTTAATAATTTATGTAAATTATTAAAACATGAAACCGGCCAATTTCCATAACGTTTTCTATTACTTTTTATCTGTAATTCATTTGGCATTGGCACTCCTTTGGCACGATGACAATTTTTTGTTTGATCTGTTATTGGAAAAGCATAATTAAAGTAACACTGGTAAAGAAACGGGTCGCGGAGCAACTCTGTTCGACAGCTATAATAAATATTATGTAACGGATTCCGTAATTAAATTTTGTAGAAATTGTATCCAACGATATTCCTGTTTTAATGAATTTAATTATTATTATATGCCCATTCTACTCTGTATTACTATCACAAATTTTACATAAGCTATCAAAGTAATGGTTATTTCATAGTCTTTTTATCTGTATATTTTTATTATAATATATCATTATTTGTCTACCCTATCATGATGCCTTTTGTAAATTGTTTAGGTAAAACCGGACATTGCATAATTAGACGCTTGATGCCATTCTTATCAAGTTGTATTGAGAATTTAGTTGAGTTTATTGTAATGAAACTAGATTGGATATTATTTGTTCAACAATAACTCAAGCAAAGATATAGGATTTTGGACGATCGGATGGTAAATGTTCTATCTTTATGTTTTCCCTTGTACTTCTAAACAGGGTTAACATTTAAACTCATGATGAGTTCGGACTTTTCATAATTAAGAGGATCTTTGATTAATTTTAATAGTAATTTGTTTCTCGAATGATTTGTATCTCCTTATAAATGTACAAAGATTAAACACTTGAATTTAAAAATGAATATTAGCTTATCTTATCAAGTTATCTAATAAGTAATACGTCCGGCCCTCCTAGGCCAAGTGGACCTTGTACAAGTTACTTTTAGCAAACCATTAAGAACAAAGATATTATCATGTGAATACTATAATGAATAATAATAGAAAATTAATTTAAAGAGTTGTTCCTCTTAATTATGATAAGATGATGAGTATAAACGTCTACCCCTTTTAGTACAAGGGTATAATTTAGGTACAAGAGTTATATATTAGGAGAACATCATCAGTCGGACATCAGATCGTCCAAACCTTCATGTATTTGCTTACAATCTTGTTAATAAATAGAAAAGTTTTTATATTGGTTAACTCCTTAAAATGAATTATTGTTGTCTTTTGCTAAAACTTTACTATGAGTATATTATTAAATTTATATATATATATATAATTTAGGCATAAATATTACAATATTTATATTTTGAATGCTCATTTAACGGTATTTAGCTAAAAAACAAAGCTGACAGTGCTGTTACTATAATACGTTTCAGGAAGTTGACAAGATTCAATATCGGCTTAAATCTGCTTTAGTTTCAATACTGCTTAACATTTCAAAGTCAAGTTGTATTTATTTAAATAGACTCGAAATCTTTATAACAGGGAATATGTATGATGAAAAATAACAAATATAATTAAAGGTAATTTTTAATATTTATTAACCGGGTATTTGTAAAATATAGCTATAAAGTTAAAACAGGTCTAAAATATTTATATGCGCAGTTTATTCCAGGAGTATTCAGTGGAAAAGTCAGTGGGTATAGAATTGAGTTTTCACAAATACTGTTATATTGTATTTTTGGGATAAGCTTATTGTCAAAGGTTTTCTAAGGTCTTAAGATCCTACAGGGTCATAAATGGGACGGCGAAAGGTTTGAAGGGTCGGCGATGCGTAAATGATACTGTTTATGTTTCGAACATCTTTGAGAGCACATACCAACAATCTGTTTGTACGAATGATATGTAGCTACGAAATATTTGTGACATACATATTTATATAGTTTGCAAAACTATTACTCTATTACTCAAAGTGGATGTTAGAATACATAATAATATAGAAATCGCATTAAAGAATGATAAAGTATTTTCTACAATAAATAATTCCTTTTCGTGTCATACTAGCCGGCCTATAGAAACATCTGGTAATTCACAGATTAATAGTCATAAAATGACACCGCGAATACTCACTGATAGCCATTATTGTTGGACTTTATATAACTGTTACGATTTCTGTTAGTTAATTGATTTTGTGAGTGTGTAATGCACATGCATTAACAAGAATGAAATTAATTAGAAATTAAGAACAGCACATGGTGTTTACCTTTAATTCGATTTGTACTAAGATCTGTTGATGTACAGTCTGGTAATGTATATGTAGGAAAAGATCCAACTAAATAAATATAAATATTTTTATTATAAATTATATTGTTCTCAGTGGAAGTTTGCCTTAATCATTGAAAATCGACCTTGCAATGTATTAAGTGTTTCACAGACATGCTCGTGCTAGGTCTTGCTGTGAAGAGGATCTGTCCATTTAATAATTAGAATTACGTTCTCTGCTATCTTTATATCTTTAGATTATCATACTGATAATAAAAATGGTTTTTATTTCTATGCTGCGTTAGTATCGTAAACTTAGAACATTTTTAATGTTAACAGTTGATTTTTTATTGTTTTAAATTCGTCTTTATATTAAGTTTTGAAATGTTACATAAATTTCGCTTTTGTTGATATTCCATTATTATGCAATTCTAGTGATACCATAATTGATATAGTTAAACAGATGTTAGTTTGTACTTCGACAGATACAATAGGGATCTTCTTTACTTCGAAAGAAAAGGTATCTGGTTCAATCTCTGCTGCTATTTCAATATGGAAGTGGTCATGATATTTAGTGCTGACATGAATCAATGGTTCTGTTGTAAAACTGTAGACTAAAGTTTCACAAAAAGGCTCTGTTGTCTGAAACTTCGTATTTTATTGATTCATTTTAGTCGCGAAGTTTAAGACAGACTTAGAAAACTGCTTAGTGATTTGGCACTCGATAAAATGGAAACTGTGTCTCTTTCTAATAAACAAGTCGTGTTTTTATGTAGCAATAGTACACCGGATGGTCATGTTTTCCGCATACAATCTAAATTACGCACGTGCGCCATTTCACTTTGGCTTAACGACGGAAACTCCGTGCTCACGCAAGTTATGACCGCAATTTAACCGGCGACGGATCAGAAGCTTCGTTTTTCCGCTAGCACAATAGATGCGTATCTCCAAGGCAAATTTCCATAATATAACCATTAATCCATGCCAGCCTCGTGGTATGGGTATCTTTTTATTATACAGGGTGGATTTTCCAAGTGTCAAAATGACCAAATCTTGTAAGAAGTAGGGGAAATTTATGAACAGTGTTTAACGTTAGATGAGAGAAAGTAAAGATTGGTGGCAAGTCATGATGAATCACATCAAGCGGTGTCTACAGTTCAACATCTAGGACCAGGAGTTTAATGTTTATCGGTAATACTTTATTAACTTAACTTTTTCCAGCCTTTTTTTTTTTATCGCTGTGGGAAATCTCTTCCAGACGCTCCCTTTTACCCGGGGAAGGTAACATGGGATGTGTGGGGCTCTCACCCACTAAAACCCACAGCGACGCACTACCTGATCGCTTTCTGCCGATGCGCGGGATGATGCCCGAAGACATTTCACCGCTATGTCGAACTTTTTCCAGCCTTTATCAACCATAGATATCATATGCTAAAACATTCATACAGGTTCTATCTTATTATATACATAGTTAAACAAAGATCTCACCAAATTTTAACTCTGCCCAGATTGCGTCCATAGGAGTCTCCCGCAACTCATTTTTATTCTGAATGGGGTAGCTATTGGCCTTTATCTCACTTGATGGTAAAGGAAGATAAAGCTGAATATCGAAGCAGACTACACTTGGATTCTTCAACCATAAAGCAACTGGCTACCTTACTTCTAACTGTTAGAAAAGATGATGGTAGCTGGCCAGTTAGACCCACTCTTCCAAAAGCTTTTCCACCAATCAAACAAAGAAAAAAATTTATGTTCCTAATGGAAATTGAAACCTAGTCCTCCAGATTTGAAATAGCCTCAGCCACTAGACCACCACTATGAAAATAACGCCATTCAGTTCGTCGTAAGCTGCCTGTCTTTGCCAATTCCGGGACATAGTCACTATATACTTATATCAGCTTATTCTATAAGATAATACCATAATATAGAACAAGAATACAAAACTTGAAAATATAAATGCTTCATAAGCTTTGATATATCCATTTCAATGAATGAGTGTATAAATTAAACAAAAAATTAGTAATTTTTATTTTTTGTTCCCAAATAAATAATTATTAAACTTTAACAATATCTGTTTCATATTATTGGCACACTGTCCTGATGATGATGTGTTCAACTTTACGCCTATTACATCGACGTCAAATTCAAGGTGAAATTTTTCGGGAACTAATTAATTTTGCGCGTCAACGGATCCATGGTCTGCTGGGTAGAATCCATTAAAAAGTCAAATCTGTCTTGCAAAGATTATTCTTGTACAGTATCTTTAATAGATTTTTCTATTAAATCTCTCTGCTAATATATTTTAGTTTCTCTTTGGAACCGGAGAGTTTGATTTTGTTTGAAAAGAATCTTTTACATAAACCCTGATGTTAACCTCCTTTCATATGTATATATATCTTAATGGTTTCACGGTCATCTAGTTGAGTTGTCAGTGCCCCTGTCTACGTAGCTAGAGGTCCCGAGCTCCAATCCCAACAGGGGCAGATATTTGTATAATGCGTACGAATATTTGCTCACGATTCATGGATGTTTGTATATTTATTTTGTATGTCTGATATTTATATACATTATACTATATATATTTCTCCGTTATCTGGTATCCATAACACAAGCTCTTAATGATGCTTACTTGGGTAAGATTTTTGTGTGAGAAATATAATATTATTTGATTATAATTATCTGTCAATATTTGAAAAATCTATTGTCTTTTATTTCCAAAAACTCACAAACTCACTTTATTTGAAAACCCCTAATATTTTCTAGGAATGTACCCAAATCACACGTAACTTCTGAATACAATTATCATATCCCGATTTTAAATACAGTGTATCACTTTCTTTCAAAATGTATAGAAAAAGAAAGCAAAAATTTAAAAATTTCTAATTTTGATGTTATTATAGAATAAAACCTTGCGTTTATTAAAGTTGAAAATTAATTTACTAACTGTGGGTCCAATTACATTTAAGATCCTTCCTTAAATAAGCGGAAAGTAAGATGAAGAACACAGAGCGATATTCAATTTTTAACGTTACGGCGTTTTGTTTATATAATTTTTCTCACATTTTTAACTGATTAGCTAAGGATTCCTTGTGAAAGATGTTCCGAATTTATATGGAGGCTACCCCCCAAGGCAAGTTAAATGAGATGAAAGAGTACATTTTTATATTATATCTTGGGATAAAACTCTAATTTAAAATCCTCGAGCTTAAAACTGCATTTTATTCTTTCATTGGTTCAAAAAATCGTCAACAAAACATTGTCTTGGCAAATTATTTTTTTTGTAACTAGACATGGTTTTGATTTGGTTCAACTTACGTATATTTACTTTTATAAAAAATTTTATAAGAACACATAAGATGGTTTTTGATCCTTTTCTGGCCAATGATAGCGATGTATATTTTTTTTCACCTGTATTTTAATTAGAGAAAATGCGATATAGCGGTTAGATTTCTTGTATACATTTTTTGAAATTATTTTAAAATGAAGCAATTTAGGATTAAAAAATTTACGGTATATTCGGGATCCTCTCGGCACAAGCTTTATGTCAATAATTAATTATTCGTTGGGGTTTTCAAGTACCAATATCGAACATGTAATTTCTATCCTTTTCTTAAGGTATTAAGAAAAAGAGACGTAAGTAGCTTCTTCAGATACGTGTCTTGGCTTTTTTTACCCGATTTTTTAAAGAATATTTCAGAAAATACTCTCCATTGGCTGTAAGTGGCTCTGTGTCTCCAGGGATAATCTAAAGAAATGTCCCGAATATCAATAGCCTGCTCGCAACGCCTGAGATTGGTGTTCCCGTGTGACAGATCAGTGGCTAAAAATGGGGGAGCGTAGCTTTTTTGTCAATGAAAGCATATAAGGGTATATACAGTTTCTTTTTGTGCTATTTGTAAGATAATGAATAATGCTTAATTCTTTCTTAATTTTTTATTATGTATATATAAGCTTAAGCTTCTCCAGCATCGCTGCGCGAATGCTATTCGCTTTGCCGATGGGTGGTCTGAGTAAGATATAATATATTAGTATTACTATTTCACACCACACATTCCCACCTGTTATCTAACACAAAGTAAGCGTTGGTTTGAACTTATTTTATGTGCACATGATAACGTCGATAAATAGATAGTAATAAGTATATAAATATCAGAAAAATACTAATTAAATACAAACATCATACTAAATATACAAACAAACGCAATATATATCTAACTATAGATAAACAATTTCAATTGATAGATTTTTGTAACTTAATAAAGTAAAATAATATAAATGTAACATTTTAATTGCATGGCTAGCCTAAACACTGTGTATCTATAAAACGAAAAAAAAGTTTATGACATAAAAATTTCGTCAATATACAGTTTTTGATGTGGTCACCATGCTTTTTACAAATTTTACTTACGTGATCAACTAACAAAGGAAGCACACAGTACACCCAGGGGAGGTGCAACATATTACTGCCTGAAGAATCTGGAAATTTCTGGAATAAACGGGGCTAGGCAGTGAAATCTAAAGGGCTGCCACAAAAGATCAACACTGGTCAAAGTGGCCTATGGGACCCAAAAGAAACTGAATAATGATAATAATAACAAAAGAAGTGTTACCACTAAAAATGACGTGCGACCACATTGAGGCGCTTCGTGCACTTTTGCAGGCTGCTGAGTGTAATATTTGGCTGTGATTGGATGATGCAACACTCGTACTGCCGACGAGTTTTTGGTGGTTATTCTACCTACCCTTATAGGCAATCATCCCGGTCTCCCCTATGAATGCTTTTACAAAATTAACGATCTTTGTAATTTACGTTTACACGCTCAGTTTGCTTATTAAATTGGTAACGTTTTCAATGTGAATAAGCTTGTATCATGAACGCTTTTAATGAATTCAATGGGGAGACACAGGCTTGTATGAGTGTAAAGTGCAGAAAAAAAAAGTCAAACCTAACTTTATTTAAATAGACTCATTTACTAAGTTCTTTTAAATCGTATCCAATGTATTTAAATTAATTTGCAGACTTAAAACGAGGGTGTAATAATTACTTGCAGGTATAAATGACGCATTGACCTCGCCAACAAGTACTTCAATCAACAATACCGTCATTGATTATAATATTGAAATTCGAATGCGGCGCAAAATTGAACCTATTCCTGTACCTTGAGCTAATATATATTATTTGATGATAGTCTGTTAACTGTATATAAATAACTTACACAATAGATTCATAATTAATAATACTTAATACTCCTTTCTCTGTCGCACAGCCAGAGCGTGGAATAACTTACCGACACACGTATTTCCTCCTTCATTCAATAGACGTTCCTTCAAAAGAGGCGTGTAAAAGTCATATTTGGCTGGCAAGGTAGAGGTGGCTAGGGCAGTATGTCACAGTCTAGCTATCTTATCACCAGGTGGGGTAGAGTCATTTGCTGAGCTTTTTATAAAACAAATCAATTTCCCGAATAAATGAGGCAATATGATCGTAAATACAAAATAAAATTAGCAGCCGCCCGCGGCCGCGCCCGCGTCTAGTTCGGTCTGTTACAAATGTATGTAGCCAACCTTCACCGAGAAATGAACTATCCAACATAAAAATATTTTTTTCAATTCCGATCAGTAGATCCAGGGATGAGCGCGTTCATCCAAACGAACAAATAATCTTTATAATATTAGTATAATAAATTAACTTATGTAAGAGCCTCTATAATGGCGTTGATGCGTTACCCAATAACATTTATGGCGAGTTTACATCGACCCATTTCTATATATCTAGAAACCTCGAGCGCCATAATATAAGACTACCGTTAGAATAATTTTAAGTGACTGTATTCATGAGCTATTATATAACACATTCATCTTCGGAACCAGCCCCTTATTATATAGCAATGAATCTATCGCTATCGCTTTCATTTTGACGCACGCCACATTTCCATTGCCGTTTAACTGTTTATCATTGTGAAGTTTCGCTTTAACACGCAGGAATGATTTCAAAGACGAAAGCTTTCGTGATAGATTCGAAGTTACATAATAAGGTTCCTGTATCCTCAACATTCAGCTCAGTCATGTGGAGCGCATCAACAGTAATCTTACAATGATTTTGTTGCAATTATATTACTTTCTATTTTAATTGAAAGTACATATGTATCCAAAATTTCAAACACTATGGTATATGGCGGGGTTCGAACCGCTGCCTCCTGTATGGAAGACAATAGCCTTACGCACTATGCCACTGGCGCTTTGATAGGCTTTTATTTAAATTTATTCAGGTTCCATCACAAAATGGCTCTATTTTTAAATTAAACCTGTTAAAATATATTGCATATATTTAATGGTTTAGGACCATTTTTTATCGAGCTCTGACGTAAGTGTGCTTAAAGTCTACCGTTTACCGATAGTGGCTCCGTAGTACATTTTACTTAATACATTTGCCTTTATTAATACCTAATAGTATTTGACAGTATTATTATATGCAAAGGTTTTTTTTGTGTAAAGGTGTTTTTGTGGGATGGAACTATCTTAATTCATTTGTTATTTTCGACCAATTTTTCTGGCAGAAATTTGATGGGAAATGTTTTTTTATTAAATATGTGACGATATAAAAAGCTATATCATGTTATGAACTCCAAGATCAAAAGCTCAAAGTGCCGACTCCTATGACAACTTATTTTCGGTATAATGTTATTTATGCTGTTATTTAGGCATAGAAATTTGTATTTTAATGAATTCTATCTCTTATGTAATGTCTTCTTCTCCTTAAATAATTAGCGATGTTCGTGATCTTCTTTCCTATATCGTCTCATTATAATATCCATACCAAGTTTAAGTTACAATAAGAATCTAAGACTTTATACACAATTTCAACAGAACAATTCAATAACTATTATTAATCAAACATAATCTTAATAACGTTTAATACAAAGCCGAAATTATCCTGTCAAATTTGTACAGAGTTTTGTTTCTGATGCGGCCTTGGCGTGAAATTAATGAAGTGACGTCACATTTCGGAACAATAGCAGTACATCCTTGACCACGTTTCTTTTGTTAAAATATTTAAAAAAATAACAACTTGTAATTGTACAATTGTTGATGTATCGAGCATAACACTAAGGTATAGAAAGGTCTTATTTAGTATGGAATAGGAGTGGAATTAGCAGTGTATGTAAATTGAAGATTTAGTTACGTCTTTATTACAATGTTCTTCGCTAATGATTCTAAGAATTTGCAAATCATTATAAACTTGGTAAAATTGTATTGTACAACGCTTGAGCTAGCTTAATTGTTTTTCTACTTTACACAGTTTGTGTTTGCAGAAGAAGCTGTCAATAATGATTGCAATTTGTCGATGATTGTACACACGCCTGCTGTTCAAGCGAAACTCTATTTTTGGGTGTTTTATCTGCTGTTATAAGACTCCTAACGTACGCTTACTATTATGCTTGTCATATAGCTGTACAATAATTCACTAAAAACTAGACAAAATTAAAAACATAGCCACAAAAGAATTTTTAAGCCTGAGAGATGTTTTCGGATAATTAGTCCATTTCATTTGCAAATCATTATTATTTTTTAATCATAAATATTATCTTTACCACCGTCTTGTAAATTGTAAAATTAATTAAATGTATTTTAATCAGGTATAAGTTTTCCTCAAAAGCCACCTTTACCAGTTGATAATCATGATTAAGTAAATAAGTAACCCTTAAAATTATAACCATAGCCGTAAACCGGCAGCGCTTAAGAGCTATTATTCCATAACTCATAGCATCATAAATAAAAACACCCCAAGCAGATATTTTAAATGTTACAGTCAGTTTGTCTTTATATCTCTGTTACTTCCGTTGAGGAGTATCTTATGAAAAAACTTTTAAAAAGTTTGCCTTACTCAGTTTCGTATCTAAATTCTCACTGGAATACGTCAACTGTCACGATAATGTACTCATGGGAATTTGCAGGTCAGTAATGCGGTTTCAATAAGGTAAAAAATCGAGCATCTAAAACTAATTTTCACACAAATAGATATATTTATAATCGAAATCTCTGCACAAAAAAGACAAAAGTGTCAAACAGGTTTTTCCTCGATATCTCCAAAAATTGCCAATAACAAGCCGATGCCAAACAATATCAAAATTGAATTCGAAAATTTATGTAAATTTTATTTACACAATCGGAAAGTATAACCTTTTTGTTTTACAACCAGATATTTTTTACTTGCATAGGGACGTTTTTCGTCTAAAAATAACTTCAACTTTTACAACATATTTCTTGGCTTATACGCGTTCCGATTAACAATCAGTTTGATAGGAACCTTTAAAAATAGTTCAACGGAAATTGCTTTTATCCGTTTATGGATAAGAAAAACTCACTTCATTAACAAAAACCTATGGAACCGTAAAATGTCGTGTTCACAACAAAAGTGCCATTCTCCAACGTTTATAATGCAAAATATATAGCTATCGCAAGTTCGCGCCCCATTCCTGAAAACGACTTACCCCCTACGCGGATACTGAAGCACGTGTTTCAACTTTATCTCTTTCTAACTAACAACGCAATGGTATCGTTATCTCATTCCTGGCTACCGATGAGCGCGCATTGCAGGTGAAATGTGGATATGAACGAGTCTTCAGTCGCTTCCTAACCGTCGCGTTGGTAGGACGTGTCAACGCGTTCTCTGTTACGCGCGAAAATTTACGTTAAACACAAAACAGTTTCAAAAGATTAAACGTTCATTTGTTGAGATACGTCGTGAATGTTATGGTAATGTGTGACGGCTATTGATTGTAACTTTGCACAGTGTAAACTTTTAGTGATATTTTACTACTCGCAAGCTAAGGTTTGGTGTACAAATTGTGTATTTTACAGCTGATAAAAAAGTAAGTAACTTTACCATCTATCAATACAACTTGTCTTTTATCGGTGATATATTAAAAAGTTTTCAAGATACCGATGGAACATTCATCAAGGACCCAAAAGTTTTCGTTGATAAAATATTAACGCATTCACAAGTCGAAGGGTCGTGTCTTCGCAAACGTAATAATGTCCTTAAAAAGTTTAGGTTAACGTTAAAATATTGCTAAGTTTACTAGTCGAATTGTGCACAATCAATTGAACAAACCCAAAGAAAGAAATCAATTTGTGATGTTTGGCTTGAAATTTTTGAGTGAGCTTTTTAATTGATCTATTGTGAAACTTATTCCATTTTGTTTTAAATTCATGCTGTCCATACCGCTAAGTTTAGGCAAAGGGAAATTTACGTTCTAGTTACGACAAATTCGTTAGATGATTTAGTGAAATTAAAAGTCCATTAATATATTATGTTATAATTAATATTTAGCAATATCACATCTTATAACGATTCATTAATATTTATGACTTTAATAGTCCTCATTTCGTTATTGTGATCTTAAATTTCCAAATTTTTGAATATTCGATCGCGCAATAAGTTATTGTAATCTTTTAGTAGCATCATTATTGTAATTATTACAGCAAAATTTATGCTAATATCATTCAAAAGCGAAAGACCGGTTGAACTGTTTAATATAAATACTGCAAGCTGACTATTTATTTCTTTGCAACTGCTTAGATAAATTTCCAGCGTGAAATTGCATAAATGTGTAACTATTTCATCGTTTGCAATGTCAGTTGCGTTCCCTTAACTCTCCGGGCATATGGTAGCGTCCACCTTGAACTGATTAACATTTCTTTGACGAGACTGCCACAGAACGGGTTTTAAGCGCGTTTACCATGAAAACATGATTGCAGAAAAATGAGACCTTATATAGTAAATTAGCAATAAACGTGTCATTATAGCAAAATACTTTGTAAGCGCAAAATTTATAAATCGTAAGTTAAACGTTTAGCTGAACACACCTTATTTATTAGCTACATAATCTTACATTGAAAATAATCAATAATATAATCCATAGAATATGTGAGGACATAAAAACCATTTTCAACCCTTCCGACTTAGTCGATATGGGAACTGAACAAGGAATCGATTTAAACATTCGGATAACCACCTAATATGATGTATAGCAAGTTACTGATGTTACAGAAGCCGATCAGATGAAAGATAAATTAAAATAATGCTAATGCGAACACGCCGAATGCTTTGACTGTTCATGTCGGACTAGAAACCGCTTCTATTTTAAACTTCACATCCGACTGTACCACGACAGATTGTTGGCGAACGACGAACTTTCCGTATCTTATTTTAAAATAAAAAAAGACATTCTTCTGTCTTGAACCTTTTGTTTCATCAGACGTCGCGTGCTTTATAAAAAAATTAATGTCACTAGTGTTGCCAAGTACTAGTAATTTGGGATTGTCGGCCGTTAAATTTATTGTTAAGCTCATGTCTGGTCCAGCTGTTTCACAAATCCTTGAAATCCACATGTTCGAACTAATTTTATTATAAATCATTTACTAATTTTACACCTAGAGCTTAATTATTTTTAATAAAAAAGAAATGTAGCACTAATTATCAGCAGATTAAAATAATATATGGCAGTTGATTCATATCACGACACGTCTTACTATTATGGAATTTATTAACGAGCATAAAGTTTTTATACCAATCGAATTAATAAGAAACGAATTGAAAAGAAACATTGCTTCTTTATGTATTTTCAAGTTATTTATTCATCTGGAGTTGATACTATTAATCAGATATAGTACTGTGTTTGCATATAATTTAATTCAGCTTTCAGTGTGCTTCCAAATATTTGTTGTTTTAAATTGAGTACTAATTGTTTAAGAAAAAATAATTTATAATATATTTTGTTTCATGATTTAATTAAATGATTAATCATATGATTTTATTGTTTGATCCTGTAGGCTTGGCGTCTATACAATCGCGCATTATTTCAGTCAGTACACATGGAACCCCATGTTGATTAGTATTATAAGCATCATAATTTTTTTTTTTAGAATAGCGATTATTTTTACTTAGTATTAAATTGATTCCAATGTCGTCATCTTATACGTTTAATCTTTATGACTATTATATTGGTATAACATTATCTAGAGCATAAAGTTTTGAAGTAATCCTATTTATCGATTTCAATGTAATGTCTCTTAACAAACATGAAGTAATATTAAGTACGAAATTGTCTAAAATCTACTCCATCTGTTCAGTTTAGAGACATTTAAAAGCTATTTCTATCTACATAGCGGCGTAAAGAATTATCATTAATTTTAACGAAACTGTTAGCACTATGGTATGTGGTGCTAATGATGAGTCGTTGATATATTCACTGACAATATCTCGACTCTAGCAAAGACGTTTGGCCTCGCCTCAATCTTTGTCGAGGATGTTTCTCAGTAATTGGCAAATGCTAGTATATGCGTCGGCGAAGCGTTAAAAAGCATTTATTATAACAATACTGGCGATATGTTGTCGATGTTGTATAAACAACGAACACGTTATATTGGAAATAAAAATTTTGAAACCGAGTATTTGAATTTTATTGTTTGCTTATACGAAGTCGCTTTATATTTTGTTTTCGACTATTTCTTACATTTTATCGAGTCTTCAAACAAGTATGTTCATCAATAAATTTCTAACAAAGAAACTACTCTCAGCAATATGCCAATAACAGTTTTATTAATCATCACAATAAATCTTGGTAAATAAAGTGTTCATTACTTTGATGCAAAACTTTAACTTTACCAATAAATGCAAACGTTATACTCTTCTAAACACCAATACTTGTATTATACATATACTTATATAATTATGTATTATGTAGTGTATACATGCTATCATTAGGTAAGTACCTATGTATGTATATTTTTAATATTTGTATGTAATAACTTTTATCATATATGTATTCGTTATACTTTGCCAACTTCCCTCATGTACTTTATCTGTCCATCCTAAGGTTACCTGGAAGAGACGGCTTTTAGCGATAAGGTTTGTACAAAATTAGTGAAAAGTTTTTTTGTGTATTTTCTTCTTGAATTGGCTGATGTACAATAAAGATATATTCTGTTCTATTTTATTCTATGATCGGACTATACCTTATAAATTATATTTTTTAAAAGCGAAATCATTTCGGCCATTTTCTTCGATACGACTTGAAATATTTTATCCTTCCCCATAGAATGTATTAAAGCACATTTCCGTCCGGTAATTGGTTTTGTGGTTACATACCGTGTGTCAACGTAATTGTTACCTTTGGTTAGTGCTGCGTCTTCGCAATATCTCGCAATAAATATCCTGTGCGTGCGTTTGTTTGCTCTTTGTATTTGCGGCAGCGCCTTCATTAATTATCGCTTTTTATGCGGGTCAGTAATTGGCTATGAGGACGTTATCAAACCAGCATTTGAATTTGATATTTCCAATTTTACAAAATTGTTCCACGGTATCATGCGTATATAAATAAACAGTTCTAGCCTTTCGGTCGCCAAAGTCTTGTTTAGGAAACATTGTGTATTTATTTTTATAATCTGTAGTTAAAAATATATTTAAATTTATGCTATGACCCATTCGTATATCAAATACTTCATTGATGAAAGTAGTGACCGACCCGTAGATATTAAAAATTGTATGAACTTCAAAATAATCTGTCATGTTTTGCATTACTCCAAAATTATGACGACAAATTCCTGTAACACAACAAAACTGCAAAAGCTATCAATAACTTAAATTTAATGAGCATCGACAATGCAGTTCAGATGGAACCTTGTAATAAAAGAGCTCGATTACTTTACAAGGGTCTAAGGAGGCAGATAAAGAATTCGTTCCAGCAAATGAACACACGTTATTTTTAAAAATAAAACGACACCTAAAAAGGGCATGATCAGCTCATCTAAACATATAAAATGCGGAGTTAAAAATGCCGTGTACCTACAAGTTACTTTATCGTGTATTTGAGCAGAGAAAAGAAGACAAAATGAGCCGAGTCACGGTCCGTCGATATCGCGTTTAATAAACATGGGTAATTAATCAGGGGTTGCTCTATTTGTTCAGCCCTAGATAGGGGGCAGGGAGACCTCAATTTTATGTGGGTACACATGATTTTAATACATGTTCCATGAAACCGTCTTGGTAAAAAATGAATGGAATATGGATAAGCATTTTAAAAATTAATAGCATATACCAGCCTCTAAATTGATAGTTCATTTTAAATAATCTTCGCGGTAAAACTGTTATTACCTAGGGTTGGCGATCGGAGATCGATTAATCGAAGAATTGATGGAATATTTTTAAACTGAACATTTTGTCGGTGAGTCGTCAATGATTATGATATTTTTGATACTAACTTATTCGAATATATTTATTGTAGTTGAGGTTGTCATGAGATTGATATACCCTATTCTAGAATACCCTAAATTGAAAACACTAAAACGCATAATTAATTTAATATAAGATGTTATCACAATTAAAATATTTTTTTGGAAACAACTTAAAACAATTTGAATATTTAATTTAAAATAAAACAATTTTAAAGGGGATAACGTTTTGAACTCTGTTTTTAGATTTAGTAATTTTTTTTTTTATTTTGAGCGGTCTGTTTTATGGTCAAAGTTATATTGCTGACCGTCAGTATATATCGTCTTACCGTCTGTTGTTATATAAAAATATTCGATAACCTTTTGAAACAAAGTACCGTAAAAATTACATCGTGCAAGGCAATAAAATACTCATAAAATACAAACAACTGAATGAACGATGAAACTGAGTAAATTTTTTATGGGACCAAATGGCAAATATTCCACTTCTACGTTTTTTAATATTGATTGGTAGAGAATGCCTTAGGCATTAAGTCCGACAATTGTGTTTTTGTACAATGACGAATAAAATAAATATATAAACTTGGACATTAAGCTCGGAGAATTTAATCATTTCAGAACTGTTTAATATAATAAATAAATGTATGATGACAGTTTTTTTTAATTTTATACCTATTGAATTGTTTCATTTAGTTGTTGAATAAGGTAAAATTTTACAAAAAATAAAAATTATACTCTCATTAGATTTCTATTCTAATCGATTAAAAATTATTGGGTTTTATTTCGAAAAGAATCGCCAACCCTGTTACGATTATTTTGTGGATAACTAGTTATGTTTTATACGCGTTCTAATTAGTTTGGCCTGTTACGGGAGCTCAAATTTATGCTGTGCATTTATAGTTGAAATTTGGACACGACACAATTTGCTTTGACGATTTACTAGAGTACATTATAGTGTGAGGGTTAAATTAACAGCACTCGTATCAGAGCCTAGTAAATATGAGATAAATGCATCATGTAAAAATATTTCTCTTTTAATCGCCGTGAATCTATGCGTGACCGAGCTGGTCTTGTAGATATAATTACT
This sequence comes from Acentria ephemerella, assembly GCA_943193645.1. NCBI lineage: Eukaryota > Metazoa > Arthropoda > Insecta > Lepidoptera > Crambidae > Acentria > Acentria ephemerella. The sequence goes on along the minus strand of OW971875.1, from coordinate 2,388,371 downwards.
CAACTAATAGTATGTCATAATATATTGAAGATACTAGTTAAAGAGTTTTAACTAGTAACTTATTATGACAAAAATTATGAGGAATCAACAGCTAAATATCAATTTATTTTTATTTAATGCTAACAAATATTTAATGAAATTAAGGAAACAACATCTTTTTCCTTTGGGATTTTCCCTGTTTATGATATTTTTAAATCATCATATATTTTTATATTCGTAAGAAGATGATGAAAATATTAGTGTATTGCATGTTTGTTTAATCATTTCCTTATAAAGTATTACGCAGTTTACTTAATGAAATGGAAATCTCAATGACTGCATATGGGGAGTTCGCTACAGCTTTCATTTAGCTCTTTGATACCGTTGGATGTATAGGACTACTTATCAACTGCCTCATTAGTGAAGCGGAATACTCGCTCTCTATGTCGCTCCATCAGACCAGTAAATGGTGGATTAAAACCATAAGTACCAAGGTACACTTTTCTGTTTAGTTCCTCGAATATTCTGTTTTACAAGATTTAAGACAACTCGACGAAAATCTTGGAAATGTAAGTTTGAAATTTTATTAATGTGCAAGTGAAATTAAAAGCGGTAGGCTTTTAGAGTAACTTTACCACCGTTCAATATTAAATTATTTAGGTAAATGCACCATTTACTTTTCTTATTCCTGAACGCAATACAATCTGGCACCTCACTCGGAAACGGTAGCTAAGAATTTACCATATGTCAAACTTAGGTCTGATCATTAATTAGATTATAATTATTAGTATTTAAAGTATTATTTGGATACCGAGTACACGGCACTAAGTTCTGATTACGCTTATTATTTTATATTGTGTAGTAGAATGATACATTGATCAAATTTAATCATCAACTAGTTCTATATATATAGGCATTTATTTATATAATGTGTATCATAGACCCGCATTATTTTATATAGCATTATTAAAAGGTTGTTAAGAAGTCAAATTTTGAGAATGTTCTTCTGCTGCCAAATAATATTTTGTCTAAGAAATGTGTGAATATTTTTGTATTCCTTCTAAGAACACACGTTTATTCAATCAAAAAGAACTAATTCGGCTAATCTTCAACAGTATTTGTTTTTAAGTATGTTTTGTATTTATAGTAAAGTAGAAGTATAAATTGTAGAAATTAGTACCATTGCCTTTTGTACAAGTGTTTTTTTTTGTAATTTCTTCTTTCTTGTGTCCTTGTGAGTTATCTATATTAGTAGAAGCATAGGCTATGTCGAAAATGTGTTTAAATTTAAGTCGTATACTTGAAATACTTCTGAATGTAAGAGCAACCATACTCAGTAAAATAAAATCTATTCAAAACTTCAGTGAGGAACGAAATAATGTGTTTCATGCTGAAACACGAAGCTGCCTTGAAATTGCTTTAGATTTGAAACCTTTCATTGGGACTTTAGAGGACTTAACGAGGCTTAAGTGGGGTGTAGATTGAGACTCATTCGTAATCTGAAAATTTTGTCCAAGAATGTAATGATTTTGATTTTCCAGTTTACCATGCTTGCACCTTTTCGAGGAGGAATCCGTTTACGGACCTAATCACCACTGGCTAAATGGCGGACATGTGGCTCACCCAATGTCTCATTAGAGCAGCACTGGGAATACCCTGTAAAACTCCCCGGTAACTCCATTACCCTTCACGGGGGCGACCTGGGTTCTGCCGAAGCAATTCACCAGGTGTACCATGCTTGCATATAAAATATCAATCCTCTGTTTCGTGTCCAGGTAACAATTCAATTCCTTATAATTCTTGGTTTCAATACCAAAGTTAAGCATATACTTAATGTTACAAATTGCTTCCGAAAATTAGTGAAACTTTCCTAATGATTATTATTTCTTAGTTGGTGATTAACTTTACGATTCTTGTTTTACTTTAAAAGGATCCTGTGAAATAACTATTTCGATTAAAATGAGGAGCTCACTGACGTTAGAGTGCTCTGGTTTTGTGAAAACTAAGCTACTATCGCCCTGTTCGATTCAACGATGGTTTGATCAAAATTTGTTCACTCGAACGTCTCCGTGCTCAGAAACCACCTACGGAACCAAACCTCTCATGCGTTTTTATCTCTTATCGAGCATTTGAATTTAGTATATCGAGGCAGCTATGAATGTATCTAATAATATTATATATATAATGTATTATATTATATATATTTTTGTTGTTCTTAGGCCAACTTTTTAGTGCTGTCTCTAGGATTACATTATAGGTTGTTATAAAATCTTTAATAATTACTGGTTTCGCTTCATGATCACTCATTGCTATTCCACGAACAGATACATCCCTAAATCAAAAGCTTTTAAATGTAGCAAAAATTGGCGGAAATATTACAAAAACCTTACTGTTCAATATTAATGTGACGGTTGAGTGACTACAAGCGGTATCAACAGATTGACTTCGGCTGATTCATTGATCAATCACTTTGTATTTCATCGGAACACTGCCAAAAACGTATGTGACAGATGAATAACGAATTTATTGTCGCTGGGAACTTTATAGGTTTGATATATATTTTGCTTTCTAGGCCACAGTCCTTAAAGTCTAGAATAGTATAACAAAATTTATTAGTAGTACGTTAGTGTAGTTTAATTATCTCATGTAAGTAATTTTGAGTTATTTATGAATGAGGTCCTAGATAGATAAGGTTTGGTAAGAGAATTTCTAATGTGAGATCTCATTACTATTTTAAAACTGCAGTGATTATTCTTGGTATTAGGCTCGAATCTCGGTTGAGGCAAATGTTTCCGTTTTGAATATGAATGCTTTTTAAGATATTATAAGATGAGATAAAATTTCTAAAATAAGTGGGCATTTTTGATTTTATTTGCTTAAGTTAGCTGATCATTAACAGATATAAACTAGCAAAAACATCCGGATCTAGCAGCAAATTTATCAAGTTACTTAGTGTTAGCTTTCAAGGGCAATTTTACATTTTCTATATGAAACGAAAATGAAATGATATGAAAATAAATTTATTTCGAGCAACAGAAGAGACACACAGCATAAAACAATAATGATAACACGAACAAATTAAACAACAACATATACAACGATGACCTTAACACTTGTATGCCCATGTGATAGTATCGTTTTTCAAAGGTCATATTCGCACTTCAGATCTAAATATTAACTATGTAAAGGATTAAGGGAGACCATCTGAATAGCTTATTTTTTAAAAGTTTTCTTCATTTTTTTACAATTATTTGGTAACTAAAACCTTTAAGCTATATCGTCATTAATGTAGTTGTTATCTTTATTTATGGCTCCAGGATACTGGTGCAATGTAGCTCTTTGCCCCATGGAGTTTTTGGCGACTAATAGTAGGCTCCGCTATTTTGTTAATGACTTACGAGAAAATTGTTGAAAATGGAATGCAATGTAAACGATAATGATAAAATGATACGAAAATGAAATGTTATGATAATGATAACGCTTAAATGATAAGTAAATGAGAATGAAATGTTGTTAAAAAATTAACTTTCCCTACAAATGAATGAATGGAAATGAAACACTTAAAATCTCAAGTAAGTCACTAATCAAGGCTGAAAGATGTATTCCATATGTTGCATGATTTAACACTCCTTTTTTAAAAAAATATTGGTGTATTTTTTTATAAAATACACCAATTAAAATATAAAATTATTCATGACGAAAAGAATACTACAACACAATATATGAAATAAAATGTACAGCACCCAACCGACCCCGCCATTACGCGCCAAAAACCCCAAGTTTTCTTCATGAATCAGATCTCAATCATCAAACAGTTGAAGGTATCTACAAAAATACACAGTAATTAATTAACTACGTATTTAAAATTGGTTATTAAAATCATTCCCCTGTTTCAAACAAAAGGTGAAGGTACTGAATAACTGTCCACCCCAGCACGCAAACTGCTAAATTTGTTTTTAATTACCTACCCACAAAATTTAACAACGGAAAATTACAAGACTCGCTGAAAATACTGTTTCGAAATTGCTAGTTCTATTTAAAGGTGATATTGGTTTCTGTTATGTTGTCTTTCTCTAAAAGGAATTATAATTACTCTGCATCTCTTTCCTTCCCCTTCAATAAGAAGGGAAGGGAAGGTGAGAAAGGAAGTTTCGAATGTCAAATTCTGTAACGTTCAGCTGACCCATGTAATATTAAGTTGCTTATGTTGGTATTTTAAGGTGTGCATTTTCATATACACTTTAAAATGCCGTCATACGCTGAATTACCTTTATAGACACGTCAAATGACGACAGTATCAATTGTTAGTATTATCTGATTATGTTAAGTAGGCCAATAAAATTTATGGCCTTGGGCACGAAGTTGGTGGCGAGCGGGATGACGGCAGTGGCGGCGCGGGTGCGGCGCCTTCCATTGTATAAATTAATATGGTACTGCTTTAGAAGTCAGCGGGAAGGGGCGGGGAGCGGCGCATTGGTGATGGTGCTTTCTAGTCAAGCGATTACCGCGAGAATCAGCATATCGTTCGGATATTAACAAATACCTCACAAGAACACTATGCAACGCTTCGGTGCAACGAGAATTGGCCGCTGAATACGAGGGTCCCCGTCGCCGCGCCGCCACCCCGCTCAGTGTTTCCCAAAATTTTCGATATCGACTGGACTTTGTTTTTTTTTAAAATAAGTATAATTTATTTATCTTATTAATATATATTAATGACACTTTAATATTATATCTATATATATTTTTTAATTTAAATAAAAAACTAACCACAAAAAATTTAAATTTGTTAGTATCAGAAAATCACTTATGTTTTGAAAAAATACATTTGCCTTTAGAAAATAGGTCTCATGCCCAAAATATTTTACGAATCCTTTGTTATACTTTCTTCGCGTATAAAAAGCCTTATGACTATACCTATGGTAGTCGTATTCGCGATACATAGATACAGTAGGCGTATCAAATGTATGACACAGGTCCTCACGGGACATGGATGTTTCGGAGGATACCTGTGTCGAATCGCTGGAAGGGAACCAACTGCCACCTGCCACCACTGCGACGGCTGCCCTGATGAGGGAGCACAGCATACCCTTGCGGAGTGCCCGGCATGGGTGGAGGAGCGGCGGGCACTTACTGCTGCTGTGGGGGATGACCTCTCCCTCTCAACCGTCATCACTAGGATGATTGAGAGCGACAGGTCATGGCAGGCGTTTCTCACCTTTTGTGAGGCCGTTATGGGGGCGAAGGAGGATGCGGAGAGAGTGCGGGAAGCAGCCGCCATCTCTGGTATCCGTCGCCGTAGGACGGGGCGACGTAGGACGACCTTTGGGCGTCTTATGCAGCCGTAACATCTACTGGGCTTTGGGCACGGCTGGGGGCCGTTACCTGGACCGCTTAGCCCAGTCGGCGTACCTGCGCACGGTGCGCCGACTTTAAACACCGGATGGTTTGGGGGGTTTTCTGTTATCCCCCGCAAAATACTCTGAGGTGGGACCAAACCACGGTCGGGCCGCTCCATCGATACTACGGCGAAATGTCTTCGGGCCATCCCGTGTTGTCGATGGAAAGCGGCTAGGTAGGTGCGTCGCTGAGGAGTTTAGTGGGTGAGAGCCCCACACACTCCCCTCTTCCTCCTCCCTAGAGGTTAGGGGATCGGCTGGTAGAGCTTCTCCTCAGCGTCACAAAAAAAAAAAAAAAAAAGGCGTATCAAATGTCATAGTTTAGACTTTGGAACCAATGTTAACTGACATATATTCTGTCATCAATCTCAAACTAGTGGAGACAGAAATAAGTTGCGAGCAAAATTTTTCTTTACGTCTGCGTCACTCTCAAAACTTTCATAATCTTGGAGGGCGTCAACTCGCATCAGTTTGAATTCTTAAGGCTTTGTAGGTAGTGTCTAAGAGTAGAAGAGACATAATTTATGTTCGTATAGAAGATTTATGGCGGAGGAATCGATAGATATATATATATCGGGAGCTACCAATGATAGCTCGGATTATTTGATTAGGAACGGGCTTTTATATTATAGATTACTTACTGTTATAAGAGTCAAGATTGAGTTATTTTAGTAAGTTTGATATTTATAAATATAGTTTAAATTGAACAAATCCAATACTTCCAGTATTAGTGGTTTAGTAAGGGGCATTTTGCAGGGATTTAATATCTTTATTTCATTTAATAATGTGCCATAAAGCAGTTGATAAAGGATAAGATAAACATATTAAAACGGTATTACAATAACGTATTGTTGAAGAAATTAAACTTAATATTGCAGATAGGCAGAGGTTTTTGAAATTGGTAAAGGTCTCACAGCAGAAGAAGTTAAGTAATTTAAATTAGTTTCTAGTATAGTATTTTTAGGTGAAGTACCTCAACAGGGAGGCATCAAGGAAGCATTGTGTTAGAAAGACGATGACTTCTTCAAGTCAATGCTCACATTTTTTGGGGCAACATTGGTCTTTCTTTATGTTTAGAAAAGGAGAAGAACAAAAGAAATAACAGCTTAAATATGTCTTTATTGTCTTTGTAATCTAAAATTACCAAAAAAAAACTAATCTCTTCAACTTCACTAAGCTAAATTGTAATTTTCCTCTTATACGTTAAAAGGTTCAAATTTACGGAAAGAATAGTCGTTATGAAGCGAAAAGCTTTATTCCACTTAGACTTTCTTAAAAACATTCGAAGAAATTAAACTTGCCTTTATTTGTTATCTTTTAAACCTAACATTTACACCTCGCATTGTTAGAGTCTTTTGTTCTCATTATTAAAATTTCCTAGAACTTGAACTGCTTTGATGTCTCATTATGTCTTTGCTAAAGTTTTATTTAAAATGTTTGTTTATTTTCGTAGTTCAGTATCAGTATCTGTTATATTTTTATCTTATAAAACCTTATTAGTAGGTGGTTTGCTGACAACCGCAAATCTGTTTGCAATTACATTCTTTTTAAAATTGATTTTTACTGTTTCTCTTTCATTAAGGATGGTGTCATTCTCATCTAATTTCTTACATTGTGTATCCATAATATCTTTTGTACTATATTCATTTCTCATTAAAAATATACCATACTTTTCCCCATAACATCACCATGGTTATAATGGGCCTTATTGGGTGAAACCATCGGCTTGATGTGTCTTCCAAAGCATGGAGGAGTTTGAGATTGCAAATTCCAATAAACAATTAAGGGACTAAGCATAGCGAAAGACGTTTAAACCATTATTACAAGTGCCTCTGCTATAGTCCTTTACGTTTCAGTATTATATGTTATCTAATATTGAAGTTAGAGCAGATGCTTTTAAATAACATTATAATTGCTGATTAAAATGTTACAAGATGGCATGCTTATAATTTTTTTTCAACTTACACTAATAAACTCGTAATACACCAAAAGTTTCGTCGTACACTCCCCCATGACCTTTCGTAGTAATTTTCACGTAAAAGATGTAAATCTCACTAGAAGTTTAACATTATGTCAAGAACAATATTTTAGAATTTTATTTCAGTAATGCTGCTTTTTTTATGTTTGTGATCTAAATTATTAGCATCAGACCTGGATGTAATAATACAAGCCTAACCTTTAAGTTAATTTATAATCATTTCCTGGGACTTGTTTATCGTCATATTAGTATTACTAACGATCGGTAAATTAAAATCAGTGCATTTAATAGAAACTAACAAAACAGGTCAAACGGGAAACATAAAATCTACTTAATGCATTTAAATGAAGCAAATCAAAACATGTTTCATGTTTTGATTTGCTTTCGGCACTGCTTTCAAGCCTTTTCTTGCAAAACTTCAAATGTTCTTGTAAACGTGGTAATGTTTTAGGATTTTTAGGCATATAAACTGAACAAAAATAGAAAATTACAGTTCTCTCACTGAGTTCATTTTAAAATCGAGTATCGGTTTCAAGTATTTTTCATGACATTATTATTTCTGGTTTCAGTATCATTACAACAAAATTCACTTGCAAATATTAGTCTTCAGGGATTTAAATATGGGTACATCATTACCACGTGGCTTAAATCACCAGTATCCTCTTCACATACACTACATCTTTTTTGCCTATAATATTCCACCTATATAGGGGAGCTAGCAGATTACAGTGACCAAATTTCAAGCGACACAACACGGTGACAAAGTTCCTCTGGTCAATTTCCATGTTCCTACTGTGATATCGTCTGCCTACTTACTTTAAATGTTAGCTTTTCAATTTGAAATTCAGTGGGTCCAACAAAAAGATAACTGCTAATAATTGCTAAAAATAATATTTTCCGCTATTTAAAAAGTTACATTTTATTTCTATTTTATACTTTAAAATATAGTAAGTAAATATGCTCTTTTTTATAATCTCTAAAATTGTATCAACTCCTTCAACCTTAGCGCTAGACGTTCGTGATCAGTACATTTTCACCTGCTTTCAAAGTCATTTCTTGAAAAGAAGCTTATTTACTTTAATTGTACGTAAAATTTAGCTTTATGAAAGCTCCCAAAGGAGTTTTAGTAAGCAGGGGTCGTCTTTAGCTGACTATATTTTTATTACACTGGAGTGCTTTAAAAATTGTGCCGTTTTTACCTGAGGATAAAGAGCTCGTTCCGCTATGGTCCCAAGTTTGTCCCTTGCGTGATCTTTTTCACGGCAATCGCAACGGCTGCCACAACTGGATACAGATCATAAATGATTTCAAGAAGGGCTCACAGAGGCGTAATAGACACAGATTTATTTATACTCTTCTCGTAATAGACACAGAATCGTGTCAAGAACTTTTTTCTCGGTACCAAAAGGGTCGGGTGTTTTCAATTTTAATTGTTCAAAATATTTGCTTACCCTTCATCATTAAAAGTTCTTCCAGAAGTTTTGCTGGATAACAAATTTTAATGGATATTTTCAAGTGCGTTTAGGCATATAATTCCTTATCCGACTTTTAATTTGTTAACAAAACTGCGTCGATAAGTCTAAAGTGGGAACTCCGTTGGTCACCTTTTTTCTGAAATTTGAGAAATAAATTGGAAATGATAGATGTTAATTAGAAAACATTAAACGTTTATTGCTGCTGTTGAAATGAAAGGTTCAGAACTCGCAGTTACTTCTCGGGCTGTTCTAGTTCCGTATTTTATTGTACCATTCGTCTTCAAAGTTTTGGTTAGTTGTTTTTTTATATGGTAAGCATATTCTAATTCTACTAAAATAACATTAAAAGAAGTTAAATAATCAATTTTCAAAAATAAATATGCGCTACCAGTGATTTCGGTTTAATGCTAAAAACGCTAATCTTAGTAAATTGGCGAAATTTCTAATGCAGTTGCATTTTTGTTCTAGTCAAATGGTACCTTTTTGGATAGTTAGATAATATATATTTTTTAATCTGAAATTCTTAGAATTTAAAGAGGAGCGTAGTAAAAATATTATATGCGTGTTGACAGGTGTGACACCTACGAACTACCACTATCGCCATCTATTAAAAGGAATCCGAAGTAGCGATGAAAGAAATGACAGTATTAATGTTTGAGCATGTCAGTTACATGATTTTCTATACTATATTACCAAGTTTTATTGTTTTTAAACAACCCGTGAATTACAACAAACAAAACGCAATAAACTATACTCAGATCGGTCAAGCCGTTTTTGAGTGTTAGCAAGACTAACGAACATCTATATATTTTTATATATAAGAAGAAAGAAGACGAAGAGAATATAAATACAAAAATAAAATCATGAGAACATTTTTTGACACTGCTGGTGGTTTTGATGAACAAAGAATCGACATCGAGAATTATCAACAATTTGCCATATTTATTGATTAATAAATGAAATATTTTTCTTGCATGTCCTTCGTTTCTTAAACGTACATTCACAAAGTTCATGAATAATGTATATACCACACAGCACTTTTGTTGATTTTACAATCTTCAATTTTATTACCCTACTCGACTCTTTCTCGTCACCAGTAAATTGGTACTTAAATGAGTTACAAATTGCTGTAAACTAATAAACGTCAAAATTGTTGCCTGTCGTTCCAGTGTGTATATTTCAGTGGGGTGGCCATTCCACGACATTGTCCCACTATTTAGGTCAGTGCTGCAGTGACGCTGATGACACCCATGCACTTTAGTATACCAACCTTGTTGCATAATGCATGACGCCGTTGACCTTTTGTTTACGACCAAGTTTTTAATATTGATATCGTTAATAGCATTTGAGAAATTTTCGTTATGAAGACGATCTTACAACTGCTAGATGTATGTGGAACTGATTATAAAGATATATTTAAAACTAGCTGACCCTGTAAACTTTGTATCGCCTGAGCTTAAACGATAAGTCCCCACGAATAGTTATAATATACCTTCACTCCCAAATAATCGCCACTACCGCCATCTATCAAAAGTTATTCGAATTACAGATGGAAGAAATGACAGTTTTTCCATATTACATTTTTTTTTTGGTTTTCTTTAAAAAATTACTATAAATTTATTAATTATTATTGTTATTCCTATTTTTTTTCAAACCACTTCTGAATTAAACCTACGAGTAGTAAAACAGTAAAAAATATTCAATTCATTTTTTGTTTTAGTAAAACTGACGAAGAGTATACTGTTTATTACTATAGATAATCTATGTATATTTGTATACTGTTTATGAGTTTAAATCATGCGACCTAACTATACCTTATAGTTTTAATGCCTGTTACGTATTTAAAATTCATGTTTTTTGTGAGGGTTTGGATGAATTTCGGGTATTATTACTATTTATTTTATTACTGAATCAATAAAAATATAGTTCGAACAAACTCGAAATATCTGGGTATTGAAATATATTTTCTCACAGATGATTCCCGATCACAAAAATTTAAAGTAAGTACTATAATATTAAATAGAATCAACAAAAATGTTATTACTCAAGTCGAATTTTAAAACGATTTTGTATATTTTACAAAATCGTTTTAAAATTCGACTTGAGTAATAACATTAAACGTTCTCCTTCGTCTCCAATGTTGAATCACAGCGATAACCGCAATACCGAAATGAGTAACATTTTAGTAATGAAAATTACAACATCTAATTAGGTGCTGGCATTATATTAGACCTTGAAAGTATTTTTGTTGTTTGTTATGTGGTTTGAAATGATGATTCAGCAATTTATTTTTTAATCTGTATAATGCTAGATTCAACGACTTCTTCTTATTATAAAGTAATTGTAATTTGGCTGCAATCTCGTCTCTATCATAATAAGGTAAGAAACTTTTTAGGTCTACTGCTGGCTTCAGCTTTGATGGGTCCCATGTTACAGAAAGGGAAAGAAAAATATCCAATTTATTTATGTACTATGTAACACGCCATCTGTGTATCGCGCCATCTATTGGAAGCAATCCGAAGTAATGCTAGAAGCAATGACAGTTTTTAATAGTACGTCATTTAGTTGATTTTCTATATTTAAATACCAAATTAAAATTATTATATTTTTGGCTTTTCTTGGAGATTTCTCCTATTTTATTATTATTTCAAAACACTCCTGAATTAAAGCAAATAGGACCAATAAAAATCATTCAAATCGGTCTAGCCATCAATTCATTTATTAATAAAAGAAAGAAGAAGATGTACAACATAGAAACGAGTTTAAAATTTGTTTGTTAGGGATTTTAAGGTAGAAACCGTAAAGTACATTTCGGAAATCCTTCGGTTATAATATGGTAAAAAATTATAATTAAAGTTCAATATAAAATTTACACCGATGAAAAATTTTATAAAAATTGTCTTAGTAATATAATGTTTATACATTGTTATATTCCCACTTTAGAAATGCTACGGTTGGCTTTTCCGTGTCATTCAAAAAACTAGCCAAATCATAAATAATACTTCTAACAATACAAAGTGGTTATACTATTCTGACATTCCTATATTTTGCACATTAGACGCCTTTGCAGCTTGTCACGCCATAGGACCATTAGTCTACGAGTCAATATTGCCGGCGAAGATCTAGTCTTCTATAAGGTAGCTCGCGCTGTGGTATTGTGAATGCGACAGCCGTATTTTATTGAAATTGAAATGAGAATTTTTTATTCGTTCCGGATTTGTTTATGTGTAACGTTTAAAATTGGGTTTTGACGTCCCATTTCAGTTTGTGTTAGTGGTCATAAGACTCGCAATATATAAAGTATATTTTGAGTGCGCTTAAATCGACGTAAAATATTTTAAAGATAAGTGAATGACTTTGAACTAAGAACCTACTTTTTTGTCAACTTCTTATTATACGCTACTTTATCGTAATGGTTCGCGTCACTTTATCGTAAACGTACAAATATTACCTAAATACAGTATTTAATGACATTGCAGATTTTACACTGGCTATAAATAGCAGAGTTTTCACAATTGACACTGCTTATACAGTAATATTTCTGCAGTGTTGCTATTAGATAAAATTAACAATGTTTAGTTATTTTACGTTAAATTATTCTACCAAAAATTCTTTAACAATATAGATACGTGTTTTGTTACAAGTTTTTTAAGTTAACTGTAATGGTGAATTTTTAATCTTAGGAGCTGATCTAATTAAAGCCATTTTTTATCTTTACACTGTCAAAGCTGGACTCCAAATTTCGATAGAGTCCTACTAAGCTATAGACAATTTTGTAATAGTTCTCTTATGACTTTGTATACTACTTGTAAAATATGATCATACATCATTTTACAAGTAACTCAGTTCTGCGATGCAAAAGTTTTCTGAATATCATTTGAAATAAGTATAATATGTAGATTTTGGTTCTTCAATTGTAAATATAAACATTGGTTTTTATGTAGCGTCACATTTTAATTTTATAAAAAATGCCGTTTTATATTGTTTTCAGGGTAATTATACTATAATAAAAATAAAAAAATAATTCCGCAGAGCTGTATATTTTAATTAATAAGAACTTTTTAGAAATAAGACCCATCTTTTATGTTAATTTTCTTTGTTTTAATATGTATATAATAATGAAATGAATAAATAAACACTTCCAATATTTTATTTTTTGCTTTGCTCGTAAGTTCCCCGACAGAATTATCATAATTCGACGTGGACTCACATTGTCGGAAACATGCATCTGATGATCCAATTACGAACAGAACTCGTGATATTAGCAACTTCAAGCCATGTGACAATTCCAGTTCAAATAGTACCAGATTGGCTCATCTAAATAAACGCAGCCTGGTTATAGCTGATTAACGGCGACTTTGATGTTCAGATCCAAAATTCTTGTTTACGATGAACGGAAATTACGCCACACGATCTCACAATCGATATCTTTGAGGTTATGTTTGGTAGTGCTTGTAGATGTATTGAGATTAATTTCAGAAACAATTTGACAGATGTTTGGTTAAGTGGTCAGTACCCCTGTCTACTAGCCAGAGATCCCGCGTTTGAATCCCGATTCAGATATTTTTATGATGAATACGAATATTTTTTCTTGAGGAATGGGTGAAATTAGGGAATTGTTAATTTGAATGGGTGAATTGAGAAAATAGTGAATTCAGTATATTTCTTATATTTATATACATATTACTATCTATATTTCTCCGTTATCTTGTATGTATGATACAAGCTCTTAGGCTTCATTTGGACTAAATAATCGATGTGAGTATAATAAATATGTTTAAATCATAGAGAGATATTTATATATTAATTAAATATCGTATTAAAAACTTCATATGTTCACATTGTTCTATGAAATAAGTTAACAATCACAGCATCTATCAACCATTGCCCCGAGAAATTCTACAGCGAAAAATCATTAGTCTGTGCTTTCGTATCTTCCTTAACTTAGTATCTTAGTTATGTTCTGTTCAACATTATTAGTTTAAGTGGATAGAATATTGAAAAGTCTTAAGACTTTAATAAAATAATCTCAATATATTTGGAACTTAACCTGAAATATCATAAGGCTCTATTTAAATCATTTTTTTTTAATTATCACTAACGAAACTTTATATAGGCGTTTAGAACGATACACATTATGTGTCACCAGCAATAGCAAAACCACAATTGGATGCCGTAAAAATATCGAATTTTTTGTGAGAAAGGTCTGGCCTTGAATATAGCGGCCAAAGATTCCTTCCTTCAATATCTCTTGATGTCCTATTGTAATAATATTACTAAGATATATTATAAGACGAAGCATTTGCAATACTACAATAGATGATGAAATGTACAAAGCAAAAGAAATTATACTATATTCTCTGGCATTCTTCTTGAAATACTAAACACGCTATATCACGGGAAGTCACCCAATAATTACTTGTAAACATACCGTTTAAACATCTTAACAAACATTACACGTATTTTATACTGCATAATCATTTAAAAGTCTACTCTAAGGCAATTCACACGACATGAACACGTCAACGAGCATATAAATATATTCGTTCGCGAGAATGTTACATAACATAAAAATTATGGTTCGTTTTAAGTGAGATTTTCAGCTGTACGCTATTCTAAAGAACGTCAGTCGACAAACGCTTGAAATAAGCCGGTGCAACTGTAAGTTTTATTTGTAACTGTGCCGCTAACGCCATATGTGTTCCAGTTGACATTGCTGGAATATAAATTAGATTTTTTGAATTGTTCTTTAGTAAAGGCTAATAAGGTTGCAATAGGCTTTGTGTATATAAGGAATTGTGTGATTTCCGGGGTAGCATGGTACACAATCAAGTATTAAACGTTATTGATGATATTTTATTAATCTGAGTATTTATGGTAGCTTCAAATTTATTTTTATCTAGATATTTCGTAGTTCATACTTGGTGAAATCTAATATTGGATTTAGCAGTCGGTTTGGTTTACTGAACAACATTTTCTTGACAGTCATTTTTTTTTTCAATTATTTGGCCTGGTAACTAAGACCTTTAAGCCATAAGAGTCATCTTAACAAATAAAGCGTAAGTAGGTAAGTTCAAATTCAAATATCAAAATAAATTTAATAATGAATATGTTTACATTAGATATGTGCACTATAATAATTGCAACAATCAGCATAGATCGATCCTTGTAATACACAGCATAGCGACAAATTCTTTTTTGGATGCCAAAACTGAAATCAATTCACTAACTGAAGTTTTTGAAACTGTCATTTTCCGCTTATTTGCGTTCGTTATTTAGCAAAGTCTAGTCGTCAATGTCAATGCAATGACGTCATGACTGTAGTTGTAGCTGAGCCAATTGATGTGAACAAAAAACGTCCAAAATTATGCACTTAATAAAAGATCAGTCAAGTGCGAGTAGACCCATGTCATGAAAATTCTGTATGAAATGCGACTAGAATAGAACCTTCACATTTTTGCGATCAATTCTTTTCTTTGATCTTTGAAATGAAACTTAAATTACGAATATCAGCTTAATTAGGTAAACTCATACATTTTTAGAACACGTTGTTTTCTTAAAGATCTCATAAGCTTGAAACAAAATGACATTATTGATACAAATTGGAAAACGCAAATCTTGCGTTATGGTATTTATTAAAGTGGTTCTCTATTACGAATTCTATCAACTAAGTCATTATAATTTTTTTTTCTTATAATGAATGTGCCATAGCTAGGAAAATAATCAATAATATTGCTATTTTCATCAACTTGAGCTATTTCTTCATAAAGTGTAGATTCAAAAAGCTCACCTGCAATCGCTGTTATCTACAGCTTACCATCAGATGCTTCATCAGACGATACCATATTATGTTTCATGTGTCAATGAAAATCTTCTTCTTTTTTGGGTTTTATGGCGCTTTCTTAATAGATTCCGCCAGTATCGAAAATCATTTCGAGTCCTATTCGTAACTATCGTATTTAAAGTTCTATTTTAATACCAACTAACACCAAAGTTGCGTAGTCGTTAAAGCCGCAGGTCGTTGTTGTATGGGACGTTGCCAACACTATCTGTATCTCTTGAAACGGAACACATTTGAGCAGACAGACGTGTATTGAAAAAGTCACTTCAACGTGTTTAAAAATAAAATTAGGTCAAGCATGAATATCGTGTTTTATTTCGTAGTAGTCTTCTTTAATAGTTGCATTGTGTGTTTTAAAATTTGGAAGTGTAAAACTTTGGTTTTTAATAGTTTCTTTGTGGACAGTGGTATTCAAATTACCATTTAATTTACAATTAAAATCAAGTCTAAAATAAAGATAGATATGATTATTATATTGGACTTCTTTTCGTCTAGCAATTTCAAGGGACTAGTAGAAACTTGAATGTATTTTGTATTTGACTGAAATCACTCATATAAAGCAATTCTATATATGTAATTCATTTTTCAATTGCCTAAACCTAATTGCCATAATTAGCTAGTGCTTTGAATACTATGATGTATGTTGTATAATTTTTGTCCTAGAATTTATACCACCTTCTTCCTTTCGTCTGGGCTCTGGCTTTAAGAGATCTCTCTTACCCTTCTTACAATTTATGTGATCAAATTTATTTATTTCATGTACAATCAAATCTCGAAATAACTATGTTCTATTTTCACCAAAACCATGCAAGTTTGTTGATCTGGAGCTGAAGACAAGCACATTATTACAAACCCCGAATTGAATTCTGTTCCTTGTTTTAGTGTCGTTAAAGTTGTTATTGCCTTACCCAAAAGTCGTAATGCACTTTTCTCAAACGTCTAGCTTGTCTGGTTCGTGAGATTAAACGGCAGAGTTATGCGCGCGCATCATCCAATGTCAATAGTCCGCTATGTATTACGCAGGCATTCAAGCTGCGCTCACGCAACTTCGCGTAATTTCTCGCTGCTTGACCTTGATATGGCCGTACTTTCGCTAGCATGGTCAAGTTGACGCCACAGAATAAAAACGCAAGTAATTTATTGTTTGAATGTCATGAATACGCGCACGTTACTTGAATATAAATGCAAATAAAAATATTTAAGTAACATGGAGGAGCCTCACGATACAAATGACAGCATTGGTTATGTTGTCGTTTGTATCGTGATATACCTCATCTGGTGCCAGTAAATTGTGAATAATCCTAAGCTGAATTGCTTGACAGTTACATATAAGTGACAGTGACATTAGACACACATCCTATAAATAGTATTCAAGCTTCGTTTCACCGCCAACAATTACGTCTCTTAGCAATTTTTAACCATTTCTATATGTGGGAAAAAAGAGATAAGAAATAAATTTCAAAAAATAAAGCGGTCATAATGATAGGATTTATGATTAAGTACCTTTTTATATTAATCTTATGTAGATTATAAAACAATGCAGAGTTATTAAGAGGCGGCTCCCAAAATACTATTCAGGTCTCTAACGGTGCAATCGTGCAGTTTCAAGGTTCAATATCGCGTACCACCACAAAATAGCATAGAAGTAAATGACGTAAATCACAAAACTGATTTTTGCTTATAATTTGGTTGTAAAATATGGTATTCAAATTGTACTTACTAATTAATTACCATCAGAATCGATTAGAAGTATTTTTATGCGTAAACTCAATAAAGTAAGAAGAATTGAAAAAAAATCACCATATTAAAAAATAGGCTTTTGTTTCAAATAAGTTTAAGTGAAATATACAAAGGAATGTTTACTTAGGTTGAGTATATTTGCTATTGATATTTCTTTTTAATCGTATATTTGTATTAAGGGAGCTTCGTCTTTATACGTGGCGCTTATAAACATTATATAAACGATTAGTTTCATACATTTTATCAATATTAATTTAAGTAACATTCCCTTGCCTCAACACAGGCAAGTTTATAGGTACTGAATAATATCTGAATCATCTTTTGAATATTATACGCAACTTAATATTTATAATATTTTGTACTAAATTAAATATTATTATTATTAATATATCCTATTGATCACGATATTGAAAATAAGAAGCACTCGGTCACGCACCCGACCTCCCCAACCAGTGACTCGACCGGTTGGTCGCGTAAAGATGCAACTTGTCATTCAACTGACCATCTGGCTGGCTAATGTGAAGATTTAAACCTGTATATTATGATCATTAATTCATATCGATATAATCTCTCGACTGCATATGAAAGATTATATTGATGAGAAAATAAATGTTTGTATTTTTACTGGAAATCTCGAAAGTATATATAATTACAATACATTAAGCTTAGATAAATATGAACAGTTCAAACAATCAATCTAAACACTCGCTTTGTAAATGTTATGACATATATCAGTGATTGTTTGTATTTTTAATTTATTGGATAACAGACGTATTTTTTAGCATTACATAGTATATTAAAACTGTTGGCGTTTCGTTTTGTTTTGAATAAAAACTATTGATCGTTGCGGAAACCGGCTGTCAAATGATATTACGCTCTCGGAGATATAATTTATTTATAGAGGACTCTCTTATCTATTTTAATCCGAAGAAGGGCTATTTATAGTTGAATCAAATCAGCTGCTCATCTTTCGACGGCTTCTTCTTACGGCCTTTTAGGCAAAAAAGCTCAATTGGTCGTCTTAATGTTCAAGGCATTCTCTACCAGTCAACATGTAGAAAAAGGCATTTATGGCGATTAAATGATCAAACAAATAGTCATATATAAATCAAAGAAATATGATTATATAATATAACCAATGTAGCTATACTAAACCTTAATATACTTATAAATATATGAGTATCTTTAATGACTTGATACATAATAAAATGTTAAATATTGCATATGATAATAATCTGGCATTGAGTAAAGAATCATTATTTTTTATAGAAGTTCAATAGATGCTAATCGGATAACAGAAGATCATATGTGCCATAGGCGTAAGGATGAAGAATTGTGTGACAAAACCTGCACAAAGAAGAAGCAGGAACGGGTATCGAGGGAATGATGTATTATCGATTCGCATATCTCATTACTTTCTCTGTGTAAAGGCACATCCTAAAAACGCTCTCGAGAATTTCCCAAAAAAAAATGTCGTCATAAGACCACGGTAATGCGGCTCACAATCAATCCCTTATATCTTTCGGCCATCGTAAAACCCGAAATATATGCCAGAAACCAAACACGGCTCTTAAAGCCTCTCATAAAACAAAGGGTGGTTAAGTATGGTATCTGCGTAAAACATAACTCCAACCCATCCAATATCCGCGGCCGATGCTTAAAATCCTTTACTGTTATAGGATTTCTCAAGATGTTCACATATATGATTCGCCTTGTGTTTTTATTTTTGGTAAAGGATAAAAATGGTCTATGCTTTGAATTTATATTAATTATATTCACTATAACTAGCCAAATATCTCTATGTGAGAGCAACATACATCAAAAGCGATATTTCATTATATAGTACATTAGTACTTATAGCTTGACGTTTCGTCTGTATTGTAACAGCCGTGGTCACAAGCTGGTGGCGCATAGCGTGGCATGTTCAGGTGGCCTTGAAAATCTGTTACCTTTGCGACACTTATCAAACTACTAGTACTAGCAATACGGCACACAACACGAACAATCTCGGGTTAGTTTTAAAGGCAAAACTCGCGGTTTACATTGATTAATCATTGGATATTAATGCATTGTGATTTAATAATAATAGTAAAATGCATTTATGCACGCGTGGGTTGTGTGGGGCCCACCAGGGCAGAGTGGGACTCGAGACTCTGAAACCCAATACCCGCTAAAAACCAATGTTGGCATAAGAACTTCGACACAGCGCAGGGTAAACTACTGCGCAAACGGTAAAAGCCACGTCAACCCCCGCTACTGGGCCCAGCGAGATGAAGATGCCCATATCGGGCATTATAAAACTACGGGGTATTAAAGGCCTGTGATGGGACCCCATCTCATGCCACCCTGACTATGGCGGGCGAAGTTGTTCGGCATAGCGCCGCATCCTACAGTGAGGTCGTATTAATTTAAATTTAAACCCACTCTAAAGATTGAAATAATTATATTTCTTGATTTCAATCGCTTCTCGTACTATCCTAGTAAGACAATGCCGATCTGTGGATATAAAGTTGTGATCGAACGCGAAAGTTTCAAATCTAATATAACCAAATGTCTATTAGTACAAACTGCCACTTCATGAAACTAAAAGAATGAATTAAATAATAATGATAATTCAATTGCTGTTACCAATTCAAATCTATTTAATGTAATTGCCACTCTTCGTAATGTTTTTAGCGAAAAATATCATAATTCAATAAGTTATTAAGAGATTTATTTCTTTATTTATAACAAAATGAAAAATTGATAGAAAAAACAATAATTCTAAATTATCAGCGCTTATTATATAGTGAAAATATTTTAACAATTAACTAACTGTCAGTTAGTTATATCAGTAAGAGTTTCACTGTTTTGAGAATATTGATTCAATTCAATCAATGTTCTGTAAACATTTCAAGTTCACACATTTATTTGTTCGAGGAAAACCTTTTTTATTCTTCACGGGGAAGGTCTTGGCTTTCGTTTCACCTGATGATAACTAAAGATACAGCTGAAGATGGAAGCGAACGCTACACTCGGCTTTCTGTTAATAGCATTGCCACAATAATACTGTTAGCATTATTGTTTTGAAGGCAGACTTAGGTAGAAAAGCCCTACGACCAACATAAACAAAATTTGTGCCCCACTGGTATCGGCTGCTAGACCGAGAGGCGGCCAAAACGCCTTAAGACGCCCAAGATCGTACGGCTCACTGGAGTCACAAATAAAATTTTACATTTATATTCAATATTATGGAAAGTTGCCGCTTGCAGGTTCGTCGAGGTAGGTACCACTGGACTGCCCCCAGAATGCCAACGAGGCAATTGTCACGCCTATCAATAAGCGTGTTACATTTCCCGATATGAAAAACAAAGAGGTTTTTGGTAGTGTGCTCTTTAGCAAATGACAACGTGGAAAGAACCAGTGACCTCTGCACGATGCCAAGGTTACATCGCATTCAATACGATGAATCTAATGGCATCAAAGTTGAAGAGTTGCCTATTGTTACTTTATTAGACGACACGAAAACAACTCTCACGGCTGATACGCAAAAGACACTTCTATTACCACTCTATAAGATTAAACAATTTAGCTGTTAGTTGGTTCATGCGTGACTTATTCTACTATCGTAGAAGCTATTTGAAATGTATACGAATGCGTGAGATAACGTTACGTTTTTTAAACGAATGACTTGGTTGGGAACTTTAAAAATCTTTCAGTGTGCCTTAGTGGGATATAATAAAGTTCAATTTGTAATAACACGTTATATACAATGTACTGTCTACTGTACGATTCGCTTTTTAAACTGCGGTAATAATTATTGATTCTTCATACTTAATCATAAAAGCAGTACTTCTTGAAATAACTATGAATTTAGATTAGGTATGTACATTAAAACAAAATTTTTGATCTCTTGGTAAGTATATAAGTAATGATGTCTTGCAAGAATTAAGATCTTAATCCGTTATAATGAATACTGATCATTGACACAAAAAGATAGTTTTAAATAAAACCTTAGTTTTAAATAAATCCACTTATCGTAATAAAAACTAATACTAAAGATGCAATAAAATTAAGAAAAACATTTTCCTATAAAAACCGCATTGCAGAGTAAATCAGCGACTTTACAGATTTTATTGCCGCCATTATAGAACGACATTGTTTTAAATTTAAGACTGGGACCAGACTTTACGATGTAACATATTGTTAGTATTGGATCAAGGAATAAACGTAGTTGTGGTTGCCCCACATACCACACACCTGGTACTGTCAAGAATAATGCCATATTTATCTTTGACTTACTCGTATATACATAAAATACATTTGATGCTCGCAAGATCTAAGGCCGTTATTTAAATCTCGCGAGCCGTCGGAAGTGAGCGGCCTTTGTAAGTATGAATCCACGGGAATTTAGTAGCGAAACGCCACGGTACTAAACGCCGATTTTAATATGATAAATTTATTTCCATATAAAACTCAAGACTTTGTGTTCAAAGTTTATTTTCTATAAGTAATATTAATTATTTTTTAAATTTAAGTTTGTTTCCATAAGAGCTTACACGCATTTATATTAGCTTAAATAAAGTAAATTAGATACTACGAGATTATGTTCAACAAGAAACAGTAGGACTGGCTTTGTATTCATCAGTCGCTGCGTGTTTGATATTAGTGGTGTCTAAATTTAGCGGCTTGAGATGCGCTTACGCTTTGCAATCATTTATATAGATACATAGTCATTACATCATCAGTAAGTCTATTTAGCAAGCCCATAGAATATAGCAAAATATATAATGTACTCAAAAACTAGAAGATAACTAGAATAAAATGCTATGAGTAATGTGAAGATAATGATATGCTTTGCTATGTATTGAAATGCTGTTGTATCAAAAGTCGCTGTCGCAGCCGCGTCCGCGCCCGCTATTATCGCGGTTGAAGTCTTAGACTGTATTTGAACAAATGGACAAATGTTCGCTCAAAAACATTTTATTGGATTATAAGACGGGTGGTCAGAATTCAATTGACATTTCTTGTTAACATGAATTTTGGGGACGGAAATAGAAAAGCACTATTTTTATGAAATTTTTTGATCTCTATTCATTTCCGACAATAGAAGGTTTTTGAAGGCGATGTATTGAGGTTTTAACACGTGATGTGGTTATGTCATGCCAAATACAATCAAAATTGTTTTGTCTATGTTAATATCAAATAGTTTCGTAAATTTCTTGACGTTTTGTCAAGAAATAACGCGTTTGAGTTCTTCGAGTCCTAATGAAATGCAGCTCACGGTTTATGACAAATGACATGGCCTTGCAGAACCTGTCTTCATAAACCAACAGTCAATAGAAAAAAAAACAAGAATAGTATAGTTAATATACAAACAGTTGATAATCTTTCAATAGTAAAAAAAGAGCTGCTTTCATAAAATATATTATTCATTATCTGTTGCTCCTCTCTCTTTCGTCTTTCGATGCTAGTGAACAAGATCTAAATTAGCTAAATACATAATTATGTAGTTAGCTCGTGTATTAATTGATTACTTAAACAAGTGTTAGCTTATGGAGTTACTATTCAAAGGCTTCGAGTTGTTTAGTGCATTTACATTGTTACAACTTTGTTTAATTTTATTTTTCAATAGCAGATGGCGTTATCGTTTTGATAATCAGACTATTAAAGTTTTCATCTTGATGTATATAGTCTCAATGAGATGCATATTAAATGAGTTTTTTGCCTGTCATTGATAGCTTTATTACACAGTAGTGTGTGTGAATAGTAGCTCAGAAACATTGCCTTTGATTTTCTAGGCGACTGTAAAAAATTCATTGCGAGAAAGAGAAGTCAGAGCATACTGTTCATTTGACGTAGTGTGATACGTCACTTCAGTACGTTCGTACGATCATTAATCATTGCTACAAATAGTTTTTGAGTGCTACGTTGTCGTTGATATACTATATCTATGTGCACTATGTTGGCACCAAATTGTCATTTCCACGATAACGAGACATGTTTGTCATAAAATAAAAAACGGATGCTCCAATTTTTGCATTTCAATTTATTTATCTATACGCGAAACAATTTACGGCTGTTTCTGTCAAAATTAATTTTATCGCTAAATGTTTTATTATGTGGATTGTATTAGTTTTATGGCAGAGAATTGGAAAGAAATCACTCCAATTTTAAGTTCGCATTGAACTTGAAAACGCTTCAAGATCAATGAGGTTCTCTGTTATATAAATTACTTGCTGTCACAAAAAAATGTTAATTCTATTTAAATATTTATCTAGCTGGGCCAAAGTTCCCGAGATCAAACACCTGTATAAATAATCAAATTTTGTAGGCATAAGTGTAAGTATCTATATAAAATTTTGAATATTTTTCGGTGATTATCCATTGCACACACTTATTAGTGATGCTTTTATTTAGGCTATGTGATTAATGTGAAATACTTAAAATATATATATACAAATAATGGTGTCATAAATAACCTTCTGTAATAAAGTAGCTCAAATTAAACATGATTGAAAACTTTATCGTACTGTGTAAAGAAAATATATAAAGATTTATAAAATTCATGATAAATTACAAATTTAAATAAACTCGGGTCTTTCGACGACTTGACCAACCGCAAAGTCATATGTAAGTACATTGGTAAACTTTTGACAACTCATAATAAGCCTTATTTTCTTAGCTGCAAGTGTCAAAATCTGACGAAAATCTAAAGGTACATTTCATTACACGTGACTGTATTTTGTGGATAATCCGATAGCGCTCGCTAATTAATTTGGTCGACTTTGCATTCTCAAACTATTTTTTTTAATTATCGAAACACTGTATGAGTTTAAAATGATAAGGGAGCTATTATTTTTAATTGTTTTTTATTCGATATCGAAAGCTTTTAAGCGCAAAAGCTTATTCGGTTAATATCAATCATTTTTTGTATGTACACCGTCTCGTATGAAGAGACCTTGTAACATTCATCATATTTGACCTGCGACTAAGTTTGTTGGTCCAGAAAAAATAGCATTAAATGAAAATCATCGTCTTCATTAACGGTCAGCACATGAAAAGTTTGGGCCATTACATTACTACGCTGGCCCAATACGTATTGATAGGTGAAAGAGGTTACCGTATCAACCGGGACCAACAGTTTAAGGTGCCTTACGAAGGACGAAGGAGATTGAGACCAAAAATTTGATTTTCCCATCCAGGAACTAAGGATGGCGAAAGATGACTTGTTATTGTTTTATCTAATTGTTTAATTTTATTTTTACGTAAAGGGCTATTTACGTAAATATTATTAAAATTAAATTAATAGATGAATATTTATAAAATAGTAAAAACATACAATACTTTTTGCTTTCGTGATAAAACCTTTATTGCGTATATGGACCTACCCGCAACTGGTTAAGTGGCGAGCATATCTGGGGTCAGCTAGATGAGGGGTACTTAGTATACTTAATAAAGGTCTCCAGTAACTCCATTGCCTTTTGAGGTGTGACCTGGTTTCAGCTGAAGCAATTCTCCAACCATATAAGTAAAATGCAACTTTAGTAATGCAAGGTTGCCGTTGGGGTCAATTAATTTGATATCTTAAGCTTCTCCATGCTTCAGAAGGACGTTTGTTACTCCCATGTAAGGAGTATTTAGCCCAGTAGTAGAAAGTATATAGGCTGACGAAGATCATTATAAGTACATCGTGACTGTAATTAGAAATAGAATTGGAATCAACTGTATTATTTCATTGAAATAAATAGACTTCATTTTATAGCTACGTTAGACATTTCTATAACTACTATAGTCTATATACTATTGCCTGTACCTTTTTTTCTCGAGGAGGAATCCATTTATGGACCTACCCGCCATTATGCTGTGACGGGGTGGGGCTTACCCAGTCGCTTATGAACTTGGAAGTACCCACTAAAACTCCCCGATAACTCAATTGTCCTGTACGGGGGTGACCTGGGTTCTGCCGAAGCAATTCACCTGGTCAGGCAACCCAGCTGCCAGGCAGGGCTACTTGGTCAATCCCAGATGAGGCGGCCTGTGCAATGAGTGCTATTGTCTGTACCTACTAGTTTACAGAAATGTTTAGTTTTATGTCGTACTGTCATCTCCACTCTGTATATATATTCGAAATTGTATATATATTCAAAATTAGACTAATTGTCTGATGAATCAACATTTGATTCGGTCGACACAAATATACCTTCACAATATTTCCCATGTTAATTTGAGTTTGAAATATTCAAAGACAATGCTTCTGCTAGTAAATTTGTTTCTTTTCTACGCCACCCACTGATACAAGATTCGCATTAATTTTAATTGTTTTTTTTCTTTCTAGGTAAGTTACCAGTTCAACCAGATTCAACAAACGATCCCGTTTTGGCTTTAAGTGAGTTTTTTTCTAAGACTACCTTCCTATTTTGGATGTAAGCGACAAGCACAATTTTCACTCTCAAGGAGATAAACCTGATTATACTTTGAAATTGCTTTAATAGTACTGAAATAACTTTACAAGTGGTTTATTTAAGAACAGTTTTGATAATGGCGTCTTTGGTACAAGGTTAGCAGTAAGCTACGGCTGTGACGCTATATCAACTCGGTGTCAAGGTATTAACAAGAATCGAAACTTTGAACTTAAAAACGGGATGTTAAATGTGATCACAAAAATTTTCTGTTAACTGTACGTTGCCAATTTTTTAAAAACTAAATCTAAAGATTTTTTCCAGATTTAACGTTACATTATATAACTGTAGATGGCTCTAAAAAGTCTGTCCTAACCACCAGCCCGCCGGGCGTCTGCTCCTAGACTATCTAGTGGCGATTTGAGAGTAACGTACGTTTCAAATGATGTCTACCGCCTTCCATTCGCAATCTTCATTTTTTATCAGCAAGTCCAATGATAACAAAAGTCTATTTACCGTTTGTTATTTTCGATTTTCCCACAATTGCACTTTATTTATATATTTTAAGGAATATAATTAAACTCCTACCCAATGATTTGAATTACGAAGGCGAGAATAATTTTTCCATTGAGTTATCGTAATTAAATCAAATAGTTCTTTTATCAGAGATTTCTAAGCTGCGACTTTAATTGACCATTTAATGGTGGCGTACCATTAATTACGGACGGGCTGTAATTGTGTTGCCAGTTTTATTTGTAGATTGAACGGTAATTACCTCTCTTATTGATATCTTGTGAGATTCTAGCGTCGTTTGATTTTAAAATTGCAGTAAAATTTTCATTACATTGAAATTTCTTTTATTGTAATAAATGGCTTAAAGTGTCCAGAAAAAAAAAACTTAATGGATAATTCATTAGGGATTGGTGGTAGCTGAAATGTCTTTGTTAATTATTTTTTTTTATAATCTGTTTCAAAAGTTTGGTTTTAGAGAAATGAGTTATCATATATTTATATACTTACAAAGACACCATAGTGTACATGGAGTAAATTAAATTAAATTTATTCGCATCTCTTTCATCGTAATTGCATAAAAGATTAGAATGACATACATTAAGAACGTTAATGGATACTCAGACGATCCATACACTTTGTACCTATTTTATAATATAAGGCAAATAATACTTAAGAGTTGCCTTTTTTGAAACGATAATGACGTCACCGGTCATCTGTCCTTTTTTGGTTGTATTGTACTAAAAGAGATTGTTCTGAACTTAAATTTAATTTAGTTCGTGCACAATAGTATCGAGGTCAATATGTCAAAATGTCAAATAAAGAACAGTGGTCACTCGGTCAGTAGCAAACGAACGTGTATTGATACTTGCATTGACAATTTGGAGCTAAGAACTTTTGATATCTCTTTTGCAGTACCTTTCTATAATAACATGTGATATTAATATAACTGAAAACTAGTTATTAAGTAAGTCATATATAGCCATGACCGAAGAATATATAGAAAGGTTCTTTTTGTATTCCAGCCACACACATCCGATGATTTGAAAATTAAAATCTACGTCGTATTGTGCAATGTTACCAAACAATATAACGTGATTCTTCGACATATTTGTTAATGTTATCAATAGCATATCATAAAGGTCGTCTTTTATGGTCGTGGTTCAGACTGGTAGTTAATCTGGTCATGAACCTTACATAGCAGTTGCATCACAACGTCTACACCTGCTGCTCTAAGTAAGGAAGTGTGTCTATCTGTTTCAACTTCTACGTTATCAAGTTGTTAACGTCATTGCTGTTTAGAGAAATAAATAAGCATATAATGGCTTGCATTCCCTACTCAAATAGCCTACGACTCAGAACGTTCCGATTTTTACAAAACTGCCATTCAAGTCTCTGTCATTTATTCTAAACTTAATTGCTTGACAATAGTGCTGGTTAAGACGCTATATAAGGCAGTTACGACCATTCTGTTATCCGTTATACTTGATGACGTCATGTTTGTTTATTGTATGTAATTCCCATAAATAGTATGCTATTCGATGGTTTATTCGAATGCGAAGTCCATTTGGTTGGGGTAACTTGTTTTATAAATGTTGACGTCTGCAACACCACCGTTCGGATTTATGATTATTTTTAATTGTATCATGGAAGATGTCACTAAATTACCAGATTGTAAGCCAGAAGGATTATTTAAGAAGACTAATAATGCAGCTTAGAACATATCGTTTCTTTACGATTATTTTGAAGAACGCTATTGTTGTCTGATGGAAATCGCTAGTAGCGATAAGATCACATTTTTATCATATCGTGTTTGTTGTAGTCCGGTGTATTCATTAGAAATGTGCTAAGTTTTTCTATCTATCTTAGCCGTATCATGTGGAGTAAATCACGTGAGTTGGTTTTCTGCATTCGGATCGGACAAAAAACCGCGATTGATTCAATTGAGGCAAATTGGATTCGGTTCTTTCCCACTGAAAATGCAAAATGGAGCAGGCGTATTATGTAAATTCAATAGCAATGACAGTGGACTCATTTGCAATTTATTGCAGATCGCCACTAATTGAGTTAAACGTAATGGTTAAATACCATACCTAAAATCATAGCAATACTATTGTCCTTGCAATGGAATTGGAGTAATGTATTTATACACCAGGTTAAACACATTAAACACTGATCTGCATCTACTTAAGGCTTGTGAAAGTTTGCCTGAACTTGTTTAAAGTAATCAAATCACTTCCACATTCGCATAAAAAATATACAAGTAAGAAAACTTTGGAGTTTTCTTACTTGTATATTTTTAAACCCTTAAAATTAAAAGCCATATATTTTCCTCAGCTTACGTCTCTTTTACTGAAGCCGCATTTAGCGTTTGTTCATCAACTAATAGTCATTATAAATCAACTTAAGACCGGTATGAACCTGGATAATAAACGAGGATATAAATCTGAGGTGTTTGTCACGAGATGCCACGGTCAACTTAAATGTAAAATGTTGCTGTATCAATCAATCTTTACGATGGAACTTGTGTATGTAATTGAATAAGTTAATAGATACCTGCTGCCGACAAATTGGTATTTTAGTTCATAAACGTTAATCTATGACTTTCCGTCAATTTGAAAGAGAAAAGGCTGTGCGCCGTTTGGAAAACTTACAAATAGACTTCAGAACGTATTCAGAACATATTCTGAATTCAGGTCGCATTCTCAACTTGTTACGTTGCTTCTATTAATGTTGCTTGAATCGTTTTTTGTATTTAATGTAGAAATAGCAAAGTAAAAAGAAACAGATGATACTTTACTTTGTAGTAATTAAATCTTAGTATTAGACTCTATTCTAAGGATTCCCAAAAGGGTAAAAAAATGAGGGTAAAAGAAACCTGATTAAGGTACAATACCTAGAGATACAATTTTAAGATACTAACATGGTATGAGGTCTGATGTTTCAAATCATTGTGGAAAAGAGGTCTCTCACTTAAAATAGTTTGCTAATATAAAATAGGTGGACCGACGATCTAAAGAAGGTAGTAGATAGTGGTTGCATGATGAAAACTGGAGAAGACTAAATTAAACTGATATGTATAACAAAGGTATAACTTGTTCTAAGACAAACAAAAGACCTTCTAGTACGCCCATCAAAATAGACATAAAACCGAATCTTATAGATAATAAAAGCCACCTATGTCAAGAAAGACCCAAAGGGGTTGTAGAAGAAAAATAATGAAGAAAAAGAGATAATTATCTAAAATATCGAAATTTCAACAATTGTGTCATGTATTTCAAGTCCTAGATACAAATATGTACATAGACTGGTAATTAAGCCTATCTATTGGTATTCCCCAGCTGGTTTACAGTTAGATACACACCCGACAGTTTTATTGCTACTATAGGTAACTTACAAGCCGTGTCCCCATATAATTGGATTAGGATGGAAGGTCTCTTTTTATTGTTGTTCAGTTACGTAAATTGCAAAGAATATTTAAATTACTGTCTTGAAATTGAGTGAAAGTGTTTAAATCAAATCAAAATATTCAATGAATTACAAAATCTTTGTAGTGTTGAGGTTTTTCGCCGTGATTTTCTTGGATGGGTCTGTTATAATTTGAGTTATTGTGAAATGCCAGCTCAGAAATCAGGAATAATGTGGTAACTTTGCATTCGTCCTTATGTGTTACTCGGAAATCTTAAATCATGTAGCGGAACTAAAAAAGTATCGATTAAACATTCTTTTAATAATACTTGGGATATTTTGTTGCTTACTTGACTTCAAAAAGTATCGCAATATTAACATCACAGTTTAGTTCAATTTCAAGCTGTTCTTCACGCCCTAGTGCAAATTTTACGAAGTATAATTTTCAGGCGACTGAGTAAATACGAAGTGTTCTGTTTTAATGCCTGAATTTATTTTGATAAATGGTAAAACCGTTGAGTCGAGTCTATTTTAGATGGGTCGTGAATATTAATTGAATACAATTAAAAGTAACCTTGGACATTTCTTCAATAATAATTACGAAGAACATCGTATAAGATGAAACAATATTATTGTCTCGAAACTCAGAACTTGGTGAAAAAGTTTCTTTCTTCTAATTATATTTGACGTCTGGTTCTAAACAAGTCATTAGAAGTGTCGCTTGTAGTTCGTTGTCAATATTATCATGAATACAATTCTAGGTATTGTCTTAATGGTCAACAAACTATGAAAGTATCGTCGCATATCAAACCTTACCACCACACACATTAAAGAACTTTTCAACAGCAATAACTTTGTATAAATCACTTACGTCAACTGTGAATGTTGGCTCAGAATAGGCAATTATAAATCACTTAAGTTCACCTTGAAGTATGGCCGTATAACGAGGAGTCAATTTATCCTTAATACAAAATTACATATTACGTACAGTGCAATGCAGTGTCTTGAAACAGTAAAGAGTAATCCTTGGTATATAACATTGATTTATTAATAATTGACATGTAAGTTATGCATCATACAGATTTCAGTTGGAAATGATGATTCTTAGTAACTTTGAGGGAATATCTAATATTATTATTAACAGCGTGGCGTAGATTACACCACAATTCCATTGAGTGGGTAACGATAGAATCATGTCCAAAAGATATAACAAAAATTTTGCAGTACTCAAAACTGTTATTGGGTTAAACGCACGCACCCAATGAACATTGCTTGTGCTGAAGTTTTAACTGTTATAATGAATCAATGATTTGTGTTATTAAATTTTTTAGTTATTCTCTATACAGATAATCTACTCTAACGTTCACTGTGACATAATAATCTATTACTAATTAGTTTATTCTCAAATATTACATTTAAAGCTTATCTTTAGGCGGATACTAAGTGAGATGATACTGTTGACTACGCTTTGAGAATTCATGAGAAAAGTTAATTATGAATATTAGACGTGCGCACGGGACTTAAGTTAAGAGCCTCGACTTTATATCTTAATTGCTTATAATTATAACATTACTGAAAAGATCTATTTAAATGATGGTGTTGAAGACCGATTCATTCATAATTAAGGGGTGGAGTTTTAAGATTGTCTGCATTAATTGTATACTGTTTACAATGAGTATATCAATCATGCTATTAAAATAAGGACCAACTTCTCAACTTCTATGGTACAGAATTTTATATATATTTAAGTCTTCTGTCATCAATTCACAAACGTTTGTGTACAAAAAGATATTGGTAAAATATTTAACATTAACTTATAGCAACTTCTACTCGTCCAAACAATAAGTTTAAAAAAATCGTGTTTTCTAAGTAACTTCGCATAAGATTTACCTAATGGCTTTCTAGAAATCATATTTTAAATTCCGAAAAGAACATCCAAACATTATCTGAATCGTACAAAGATAAATACAATGCAGTAAGTTAATCAGTATTTGTAAAAAAATTATCACATCTTGCGACCTCAGTTGTTGCGATCAACGCAATTGTGTAAAGTTTTTATCCAAATACTGGGTCTTTCCCAGAAAAGGTCCTTTCATTTAGAGTGCCTTTGCCTTCTCATTACATCGTTAACAGAAAATTAACATACACAACGGTTGCGACTTCGCCATAACAATTACGACATAAGGGCCTTACCATTGAATATACAAGTAGTGCCATATTTTTCTCGTACCGCCTCCCAATTATTCTAAACACAAATAATAATTCGTTACTTATTCCTAAAAGAACATCGTAATAAGCGAGTCCGTTGCTTTTATACTCCATCTTTGTGTGGACGAACGAACGCTCGTTAACGCGATAGATTCTGCTTACGGGCCAGGGATATCGACAACTAAATTAGCTTCTATTCTTTTCAATTCGAGATCGTTACTTTCAGTTTTTATATCGGCTTACTCTACGTCCTATTAATTTCTATCGATAGTCCACTTTGACGAGATCATTGTGACTACTATCAATAGCATATATCCGAAAGATAATTAGAAGTAGTATTGATGATGAAAAGGGTCCGCAGTACATCATGCAAGCAACTCCTGACAAGGGTATGTTGTTGATAGACCTTATTGTTCTGAATAAAGTCCCCAAATTTACTGACCAATACAGTGTTTTAACTGGGGAAGTTTAGATGGGTTTAAGTTGTAATTGCTTCTGAGGATATTTACACGAAGAACTCAAATTAAAACGTCAAGTCGCTTGATAGATTACTTTAGAGGAAGTAATAAAACGATACTTATTAAAGAAAAATAAGAAACATTAAATTGCCAGTGAAACGCTCTTTTTGCGGGTTTATTATTAGTAGATCCAATTGATAAGTTTGAAGTTGCTATAGAAAGTATTGTTGATCGGAAATTAATTTAACTTCAGATTAAATTTAACATCTAATTTTAAGCTGTGATGCCTTAATAAAACGAAAAGCCGATCGATTAGATAAAACATACTTTGAAATTATGAACTTCCCGCAAACTAATTTTCAATTTTCGGTTCAAAAATGGGGAGATGATTGAAATCTGATGAAATGTTTAAGTCTTTAATTAGTATTGGGATTATTCTAGCCAATAAACTTGCAAATTGAAGACCTTTTAGACCTTTTCTACTTTGCTTAAAACGTGTTTCAAATAAAATATTCACAAAATTTTAAAAGGTCTATTTGTCACTAAAAGTTCTTTCAGGTCAACAAAGGCATAACTCCATCGACCTTCCTTTGATCTATTTTAAAGAGGTTCGCTGTGAATGGGTTTTAAATTAAAATTACAGAGGCCACTTT
Source organism: Acentria ephemerella (assembly GCA_943193645.1). Classification (NCBI taxonomy): domain Eukaryota; kingdom Metazoa; phylum Arthropoda; class Insecta; order Lepidoptera; family Crambidae; genus Acentria; species Acentria ephemerella. Next base: position 2,355,341 of record OW971875.1, on the reverse strand, counting down.
GCTTTGAGGCAAATAATTTCTCAATTACGTAATTTATTATTGTCTGCGGTTACCTTCAATTTTCTTTGCGTGATTCAAAATGATCATCATTCGTTTAATCATTAGCGATTGAATCTATTTGACAAGAATCGGTAACTCGTGATCATTATAAAGATGGCATCAATGTAGCTTTGATCTTATTAGCTATTTTACCTTGATTTGAAGATCCAACTGATTATATCGTACTGCAAAATGATTTCGCTTAATACTAGTCAAATAATAAAAACTGTTTCTTTAATTTCTGCGACAGAATTTGTATGAGAGAAGAGTCTAATTGCCATTTCTGTAGTGAAAATGATCAAAGTAAATGTTTGACGTTCACTCTAATTTTATCTTAACAAAACTTTTTGATAACGCTTGAAGAGTTATTAGTCGCATATGGCCTTAAACTATGATTAAAATTTTTATTCTTAAAAGGAAAAATAAGGAAGATAATATCCGATTGCGGGACTATTTCGTAACGATATAAGCAGTTCCTTCATGCTTACTTTCTCTCTATTAATTGTATGTTTTTATTTGAGTTTTAATACACATCCCTACGAAGGTGTTGTTAAATTTCGTTATTTAGTACTTAAAAACACCCCCTATAATTTTGCTGATGACTTGAAATACAAAGGTACTGTCTCAGATACGGTACACGGACTATCTCAATTACATGAACGGCACCGGACCAAAAACTAAATAAAAGGCAAATATAGTCTTATTTCATGTTTATATTGCATAAATAAATTAAATATGCAAGAAAATTCTCATTAATGCCAATAAAATTAGCCACTTCAACATTATCTGCTTTTATAACACCAGGATCGTCTATAATAGTTTTGTTGTAACATATTACTTTTTGTATAGCTCCATAGTTGCTCTGTTCGCGATGTTCACATAAGATAATACTCGGTTTAAATGTCATAGACTTGTATACAAATTTATGCAAAAAACATGATTAAGTTTAAACGTTGCGAATTAACGATACACTAAACTCTGTACGCTTTGTTAAAAATAGTTCCTACGACAATTACGAGAACCGCGTGGATGTCTTGACGAAGCAGTTTATTCAAATTTAATGTTTCTTTTCGTTTCTTTGGTTAATGCTGTTTATAATTTTAATGAATGGCTTACGCATGAATTTCATATTTTGTATAATTAATTGCGAAAACATGTTAATATAGTTCGGCTTTTAATGTCTCTTCTTTGTTTGGTAAACGAATATGAGTCGTATGTTTATTTTTATTATTTCCGATATACTTTGAAGATGCACATTATTGTTTACGGCTACGCTTACTTGATCATTGAATAACAAAATACTTTTATTTATAAACACACAAGAATCAAAATTCAGAAATAACCCAACAAACGGTCATAATTTAGAGATTAAGAAGTCGGCATCAAAGAAACGGATTGGAATCACGGCAGGCCTGTTGTTGAGTATCATGTTCGTACGATTGCTCAATTGAGCAATTTGAGCGGGTCCGGACACTTGAGTGGTGCAATCGTATCCAAGTAGCTTGTATGGAGGTCACGATCAAATTTTATTGTTCAACCAGTGGCCACAAACAATTGAGCGTCACTTGACTGCTGTTATATGACAATTAACAAATGTTAGAAGTACTCAGTAGTTTTTTATCTATAAAATGTTTATTTTTATGTTTGATATACGAATGAAAACTTTTTTGACAGTCATTTTGACTATTTTGTTTATCTACTGCTATAAAAGGAAAATCAAATCGATATTCAAATTTATAATTTAATTATATTTTAGTTTTATTAGTGTCACTGGATTTATGGTATCATTTGCTCAAATTGCTGTCCTCCAGTATAAATAAAACACCTCGCCCACACATAAATCAGTCTATTGTTCAATTTCAAAACTAATCACTGTATCCAATATAGACCGCGACGAAAATAACTCTCTATCCCAGTTAGGCATTTTCATCTCTGCTACTTTATCTTAAGGTCTTTTGTTTCCAAAACTTTGTTACGAATATAGAGGTGTCTCCATAAATGTCTTGTTGTGGGTAGGTAACATAAAACCGCAACCCGGAACATTAAACAGATAATCCAGGATATCTTCACTAAGGTTTACTACGTTGCCTATATCGTATAAGGCACTACATTGTTCTATATTATATGGGTATATGAAATTTAAAGCGGATGAAGCTAAGTGGAATTTCTCTCTGGAATTTTGAATTCTCCGAACGATGAAGCGCCTTTATCTTTAAGCAATAGATCAGCTATTTATAGTGATGTTTTCCATTATGAGTAAAGACAAATGAGCTTCTCAATAATGGATGGATCTTAAACGTTAGTTCACAAAAACTAATTCTCAAAACCATTCTCAAAACCAAAACCAGCATAAAGTGAAACAAAATAATCATGTTTCACTTTATGCTGGGGTTTTGTGAACAATAAGTTACGCGGTGTACTTTAAATTATTGGTGTGAAAAATCATAACCTAAATTCGTTAGATTCTAAGTCATTGTTTGATGAGCTAAGAATAACATTGACGTATTAGCACGTGTTCCTTCTTTCCGTGGCTTTGACGCTATGAAACGTAGGTCACGATTTTCGGCAACTGGCATTCAGCCATAAGTTTTTCACTAGTCTCTTATTCTAAAAATCTACTCATCAAACGTAGCAACTCAACGTACTATGGTCGTCTACTTTCTTCAATAATTTGTAATTTTCGAATATTATTCATAACGAAATGTGCGTAGTCAAATATAAAATGGCTTGTTATATATCAGGATATTCAACACGTAAAATTTATAAAATGAATGGCACTCAGACTGATTAACAGCTTCGTACAAATAGACTCTTTGTGTAATCTAAATACAACAAAATCTTACAACATTGTTACAAAATAAGTTAAAGCTTATCAAAAATAATTCAGTTTTAAAATTCGATCATTTTTTTATGTATCCACACGTTCGATAACGGATTTACGATTATTATGTAAGAGTTTTCATTCACTGGAAGTAAAGTAATCTATAAATATCTGCTTGTCCATAATGGACTTTATTGTATCTTGTATCAAGTGCGTATCGGGGTTTTTATTAATACAGGATTGGTAATAAAAATGACATAGCAGTAAAAAATGTAAAACCTTTTAAATTTTATATGCAAAGTCAATGTCAATATAAAAATTTTGAAAGTTAAAGTGTGTTCAAAATGGCAGAATAGGTTCGAGCTTCCTACGAAGTGTTCTTTCTGTACTTGATATTATAAACAAGATACAATGCCGTCGACGACCAATAGTATAATGAATAATTTGTGAATTTAAACCGAAACAATGAAAACTATATCAAGATTTTGAATTGACATACGGTCTTATTGAACTACGTTATAGGTTTACACAAATCTTCAAACCAAATATTGCTTTTAATATTTGGTAATATAAATGAAATAACATACAAAAAAGAAAAGCCACAAGTTATAATATCTTCAAAAGATCATTTATTTCAATAAGTGTACCATCTAAAGGTCAAAACAATCACTAATATTTTTTCCTACTTAAAAAAACGTTTAAATATAAATTAAAAGCAACCTTGAAAACACGCCATCCTGTAAGACGCAAGGCAAAAAATTTTGTGGCTAAAAAATTAAACCTTTATTCCATTGTTGATTGCGTTCATTTTGGGTTGTAGTATCGAATCAAGACAAAGGGTTACAAAGCGTTATCTGTACTAATTATAATTTTAAATTTCTTTGTGTTATCCCACATTAATTCGCTTTTTTGCGTTTAGCAAAGGCATCGCTCCCTCATGAAGATATGTATCTAATACTGATAGCATTTATTTCTGTAAACGCATTTAAGGAACTATTAATAAAACATTACCTGGGCAGTACATTTTTCGTATATGGCAATACGATATTTGTTTGCGGGTGCACTTACTCAATTGGAGACGCACATTTTAGGTACTGCAGCGCTAGATACATTTATCTTTTATCTGTGACGTAGTTTTGTATTTCAGATCTCTGGATTTCTCAGTCGTACATTACCTTTTTTTGGAGTACTTCTGAATGAGTAAGGAACTGTTTTCATGAGTTCATTAAACATAATTTGATTGGAATAATTTCTTTCTGATGTTGATTATGTAGGCATAATCCCTGCTCATTCAATTATTGTTTGAATAACTAGACTGAGTAAATACAAGTTTTCCAACAGTAATTTCTAGTTAACTGGTGTCGTATCGTGTTCTTATTCCACTAAAGAGTAATAAAATGCCCAAGTTGATATTTTCAGCGGTGAGACAGCTTCAGTGACAAAAAGATAAGGGAAAGATATTTTAGTACCTGTAAAGTTAGATTTTTTTCTTTACCATTTCACCTAATTGTTCAAAATTAGTCTGGATTGATTTTTCATAATTCTTTAATTTCTTTCAGAGGTACTTAAAATAATGCTGGCAAAATTTTGTAAAAATAGCCCATGGCATACATTTATATTAGCACTTTTTTTAACTTCTTCTAATGGTAAAAATAAATTGTTTTCTTTTCCATTTTCGTTACTGACTTCAATATTAAAGACCAAAGATTTTTTTTTTGCCGCCAGACCATTATTTTTATTTGAAGCAACGACTTTTTATATTTTCTTACATTGTTTGATTTGAACTAGATTGGATGTATTCGCAATCGCCATTTTGGATTCCGCTATAACTCGACTTCTTGGCACGAACAAAGAAATTTTTCTTGTTGCTAGCGAACGATTTGGGCTTTTCAATTATTTGGACGTGTTAATGACTAAAAGAAACAAGGACAACTGCGAAGTACTCATAACGTGACGTAATCTTTCTTTTGATTTTTGGTGGAAGTGAAAAAAACGAAATATAATTTAGACCTGTTTAGTTAATTCGCCATATAGAATTCGACCAAGAGTACAAGATGCGAATCGAAATACCAAACATCAATTGATAGTCAAAATCGCATCCCTCATTCAATTACATTAATAGTTACTCTTCAAGATAACTAACAAAACTTGAGGTCGAAAGCACCCATGCTTCTCGTGTTAAGTCGCGTTGACATGAGAATATACCCTAACGATGATATGAATATTATACCGACGACAGAAAAGTGATACTCTTTCCAAAGATATCCATGATCAAATACTAGTTTTAGATACTTTGTGTGAACCTTGGGGAGCTGGGTCAATGACCTTGTTCACAAAATTATAGTTCCAGGTTAGTGACAAAATACAAAAGTGAAAGTACATTATAGAGGATTCGTCTGTGATCTGCTTCAGACGATAAATCGTGTTTATTCAAACTGATTTGTGTAAGACAAAGACTTGAAAATCCTAGCGTTGGTTGCCATATGTTAATTAAAATATTTCGTTATATTTACTCCTAATTAATTATGAGTGTTATAAAAATCCAAATCGTATGATGTTTGTTCTGAATAAATGGCATGTTTCCGAATATTTTAATGTGTTTTTTAATGAGCGATACAGTTTTTTACACTAGTTTCTAATTTAAGTATGTACTTGATATAAATGCATTATGATGTAACGTTTATTGCGGCAGTCTTGTTTGTAATTTATAGTTCTGGTAATAACCCAAATGTGCACCAATAAACGAACCAGCACGAAACTCGTATAGATCTATACTAAATAATGAAGATAAACAGTTGGGAATTAATAAAAAAACGTGATTCGCTAATCATATAAGAGCACATGAAGAAGAATTTGAAACGAGTCCAAGCTCATTAGCTTGCACATTGTAAGCTAAGTACTATGGCGTGTCATCGGTATAAAATGCAAAGTAATAGTAATTAAAACATTTATCTCTTCGCTTTGTTAATTTGATGGGGTTTAATATACGGTCGTGTTTCTGAGAGCTGATCTCGGGGTTGTAATTAGGGTGTTACCGTTGACCTCAATTCGTTTGTGCTGATTGACAATTCGCTTGTAAGCCATCATGGGGATTCGAAAGTTAAAAAAATTAAGTTTTAAAATCCAAATGAACAGCAAATTTTACCTGCGAGGACATAATCACATAACTCGATATGGTCGCTGTGTGCACTGAACATGTCTCGAGACTTTATATAATATTTAGAGGCCGGATTCAATATACAATCCTCAGATAAAGATGAGCTTCCTAAAGGTTTGTTGCCTAGAATTTATTATTCTATTACTACAAACAAAAGAGGTTATTCGAACCTAAACTGTGGAAGGCCTATTCAACCGAAAGCTGTAGACGGAATTTTGAATTATTGAAATATCGTTATCTATTCACGTAAAAATTTAAAGAAATTGGATTAAATTTAAAATTATGTTATCTATTCTAAATTTTATGTTTTGGTCAGTACCGTATCACTTGGTCATTATCACTTTGTATGAAATAAAACATTTGATATACGTTTTCGTTTTATGAAGATTTTTCGAAGAGATATTTGTTGAGAAGGCTATAATAAATTTTAATTCTGAATTCTATCAATTTCAACATAAAGAGAAGAAGAAAATAACCCCAATGGTAAGGACGTTGTTTAACAAATGAAGGCACACGGGAATAAACTCCAGGATTCCCAAGCCAGATCCCGGGGGCGTCGTCGGACTGTGTCTGTGTATCCACCGTGGAAATGTTCATTTCGCTCGGCCTTTAGGGATTTGCGGCGGTTACGTACGGTTTGGACACTGATTCTGCCATATTTGTATTTGTTTGGTTCATTTCGATTGTAAGTTGTTCGCGAAATTTTTTAAGAAAAGGACCTGGTGTTTTGTAAACGGTTATATTATTAGTTATAAAAACAATATGGATGAACCGACGAGTTGTTTAAAAGAAATCACTAATAAGGATTTATAAACTAAACTATGTAAGATAAGTTACATTTATTTATTTACTTTGCGTTCTTAACTAATTAGTTATATAACAATTATAATAATCGTTTAGATATTTGTCTTCATCGGGATATTTGATATTTACGTCTTTGTGTTATATTTTGCTGCTTGTAAAGACTTTAGTTTCATATTCAATATTAGCATTTATTTTTCTTATACAGTATCAGGCATCCATTATCGTCATACATTTTTCTTACTGATGTAAGTCTCTTTCTTCTGCATTATTTATTCACAAAACATCACCCTCAGCTGATTTCTGTTCAGATTATGATATCCTTGTCGCGTTTGTTATTATAATCCCATGTTACTCATAAATAACAACACGGGACATTATTTGAATGACAACTCATTTCCTTACTAAATAATTACGTATCTGCGCATTTATAACCTTCGTGATGTGCGGTTGTAAACCTTATTGACTATAAAATAAAGTCCCGTTTCGTAGGTTGTTGTATCTTCTAATATACCAGTTATTATTTTCTATATCTTAGCCACACAGTCTTGTAAAATGTAAACATCCTGAATGTGTAAAGTGTACGTTATTCTACGAGTCACTATGCGATTTGAAGTAATGGTTATTGCCAAATAAGAAAATAAAGAAAATAAATATACTAATATATAGCTTGGAACTTTGCTGCAAAATCAAGATATTGCAACGTCGAAGAGCTAAAGAATCGTCTTTGGGTCTTCGACTACGTTGAATGAGGTAGTTGGGAATTCAGAGTTTGATGATTTGACTCCGTTGAACATAATATTGCAACTGAACTATTAGGAAAACAAAAGTGGAGTTCAAGTCTAGAAATCACAACACATAATGTGAATTTAAAGTGTAACGACAAAGACATAATTTTTTTAAATAAATTTGAAACATCACGTGTTTTTGCATATATAGGAATATAATAAGCACAAAACAGGTTCGACTTCCTGATTTTTGTTTATAAAAAGCTCAGCAAATGACTCGATACCACCTGATGATAAGCAGTAGAGTAGTTATTATGGAGTTATTATGTGGCTAACGATTATTTAGTGTCAGTAGTATTCTTAATTAAGTGTGCACTTGGTTTAGCAGTCCATTTATCTATATCAAGGGTATTGTATATAGATATATTATGTATCTTGTTATTCATATTCTTATAACAATATTAAAAATACTTGCAACTTGAAAGACAACCAAAAATATAATTTTTACAGAAAAATTGGGCATAGATACTGTTTAATTCTAAATGAAATTCTACATACACATCGGCTAGAAGGGCTTAATATATTCAATTTATAGTTTTAATAGATTCAAGATTAAAAATTTTGCGCAATTAGAATTGAGTATTTTCTAGGTTAAGTTATTAGTCATTGTAATTCAGTTGACGTTTGACTCATACCATTAAGTTATATAATGGATCAGAGATCAAGTCGTCAGGTATACTTAATCCAGGTAGAACGAATACAATAGATAAAAAAAATATGAAGTTGTGTATTTCTCCGGTTCCAATTTATCTCTCTGCATATAGCGCCATTATTCTAGCATCTACTAAAGTTTAGTTAAACAAGTAACCTCGGCAAGTCACAATTGATCGTTGAGGTCGCAGTGACAAAACAGTCGCAAGACTGCATAACCCCAAAATACAAAATAAAACCAAGTAACCTCTGTTATTTTTGTACATTAATAAAGAATGTAAGGTAAATATTAGTTCTATCTGTTGTTAGAAATATTAGAATCGGCTGTACGTCGAAATTGAAAAGAACTAAGGTATTATTATTCACTCTCAAAGTAGGTCTTGATATAATTTAACTGAATCTCTATGGAGCAGGCACAGTGTAGACCATAGGTCTCCAAACTTTGAAGCCTACGGGCCATAATGATTTTTCAATTTGTTCCAAGGGCCAAACCAGTTTTAATTTTTCTGCCCTTAACTATATTTCTAGACTAGAATAGTCGCAAAGTGCGCTACCTAAGCAAACTTACGCTTTTTTGCATTTCAATTATTAAAAAACTAAATTACAAATTTAGGCCCGCGGGCGGCCGGTGTGTCTGTGTAAACACCAAAATACTTGATCCTTGTCGGTCATTAATTAGTACGGAACGTAATACCATTCATAGTAATGTTACGCTAGATGTTCTCATTATAATACTGCCAGCATTTTTTACACTGCCAATTACATCTAATTGATTAATATAGCCTAGAGGCAATTTAATTATTTATTATTACAATACAAATTACATTGAATTATTTAGAACTTTTTTATCTCCACACCTAATGCTTTAATGTCGAAGCGAAACAGATGTACCATTATTTAAAAAGCTTTTAAAAGTAACAATTGATGCACTTGTACTCTTTAATTTGATCTATATTTCTTTGACGATACAGCTTATATTAGAAGTTGTAGTCGGATTTTTTAATATAAGATGAAGTGCCAGCTAATAAGGTACTATTTATTTGTGTAATTTGTTTCTTTGAAGCGTTTGGCTCAGTCTGGTGCTTTGACCTCGTATAATGCATGTGTGTTAAATAATTGCTCTGTCTTGTTGTTTCTGTGGAGGAGAGGGTCGCCAGGATTGTCCAAGAAGGGAGACATTTCTTTCCATAACGATATAATCTGAAGTAAACGATGATTTATGGACGCTTAAGATTCGCCTTAAGTCATTATGATTTTATTTCATATAAAAAATAGATCTTCAATTATTATAAGCAAACATGAAATTTTGTCGATTTTGACATGGCTTTGAAATACTGGATTTAAAAACAAAAATAACTACAGCTGATTAACTTCACATGACAAAATGTACTCTAGCTGCCGTAATTACTTATAGATGGCATCTATCACGGCGTTGATATGATAGCTTGATTCGGCTAAGAATCATCAAAATTTGGGGCATCATAAAATCTTAAAGAGCTTACTCAATTAGAAAATTAAGTCGGTTTTCATTTAAGTACGCACCAACATAATACCCTTAATTGCCCTCAGATCAATGATACTTACGAGTTAACGTAAATACCTATATAATTGTGGTTCTCCTCTAAGTGATACAACCTTGCTGTAAATAGGTCATCGTCCTGAGTAAAGCTGCCTCGATCAAAGCATTTGTAATTAATAATAACATCAATATAAGTAAATACAATAAAAAGCACAATCATTTATATCACATATGACTTACAGGGTAATTATGACCATAGTAGAAAGATGATAGGACTGTTAATAATTTGTTCTTGCTGTCCTTGAAGAAACATGATCAATAACTAATGTCGCGAATAATTTTGTCACGTAGACTTTAATTACTTTTCCGCTTGTGACTTCTAAATTCTTGTCTGTCATTCTTTGAAAAATAATTGTTTGTATATTCATGAATTTTCGTAATCATGTATTCTAATGGACTTAAATTGTTCATCGACGACTTTACTTATCTGAGTATCATTATGTCATGATTCACAAGAACACCATTATAATGATCCATCCTAAGGTTTTTTGTGTGATTTCTGTGTTTTATATTTATCGTGTACAATAAAGCCTATTCTATTTATGTATCTATCAGCTAACAAAGGTGTAATTTATTTTAATATATAATTTTTCTTCTTATTTGCTTTAGCTATTCATCTATAGAGTTCATCTTTAAAACCTCATCTAGCTAGACCATCATAGACATCGACCATGGGATCTTTATCCGGATTTTACGTTCTCGTAGATTCAATGTTTTAATGTTACATTGCGTAAAGCCGAAAATTCTACAGTGAAGTGGAATACAAATGCGAATCAATGTAGCGAATAACTCAGTTGTTTGACCTATACATGTAGCTAGACTTATATTGTTCTTTGAAAAAAAATATTATTATTAATATTTACAGGATGAAAATTCATATTGATGACAAATAGCACTTCTTTGGTAGTCACCTCACCTCACCTTAGTCATAAGAACTTGTAAATTTTCACAATTTTATTTCATAGTTTCCTTAGCTTTACGAACGTTAAAAACAAACAACTATTGAACCGTCTTTAAGTTATTGGCACGTTCGATCTTCCTCGTGTGGCAATTATAGACTTAGTTATTTTGCCTGACTGTAAAGTCAGTTATTGTATTAACTGTCAATGACGTTTTAAGTGAACCTTGGTAAACCTCCTGTACTCTAAGCTGCAATAGTATTCGACAAATTTATTACCCAATTAAATAAACACTCTCGTGCCTAGAAATTATTAAAAAGCAAATGTGTCTGGATTGAGGCGCTTAACAGTAATTGACAATTTTAGTAATAACTAAATACGGAGAACTTTTTACATCAAATATTAACCCGTCGACAGATTCTGTCACAATGCAGCTGCACCATATTTTTTATCAGCGTTAAAATTAATTTTTTGTGCAGCTAAATGGAGATGACTAGGGCAATATATCGCTTCTTCACATATGGGGTTCTCCAACCTCTCCAACTGCTTACCGTCAGGTAGTGTTTGCTGAGCGTTTTTACAAAATAAAAATCAACAAATGATCCATATTTTTTTAGAAATGTTGACTGTAAATAATTCTTTTTAAAAGTTTAATTTGCCTCTCAATAATTTTGCTTTGACTAAACAAGTTTCTTTTACAACGTCTCTCGCTTTGTTTTCAAAGTCATCCAGAACACATTGAAATTAATTAAACCGTATCTACTTTTATCAAACACAACGTTTACCAATAACAGCATCGTAATCTTGCGCCACAGCGTTTACACTACCCGCAACTGCAGTAAAATCCAGTCTGTTTATATGTTTTCCGATCTTATTGGCAGTTTCGACGAGTCGAACTGCTTGAGAAAACAAAAGTGGCCTCACGTTTGTTTATTATGACACATCAGTCAGAGCTGTATTGTTAAAATCAAACCGACCTTTTTCTTCCTAGTCCATTTGTTTACACAGTAGATATCCAATCTTATAGTCTGTTTATTTGTATTCTCTCTATAAACACGCACAGTCTCGTTAAAACTACAATCTCCAGTTTTATCAAATAGAATTTCAGTTATAGGTTCTATTTCAAAATTATTGACTGTAATGATTTTAATGCTGACGCTGTCTACTATTTTAATAAAGTAAATTACTCTGGAGTCGCTTTAACGATATGATTAAACATCACTAAAATTGAAATCGTGAGTAGCATAACTTCTTCGTATTTATTATATATTAGGGCTTGTATATTAAGGATACGCAATATCAATTATCAATCGATTTGTATGTTTCGGTGTACTTATGATTTCTCGATTGATGATTTGATCCATGAATCGCGTTATTTCAATTCAATCACAATAAAATACGATTTATGACCTGTTTGTATGTTACCTATTATACCTATTTGATTGGCGGCTTGATACACATGCTCACGTGAAAGCTAAGTGACACAAACTTTGACGATGACAATCTAATGGAGATTCTTTTTTTAAATATTGTAAAGAATACGCCTGCAGTGAGTATTTTAATATCATTTAAATTAAAGCACAAATCAGAGACAAAGTAGGGAAATTTTACTAAAAATCTAAATAAAAACCATCATATTCCTCTATTATAATGGCTCCTGATTCAGCTCCAAATTGATTTATGCCTGATGATTTACGTGATAAACTATGAGTTCTAAAAAAGTGATTTATGTGTTTCATACTTAGATATTTTTTCTAACAATCGGGCAAGTTATTATGACTTGGGTCTGCCCCTACTCTAGACATATTATTCTTTTGTCAGATGAGAAACTACCACTACCGCCATCTATCAAAATAAACCCGAAGTCGAAATGGAAGAAATGTCAACTTCGGTTAGACGAGTTTCCATACTAATTAACCACTTTTCATTTGTATATTTTTTAAGCTTCTCTTTGGGATTTCACCAGTTATTTTTAAACCATCCCTGAATGAAACATTAATAAAACACAATAAAAATTATACAAAAAGGGCAATCCATTTTTGAGTTTTATCGAGATTAACGAACATCGAAATATTAATTTTTTATATAAGAGAAAATGGAACAATATTATGGATTGTTTATTTTTTAAGTTTCTTCACATTTTACCGATGATATCGGCGTACAAAATGCGAGTTAAATTTAAGATAAAATACAAAGCTATTCCTGTAATAACCAAGTCGATATTTATTTTATAGGTTATGACCAGTCCTTTAGATGACGTCATCAATGTCAACAATTTTGTACGGGGCGTTCAAATACTGGAGACAAGAGATGTTATTAACTCCCATGCCCCCTTCCAGGTGTAATTTAGTCTGACAAGAATGTCTCAATTCATTGTCATACGAAATTACAACTTACGCTTATCTATTCGTTATACGAAGACATCTTCCCTATACTTTATTCTTTTAAACTGTCAATGCTAAGGTAAGAATCAATATTATTTACAAATGCGACCGCTTTTAGCGAGAAATTATTTCCTTTATATTCATTTTTGAATTGGTTGATTTACAATAACGATCTATAATTCTAGTAAAAAGCCATTTGGGGATTTTAGATGAAGAGATATTTGTTTTGCCTTAATAACATAATTTCATACGTTTTCAAGGAGTGTATGTATTTCATAATCTTTCCTAAGTGTCGTGTCTTTGACAATTTTAAACAGCGTAATTACTGTTCAGAGTTGCAAATCATAATGACCTATCAACAACGGATGCTTCGCAACTCGACGGATACATTACTGTGTTATTTAAATATAAATCTAAAGTTTTTATGAAGAAAACAATGCTACTGACTGACATTAATTCGTGCATAAATAAAAATAATACTACTCTCACTGTCATACTAATTATAATAGATAAAACATTACTAATAGCATGTGATTTATGTACAAATACTAAATGACTGAGAAATTGTAGGTATTATTAAAATATACAATCAAAAATAAATAAACTTCCCGGCGCAATGTGTAAAATATCAACAAGAGCGACAGCTGTTGACGAATCATTTAAACCTTAATGCGTCTAATGTAGAAGTATATAAAGATAGCTATTATAAGTCAACCAGATTCAGATGCATCTAATCTTGTTTGGGATATGGTGTGCGTAAGTTGTTAACTATAATAATATTCTTTACATTATTTCAGATGCATGAAATATTTAGATATTCGAATATAGTTAAGGATAACCTTACTATGTTACACTAAATTAATGAAAAAATAAAAATTACATGTATTTTTATTTCTCACAAACATATTTAATGAAGTAGGGCCCCGCGGGATCTAAGGTTATGTATACAGAGGCACTGATCACTAATGAGCTAATGACACATAAATAATAAAGTCTACTGTGAGATTTGAATATTTGTTATCACTAAAAGTACTGTGAATCAGGGACTAGAATATCGGTAAAAATCGGTAACCTTATAAACTCATCGATGTATACGCATAATGTTATTTTCGGTAAGGTGCTTATTTGGTTCTGATAAGCAACGTTATCAAAGTTATCGGTATCTCAGAAATAAGGTTATTACTAATGTTAGTAGTTAATACTCTTTCGGTGATTTCTTTTAGCTTAAAAATAATTAACGACAAGCACGACGCAAATAAGTTTGTGGTGATAAAATATATCATGGACTTAATTACCTTTCAAAGATTATCACAGTTGGAGATAGAAAATTATTGTCCTATACAGAAAAAACCGTCCCGTGCCTCTAGTATCCTTGCAACGCAGCACACCGCATGCTTTTCGAATAACGTTATTTTAACGATAAAAATACCGTGTTACTAGAATATCGTTATATGAAAAAATAACGTTACTTTCATAGACTTACATTTATATTAAATTCACATTTTAACTTTGACATTAAGTGTCGTTATGAATTTTGTTATTTGATAACGTTTCCAGTCCCTGCGGTGGTTAAACGAGAAATGTATTTTTATTTGGGTAACTTTATATGAGGCTGACATGTTTTTGTTTAATCTGACTTGGCCTAAAAGAGAAAAAATACGATGCCACGATCATTCTATTTTTGAGTCCTCTTCTTTTCGCTAAATAAGTATTTATCAGACAGATCCTCTGTTTGTAAACCAATCTTTTTAATTAGATACGTGTCTAAGTCGTCTAGTCTTAAAAAAGGAGAAAATCTATACCGATTAGTTGAATAGAATTCTAATTGTACTTTGATAAGGTTTCTAATGGCGTAATTTTTATATCGAGACTTATTCCATCAAGTGTCATTGCAACTTAGAATTGCACACTGTAACATTAAATTGTATTGAAAAATATAACGCAGAAGGTCGTCAAAGTCACGAGATAAAAACAGGAATTGTCAAGTAGAATATAACTACTTACATATTAATTTGATTAACAGCACTTTATACATATAAATAATTCTATTTGGCTTGCTTCAGACATTTGATTATAAGAATAACTATTATGACGTTGACGTAATATTAAAAACAAGAAAATCATGATTGATTTTCAGAAATCATTAGCCAAATAAATCGGTTGGTACTTTTGTACTGTTGTGTCAAATATCTCGTACCTTATTTCTTTGCGGCACATCCGGCAATTAATTTTCGTTTTAAAAGCATCATGAGCGTCACCAACTTCTTTCTTATTATGTCTGAATGGATTTCAGAGTGGGCATATATACCTCTCCACGTGAGCGAACCCGTAAATTAATGCTAGTATCCATTAATTAAAAAATCAACGCCTAATGTTACCAGTTTTAAGCGAGTGCTGTTTAACCGTCTGGCGCTCATGATATGAAGGACATACGATTTCTGCATCATTAGCCTTCAACCGTTGCCCTTACATAAACAATGGAATAGGTATCACCATTCACTGAACCACGACATGTTATCTTTAGTGATGTCACCAGGACGTGTCGATTGCCTCTCATTAATGTCCTCGTGTCATGGTAATTGGATATACGTGTACAATCATTAACTGGTCCTTATTCATTACACATGTATTGATTATTTCACATTATTATTGAGTAACTATTCACATTTTGTTAGCATTTATTACTTAGTAGGCTAATATCATTGTAGCTGATGCAAGTAGGTGAAGTGGCCAGTCATAAAATAATAACTCGTGTCATTATTTATAAAGAGCTTTCAAATACGCGACGTGCGGACGCTCGCAATGGCTGTGGCTATGCAACTACCCGATGAGTAGATAATTATTACAATAATTCGAAGGTGCTTGAAAATTGTAAAAGGCGAGTTTGCACAAAGCTCTGACTATGCAGTGTTTCTTTTATTATATATATATAGTATATACATAGGAAATATTTAAATAATATTAATAAACAATTTTTAATAAATTGTGCAAATAAAAAATTACTCTAGATGCTGTACTTTTATCTCAATTTTAATATAATTACTACCTTATCTCACTAATATAGGATCTCTCAGAAATGATACAATATCGTGACGGATTTCCAAACTTATTTATTCCACTAAACTTATTAGCACAAAACTTATTAGCACAAAACTTATACTTTCAAAACTTATTCTCTTCTTTGAACCTCAGTGGTTCTTCTCAATACTCCGCGCTATTCCCGTCCGTACCGTACGGCTGCCAGAATCAGAATGCCGGCCTGCCGCGATACACCAACTCAGCCCACACAAGATGGCTGCCTTCTTTTTTTTTTTTGAGAAAGTACGAGGAAATCTTATATCCGAGTCAGTGTTGCCGTCTGAATAATGAGTTTTACTACTAAAATGCTTTATTTTAAATGAAACCTTACACTCGACCATCCTGAAAAACGTGTATGCCCTCATACACGCATCTGGTGGAACCTTACACTCGGTGAAACGGTGCATGCCGTATGCATTTACATAATTAGAAACATCAATAACGTAAATAACCTTAAAACTTCATAGAAGAGAAATATAAATTAAAGAAAAAAAATCTCAGGTGATTATAATAGTTAAAATAACATTCTTTTTTTTGTATAGTTAAATACCTTTAAATCACAAAGTAATGTAAAGAACATTCTTATGCAAATACTACTTAAATTCTATATACATATACTTTAGTGATATTCATAATCAAGGCATATCTATTACACTTATAAATAAATTATTGAGCTTAACTAAACCATCTTTTATCTAGACCGTTTCAACCATAATCGGAATGTGATAATCTGTAGGGTCTATATACTACAGGACGTTGACTGCTAAGCTCAATCCTCATCTCAGTAACGTTGGTGCAACCTAAATCCGTTAAACTTAGGGCAAAACAGTCCTCATACCGACGAAGAAGTTCTAAAAGTTTACGCTTGTCATTTTCGGAAACAGCATCACCTAAACGAATATGTGTCTCATCTAGACTTTTGGCCATCGGACCTTCAGCTTGTTGATATGAAGCGATTGAAACTGCCTCGTCAGAAATCCTGTAAACAGCCTGTGCCCTTTCTGCTCTAGCGAATACAAAATTTTCTTGAAGACGACATGGTATTGAACATAGCGTAACTGTAACAAATAAGTATCCATCCTTGACTTCATAAACTCCACCGCAAACTATATACTTTTGGTTCGGTTTACCTACGATTTTTGTGTCCAGAATAACACTTCTTGTGAATTTTGTCGCTGTTGCAGCCCTTACACTTGATGCGCCGTAAATATTACAATGTTCCAGAACTCTAACCCTTTCCAAACGTTCCTCCTCATTCGGCAGAATAGGTCAGCTCAGTCTCAATGTGCAGGAACTGCAGTTTGTTAGAATCCTTGTAGACCACAATATGAGACTGTTCAGAATAAGTTTGACCAATGAGCATAGGCTTGTCTAGCAAACTATCCTCTACTACCTTACACGATACTGTGACAGCTACACCATCGATGGACAAATTTAACTCTACAGAACCTTTCTACGGATTTCACAAGAATATTACCAAAACCCTTCATTGACGATGGAGCATTATCATGACTAAGTCCAAGGCTAGCAAAATCAGACTTTCTTATAAGCGATACCTCACTACCTAGGTCAACAAATGCTTCTAGAGAAATACCATTAGCTGAATCGATATGGTCATAGTTTTAGTTACTAGATCTGGTTTTGCGAATCCGTCTCCGGTTTGATTTTACAATCATCAGATTTATGACCTACCTTATTGCAGTGATTACATTTAATTAAGGGTTTTGGACATCTAGACTAAGGATGCCCCTTTTCCTTGCAGTTAAGCAGAATAAATACTGATTAACCCTACTACTCAACCTATTATTCTGTTTCTCTTTGGCTAAATTGAGGACCTTATCCCTATAAATTGATGATTCCTTACTATTGCTTAGTAGAATTTTAGAAGCTGGTCGGGCTCCTCGCAACGTAATGCTAATGCGCTAGATCTCATAGTTCTATCGCCGATACCGTGAATGATGCAATCAACGGCCCGTCTACCCGAATTTTCACATTGGTTTAGTAAAGCTAGTTTTTCGTAATAGTATACCTCGATTAATTCATTAGGCCTACTCAGGAATAATATTTTTGTGAACTTTTTATTAATCGAAAATGTGCTCGGATTTAAGGGCTGTGACGGTAAGACATCCTTAATAGATTTAATAATCTCTATAATATCTTTGGAAGAAAAACTAGGACTACATGACCTTTAAGTACGATGGTAGACGCTCGCAGGTAAAATTTTTGAAAACATTATATTTCATCAGTTGCTGTTACACTTTAACTTTAACAAATTATTCCATGAAAAGCAATTTGGTTTCACTAAAAATAGAAGTACTACGGATGCTGGGGTCGCACTCATCAAACATATATTTGATGCATGGGAAAACAAGCAAGATGATATAGGTATATTCTGTGATCTATCAAAAGCGTTTGATTGTGTGGATCATCAGATTCTATTAGTAAAATTGAAACATTATGGTGCTTCAGATAATTCGCTACGCCTTATAGAATCGTATCTTACTGGTCGAATACAAAAAGTTAACATAAATGGCACTAATTCTTCCGGCGCGCCTCTGTATATGGGAGTGCCCCAGGGCTCTATATTGGGCCCTTTATTATTTCTAATTTACATTAATGACCTGCCTTATTTTGCTAAAGACCTCTGTGAAATAGTTTTGTTTGCTGATGACACTTCTTTGATTTTAAAAACCGACAGACGCAAGGACGTATCTGACGAGGTAAATAGTACTCTTTCTCAAGTCCTACACTGGTTCATGGCTAATAATCTTGTTCTAAATTCTAAGAAAACCAAGTGTATTAAATTTAGTATGCCTAATGTAAGGCGGGTCAATATTCGTATTGACATAAATGAGGAACCAATAGAAATAATTAATTCTACAACATTTCTTGGCATTACTATAGATTCCGAACTACAATGGGGCCCACATATTACGGCTCTGGCAGGAAGATTGAGTTCAGCTGCGCATGCAGTTCGAAAAATAAGACGGCTAACTGATGTGGAAACGGCGGGATTAGTTTATTTCAGCAATTTTCACAGCCTAATGTCGTATGGTTTACTGTTGTAGGACTCCGCTGCTGACATACAGACGATCTTTGTACTTCAAAAGAGAGCCATTCGTGCAATATACAACCTTAGACCACGCGACTCGCTAAAAGAACTATTCAAGGAAATCAACATACCAACCGTGGCGTCCCAACACATCCCTGATTGCATTATGTATGTACGCAAATACAGCGGTTCTTTTCCTAGAAATTCAGACCGCCATAGCTTCAACACCAGAAACAAGCACAAGCTCGCTCCTCCAAGCCACAGACTGCACAAGACCGGCAATTGTTTCATAGAAACAAGTATAAAAATGTACAATATGATACCACAAAGTTCCATTGAATTGCCTCTGCATAAATTTCAGCCAACTACCAAAAGTTGTTTGATGAAAAAGGGGTATTACAAGTTGGAAGATCATTTCAAAGACAAAAATTTACGGCAACAAACCCTGCAACATCCAAAATATATTTTTGACTGCACTCTAAAACAAAACATGTATATGTGTATAATACTGATACACAACGACACAATTGATTTGTAAATGTCATCACAAATACCAAAGGCTGAGAGCTTACCGCGCCGCTTCCTCTCCGCAGCCACCAACTCGTCGAAGCGGTAGCAGGGCTAATTGGGAATATGCATACCAGTGCCATCTCTAATTTCAAAATAAATATTATTTTAAAATCAAAACTAACAATTCATCCAGCACACATTTAAATACTATAACTGGGACAACCAGCAAATGCCCGGCTGATACCCAGTTAAAGTTACGACTATTGCCTTTATAATTATATTTACCCGTCCTCTCACACATACTCCCTGCTGTGACGATTTAAAAGAGCTCAGTAAACAAGTCTATTTAAACAAAGTTTTTTTTTTTTCTTTTGACTTTGACTTTGACAGGGTCACGCTCCCTAGATGGCTCGCCCATGTGGTGACCGCTACGTTTCGGACTCATTCTTGAATGTGGCAGTCTGCTGCGGCTGCGGTATTCGCGACTCGTTGCAGCAGCTGGTGTCTCCCGCCGTCGTTCGCCCCGGCACCGGTTGTGACCTTCACGACGTTCCCTTTGCAGGTCCAACTCCATACGACGTATTCTGTGCCGCTCTTGCTCCAGGGTGCGCTCTTTTTTCTTTCAAGATGTCGCTGCAGCTGCCATCGCGTTCACTCCTGTGGGTGCTAGCACGCCTAGAGCGGCTGAGCCTGGAGCAGCTACGCCTGGAGCGAGAACGCAGAGTTCTCTCCAGATCGTGTTGGGCTTGATCCTCTTCATTCATTTTTGAAGATACTCGAACCCAAAAAAAATATATATATATGTTGAGAAATAAAACTAAATATCTCCAAAACTACTCATCCTAGCGCAAAAATAATGAAATTTTGCCTGCCCCTGTAGAACCCCCGCATCTCGTCGTTTCTAATAGTTTAGTATATAAAAAGTATATAAGTATATATATATTGATAAAAAGCTATACATATATAATATAATATAGTTCAAACACGCAAAATGAAAAGAAGTAGATAATATTATGGCATTTAGTAAGTATATAGATAGGTATATAAGCCAGTGATATAGTTTATATCCGATAAAATGTTGTCTCAATCCTTTATTTGTATAATATTAATACCTTATGGCTGCCAAGACTAAAACAATCATCACTCAAAGGTTCCTTTTCACCTTCCTTATGTATTATATCCATGGCGTCGATTCCATTTGTTGCGATCCCACTTCTGAGATATAGGATCTCTCAGAAATGATACAATATCGTGACGGATTTCCAAACTTATTTATTCCACTAAACTTATTAGCACAAAACTTATTAGCACAAAACTTATACTTTCAAAACTTATTCTCTTCTTTGAACCTCAGTGGTTCTTCTCAATACTCCGCGCTATTCCCGTCCGTACCGTACGGCTGCCAGAATCAGAATGCCGGCCTGCCGCGATACACCAACTCAGCCCACACAAGATGGCTGCCTTCTTTTTTTTTTTTGAGAAAGTACGAGGAAATCTTATATCCGAGTCAGTGTTGCCGTCTGAATAATGAGTTTTACTACTAAAATGCTTTATTTTAAATGAAACCTTACACTAAAAATTTTAAAAAGTTGGTTCTTTAATACAGTGAGTACGAAGTATACTAAATTAAGGACCATTCTCAACTTAACCTGGTTAACCCGGTTTAATGTCAAATATTACGTTTATAATATAACAAACGGAGTAGCTTCCATCGATCAAGGACTTCATCTAGCTACTGAACTATCGATTGATTAACAGCCTCTATAAGTCCCATTTCTGGTAAGGTAACTGAAAGTATTGACTACATAAAAAATATTTATGAAGCGTTATTCTTTATCACAGTAAATTTTACGACTGATTGACAGATTAACTTAAAACGTGCTCAGAACGATGAAAATTATCACTAAGATTATCATAATAATATTTACAACAGTTCGTAAAGACCGATACGTGGTGACATCAATTTATCGTCATGTTATTCACAATTATCAATAGATAAAAAATTTATTGCTGGTCTAATTCTTAATTATACTTCGCCGCTTTTTTATTAATATAACTATATACTTTGGAAGTCGTTTTTGCTTTACCGAAGACTGATAAGTTATTTCCTCTTACGTCACTTAAGATTCCTTTTACCACGTGGAAGCTGTACTTAACCATGTCTCAATTTGCTAACTTAATAGTGTTACTTTAGAAATTAGTATTGGATTGTTAGTTGTTGATGGCCCTATTAAACAATGGAGAAATTATCCCTTAACACTGTTAATTGTATTTAATATGATAACTGCATGAATTTGTGGTGTGATTATTATTCCAATTTTCATCAGCTTCAAAGCGGTAAAACTAGAAACTTCTCCAAAGTCAAACTATCCAACTTCTTTTTTTTGAACATCCTTGGTTAGATCATCTAAAATATTATTATACGTATTACAATTTATATTACCTGAATAAGTGTTATCACAATCGTCCAATATTGACTCAAATAAGTATACACATCACTAAACAGTACAGTACAAAACAGTCATTCAAATTCTACCGTGAAAATAATTGCAAAATACAAACGGAAGCACTATGCCTGCGATAAACCCGCGCACTTTTACATATTCAACGAATTTAAAAATAAAATAAAAAAAAACTGCTGTTGCTTTGTGGTATCCTTTTTAAAAAGCTCAACGAGTTACAGTCAAAACCCGCTTGGATTTATGTCCATCTAATCAGAATACCATTAGTACGGCCGAGTGTTAAGGATGGTGCATACTGTTGTAGAGAAAATAGGAATACCGACGAGTGTTAATGAATTTTAATAGGTTTTTAATTATGATTTTGAAGTTAATGGTAATTTATTTGTAAAGATTACTGTACGATATAGTTACAATCCGTTAAAGTATCCCACTAAGATTTAAAGTGAGGAATTTCGCATTCCGTCAAAGAATATATCCTCCAATTTAAAGCTTTTACGGTGCCCAGAAATCTAGTACATGTAAAATTAATAGTTTTATTATTTAGATTAATATAGAAGTCCCAATGAGCTGTCTTTACGCTGTTTCCAATTGTCGCATGAACATGCTTGAAAGTGTCAATACAACCGAAACGCGTACTACAGGCAACACAGTTAAAATATCTCCCTCATGGTCCTAGCACCCTGAAGATTCTAAGAAACAGCGGGACACCTCCCCTGGAGGTGATGCCTTTCGATTAGAACTCCACCAGAGGCGAATAGCCCCTTAAGGCTTGAGGACTTCTCGCCTCCTTAAAACCCCGGCAACGCTCTACTAGTCACTCAAAAAAAGTTAAAATGAAAAAAAAATACTTTGTTTATTGTTTTCCTGTAGTATGTACAAGAACACTAGTATCTCATCGTATTTAGGCCATCACGCCTTAAGCCCTTATCCGTCCCACAAAGAACTTAACTAACCTAAAAATAAAAGACTTCTAAAATTTATTTTGTTCCAGTCAATTCCAGTATCTCACTGTAATTTATTGCTTACGAAATAAGTTTGATGGAAAAAAAGCAGAGGCCCGTTTGCAATTTGCAAACATTATATTACTTCCATACCGTTTCAGATTTACGAGTGGTTTTTCATTTGATCTTTTTTCTGTTGCTAATAAGCCGAGTGAAATATTAAGTGGTCTTATGACTTATGACGTAATGACAGCGGTAACGACGCCGAATGTATACGGTGCTTAATAACGATCGCGATAGAGGAGTGGCAGATAAAAAATCTTTGGGTTCAGACATTTTTAAAATCTTCTTAATAAATACTCCCATTTATTTTTTGTCGTTCACATTTTATCTCACTCCAGGCTGCTGTTACGCGATGAGGTCTACTTTTGTTGTTGATACTGTCTAAGAGATACGCAAAAAAGATTATTTGTAATGTTATGCCTTTTGATGTCAATATTGGCTTCGGTTACCGTTTAACTATGCCTCTATCTTTTTGTATGCTACATTGCTGTTAATGTGCATTATTTATTAATAAATTCTTTTGTACTTCACTTATGATTCCATGCTTGCTATCTATCCTACATCCGTCGGTATTTGTAAGTATGAACAGTTCATTTTCCTTACAAACATATTTCACACTTGCCTTATTAATTAGTTCTTCCATTTCTACCTTTCCCGTAGCCGAAATTAAACATTTACAGATCTTAAAAGCATTCACTGTTAACGAATTTCGGACTTCGCTTAGGGTGATTATATCGGCCCAGGTTCTCACGAATTTTGATTACCTATAGAAGATCACTTAATTGACTAACGCTGTCGCTTGGGAAGCCATAGGTTTTACATCCCAAAATCGATATGTATTCGTATTCGGTAATCATGTGACGCAATCGAATGGAACACTCGTTATTTTAATAGATCCTAATTATAGCTGCCGCTCTTCTCATTACTTTTGCTTGATATTAATCTCATTACCACCGCTTGTGTCTAAATCATAATATTCTGTGAATAAATCTTTTACCACCTCTGGTACCGTAATGGACTGCAAATTTGAGTACATCGCTGGCAGGATTTATATAAAAACTTTGCAAATGCACTCTGTGAACGTAAGAATTACATAGCCGCGTGCTGATATATGTACTTACTGATATATTGGATAGTTTAAATGAATCTATTTAAATGATGAAAATATTGCCAGTGATAAAATATCTAAAGTGTTGTTTGACTGTCGACTGTACCATAGTATTTGCTTTTATAAATTCGGAAAGTACGAAAAGGGTGTCATTGTCACATTCCACCGGTGGTTTCGTTAAATTTAAAATTTCAATCAGTATTATTTTTAGAGACTGCTTGTAACATTGAACAGATATCGATACTATTATTTTTTTCATCTTCATTAGACGTGAACTCTTATGAAATTTGTTAATCAAAAGGACACTGCCATCACAGTAGAGCTGGAAACCTAATAATACTCTTCTGAACTCGGCACAAACCTATCGAACTTTCAAACTTTCCCTTTGAATTCAGATTAATTTACAAGGGCTTTGGACAATGAGGTCGATCCCAACTTTTATATTAATAATGATGTGTACGTTTAACTGTTTTGATTGTAGTAACTATTATTTACAGTTTGACATATTGGAATCTTCATATATCTCGCATAGATTCTATCATATTATTAATATTAATTTATTTAAAAAACAATGTTTGGTATAAAGGTTTTGTTTTTAAACAATTTTTTTCTCTCTCTTTATCGTGTGGAATATGGATAGCCATTAAACTAATTCGGTTTTCGTATTAAAGATTCCAATTGAATGTCTTTGCTAAGAATATACATTTTATTTATTATATTGAGATAGATGGCTAATATATATAATTATTATACTTAAAATAGGATTAGTTATGAAACATTAAAGGTATATAATTTTGGAATTGAATTCCGGCAAAGCGAAATATTTAGAATCATTAAAACATACTATTAGATAGACCGCAGTATTTTAGATATTTGAACTTTATGAAACAGAAATATCAACACTGTAACTGATCGTTAGAATATCGATATTGGATAAAACTGAAAAATATTTTTTTGAACATCACTGTTTTATCTCTCTAGGGTTATCTGTAATTTGATTTTCATTATGGTTACTATTTCTATCAGTTTTTTTACTATTTTAATCATATTTTCACATTACTTTTTGAGTATTTAATTGTAAGAGTTCCATTGTTGAGGCGTTTTCGTTACATTTTGTTTTTTACAGTTGGCAGCCCTGATTAACTCCGTATCCAATGACCGAATAAATCCCTATTGTCGTGTTAATTGTTGATCGATCCCATCGATTTATTTGGTGAACTATGACCAACGTTGCGGGATAGTTTTTTGTGCTCATAATTTATTGGTCCGGTGCTTTTCTCCCTTTGTATCTTTAACAAAACGTTGAATTGGGCATTGTGTTTTATGAATCATTAGTAGATTGTTGTGTTTAGACAGGTGTGGTGGGTTGGATTCCAGGATTTTATTTAAAATCAACCTAATGCTAGATGACACCACTTCTTGCACTGCAAAATCATTTACTCGAGGTCTCGTTTGTCGTTTACCATACAGTCACTATTCATCCCATCTAATTATAAAAGTGGATATACTATTTCGCAAATCACTTTTATTTTCTCTTGAAGGAAACAATTTGGTTTTAAAAATTAGAATTTTTCATATGTCCAACCTCTACGGTAATCACATATTGTCCTTGTGAGCCATCCAAATCTTTATTGAGATAAAATTACATATTTTCGTCATCATTCAGCTTACTTTTGTATGACACCTCAACCTTTTTTACCTTTTTATTTCCTCGCCCTAAACCAGGACAGCGAACCCTCCCATTGTTTAAGGGCTATTACGGTCATGTTATTCAAATCACCCTCCTTATTTAATTTGCTCAAAAAACTCCGATCATTCGGATAAAAAGTGGGTACAAAGGCGCAGGTAAATTGAAACGATTGTATGTGACCAGAATTAAGGGACGTTGGGAAATAACGTTTCCTAGCTAAGCTGAGTGTATAAAGTATTTTCAATCAGAAAAAGAAGATAGCAAAAGAAAAATCGAAAGTAATTGAATATCAAATGCAAATGAAATTAAATAATAAATTTAATCTGAAATATTCGTCTGTAATGAGCGTGATGTGTGTGTTTTATTTTCACATTTGCTAGATGTAACGTGACTAAACGTAAAAACCTTTTTCTAAGAAACACAGATCGAAAAACGTAAATCTAATTTCACTGGCACCCTCCTTACAGAATGACAAGGTTAGCTGAACTAATAATATACGTAATAGTAAACGTGATCAATAAACGGCTCTTGAACTGTTACTGAAATATCATTATCATCAATATACCCATACATATTGGGCATATAATTATTAAAACTCTATTATTATATAACAGAATTTATTGTATTTACCCTAACAAATTTAACTAAACTTTAAACTCTTTTGTACCACCAAAATGCATAATGTACTATTTATTTGTAAAACAAAATTGGTCTTTTAG
This sequence comes from Acentria ephemerella, assembly GCA_943193645.1. Lineage (NCBI taxonomy): Eukaryota > Metazoa > Arthropoda > Insecta > Lepidoptera > Crambidae > Acentria > Acentria ephemerella. The sequence goes on along the minus strand of OW971875.1, from coordinate 2,328,599 downwards.
TGTTCAAAAGCTTTATCTTATTTTTGATTTCTACAAAAGTCAGAACGCGCATTTTTTACCAATTTGTCAAAAACAATTTAGTGGAGCGTAAAATAGCTTTTTTGGTCGAAAATGGAAAATGTAAGTCAGGCAGTCAAACATAATTAGTTTGGAAGTTTCTCATTTGATCAGAGATGAGGAAGACTTATTATAGAAACAATAGTTTTTTCTTTTAAATACCCTAAGTATAAAGTATTTATCAGCATCGCGCCTGTCGAAATCTCTGTTCTTTCAAAATATCGGGGGCATTGGTAACCTTAAACTAAACATAATACATAATTTCTATCAATACATGGCTGGCCAGTGAATCTCTTGTGGCATTACTTACAGCATTACCACTTAAAAAATAAATGCATCTATAATATAACTCATCTATTAGAAAGAGCAAACGTTATCATTAATATTTTAGCCACAAGACGGATTCCATTCACACAGTCACACTTTACATTGTGACCTTATAGAATAAAAATAAAAAGTTTTCTGCCTAGGATTTGGGTATCCTATAAAAATATAAACTGAACATTAAAATTTCACATAACATTGCAGTTTTTTAATTGAAATGAAAATTTTTTGGTTAACATATCCTCAATCAATATGAAAACATTGTTCTAAGTATAAATTGACATCAAAGAAACTCATCAATGTTCATAAAGAAACTATCAACGATAAGCTTCTAGAGTAACCTAATAAATAGTAATTTTAATGCATCCTTTCTAAGGATCTAATTTAGTCTTTGTTGAACATGAAATAGATACCAATATTGAATATATCTATGGCCGTCAAGAAATAAATATGCTATTAATTTTGAAAGCTATAGCTATTAGTATTTAACCGTGCTTGCACAAGTTCATTGTTAATTCTAGAATAGTCTTTGAAGAATTTACCTAATGTAGCTTTAATGCCTAGACCACCAACAGAGCTATGGATTATTTCTCATATTATTTACATAACTTTATGAACTTAAGTTTAATAAAGGTATTCAATGTGTTTTTATAATAATGACATGAAAAAAATTCTTATTTAAATTACGATTAACTGAGATTAACCATGATTTTGTAGATCATGATATGTTGCGATAAGTATTTAAATGAACGGGATAGTTGTGTTGCTATGGCAATACAGCATTTTATCATATATGTATGTTATAAATATATCTTTCGCTTGTGTTCTGCGCAAGCGTTATTCGCTTGCTTAAGTTTGAAAGCCAAGAATGAATTTTAATTGAGTCTAGGGTCTAAAGACTTAAGTTTTGTTGTAGGCTAAAGGATTTTGTCTTCAGTGTAGCTAAAGTTTGCTATCACCATTAGCATCGAGATTATTTGGGTCGGGCTGGGTCCACTTATACACATATTAAACATCCTGATCAATTGAATAGGGAATTTAAAAGTCTTAATGATTCAGTTTCCATTGAATATTGTCCGTTGTTTAGACATTGATAGGATGTGAATTGTTAACGACAGTTGGAGAATGTGAAAGGTTAAAGACAGTTGGCGCAAATGACAGTAGGCTTATACTGTTTTCTTTTTAAAATAAGAACGATGTTATGAATGTTGTTAAAATAGTAGTTGACAAGAATAAAATAGCTAACAATTCAGAATTTAATATTTAGTCTACAGCAAGTCAAGAAACGTAAGTCAAGAAATATAAATTTACAATATGTCGCACAGCTAGAGCGTGGAATTCCTTACCGTATATTTTCCTTCATATAGCATGGGTTCTTTTAAACGAGACCTGAAAAAGCACTTTTTGGGCCGGCAAGGTGAGCTTCACTTTTTCACGTATGGACTCCTCTTCTGCTTATCATCAGGTTGTGTCGACTCATTTGCTGAGCTTAATATAAGAAAAAGGTTTTTGCGTAAAGACTACTTATAACCTATTCAGATGAATATCGGAAAAATATAATAGCTGAGCTTGTTCCCATTTAACTTTCAACTATGTATGCTTCTGTGTTTGTAGCCTGATTTTACTGAAACTTCTCACGAGGTTCATTTATCGTTTTCGGGGTTGTATAAACATCAGTTTTAGATTAGTCTTTTGTTATCATCGAAATTTTCTTATTTATTTTATTTATGAAATACGTTAACAATGTATTGAAGTGGTACAAAACTGAATAAATTTGTTAATGAATTGTAACCTATGCATACTTTAGGCCTGTTGATTTAGAAATTCCAAAATAGACTCATCAAAATTGACACGTTACGCTTCCTAGTCCAAAATGTCAATCTCACGTTAGAACGAATAGAACGTTACAAAATACGTCTCGTATCGAATTCCAACAGTCCATCGTGTCTAATTAGCGACTAAAGCCACATTCAATTTCACGGCCTTCCTTCGAGTACTCGAGTTTTCTTTCAGTTTTCGCTCCAGTGAGTTGTCCCGCTTTGATCTAAGCGGAGTGTCCCGAACACATCCGAAAACAAATGAAGCTCGGCCTGCCGCTGTCGTTAACAAAACGTCCCAAAAGGTATTCGTGCCATTTCTCTGCGGAAATCATCTACAAATTTGTTGGCAGAGAGACAAAAGATACAAGAGAAGTCTTTAGCAATCGTCACAAAACACGGATTGCATTAAGAACTGATATGTTATGTAACGGGATTTTCACGCGATTGACTTTTCTTCCAGATGTTAGAGAGCTGGTTATCAATTACAACAAATTTTATGTTTGACTATAGGAAAATTGAACAAAAACTCACACACCCATGACAAGTTAACTGGAAGAGATCTCTAGAGAAAATCGTCCCTTGCATAATTTCTGCATACTTTAATTTTTATTTTGATTCGGTGCACTAAAATTCTCGCTGTAGCTTATCTTTTAGGTATTTATTTCACTTCAAAATTGTACTAATTAAGCTAAAAATTTGAATGTAAATTACTTGCATTCAAATTTAGTATCACAGCTCTGCGTTAGGTAATTATTCTGGTATTCTGTAACGCAAGGACCATTAAAATTAAAGCTGTAATTAACACCAGTTTCAGAACTAACATAATTATTGTGGGCGTTTTAATTCCAATTTTTGATTTCATTATTACTTCATGTTTCGCAGTTCGCGTAAAGTGCAATAATAAAAAGGCAAATAAATTATCTGCAGTTGGGCCATGATTCATATCGTTTGATTCCATAGTTTTGTTTTAAGCATAACCAACAACAATGTGTGTTTAGAAATGATGTCAAACTACTGGTTCTTAGTTATTTGGCATGTCCATTAATTTATTTGATTCAAAATATTCGCCATTAACCAAATCCTTTTCTTTGTCCACAGGTTTGTGAAGTGTTAAAATCAGTGCCAATGTTTGGTTCACTGTTGCGCCGATAAGTGCTAGTGCCACGTTGTGTGGATGCGGATGAGGTTCTCTAGTTGATCGAGCTGGCGTGGTACGGGGCCGGCGGGGGCGCGATGCAGGCAGGGGGTGGCTGGTTTGTGCCATGGACTATGGGGGTACAAAAGTTCGCGGTAGCTCTTCCAATGGGTGGAGTGGTGCCGCTAGTGCCTCCACTGCTAGCCGCCATGCCGCCGGCGCCACCACCGCTCCGGCTAATAGCACCGCCCCCGCTTCCGCATCAAGGCCAATCGGGACGAAAGGTACAGTTATATTTAGTGCCTGGTTCTCGCAATGTGAATGTGTATATTTTTGATATAGATGTAATAAAATTTGGTAAACGTTAACTTTGACGCTGAATTTTGAAATAATCTAGTTTCTCGAAGAAACTATCAACTATTTAACTATATAAAAGATAACTAGAATCTTTTATATAAGTTATTTCACCCTCATTATAGAAAGCTTATTAAATTTAGAATCCAAAGCTGATTATTGCTATTTAAAGACAACCTAAATTATTTCATTCTCACATAGATTTGTCTTATTCAATCACCATTACTAATATTTTCAAATATCAACGTCTCATTAAAAATATTTGCTGTTAATTATCAGTTAAGAAACGTAGATGTATTAAAATTAATTCTAATTGGTGTTATTGTATCTGAGTGTGATTAATTGCGTTTTGCTTTTATACATGCTCATTAAATACAACTGAATGTAATTACAAAAAATCAATTATTCTGCCATCAAGTAACATTTAAAATATAAGACAAGAGTTGGTTAAAGTGCAAATTTGACAACTAATCTTTCTCGATACAACCTGTTTTACTGTGGAACTCTTTACCCGTCCACATTACCTAAGCTCAGTCATCAAACAGTTTTAAAAATCTAGTGTTTGAACACACTTGACAGTTTGTTGTCAGTTTGATAATCATTATGATACGTAGTATCTCTTTAGTAGTCTGTGATCATATGTATTTTAGTAGATATTTATGTAACTATGTATATATTTAGTATTTTTATGTAATATTATTTGTTATGTATGTATTCGTCATCCATCGCCAACATTCTCGAGTACTTCATTATTGATCCATTCCATCGTTAGGTTACCTGGAAGAGATAGCTTTTAGCGATAAGCTCGCCCTTTGTATAAAATTGGTAAACTTTTCCTTATCTTTTTTTCTTTTTGAATTGATTGATATACAATGAAGATATATTCTATTCTAATATATTAATTGATATCGATGCGTGTAGAACGTTAAATAGAAATATTTAATCGCATTTTACTCTATAATAATAAAACTGTGCAACCTGTAAATGATAAAGCCTCACCACCCAACCAAAAAGGTGGTGAATACTGTAATGAAATGGAAGCGGAAATTCTGACAAGGGTGCTCCTATCCATTACCGAAGACAATTTAGCACAGAGTGCGGCCTTCATTCCCAGCAATAATTCTCGATGTTGAAAAACTTGACGTTATCTTCCTCATTACTCCTGTCTGTGAGGACAGTCGGTACAGATAAGTTGTTTCTATAAAAATATGCTTAACGATCTTATACAGGCGATAAACGTTAATATCGTAGACAAAAAGCTTGGAACGAATTGGGAAGGAAAAAGTACTTATAATTAAAATACAAATACAAAAGAAGTCTTATAAGACATACAACCTGAAAAAGTAATGAAAGCGAAGAGAAAAAAAAGAGCTATTATATGTATTACAACGTAAGATTACTGTACGGTGTTACATATGTACATTAGTGCAAGGTATTGCAGTACTTATGTAAATGTACATATGGACAACAATACCTCGCGGAGTTTTTGGCGAACATCAGATGACGGCAATTTGTCGACAGCTCATGCGTCTGTAAATATTTCTTAGTTTTGAATGCAGGCACGATACGACGTAATTTTTGTACATGGACTGTAAAATGATTACTGAGAAATCCAAAACAGCAGAACTTAAAAATAGCGTTCTTCTTAAGAATTTATATATACATATGTAAAGAAATACTAATATCATCGTAGACTTTCTAAACAAACGCCTACTTAATATAAGATAGAATATGACAATATTCCACAAGCATAAATTGAAGAACACGTGTATAATGTCAAAAACGTGCTTCCTGTCAAGTACGTACGGAATAAATTAATTTCAGGTAATATCTTGATCCGCAATAAAATATAGAGATTCCTTCCATATTATCTTTTGGCTGATAGAACTATTTTTCTCATTCACTTATACTAGCTGGTCCTTCGATAATACGATTATACTATTTCCGAATTCGGCTCACGATTGCTAGCTTATATTGGTCTTAAAAGATCTGAACATTCTTTTTTCGTACGCCCGAAGGTTTCCTCAAATCGACGGCCGTTGTGCTTGTTTTTCGTTGGATTGTGTGGGTCTGGTTCACTCCAGACATCCTAATTCCTCTAGGAGGACACCTGCGCGTCGACACCTCCAAATAAATGCCACAGTTTTAAAAATAGTTTTAAAAATAGTGAAAAATATGAAACCGGGAACTGAATCGGTGGAAACATGCCTTGCGCTGGTTTTATGATGCAGATGCGGGCTGGATCGTGTTGCCCGGGGGATTCTGCCTAGGAGTTCGCTGGAACTGGAAAAATGGCCTCTAATAATAAATCCAAGATTTTAGGATAGAAATTTGAAATTAACTGAGTGCTCAAAATATACACTTAAATTGACTTGTTCTTTATTTGAATATTTGCTAAAGGATTTTATTAAGTTTCACAAAAGGAATTTATTCTTGTTTAATCTTGCATACTCACGTATTAAGTGTAAAATTGTTAATTCATACTCTTTTCGTGAATAAGTTTTCAAAATTTGGAATTGCCACCACTATTAGATTGGCGAACTAAAGTTACGCATTTGAAGAGGGTAATTATACTCACTATTTATTTTTTAAATCTAAGTTCTTAAGTTACCTGATGTTGTATCGACTGCCCATATCTCCACGTCTAGTATCTAGCTGTGGTATCTGTGCGAGAGCTTAAGAAATACCAGGTATTAATCACGACGATTGCGAACGGTTTCATGTTTCTGCGTAGATTGTATTCGAGACTATTTTTAGCAAAATATACAGTTCGAAAGCGTGGAACTGAATCGACAACATCTCTTATATTCAACACTGGAATATATATTCTATATCTTTTTTACACAATGGTTTTCCTCAAAGGAAAACCTGAATCAATAATTTATCTTATTTTTATACAACAAGGTGTCGGAACTGTCGGAGTTGTGTAATACCCGTTTTCTTTTATAACCCACCGAGGTAAAAGGTGTCTGTTGGCCATTAGCGCCTGTAAAACTAGAGGCAAAATTGATTGTAGAAATAAAAAATTCTTGAATGCAATGTTTTTTTGTTCGATAGAATATACTTTTCAATAAGTATGAACCAGTAACTCACAAGTTGCAAGTCAACAATACTGACGATTTTCAAAATCCGGTAACCAGTCTTACTTAAACTTAAAAAAAAACTAAGACCTTAAATTGACTTATTTTGCCTTTTCATTGTCGTTTTTAGATCAATTTAAAACTTTTATACTATAAATTTGTACGAAATTATCTATAGAAAATTTTATTATGAGTGTATCTCGAATCTAGCAGGTGTATCAAGACTCCTACTAAATATGAGATAGAGATATCTATCATCTCACTTCACTTAGTAGTAAGACTAGGAGTGGTAAGTAGTACTATATATCTAATATAAGTTATGTTGTATAGAAAAAAGCCATAGTAAATACAAAAAAAAATTACGCAAAGAATTTTAAGTTTCCTATCATAGATAGCTTAATCAACAAATTTGCAATACTACATTTATTTTTGTCAAATTTACTCACTGGAAACATCTGACAATCCCATCTTTTTTAAATTTTATTAAATTAATGTAATTCATGTTGTTGTTGGAAAGTTAATTTAATGGGTTATAATATGGTAATGTTTTATTTAAAAAATAAAAATTTTAAAGAAATAGAAGTCTGGAACCTAATATATTAAACGTGGCTCCGTTTTATTGCTGCCAAGTGTAATTTCCTTTACAAATCACAAATAATATTACTCTTAACTTATTACACTTAATATCAAATTCATTCATTAAAAAAAAAACATAAATGGCGGTAGTAGCGTGGAATTCTTTACATGCTCGCTTGCTATATGAAGTAATCCTTTAGTTTTTATTAATCGGATTTATCTTGACCAGCACTTATTCAAACATATTGATCTCGTAGATAATATTCAACTTAATATATTATCTCTTTTATTATGTTCCATTGAGGTAAATATTGTACATACTCCTTAATCCCGTAATAATTAAATTTATATACAAACTTCGAATTATTCGTGTAGATAAATTTTAACAGTTGCTATCAATTTTTTATCTTTTAGAGCATAATAACATAGTAATAAAAGAACCATTCGATCGGTAGTAAAAATTAAATTACCAATTTAATTTTATAAGCGGCCATAAACATAAATTGGCAACATTAATTACAGTTACATACTGCACTGACGTTGTAGGAAATCAAATAACCGTTTTATGACGAAAAAATTTTGGTATGAAAATATCGATGCGGTACTATATAAAATTATATTATTAAATTTCAATTTTGTCACATGTTAAAGTCCCATTGGCCCACCCATCATCCTCCGCGTATCCAAAAATTTCTTCACTCCAACATTTTGTTATAGAAGAAAGATAATAGAAGTGAGGTCTAAATGATGATTTATTTTGGTATTTTAAAAATAGCTATTGGACCAATCTAAATATTAATAACAAATCGGAGACACATTGAAGTGGGATAAACACGTCTTGACAGGCTTAACTTTGTGAACTTATCAAGCTGTCAATGCGAATAACGTAGTGGTTCTATGCTTTGATAAAGATTTATCATTTATGTCGCTCAGAACAGTACTTCTACAAATACAGCAAACCTGTATACTTAATGCTAAATAACTTATAACAAAAAGTTTCATACAAAACTAAAAAGGTAAAAATAATTTAGTTCAGACTGTTGCTGAATAATTTAGTTAAGATCTCTTTGATATTTTTTGTCTTTATTTTTTAATATATTTTGATATGTGTATTGGTGTCTTTTTTATATTGCTGTCAATGTAAGGAAATTGGGATAAAAGGTCTAAAAGTGATGCTGCAGTTTTATTTTGCTATTTAGGACATTAATCTCAGTCGTTCGTCTTCATAGTCTATTTAGGCTATGAAGTCAGTTTTAGATTATTTTCAAAATTTCGTGTAGTAGGATTGTAATGTTGACTGTCAGTATTATGTCGAATGGGTTTGAAATACATATACAAATATGTATATTGTTTTTTATTAATTAGATACAATCTAAATGTAATCCCATCTACAGATGCTGATTTGGTGACAATAGTACCATCTCAGAAGAACACTCTATCGTTTAAAGGACTTCTTTCTTTTTTGAAGTCGATAAAAATAATATTTCAAACCATGTTGCGAAACATCAATGTTTATAATTAGATGTTTATCAGATATCGATCATTAGTTACCGCTGTTATGGCTCGTCCCTAGGTTACCCGATTAATCTAGTGCAACCTGTTCAGAAAAACGTTCCCATTGAACTTGTTGGTTTATTTTGTTTTAAATCAAGTTTATAATTCATATCCATATCCATAGTTTAATCATATTTTATAAAAAGTTGGTGTATAATAATATAAAGTGCCATATAATAATATATAGGTTAAGAGGTATTAGGTTTGTTTTTAGAATAATTTATCTGCGTTCTTGTGTCCGGTTCAATGATTTTGATTACTCGCGGCCGAACACAATTATCATCATTGGCGTTCTTATCTGTAATCGATTTATGATCACTAAATACTACTTACTTAGGTATATAAGTCTCGTATTGCATTAACATTCTATATTACCTATCCCGTGGTTGTATTAAACATTTTGGGTCAGATTCACGGTCATATGTAAAAGGGTATGTCTTCGAAACTTCCGTCGATATCAATATGCCATTAATCTTGTTTCAGTTTACATTCTGGGTAAGATCTAATACGATGTAAACTGTAACCTTCCCATTAGACACTATAATCTCACTGTCTTATCGCTTCGCTCGACAAGACATTAAGTAATTGGTTCCACTACTAGGACAGTTAATAGTTCCTCGTGGGATTAACTATATTGTCTTACATCTGGAACCGATTAATAAAGCCAAACAGTTGGAAACTTTTGTAATTAAACACATTGAATTATTGTTTGTAAACGATATTGTTGTAGATAGCATTAACTTTGGAATTGAAAGGAGTGGACTTTCGAGGCATCAATGCGAAGGTTGATAAACAGTTTCGAATTGTAATTAAGATAAATAAGTTGAATCTGGGTGGAAGATCAGGGATGCCAGCGGTGCTGTTATGAGAGTATAATCTCTAGATTAAAGTATCAGAAAGCCGCGCATTTTAATAGCATTGTCAGAATCTGTAATTTTAATAATATATAATAATGTAAGAATACTTGATGGAAGAACTAGTAAACTTTCCCTTTTTTCATTAATTGAACTCAAATACAATTTACTTTTAAAAAATAACAATACCATTAACGGCTTTATTTCTAAAGAGGCAATCTCTACAGACAACCTTGAGTGAAAATAATAAATAAAATTTAGTTATGGTAAAAATTACACAGAATCGAATCTCCTAAGACAGCATATTAAAAAATCTTTCTCGATCAAAATCTCTACAAAATATTGGTCTAGAAGACAGTAGTCTGACTAGACATCATTGAAGTGATTTAATATTCCATCATGTAAATGTATTATTAAATCACGCCCAAATAACAGGTCTGCTAAATTTACTTAATCGAAACTAGCTGTGGCAAAAAAGTTAGTGTTCGTAAACACAGCCATCAGTTTTTGAGCTTTATTTTATTGAAACATAGATAAGTTAATGAGCAAATGTTAAATACAATGAAAATAATAACCATTGATCGCTTGCGGTGTCTTGAAGCAAATTGAGGATGGACAAACATAATAATATTAATTTTAAGGACTTTATTAATAAAAATTAACGTGTCATTTGACATATATGACTATATGTCAATGGCAAGGTTTTTAGGTTTGTATTATATTTAACTCAACACAGGCAAACTAATATATAAAAATCTCGTATCACAGCGTTTATTGTAATACGAGGTTTTTATATATCTAAATTAGAAGGTATTTAGAAGGTCTGATAATAAATAGGTGGCAGACTAGTTTTTATACACGTGGTAAGTGTGGTCCTCTCCAGATTTATTATTATTGATTATTTATTTTGGAGTATTTTTCTATTATTTCTGGCAACGATCTCACTCACGATCTTTTTTCTACAGTGCATGTACCTGTAATAGGGACTTCTTTAATATCGTCTTTGAGACGCACCGTAATGTTACTTCATTTACTCTTAAATTATAAATTATATTGCCTTAGACAAAGGAGTGAACAAAATATAACATACCTCATTTAGCGTCCCTGGTTAAAAAAAGACAAACCAAATGGTAGTTATAACTTCGTTACTAATATTGGAAGCCATATTTCATTTAAATCACACAGATAACAAATCCTTTCTGTGTGTGACCTCTAAGAATGAATCGCGAAAAATGGAAGCCGTTAATTTTCGAAATTAAAATGTAAAACCGTTCGCACGATGCCTGCTCTAATAACAGTCGGTTTTGTCATAAATCACACGGTAATTGTTGCGATCCAAGATTATTTCGTTCTAACCATATATTAGGGTTTGATTGAGACCTTTTATAACTTTACTGATGTTTAAAGTGTAATTGATCTTGGCGTACAAAGTCGCTGTTTAAGTCTGTGAAATATAGAAAATATTTTCAAAAGTTTTTTTTCCAATCTTTATATTATTGTTATTTTTTGTTGTCTTATTACTTTCACTTTATATTTCTCTTTTAATTATATTATAGTTGTATTGGTACACGCTTGTCTACCATTCTTAATCCCTGTACGTGTGTAGAGCTGCTGGAACTAGCTTTTAAGAGAGATAAGCTGTACGGATAACGGAAAATTGTACCTTTGTACAATGTTCCGTTATTTTATTGTGTCATTTGTAATTTTTTTGTGTTCTCATAAATTGTTAAATAAATAAATGACTTCAGTTGAATATTAAACACCTCAATAAATAGGTACGTCAATTGAATAGAACGTTGCAGATTAAGAACTCTTTATGAATAGTTGCGATTTTTTTTAATATTCAAAATGATAAAGTAAGTTAATCACCCATTAATTGGTGCGACATAAGGAATGACGTTACAGCAAAGTAGCGAATAACCCGAGTTATTGTCTACTTTGCTGTTAAAATATCTTGTAGATAACTTTCATGATAAATATATTCTATTTAAAAATCTTCAGCATTGAAATCTACATTTAAATGCATAAGTTAAAGAATTAATTAAATAAAGACAAAAATATGTAAGGGCTCAATCCCTTTGCCTTCCTTTTGCAAGATAAATTGTATAAACGGGTATTAAAATAAGAAAAGGATTCAGCCCAATTGCGTCATCGTGCTTGTTCATTGTAATCTGGTCTCCAACGTCTTGAACATAACGCTTCTTCTTGGGTTTTACGGAATAATCTGGTAGTTTCTCAGAAAAATTGCTAAGAGCAACTTAGTAAAATCTACCTGCAGGAGCCTTCAACCCTCAGAAGCTGACAAACTAGCTATTAATCCAATCTCCTAAGACTGGGTCACGTGGCTATATGACCTTTCTATGTTTAAGGAGGCCGAAACTGCGTTCCTTTGGGAATGCCCCGGATTAATTATGTCACATCCCGTTGGGTTAAAGCGTGGAATAGACCAACACCTTAACTTAATTTTAATTGTCTTGAGGTTCCCGAGAGTATATCTCGTCTCAATAAATCAACAGAACAGTCGGAAAAATGTATTAAACCCCCTCACTTATGAGACGGTTTTCCTGAACCGTCACCGTTATTTGGTTGTTGTAAATATAGAGTTTGACGCTTCTTTGCCATCTCTAATTAATAAAAAAAAACAACCTTCGCATACCAGTTTTGTGTACCATTGAACAGAAAACTTTACAAAATATTAAATAAGAAATTTCACGATCTGATAAATCAGAAAATATTATTATGTCGCAACTTGACTGGTTAGCTATCGCGAATTTGTTTATGCATTTACTGAGTATTCATAATTTTTTCATCTGTACTTTTTACGCAGCTAATTTGTTTTACCTATATACAAACCGGTTCTTACGCATACGTTGATCGAACTCAGTAATGATAAAGATAAATGATAAAACTTTTATTGTAATTAAGCAAGTTCAAAAATTTAAATTAGAACCAGTGACTCCTGTGTTAGATGTATATACCTGTGACTCCTGTGCTAGGTGTAAATACCTGTGTTACAGAAGTCTGTGGCCAATCCATTCTTTATAATATGCATAACAACCAGATTTATTTATGTAATTCCTTTTCTTTCTTGAATCGTGTTACCGCTTCTATAGTCTAGTGACTGAGACCACCTATTTCAGATCTGGAGGTACGGGATTTCCAGTGAGGCAGAAATTGCCTACTCGTTTTGTTTGTGATACTGCCGCCTGGCTAGCGCCACCATCTTACTTAAGTCTACCGCCATAACAATAATGTTAACGTTTTACTGTGCTCTATAAGCGATGGTTAGCAACTGGTTCATTGGCTTTTTTTCTTTCTTCAACATAAAAAATTACAATATAATTACTTACACGCAATGTACAGACAGAATAACAAATGTACGCTTGGTACGCTTCTAATGTTTGCTGAAAATGAATAATCGTGCAAAACACAGACACTTCCCCCACTTGTTATAGCTATATTTATATTTTATTTAATAATTTTTTTGCATACATTATATGTCGCGGTATTCGACAGTTTAAGTTAGCTAACAGATTAAGGTTGTTAATAACAGCAGCATAAGGTTGGATTGAAAATTTAATAATATATCTTATTTTTTGACCAACAGCACCTACTTCAGTGAGTAGTATCTTAATGTGCAGCTGTTCAAATTATTGACTTTGATAATATTCAAAATATAGCCTTTGAGTTCAGCCGATGCATTCACATCTTTGATCTAGCTCTTATTAAACATTATGAATATCTTGTGTTATGGACAGTAGATAGCTGATAAATGAAGTCACTATATGTGCATAAACATTAGAAATATACTAAAAATACAAACATTCGTAACTTGTTAACAAAAATCCGTATTAACATGTGGCCCTACCGGGACCACTCTATACACCAGGCCTTTTGATAATCGCTAAGTGAAAAATTAATAGGATTTGTTTTGTCGCTTAGCTATCGAGTGTAAATGTCAAATTACTACAACAATACATTTTTGCGATAGCGATTATTAAAACACCATCCTTAACTTTGACTGGCGCTGAAGGGGATATCCCAATGTGTTCTCGTGATATCTTATAGTATGGGCATTCAGTGTCTGCTGTTAATAGAATTACAAAATCTCTCACGTCGCCATAGAGAGGAAAACACCGTCAGTTTTAGTCAGTAGACTACAAAGCCGCAGTTGTGGCTTTCTGACAAGAAGGTGACTGACCAATCAACAATATAAGATAACCTTAATTTTACGAATTAGTAGGAATATGGATAATATTAAAATAATATAGCTATTGCCAATTCCTAATACAAAAACCCTAAAATTATAAGCAACGACAAAATTACTAGAAATTACACTACAAAAAGTAACTTTCAAGGAGATCTACCATATTGTTGGGATGATAATAATTTACATACTGGACCCAATGAAGGAGAAATAATCATTTTTTACCAATGCACCGTATTGTGTTCATATTATTGCTTATTTTTCACAGTCTAATGAGATACGAATATTCACGTGTACCTAGTTAATTGCCTCGCAAGGGACACCCTCGAGATATACGGCCGGTTTATTCGTGTTTATTTTTATTTGATCTTTATTTATGATTTTGTTATGATAATGTATACGTATATTGGTTACGCCGCTGTGTTAATATTATGTTTGAGAATCAACATGTATGTATCTGTTAAGGTAGTAATTATGGCTTTAATATTTCACTACGTCTACATAAAAAGTAAATTTTCTTTTTAATAATTTTAGTAATCTTTATGAAATTCGAAATCTCAATCTTAATGCTTATCCTGATGTATTGATTACGCTTAAATGTTGTAGTAAATATAATTTCTTTCAGATACAGGTTCTTGATGTGTTGAATATACTAGCAGATCTCTGAATAAGCATTGCCTACAAAGCTTTTATTGTGTCAAGAAAATATTCACGTATTCCCTCCTTCTTACAACATGGGTTCCTTTAAAAGGCGTGGGCCGGCAAGGTGAGGGTGGCTAGGGCAGTATGTCGTATGCTTTTACTAGCTATCTTCACATATGGACTCCTCTAACTGCTTATCATTATGTGGTGTCGAGTCATTTGCTGTGCAAACTATATATATAGTTTGTTCTGGATCTTGGTTCTTTGTAAGCCAAAAATTTTCGATGTAGATGCGAAGTCTGTAGAATAGAAAAAAGAAATACATATCTTTAAAATTCTAGCTAAAAAGTCGAAGTCTTCACAAAGCTGTCGATATTAAGACAACGTATGGAAGCAGGTGCGTTGTAAGTTCCCTCCCACTCGCTAAACACCCTTACACACTCGTACAAATAATCTAGTCATAAATATAGTGTCGAACATACTATGATGCAAGTTTACCATATATCATGAGCTGACAAGCATGTATTTATACTTATCCTGTTCATCGAACATTGTCTTAGCTGTTTGTGATAACTGACTAAATTTAAGAACAGTTTGTCTCTTTCGTTCATTATGAATAGAAAAAAGATAAGCAGCAATTGCTAAATTACCAAACTCTAAGATAGAAGAAAAATTGTGTGATAATTTTTGTTATTTGACAATTCCAATATTTGTAATGCTTTTGAAAGGACGTCATATATATTGTATTTCAATGTATTAATTTATCATACAAATTTACAGAGGCAAGACTCGAATATTTTGTAGGGTTCAGTTTTACTTGGAAACTTAGTTCGTCTAACTAAATGAAGAGCATTATAATTTTGTAGATTGATAAATTGAGTGAGCTGTCTTCATAAACACAATGGAAACTCTGAAATATATATATATTAAAAGTTCCATTTATACGAAATACTGTTTCATATTTCATATTTAGATCTACATAAAGAGGACTAAATTTACAAGGTTTTATTACTTCAAAAAATTTAATCAATTTCTAGAGGATTAGTGAGGTTCGTGAACTATCTTCTTAAATTATTAATGTTGTGACTTACTATAATGCACCAGATTAGCTGAAATTAATCTAAAAAATATTAATCTAATACAGGTTCATAAACTATATTACTTTTTCGTTCTGAGTATTATCAACGAAAACTGGAATATTGTTTATGACATATACTGAGTTTCAAGAACGATTGATCCTGTTAGATATGTCCAAAGTATATATCTGGGATTCTCACGGTAACCCGTAATTTACTTTTCATTTCTTCTCTATGTAATGCATATTTTAAACCCTACGACAAGGAGATTCAGATGAAATTTCAACATCGATATCATATCTTGTTTCATTTTTAATATTTTGCAGTGACTGCTATGCATGTTGATTGCTGGCCAGCTCCAATATATCGCCGATGTTTGCCTCAGGCGTTGCGTGCCGATTATTAATCGCTTAATTGATTTTCTCAGTCACTTAAAGTCGTCGTGGCGTTGATACTCGAAACGGATTTATGCCGCACTAGAAGCGTTAAATTATTATTCTTTTTCCATACGTATTGTTATGTATACTAAAGTAACTGGTAATAATAGCAACTGGGGGTGTTATAATTATTTAAACATTTTGATCCACTCCAGTAGGGACTGGGTTAATTTTGAGGCCGTAAATAGAAGGACGCATCTATCACTGTCAAAGTTGACAAAAGCAATCTCTTTCTGACTTTGTGTCCTATCAGGCGTGCTATTAAACATAAAAACGCATTCATTTTGTTTAAATCCTTTTCGGTTCAACTACAGCCGTAAAGATTCGCGCGTATATTTAAAAAAATATATATTTATACTTATTTTAGTGAAACTATTGATTATTATATTTATTTTACATTTGATATAAAAGTGAAAACATGATTTTAGAGTACTGTAAAATTTAAGGAATAATTATAAGTAAGTCCATTAGAACTCACAAGATTTGTGATATGTATAGTAATTAGTTGTATAAATTTATTAAAATTATAAGTTCCTTAGTTTGAATAGAAATAGCAATTTGAATAGTATCGTACATTTGTGCTTATATTAAAATACTCCTTCCGTTTGTATTCATTAAAGTAATATTCAAACGAAGTCTTGTATTCTCTTGTAAAAGCAGCGAGGCTCTTCAAATTGAGTCGGTCATGGCTGGTTATGAAATCTAATTATTTTAGTTACCTATACATTTTAGACATTTGTGCTGACAATTCTTTTATTAAACGCTGTTGTCTTTGTAGCCACTAGACGTATTTTGCGAATCCTAAAATGATTTATAAAATTTATGAAATAGCTGTTATGGTGAGAAACTGTCCCGTGATGCATTTGAAAATTTGAAATGTGTCAACGCGCCTATACTGTAGATTAATGCAGAATAACTTTTTTTTTTATATAAAAAGCTTAGCAAATTATTATATATAAGACAAGAGGAGTCCATATGTGAAGATAGCTACTGCAGCATGCGATAAACTGCCCTAGCCACCTCCACGTGGCCGGCCCAAAAAGTGCTTTATTTACGCCTCTTTTAAAGGAACCCATGAAATGAAAAAGATGTGTGATAATTATTTTCTCGTAAGTCATTAACAAAATAGTGGGGCCTACCATTAGTCGCCAAAAATTCCATGGGGCAATAGGCTTGATTGCACTAGTATCCTGGAGTTATAAATAAAGATTAAAACTACATTAATGAAGATATGGCTTAAAGGTCTTAGTTACCAGGCCAAATAATTGAAAAAAATATGTACGATAATTTGATTCCTCTGCCGATGATTTAGAAAGGGAACCTAACAATATAAACATGCAATTTATGTGCAATGATGCCAAGCGTTAACCGATGTAAAACTCCGTACTAACCCACATGCCTAGTGTCACGCAACAAATCAAGTTTCAACGTTGGACTCAATTCACTTGACAATGTTGCATTAAAACTAACTTTTTCATGTTAACAATATAACTGGTTACAGCATAACCAATTCATCGACCTGTTACATTTATAAATGGAAACGATTTTTGTTTCGCAACTGGTATACTTGTGTGCTCTTCTTTTCGGGTTCTATTTAACAACAAATACTATTTAAAATTCATAAGATTTGAATAGATTTATGGATCGGTCTCTATTACAAAAACGTTGCTTTGTTTGTCCATGATTGCTCCCGAATGGGTCAACCAAACGTTAACCATTAGCACCATGAGTGCTAATGACTGTCAAATTGGTTACTCGTGACTCGTATATTTTTCACATATCCAAATCATTAGTTCATTACCGGCTTACGTATTCCCTTCTTCATATATCTGGGCGGTTTGAGAAGAGGCATGAAAAGGCATCTTTTTGTTCGGCATGGTGGAGGTGGTGAGCCCTTGCTATCTTCACATGGTAACTAATAATTTCCATTTGTATCTTTATTAACGTAATGTTCTCTGCAACAAAAGAATCTAATCTTATTATTGCAACTCCTAATTCCATTTGTATTATAGTTCACAATCGTGTGGTGTAATTTTTATCAACCACACAATTATCTATGCCGATCGATACAAATCACAGGAAGCATTCAACGGGTTGTGCTTCGAAACCAATTTCCTGTTCCTTTCATATTGAAATGTAAGTGGCGCCCTCTACAGTCGTAAATAGGCGGGTGAGCTACAGCTGAACGAATTGGTCTCTTGTAAATATTGTTATGGATTTTAAATGCAGTTGATTTTGCTTTCGTTTTCATGACAAAATTTTGAAGAAATATATTTGGCTGTTACAAGTGATGATATTAAATCAATGTACTCTGTGATTGAATCATTAAATGCAAAAGCTACGTCGCTCGCACCGATTAATATAAAAATACATTTTTAAAATATCCAGCATTTGGTACTTTTTAAAGTACACAGGCCCAAAGTGGGTTGACCCTTATTGGGCCTTTTTGGTGGTTGTATCCTTATGCACTTCCCTAATGTAGGAAGACATGTGCCCAGCAGTAAGACGTATATATGCTGATGATGTAGATGATGATTATTATTATTTATCAAATCCATACTCAGCATCATTAATAGCTTACCCTGTGGATACAATGACATGTTTATCCTAATAAATTACGGTCCAAAACATTAACTAGAGCTAACCCAGCTTCACGACTTTCGACCCTAATGAGTAGTATTAACAGAATTATATACTATTATAATATGAACATAAATATAATATTATAATACAAACAAACTGTTTCACTTATGAACTATGGGTTGTCCATCCAGATTAAAAACATCATTACGTACTAAAAGCATAACGGTACCTTCAATTGGAAACCCAACGAAAACTGGGCTTAACTATTTTATAATCCTGGACCAAAAATATACCAATATAACTAGCTCTTAAGTAGTGGGGATTTTGGGAAGTTTTAATACGACGACATCCTGAATAAATTTAGTTCTGAATTTCATCATTTCAAAGTATTTCAGTATACGATAGATGAATGAAATCACCAAGTTCTGTGCAGTTCCTCACTCGTAAATCACTCGATTATCCCAAAACTTATTGAGAGGAAAATATAATTAGTTAAGTTGGATCCGTCAATTCCAATTCTAGTTTGGAAAACGGTCGAAGAACTTGTGCAATTATTTTTCTTAGATATATTATGTAAACTATTTGGATACTTCGGACGTAGCTTAGAGTTACTTTTTGGTGTGCCATAGAGTAAATAGGAATTCTTTGTGTCAGCAAATATGGGGAGAAATCTGTCTCAAGGAGATGTGACAACTGTAGAAATACAAATGATAAAAAATGTGTCTTTTAATAATTGCTGCACGTGGTCGAATGGAATAAGGCGGAGATGATTGATGAGTATATATTCTATATTAGCCCGAATTACCAATACGCGTACAATAAATTTGAGTACAATATTGTGTAAGTGACATCTTGACACTCGAATTTATTATCAGAAAAAATATATTATAAAAGTAATTTTTGTGCGGCGACTTCACTAGGGAATTACTGTTCACCCAATTCAATTGAGCTACTGGGGAGTTTTAGTGGGTATTCCCAGTGCCCAGGTACTGGGCGAGCCCCACACACGTCCACAACATAGCCAGTGGTGGATAGGTCCGTAAACGGATTCCTCCTCGATAAAAAAGGGGGTTTACAAGTAGACCTGCTTGCCAGTCGTCTGGGAAAGATCTACCGATTTCCTGATTTTGGCGTGAAGGAGTTTACTGTATTTTGGTGTGAAATATAAGGTAGCAAGAGTAATTACACGCCCTGGGAGATATTTACAACTCTGATCACCAGAGAATGGTTTCATCTACATAATCAAAGATATTTATTATAATCAGCGACCTTATTTTGTAACCTCATATCTGTTGCGATAGCTTTGTTTCTCA
Source organism: Acentria ephemerella (assembly GCA_943193645.1). Classification (NCBI taxonomy): domain Eukaryota; kingdom Metazoa; phylum Arthropoda; class Insecta; order Lepidoptera; family Crambidae; genus Acentria; species Acentria ephemerella. Next base: position 2,308,587 of record OW971875.1, on the reverse strand, counting down.
AATCATTACTTCGTACATAAAGCGACAAGTCTCAATGATAAACAGCAAGCGGCAATGGAAATATGGCGTACGTTAAACTATCAACGATAGCGATAGATTCAGAGTTAGACAATAAGGGGGCGGGTTTGCCATTTGTCCAGTAGTTATTGTCGTTTGAACACTTGTGATACAAGTAAGTTTGTACGAGGAACGATTTTTCGATAAAAATAAGTACAATCAAAATCTTGCTACAATTTTAGTTTTAAAATTAAGACTAATTCTACAATAAAAGTGAATTATTATCATTTATCTCGTAAATTATTCGTAGTCTTTATAGAAAGTAGCTATAACATAATCCTGTCAGTGACAACACCGCTTGAGGCGTTTAGAAAATGAACTGGTAGCAAATTTATATAGTGAGCGAAAACACGCATAAAAATGAGCCAAAATTTACTCGAATAACAAATTCACGAACCGAGCTCAGGTTCACTTCTTTGATCGTCCAATCTATCGGGGCAATGAAAATTTCACTATATTAGTATCAGCTATGTAATTTGTTTTTGTAGTTAATGAGAATTCTATTTGCATAATAAGATTTGATCAAACGAGGCTTTAGAGCCTCGTTGAAACGTTGTGACGAACGTTTTGCATTTGTAGTGCTTTTTTTTATTGCTCTGTCGATATTTACGCTATTTCAGGGGTTAAAATATAAAATAAATGGTGCTTATTTATTATTATTGAGAGTAATCCTGTGTCATTGATTATTGGATTTCACAACTTTATTTCCAATCTTACGGAAATAAAGTTGTGAAAGGCTCTTTGGCTTATCCATATCATATAAATCTATGATCTATTAGCAAGAAAGATTTGGGATAGACCTTTCAGATCCAATACTAATATTGATATCTGTCTGATTAGTGTCAACTTTATTAACCGCACCCTTTGAAAATAAATACTAAAATGCAATTATTCTTCAAGATTTTCTTTGAAGATTAAGGAATGCCAATTTAGGTCAAATATAAATATTGCACGTTATACGTCATACTTCAATGGTCACTTAGTCGTTTCATATCGATAGGAAATAGTTCTCATATATTTAACGCAGTAGGATTTGGCGTGAAAAATCTAAGCTTAAGTTTTACTATTAAATATTAGTAATATATCACACAACACACGATTTCAAACAATTTAGTAATGTAATTACTATAAACAACAAAGAAAGCTTTTCATTCTATGATACCATTGAAATCCAGCATTAGCAAAAAGATCATTAAAAATATAGCAAATCGACAAAACGTCTGGCCTCGTTCCTTGAAAAGGGTCCGTTCTGTCGACCTTCAGTTGTTTCTCTTTTTTAAATTACAGGACAAAGGGACATGGGACCACAAAATTTCTATGGAATTGTCGCTATCTTTTTGCCTCACTAACAAGACGCCGCCGATGGTTTGGCTGCGAAATCGAAAAGTTAATCGATTAATGACATATTCTTTGTGTTAGCAAAAAACTGCGCTATCTTTGTTTTCTTCTTATTCCATCTTGAATAAGTTTGATGTAAAAATGTTAAGTGTAGCTTTTCTCAACAACTAATTGATCAAAGCATCGATGCGTATTCATTCGGGTATTTGATTAATTTGTCTCAAGCTAGTCATCGGATGGACCGGTCACTTTTTGTTCTGAATCTGTCAGGATTGGATCTTAAATCGGGTCTTAATTACGGCCTGTACTCGTTTAAGGTATAATGAAATTAGCGGACGTCTATTCTTTTCAAAGCTTGTGCTTTAGATATAAAGGAAGATATATAGACAATATAAGTTACTTATTAATGAGGACAAACTGTAATGTATTTATGACAAAATCCCGCCAATTATTAACTTAATTGCTTATACAATAATTTAAAGACTATATCAAACAAAATTTAATGAAAAATGGGCTTCTAAAAATTTCAGGAATATTAAGATGATATAAATGCGCGGACTATTAAAAACTGCAATTTGAATAAACTTAAGCTGTAATCAAACTGAATTGAATCTTAATAAAACCAGAAATCATGATACGTACCAATGTATAACAAAAAAATATGTTTCTAATACTAATACACAGGAATTTGAATCTGATCCATTTTCCATATCGCAATAACATCGCCCACTGTGGTGGAGTGCCACTATTTCTTGGAAACATTTCTCGGCGGCATGGCTTTGTAAACGAGAAAACCTCGGGAACCTTATTTCGATGGCAACCGTCCGCACAGTTAAGCATTGTTGACTTTTTTGGGCGTCCTTCGAGCTCGAATAGCTTTTTATGTTTTGTTTCATATTGTTGCGGAGCTACGTTGTAATTTCGGTTTTTGTGATGGCACACGTCTTTTCACGATTTTAAATTGGTTGAAGCGAGAAGATTTATTTAACAAAGTTGACTTATACTTAAAAGTTTAATACCAATAAGTTTTTATGAGCAATAGTAATAGATGGTATTAACAAATGAATAAAGAAAGTTCTATATTCCTTTTCGAATTAAATTCTTAGTTTTAGAATAAGTTGGCTGTATTTCTGATGAATACTAGGCGTCCATCATATTACCAGCCTTATGTTAAGATTCAACAATCCTGAGACCTCTTCATTCAAATTTATATTAACTACTTTGTATATTTTCTCTGGCAACTTAGTCATCGTGATTCATTTTGATGTATCTCCATCAAAGTTTGGTATTTATATTGTTGAATGCAGTTTTAATTATTTTTGAAAATAAAGGTACGTTGCCTTTCTGTACAATTTGCCATCATCAATATTCAGGGTAATTTTCCTCTAACCACGGTCTTTTTTCTTACTCTCTCTAAATGGTTTGTTCTAAATATCGTTCTTAAGTTATTCGTTAATGCATTACGTCTTATAGATTCTTAAGAGTTTCTTTGACTTGTGATTCTTTTTTAATTCAGTAAGCCGCTTTAGAAATAGATAGAAGTATTGATAAATTTGCTTAATCAAAATTAAAATTACACACATACACAACAAAATCTATTAGCTGGATAAGAACTCGGCGATGTTTTTTATTTTATAAGCAAACATACTGATTTTCAGCAAATATTTTTAATTAAACTTCATTAACATTCAAAAAGTATTTTATCCAAACAAATATGATTTCCTTAAGGCCCTTATTCCGTTGTACATGGACTAAATTAAATTTACGTTGTTCGCATCTCTTTCAAACTAATTCATTAAAAAGGGATAGAATGATTAAAGAATGTCAAGTTAGTTGAAACTAAGACAATTGTTTTGACTTATTTTAATCGGCATGATTCATGATGTGCATATAATGGCAACAATGCTTAAGAGTCGCCATTTTAGAAACTTCAAATGACGTCACCGGTCGTCTGTCCTTTTTTTGGTTGTATTGTACTGAAAGAGTAGTACTGAACTTAAATTTAATTTAGTTTGTGCACAACGGAATCGGGGCCATTTTCTTTAATGTAACCTTATTTTAAAAAGTATTTTTCATTATTCAACATGTTTAAACATGCTTTGACATCGTCTCCAACTCCTATCTAATGAGAAAAGAACTACCAAAGCTTTTTACTTGATAGTAAAAAGGTTAGGTTACACAAATAACTTCAATATTTGCTGAATTTAATTGTCAATCGAGCCAATAAAACTAATAAACAACTATTTATTAGCGAACAAAGTTAAAAACGCTAAATGATTCCTCTCGATAAGTTAAACCATAAATTACGCATTTTTTATCTTATTTTTCCACAAAACCATAACTTGTTTTCGCGCTAAACGTAAAACTGATTTCTCGGTTTCGTTGAGTTATCGCCTTTTGTTTGCGGTTGGACTGGTCCTCGGTTTTAATGTTCCGCGAAGATGACACAAAAGTTCTGTGAACTTCAACCTGATCTTAATAATTGTTTATTTATATAACAAACTATTGAATACCTAAGTTGATAATAAGTATTTCAATCCCTTTTTTGCCCTCGATTCGTTCTGAGTCACCCATAATATTCAGATACTTAATTTAACACAAACCTTAGATAAAAAGCTATGGAAAAAAACGATAGTGTATGAAATGAAGAATAAATCATATTAGAAAATCTATAGGAACATAGTATCTAAAGTCAAGTCATTATTGACAATCAAAAAGCTTAATTTTAATTTTTTCCCTCGGCATTTTGCTTTGGAGATTTTGTTTTTTTTTTAATAATTTTAAATAGTAATCCAAAACGGCTTGTGGTTCAGTTTAATTGCATTTAAGCTAGTCAAATACGTGTCACATTTTAATAGCTCTTCTCCCGTTTCTCAATGTAGCTGATCCATCCTTTTATTTTATTATAAAAGCTCAGCACCTCCAGATGATAAGCAGTAGAGGAGTCCATGTGAAGATAGTTAGTACACTTTCTTACTTAGATTCTTCACTTCAAGAATCATTCGATTAACCTCATTCAGCAATGAACTAGGTTGTGATAATGATGATGGTACTGACGTTTCTTTTACTTGTCCTTGAAACTTTACGACTGCTTGTTTTCGGTAGTGTAAATGTTTTTCCTGTTATTGTGTCTGTACTTAATAATAATGTGACTCAGATTTTAGGAAGAGAGCATTTGATTGTAGTTACATCATCTACAACTGCATATTTTGGCGATACATGATCAAGAATTAATATGGATACAAAAGTTCTCGCTTTGAACAATGTTCTGTTCGTGCTAATTGCTGCATGTACACACAGTGGTGGTACTTCAACGTGCGTCATGATAACCTATATAATAATGAAAATATATACTTATTTTCAATCGTAAATCGACAGTTCTGCCAGGAAGTCATGGTTGGTTCAGTTCCCGCGGCACCTCCGACCAACAGTCCATTGTTCGATGTACGACAGCGGACCGCGAAGTTTAACAGTAATGATTTTGTTTTAATATCACATTGTTCCTTAAATGGAGGTCTTTGGTCACTTGTAAAGTGTTTCAAGTTTGGGTTTGGTGTAAGTCGTAATTCTATGTCCCTAAATTTCGTAGCATTTTCCTTTCTGAGAATAATAACCAAAAATACTTCGCGTTGTGATATTCTATACTTTATAGGTTATGTTGCTTTTATTTCATTAGAACGCTCAGTTTTGACCTCATCCGCTGTATGGAACTTTTAATTGATGTTAAAACTATGCTCCTTAACTTTCATGTCCATGGTAGTTGATAAACCAAGTTTATTTAAAAGGCGACCCCGACTATTTGAATCGTGTTTCTGATGTTGTTAGAGATATCTTCTTTGTTTAGGCTTTGTAGTTGACTGCTTTTTCTTTAATATTTTCTGTACCGCTTGTAACTTGCACTGTACATACTATTGGCCTTCATTCTGTCCCACCTCACTGGTCCCACCTTTCAAGTTATATTTCGCTTTTTATTCTCAAAAGCCACTCATTCCTTATTATGACACGTATAAATTTACATCCCGATAAAAAACGTTTAATACCCGACACTCCCTCTTCTTTCGTTTTTATTAAAATTCCTTGAGGCTTCCATTACGATGAAGTTAGTGTTAAAACAATAAGCGTAGGAGAAGCAATTTATGTCACTTATCATGATTTTTAGATCATTAAGCTTTTGTGAGGGACCAAAATGAAAAGTTTATTTGCTGTGCCTTCTCTCTCTAGAGAGACCTCTAGTATGACATTAGGAGTGTTTTAGTGACAAGCTGTTCTGAATTAACACTATCCAGTGTTGAACAAATTGTTGCAAAGTCTAAGTCTTCAAAGAAAGAAGAAATTAGAAAGAAAAAAAAAAGAATATTTTACAAAAACATAAAAACGCTTTTAAGGTAAGAAGAATATTACCGTAAAATATTTCAAATTAACATCTCTCTCATCTTCATCTATTCATTCTGTTTGTCATGTGTCTTAAATATCCTTTAATAGTTTTCTTTTCTGTTCAATGCTGCTGATCGCAATTTTATCTTACAAAATATGGTATAAAATATCATTGGAATTGTTATCTTCGTAAATGTATCTGTGTAAATTACATGTTTCCAAAGGTGTTATGACGTTGTATTAAAATTGTCTAGCGTACATTATAAGTTCCAAATTGATATGTGTTTTATTATTCGGTTGGTAGCTTGACACATACGTGGTAAGAAGATTAGCTACGACAGGCAAAGTCTTTCGAATGTTCTCATAAGCTTTATGGAAGTTGAAGCCATTTAACTTGGTCGTAAATATTGATGCATGTTACGCGTTTGTTTACTTAAGACTTGGATATATACAGTACTTTAAGTATCGTCTGCGTCAACCTAATGGATGAAAGTAGAAAATGAGTTTTAAATCCATCAGAATATGGCTCACACTATCAGTAAAACATTAGTAGCATTTAAAGAAAAAATGATATTTGTATTTTTAGAAAAAATATCAGACAAATCTTTGGAAATTCTATACCAGGTTAATTTACTGATTTTTCGTCTTTCAACTTAAATAAGTCCACGCCTCAAGGCATATTACGCCCGCGACGTAATTCGATATCAATACCGAGAAATAAAAGAGTAACAACGAATAAAACATTATGTATCAATAAACTAATCGATAGGACCTTTACTCTCATCTTGCGTTTATAAAGAGGGTATAACAGAAAGGTCAAGCACGTAAGCAATTCAATTGAATCTACAAATTGGCTTATTTCAGGATGTTTATTCGAAAATAACTGATTACTTTAAAATAGGAGCTTGGTGTCGTAGTAGTTCAAATTTTCTGGTTTCAAATACGGAAACAAAGCAATTTCGCAATGTTTCATTTCTGAATGGGTCAATCTAGATTTACTATCACCAGCTCCTCCGAGAGCCGGTTGCTACATCAACTGTTTTAACCTATCAAGTCGCATTGGGCCAGTGTTGGAGTGTGTGACCCAAACTCCTTATGTGTTTCTCTTATCTAGAAGGTCAGGGCCCAGCAGTTGGACTTATAGGCTGAGTTTGATGATGAAATGAAGAATTTAGGAAAATTTATTTTCAGTTTTAAGTTTCTAGATGACTTAACATAACGTGTATAGTGACATGACTAGCATAATTACAGGTGTGACGGGAGGTTTAATATCTCTTGTATTTAGAAGTTATATCAAAATATTACTGGTGTTTAAGCCATGCTTACTACTTGTCACATGGTGGGCATCAGTTGTATATTTCCTTTAATTAGATGATAATATAAAGTCATTTTTAAAATCGCTGTATGTTAGATAATTTTATTTTATCTTGAAAAAGTGTAAGTACTTATTTAAAATATCATTATTACTGTTAAATCTTCATCAGAAAGTTAATTGCAATGATTTTGTTGCATTGCTTATACAAGTACAAGGAAGAATGACCATCGGTATGTATGTACGCCTCAAAATGTATTCTCCAGTAATTTTAAGGCGTATGATATTGAAAGTAATTTTGTGTTCCCTGCATCGTGTTAAAGTATTCAGAATTGGTTTTTAGTTGGTTTATAAATCTGGAGAAGAGAACTCGAAAGTTATGTTTTTGACACCCTCCCTGGGTGTCAAAAAAATAACTTTCGAGTTCTCTTAGCGACGCGTGTTTAGTATAAATTCACATTTTTACTGATTTTTAAACCCTTTTTACAACTCGTAAACTGAAACCGCATCGCGTGCTATTCTACATCGAAGTACAGCTGCAAAAGCACTCTTCAGTGCAAGTGCATAAGACTCCAAATATTAAAGTGCTTTCTACTGTACTATACAAATCAGAAACAATGAAAGCACCACAAGCCACCCGAACCTGGAACGAATATATGTTTACTGCTTCACGACATTTGTCGTGAATAGGAATCGAAATCACGAACCTAGCATTTGAACTCAACGCTACAGTGTACATATTTCAAATAATCTGTTAAATGATGTTGTTTAGTCTGCTTAATACTATTAGTGGGATCTGTCTTAAATTGCTAACCATTGATAACTAAGAAAAAAGAAACTAAGAAATAAGCAGTACCTTTGTACAATTCTCTAATATTCTGTTGTGTTCTTTTAATTGTCTTTGTGTGTACATAAATTGTTAAATAAATAAATAAGATTTTAGTTTATGTAGTCATTATGTTGCTAAAGTAATAACTCAAGCGGTTTGAACTGCTTCCTGTACTTCACTTAAAATACAACTTTTGATATATTTTTTTATTAAGATATACATATATATACATTTGATATTAAGTTAATATTTCAGTAATAGAATTTAATTATAGTTCAAGCTAATCAGATAAATAATTTGTTATAATTTGTCACAATTATAGATAACTAAGCGTTAAATCACCTGGCGAAGAGAACAGTAAAGTTAGATGTAGGGGTATTCTATCAACCAGGAATGTCGATGGCACTTATCCAAGCCTATAGGTCAGATTCTTAGCGAGTCAGTATTGTATGCCTTTGTTAATCCAACCAGAATAGATGGCACTGATATTTGTTTAATAGCCATTCTTGGGTACCGATCATCAGCTAGAGAACCGGCACAATAAATAATTAACAAATCAGACATTCTCCGTCAAGAGACACTGATGGCTGAAAAGGATTCCAATGTAACATAAATTACTAATGTTACACAGATTGCAAATTTCGGTGCCGTATTAAATTTTATTTCAACACAAGTGGTTTTCATGCAAAACTAGAAACTAACGATTTAAAACTCGTAAATCAAATCAGGTGAATCCCCTCGTTTATCTTGGTTGACAGTGTTTTGGTGTTAACCGCGGTTACTGATTACAGTATGTTTTTGCATGTTGTTGTATGTTTTTAATATCAATAGTCATAAAGACTACAAATCATTTATTTAAATTGATAAAATGAATTCTAGTTATTCTCAAAAAAACGTCATAACAATAAAAGTGTCGGGAAATCTAACACATTGTTATAGTTTTAAAAATTAGAATGTTTCTCTTTTGAAGGAAGCAGACCAAATTAAGTTGGTAGCATAAAAATTGGTGCTTCGTCGCCTTTTTCCTAAAGCCACATAATCTAATCTTGCTTATCGTAAAAGTTAATCTAGGCTGTTATTTTTTATGACATAATTAATGGGTGATTCTTTCCCAACACGAAAGGTATAAAGGTATTTCATTAGCACCCTTTTCGTGTGCTTTATCAGTATTTTCTATTAGATTTACTATAGGGTGTTTAATTAATAATAACTATGCACAATTGTAGAACACAGCTTATCGGGAAAGCAATTTGATTTAATCATTCCATTTTATTTGCTTAGTAGTTTTTGTTGAGTTTATTACATCTGTAAGTGCTTGCTTGCTTTGCGGCGTCATATCTTTTTACAATTCTATTACAATTCCTTTTTCTTTCTTTATAAATAGTATCTGTAACTCATTTTTTTGCAGTGTCATTTGATATGGAAACATTGGCATTAGCTGTCACATTCATTATTAATGTCTTCATATTTATCGGTAAATGTTTCAGGAAAAGGATTAACAATATGTTGTAAACTTGAAGCTTTTAATTCGATGTGATTATGTTCCATTAGCATTCCATTAATCCGAGAGAATTCAACTCGAACATCACTCGATACTTACAAAACACGATTATGAAAATCACTTTCGACCAATCTTTACTGTTTACCAAAGACAAAAGAGTATTTACACGTAAATACAATAACTACTCACCTCTAATTCGTATTAGGTCTTACGTCAGTTTCGCTGCTCCAGCTTACTATATCTTGCTTATCTCGGAGCCATTAATCTGAAGTCGGTTCATTCGCAAATGTCTGAGTCAATGTCGACAGATCAACAAACCTCTCTGGCACCATTCCAGCAGTATCTTAAGTTAACTTGAACTTTTAATCACTTGCTTGTAATAGTTTTAACTTGAATCCAAGTGCGACTGTTCTTTAACCATTTTATTTATTACCTAAAAATAAATTGTTTATCGTTAATTTTTAGTTTCTTGATTTTACATAGAAAAACACGCTTACATTCTTTCTCTTTATTTTTATTAAAAGTACGACGTTTTTTATAACTTAAAATGTAATTTTACTAAAAATTTTATGCTAAACTTTGTATATTATATTAAAAATTCTTACACCAGCCATAAAATATGATACTCCAAAGTCAAACTGATCTGAATTTTAGAATTAATAAAGACTAGACACAAGGTTATTTTACTCATTAAATGGCAAACCTTTGTGTTTAGTTAGTTAACAAAATGAAGGACAGAGCCTTTCAGGTCATACGTAATAGCAAATTTATTTAGTCACTTTCATTTTTATACATGTATCTATCAACCTGAACACAAAACCGAATCTGGATATGCAGCAATCAATTTTAAACTTTAGGAGCTTATTTTAAAACCTCTTAAGAATATTTGTATTGTATTGTGAAATATAATAGACAATAAAATGATATGTATAATAATTCGATTGACCCCAGTTTTCTTCTTTATGGTACGTAATATTAAAAAAATGAGAAAGTGCTAAAAATATGTAGACAAGGAAAGTTTTAAAGCTCTCATCCATTTTTTTATAATCAATAGAATAAGCTTTGGGATATCTTTGTAGTCACGTTACAATGTTTGTTCTACACGCAAGCTAATATATTATAATCGTTAACAGATATTAATTCCTGTAAACCTATAACACCTTACGATTAAATACTCTGATATTATCCAGCTGAACCGCCAATAAACACAAAATAAAACTATCTGTGTGTGTCTCTGTGTGTTCTATGAGTGGTATCGATAAATCAATGGCTTCATTCCTCTAAATCGATAGGTTTGGGTTATTCGAGCGGCCAAAATTGCTCGCTCGGATGTCAGAATTGCCTCTTTCTGTACTTAATGAGGACCCATCACGGTCCACTTAGTCTGTGGGTCAAGTGATAGAAGGAAACGTTTGATCTGGCTGATATCTGATGACTGGCGAATTAATTTTTTTTGGAATATTTAAATTATTTTTAATAATGAGTAATGTATTTACTCACTGAGACTAAACGATCCTCTTTTTATTTTTCAAGCTTCTGTTAATACAATACAAAATATTTTTTATCGTGGAATTGTAACATCTTACTGCATATACTTATAAACAATGTTTACTATGAGGAAATTGCTTACTAGAAATTTCTTATATTGCTGTAGTTATAACCGATAGGAAAATATAGTAAAGGGAAATTCTAAGAAATGCAAATTATCATTTTATCACTTCAGAGTTAGTTTTTACAGTCTAATTCATGAGACATTGTAGTTTCCTTTATACAATAGAAACTATAATTTCTATAAATTGAGCCAACTGACAAGTCACTGATATCTCAACTTAAGGGTATTAAGTCACGCGATTTTGTGTGTTCAGGTGTCTTTGAACCTGACGAGGACATTGGATCAGTCGTAGTTAGAACTAGTATCACATTCGAGACTCCGTGAGAATCATATTTAAATTACATAGTAAAGTACTTAATCGATAAGCGTATCATAATTATCGATTTCCCGCCGATTAGTAGATTCGTTTTCAATGTAAGACGAATCAGACAGGTTCATGTTGCGTTCAATCGTTTTAATAGGAATTTCAAGTAATAATATTTTAAAGAAAGCATTTTCATTCAAATCTATGAATTCCATTGTTCAAGTCTTTCAAGAATTTAAGTTAACTGTAGTTTTGAACTTTATGGTCGTAAAATAAGGTAGATTATTCTTTGTAGGTCATTGTTATTTGTAGAATTATTTGACTTCCTATCTGTAATGTTATAACTTTATTATTTGTGTCCACACTTATAATTTAGTAGAATAGAATTTGACAAAAACAACTAGGTCAGAATAAGATGGTGCACTCTTTTTATTTGTATACAAGTTTCAATTTGTTACATGTTTTAGAATTGTAACCGTTCCCAGCCGTGTGTGATACCATAAAGTAATATGCCTCGGCAGTGCCGGCTATTTTTCCTACTACTGTGATTACCTCTTCCATGGTAGTAGGAGTCAAAGTTCTTTCAGATTCAACCCTTGGCTACACACTTACAGATATACATTGTACATCCCTTATTTATAACAATGTTTGCGAATTTGCTTCAAAGAGGTTTTATGTTTAATGTGCATGTAAGTGTGATATCAATTAATTTTTCCATTTGATATCAATAACTATATCGTTTATTTACTTTGTAGTTTATTCTTCTTATCAGTAGTAGTTGCGATATCAATAGTTTTTAAAAGACAGTAGACAATTAAAAGGACACAACAGAATGTTAGAGAAATAAATTAGTTATTCGTTAGTTCCTTTTTTATCAATTGTTCATCAGTATTTGTGGTATCAGTAACTGCTCATCAGTACTTTTTATATCAATTACTGCAAGTTAGAACATTATGTCACAATAACCATTTATGAATACTTGTGATATCAAAAATACTCATCATCATATTTGATATCAAGAACTTTACATCAGTATTTGTGATATCAGTAACTGCTTATCAGTACTATTAATATTAATAATGACTCATCAGTTGATTTCATATTAACAGCTGCAAGTCAGCACACTTTATGTCGATATTTGTTTAACAGTACTTGTGATATTAATTGTTCAGTACTATTTTATCAATAACTTTCATCAATTCTGATTAATAGTACTTAACTTGTAATTGTAAGATAAGGTAAGATAAAATTTATTGTGATTCTGTGTACAATAGATCTTACAATTTCATGCACTTAAGATACAACAGATTGCCATTTTCGGGCGTACAATATTAACATTATGGAATATAATTTTATTTAATATCTTTGTGATATCAAACATCGGCCGATTTCATTCATTCATTCATTAGAAAATTTGATGAGCAGTTGGCTCATCAAAGCTTCTAATAATGTTCTTTACCTGATATGAATTTAGTTTACACCTTACAGTTGCTATATATGTATATGCAGACATAAAAAAATAAAAAAACGTATTCCTAACGTATTCAATAAATTTTACAATTACGGCTGTCTATAAATATTATGTCAACCTGTTTCTGTAATGTGCTTGAAGCGCTCGTAACTTAAATGCGTATGCAAACAGTTTTATATCGTATTTAAGATAGGCAAAGAGTATTTTAGAAACATTTCGCAATATTACCTAGTAATAATTACAACTTAGTTACTATAGATATAAGTGTTGTGTAATTTTGCAGTCATTACAGAGCTAATTCATTCAAAGTCGTAATTGTCTGTGTCCTTGAAATTTTTTGGTTATACATTATAATCGTGATTTTGTTGTCGTTTAGGTCGTTCTTGACAACATCAAATCTTTAGATGAATGAAACTTTTCTACTGAAATAAAGTGATTTTTCAAAACGTTTTTTTTTTAAAAAACAAAATTTATTTAGAATTTAAAATAGAATAAATGTTGAAGAATTAAACTTACACTAATGGCTACTAGTTACCAGTAAACATATTATTTATAGTTTATACTTTTTTATTGTTTATTTTTTCCGTTGCTAGGTTACGCCTGTCATTTTAATTCATTATTATTTAAAAAAAACCGTAAACAAACTAGAGTAAAGCCTCTGTGCATTTTGAAACTACCTTTTTATTTATCTCATTATTATAGTTCATTCGTTTTATCATACTATGAAATGCTTTGTTACAATATTACATATATATGTAACTAACATTTACAGTTTCCTGCTCTGTTTGCTTAGCCAGAGGTCCCGGGTTAGAATCCCGCTAGGGTAAGATATAGGTAGAAATATTCGTGGATATTTGTATTTTTATTTAGTATATTACTGATATTTGTATTCATATGAATATCGTTATTTCTCCGTACACTATAGTCTTAATTTTACTTGATTTAGTCTAGAAAATAGCACACCTAGTGGGAGAGTCATCGTATTATTATGTAATTTTCCTTTTTAATCTAACGTTTCTTTATTTCTTAGTTCTATCTTATTTTTTAGTCATAAACATATCTCACGGGGATTAGTTTTATAATTGAAACGTCCTATTCATATATTAACATCAGCCATAATCATAGAATCTAATTTTCATCAAATCATTACAATTGTGACATGTAATGCTGTCTTCATATCGCTGTGATGTTAATCGTCAACTAATGTTTTCTACTTCATCTGGATTTATGATGAATAGAGTGACGATTACAGCATCTTCTTGTCATTATATTTTATCACACGATGAAAGAGATATAAGATTTGAAATCGTTTTTAAAATATAATTTTAAACGTATTTGAAATAAGTGTCAGATTAGATATGATTTAACTTTTTTATTTTTATTTGAAAGATATTTTTAATTGCATTCAATTTATTAACAAGTAGCACACTTATAGTAAGCTGGTATTGTAAAGAAATTGTTTTGCTTGAACACACATTTAAGGCTATGCTAGGTTCCAATGCTGGTTATCTCGTTCACAAATCATTACTGTTAACATATTTAAAGTTTACAAGAACAATCGTATACCACGCGTACCTAGTAAATAAAACCCTTAACAGTATATATCAATAACTCTATCAATAATTAGATAATAAAACTTTACTAATATTATTAATACATAATAATTGATAAAGTCATATCTAAAAATTAAATTAACTAAACATTAACTATTGCGTTTATATTACTCTGTCGACAGACATAAGCGCCTATATTGTGAAAAATTGGAAATATATTAAGTATTGAATTCATACGGTTACTTAAGTTTCACGCAGTATTCACATTTAGGCACAGAATCTTTGGGTACTAACATTTATCTTATCTTTACTATGCAATTGTATTTAACTTAATAAAAAGAACCCCATATTAGTATTTTTTCAATAACTATAAACACAATAACTGGGGGTAATATGGTAAGTCGACTTATATATTCACTTCCCTTGTTGTATTTTATATTAGTCTTTATATACTTAATATTATGTGCTATATTGCCATTATATATTTGCTTCTCATAAACCTTTTTTAATTAATGTATCACAAAGTTCAGGTGGCCATATATGATCTCTAAGGTAACGTGATCTCCGTACCTTATGTAGTATATAGGTACTTATTTATAATTATGTCCAATGCTATCGAATCATATTGATATATATATAATATACAGAGGCATACAATAACGCTATCAAGTAAACTCCTTTGTATCCCATACCGAAGTATATATATTTCTACGTATTTTACAGTGCACCGAACTTAGTCAGATTATTAACTTTTTTTATGACAATAGTATTTGTTAGCGTGTTTATTTTTAGTATGGCTATAGACCATTTTTGTACAATTTAATGTCAGAAATTTGTGTAATTTAAAATAGGTTTTATAATATAATTTTAAAGATAATCGGAATAATAGAGATATTGAAGATTAAATATTGTTTTATAGTAACGTATTGACGAGAAAACATTTTCCTTGTAGCCGTCACAATTTGTCATCGTCAGGATCTCGTATTGTGCCCGTAAGCTATTTATTAACGTCAGTTTCGCAATCAATTAAAGGTTGTAGTTAAATTAATCGTATATCCATTTTCAGGATTATGTATTAGGACAAGGAAAGAAATAATTAAATTGAATCTCTTAATAACTAAAGTAGAGTAAGTATAGACGAGTATAGGAGCTCTATCTATCTTCCTTAGGTTGATAGATATTTATGTAATTACATGTATAGTTAGCCAGCTTTTTATATAATTATGTATTATGTAGTGAACACATGCTATCATTAAGTAAGGACCTGTGTATGTATAATATTTAGTATTTTTATGTAATATTATTTGTTATACGTCGCTTACTTCCATCAAGTACTTTATTTTAAACCTGCCCGTCCTAAGGTTACCTGGAAGAGATCGCTTTTAGCGATATGGTTTTTCTTTATACAAAATTGGTAAACATACTCTAGGTATTTCTTTTTATTCTATTGTATTCCATATTATGTTTTCGTTTATTCGTGTGTGGTGTACACGTCTGCCCTTATCAATTTATTTCCTTTTGCGGGTCAGCTCAAAGAAATTGCGTAATAACCTGAACCTTTGTGTTACTATATACGCTTATAATTGTAGATTTATTTGGTTATTTTTGCAAAAAATTGGATTTAGAATTTTTCGCCTATGATTGTATGTTCTATGAGAGCGACATCAATTGCTTTTAATTTGGTATTCATGGGCGTTACAATAAGTATCAGTAGGGCTACACTCTTAACAAGACCAGACGAGACGTTAGAGTTATAAAATAAGTCCGCTGGTTACTTTTAGAACCCAAAAACAGCGTATAGTTTATATATAGTATTTTGTTTTATGTATAGTCTGTGTATAGTCCGCGTTCATGACGTTTGCTAATTTACATTAAAAGTTAATTAGAAATTTATAAGTCTCAAAACGAGTACGCCATATAATGTTTATTGAACACACTCGTGTTTCTATTTTGAAAGTAATTATATCGTTTCTCGCGAAAACGGGGTGTAATTTCTGAAATACTCGGGTGGGTAGTAATTTGTAACTTTACCCTCCTTAACGGAGCCATCGATACATCCTACGGGATTACGGGATCATTTCACTGAGTTAATGATCTGTTAAAAATAATGAATTTTATATTAACTTCTTCATCTAATATGATTAGTTGGAAATTGTGATTGGACGCTGGGGTAATTCAATTAGTTGTTTAATATATTAAGGATTTTATGTTAAAAATAATATGGCAGTTTTTTCAACGAGATGCCTTAAGTGGTCAATATATCCTTTTAGTGAACCAGAAATTCTGAAGTATCCTAACTAAAAAAGTGGGGAAAAATATAAATGGAAAAGTATTGAAGTATTTTTTTCATTTATAAAATGTTATATTTTCATTTTAGTAAGTTTCCTGTTCTATGGTAACGATCGCATTTACCGATTAGTCTAGCCTTTTGTCATATGTTGGTGAAAATTGCATATAGCTATCTACTCTGTTGAAATGACGCCTAGAAAACTTTGTCAATTATCATATATATATTAAACAACTTTCCCAAGATATGTGAGCTGTGAAGATTGGGTAAGTAACTTAGCATAGGTTACCATCCTTTATATGTTAATAATATGAAAAATGACATATATATATATATATATATATATATATGTTGTTTGTGTGATATATTGAAGCTGTAATACTTACACGAATTGTTTTAAATATATTTGATCAAATAACACTTTAACAAAGTTAAGGTAGTCCGAACAGTGAAAGAAGAACTAGCGAATATCAGTGAAAAGTACAGGGACAGGTTACTGTGGCAACCAAATCGATCGAACAGGCGAAAAATGTGACTGTGTCAAAAATTACGCAACTTTGTATAGATTACTTAAAATACGCGTCGGGTCTTTGATAATTAACGGAGAATTGGGCCAATTACTATAAAGCCACCAAATCTGCTCATATTCGCAGAGACTGGCATGATACATATTAAAAAAACATAGATTAGGTAAGTATTATTTGAAAAGTTTTCAAATTGCGTAATTAAGAAATTCACAGTTCATTCAATATTTAATTTTTAATTTTTATTATGACAACCTTTTTAATAGTAATGATTGTATGTATGTATGCCTTTCCAAGCCACAGACGCCTTTCCAAGCCACAGACTGCATAAGACCGGTAATTGTTTTATAGAAATAAGTATAAAAATGTACAATATGATACCACAAAGTTTTATTGAATTGCCTCTGCATAAATTTAAGTCAACTATTAAAAGTTGTTTGATGAAAAAGGGGTATTACAAGGTAGAAGATTATTTTAAAGATAAAAATTTGTGGCCACTATAATTTGCTTCTCTGCACTTATTTATTATATTTTGCAATATTTAAAAATATATTTTTTAAGGCACTGTAAAACAAAACATGTATATGTTTATAATACTAATACATAATGACATAATTGATTTGTAAATGTCATTATAAATACTAAAGGCTGAGTTTCTTGCGCCGCTTCTTCTCTGCAGCTACTAATTCGTCGAAGCGGTAGTAGGGTTGATTGGAAATATGCATACTAGTGTTATTTTTAATTTTAAAATAAGTATTATTTTAAAATTAAAACTAACAATTTATTTAGTACATATTGAAATACTATAACTGGGACAATTAGTAAATGCCCGGTTGATACCCAATAAAATTAAGAGTATTGCCTTTATAATTATATTTATTTATTTTCTTATACATATTCCCTGTTGTGACGATTTAAAAGAGCCTATTTCAATAAATAATAATATAATATAGTAAATAAGTCTATTTAAATAAAGTTATTTTTGACTTTTGACTTTGACTTATGATTTACTCTAAATTTGTAGTGATTTCTAATTTTTAATTCGCCATTTCAGATTTCTGCTTTATTTCTCTTTCATTAGTTGTAATAAAATCATCAGGTATGAACTACAGATTTCCACCTTGAAAATTTTAGGTTAAAAACCCCAATCTACTTATAAAGCTAAGTTTTTGAGTAAAACCTGTTTCAACAAGTTCGGCGCCATAAATTAATAGTCAGAACATTCCAAAAACACTTATTTGTTCGATAATTTTAATAATTCGTAATAAAACAAACATGGAAAATGCTCTCTATTATTGTTGCTAGGTCACTCACAAGATTGCGATGCCCCTTACCGCGCAGGTATGCAAAATTATAGATAGCAAACATGAAAATTGCGATTAGAGCTATCAAATCAGCTGTGTTACACAAGACTATTTCTTGAAAATATACACGTTACTGCTCCACTGAAGTTTCTGATATCACGCCAATGGCTCATTTAAACATGCTTATGAACGTCACCTCAGAAAGAGAAGAGCTTCTCATTTGTTTCTGTAAGATGATTACGGCGCACCGATAGCAGATATTTCTAAAGAGACACCTTCATTCAGCGAGAGTTTATTCAATATTCCTATAGAATTAGCAAGGGTTGGGTTCGAGTCATTAAGGTGTGCCAAGATAAAGTTAAGCTACCTTATCGTTTTGAATGAAAGTGTTTTCAACATATTCACAAAATAGCTTTTGTATTTAAGCAATTCAACGAGTATAGTATGATATCATCTTATATAGAAATTATGTTTTAATTAAATTGTACTTTAATATTATTTTTACCATATCAGAGTTTGCTACCTTTTGATTTTATAAAAGAATCGAAATTTTCACAAATTCCCGTTACGTAATAAAATATTTTACAGAAAATTAGATGCCGGTAGAAATTTTTACAATATTGTATCCAGCAACATTTTGAGTTGTCACTTAGCACATATCTCTTAACGTTATATTTATTGATGTTCTTCGTATGATACTTATTGGAATGAGGAAGACTCTTTAATGTTATTTATATTTATTTATTTATTTATAACTAGGGACAGTAAGTTGATTTTTAATGTAATGTACATTATGAAAGCCAATAATAACTACCCACATAATTAATATATGAAATGCTCCAGGTCAACATATTTTGTTTAATGCAACTGACTACTCAAGAAAATCGCTCATTACAAGTATAGTATGCTACAATATAATTATATTCTTATTTACTTATTAAATATATATATTATTATTTAAGAATGCTTTCCCGTGTCTTCACGTAACAGTTGACGTCTTGAAAGTTGAAATTCATGATTCTTTTAATATACTATAGAGATTTTTAACATCATAACATTTTGATGGCCGTCTGGTCGAGTGGTCAGTTCCCCTGTACTAAGCTAGAGGTCGCGGCTCGTATCCCGGTAGGTTCATATCTTTGTATGATTAGTACGAATACTACGTTTACGAGGTAAGTATGTTTACGATCTAGATAATAGGTCATACCTATGTGATAAATATTATTTGTTTAGGAAAGTCTCGTTGGACGCATGATATTTGCCTACCTATATCTGCCTAGCTACCTGACCCGCTCATTTCATTACGTCAACCCCCACCAATCAACCAGTTCCTTCCCGATTGACATAAGTATGCTCGGTGTGCGCCAAGTTGCCCTCGTTGTCCCGTTTTATGTGCCCATCAGAGCTATCCTAGTGCCATCAGTGTTGTGCCTACCAAGTGATACCCGGGATACACCTACATACCTGTATCGGCGAGAGGGTAACGTACCCAGATATACCTACCTATACAATAAACTAAATTACTTATTAATTTATTATAACAAAAACTGATAATTCGCAATTCATAAATTCAAATTCACTTGAATTTACAATCCACAACGGTTATTGCACATCCTCTCTACAACCAATACTATATCTCAACGTAATTCACTCCCGTCCAAATTGAACTGACTTTGGTTCACTTTCACGTTTGATTTATAGGTTCGCGTCCTGAGGGATACTTCTGCCGCTATCCTTGTACACGAATCAAATGTTCTGATCGACGCCGACGTCCAGACAGGGTTTGATATATTAATAAACCGTCAATATTAATCAAGGAAATCTCGTTTTGCTGAAGTGTAGCATTTACAGTGATTCTCTCTTGGGGTAGGGCATTTTTGTTGCTTTTAGAACAGGAATACGTTTACAAAGTTATGTTACTTGGCCAGTTGTAAAATAAATATAATATAAATTTTGTTATAGTTGAAACTGTTGTAAATTGATCAAAATAGTTTTACTTCTATCATGAGTTAAAGTTTATTGGTATATAAAAAAAAGTTTGCATTATGCAACTGGTCTGAACTGTGTAAATTATTTAAAAAAATAATCTTTTCAATATTTTTCAGTTTTGTACATTCATTGTTTTAGGAGGGGAAAAGTAAAGGGGAAAACAATTCTCGTTTCTTGTCTGTTTTTATCAGGACAAGCCCCGGTAGATTTACGAATAGATGGCTTAGATTAATGATAACACCTAGATGTAGATAGTACACACGCGCAATTTGAAGCGAAGAAAATGAAAAAAAAAAGAGTTTTTTTGAATTTTAATTTTAAAAGAGACTTCTTGACGTCTTGTTTTCTGACTTCGCTTACTTTTAACAGCATTTAAGTCTAAATGCTACTCCGTCTTAGTATCTCTGATAACTTTATTGGGAATGGACATTTAAATAAAACATTCGTAACATAAATTATATCCTTGTCACGCATGACTTGTCGTGTTAATAATCTACGCGTGTTGCCATTCCAATTGGACCGCCGCCGTCATGTTGGTCGTCACCTGTCAAGTATGAAATCGACAGTAGCGGCCCTATTACTACTACGATCGAAACGTCTCCACCAGGCGAGACGACAGAGATCGCAGTTTGAGTTTAGCTGACAAATGAATATATATAAAGAGGTTTTTTCACAATAGAGGCACTGCTTTAATTTTCATACGATTTGACAGTTGACGACAAACATTTCAGTTGAAACTTACATTGCGGGTACATAAATCTATTTTGGCAATACGTACAATAACTTGATTGATATTTAACTATACTAAAATTAATTAAGTCGATGTGTGATTGAACAAAAACTTTTTTAAATCAAACAAAGGCTTCATTTCATTCACGTATCCGTTTACAATTGAAAAGCAAATAAATCTTACTCTGGAAGTTAGGGAAAGCTTTTAACAAATCAACAGAAATGCCGATATCTTTTGCTTCGCTCGTTTCTAGATATGTTCCTTTTATCTTGGAAAATGTATTCGTGAAAAAAGTCAGAAATATTTACCTTTGCTGTGCTTCTGTACTCTATACTTTAGAAGACATGGCCGGAATTTATTTGGAGCTGTGTCCTGAGAATATATAGCAGAAACTTACGTTCATGTTCACTATAAATAATGTGGAAAAAAGTGCCTGGACACACACTGATATCCAGAAGCCATAACGATAGAAAAATAACTACACGTGACATGATTGAAATGAGTTCCCTTTGCCTACCCTGTAATAGAGGAATATAAACAAAAAAAGATACAATCTAATATGACATTTTCCGTTACAAATTCTAGAGAAAAGGTTAATTATTTAGTAAATTACAGATAATTATCCTTTGAATTAACGATTTGACAATTATGAATGATGAATCTTTTTTGTTATCTCCCGTATTTGCATTATTAGAATATTTAAAAAAAACTCTTTCGATAACATTTGCAAATGTATGGGAACTTAACTTTTCCCTATCGCGATTCAAAAGAAGTCATTGAAACATTGTACCCAAAGTACACGTACAATAATATATAAATCGTGAAATATTTGAAAATAATATCGATTTACCTACTATACTATTTCCAATTCCCTTTCTTTTGTCGTTAATTCACAAAGAAATCAATCAATAAGGTTTTATCGTGCATGAAAACGTTACGCCGGAATTCGTACAAAACACAAACAAAAAAATGCGGGAACTTTGTGAATTATAATGGTACAAGGTTTGGGACCGGTTCACTTGAAGTAAATATTGCGGTTCTACTCAACTTCATTTGATGACGTATTGGGAAATATGCAAGTTCAGCTATAAAATTGTTTTGAACAGAGTTCAGTTTTCGATAACTTATTCGGTTCGTGTAAACTTTTTGGATAGTTCCCGAGATCTATTTCTATAAAATGTATTATGAAGAATATTAAAATCGGGACATCTTTCATCTAGTTCTGTTTTTAATAAGTTCGATTCATTAATAATGTCGTCAAGGTCATTTGAAGTATAAATTATTGTAGAATTTATGGCTTTACATTTAGTGATGTTTCAAAAGTTAATCATTTTTTTCTATTTATATCTCAAAACTTTACATTTATTTACAGCATAATATTGAAGCGCAGCTCACAAACCCTGATGGTTTTAGAATGGAATTTATTGGCTTGCTTTCCCGGCCGTTACTCTAAAGATTTTTTTAAGGTTACAACTCTTCTCTCGTTCTC
The DNA here is from genome assembly GCA_943193645.1 of Acentria ephemerella. NCBI lineage: Eukaryota > Metazoa > Arthropoda > Insecta > Lepidoptera > Crambidae > Acentria > Acentria ephemerella. Next base: position 2,285,913 of record OW971875.1, on the reverse strand, counting down.
ATTTTCATAGAGCCTTAACACGTGCCAAGTGTCATAAATTCCCCCAAAAAAAGAAATTATCCCTCCCTCTCCTTTCCTAACCAGGAGTATGCGTGCTGGTCTACGGTGTCACTCTTTCACTATCGCCACGTCTACTTTGCGCACAAAGAGTTCGTGACTCCTTTCTCTGTCGCAACTAGACCGTGGACTTCCTTACTGCATTCCATATACATCATATTACGGGATTTTTGGGGGAATCAAAAGAGCAACATTCAAATCAGGGGAATTTGTTTTACCACCAGACATTCCCCTGGAGGTGATGTCTGTCGATTAGAAATCCTCCAGAGGCGAATCTTTCCTTAAGGCTTGAGGACTGCCCAAGTGCTCGCCTCTCGAAACCCTGGTAAGTCCAGTTCGCTTGAGAATGATACATATATCGGTTTTTCTCATTAATGTAGGTTGTCCCTAGTGGTAACTTTCCCAGAGATATTATGACAATTTCTAAAGATCATATCAACAAAATATCTATGTAAACATTGCTTAAACTAAACTATTTTATCATTGAACTAAAATATTATGTTTATTGGTAATATGTCTGAATTTATTACGTGCAAACTACGCAGCAAATAAAAGCTCTCAGTGAAGGAATCAATATTAACAGAATAATACTGGTTATTTTTAAATGAGGAGGAGTAAATAAATATGTTGTTTACTACTTAGAAATTAAGTGTCACTTACCCTTAAGTCACAGTATGAGACTTAAGATTCGGAGCAGAATATGCTTCGTAAACAGGGTATATATAAGAAGGAGCTCCACGCATATAGAAAATAAGGAAAAACTCGCACATTAATAAGCAATAAATATGTAGGAATGTTCCAAGGTCATTTATATAACGATTTCCTGTAATCTATTCCGGAGGCGTCAGATTGTATTTCAGATGAACGATACTTTTGTCTGAGATTGATATTTTTGAAGGTAGGTTTTTTTACTGCTCACGCGCGCTATAAAATCTCTCAAACGATCTGTATCTTTTAGTATAATCCATTGTTCTTTTACATCGAGCCTGTGTTCTGGGACGACATTAAAGTTTGATGATGTACTGTTTTATTGTTATTTCTACCTTTAAGTTATTTTTCATTATAAATTTCTAGACTCATCAAACGTTAAGTTCTTACAGCCATTGACCTGGTGAATTACTCGTGCAGAACCCAGGTTACCCCCGTGAAAGGCAATGGAGTTACCGGGGAGTTTTAGTGGGTATTCTCAGTGCCGCTCTATTGAGGTACTGAGTAAGCCCCACACACGCCCGTCGCTTAGCCAGTGGCGGGTAGGTCCGTAAATGGATTCCTCCTCGTAAAAAAAAAAGTTCTTACAGCCATATAAAATGAAATTTTATTTTTCCTAATTATTTCAAATGAAATATTTGATTTTTTTTGCATTGATTTAATTAACCGCCTCTGTGGAGTCCACCTACTTTAGTAACCCAATGGGGGTAGAAATTGTCTGCTCGGTTTGGTTGTAGACAGGGTTTTTTTAAAGTCTGGCTAGCTACCATCAACTTAGGTAAGTCTGTCGCCATAAAAATAAAGTTAACTTCAATGTTGTGTTCCAGCAGTTGGAGATAAAATAGCCAGTTCTCTGGTTGAGGAATCTGAGTGTAGTTTTCTTCTTCGGCCTTATCTTCACTTACCACCAGTTGGTGTGGCCAAGAAATGTCAAGGCTGCTTTAAAGTGAAGGTGTGACAAGCAAGGGGTTGTTGGCGATCATTCCGTCCTAGTTTCAAACAAGTTAACGTTACTGATGTGGGGCATTGGGGCGTAATTTTTATTTACCAAATAGAAAAAGTTTTACAAGAACATAAACACCGTAATCTTCGCATGCCTTGATGTAATTTGAGAGTGTAATCCAAACTTTTTTGTGTAATTCGTAAACTTTTTAAACAATATTTCTAGTATAGCGTCTTGTAAATGACTTACCTTCTTTCTAACAAACTTGCGCAACAAATGAAATGTTGACTCGTAACATGCAATCGCTATCTACCATTTAAGGAAAATATTTTGAAATATATATGACATTATGAAATTCACGGTTTTGTATACTCAATTACTTATATTGAGTATACAAAACCGTGAAATACTAAAAAATGAAACTCAAAAGATTTTAGGGAGTGTTTTAGTTCGATGTAGTAGTTCATTCAGAAATATATATGATGATGATTACGTCATAAAAGTTTAAAGCCTTATCGTGACAATGTCTTAAGCTTGGACACTTAATAAGAATATTCCTCACACTCACACCTATTATTTATCCCAAATTAAGCTTTAATAATAACTTGTGTTTTTGATGCTAGATAACGAAGAAATATAGATAGTTATATATTTATAAATTACAGAAATATATTGTATCAACATCCATTACTGGTGAGCAAATATTAGTAGTCACTTACCCGGTATTGGCATACCAATGTATGCACCTACCGGGATTCTAATTCGGAATCTATGGATAAGAAGACATGGGTACTGACAACTCTACCAGACAATCGTCAATATATATTACGCAGTATTAGAATCATCTATCAGCGACAAAGATCGCTTACTACGACTATGCTACCACGCCGATATATATTGCACTATGAGATTATGTACTAATTAACACCAATTATGTATATACAAGAGTAGATTTCCAATTTCGTATATTTACTTTTGTTTTCCGGCTGTGTGTAGTGACAGTCATTCGTCTAATCCAGTTCTTAATGAATACACGACTTTGGTTATACATGGCGATTCTGTCAGTTATTCAGTGTCGGCTCAATATAAACCGTTTGTAACTACAGGGTGTGTTTATATTCTGATTGTTTGATTAATGCATTCCTTTTTGACTGTGAAAAGTACCTATGTTGGCTAATTGGAACAGTGTTTACCTTTTAAGAAAGTGTTACCCTTACAAGGAAAAATGTTTTAGAAAACATCTTTTGTTATAAGGGTAAAATGGGAAGTAGATAATTAATTTATTGTTTATACAAAAATATCAGCAGAATACCCATCTGAATTTGACTTAAGAAGCTTACCGCTCAAAATTGTGAAAATATATGTTTTTATAAAAGAAATTTTTCATTTCGTTTAAAACAATTTTTTTCATACTTTCCCTTTACTGAATTAAAACCAAATTCATTTTAAGAAGTTATCTTATTTAAAATAATTTAGAGTAGTGCTCAGTTGTTACCAGAAACAATAGAATACGAAGCACTGACCAAAATATAATTTTATATTGGATAAATTCCTTAAATTGAATGACGTTTGCCTTTTCAGTATTTTGAAGGCGTTATTTAGGTTTATTTTTTAGTTTTTTGGTTTAACTGATTCTATGATGTGAAAATAGGAACAGCTTTGTGTTTGTTGTTCATAACAATAGCCCAATAATATAATTGGCTTCTCGGGGGACTGAATAACAATAACCAGCATTTCGTGGAGTTAGGGCTACGTGCTAAATTGTGATTTATGTGTTCGGAACTTATAGAGAAAATACTGGATTAAAGGGTTTCCCCCGTCGAAAAAAGAAAAATAAAATCTTTTAAAGTAAAAAATATTATAATTAATCTCATCCTGGAATTTGTCAGATATGTGTACAAGCGTACATTATTTAGAATAAGTGGACTAATTCTGTCTAAAAAGGCTTATTTAATTAGCAATTTTTATGAAATTTTTATTTTATGTTTCAATACAATAAACATTATTGCAAAGAACGGTTTCCTTTATGTTGACCTACCTCAACACAGTGCACTCCGAGAAACGTACTCGAATCCCAACATTCTTGTCATTAACATACATACTGCAAGCTATTAAGTAAGGGTCTTAGTGGCTCGTACAAAGCCTCTTTTAAAACTATACTATCTATTTCGTCAAATAATAATACACCAATCTCATAAATCCTTGTAAAAATTCCACGTTTAGCTTACTTAAAATTATATTTTAAAAAATATTGAATCTACCACAGCGTTATTTTTGATCGTGGAACTTCCGGAGACATTAACAATATCCAAAGCATTTCGCTTGATTACCATTCCTGATCTCATGAAAGAATCCAAAACCCCGAATTAATCACTTCAACGGGTTTAAGAATCCACCATCTGTCCACAAATTGATAAAACGCGACACAAAAGCAATTTGAATGAAGGGGATATAAATTGAATTAGGCGTAGACCCGAAACTTATTTTCGTGCCCAATCGAAACCGTAGAAGGACAGGGACGGTTGAGGAATTCCCCCGCCTAAGGGGGATTCCAGGATAAATGAAATTCTATATTAATGCAATATCTCAGGTACAATACGCTAATAGAATTCTGTAATGTATTGATCGCCATTAGTTCGACCTACATAGAGGTTTTCATTATTGGTGGCTTCTTTGTCAGTTCAAGATGGGAATGCAAACGTTATTTGTTTGAGTAACTTCGATTTTTAACATACACAAAACATCTTTCTTCCGTGATTGAATTAGGATATGTTCAACCAAATGAAAACCTCACAATCCTTCGTGCAAACAACCTGAAGCATTGTTGGTCGCAGATGCAAATGCTTTTCTAGAACCTCGTAACTATCTCGGCGGTGTTAAGGGTCTAGGGCAAGAGCATAAAGGACCTCAACTCAATAGATAACCAAGAACATAACGTTACAAAAATAGTGCGCTTCAATTTACTGCTCAACCATCAGGTGATCCTTCCTCAATCGAAACCTCGTATCTTTGTGTTTTATATTGCTATACCTTATATCTTAGATGTATTAAAACATAATTATACTGCTATTCTAAAAAAATAACAATAATAATAAAATTTAAAGACCTAAAGAAATAATGTAGGTACTCAAAACTTTCAACTTTAAATTTGAAATGTTTGGCCCTAAGCTTGTACCTACTGAATAATTATTGCTGATTTTTTATTCTAGGAGACATCTAGAATTATAAAAGGTTAGCATGTTAGCAGTCATGCTTTCAGAACCAACTTTTAGAAATCCTCACCAAAAGTTGTACAGTAAACGACGCATCAAACTTACCAGTAATAGTTAAGAACTCACTTCTATAGACTACTGAATTAGGATACATTTTAAGTAGTTCACTTTTGTTTTGTCGATTGTACAGAGTAAATCAACTTTGCCGTCAAAATGTGGTCCGGTCCGAAATGCGCGAAATCGAAATGAAAAAAAAAAACAAGACAATCGCCGCGCCGCAAAACTCTTCAAATTAAACCTAACCTTTGGATTTTGCCAACCGTATTCGAACGGATTTTTTGAAATAAAAAAGACGTGTTTTTTACAACTACCTGTGAAATGCTATAAAAACTTTTTCGTTTGCGCTTTTGAGTTTTAATATAGAAGAATGAAGTGAAATGGAACACTAGTGAAACGGTACTTTTGGAGTTGTGACTATTAGAATTCTTGTTACTTCGGCTCAGCACGACAACGGCAAAGGAATTTATGTCCTTGAGTTTTCTTTAAGTCTCTTCTTAAAGAAAACTCAAGGACTTCTTTAGCAAAATATAAACAATAAATTACTGTAGGCTACCTAAAAATAATAATATTTTTCTTAAGAGCTTGTGTTAGGGATACTAAACATAATGTCTGTTTATATATTAGACATATATTAAATAAACATATAAACAATCAAGAGTCGTAAACAAATATTAATGAATAAGGAAGAATAACGCCATGAATAAGTTGAAATAAAATTTTCTTCTTACCAAAATACATTTTGGTATATTTCTATATCATATACTTGAAAACTGAAATAAAAGGCTGTTTGGATACGTTCACCGTTTACAGTTATCGCCTTTGTGTAGGGCCTGTAGCGAGTACACTGAACTAATGGGACACATTCTGTGTAACTGTTATGCTCTTGCTAGTAAAAGAATGGGTCTCTTTGGACTGGCCTACCCCAGTCCTGAAGATAGAGTCTCCGAGCGTTCTTAGTAAGTACATCTTGGAGGTATTCCAGGACAGCAGACATTAGGATTAGGGTAGCACAAAATCCCATTAGGTCTAAATGCTCCGGGAATAATTCTGGCCCCGTATCAAGATAACATAAGATACGTTCACTGTAACCTAAGAACTCACTAACACACAAATAATGAAATTCCATCAGATAAAGAGAATCTTATATAAAACAGACTTTATAATCAATTTTGTACTTTTCCCTACAAACGTTAAATCTTTTATACAGTGTGCAATAGCCTTTTTATTCTCCTAGATCTTTACACCTTTCACTCGGCCATTAAGAAACCAGTCAGTTTTACATATTGATATCCTGAGTCCCCATTGTATAATCTAAAATAACTCTTCATTTTTTTGTTACAGGGTGAAAAAGACAGCGGCAAAAACTGCATTCTTTCGTGCGAGAAAAGGAAAGCTGATGATACAGACTTAAACAAGGACCTGAAGAAGGTATGTCAGACTAAGTTTTTATATGAAAATGAGTCCGATGCTGACTCAACGCTCGCCCTCAATATTGATACGATTTTTACAAATTAATCATTCGTGCATTTTGTTGAAAACATACCCTAGTCTGTCTTGCAGCAGTTTCTGCTCCTATACCTCAGAGAGAAAATCTTAGCTTAATGAGAAAACGTTAACAAATGTATAAAATATTAGGTAGGCAATGCGTAATGCCCAAGCAGACTTAAATGCTTTTAAAAATCTTTTCGGGAAAAGCTCTTAATAATTTGAATCATAATATAATTTCAGCCAAACTAAATAAAGTCATTCTTTGTGGAAATAACCGTTAATGAGTCAAATTCGCGAAAAACATCTAAATTAATGTAACGCTTGAACCTCATTCCGACGTTAACAAATGTCGGCTATTACGAGAGTAATTTGTCTGAGTTTAACATGTTAGTATTGTTACTAAATTAATACTAGCCTGATTAATAAATAAATAAAACCGGACAGTGCGAGTCAGACTCGCCCACGAAGGTTCCGTACAAATTTGTAGGGACATATCAATAATAGTTCAGGAATCGAGTCTCGCCGTTTTTTTGCGAGATATTCCCGAAAACCGTTTTTTTTACTTTATATAAAGAATATATTTTTCTAATGATTTAAATAAAAAATAGTTGTCAGATTTTTCCTTATACTTGTAGTATAATACGCTATTGCTTGCCGAATTTCATTGCTTCAGGTCAATGGAAAATACCCTATAAATTTGGATTCCCTAGTCGAAATATAAGTTTTTTCGGTTGGTATACACCATTCTTCACAGTTGGAACTGTATCGAGTATATGCTTTTAATTTAAACTCGATACCTCCATGCGTTCCAGAGATTAAGGGGTGTTGATAAGAGTTCCGTTTATTTCTTTTGAGGTAGGGTACCCGGAAAATGGGCAACGCTACATATATTTAAAGTTGACGCATTCTTTTTAAACGCTGGAAGTATGACAAGATAGAAGTATCGCAAATGATCGAGTCAAGCGTACATTAATAATTGTATCAATTTGAGGTGTAGGGTTGGGAGGTATGAAAAGTTGTGACTGAATTATCTAAATACAGGTTGCTTAGAAATCCTTAAAGTGGATACTACTATGATAAATACAAAATTCATTGAAATAACTGGTGATTGGCATGTGTTTTGGCTTAGACGTTGCTCCTGGTTGTAACTGCAACCACTACCAATTAAACTGTATTGGGCCCGCGTGATAAACTTATGAACCAACTTCCTCGTGTATTTTAAATAGACTATTGATGTTGATGATGCTTTTCGTTTGGCGATAGTAGCAGAAACTCAAAAAAGTCGTATCATTAATTTTAATATACACACGCCTTCGACCTTATTTGCTTGTATTTAGAGTATTTATCCAACTGAAATGTTACTTTTGAAGTATTACTAACGAGGACAGCGCTACATAATTTCGACGTACCTATTCGTTTATAAATTTTCGATAGACAAAATGAAATCAGCATGAAACCGGCTACCTCTTGTTGGCAATTTCAAAATATTATGTTGAAATATTTTGAAATGATATTTTTCAAATTAACCATCGCCATACAAACTCAACAGCAGCAGGAGCGAAGATCGCGTGATACCGTCGCATTTGGTTCCTCGGTGTGTCCAATGCCGCCATGCCACTAATTCCGACAAGGCTGTTATATCTCTACTTATTTTTATGTCCCTGCTCAAAATGTAACTGAGTTCGCAAATTTTAACAGCAACAAATAATTAGGTTTGGTAATTTATATTCCGTCTCTTAGCAAACCACCGGCGGTCATACACAATAAAATCTATTGTGTCATCACCAACATGGATAAGGTCAAATTATTTTCAATTTAGATGCTGCTGTGTGAAAGTTAACCAATAAGTTTGATTTAAAAAAAAAAGGTAACAAAACCAGAAATTGTACAAATTCGAGGAATTATACAGAAATTAGACCAAGAATGATAAGGTAAGATAAGATAAGATAAATTTTATTGTGATTCTGTGTACAATAAATAGATCTTACAGTCACATGCATAAGTCACAACAGATTGCCATTTTCGGGCGTACAATATTAACATTACAATTTTTAAAGATAAAGATTAAAGATTCCAATTATAGTATTCGTTTAAAATGTAAAAGCTTTTTTGTAATAGCCATTTTAGCCTATGAGTATGGATACAAATTGAAAGGCGTTACTGTTTGCCTATTACGGCCATGACTCAGCGGAAGCCGGGAACTCTTATCTAAAGACCTGCAAAATTTGTGCAGAAAAATAAATATATTATTATAAATGAGCTGATTGTTTGATATTGCCGATAACAGGAGGACTATACAGTATGTATAGTTTCCGTGGCTTAGTAGGGTGATCCTACAAAAAGAAATATAACTCAAATAATATCAAAATTTATTATTTGGTTGTTGAAGTTACTATGGTGCTTGTAGATTGATTAATCAGACATCAGACTGAGATATAATCACGTGACAATATAACTGACACCTTAATAAATTTTAGTTTGACATTTCCGTAAATATTCAAAATATCGTAAAGAAAATTGCATGAAAATAAAATCCGCAGTTGCATGTTTAATTTTCAACTTAGGAGTTCTTCTACTTTGGATAACTTTAGTTTTTTTTTTATTTTCTGAAAAATCTTCCTTACCTTAGTCAGACGGTACGGTGATCAGCGTAATTCTGAACGCGGGATTGCTTCAGACGGGGTTCTAAATATTATTCTTATAAGTATAGTATAGCTGTAAGAGAAAGCTTTTATATATCTGTCGTATGAAACGGTCTTGTTGTCCCCACTCTCCCCTAGAGCTCCATCATTGACGATATAATCAGCACTCCCTATGACGGCAATGGCTCCATTATGACGCACACATTATTCATTGTAGATTCACCATAGTGTATGTAATATGATTTGTCAACGTGGCATTTATACTAAAGTAGAAACATAAATTATACGCTATTTTCGTTCCTAATTAACGGCGGTGGCGCAAGGCACATCTGAAATTCAAATTTTTCTGCCCTGGATAGCATGGCGCCGCCTTTTTGGATGATTTTATAGAGATTTAGTAACAATGTATTTTCTCTGAAAATGTGAAAAGGCAAATTATTTTCAAACCCAAATTACAGAAGAAGATATTAAACCTTTAAGTTACTTGCAAATATTTTTCATGACGTTCTATTAGGTAAACCTCAAATTTAATGGTCTCTATCAGCCCAATTAAAGGGATCAAAATGAAAGTTCACGTTAACTTCATATTTCGTGTTTTACTAATTCAACCGACTGGATTTTTTTGCTTTCTTTGCCATGACAATATAATATTTATTATATCGTCGTTTCGTCTTTGATGATTGTGAAATTTAATTATTTTTTTTTGCGCCAATAAGCTTTATTTCGTCACCGTCTTCTGATTAAGATAATGACCGTAGAACAATTAGTAGATCAAACTTTTTACGATGGGTTTTTATTTACGTAGTAATTCCATTTCCAAAGTGAAAATATAAAGTAATGTCTAATAAATGAAAAAAAAAACCTTATAACTGGAATGTCCACTTAATGTTCATGAACGTCGCAATCCATCAGAATCCATCACTATTAAAGCAGGCGACTCCTAGTTTAGTGGGATATAGTTCGTGACATAGTGTAGCAGAATACGCAGTATGTAAAGCCAATAGTGTGAGAAATTTTATATTATCTATCGGCTGGAAATTGGCGTAAAATTCACCTATCATACCTTAGAATCGAAATGGTCTGACAAATAACGGTTTCATAGGAATTTCTTCTCGCAAACGCTTGGGTTGTAGAACGAACTTCTTGCTGTTTTCATCCCAAGAGACTACATGATGCAGTACTTTAGGAAAATTTCTATTGAATCAACAGACAACTCTGTGTAGAATACCGCACAATCAAATCAAAACATTTCAACAAACTAAAACAGTTGACTTCAAAAAGATAAAGTACCTTTTGTTTAATCAGTGTGTCATTGAGAAACTGGTTTTTTTAAATATTTTGTTGCTATTGATGGAAGGTATATATCTACTTCATTCTTGTGTAGAACCTATATACTAAACTCAGTAAAGGCTTATTTGTGATATCCAGGAAACAAGAAGAACGCGAAAACCGCCGACTCACTGACTGAAAGGAACACAACACAAACAAAATATTACCTTTCTTAACGTTCTCTTTCAAAAAGAAAGAAAAGGGAACTACCTAATACTGCCAAGTATTGAGAATTTGATATATTCTTTTTAATTTGTCGAGGGGTATTTGGGGCGTTTTTATAGCGTCGTCGTCAGCCTATTTTTTATTGTTATAAGTGAAAAAGTATTCTAGTGTTATTTTAGTGCCTGTGTACTAAAATCACATCTGTGTGGCGTATGTGTATGTCGTTGAAGATTTTACAGTGATTTCTCACCACCACATCAGACACCGTCATGAAATCTGATGCCATAAGTAACTCGCCGAACCTTGATGCATAAAAATGTCTGACACCGATATTTTAATAGAAACATTATTATAAAATACAAGATAGAATAACCAAAGACATGGCTGTATAGGGGATAGATTACTAAGCTTTCCTCCTTCATTATTCAAAAAAGATTTCAGTACAACAACAAATACTTTATAATATTTTGTAATTCCGTTGCAAAGGATTTAATTTACAAACTTAGTCGTATTTTATATATATTTTTTTTTAATATATTATAATGTTAATATTTTACCATAATATTAACATTAATTAATTTTAAGACGTTCAATATTTACTTTTTATTTTGAAAAAGAATATAATTTTAACTATGCCAAGATACTGCCTAAACTTATATTGTGGTGGTCTCATTTTCTTTTCATTATCCGTATTAAACCACCCGCTGTCCAACGGCCACTCCACTGTAATTTAAATACATTGCCCATCTTGAAAGAAATGACACAGGTCCGCGCTTCGTTCGACAGTTATTATATAATATCCATAACGATAAAGCCGTATTGCCGTGTTAAGTGGCAAAAGGAATGTAAATAGTGCTTTGATGTCAGTTTCAAGTTTCAATAAATTGTTCATGTACCGTTATTCAACAAGGTACAAGTGTTTAATCGAAATCTCGGCATGGTGCATTTTAAAGTTCAAATTGTCTGCAACTGTTTAAAACTTATATAAGACATTACGAAGCAGAGGGTTACCTTATATCATAATCAATAGCCTATATACGTCTCACTTTTAGTGTCAGGCCTTTTGACGCAGGTAGCGGTTGCGGTAAGATGGTGGTAGCTAGACAGGCGGACTTGGAAAAAGTTCTACTACCAATTAAACCGAGCAGAAAATTTTGCTCGGAATTGAACCTCAAATCTCCAGACCTGAAGTAGGTCTCAGCTAGACCCTGTGTTCTAGCTAGTGTCATCAGCAAATAAAACTATTTCACAGAGGTCTTTAGCAATAAGGCAGGTCTTTAATGTAAAATAGAAATAATAAGGGGCCCAATATTGAGCCCTGGGGCACTCCCATATACAGAGGAGCGCCGGGAGAATTAGTGCCATTTATGTTAACTTTTTGTATTTGACCCATAAGATACGATTCTATAAGGCGTAACGAATTATCTGAAGCACCATAATGTTTCAATTTTACTAATAAAATCGGATGATCCACACAATCAAACGCTTTTGATAGATCACAGAATATACCTATAGCATGCTTGTTTTTTCTATGCATCAAATATATGTTTGATGAGTGCGACCCCTTTATCCGTAGTACTTCTATTTTCTATACAGACAGGTAAGTTAAGCATTATTAGCGTTTATCGATGGCGTCTATCGGAAGAAAACGTTTGTCTACGGAGCAAGTTTGTGGAAATTGAAATGCTCGGAATGCGTTCCATCAGACCTGAGCTCTCTACTATTGTATCAGCAGAGTGCACAGCAATGTATTTAAGCTAGTCAACACAATGAGCAGGAAATTTTGATCACGAAAGCCGACAGTTGGCCCTCAAGATTAAATTGAGCTGGCGAAAATATTTTTATAAGGACGCGTTGCGCAAGCATTAAATGTAATACTCATATAATTTGTATACAATCTTCCGCGAAGTAATGCAAAATTCGTGTTCAAACAACAAGTATATTTTTGTGACCTTGCCCCGGAACAAAATAGGAAAAACAAATACAAGCGACGTAGCGGGCTTCCATTTGTCGCAATGAGCAATGCACGCATAAAAACATCTCATTGTTAAAGCTAAAAATACTCTTAAAATACTCAATATAATATATATAGCTCAAAGTAAGCATTAAGAACTTGTGTCATAGATACTAGATAACGGATAAATATTGCTAGTATTATGTATAAAAATATCTGACATATACTATAAAGAAATATAAACATCTCGTGAACAAACATTCGTATTCATCATATAAATATTTGCACCTACCGGGATTAGAACACAGAACCTCTGGCTATGTAGACAGGCGTATTGACCACTCGACCAGACGACATATATATATTCCGAAATGACTACAGTGTGAAATAATATTCATGTTTAGCCTCAACGAGTGTAGCGAATAGGTAATGAATCATGTGATATTACGGACAAATGTTGTTATAATATGTTACCAGCCGTTTCACATTTGGGACTGCGTCGACATCGTCGTAGGAATTATCTTGGAAACAACAATTTGTACGTGAAATTAATATGAGAGTTAATTACGTGAAAGGTCATTGGGTTTATATGACTCCGAGAATTTTGTTTAGAATTCAACCGAAATTAAACCGTGTGTTTTTTTAAAAGGTTGGCAAACGCACAACTCCCTGTAAAATCTGCGATCCCTGTATTTTACATACAATTATTAATATGTATAACGTATCTTTTAACTGTTTTAAATATTTATGGTACTTTAAGTCTGTTAGTTATTAAAACGATATGATGTTATTTATGACTGTTTCAACCCAAATTAAATAAATAAATATTGTTTCAATCCGACAGGCAGGTGTTTATAGATTGCTGCATAAAAAGCTTCTTTAAGAGCTTTGGTCTTAAAGATATGTTATAATAAGGAGGTAAATTAAGAAGCTTTTATATAACTTGTGACTAGTAAGATTGTATTGTATGCAGACAATGATATCAATGAATATTTTCGGGTAGCTTACAATTTTAAAATGCGTATATGTGTATAAACGCCGGAGGACTGGTAAGGAATGATGAAAGGTTAAGTTATTTATACATGTCCTTTATGTCATCATGTAAAGGACATAAGTGGCAAAAAGCGTGTAAAATATGAATTATAAATTAATTTCTTCGATTGAAGATTACAACTTTTAATCAGTATATTCGTATTAAAAATAAAACAAAATACCATGACTAAATATATTGATTTATTAACAAATATTAGCCTCACTTGGGATCCGGGACTTGAATATGAGGTTAAGTGAACAACCCCTTGGCCAGTAGAAAATGATCTATATACTTAAATAGTTATTGTATGTATATGTAACTCCCATAGGATAATATCGTCTAGTAAATGCGTAGATATAATTTCTTTGAAGCCAAAAAGGAGGCTTTTCGGCTTCTTTTGTCTATTTCGACAAATTTACCCGCGTTAAAGGAAGCTTCTGTGCTTAAACTTCTTCGATAATTTATTTCTAAAATGTTTAGTTTTACAAATAATAACGTTAATTTAAATTTTGTGCGTGAATGTAGTTCATTAGTTGGTCTTGCCACACGTTTGATGGCTCGGTTGATATGCAACTGTCCTTCCAGGTGTTTATGTTCTATGCCTGCCAAAGGTCGCCACAAAATGGGTTATTGAATGTGACAACTAACAGTAAATATTTATAATAAAAGTTCCAACCAACGGCAGTTCGAACAAACGCAGATAAATCACGCGATATTGCAAACAGCTGTTATTTTATGGGGCTACTAGTTGAGTCTACAGCGTACCAGGAAATTTTGCTACAAAATACTGAGTGACTCCGGAAAATGGTTTCCGTTTTGCCAATGCTGTGTATTAATCAGTCTCACTTTTTTGTTCTGTAGGGAGATGCAGCTAATGTTACCAGATACATCTCTGGTCTTTAGAAAGTCAAGCTACCTAAAATATCAAATGATTGCATGATATTGCAAAAGACGACGGTCCATTGGACATTCCTATGTAACGGCTTCGTCGAAGCGTAGCATACACAAAATATTGAGTTACCAAGGAATTTATTGGCGTTAGTGGTTCGAACGCGCTGGTATCGATTACAAAATTAAAAGCTACTTTTGTTATTGTTTGATTTCAAACATTTGTTATCACGATTGTTATGTGCTTTACACCAAAGATATACAATTGGGTCGGGGCCTATAGCAAACGTTTAGCTTCTTTTATTCTTAACAGAGTAGTTTTTGCCCATCAAACGTGATAGTAAGTACCAAATAAAGCCAAAGATGTAAGCAAACCACAGAAGAACTGGCTATCGTACCTCCAATTGCCGGAAGACATTATTGTTATCGACGCAAAATTATGAAAAATGGTGATAATGAGCCATCCAGACTAAGAAAAAGGCTTACCACCAGCCCAGTGAGAGCAGAAAATTTCTGCCACCACTGGGAAATCCCCGGCCCTTCAGATCTTAAGTTGGTGGTTTCCGCCACTAGTCAGACTACAGAGGCAGTTAAAATAGAGAAGTAGCTCGGGTTAAGTTTTTCCTTCTTCACTGATGATGTGGAGTAACTTTCATATAAGAAAAAACCTTAATCTCCTCTTCTCTAACCAATGTCTTCAACACACAATAACATTCCGTAATTAATCAGCCCAAAAACTCAATTCATTGCAACATCATGTAAGGATATTAAAGAATAATTATTTCCTCTTGATATCAGATAACGAAGCAAGGCTGACTCGGCACTTGTTACCTAATGACCGTTATATGACCGGCATTCATGAAATTAATAATAATTTGTACCTATAAACTGATCCTGTATACCATTATACAATGTGGAAATGACTATATGAAATAAATATAAATTTCGGTTGTATTAGTGCATAGAAATATTATGGAACAATCAAACCAATCCTATTTGTTAAAATTCCATCACTTGTATGAACTTTGAGAGCGAAAGCTCTAATTTAATGCCGTATTGGTAACAAGATACAACGCTATTACAAACAATGAATAAATATCATAACATATAGAATTAACTAATAAATACACCAGTGTGTAAAACTCATAGAAGCACACTCATAAATAAACACACACAAATACACAAACACACCCAAATACACATACACACGCACACACTTATCACACACCTAGTAGGATAACTTTCTTTTAACTTTATTTCTATTGGATTTATTTTGCTGTTTGTTTAGAAGCAATAAATAAAATGTGGAAATAATAACTTTCCCCCATTGAACAGGCTAGACATAGTGTGAGAGCTAGATTGTTTAAAGTTTTTCGTAATAAACATTATTATTATTACTTAAATATAAAAAAAAAACTCTTCAAAACAATTCTTAGGCACGCTACTACTAATAATATTCAATCTGGACATGAAAAAACCAAGAAAACTAAATAAGGAGCCAAAGACAATCTCTTGCGCACATTTGCTTCATACACAACATTAAGGGAAAAGGAAGTTCCTTAGTATTCCTAAATAACTTACCTAAAAAATTCAAAGATATGTTAAAACTTAAAAAACTGTATTTAAGACAGTATGCAGTTAAAAAATAAGTTATAGAACACGTTAATATTCACTATGTAGGGATTCGAGAGTAAAATGTAAACGACATTATAGTATATAAGAAAACCACAGCTATTGGGAAGATTGAAATAAACTACAAAGTAGGACAAACATTTATTAAACCTATTGTAGTGTAAAAACTGAAATATCTCAGACACGGTTCGTAAAGTTGGTGAATGCGCTGAATAACAAAGTAGGGAACCTCCGATGTTAACGGACATAAATTGAAGCAACGACCAGTCAGGATAAAAGTACAATCAGAACTCTGTACAGTTAAAAAAAGTAAGTGTCGCCAGATTTGAAAAAAAGGATTATATCAGATCTATGTAGATTGTAAAATGAAAATGAAATTTATTGCAGTCCTGTATAAGTAATGCATATGTGACTGAATTTTACAATTTTAAAGAGGACTAAGGAGCCTCTTTCATTATTTGGGGTGATAACCAAATATGTTCCTAAGCTGAAATTGACTTAGGGGAATATGGGCATCCGAGATGGGACCAAACCACGGTCGGGCCGCTCCATCGACACTACGGCGAAATGTCTTCGGTGCCATCTCGTGTTGTCGATGGAAAGCGGCTAGGTAGATGCGTCGCTGTGGAGTTTAGTGGGTGAGAGCCCCACACACCCCCCTCTTCCTCCTCCCCAGAGGTTAGGGGATCAGCTGGTAGAGCTTCTCCTCAGTGTCACAAAAAAGGGGGAATATGGGCATTCAGCATTTTTAGATAAATTGCAATCGATGCTAAGTTATAATCTGATGGAAAAGCTTAATTGAAAGTGCTTATACAATTTAAAAATTAAGGAGTGGGTGTGAGTGGCAATCTGCCGCAAGTTTCACGCCAGTTATTTACCCGCTGTCAATAATTTCTGCGACCTTTGCTCGAAAACAACTCTGTTTATCCATTAAATCAAATAATTAAACTCCTACCCAACACTGTCTGAACTTCTAACGGGGATTTCAGTAAAGCAATCAGATTTCTTGAGTTTCCTTAATGTGTATTAATTCTCTGCAAGTGTGCGTTAAATTCTCGTCTTATAGGGTTGCCAGATTTCAAATTATTATACAGGAATCAATTAAAACTAAACTTAACTGATAATGTGAACATACATAATGATTTATATCTAAATAAAGAAATTAAAAATATTTTACTAAAAAACTTTTACTTTGATCATTTACTTTTTTAAATCCTTAACTAGTTTTAAGATTCGTAGTGATAATTAACACATGTTATTTTTATTATATTCATATTATTCTCACAAGTCTTATTGTCAATTACATCGAATGTAACTTATAGTTAAAAAACAGATATTATATTTCAATGTTTATGTACTGTATGAATAATAAAGAACAGCGGTAAATTTTAAACTCCTTGATTTATGTACGAGAATGTTTGTCAATGGTCTTTGTAAATATTCCATTCCCATAAGATTTTTGATAGACTTAATTTAATACCAATATCAATTGAAAATAATAACAGACGACTCGTGATACTTTAACAAGTAAAATTTTACTTAAATCGCAAATATTTTTTCTTCTAAGCATAAAAAATTATCTGATTATGTATATGTTAAAATGAAAAAAGATGAATGTTGTTTTATTTTATGAGTCTTTTTTATCTCAATAAAATAAATTAAATGCATAAATCTAATAACTAAATTTGCCAACCCTTAATTTTGCTTTTCGAGCAGCAGGATTCCGAACGTTTGTTAACTTCCTGATGCGACAGCGAATTAAAAGGATATGTCTTATAATGTACCAATTCTAGGACATGTCTTTACTCTATGTAGAGATCTTTGATCTGGTTTAGCAAGCTGAATATTATCGTTTCGTATTCACAATGAATACCTTGCATTAAAAGTCAGGAGGTCATTGGACCTAATTTTAGGAAACTTTAACCGCGTAACGCATTTTGATGTACAGGAAAACGGTACGTATTACGACTGAACAAAGTGCAAAGGTTACTTTATCCATTGATATGCTGTGTATTGTACTTTCTAGTAATCTTGATCATCTGAGTACTGCTTTGGTCTCCTTTGTTATCACAATCGTTATTCTCAACAACCGGCATTGAACCAGTGTAGGAGATGGTTCGAGCCCCTCATTTTCTTTAATTAGGGAAAGTTCAACATCTGTACGTGTATGATGGTTATTTATGTCTTTAGATGGTAGTTTGAGAAGCTAAGTGCCTAAATAAATAGACCTTTGGTCTTTCAGGATAGAAAATGTGAATTCACAGAACTTTGTATGTTACGTTAAACGTTACGTTACCCAAAAGAAAGTTCAATACTGTACAAGTCGAGATATCATCGATTAATGATGTTGCTTGTGCATAGCTTATAATCCACGAATTGAACAAACGTAATTTTGATTCCAAACTTCTGAAACGTTCATAGGTTATATGCTTATAGTTGTAGGTATTATTGGTATCAACATAATCCTTGAAGACTTTGAAGATTCGTTTGATCACATTCGAACTGTGTTCACTCACAAGTTACTGGAGCTTTTGAAGATCTGACAAATGTTATAATAGATGGTAACAGAATCTCAATGGAGCTAGGAAATCGCAGCGGTTTATAAGATTCTTCCTCTTACTCTAAGTTTTTTTAAGATTATTGGCGATTTAGACATTTACAAATACATTTTTGAAAGCTGCGATATCCTGGCTAGTGGTAATAATGAAAAGTAATACTATCTTTATTTTTAATAATCAAATACTTTACACTAATTTGCTCCATAAGCTTCAACTTACAAGAGAAAATTGTCGAGATAACTTTACATCGCAACATTTTCCTTAAACCTCGCTCGAGAGGGCTCTCGTATAATCCGCGGAAAGTTTAACTTCTTAAGTCTTGGCGGGTGTGTTGATGTGTTTTTAATGTTTACCTTTAAAGTCGCAATTAGCGAATCTGCAAAGAGAAGTATATTTTTCTTGAAGGTAATTTTCATATGAAGCTTGGTAAAAGTTCCTAAGTAGGGATGATGCGTAAATGCATTCGACCTCTCCGACAAAAAAAAATGGTAACTTGGTGGTGGCTAACCAGTTGGACTTAAAAAGAATTCCTTGATTTCTGTATTAAGTTATCTAATACTAGATAATTCATAAGAAATATTCAAATCACAAATTTGTCCATTTGTATATGTGTTAAGATATTATTCATATGAACCCAAACTCACTTTAACTTATCCAACCAACTCCTACTGTGTTGATATTGTAACTATTAAAATGCTTATATTAAGTTCGTGTCAAGTCAAGCGCTCACTGTATGACAATATCTTCTTCAAAAGGGTGAAATTACAAGGTTATTTTAACCATCTCCGCCGAGCATTTATTAAATGAAAATAGTATACATAATATTCAAAATTCCTTCTTGATCAAAAGATTATATTACACTACATAGAAATAAAACATTGTTGTAGTTATATATTAGATGACGTATTATATTGACACAAACCTTGTTTGCTTTGGATTGTGAAATGTAGCTTATCACATTTTCCAATGCAAATACTGAAACTCTTCTGTTATAAGAGCTATCGTTCTTGAAACTAAAGCATAACCAGAGATAGCTTTTTCTATCTCTTTCTAGTAAACGCGATGCTGTGATCTCTAGTAGCTGACATGATTTAATTGTTACAGTATACGTTACATTTACCATGAAATGCTTTAACATTCTACGCTTAAGACATAAAAATATTTGTACCAACCGTGTAGCAAAAGCTCAAATCTAATTATTTGCCAGAACAGTTCTATGAGTACATTATTAAAATTCCCAAGAATTGAAAGACACATGGTGTTCAAAGTGTTATAAAATCAACTTTGTAACATTTTAAATGGGTTTAGGCTTTAATTCAGCGTTCTCGTCGAAGCTGATGAAAGAGATTATTTTGGGGTCTCTGTATGGATTGTCAATTAAAATTTCAATTTGATCCGCAGTGATCCGCTCGTTTCGATGATTCCTATTGCTAAAAATGATCTTTGTTTCAAAAATTAATTGGAGGATAAATTATCGAATCGTGTACACTGAACTAGATATTAAAAATTCTAATTATTTGATTGTTAGAAGTTGTATCTTATATTTTTGTCTTTTTCTTTATTCGCTCAGAGCTATGCGTTTATCGTTAAGGCGTGTGTAATGCAACAGGATAAAGACTTATTTTCACTATCACGCTTGTAGCTTGTTAACTAAAATTAATATTATTTTTAGTAACTGCCTTTTTCATGTCTTATTCTTACTTGCACTATTTAGATAAAAAAGCTAAAACAATATAACGATAGGAATCTAGTGTTAATCTCGCTTTATTACCTTAAATAGTATCATGACCACAAATACTAAGAGAATCTTATCAAACCATGCGACTTAACTCGACAAATACCACCCACGAATCGTTTCATTTAAAAACTTTTTTCATTTCGCAAACACCGACTACGTACGTACGCGATTTCTGAATTCTATTCCGTAATTATTTTTCATATTATTTTTTGCAAATGCTTAAGAATTTACTTTCCCAGTGATTTTTCTTTGATTATCAGATTGGATGAGAGTTTGAATGTTCCTAGATTGATATTGTCGATTGGAACTTAATAAATGATACGAAATAAAAAATAATGTAATAACAATGAAAGACATTGGTGATTATGCTTATATTTATATAAATGTAATTAAGGCCTCTGTTAATGTATTTATATTTCAATTTTAGTCTTTCTTTAATGTAATCTTTTAGTATTAATTTGATTTCGTTGTAATTCTTCATTTTATTTTTAGAATTTTTAGTTAATTCAATTACTTTTGAAACATCAACACCGATTTTTCTTATAAATGTCAACAGGCTTAATAGTTACATTATTAGAAACAGCACTATAACGTACGTCAGTTTAATTATTTTAATTTTCTTTTTTATTGTTTCAGGCTAAATTGGAAACGAAAGCTTTGAAGGCGAAGAGACCTGGGTTCACAGACGACCGGTATAACGAGACTTCATATTATATGGAAAATGGTGAGATCGATTTTGCAATATTACATAAAAAAATCTCTGATCTATATTGTTATGAAGACCATGAAAGTAACAAATAAGTAAATATTGTTGACTTATTCAATGATCTTTATATCTTAGATCTTTTAGAAGTTGCAAAGCATGTACAGTTTGCAACGTGAAACGTTACTTGGTTTTAAATCAACTTATCGCAGTGTTGAAGCAAAAGAAAGGCAAAAAGATACACAAATATCACAACCAAAAGTTTTTTCGCATTTCAACTTTGTTCAAATTGAAATTTTATTTGAATGTTATTCCATACGGATCCATAAGCTGAATTCCCAAGTTCTAAGCTAATTAATAATAACAGCTCTGTCGATGCGTAAAACAGCCTATAAAAATATAAATGGCACCATAAATAATGTAGACTGCATTATAAATAACGTCACTTATTGTATACTGCTTCATGATACGCTCGCGGCCTCCGCGCATAAATTTCGGAGTAACATGATGGAGATATGTAACTCCCTAGTGAATAATCAACAGAGTTTGGTGGCATACCTTGCTTTGAAATTAGATACAAGAATTTGAATTAAATTTGGAATTATAGTGTGTGCTTTGACAGATCTGATTAATTTTTAAAATATTGAAACTCATCCAAATCGCAATTATAAAATTACAGAACCAATAACGTAAATTATCATTCTAGCTTTTTAGAAATATTGTTTAAATAAAAATGTGCCTTCCTTGTCCCCTACCATTATCAAAATGCATGAAAGGTTGATTTAGAAACTCGAGCAAAAATACATTTTCCCCGATTCTTCTTATGCGTATATGTTATCTAGATTGCGTGAAGAGGAAGCTATTATCTGTGAGATCATGTTACGGACAAGGACATTGTGGTTAATTTTTCTCTTCCAGAGTCGCCTTCTAGAGCAAATATTTGATTTAGTTTTCGATATTACTTTTACAATAGCAATCTTTTAGGCGATATAAACTAGTAAAAAACAAAAAAAAATAATTTATTAATAAAAATTCATGTCAAAATAAATCTAGACAATACAATATAACAATCTAAACATTGTCACATGACAAAAAAGTTTCATGTCTAGATCCTTTAAGCATAAAGATCACACTAGAAACATTTACTAGAAGATTTTTATATCCTAAGAAATTTGCAAATAAATTTAAAAAGTTATTAAAAGCTTACGACCGTTATAATAATATAATTAGAAATGTGAGTAATTCATCCAGGTTTCTGATCATTATAACGACTTTTTTATTTATTACTATGATAACTGCATTGAGCCGTTGACCCCACAAGTACAAGTTATACTTAGAAATTATTGTTCTTAATTTGAAATTGATAAAAAAAGAGGTATTTTACATTTAAATGTAAAACGCTACATTTTCGTAGTCAAAAGTTAAAATACCAGATTTCGTAAGAAGCCATTTAAACTCAAATGAAAAGTGCTTAAGTGATCAATCAATTTTTAGCGTGGAAGCATAATATAATGCCATAAATCCTCGTTCACAAAATACCACTTACTTTTCATTCGCATAGTTAGCATTAAACTATCAGGGCCTTGCTCTATTATTGCCTAATGGACTGAGTCATCTAGCCGCAATGCTGGTATTTCTTTCAATTTAATTTACCTATTTCAAAATCTATTTCAGCTATGCAGTTATTTTGCTCATAGCAATGAATCACTTCAGCTTATGTAGATATTAATTCAAAAAATTAAGGTGTGAAATTAGAAAATCCTATATTGAAAATCCTTACACACATTATCTCAATGTCTTTAACAATATTGGTTATTTGTTTATATTAACTTAATATTTATATTACAGGCCTCAGAAAAGTTTACCCCTACTACTTTACATTTACGACCTTCACAAAGGGAAGATGGGTTGGCGAGAAAATCCTCGATGTCTTCGCTAGGGAGTTCAGGGCTCACCCAGCGGCTGAGTATGAGAGATGCATCAGGGCCGGAACTCTGACGGTCAATTACGAACGCGTGGACCCCGATTACAGGCTCAAGCATAACGATCTTCTAGCCAATGTTGTCCATAGGTACTGTAATTAACACTTCTTTCGTCATCAGTTACGTCTGTAGATAGCTTAAGGATAGATCTAGGTGTCATTTTAGTTATAAACACAAAGGCTTATGTACAAACATACACACAAACACACACAGAATCTTCAGTGATGTCAAGATTAACCATTTTCTCTGGCCTTGCTGACTTCTTTAACAGTTGAAGTTCCGTCCCGAAAACTGTGACGTCTTTTATGATTTTATGTGGAAATTGATAACCTGACACCTGTTTTACACCTCTATGTATTAGACAATGGAAAGTAGGAGCTTGTTATTTTGAATCTAATTGTATGTAGAATATTGTAACACTATCTACAATGGAAAATGTAGCACCAAATGAGCATGCAGTGGACAGAACTCTCTCAGAACTCTCAGTGGAGTAAGTTTTCAATCGTAGAACAGTAATTGTTGCAATGGCATTACTGCCCTTGTATTGACATGTCTCAGAATATTAAGAATATTCGCTCACGCATGTTCACTTGCTGTTGTGTTTTCACATCTAATCTGTATTTCATACGTCAAAGAGAATGAACGGACTTTGAGCAAACTGATTAACATGTCTATGTAAATATTTGGAATTACAATAATATTGGTGATGTTTGGACAATGTGCCGGTTTTGTTAGAGAACGCATCTGCATTTAATTCTCTTCAATTGTGATGTCCGGATAAAATGGCGAGAATAAATGACTCCTTTAATGCTATTTATTAACAATAATCCAAGTAATAAATCATCGAAATAATATCATTCAACCGTGATACAGTTTCGTTCACTACCAAATCTTTGGCCATTTGCTCATGGTCCTCGGCTTACCTTGGGTCAAATGCCTGAAGTGTATATGGTTACAGGCACGAAGTACCGGTCACCAGCCAACCCATCACCCTCGTTCATATCGACGAGGACATTGTGGTTGTCAACAAACCGGCCTCTATCCCCGTAAGTGGCAAATGAGACGGCCATGTTATGTGTACGCTTCTGTTACACGTATATCATAGTTCCCTTGCATGCATAGCTTACTAACTGTTAAAACTATAGGTTTCTACCCATTAAACCGTGTCTCACCATGATCGTAATGAGAACTTATTAATATGCGCTGAAATACGGTTAAGGTTTCTTATACTAAATAATGGGCAGACACCTCTAACAATCTTGTTGTCTTCTTATATGCCATCCAAAACTACTTCACCGATTTTCTTCATGATCAATGCACAAAGTTCTAATATAAATATGTTCGCAGTAAGTTTTCTTTTAATACATGGATAAGTCATGACCAAATTAAATAAAAGGTCGGGGAAAAAGTTTTACGCATAAAGTATGTATAAACTTGTGATAAAATATCTTTGGCTGTATTATTTGTATCTGGGTGGTTTTCATGACATTAAAAAGGTGACATTTCATAAAAGAATAAAATTAGAAAAATTTTGTTTCTTACTATTTTTCATTTGTTTTTCTTTCTGTCAAAATAAGCGAATCAAATGTACCAAAAAGGAAAAAAGCAACTCAAGCCGCGAATAAAATTTGTGAGATTTATTGACCTAATGCAGTGTTGATAAAGTAGCACAAATTTGGTTTAAATGTTTTCAATCCAGCTCCCTGTTTAATCTCGTTTTCGCTCTGGTTACTCTGTTACGGATTAAACGGACGCTATTTTTAAAAGAGTGGAGCAAGATCGGCATATCAGCAGTGACGATGTAGCTGAAGAACTAGGAATTGACCACAAAACAGTTTTGACCCATTTGAAAAAAGCTGGGTACACAAAAAAGCTCCGTATTTGGGTGCTATACGAGCTAACTGAAAGAAACTTAATGAACCGTGTACTCATTTGCGATTCTTTATTAAGACGTAATGAAACCGAACCGTGTTTGAAGAGATTGATAACTGATTAAAAGTGGATCACGTTTGACAAGAACGTTCGAAAAACGTCGTGGTGAAAGGTCTGTCAGGCTTTACAGACTTGTGGCTTAGCTTGCAATAAGGTGATGCTGTGTCTATATTGGGATTGGCAGAACCATCGATTCGGATCTATACTGCCAACAACTGATGAAATTAAAGCAAGAAGAGAGAGCAAGAGAGAGAGAGAAAGCGGCCGGAATTGATTAATAGAAAGGGTGTGGTCTTTCATCACTATAACGCTAGACCACATACATCTTTAGCCACTCGGCAAAAATTAAGACAGTTTATACCTTCAGATTTCCACCTGTTTTGGCGTCTTCAAAATTCTTTAGGCAATTTCAGGTTAAAATGAAGAGTGGACTGCCAAAACTACTTGTTGCGTTTTTGATCAGAAGTCCCAAAATTTCTACAGCAACGGGATCATTTCTCTACTTTCAAGATGGCAGAATTACATGTAGACTGGAATTAAATGTAAATTAACTTTGAAAAAAAATGTCTGAAATTTTCATATAAAATGCGAAGAAACTTTTTCCCAACCTATTAATTACGCCTTTTAAAATCGAATCCATTACAACTTTACTAATTGTTTGCTTATAAGTTAAATAACTGGTTTATTACAAATAATATTTTACAGTCGCTTTTATGTTATTACTACAAAAATAAATGCTAAAGATAATGTCTTAACTATATAACTTAAAAATAAACGCAGTAATAGCCGGCAATAATCGCAAAAATAATGTGAAAAGATCTCTTAACTCCATTATGTAAGAACGTTCAAATCCATTACGAAAACATTCCAAAAGACACATTAGCCGAAACCCGTATTAATATTCACGGTTTCATTTCAAACCCACTGTGTAATATTTTAAGCCAGTGCCCTGTTGAAATCCGTTTTCCGTGCTCTAAAAGCATCCCTCAAAATCCTTAACGTTTACCTAAAACGGCTCCTTTGGCAAGAAATATTCGGAACGGTGTATGATGGAGGTCTTCTAATATTGCTCCCTCACTTTCATATCGGCTTTTGCGGCGTGAAGTGGAATTGTAAACGATATCTCTACAGATACTCTCATTTCGTATGCGGAGTTAGGTCACGACGCGACAAATGATTTTCTTTGCTATCCGAAATGTGATACAGATTTTTCTCTCGTCGCACTATAGTTGTGACCTTTTTTATTTTATACTCTTCTACAGAAGGGTAATTTAATGTATTTTAAAATATTTTGGACTGGTAGATATTAAATAATTCTTATGATGTATTTCTTTTCCTAGCTATGACACTTCGAAATGGTTTTTAGTGATCACTTACATGCTCATAGTATTGCCAATGACTTATATTTCCAAACTCTCCTTTCCGCTTCTCGTAATATGCAAAGTAATTCAGCATGTACTGTTCACAAATTAAAATTAACTACGCTAGTTTAGTTGTTATCATCTGATGCGAGACGCTTCCTAGAACATTCCAAGATTTCATCTCCAGTACCTCGTTCCGAAAGCAGCGATTATCTGTTTCTCTCTCCCCTTTATCATCCTCTCTACAGTTCTTCGTATTCCTAATATAACCACTGAGAAACGAACTAGATACTTATGTCTACCGGTATTCTAAATTTCTTTCTATGAATACGCCAAATCATTTTTTTACGTCATTTATGTTTTTGAACTTATCTGCATTAATTCTGGTTAGTCATATTACTAGTGAGCGAAATGAGACACGAGATCACATTGTGTATAATTAAGTGAACCTGAATTGTGCATATTATCAAATTCCAAATTAACAATTAACATCCTTAAAAATTAAGCCGCCATGCATTTACATACTTAAAAAATAGCACAACTAGGTAATGAGAACGATCAGTTAAAAATGTAAGCAGAAGATTCAAGTACGGGAATGTTACAGCGTTCGTTTGCTTACATTGATGATATTATACCAACGTTATCAAGTATAAATGAATGCATACATTAACGGCTAAAAATAAGATTGGCCCCTACAATTTATGCACAGAACTAGGCCAGTTTGAAAGGCGTCTTCGCCGTGGTTTCCTTCTACGTAGTTGTTATCTAGCGAAACTTGGAACTGTGTTAGCGTCGTAAATTGCGTTTTGAATAATTCTCACCCGCTGCACGTGGCAATATTAACTTCGTAGCAGCAAATTAATAAGTAAATTCTCTTCAGATATTTATGGTAAATATAATTTGTAAGCTAATGTCATGAATCAAA
Organism: Acentria ephemerella; assembly: GCA_943193645.1. Taxonomy (NCBI): domain Eukaryota; kingdom Metazoa; phylum Arthropoda; class Insecta; order Lepidoptera; family Crambidae; genus Acentria; species Acentria ephemerella. The sequence goes on along the minus strand of OW971875.1, from coordinate 2,258,603 downwards.
ACATTTTATAAGTAAGCTAGCTATGCCTTTAACTTCGTTCGCGTGGATGTCGTTAAACAACGACAAGTCGTACGTGTGTAGATAGGTAATTCTTTTAATTAAGTATTTATTTGGTTAAGGATTTTAATCACGTTTATAACAAATTTGATTAGTGAGTAGACCTTAAAAGAGACATATGCTGACATTATAGATTTTTAACGTTTAATAAAACATTATTTTTTTATAAAAAGCTCAGCAACTGACTCGACGCCACCTGATGATAAGCAATAGAGGAGCCTATATGTGAATATAGCTAGTGCTAACTATCCTAGCCACCCTCACCTTGCCGGCCCAAAAGGTGCTTTTTCACGCCTCTGTTAAAGGAACTCATGTTGTATGAAGGAGGGAATACCTGTGCCGGTAAGGAATTCCACGTTCTAGCTGTGCGACAGAGAAAACTGTTATGAAATCTCTTTGTCCACAAAGTAGACGTGGCGAGAGTGAAAGAATATAAGTGTCTTATAAAGCTCGGCTTAACACACTATAAGAATTAAATGTACCTAAGTGAAGTGTGACCTAATTCCTTATGCGGGTCTAAGGGCAATATCTCAAACGAAATGACTTCATCAATTTTGTGATTTACAAACGTTTTCGTTTTTATTCCTTCAAAAGGCTCAATGACCGACCGTGGTCGATTACGTTGATTGATGTAATCCAATTGACCGGCCAGAAGTAAAAGCACACAGAGAAAAATTGCAGTGATTTTTAATTCTCCAAAAAATTCTTTACACTTCTTAGTGAATACTGGTTATATTTCACAAGAATAATGCGTTAGTTTTTTGTTTATGAACTAACCATAAACCAGAGAATGGATATTATACTAACAAGGATACTTAGGCAGCGTTGTAAATGACAAAATACTAAAATTATAGTGTATAACTTCTATAATTCTTGGAGCATGGAATTATGTTACAATCATATGAATGAAGGACCTCGTAGTGAACTCACCAATGTAGAAAATAAATAAATCGAAATCGTACGCTATATCTAAGATTGAAGCGACGAAATTGACAATTATTTGTACAGGAAATCAACTGTTGTATATGTTCTATAAGATAACTTCACCAGGAAATACAAAGAGCAATAAATCATGGTTTATTTCAAATTAGTGACGACCTTCGGAGAAACAGTACTCTAAATAGTAAAAACACACATCTAACGAAAATTTCGACAATTTAATCAAGAGTACAGTTAAAACAACTAACTAAAGGTACAATAGGTGGGATTAATGCCATTAGGCATTCGCTACCAGTCAACCAGAGAATTAAGTCAAGAAAAATTGAAAGCTAATGCTTAAACGATGAAGGAAAAATAAGAAATAGGCTTAATATAAAGATATCATGCACATATACTAAAAAATGTATAACATGAATGAATCAACACATATAAATGAAAAGACAAACATTAAATGAATACAAAGACCATGAGGATTTATTTTTTTGGAGATGAAGTATGACATGTTATGTAATTAACGACTCAATGAATTGGCAACATACTAATGTATAATGTAAACGAACTATTTAAATATTTTTGTAGGCTAATAAATGATTACATAAAGTGAACACCATTTTGGATAAAATAAAGTCATTAAAATAACTATGTGAAAAGCTCAGAATAATTTTGAACAGTATTTAGTCTCTGTACAATGCGAAATATAGACAAAACGCGAAGGGTTGAATGACCAAGGGAGCAATAGGTCGAAAATAAATACCAAGATTATTTCTATAAAGAAATAGATAGTATTATTGTGATACGTGATCTTATCTACTCATATGGCTATTAATTATGAAAATGTGCTGTTTTTTCCTCTGACAGTAATAAGCCTTTTTCAAATTAATTTCTACAAACGAGAAAATTAGTATTTAGTAAAGCTTTTTAGGTTGGGATTACATTTAAAGCTGGATATTTGGTTTGGTGATTTTTATGGTTGAATCTATACTAATACAATTTATATATATAATGTATAGTTTGTGAGGTTTTAGGGGTTTTAGATGGTTTTGTGTTGGATAGTTAATTAATTAATTCTGGCGTGGTTTAGATTATTATAAACTTTATTGGAACATTTTTGCTTATACATAACGGAGATATGTATTGAAGCGGAAAACTAGTCTTAATTAAACGGCGAGCTAACAGTATAAATAAAACGACATTATTTTGCATTATTTAAACTATGTAACAGAAAGATAAGGAATGTCTAAAAGAAAACCAGAATTTAATTATTAATAAACTGACTTCAAAGCGATATAACGTTTTATCACAAATAATTCAATTTAAATACTTATTGAAACGTATTTTTTGGAGGCGGCCTTATATATTAGATGCTTTTGTACTTGAATTGAATAATATGTGACTTTATAGTGAATTAAAGTCGGTTTAAAAAAAATTTAATTTAACCATTTTAAAGTTTCTAAGGTCAAAGATGTTTAATCGACAGCATTGTGGACTTGTCTCTCTGCTAGTAGCTAAATATATACTATTTCTACTTCTTTCCTGGGGAGTTCCGTTCTCCGCCCCGAAGACCTTCATCCGATCCAGACGACATTTATATAGGAGCAACTTCTTAATATACTATATAATTCTCTTGTGTTCAATTACACAAAAGAATTATCAAAAATATCTGTCAAAATTTACGGAGATATCGCGTAGTGTAATATAAAAAAATGTCTATATGAAAACCTTCTTAATTTGAATTTTGTTAAAAAGTAAAAAGCATAACAAAAGATTAGTTTGACAGCCACAGGAATAAAGATAGAACAAGGTAATATCTTCATTACACAAACAAAACGTTGTAATGTAATGAAGTTGATATTGATATGTCATATGTTGTCATGTTTAATTATAGGCCTTTAACCTTTTGATAATTTGATACTTTGTATGGTAACAGCGTTGTTTTCCTCTCCGCCTGAATATTTATCGATGTATTTATGTTTCTTCGCTTTCCATTAACGCTTACAACTTTCTTTTGACTAAATTCTGTTATATGTATCTAAATATGTTGTCTACGTTTGAGTGACTACACTTTAACTATGAAAACTCAGTTTATACACATAAAACCGACAATGGTAAAATGATTTGTAAATACATTTTTTCAAGAACGATTTACGATTAAATATTTTAAACCTCCCAAAGTTAGTTACTTTTATATATTGTCAAGAAGTTCTGTTAATAATTAGTATAATGCCACAACACTTTAACAAGGGTCCTTTGTGTATAATACAAGAGAATTTCGACCTTCACATTTACGCAATATTTTGGGTGCTGTTTTAAGCGCCTAACAAATTATTTTCTTTAATCATTTTTATTTATATTAAAAATTAAGTTGATATTTTTGTAACTAATATAATCATGTATATTTATAGATAAGCCAGATTATGTCTACAAGTCATAGACACTACAGCGCACCAAAATTACTACAATTTAGTTTTTTAAATATTATTTACATACCACAGTTTATGCTAATACCATTAGGTGTTTCTTAATATAAAATTTACCATTACATTGGCTAATTAAGGAAATTCACTTCATTACAAAAAATGACGTGTTTTCTTAGGTAGGTAGTAAAAAATAATATAAAAATTACATACAGATGTCGGTGTTATAAGTAATCGCCTAGATTACACCCACCTCAAGGGCAGTAGCAATTTAACCTACTTGTAAAAAATTAATAGATGGACGCCACATTTCTATGGAGTCCAAATAGAGAACTGTTTTAACATTTCCGATATTGCCTTAATTGTCTATCTTGGACCAATGCAATGTGCCTGCTTTGATGCCATTACACAGTAATGTAATGTACTTATGATGGCGGTCAGGCACGAAACTCCAGTGCTCGCTAACCCCTTGCGCATCATTCACGTGGACGAAGAGCTGCTCGTGTTAGACAAGCCTTGCTCGCTGCCGGTGAGTCCAACTGGTTAACAGGTGACAGACTCTGTTTGGTTTTGGACCGAGAATTTATACCTACTTCAAGATGTAATTAGGTTCGCAATGAATTTTTAAATTGTCAGTGCACATTCATAATCAGAATCATAGGTTTAGCCTGGAAACTCTATATTAAATTAAACGCTTAGTAAACAGTCGAGAGATTTTCAAAAACAGTTCACCGTACGTTTGGATTTGATCAAGTATTATTTTTGAAAAACGAACAATTCAATCGGCTTCTTTTTAATAGATCCTTTATAAAAATTTCATAAAATTCGTAACCGGACAACCTACTTTCAATTATCTTTGGCGTAAACATGTTATGGTTTCTCGGTTCAAATTTACTTCTGTTAATGCTTACCATCAGAGTCTGACACAGGATTGTGGTATGCACAGAACTTTGGGACTTCAAATACAGTGAGGAATTGTGCCGTCTCAAAGACTACCACTTGTAAGTGGCACTTTTGCGTTTGTTATGACATCTGATTAATTAACATAGACATAATGATGAGAACTCATTGTCTCTTCTCTAACATTGTCATTTCCTTTTTCGTTTGAATTTTAAAAGAAAACAATCGAATCGATTTGAATAAAAACTATCAATTTGATCTTAACTATTAAAAAAACAAATATTAGGGACAAAAAATTTTCTTTAATAGATTTAATGATATCTCAGCTTTTCCTTGTCTCTGTCACTGACCTTTTTCTATCTGTTAACTTAATAACCTTTTCAGACTGGGATATATTTAATAAAGCCTCACTTAATGAATGTTCTATTAATATATTTGCATGTTATTATTGTCACTAAGTAGCAATCCGCCCTTGTCATTAGTGCGATACATGGTTTTGTGTTGAACTTTAAATTATTTCATTACTTGCTTGAAATATATTTCATAATTTAATTGAATTACTTATTCTAAATAGTAAACTAAATCCTTCTTTGAATTCTGCGTTTGCAAAATCTTAATTCGATTGAATTAAATTAATTTGATTAAAATCCAATAAAGTTGTGAGTTTCACAAAGGTCGAGCTAAAGTGTCTATAAATTTAAATATTCACTCCAGATTAACGAGAATCTTTAAAGAATTGAGCAAAATTTAGTTTTTAAAGGTGAAGTTTTAAAGACAATGTTTGAAGAAAGTGCGCTTGTGGAGAGAGCGATAAAAAATGGTTCTTCACAGGTACACCCCTGCGGGCGGTATCGACACAACACTGTCGTGTTCATACTCGCTAAAGAGTACAACTTAAAAAACCTGAGGACCATTCACAGGCTGGACAGGCTAACCTCAGGTAAGTTTTACAGGACGATTTATAAGGTGAACTTTATTTATAGGACACTCCTTATTCGAACACTTCCAAGAAAAATTTGTTGAAAGTTGTATGAAGGAAGGAATCACAAAATTTCTTAGTGCGCAAAGTAGATGTGGCGACAGATTGATTTGATTTAGACAAGTATTTCTATTTAAACTTTCAAAATCAATCCTGTCAAGGTCTTTGATTTTTCAATGGATAGAATTCATGGCGTTTTCTTTGTAAATAACAGTATATACCTTTTACCTACTCATTCTTAAACAGTTATAAGTGACACCTATTAAAACTAATAAGTTATTGATACAGTATAATAAAGGAACCAATAATTTGGCTTACTTCCTACTTATAATTCTATCTCTTTTGCATTACGACTACAAACTAAAACGCTAAAGTCTCAATCGATATTTTTATTACGTTGTCACAACATCGAGCCCACACTCGACCCTAGCTAATAAGGCACACATTGACAAGGTGAAGTAGAATTTTAATTTTATCAGGTCTCCTATTGTTCGGTCGGAGCCCTAAGAAAGCAAGGCAAATGGAACACCAAATACGGAATAGACAGGTGCAAAAAGAGTACGTCTGCAGAGTTGATGGAGAATTTCCCAAGTGAGTACTATTCTCTGGTTTTAAACTATCATCTCCTTAATTTCCATTGCATATGTATATCAATTGTTTCTTCTAGAATTCGTTCCGTTTGTGCCTTTCTAATGACAGTTGCATAACAAGTTACCATTAGCATTAATAAATACACTATTTCTCGAGCTGATTACAATACATTTTGTTCGTCGCCCATTTCTATTGGCAATCCTGCGATTTGCATCAGGAGTCACGTTCAAATAAACTTCATTCAAGTCCGTAAATACACTTAGGATATTAAAATTTTCTTCAGAGATTGCTGGTGTATCGATTCTTATTCAGTTACCGCTCACTTCGTGTTCGTAAAGTGAAAACGTACACTATTAGACGTTACGGGCCTCAGAGTGATTTTCGATGCTTGAGATTTCGCAACCGGAATATTTTAGGACTGTGCTATAAATTTGAATATTGAATCTTTGTTTATCTTGATCTCTTCTCAACATTGATAAAGAAACTTTTTTCATTGATAATTTAATATTCAATTGTTATTTAATATATAAAATACTCTTAAAATAATAAATATATAGCTATTATTGAGTATCATAAGAGAAGGTCGCTGGCGAAGTGGTGCGAACTGGTTTCGATAGAAAAAACCAATCAACTTTCGCCATTGTTGGTACCTGGATCAGTCAAACAAAGTTTATTATCTCGATCTCGTCCGTGCTTTGGAAGGCTCGTTAATCTGTTGATCCCGGTTGGCACGTCAACCGCTATTAAAGCCGCTTTGGGCCAGCGTGGTGATAAATATGCTCCAAACTCGCGTGTTTTCCCCATGTAGCAAAGGCTGTACGGACATATACGCTGTTGATGTTGATGAAGTTTCATGTAATTAGACATATGTTCATCAGCATATATTTGCAGTTGCAAGCTGTTTATAAAAAAATTATACTATTTTTATCACCAAATAATTCCCTTAGAATGTGGCTGAGTAACTTGTACACGACCTGTTTATGGACGAAAAATTACTGGTCATGCCACTTGTCTAAAATATACATTGTGGCTTCTACTGGAAGAAGCGTAATTTAAAGCATGTAGTTCTAAGATAATACCAAAATAATTATTATGTGTTTATCTTAGTGAGGAAATCGAGTGTTTAGAACCAATTGAAGTTGTCAGCTACAAGATCGGGGTGTGCAAGGTATCGCCGAAGGGAAAGGACTGTTCAACTATATTTAAGAGGCTAGGATATAACCATGTTTCGAACACCAGTGTGGTGCTCTGCAAACCGAAGACGGGAAGGATGCATCAGATCAGGGTTCATCTACAGTACTTGGGTATGTCTTTCCTATCTCTTTATGATGTAATATATAATAAACACTCGCTCTTACCATAAGTAATGTACGAAACTCTTGAAATTTACCTGGGTTGGAAAAGCAATCCAATATTCTATGGAGGCACATTTAATATCCAAAGACGTTTTGTGCTTGATCAAATTGGAATTTGTAGCCTCGGCTAGCCATAGTAATCAAACACGACAAATAATATTTTCATGTTTAATAGTGGACTATATTTTCAATTCGCTGGTATCAACTCTTTGTTCCACACCAGATGCAACAACGTAATATATATTTTTATTCAAATTAAAAATATTTGTATCATTTACAAAAAGAATATGTACATATCGGCCGTCATTTGTTTATCATGAAATTCACAATTTGTCAACGAAACAAAAAGTAGTATTAGAGGTTATATATTTATTGAAAAGTTGTCACTTGACGCCATTTTATCATATTTAACAGCAATGCAATGTGTTAAGTTTTCTCTTTTACTTTCATAATTACATATTTAAGAAACAATATAGTATAAAATTATCTTATTTTTATAATTTATCAAATTTATAAAGTGGCTTAATAATGTTTTATGCACAGACAGTTTTCTAAATTTATATCCTCAGTAACTGCCGCTGGCCATTTAAATAGTACCAAATTTCCTAGAAAAGATATTTATATAATAAGTGTACTGAACGGTTCTAATCTAATTTGCGAAAATCTTGCTTGACCTTTCAAAAATAATAAACTGAAATATTTTTCCTTACTTTACCTACGAAAAGTATTACTTTAAGTTACCTTTGGAAATTTCGGGTTATTAAAATTGATTCTTAACCCGTTCCGTACCTTTCCTATCCCTATGAAATTAAAGTGATAGATATATCTCCTATCGTGTCTATTAAATATAAAGCTACTTGGTATTAAAATGTTGTAATTGAAACATTAAATAGCATACTTAATGATAATATTTCATGTGCAGGGTACCCAGTCGTCAATGATCCTTTATACAACCATCCGGTATTTGGTCCCCTTCGCGGCAAGGGTGGAGATACGGGTGGTAAAACAGACGAACAGCTGGTGAGAGACTTGATCGCCATACACAATGCTGAGAACTGGCTCGGAGTAGATGCCGCTGATGATGATCTGCTTTTCTCCAAACCTACGGCTGATGATAAAGGTAGGCTTCTGAATAGATAATGTTAAAGATTCGTAAGTTATCATTCCAAAAAACATTTATGCATCTTAATTCATGTGATATATAGCAACACTTCTTTTTATTCGCATAAATCTCTTAAATCAATATAACAAATATTTATGTTCTCTTTAGATACACGTATTTCAGGCAACTTAATTATTGCAACTTAATTTATAAGTAAAATTGCCTAAATCACCTAAATCTTAAGAAGCCCCAAAGCCCTCATTAATTTTGTAGAATTTACAACTCCCGATATTATTTTGTGTAGTAGACAAAGTACTTAAATTAGTAACAACTTACACCAATTTCTCAATGTTATTAATGGAGATCTTAATGAAGATATTTTGAACAATAACATCGAACCGTTGAAATAGTTGATCGATTACAACTAAGTACCAAAGTTCTTAAAGCCTTTAAAAAGGCGTCTGCAAAGTACTATTTCCCATTTAAAATATTGTCGCAAATTAATTTGAAAGCACGAGATAGATTAAAAAGTATACTAAATTGTATTTCAGTTAAACTAAAGATATTTAATCACATCTCTATTTCTCCTAATTAGGAAAGTGATATATATAAGTTTTTGTTAGAAACGTTTAGACAGTTTTATTCCCCACAATGTAAAAAACATCCATCACTCAGAACATAGGTTCCGATGGGCATATTGGATCATCCACACTCATCTAGTGTGGATGATCACCGTGCACCAGTCATCACTTTTGGGGTTCATGGCATCATGATGGATTTAAAATCATAATTAGGATCCCATACAATTCTTGCTCTCAATTAATCTTAATATTTTGGGGAAGTACGAGTATAAAAAGTTATAATTAACGTAAACGTTTTTTGTATCTTCACATTTTAACTTTAATTTTACTAGTATAGCAAACAGATTTTTTGGGGTTTGAACATTTTGATATGATAAAAAAAGATATCAACTGTTGTGTATTTGTTACAGTTGGCGAAGATGACTGTGACACCGGACCAGTATCTAGGGAATCTTCCCCGAGATTAGAGTCACCTGCGCCAGGCGTCACGCCATCTACAATTCTGACGCGTAAGTATAAGCCTTCTTTTTCAATACCAAGTGGTAATCCTTTTAAAATTATGGATATTAACAATGTTTTTGCTTCATTTTTTCCGTAGTTGTTGAGATCTTTTTTGTTTATGTATGATTATATGTTCACGAAATCTCTGTACCTCATACTTTTTATTTCACCGTTAAGAAGCAATGCTAAAATCAGTAATGTAATTTTTATAATTTCTCAAATTGTGTAGCAACTCTGCCAAGTCCGTCAAGCGGAGCAGAGGCCCCAGTAGAAGTGGCGACGTCGCCCGCGTGCATGCTCGCTTCGTCGCCTGCGCCATCACCGGCTCTTAATGAAGACTCCAACGATGCCAAGGTGTGTTAAATTAGGATATTAGATCTTATTATAAGGACTTATAGCAGATGAAAAAGAGAAATCAAGTTCAACAGTGATTGAAGTGTTGTAAGGCTCACCAGATTCAATATTCATTGTTCTAGTCCGACAAAGTGACAGTAGCTACTCAGACTGGCTGTACGCCTGCGGCCACTACGTCATCAAACGCTTCCACGGATGCTCTGTCTCCCGACCCTCACTGCTACGAGTGCCGCGTCCGGTACAGGGATCCTCGGCCACGCGACCTGGTCATGTATCTCCATGCTTGGAAGTACAAGGTAAAACCTAAAACAAGATAAATTGTTATCATTATCAGTACTTTTAGACAGTATAAGTAATGAATTATAACTTAATGAGCTATTCAGAAAAAGGTTGATTTAATTTCATTAACAAAAACGCGATTAAATAATTTGTTATTTTGATTAATTAAGAATATAAATATAATAATTAATATTATGAACATAAAGATATCGTTCTATCAACAGGGGCCTGGCTGGGAATACGAAACGGAGCTGCCACAATGGGCGAGTGTTGAGTGGGAGGAGTCCGATAATTCATAGTCACGAGTAATGACGCCACTGCAGAAGCGCCTCGCTACAGCGCTCCAAATCTCCCCGAAAAATAAATAAACAAGACTATATATGTAATTGATGTAGATGTTAAAGTTGAAAATGAATTGGCTGATGAAACTAAACTTTAAGGTTATTTGGTGAAAGTATACAATTTAGCTGACAGCAAAGTTAAACGAATTTCAACTGATACTGATGTAATTACGGTTTGTGCGAAATTTGTTTATAATATTGAAATGATGATGAAAGTTATGCGAGGCGCTGTAGTCAAAGATAATATTGGTACTCACTTGGCTGTTATCCATGTTATACAGTACATTGACGTAAGTATAAAATAAGTGAGAGTTAGTCTAAGCATAGAATATTTTCCTTCATCTTTTCCGTTGCAGCACTGTCTTAAACATTTTCTGTTTCTCGTATCTAATATTTTGTAGTTTTTATAGCGAACATTGGTTTGTTATTGAGGTTTATATTTTTCCTATTAGCGTGGTAAGCGTTTCGTTATCACTCTTCAGTTCCTATCGGCCTAGAATGTTTCGTCAAGCTTGTTGTAGATTAGAAATAAGGATGTAACAATTTGTAACAATATTGGTACCATAAAATATTTATAACGCTTTAACGAGGCAGGGTCACAACCGGATCATAAATGAATAAAATATGAAATGAAAAAAATCATTTTTAATCGAATTAAGTGGGATAGCTCTTCTTATTTTCGAATCAGTAGTTACTTTACGAGGACGAAGTGTATTATTTAGAGTTTTTATTTGATCATTTTCTACAGTTACATAGTGTTTTGTCAGTTGTTTAATGTTTTCTACAGTTATAATAACAAAATTTAAAGTCACTGTCAGTGATGCTAATTTTATTTCTGTTAAAGTTTGGACCACTGCTATATTTTATTAAATTCTTTAAAAAATAATAGGACCATTATATTTGAACTGTTATATAGGAAAGCTATCTCGGTAAAATTAAATTGTATGAAGGTTACAATAATGTATAGTTTATATTGACTAAGGATCATGCCGTATTTCGCAGGTGACGTTTTGGCTACGTCATCAGGTTTGGCTTCCATAGTTTTGTGTAGACATGTTTGAAACATATATTCAAGGGGAAAAAATCTTGAAATTTTGTACTTTTAAATAAATATACGATTTAGCGATACGTATTTTCGTGTGAGATCGCTTGTAAGTTCAGTTTGGTTGACATTCGAGGCCAGTCGTGATATGCATTTACAAGATTTTCTACTTCAACAATTGATTTTCTTCAAAAGACATCTTAAAATGGTCTTAACGAGGTAACCAAAGCCAAATAGAGTTAACACTGCAGTCGAGTAAGTTTTATTAATTTAAAGAGAGAAAACATATTGAAACAATATTCTAGCAGCAGATTCTAAAGACATGACTATGAGTTTTTGTTTGTTACTTATATTTCGTAAGTTTTTGTGTTTTATTGATAAGTTCATTTATATGTCGATGTTTCGAGGGACATTTGTTAAATATACATATAGTTTGGATTGTTTCAGTTCATCATGTTGTCACTAAATGCAGTTCGTTCGATTCGATTGCCTAGTATTTACAGTAGTATTAAAAAATGTAAAAGACAATTTCTATAATATATAAATATTTTCACGAGCTTTCATAAATTAGTTCGATATGAAATTATATATTTTTCTTACTAGTAGTATATGTAGATGTAGTATGCGGATATGTATATATATATATTGAAATATCATTTCTGTTATATATATATTTTATTGCTATATGTTTTAAAACAAGCAGCATGAGATCTATTTGGACGATACAATTATATCCTTTCCCAAATGGTATTAAAAATGTCCGGAGAAATACGTATTTCATTTGAAATATAAAAAAGAACCGTCTGGAAATATTTATTTCGAAAAAGCGAGAGATCTGATTGCTTGTTCTAAAAAATCCCTAGTTATATACTATTGGCTGTTCAAATGTATATATACGTCTAAATTCATTGCGAAATTTCAATATCGTCGTTATATGCATGCTGAATTAAGAATTATCTGATTTGGGATCAAAATAATTAAAAGTAGTTATCACAAATAATTAAGTCATTGAACTGTAGTTAAAACAGTCAACCCCATTCTGGTTTAAGAAATCGATAATGAATGTTACCCAGAACATTTTGTAAATGAGAAATAAATTAGCATGTACAAAATACAATTTATAATCTGTGGCATATCATCTAGGTACCACTACGAAAGTATAACACTTCTAATGTACAATTCGTTTCATTCGACGAATTTTGTTATATTTTTATATAGTATGTAAGATCTGTTTCGTGTAAACAATGTATTGTAAAAACATACAGTAATAAGCCGACTGATTGAGCTTGAAGTAGTGTTTGCGAGTTATTCTAATGTTGTCGAAGATGCATGCTCGCATCTTACAAGTTCCAATCGATTTTATGGGAAATAAAAACGTTTTTATTTAGTTGGAGTGTAATTTATTTAAGCGTTCAAATTGTGAGTTTGCTTTTTAGTAAAAAGAGAAGATACACTCTGTCGATTCATTTGTTTGTAAGAAAATTTTCATGTGCCTTCTCAAAGTAATGACGAAAAATAAAGGTAAATGGTAAAAGTATGTTTTTAATTACAGAAATTGTTACACGTTTTTAAAATAAGTAGGGTTACATTTGGCACTGACGAGCTTAAATAGTATGAAGAGTGAATAGAGGAGACATCTAAACAGTTTCAGTACTTTTTCCATTTTATAATTAGACGTCATGCGTTCCGAATACAGATTTTAAAAATAGAACTTTACAACAAGGTATCAGAATTCGTTACACTAAAAACTTTTTGACATCATTGTTGCCATTGCAAAAAAAGTAAATTTTTGCCGGACTTATAAATTCTAAGTACTAATTAGGATGGAGTCCTCTAATCGCCCTTTATTAAGCACGTACTTGGCACAATTTTGCAAAATAAATGTTTGTATTTTTTGCGTAATATTAAAAAATATTGTTAGTTTTGGTTTCTTTGTGTGTTCTAAACGAACTAATGAGTATCTATGTTCTCATGGTGAATACTGATTTGTCGTGCCATATTGATGGCTCGCGTTTATTATTTATGATCTTATTTATGTAATAATTTGAACGATGACTACAAGAAAGACATTTGTTAATTTGATAAGTATTTCATAATTAAGAATATAATAGCGTTTCCTTCTTTAGATTCATCTTATAAGAATTCATGTTTCCACTTAAAATTAATTAGAATAAAAATTCATTATTGAATCAATTTGTTTTATTTTACTTGATATAACCGGATAATATAACCGTCATTAGTTTAATAATTAACGTAATTATTATCTAAAAAATTAGAAACGCACAGCGAAAGTGTGTAATTCCTTACAAGTAATCTTCTACATACAACATGGGTTCCACCAGAAGAGTCGTGAAAAGGCACTTGAAACTCGAATGCTGCACTAACTATATTTATATATGGACTCCAACTGCTTAACAGCAGGCAGTGATGTCATTTGCTGAGCTTTATGTATAAAAAATTTCACCACAATCAAATAATTAATAATAAAATATTTTTCACACTCACACCGCTTATCTTTGAATTGGCTGATGTACAATAAATCTTTATTGTACATCAGCCAATTCGAAGAATAGAATAGAATAGAATAGAATAGAATATATCTATATTCTATTCTATTCTTTTCTGGCCCAAATTAAGCATAATTAAGAGCTTGTATTATAGATACTAGATAACGGAGAATTATATATAGTAATATGAAATATACTAAATAAACATACAAACATCCATGACTCGTCAACAAATATTCTTACTAATACAAATATCTCCCCTATCGGGATTCCGGATTCCAATGCCAACGATCAGAAGCGTCCATGCTGCGCACAAGCCTTCCTGCATGGAGTCATATCAGCACCACGCTGGCCCAATAAGGCTTGATAGGTGAAATCGGTTGCTGTAACAACCAGGAATAAAGGCTTAACTTAGTTCGAGATAACAATTTTGTATTAAACTACTCAGAAATCATGGCGAAAGTTGGTCGGTTTTCGTAATCGATACCAAAGAGTTTGTATTATATTTTAATAATTCCCATAATGTCATATTATATTATAAAGTGCATTGTTATTGGTTTATTCAAAATCAAAAATAACTTTATTTAAATAGACTTATTTACTAAGCTCTTTTAAATCGTCACAACAGGGAATATGTATGAGAAATATGTATGAGAATAAAGGCAATAGTCATAACTTTAACTGGGTATCAACCGGGCATTTACTAATTGTCCCAGTTATAGTATTTAAATATGTACTAAACAAATTGTTAGTTTTAATTTTAAAATAATATTTTAAAAATAACATTAGTATACATATTCCCAATTAACCCTACTACCGCTTCTATATTCTTCTGGAATTAAATAATTTCAAATATATGTAACAGCCTCTGTGGTCTAGTGGCTGAGACGACCAACTTCATATCTGGAGGTCCAGGATTCAATTATTTCTAAACAACAGTGTTCCGGTAGTTAGAGGTAAGATAGCCAGTTCCTCTATGGTTGAGGACTCCGGCTGTGGTATGCTTCTGTTTATGGTTTTATCTTCAATTACCATCAAGTGAGATAAAGGCCAGAGCTACTCCATAAGAATAAAAAAAATGTGTTTTATAAACCGAGCTATGATATGGCGCTTCACATTTGATATCATCAAATGCCAATTGGAGTATCTATTTGGCAACCTTTTAACTTATTTTTATTAGTTTTCAAGAGTTAATTTCATTGTAGTTCCTACTAATTGTTTATGAAAGGGAAATCCTATAAAAAACGAACAATCTTGCATGTCAAAAACATAATCTCAAAGAATTTCAATTTCAAATTATTTTACTAAAAAAATTTTTGCAGGTTGTTTAAAACGCTATGATACATCGATATGATATGAATTACGCTTTCTAAGTTACGACTTAATACACTCTAAGCTTTCAAAGAACGCAAGTACATCGTTCTGAAGAAAATAAAAGAGTTAGCGGTTTCACAGTGTACTAGAGAGCAGTATGTAAAAATGGATTCAGTTATGCTCGTATACCATAGCAGTCACATTTGCTGATTATTGACTTTGACAGATAGTAGCAACGGCTTTAAGGCTAAATCTATCTTATTCATAAGCTTTTATGATTCCAACATAATATTAATAATTAAATATTCCACGAGTAGTCCAACGTAATTTATAAATATCGGAAACATACTTAATATACATATAAACATCCACGACCAATCATGATCCAATATTTTTAATATCTGCTTCTATTGCACCACACGACACGAGAGACAAGTATTGTTGAATTACCCTATAAAAGGGAAGGCAAAACAAATGTCTCATGTATTTTATTATTTATTCAATTCGTTCAACGCAAACCATTTATTTATGAAAACGTTTATGATATAACGCAATATCTTCTCCGTACAATTTTGTAATCATTGTCAAAATTTTAATTAACACTAATAAGTGGCATAAGCTCTATTTTAGAACAGTTTATACTGAAATCCCTTAACGAAACAAGCTGCATAATAAGTGCCATAAATATCAAAATTACTGAAACAAATTTTCACTGTGTCTAGGCGAATAAACATTTCCGTTAAAACCTACACGTAGATGGAAGAAAAAATGTTTTCCGAAACCCCGATGAATACTTAATACGCGAAACGGCAGGATACCACGTTTCTATTATACCTCGTAAACTTAATTTTCGTCTTTATTGCATTTGAAATACGATTTACTTGACTTGCCAGTGGCTGAGGGGAGGTAAAAATACTCTTTGATGTTCAGAATGAGTTATGCAAAAAGCTAAATAAAACGTTAAGAAGTGAGAAGGCAATAAGAAAGTGCGGCGAAAACAGAAGTAGGTAAGACTAAACATTTAACGTCGTTTGGACAAATTTAATATTAAACAAGTACGTAAGCATTTAAAATACTAATTCATTTTAAATTTTATTATTTAATACAACATTATTGACAAATATCGTGACCTTATTATCGAAGCTATGTAAAAAGAATAATCGCAAATTTTGTAATTTAGCATCCATTCCACACCTTCCTACATAGGAGAAACACATGAGGAATTTAGGTCCAAACACCACCACCACCACCTACCCGGGTGAGGTGCGTGCCGTAGCAACTGAGACCAACGGCTTAAAGTACCTTCCGTAGCACGGAGTCGTAGGTGAGGTGCGCGCCGTAGCAACTGACACCAACGGCTTAAAGTACCTTCCGTAGCACGGAGTCGTAAGTGAGGTGCGTGCCGTAGCAACGGACACCAACGGCTTAAAGTACCTTCCGTAGCACGGAGTCGAAGGTGAGGTGTGTGCCGTAGCAACTTAGACCAACGGCTTAAAGTACCTTCCGTAGCACGGAGTCGTAGGTGAGGTGCGTACCGTAGCAACTAAGACCAACGGCTTAAAGTACCTTCCGTAGCACGGAGTCGTAGGTGAGGTGCGTGCCGTAGCAACTAAGATCAACGGCTTAAAGTACCTTCCGTAGCACGGAGTCGTAGGTGAGGTGCGTGCCGTAGCAACTGAGACCAACGGCTTAAAGTACCTTCCAAAGCACGGAGTCGTAGGTGAGGTGCGTGCCGCAGCAACTGAGACCAACGGCTTAAAGTACCTTCCGTAGCACGGAGTCGTTGTAGATGACAAATTTGGATTGACCTATCTAAGATATTGGTTCCTAATTAATTTTACCAATGACGATGAATCGAATGAATATTAAGCTAACGCTGCGCGTACGCTTATATTTGCAATAAAATATATATAAATATTGAGTAAGACTATTGCATATGACACACTCAATAAGAATACAAGTATATGAAAAGAGTATAAAAACCAAAGAGCGATGATAATATTGGTCTATATAATATGTGTCAATATATAGTATAAATATTACAGCATTATTATTTTTACTAACTAGGTCCTCTTCGTTAATTTGTTGCCTTATTTTATTTGACTTAACATTACCAAACCAAATTGGGATGCAACGGGCATCCTAATTAGAAATTAAAACTTACGTAACTTTTTGATCAAATCTCACAATTTTCTATATATTTATCCAAAATAAAAATACGTCTCCCTAACCACCTCCGGCTTTACTATAATTAATTTAAAAACCTTTTCTTATTCAAAACAATTTTCTGTACACAGATTAAATTGGTAAGATTAATGAATACCTAACATTTTTACAACATTTTTATGAAAAAATCTTTTTGTAAACATTCGTTCTCATTACACGAGAAAATCAAGAATGACCTGACAGACGTAGGGTTACCAAAAACTCTTATAATATCAGACTAGTCCCAATAAAGAACGGAAACACTAAAGATTTACCCATTTTGACTCTCTGAGACTTGTAGCATGATATAATTAATATAACAAATATGTAAGATTTGTCATACGGACAAATTACATATATTACTTACAGTTACAGGTACAGGTTGGTATTACACAGAAATATTTCAGTTCTAGTAATCTGAATCATATGTGGCACATTATTTTCTTGGCGGATCGCACCAATTTCAACTTAAATTTCAGTCAATCTTTTGGTATGACCGGTTCGGCTTAGCTAGCTAAGACAAATGATTTTCCTGTTCTGACTGTTATATTGTACTGCCTTATTTTTACGGTTATAAATAATAGGTTTTGGTGATTCACTAACGTAATTTATATTTACCAAACATAGAAGGAACTTTATTTTATGGAATAGCAAACAAATGGTTACAACTGTTTCCTATTTTAGATTTTAAGATTTTGTAAACGAGAAAAAAATCTAGAGCTTTGTGCCTCCATGCAGTCGAACGCACGCTATAAAACAGCGTTGTATTATTTAGAATTCGCTCTCTGGTCAACCTAGTTGTTATTGTGTTAGGGGTTTCCTAGACAACGCAAAATCATGGCAACCCTTTAAACCTTTACTTTGTATCGGAGGTTGCGTGATGCATAAACAATTTCAGGCGGCGGAGGAAGAGGCGCGTGATAAATGACCAAGCCTTAACATGATTTTATTCAAGCCATGTCCTACCATGTTTGCATGGAAAGTGTAATTAAAAATACCTTTATGGCTTTGAGAACAAGATTCATTACTAATTTTCTTCCGAGTAAGTATTCTTACTTTTCAAGCATGATAGTCACAAGAAATCAAAAAACAGATGATTTTTATAACATTGAATGGTGTGTCTTAAATATTACAAATACTTAAAATAGATTTTATAATGTTTGCTTGGGTATAATTTAATTATACGGGTTATTTATATTAATTTAAATGCGCCGGTTTTGTTACTTGAATAAAGTGTACTAATTATTTTTATATATTTACCTAACCGACATAGCCTCAAGTAGCAGTGGACAGGGCACATTTCCAGGGGTACGGACGGCTGATGCGTCGGAAAGTCCTCAAATGGCGGCGGCATACCAGGAAACGCAGCTTTTGTAGGTCTCCCACAAGGTGAGTTGTTAAAGTAAATTTCCATGTGTACTATTAATATGTATCGCTGTTGGTATACTTTGTAAAATAAATAAATGTCTATGCTATATTATGTTGAAGCTGGATACGCGAAATTGAACCTTGAAGATACCCGATAGACTTCTTTAGCTAGGCGGAGTTATTGGGAGTTAGCACCCTGAGATAGCTGAACTGTATTTAGGAAGCCGCGTCTTAAGTCAAAGTAATACTCAACAGGCTCATCGGCTTTAAAAGTCTAGAAGTTTTATTTCCAAAATATTTATTTAATAGACAGCATTTGGCGACTTACAGTGAGAAAATTTATTTATGACACTAGCCAGCCGAATTCTAAGCACGTACTGTATATGTGGTTAGTCGTATCGCACTGTCAACAGATTAACTTGTAGCCAATTTGGTAAGATATACTGTAGTAACTAGCTGTACCAGAATTTACAGCTGTGCATGATCGAAATTCGAAGTAGTTAGAACAGTATAAATAAGAACAATATTTAACTGTTTGTCATGCCAAATGAGCGCTGGTCGAATTTCCCGCCACGCTTGCATCAATGACGTCATTCGCAGAGCTCTTGTCGCTGTCAATGTGCCATCAGTCCTAAAGCCTAACGGCAGCTTCCGTAACGATGGCAGGAGATCTGACGGGATGACGCTCATTCCCTGGAAGCAGGGTCGTCCTCTTGTGTGGGACGCAACTTGTGCGGATACACTTGCTCCGTCCCATATAGGTAGTGCCTCACTTGCTGCAGGTGCGGCGGCGACTTCTGCTGAGTGTTCCAAGCGGCGCAAATATTCAGCTCTCAAAGAGAGCTATATATTTGTGCCAATTGGAGTTGAAACTATGGGCCCATGGGGTCCAAGTGCTCGTTCCTTTTATAAGGACCTATCCAAGAGACTCACCGAGGTGTCTGGTGACCGAAAGGCTGGCAGCTATCTTGGTCAACGGATCAGCCTTGCCATCCAACGTGGCAATGCCTTTAAGGCACCATTCCTGACGGCAGCCCTGGAGCTGATATATTTTTTAACTTATAATTTTTAAAAATTAATTAATTAATAATTTAAATTTTTTATGTTTGTTTAGAGTACGAATATCATTACTCTTATAATTACTTTTTACTGTTTAAATTTTAATTTTATTTTTATAATAGTTTGCCAACAAGAATTATTGACGGTTAAAAACTTAACTAAATATTTCACTACGTGTTAACAAACAACTAACTAATCTTTTATACAACTAACTAATCTTTAATTAATAATCGTCTTGTCGTTGCTATACTTGAGAGAAATACGTTAAACTCATTAGACTCACACAACTCGTATAAGTTCTTTATCGCTCGCCACAGGAATTAATTTGGTCTATAATTCTTTGACGCAAGTGGCAGATTAATCGGAGAGTAGCCTTAATGATCTCGAATCAACATCAAAGTTTATTTTAGAAAGAAGCTCTTCTACTTTTATCTGGCATTAAGGCTAGTGTTAGCATTAGCCATGTGTAAGTTTGATGGTAGATAGATATTAGGAGAAATATTTATTCAAATGTCAAAGTCGATTGCAGTGTCATGTTATGTGTATTATTGGTGATGAGGAGAGCCTCTGCAACTGCATCGGGGCATAGCGTCGCTTAATGCCTTTTATCGTTTGTACCATGGAGAGTGCTCTAAAGAGCTCTTTGATCTGATCCCCCTCCTTTCCTATTCGGGAGTACGAGTGCTGGTCTACGGAGTCACTCTTTCACTGTTGCCACTTCTACTTTACGCACAAACAGATTTCGTGACTACTTTCTCTGTCAAACAGCTAAAGCGTGAAATTCCTTACCGGCACACGTATTCCCTCCTTCATACAACACGGGTTTCTTTAAAAGAGGCATGAAAAGCTCTTTCTGGGCCGGCAAAGTGAGGGTGACTAGGGCAGTACGTCGCATACTGCACTAGCCATCTTCACATGTGGTGTCCTTTACTGCATATCATCAGGCGGTGTCGGATCATTTGCTGAAATTTTATAAAAAAATGTAATATTTAATTATAATTGTTTGAAACATGCAATGAAGAATGATACTAACAAGATTTTTATATAAGTAGGTACAAGTAACTTCTCGAATAGACTTAAATTTTTTTGTTTCACTATTTATAAACGAACAAAACAATATTTATTCATAACCGTCAATAGGTATTTAGGCAATATTACATGTCCAATTCACACATCAAACATCGATTATTTGATATATACACCAAACCCGGTCGTAACAACCCAAAGACCACCCATCCTTAATTTGTCCTGAAACTCATTGAGTTGAGTTCAAACGATTAGTGTTCCTTTCTCCCCACGATTAATTTTCGGTGGCTAACAGCTATCTCAAAACTGTAGAACGAAGGTGGCTGAGTGATAAATGGGGTAAGATTACAGAGGGACGCACCACTTGCCCCCAATTAGTGTGGTTAGATAAGTCAAAGACAAATTTCTTTGTAATATAAATATGAAAAAACCTCGTATTCAATGAGGAGCTTGCTGGCGCTTTTGATTCTAAAATAATTAAACACAAGTATTTAATTATGTAAGTCCATACATAGATATAACTGATGATTATTTTGTGATTTTAGGGAAAGGTATGCCTTGGATATGGACAATGGATGGACTCTTTGCAATGACAGCGGAAGACAGTTCCACAATTGTGCAGGGACTACAGTAGTGAAGACGAAAGATGGTGTTAAATATAGGCACCTAAGTTTTTCAACTTCGTAGTATTTGGAACTAAAATTGGACTAAAATTGGAAAAATGACTAATTTAGGGCCAAAATTTCATTAATAAACACTGGGATTTTATATGTTTATTTACGAGGAAAGCTTACATTTTCTACAAATAAGAAATACGATTTATTTATAGAAAATTACTTTCAAGCTATACCAGTTGGTAAACATTGTGTTGGTAAATACTCTTCATTATGTTTACTCATACCAAATATAATAGATAATAATACTCTCATTTAAGTAAAATTGAAAAATAAATCAAAGTCGTTCTTTACTTATTAAATAGTTTTCAATCCCGTACAAGAACCGTATTATATCTTATAATTAGTATTGCTTCGCGATATGTGAAGCAGTAATCGTTATATCTTCAATAACATATGTACGTCAAACCAACCAACCCGTACGTCTCAGTTGGTCACATGCCTACTAACGTGGGAGAAACTCGTCATTACACTTTATTTTTATAAAATAAGTATAAATGGTTGTTCATGAGAGCTATATGTACCCCAATTCGTCACGAATCGCTAACTCGATAATCCGGCAGTAATGAAGGTAGTAGTACTTACTTAGACAACATCGATGACGCCCTATTTGGGTTTGTAGCGAAGATTTAAACGTACCATCCCAAATAGTAAATCTCATACGTAAAAATTCATTTAATTGACAAAAATGAACGGCCACAGCTCCTAGATGCCAATACAGGACGCATACACCGAGGGATATCGAGTTATCTTTTGCTATCAGACAGTATTTCTTAGTACCCATTTTGACACTCGCTATTTTTTATTCAATACGTTTAGATCGGATTAAAAGTAATGCAATAACTATTAAAATTTATTTAAAATAAATTTCCCTGGAAACATTTTTCGAAGCCGTTTAATAAACTACATTTCATTTAGTAGTATCATTTCATTTAGTAGTTTCATTTCCTTTTATTTATTTTTTAATTCTGCAGTAACCTTATAAATAATATTTGCGCCAAGTAGTACATCTGTTAATTGTTCTAGACTTCCCTTCCAGAAAGTTCTCCTTGTTCTAAGATTTTAAGAAAATAATGAGTTAATTTCCATGCACCATGTAGAATTTAAAAAAAAAAAGATAATTGCAAAGAATAACACGCGTAGACCTTTTCTGGTTTCCTATTCTTTGAACTTTCACGTTTTTATCCAACTTGCGGGTTTTTGATGGGTAATTAATGAATTACGCTACAGAATCTTACAAAAGCCTCTGTGTTATACATGCCAGTTATAAAGTAGTGACTATTCCACATAAGCGTGGGTTTTCTCAAAAAAAATCTCCCATGCCTTTTGTATGGGGAATCTCATGTAAAAATAATACGTAATAAATAATTACTTTGATAATTTATCCATAAAATCTGGCATGCTATCTATCCCCTCACTATTGGGAAATCCGTGCCAGTTAGCAAATTAACAATATGTAGAGTATTTGATATAACACAACAGTTACGAAATATAATTATAAATTCTAATCAAGTATGAATAATTATTTAACAAATTTCAATATGCAGTGTTATGTTCAGTTACGAAATTGTTGCACTTTACAGAAGCGACTACGAGTTGCTACGAGATGCTACGATTGAGAACCTCGTAGTCATTTCTACGGATAATGCTGCAACTGAATTCAATATCGATACTTACCATTTATTTGATCTTGTTACCACTTTCACGATTATCAATTACAATTGCTTTACGTCTTCATAGTTCGGGAAAAAACTTTATTGTTTGTACATAAGATCGGTACAAGTCTTAATAGCTACTTGATAAGACTGTTTAGCCTTGGAAATAGCACTTCTGGTTCCACAAGCCACAATATTTTGCCAAAGAACACTTACTTCTGTTTCTTTAGACAACGAGCACTATAAAGCACGAAGAGTTCATTTCTATTGTCAAGTAATCGAAGCTTAGGGTATACATTTTTTTTTTCGTGAAATCTAGTTAATCATATAATTTTTTTGTCATTTATCATTTAATGTTTGGAAAAAGATTTAATATCTTTTTCCAAACATTATATGTAAGAGTATTTAATGAAATTTTTACCCATTTTAATTACATTCCAATTTTGTTTTAACAGCAGAATGATGAAACAGACTCTCTTATTATTACACAGATTATATCAAATCTTGTTTAAAGTAGAGAATACCCAGTTTATTGTCAAGTTGTTAACGCAAATGATAGACAATTAAAGCAGCCTCAGTTCATAATTAGAAATATTTTTAATGGCCAAAAGTTTTAAAAAGAATATAGCTGCTAGCTAGCTGTACAGACAGCCACAAAATCGTTAGAGACACGGAAGCCCGAGTTTTACACAGCTGAGAAGACACTTGTCAAAGAAAATTGCGTCTTTTTCGGAAGTATTACGGGCTGCCATGCGTAATTGTACCTGTACGTATTTGCAAGCTAAACTTTTCCCGGCCTAAACTTCTTGCTTGTCTAGTTTCCCACAGCTCCGCCTTGATTTCCAGTCTGTCTACGTCCAGAGAAGAAGAACTTTGTTTGAACTCTAAAACCAAGTGACGCAGTTTATGAATGAAAATCTTGAAAACTTATTCACTACGAAAGTAACAATTACTTTGTATTTATAAAGTACCTTTACTTTCAAGTAAATACTAAAATCCGTCTCACATTTTATGTATATTATATATATCGTCAAAGTAATTTTTTTTAATTAGCATTGTTATAAGTTACTAGTTAATGTTTTCCATAAACACCCCATTGCCGTTTGCATTAAGTTGCTCAAACCGGTGAACGCCTTTTAAAGTTATTTAAAATAGTTAAAAAGATCGTTAAAACAAGCTAGTGGCCCCAATTCTGTTGTGCATGAATTAAATTAAATTTAAGTCAATCGCATATCTTTTATTCTAATACAATAAGAGCGGATAGAATTACTTTTATGAACAACAAATTAGTTGACACTTAAACCTTTGACTTATTTTTATCGGCATATTTTATGATGCTTTAACGCGCGTTACAAGGCTATAATGCTTAAGAGTCGCCATTTTAGAAACGTCAAATGACGTCACAGATTGCTTGTCTTTTTTGGTTGTATTGTACTGAAAGGGTAGCACTGATTTTAAATTTAATTTGTGCACAACGGAATCAGGGCCAGTATTTCAAGATTAACACTCGACAAGACGATGGTGAATTAAGTTGTGATATTTCAGAAACTATTCCGTGGTAAGAATATTTTATTTGGTTATTTTTCCTGTAGATATATTTCCGGTACCGGTTCCATAAACCGGATGAAATTAGAACTTGGCTTTAATTAGCGTTATCCCGCTGCTGCTTCGATATTTCAGCATTATGTAGCACTGCAGATTTTTCTCCCTCATATGCATTCTATGTATCTGCGTTTACACAGTATCAAGATAAAAATTTTAAAAATAGATCGCGCGGTTAAAGTTAAAATTTACATAGATTAATAGAAACTTTCAAGATCTTCTTTTAACTAAAACTATTTTAAATACTATTTTTAAACACTCAAAAAGCCAAAACTACCGTAAGTGAGATAATTTTATAATTTTTGATTTCTAAGTGTGTAAAAGTAGTTTTTTAGTTTTACTACGTAGTTGAAATATTAACTCCTTGCATATGAAATTGGCGTTTGACCAGCCTCGGCAGCTAGTTTTTCTATCATGGTTTGCAGTTGCTAACAATATATATCTGCCGTAATAGTTTGGCTTTAATAAAACTACAGTAAACTGGGACTAGGACCACCAAACACTTACTATCGTAAAGGATCCTCATGTGTATCTCTTATATAGGAAGACCTAAACTCCACAATAAGTTATTTAGGATTCGAGACCTTATGCTTAATAAATTAAGAAGCCCCCTACTTCCAAAATAATGCGTTAATATCTACTCTAGTATTAGTTAATAACTTATGTTGGCGTAGTTCCTTGTGTTGAGCTAAGAGGGAACTAACTACCACGAAAATAAAACTGTTGGTGGACTGTATATGACAATACGTATGTGCAGCGCGGTTGCGATGGCGAAGAGCCGGCGCGCGGGGTCTGCGCTGACGCATATATCGGACCTCTCAGGCCCTCGTCCCGAGCTTACCCCTACACCGGCCCGTAGTTTTTTATGTATACTAATATTATTTGCGCATCTGTGTAACAGACAGCCATCTTTAATCCGGCCACCGTTCTATCCACTCACTAATTCAGTAGTTTGGCAACACCGTGGACTAATGTAACCACTCGTAGCCGCCATTGTTTTTAATAAGCCAGAGTTATTGGGAGCACGTGCTATTGCACTTGCGGTGGGTTCTGACAAATAAAGGTTTTATTAAATGTCTAGGTGTTTACGTTATTATGGGACAGAACGCTGCGGCGCACGTTTATTGAAACATTTCTCCAAAATATAATTTATGGGGGTGTTCTGCAGCAGAAAACAGATCACTGGTGCGAGGAACAATGGAGCTAGCGGAGTGTTAGTGGGTATCCTCACACGCCCGCAGCTAAGTTAGTTGAGGTAGGTCCGTGAATGGATTCCTCATTCCTTTTCTAGGAGTAAAGCAGAAGAAGTCCCTGTTTCGTTATGAAGAGGATAATGGCCAGTCTAATTACATCTTACCTTTATCTTGATGTAGGGCCAGGATTACTCCCGGAGCACGTGGACCCCATTGGTTTTTTTGTGCTTACATTTACAGGACATAGGTAGTTTTTAAAATTTCTTGTTCCTTGAATATTAACTCGCCAGAAGTATTGAATGACTAGTAGATGTATCTGGTATAAACTATGGCCGCTCACCATCAGGTGTACATTCACAATATCCACTCCAAGAATTTGAAAAATACGTCTTTCATCATATAACTTACTAATATCTCATAAAGAGCAAAAACAAATGATTTACAAACTCAACCCTTCATTTCCGTCATCTTCTTCCAGAGAAGAATTGAGGCGGTTTCGTCCCAAGTCCGTCCCAAGGGGTTTACTGTTCGCACTCATTTCGCAAGTTAAATTGACGGCGTTACAAATTCAATAGTTCGGGGCCGGACTTAACATTGAACTGATATTTTATGGCCCATTTTCAGTGGAATAATGCTATGGACGCCTATCCCGAGAGATCTGCATTCAAATGATTCCGAAGATAGCTACAATTATGAAACCGTAAAATTCTCACTTGATAAAAGAATACTGTCTTTTTATTTGTTTAACAATTGCTGGTTTTTCATTATAATTTCATCTGTTTTTAAGCTTGTGAAAGACTAAGGTTGGGTAGTGATTAATCATTGTGACAAGAACAGACTGACGGAAAAATAAACACAGAATTGACAATATTAAAATGTGCTCTAGCGTTGATGCAGTAACTAGTCCAAAAGAGACGTGGTTTTCGTATATTAAACAGACCACACATATAAATAAGAATGAAACTTCAAATTTAAAAGCAATTAAAATCTTATATACTACAAGAACGAATGATGACGAATACAACAAACAACCATTGAGACATACATATCATAGCACAGTAATAAAAATAATAATGACAAAAATGATTCATGAAATAAAGAATACGACATCATGAATATCTATTACAAAACCTTTGACTTTGACACAAGAAAGCAATTCCAGGGAAAATCCCCATCACGCATATACTGATTAACACTTGGTGATAACTTTAGAAGTGTATGCGTGTGATGTCTTTATTTATTTGATATTCTGACAGGTTCGTTACATATTATTCATGTGTAAATTGAGTATTTTGACCTGTTAGCTTTCACAAACTGACATCTAAAATATCCAGGCTTATCTTGGCTTCCTTGCATCATTTAAATGCTAAACACGGAAACTTTCTTACCTTTATATACTGATTTCCATAGTTCTACTCATTTAAATGGCCATGTCGTACCCTTTGGGCAAGTTGGGTCAAGACATTTGGGTATTGTTTGTTTCCAAAACTGGGCAAAGTTTTGCCGTGATCCTTTACAATTCAAAGTTAAAGTTTGTGAAGTGTAAAGGTCCTTTAAGAAACGAAATTTACGATCGTGTTAGTAAATTTGTCAAAGGTTAGACACAGACCGGTTAATCTTTTGAAACCAAAATAAAACTATACGTGATTATAAATTTCATTTTGTTTGGTGTCCCATTTCTCAATAAAAAAGCAAAAGGAATAATGGAATTACAAATAAATTTACAAATACATTAAATTTAAGAAGCTGTCTTAAATTTTGATGTACCTAGCGTTTTAAACTTATGCATGGTTTTTAAATTTAAGTTTTTAAACATTTCAGATATTATTATCCTTTGGCGTTATCATGCGGTAATATGAAAATCAAGAGCTACCCCGTTAAGAATTTTTGAAAAATAGATTCCTATTTCCCTAAGAAACCTTTCTAAAATAATATATATACATTGTCACTCCCAAGTTAAAAAAGGCAATATTTTCTCCTTAGTAATCGAACCATTTGTACGATTGCTTGTCACTTCCGTTCACATTGTGTCTTTCATTTCCGTCTTTTCCCCTTTAGAAATATATAATAGAGAGCAGGGTATGCCCGAAGCGAAGCGAATTTTATCAGTTATCACAGCACAGCTCAATGGATAAAAACGATTTATATGTTCCACTCAAATAATTGCGTTAAATAAATTAAAATTAAGTATATATGCTTATTTTAAGACTATGAATAAAACTACAATAAATATAAATTTACTTAACACTTAATTAAAACACAAATAAAAAATAGTAATCATTTCGAATCAGTAGTAGTATTTTATTAGTAGTTTGCATGAAATATCAAATGGTACGCTGATGACTTCACTCGTCAATTGTACTCTTGTGTATCCAGTCCATCCTAAGGTTGTCCTAAGGTTGAATCTAGGGTTTCCTCTTAAGCCGGTCGATGGTAGCGGTAACTTTTAACGTGCTGATATAACACAGTCCTATTATAAAAACTCTTTTGACCATTTCATTAATACTGGCAATTTTTACATTTATAATCTTTACACATTTTTCATTGTTTCGGTTTTATATCTGAATCGTTTGAGACATGAATTCTATTGCCTGCCACATTGGTGTACATAGAAAAAACAACAAGACAGTACAAAAGTTCTTGGGGTTTACAATGTAGAGCCCTGTAAGAACACGGCAATTTCAGAGAGGCTCTCAACTCAATAGTTAATCTTAATGTTATTATTTACCTACCGACTAGAAAAATATTCGTTTAGTGAATAAAAACATTTTTAATTAGATATGTCTGCTTTAATATGTGAGGGTATTTTATTAAATATTTTTACAGCCATGTAAAACGGACTGCAATTGAGCATTTTAATTAATGATTGGGGGAGGAAAAGCCTGTTTTGTGTCTATATTGTGAGTTTGTTTAACTTTTATGAACCCGAATAGCCGTCGATGAAGACGTTTTTCCGTTTCTCCTTGTTACCAGGTACCAGATGCCCAGATGCTTGATTATCTTATTATTAAAAGTTATCATATGGGTATTTAAATCAAAATTCAGTATTCAATCAATCTTAGAAATCACATTGTGTTCAAAGTGCTTTTTGTGTCATTATTTTACGAATAGCATATAGAGTGACGTCAATCGGTACCTTATTACTTCCATCCCACTCTCTTATCGCTCTCATTCAACCGTAATGTTACCAACTTATTGTGACAATTTGACCCAAACCGCTTCATTCCCTCATTCGCGGCACCGTATATCTTCAGATAACTAAGTTTATTTCCGCGTCGGATATAACTTTTTTCCCCAAATGTCGACGATTTTTGATTGATGGCAGTTTGATTAAGATCGTTTTTTCAGTTCTAATGGTGTTCATTAGTCGTTAAAGCTCCATTTAATATTGAGAACGTCATTTCCGTCATCCATAGGCTTTAATGGGATGTCATATTTTTATTTAAGTCATGTTAAGCTAATGGTTCTGGTTGTTAGACTTTTACCCATCAAGTCTCGTGGGCCAGGTGGTGGTATACGATCCTTTTTACACAGTTACCTTGAATTAAGAAGACCTGTGCCCAGCAGTGAGACTTTATGTTAATAATTATTTTTATTTTATCTAGATAACTTTATACGTTACGACTAAGTTAAAGTGCAGTGTCACTTGGTTTTAGCGGTTAAGCCTAGTTTCGCAGATTAGGTTAGGATAGTTTTAAGTTTCAATCGGCTAGAACTAAATGTAACCGCTTTTCGGCTTTTATCCGAACCGTAAGTACTTTTATAAATTTTTTTCGTTTATTTTAATACCGTCAGGTAAATACATCATGAACCTTATTGCTGCGTTACAAAGTATTACACCAAGCGTACACCTAAATATATATATTTTTTAATTTAGGATTGATTTTTTACTTTGAAAAATGAACCATTCTTATATTTAAATATACAATTAAATAAAACTTATATTAAAAACCATGTGGGCGAGTGGTCAACACCCCTGTCAACTTAGCCAGAGGCCCGGATTCGTATACCGGTAGAAGCGGTTATTTGTATGTTGAGTAAGATTTGTTCATAAATTTAATTATTGATGTTTGTATTAATATATTTCTGATATGTACATATATTTTACTATCTATTGGCTGATGTACAATACTATTTTATCTAAATTTTTCCGTTATATGGTATCAATAACACAAGCTATCAACGATGTTGAATTTTTTGTTTGAGAAATATTTATATTTATGTCAAACGTAAATTTAATATAAAAAACATTAATTCTAATCTTTCTAGTAATTATTTTCTAATTTATACTAAAAGGATCCTTGTACGGTTCACACCTTGAAGCGAACAGCTTTTGGTGACGATGAAACGGCAATATAACCAAGCGTAGTTATGCCTGAAAATAATGAGAACAATCAATTAATTAATTCACTGAAAAAATAATCATTGTTTTCCTTTCTCTCTATTTTTCTTTTGTTAAGTTTTACTATAAGGCCCTGCGCATTCAAAATAATTCAGGGGACTGATGGTAATGCCCAGATACTGCAGTGCTTCAGGAATGCCAGCGATGACTGAAGTTGATAACTTTTTTTTATATAAAGCACAGCAAATGACTCGATACCACCTGATGATAAGCAGTAGAGGAGTCCATGTGTGAAGATAGCTAGTGAAGCATGTGATATACTGCCCTAGCCACCCTCACCTTGCCGACCCAAAAACTGCTCTTCAGCTGTTATCTCATCGAAGTTATGAATAGAAAATTATGCACCAAGGAGATGAAGCAGTGTTTTATGTAACGGGCAGCATATTGAATAAATGATGGATTCTATAAACACCCGCGACTAAAATTAAAAAATTGAAAACGGATCATATCATCTTTTAATAAGACAATTTTGTTTGATATCTTTATATATCACTATAATTTATTACATCTATCGTTTTATGTCGCTCACAGATTCTGTACAGCCTTAATATTAATCAATGTTATATATTAATCAATGTTATGATGAATTATAGTAGGAATCCTGAATGGGGCAAAGGAGTCAAGTCTGCCTCAGGCTAAAATACTTGTATCCCTAAGGAGCATACTCTAGTTAATACACCTACTACGAAGTTAAAAAAAACTAAATTAAAAATTCAATTAATAGTTTTTGTTTTAAATTAATATATTCTATTTTATGTTAGAAACAATAAAATATGTTTTTATTTGGTTGGTTTTAAATATTTTTCATCGGATTAAATTCTCTTTTATGTATCGAATTTTATAGTTAAAAACTCTTTGGACCGAGGAAGTTTTTAAAATAATATTTGTTACAACTTTTTATTGCAGACTTTTTTTCGTTTATTTACGATTAAATTTATACCTTATAGGCTGTTTGGGTGCTAAAAACTGTTTTATACAATACGATCGCGTTTACTGTAGTATCGTTTATGCGATCGTAATAACTACACTACACACTACATTTAAAGCTAAATCTGCATTGTTTATGATAGAATAAATTTATTTTAATCGCATAATGTTATGTAACATACCTAAGGTAGATTATTCCAATAAAGAAATATAAAACCGTGTAAATCACTGTGATATGAAACATCTCATTAACAAAACCATATCAATATAACCATTTATGTGTACATAATTTTTTTTATTATTGAACTTCTCAATGATCTCCGGCGATCTTACTCATCACAGAAATACAACACAAACTACGGATCCATTTCCGTTAAAGTTCCGTTTCCGTTCCGTAACGACTTCCTATTAAGGTCTTTCGTTTCCGTTCAGGGTTAACACTGAAGTTACGTAATTAGGTAACTGATGTGCAATCTAGGGTTGAAGTCAATATAACTTATTCAGTAAAAACAAAAAACATTTTCTAGTTAAAAGTTTGTACGGTATTGTTCAATAGTATTCTTCCGTGACGCCATCTGTGTTGCAAATGTTGCAACTTCGGGCGAAGGCACTTGTTTTGCTTCACGCTTCAGTCGTTATAATAAATGTTATGGTTAAATTAATGCATGAAACGAGTATTTACATAATGTCTATAAAAAAATAATTATTTTATGAGAATTTGCCTGCTAATAGTGAGTTTGTAATTACTAAAGATACTGACGGGGATAAATATAATGATTTTAGATAAAAGGTTCTACAGAATTATGAAATTTTGAAAAAACATTTTTGTTATTAGTATACACAAATTGAACGTACCAACTTTAATTATATGAACTATAGCTAAATACATCGAAGTGACGTCACCTTTTTTTGGAGATGGATCTCTTTACAGACCTATCCGCCACTGTGAAAGCAGCTGACGTGTGAAGCACTGGACCAAAGGCTGATCAAAGCGCCACTGAGGGAATTCTCAGTGGCGCTTTCCTCCCCGGTAACTCCATTACTCTTCGCAAGGGTAACCTGGGTTTTGTCGAACCAATTCGCCAAACCACTCCTTGGAGTTCACGCCGATTGAGTATTCCCAGAGTTACTTGTTCAATCCCAGCGGTAATAGATGCCCGCGCGGTGACGTCACCTGTGCATAATATTTTTGAATGGCCGGTCTTTGGGAGTCTTGTAAAATCTCCTCGTACATATCAATACATCTAAGAAACTATTGATTGCTTGTTTCATTTTAAATATTGTTGTTTCTGTAATATTTGTTAATTGTGAATTAAAAAAGTTTACAAATACCCTATTGTTTTGAGTTAAGACAAACCACCCACAACTTAAAAACGTGCCAACTTAACTCTCTAAAGAGCAGACGCGTTTTTAAGCTGTCGGCAATCAATGAAATCTCATCGCTTATTGGCTCGTGGATCCATTAGCTAATTGCGATTGGTTGAGTCGCGCAACCGTAATTTGTTCTCGAATGGAATTTGAATTAGAAATTAAATTTGGTACCTACTTTGTTGTTGTGATGATGTCCAGTGAACCGTATTATCCAGAATTGTTATTAATAAAGTTTAATTGGAAGAAAATATTTTGTTTGCCAATTTATTTGTTGGCTGTGTTATTTTTTTGGACATCCTTGGCGGAGGTCAATGACCAGCAGTAGGCGTCTCTTGGTTGATATGATGATGATAATCGGTTATTTTTGCTTACTGCCGTAAAACTTCAAATTTTATACCTCATAAATAACTTTTAAGTATTTAAATGTAGGTAACCTTTTTAGTATTTATTTTTGCACCATAGCACACGCAAATAAGGCTGAATCATTAGTCATAAAAATCTAATGCACTAAATAAACTAATGTCAAATAGCAAAGCTAACGTAGTAGCTATCATTATAACATCCATTATAAGGTCTAAAATCGTTTAGAAGTATATATTTTGATTTAAAAGATTGTGTTTTTATGTCGAACATGATCGATCGGTCGTGCAATATATGAAATGTAAAATCCAGCATCCGTAAGGTATAGTGAGTCCGCAAAAATTTGAGACCTACCGCTTAATAATCAAACGAGGCAAAGGGATATACCGGTATCCCAAAGCAGTATTCAAGAAAGTTGAATGGCCTTTGTATGATAAAGACCAAAGATCCATTAAACTTAGCCAAAACCCTTTACAAAAGCATGCTCTCTATTATTATTATTGTTTGCGTATGAAAAATATTTTCTTTCTACAATGTAAAATAGTTAATTAGGAACTTAGACTTACTTTTCTTCTTTTTAATTTTAGCATTACTATTGATGAGGCCAGCCAGCTCTTGAAACCAAGTCTTTGAAACCAATTATTTTTCCCATTTACATCTTTCCGGGGACGGGGTTTTCCACAAATTACAATGAAGTGAATTCCCAACATTTGCAACATTGACTTGGAGGCATATTTACCGGCGCCCGCCATTTCACGATACGGCATATTTACGCGTTAAGGCGCCTTCCCAAAACTTTGCATTTCACACTAGATTTTACCTTGTCAGGGTATCCAAATCCACAATACTTTTGCAATTATAATCTGGTGTAGTACATCTTATCCAAAACAATTAAGGTTTTTATTCCTCTGACATTTGGTAGCGCAACTGTATGGATAAGTTTGTTTTTGTGGAATGAACGCAGATGTTGGCCGATTCGTATTCAAATGAGCGGAATCGCGCCGTCAAAATTGTATGCCAGGTTGTGGCTGGAAGACAGCATAGCTCTTATGCGTTCTAACTTGGTAAAATAAGTGCGAAATGTTATAAACCATAGACCAGCGATACATGTTACGTATTGATCAGGATACTTTTGTATCTACATAATTAAGTTAATACGTATAACGTTAACTTTGCCTAGCATCAAAATTGAAACTGTCATATTTGATATAATGTCTACATTACTCAGAAATGGAAAGGCACATCAAAATGATATCGTTTGGCGGTAAATAATAGGAGTTCATCTTCAAAGATAGCTTTAGTGATGCATGCGACATTCTACCTGTACGAACCGAACGCCTCTTTTAGGAGAGTGGCATGTAATGAGAAGACGTTGTCTTGACAGAAGCGATTCTTACGTCATCGACAATGACTGCGGGGCACGACACATCACTACGAAAATATACGTGGCATGATGAGGCAACCTCACGATCTATTTGCGTAGTTGCGTCAACAGACTATATACGTGTCGCTGCTTGGTACAAGCTTTCCTTCATGGGAAAAACGCAAGAAGAGTTTATGTCATAACAGCACCAAGCCTCACTAGACCAACAGCTTAACGTGTGTTCCGAAGCACGAAGGAGTTCGACTATTATGACTGGCTCATCCAGGGAATAACCATGGTTATAATGCTTTAATTTCGTTATCGAAACTAGCATTCGAAACACTACACTAAAAGCTTATATACCTAGTATAAGTAATTAAAACTAACTCTATACTGACTCTATACTGTTTAACAATAATTTGACATTTATTTTAGTTATTATAACTGTCTATATATATAATATTCTAACGCAAGCCTTTGTCGATATCGTATCGTAAATTTGATAATATTATATCGAGGAATATTAGCAAGTAAAGTGGTGAAGTCACTCCAAAAATAGTAAATAAAAATAAGTTTTGTATATTGTACATATAAGATATGTAATTAGTTTTTAACTTTTAGGAGAAATTTTTATTTTAGAATTGTTTTGCCCTTTACACATCATCGAGAATTGTTGAAAAAATGTTAAAACCTACAGTCAGTAATAAAACTATAAATATCAAAATTAATATAATTTTAAGTACATTAAAAAAAATTTTCAACAAACAAAAACCTTTTTGATTTCTGCATACATTCTTATGATCGGAATATTACTGAGCCTTACTTTTTTCATTACGGCGGGACCTTGTTATAAATATGTACGGGTAGAGTTATGGTAATTGGTAAGCGGTTATTACCTTAATCCAGAGACGCTCGTAGCACTCGTAGCACGTCGTAGCTCGTACATCGTAGCATACGTATACTTTGGAGATAAATGGTTTTGTTGGCGGCACTTGAGACAGTCCCCGTGTTTTCAGCATAAATCATTTTCAATAAGCTCTGGCGACCTTACTTACAGGGACACAGTACTATATGATATTGGTATTTTCCTGTGATCTTCTGCGTGAGATCTAATTCAATTTCAACTTGTAAAAATAAAAAATATATTAATTACAAGATGTAATTAATATATTTTTTTACATTTTTGGAGTCATAATTTATGCGTTAATCAAACAATGAAATACGCGATATACCTACCATAATGTTAACAGCATTGTTGTATTACGGCAATTAAAGTTGAAATAGCCATCTTCTTCAGTCTTATCGTCTGATACAATCATATGAGATGAACGCCAGGCTAAGCTTAACCACGTTAAGAAGAAAAAAGTACAGGTTTACAGTATTTAACACACTGTTGAAGAATAATTGCTCCAAAAAAAGTGTATGACCTGTTGACGAGTATTAATTACCTTGTTAGCTTGCTAAACCCTAGTTTCACATTAAGTACATAGTATTCTTATAAACGACGCTCATGAAAAGTGACGGTAAACAAACTAATTAGTTGAAAAGTCGACATCAAAAAATCAATAATAACTTGAATATTATATTTCACCGATACTTTACTTTCATGTAAAAAACCATTTACCAAAGAAATAAATAAAGGAACACCAATGTAATTAAAATTGGTTCACATACAAAAAGGCTGCTACTCGACGCAGCATGTGCCCTTAGAACTACCTCAGTTTGTAACTAGATGGCGCTGAGCTTATCTGAATCGCGCTATCGTTTTCGTATTCGCTACGAATAACCAGCAAATTTAGTCATTTATGAACAGGCACTATTGGTTTTCAAACCTATTTCCCAATTTTTGTGTGGATATAAGACTAACTTTTATATCCATTGTAACAAATCGTTAAATACAACTGAATTTAATTCAAATTAATATGAATGTCTACTGATCGAAATAAAGGTGTTAACTGTCAAATAAGCCTAGACACACAGCACGCATTCAAAGAGCGGTTATAAAATTATTTACACACAATTTATGACACTAAAAATCAAAAGGAAGCGTTACCATCATATGAGCCAAGTCCCATGCTTCCTAAAGTCAAAGTCAAAGTCAAAAAATCTTTTCCGCAATTAAAGTTAAATAAAATTAGATTACAATTATTTCATTATTTTTTTAAAAATTCGCTAATATCAACATTCATGGGTTGATTAAACAATAAAATAGAGATACTTATAAAACGATACACGACATGTATATAAAATCACATGGGGTAGATGATACAGTGGTAAATTAAGCTTCCAAACTGTTTTATCATATTCAATCAACTGTTTTATCATATCATATCCAAACTGTTGTATCAGTTATTAATTGCGCTTAAAAGAAACAATATTTTCAAATTATGTTAAGGAGAAGAACAGTAGAAAAGGTAAGCAATACGGAGTTTTGCCAAGCTTTCCTACATAGGAGAAAGAAATAAGAAGTTTTGGCCAGAACACTACTAAGTTGGCCCAATGTAACCCACTCTTTAGGTAGGTGAGCGCATTACAACCGAGACTACCAGCTCAACGTAAATTC
Source organism: Acentria ephemerella (assembly GCA_943193645.1). Lineage (NCBI taxonomy): Eukaryota > Metazoa > Arthropoda > Insecta > Lepidoptera > Crambidae > Acentria > Acentria ephemerella. Next base: position 2,221,579 of record OW971875.1, on the reverse strand, counting down.
TGAAGCAAGGAGATCAAGATAACAATTTTTTATTGACCCATCCAGGGAACAACCGTGGCGAATGTTACTTAGTTTTTGTAATCGAAACTAGAGCGCTCGAAACACTACACCAACAAGGGCTTATAATTCATAGTTAATACACAATATAAATAGATATAGATGAACAAATTGTTACCATAATTCAATATAATACCTAGAGTAATTAGTAATTAGAGTATCTAATTAATAATTACTCAAAGCTTTACTGTACTTTATTAAAATTCATCACCATATTTAATATTTTCAAATCATCAAAAAAAGTAAAATCAGAAAAAGTTTGTCTAACAATTTCTTTTTTTTTCTATTATTTGGCCTGGTAACTAAGACCTTTACGCCATATCTTAATTAATGTAATTTTTATATTTATTCATGGCTCCAGAATACTGGTGAAATATAACCCTTTGCCCCATGGAGTTTTTGGCGACTAGTGGTAGGCCCCGCTATTTTGTTAATGATTTACGAGATTTTTTTTGAAAATGTAATGCAATGTAAGCAATTATGATAAAATGATACGAATATGGTATATTATGATAATGATTACGATGAAAAATAAGTAAATGAGAATGAAATCATAAAATTTTGTAAAATAAATGAACTTACCCTACAAATGAATGAATGGAAACGAAACACTGAAAACTCTCACGTAAGTCACTAATCAACGCTGAATGATTTATTCCATATATTGCACGATTCAACGATCCTTTTCGTCATAAACCTACACCAATTTCATGATAAAAACAACACTACAACACAATATATGAAATAAATTATACAGCACCCAACCGACCCCGACATTACGCGCCAAAAACTTCTACCTATTCCTTAGAGAATTAAGCACAGATAAAACAAAACATTTAAACGAACTCTTCGGTAATCTACTAACAAATTTATTTTTAAAGCTATCAAAAAGGTAAGTAACGGAATGTAGCCTCTAAATGTTTAGTGTAAGAAGTATTATATAAAAAAAAGGTTTTTCTAAATGAGAATGAAAACGAAAAATAAGGATTTATTCGGATTAGATACTTACGTAGTCAAGAATCAACAAACTCAAATTGAGTAGGCTATTAAGATAAGACCAAAAAGTTTAATTCCAAGGACTGGCTGTTTACTTTGAGCGATCGAAAAAGGTTTTTTCTTTTACCTTTAAAACAGCACACTCGAAACTTTTATTAGAACTCTTAAGGAATGGTTACCGCTTAAAAGTTTATTACTTTGAATACTAAAAAATAAGTAGGAATAACTAAGGTTGCAATATTATGCAATAAAAGAAACGGTTGCACGTCTATTATAACACGTTAATTAAAAATAACTCTTATGACAAGTATTTAAGGTACTTATTTTCTCCTGCTTTTGACATCAGAAAAATGGCCAGTATACTTGGGTTATAGACAATAGTAAAGGTTTGTAACCTCTGAACTTACTAAGCTAAAAGAATACTCTGAAGCGTCTTTCAAGCAATAACTTATCTTATAATGTTCAGAATCTTTTTTCTAATAATATAATGTTCAGAATTCTTATACTTAGCTTGAGTTTTTATTGACGTAACATATAGCAACAAGAATCATCTACTACGGCAGCATTCATATTAGCCATGAAAACATGTTACAGATATTTCAATACTACATAAGAATATATGTAAGACAACAAACATATAAAATTCAATCCAGGAATATTGCAAAATGATTTTTATAATAATCAAAAATATAATATTCTCCAGAACTTCATTTATTAATACACAATGCAGGGCCCGTCGATCTATGATCAGCTATTCGCAATAATCTAGTGAATCTGTGGAGAACTCATTTTATGAAAAAAGCTGGTCGCGCAGACATAATTTAATTAATAAGCATTAATTCCAACGCGTTTCAGTCGCACGAACCATACTCTCCGAAGAGAGATCTCATATTTGCAATTTCGATTGATTTTTCCGGACAAAATTTAACATTTTGACTGCTAGATCGCAATTTAGATGCAATGTAATAAGGAACCAACTGTATACAGAGTGCAAAACTGAATGACGGTCTAAGTGACCAATCTTGAATAAAAATACAACCGAACTAAGGGGGGAATTTGAGCTCGGGAGACTTACAAATTCAATTATGGAAATAGTCAAAAAGTGGTCAAGTTTCAGATTTTGTGTACCTCTAAAATAAAGAATTTTATCCTTCCTTTTCAACTTCAATCAAAGATGATAAGGAATATAGATAAAACTAAGCTATATAGATTGAGAAAAATAATGAGTAATTTTTCAGATTTCCCACGTCACAATCACTGCATCAATCAAAAAGGGTATTACCTCGATGCTGTGCTAACTTCAAATATTCATGGGAAATGTAAATGACCCGATTGTAGGAGGCTTCAGCGGTCAAACCGTGACAGGGGTCCAGATTAACTCAAAATCTGTCCTCTGACTCGACGCTCGTGATACGTGGGGTCAGGAAAGAGATAGAATGATAAAATATCTATAAAGGTCTTAAGAAAGTTTCAGCTTGGACTTAAACAGAACTGGCTACTTGTGTAGGTTGAAATACATAATAGGATTTACTGTTGGTGATCACGACCCAAGAGAATTTTTGTATCTTCTCCTTCGTGCTATCCAAGGTATATTAAATCATTCCACCCACAAGCCCGTGTTTGACCCACTTTGGGTGTTACGATCCAAACTTCCCGTGAGCTTTTTCCATATAGAAATAGATATGTCCAGAAGTGGGAATAAGATATTAGTGATGTTGGAGATTAAATTAATCTAATGGAGATTAAATAATGGAGATTAAATGTATCTAGACTGAATACATGTCTGTATTCAGTCTAGATACATTACACACCTTTATGAAAGTCAATATTGAAGAATATTACTGTAAAATATTGAATTATTAACTTGATATTAAGAATAATAATTAAAATTAAACAATTCGAAAACTTCCAGTGAATTCAACTATATTTAGTGATCAATTAAATTTAGATTTTATATCTTTGAACACAAAGTATTATTAACAGCAATTTAGTAGATTTATTCTAAACTTTAATAAACTTTATAGTAAATACCAGACGTTACATCTTAAAACCTGTTCGATATAGTATTTGCCATAGAACAAAAAGCCTAGAAGCAAAATACATGTACATACCTAGTTATAAACTAAGAAATATATGTTGCTCTTGTTTGACCTTCAGCGGCATTAAAAATCAAATCCTACTTTGTTTTAGTATCTTAAATAGTTTTATTTCAAAATGTAATTTAAATGACAACATTTCATTTACCGTTAGTTGCGCAACATGTCACTTAGACACTCGTTCTGTACAACTAGATAAATATGTTTTCGTTATATTTATTCTTAACGGGGTATCTTTTGGCATTAAGGCATGTAAGGATGTAAGGAATAAGGACAAAAATGAAAACAGCTGATGGTTGAGTAACCATAATAGAAATAACAGTAATACAATAAAACTTTTATCATTATCTTTGTGGCGACAGACTTAGGTATTATGGTGGAAGATAGCCACGTAATGAATTAGCTCTACCAGCAACCAAGCCGACCCTAAAATTTTTGCACCCACCGAAAATTCAACCCTGGACTTCAAGATCTAAGGTATGTAATCTCATCGTCTAGACAACAGAGGAAGTTTAAGGCATTGGTGGATTAGACTATATAAGATCTCTCCTTCTACGCGTAATTATTGTACGATATTCAGTATGAGATATTCCTTCTCTGCATAATGTCCCAGCACTATTAATATTCTTGATACTGCTAGTATCTATAGGCGATGTTTCTCATTTAACATTCTCAGACGTATAAAAACCTCGTTTGAATTATTTAACATAAACTTTGATGAACCTTGATGTATGCATGTTATTATAGAAGTATAAGGCATGTCTAGTTCAAACTGTGTCTGAGTTAACCTCGTTAAGTTAATGTACACAGAATCTGCAGTTATATAATGATACGTAAGCTCATGCAAATTGTGTTCCATTGGAGTGTGCATTTGTTCTATTTCACTCCGACGCCGTCACCTGTGTTGGATGGACTGGTACCCACAATATTTTGTTACTATAAAATTTACTGTTGGTATACACGGTGGAGAGCTGGCAAGTAGGCTGGCGGATAGCGATAAAACAGCTATTTTTTTAATAGTTTTAAAAACTACTCTATAGATTTGAGTCTACAATTTAATCAGTTTTCAAAACTGACATTTTTAAGTAAATAACAATCTAGATATTGAATTAAAATGACAATGGTGTTTTCTTTTTTAAGTACGTTGCAAGTGCAACCTCATTCACGTCCTCATCTATGGTATTAGATATTTTCATGAGGTATCTTATTTTCCCTTCAATTTAAAGGAAATATATTATTTTTCTTGTAGAGATATATTGGCATTCTGGCAACCAGAGATGCCAACGAATATAATAAAACTGGCTATCTTACTCTACACACGAAAACACACGGAACTGCAACGCAAAAGATATTCACAAAATCCTTTTTAAATTTTACTTTTGCTGAAACTACATCCATCATGCATATACAAATCTGATTCAGCTTTACGAAGCTGGAGATTCTATTGCACAGAATGCCGTAGCAATAGAATCTCCAACATCAACTACAATACTATCTAAATAGAATGAACGTCAGGCTGACAGAGTGCCAAACGACAATCCATTTAGCGACACCGCAATTCATGTTCACAGTAGACCAATGTTATTACTGTTTGCAATAAGCATGACTGACGGAGAGGCAGATTTCATTTGCATATTAAATGTAAACAATATAAACGAAACCCACAGAATATTTTATGCAAATATGTTTTTAAAAATTTTTTCGGTAGTATAAACTCCGAAGAAAAAACTTGGATGTTTAGAGTAATTAGATAACCAAATAGTGTCGGAAGATGTTTTGTGCGGAAAATATTCAATTTTTTTGTTGGTATATCTTCCCATTTTATCTGGTACACATTGTTTTTATTCTTCAACGATAATTTAATTTATTCGAAAACCTCTGTTTTTTATACGTTGTAATTTATTGAATATTTTTCTCCGTGTTAGTCTTCAGAACGGGGATTCTTGCTCAGCCAACAATTCAAAATTATTAATGAAACGTTAATCAGCATTAACTGATTATAATTTAAATTTTAAAAAACTGTGACATGCTAGTTTAATTATCTAATTATTTTTATAAAAATCTTTAAAATTCTAACTATACTAAAAATCAAAAATAAATTGAAAGTATTTCTTATCATCAGCAGCCAATTATATAATGTTCCACTATAGAACGCAGGACCTTCCTGCGCGTGCGTCGCCTCAAAGGCCAGGAACAACGGCTTTGCGTGCCTTCCGAAGCACGAAGGACCTCGAGACAACTTATTTTCATTGACTTATCCCATCCAGGAACCAACCATGGCAAAAGTTGCTTTGTATTCGTTATCAAAACCAGAGCGATAGAATAACTAAACCAACCAGCTTCTCAGTATCTAAAAAAATCGTGGTACATGTTCGTACGAACAATAATACAAGAGATTAAAAAATATATACAATATAATATTTATAACATAGTATTTACAATCTATTATAAAATAAAAGAAATAGTAATAATCAAGAAGCAAGAAAAAACAAAATGCGATCTGCGATCAGGACTTTTTTTTAATGTCACACGCTGCTCTTCAATACTTCAAGGAGGCGGCATGTCTCTCTCTTCGAAACCTCCTTGCAAGTTTGCGCGTGAACAGTACATGTTAATTATTTTCCCTGAACACTAATTATTACTGCAAGTATTCCTTGAACGCCTGTACATCTTGAAACAAAAGGTAAATTACATAACTAATAACATAATACACATGACATACATATATACATAACTTTTGCATACATTAAAAATTAACATGACACTAAACCAATGGCGGGTGTTAATTCAGAACCTTTACGAATAAAGTAGAATACTAATAATATATAATACTAAATAATACATAATACTTTAAAAAAAATGCGTTGCGTAAAATCAATATTCAATAAACTTTACAACTACAATTTGGAAGGGAAATTCAGTCAAGTTGTGAAAATTGTGCATTACCTGAAATTCTAGACAATTTCGCGCGCCTTCGACTTGAGCGCGTGGTTATTGAATTCGACGAATTTTAAAATGTGAAAAGCGAAACAGTTTATTTTGATACGTGACATTTTAAATCTGAATTTAAATTCATTCAATTCATCATTTGGCAAGTTGTCTATAGGTTATATTTCAGCGTAGAGAACTGTTATGGAAACAAAAATTAATTTGATTTCAATCCTTTCACAATCAAAACACAATTTCTGCACCAACACAATTTTCCGATCACTGTAATAAAAAATATTAAATAAAGGCCTAGATGGTCTCATTAAGTGATAATATAATGAAATGCAAAATTGTATCTGATATGTAAGTAAGAAACAGTCTAGGAAAATCAAAATTTTTTATCTCATGCATGTATTTCAGAACTGTCAAAATATTATATCTTTTAGATCGAACATACCTCTTTCTTGTATTTTACTTTGTATTGTAACTTCTTTCTTGTTTCTCTTTCTTGTAATTATCATTTTAATAATCACTACTTATATAAAAAAAATTTAAAAAATTCAATGTTTTGGCATTCTTAAGAAATTTCCGCCAGTAAGGACTATTTTACTGTCTTAGCGCACAGCGTTATACGCAAAATGCACAAGTCCGGGTAACTCAAATCTAACGGTTCTTAATGATTCAGACACTCAAACCTAAGTGTGACTCGGACATCAATCAATCATCAATCTTTGTCATTTCAATTTTGAATAAAATTTTGATTTTATAAAACGAGTAAAACAACCGCCCTCCGAAACATGCACTTGCTATAATGAAATGCAAATTTCATTCCGGCATTCTGGCAACATTTCGTAGAACGTCGTAGCACTCGTTGTCTGTAGTACGTAGTCCGTAGCCCGTAGCATTATATTGGACATGAGTACGTTTCAACATGATTATTTCAAGGAAATATTTAATAAAAATAATAAAAACTAGTATTTTCTAATGCAAAAAAGTTTATCATTTAATTGTATTATTTAGGAATCCAAATTAATTTAGGCTTTAAAGTATATAGTTTTATTTAAAGTTGTCAAAAGTAAAAACATTATATAGATATTACGAACTCTCACTAAATTTATATTTTTAAAACTTTTATTTAATTCATTTTTAATACTTATGTAATTTAAAAATATTTAGAAAAATATGAACGTCAATATCGTCAACATGTCTGTCTGTTAGCTGCTGTTCTGTTTTTGCAGCAAATTCCTCGATACCGTCTGAAGGTAAGCAGTAGGGGGATTTCATCACCCACCTCCACATTGGCGGTCCAAAATGTGCCTTTCAAGCCTCTTTTGAAGGAACTCATGTTGTATGAAGGTGAATACGTGTCCCGGTAAGAAAGAAGTCACGAAATCTCTGTGCGTGAAGAAGAAGTGCAAACAGGGATTAAGTGACTTCGAATGAGAAGGAATGGATGGGGAGAGATAAGCTCAAGAAGATACAGCACTCCATTATACAAGCGCCAATGACTCTAAGCGATGCGATGAAATTGGCTGTCTTAACGCGTAGCAATCCCAATGGTGGGAGCAATATTTAACACAAGACCAGACCTGAAAATACATATCTATATATAAAATATCAAAATACATATAGGGTTGCCCTCGATTTCCCCAGTATCTCATCAGTAGTGGCTGTGACTACCTACTTCAGATTTAGTGTAGTTCGCTACTATCTCTGGCTTTATCTTCACTTACTATCCAGGTGAGACGAACACTAAGAGTTGTCCCCTTAAAAATTTTAAAAAAACTGCTGACTTCAAATGGTAATGCTTACCATGGAATGGCTATCTTTTCCTACGCATCGAAACACACGAGACCTTGTATTTAATTTTAATTCATTGGGTGGCAGTAGCTTCGAGGCAATTAAAGAAATATTTCCGGACTTTTTGCCTTGAAATCTTGTACGAACCATGAACAGTTTAATGATTAGTAGAGATTCAATCGGTTTTAATTAGGTAAAACTGCTTAGTGAGTAAAGAAAATTCATTTTTGTACTTATAGCATTAATAGTGTAGTGTAGTTGATAAACATAATCATTATTTAAGCTGATTATATATATCCTTCCTGTTTTTCCTTATTACATTACATAAACCTTCTAATGGCGCGTTATTTCTTACAGCATTTTAATCGTGTCTCTTTTGATGGTTCTTAAAAAACAAAATGGCCGCATAATATTAGCGTTGAGAATTTATTGGGTTGACTTGTCGATTTTAAAATATGTATCATGTCATTTGAGAAAAGATTTAACTTATCTTTGAAATACTCGCATAAAAACTTCATTTCAATTGTGTGCGTGTGACGGTGATTAGGAAACGAATCAAACTGTCTGCGTGTATAACATAAAAATATCTCTCATATAGCAATCTATTAGCACATTAAAAGATGTGTTCGTTACCAAACTAATTTCGAGCGATGTGATGTTTTCTTTCTAAAATCTTCTGTCATAAAGTAGATTGACCACAGTTGCAAGATAGAATTAAGATTCGCGTCTAAGTTATATACCCTCGGAATGTAATCATGCCTCTTGGCACTTCATTTCGTAGGATCGTTTTCGGTTCCAACTTACCAATTGGTAAGGTTCTGTAAGCTTATACATTGAATTATAGATATTCACTATGACATATATATCTATTAAGTAAGTGGAATTATGCTCTTAAAAGTAGGAAGTAGAACAAGTAATTATATAAATTTTTTTATATAATTAATTTTGTTAAGTAATTATTAGGAAACTTTGAATTGTAAAAGTGCATGTTGGGTTTGCTCACAAAAATTTGCAGCAATCAGATGATAAATTAGATGTTCAATATTTTATAAGAATTTTTGTAAATGTTTTTTGTTTGCCGTAATAAATAAAACTAAAATTAAACAATGTTTCAAATGAATCTTCAACTATTCCACGTGTTAACTTAATGTTTAGAATACATAGACCGAATTAAGAACAGAAAACAAATCGTCAACAATCTAGGTTTTTAGACAAATGCGCCGATAGTGACGGCGTTTCTTGAAAGGTACTAAAATTGAATACGCCAAAGCGGCAAAGTGGTTGATTTACATGAAAAATGTTTTTCCAACGCTCCCCAAGTGTTGTCGGGAAATTGCCCTGTCGTGAACCTAGACACGAGAACACTTTTAACCTGCATTTGTTTATTCAACTCCTGAACGAAGGTAAGAACTTTTTAGTGGCGCGATTCGGTAAGTAATGGAAAGAGGCGTAGTTTTTTTTTAGTTGACTCCTCGCTAAGGAGAAAGCAAAAGGAACAATATCGTATACTCTCTTATATTATGCAAATTTATTTACTAAAATCTTAAAATTAGGGGACAAACAACATTATCATCAATGGTTTGAATACCGGTTACCCACGTTACCACGATGTAACTCTGAAGGAATTTCACACGAAGTGATCGTTAATACAACATTCTAGATTCAACATAAAGTTTTCCCACACTTGTTTGATTAAGACAGAAATTATATGTTTATATGCTTATTTTATGTTTTTTTTTTATTTTAATGGAAATTGGAATAGATATTCGAGAATCATAAGCTCTTTGGGTGTCGTCTCGTTCTACCCACATCTGCGAGGATCCGATTCTTGGTACGACACCGTCAGAAGAAAAAGGAGTTTAGTAGAGTCCCACGCAACTAACATTATTTTATCAATATTTTTTATTAACGGCATAAAAATTAATTACTAAAGTGAAATGACACAACTTTGTTTTTTTTATATTATTACTAAGTTTTTACTGTTACGTGACACTTAAGTACATATCGGGGATACTGAAAATCCACAAATCTACTATGGATAAGGTCCGCGTATCTATACTAAATCTAGACTCACGAAGTAAGGTTATCATTGATAAGTATCTTATTTTAAGCTGTCAGCAAATAGGATAATGATAATTAAATAGTAGGTACAACTAACACATCAAAATTAACACTGCATTTCGTAACGTTCTTACGGTGTTGTAATAAAAACACATTTTGAAGTGAAACCACCACACTGAAATTCTATTCTTGAATACGAATCTTATTGTTACCACTTTAAGAGCTCTTTTGTGCTTTCAACAACGGAAATATCAAATACTGTGTAGTTTCAAACTCAGTATTGATTCCGAACTTCGTTGTACGTTGTAAGAATATCTGTTAGATGCCATTGTGAAATTTATTTCAGACAAATATAATTTGATATTTGGTAACAATTACTCTTTGCTTCAATGAATCTATTGTTATATTGGGTCTTTGAGTATTTTTATATATCTGAATGAAGATTATAAATAATATCTAAATATATTAACATTAGTTGACTAAGGAATCACTAATATCAAGTACTAGCGTCTAAACGTTTTTTTCAGAAATAAATATAATGGTTGCTGTAACTCCCTCTCAATTAATTATATAAAGTAGAGCAATAAGGATGAATTTATTCGTAAAATTAAACTAATCTCTGCGATGAGAGTAGTATGTGGGATGCGGTTTTAACTCAGGGATTTCCAAAGTAGTCGACATCGAGGGGTCGAAATCGGTTTCCCATTGCCGACGTACACGAAAACTGATCAAGTTTTTAAATTGGTAAGAATTTTGTATCAATCGCAATATTTAGAGTTATGATTTTCAAAGTTATAAGGCTATCGAGGTCTCAAGTAGCAGCTAATTTTGAAAAGACATGTCATGCCCAAATTATTTTGGGCATGATCTGTCAGAACTCAAAATAGCAATTAGGCTTTCCAGTGTGGAGCACGCCGCGATTAATTTGCAATTTCATAACTTGCAAATATTAGTTCATAGTAATATCAGTTACCCACTAATAAGTAAAGACACTCCCCAATCGCTCTGTGCCACCCTTCAAGACCGCCTCGTAAGAGGTTGAAACCTCTATTCGATTCTGATGGGGGATGGTTGAAAAAAAAACTGTAATGCATATATCTCTGATGTTAACTAAAGAATATGTGTACCAATTTTCAAGTGAATCGACACAGTGAATAAAAATATACATGATAATCATTTTCATACTACGAGTCTTACTTACCTTTAGTTAGGTAAGTTGATTGGAAACAATTCATATTTAATTTCATATCATAAATACAAAACTGATATTATTGTCTTGACGTTTGAATGAGAAAAAAGCGATTATTCCGAAATGATTTCATAAACTATTTAGATAAAGCTTATCAAACTGACTAAAGTTGATATGACTGCATCTAAAGCTTCGATACTTTTTAGGGCATGAGTGTTGAGGACTTCTAAGACTACAGAACAGTAACAGGACCCTCGTTGTAATCAAATTTGGCTAATATAGAAATTCCTACTATCACGAAGCTCAGTAACTGATAGCTTCTAAAATTTATGCTCATAGATTAAATGAATAGAACATTTCCCTAACAGAGAGTTTGATCAAGTTACAAATACTTCTTGTGTGAATTTAGTTATTAAATCATATAAACAAAGAGAACTAAGCTACGAGATGTTTAAGCAAAGTTCTAGTTTCATAACCAAAGCAAGTTATTTGGAATTTCATGCTGATTTTAACTATGAGCTCGGAATTTTTATGCTTCGTACAAAACTTATAAAAAATGTTATAAAATATGAAGCCGGAAACTAAAACGGGGGAAATACTTTGCGCAGGTTCTATGAGGGTGAACCGAGGGCTGGTTGGTGTTGGTATATCGCGGTGACTTTCCGAGCTGATTTGCGAGATCATGATGACTCACCAATACCACCTCCGCATGGCCTGACTCCACAATCTGGTTATGAAAGCCGAATCACGCGTCAGTGCACTGCTACTTGCTCGTAGCTCTTCCACAACGCACCTTTAACATTATTAATCATTTACCATGACCGTTCGATCTAAAAGAAATTATCGAGTACCGCTGCTTAGGATTGGAAATTGATATACGAGATGAAGATTAATTTATTGTTCGCATTTTAGCGTATATATGAGAATGTATAGAATGTCTATTAATAACTTTAAAAAAATAATAAACTCCAGTTAAATATATATCATAATTATAACTGTTAGTCCACATCGCATGCATCTTTAATTAAAAACTGTACTTAATTTAATACCTATGTTATATTTAAATATTTTTTGTTACTGCCCATAAAAATAAATAAATATAACAAATTATCCCCTACGACCTGTTGTAGAAACTGTTACAGGGCGCAGCTACTCTCTCAAATCACAATCTTATACATTAATAATTATTATCTGTACCTATACCTTACTAATAATCATTGTATTGTGTAGTGTAGTGTATTTACTAATAAAAACTTGCTTAGGACATCAGTATTTTTTTTTACTAGTTAACTCGGTAAATTTTGTAATACCTGCCTACAGAGAACGCCATCTATGAAATGCAATCCGAATTAGGTTGAAGAATTAACAATTTTGAATTGACGTCATGTTAAGTAGACAATTTTCCATACCAAATAACCACTTTTTAATTATAAATATTTATGCTTTTCTTTGGGAGTCTCCCAATTATTTTTATATTAAAACTAAATTTAAAATTAAAATTGTTCAAGGAACTTTTGAATTTTAGCGAAGCTAATGATCAGCTGTATATTTTTTTATAAATATCGATTTTAAAATGTCATTCAAACGAATGTTACGTGTAACTATAAACGGCTTTGTACAGATGTTAGGTCAGGCTTCTGATTTCAGTAAAAACAATCAGCTTCGTAGTCACTCGTTTGCTTCACCAACCATAAACAATCAATTAAAATTTTAAAAAGAATAAAACTGTCAGTACATATTGAACAGATTGAAACTTGAAAAAGAATTTATTGACATAATTATATTGAATTGCTATATGGCCGCTCAAAATAACTCAATACGTTCACACGAAATTGTTTAAAAAGCATTCTCATCTATATGGCGTAATCATGTTACGAAAACAACCAGTTGAATTTTTCATTTGTTATAATTCCAAAGGATTTGTTCAACCCTTACGGCTGAATTCCTCGTAAAATGAACACAAAATTCCATTACAATTTTAGTATGCTAATACGATGATACCTACTGCGAACGATGTGCCATTTTGAGGTTATAAAATGGCAAAGAACGGATTATTAAATAATGGCCAGTTTTAATAGTAGCCAGAAATTTATACTGAAAAATAAAATATTGATTGTAAAATTTCGACGTTCTGGTCCTAGTAGAGCTTTTGTAGAGACCACAGAAGGAGCCTTCTGAGCAATTAAAAATGGACTATTTAAAAAAAACAGCGTGTATTACTATTTTATTAACAATAAAATAAAGTATAATTCAATGTAATAATAAAATGACGTAAAATATAACGTAAAAAAGGGAAAAAAACAAAAGCGATGTGCTATAAGCTGCGTTCGCATGGAAAGGTCACCCGCAGATTATAACTTTTATTAATATTTTTATTAATTAGATTTTTCGTATTTTTTGGACAACAGATAATACACGCTAACTTTATTTAATATTGTTTATTTCTAATACAAAATAAAAGTTACTATGTTGCTCCATACAATGTATTTTTTTTTTATAAAAGCGACTTCAGACTAGCCAATACGACATTTTCATCGAAAGATAATGAATGATGTATTAACAGCGACATAGCATCATTATTTATTCATGTATTTTCTTAATTAAACTGTACTAGACAAATAAAATTAATTATTGGAACTTGTTTTCTCAAACGTGTGCATGGGGTTAGTTCAGCCTGGTGTAAAAACGTCTTTCATCCCACTACACTAAGCACTGGTCGGTTCGAACGTAAGTGCGAGCAAAGTAGGTCTTTTCTCTAAGAGCCTTTTGCAACGGCGATTAGTTAAAACGCTGCATCGTACGATTGCCCGTTGACAACACTAACGATTGAATTATGGCTAGAGTTGAGTAGCCTAACGTAAGAAAGTATCTTCAAAGAAAATCTAGACTTGTTATTAAATAAAAGACAATATAAAGCTTGAGCTAATCAATAAATACAATCTAACTGTGACTTATTAGTGAGTGAGTGCAGACAAATGCAATGTGTGGTGTAAATCGCACACAGTAATGAGTTTTGAAATTGGAACATAATATTTAAAAAATATAACTCAGTGTTCTGTAACCAAAGAGGTCAAACGAAAATATTTTATAAACAACACTGGCCGCCACGCCACAGACGATATCGGGCTGGACACCGGCCAGCCACGAGCCGCACGCCGTCTGTATTTAAAAAGCGAAGCGGATAATTATGTTACTATTCGTAGTTACAGGCTCGTAGTAGGAGCTCGTCGGCATATTTATTCGAGCACTCTAGTTTCGATTACGAAAACTAAGCAACTTTCGCGATGGTTGGTCCCTGAATGGATCAACCAAAATTTATATTAAGAAAAATGTTATAAAGCTGCAGTGTATCACACGATCGCAAAATTCTATTATGTTGTTCCATTAAATAAATTTTTGAATTTGGAAACGATGCAACTTCTGTCATCAGTGGTCTGGATAGGTCAACCCTCCACCTCACTATTCTGAGTTTTGAACAAGTCTTAATATTTTTAATGACATGAAAACTTACAACATCCTATTCATATTTAGTTCCCAACGCCAACAGCTTCATATGTATTTAGGCACCGAACGATCTTTCAACGATATTCGTAATATATAGGTGTATAGGTACAGGTATATTCATATACTGTTATCAGGGCAGGGAAGAACGGAAAATTTGAAATGCTGAATCCCGGTATAAAATTAAGACGTAATAATCCTGTCAACGTGGGCATTAAAATGATATGTGTTGCTATATGTCAAAGAATACTCATGGCACAGATGATCCTATAAAGAGACTGCAATTTCAATCAATTGCTTGATATTGCAGATGTGTTGAGGTTCTGGCATTTTTATAGCTAAATTCAAGGACAAAATATTTTATTCAACTTTGGTACATATATGGTACACTTATTGAACGTTCTAAGCATTCTTATCGTAAATCTAAGGGGTCTTATCCCGGGAACAACAAGCCAGAAGATCAGATATGTTTTTCCCTCTCATTACTGTCATTGAGATTTGTTTGAAAAGTATTAAAATCCATACTCAATAACAAAACTATTGGTTGTAAAAACAGAGGAAAAGATTGTAGTATTTGCATATTTCTAATCACAGTTATTAAATTAAACAATATAATAATGTATAATAAATAATAGTGCTTAAGACACTCAATTAATAATTCAATTGTCATTATACAAAAAAATCAATTAGTCCACTTTTTTATTATCTAAAAATTCCTGTACCTTATAGAAGCCTTTTACATTAAATTCAGTTCAACATAAACTTTAAATCTGTGTAAAGGCAGTTCATTTCCTCAGGAAAGAGTGACTTGTCTTGAGAAGTCTAAAGTTTGGTACAAAAGTCGGTTTTTATTCCTAGTGTTAAAAGCCATGAGAATCACATCGTTTTGATTAAGTATAAAAATATTTATGAACATAAGAAATGTTATCATTTTGATATTCTGTTAAGCAATATGAGTTCTCGGTCAAAGGCATTGGTTTGGTTTTCATATTATTTTAAGTATTTAAAAGTAATAATAAATAACAGCAAGTGTTGTATAGACACAACATTATTAATCATTACTCTCCCCATTTTTATTTCATAATACGATACTAACGATAACGATATACTTTAGTAACGTTATTTATACCGTTATTTTTACATATAAATAACGGTATAACCCTAAAATATTCAGGGATATTTCCGTCACTAATTGAACGTATAATCAAAGATTAAAAGAAAAATTTAGAGATGCTACTGGTTTCTTGATTTTCTTATACTTTATTGGCGTGAACAGATAATGTAGTGGACTACTCTATGACTGTCCGTGTGAGGATAGATACAGTAAGGCCATGAATTATTCAACAGGTCAGCCGCTGTCTGCTGTCCAGCATGCCCGCTAACGCTGACAAATACAGATATAATTCTGATGTATTCGAAGCCTTGTCTTAATAGCAATAAGGTATCTATATTGAATTGCAAGTAGAAAAATTGTATCTTTCAATTAGCGAGTGATATGTGCAATGTAATTCGTTAATGAATATGAATATTTAGAATGCACTTATAATACCAATGGTAATAAATCGCACGCTTATGGCACAAATATCAGTTTTTTGGGATCTCGCGTTGAAGATTTTGAGTTCCATATTCCAGTTTCACTTTTGAATAAAACGTATTTAGGTTATAAATGTGAAATTAATCAGAATTGTTTTTTGATAACTACACTATGACTAGTAGAGAAATTAATTTTGTGACCATTTAAAATCAATTCTACAAAAATTTTTACCTTATTTTATTACAGAAGCGATATGTGTTCCATTTTGAATAATCCAAAGCTACAAAATATATTAGAAAATCATAAAAAAATAATTTATAACAGCCCACATCTCAAATGTAATTGAGTATAAGAAACATTGCAACAACAACAATATTTAAAAAAAAGAAAAAAGAACAAACGTATCATATGCTTTCTGTTATGCTCAAGCGCATCCTGGACTGGAGACCAAAATTGACAGCTGAACATCAGAGCGTTGAACTCTTTTCCGGTATTCCCCCTTTCATATAACCTAGGTTCCTTCAAAAGAGGCGTGAAAAGATATTTGTCCCGACAATGGTTGCGTGTATACTTCTCCTACTTCTTACCATCAGGTTATATACTTTTTATTTTAGAATCTATAAGCAAACTGTTATATTATTCTTTTACATATCATTGGATGTGTTTATTAAAGTCTCGTCGTACGCATGATATTTGCCTACCTATATCTGCCTAGCTACCTGACCTGCTCTTTTCATTACGTTAACCCCCACCAATCAACCAGTTCCTTCCCGACGCTTGACTGACTGACATAAGTTTCCGCGGTGTTCGCCACGTTGCCCTCGTTGTATCGTTTTCTGTGCCCATCAGTGCTTTCCTAGTGCCATCAGTGTTGTGCCTACCAAGTGAGACCCGGGATACACCTACATACCTGTATCGGCGAGAGGGTAACGTACCTAGACATACCTACCTATACAACCAACTAACTTAGCCCAGCACCTTCCCTAAACAGGATGTTTCCGTGTATGAACTAAGTTAAATCAAAACTGTGCAGCGTAAAATGAAAGTTGTTTCATCAAACACTAATTAAAATCAACCTTAATGTTATTCATTTAGAGTCTCCTAGTTCGAAACTTACTCTTCGTTGTTATAGAGAATATTTAGTTCATGGAAATGAGTCAAAGCTTTGTTCCTGATTCCCGGGACTGGAGTAATGCGTACGACATAATGAATATTCTTTGGATTTTAGCGACAAGTTTGATAGTGATTTTCTCCGCGCTATATAGTCGAAGTAAATAAGTGTATTTTACTTTGAAATTTCATGAAAAAAAGTCACTTTTTTTATTATATCTTAACCAGCAGAATTTAACGCAAATATTTCAATCATCAGAATCACAAAATCTTACATATACTCAATTATTATAATTTGTATTTGAGACTAATCAATCATGTTTCAATTCTAGTTGCATTCAGACATATATAAAAAATCGTTTCCAATATAATTGAATAGAATAGAATACATCTTTATTGTACATCAGCCAATTCAAAAAGAGAAACACTCAAAAAAAAACTTAAATAATACTAATATAATACTTATAATCTTCAAAACAGAGGTGCTACTGTCGCTTTTAAACAATTTCACAGCTGACGACAAACACGATAGAGACGTTTCTATTCGATTCAATCGAATAGAAACGTCTCTATCGTGTTTGACTTACGTTTCTAAAGCATCTTCCCCAAAATTTAAAGAAAAACTGATTCAAAAGGAGACATGAAAGAGCTAATTTA
This sequence comes from Acentria ephemerella, assembly GCA_943193645.1. NCBI lineage: Eukaryota > Metazoa > Arthropoda > Insecta > Lepidoptera > Crambidae > Acentria > Acentria ephemerella. Next base: position 2,203,650 of record OW971875.1, on the reverse strand, counting down.
TTTTACAATTCTTTAAAATCGTGTTGGGATTAATAACCGATTTCGAATTCCGCAACATAGACTTATTTTGCAACGGTAAAAAACACATTGGAGTTTTTAATCCACGAAGCCGAGTCGCGCTACGGTAGCTCCACACAAATTGGCCCGCTTCACGGCTACAAACAGTTTTCACAAATTGGCGGGCAGCTTTTATAAATGGCGACCAAGAACCGGGCGAAGGAATTTGAATATGACGGAAATTAACTTCGTGTTAGTAACTTTAATTACGAGATATGGCTTGTAGGAAATTAGTGGCACGTTTCTTTTTTATTACACAAAAATACTGGTCCGTTTAAGGGGCGCCATAAATAAATGGTGTAATTAAAATTAATTGCATCGTAATAAAAAATTTGGGGTGGATAATTGTAATAATGAACCCACGAATAATTTATGACGTAAAAGTATACACTCAATTTGTATTTATTAATTATATAATAATTATAAGTAGTAGGGTAAGGTTGCCATCAATGGACCAGTGTTGATCGATAGTCGATATTTATTAAAAAGATAAGGGGTTTAATATAGTAATACAATTTCTATCGAATTCTGTCAATTTCAAAATAATTATAGTAAATTATTTATTTCATTATTTTTTTTTGGACACAAATACTCTAACAGTTAAGCGAATTTAGGTCCAATTCAAAGTCAAAGTCAAAGTCAAAAATAACTTTATTTAAATAGACTTATTTACTAAGCTCTTTTAAATCGTCACAACAGGGAATATGTATAAGAAAATAAATAAATATAATTATAAAGACAATAGTCATAATTTTACTGGGTATCAACCGGGCATTTACTAATTGTCCCAGTTATAGTATTTAAATATGTACTAAATAAATTGTTAGTTTTAATTTTAAAATAATACTTATTTTAAAATTAAAAATAACACTAGTATGCATATTCCCAATCAACCCTACAAAAAATCTTAATGTATGTTTAAATAAAAAAGATAAAAAAAACCTTCAAAAGGACTCTGAAGTCTTCAATAGAGAGCGAGAAGCTTTGCAATCTAACCAAGGAACAATAAGTTAATATATTTATTTCTACATTATGTAAACATTTTACTCCTTATTAGAATAGGGAAAAGAATCCAAAAAAAATGGGTCCAATATTGGCAAGCGCACCCTAAATATGTCATGTATTTATTTGAATGAGAAGATTCCATGACAAATGAAAATCAAAGATAATATAAATTCATAAACACAGCTATTTCAGCACAAAGATCCGTGGCATCACACCGTGGACTAGGCGCCACAACATTTCAGATATGACAGTTTATTTCTTTTATTCACATTTTTAGTAGAATTAGAAATGACACCCAGTAGGCACCTCAAACACATCGGAAAGTCACTAGCGCAATGGTTCGGGATCTGAATTCAATTACAATAACGAAGCAACTTCACCATGGTCGGACCCGCATGGGTCATGCGTGATAATTTATCGAATAAAAAAGAATTTTGGAAATCGGTTCAAAATTAACATAGTTATCGCGTAAAAAAATACCTGCTTTTTTCGAAGTCGATTAAATAGTAAGGTATTTTACGAAAGCTGTTCGAAAGTTAAAAATGTTCGATCTCGTACTACCCTCTCTTACTTATATATACATGTATGAAACTTTTTGTTTACACATCTTAATTTCAAACGGCTTAGGCTGTGAACATCCCTCACAGTGTAATTGCCTGTCGGTCGAGTTAAAGCAACCGTGACCTCCAAACGTTTTCTCGCATCTAAAAATTTAAGTTCATCTATTATTTACGCTTGCGGAACATGTCCTCTTGTGTGGTATAAGTCATACACTGAAGCGAACAACAGAATGTGAAGCATCGACCTTATTTTCGAGTCACAATGTCGGTTTTAACTTTTTTTGATATATTGTATTTATTTTATCACTACGTTATTAACTTTTGTTTAAATGTAAAAAAAAACTAAACAAAATATGCCTCGCTGAGTTTTCATGAACATTAAAAATAATTATATTGGATCATCAGGAACCACCAAAGCGATATCGATAACCAACACTATGACAGTAAACTTATTACAATTGTGATCTAAGTGACCTTTGCGATCTAAACGAAAAGCCACTGAACTTAATTTAGATTTAGTATAAGAAGACTTTGAAAGGCATAAAATGCAGAGAAGGCATTTCTGAGCGGTTTGCACGTACGTTCATATTGTTTTATTATCAAGACATAAAAGTCATGCTGTATACTGTGTATAGTACATAAAAATATTAGCTCAAATTGCATTCGTAAAAGAGTCTTACGTCAAAAAATAATTCATTTTATTTATGCGTTTTATTTCTGCTTGTTGGAGTAGTATATGATAGTGAATTTAGCGATAAATACTTATTTAAATCTAACAGAGATTCGATAATAAATAGTATAATATTTATTATCGATTTATATATACATAGTATGTATATATACGCACAATAATGTCTAGGCCAAACAAGTATAATAAAGAGCTAGAACTAAGGATACAATAACAAAGAAATAAATAATCATAATGAGACGTAAATAAGTATTAAAACAAATTACATAAATAAACATGCTCATCTTAAGATAACGAACATATTGATATATCCTTTCTAGGATTAGAACAATGGATTCTGGTGTGATTGGTCAACACAGTAGCCAGTAGCTTCAGCCACTCATTTATATTGCGGGTTTCTATAGATCTCTACATTTAAGAACGCTGCGTTCAAATCAACATTATTTTTGTATTGTTAAATTATTATATTACTGCGTATAATAATGTTAAATGTGAGGATAAACGGGTTTTGGAAATGCAATTCTTTCTTTTTAATTATAATCAAGCAAAAAGCATCTCTTCGCTACTTGTCAACTGATGTTGAATCGTTGGCCACGTGATGTCAACCTGAGGATTATAAGTTGTCAAATTGTGGATGACACATTGATAAACGAGTGAGGACATAAAACGCTAACGCTCCTAACTTACCTCACACTGTTATATTTAAGCGCGGTCGAAAAGAAAAATTTGATCCGCTCCGCTGACCCGACCCACTTTTTCTTTCATTAAAAACGATCCAAAGCTGTGCTTTAATTTCACAAATGGTTCGCCATTAAATGGTGGAGACAAACAAAACAGAAATGTCTAGCTTTTTTAATTAATGTCTACAGAATTTTGGCGTCTGTCAGAGGTTAATTTGCGGCATCATCTTAATGATGTTGATGAAATAAACTTTGATGAACTGCTATATCTCAGAGCGAATGACGAAACGAATGTTAAAATAGAATTTATGTATAATGAATGATACTCTTTCATTACACACCAACCAGTTAAAGACAGAAGGTACTTTTCTAAAGCATTATTTTTGAACACATTTTAGCCAAATGTATAATTTAATTTTAATAAGTTTGAACCTTGAAGTTCGAAAGTCGATATCTGTCAATTAATTTGGCGTTTGAAATGTCATTTTCTCTCTTTATAATTAAATCAGAATAAAAGAGATGCATAATGCTCAACTTCAGTGAACAACCACAATTTATCTAAACCAAAATTGAAATCACTAATTTTATATACTTACTACTTTATTTAGCATTTCTCACTACAATTACCTAGTTACATTAATTCATAAAACTTTTAAAATCTCTATTTTATCTCAAATTAATGTATGCATATTTATATTAATAATACAATTTCTAATATAAATTAACTAATTAATAACAATAATTGTAATTTTTAAAAATATATTCAATATTAATAAATATCTATTTATTTTACAATTTATGTACACGCAAAGACAATTAAAAGGACACAACAGAATATTAGAGAATTGTACAAAGGTACTGCTTATTTCTATAAGAAATCTCTTCCAGCAGCCTCATATTTGGGAAAAGTCACATCGAAAGGTAGATGGGATGTAACAATACTAATATAATTAAATACATAAAAACTAATATATAGCATATTTACCTACATAAATAGATATTTATAATTAATTAATGTTTAAAATTACAAGTTAAAAAATATATCAGCCCCAGTGATTATATACAATTTATTTTCATACGCCCAATTTGGCCGAATTTTTTTTTACGTTTTATGACTGGTTGGTGTAGAACGTAGACGTGGTTATATTTTAATTTATATGTTGAAAGCGGGACATATAAATTGCAATATGACATCGTACAAGTTCTTCTAGAAGCGCAAACAAAAGTTTGTATTATAAACGAATACTAACGCCACCAAATGACAATATTAGGAACTAAATAATTATTGGACGGTTGGTTGACTGCAGATTTTTTATTATTAATTTACTTCGCAGAAATAATAATACTTTAAGCTTCAAATTATATTTATCGCTCCATTACCCAATAATGACGTCACAAGCTACTGAAAACGGTTATTCCCTTAAAAATAGTATTTTTAAGTGGATGACCGTTTTCAGTTTCAGTCAAATTAAATAACACAGGTTTGCAAACGTTGTCATTCAATCTCACGGAACTGTAGGATCCCGAGGGGGTATTCCCGATCGTTTAAGACCAATCTACTGTTGAGTGCAGAATTAAGGAAAGAATACAAAGAAGTAAGAGCTCTCGACACTGACGTAAGAGGCGCTAAAACAGCGCCTGGGTAGATACATTAAGTTATATTTACTAATGGAGAAGGTATTTATATTGTGTAATAACCTGTCAAGCTGTACAATCTAGATACAATTTTTCTATCCACATACAAACTCTTTAAAAGAAAAAAATATGGGTAGCCTAAAATTGAATTCTGTTATGACTCTGGTATTATGCAGTAAAGGAATTATGCGTCCATGGATCTACGCAGGAATCCTACACTTTATAAAAAATCAGAAATAAACTCATTAATTCACGAAATGACCCGCATAACAGGAATTAATTAAATCCGAAATGAATAAAAAAAATAGTAGCAATAAAGTGAAACTAAACTGTAATACTGTGAAATCAAATGAGTGATGGATTTGGATATTACCTCCAACATAATATTTCAAACAAACTTTACATTTAAGTTAGTGATTTTTGTAAAACTTTTTGAATCTTGAATAAATATCTTGTGTCTGTAATATATTTATTTTATAGAGTTTATTCATTTATAACATGATATACAGCTTTATACTTAATGAGCAGAACATGTTCATAAAAAAGAAAAAAAAACATAATAACCAATTAATTTATACTGAAAATCAGGAGAAAGACAGCGTTATTCGTCTTCTATAGATATAGACAAAAATATCTCTTAATGAGACACATAAACATCGAAATAGTGGCTGAGAAAGCGCCTTAAACAAAAGAAAATTAATGATATTTATATCAACGATTTAATAAATAATAATTAATACATAATATCCGCGCTTTTATACATCTGTGAGCACTAGAAGCAAAGCAAAGCGGTCTTTATAACGGCGTTCGTAGCTTCTTAACTTCTAAAAGTGGGCTCTTGAGCTAAAAATCGCAGCAAAACAAAAAATGTAAGTACCTACTTTGATGTCGTAAAATATTAAATAACATATAAAATGTAAGTAATGAATATTTAATATAATTTATTAACTTATTTATTCATTTACTCTATTTTGAATAATTTCTGTTCTAACTTTCTTTAAAAGATGTTTACTCTTAGTAAAAAGTAAAGAAGACAGTATGACAGATAGCAAATATAAATACTTTTTGGTACTAGAACGTCATTACCTTAAAATTAAGAATTTGAATAATAGTATTCTCACCTGCTTCTTTGTTCTAGAACTTGTTGGACTGGTTGTAAATCAACATTATTTAACGGAAACATTTTCAATATTTAAATTCCGTTTCCATTTCATTTATGTTTCGAACGTTCTAAGGCCCCAAAGCACATAAATATGATCCGCAAACAAAATGCAATCTACAACTATCCATTTCAACGTAACTGCGGCCGATTCAACTTGCTTCCAGCACAGAAAGTTGGCGATAATTTCTTAGGCTCGCCTACGAGACCCCTACCACGATAAGTCGTAGTTGTCAGTCAAATAATTAAAATACCTCTTCTCCTTGTCAGCTTATTTAATATTTTTATGGCTATTAGAAATTAAATGAGACTGAAAAAACTACTTAGTCTTTCTTCTAGAATTAAATGTCACTTTTTCATTACAATACAATCAGAAATTGTATGAAAGGATTATCGTAGAAACATACGAGTACTGACTCAATCTATATTGTGTTGGTTTAATCCTTAAGTACTAAGATTTTCCAATATCATTCCATGTTTTATTTGTACAAAGTTTTATTCTTTTCTAAAAAGGTCGCGGTCTCTTTCTACCAAAATTTAAATGGAAAGAAAAGTCGCAATGCAATTAGGGTAGGGCAATATATCCTTGCTGCATTTGGGTCTTCGCATATGTACTCCTTCGAGTGCTTACCATCAAGCGGTGTGGATACATTTTCTGTATATTTTATAAAGAATATTTCATATATTTGTTTTCGTCGAAAGCCTATATTTAATGGGAAGAACATGTAAGGAGTTTAACCATAACACCACAACGATGACCTAATGCTGGTTAGCCGGTGAAAATGGTTGCAGTGACCAAGTTTATTTACAAAATACACTTTATGTATAAACTGAACTAAACTTTTCTTAAAAATATTATTAAAAGTAATACTAAAAACGTTCCTATGTTATCTTCTATCTGATGTTAACTTACGGAGTGGAATAAAATCCTATTCATAGAAAATTTTGGTACAGTTTTTTTTATAATTTTGGTGGCTTGGTACTTTAGACCTTTGAGTCATATGTTCATTTTTAAATGTCCATTCTTTTTGATTAAAAATTAGGCGCAAGTTTGTCCATCTAGTCATCAAAAATTATGCTAAATCTATACCATTTTCACATAAAAATAACACTTCGACACGATATGCGGAATAAAATATATGGTACCCAACTAATATCCATAAATTTTAGCCTAAAACTCCATTCTGCAATAGTTCTATGGTAGGCTCACAGATTATCAGCCGTATGGTGCAACTTAGAATTGTGTAGTCTGTGGAGAACTGCAAGTTATATGAAACTGTTTCGATGGATACGGGCTGGAAATATCATCCAGTGGCGTGTGCAAAACAACAAAACGTTTATAGTTTTGTATAAGTTCATATTTTAAACTGTGTTGAGTAGAAGTAGGGTTGAAAAATAGCTGATAGTTTCACATTGCAACTAAATTTTTTATACCGTTCCGTTTAAATACTCTGCTTTTTAGGTTTTAATATCAGTCTTGATGTTAAATATCTGTCGGATTTGTTATTGCTCTTTGTTCCTGAGTAGAACAAAATATAGTGTTTTTTCCATATGACACATCCCGTGTTTTATTTGTGTAAGGAGATTTTTACTGCATACGGATCTGGAAGATGCCATCATCTGTTGGTTAGTGACAGCTTTTGTGCACTCTATATTAGCGCCAACAGGCAGTACGTAGCCACAACTAGCGCGTACGGAATAAATTATCGATTATCTGTTTCGAATCAATAACCGAAGACTTTCTTACTTTAGTTATCTGGACCTATGACCTAGACCTATATGCTTAGAATGAAACTGGTTGAATCGCCTCTGTCTAGGGCCTGTGGGGAGCACACTGAACAAATGAAACACATCCTATGTAACTGTGATACTCTTGCCAGGAAAAGCATGGGTCTCTTTGGACTGGGCTTTAATTTTTTAATTCTTGACCTAAAGACGGTTGCCAACCGAAAATGAGGCCGCATTACATTTTATTACAGTTTAATAACTAATTTCATATATATATATATATATATATATATATATATGAAAAATCTGTATAAAACTGAACATTGAATTTGTAAGACCGTTAGATAAGGATTTTTAGATTAATTTAAACTCATTATATATCAGCTCATTGTAACTCTCCCAATTTAATAAACCAACCCATGTGGAAACTTCTATATCAAAAACTGATTTTCATTATTGAAGTACCCTCGGGTTTTATGATCAACAATATCAACTCAAACTGATCGAAATATGAATCAATTAATACGTCAACTTTAAGTTCTATACTCTTATCTAAAAAATATTATCTCTTTTTGTGTCTTTCTATTCCGAAACCATTAAACATTAAAGTGAATAGATAAAATAAATAATTTTCAATTACAATATGAATGAAGGAATCTTGAAAGAAATGCACTTAATTATTCCCTTGACCAAGTCCCGGGTGAGCCAGCGGTTCGTAAAATAAATGTTTATTAAAACAAGTCCCTCCAGTTTGGGACTTGGAATATTTCGACGCGTTATTAACGATTGTTTCAAAGAAATTATTAGACAAAGAGATTTTATCTTTAATATAAACAGGCTTTCATATATTTTTGGCTAATTGCCTCAATTTAAGTGATTAGTGATGATAAGTGGTCCTTCGAAAGTATAATATCAGTTTTGTTTTTTCAAATTTTTTGATAGATATTCAGGCTACGAAAATATTATGCACTGTAATTAAACTAGTCATATTTGTCCTAGAACTTCAAACGTATTGCAGAACAGAAGTAAGTACGCTACAACCTCATTTGAAAGGGTCATTGTACTAGCTCAGTTCAAAAGAGTGGCCTCTTTTTTGTCTATATCAAGTCGTGTCGAATTCGTTTATTTTAATATTTATGTCAAAAATGGCATATAACATGAGCAGAAATTAAATTAAATTATTGTAATAGAATTGTGTACAAGCAGCGCAGATTATACAGACGTATAACGGTCCATTAATCGTCAAAAACTGAATAGAAATCGCCGTTAGGCTAATTTCACAAGTATAAAAACGATAGCGTGATTCAGAATCTAGTGATGGATAGAAAGAACTCAACGTAGCAAATGTCACGCTTATATTATTGGATTTGTTCATAATAGTTTCATTTCTCTTGTACCGAAATGTTTTATTGATTTTAAGATAATGAGTTTATTTTAAGTTAACATAAATTAACAACAATAATTTTTATCAGATCAAGTGTAACCATGTTTCTTTTGTTTTGGTTTAGTAAGAACGAAGAGTAGAGAAGAAGAATAGTTAAATATAAAAATAGTATAACATTTAAATAAATTACTTCGAAAAATAGGGTCAAGGGAATTAATCTATTCAGCCACGATAGTCTTTATCTATTTTTATACAAAAATGACTGACAACTGATTATACTAAATATATACACGACAATGTGTTGTTTGCTATCCTTTATCGAATAAAACAGATTATTCTACATCCAGTAGAAAGCACAGGCTGATAAAAAAAAAACAAATATTTCTTCACAAAGTTTAATTAGCAATTATCAAACTGGAAAGGAAATACTCATTGTACCGAGGGTTCTTTATCTGTCTTTGCAACAAAGTTTCTATTGTTTTTTTACAAACCGACGTCCTATGGACGAGGAATGAAGATAAGGTAACGTTAAAAAGATATAAGTAAAACCGCATTATTTAAAAAGCCTAACCCCGTCCAAGTTTCGAGAAAACATTTTCATTTTATGACCCCATTTTATGTTATAGACACATTTAAATAACAATGAAAAAAGAAAAACTTTTTCGGACGACGCCGCGTAAAATGAGGCGCGTTTATTTTGGTCAATTACTCTGTACACGTATTGGGGCGTGGGTCCGTTTTCTTAAGTAAAATTTTTAGGAACAATTATTACATTACTCAAATGAACGGAATTAATACATTATTGAAATGTTTCTTCATTCTATCTCTGGTATTTATATTCTTCCTCGCTATCAATCAAAGTACGAGATGGAAATGTTTTTAAATTTTTGATCTCCACGTGACGAGTCAAAATAAACAGCTAATATGTATTAAGCTGTATTGTTTTCATGACATTGCATTATAAAGTATTTTATTAGAAGATAATAGTATACTAACTAGTTCAATTGTTTATGTATCCATTCTATCTACGGTTGTCAGGATTATATCACTTTTACTAACAAAGTCTTCGGTGAAAACGACGCAAAGAGTAAATCCTAGTTAAAATTTACAAATAGTAACATCGAAATTAATCGTTTCGTAATGAATTCCTTGAGGTATCAAGATTAAATGGCTCGGAGTGTTAACGGTTAATTTGTCGGGTATTTAGCTACAGTTTGGGATTGGTCATTAGCAAGCTCGTGGGGTGAACCTGTTCTGATTAACACAGAAGACTGCGTACCTTCAAGTCGGAAACCTTTTCTACAGCCTTTTAGATATGTAATAAGAACGCTTTTTATATTGTTAATCAGACGCTTCAAGTTGCAAGAACACATCTTTAAAGTATTTATATCTTAATCGACATTTTGACAACCTAGGTTTTGTCAAAATGTCGGTTCAAACTCAAAGTTTCGAATACTTTTGAACCGTCAAATTACAAAAATACTGACAATTATGTGACAACTGCATCTGCAAAGAAGTGGTCATAAAGGTAGATGGCCTTTTGACTTTTAGATTTGATGCATGGAAGTTTTTGAAATATGTAGGCACCTAAAATATTTACTTTGGTACGATTCCAAAAATAGAAAGCAAATTGATAACATTTTCACTCAGTATTAAAAATTTGCCTTAAAAGACGTTTCTCCTTAGCCTAGTCTTAAGTGTTGCCAGTCAGAAGGCTGAAAAAACCCCTCTCATTAATAAAGCCCACAGTACGTGCGAATTTCTGCGCAAATAGAAAAGGGACTCATTAAGTCGACTTAATGACCACATTTTTAAAATGGCGCCGAAAGAAACGCGTGGCGGTGTGATGTGAGCCGCTGAACAACCTTACTTTGTAATTTAATGGTGTTTTTACTGTGAATTTTGAATAAAATATGGAAATTACGATTTGGTTTTTTTGACCTTTTGGAAGGCCAAAAGAGAGAGAAAACAAGGTATAGAATAGGGCCTTTTCTTTGCTATAACCTCATCTTTTAGCACTTACAGTCCGCTGGTACTCACATAGTCTCAATAGAAAGTCTTTTCTCTGATGGTAGTTACTTACAGTACAGGCGCACAACATAAATAATGTTGCCAGATGAAAAACAGTTCCCCAAAAGAAAGGAGTACTGATTTTTTATTCATCATAAAATTATTAGTTATCTCGAGATCCCCGGGAGTATGTCACAGCTCAATAATTTAATTAACTTGTGAACTAAGCTTAAAAGATGCTTTATACATGCAGTTCGTTTAAAGGAATCTTCTTCCGCGTTTTGAAATCATAAAATTATTAGTTATCTCGAGATCCCCGGGAGTATGTCACAGCTCAATAATTTAATTAACTTGTGAACTAAGCTTAAAAGATGCTTTATACATGCAGTTCGTTTAAAGGAATCTTCTTCCGCGTTTTGAAAATAATTTCTGACCCTTAACTTAGCCTGTAGCTTATTGAAAAACATAAGTGCAACTTTGGAGCAGACTGCAACAGACTAAATTGTTTATTTTATTATTACGACTTATTAAACAGCTCGTAATGTTGGAGCTGTTCCATCCCTAAAATCCTAATCCGTAATACGACATAGTAAGCTTAGAATAAACAAGGGTGAATATTTTAAATTGTTGACTGCTTTACGCGTCGTTTGCGCGGCGCCGCGCGTATTTGGTTTCATTGCTCTCATTTTAATATCAGGTACATTTTTCTTCAAATATTTCATTACGTTTTGATGAGAAATTATTTTGACAGATGTCAGAATTAATAAGGCAAACATTGCTTTGCGTTTATGGTGCTTATTATTACAATAGAATCTGGGATATTTTCTTTGGTCCCATATTGTCCCGATAGCGATCATCTTTGTTGTTAAGCTGTCAGTCTTGCGAAGAGTTTTTCTATATATCCAAAGTCATTCGTCTCGAAGGCCGTCTGGTCGAGTGATCAGAATCTATGTCTACTTATTCAGAGGCCCCGGTTTCGAATCCTGGTATTATATTTATTATATTTATTTACATATCTATATTTCTTCGTTATATACTATCCATAACACAAGTTATTAAATTATTTGGGTTAGTAATAAGTGCGAGTGTGAGAAATATTATTGTGTTATCACGATTGTCTCGAGCTTTTGTACGCAACAGTCAGTTTGTTATTTCAGATTCTTTCCCTACTCTGACACTACCAGACGCTTAGAATTTGGGGATGCGGTCCCTGTTTGTTACAGAAAAGTGGCTACAAGTTTCCAACTTCAGCAAAATCGTACGAAATACTATCCACGATTTCCTAAGATTTTTTGTCTAGGATCACATTTAAAGCAAGTCTCTCATTCTCTTTTCAGTCTCTCTAGAAACAAAGGAGCCTTTTCTTCATCTTTAAGCGAAGGATATGTGTAAGAAAGTCCCATAAGACATTATTGGTCAAAGAAAAATATCGAATATCCAACTAAATTAAATTTTGGCATTGGTGGAAAGATAACCCTGCCTGCAACAACATTTCAAATTAGCGCCAAACGTTTATTTAGTATTATTTAAAAAAATACACATATTTCCTTCACAAAATACCTGTATATCTGTCACCAACGTTTCCAACATTACCGGCTTACTCTCTGTGCAGCTGAACAATATCCGTGCAGCAACAAAGTGGCTAACGTGGTTAAATAAAAGTCGGCAACCACTGAGCTTCATTATTGGAGATACTGAGCAAAGATCACGTGGATGAGGCATATAATCTCCAAAAACTGCCTGAAATACTTATTATTTATTTTACACTTTATTGTACAGACACAGCAATGCACAATTGGCACCTTATCGCTAGGAGGAATCTTCCAGGCAATAATAGGAATATATTAAAAATTTCTCCATCTCCAGCAATGTTTGCGCCCGCTTGTAGACTCAAATATGGGTTTTCGCCAACGCGCGCTTAAGAAGACTCCCTAGATATAATCCAGCTAAATTAAATGGTGCTAACTGCAGCTTTATCGAGCGATTCCGAGATGTAATATCGCACATTGTTAGTAACAAAACTAATTTTTGGTTAAAATTTGGTAAATAAATACAGTTTTAAACTTCTACTTAGTCAGTTACTAATTAATTAGATATAGATTAGTGTAAGAGTAATATGTGGACTTTTCTCTTTTTCTTTGCCGCTCAACCGGCCTATTTATACGCAGTGAGACCTGACTGTAGCGAATTTAACAGTTATAATGAACAATTAATTATCAATACAAGAATTCAATTTAGTATTGGTTTTTCATTGTAGCCCGGGAGCGATTATCAGCATTTAGTTTTTTATAAATCTAATATGGTTTTGACTTGTTAAACGAACTAATTGTAACATGTTACATATATAAAATTTTAAATTGACACCTCCATTTTCACGTAATCTCAGCTTCGCTAGCAAAAGCAGCTCTTTAATCTACAACGAAACCACCGAGACGAATTTAATTTTAATCTTAATTCGCAAGTTTGTACGACATCGTAAAGATTGCTTGCAGCATATTACTATTTTAATAACGGCCTTATTAAATAGGAGACTGGTTAATAAAAGGTCTGAAGGTACAAGAATAAGCCGAATTTTTTGTAAAGACGCTTAATTTAATGTGATATCAGTATTAAAAATACCTCGACGACAAAAAGTTAATAAAAAGTACTGTGGTATAAACATAGCCTGAAAATAGTATGCCCAGGTCTCTTCCTCTCAATATTAACGTATAAAGAACAGGGATAATTAACATTTGTATTTTTGAAGGGTAATTTTAGCGTCGGTTGGGTGTTGTGTATATTTTATTTCGTATATAAAAGTATTCGTAGCATTATCGTAGTACAAGTCGCAGTCGTAGTCGTATCGTCGTAGTCGTTGTAAAGGTCGTAGTATTTTTTGTGTAGTTTCATGTCCAAAAGGATTTCTGTATCGTGTGCAATATATGGAATACATGTTCCAGCATATTGGAATTATTATGCATTATTGCATTTTTATTGCATTATTTGGTCACTTATGTTGAGATTTTACAGTGTTTTATTTTCATTCCTTCATTTATAGTAGTTTTGGGTAGGGCAAGACTTGAAAAAGGTAAAAGTAACCTCTTTTTCAGCTGAGCCAGTATAATATCGCACTTCAGATGAAGCGAGGCTACCTCCTGAAGTTTTAGATATGACATTATTACGTCTAGTTTAAATATGACATTTGATGTTGTTGGTTGCGTGCTTAACTCAGATTTATGACATTACATAGAATTGTTTCTATTCTATTTACAATTGGGTTACTTAATTGGAGAGAGAGGCTATTGCAATGTGAATTAATACATTTTATAATTCTAAGCCTGATTAAGTTTCAAGTTTATTTTTGCTTGTTTTTAATTTCAGTTCTCGTTGTAGACGTTTGTCTAACTTTATGAATTCTAGTTGCCCATATAGAACGTTACGAAGTGCTACAAATATGAAAAGGCTAAGTCGTAACTCATAATATTTCAATCCACTGATCATTTGGGGTTACCATAAAAAAATGCCGAGTACGCAACCCGAGACCCCAGGGAAATCATAGGGCTTTTACTTATTTGTCCAAATCATATTAAAAGGGTTTTGACGCAATAAATAATATTTGTGTTGTACTATAAATAATGTACTCTGGATACAAAACTGATCTATTTATTGATTAAATGTTGAACTTTTTATTTTGATTAATGGAGACAAAATAGTCTTATATTGAATTTATACGTAAGGATAGTGTAAAGAACTGATATAAAAATAGATATTAGATAGTATCTTAGAATAGAATAGAATAGAATATATCTTTATTGTACATCGGCCAATTCAAGAAGAGAAATACTCAAAAAAAAAACTAAAAAATAATGTTAATTATATTATAGTCTCTCTAATTGTAATAAATATGAAATATTTTTTGCACTATCCCGTCGTATATTGACATTACAAGACTATTTTGCCTACATTAATCAAAATAAAAAGATCCAAATGATTCAATTCAATTCAATTCTTTATTTTGCGTTCCATAGTTACATAATATGAATCTTAAGACTATAAATGACACTATGGACCCTGTCGGGCACAACAAAATTTTTGGTTATACAGGAGAAAGGTAGATTTCAATGTAGGTTTAAGTTAAGTGTTTAAATTTGTATAATGGTCCAATTCAAATATATGCATTCAAAATGCTAATTATCAAAGGATTGTTTGGAATTGTAAGTCAGTGAGTTTTTAAATGTAAAAAATAAATTTTATAGTATTTTTGTATTACAATTGTTTGGATGTCAGTAATATTAATTTTAAATAATTAGAAATCATTATATTGTATTGTTTTTTTTTTGATCTGTTACAATAGATCTATTTTATTAATAAATGAGTGTGTGGGTGTGTGTGTGTAATACAGTTTAAGTTTTGGAGGGTGTTTGAAGGTAGTCTAATGTTTCTGCAGAACCCAGGTTACCCTAGGGAAGGGCAGCAGTGTTAACGTTGCCGTTAAGATCATGGAGTAAACCCCACACACGCTGGCCGCTTAGCTAATGGCGGGTAGGTCCGTTAGAGGATTTTTTTATAGAAATCTCAGCAAATAACTCGATACTGACTTATTTGCTGAGCAGTAGAGCAGTCCGTGAAGATAGGTAGTTCAGCCTTTGACATACGGCTCTAGCCACCTCCACCTAGCCGGCCCAAAAGGTTATTCATAACCAAAGATTTTGATAATCTTCGATAATATGTACATTGGACTTTAGACTTGTAATAAGTAGGTCAGCAATCTATAGTGCAAACGCGCGTTTCCTAACCGATAAACTTAATTTATTAAAACAAGATTCAGCTTTAGATGCAAATTTAATTTATAATTAATTAATTGTTGAATGATATTTTTTATTTAGATTATCACCTTCAAAACAAGAATATATTCCCATTGTTTTCCGTATTCATTTAAACTGTTAAATTTTTAATTTAATTTTTTATATTAAGCTCAGTAAATGAATCGACACCACCTGATGATAAGCAGTAGAGGAGTCCATATGTGAAGATAGCTAGTGAAGCACGCGACATACTGCCCTAGCTACCCTCACCTTGCCGGCGCAAAAAGTGCTTTTTGTATAATATATGTTATATTTTTTATTTTTCCTTCATTATTTAAGAACTACCATTTGATTTTTCTGGACTCTAGTTGGCTAATAGAGAATTCCTGATGGAAATAATTAAATCAATTTAGTTTTTATTTAAAATTGCTGCAATTAGACCTTTGTCTAAATAAACTTTAGTATTTGTTATTAATATTAGTGACTCATATCCGCCATTCTATTCTTAAATTTATAACCAATATACTGATATTGGTTAGACAAAGGTCTAATTGCAGCAATTTTAAATAAAAACTAAATTGATTTAATTATTTCCATCAGGAATTCTCTATTAGCCAACTAGAGTCCAGAAAAATCAACAGAATCAGGCCCGTAGGTAGGGGCAGTGCCCCTACCTACGGGCCTGATTCTGTTGTAGACTATCAATACTACTCTTCAGGATTGAACCCATGACTAAGGGTAAATCCAAGTCTTGGTTCGCTCAGCGGTCAGAGCAGTCACTTAGTTTGTGGTAGGTCTCGGAATGGATTCTCAACTCAGGGCACGATTTTTTTCTATTTTGGATTTAGTTTTTTTAATCTAACTTATGACGACAGTAAATATCTAAACAATATATATCTTTCAGTACATATGTAAGTATCATAGCAGTGGCAAATTTAACTCTTAACAAATAAATTGAAGACAAATACTAATTCTGTCGAATAAAATAAAAAGCACAGTTGTATAAATACAAACAAACCTTAACTAAATAATTTATCGAACTTTGAACGAGACACAATTTGGGGCATCAGAAAATAATCTAAACCGTAAAGCTTTGTCAATAGAATCTTACATTTTCACCGTTAAAAGAAAACTTTGATACTTTATTTTCTTAGCATGATTGAATAACTGACCAAAATTTTGTTCATCAGTGGGATATAGCTATAGACAATTTTAGAGCAAGTCTTTATATTTTATACAAAGTAAAACCTTTTTGTAGTAATAAAAACTACGACTAAAATAAATACGACATCTTACTGCTTATCTATGTAATGGATTCGGATTAAGTCGTCTTACTTATTTTTTGTAATATAATATCATAAACACTAGTCTCAGAACACTATTTATAAACTGAATGAAAATTAATTAGACTCCGATTTAAATAAGAATCTATTTCAATGGAGATTCATTTTTTAATTTTCAATAGAATCGCCTCCGAAAATAGACGGCTTCATTTCTTGTTCTACAAAACTTTTTTGTATTTAAAGCTTAATATAGGTAGATATTTTTTGTTGATTTAGACAAAATTTAAACAAGCACAACAACTCACTATACAAAAGACCTTCTGATGGCCCACCTGATGGTAATCGATAACCCTCGCCTGTAGTCACATTCCATGCTTTTTTGACACGTAATAAAAGGACCGATTGAGTGATGTATGTATTTCAAATAATGTGGCGTAATGTAATTTTTAATCTGAAAATGGTGTAACTCGCTTCCAATAAAGATCTTTCCTTCGTAGACTATATAGAATATATAATTCAGCATTGATTTATGGCTTCCGTGAGATTTTTCCATTTTCGTTCTCATTAATGAAATATTAGATTCCATCTTCATATATTGTTTTACGTTAGTCAACAAAATGGCGATGCCTTCAAAGGCATACGTTTTATAAGAACCACATGACTCAATAAAACATTTTGTCTTTGACTTTGAATTTCACTTTGACGCCAATAAATGGACCTAGATATTAACTTAGTATATTGACTGTTTAAAGATACCTGTCATTTTATAAACTGTTATTTTAAGGTACCTAGAAACTACTAGGTATAGTCCTAGAATTATCCTAACTAATAAATATTGATGCTGTCTCTAGAGCCACGTGCCGAGCTGAGATGCACCGGGCTTAGGGCTCTGTATGTGTATAAGATCAACCTCTAGTGACTAGATAAGTCGTGACCTCATTACTGGCGCTCAAATAATAGTTTATCAGTAAATATTATCAGAAAAAAGTGCTATTCGTAAAAAAATAATACGTACCTTTTATTGGAGATCACAATCACCGAATCTGAAATAACTTTGAATTCGTTATCGTCACGTCTTAAATTATATCAATTTTAATATTATATTTGACGACCGTCTGGTCGAGTGGTCAATAACCCTGTCTTCTTAGCCAGAAGTCCCGGGTTCCCGGCAGGGAAAGTTTTTTCTTTTGGATGTTTATTTAGTATATTTCTAATATGTATATCCATATTGCTCCGTTATCTCTTCGTTATTCATAACACAAGCTTTCAATTATGCTTTGGGCTAGATAATAGTGTGAGAAATATTATATTATACTATATAAGTAATTTCTTAGAGAAGAATAATTATTTCTAAATCAATGTCGGTATGTACATATTCAAAGTCAATTTTACGTCAGCTGTTTGTCAATCTACCGCCGTTCTTGATTCTTCTGATAAGAAAGCAAAATACCCAGAAAGATGAAGTCCCTCTCTTTACTTGCCATTATAAAAACAGATGATATTATTCGCATATTCGCTTCCATCCTCGACCTTATTCACTTACCATTAGGGGAGATGAAGACCAACTTCCAATTTAACAATATAAAAAACTTTATTAATCGGTCGTAAATTATAACTAAATGTTTATTTATCAACCCTTCTCGGTCACAATAATCAAACCTCTAAAACAGACAATCGAGAAGATAAATTACGTAAACAAATGCTTCGCTTCCTAGAATTTATATTGAACAAAGTCAAATAACATCAAAAATATTGAACGCACGATGCCTTCATTGATATGAGACAACAAAATATACCTTTTGCATCAAAATTAAGGTTCAGTTTCTTGCAAGCCATAATCAACCATGTTCTAGAAAAACTTGGAAAAAATCAAAACAAGATATAAATCGGTACCTACATTGGTTAGGAGATAGCTCCGTACTTTAATCAACCATGCCGGATGCTAAAAAGATAATAAGTTCAAAGTTGACCTTATCTCAAACAATAACGTCTGGCGATGCTTGAGGACATCAGTGCAGTCCACAGGATAAGATAAGTTGATGTACAATTGACATCAACCACAGCTTAACAAATTTATATCTGTTTGTAATTATCTGTTGACCGAACTTAGCTTTTAAATAATTTTGGTGCGCGTTTAATCTTTTTTAACAATCTCTTTACATTATAACTCTTTTATATTTTAGCATTATTATTAACGCCCTAGTAGATCTTCCACTATATAACTTTTAGATAATTGGCTGTAGACTTGTAATTAATTAAATTACAACATTACTTACATTATTATTATTATTTTTATTTATTATTATTTTATTTACATTTACATTATTTATATTATATATATATATATATATATATATATATATATATATATATATATATATTATATATATAATATTATATTATATTTTATATATATAAAAAAAATTAATAATATTTTTTAATAACAAAAAACATTATTTATGTTTAATTAATTCATATCGTATTTAATGGGCTTGGAAAACCGGCGAATAATTCTAAGTAACTGATAAAACAAGAAATTCTTCATATAGATACACAATATATTTAATTTAATACATATGTTTTGAATTCTGAAATAAATTATTATGTCTCAATCTTATCACCTTTGAACACACACCGAACCTTAGGTAGGTTCTCCCTCGGCTAAGCATACGGTTTTTTGCATGACCACTAAATCATCTAAATACAATACACCTAAGTCTGTTTTTACACGGTAGATTGGTTCCAGAAGAAGCCGTGTAAAAAAAGACATTGATCTTATACAAAAATGGGTGATTTGTTCCTAATCTCTAAAACCTATTAAAATTAGAGAAAAACAAGAATTTTTAAGAACAAGAATTCATGTTTATTTTATTAAATCAAATATATAATGCTTATTTTCACAAGCATAGTAATTAATGATAAAAAAGATATGCACTCTAATCTTAAAAGTAATATAAATTAAATGTATGGCAAGTTCAGGAACTAAAAAACTATGTTGTGAACGAAAAGAATAGGTTATTCAATTTTTAAGGTAAAAAATAAAATAAAATAGAATAAGTGATAATAATTTAATTGCTGTCGTCATCAGTTACATATTCAATTTTCAAACCGTGTTATATCAAAACCGTGTACAAAAAGACCGTGTAAAAACAGACTTAGGTGTAAAATAAACGTAATCTAACACAGCATTAACGTTATCTCCTAATTTCTTACGACATACGTCTTCCATACTATGATACTTTTATAAATATGTTTAATATTCAATAAGCAGTTCTTTCCAAATCGTTAATTAGAATCTACGTTGAAAATAAACATTGTAACATCTACGTAATGAACTTGGTAAAAATTTATGTTCAGAATTTTTTATCAAATTTTCATATCTTCCAATTCATCGATTCAGTGAGTTCTTGCAATCGTTAGGCAGCTATTTCTGAGATCAAAGATAATTGTCCAATTATTACTTCTCTGGATGCTGGTGTAAATAAATGGTATTATAAGTGCTCAAGAATCCGAATGATTTTGTCGATCAAGTAGTAAAATGTGCTTTTAACTGTTTTGTATATTTATTTTACATAATTACAAGTCGGTTTAATATAAAAAAGTTATAAAAATATATAATTTTATTTAAGAACATTAACATAACAATTTATTCACATAGCTTACCGTTTCTTGCGATCGCTGTGATTTATTTTTGTATTTTTAGAACTTACAATGGAATTTAATTTCTCTCCTACTACATAGAGGCCTAGACCGGCTGATATGCTGACGATGAAGAATACAATTCGAGCTGGGAGACTTAACACCTGGAAGATGGGATATGCCCACGCGCCAGTTCTATCATAGAGTATGTGCATCCACACTAAGTAACTGACGAAGAAGATTGTAGCAATATATAGTCCTACTTTTCTACTTGGATAGTTCTTATTCGTGAATATGAGTTCGATTAGAATGAACAACACGATGAAGGAATGCATAGTGTGGTTGAGCCAGCGGGGGAAGACTCTCTCAACAGCCTCTGGGAAAATGAGTTGTTTGTCAAAGTGGTAGATGCTCCAAAAGCTTGCGCCGACGTAGACAGCGAGGGAAAAGGCCAGGCCGAAGAGGATATCTTTTAAATGTCTAATGAAGGGTTTCTTGCGGGGAAACGCCTCACTGGATCCGATGAAGTCATTCAGAAGCGCCACGAAGAAGTAGATTGTTTGTAATAACTGAAACAATTGATAACAATTTTTAAAGAACATGTTTGTTATAATTTAGCAGTAGCGTAGGTCAGTGCGTTTACGATATCAATTTTGGTTAAATAAATAGAAGAAGTAAAGATTATAATCATTTATAGAAATGTCAAGTGATAGAAAGTCGGCGTTTGTCGTTACTCCTAGTGTCAGATTCGATCGTAGTTGCGTTCTGATAATCGCATATATAAAAAATCGATTCCAATACTTCATAACAGAGACGCTGCTGTCGCTTCCAAGCCATTTGACAGCTGACGACAAATACGATAGAGACTGTTCAATTTTATTAAAACCCACACTAGGTATACTGTACGCTTAGATCTTTTAAACTACGCAACAGATTTAATGTGGGTTTCATCTATAGATAGACATTTTGAAGGTGAAGGGTTTAGACTCTTTACTCATCAATTAAGTAATAAGATTCCCTCGTGACATTTCATTGACTATACAGGCTTTACTTGCTTTGACTAGGTACGTATTCTTTAATTAAATAGCTCCAAGGAAAGGCGTAATGAGTTTTTCTATAAGGACAATTTTAGTTTTAGTTATTGATTGAATTTTCAATTAAATCTACTCTACTGTATCTTGAGTCCCGTGGCATTTGCTATTAGGTATTGCTATTCCATCACTGGACATAGGTGACGATTGTCATAAGATATAACTCCAAACTTGGAGATAAGTCTATTATCCTCGTATCTTAGCTTAATCAATTAACATCTCTTTCGTTACGATTATAAAATATAACATGAATAAATATCATTATGTATTTATGTATTATTTCATATATTTATATTATAATAATTATTATGTAGTAGTATTATTATGTAATAATAAATTTTTTCGCACATTAATTACTTATAATTGTCATCTTCCTTCCGGTTTTCTGGTAGAGATCGCTCCCGGCGATAACATGGCCTTTTTTATATTGTTTTAGTATTATTACTGCTTTGTTTATCTTTATTTGCCAATTATATATTCAAAATCTTTCATAGAATAAATATCAATATCATAACATAGTGGAATAATTTATTTGATTCATATTTCAAACTAATTACGATAATAAAAGTGAGGAAGAGACGAAATCAAGATAATGGTACGGAAGTTAAGTATTAAATAGGGTGGTACAGATGGGCACAAGAAGCTAAAAACGTAAATTGAAAATTGGGTCTTATTAGCACCGAATAAGGTTCCAAAATATTTCCAAATATTCCGCTTGAATTAAAATTTAATCGCTGAATAATTTTAATTCCTATTAATAGATTGATAATATAGTAATTGACCAACACCGTGATAAAGAGATAGAGAGATATAGATAGAGATATGATATCATTTTATTCCTTGTTGTATAAACAAAACTCGTCGAACCACTTTAATGAAAACTATTATGACATGTGAATGAATGATATATCATGCAACATGCAGCACGTAGATCAATAGAGCATCGACACATGGACGCTCTTATCACTAGGGGCTCTATTGACGCGTTGTCTTACCTAGATACCTTTTAAATATCAAAAATATCAGATGACATGCCTTCTCAGCGAGTTCTGGTGAACTGACTCAACGCAAGAATTTAACACCAAAAGAGTTATTTTGCTGTGTGTATTTGTAAGTGGTCACCTCAGACGTCACCTGTGTTTTGAGAACCATGAAGAAACATGGCACGCCTTTCCGCTGTTATACTGGTCTCATATTTATAGTGTCAAAAGTAGTATACGTTAGTAATAAATAAACTTTAATATAATAAAATTTATATTATTTTATATAATATATTTTATCCTTTAAAATAACCTTTGCACACACGTCTATTTAATTACACCTCCCGCGACCCCATCATTGCAAATTATTAAAAATGAAATCCTAATATGAGTCTCATCGCGTTCATTTTTAAAAAATATTTTTCTTTAGTTAATAATAATATGCAGAAAATCTTCTATATTTTTGACTGAGAACCTTTGGAGTCCAAACAATTCACTTTTCCAAATTGTCAATTTTATAGAGTCCCATACTGCATACTATCCTACTTTCCTGTCAGCGTTCAGTTTTTAAAACATATAGTTACAACAGAAGCGCTTCCGAAGTGAATATTAATTCGCTATTTTGTATTATATATACTACCCGCGGTAGTCACATCGACGTGTAAATGAAATTTGAGGAGCGCCATCTATTAGCATTCGCAAATACCAAACAAAAAGACGCATACTTCAATCGTTTATATTTCCTATTAATATACGATATACCACCGGGAACTCGACCCAATTGTATGTATACTGTGTGCAGTAGTTACTCGCCTTGTATTTATTTATTATTGTTCTTGTGAAAAGTTCTTTGAAAACTATATTTTTCAATGAATTTATTTAAAAAAACTATTTTAATGAAAATCCATTTTAAATAAAATTTTATATTGTTATAGGAGCGTAATATTGTGTATAATATATATACTATAGAAATTAGTATTACTTAAATCACAAAACGAGGCAAGCTCAATTCTAGGTCACATATTAGTAAATTATGTACAATAATAGACAGATATTTTGTATTTTATCGTCTATCTGTTTGAGATGATAAAAGCTCTTTCTGCAAATCACCGCTATTTCTCTTCTTTTCTAAGAAACGGTATTACTGTGAGAATGCTCGGTCGAGGCAGACAGAGCTTTTCTTAAACAGAGAAAGTGTGAGGGATGAGAGCTGCCTCCCATTTTAAAAAAAATGTTTGGCCTTTACCACCATTCTTTGTCTATGAGATCTGTGTCTTTGTGGTATATCTGAATTTATTTATAAAACATAATGATGCAGTAAATATAACTTGTCGAAATTTATGTAATATTTATGTACCGCGATGACTATTGCGATCAAATGACGTAAATGTAAATTGCATGTCTATTCGAATATATAATTAGTTGCCCGATACATTTATAGACAAAAAACATAAATTCAAACGAGATGTATTTAAATTTTTAGTTAGCTAATGTTATTATTCAGTTAAGGAATATTTAAAGATTCCAATGTATGCAATCAGATACATTTACCACTAGTTTAATTTATAACTAAATGAATACATAAAAAAATTTCGTGATGAAAGTATTATAATATTGACATTACTTAACTTTAGACTTAAATATGATGAAAAAAATAATATTAACAGGTTAATTATTTCAATTTATAATTTGTACAGTAATCTACAAGTTGATAGATATTAAATATTTCTACTTTTGCCGAATAGTAATGTATTTTAATTACTTCATTAGCTAATCATCATCAACAGTTCATATACGTCCCCACAGAAAGTCTCGAGCCTACCCTAAATTTGGACGATTAGGCCTTAGTCAACCTCGCTGGCCAAGTGCGTGCCAACTAACAAATTCTTGCAGGTTTCCTCGAATAAACATTTGTACGCCGGATTAGGTATAATTTTGCTGGGACAGTCCTCCCTTTCTTTTCGTAAATTCCGTACTTTAATTCTTATAAATTTATCATTTCATTTCATTTATTAGGTATTTTAGTATCGAAATAATAGTAATATAATTTTCAAACGCCGAACACCATTTATTACCAATAAGGATTTACTATGACCTCTTTAAATACTTTAAAGGTGACACGCTAATAATAAAATGAATGGGTAAGTACAAAATATTTAATGCTATAGAATTTGACATGAAGCAATTATGCTAAGCAATTAAATAATGGCTTGTTAAATGTAAATGCGTGACTTCTTAAGTACCTATCGTACTTTATAATTCATGAATTTCATAAGGCCTAAATAAAATCTAGAATATTTACTATATTAACATTTAAACAAAATGGTTAAGCGTTTAGTTAAATCTCTACTTTTTAATATGAAATCAGAGAATACGATTATTTTAGAAATTTGGGGTTTTCTAAGTAAATAAGCACTAAAATAGATATACCTACTTACCCACACTTACATGATAAAATTTTTACTTGTCGAATATCCGAAACTCATAAACAAAAAGGTAATGACTATAAATGTTTAAAACATAATAAGTTTTACTTTTCCGCATTAAAATAATTATTTTAATTACGACTGTTAATTATCGTATTATTTTGAAATCATATTATCATTTTATTTTATTTGTTAAAACGTTGGTCAAAGCTTAATAAAAATTAATTGCAAGATTATCCCGAATTTAAAATATTTTAATTTTTAACATATAAAAGTTTTGCAAGCGGTACATACCAAGCACCAAAAAGTCAGAAACATTAGCCGCGCCTTGAAGGGCATTGTCTCGTACCCTTTTGAGGGGAAGGGTAAGTCCAAATATTGCTGATCGTACCATAGTGAATACGTGTATAAAGATAAAACAGAGAAATGAAAAATGGGCAGCAACATGTTAAAACTGCACTGTCACTGTTGCTTCGAGGCGCGAAGTTAGCAGACTGATCAAATAACTCGTAATCTGTTACGTATCAACTTTCTGCTTATATTACGTTATCTGTCGTGTGATACCACCATGTAAAATAAATACAAAAAGTCTAATTTGTTTGACGGTAACTGTCAAGATTGTATCTGTGATTTAATCTGTAAATTGCTTTATATGGATTTAAAATTATTAATGTAAATATAATCTTAGATAACCGGATTCAATTTTGGGGCCGAAAACTTTTCAGATAAAAGTACTTAAACCTCTCCTACTGGTAAGTTAGCTATAACGAGAAATAAAAATAGACTTTTCATTTCTCACACACGGAAAGTAGTATTGGTTTTATACGTGTAATTGATAGAAACACTAATCCCCACAGCTGTGCGAGAAAAACTCGAAGTAAATGCTTCATAGAAGCAATAAAAAGAATATCGATTAAAATTATATGAAAATGCTACGGCCTTGTGAGTAAAAACGGTGTTAATTAAAAATACATATTAAGCGGGATGGCCTGCAGCGGTGACGCGATGTATTCCAATTTTGAAATTTAAGACTATAAATACATCCTTTTATGGGAATTGATTCCTTACGTCTCTGGGATCTACTATTGGCTAAGGATAGGTAATTCTCCCTCTATGGTTAATAACTTATCACATTAATAATTTATAAAACCCCGTTTACGTAAACGGTTATTACGATAATCGAGAGTAAAAAAATAAAATAAAAATATATTATCGATATAAAGAGCTAAGTTAAAGCTAAGTTTTCTATTTTTCTGTCAATTTTTGTTTTAATGTTTGTTCACTATTGTGTAATGGTGTATAGGAAACCTTCCTATCTGCTCAGATGAATTCCAAGTTTTTTTGGGACTAACTAAAGTTGGCCGCAAATGGGTTTTTAGCGTTACCAGGGTTTTAAGGAGGCTAGAACCTCGCGGAATCCTTAAGCCTTAAGGGGTGATTCGCCTCTGGAGGATTTCTAATCGACATGCCATTACCTCCAGGGGAGATTCATGTTGTCTTAGTTTCCAGGACGCTCGAGACGTAAGGGGAGAGGTACAAAACCGACTCAGGGGGGACACCCTACCCAGCTCAGGCGAGTCATGTCTTCTATCCCTAAAGTACGTATAGATAGGCGAATTGGAGTCAGCTCCTGCTACTTACATGACACTTTTCTCAATTAGCTCTGGTTTCCTTACTCTCTCTGGAACACAAAACTGTTTTGTTATTATAAAGCTGCGATTTTTTCTCTAAGGCGGAGACCCGTACTACCCGTAGGCAATAAAGAAAACAATATTTTTTTAACATAACTAATTGATTGGCATCGATAGGTAAGGTATAATAATAAGATAAATAAAAGGTAATAAGTACTATTCCTTTCGATTATAACGAATGGCTTATTCTATTCATATTAATCAAAACTTAG
The DNA here is from genome assembly GCA_943193645.1 of Acentria ephemerella. NCBI lineage: Eukaryota > Metazoa > Arthropoda > Insecta > Lepidoptera > Crambidae > Acentria > Acentria ephemerella. The sequence continues at coordinate 2,176,638 of OW971875.1, read as the reverse complement.
TATGTATCCCTTCATTTGAGAGTTAACTATTTGTAGTTTGGAATTTTGAAAATACTTTATTTCGAGATAGTGAAATGTCTGAACCCTGCCTGAAGTTGCTAACTGTATCTAAGAACGCTTATATCTGGTTCAACGATGTGTTTTTTTTTGTAATGGTATAAGGTACCTAATCGTATTGGAAAAGAAACAATGATATTATGACATTGCTATATAATTATGATAATACAGTGTTTTTTCAAGGGAAAGATAAGGCATAAAATCTTTGGGTCAAGGTAGTCCAATTCCGCCGAGATGATTCGCAACGAGCCAAGTCGTCGTAATAACGAACCGCACGCAATGTTTGGTAATAACAATTGGTCAGTTCAAATGTCAACGCTGCAACTTATCTATTTTAAGATAAAAACTCTCCAACCAATCAAAGTAAAACAACTCAAAAAATGTTAAGGTGCTATCATGTTACAAATACGAATTTGGAATCATTTGATATTTTCTCAAGACGATTCACGATTTCTGTGAATTATTGTTGGAGAAGTCGAATACATTTACGCATCACTAATCACGAGTTCAGAATTAACTGTAACTCGGAGTAAGGCTTTCCCCACTGGGTCACTAAGCATCCACTCTAGGCTTAAAGCTATAGCGCATGTCGGCGACGACTGTACAACATTTCACCGGATCGCCACATGCACCCCCTCTTGCAGGCCCTCATGCAGGCGGTTTTACCGAGCAGTGTCAAGAGCGGCGTAGGTGAAACTCAAAATCTAAGCCTATTTGACTCGTCATTATATGTGGGGACCCTGACGATGTCACTAGGTCACCAGGATCTAGTATCTTGAGACAGTTGACATTTATTTTACTACTGATACAAGCTGGCGTAAGTTTTTTTTATTATGAAAGTATTTTGAATCAAATAGTCTTTTCAAACCATACATTTCACGGTCAAAAAGATCGCAAATTGAACTCACTAAATCTCTCTTTCGACTGCGCAGCTATCCTTCTTACATTTATTTAAATCTTGATTCAAGATTTATAAAAACCCCAGTTATATCCTGCACACAAAATAAATATAATATTCATAACAATTGTTTTGCACTTGTATATTTTATTTACCATAATTTTTTAGTTTAAGAAAAATAAAAATAGATCACAATATGACAGCTGATCCAAATCCCTTCACTAACCATGAGTTAATAATGTCATCTACCTCATCGGTCTTCTTCCTTCGCCTCTTACTTCTTTGTTTCTTACCAGTAGACTTTACTGTGCTTAATCCCATACCAGCTGCACATTTTTCATATATATTACATAAACCTTTATAAAACATCAACACAGTGGTGGCACCAGATAAATATTGCTCTATAAATTTAACAGGGTCGATTTGATTTTCCAATTTTAAAGCTATGTTATATACAAAGGTCCCATTAAAACATTTATGATATTTAGTGCTTTCAAATGGATTGCGGCAAACAGTATTTAATGTGTTAATTTGCAACAAGCAACATTGAAATTGGGCAAAACTATGCATTTTTTTGACATCATAACTTTTTGGTCGCTTTATTATACTATCATCAATTTCAAAATGTTTCAAAAGTACATTTGCCGCTAATAAACAGTCTTCATATTGCACTTTGAATTTATTTAAAAATAATTCTTCCTCTTCAGACATAACTTTTTGGCTATTTGTTTTCTTAAGTTCCTCAATCTTTTTTGAATAATTATTTGTAAATTGTTTGTACCCACGAAAAGTTCCAGTCCTCTCATCCACTACTTCTAACATTACATAACACAAAAGCAAGCTGTGAACATGAGCTAAATGAACATTACAGTTGACAACCCACCATAATAATGCTAACATATATATTTGAAAATTTAATGGTAGCATATAAATGATATTTAAATCTAAAGTTGGCAGCTTTTCTTTGATAAAATGTCTGAAACATGATTGTAACTGGTCAACAGAAAGCTCATGATATGGTATTTCAAATGGCCTAGATATACAATAATCTCTATTTATTGGAATTCTACGATAATTACAATCCTTTTCACGACTTACATAAGTACAATAATCATGGGAAAAGTCTGTGATAACATCAAATATAAACCGTAATATTGGTAATGTGGAAAGAAAAGAATCTTGATCAGAATAATCTTCCGCTTGAGGATTACAGAAATAGGTGTGGTGGGTGTAAAGATTTAAATGGGATTGTGATATTAGATTGTTCCGCACTGCATTTGCATACCACTCCGGTAAGCCTGACACAAGTTGTTCATCATCAACACCAACTTCGTCGTCGTTATCAGAACAAGAAACTTCTTCAGAACTTTCAACACTTGTGTTATCATCATCAGCTTCTTCGGATTCAATGTCTTTAGGTAATTGATATTCAGTCTCTACGCCAGCAGATTCTTCACAAATATTGAAAAATTTAAGAGATCTGCAATATTTCTTGTTGTAACCATCTATGCTTCTCTTGATAACAGATAAAACTCGATCTTTTTGAGATTTCTTTACTCTTCCCAGTATTTTAAATATAGCAGAATCCAGTGTCTCATTCTGTAACCATTTGAAAATGCCATGTATGCATCTTTGTTGGTCATTCAAGCACTTTTTACTTTTAGGTAATTTTAGTTGTGAGAAAAATCTGTTAAACACTCTTTTCTCAACATAGTCATTACCAAGTAAAGTTGCCAGCAATGGCAACATGTCATCCTTGAGACCTCCAAAGTTTTCAGTTAAATATTCGACTTTATAAATTTTGCACTCTAGAGCCTGTGTTTTATTGCCATCAACATAAAATGGCTTTGCTTTCCGTTCTAAAGTATTAAATGGTATATAGAAAACATTATAAATAAAAAAATCTGAATCATAACTCAATACAGGGCAGTTCAAGTGCCTTGCCATTGTAGCAATTTCATCGTCAGCTTCAAATTCACATACTGTATATGGAATATTCATTTCTATAAGTACTTGTTTAAAAACATCTCTAAGCAATAAAGGAAAAATTTGTAAACTTCCTTGAGTTACGGCATCTAATCGAGATGCACCATTAATTTTAGATCTGAGGCGATTGTGTACTGTCTTCAGTTTACGTGTCTCGTGACTGCCATCGAATATAACATAGGGACTTATTCGACACTTTATGAAATGTTTAAAACAATTTTTTACATACGTGGCAAACTTATCGTAATCACCACCGAAAGCAGAGAAACAATTCAAAGATCTGTATAGCTGAGCACACATACTATTTCCGTCTACTACAAGGTTTGTATCGTGCAACAAATAATATTGTAAAAATGCATCTTGGTTAGAATTCACGTACGTAGTTAAACCACGAACACCCATTTTGTTTAATGAGCTTTTATAAGATATAAGTAACTTTGGTTGTAAATAATTTTATATAGCATATCTAAATGTGGTAACTATTCATTTTTAAATTGAGGTTAGTTACAAAGATATATTATAGTACTCTGTAGGCTATGTCCTTATATTGTCAATTTTATTTGATTTTTTAAATTTCTCCCTATTAAAGGGAAGACAAAGGGAACTTAAGCCCATACGTATATATCTTATGTAGTTGTTTCTTTATTTATGCCTCCGAGATATCGATATAACATGACCCATTGCCCCGTGAAATTTTAATGATAGGCTCCCCTATTTTGTTAATTTTTTTATTCTAAAATTCTCCCTATCACATGGAAAACAAAGGAAACTCAAACCCACACAGTCATATCTTATGTGGTTATTATTGCTATACTGGCGCCAGGATACTGGTGTAAAATTTCCCTTTGCAAAACTACTAAACTAGCAAACTATTTTTCACCAAAAACTTCCTTTGAAGTTTTTGAAGTAAGTGCCATAATTTGTTAATGACATAAAAATGGTGGTGCCAGCCATAAGTCGTCAATAACTCTTCCGAGCAAATAGATACGTTATCCCGGCGCCAATATTTAAGAAATAAATACAAACGCATATCTCTATGGGCTTCTGTTTCCTTTGCTTTCCCTGTAACAAAAGAAAAAACTAAATCCTTTCCACTCTTTCTAATCTATGCTTCTCACTCTCTTCTATGTATATTTGCGCCGGTCGCATGTGGGAAAATAAAGCACGTGTTTTTAAACAAATTACTTAATATTTTATATATTTTCAAAAGAAATATTGTAATAATATTCAGTTATTATCTCTGGCCACTTCTGAAAATCCATTGCGATATAAGTAAGCAAATTTTTACAGTAATTGCGCTTCATTCTATCACTGTTTAGGGTGATCGGTGAAGTCACACGAAATATATATTTCAGAAACGCCAAGATGACTGAAAAAGAAGTCGCAACTGAAAATAATGGTCAAGAAAATTCAGAAAACAATGAAGGTGGTGATAACGAGATTGAAAACGGAATTATACGCCAAGTAGAATATTATTTCAGTAAGTACCATGCTTAGCTAAATTTTCAAACTTTACACAATTAATTGTATATACCAAAATGGCTTGTGCAGGCGATGACCAGTAAAACATTTTAAATGCCATATCTTTATTCCTAAGACCTAAGATTTGATTGGTTCACTCTATTGTTCAGATTGATGGTTAAGTTGAAAAAACATTACGATGTTTCTGTGATGAATTTTATATTCAATAATTACAGCACATTAAACAAGACAAAACTGATCCACTCAGGCTTTACTTGAATTATTCTTCTTGATGATGATTTTCTTAAATCAAAATTGTGTCAATATATTCAATAAAAGCTAAATAATTTTTAGGTGATGTCAATCTACCTCGTGACAAATTCCTTCGTGATCAAGTGAAGCTAGATGATGGATGGGTGCCATTAGAAATACTCATCAAATTCAATCGCCTTGCAAAATTGTCAACGGATACTGATGTCATTGCTAATGCACTTAACAACTCCACATCGGGTCTCTTAGAGGTAAACCCTTCAATATATAATCCTTAAATTATACCTTATTTGCTTGGCCAATGTAGAAACTGGTGCCCGGCCTTGTTAATTATAGTTGGTGCGATTGTGAAAATGTGAATATATTGTAGGTCAAGTTCTTATTTCTATTCCTAGGCTAGTTTTTACAAAATACTACAGTTTGTCATATACACAGATAAAAGTGGTTGTACATTTATCTATTTAAGAATATACACTTACTCAAGCATTTTGCCACAAGACAAATTTAGTAAAAGAGTATGATTGTGGAATAATTAACTCTTAGTGATGTTTAACTGGCTTTCCACTCGAGAGAGATTTCATTACTCTTTTAGACACACAGTTTCGGCACAGACAGTGCAGAATTCCTTTCCAGCACACATTCTGCACCCTCCAAGAATACTCATGAGAATGATGCTAGAAATGGGCTTTTTTGAGTCAGAAAAGTAGAGATGGCAAATGCAGTGTGTGTCACATGCCATCTTGATACACAAAGATGGCATGCATGTCCTACTAACCAGCAGTTGACTTCATCATATCTTCATCATTCACTAAACTTAAATATGTTTTGACAGGTTTCAGAGGATAACAAGAAAGTACGTAGAAATCCAGAGTTACCAATACCTGAGATGAATGAAGAACGCCGTAAGGAGTTGACAGCTCGTACAGTTTATCTTAAAGGTTTCCCCAAGGACTCAACATTGGATGATTTGCTTAAGTTTTTCAAGCAACATGAAGAGGTTGAGAATATCATCATGCGGAGGTATCTAGAGAGACAAACAAAGAAAAGGCACTTCAAAGGATCCATATTTGTGACATTCAAGACAAAAGAACAAGTAAGTAAAGTTATATTTGATGTGATTTAATCAACAGAATTTTATCTCACGACTCAAATAATTAACATTATTCTCAGTGTTTTTATTGCAATATGTGGCATTATTGCCACAGAAATGGTTTTCTGGCTGAGAATAAAGAATCAGTAATAAACAATAAAAATAAATATTTAAAAAATATTTTTGCCCAGCACCTTAATACCACAGTATAATTGTGAATGGCTGCACACAAAATTGGCACTTAATAAAATAAATAGTCAAAAAATATTCTGTAAAGACATTTGTCTCATGAACTTTCTAAAAATAATATCAAAATAATAATTTCATTGAAAAAAAATTTAAATTGTTTACCTATTTTATTACTTAATGTGCTCTTTTGTAATGAAAATGAATATTTCTTTTACTAAAAAAATAAGTTTAAAAAAGACAACTTCATTCATATTTAAAATATGTCAATATCAAATAATTCTATGAATGAATGTCAAATCATTTTTCAACTATTGTTAAATCAGTGAATTAATCAGTCAACTTTGTTACAGGCAGAAAAGTTTATAAATACAAAGGATCTTAAATATGGCGAAACTGATATGATAACTCACTGGCAAGAAGAGTACCTCAAACAAAAGCAAGAGGAATATGTCTCCAAGAAAGAGAAAAGGGACAAGAAAACCAAAGACAAGGGTGGAGAAGTAAGTATTAATTTTTATTACTTTTCTACCTATCTGTTGTTAGTTGCACTTGTTCATAACTAGATGGATTAATCAGCCATCACATCGTTCAACCATAATAGAGGCAACGTAACAACCCAATGCATGACGACACGACCACAGTATTCTTTTAGTGAACATGACACATCCAAGTGTCCAATGAAGAATAAAGAAATAAACAAATCAGTAATGTCCAGAAAAGCAATACCAATTGTGCAAACTATCGATGGTTTTAGCATCGATAGTTTGCAATTTTTCGAATTTGAAGTTGCAGTAGTCAATAATAGTAGCCACTTAAGGCACGAGTACAACAGATATTTTCCCATCATTTATTACTACACTTGCAACCAGTATGCCTAATTTTATCGATAACATCAATTAAAGTATAAGATAACTAATAAATGAAAGAGATGTCACAGAGTTATTAATTCTGCTGCAGTAATTTAATAATTGAGGTAAAACATGCTATCTATAGTACCAATAGTTTGGCAACACTAGTCTGATTACAGAACATATGGGCAATTAAACAGACTAAGCTTCTGTATGTACACAGATCTACATTGATAGTGATTTCTTGATGTTTAAAACTTAACATCGGGTGTATTATAATCGCTTGTTTGCTATTGTTTAATATTTACAATTATTATTGTAGGAAAAAGGAGACAAAGAAGAGTTCAAATTACCAACTGGTACAGTGTTGCATTTTAGCCAGGGCGATGATAAAATGAAAAGAGAAGATGTCAGAGATGCTTTGACAGCTCTAGGTAAATTTTATTAATATTTAGTCTAAACTCAACATGCTGCGAAACTCAATAATACAAGGTTTACCTCAAGATGTAAATTTTATTTTTTTGGTGCTTGACAACCTTGCATACGTGTCCATTAGTCCATATATTACATTTAAATACAATAAATCTAGAATTCAAAATAAATGTATATAATTTGGAATATATTTCCAGGTGCTGAAGTAGCCTACATCGACTTCAATATCGGCGATACGGAAGGTTGGGCGCGTCTGTCGAAAGAGGACGCCGCCAAAGAAATAGCCCCAAAGATAACAGATGGAAAACTCAAAATCGGTGAAAAAGAGGTAGTGTTCAAACTACTAGAGGGTGAAGAAGAGAAGGTGTACCTAGAAAAGACTGTTGAAGAAATGGTGAAACGGCGTAAGAACCAGAAGAGCTACAGTAAACAACACAAGGGCAAAAACAAAGGCAGATTCAATAGGAAAAGGAAGCAAGACCAGCATGATGATGCTCCAGCATCTAAAGTCAAAGCAGACTGTTAGTTATTTAAGTGCAGTTGTTTAAGTAAATTTTTCATATGTTGCGGATTTCTAAATATATATCAAAGTGCATAGTGATTGATCATTATACATTAAAATATCTTCGTGGTTTTTGACTTACAATTGTAGGTTTATATGTAACACCTCAAATTATGATGGTGTTATATTAAGGAACACAGTTGCATTTTTGTGAAGAATAAAGTTTATATCTAGTAATCTCTGATTTTATACTTGATTTTATTACTTATATTAATGTACATATCTCTAGCGCTAGCTCTAACTTTACTTTAACCTTTCCCTTACCTAAAGGCTTATCATCCTTACCATCTTTATATCTACCCTGTGATACCAACTAAACCAACAAGGATCTTCAAGCTGATTGGTCCTGTGCTGTCTGCATCCACCTTTACCAGATTATTGGTTCATCTTGTGGTAGGCCTAACAATGCTGTGACTCGGTCTGCTGCTACCACTCAAGGACCTTTCTGGTTGGACTTGTTATCAGACTTACTGTTGTGCCTTACTAAAGTAGGAAGAGACAAGATCACTATTGTACTGCCATTCATATCAGTGTTGAAGTAAAAACTGAACATGGTTAGCTAACAATTTACTGAACAGAATGTTTGTCTTAATGAACTCTAGTGAATTGTTTGTGGCCTATACAATCTAATGACATTTTAAACTTTTTAAATGGTCTTAACCCTTGAGCTTTTTAATTAAATAATTTTAACATGCAAAGTTAAAATTATTATCTGAAGTACAAAATAGAAATTATTATTATTTTGTTGAATTGAGATCAGGCTGGCAAGTTCTAGAAAAAAAATTTAAATTTTTGATCCAAGAAATACATACAGGTAATAATATTTTTCAGTCTCACACTGATTACTAAACCAAATTAAACATCATTAAGAACTTTTGTTATGGATAGTAAATAACAGAGAAATATAGATTGTAAAAGGTAGGTAATAATGTGAGAAATATACTTAAACACACAAATAACTGTTACTCAAACAAATATTCGAAACCGGGCCTCTGACCACTTGACCAGAAGGCTCCTGTAAGTTCTTAACAAAAGTTTATGAATTCTTTTCCTACACTTAAACAATGTCTGAATAAAAGATGTCTCTTTTCACAATTTTTAAATTAAATAAAAGAATAAGTTTTACATGTGATAGATTTATTAAAATATATCTTATGTGTCTACAATTTCTTTTAGTCTAGTCCTATAGTTAGCTGTTCTTTTTGACACTTTTTCCTGAATTTCTTTACAGTCAACTTCACTTACAATATTTTCATAATCACCATTGATAGTATCTAAAACGGTTAGTAACATACTCTCTGAACATTTCAGCATATAATCACATAGCAAAGTACATATTGGTAGTTTTATTTGATTTGAAAATTGAGCTAGTTCCTCACTGTTGTCCTCAAAGTCGGAATTACCATTCTGGTGGGATTTAGTTGCTGTATTTAAAGCTTTCCACATCTTATAACAAGGTGAAAAATAACTTTCCAGGTCACTTTCTTCACTCAATTGAAGAATATTAGTTATTGTTTTAGTAGAGTCTATTATGTCAACTAAATCTAATTCTATCTCTTTTTGATTAACAAGCTTATCCTCATAATAAAGCAGGATTTGTTTGATCATTGTTATTATGCTCTTCTTGCAAGGGCAGTATATTTCTAGTGACTTGTCAAAGCCAACCATATTTAGAATGATCTGTAAGCTTATGACTAATACTCTTTCCAATTCTTCTCTTTGACAGGAGTCTTTCTGGGTTACAACAATCTCAGTGAATGCTGCCGTAAGGCTTTGAAAAGCTTCTAATGTTACAAAATGAGTAAAAAAACTAGTTCTGGTCTTTTCTATGTTACAATAAGAACTAATTGTGTTTAAATTTTCCAGAGCAGTTGTTAGTAATGTTTTGTTTGAAGAATTTTTCAGGATAAAGTACAGGGCTTCTGAATATCCAACATTCTCAAAGAACCCCATCCATGTACATATATCTTTATCATCAGCTAAAAAAACAGAGGAATTAATTAAACGCAACAATTGTATCAAAATTAAACTATCATCAGTCTTTATATACTCTAAGAGATACTTAATAAATTCTTCCATTGCCAATAGTCTTGTTACTACTTCCTTTTGACAACACATATTGCCTACGATGCCGACAATAATTTCTACGAGTCGCGGTGACTCAATGGTTGGCAACGCAAAGTTGAAGAGCTTTAAAACATCATGTTTTTGTAAGAATACAACAACATCTTTCTCAGCAGTCATATCCCAAAGAGTACAAAGATCATCTTCAAATGAACTTTCACTGACTTCATCACTCAATGAGTCTAAATTAGCAAGTTTAAGTAGAATTTTCAATACAAAACGTTCACTGTACGCCGTATTGCCTATAACATCGCCGGCAACGGGAACACTTTCGTCTTCTATGCATTCTTTGTCAGCTTTCATGATTAACGCGATTCAAACTAACTCGTTTTAACAACAATTATATCACAGTAACAATTATAATTCAACGAATAATAACAAAAATAAAAGAAATTTGCATACACACTGTCAAATGATCAGATAAATGTCAAACGTCAAGAATTTCTTTAACTTTAATATTTTTAAAATTCTTAAGACAGGAAGTAAACGCTCTTACAGCCAATATTAGTTTTAGATTTCACAGCCACATAAGCATTACGGTTTCTTGTAAGGAAGCGATGAAATAGCTTTTTACATTTCTTTACAAAGATAATTTATTCATCCCACTAGACGGGCTTTTAAAAACTTCCTCGAAATAAATTTGTCACTTTTGTAGTCATGAATTTATAATTGACTGACAAACGTTAATTTGTAAAATCAAGTATATTTGTCTGAAAATTGCCCGATATGATTGTTTAAAAGTGGTTTAGTGTAAGGGAATCTCGGCTAAGGCCTATCACTAGACAGGTCAATCGATATTTCTTTATAATTTTAACTAGGTCCCCCTTCGGTAGATTTTCGGTAAGATAAGTCAATATCCAAAGACAGCTAGTGCAAAACGTTTACTTGCAGCATGTGATTTGAGAATTTATGAATAAATAACAACCGCATTTGATTTGAAAGTTGAATACTTTTATATGCTTGGTTTAATCCCGAATATAAGAGATTCTATTTTTGAATTTATATTGTACTGTGTATGTTTTCTGTGAGGATCAGGTTGAGTAGATTATTGCAATTCTACTAGAAGTGTAAGTGTTATTGGACAACTTGATATAAAATTAGTCAATCGAACAGAATCTGCTCTGCACAACATGCCAACAATTTATCTGCAAACTTATTTGATAGCAACAAATTACTTATACTATTTTTTTTTTAAATATTTTCACACAGTCCTCAGAACAATAAGTAGAACCTTACTGACACATGAGACCAGAATATTCTTAGTATGATTCATCTGTACACAAGTAAAAAAAGGTTTAAAATTAAATTGAAACTACAAAAAGTATACGGGATTATATATTTTGTAGACATTATAAAGCAACATTTACATTACCATTAACGAGTTTTACACCGCCGCAGCGGCGGCGGACTAAAACTATTCGAATGTAACAGTACATTGTAACAAAACAAAGCTCTCCGAGTCATTCTGCGGCCGCGTAGATGCCGACGGTCCGGCGACAATAACTAACCTACACCTCCGTCTGTTTGAGCTACATTCGCCATTCTAACATTGCTAGTTTCACCTCATTGAGAATTAACACTTTCACGGGAATCCCCGACTACGCGGCCGCCCCACGCACTACCTGATATGCTCTTCACATAAAAAAACGTACACCACAATACTGAAAGGGAGAATGGAGATTAATAACTGTATATTTTACATTAAATGTACTTATACACTAACTAACCACGAGCCTACGTGTTCCTTGAGCGGAACAAAATCGCAATATTTTTTAAAATATCAATTCGTAAATATTTAGACATTATATCGTTAAAGATAATAAAAACAGGATAAAGACTAGACTTTACACTGATCAACGACAAATTGGCTAACAGCAACATATCGCAAGTGGCGCCTCCTCGCGGTGAGAGATCGGCACCGGACGAACATAATTATATCGTTGAATGTTGATGAATGATACTTGACACTTCTTTTATTTAATATGATAAAGTACGGAAAATAATTACAACTGCCTTATTAGAAGCGATTTTCGGAAAAATATCAAAGGTATCACTGGCACTTTTCCACTCTTCATTGCAACAAATATAAGAAGTGGGTATGGCAACCTTACCAAAAAAGGAAGTTGGCGGTAACCCGACCAAATAAAACTCACGAACCGCCAAGTGTGTACCATTATTTCTAAGCTGTTTGTACCTAACCGCGTTCACTGATACAACCGTCTTAAAATAATACATTTACAAATAATATAAACACTATTTAAATTACATGCTAATCCTTCCGCGCCCGCAAGAAGACGCCATTAACCTACTCAATAAATTACATAAATTATCTGAATTTAAAACAAGTCTTAGGCTTTTGATAAACAGTATGTAGTACCATGACAAATCCTATTTCCCGCTACTACTGAACGCTACTCACTGAACTCGCTTCGAACACAAAGCGAGTTTAGTTCGTGTAGTTAACAAACATAATATTTACAAAAAATCGTAGGCAGAAAAAGCCGCGGGTGATATGAGCAGGAAAACCCCTTTGTACCAACAGGGATATGTATCTTGTACGTCGTGAGGCTCTTTCATCATTGCATTGCGAACGTCGACCCCTAAACTACTAATTTCCATTTCATAGCTATATAAATCTCGCGTCCAAAATAACTAAAATCCACTAATGTTTCGTCGAACAAAATCAATTCATTATTGTAAAAAATAAATTTATACACAATTCGTTTGTAATACTTAAAAAAATTAAATCCTTTCAAAAATACTTCTCGTTTACTATTACATCCAGTCGCATTAATAGCAATGGTCCGATTTTGGCACTAACCTTCGAAATATGTGTAAAATAAATACACCGGCCGTGTCACCGATATTATATTGTGTTGGAATTATTGGACACTTCGCACTAAGTCATATAATAACAAATCTACATCAAAATCCGTAACCAATATAAAATATATGGTAACAAAAATTAGGTCAAACAAGAAATTGCCGTGCGAATGTCCACAAAATCCCTAAATAGCTCTCTTGTAAAGATATGTACGATAAATATCTCAAGTGTACAATCTAAGGCTGTTATAAACGCGACTCCATACAAAAAAAAATCGAACAGAAAAGCGCAGCGCCTACATTATATTCTTTGGTATATTTTTGTGAGCAACAACAAGGATTACAGATTGAGTATATTATCAACATTTATTCTAAAAGCGACAATGATATTTCCATACTGTATTGAAATACTGTATTTTGGACCAAATATACGCCAATACGTCTTGTGCCATATTGAGCGCGTTTTGTGCCTACAAAAGGACCAAACTGGACTCAAAGCGCGTTTAATACGGCCATTTTATGAAACCCCACCCGCTAGCCTTTCGACCGTTCCCGGAACTGCCTCTTCAATATAACAGTATAACCGCAGCCGAGTGCATTTCGCCGTCAGACCGCTACTGGAATGTTCACATAAACCAACAAAACCACCGCACGGCTAGGCCCCAGATACATATATTGCTTTCAAATAAGCGTATTAAATCCATCGAGAGTAGGTACGATACATACTTTGTACTTACACACAGACATCTAAACACGAGTAAATATACATAGAAACAACCTACTTTCCCCGTCTTCGTTGTCTTGTCCGGACAGCTGTGTTAACATCGATAGGATCGCTACGGGGCCACACAGAGATTAACGAGAATAAATAGGAATACATCTACACAGTCTGTTATAACGGCAAGGGTCTACCGATACACCTTACAGACCTCGACCGCCATTTTGTAATGTGCCTATGAAAATGTACATGAAGTATTGTGTCTGCCGTGTAAATTGTTGCGATGAGTATTCAATTCGATTAAAATGAACGGAAGATACAATAGAATCGCGTAAATTTTCATGGACTGAGTTGAGAGTGACGGCGGTTAAAATCTGTGGGGATATAATGGCCGACCTCATGCGACGCGCGCACATCACAGAGACACTCGATAGGGTGACGAACACGGACGGTTTAGGCGCGGATTGTCTCGATGGTACCTCCAAACGCCCGTTTATATTTGATTCGAGATGGGACTTATATGGAGAAGACATTTAGATAGCGCTAAACCGACTAACGCAAAGTTCGAGTGGTGTGGTTCAGGTTCAAGCGCCCGAGAAGCCGTACACTTCGAGCACGCGGATCTCGAAGTCGCCGCTGGGGCAGAGAGGCGGATTATTGAACGTCGAGCATCGGTCTGTCTTGCCAAACCTTATGTTCTCGTCCATCCATATGGCTTGCCCATCACTGTAAAGAGAAGGTATTACTTAACAAAATTATAACAATTTCAAATCTGCGTTTATTTTACAAACTTGACTATACAAAAGATTTAGTCGGATATTACATATTTTATCAGGCCTAATAATTTTGAAAAACGAACAAAACATGACAGTAGGCTTATTTTGTAACTCTGACCTCTATCGATATTTGACAAATTTTACATTGGCAGTAAATCCATTGCTGGTCCAATAATGACGGTTCACGTAGTGACACCTTTTGTGATGTTAAATAAAAATAAAAATTGATATCGCTTTTATACTTAGAAAATAAGGAGACACAATGAGTTAAGACAAGCGCAGATCAAGGACCTCAAGCACGGAGGACAAATCGAGTAACCGCGTAAGTTTTGGGGTATTCTTGTTCGGATATTTATGGACAATGATGTGTCCGTTAGTAACTAAGTTAGTAATAATACAGGGTATTTTGATAAACAAAAAGTCCTCGTTCTCCGTCTGCGCTAATTTTTAAAATACAGTCAGTCAAGAAATTGTTAACCACTTAATTGAATATAACTTTGAAAATTAAATAACTTCATTGAAAACTGTTGTCGTTTGTAAATCAAATAATATATCCAATATTGTAATGTCGTCTATATTTTGATATTTCACATAAACCGAACACTTTTTGGCCGATCGTACCAAAATCTGCTGATCAACTAACCCGCCTCCAACGGTGACCATAGTATTATCCGCAGCCATGAAGAGAGAGTTGGCATGGGTAGTGTGTTCACCGTCGTCGTCTTGGAGACATCCAACCCAAGGATACTTGGCTCGAACGGGATGCAAGCTGTAAGAAGACATCAATACTGACCCGCCGCCGATGGTGATCATCTTGGAGTCGGCGGCCATGAAGAGCTCGGAGCCGTGCGCGACACGCTCGTCGGGCTTGTCGGCGGAGCACCCCACCCAGGGGTACTTCGCCCGCTCCGGGTAAAGGCTGCAATGGAACGGACGCGTCATGCCACGCTGCGTCGTGAAGGGAGGTACGATTGTTACACAAGACGGGTGGGTTAGATTGATTGGACGTATGAAATCGTATAGTTATATATATCTTTCAATTTTACATTTGATAAGAATATGATAACATTAGTAATGATAATATTTGATATTATTAATGAACCATGAAAAGTATACGGTTACAGTAAAACTTGACCAAATTTTGAACACAGATAGCAAGCAAACCCATATTGAAGACTTTTTACCGTGGCGTTGATTTACGACCAATTCCAATATTCTATGTGCAGACACAAGTAGCTCACTAAGGTATTTTTGCTTAGCTTTCTTCGTTAATTTAGTTAAAATAACAGAGTTTGCTAAGTATTTAAACTGTGGTAGGCCTGTAACTATCTGTAGATAGAAATATTGGAAAGAATAAAAAATTTGAACCGACCATTAGTAGTACACAATCATCTGAATTTAAGTGTAGTTTATCTCGTTCTCTAAATATTACTGCAAAAGAGACAGCTGACATTTTCGTGACAATAGGAAGATGTGCTCAATTTTGGGAAACATAATGAAGTTTATAAAATATAGGTTATAGGAAGTAGCTCTTCTGATGTGTGTGCACTATGTGAGGTGGTTAAGAGGTAGGTGGGGGTCGCGGGGCCTGAGCGGTTCGTGGATATATTTTAAAGTGTCGTATATACGAACCGCTTAAGTTCTAATACAGAATCAGAGCCAATGGGAACATCGTAAGCATACTCAGGCATGACTTACTAATGCCTTATGAAAATGTTGAATATGGTGTACTAAGGTTTATAATGGTTATGATTTTACAGGTACCTTTAAGTTCTTGTAAAAAAATTTTATGAAAATAATGATAATAATAATTCTCTAGTTTGTGATACCAATGACCATTGTATAAGCTTTGTATTTATATAGTTACTTACACATAATTTTGAGACTTCTGTTCAATTTTAAATTCAAATAAATAAAATACAACACAATGTAAAACTATATAAGGATAGTAGTTTGAACACTCTGATTTCGATAACGAAAACAAAGCACCTTTCGCTTTGGATGGTTCCTGGATGGGTCAATCAAATTTGCTATTTTCCTCATGTCTTCCTTCCATATAGGAAAGTTTGTGCCTATATAGGCTATAGGTGATGAGATAATGAAAACTATATAATGCGTATGTAAGTGGCCGTAATTAATAACTCGGAATTTAAGAAAAAACGAGCAATACTAAAAATATAATAGAAAGACATTTAAAAAAAAATTAAGAACCTTGAATACAAGATCAGCTGTCGAATTCTAATGCTTATTTTGAAAATGTAAGATTAATTATTTTGAAAATTGTGTAACAAATTGTGAATCTCCTAACACCTTTGAGTCTGCCAATGTGAGTAAATAAATGGAAGCTTCTATTTAGACATGAAGCAGTTAAGAAATATTACTATATGATTGTAGTATCACGGACAAAGGCGGCCATTATGTTGTGTAATTACTAAAATTTAGTTTAAGTTATCTTCTCTGTTATCTTTCAAATCAATTCACTATAAAAAGATAGACAACAGGTAACGTTATATAACATTTCTAAAAGCTCGATTTTTAAGCATATTTGAGTTATTTAAACACGCGTCAAAATAGTGTATATAGATAATCTAAGTGTCTAGTAACTTGTTTTTCAAAGTCATTGTATCCCATTCATATTAAATTGAAGAGAAAGAGAGGAAAATAACTTTCAATTTTGTTAGTATAATACAGTGCCAGCAGCATCACTACCGTTATTCTAGTATTTATAAGCCAGTACCAAATATCTACAAACTAACATGCATTATGAAATGAGCAGTGCAGCATGATCGCAAAAGAAAGGAAAATACGGATACGTTTTAGCAGCGTTTACCCGAAGAGCCCTTAACAAAGTAAATATAAAGCGAGCATACTTACAAAATGTTTCACGGCCCGTTTCAATATTCTATCTACAAACAGCGTAAAGCACAGCTATGTTATTTTTCGTAAATCAATGAAGAATGCTAGGCAACAGAACTTTGGTAAGCTTACTTCTAAATGTAGATAGAATATTGAAACCAGACGTAAATAGATAGGAGCTATACATAATTCAAAAAACATATTAGTTAATATTTAAATACAAATCAAGATAAATAGCGCAACAAGAGAGTTAAATAGTAAATAAGTCATATTATATTTAACTATAATTAAAAAGCAAGCAACGAATAAAAGTATAGGTCTTACATAAAAACTGTCATCAAACCTACGAAGACAATATTTGTTTTGTCTTATTCATTTTGTATAAAAGTGAAGGAAACAAAACACTTTGTACAGATAAGGAAAAAAATCACTTAAGGCTGTTTAAAAGAAATTTCTATTCGTATTGGATAGAAGTAATATATATCTGATTATAAAATAATAACAATAAATAAAGTGTAAAAACCTAATATAAGTACTATATTACCTTACAAAGCTTTAGCTTAAAAACTCTATGATGAATCTAAATATAAAAAAACGGGACCAACTTTATAAAAACTATTTCAACCAATAATCAACATTACCTGAATGTTAAGCTATTTACTCTAAATCAAGCCAATGACTATTAATATCTCAAAGCGTAATGAAAAACTAAAGGTTTCTACTTAAATATAAATAAATCTATAATATTTTTTTATTCAGATTACATTCATAAAGACATTGTCAGTAATCTAGAAGAAGTGCAAAAATAACAGTCTTCTTATGATAAAAGCAATATAATCATTAACACAAATCTGTCTTCAATTATATTCCATTAATAATTGGTACTTCAATAAAAAAAAATGATAAGAAAATAATCTTGAATTCACAATACTTATCTTCTTTTATTATATAATATAAGATAAAATCCTTTTGATAAAATTACCTGAAAAGGAATGTCTCGCCGGTGCCAAAGTATGCCTGTCTGTTGCCGCGTTCGTCTTTTTGATTACGTTCGAACCACCGTGTCGAACAATACGCTCCGAACACCTAGAAATGGTAAAAACGGTTAAAATTTTTAAAATGTCAACTTATAGACGTACCTAAATCAAAGCTAACATATAATGATGCATTAGGATTATATTTAGTTCGTTATTAGATCATCGAGTTCGTTAATTACTATTACCACCCATAGTTATTGTTTAGAGTTATTAAAACCTATCGACTCGGAACCGCTTCACGGCGTAGACAATAAGCATTAATGTAGCTTATTCATAAATATAATATATTTGTTATTGCTCATAGAGTATGTAAATCTATCACGACTACGATTACAGTAATAGCATCGGTAGTACCAAGGTAATACTAAAATCCAATAATACGAACGAAACGAACTACGAACTACCAAATTACGAACTCGTATATCTAAATAGATATACGAGTTCGTTAGTAGACACGCGAATTCTATATACAAGTTTCTACAAGTGTTCCAAATATGTTTGAATCAGCTATGTAGCCGTGCATACGTTACCTCGTTATTGCAAGTCTTGATCATGAGCAACGTAGGCTCATGGTGTTCAACCCGCACGTAGAACGTGGTGAGCGAGCAGCCGTGCTCCTCCGTAGTGTACAGCAACACCGGTTGGTACATAGTGATGCGCACCGGCAACCACGACCACAGTGTGAACAGCTGCAACCATAC
Organism: Acentria ephemerella; assembly: GCA_943193645.1. Taxonomy (NCBI): domain Eukaryota; kingdom Metazoa; phylum Arthropoda; class Insecta; order Lepidoptera; family Crambidae; genus Acentria; species Acentria ephemerella. The sequence continues at coordinate 2,157,810 of OW971875.1, read as the reverse complement.
AACACTATTTTAAATCTTGCCGACTTGGAACTAGAGTTTATCTTGTTAATAGAATTTACTTTGTTAAGAATACAGTCAGATTTAATTGAGGTAGCTTTATAACGTGTATAAGTTTTGATTGAAAACATTAATAATGTTAAGCAATATTCACGTCATTTGTCTCACTAATTGCCTGCAGTTGACAGCTTGACCAGTTAAACACTTAAACGACGTTAAAAGGCGACTCCCTTAAAAAATATTGCTATCTATAGTACTCTATTGTGTAGATTCAAGGTTCAATATTGCGTACCTTGCTTCAGCAATATATTGTACAGAAGCAAATGTCGTAAGACACATAACTACTTTTCGTTTATAATTTGGTTAGTATACAAATTCTGCTTAGCTAGTAACTGTTCAATTATATTGATAATCTCTTAGAAATATTTTATAAAGTTAAGTAAGCATAAAGTTTTTTACGGTACGGTGAAATACGGTATATTTTCACAAACACGCCGCATGTTGAAAGTAAGTAGTTTTGTTTAGATAAGTTTTAGTTAAGCGTACAAAGAACCGTCAACTTAAATTTCATTTGTATAGCATGTATGAAGGATTGGATATTTGTTTTAAGCCAACTCGTCTTTAGGGAGCCGCCTCATAAATCATATTATATTTTAGTGAGTTAAAAGTTTTAAGATTTCGTTTGAATATCACATGTTATCTATCGAAAACTTAACTACATCGAAACTATAATAACTATATACACGTTATAAATGCATTTGATTCTTACAAAAGTCAGTTCCTCACGCCTCAGTTAATCTTACTTCCCTCAAAGAATTACTAATTACTATCTATTTTCCATACTAATTAAAACTTACCAACCTAAAATAAAAAAGTTAATTAGAGAAATTGTCCATCGAATTGAAAATACAATATTTACAACAGTTTACAACATGCTTTTTCTCTATAATAATTGACAGACAAATTCTCACTTGTTATATAAATTAAACTAACTATTGAACGGGCTAAAAACATAAATGACGTCACAATTATTAGTGGTGTCTGATTAGTCGACGCCTAGTGGTGCCAAGTGCGGTGCAAACATCAACTGCAACCTAGTACAACTACGTCACAGGTTCACAACTATTTACGGACATACGACATCACATGCAACAGTAATATCCATGAAAATAAATAATCTTTAATCCGCCTCAATAAACGAATCTGGTTCAGTTTTATTGCAATACAAAATAAAATTAATCAAACATATTAGTGTTATATTATCATTGTGCGAGATTTTTGTATATAATTATGTAATAATACCATCCGTATTGAACTAAATACGGACGTGGGCAACTAAACTAAATTAAGGTCTCTTTCTCACAGTATGTATGAGAAAAGGATAGCAATAATATAAAATAAATGTAAGACTTCAATGAGAAGATTGCGTGGAGTTCTTCCTAAATTCAATTAAAGTACTTTTATGGTCGTAAAATGAAATTATTATCATTGAAAAGTGAATTAAAAATAACAGTTTTTGTGACAGTTATCCATTTTACATTCCTTTGGAAAAAAAAGATGTGTTGTAGGTTTTACAGGCAAAATTTTATACTGATAACTATAACATTGGTATGTTTATTTCTCAGATTTTGGTTGCAATAAAATAGACCATCGCAACGAGTTATTGAAACAGATTGCCCAACAAATCCAACCTTTACATCTCTTAGTATAACACAATATTTGTACAACGATATTCAGAAATTTAAGTCTATCAAAACTTTATAAATTCAATATAACATCTCTAGTATGTAAGCGTTCCAGTTCGGACATATTAAACTGAACAGTCTAATGTAATCTGGGGGTGTATTATGAACTCTTACTCTATGGCCTTGTCGATAAAGTTCATAGTATGTAAAAAAACTAAAAACCGACCGACTACTAAACAGGCAAAATAATTCAATTTAAGCAGTATTCTTTTCCCATTGTTTCTGGAAACAACTTAACACCAACTCCAAAAACAATTTTAAATTGGATAAGTTCTTAAAATTTTTAGCGTTGGTTGGTTTTTAGTTTTCTAGAGTACGGTCCAAGTCAGATGGGTGACCGCCATTATAGTTGATCTGATCCGGGTATCGTGGTACAAATATATAATGATTCATATTTATCAAATTATTCATAATATAATACCAGGTTACTTCGTAGAGATTACAATGGTAACATTTTTATTTAGATAATGAAAGATGGCGTTATCAGTAGCGATGACTAACTCTTAGGTCAATACCTACATTATGATAAACTTAAACTAATCTACAACGAGTCCAACTACTAATAAATGCTAAGCTTATTAATAATGTGATTTACTGATAATTTCTATAGGGTTAAAAACGATGAGCATTCCAAAGCTGACTTAAAAGCATGCTTTTGGAATGCTTTTCGTCTTAAAACGGATTAAAGGCCAATTAAACTAAACAATATAAAGAATCCCGATTGATAGAATGTTAAATTTAATGTTGGTATAGTAATAAGAATTTATTTACACTTTTTAAGGCGCGTTGAAATGCGAATTTAAGACATTTCTAATAAATAGCATAAAATCTTTGTATACGAAGACAAAAATAAGGAACCTTAATTCATTCTTGAAAAGGCCCTAAGTATATTTAATGCGTGCTATATTAGTTCACGTTCCCCTTATACAACATGAGTTTAATCGGTAAATAAACACTATATGACTAAATAAACAATTGATTTGACATTTACGCTCGATAGGTAAGCAAGGGCTAATGTCAAATCCATATTTCATTTCCCATTCAGTGATAGGGATTACCGTAAGGCATCTTGTTAAGGGGCTGTAGGGGCTTGTAGTTCGCACAAGACGTATCGGAAACGCTCCATTATAGACCAGCTTGAAGTGGTTTGTTGGAGGTCCAGCAAACTTCACAGCGTTAGAATTATATGCAGTGAATTTGTATGTTTCGGGACCCTCTATTATGTAGTGTGATTGGCCTTTACTTTCGATCCCCGTGAAGGTCCGACATCTCTCGTGCTCATAGTATATGTGGTAGTTATTTTTCAGATAGAATAGTACTGCACAGACCGGGTTGAGCATATTGAGTTGTATTGAACGTATCTGTAGCTTTTACTTGATCTGGGTCACAGGGATTTGTTTCAACGTGAATGAAACGCTTTAATTATTGAACTACGTAATTTATCAATAGTTGAAGAATTATTATATAAAAGGTCCTTATTACCACCTCAAATGGCACATAACAATTGCTATTCTTTTTCATCATTTCCACACATTTATTTAAAAATTTCTAACAAAGTGCATATCATAAGCATCTTAAAATGATGTGTTCTTGCTTATTTTAATATTGTTAAATAAAATATTGCTACTCTCGCCTATCTACTTGAAAGAATGAGTTTGAAATAATATGGTTCGATTCAATATAGAGATTTTCCTCAGATATTATCATATTCGATTGCAAATAATTTAGTTTAATAATTTTAACGTTCTGACAGTCATCAAATAACATACTCCCAACAAGCCCTTATCATTTTTACAAATTATCCCCTAGGTTTATAGCAAATCCACGTTGAAACAAAGTCAAGACCAGTAGAGAGACATGCACGAGCCGAGTGCCACCGCTACCCCGTTAGTAAACACCGAGCAAACCTTCTGACGGAGGTCGGACGCGTGCTGCCGCTGGTCTCTGAACACCGCATTAGGGAATGGGAACCACAGGGCCTTGTGCGAGGATCGCGGGCTCTGCAAACACCCGCTCCACTATCATGGCTATGGCCAGGAATGCTCAACGTGATGTTGGAATAAATACTCATTTTAATGCCAATGTTTGTAGCGTTCAAATACTACGTATTAATGATTAATTGAATTTGATATGGCACGAAAAGTTGTATTAATCGCTTGAGCACCCCTGATTGAAGTGCTGATCTGTGATGCTCGTAGTCTTCTATATTTTTAATTTAAGTGGCTAGTACAGGATCTATACTATCTATACTTATTTTAGACATCTAACTTAAATTGCCTAGCAGAGCCTTTCACCTACAATGCCTTTTAATACTAGGAAGACTTCCAAATTCAGAAAGTCATAGGTGCCGATTCTATCTTAAATTGTCAGAAATATCTGACTCTGATTTTCAATAAACCGAATTCCAAATTAGAATTTAATAGGTCATGTAAGGAAGGTAGCGTCCATTATCTACCACTGTATGTCACCGATATCTGATGGATGCAGACATCCTAATTTAACTATACTGAATGTACTGAAGAATTGGCACCTGTGTGTTTTTCACTGAATAACTCATAGAAGAATTGATTTGCGATTGCGAGCTCTACGGTTGACTTTCACATGATTTATTGTCAAATACGAATTTAGTGAATTATACTATCATACTATTGAACTGAATATAATGACGTAATATGTAATATAATATCCTAAGTCCTAAAATAATAACGTAAAACATAGTTCACAGACGTCGACAACAAAACAATCATGGAAGAAACGTAGCATCGCATGCATAACTAGCTCAAATACTCACCTATAGCAAATAAAAACAAAAGAAGCAACGTCTATCTGACGCCGACAACAAAATAAGGGGAGAACACCTAAGTGACAAGCGGTGCATCTAAACATCGAGTCGCCGCACTGTTGCCAGATTTATGGATTCTTTACATAGGAAACGACTTTTAAACAGAATTTCCAACAAGAGTCTATTCCAATTGTATTTTGTTTCCTGTAATGGTTCACGTACAGGCTGATTTTTTTATCTTTAGCATAATAAATTAAATAAATATACAATAAACGTTCTTTGGTTGCGTAGCTGTGAAGCATGATGAACGTGTGGGAAGCAAATAATTTGATCAAGAAAAGTGGAAGTCCTAAAAATGGTATCAGTTAAGATTTGATAAGAAACCGACTGACTTTGCACATATAATTAGGGTCTGCGAGATGCAAGTTATTAGAAAGGTAATAAAATGAATGCGTATGGTAATATAGGATCAGAAACTAGAAAGTTATATAAACTGTGCAGACTACAATATGGTTAAAAAAGGATTCAAAGTTGATATCTTGAAAGGTATAGGAGAAAAAAAAGATATTTTCCGCTGACCACAAGTTTGGAATAGGAAGGGTAATGACAATAAGGAAAATTCGGAAAGCGAAAAGCCCGGAGAAATTGTAGTAAATAGACATCCTCTTGTTTCCCCTTACATTAAGGAACTCCAATGCGCTTGATCCAGAGGAAAGCAATAATAGACTCCCACTTTCTTGCTTCGTAACGCTTGTAACGCTTCTAATGAAATAACAGAAATAAAATCACCTGTATATGCCTTGAACCTTAAATATTTTTAAATTCCGTTACTTTTTGGTTGTTTAGACAGTTTCCCCTTTTTTCTGTTAGTATTGTCCCACCGGCACACATGTATCATGCCGAAATTAAGCTAAATTCCGAATCAATAAAAATACGGAAAGCTGGTCTCCAAGATCTGGCAACACTGGCAAGCCGCAAGGGAGCGACACTTAGTGGTATCTTACTTCGCTCTGGTCAAGTATCTGGGACTTGATCGCCTGTATAGGGTACACGCCCATCGAAAGGGCGCGCGGGCCCGGCGAATGCGACCCCTAACGGAACAATCGACACACAGTTAGCACTCACACAAAACAATCGATACATGCGACTCGGAATCACAATATTCTCACATCTGTTAATCAAATCTCAAGCTATGTTCAACGATTGTTACTCTGAAAACAAATTTGCATTTGTATACCCAATGCTGTGTGTAAACGCAACACGCATGCCACGTATCGAGATAAACGGAAGTGATTCGATGGCTGTCAAGAAATATTATCTTACAGAGTAGAAAACATAAAGAACACTGAAAGAAATATAGAGTAATAGATCAAACAGTGAAAGCTAATGGATGAAGTAGAAGATACCTGCTTTTTAATTATTTTTTTATTTAATTTCTCATGATGTTCATTACTATCTGCGGTTGAATGATCACATGAATAACACAACAGAATCATTCGCAAACCTTTCGCTACACAGACTAAACATAACATAATTCGATGGAATCGGCAAAATTAAACGAGAAAAAAATATACATTGTACAAAAATAGACACTCAAATGAGTCGATGTCGAATTCGCAAACGAATTCGATTTGATAGTTAGTCATGTTAGAGTCGCAATCTTATGAATCGAATGATAAATAAAAGCCAAAGCCACGCCTAATGTCGTCTTGTACGATACCATCTGTTTGCACGTTTCCTCAGACATTTTCTGCAAACCAAGTAAAATCTCAGATATATTTGACACTTTATAATCGTAACAGTGCGTTTGTGGAGTTAGATATCTTCAGTGTGTGTTAGATTATACACCCTTAACATAAACAGTATATTCATATTGAACAAAAGATTAAAAATACTGTTTCCTAAAAATAACCGTAAAGGAAAAATTTGGATAGTTTTTCACGGAATAAAGTTACCAACAAGAAGGTTATGCTTTAAAAATATCTTTTTACACAATTTCAATATCTTGCTAGTCATTTTCGACTATAATATAGTAAAATGACTCAAATATTATTTTAATTTTTTAAAAAGCTGAACACAATAAACTTGGATATCGTTCTTATCCTTTAAATAATTCTTTACATTACCTACTTCGTAAGTATTTCGTACGTAAGTTTGGTGATTCTCTATGCGAAAAATATCCTAATTTAAATACAATATAAAGTATAAGATTGCTTGCCCTTGTTTATTCCCAACGTACCTCTCTGATTGTGAGTGTATGCGACATCATCTGTATGTTGACCTGCGACTGGCTGGTGGGCAGGTTGTCTGAAGACCGCGACCGTACGAGTCGAGACCCCGTTATCACCTGCTTCGACTTCAACGTCATCTCCGTCTTGATGAACACCCTCGATATGTACTGTGAACTGATTTTTATAAGACTGTAAGCGTTTTCTTGTATACATTTATTAAGGTCAAAGAATGGTAATAACACAGACGATACAATTGATGGTATATGATTAAAATCGCTTATACTATAGGCGGTTGTGATCATATAGGCACTGTAGTATAGACGTAAACTATATTAAGTAATAAAAACTTGAAATGCGTTGAAATTTTGAAGACAAGAGATGATAATAGCTCATATGACCTGTAATAACCCGTTAAACTAACATGAAACAATCTAATCGTATTCAAATACAAACATTCGGATACAAACGGATAAAAACATTAATGGTAGGCCTACTGGTACCTATTTGACGAATCTGGAAGCGAGTCTAATATCTAGTTAAGCCAATGATGTTAATATTAAATCTGAATTTACCTTAGCGCCCTAATGCTGAATGCAGTTCTCAGCAATTTGGTGGGCGATGCGGGCATGTTTCTGCAGAATTTGTCAATGGCGTGGTCGACGCCATTCTTAGTTGCTTCGGCGTACCACTCTGTGTTTTGGTTTGTCGAATGTTTGTGGAACAGTATTAGGATAGCAAGAGCTACCCTGTAGAACACCTGTTGAGAGAGAACCAATATTAGTTTTGCTTCCAAAACACCTAAAATGTATTTTGCAGGTATGCTTGATACTCGAGCAAGAAGTATATTTTAAAAAAAAAATAATTTATTGACACTATAATAAGATATATACTATAAAGTTTCTTTAGTATTCTAAATGATGATCTCACCTTGATGCCTTCATGGAAGAAACAATCAAGCACACGTACAAGATGGGGGAATGGCAGCGCGGCGAGGATCCACCACTGCCAGTCGGCGTAGATGCGTTCGGGACCGATCGCACCGGACAACCGCGACAGGTGCTGCGCTGCCGACTTCTGCAACCAATTCGATGCAGTGTACGGAACCCGAAACATTATCATAATTGTATTACTCACGCCTATTATACAGCCTAAATAAAGCATCATTAAGAGCTTGTGTTCTGGATACTGGATAAAAGAGAAAATATAGTAATCATGTTGTTCTTATATTTCAAAATTAATTGATGTTCGTTAATCTCGATAAAACTGAAAAACCGCTTGACCTATTTGAATATTTTTTATTGTGTTTTATTCGGTTTGTACCCCTTCCCTTTTGAACACGTATCTTTGTACAAAAATGAAAGTATATTTTATAAACTGTCGCTAAATTAATTAAGTAAAGTAAGTTAATCTTTCCACTACTAAAAAATTAAGTGGACACATAAGTCAATACACTCATTGACTATAATCTGTGGGTAGATATAAAAAACAATATAACGCCATATGTATGTATTAGACCAATGATACACTACGCATGTCAGTTAACATCGCAAATAAGTAATAAGGGTAACACATCAAAACCGTATTATCAAAGTAACTCCGGCTTTCAATCATTATTATGAACGCCCTAGCCTCAACAAACAGAAAAATAAACAGATCACGACCAATTTAAATTATATTGGGATAAAAAAATATTTACCAACTAGATACTAAACACGACAAGAAAATCGTTACCAATTATTTTAATAATCTGCCAATAATAAAGCTAAGAAAGTTGATCAATTGTTTAAGTTTTCTTTACATACAATATTTTGTGATTAATTTCATAATGCCTAACGTGATGTCAGTCTTGGCTTTTTTTTAATCAGTGTTGAGAATCAGATCATGTCCATTAATGAAAAAAATACTACGCGAATGTAGTAATAGTAGACACGTGAGCCCGAGGTTATTCCCTTACTATCAAGCCTGTACAAAGGGTTCAAGAATCGCCCATCGATTTTTACTGGCCGTTAACCCGAGTAATTATTTATCGATAGTGAAGTTCGCAACCCTCGCCTTGCCCTGCGACAATTTAAATCAGGTTTATCGGTGTAGGAATTTGAGCTCAGTGGGGAAATGAATTACATTGATAGATAGGACGATTTTTGAGTAGTAGTGGAAATGTACTAAATTGTTTTTAATAATAAGTAACGTTAACATTCCAATATTTGATCATATAATTATCATACCTTTATATTTAAGACTATACCTGGATAGATTAAAATAGGTGAATTAATTATTTTTGGTATTTTTTTAAATATTATATTTACATAGCATGAAAAAATATGTTATGTCTAAGACAATCGATACAACAAAACAATGTAAAGAGTATTTTAGTCGCATTAATCGTTGTTATAAATATTTTGCTTATATAAACTCTTCAATAACTTTAAAGGTGTCTGTGCACTTCTCCGTCTCAAGCCAAGTTTTCCGTGTAAGCGCGCCGGCGTGATGATATTACAGAATAACGATAGTTTTTATCGGTATGCTTCATAAACCGGACCACTTGGTTATTAATTTTATAATTCTGAAAATATTTTTAGAACATTTTCTTTTAAGAAAAGTAAATAGTATTTTTTCAATATTTATTCATTTTTGTCATAATTTATATTAAATATTTGTTACAATAATATCTAATACAAAATTCCCTGATAAATAGATTTGCGCCTCTATCAATTGTATAGAATTAGATTCTTTTGTACCTTGCTCTTAAATATTTTTAAATAATTTAATAAAAGTTAAATATCAATGTGAAATCTTTGAATCACTAGATGGCATTTTATGACTTATAATTTGAAATAAAAACGAAGTTTCTTTATGCAGAAATATAGATTTCATTGCGAAATTAAATTTTTATAAGATTGAATATTGTCTTTCTCTTGTTAAAATACATCTTGATTCATTATATATATAATTAGAAAAATGCTTAGTTACGTAGGGTTAAGTTTCAAACATTTTTCGTGTAGATTTTAGGTTGTTTCTCGTGTGTTGGATGCATAATTTTTTCTAAACCTAGGTAATAATATAGGTTTGCACTTTTCATAGTCTTGAAGTTACGACCCTATATATACAGACCACTCTTCATTTTAGTAATCACCATAACGAATTGAAACTAAAACGTATCGAAACAAAATTATTATAGGTGCCTAAGCCAAAACTTGAATTCAGTTATTTATGTCAATTATTGCACGTCAAATAATATTCACATACCATTTCTATTCCATCAAAAGTCTACGGTAATTTGTATAAAAGACTGCACCTCCACCCTTATTAATATGACTTTGTATGCAGATAACGGTGTATTTTGTTCGTGTGGCGCCAGATTATCGGTAAAGCAACACATAGATAGTTCCAGGTCACTGTCGGTGGTAGACGCTTTAAACGATATGCATCAATGGGATGAAAGCATTACAAATTATGTGGACTGTTCTGACAGGACCGACTCTAAAGTTAACTAAGATCATCATTCAACGAATTTGGTTAATAAAAACATAGATTTGATAGTTTTTATTAGTCAGCTCTACGTTCTTAGTTCTTAGTATATGTTCTTAGTTATGCTATGGTACGGTCTAATGGGCAGACCGCTTTAAAACTATAAATATTACGATGACTAATGATATTAATTTAATGAGCACGCTACAACTCACGTGATATCAACTGACCCTCAACTAATGTTATTAAAAGGCACAGTTATATTTTTAGCGATATCAATAACAGATTACGTTAATTAACAACAAACAAAGAAAGTATTTTGTTTAAATAATTTTAACTTGTACTTGAGCCGTTGAAATTGAGCCGTTCGAACGCAAATCGATAAATAAAGCCAAAATTGGAATCGAATCACTATCAACTAGAATGTCTAGAATTAATTTATATTGCTCTCTTATGTATATATGTTATAAATACCTATACTATCAATGATAAGGAAAACGGAACACCAAAAACTTGTAATCATACTTAAATAACAAAACAAAACCTACTTGCTAGATAACGAACATAACAAAATAAATGTCGCGTAGTCTAGTGATAATTAGAAAAATTGCAAGACGCCAATATTATTAATAACGAAATTTAATCGCTTTGTATAGGCACGATGTTTTGTTTTCTCTTTTGTTCGAATTTTAAAATGTTGCAAATAAACGTTACAAGACACTGTAACTATACATTTGTTATTAGTAAGACCCTTAGCATGTACACATCAAATAACACACAATAATATAATGAGGTGTTTGTGATTATTTCACAAGAAATTTCTCCCCATTCCTCCTTCATTACCCGGAAATCGACCCACAGACCTATGATTTAGTAGACAGGACTAACAAATGAAAACTTCTTAATGCAAAAGTAATTTTGCGATATTCAAAATTATATCGACCTTAGAGTTCCTGCTAACAGCGGGCGGCGGCGTAGACAATTACTAACATAGCGAAAATAGTCTTGTAATCTAGTAATGTTTTTCATAGAAAAATTGCAAGACGCCAATCTCAATAAAAAATATTACGTTTCAGACCATCATATAAACAAAGGTAAATTGATTGAACATAAACGTAAATAGTTACGTAAAGAATTGTTAAGACGCATTAGTAATATAGATGTGACCTAACCTTTATAAGATATACTGAATTATCATATCAATTTATTGAGTAACTTAGTTGATTTTTGCACAGGGCAGGGGTACGTAAGTATAAAATTGATTGTTATTCGAAAGCGGACAATTCAGCGAAATGACAATTCGGCGAAATGACTAACAATCGTCCAGCAGTAATTCGCATAAATATTGTAAAAGATGATAATGAAGTAATTCTTTAAAAATATTATTAATTATAATACAATACAAGTTTTCGTTATGATTCTAGGCTTATTTTCAGACTAACAAGATATTTAACGTAAGTATCTTAAAAAAAGGGCGAATATACCTGGGTAAAAAGTAGAATAATATTTATCAACGCCCATTTGCACGAATATATGGCTGACACTAGACGTTACATCGTAACAGCAGCATTTTAAGTACCGGTATGCTTAGATAACCAGTTCTCTAATACACTTGGGAGTTTATATTATCTTATCTTGATGTAGGGCCAGGATTATTCCCGGAGCACGTCGATCCAATGGGATCTTTTGTGCTTCCCTAACCCCAATGTCTGCTGTCCTGGAATACCTCCAAGATGTACTCACTAAGTACACCCGGAGTCAGCAGTCTTATATCTTCAGGACTGGAATAGCCCAGTCCAAAGAGACCCATTCTTTTCCTGGCAAGAGCATCACAGTTACATAGGATGTGTTCCATTTGTTCAGTGTGCTCCCCACAGGCCCTAGACAGAGGCGATTCAACCAGTTTCATTTTAAATAGCATGTTATTAGTGCTATAGTGGCCAGTAATAGCACCACTTAGCCACGTAGCCTGCTACGTTGTAAGTTCCAAATCGCCTTCTTTGGACTTCCAAATGGGAGTTATATATTCTTAGACAAAACTGAACCTACACCCATTACGCTTTGCATCAAGATCAAATAAGCGTTCGTAAAAACAGCCACACGCCAATCTGATAGGAAACGATCGCGTGGCTCGTTTACGTCCAACTTCAGGTCGTAAGTTCAAGTTTATGAGATGATTACACAATCAACGAATATAAAGTAATTTCTCTGGCGTTATCAAATTCTTGGTGCCTGACAAAATAGGCGAGAAAATTTTTAAAGCAACGCGAAGCCCGTTAAAATGGGCATTGAAAAATATTTACGCGCTAAAAATACTTTCATAATGGTTAACACTAAATTTTTAACAAATGAACCGTATATAAATTTTTTGCTAGAATTCTGTACTTTAACTATAGGACCCTCCATTAACCATTAGTCGTATAAGCGGAAAGCTTAACGTTGATATTGGAAGTAAGTCTCAGTTTGATTATGTGTTGTGTAGCCACGTCACTTTGATTATTATAAGTAAACATTCTATTATTAAGATAACTCGTAGAATATTCAATTATCTACGTAATCATAGACATGATCTTGATTATCCAGTAACGTGGATAATCAATAAAATAGGTAATACTTACGGCGTGTTTCTTGGCAATCTGCATGACTGTCTTCCATGTGACCTCGTTGAGTAGTTTGGTCTGTGTGATAAACATCTTCTCCTTGGATGCGACCAGGCTAGCCATGCAATGGTAGCATTCTTCCTCTGCAATCAAAAGCCTAAGGTTATTATAACAGATACTGGTCCTTAGAGCACAGAAATGAAAAGTAAATTTTTAGACAGACTTAAAAATTAAGAAGCTTAATCTTAAAGGGATAGTAATGAAAGGGTAAGACAAGTCTCCTAGTATAAGGGATAAAAAAGAGGCGAACCATTAATAAAATATTGAGCAATAGAATGGTAGTTGCTTATAAATGTGATTTACATCTGTCTACTCCTGCCTCATGGCCAATTCATTAATATAAAATTATTTAATATTATCAAGCAATAATTTCACCCAAATTACAGGATTGCATAAAACACTATTGTATAAAAAATTAAATTAAAAGTAACAAAAACTCTAAAATTCGATTTCTTTAAAGTGTACTAAATCAAGCCCTATCAAGATCGAAAAACTTTGGGTGCTAATCCAACGGACAGATGGAGTAGACATCAAATCAAAATTATTTTATAAGCATAATTTTCAGAGCATATTTTTTTTATATAAAGCTCAGCAAATGACTCCTGATTGTAAGCAGTAAGATAGTCAGAGCAGCATACGACATACTGCCCTAGCCACCTCCACCTTGCCGGCCTTTTAAACCTCTTCTGAACACGTTCTATGAAGTAAATGATAAAAAGATTTAATATAATTTAGGTATGTTAATTATGACTCATCGTCATCAGCATATATACGTCCCACACACTGCTGGGCACAGGCTGCATTGGAGAAACTAGGCGAAGAAAGAAGTTTGGCCCATAACACTACCACGCTGACCCAATGCAGTTTGGTGGGTGAAAACAGTTACTGTAACATCCGGGACCAACAACTTAATATGTCTTCGGTAGCATGGAGGAGCTCGAAAAAAGAATGTTTGATTGACCCATCCAGGGAAGAACCATAGCATAGACAATACCAAAAGAGATGAGAACAAATAGTTTTAAGTCAAAGTATATTTTATTCATATTCAGGAATAGTAGAAATAGAAGCAATTAAGACCGGAGACCATGAACCAGTAACTGCTTTCTAATATACGCTAAATATGCATATAATAGATGAGGTTGATTAATCAGAAGCGTTCGAAGCGAACGACACCGTGTACTTGAACCATAATAGATTGCGAATGAAAATTGTTTACACTTTGATGTCTACTTATGTGTCTTTTAGTGAAAACACTTGAACGAAATCCATTACGTTAAGTATCCAGTAGCATGCATCATAAGATAAAATACTCATCATATAATAAACACCTGTGGCTATGACAGTACTTGTATACGAAACCTAGTGGATAGTAGAAGGCTATTATCCGATGACGAGACGTTTCGACGTACAGAACTGGGTTTAGCATATAATAATTTACGTGTAAAATCAGCATTCCTACTGATAAATCCTGTTTTTGGACACGGAGCTGCTTCACTTTAACTTTATTGTTATAAATATATTGGGAAATAAATATTAATTATAAAAACTCCTCTACATTATATAAAATATAATACATTTAAAACTCGTGACCTAATCTGTATTAATAATATCAATACTTTATTAACTTATATTTATCAAAGAATACAATTTTATTAAAGTTCCAATATAGCCACCACAGATGGTTTCATTAACGCTTAAAGATTTTTACAGTATAAAGGGCTTTTAAGTTGGAGCAATCTCCTGCGGTGTAATAACATTACGTAGTCCTGTGGGAGGCCCCAAGAATCGCTCGCTAAGTGATTCCTTCCCGCCGGGAGAACCCTAAGAGAAGCAAATCCTATTAGTGGAGCGACTGCCTCTCATTTAAAAAGGGTCAAGTTAATTGAACCTTGATACTTAAGTAACAAAAATATTACTTGAATCCGAGGTTGACGAAATAGAAAATTCAACAACTTAAGTGTCCTATTTTATTAATCGACGTTTTCTATTTTGCTACATATAATACAAAAACTTGCTATCACAAATATGCAAAAATGCAGAGGTCACTCAAAATGACGTAATAAATAAACAGAATTTTTGATATAGCACCGAAAGTTTAAATAAAGCATCAAAAAACACAATTTTGCATTGACAAACTATCTTTAAAATAATATTACATATACCCATTGTAAAAAAATATTTTATCGAGGAGGTAGAAACAATATCATTTAATATACTCAATAGAATTGAAGGTCTGGATCAAAAGAACTTTGTTTATGAAAATCTCACTGAAGGCCGTATGATTGAAAGGGTCACTTTGAAGCCAATTCAATGTGCTTTGATTAATACCAAAGGTCTTTAGTTGTGTAATCAATGAAACTTGAGAATTAAAAGGGGATTACTATTGATTCGCTATTTGCATGTGTTGAAGTAGAAACATTGGTACACGTGACCTCCTCTGTAGGCACTTTTAGATCATTGGAAATAAAACCCTTTGATATATTGCTTGTGAATTATAATTTCTATTGATTAACTTCGTCTAATGCAAAAGCAAAAAGGTGGCCTTCAACTGCAAATTCGGAACAATATCCATAACTCTAAATTATATTCATATTCAAGCAGGCCATAGTAATGTGAGCCACGATTTCTTGGTCGTGGGGGTAAAATCAGCTTGTCATCGTCTCCATGAATAAATGACGAGAGCCGAGTGGAACGTTCGCCACTTGTCGAGCGTTCACCCTTAAACACTGAAAATTTAATTTAACCTTCGTTTGACTTACAAGCATTAGAAGTAAAAAGTTAGACGAAGTAACAGACGTGGTGGATACATGTTTTTTTTACACTCACACATATTATCTAGCCCAAATTAAGCATAGTTAAGAGCTTGTATTATGTATATTAGATTACGGAGAAATATACTATTATAAGCATATAAATAACAGAAATAAACATACAAACATCCATGACTTACGAACAAATATTCGTACTCATCATACAAATATCTTCCCCTACCGGGATTTGAAACCGGAACCTCTGGCTCAGTAGACAGGGGTACTGACCACTCGACCAGACGGTCGTCATAGATGTCTAGATGTTAGTTCATTGTAACCACAATTGTTAGAAGGAGTCACTTTCAAACTATTTGAAAGTACAGCCAGCCCTCTTTTTAAGTAAATCCCATTATAATGCCTTTCATTATGGACGAGATAATGTCTGTCTTCATGATTTTCACAATCTCTTCCAAGGGGAATCCCTTTATCATTTGAACTATCACATGTTCTTTTTTACTATATCATATTCAAAGTCTATCCATTTTTATCCGGTCTTCTCTCAAGAGATAATTCCACAGCATATAATTTATAGAATCGCCATATACTCCCGGGTGCCTTGAGACAATTAGATGTATGACTCGACAAGTTAATTGTTAAATGAAATATCAACATCAAATCATTATTAACGATCTAACTACACAACTGCGATTATGGATTATGGATTTGTATATAAGATTCCAAGAAAGGAAAATTGAAACAATATATTAATCATCGAAAAACGAAACGATTAACTAGGATTTGTAATAAAAAAAATGGAAAGAAACTCCGGCATCTCCAAACATAAAACTAAGCCGTATCCAAAGGAAGGAATATACTAATGATCCGGTGAATTCATGAGCCCTGAGCTATTATATTCATAAGTTTATCTGAACGTATTTCTTTATTTATATAGGTCATAACATTGACGAGCATAAAACACAGCCATTGAGCATTCTGCCGCGTATAAAACAGCTGGACGCTTATACCGCCTCGCCCACTTATTGCTCGCCTTAGGCCCTTCAATACTATTCATAAATGCGAAGGTCATTGTTTATGTCGCCTACATCACGAATAATTTAATTGCTGTAAATGCGAGGTGTCATTTAACACTTCTCCGCCGACTATTAATTTCTAAGGATTAAGGACTTAAATTTACATTGGAAACATTAAAAAATATCTGGTTAATCAAAAATAACATTATTTTTTGGTGTCGGAGTTTCACATTCTTTTGTTTTTTTAAACAATTAAAACAAACTCCAAAAATAATTTTAAGTTGGATAATTTCATTCATTCAATTATTTTTGCGTATTTAGTGTTTTGAAGACGGCTTTATGATATTATTTAAAAAATTCTTTTGACAATGTTTAGTGTTAAGTTTCTAAATGGGTCAATGAAATACGTCCCTATAAAATTTGAAGATTGCCATCGATTTCCCTGGGATTCATTAAATTCTAACTTGGTGAGAATGGAACCACCTCAGGAGTATACTCTATGAAAAGAAAAATAATTTTGCAAATCGGTTCACAATCGCGTAACAAACATACAGACGAATTGAGTCGCCTCTTTTTGAACTCGTCGAAAAAGGTCACTATTTTGAGATTGATATTGGAAAATTTTGAAACACATGTACGATCTTCAAGCACGTCCTGCATTTTATCAGTTCAATCTAATTTGGTACAGTATAACTTAATGTGGTAGTGTAAAAATGTAAAAAGTTCTCTTAACTTTTGACATCATAGAAACATTAACATCCTTACAATAAAGCTCACAAAAAGTCAAACGTGCTAATGTATACCTACAATATTTACCACAAACTTTTAACTTATATAATTCTAAGCTTAACTTGAAAACTACAAAATACATGCACTAAAAATAGGTTGGTTAAGGGAGAGGGTAATTCGATATTTTTTTTACACTTTCCAAGTTAGTAAACACTAACATAAATACGTATCACCATAGCATAAGTATAGATCCAAGCAACCGTTAATTTAAGAGAATAGGTGCGTGCTCACTTTAAGACTAATTATTGTCCATGTGTTGAACTTGATACTTAAAACTTATGCCTTTTTTCCATATTTTATTTAAGTGTCGTAGATAGCCACCATCAAGAGGACAAGAAGTAATCTTTTTCTGGCCTTGATTTATTATACGCAGTCTGGTCGAGTGAACAGTACCCTTAAGTAATTACCCAATTGTCCCGTATCCATATTTCTCCGTTATCCAAAACACAAGTTCATGATGATACTTAATTTGGGCATAATAGGCTTTGTTTAAATTTTTTACATAATAGGCTTTGTTTAAAACGTGTATCGTCCCCAAGCCATACACCCATACACAATGTACGGATTAAAAAAATAATATTAAAAAATAGCTTCGCTTGAAATGTTTGCTTGCCAATTAGTTTAAATAAAGAACGGACCATTTGAGCTAACAATGAAAAATCCTCAAACGACAAATCTAATTGCCTTTTGTATGTTTTTATGAATACATAGACAATTTAAACAGACGCCACTTGCCATTTCAGCGTCGGTTGTAGCGTAACCATATTGAATTAACTAGTAAACAAAATTATACATCACTGAAGTTGAGTTACCTACTTCAGGAAATAACGGTAGCTATTACGCAGTTACCAACATGGTCTCGGTAACGTTTACTGAGTTAAAATTTAGTGGTTACTTGATATCCATTAGTTTGTAAAGTAATGAAATCACTTAAATTTAATTTTAGTACAGTAATTTTCTCTCCATACTGATGGGAAAACAAAAGGTAGTACATGTAACATGTAACAGTAGTTAAATGACCATCAAATAATTGAGCTTTTAAGAAACAGATTGGTAGTGATTCAAACACTCTGGCGTAGTGGTTCACACACTCTGGTTTCAATTACGGTAACAAAGCATCTTTCACCATGGTTGCTCCCAGAATGGGTCGGAAGGCACGTTACGTCGTTGGCTACTATTGGTAACTTCACCCACCAAGACGCAACAAACCAGCGTAATGGTATAATGACGTAAACTTCTCATGTATTTCTTCCATGTACGAAGGCCTGTGCCAAGCAGTGGATCGTATATAGGCTGTTCATGATATTAGGAGGTGCATTCACAAAACATACATTAAAATACGAAACTTAACCTCAAATTATTTGATAATGGGCCCGTACGTAGAATATAAAAATATACCAACTCTTGACACACCCCAACTTGAGTAATCCAGAATCAAACAGAAAATAGTGTTAACATAAGTTGCTTTGTGTCGAATGGAAACTTAATTGTTATCACACCGTATCTTTATCAACTTCAATTGAATAAAACTTTGTAAACCCTCTCCCTAAAAAACGGCATGGAATCGTGGGTTCAGAAACTTTTTTTAAAACTATTTTTGGAAAAAGATAACCTTAGGAACTATTTTTAGGAAAAGATAACCTCTTATCTGTACGACGAAGTTTGCTTGCTACACTGACCTTTGACATTTACAATTCAAATTAGCATGAGTATGATGCACAAATATAGTAAAAAACGGAAATCTTATGCAACAGGGCTCTGTTGTTGGGAAATTGAAACTTCGTGCTATGAGATTACTCATCGATAAATTAAGTTAAGAATTGAGTTGATTCAGCGCGCAAAATTAATTAGTCACTATTTGATACACTAAAACTAAAATTAAGTTATCTGCCTCTCCTTCAACTTAAATAAGTAAGGGATAGTATAACTTTTATAAATATAAAGTTAGTTGACTCTCGACACTTAGACGATCCATTAAATTATTTGAAGAGGCAACTTTTTTTTTATGGCATTGGCAAATTACGTCACTGGTGACCTGTCCTTTTCTGGTTGGTTTGTAATGAACGAGTAATACGATTTAAAATTTAATTTTGTCCGTGCACAACAGAATTTGGGCCACTGTCCACATTAACAAACAACGTGTTACTCTAAATAGGAGAGATATAAGACTTTTTTCTAAGATTCGTAAACAAGCCCGTCCTAATAAAATTAAGAAGCCTATCGGCATTTGAAATTTCATTAAATATAACTAAATAGACCTCTTACAATTTGCAGATCATGATAAAGTAAGTTCTCTTGAGACTGCAGTTCCCAAAATACAAGAAATTACAACAGTCGATACTCTTAGCCAAGCCTCCAAGACTCCCAATCTTTATCTTACACCCAAATAAATAATAGCATTTCGTATCTTTATTACGTTTATATTGTAACTAAACACGATTGTGAGTCGATCTTTCGCTTATCAGAAACAGATAAGCATTAATTTTAATCACAAGAGTTGCTCACTTTATAATAAACTCGTTCATGTATCCTTAAATATTTTTAAACTTTTAACATCAAAACAAATATCTACATATCATATCTTAGCTTACTTTGTAGTCATGTCTTTGTTCCATTAACATCTTCTTTTTCTTTCGTTAGTCTCGCTAAAACTAAGAAACGGCTTTATCAATATTAATAATTTTATTGTGTATTGTTCGGTTCAATTCAGGGGTGGCTTAAGAATATAAAATAACTGGGAAAATCCTACAGAAACGCTTAAAACTATACAACTTAGTATGGAAAATTGTTTGACAGGCTCAAATGTATTCAAACTGTCATATCTTCTATTGCTACTTCGGATTTCTTTCATATTCTTTCTTTATTTTATAGATGCCGTTAGTGGTAGTTTAAGGGTGAAACAAAGTTCACAGTGTCTTGTTACAAACTTTATATAAACTTGCACTGTTCGTATGTAGATGTGTAAATTGTCCGTCAAAGTTTGCACACCATTTTTCAGCCGTTTTTTGGGGTATCTTGCGATTGAGCTGAAATACAAGTGCCATACTGAAAATTGTAATAATTTCAATATGGCCGCCGCTCCAACATAACGGATTACATTTTTTTTGCAAATTTATAGGTACCAAATAACGTATAATTAATGTAACAATGTTAATAATGTTCATAGGGAAAAATGTTAATTATATAAATAAATTAAAAATGTAATAAAAGATGTTAACAATAAATCTTTAAGACCAAAATGTAAAAAATATGATGGAAATAAAGAAATATTTTTTGAAAACAAGCTTTCGTTTAAATAAAAGATAGACTAAAGATGAGAAAAGATTTCTTTTCTCATCTAAAGATGATTACGAATTAAGCTTGAGGCACTGATATAACTGTGGTAGAAGAACTCTGTAACTCATAGCGTAATCAGCGAATGAAATGCAGTGCTTTTATTAGACATAAATAGGTTATTAGGATGCGCAGCGTAATCATTTTATTAAATCTTTGGAATACTAAGACAGTGAATTTCACTAAATACAGAATTAAGAGTAAAATAAGTTGGCAGAAAACCACTTAATTCACAATAAGCATTATTCATTATTAACAGAATAATTTCAAGTAAGCAAATCATAATTTTAACAAACATAGTTTCCTATTGTTTTTAATTACACTTTAATGGTGATAATTTATCGTGTCGTAACTGGTATCTATGTATACAATTTCTTACCAGTTAGACTTAATTGTTGTACGTCACCTTGACGGCGGCGCTAGCCACGACACACCGTCTCGTCTACGTGATATCAACCACGACTCTACGATGTAATACGTTGTTAATATAATAACCATTTTCACAGATAATTACGTCATTTCACAAAAAGAGTCTGCCTTTCGTAGTAAAAAATCTTATTACTACCTACTTATGTTTATTGATTTTGCAAAAATAAATGTAAGTTTATTGAAGTATAATAATCTGTAATGACAATGTAATTTCTCTTTTTCTTCCTACGTCAATTTTATCGAGCGATATCTCGTGACGTAGAGTGCGATTGGAGTGAGATACGTCGGTAAGTCCTTATCAAATGCTTTGATCTTTGCTAATTCTATGCCATTGACGCATGCCCGCATACGACGGGCAATAAAAGTTCACAATTATATACCGACAACGCGACTGGAGATATAGGAAGAGATAATATCGCAGACAATGTTGATACACATTTCTTTGAACAAGAAAAAAATCCTAGTAAAGGACTACTAAGCCTGACAATCGAATATATACAATGATGAGAACTTTAACAGCCTACACCCTCATCTGTGTAGACAATAGACACCAAAATGACCTTAATGAAATTATATCCCTTAAGCCTCAGAATACGTAAGTTAACCTATTGGAGCCAATATTCACACAAGGTCTTTTACGTCGCAGTGAAAAGAGTGTCACATGATACAGAATAAACCCACAACTCATATAATAAAACCAACGGATTTTAGGGGGGTATAAGGTAAAATGACTATATGTCCATGTTATAAAGCGGTGTGGGTAGACATCTCTCTTCACAGTAAGGCAAATCCATTTTCGGACATTCAATAGCAACTATGTATGGGATTGGAAAGGTCGCCCATCATAATAGGTGTCTTGGCTCATGCAAGATAGAGAATAATTTATAAATAAATTGATATTTAGTTACGACATTATATACTGTACAAAGGTTGAAATAACTTTGTTCTCAAGACCCACGCAAGAGCCACGATCCTCATTCATGTATATCTCCAAACATACCCCAATAAACCTCGACAAACCCGTCAAATAGACCCATTCAAATATATTTCATCAGGTTAGGGTTAGCAACTATAAAATAGCAGAAATAGGAGAGAATACTGTGCGATTTATTCGGAAAGAACTTTTATCTTAAAACGTTCCAATTTCGAAGGTGGAAAAAACTAGTCTTCTCAATATTTCGACGAACATACATAAAAATAAAACGAAACAGCCTTAGACAATTTTTATAAGAGGGTGGGTAGTAAAGATACCGTGCAGAATCTTTCAACTCGTCAGTTCTACCCGGTTACTCCTCTTTTCATAATCTTTCATTGTAAAAAAGGTTTCAAACGTACAATTTACGTACTTGTTTCATACATGTTCCAGTATTGTAAATATATCAGATGGAGAAAGTTAACTAATTTAAAAGATCTTAAGAAAAAAATATTTTAAGTGATAATTTTGAAAAAGATCTCTTTTGGCAATGATGGAATGAATTTAAAGAAAGCCAAGTCAATCATGGATAGATTAATAAATATTAGGTGGTAATAAATATTTATGGCTGGTTTTTATGATATTAAAAAGGTGTAATTTCAAAAAAGAATCAAATTACGTAAGTTTTGTTCCCACTTTTTTTCATTTGTTTTTCGTTCTGTCAAAATGAGCGAATCGAATGAAGAAATTAGATACATTTTAAAATTTTATTACAATAAACGACAGGATGCAACGCAAGCCGCGAATGAAAAAGTTGCAGCTCACTCTGGTCACTCTGTTACGGATAAAATGGACGCTATTTTTGAAAAAGTGGAGCAAGATCGGCATATCGACAGTTACGAAATAGCTAAAGAGTACCCAAAAAAGCTCTATATTTGGGTGCCACACGAGCTCACTGAAAGAAAATAAATGTTAGGTTAACATCAAGAAAGAACTGTCAAAACTAATAGTAGTAAAATTTCTACAGCAACGGGATTATGTCTCTACCAACACGATGGCAAAAAAATCTACGAACAAAATGACACATAAATATTGTAATTAAATGTAAATTAACTTTTTGAATTTTCATACAAAACGAGAAGAAACTTTCCCCAACCTATTATTTTCAGGAACTATATGTATATGTTTATATAAATGATCGTTGCTGTCGGTAGAACTTTGGCTGAGAAGTTTAGGCCTTAATCTGCACTTCAAAGGAGACAAATTAAGTAAACTGATTTGATTCCGAACCAACAAACTCTATTAAACTCGAAGCAGTTAGTAAACTTTACCGTCGAGAATTTCAAAGATTAAAACAGAGTAGTGACGTTAAACGGGATAATAATATATTAAATTCATAACAGTGTTATCGCTTCAAAATTGTATGTCACGTAAATATTAATGACTATGATCACAACAAATATTTTTACATCAGAACGACAAAAAATGGTTTCAGACAATTTATCACTGTACAAACATGAATATGGGGGCGACGCCTGCACCTCTATCAAACGGCTTTATGATGTTTGTGGAGACTTTGCCTTCTGATCACCTACTTCACATCTTTTTTTAATTGCGGATTCACTTTAATTTAGAAATAAACATATTCTTCAATAAAACTAGTTTAAATCGGTATTTTGAGGAGCTTATCTATTAAAGTAACTAAAGATAGAAGCATCTAATCTGAAATCAAAACAGATTCCAACACGTTACATCTATTAACACCAACTTGTTACCTACATTAGATAACTGTGTTTGCTTTGTTATATTTCACTTTGACATTTCTATCAACTTTTATCTTTTTTTATATATCGCTTTTTGTTTCACAAAGTTTACAGCCACAGAAATTGTATTCCTTTTTCTTTTGACTTTAAGACTGGAATCAAATCGTTAATTGTTATCGTTAAATTTAAACCAATAAATTATAACCTTAAAACTGGGTGATCCATAGCTCATAGGTAAAGAAAGGAGTTAGCAAAATTGTAAATTAATGGGAAAATATTTCAAACACTTAACAAGCAGGGCCATCCAAGTATTTAAGACATCGTGACACGATAAGTGCCTATAAAAGAGTATATGACTTCACACGTATTGCATTATTAGAAATATTGTATCAACTTACTGTGTTACATAAAACTGGCAATGTCGTCAAAACTTTATTGCTGAACGAAATTACATGTTCACAGAAAAACTGAAATTCAAGGGAAGTTTAAATCTACTTTGTACATAACTTAAAATATAAAAACACATTGACCAGACTCTACTCTGAAATAACTAGTCAGAGAAACCATTAAACCTTAAAAGAAAAAAACAAGAAAATGCCAATAAAGTATGTTACAGTGCAAATGTGCAAATGTGAAAATATAATATTATATCCTTCACACAGTCGTATGATCAATCAGTTTATATTGAACTACCTTCGGTAAGATATTATACAATTAATATATTATAAAGGCTTAACATACATTTTCTTAGGCGCTAAAAGAAAAAGTCCTTGCTCTATTATCCGGCGGGCGTACAAAGGTCGACAACATGCACATATTCTGTACGTGTGACAAATAATATATTATTGCTATCAATGATTCATAACTGGTATCTATTCTGAGACTGCAAACCCGCTAATATACTATCGTGGCAATCATGATAGGAATCATTATAATTGGACTGACCTATTTTAAAATAATGAAGAAGTTTAATTATTGGTGATCTTAATGCTGTTTGGAAAGTAGAAAAGATTTTGAGGAACCAGCAATTGAACAGATAAAACTAGACTATTCGAACGTTGGTTTGAAAGGTCTAGTTTTAACTGTATATTCATGCAAGGTCTTTAACGTCGTAGTAAAAAGAGTGTCACATGATACAGTAAAAACCCACTTATTAGGATATTAGGGTATGTGGTAAAATGACTACTTGTTCATGTTATAAAACGGTGTAGGTAGACATTTCTCTTCACTGTAAGGACATTCAATACCATGTATGGAATTGAAAACGTCGTCCATCATAATAGCTGTCTTGGCTCATGCAAGATAGAGAATAATTTATAACAAAATTGATGTTTAGTTACGACATTATATACTGTACAAAGGTTGAAATAACTTTGTTCTCAACACCCACGCAAGAGCCTGGATCCTAATACCTGTTTATCTCCAAACATACGCCAATAAACTCCGCCATAACCCCTCCAATAGACACAGTCAAAATATATCATGTTAGGGTTAGCAACTATAAAATAGCAGGAATAGGAGAAAGAAAATATTTGATATTTAGATTTAAAAATCAATAATCTAGTAAAATAAAAGTATAAACACAAAGAACTTCCACGTGTGTTATCTTTAATATTTTTAACAGTCCAGACGGCACGGACAGCCCAACGTATACGAAATGTTTCCAGTAGTCCTAATTTACAATATATAAATTTTAACATGCTCATAATTATAATACAAATTCAAAAACAGGTGAGCACTACACATATAAAAGTTGTATTTATGTGCATAAACATTGACAGTCCGATAGCACAATCGGTAAGCACGGTTGCAATCCGTGGTTTCAATAGTGCTCATAAAACTGTAGCTTTGATGTGCTGAGTGCTGCTGGCGTCGTTCGCAGTTTATGTATGCGCATGAGTGGAATTTCGAATTCATCTGCAAGGTCGACTCGAAACTGATCGATATCTTTATTGCAAATATATGAAAATGACATGTTCGAATTATAGAGGTACTATGATGTTGTTTATCATCATAGTACCGGTCTTAAAATAGTGGTAATGCAAATAGCTGGCATGTTATAAATCAAACAGTTTTGTGTCATAACTCAATACAGATAATATTTGATGCCTATTACATGTTACATAATACACTGGGTATTGTATCAATAAATATAAACGTAGAAACAATAAAATATATAAATTTAATTACACTTGACAAGAAGAAGCCATTTAGGTTTCGACTAGATTTATTTCCTGACAAATAACGTAAAAAAATAAATATCGATTCTCAAGGCCCTTTGCTTGCCCAACTTGGAATAACTTGGCTTTGGCTTTTCTTCTTGACGAAATTTAAGAAAAGCCATAACAAACACGCAGGTCTGCACTAAAAATACGCAGAAGAAATATAGAGAGTATAACGATAAGAGCACGCCTGGTTGAGACGAGCGGGTCGTGACCTAGTTACTATAACGTCCGTAGAGATCCGGGTTAAAGCTCTCGCGAGCTTAAATGCAACACTACGGTGAGACAATCCTCCAGGTGCCATATCGATTCTACATTACTAAAATGTTATAAACCTGCGACATAAAGTTTTTCCTTATTTTCGGAAAAAATAAAAAAAATGATTTCAATGTTTGAACACAAAAAGGGAGGAAATAACAAAGGATTTCCTTCTTCACTTAGGAAATGAAAAGTTTTTAAGTTTAAAGGTATGACCATGGCCTAGTTGAAATTAAAAGAACGGAATCTCTTTCTTAAGGTACATCTTTTAAACAATATATTTAAAATAATATAATAACATCACTTTGAATTTGGAATTCTAAGTCGAGTAAAAGATATCAAACTAGTTTGTATTAAATATTACATATTGTTATATGTGCAATGAAAAAATATTGAAAAATATAAATTATGGAGGCATTTAAAAGAGAAAGAACTCTTTTAAAAATGCTGAGTCAGATAAACTTTCAGTTTACCCCTCGGTAACTCAAGTAGTTAGCGAGCTAGTGGAATTCTAGAATGTTTAACGTAGCAAATCTTTCAGTAAAAAAGTACTTGCTAATAAGTGTGCGTGCAAAAGATGAGGCTTCAACAATCCAGTCACGTACAGTGCAGATAGGATATTGATTTTAACCAGGCTCTTTAACTCGATGAGGCAGAAATGTTTGGGTAGAGTCGAAACAAAAAGAAATGCATGATGAGGTTGAGCCGTTAGGAAACTGGCCATGGCTAAAAATAAAGATAATGTTAGCCCGTATGGCGTCTGCGAAATTTTATAACCACAATCGACGTCTAAGAAATCACAGACAATGATATCATCAGATACTTTATTTAAAAAAGGCGATCATAGCTGTCATTACGATTTCTTTCATAATTAGCGAACCTTTTTCTTAAAAGTACAATCAAAAATATTAGACAACGTTTTGAACTTGCTATTGATGCAATAAAAAAAAGATTATCTTTGTTCAACATAATATGTTGAAGATAGATAATCTAAGCTTGAAAGTGGCTATCAACTGATAGTTGATTTCAATATGGAATATAGTTTCAACTAGTTTCTAAGAAAGGTCTATATAACGCCCAAGACAGATTGACATTACGAGGTAGGTACCTTATAACCTACAACATGTGGTGACCCGTAGGTGGCAAACAATGAGGGTTTAATGCAAGCAAATTAGTGTGGGAGCTTTAACAAGATCATTTAAAATTCTTCTAGATTTATTTTTTACTTTAAAATGAACTACTCAAAATAAATATGTAAATGTTTAGATCAAATTGGGCACAGAAATAATTTGTATCCTAGATTGAAGAATATAATTGAATCAGGTAGATAGATGCTAGTATATAATAACTATAGCTTTGCTCTATGCTAAGTTGTTTATTGCCACTGCTTAAGAAGAATGAATCACTTTCTGTGGCAACTATTTTTACGTATCCACAATCAAATCCCAGCCTTGCATGCGTGATATCATTGCACCAACTCGTGTCACCACTGGACCTTTACTCATATGGAAATCGTTCTGGCCTTGTTATAGTATAACTGGCCGCATTATGTGCAATAAAATCTGATAGACTACGAGAATACGTTCGCTAGTCTATATAATCCATATGTGCATGTGTGGGATGCCATATTTAGTATACTTACAACTACTATAAATGATAGAATATATATATTTTGTTCTTTTTTATTAATATTAATGCCTCCCATGCCAATTTCCGGAGAATTACGTGAAATGAAAAAATATGATAAAAATACCCCGAAAACTTTTTGGTATACGTTGTCTTCCAACCTTAAGGCACTTTTTGGAGGACTTCCTACTGCTTATCATAAGGTGGTTTTTTTTAATTTAGAGTGCTTTTCACTCTATGTTAAATGAAAATTTTAAGTAGGGGCCTAAATTTAATTCTTTCGTCTCTTACAATCCTACCAGCGCTCAAACACAAAAATCTCTTGTCTGATAAGTATGCGAGTTCTACAAGGAAGCAAATTGATTTGTCGTGTGCAAGATTTGGTTAAACGCTTACATGTCAAGAGTCAATTAATTTTTTCCTGTACTATTTTTCTATGTGTTGCCTCTTATTCTTGGCCTTATACTTAAACACCGGTGTATCTTTGAATAGGAAAACTGGTGTTATCAACGCGACGTCGATGAAATAAGTCGTTTGTGCTCGACAGCGGAAGAGGAAACTGTCTTGCTCCAATGCTCCACGACACGAACAAACAACATGTAATGAGAATTTTATTCAAACTTTTTGCCTTTTTTGCCGGCCCTTTGACCTTTAAGCAGTGTTCTTAATGAACTCAGATTTCATTTCGTCTCGACATTGAAAATTTCGCTCCAAATTGTTCCATTCATAAAAATAAATACGCCATACTTATTTGAAACCAGGTTCAAAATGATGTATTTAAAAAGTACCTGATGAATGATTTTGGTTCGTTCATAATTGAGCTGTCTAGGTTATTTATGGTTAATGATAAAAAAAATTTGGTAGAGGCGACCGATCAGCTTTATTTAAAGAACAAAATAAATAACAACATTGGTTCACATAGAAACAGCTATGTCTAAAATAATACCAATTGATAATGGTTTCATAGATCGTTCGTTTTAAGTCATCGATGTTTTATCGTCGATAAGAATTTTTTCGTATTTTAAGAAAAGAATTGGTAGATCAAAACATACAAATTCCATAACTGTCACATAGTTTCCAATACACGAAGCGCGTTGGCAGCATTTAGATCAATACGAGAGAAGGAGAGCACAACTGGCGTGAAGCCAACCACTAAAACACGGCAGGCCCAAGTTTATGTCGTCGCTTCGTACCACGTTACACTCGTAAAGACTCTCATGAAAACAAACGCGATTGTGCAAGAGCGTCATCTTTGAATACCAGCTGAAACTGGTGACAGTCTCCAATGTCACGGTCAGTGTCATTCCGAGCACTAAAATAATAATATTAATGACATTGACACAAAAGTATCAACGGTTAACAATAAAAACAACACTGGACGCGACCAAAATGATTCAAATGCTTCTAAAGCACGTGAGCCGAGCCAACGTCATGGACTATTTCAGTACTGTAATAAAACGGTTGAAACATATGCGTCGATATTACACCGAATATGGATACTTGGATAGCAAATGTAAATGACGATGCCTTTTATATTAGTCTAAATCCCAGATGTACATTCATACCCAAGACACCCGTACTTAACAGAAATAATTCCCTGACTAAATGCACAACATTGTTTCTCGTGCTACTCCGGTTACTCCCATGAGGAATTATTATTAAATGGCATTATATCAAGTATTATATATTTATTAGTTCATTTAACAGTCATGTAATAAAGTATGCCAATCTATCATACAAGAGATATAATTACCAGAGATAACCAACAAAACAAAACAAAGGATGTTTGCGTTCGGTAATGGGTACGTTCCTCATCAATTCATTCGTTTCAATATTAGTTCTGATATAAACATAGTAGCTTGGTAAGACAGGGAAGGAAATAGCCACTTTTACGTATCCGCTACCAAATTGCCACACACTACGCTCCTAAGCCCACCTCCCCGTTCCATTAGTTAAACTAGTCATTGACAATTTCAATCAGTTTAGATCCGAAACAAACAAAACATTTATTACACAAAATGTTAAGAGTTTCAATGTACAGTTGATACATTTTACAACATTCCAACAAATAGTATGAAAACGCATGACAGAGGAAGTGAGACATGTGGAATTGACAGTACATCGGACGCAATGCAAATCTGTGGCGTGCCAACGGCGTCCATTTGTCGTGTAATCAGAACAACCCGTTCAGATCTAATCACAAGCATTAAGGACTCTGTTACGTAGTATGAGAGTTCAATTTAAATTCTGATAGCATTCATCTTGGTCATGGTAGTGACACGTAGAATAATCTATCATATCGCAGAGAAATAGAGTATGAATTTGATTTCGAGTTGCCTACGATAGTAACTGAGATATAGACGGCAGACGGGCTCGGCAATTTGCCTATTGCTGCGTTCAATTATCGCCCCCCGCACTCATTACTGAATTAAGGCGAGAGCAACTGTAAATTTTGTGACGCCGCTAGTCGCGCTAGAATTGAAAGGATGTTTTATATAAGCGGTTGGTTGGTAAGTGTTTATGAAAATTAACAGAAACATATATTCCTGTAAATAATAACTTATCACCCGAAAGCATCCGTAGAAGCTTATAAAGAAAGCCAGAAAAATAAGGAGAGCTATTTATTTGTCGTATAGTTTAAAAAAAAATTCTTGCCATAATGCCAGAAATGATGCAATAAAGCGATCGGCCATCATTTATAATTTGAGCATACTGCAGCCATAAAATTAACGGCATTCGTTCAAACTAATAGCGTTTGTCGATAAAAATAAGAATTAAATTTGCTTGTACAGATTTTAATTAATAAAATTTAGTATACTCAAAATTTTGTGGTGAATTCCTGTTTATTTATAACCCTTTACTACATTGATGGGTTAGTATAAAATAAATTAATTCAAACGCTCATAATAGCATACGAAATAAAGTAATCGATATTATGGAATTATTGGATATTCAAAAAAGTACATTTCAAATTATGATTTCCATAAAAATATTCAAAATAAGACTTGTTTTGTATTAGTCAGTAGCATACAAATACAAGGACAGAACTAAAACTATCAGAATTATCACGTGAATGAAGACAATGAACAAGCTACTCACCAGGCATGAAGTGCAGCAAGGCTGCTGTGATTGGATAGAGGCAGGGGCTGTACGTGATGTCCGGACACGCATAGCCCAGGACGGAGACGACGCGGTCGGCCACCGCCCTGCCCTTGCGAGTCAAGTGGTAACCGAGGCAGTGGGTGGCCTCCACGAATGGGGGTAGCATGATCGGCTTGTCCGGCAACTCCACTGTGCCGAAAACCTGTAAATAGGCAACGTGTCAACTTTTGGCAAAAAGAACAAAGAAGAGATATGATTTAAATCTGCTAATTTGGGAAAATAAACAGTCACTCATTACATATTACTAACTAATACTATTATGCATATTATAAGAATTTTGGAAATGTGTGACCAACACCATTAGTTTTCAAATAGATTCAAGAAATTTAAAGTTTAATTTACATAAAAATATACAACACACAGATATTTCAGCGCCGCAGCCGGCAAGTATATATCAGTTCATAAAAATATATCCAGTGTCTACACTCTACAACTCTACGATATTTATTATTCTAGAGAATGTGTAACTGTATGAAAAATTTACAAGCGGATACTTTAAGAACATCAAATTTTGCATTAAAGTGGACGCGAATTGATTTAATAAACATAAATTTGTTATCCAATCTCCTTCAGCCATATTCACGAGCCGAGCGTGATTATCCACTTTATGGACAAGGTCGTCACCTTTATGTATTAAAGTACAAGTCATACGAAATATGGAAAGCAACAAGGTAGACTAAACATAAACATTTTTATAGTGACAATGACTAAGCCTGAGCATCAATTGATAATATTTTTTATATTCGTATAGCACCGGGAGAATACTACAAAGGTTTGGCCCGTCCTATAAAAATGGCAAATATTTGTACTAGCTTTATCTCATAAACATTAGTTCACAAATATTAAAATTAAATAAAACTTGTTACAATTTGTCACAGCATTGCGTAAATTTCAAGGGGCAACGACCGCAGAATTTTGTATGTCGATGTCGGGCAGTGGTCGTGCCGAGCGAAAAATAAATTCGCCCAATAATCATATTTCACTGTATCACAAGTTGAAAAATGGTCGATCTGAATTTCACGTTGGCCAATTTTATATTATGTTATGTTTAAATATAAACTTAGCCTCACACTTACTGATACATATAGCAAACAGACAATCTAACATTGACTTCCTAAGGACCATATCATAAGACATGATCTTTAGTGTGTTAAACATTTCAAAAATTCCCATTGCCGCATGTTCCCGGTACTGCCTCAATCAGTTCAGAGCTCCATAGGTAATTTGCGATAGCTGATTCTTCACTGATCCAAAAGTTATAACAATTCCTATAATAGTAGCTGGTTCATCTTAAAAATTCACGATCCCCTTTTCACATAATGTTCTACTTGATAAGCGACCCACGTTCGCCATATCCGGGGCCCTTGAATAATATAATGAATGTCGACTACGTCTATCGGTTTTTTTCAGAAGCGCTTCGCACAAGCTGAGTTCGTCGAATAAATTTTAACGATCTTCGTATAAAAATACTTGTTACTATCAATAATGGCATCAAAACACTTGGAATTACCTTAAAATCAGTATGACAATGACAACAATAAGGAGTTATGTTTAATGAATTCATTGTATAAGTATCTACTAAATTTTACGTTCCGCATGGAAAATATGTGAAAGGAGATGAATATTGCATGCCCGTATCCAAATAAGCTGCTAAAAACGTAGTTAAAAACAGACCACCCTATTCGAGTCTCGCGTGCACGCGCTCACATCGTCCTTCCCGCAGTCAAGGCCGCCCACGCATTGATGATACGTACTAAACCTGTACCGAAGCCTACATTGTTTGTAAACTAAAACCTGTTCCTTGTGTTCGATTTTTTCCTTCAACTCCAACTTGAAAATCGAAACGGACACAGTGTTCTTTCTCAGTTGCGATAAAGCAAAGCATGTTATGTAATGAAAGGATCCGACTAAAATATGATAATAATGAAAGTCATAATAGCAAGTCATCTATAAAATATGGAACATACTCTTGTATTACGCAATGCAATACATTATGGTGGATCTCATTATCCACTTAAGTAAGCCTTGTCTCTATTAGAAAAGTGTTATTCAATTATGATAAAATACCTCGATTTAATAGCTTCCAAAAAACAACAGTAAACACTTCACATTTGTTTTAGAGCTTCCAATAACAATAGAAGAGTAAACATAAATAAACAATTAACCGATACATTCATGTTTGATGGAATGAATTTATATTTACATGCAGCTGCAAGATTAGCTACAGACATTGAAATGGTAGATTTTTAACTAGTAAAACAAACAGTCGTACGTCATTTTCTTTCACTCAAAATGCTTTTATAGTTATGACATGTTTGTCTTCAATGATTCCTTCCATTGGAATTTCAAGTGTTTTGAACATTGTTATTTTTAAGGTTACAGACAAGTGTTTTCTTACTACTTATAATTATAGACTTAATTCACATAATATAGGAACATTAAATTAAAACATATGAACCATAAATACTATTTAACATGTTAACTTTGTTGGTTCAAATACGAAACAATAGTAATTAGACAATGACATAAACTGGAATTGTTCAGAAGCCGAAACACGTGTAAAGTACGGTAGATTATACAGTATAGCATATGACAATAGACACGTGCGTAGACGAAGCACTAAGGTCCTAATTAGTGGAGACACAACCCCGACGCGACCTCTAGCCACCGACAATCAACGCTTAATTGAATAAAGTGGACCGACAAAAGCCAAATTGCGAATTTGATGCGGATTGTACTACAGTACTATACAGTTGGTTGATCTTACTGAATTAAAGGCTTAGATTTGATCTTTTAAAATAAAGATTACCAGAAATTCTATTGGTGATAAAAACAAAACTTTACACATTATGAAAGAAAATGGGCTTCGACGAGACATTTATGTTATATGCCACTGGACAAGTAATTTGTAGTTTCTATTATTCTCTGTGAATAAGATCGACGATCCTATTTTCGGCAGAGCAAATCCACAAGGCGGATACCGTCGGAAATAACTTTGTGTTTTACCATCACATTGTGAGCTACTATAAATCTTTCGCGGTTATAAGTCGATTGTGTAAAACATTCATTATTTCTGTATCTAGGTGTTTCGTCCATTGACGTGTAACGGATTTCTCCAACAAAATTAAAGAGCATTTTTCGTGTAGGGTCATCCTATCGTAGTCTACTGCTGGACGTAGGCCTCTCCAAGGGTTCGCCACAAAACACAATTTCTAGATCGTCGATTGTGTTTTCTGGTACACTGTCTATATTCGAGAATCTTCTTACTACACCGTTCATAGGTTCTGCGACAGATATGACCAGACCACTGGCAACTTAGTACACATCTGGATGATGCCAACCAATTTTTTCTGTCGAATCAATTCGTTCCAGATTTAATTAGTTTGCTGGGCGACCTAAAGTCATGTAGATACAAACGTACCCTATTTAATGTGACTAGGCGTTAAATGATCATTCGATAAAAAGTGAATAGTTTGTTATCAACGTACTTACAAATCAAATGAAAAATACTCATTACAAATGAGATAAACATACAATGCGAAGAGATAATTTACATGAAGATAATAAAAACTAACATGATGTAGAAACACTAATGACGTTCCGCTACACGCTACTTTACATCTCACTACGTACGGTATTTTCTTTTATGTATCACGTTTTCTATCAGACAAACAAGTAGTTTATAAAATTATGTAAATAATATATAAACTTAAGATGAAACCAGAAAAATTATGAAATAGTAAAAACATAATAAATCTCAAAATGACTGAAATAGCAGGCCAAGTTTATATCCAAATGTAACTTACATTTTAATGTTATTAATAACAATAGTCAATTATATAAGTCAAACGAAGTATATGACACTGTTATTCTTAAGGACTACAAATCACAGGTCAATTTATCTAGGCAAATTCCACTGTTCCCTTTTGATACTAAATATCGCGTGACAATATTAAATTAAATAAGTACAGATAGGTTTTGTCCATGTAAGTATCTGAGGAAACAATTTCCGTATCATTCCAGCAAGCCCATAAACAGTGTTGAATGCTGATTCGATAACCCCGTCGACTTGTTTGCTGCACCTAGTTTGATTGATAACTTGATATTAGTCGCGCGACCCTGGGTTATCTCACTACGAATATACAGAGAATATATATAGAAATACGTAAATGTTTTAGAAGTTTATGTTCAATACACTTTTTTAATTTATAAAACGATTTATCATCAATAATTTAAGCAACAACGTCATTTTTTAAAGAAGTATGTGAGCATGTATGGTTAGTTATTGTATTGATAACGCCCATGAATTTTAACAAAGAAAATTTTCAACTCTGTGGCAATCAAGGAAAATATGGTTGTAGTGTTTATCTAGTTATGTCATGTATAACTATCATATTTCGCCATTATCTAGTATCCATAACATAAGCCCTTAACGATGTTTAATTTGGGCTATGTAATAGGTGTGAGTGAGAAATATTATTCTTATTGTTAAGACAAATAAACGTTTGGAAAACTTCAACAAGATAAGACAGTTTCAAAGTAAACCATATAGGTAAAGACAACACCCCCAATGTTTGACAACTTGAGTATTTTCACAACGCACGGTAGGATTTGGGGTGTCTTTTTCTTGCTATAACATGCCATTATACATACAATAGTCGTGCCGATAACGTATGAAAATAGATCGACCGACCCAATAAAGAGGAAACGACGCCGTAGGTCCATTGCGCAATATTTGCCAGACGCGGACGTGGATGCTAAGAATTGAGCGTTACACAATGTGCATCTATTAGAATAAATTCTGAATTGCACCTGCTTTTAGCTAGATTTATGACGAACTATTAATGACACTTTTAAAATATTCCAAGTCGAAGAGAAAAATGACGTCAAATTAACGGGAACATACTTCGTTCAGATCGCAAAGTTTTTTATAAAAAAGATTTCAAAACTTATAGCATATACAATAACAATATAGGATTAATAACTTATTAATAGACTTAGTTTGATTGCATAGATGTATAGGTTTTTAAAAGCTACATAAATATTTATAAAAAGTACAAATTACAATATTTTATTAGCAGAATTAAAATGTGTGTCTTATGTCTTATCCTCAGGAACTCTTACGGCAATCAGTTGGATAATTACGAACTAACTGCACAATGTAAGTAATATTCGAGGTGATTGACAAATAACATTAAATAAACACCTAGATTCAGCTATTTCCTATATTTCATATCGATATTAAAGCTTCAAAAAAAAGAACAAAATAAATAATAACTAAATTTAACAGGTAAAATATAAGCTACATATTAACCTGTAATGGTTAATATGTAGCTTATAGTATATTATATGTAGCTTATATCCGCCCGCGGCTGAGCTCGCGCAGAGTTCGTTCTCTCGCTAATGTTTATATTGCCTATAACCTTCCCCGATAAATGGTTGATATTGATAAATTATTTTTGTGTTGGAAAGTTCATCCAACACAAAACGAATTTCACAAATTTTACCTCTGTATAATAATAGTATAGATTAAATTTAGTGATTTTTAAGTGATTTTTTTTTTAATTTGTGATAAGTTTAAAATTAATATTAACATTACATCAACGAAATTTGAGAAAGGTAGCGCGAGATTTAAATTGTTTGTTTAAATACTTGGTGGTCGAATTAATTACGGAAGAAACAAAATAGAACTGTTCCGATCGTAAATAACAATAATAAAAGGCAATTTTTATAACTGCTGGTGAAAATAGAAAAATACTATAAATCCGCAAAACTATTATGTGCTTAAAAATATTTATTCCACATTGCCGTCACTCACATTCAAACAATGGATAATCTTTAATCCTTAGACACACCAATTTCAAACATGTTATCTAACACTAATTCCAAATTATACACGGACCTTTTCTTAAATTGGAAATAAGTTGTTTAGTCAAGAATGGTGATAGTTAACTTTTTTTTATTCAATTACTTACAAACTACTGATTTTACAGGTTTTATAAACAATTAAAATTATTTTATTACACTCAACGAGAAACAAATCATAGGTAAAGACACTTTTACACTCATTACAAATGAGAATTAAGCTTTATAATATCACAACTAACTTAGTAAAAGCTATACAAGCATTTTGCAAAGTTAATCATTTCAGTGTATCAAAGCAGATTTCAGTGGCAAGTTATTTTAATAACCAAATACGCAATTACTAAATTGGTACACGATAACTGAGCAAGTTGCGATAAGTCGTTGCCAAACATTATTGTGAATGCAAACTGAACAGAATTAAAATAATAATTAGATTAGGTTAGCGAAAATCATATCATAAAATTTCCCAAGCAAAACTTAAACGCCCTCAAGATTACACTTAGGTCGCTGACCTGAGTGACCTTTGACCACATGTAGACTTTATTAAGATTATTTAACATCCAAATGAAAGTATTGTGTTAACTATATTAAGATTGAACTCCGCCATTACGTGGGTATTGTAGATAACAAGATTTAATATTTATATCACAGATTAAAATTGTACAATAATTACATTGGAATATGGAATATAACTCACATGTCGGTATGTGTGTGTATATACACCAATTCACAACGAAATAGTGAAAATTCTTATCTGAAGGCTGAAGATATAGTGAAATTAATCAGATTTGATAAGTTATCATTGCTCACTTACGCCAAGTGGTTACACCATTCACTTCGAATAATGAATGCCCTACATTACTAAAAGTTTCGTTCCGTTCCATCACAATAACTAAGAAAACATTCAAAATATTTACATATACTACCAATTTACTTATTTAACGTGAAATAATGAAGGAATTATACGCATAACTAACTTACAATAAACACATTTGAATATTTAAATTTCCCTTTCAAATGATAAAATACCTACGGAAATCTTATTTATTTTAAGCCAACCATTAAAGCAGGTTTATAAAGTAAATAGCATTTTGGAGCGAGGTACAGACTCATGTGAATGGGCGCCGCATTCAATTAACGACAATTGCGTAAACTCGATTAGCCAGACCGCACGATCTGCGGTAGCGAACAGATTACATAAGAGAACGTTATACACTTTTTACTAGTCCTACGAAGTCTTAGAATGTGACAAATATATTGGAATACAGTACTTGCCAGGTAAAAAGGACTTAATAATTTCTTAAATTCTCAAATAACGGAATGTGTTTAAAATTATTTAGTATATATACTGTAATTTAAGCATATATGATTAAAGAATTCTCTCAATCCAGTTGATATACAGGCTAAAAATGCCGACCGACTATCATATTCTAAATATACCGTCATTTTTTTTCACTAAAATATAAATGTGACTAGTTTTTTAGTATCAAAATTATGATTGTCAATTAATATCTCATTATGTTATATTTTATTTTATAGAAGCTGAACAAAGAATTATACTAAATTTGATTGTAATTTCCGATCCAATTAGGGATATATAACAAGATGTTGAGTCTCTTACTGATTATGTCCATATAATTGTTTGATCTAATTCGATGCTACCACAAATAAAGGTCTATAACAATTAGCTAGAATCGTTTCTGAAGAAATGGTAACAGTAAACAATTGATGAAGCTAATAATAAATTGTAGAGTAGATTTTTTCTATACAAAACATTTTGTAGTAATCGTGTGTCTGTAAATTAATTATAATTACCAAATATTGAGAAAAAAAGACATTTTAATAATAGTTCTGTAATCGCGTGTTAATCTTCACAACTACTAAACAGATTTTGTTGCAATTTGTTGGCTAGTAGATACAGCCAGCTATGCCGGAAGCAAAATTTTTTTTTTCACAAGGCTTTGTTTAACAAATTTAGATGTCGGATGACGTTATTGTTATTTAACAGCTACTCTAAATGGGATTTTGTTAGAAACAAAAGCTTATTTTGTTGAATAACGTTTGATTATTAAAAGTTTTTATAAGAAATATTCATTCAATTATCAATGAATTAATTAAAGGTTATATAAAATAGTAATTTTTCAGCAAATGAAACGCTAAAAATCTACGCTATTATAACATATACGCTATTATTACAGTTAAACAGTGATATTGATATGGATATTGAAATATTTTAAAGAAATTTGCATTTCTTTTGAAGATATCCAATTTTGTGTGTAATGTATAATTTTATTTTTATTTATATTATTATTATAGAGGTATAATTTACTAATATGGCTTCTGTTATAGAATATCTCTCAACTATTAGTACCAAGGTAACTCTTCCATAATTTTATTTTGGTGTTTACAATTTGATACTTATTTAAAAGTCATTTTAACTCTTCCCAATCCCTCGACGGGTCGAGGGACGGGAGAATACCCCTCGGCAGAGGAGTAGTAAGCCAGACGGCCTAAGGTCAGAACGACAGAGAGAGGAATCGGCGGACAATTCTGGCATTATCGAGCAAGACTGCCCTCTCGAGTCTCTATTATTTTAATTATTATTTATTTTATATTCTAAATATATAGGCTAATGTTTGTAGAAATTCTGTTTCGTGTATGTGTGTTTGTGTGTGAGTAATAAATAAAGCTATTCAATAAGTAATTGTGAATGTTTTATGTAAATAAATCACATTATTCGTGTAATTCAAACACAACTTACAATAGAAAAGCTGTTGGTGTCGATTCTGCTGGCATCTACTAAAACAAAAAGTTTCTACCGCTCAGTTTGGAGGAGCATCATGGGGCATGGCTAGCAATCCAGTAATGTTCAATGCATTAATGTTCAAATAATTTCTGAACCGAACACAAATCTAACAAAGGCAAGGTAAAGTATATTATACTCAGGTAAAGTATTATAATTACTGTGACCAAACCAAGGTTAGATATCGAAAACGTGTGAGAAACCTCGCAAGTCGCAAGTGTAGGAAGCGGACCGCTTTGTCTGCCATTTTGTCAACTTCCTGTGGTCGAGTGAGACCACGGCGATGCTTAGTCATAACCGAGTATAGTTCCAATCATTGTAAATGGCATGAATCGGATCAGCTGTAAGTGACGTGAGATCTAATTCTTAGGAAAGGAAGGTGTAATTTCTGGTTTGGACTGGCGAAATATTGCGAAACAGTTATCTTTCCGAATTTCGAACAATACAAAGGTTCTTTGTCTATTCCCGTAACTTTCAGGTTTAATGGAGCATAGCAATGGAATGGTATACTTTTTAATTATTATTTAGAAACTTTTTCACAAATTTTAAAAATAAATTTCACAGCGTAAAACACCTAGTGAAATCTCAGCTTTAGGTGAAACTTACAGCTGATCCATGTCAGATTATGGATTATCTATGAGGATTGATTGATTATTTATTTATAGTATGTAACCAAATCGAAGACTTCAGACTAAATTCATTTAACCTAAGAAATTTATCCAATTTAATTGGTACTACGTCAAGTATTATTAGTTATTATATGAACTTAGTTATTTGACATTTCCTTATGTTGAGCTGTGTGTGTGTGTATACTTGTTGGCTTCGGCTGCTATGAACAAGATACTGTATCTCCGAAAATATGCATCAGGGCCATATATTTCTTATAGAAAAAGAAAACAAAATAAATTCTAAACAACATATTCTAAAGTTATGGGAAAACCAAAACATATTGAATAAGTGTATAATAATAACTTACAACAGATACGATGACAGTTTAGCCTGCAACAACAATAAAATCACAAAGGTCATGCGATCAGAATCCATAACAAACAAAACGGAACGGAACCACAAATTCTTGAAGCACGTGACCACAATGCAAGCAGAAGGTGAGAAGTGAACTATTTTAGTTCTGGCAAAACGCCACGCTCGCACTGCCTTACCTATGTATGTCCAATCAATTATCGACTTCTTTATAATGTGTATGGGAGATTAAACTCGATGAACGCTGTTTGGAAACAATCGATAATCCGGTATATTGTCACTTTCAATATTTTATTGAACTGAAATACCTTTCATAAATCTCCTGAAAAAGGTGAAATAGCGAACACTTGCACAGAAAAATTTAATCAGATGAGAACTTGAATTTCCTCTATTAAACACAAGAGTACAACTACTAACAAAAGAGATTACTACTGTTAGATAACAAAAAAAGCCCATCGCCGAACCAACCTCAAACGGATTATAATAGCTATAGAAAATACGACGCAATTGAAAAAGCAACCGTTTATAACGATATTTAAATTAAATACCTCAAATCTCCTCAAAAGTTGTATAAGTACTTCAGTAATTATTCAAAATTATAAGCATTTTCTGAGACATATGCAAACAATGTAAACAAGCCCGAAGGTAATTTATATTTTCATCAACAAAAATAAACAAAAGCTAATAAATGGACGGATTTTTTGAGATTGTCTCTTACACCACCGATCTACGTTCCGTAATAAAAATAAATTTCAAGCAAATGTTGGTCTT
The DNA here is from genome assembly GCA_943193645.1 of Acentria ephemerella. Lineage (NCBI taxonomy): Eukaryota > Metazoa > Arthropoda > Insecta > Lepidoptera > Crambidae > Acentria > Acentria ephemerella. The sequence continues at coordinate 2,116,231 of OW971875.1, read as the reverse complement.
TAGACGCACTTATCTCTAGGGATTTAATTAGTGGTTTTATATAAAATTGACTGCCGTAATCGGATTTTGATTAATGAGATTGCGCTGCGGCGTATAAAGATGAAAGACGCTTTTGTGAAAATAATTCAGAATGTTACCTTCGCGTTACGCGTTGGGTCTGACAAGAAAATATTAAAAGCAGCTAATTAATAACATTTTGATTTTGAATTAATTTTATCGACTATTTTAAAAGAAGAGATGTTTAATGGCTAGACTGAATTGTAAATTGATGTTTAATTGGCGAAATAGAACCACTACAGTTATAATAAACTATACACAGGACACGAACTATGGACTCCACATTCAAAGTATTCCTTTTGAAGAATTCTCGTGCAACTTAAAGCCAACTCAATTAGAGACATTAGCAAGAAACGAGCATGCAGTAAGTGCGGCCGTTATCGGGTGACAGCGTGTGACTGGCAAGGGGTCAAGGCGCACGAGACGTTGGCACTGCACCAGATGATAACTCACAACCAATAATTAGAAGCAATACCATAAAAATAACAACACCAGTTAAGGAGACAAAAGTTTCACAAGACAATTTATAGAGTAAAATACAATTTTTCCTTTTCGATTATTTAATTTGTCTTTGGCAGACTCTGTAATAGAATGTAGTATTTCTACCTACAAATTTATAAAGATATTTAAGAGTTCATGTAATGTGTAAATTCGTTTAAATTAAGAACAAGTATAAAGATAATTACGACAGTTTATTTCAACATTGTAAAGTTATCAATGTTTATGAAACGTTTAAGTCAGCTATTGAACAATTAATATAATAAAATTCAATTACTGTTGAATTCAAAAAAATTAATAGACAAGGATGCAAAATAAAACTGTAAAGTACTAAAAACTTTTTAACAAACAACTATAACAATAAAAGAGTATTTATTTTATTTAAACAGGAGAAACTCGAACAGGGATAAATAATATAATCTTTAATATTAATATTTCGGTATCTTGGAACCTATCTGTTGCATGATTTTTTTATTTATAACAAATTGACCTTGTGAACTTTGTACCACCTACAAACTAATACTAACGCCATCTATTAAAAGAAACCTGAAGTAGCGATGGAAGAGATGACCGTTTAAAGTTAAACGTTAGGTCAGACGATTTTCCATACTAAAGAAACAATTTTTAGTTGTACATTTTTAAGCTTTTCTTTAGGATTTCCCCGTTTATATTAAAACACACCGAAGTTAAACGTAATAAAAATTATTTAAATAGGTCAAGGTACGTCATAAATTATAATAGTATACAAATAGCTACCTACAGACAATACCAAAGCATTTTCTTGAAGGTCTACAACACACAGATCATCCCTACGTTTCCAATAATCGTCTTCAAAAATTAAGAAAATAATATATTTGTCTTAATTGTATTTTTTGTGTTAGATAGATAGATACATAGATAAAACATTTATTTCCATCTCTACATCACACACAATCCATCCAGACAGTACATAGATAATAGAAGAATAAGACAAACATTTTATAATAAGGTATTAAAGACCTTGTACATACACGTTCAAATCACGTTTTCTGAGGAAATGCTCAACCTCTTTGTCACACCGGAATGAATGAAAAAAATAGATGCAATGGTAAATATAAACTTACATACTTTTAAAGTAAACATTTATTTGGGAGTATATACTGTGAGTCGCATTCTTAGCATTTTAGCTGATTGGAAATATTTGGCTCCGCTACTCTGGGGACACCGCATGAATTGCATATTCTTGAATCATACAAACTGCGTCCTGGTATCTCAAATAAATGCCGGCAGTTACTGTGAAGACATTAGGACATCCGGTTGAATCAACGAGGAAAATTCTGAAAATTTTCCACATTTTATTGGAATTATAAAAGAAATCTCGGTTTTGTTTGAATGAGAGAATGAAATAAGTACAGCCATAACAATTATCTAATCTGTGGTACAGCTTAAACAAGAAAGAGGATGAAATGTGATAACCAATTAATATGAATCTGATATAAATAAACAAAACTGGCTTTAATTCTGAAACCGATATGATTCTAGATACGAATGTTTCAAGGTTTTAAACGGGGATAGTTGGTATATAGATTATTGTCTTCTATATCAAAGCGTATAATTGCCATTACATCACCCGTATTTACATCATTTTTTGAAACGTATTGACGTATTACTTAAATTTAATAAAAATTATCAAATTTATCAATATTTTTTTCATGTACACCTATCCAATAAAATCTTATTTTATTTAAGAATAACCAACACAATTGTTCGTAATTTGAAACTCTTAGTAGTATTTAATTTATTAGGCCAGCGATAGTCACACTCTCTATACAAGGTGTTTGGTGCATACCCTCCCAAGCTGAAACCTACCTATGTCATATAAATACTATGGTGATATAAAACAATTGAGAATTGTAAAACTAATTTTGAAACTTCCCATAAATTTTATTTTACTGATAGATATAATTTAACAAATTTGAATTTTTGATATCACTATAGTATTTATGTGTTCACATGGATAAATTAGCTTGATAGGGTATGTACCAAACACAATTAAATAAAAATGAGTAGCTCGATAGCGTGGTAATTTTACTTTACCGCTCTTTACCGCTAGTGAAAGTTTCAATCGATATGAACTGACTCGATCATTGTTCACCAGCTGTGAAATCCTATGAAAAATAGTAGCGGCTCTATTTGAAGTACTGGAAACTGCTTTATATATATATGGATATACCAGCGCAACGCAACTACAATCTAAGCAGTTGCGAATACGAAAATATATCATCTTGCTTGATCCCATATGAGTCAATCAAAATTTATAATATCGGCTGTGTATATTACGGTTATTGCCGCTCTAAACACGTGTCTCCAATATAAGATCTGGATCCAACGGTGAAACTTACAACCTTAACGAATGAATATCAATATTTGTTGGTCATAGTTTTCAATACAAAGTCAAATCCTGGGATTCAAACATTAGGAAACATAAGATTACTGTTTCCGTCCAAATCTAGCAAAATGGATTATTTCTAAAAAAATATATTACTTTTATTTAATCATAAAGATCGGATTATCCTTTGGTTAATTTGTACAATTCCCTATAGTTTAGGATTAGGCCATCCACGCTCACTTGAAATATTTACACAGACTGTTTGATAACAATACTGATATTGATAAATAAAAATTACAATAATAAGTACATTCATCCCAATTTCTAAAAATACAAGAGTATAAACTTTTTGGCAAACAGACAAACGTTCCGAGTGGTTTACACAAATCACAGCTACAATCCAATAACGCTGATAATCCGCAACAGACGGTACCAAATTCGTAAATGTATTGGTAAATACTAACAAGATTTGTACTTAGTCATATATGTGTACAGAAGATATACTGTGCGCAGGTGCAAGGTGATCAAGTGTATGGTTGCCGCCGTGCCAATTTCGTACACAGAAATTATAACAGAAACACACAACCAATAATACTGAGATTTCTAGAAATATTGACAACGCGAATCAAATAAGGCAGTATCTATTTTTATTGAAAGTTTAAAAAAAAACTAAATGCCGACTTCAAAACACTGAAATGGCAAAAATAATTGAATGTCACAAATTATCCAAACTAAAATTTGTTTTTTGGAGTTGGACTTCCCTTGATATTTATTGTTTCTGTAAACAACTTAGCACCAACCGCAATAAATAGTTTACTTTCTAAAATCGAAATATTTCTTCGTGTTTTGAAGCCGGTTTAGGTTTTTTCGTTTGTTTAAAACTTTTTTTTCTCTATTTCGAGTGTTAAGTTTCTAAAGTCAAAGTTAGATGGGTGTCCGTCAGTATAGTCGACTTGCCCGTCTGTTTACCGTTTGTTAAAATACTCGAATAGTTTTAGAAAATAATATGAAACACGTGCTACACGTGTTTGAGGGAAACCTGCTCTCAATTTCTCTGGGATCCCATCATCAAATCTTGATTCGAAAAAAAAATTATGAAATTTGGGTTACAAATATACAGAGATATCGCGTAATGAATTGACAACCTCTTCTTTTTTAAGTTGGTTGAAAACTACACTTTGGGCTAATTGACACAACATTAAAACAATAATAATGTGTAAATGTATGTCATTTCAAACGTCCACCAGTCGAATATTGTTTTAAAATATATGTGTAATTATGTGGCAATAGAAAAAACAATAGACAAGTGAATTTGTGCGCGTGTGATTATCCACAACACCTGTGGTATAATTAGTCGGCCATTGTTTTCTGACCACTGTCTAATTGAGATGCGCGCGCGACGCTTGCCGTGACGCGATGGAAGCGCTCACGTTGATGTCGAACGCAAGGACCGTCGAATGACACGCTACATTGAACCCTCAACTTAACAATGAAAGGCCGACCGGTCGAGTTTTTCACGTTTCTTAAATCTTCATGTTGTTATTATAAATCCTACAATTTTAACACAACCACTTTGAACTATCTGCATTAGTATATTACTTAATTTATAAATTCGTTATTTGAAAACAGAGTTTTACAATATTTTTATAAAAGTATGAATGACGGACCAATCTGTAAATAGTTTTTTGTAACCATATCAGGAAATATAAATTATACTCTATTGTTTATTAAGTCCTCTATTAAGAAAATAAAGAGCCACTTTAATTGTCAATCAAATGAAGAGACGAATCTCTTTCTGCAAGAACTCGTTTTTATCGTGCACCTACACGATGTGAATTTTAAAATAATTCGTTTACAACAGCGAGTGAGTCAGTAGTGAATCAATAACTAGTCGGTCTGACATCTGTGGTTAATTAAAACTATTGTGATAAACGTTAAAAAGAAATAAATCGAAGAACTCAAAGGGAAAAGTTGGTCCGAAAATTGACAATATTGAACCATATCTTTATTCTTCTTCGAGTTGAATGAAAAGTACCTATGTGAATTTTGCGACCTTGGTGGAACGTCACTTTTTTTATCTGGGGGCACGATATCTGACAAACATTCAGACTGCGTTGCGCAAAGTAAATAGACATGACCTTGGGAACATCAACTCGCCGGTTTCGCGAGATAGCATCGAAACGGAACCTCGTTAGTACCGGCTAGGTACTGTGAAGGAACGAGAGTAGTAAACCTTGAAAGAATCGTGTAAGGTTGCGCAATGAAGAGATCACTGACCTGTGTAACCATGTCCCAGTAGAATCCGTCGAGCATAGACTTTCCATGTTGATGCTGCCTGCAGAGGGCGGGCCAGAGTGATGCGCGGACGGGGCTGTTTATTGGCCAGGAGTTTTCTCTGATGAGCACCTTCAGTTCACGTTTGCGGGCTTGCTGCAGCAGCGGCTGGATCTCTTCGAAGGTTTTGAGCGGCGCTTTCTTGCCTGCGAATAATGGGGAAGGTAAGCACTGTGTCCAGACAGTCGTGGGCGGGTCGGTTGCGGCGACGGACTCGGCGCTGGGTGCGCGGAACGCGGCCGGTTCTATGTACATCGCACTGGTGGCGCGCAACACATGCTTTCGGTGCGCGTGCGCCGGCGGCACTGCCGCAGCCGCAAGCTCGGCAGCCTCCGGAAAATGTGATAGCACGCCTCAACACTGTCACACTTCGATTGTTTATTTGACCGTGCTACGCTTCACGGTCTTAATGACCATCAGATTTTAATTTATTTAATTACCAACTCAAAATTAGCCTATCATGCTGTATGTATACTCAATTCTAAAATTATAAAAACACTCCTCTATGACGAAACAAGGTTTCGCTTAATATTATCATGTCTTTATAATTAGTGATGTTAACGTCATATAAAAACATGTACATTGCCCAGATATCACACCATAACATCATGAACAAATCTAAATCAGTTATCAAATCAAGAAACGTAATGTTGGATAGGTGCCAAGTTAACGAAATTTGCGTAGTGCATACGTAACTGCTTACCAAAGACTCAATGGTAATTAACAAAGTACATCCAACGAGTAGTGATGTGGTGTGCCTATTGTGTTGTGAATGTTCAGTGCCAATGCAACTGTTGTTTCTTACAATAAATTAGTTTGTGGGAGTGCGCGCGCGTCATTCATTAGTGTCCTCCCAACGCGCACGCGCTCAACGACATGATAATGATTTACTTACAAACACAATAATTTAAATGAAGTATTAAATATTATAATGTTAAATGATACTAAAGATAAAGACAATGTAAATTAGTAAATGTTACATATTCACAGACAGAAAATAGCCACAGATATTCGAAGACTAATTTTTATAAACTGTTGATAATTAAACGCATTCACAGTACTAACTACCAAAATCGTGTTGGATGTCGGCAAAAAATCTTTTATTATTGGACCTACAAAAAGTCCGACGTGTGCGGTTACCAAGTTGAGGATAACGGTGACGTTAATCCGAAAATACTACCTACCATTTGGATTATGCCAAAAAGTAGATGAATATTTACTGTAAGCAAACACAAGTCAATGACTGTGACTACTCAACCGTGATCCTGTTCGTAAAAACGGGACAGAATTGTAAAAAACATTTTTTTAAGAATAAGAGTAGTAACTACTGTACTTATTTCACTAAAGAATTTTTAAATTATCGTTCTAATAATTTCTGCATTATAATGTCCAAACTTTCTAAAAAAAAGTTTTTATAAATATACTATGAAGTAATCTTAAAGAAAGCTCAATACAAGATCTTTCAATCATACAAAATTGTAGTAAAACTTACAACAAACTGACATTGGAGTCGATTCTGTTGGAATTCTACAAAAATAAATTTAGGATCTATCTCCCTTTATTATCTAACTACTTTTTACTTCATATCACAATTTGTTGAAATTTCACCGATCCAAAGATATTTTATTAAGTTAAGCTTTAGACATTAAACGAACGTAACATTTTGTTTCTCCCATGTTAATTCAATGAATGAGTGAATGATAAAAAAAATTAGATTTTCGACTTCACTGTCTTTTTAAATATTTTATCATTTTTAATTTACTTTTTCTTAGATGGTCTTAAATCCCCACTTTGCGCATTTCAGTGTTAAGTAAACAAAAGTCTACGATAACGCTATCTGTGAGCCCGTGTGATTACACTCGCCGCGGCGCGCTCAAAATATTTAAACTGTTAAATAAATGAATCACGACACTGTTAAATTGTTACCAACACGCGATAATTATAATAATTTGATTTCTCACGGGGAATTCACTATCATATAATTACTTACCTACAAACTAGTGCCTATAGCTTAAAGTGTGTCTTATTATTAGGCGGCCACTCAAAAAATCACTTTGTAAATGTATATATAATAAAAACAACCAAACGAATTGCTTATCCACTGCTGAGTTACATCATTATCAACAACCTATACCCGTCCCACTATTAGGCATAGTTCTTCCTATGGGAGAAACCCCTGAGGAGTCAGAGTCATAATATCATCAAGCTGGCCCAATGCGTCTTGGTGGGTGAAAGCAGTTGAAGTTACAACCGGAACCAACGGGTTTAGGTGCCTTTAGAAGCATCCAAGTAGCATCAAAAATTGCTTTATTTTCGCTATCGAAGTAACAGCATTTGAACCATTACAACAAGCTTCTCAAACCAAACGTTACATACAAAGAGAGTGTGTAAAATCGCATTGCAACTGTTCAAAATTCGATAACATTTTGGTTGTTAAAAAAGGTTGTTACTGAAAAGGCCCGCTGGAACTTCGCAAACTTCGAATGAAAAAATTATGCTGTTAATTTTCTTCAAACACTTTTATTACAAAAGAGAATTATTCATATAACCATATTTCGGGGTACACGGATTAATTTTAATTTAAGTTCAGCACTGCTCTTTAATTACAACCCAACCAGAAATCGACAGGTTATTTAACATTTGAGGTATGGCAACTTTTAAACATATTTGCCGTACACACATTATAAAACGTACCGATTAAAATACTTCAAATGTATATGTATCAACTAACTTTACGTTCCTAAAATTCTATCCCTTTCATATTGAATTGGGAATTGGTATTAATGAGAGCCAAATAACTTAATTTTAATTTAAGCGTATGCCACCAGAATCGACGCCATTGTTAGTCAAGTCTAAAATTCTGACCTATTATCGAGTTCGCAGAAATTTTCGTAGGTTTCATAGAAATCATTCATTCGGAATTCTTCTCATATTATTAAAGAACGTAATTTACGTTTACATTAAGTTCCTAGAAGATTGGTGGGGAAATTTGTGACGTGGACTACGAATGATGTACGACATCAATGTAACTTATTTGTTATGAGACGAATACGTAGTTAGACAACAGCCTATAAATAATACTTAGGTATTATTTATGAGTCATAAGTCAAAACATAAATTATGGTCATAAATTCTAGAATAAGGCACTGTCCGTTCACAAGTTACAAAGTTTTACTTAAATATTTAAACGGTGACTTCATGTAGAGAGCAATAAATTGACACGCGTCAAATCTTATTTAGAAAAACACAAAAAAAGTATAAATAATTAAATTCAAGAAGTTATTTGGTTTCTTGAAAAAACTTAAAAAAACTCCATAAAATAATTTTAAATTGTAACTTTTTAAAGTAAATCTTTTTTGCATTTCTAATTTTGTTTATGTTTTTTTTTTCATAATATTAAGCGGTAAGTTTCTAAGGTTAATATTTTATGAGTGCCCGTCAGTATTCACGACTTGCCTGTCTGTTTGTCGTTGGTTAAAAATACTCGATAAGCTTTAGGAAATATACGTTCCATTAAAATTTGAAGCTTTCCCTCAATTTACCTGGGATCACATCCACAGATCTATCGATTAGAAAAAGAATTTTAAAAATCGGTTCACAATTGACACAGAAATCGGTGAACCTTCAATAAAAAGAATCCATTTATGCAGTCGTTTATTAAAATTAACTTTTTTTTTAAAGTAAATCCCTTAAAAGATTTTGCTGGTACATTGACACCCTAGGGGCGTCCGTCCCTTCATGTTCGGTTCATACAGCTTCACTGCCGAAAATAGAAAAGGTTGTCCCACAAGTGGGTCTAGTTTACCACCTAGTAATTAGTTATGTGATATTATCTAGATTATAACTACTTTTTAAGTTTATATGTTGTGCCTCTTTATGTATCCGGGGACCTTGAGACAATGGAGATTAGATTTTGTCCGGATAATCATAATTATTACATAATTAAAAAGTGTATGCAATATTTCTGTTTGTAAGTGCTCTCTCTCTCTTACTCTATCGTGCAGTTTTAAGGTTCAATATCGCGTACCCCTCTTCAACACATTATAGCACAGAATCAAATGATGTATTTATAATTTGGTTACAAAATTTAGTATAGTAATTCTTATTGTTCTTCGCCAAGTACTATTTATTATGTTAATACGAGTGCGAGATTGAGAACAAAAAATAATTAACTCAAAAGACCTAACCGATTAAATATTATTATATATCTATTCAATTAATCCAATAGATTAATTAATAATTCACAAAATTAAAAAGTTACTGCACTATCTGTATATACTACGTACACCCCGCTACGGCGTAGTACGTACATATCGTAGCAACAGGAGCTACGCAAGAATTTGCGACAACAAAAGCTTATCAGTTCAATGCTGGACAGTATTTAAATCGCATTATTATTATTTGGTAAACCCTCTAAGATGAATATCAGATAGTCAAATTATTATATAAAGACAATATTGCTATTTCATTATTTGATATCGAATAAGTAATGAAATGCATTGCAGAAATAAAGTAATTACGCACTGAATGTAATTAATCAAGGTGCTTCTCAAATATAATTGATCCCATTAAGATACATTATAGTACTTTTAGACTTTTCCTTCGCTTTTAATTAAAGCAAACAAAACCAAATAAAATTCAAATCGGTCAACTGTTTTTGAGTTTTGAGGCTATTAATTTTTATATCAATAAGATTAAAAAATGTTTTAAGTGCTACCTGCTACAGTAAAATCAAAACATTATGTACTTATCTCCGTAAGGCTGTTCAGCTTAATTTCAGTATACGAAGAATTAAAATATTTTTAATACAGACATAAGATTTACGAAGCTCATCTCTCAATTTACACTGTGTACTTATTACATATTAAATTTGACCACATCGGTGTACACGTTAAAATTAAAAAATTAAAAACAAAAAGGCGAATGATACAATACAGACAGCGCCGTAAACCAGAGACTATAAAATGGTAGCTAGAAATAACTTTTCCAAATAACCATCGGCATACGGGATCGTTTACCTTGGTTAAAATCATGACAGTTTCTTTAAAGAATCTCAAAAACAATCTACACATTTTATTTGAATATTAATAAATAAAGTTTGGCTTGCAAATATTGTAATGTCTGCTCGAAAAACAAGAATGGTTAATTCAAATCAGCCTAAATCATGGTCTATGACAAATTTTTATCGTAAGATATATTATGCGATGATTATCTCAAATAAATTTGGGTTTTAAATTGCATTGCATATAAGACATCATACGAATTCCATCGATCGGATTGTATAAGACAGATAACCGTAAGATGGAATCTCTATACTTGAATAGAAGTGCAGAATCAATCAAAATCCTAGATCTATGACCTCTGGCTCTTTTGTCAATCAAACATATAGCGACCATTTCCCACCAGAAATGCCCAATTTCATCTGAAAATCCAATTAGATAAAGTGTTAGAAACTTGTCTGAGTACATTAAACTAATTAAAGTCATCTTATGCTCTGAGCTGTTGAAAGTTGTCTGAAATTAATTTAAAAGATTTAAGAATGCTGGTGGTCGGTTTGTACGAATATTTGCTCAAGAGTAGATGTTTCTATGTTTATTCAGTATATTTCTGATATTTATATACATAATACTGTCTATATATCTCCGTTATCTAGTATCCTTAACACAAGCTTTTAATGATGCTTAATTTAGGCTAGATAATAGGCGTGAGTGTGACAAATATTATATTTAAAACAATCGAGGGCTGATTTATAGTCTTTAAAAAAATATTTTTATACTTTAAGCGCGTCTGCCATACGTCACAAAGTATGACTGTGGTGATGAAATAGCTTCTTGGAGAGCTTATACATTCTTGAACATTTCATACTTTATAAATCCTTATTTTGTATAGTATGAGATTATGAATGAAATTTTTCATATATAACTTAACAATACATTTGTGTCGTTATTTAGAACCACTATTCGCACGCTTACTCTAGCGTGATAATAACCAGTTACTTTTGATTGCGAAAAAGGCGCTTTTAAACCTATGTGTGATAGGAAGGTGTTCCATACAGAACTATTTTTATCAATGTTTATATATAGTTTTAAACATTGGATTACCTGATGCCTTGTAAGGCCCTTTTATAGACAATCAGATCTTAGTTAGCGCGGCTATAAGAGTACATATGAATGCGCATTAAGTAGTAATAAATATAACTTTAAATTTTTTCTTATACCTATTTAAAAAAAACTATTTACTAGTACTTTATGTAATTGTTTAAATACATAAGTATAGACGTTAAGTTCGTCTTAAAATTTTCATTATCATAATTTATTACGAGGATATATTGTCATTAATCTCGGCGCTCCGATTTAATAATTTAATGTAGACTTCGTCAATTTATTATGTCACAAACTACGGTTGCTTGGACAACGCTTCTTGTTGCGTTACGACGATTAATTAACTTAAATAATTTTTATTACCTATATAATTGACAACATCAAATTATAATAACACAATATGCAGAAATGTACGAATCCTACAGGCCTTCCAAAATAAATAAATAAAATTGCCTACACACCCTAACTAAAAAAGTTATTCTTTGAAGTGATTCTTATTTAAAACCATTTCATTTGTTCTTTTAGGGTCTACAAAGTTTCTAGAAACTTCTGCTTTTGGGATGAGCGCAAAATGCGTCGGAAGAGGTTAAGAAAAAAATAAATATTGTTTAATCAGGTTTCTATCTACCTTTTAAATCGCTATAGTTTTTGTGATTAGGACAAGCTTGCCCAATATGAATGTCTGTAAATGAATCATTATAGGAAAATTTACCTCAAAGTAGACAGAGTAACTTAGTAGTACTTGACGTTACTTTAACCCCGGTTCCAAAGATGATAGTTTCTTATTAAATATTTTCAATATTTGTGATTTATCTTCTTTATTTATCCCGAAGCTTTAGATAGTTGTGTACTTTTTCATTACATGATAATGCCAAACACCTTGCTGAATTTGTGCCAGAAAATATTTGTCACTGATTTGATTTGTCTAATTTTGGACTAATGTCCAGAAGAAAGGTTTAATCACCTTTCTTCTTAGCCTTACGCGCCGGATTCGAGTGCCGGCAGGGGCAGATATTTGTATGATGAGTACGGATATTAACTGACGGGTCATGGATGTTTGTTAGTTTATTTAGTATATTTCTGATATTAATATAAATATTATATATTTTTCCTTTATCTGATGCTATAACGAAGCTTACTTTGTGCTAGATAATATGTGTGAGGGTGAGAAATATTATTTATATATTTCTAATATTCACTCCTTACATAAAAACTAGATCTTAATCCAAACTGAATGTCCCTGGCATAATTTTATCTACAAATTTTAGGGATCTAGGTACATTGCAGTGGATTTTATTTGGATTACATTTTGGATAATTACCATCTTTCAAAACTAAGTCATACCATGATAGGTTGTATGTGGATGAAAAAAAAATGCAGTAAAAGATAACAAATACATAAAATCCACATCAATTATGTCCAAATTCAGAATATCCGAAGATTAAAAGATCCAAACTTTCGGAAGAGATTTCTTAAACCAGCTAATATTCGGGTTTGTCTAATTCACGACTGTTCGAAAACAATAGAATGGCGGAATTTCTATACCAGTACTGTAACCGCGCGTCGAACCGAGACGGGAAGTAACAATCAAATCCATAGTGTCAGTCGAGACTCAATTTTGATTGATATAAAATATATCTTGATAGGCGAAGATATTTCTATTGTTTGGAGCCTGCGAATGTTGTGATGGAATATACTACTATTCATCCTTCACACAGCTCTGTACGGTTGGGAATACACCATATAATTTGAGCTACGTGACAAGAGATATTGGTTAAATGACCAAACACAGAGGAACTGGCTATCTTACCACAAACTACCGCAACACAACAATTCTAGAGTACATTATATAGAATGTTTGGATATTATTTAATCAGGTCATGGCAAGCTGTCTCCCCTTTTGTAGGGTCGTTATGGGGGCGAAGGAGAGAGCGCGGGAAGCAGCCGCCATCTCCGGCATCCGTCGCTGTAGGACTGGGCGACGTAGGATGGCCTTTGGGTGTCTTTTGCCACCGTAACACATTTTGGGCTTCAGGGACAGTTAGGGGATCCTTACCCGGACTGCACAGTCCAGTCAGCGTACCTGCGTCGACTTTAAATAGGGGATGGTTTGGGGGGGTTTACAGGCCCTCCCTTTTTATCCCTCGCAAAGTACTCCGAGGTGGGGTGAAATCACAGTCGGGCCGCTTCATCGACACTACAGAGAAATGTCTTCAGGCCATCCCGTGTTGTCGATAGAAAGTTTTTGGGTGAGAGTCCCACACACCCTCGTCTTCTCCTTCCCCGGGGGTTAGGGGATCGGCTGGTAGAGCTTCTCCTCAGCGTCACAAAAAAGGTTTCTAAATGTAAAGAATTTTTCAAATCGTTCTAGTAGTTTAGGAGCCTATTCAATGCAAGCAAATAAACTTTTTCTTTTATAGGATTAGTATTGATATACCAAACAACTAATATGATACAGATTAAGTATACTTATGTTGCCGCAACTGGATCTCATTCAACAACCTTCTAAACAAGATTATAAGCAATAACATGAATCGTTCAATAGACCTTTCGCTATATGGCGCGGCGCCCCACCATCTGCACCGGCGCACAGTATTGGATGATAACTATCGTATCATTTTTACTGCCCAATGTGAACTAAATTATATAATTGTATTAATCGCAATACATTACGCATCTGTTTCCTTTTCGAATGGCTTTGGCTACTGCGCATAATAAAATACAGAAAATTAAAAATGGTATAATAAGAGTGATAATATTTTAAGAACATAGATAGGGTCCATTATTTATTGATAAAAATTTCGTATAACTGCTCAATTAATATCCTACAATTTGTTCTTATTTTGCTATCAGACATTATCCCAGATCTCATTCAAACCTCTTTTATACCTAGAAGTAATTGAGATCTCTATTAGAGATAAGTATACTTTATTTCTATATTGTGTTATAAAGTTAGGATAAAAATAATGAAAGTTTGTTTAAATATATAGTGAAATGTCTAAATAAGTAATTGCATTTGTACTCATTTACCTAGTAATATTTTGGAGGAGATAATTAACATCCTTATATTGGTTACTAACATCTCAGAGATTGTCACTTATCTCAAAGATTTAAAACTGTTATTTCATTATCTTTCAAGAGACCAGTTTATTATTTTATAATAAGATACTCAAAGTTATCTATTTAGATATCATATTTTGTCAAGATTATCAATATCGATTTTGAATTAATATAATAAAGTATGATATTGTAAAGAGCCTACATTATACTTTATATTAGTTACTAACAATACTAAATGAATTTGCAAACTCCTCTTGCACTTCCTGACTGGTTACATATAAAATTCAATTCTAAAATGATGGCACACAAACAATAACATTAAAACTATTTATATTTATTATTTCTGAAATGTGGGTATATATTATTTCTGAAATGTGGGTACTTCACAATTTAAAGTCAAATAAGAAAGTAGTTAGTTGCTCTTATGCTGTTTTTAATAAACTTAAATTAAATTTCAAATCAAAAAAACTTTTTCATAACAAAACAACCAATAAAGGACAGACAACTATTGAGTAACAGATGTGTAAAGAATGTCAAGTGTCAAATCAAATTGATGTTGATGTTTCTTAAATTCTTATTATCTCTTTCTGGTAGTAGTTGAAAAAAGAAAGAGAGATACTTAATTTTAGAATAAGGCAGTGTATTCATTCTTTAACAAAAAATAAACTTAATACTTTTGACATATTTATAATAATACTTGGAGTTCCTTTACAGAGTTTGTACTCTTACTGAAAACTTTCAACAATTTTAAAGTTTATTTACCTACCTACACTAAACAATTTTATTAATCAAACCAAATTACCTACCCTATAACTATGTACAAATTTCTTAAAAAAATATTTATTTAAATAACAGAATGATTCTTTATTGTGTATTTGGGTCAATAAATTATGCTTTTACCTAGATATAAATTTCATATAATGTATAAGGACTGATATTTAGTTATTTAATATGTGACAATTTCAAAATTTACCCCTTCATTAAATAATGTTTTAAATTATCAATTGGTTTCCATAAAATATAAGTAAAGATATTAGTAGGAAGATATATGCCATTAAGTTAATTATCAGTTAATTAAAGTAAATTCTTCTAATTTTTCAATTATATGTACCATTACATATTATGTTTGTTGCAATGCAGCAGTGTGAAAAAAAATGAATACATGACAGTATCTCATTGAAAATGTATAGAGACGTATTGTTACACCTCTCTGTTTAGACAACATGACTCTGGTGTTCACAAACAAGTGCTGAAGCATTGTGCTATTTCAGGGAATTCACTTAATGAAGTAAAAGGCCCCTCTTTATAAACTAGATTTATAAAAGATATTTGGATTTACCAAATACAAATTTAATTATAATGAATAGTGATTCAGCATTTTTCTTTATTATAAATGGATATTATGTATAAATGTTGCCACTAAATAACTTTTTTAACATCTCAATAAATAAATAGGATAGTATATATTTCAAAACATAATTTTTTACTATACTTTATCATATATTTGGAATAAGTGTTTCATAGTTATTTTGTAAATTAAATAGGAGATTTAAACTTTTTATTACCTGGGGGACTATCAGTCAGTATGGTGATGCCAGTTGGGTCAACATGAGGGGGGAACGCCTCATACAAGTCGGGCTCCTCTTCAAGCACTGCCGACAACATTGCGGAGGGCATACCGGATCCACCCACTCACACACACACTCACTATGACTAGACACTACACTACACTACACTGGCCTCGCCAAGCGTCCACAGCCCCAGAACTCACACGGGTGAGCCACAACGATCCATTCTTGACTCTTTCTTGTCCATATGACCTCACAGGTCTAAGTCAAATCCTGCTGCACCATTTTCAAATCTGTAAAGATAAAATTAAAATCACAATTGTACCACCAATCACTATAAGAAACTGATTATTTTATCAACTCATAAAATAATAAAGTGATTGTGTCCACTGAGATAACTGATCTTTAGCAGTCAAAAGAAATGATTAATCCATAGTTACCTAACTGATTATAATTAAAATTGTTCTAATCAGCTGATTGTTACATTGCCAGGGCAGACTTGACATTTTATAGCTATTTTAAGACATCGGGCAGCTGATCGGGCAATCTTCAATGTCAGATGCCAAGTGCGAAATGTTAGACATTGCAAACGATCGCGTACTTTTGAATAAGATTGTTGTGACAAGAAATATTGAACGTAACAATGTGCACTCACCGCAATCCTGGCGATAAATGATACGGGACAAGATCTGAGCCTCCGTATTTGCCGCTTTGGAGTCCCCGCGACAACTAAGCCCAGTGGCCGGATCCCGGACCAACGTAATCGCGAATAGGATAATAGTCTCGTATGGAAGCCGACGCTATTGCTTTGTCACTTAAACGAACTACACAGTACATTACACAAACATATCGGTAAATGAATATACACTCAGGAACATTGGAGGTATTAACATATTAGTTGTAAAAACAATGTAGGGTATTTTTAAGTCCCTTCTTCGTTAATTTAATTATTGATGTATCCGGTGAAAGTTTGTTTTAACATAAAACATGCAAGTTTTTTCTAAATTGAATGATATTTTTGCGAGGGTTATAGTTTTCCCGTTTCAATTTCCAAACTCCAAAGCATTCCCATTCGGTCCGTCAATGAAAATCGCACAAAAACTCTGACGATTTGATAGAACGCGAACTCCTCGTCGCCTGTCGTCGTCCAACAGGAAAACCGAACCATAGACTAAATATCCGGCACAGATTTTTGTTAAAGGTGTAGTTTAGTGTACTGCCCAAAGATTAATCATTTATATTACAAAATTAATTTGAATTAAATCAGTAACGGAGAGTTGAGGTATAATTTTAATTTACTAAGACAATGTCCATTTTTTCTGTCGTAGAACACCACTAAGTGATAAATTCACTTACAAAGAGATATTTTAAAGATATAACATGAGAATTAAAAATATAAGGCCTTGTTAGAATAAAGTTGACTATAAATGAATACATATAAGCTATTGAAATCTTCCAAATATACTTACAAAACGAGGAATTTTCAAAGTTTTAATCTCAGGATTCCAATTACTCTACAGTACCATTACGCATTTACACAATTGGTCACTTATTCTCTCTCATGATGAGTCCTGTGGATAGGCATACGGGACCTTAGCTAGCTCACAGAATAATATTAAGATGATAGACTGGTTATACACTATGTTGCAATGATTGATTAATCACTACCAGTAAAAACAATTTGTATTCTAAGTATAATCTAGTTCTTGTGTTAAATCTCGCTGGTCCCTGAAGAGTTTTATTCAACTTTTCTTATTAACATTAAAATCAAGTTTATGAATGGGGTTTCTGGTATACAATACATAACCTCTTCTTGTGCTATTTTTTTTTAATTATTTAACAATTTAGTGTGTACAAAATAACATTAAATGAAGTAAATGATAAACAAGTAAAGACCACAATATATTAACTTATTTAAAATTGACAAAATTATTTTGTTTGACCAAATCTCAAACACATCGCGAATGATATTACAATTCCAATTTCATTCAGAATAACAGATACCGTAGTCTTATCTTGTAGTATTTTTAGTATTTATGAATATAATTAACATACGATCACATACGATAATATCCCAAATCACAAATTTGGTTTACCACTTATTTGCACATTGTATAGGTGCAAAGCAGTGTCCTGCGAGCTTATTCGCTTAATCACTGTTTGCTAAGTGCATTGATCACAGAATAGATACTAAAACTAGCAAGTAAATTACTTTTTTTTCTCTACTTTCCTATGCACGAATGTCGGTTTACATAGTAACTTCACACATTAAGAGATTATGTGTCTCGTAGCCTATCATAAAGACTGAGCATGACATTCCGTAATGGCATACGTAATTTATCGCTCCTTCATGCAACATGAGTTCCTTCAGATATCAAAAGGCACTTATTGAGCAAGAAAGCTAGGGCAGTATATCGCTCTAGCTATCTTAGAATATGAACTCTTCGTACTGCTTACCAACAGGCGGTGACGAGTCATTTGCTGTGCCATTAAAAAAAATGCAAATCCGTCGCAAGATACTTTACTGTATAATGTCAATGTTCATATTTGCCTTGTAATGCAGCAACGGATAGATTATTTATTCTGTTGTTAGTACTTCAACTGTCAAAATATTGTAATAAGCCCGATAGACTGAGACAATCAAGATGAATTAGCACTTGGAATAAAATATCATAGTTTACATGTTTTCATTTGTTTATTCACCATTTACCATGGACATCTTATCTTAAGGCCATGATAAACATGACAGAGCAGTTCGACCCTTTGATATCTTTTTGTTTGTTTGCTATTTGGTTGCAGCTGGCATAAGCTTCATTATCTATGTCTGGGCAGACAGGAAGACTCTGGAGCTTTAATTTAATTTGAAAAGTTCCCAAAAACCAGATACTATACATATTAAGTATATAGGCGATGCAGGAGCTAGAGCTTAGTGCTTATGCTGTGAGTGATTTGGAATAATGGAAATGCCGTTCACAGATTACTATCCTATATGCTACTAAATGGGGATATTTCGAAACCTTGACGCCTTACTTTCTCGTTTAATTCTGAGGCTGTAGTTGTGATAGATCGCCAGACTCTAATGAAAAATGCTTGCTTTGACCAAAATTTTATTATCAGCAGTTCTTCCTATTAATTTAAATCTCCGGCTCGAAGGACCATTTTCTTGAGGTAATAAGATTCACTTTTGAATATCTGCATGAATTATTGGTTTATAGAATAATAATACACGGGTGTTTAGTACGAGTTCTGAGCCTAAAACTTTCGAAAGTTTTAAGGCAAATATTTGATGATAGCTGTAAATTGAAAAAATATTTATTAAAGAAAATTAATAAAACATATCAGCATATTCGTTGTTTTATTTTAAAGGCTTATGATGCATTGATATAAGTGGATCTTAAAAAAACTATGGATAAATGAGCCTGAGGGCCTGTACAAGATGCATTTGGATAATTGCAATCGGATCGCTTAATGAAAAATGTAATGGATTTGACAGTTATGCTCGATAGCTAAGCGAAGACTGATATAAAATCCCATACATTTAAACATATTGCGATTCGATTGCGATTATGGAAATGCGTCTTGTCTAGGCCTCAGCCTGTCCTATTCTGTTATGTGTACAGTAACTTATTATTTAAAATGGGATATTATTATATTAAGTTATTCGATTACATAGGTTTAAATCTATATTTTAATACACATGCTAGTATTTTAGTCAAAAATGTAACACTCGTTCCATACTGGCACAAAAATAGTATATATAAAATAATAATATATATGATATGTAATACTATCTTTCTTTCAATTGGCACGAGACATGACAGTTGCTTTTTCTTTAGAGTCTGCATGTAGAATCGGATCCAAAAAGAAATTCATAGGGAATAGCGTACACATTTTGTATAAAGGGCGACCTTATCGCTAAAAGTGACCTTATATGAAAAAAGTTAAAAAAAGGTATAAATGTAAAAAGTAATAAATGTTAGGAATTATTGGCGCATAATGGCGGGTTCGTGTAGGTGCTGTATATTTTATTTCGTATATTGTGTTGTGATAAAGTTTTTGTTATGAAATTGGTGTAGCGTTATGCCAAAAGAATCGTTATATCGTGCAATATATTGAATACATTGATAAGTAACTTACGTGAGATTTTTCAGGGTTTTATTTCTATTCATTCATTTATAGGGTAAAATTTTATGATTTCATTTTCATTTTCTTATAATTCCATCGGAATCGTTAACATAATATATTAATATTATATTTTCGTATTATTTTATCACAATCCCTTACAGTGCATTCTATTTTCATTAGTCGCCAATAACTCCATGGAGCTAAAGCATACGCTACACTGGCATCTCGGAGCCATAAATAATGATAAAACTATGAAAGATATGGCTGTGTGGACTTAAGTTTCTTTTGCTTTCCCATTAATAAGCAGAAATTTAACAAAAAAATGTCAGTGTCAATGTTGTTTTTCCTTTTTTCTAGTAATTTGTGGGTATGTCGTTGTTTGGTAACTGGTAACTGGATTTTATTTACGTATCTATTCCTGTTGATGATTTTGGTATTTACAGTGTTTCAGTGATTTGTGTGCCATTCAATGTTCATGTAATAGGAGGAAAACGAATAAATCTAAAATGTCAGATACATTGAAAGGTACTTTCGAAGTTCTCTGGCGTAATACCGCCTATGAACATACGGCATTTCTATGGTTTCGGATGATTTAAGGAAAATTTATTATCTTACAGAAACTGTGACTGTATTAATAAACGCAGCTGGTGATAACGACAACTCAGTCAACAATGTTGTTATTAAATCCTTAACAAAGGTGGCGAGTTCATATCCAAATGAAGTTGTAGAAATATTTTGTGAATTCTACAAAAACACTGTAAAAGCGAACACTACTCAGCTGGCAAACATCATAAAGTATGAATTTGAGTTTATTTTTCGATGTATTTATTATTTTTCAATTAGCAGAATCTAGCATTATTGATCAATATATCAGATACACATTAGATTCTCTATAGGGTGTGGGTGCTACAGAGTTTGTTACTACTTAGTATTTGATTTTTTAAGTTGATGTTATTTTTAAAACTTAAATGTTGAAAGTTTTTTTTAAATAATTGTAGAGTCTTAGAACAAACATGTGTGAATCAAGTGAAAAGATTGAAGGAGCCTGTAGCAAGAGATCTCGTTAACTCTATGCTTCGTGCTATGACAGAAAATCCACATTATGAACCATTGGTGCAGCTTGGTGCATCAGCTGTGCTGGTAGCCATTGGACATGAATATTTAGACTTGGTGAGTTGAAAAATGGATATAATAAAGCAATTTATGGTTAAAATGGATAGAAAAATGCAAAGCAAAAATCCATAAAACATTAACATGATTTATTTATGACTGGATTGTTGAGTGATCTTAACTATGGCCTTGCTTCTATATGTTTAGTGTCAGTTAAGCATTTCAAGACAATGCTTTTATAGTTCTTGTACCCGAGTAATGCATTTGTAAAAAGTAGTTTCCAATACTCCACTATGAAGATGTTGCTGCTGTTTTCATAGATCATCAGTAATTAGAACTGTTGTGGTTTGATTAAATTGAAACTTACTCTAGGGGTATTGATGGTGCACACTTAGTCAAAATTTCAAGTTCAGTATATCCTATTCTCTCATAGTGTTTAGGGAAATAAACGCAAGAGCTGTGATCTGTAAAATAACTTATATTTAAATTTACAAATTACTGAATTAACTTAAAGAAAACGATGGATAGTTTGAGACAGCATATCCTTATCCTATACATTACAATATATGTAAATTACAATATGGAAGTATATAGAAGACTGAATAAATATGAAGATGATATTTTTGTATTTAAGCATACAGTTCTTTGTAAATTTGAATAAAATTTGTTTTCAAAAAACATTTTATTGGATTATGACAATTATCAATAGGTTGTTATTGTGAGGATATTATACTGCATTGAATTGTTTGCATAAAAATACCTCTGATTGATTATTAAGTAGTATCTGGATCAGCAGAATTTTAATACTTAGTTTTTTTGTCTTTCATCCTTGAATGTTTTAAAATGTGTAGGTTAGCATCATTATTAGCAATTGTTATCTTGATTAACAACTCGCCTTTTAAGGATGAAAAAAGATAACATATCTTAATAAAATAATATGATAGGTGCAGTTTTTCAATCATATTGCGAGGAATATATTAATATATCTGCAATAAAATTATGTTTTAGAGTGTGTATTTCATCAGACCTTGTAGCCTTTATTATAAGATCAATATATATATATATTTAAAATTTATGTCCTTAAAATATTTAATTCTTGAAAAAAGTGTATACAATTTTAAAAGGCATTTAAATGCTTACTGAAATTGTAAAAATGATAAAAAAAATATGAGGTTGTAGTGATGATTTAGTATTAATGATTATTAATAAGTTCCTTTTTACAAATATAAATATCTCACTTCTATTACTTAATGTAAAACCAGATGTCAAACATATGAGGTCATAGAGTGCAAATATTGTTATCAGACACCATTCATACAAAGTCTAATCACCAGATTATTTAATAAATAATTATAAAACATTTTATACTTATTGTAATTAAAAGTTTTATGTAGTATTAAAGTAAGCACTGTATATTAATAATTATAAACAAGATAATGTTGTCCATAATGAAGAAGATAGCATATCAGAGCTTTTATTAGTTTATTTTTGGTTCACATACTGCAACTTTATATAACAATTTCAATTATTCATCTAGATATATGATGGTTTTGCTGACTTTGACATATTTCACATTTATAAAATTTCAAAATGTAACGCTTCATGTGAAGTGTTCCTTGACCCTTGACATTGGCACTGATGTTGCCACTGAATACATAAAAAATTGCATAAAGCCTACCTTATAAAATCAATCAAAACAAAATTCATACATAAAATAAAATCCAGGGAATCCTAGCCATAGGAAAGCTAAAAAGCAACTCTGTTATGGTCTTTCACCAGGTTCTACGCTCGTTGATCAATCAGTTATCTCCCGCGTCAGTGCCCCACTATACCATCTCGCACACTCTGGGCACGCTTGCTGCCGTCAACACTCACGCGGTAGTGCCGCATGTCAAAGAGATCCTTGGTAAAATGCTGCCACTCTTACCACTTGTACGCCACGACGGAGTCAAACAGGCGTTTGCATATGGTAAATAAAGATTCTGTAAAGATAGTACCTTCGATTGTAACTACATTTTATGTTTAATTTTACTATGTTTTTGTATTTGGCTCTTAATATTGGGTATAGAAACTCAAAATTAGTGCAAAAACTAATATTTCTGACTTGATTTGTAATGTTTACGTCCGGGTAATTTAATAGCGAATAATATGATGTGCCAGAAGCAAGTGGTACAGCCACAAGTCATTTATAAGAATTAAATTATGAAATCCAATTCTTTTGTTACAGCCTTCGGCCATTTTGCAGTCGCCGTGTCTGAGCAAATAGGCGATAACATGGAAAATGACAACATAACATCTATAAAGGAAAATTTTGTCACGGAATTCTCTATAATATTTGACGTGCTGTACAACCAGTGGCTGTCTTCTAACGAACCCAAAGTGTCAGAATCAGTTTTAGAAGCGCTTGGCCCCATCACGAGACTTATATCCGAGAGGCAATTCAATGAAACCGTCAATAAATTCGTTCTATCACTTCTTTCTCTATACCGAAAACCGACGGTAAATTTCTATTACATCAGCCAATGTATATCCTATTTGCTATCACAGTCCCCTCTCAATCCAAAATTAAGCTTGAACGACAGTGTGATAAATTCAATGAACCATGTTCTTTTCAATTTAGTTGTATTGGAGCCGGATTATGATCAACCACACACAGTTAAAAATCATTTCGAAGTGCTAAGATGTTTCGACCATATGGCTAGTCAATTCCCTGACCAAACTATAGAGAGTCTTCTGCACCAATGTAAAAATAATCAGGAAAAGGATAGAATGAAAGCCGTAATTATTCTTACTCATTTGACGACATCCTCCCAGGTCTTTGTTGAAAACTACTCAGTTAAGTTTATAGCTATTTTAAAAGTTATGACAACAATGGAAGCAGGATTGAAAATGAAGAAGTTGCTAGTAAAAGCCATCGTTGGTTTGGTTTATAGGAATTGCATCACAAGCCCTGAAGATTTTACAATGGTTGAATTTATAATAAAGCATTGTTGCAGCGAGTGCCCTGCTCATGCATCAAAAGATGAAACAATGGACCTACATGAAACTTGTAAGAGTTCCCTTGTTCTTATGTGTAATACGGTAACGAGTGTTCGAGCACAACTCAGAAATTTACTTCTAATGGCCTTGACTATAGAGGAGTTCACTTCTTCTATCGCGACAGTCAGTCATTGCCTGACTTCTTTATTGCAAAATAATTCTGACGCTAACGAAGAAGAACTACAAGATAAATCTGGTGAAATAAAATATACACCTGATTTAGTATTCGTTCGGTGCATAACTTATATCGCCGACCCTGATCAGACGAAACGGAACAAAAATCTTCTCTTGTTTCTTGAAGAGTACTCAGGAGATATTCACAAAAACTTGAAAAACTCGTGGACTGTAGAAATACAAAGACTTTTGAAATATGTGGACAAAAGTGAATCCAAAGAGCAATGGCATGATATGTTGCTAGATCTCCTTATGTCAGCAATAGATCAGGTGAACAATAATAAATGGGTTGAAAATATATCTCAATTAATATCTAAGCAGATTTTATCAAAAAAGCAACCACCAGTTGTTAAGGGCGTGTCTTTACAATATCTTGCTATACTTGCTTGTCACATGCCAAACGCTGCAGTCGTAGAGAACGTATTAAAAATAATACTGTTTGCTTTAAAATCAATACCAATTGAGAGTGTAGAGTATGTAAGTAAAGCAATAGGAATAGCATCAAGGCAACATGGAGAATTTGTCCTAAACGAAATTGATGCTATCTACAAAGAAAACGAATCAAAGCGTGGAAACAAGATTCTCCACTTTTTATCGTCACGTAACTCGAAACATGAAATAGAATTGAGTGTTGTTAAGTATGCCGTTATAACATGTTATGGAAAAGTGGCTGGGGATTGTTTAGATGTTCATGTATTGGCTAGATTAGGTGAGAATGTTACCTCAATATTGTACGAAATTTTGAAGACCAGTCCACACTTCGACTTATGTAAAGCAAGTATCACGACTCTATATCAAATTAGCAAGGCGATATATCCCGCAGCACATCATAACGTCACACTGAGAAACAGATGGCAACTATTAAATGCAGTTTTAGAACAAATTTACAACTCTAATTTGGATAGAAGAAACGTGGAGCTTTATCCCATTATAGTAAAGGCCTCCAAGGCGCTGACTAAGCTGCAAAAGGGAATACTTCCCGAAGAAAGAAATACAATATTACGTGTGTTCTTCAACAGCATATTTGAGGAATTATCTTCCTTCAAAAGAAAGTACGAAATTGAAGGCAACGGGGAGAAGAACGATCTCTTAGCCAAAACTTTGAACGACAGCTTGACATTACTTCACCAACTGATTCGGGAACTTATTATACAATCCACTTGCTTGAGTACGATTGATGATTTAGTTGGTTTGTTAATGGAATGGATGCGACATGATAACGATGAGATCCGTACAGCTTCAGTTATGATTTTACAAGTTATATTCGATTCGTTCATTAAAAATGTCAAACTGAATTATGAAACTCCAAGTAAATTCGGACAAATGGGTTATTTGCTAGGGTTAGTTGTGCCTGGCATAGCTGACACTAATTTCGCTGTCAGACTAACAACCATTGATTGCATTAAAATAATCATTCAAATACAAGACTTGTATGAGGGACACACCATTGAACCGGATGATCCTTGTATGGGAAATCTCGCAACCCTTCAAAATAATGTATTAACGAACGACCTCAATATGATCAGCGATTATTGCGTTGTGCTGTGTGATACGATATCGCCGAAAATACCGCATCACCATACAATGCAATTTATTGAAAGCTTATTGGATGGTTATGATAATCAAGAATACAGAAACGTGGGTATCAGTGCGGTTTTGGACGCATTCTTTATTAAGAAGGGGCAAGACTTGTTCCAGAGTATAGAGAGAATAGTGGAAATATTGCTAAGAACGATGGATGCGGTGAACGACGATGCTAGGTGGAAATTGATGAGGCCACTGACATCACTAACACGACACCACTCAAATGCAGTTACTGCGGTGCTTTTGTCACAAAGAATTCCATTGAAACAGTAAGTTTGTTCAGCATTAAAGAATATTACAGTGTTGAGTGGAATAGTCAGTGTCAATGTTAATAAAAAATACTTTGTAGGTATGTCGTTATGTGCTGGAGGTACTTAGCGCGAGATGAAAGCCTGTCGTTTGCGATTGTAGACAACTTCCTGAGACTGATGACTTCTATAGAGCTGTATGAAGACCCGTACCACATCACAGAAAACCATATTGCAGCTCTTCAGCCCTTGACAGTAAGTGATTGTATTTTTCAATATGAAATATCCCAGCTTATGTCATTAAATATTTCATGACACCGTTCATTTCTGATGTTATGATGAACTTCATTTTCAAAAAGCAACCGAGATCAGATTTTTCGTCACTAACCAGCCTACCGTATTTCTAAATGTAGCTCTATGCTTCTTTTTATGCTTTCGGGTCCAATATTATTTTTAAGTATTGGTAAATAACTGTTCATCGATATGTCTAGCTGATAATCTTCATATCAAGTTATATCCCTTAAAGTAATTAAGGTTTAATAGTGCCATCGTGTAATAGTGCCATCGAACTTGACTAGTTTGTTATTTGTTATTCTTTACGGGGTAGTTCTTGACCTTCATCTCACGTGATGGTACGTGAAGATGAAGCCGAAGATGTAAGCGAACTAAACCCTGATTCTATAACCACAGAGGAACTAGCTATCTCAAAATGCTGGATGAAACAATGCTGTTAACATTATTGTTATGGCGGCAGACTTAGGTAAGATGGTAGCTAACCAGGCGGATTTAGTTCTACAACCAACCAAACCGAGCTAATAATTTCTGGTCCCACTGGGAATTGAGCCTTGGTCCTCTAGACCAGAAGTAGGTGGTGTCACTAGACAACAGAGGCTAGTGCTAGTATCTCATGATGTTCTGCCCTCACAATCCCTATTGTATTCAAAGAGAATGTACTAGTAAAGTTTTCTGTTTCATTCATCGCATTGTCGGTGCCCTTGATTCTATTTAAATTGGAATAAATGACAAAATAATGGTATTCTTTCGTTCACAGCTAATAAGTGCTCTAGGAGAAATGCTTCAAGAGGAATCAATGGGTCCTATATGTGTTGCCAAATTCTCCGAACTCTTCTCGGTGCTATACACAACATTGGCGTGTTATTTAGAGGCTGAACCACCCGCGTACTCCATGTCGGTCAACAAGAGCCAAGAGCGCTTTGGATTCATTCCCAACAGAGATTCGATAAAGCTATCCCCAGCTAAGATCGCAGTTAACACGTTCAACACATTCTTGGAACGAGCTAATTGTCATAAGGTTTGTTGCACTTGTTTTGTAGTTATGTATACCTCTTAGCTTCATTGTAGTCTAACATATCGCAACACTGTCAAGTTTAACGCCACCGCGATCTATTTAATTGGATCGAAAAATAATGGAAGCTAGCCTAGGTGTATGGGGCACTGAGGCTACAAATTTAGGCTAAACTAGTTGACACGTGGAACTTTCTATTACACTACTTCCTGTTATTTACATATTATCTATGTGAACTTCAACCCATAAGCTGCCACGAACGCCAAAAAGTGGCGAAGTAATTTTAGTTTCATATAGTACGATCAGCAAGATGATTTTGAATTTTAAACTATCAATTTTGAATTCTCTAGTATTTTTGTTTGTAAACCACTCCTGTATTAAAGCGAACTGATAGATTATCCAAATCGGTCAAACTGTTTTTGAGTTTTAGCGAGATTAATTAACGACAAAATTAATTTTATATGTATAGATAAAATGTTTCATATTATCAGAGTAGTCATATCCCGTACGTGCCATATGTGTGTTTAATTTACGGCCTTACTGAACGTCATAAACTTTAAGTCGCAGGATGCATCTCCCCGTATGCCTTCTAAAATTGTCTATCTTATGATTCCAACTGTATAAATTGTAGTTATTTGCTAGTTCCCAATCCTTTGCCTATAAGTATATATTTATTTAAACTTTATTGCACATATAAAGTTACAGTTGTCGGAATTAATGCCATTAGGCATTCTCTACAGAGATAAAGGAAAAAAGAAGATAATCGTCAGGCCTGATAACTTCTATGCGACATTATATTAATGTGAATGTGTGTATGTCAGAATGACTTGGTCGCGCCGTTTAACGGCTGATTGTTCTTAATTTGGCACAGTTATCACATTAACAGCCTATAAACATCTCACTGCTAGGCACAGACTTTCCTAGACAGGAAAATCAGATGAAAAGTACACAGATTTTTTTTTCCAATATCTATGTTACCATGCTGGTTGATGTATCAAAATATAAATGTACCTATTTATAAAAAAGGTTAAAGAAGCGTGCTCACTCTGCCTGAGTATAGAGCACGGAGATTCAGCGACAACTCTGTCGGAGCTAGCGCCGATACTAGGCGGGACACTCAGCCGGGAGTGTCCGCAACATCTGGCCAAGCTTGTGTCGCGTGTCGCGACGTACGCGCGATCCTCGCTGCCGCCACAGAGATGTGCCGCGTTGGCGTTACTGGCTGATCTACTTAACTATAGGTAGGTTTCAATATTAGGGATTTGGTCCATAGATTTATAAACTTAAGTAAAGTAGATATCATAATTACACACACTACTGTAACTTTACTGTTAGTCCACATCGCATGCCGTGGCTGTCTTTAATTAAAAACTGTACTTAATTTAATGTCTATGCTATAGTTAAATATTTTTTGTTGGTATGTGTTTTTGTTGACTGTCCTTAAAAATAAATAAATAATAGATATGGGTCCCTAATTGAAGACATCAGACAAAACATCTCCAAAGAACACTGATCAAATTGGGCCTACCCTCTTTAATTTTTATACATAAAAGCTGTTTGTGAATTACATTATTCTATGGGAAATTCATATTACTAATATTTCCATTATTGGTCTTTTGAGTGGTAGCGGGTAAAATAAACAAATAGCTTAGTTACTTATCAAATCGTAACTACCTTTGTGTAAATAACGCGGTGGCTTTGTTTGGATTCGCTTGGTTTCGATTCCTGTTGATTCGATAGAGAATATTCTCTTTAATCTGTGATCGAAACCATCTAGCTAATGTTGTTTACATAGCTGTCGCAATCACAGAAAAAAAAAATCTTAATCACCCTAAAGCCGCCAATTTTTCAATTTCAAATGAAAATCTTCTTAAGCTATTTAGATGTATCTGATCTTGAATATTCCTTTTGATATTCGCTTGATGGCGCTGGATGAAATTGATTGTTAAATATATTTCAAGAACTAGCGGATAGTTGGTAAACTACTCTTTATTGTTACTGTTTTTAAATTTTATGTTTCATATAAACCCTAGAATTTATTTATTCATAACACTGTTTTTGCCAAGGTCTAAGTCACCATGCAAGTAGATAAGTCTCCTTTAGCAATATTTTTTCAAGGTGTAGACATATTACTATACGAATCTTATGAGTTTATCCTTTCTTCAATGTTTTTTAAATTAAAATGGGAATGGACCTTTCCATACTTTTTGACATTTCTTGTCCAAGAAATATCAGCGCTAATGAGATGTTGTCTATTAGAATTTTTGCATGTATTTTAAAAATATGGTTAATTCTGAATTAAATCTAATGGGTTCAGAATTATAAGATGTAGAAAATGTAAAAAAATGGTGAATGACATATTAAACAATTGAGAACTCCAAATTTGAAAAACCATAACATGCAGCCTATATATCGTATTTTTGTTTTAAGCAGTTCCGTTCCATCTTCTCTTATACTTATGATGCCACAACGCAAACCGTCATGAAATGTATTAACCAGTCTTACTTCAAATATTTTTATAAAAGATAAGATTTAATCACGTATAGGAACCTAAACACGTCGAAAAATTAATTTGGTCGATATGTAGGTGCAACGAGAACCCGGTTCTAGTCGACCTGGTCCTGTCGACCATGAGCACCGGATGGAAGGACGAGCACGGGCGCGTGCGCGCGACGTGCCTGCGCGGCGCGGCCAACGTGTCGCGGCTGTCGGCCGAGCAGGCCGCGCGCGTGTGGCCCGCCGCGCTCGCCGCGCTCTCGCAGGGCGTCGACGCGCACGCCGCCCAGTCAGTACTCGTCATTATGTATATTATATTATCAAACATTGCTCTTCACATCCCTTTGATATCATCTATTTTAAAATGTTTGTCTTTTTACTAATGTACTATCTGGATCTATTTTGTGTGTGATGTAGAAATGAAAATAAACACTTTATCTATCTATTTATATTCCCTGTTACATTACATAATTATTCTCTGTTATGATGACTTAAAAGAACTTACTAAATGAGTCAAGACATTTCGACTTTGACTTTGAAATGAAATCATTTATTTCAAAGCTCCATTCTGTATTTTATATGGATTTATTTATCCTACTATTATAACATATTCACATTTTGATTGACCCATCCAGAGACCAATCAAAGTTGCTTTGATATCGTCATAGAAGACAGAACTTTCAAATCATTACGCCAAGGAACTCCTCCTCGAACTAGATTGAAAATTAGTGATTACAAAAATTATCAATAGATAAACTTAAATAAAGATAAAATAAAACAAATCACGCGAATACCATACAAAAATGATTTTATTATAAAATATAATACTTGTATTAAGATGCAAGAAAATAACGACATCGACATGGTTAGTCCCGGATGGGTAAATCAAGATTTTTTAGTTCTTCCGTCCTCATTGGTTATTACGCTGTTTTTATGGCCCAAACTAGATGTTAAGAAATCTGAAATAATGAGTCAAGCAGAAAAGAGGCTGATTGCACCGCTTTTAAGGATCAAGCTGTTAACTTTTATCATAACAATAATTTACATTATCCCTCAGATCACCGATAGAGAACGTGCCATTAGCAGCCATACATGGACTAACCAGACTATTAATGGAAACTGACAAATTTGATAAAGATTTCGAGCGCGAACTCCTCTCGCTAACGCAGAAGATTCGTCCGTTCATGAACACGGACTGTGTGCAACTGCGTGAGGGTTCCATCCGGCTGTTTGGGGTGATCGCTAGCAGAGTACACGTTGATTCTCTAGTAGACCAATCTATCGCATCGTTGCCATGTTTTCTTCTACATTTGTGCGATAATAATCCAGCAATCGTTAGGGTGAGTGACACAGACGATCTCCTCATATCGAAGTGAATTTGAACACATTAGTTTAATTTTGTAGTTTTAACTGTCAATAAAGATTTAATTTATGTTATGTCAGTATTCTTTATTTTTTTTATATTTACTTTGTTATAAAAACTGCTTTCACGTGTATTCAAATTCATTTCGAATGAACTAATTATACAATTAGTTATATACTGTACGTTGATGCATTTAATTTTTTTTAAGTTGGTCCTTTGAGCTGGATATCGAGCTAGTTTCAATCTTTAAGTTACTATATAGTATACAATTATAATGTTCACGCCTTGTCAAAAGAACCCATTATTATTACAGGCGAGCAAACACACTTTGAAGCAAATATTCAAGACGTTTAACGCGAAAAAGTCGAACGATTTAATCCAAACGCATTTATTGGATGAAGGTAGACTGTACCTCGACGAATTTTTAGGAGCATTGATTAGGCAGCTCGGCGAGGAGATGCCCACCAGTGTGCCCAAGTGTCTACAGGCTTGTGTTAACTATTTGTACTGTGCCAGGGATGAGATGAAGCCGCATCCACCTTTGTTGCTTGGTAAGTTATGAATGACAGTTTCATTTGTAAGTCCAACGTTTTTTTTACTTCATGCCTAATAAAGTAATAAGCGGTTACTGTGACCTACAAACGGTTTTTAAATCAAAACTCGTCCTAGATTACGTAACTCATCTGTAACCATCTCCAGATTACGCATTTCATCCTTTATACCCACTTCCCGATCACGTTACTTGTAATACCCACCCCATAACCATCGTCACCATCGTAACCATTCAGTAGTTTATTTTTAATATCCGTAATCCATAACCTTTCCGAGATTACGTAATTCATCCGTTATGCCCTTCACCGATTATGTTGTTCATGTTTGATTTCTGTCTCTCCTCCGGACTCCTCCATTAAGCAAACTATTCGTTCCTATCTCAAAGAGGATGGTTTCAGGTCTCTTATACGCCGAACTCCTCCGCATAAAGGTAAATACCTTTGACGACAACGAACTAGACCCAGACGTGACTCGCAGTGCTCGAACTCGTCTACTGCAACTAATCAAAGATGGTAACCCGTTGGTTCGCCAGAACGCGGCGATGGCACTAGCCAATGTTTGTCTTGTGGCGGCTCTAGACGTATGACGAGAAAACTATCACGGAAAAATCATTTGGGAGTTTAGACACGGCAGGTATGTTGTACGGATTGTGTGATTTTGATTGGGAATGGAGTCTTATTTAAAGATATATATGATTTATTTTTGTCAATCAAAAGTTGAAACGCTCTGTATTGGCGTGACTATAATATATAAGATTTGTCGTATTCGAATAACACATAAAGCATTCATAACTAACATAATGATAACTAATTTAAGCAGCGATTACTGGATAAGAATTTGATATTTTACTTCACCATATTCCATATGATTGCAACAATTGCCACCTCAGAGAAATTTCAAGAGTCTGCTAATTATTGGAACATTATTATTTTAATTATTTTTTTTTAATCACAATATATTTGTTTTAAATAAAAAAAAAGCCAGCACTATCTGTTTGGCGTTTGCTCGCATAAATTTAGGTATCTTCTTTTTAAATATAATTAAAATATAATTTAATATATGTATTTTTTCCTTGGTCATGTGTGCATAAATAAATTGAAATAATATACCCCATTACTAGTTGTGGATTTAAACCATATAATACCTGTAATTTATATAACCTTTTAATATTCACTTAATATAAGTTATCCGATTAATGTGCAATTTATCCGACATTTTTGTAGGTATAACTTGTGAAAAGTTATTTTCAACCTTATTTTAATGATTGATATGAACATTGTCTGTAAATATGATTTTTTTATTAGTCATTAGCGTCTTTTATTAGGAATAATTATTTATAATGATATAACAAACCAACATGTTCTATTTGAAATCCCATAACTTTTGGATAATGTTCCACTTATGATAAGGTATTTATTTCTCTAAGAAAAATAAGTCCCTCGATGTATGATTTCAGAGATATTGTTCAAAGTTTATGTATAACGTCACAACCGCTACTTATTTTGAAAAATTGACACTTATATCATATTATACACGAACTTAAGGAACTTAGGGTTTCACCTAAAAATAAGATTTCAAATTTAAAAGCGTGTGAGATGTGAAAATTATGAAATATGTAACAAAACAATTTCTAATCATGAAATATTGTCACTTAAAACAGGGATTCCCAAAATGGCCAATATCGACCCCGCGGGGGATTAAATCGGACATAAACGAAAACTCAAAAAGTTTTTAATTTCAAATTATTTTGTCTCAATAGAAAAATAGAATTTACTAAAGATTTTTAAAGTAATTTGGCTATGGGGGTCTGACGTATCAATTCATTATGGAAAGGGAGACCACCTTTCTGACGGTCCTTTCCTTGACCAAAGTATTTGGATATACCTGGTCTAGAAGGATAGCTTCGTATCAACCGAATTGTCAGATGTGTAGCTAAAAATGATTTATGTAAGTACAGTGAAAAATAAATCACACGTGAGATTATCACTGTTACTAGTTAGCATGTTATGTATGTACAGAATTTGTATCTTGTGTGTTGCATTACCTTCGGGTTACGTCGAATCAGACGCCTAAGTCTGTTGCCACTTAAATGATCATCGATCTGAATAAAACCTGAAAGTAGTGGGAATTCAGAAAGAACACTTATCTATAAGAATAATTTATGTTAATATTTTTGTGTTATTATTGCATTTATCGTGAATTAATATAGAGGTATAAATAATAATAATAACAAATATTTTCGTTCGCTTTTTTCATCTGTAAATGGCAAAAAGCGAAGGTAAAATTGTGTCAACACCCTTTGAAATTATATATAAGATAATATTCTACATTTAGTACAAAATTGTAATACTAGATGGCGCTAAACATTTTCACATGGAGGTATTAAGTTTTACCAACTTCCAAAAAGAAACAACCGCCTAGGCAAGTTTTCAACGATACTGGCCATAAAGTGCTCATTGAGTAAGATAACAAAAGATTCATAATCTAAAGAAAAAGTACTGTGAAGTAATTTATAGATATACGTAATGAGAAAGACATCATGTTCTTAGAATTAGATCCAATTTTGGTACAATTTTTCATCATTAATCGCTTCATTGCTTCAGGCATCGTAGACAAATTCTAAAAATGTAATTATGGCTTTCAAAACAATTGCCTCGGCTGAGATGATTTAAAATAAGATAGAATTAAACATTTTTAAATTTTGACTAATATTGTTATTATATTAATCCTATACATAGACTGAAAGAAAGAGAAAAATATAAATTTGTTTTTAGGTTAAGACAAGGGTTATTGTTTGTTAGATCTAGATTTCTATTATCGTTAAATCACAATAATAATAAAAATATTTGATTGCAATAATAATGGAATTTCATTTAAATACAAAATTCTTGTAATAGATTTGTAACAAATTAATAAAAAAATACAAAATAAATAATAACAAAACAATAGATTGAGGTATGAACTGAGACTTGAACTTCGATGTCGTTTTGATATTTTCTTTGTTTTCCTTTCGCTACTCGATCGGCTGTGCTAGCTGATGTATTTCAACACTAAAAATATACAAGTCAATGTGTCTCATTCTGCATTATACACGCTTTTTCTAAATATTAGTGCAGTGTATCGGGTTCTCTTATTAGCAATGTAAAAAGGTTAGATGTCAAATAATTTGACACTTAAAAATTGTAATTAATTTTCGACCCTGTTGATTGTAATAAATGGACGATTTTAGAAAGCACCTTTACGTGCCATCTAAAATTCTATATGGTTTCTTTATATTCAGATGGTAATGTCGATTTTATTTAATCATAGTAAGACAATATCTAATAAAAATTTTAAATCAGAAAGACCGAAATCTGCTATCTGATGTCATTTTTTTGGGGAGTCAAAATAAGTTTATTGTGACAAAATATCTAGATGTTACATTATCAGTGGAGCAGCTTCAATCATAAGAACCGCGCACTCTACCAGCTAGACTTTTAGCAGTAAATAGGATTATGGCCGATATTACGACCTCTTAAAGGCAATTCATATTACTTGGGTGTCCTGGTCAGCCAGAACTCCTTAGTGGAATCGCAGTGTGTCCTGCACTGCCTGCCGTCCCACGTCACTGAGTCCATTCGCCATTCAGGACTCACATAAGGAGGAACCAGCTTTTGTAATTTTATCTGCCGGTAACAGAAACGAAGTTTTTAATAATCAATTTTCGAATTGGCCCTGCTTTTTCAAATGGGTCAAAACTGTTGTGGTCAATACCAGTTCTTCAGCTATGTCGTAATTGCTGATATGCTGATATGATTATGCATGATATTATTCGCGGGTTGCTTTGTATTTTTTATTTGTAATAAAATATTAAAATGTTATCGAATTTCTTGATTCGATTCGTTCATTTTGACAGAAAGAAAAACAAATGAACATAGTGGAAAACAAAATTTTCCTACTATGATTCTTTTTTGAAATGTCACCTTTTTAATGTTCATGAATCCAGACAGGTAATGTACCTGTCAAACAACAGTACAGCCAAAGATATATTATATACATACTATATGCGAAAAGAATTTTTCTCCAACCTATTACCTTGTAACGACGCAATAGATGTGAAATTTACCAGGGAAATTGTCTTTATGATTGTCAAATAAGTTAGCGGGTAAGCCGGCTGGTCTCTCAAAATACGCTGTCAGTGTATTACTTCACAGATTACACTCCAATTATGAACCAAGCGTAGCAAGGAGATAGCGTTTTAAAAAGGTTATTAATTTATTGCAATTATGCTCATTGTGTCGATTATTTATTTGTGTGAAACGGTATTGCATGCAGATGACACATCGACCTTGTTAATTTTGAAACTGATAGAATGTGATTGCTTGTTTAAAAATTTTAATATCCCCAATCATTTTATTTTTACATTATTATTTTTATTATTTTCTGTAGATTAAAACAATTCTTGATAACGTGTAATGAGTGAGAAAAATCGTGCCGAGTTCCATGGTAGATTAACGAATTAGTTCTTAGATCGCCGTTCAATAACATGTTCACACATGTCTGTATCAAAGTTGAATAAAGTATTTTGACTTTGGTTATCGAAGTAATTATA
Organism: Acentria ephemerella; assembly: GCA_943193645.1. NCBI lineage: Eukaryota > Metazoa > Arthropoda > Insecta > Lepidoptera > Crambidae > Acentria > Acentria ephemerella. The sequence goes on along the minus strand of OW971875.1, from coordinate 2,079,657 downwards.
CCGTGAGTGATACTTACCGGGTTAGCCGGCGCCAGTACAGGTGAAAGTGGAGACCGTACGTTATACGCAGGATCGATGGTCGCGTTCAGGTTCATCTTATCCAAGGTAGTTGTATACACAGCCTCTACTAACATCTTGCGGACGTTACTGCACATCAAATAAAACTAGACCTGGTAATAGTTAGGTGTTAAATACAGAGGCATCGCGTTGGGATTGCCCAAGTAACTCTGAGCAAACACCATCCGTGAAGGCCAGCCGTAAGACTGAGCTGCGTGGGTATTCCTAGTTTCACATTGACAAGGGCACTGGGTGAGCCCCACATACCCGCCGCGTAGCTAGTTGCGGGGAGGTCCGTAAACGTTTTACCATCCCTTGTCTTTATGATGTCAACGTATAGGCATTAAAACCTTCTTCTGTCCAAAATTTTATTTATTTATTAAAAACACCAAGAAACACTTGCAACTATACAACCTTTGTATTATTTAGTCAAAAGATGGCGTCGTGTTGGAGAGAAGAATCAAGACGGAGCGAAACCGGTATAACTAGCGTTTACAAAGTTTACTGACAAGATGTATTTGATGTTTGACGAACCCCCAATAAAACTGATAGGGATAATTCAAAACTTCCATTCTTGTATCGCTTAATCTATGGGAAGTTTTTGCTAAAGGTAGTCAGCTCAGAATCATGATTTCTCATAGTAATTTTAAATATCTGCAGTTTCACAAAAGCAATCCTATCACAATCATAGTCGTATGTTGTTTGTAGCATCGCATAAAACTTTAACAAGTTAAATGCGATTCTAACAGTGTAGTAATACGATACACATCTGAGACCTCGTAGTTATTTCTAAGAACTCTGAATGTTTAGAACTCTGATGGTGACTGTACAGTGAAACTCAGAATATAGTGAACATATAAGAAACATGTCACACCAACTACAATAATAGCTGTGACCATGGTAACAACGCGACATTATACTAAAGTAGTATTCCGCGTTCGACGATAAATTTCTAATATTTTTTGGAATATACATAAAATATATAGTATGTTTGCGTAGTGGTTTGTTTCGATAACGAAAACATAGCTCTTCTTCTTCTCTCTTTCGCTCTGATATGGCAAATATGCTAGCTGAAACGCTTCGGAAGGCACGTTAACCTGTTGGTCCCGGTTGTTTTCACCCAGCAAGCCGCATTGGGCAGCATGGTGGTGTTAAGGTTTAAACTCCTAATGTTTTCTCCCATTTGGAAAGCATATGCTCAGCAGCTGGACGTATATAAGCTGTAGACGATGATCATAAAACTGAATAAGCGTTCGTGTCTGTCGAAAACTGCCACAAACAATCTTCACCTGATTTCTAATCGAAGTGCACAATAATCATCCAACTTCCTTTATTGCTATAATTCAAAGGGAGAAACATTATAGGTAACAATATTAGATACTTGTCTTCGACGCCATCCAGGTCGATGGCTGGGGTCATAACGAGACGGGGACGGGTCTTCTGGATATATTCTCGTAAATGATCCTCTGGTTCTTTCTAAAATTAATGAAAAATATTACAAATATGCGTTTGCTGTGCTATTCAACTCTTGTGCTTTCTAGGGAAATCAGATTGAGGGTGTGGACTTATTATAGTACTTTATGTTAGGGCGAATGCAGCGATTTAATTTAGTTAAACCATAGGTCATAACATTGGCGATGCGGGGTCTGCGTTAATATGAAAATACAACACACTCTTTTCATACGGACTCCTCCTGATGCTTACCATAATCCGGTGTCATAATATGCTGTGCTTTCTATTGAGAAAAGTTATTTGAAAATCGTCATAAACTGCGCTTACAAAATTATTTTAAATTGTAAAGATAGGCATGGGTGACAGGTAAGTTGTATGGTCTTGTAAAGGTATACTTTCTGGTCATGCATCTATTGAAAAAAAGTCGGATCGATCGTATCTGTTAAATAAACAGTGTTCTTTTGGCGTTGTTGTTTTTTTTAAATACTTGTCTGCAAAATATGTACTTACAAACGGTTTCTGGACCTCTCTGGGGTTTGTTTGTACTATGTCCTTTGGTTTATGCATCAAGTTGAAGGAGATTTTGGGTATTTTCCAGTCAGTGAGTGCATGAATATCCTTCAGCGGAGGAGGTCTGATCCCCAAGCCTGAGGGTTTCTCGTTATATCTTGTTGTGACTGTTGGTCCGATTTTACCAGAGTGAAAGTCGGTACGCTCAGTTGTTTCGTAATTAAAAAGCATAGAATCGAAACGCTTCTCGAGGAAAGACATGTTAATAAATATTTAAAACAGTAAAATATTTTCAAAAAAATACCCTTGAAAACACTTCAAAACAAATCAAAAAATTACGTAAAATTGACATTGACGTAAGAGCATTGAAAATTCCTTAGTCGTTACATTATTAGATTAATCCTTTTTTGTGTGTTGTATACCAAATTACCACACGTCAAAAAAAACTAACGTAACGGAATAAGGACTTGTGTAATGATAAATACAGCTTGATTTGTAGGCATGTCTTGGTAGTTATAGTAGCCATAAAGCAACGGTTTCTATGGTACGTACTATAATGTCAATTATAATTAATAGTTCGCAGTTAATAACTAAGACGGGTAGCAGGGATCCATTAAATATTGTAAAATAAAAAAAAAATTAATAAATTATGATTATTATAATGTCTTGGAAGCTATTCTTAAACGTATATTACAGTGATATAAATAATATGCTTTTTGGCATTTGAGCATTAAAAAAATTTTGAGTTTGTCACGAAATTTGCCCAATAACGCCTAATCTTATCGTGTCTTATAATGAAGGTTATAAATTAGGAGACGCCAAGTTATATTAAAATAGCAATTTAATATACATAAAACTTAAGAAAATTATATTACAGACAAAATAATTCTACAAATTATATCATAAACAATATCTAACATCCAACCTAATTGAATCATAAATTATAATTATTGTCAAACGTTACTTCGTTTTTTGCTTTCGGAACATGCCTTTGTGTGATTTCATAATAACAGTTTCATCTGAAACCAATTATAAATTTTAGTTGGTTTGCGCAAGATTATCTCCTATCTCTTTCTGCGCATATTTGTATTAAACACTAAATTCATAACAATCTTTTTACTTTGTGTGGTTTGCGTATTTCTCCAGTGTCATATAGTGTTTATATGATCAGTGGTAAAAATTAGGGAGTTTGATTTTAGATTATAGGTAAATGCACTAAAATTCCTAATGTTTATGGTCGTATTTAAAATGGATGACATCGATCATTAATCTGTGGACTGAATTAAATGGAGATATTTGCATAGCATAATTACTAATTACTTTGGACAATACAACTTTTAGAAACTTCAAGAGATTATTTCTTAAACGGCAGGAAACGAACCGAAGAGCAGGTTGCTCCCAAACTGACTTTTGATTATTTCAATTAACTTACTTAGGCAGCTCGAATCCAAGCCAAAACTCTTTCGTAGGATCACAGTAAGTGCGCAGCTGCCGGTTGTCCCAGCTCACCGTCTCCTTTCGCCACTCGGGCGACACGAAAGGTGGTTGCAGTTTTCGTAGAGTTATCTGAATAACATAGTACATTAGCTTGGAACAATTTAACACCAAATGTAAGTACCGGCCACTATTTCAAAATAAATTAAATTATGAGCAACAATACTCGTTTCATTACAATTGAATAGTTAAAGTATATAATGAATATTGGAACGTCAAGTGTTCCTGGGCTTATTGTAATCGGCATGTTTTTGATGCATGTTGAAACAAGTTAAATATGTAAAAGAGTAGCCATTTTAGAAATATAAAATGAAGTTCCGGTCAGCCGTCTTTCTTTTGTTAGCTTATACTGAAACAACATGCACAACCGAATCATAAAACCATATTCACATCTTATCCTGTTTTCTGTACGTAATGAACATACTCTATCTATTGTCTCAGCTTAACTACCCCGAAGAATCATTTAATAGCAGGAAAAGTAATTCTAATCAGTAACAGCCGGTTCTCTGCTCGACACAGGCCTTCGATTTTGTGGGTGAAAGCGGTTTCCTGATAGTCAGGACCAAGGGCTTACCGTGCCTTCCGAAGTTAAAGGCACTCGATACACCAAATTTTTATTGACTGATCCAGGGACCATGGTGAATCATGGTGAAAGTTGCTTTGTTGTTAATCAAAATTTAAGTAATTGATTGTTACAATTTTTGGATTCATTTTCTGATAAATAATGAGAGAATGCGAGAGGTATACCGAACTTCAAATTATTGAGTGAATCGCGTGTAGTTTAGTTTTGTTTAAGTCAAACTATCTATCAAACTCGCAACGTGGAGTATCTAAGGATACTTTACGACTACAGTTTGGAAACAAAATTATTTTTGCGATAGTAACAGGGTTCGCCGGCGCAGGGTGTTCTGGGAAAGGCGCTTGCACATTGATCCAAGCAACGACCGCTTCCCGCTGACCGCGAGTCGCATCGCTGATGTACATGTCCTCGCACAGTATCTTGCGAGCCTGTGGGTTCTCAATGTCGTCCATGCTCACTGCCGGCGTCATCACAAGTCGTGGCCGAGTCCTTATCACCAGATCCCGTTCTGAATCGTCAGCAACTACTTTGTCCTTAAAAATGAGCAAACAATTTTATTTCTCTTTGAAAACCACGTGTGTACTTCTTAAATTTTTTAACTTTCTTCACTTCAGACTTTTAGACAGTGCAAGCGAAAAATAATTCACTAGGAGCGCCTAAACGAGGAATATTCTCATTGCAATAATTTAAAGAACGGAACGAAGTTGTCAGCAAACTATAACTGAAAAGCGACTCACTTACCATAAATTAATTATTAATTATCTTACGCATTTAATTGAATACTAACGCAAACGCCATTTAAACTTAAGAAAACACTGTAAGTATTTTTTGGGTTATTTTAGTTGTTTTCTCAACTGTTCATTAACTTTGCTGTTAGAACAAAAAGTAATTTCATTACATTAATAACTCCACTAAAGCGACTGGGTTTTGTTTGCGAAGAATACTTGAAATTAAGTTAGTCAGTCGTGCGATCATACTTTTCTTTAACTGCATTGTATGTGCAATTTACTACAATTAACCCGGTCAGATTATCTCAGTTAAGGGCCAGGATTCACTCCCGGAGTACTTCCCACAGTCTGCTGTCCTGGAATACCTCCAAGATGTACTTACCCAGTACGCTTGGAGTCAGCAGCCTTATGTCTTCAGTAGTGGGCAGCCCTGACCAAAGAGACCCATTAATTTCCTAGCAAGAGCATCACAATTACACAGGGATGTGTTCCATTTATTCAGTGTGCTCCCTACAGACTCTAAACAGAGGCGATTCCACTAACTTCATTTGGAATAACACTATTTGTGCTATAGTGGCCAGGTCTAATGAAAACATATTCTGCCAAGCGTTTAAAACTGTTAGCAACGTATTGCAATACACACATTGCTCGATTTGTCCGTTAAGAAACTCTTTTCACAGATAACATCGTCAAACCAGAGTAACAATGGCATTGACATTCATTGAGCATTACCTTTATTTAAGTTATGTTAAGGTACTAACATATTTCTTCTGGGTATGCCAAGGGTTAGTGCAGACAATTGGACGATTTTTATGCAGCAAATCAAACGGTATCGCTTGCGCTTTCCAATCAGTCAACGTGTGGATATCCTTCAAGGGCTTCGGGCGGATCGCTATCGAAATGGGTTTTTCTTTAAATTTTGTAGCGACTGGCGGAGCAATCTTCGCCCCCCTGTAATCCGTTAGGTTTGTTGTAGCGTAATCGAAAAGCATGTTTTCAAACTTAGTCTTTGCATCGGACATTTTGGATGTAGTAGTCTTATAAACGTTTCGCTTCTAATATGATTTTGCATGCGAATGACGCATGTCATAAAATCTTGTCTATGATGCGGGTAAATTCTCTTTGGAACCTTTTTCTTTATTCCCAAAAGATACCGGTTTTGGCATTATTTTTATTTAGCGCTACGTATAATTTATTCATGATACATTTGATCATAGTAATACAACTCAAGAAGGAAATTGATATGTCACAATATTAACAACTAACAAATATTGTAATAAAAATACAAATAAATATCAATAATTTATTTCACCAATAACTTACACCAAGAAATATAACATTAGAAAAAATAATACACGATAAAAATTATCACAAAAACGGGTAATAATCATTATAAGTGAGTAATAAAAATTCCATAAAAAGTTAAAAGAATGTTCGTTGGAATCCATGGAGCAGAATAATTCGCTGCTAACCAGCAAATACTAAAACTATGCTCTAATATTCAGCCCCACTTAGATCTGGATCGATTTCATTTTGAAGTATTTTAGCGGAACTCAAAACTTCACAAGTAGTTTTCACGCATTGCCAGTTACTCTGGAGGAAGATACAATGCTTACATGAGATATTGTAAAAAAAATTAATAGTTGCGTAGACTAATCCGATTTAAGAATTCTGAAAATCTGATGTTATTTACATACAGATAAGGTCGATTTAGGTAATATTTTTAAAGAATGCCGCCAATTTGAGAATACTTAAAAAGTAATTAAGGCCTGGAGAGTGAAAAAGAAGGGGGTGAAATTGTGATTGATAAACTTTATGCATCAACTTAATAACGATACGACTAACAGACAGATGTTGTAATATAAATATTTTTCATTAGCGCTTCTTGTTTTGCAAAAAAAACTAGTTAAATTAACCAACTAAAATTGTATCACTTATGAAGGTCTCATGTAAGCGTTATATAAATTTACGTCGAAAAGAACGAATTAAGCACCTTAGTGGATGCACCATCGCGGCTCTAGATATGTCTACAATTGAAACGAGATCATTATTACTTTTATTATAATAAAAAAATATTTTAAGTAGATATCTCTTCGTATTTACAAATTTCCTACAAATTGAATCACAATAGTGCAAATCCTTAATTTAGTATTTATTTACATAATAGTGCTGATTCCGAATGACCTAAAATGAAAATTAAGTTCGCATTGCCTTTCTTAAAAGTTTTCTTAACAAAAACTATTTAAAAAAAATTAAAACAAATCCCTAGATTTTAATAACTTGTGCTCTTAATTTAAAAATGGATCGTTATTGTCAAATAAGTCGTCTTCGAGTATCGAAGTATTTTTATACTGTTCGTATCTAAGTCATTTGACCTAAGTATTTGACTTTAATATGTGTACATATATGTGGAGGAAGCCCGTTTAATAACTACCTATCATTCAAAATCTTTCTGAACATCTCTTCCTATGAATTGTATCTACCTGCTAGAAAGAGACGGTGAACCACAGTGCATTTATAGGACGGAGTCAGATAACGATAGTTAATTTGTACTGCAAATACGCTTTGTTTAATTTATAGCTTCATGGACAGGCACTAAAAATTAATTATTATTTTTGAGTCTTAATTTGAGATGGTGTCATCGCTTGTTATATGAAGTATGCTCTATATAGTGAATTTCAAATCAAATAAACACGGTTTTATTTACTTATTATTTAAAGATGCAGTCATTAGTAGTATTTTGGAAACTGTCGTCACGTTCTTCGTCCTATTCCTGCCTGATGTGAATGAAAGAGATACCCAACACGAACCGGCATCGAACACAATTCTCTTTTAGAGTAGCTGTTCGGGATTAGCACCATTAAATACTTGAAAGACCGGTAACCGAGCGAATCCCACAGGTACTAAGTCACCGGCGCTCGTAAGGCACCGCAAACAATTCAATAAAATACAGGATATTCGCTTCTTATAACTAATTATGATTTTGTGACTTGTACAACAAAATACATAGGTACAGCAACTTCATATACGTACATACATATATCTATTGTCTACCGTTGATTAAAATGCTTTTAATAATGTAAAAAGAATTAACTAACAACATTATTCTCTTTTTCGATTATGTTCACGAAATCATTTGAATTTCATATACAGGATGTTTGGTACACACCCTATCAAGACGAGACCTACCCATGTTAACATAGCCGCTAAACGCTATGGTGATATCGAAAACTTATTGGAAATTTCATAATAAATAAAAGAAATTTTGATATCACCACTATGTTAACTTGGGTAGGTTACGGCGTGATAGGGTTTGTACCGAACACCCCGTATAATAAATATGTAATGAATATTTTAAGCATGGAAGATTACGGCTTTTAATTGGACACGTTATTTCATATGAGTTCAAAGAATTTACGTCCTTATTATTAATATATTTAGTAACTATAATACACAAGTCCATGTTGAATTCCATAATAATAATCAAGTAACGTTTTCGAATAAATAACTTTTTATTAAACGATCATCTATACAATTACATAATTATTCCCATAGAAATTAAATATGATGTGAAATAGGAAGATTATGAACATCTGAGAATGTTACTGGACCCGATTGAGTTACACGCGCCAAAGCTCAACTTAGTACATTTTAGATTCTCAGTATCAATAAGAAGGGGATAGCAATATTATAACTGTCAAATAAATTTCTATGCAAATTGCTCTTAAAGTAACTATTAATAGAAATAAACATTGTGTATTATAAGTTGAAAATGTTTACTCGCCTTTTTCAATTTCAAGTAATTTTCACAGTTGTCCCTTTCACATTCATATTGAGAGACAGAACCGCATTACTTTTAATTTGTATGTTTAAAATCGAATCAGGCCCAGCTTTTGGAAAGATCATATTAGACTATTATGTGTCAATTAGACGCATTGGATGATATATTGGGACTTTAAGATCTGATGATCAAAATCAATGATCATCAGATAAACGATAAAAGTCTAGCCTGGCTGTACTTAACTCCACAAGTCTAGGATTTAAGGTCTCAATCCAAAAGCCCGAATCATATTAGGACCATCACCCATCCGGCGAAAACCGTTATATCTTATATAATATTTACAATATGATAATAAATACTCCTGCGCAACGTATAAGGCGCTTTTTGGTCTATGCTTAGCAAAGACTATCTTACATTAGAATAATAAAATTTTTACAATACTACATTGAATAAATAAACAAGTTTTATAAAAGGATGCAAATAAGACTCCGCGATAAAAAATAATAATAACATCGTCTGTGAACTTTTCGTGTAGTTGTCAAATTTGACATTTTTTACTAATAACCCTGATGTGATCGTTGATTTGATAGAAACATCAATTAATATAAACTAAAAGCTATTGTCATTTAGATGGATTTACAAGATAAGCCTACTGTTATAATTACATTTATAGATGGAAAATGCATATATACCATATATTATCTTCATCATTTAAATTGCGAAAAAAAGAAATGGAAGTTCATAATATAATCAATATCATTACCAGAGTTGAAGCCAGCTCTTCAATAAAATATTGATGATTAAAGAACTCGCTGAGGCACAACTTATTTCAATTATTAGTAAGCAATACAATAAATTCTTCTAAGTGTGCAAGCAATATTTACAGATAAATTCCCTTCCACATATAACAACACTCGCTTACAGTATATAAGAGGAAATTTTACAATATAAATATACATAATTACAATATCTTACAAATACAGTTCTTTCTAAGATTACAGAGTGAAAAACCCCTTTTATTCATAGATAAGTATACTCCACCTCACTTATGTGATCATACAATTGAAAGTAAGGTTGAAATTGTTTTCTATGAAATTAAATTTCATGTGATTATTTTATAACAAGGGGTAAAGGGTAAATAATTTTATTCAATTTATACAAATCACAACTATTACTGTAAATGCAACACAAGTCCCGGAACACATTCTAGGATGAAAATAACGGCTAAGTAAGAATGCTTTATTTTAAATGTAGATTCAACTTTCAGGGAAATATCAATTTGTATTGGATCGGGTTAGCCTTCAAATATGTTAATCTATTGCTGAATAGGAAATCCGGTAAACTTTGTATCATCTATAAGAGTTATATGAAGACTGCGTCTGCCCAAAGAGTATTTAAACACGTTTGTCTCCCATGAACGACATCTATGAATCGGAATCCGAAATGGCGATGGAAGTAATGAGTTATTTATGGCACATCAGATCATTTTCCATGCGTGATTACTAATAAGAATAATTACATTGGCTTTTAGAATTGTTTTTCAATTGTCTTTCTTTTAAACCACTCTTATATTAAAGAGAACAAACTAAAAACAATTATTCAAATTGGCCTACGTTTTTGAGTTTTAGCGAGACTGACGAGCAGCCACATCAAGATAATTTTTAATGGGTATTTTCAATAACCTTAAATCCTTTTTTTTCAACATATCTTCATTAGTAAGTAAATCACCAACAGGATTTTCTTTAATTGTTTCTTTATAATTAAATTAATCAAGACTTGATAACATAGTTTCGTATCCATGATTAGATAAATATATTTTAATGTCTGATCAAACCAATGAATTCATCGTATAGATCGATGTGATAATTAACAAAGTAATAATTTCGGCATTATATTGGCTATCAGGTTATTCTTGGGAGACTGATGACATCTTTGATAACGATTATTAAAATATACATTGCCAGTTATTAGGTGGCGTTCCTCCGATTTCGATGTCCAAATTTATTGACCGACCAAAATACATATTTATTATATTGCCAATTTACAAATTGCCGATAAAGGCCTATGTATATTCAGTATATAGGTTTAAGTTCATTAGTTCATTTTATTTCGGACTACCAACGGTTATTAACAACAATAAGCACAATTCTATCCATGTCTAACTTCTAATCCCATTTTGGAATTAAATCGCGCACGTCCAGCCCATACTAGAATACCATTTGGTCGCAAACAATTTTCTTGTAATTAAAGACAAAACGTCTGATGTTAATAAAGATTAAGTTTTGGTTTCATGCCGTACTTCGGATATCCAATTAAGTAAGCAACTTTACTCCCAAATTGATGCGAATAAACTTTTGTTTTTATTACTTGATTTTATACCGTTATTTTATTCATAATCTTCATCATGTGTATGTGTGGGTGTGTATGTTTCATTTTCTGATTGTTTGCATCGGACAAATATTTGTATTATGAGGGTATTCTCAAATCGCGCGATATCATATTGATACTATCAGCAGCGCATCAAAAGTAACGGCTTCTGATGTTAATATATTATAATTTATTATGTCATCGAGCTTTAGTATAAGTATACGTTGAATAAATGGTTTCAATTTGAATAAGTCAACCATTTTGATCAGAATAGTGGCCCTAAGGTTAAAGCGTCATACTTTTGATGCGCGGTCGACAGTATCAAAACGATAACGCTCGTCTTAAATTGCGTCATGACAAAATACCGTAACCTAATATTTAATCGAAAATCTCATTTATAAAAACAGTACATAGTTGTTGTAAAATTGGCCTTGATTAAATTAATATACAATGAAGCAACACTGTGCAGCACTGTGTTGCCAGATTAAGAGGTACGCTGTCTAATTGTACGTTTTGTATATGTCAATCGGGCAGATTGAATTCCGCCCACACCGGACAGAAGGGGGAAGCCGGTCCACCCCAGGACCACCCGCGGGGGATAGCTAGGTGACTAAGGCCCGATTTTATTGCGCCGGAGTGTCCATTGAAGGCGGTTTTCATCTTTGGATGTAATATGGATGTCAAACCTTTGTGATTGTGGTCGATAGTTGTGGAGACCTCTTCGTTTAGCAACGAGTGGAATGCTTCAAGTGCTGTGAAATAAAATATTGTTTGTTAATTAGGTTTTTCCCCTCCAAAAACACACCCATATCATGCGGTAATGTTACGAACGGGACTCCTAGTGAATATGTTACGTTTGATATGCGTTCCGCAGTACATATTTATACGAGATAGATAACGCTCGCGTCGCGATGACGATTAATCAGTTGATTAATAAATAATCATTGTCATACAAAAATAGCAGTACCTAGAACATTATCTTAAGAAAATATTTATAAAAATATATAGTTTATTCTAAATTTAATTGCAGTACATCTCGTTATGTCAATACAAACGTGGAAATCACAATTATCACGAAACATTTAAAAAGATCTTAACGATGGTGTAAAGTTTTAGAAAGCAATAACCTATATAAATTTCCTTTAAATTTGTCATTGTCAGTATTTGCACTGTCTTCTTTGCATACTGAAGAAATACATTACGGAAATTTTAAATCTGACTCAAACAAGCACATCTTTATCTTTTAAAGGTAATATGTAATTATGATTATCGACTGCGTATTTACTATAACAATCGATAATTTGTGACTTACTGACTTAGCAACAATTATAAAAGATTTTTATTAAACCGATACAACGTTACATTGCATGCTAATACTTGTCGCTTATCACCGACTTATTAACGACCGATATTAAAATAATTCTAATCATTCACCCTTATACTTTAAATGACGTTTCATTCAAAGTAGAAGTGGATTTAGAATACATTTCAAAATCATAAATCCGACCTCAATTACTAAATTCTTTTTACTCTACATAATTCTACCCCACCTACTTTAGCTGTGGAGACTCGGCACAATTTTTATTGTTTAGTAGCAATTACAATTGTAGGTCAGCCAAATAAACAATAAAATGGACATTTAACATAGCGAGTAATTGTATACAGGGTGACCTTATCGCTTAAAGCTATTTCAATTTCCACCTTTTGATGCATATGAGTAATCTTTATTAAAAGTCAGGGAGGACGACTATGAAATGCGATAGATTATGTGTATGCTACTGTGTGATTGTGTGTGTATTATTATTACATAATAGTAATTCACACACCCACACACACACACACAAATAAACTACATACAAATATAATTATACAGTTGTTAAGTCATGAAAGACAATTTAATTTCCATGCTTAAGTATTAATTAATAACAATTGATATTATAGTAAACTTTCTTATGCGGAACTGCTTTTTCGTATTGCCATTACTTAAATACCTAATTGACATTACATGTACACTTGTACACTGCTACATTGCCTGCGACTGCGATACTTATATTGTAAAACAGTAATGGTTAAGCAATCTGATCTGTGTTTTTCTCTTTAATTGTATCAAGGCATTAGCTGATAAGCCGAGAGATCTTACAAAATAACCAAGACACACCTAAAACATTGTCCCAGCTCCTGAACTCCCCGAGGAACGCCAGCTGCAACCCTGAGGACGTGGCTAGCTCTGCCGCTCGCAGAAGACGATGCCGCTCCTGATCGGTTAGTGATCCTCGGCATAGCATGTTCACTAAGATCACTGGTCTACCGCATATTATAAACGCTGAAACAATTTAATATTATTTTTAATGTCACGAACATATATGGTTATCCTCCAAATGCTTTGAAACATTGTTGCACTGTATTTGTAGTGATGATTGCTTTCTGGGCATAGTTAACCTACAGGTCAACGAAATGCTTTAGGATATCTATTTCTGTTGACAACCCAGCTGTAAAGTTGACGTATCACAAGTGTAAGTTTCAATCGAATAAAGGCGTTTCTCCCTGCATTATGAAAGTGTTTAGATTATTTCCCAAAAAGACAAATTGTCCCTAACGAAAAGATAAATACCAATAGTACAATGTATACAACTATGTCGTTCTCACCGATCACATATATAATATATTAACTTGCAAATGCAATATGATAAAGTGGAACAAGGACACTGACTCTCCCTTACGGGAGTGTTTCACTCTTCCTATCTTTCTCTTACAGACACTCTTCTATCGTGCACAACAGATCGATTTTCTAAACTTACATGTATTAGATTTTATTGTAGGATTGTTTATCATTTAAATAAACGATGAAGACTTGATATAACTAAGCGAATTTGTTTAAATCAACTAATCTTGTTTAACTTTGTCTTTAAATAAAAAAAATTTAAAAATCTTGCAACTTGATCAGTTTTACTACTATCGTCAATAAAAGCGAACGAGTCTTGCAAAACTATGCCTAACTATTTAGGCACAACATTGGGTACTTGGCTAACTGAGTACTGAAAACTTCGAGGGAGGACGAGGTTTCTTAAGTAACAAATTTCGATATTATCAATGTATTTTATGCAAGGATAATCCCATACCACCGATCCGTACCAGAATTGATCGATATATATATAGATCGACGAAAATAGAATTTACATTAAATAGGCATTTGGTTTAATTAAATGCAAGGGGCTAAATAATTAATAAGACTAGAAACAAATTAGCAGCTCTATGTACACAGCTTCCACTAAATACGAATAAACATCCAACCATAAGTAATATGAAAAAGGCAATGATCCTTGCATCAAGATCACCTCGATTCGCCAAATGATCAATCCGCCGGACTGACCTTTACAATGACACAGTCCAGGCTATTACGTTATGGAAATTTAGCCCTTGTGCTCTTTTAAAGAGAGTTTCAAAGACATGCACGAAACAGTTTTGCACATGTCCAATATAATTGTCACTTGTTATTGTAGACGTATCATTTGCATAATTGTTGGACGAGTGTCTTACTTGAAGTGATTGTTTGCGGTTGCTTGAATGGATAGTTTTTATCGCACCGCAAGGATTGTTAGAAAGCAAATCGGCTTAGCCTTGAGAAAATTTTATGACAAATATAACTAGGTTCGTCGAGTAGACTCAACATTACTAAAAACCGATTTTTAAACACTAAAATGGCAAAAATAAAACAATGTAAGAAATTATCCAATTTAAAAGAATTTTTGGATTCGGTGTTTCACTATTATTTGATGCTACATTATCAAACTCCTTCCTCCTTCCTTCATATTAATAATAATATTTGTCACATCTATTATATAGCCCAGAATAAGTGTCATTAAGAACTTGTAACTCTTTAGGAGTGGGTATGAAAATAAAAAGAGATCTGAAATATAAACAGTTGTTATACTGCTGTGGCACTTAACATTGAGTCGGGTCATTGTGTTTAGGGTATAACAGAGAAAATCCAGAATGAATTTATTAGGGACGGACAGTGTCTGCCTACCAACCCGCACTTACTTAGCGTAGTCGATTAAAGCCTAATCTATTAAATAGGGTCTATAGGCGTTAAATGAGTACCTGAAGCCACTAAACCAGAGCTCGCGATATTTAATCCCGACAGGGGCAGATAATTGTACTAGCTTTTACACTATCGCGTTCCATAATACAAAATATTAAATACCTATTGTGCGCGTTAAGTCCACTCTTTATCATTTCAGATAATTGGACGGCCATCTGGTCGAGTGGTCAGTACTAAGCCAGAGGTCCCGAGTTCGAATCCCGGTAAAAGCAGATATTTGAATCTATATTTCTCCGTTACCTACACAAGCTCTTAATGATGCTTTATTTGGGCTAGATGGTGTGAGTATGAGACATATTACATTATGATATTTTAACTTTACGTTAACGAAAAAGACTGCTCAACACATTCATGCGTGAGAAAAACCTAAATAAATTTGTTCATTCTCCAGTTCATAGTTATGCTAAAGTGAATTAATTCTGTCTGTCGGGCGCAGACGTGGAATATGTTCCTATTTTACATAAATACGCCTTGCACGATAAACTAACATTACTAATAAATTATAAATAATTTTGTTACTACAACTAACGCTTTCCTGTTTGCCAGTGCGATATTGTTTATTTTTGGCGCCGATGATTCCTACCACTTTATTTTTATAAATAAAACTACACATTGCTATCGATTTTGTAGTAGACAAAACGGCTAATTAAGGGAAAAATTATCATTTTTTATAATTACAAATTATCAAGAAATCTACAAGACGTGTACACAAATTTATTCATACCATTTTATTGTAGTAGTGTACATTTTATTCATACCAGTCGTAATCGAATAAGAGAGTTAATAAAAATGCATTATTGACTTTGAAGATTATAATTGTAAAATACATACAGTCGAATTGGGACACTTTTATTGAAGTCGGTTAAAAATGAAGAGCCAAATCGATTGTTTGTCAAGGGCATTCAAGGTGAAACAGAAAGAGAATCGCAAAAAATAGAGCAATGTACATTTATAGATTAGATAAATGTGACCTAAAATTTGAGAAAAAACAACCTAGATTGTTCTAGACATTTGAGTGAGATTAACCACTGAATGTAACCTAGAATATGAATTCGTTCATTCTTTCTATTTTTATTGTATTGGAATGAAAGCGAGGCGTTGAATTTCAATTAACATGAAGTGAAATAGAACAGAATTAGCGCTATTATGTCTGTAAATCAGCTGATATATAGGCACAACGTTGGTGATCTTTACGATTATTAGCTGTTACGAACAGGGGCGTGTACCAAATGGTTCAATGAAACCGAAAAACGTTCAAGTCACGTTATTTCAACCGATTTCATTTCAATATTATTGCGTGGCTATTTCAAATCCACTAAAATAATTTAAACGAAAACTATTTTCGCTACAAATTCACTTTTCTCTTTTTGACACACATTCATTGGTTTATTCTGTGAATAATATTTACAACTCATATAAGAGAGTTATTGCTTTCCACGTGTATTATACAAGATTACAAGTCTTGGTACCTGATTTGACAGGCACACCGTGATATAATAAAAATTGTATTTCTTTGAACAGGTAAATGACTTTGCGAATATTTTCTATTCGCTTAAGAGCCCGTGACGGCTAAACAATTACATCAGTATCAAAAGTAGAAATTTTCATTTGGCAATGTCCCAATAGATAGGGGAAGGAACAAACTATAAGTGACTATGAATCGTCGTGAAATTGGTAGGATAAAATTGCTACCGAAAAATCATGACAGTAATTTTAATAATTACTTAATCACTGTATCAATTGCCTTTAATAATAATTTTTATTTGCTGTAACGTTTCTAGGATTTCTATCAATCATACACAATAGCGCCTATCCTATAAGTTACCTACTATGTAAATTGTAGCTTTTGACCCAGATTCTGAAAAACACACGAATGTTGTGCGCATCACGTTTTCTTAATATACTTGCAAAAATAACAGCTGTTATATTAAGAAAACATTTAGAAAGGGTTCGTTCGACATTTAGAAGACGTTCATATTTTAAATAATATATTATAAACCGTCCGCTAAGAACGTACTTGAAGAAATACTGTTGACACTAGTATGCGTGCCCATGAGGGTATATGGAAAAAAAATGGGAAGGATATGATCAAATAACGAAATCCACCAAAAGTCATTACTTTTACAAATTAACGACTTTTAAGAACATCTTACAATGTAGGTTTTAAGAAACATCTCCCTATGACGTTTAAAAATGTTGATAGTGATTTTTTAAGTTATCTAAATTTTATTTATTCCACAATTCTTTTATTTAAAAAAAAGCTCAGCAAATGACTCCAAACTAACTGATTATGAAAATAGCTACGGTGTGTAGGGTGTGAAACTAAATATTGGCCAACTCGTGCAACACGCTGGACATCCACTCTTATGTAAGCCCTCTTGCAGGCCTAAGTGACAATATTATAGGCTGCTTTAAATGGGTCTGATCCGGGATCCCCACAGGCCCGACCTCTGATCCAAGCGCGGTATGCCAACTGTTTGTTCTCAACAGCAAATCACACAAGCGCACATATTGAACCAGAGGTTACGCCTACCCTTGCTAACTATATCGGCGTGTGGGATATAGTAGATATCTCTAATACGATCTCATCAGCAATGGCAGAAGCGCTGGTATTCGGATCCTTCTCACTGAAACAGCGCTGCCTCCAAGGGACGGATGCGAAGTATTGTCGCATACCGTCCCAATCCGCTGACGCGTAGTGACAAATGCGACGTTTAGCCACCACATGAACTGACACTTTGGCAGATATCAGACAGTGGTCTGAAGTTCCTAGGGGAGCTTGAACCTCTACCTGATATCCAGCAAGACGAGTCACCAGCAAAGAAGGCGCGTGACAGACTATGTTTGGCATCCTGGTGGGCTGGTTTACCAATTGAGCCAGATCAAGTGTGAGAGCGCAGGCGTGGGTAGTTGTCCCAGCATGGTCAGTTTTATGGAACTTAGCCACGTTTCGTGGTGAGCATTGAAGTGCCCTAAAAATACCAATTCTGCATTCGGAAACTGCTCCTGCGCATAACCCGACGTAACCCCATACACCCGACTAAGACGTTCGAATAGTCGAGTTGTCTCCATGTCACCGTGATGGGCACGGTAGAGGCACACGTAGATACGGCTGCGTGAGCCATTATCTATATTTTTTTAATTTTTACTTTATTTTACAATTCGTAATGAGCGATTGGGATATAATGAACTTTGATTAAGATTAATTCTGAGATTTTGGCGTATTTCACATTTACAACACATCAAACATGTCAAAACTCAATGAGTGTTTCTTGTAATTCTGAATCCACTAAATAGATCTAACTAATGCCAATATAATGCAATTATAAATAGGTACATAGATAGTTAAACTGTTTCAGTACCAGTAACACAAAGAGATTGTTGGCTAATCCCTTATCTAGGCGAACGCGTCGTACAAAGTCCAATGTTAATGATTCATTGTGATACTAACTCTATAAGAACAGACGTAGAGTAAATATTGAAACACACAATAAACGGATATCTAGGGTTAAACTTAGGCATAAGGCATATACAATAGTTTATGTTCGAACAATACATAATTTGTGTGTATCTTATTTAGTATTTTTGTATGTGCCTTTTGCCACTATTAAAAATCTAAACACAGGTTTGAGCTTCACTACAATTGGGTCGGTTTTATCTATACCAATAAGACTAAGGTTTATGAGTTTGTGGGGTAATGTCTAGAACTATTGGTTGACATTGAAAAATTCTCTTTGTGTTGGATAGTCCATTAATTGGGGAAGGTAATGAGCTATATAACATATGTGAGACCGAACTCTACAAGAACGTTATCACTAAATTCGCTATCGATAACGTTAAACTCCCTCTCAACATTACGTGCTAAATCTGTAAGTACCTACATATATGAATTGTTTTAATTTTTAGATAACACCTGTATGTTAAAGATTTGATCGAAGTCTTTAAGACGACCAAATAAAAATTAACGAATCACTCAGTTGTTTATTGCTTACTTATGTTTAGACGCCTGAAATATTGAATAATATTGACACCATGTTGTGAACTTGGCTGCATATATGTAGAACAATTGACTGTATTGGAAAATGGACTTAGTTTGTTTTGCAATAAGACTTCAAAAGTGAAGACGAAGTTTTCAAATATGGTCGATATTCTCATTCAATTAACGACTTTATTTTCAACACTCCACGGTACATTGCAAAGCGTACGGTTTCATTTAAGACTAATTTGTCAGCAGGTATATTAATTAGGATTTATATTTGTTAATTATTTTTTACTATATTTCGGCATATCAGATTAAATAAGTTAAAAGTAAGTATTAAATGTAGCTACAGGTTACAGACACTAATTGTAGATAAAGTCTTTTCGGAAGAATTAAGTAATCTTTACAATAATACTTGCAATGAAAAACCGAAGTAAGTATTTCCAATTAGTGTAAAAAATTCTGTTACGACATGATATCCAATCGCGTTCGATTTCGGATGTTGATGCAACGTAATAACACAGCCACAAGTGAACCACGCACACATTGACTTTTATCGAGTGCTATTATCGTGAGGTTTTAATCTAGATGTGTTAATGTTGCCATCACATAAATATTTATATTACTCTTTTCTAAGTAGTAAATTAAACCAATACTAACAAAATTACGCAAATGCAAAGAACAGTCGGCCACATATCCCAACACAGACCGAAATTGACTCTTATAACATTGGTTTAAGGTCCCAGAAATGCTTATTTTTTATTTTATCCACATGCATATGTGCATTTAACCTTCAAAAACGCACTGCACACTCAAGTTAGCTGGTAAAAGAAAACCATTAAGCTCGCCTGTGACAATGACCATTTCATTTGTAAATAGAATGTGGCCCTATATATGGGAAAAGTGACAACGAAAGGCAGGAGCGTATACCAATACAAATATAATAAAAATTAAATGAGAAATAAAAAGTGACAGTGATAAAACAACAAAAAATGACATAAAATTAAATTATATTGCATTACCCAAAATACGTATACGCATAATATATATTTAGATTATCTGTAAAAGACAAATAATGCGCTTGTACTCGTGACCTTACCAATGTTTGAATAAGTTCAAATAAGTTGTTGTCCGAGAGCATAGTAGAGTATTGGTTTGAGTCATAGGAAGAAGAAAACAAGTAATTCTGTATCACTTTAATGGAGTTTCTGATACGATAATGTTTTAATGATGCACTGTTAAGTAGACTGATGTCGGTCGATTTGTGTCATCTGTACCTTTATATATATATATATATATATATATATATATATATATATATATATATATATTAAGCTCAGCAAATAACTCGACTCCACCTAATGATAAGCAGTAGAGGACTCCATATGTGAAGATAGCTAGTGAAGTATGAACATTCTGCCCTAGCCACCCTCACCTTGCCGGCCCAAAAAGTGCTTTTTCACGCCTCTTTTAAAGGTACCCATGTTATATGAAGGAGGGAATACGTGTGCCGGTAAAGAATTCCACGCATTAGCTGTGCGACAGAGAAAGGAGTCACAAAATCTCTTAGTGCTCAAAGTAGACGTGGCGACAGTGGCAAGGAGTGACTCCGTAGACAAGCACGCGTACTCGTTAGTAGGAGAGGAGAGGGAGGGATAAGGTCAAAGAGCTCTTCAGAACACTCTCCATGGTACAAACGATAAAAGGCATTAAGCGACCTGCAACTACTTGGGAAAATATCTTCTGACAGTAAAACGCTATATTAAAAAATCGAACAATCAATGAGACTTGTTGTATAAGCTAGATTATTTTCGTACTAATTTTATGTGGAAAAGGACGTATGTACCTTTTATTTTTGGTATATGAGAATCTATTTATATATTGATGTTGTGAGAACGTCTACGTAAAAATTTATCTTTTCAGGAGGCGGGCGGTGTTTAGTTCTGTTTTCTTTTGTGTGACTTTTCATAATAATTTCCATGGAGGTTCAAAACAGTGAGATG
This sequence comes from Acentria ephemerella, assembly GCA_943193645.1. Taxonomy (NCBI): domain Eukaryota; kingdom Metazoa; phylum Arthropoda; class Insecta; order Lepidoptera; family Crambidae; genus Acentria; species Acentria ephemerella. Next base: position 2,058,604 of record OW971875.1, on the reverse strand, counting down.
GTGACAGAATTCAAGATGGAATACTAAAAGTACCATTAAAAACTTTTTATATTAAAAAGAACTATTTGAAATTAACAACCAGGTAAAAGAAGAATTTGATGATAAGTGGATTTCAATCAATAAGCTAGCTAATACCGAATCAAACTTTTTTATTTCTAGAATATTCCAATTTGTGTTTGATAGCCTCGTTGATGCGGGAGGTTCAAGGTTTGGGGGTGTTTTTCTAACACAACTTCTACGTCGCACGAACAAACAATGATAGTGCAATAATTTACTACAGCAGGTATTACTTGTTATTTTATATTTAAACTAAAAATAACAGGGGTAATGTTGTAATTAGATAATTTAAGTATTCATATTATTAGACATAGACACTTTTAGAAATATTGTTATTACTAAGAATGTATACCCTATTGAAGAGAAGTATAGATTATTATGATTACAAAAACCGGTAAGCCGTTTCGGCGGAGTTCGATAACATAAATACTGACAAGAGATATTTGTATATTTAATTATTAGTTACCAGCAGTAATAGTCAACATAAACCGCTTTGGTAATTACTAAATGCCAGAAACAAGCTATCACAAGTAGCCATGAATATATCAGTACACCTAAGTCTGTTTTTACACGGTCTTTTTGTACACGGTTTTGATATAACACGGTTTGAAAATTGAATATTTTTAATTTTTTTACACGATTTTATTCCATTTAGCACGATTTGAAATTATATAATATTCAATTTTCAAACCGTGTTATATCAAAACCGTGTACAAAAAGACCGTGTAAAAACAGACTTAGGTGTACCCTCCAATTGAGATAAGTATTGTAAAGATGTATAAATAGATAAAATACTTAGAACAAAAACAAGATAGCCATTATAACACTTACCCAATTTGTTGCCCTAACAAAGCCCTAACAACTAATATATTAGATAAGTGTCAACAAACAACAATGAGCAACTTACACGTATCTGAACGTCCGTTCGTCAATCACAGGACTTCCTTCATAGAAAAAACAATTAAATGAATGAAATAACATAATACAATATATACTCAACACGTTTGTAGACAAATAAAATAAATTTTGGTGATATAGAATTACAAGTCCTGATAGTAACACATTACAGATATAACAACTGACAAGATATGTATATAAAAGGTATGTAAGGTAAATAAACTACTCACTCTAGTATATTAAATTAATATAAATTATAGGACTTGTAAATATATGGCACTGGTGAATGAATGAAGTGAATCAAAACTTGTAACAGAAATTTGGAAATATAATAAAAACCGGTAATTACGCGACTCTACGCTGTGTATCCTTATCTAAAAAAAATTAATTATCTAAAAAATAAAAATTATCATTTTAGTCCCATCGGCCCTTGCAAAGGATATTCTTCGTTGATAGAAAAAAAAACGCTCGAAAACAAGAGGAAGATATAGTTTGAAATTTAAATCCTATTTTACGTCATTTAGTAATAAAGTTTAACGCGGACTAGTTAGTACCAGACCAGCAAATCGCGTCTATAGAAAGGTTCACGCGATGGTATCACGTAAGCAGTGGCACTCGATCGATCGCGATAACAGCTTTATGAACTACATCTATTTGTAAATGAACTATTAAGCAAATAGTTTTGTTAAGAACATAATAGGAAATAACAGGAAGCGGAACTCGTCTACTGTATGCTTTTTTTTTGTTATGTTCCTTTAACAAGTCCTTAAGGTATTAAATTGTTATAACAATAATTAAGTAAATTGGCAAAGTAACATTCTATTTTAATGAGATAATCATAATCACACACGTGTTAGTTAATAATCTAATAATCAGCCTGGACAGTAGTAAATAATTAATAATAATTTATCTTGCAGATGTTCTCAGTATTTTTAACAAAATAGTTAATGCTCACATTTAGAATAATAGCTAAGATAATGCAACAAAGAGGTACCAGTCGGGTGCTTGCCTGGGGTTTGAACTCTGACCCCATGTTAATGTGTTTTACCCACTGAACTAAAGATTCGCTATACGGCATTATACACAAAGTATACACTGTACAATATTGTTATAAAAACAGAAATGTTATTGTCTTACGTCGATGTCTATTGTTTCTATTGTCTGGATGTGCTACGACTAATTTGACGATAATATTATCGTGAAATCAGCCAAAGGACATCAAGCTAAGCATAAGCGTAAGCATATGCTTATATATTAATCTTTACGGGGTAGTTCTTGGCCTAGGTTAATAATTAAATAAGGCTGAAGATGGATGCGAGCTACACCCTAATTCCTCAATACAACAATACTCACCACATTACTGTTATGGCGGCAGACTTAGGTAAGACTAGCTAGCCAGGTAGTGTTAGAAATAGTCCTAGCACAAACCAAGAATTCGTCATTTGCGGCGTGCTTGTCAAGTTTTCAGACTATTAGATAGCCACACTGTAGGAGTTAAGGTGCTACATCAGAATAATTGAAAATATTGAGAATTTTACTGATATACTTTTATTGTCACACATTAATATATGATGATATGTATGCGAGTCGCGAGTTGTTGGCGAACGACTGGCGGCCCGCGCTCCGGTTTCGATGCATTGGCGGAAAAGTGCTGCATCGACAATGTGCGGTGTTTTGTACCACACACCACATAAAATTAACCATGGCAGCCAATAGGCTGTATCAGGTCTAAGAACGAAAAACATTAAGTCCAAAACTAGGGGGCTGCGAAATTTTGGATTGGGCATTATTCCTGCCTGATTCTGTCACTGACATTTTAGACAATATTTCAAGGAATCTAGAGAGACACATTCTATATCAATTTTAGGATGTTTAAGATTGAAAATTAGACACACGTTTCTAATTACAAGAGATATGGCTGGTCTTTTTGAAATCATATTGAGAGAGCGAGATGCACTGCACTCAAAAGCATTGGAACGTTTTGCACTAATTATTTAGTTGGCCATGCATGCATAACAATATTATGAATTCTGTACATATAATAAATAAATGTTGGTTCTAATCGCTGGCTGAATGCACAGAACACCTAAACCCAAACCAATATACTCAAAATGTAACTTTCTACAAAGGACTTTTGAATAATGCATACTTAACTAAGTGTCTGTCACAAACCAAATTTTGATTTTTAATGTTAAAATTCTATGGCGTTCCAATAGAATTTGGCCCGACCTGGCCGTATTTTGATAGATGTTTTTTAAATTATAAATATTTATAAAATATTTTAAAAAAATGAGTCATTCTCATTGTCAACCTTTACTTATACACCGAGTAAAATGAGCAATTAATTATTTAGTTTTATCAAAAGAAATATGCTAAGAATTAACACATAAATATGCAAATTTGGGTTAGTTGTCGTGTGCTTTAGAATGAAGCCAATAGTTGTGTGCGGCGTGTAGTCATTTTTGTTACTAATAGACTTTTACAATTCAAACTATCATGCTATCCAAATTAAGAGTAAAGTCGGACCATCATCCGAAACAGTCCGAGCGAATGGAATCCAAAAATCAATGTTAAACGGCACGCCTTTATTTCAACGCAACGGATTTAACCATTAATTAACAACAACAACATTTATAACATTACCATCCCAGAACTATCAAATTAAGTTGATTGATAAGGCACACCAAAAAGTTTGATTCGATATCATACTCGTGTCACATAAGCTAGTTATAACAAAAATACCTTAATGATATTTATTTGTCTGCTGGCCCCAAAATGAAATGCTACGTATATATATTAAATTACAATAATATCGCTTAACGACCGCGTAGGATTCAATGTCATACCCGGGTTGACTGATGAGCAATCGATACTAATTTTCAAGATGAACACGAGGACATAAATTTGTATGGAAAACCATACAAATTTATTCACAATTAGGGGAAAAAAAATAGTATGGAAAACCAAACAAATTTATTCCCCTAATTGATAGCACTGATAGCCGTTAACAGTTAATGAACTGACCTCTAGCATCTGCGGCGTATTTTTCGCTCCTGAGCGCCATCAGCTCCGCTACCAGGTCCCCTACACTGGCGTCCGTCACCAGAGTGAGCTGGTCAAGGTCCACGTCCTCTATCGTGATACCCTTATTGCTCGCGTCAAAGATGAACCCAAGGTGGCTGCAACAATATGGTATCCTTTAGTCTATTGTTAAACTAAGAGGCTGAGAGACAGTGATAACGTGGTTCCCTAAAAAAACAAAAAATATACACAACTCTATGATGAGAGTTTCAAGGTTCAATATTGCGTACCACGCTTCAGCACAGTATATAAAAGAATCTATGTTCGTTTATAATTAGAATAATCAATACAGTTTAAAAATGGAAAATATAGTCTATAGAAACCAGAGTTATATATGACAGCTGTAGTGTCTGTAGTCGAGTGATCGGTACCCCTGTCTACTCAGTAAGAGGTCCCAGATTGAAACCCGGTAGGGGCAGATATTTGTATGATGAATATGAATATCTGTTCACGAGTCATGTTAGTAAGTTACTTTAGATATTTATACATATTACTTTCTAAATTCTAAGCTATCTAGTATCCATTACACAACCTCTTAATGATGCTTACTTTACGCTGGATATTAGGTGTGAATGTAGGGCTTTTTCAAAGTCCGCTAGGTTTAGTTACCACCATTTTAACTAAGTCTGCCGCAACAACAGTTCGAGGTAAGATAGCCAGCTCGTCTATGATTCACATATCCAGAGGTAGTTCGCTTTTATCTTCGGCCTTATCTTCACTAACCATCAGGTGAGATAAAGTTCAAGAATAAAAAAATCATGAAACTATGTAATCCATAAAATGAGTTAAATAAAATATACACGATTTCAATCTCAATTAGATGGTAATTGTATGTTTTTACGGATCCACATTCAGTTTTCATGATCACGTGACTATGATTACTAAACAAGTACGCGAGGTCACAACTTTAGTACAAGTTTTTACCCAAATATTATCTCTCATGTCATATATTACTCTAGCCATGAAAATAAAGATGTAGTATGAATTAGAACAAATAGATTACACTAATTTTGCGCTTTATTTGGACAGATGATTCAAATTCGTAACGTGGAAAAAGCCATATAGTATGTTTTATTGTTTTCCATGAGATTTATACATGAAATAAATTACAATATCTTATAATCTTTGTCATAACTAATATATTTATTATTATATGACGACCTGCTTATTGAAAAAGTCATTCCCGCTTAAATGGAAAGCGTTAGCGGAGATATTCTGTACAGTCAAATAATGTTATCATTGTTTATTTAAAACTTTCTTTTAAATCATGTCCGTGAGGAGTCCATATATGCGAAGATCTGGTGCAGTATGCGACATACTGCTCTAGCCACCTGCACCTAGCCGGCACTAAATAGTGCCTTTACACGCCTCTTGAAGGAACCCATGTTGTAAAAGTAATACGCTATTCTCGTTATTTATGTAATGTATTCCTTTTACAGATAAGCAGAATAATTTATTAATTACATTGAAACAATAAACGTTAATTGAATGTAGGTAGTAAAATTTTTACTAGGCATTTATGTTGCAATGATTATTATTATAATTACGAATTAGTACATAAACTGAACAATATGAATTATCACAATCTTATCAGGGAAATATGTTAGCATAATTTTAGTATAAGTTTCTATTTTTTTTCTCATAATAAACATCGTTCACTTATAATAGCAAATAACGAGACCGCGCGACAGTTTTGTTTTTAAATAATTTTTCCCTCTAAAATGCGGTCTATATTGTAATTTAAATTACTATTGAATTTAAATTGCATTGATCGTAAGAGCATTTAACATGATGGAATTTAGTGGAGATCAGGGACCGAGTCCTGCCCAGTATTTAGCTAGGAGAAATCTCGCTATCACGTTTCTAGAAAGTTCGACCCAGTAGTGAACATCTGAATTGGGAGCTTCTTTTTTCTCTGATCTGAGTTTTTTCAGGGAAGAGAACTTGCCGATGTTACGTTTAATATCATCATTGCCAAAACGAAACACAGGTATCACATAATCGCTACAACAAAATCGGCTGTAAATTAAGATTGACTCATATTTTTCATCGTTATTCGTTTGACTTGGTAAGTACCTAAATACATAGGAGTAGATAAGCATAATTCCTTTTCTAGTAAACGATAGTTACATCGATTCGTATTTAACAACGAAATTTTATGGACGTTTGACCTGTTTATGAGCTAATTATTTATTGACGGCCACCGGCGCGTATGTGAATGCGCGTCGCTCATTTGTGAAGTTTTAATATTCAGTGGGCGCGTCATAGTATGGTTATATCCGCCTTTGTGTACATAACTTGGGTGAAGTCGTTTCATGAACTATAGTAGCACAATTGAATTTTTTTGATGTAACAATTATGTTTGTAATTTAAATAATGAATGGAATAGAAAACGTAGTCTGCCTTAGCGAGTTTCTATTTAATTACTATTTGTTGTTAGTTATTGAAACAAAAACATGTAGATGGGATAAAAGTACATAAAAATATATAAGACAAAGAGTATGCAATCAAAAGTATTTATCACTTAGTTATCGACTGCTACGTTACATTACAAGGCTATCATAATGACATCATAGAAAAGCTCAGGATTTGAATTACATCAACATCACTTTAAACCCGTTTAATGAAAAAAATAAAAGTTAATGACTGTACACTTGAGACTTTAAAGGTAAGACTGTTTATTAAGTATGTGAATTAATGCTTCCACAGCGCTGTATTGGAATCAGTTCACATAGAATAAGTATTTAACTACACTACAATTTATGATGCATCCCAGGCAGAAGTTCTTTTACACATATCTTAACTTAAACTTTGTCTTTCATCTACGAGTATATAGAGTAACTAAAATACTTAGTTCGGAATACTCACTTATCTCTCCGTTGTGATATGGAATACTCCCAGCTTCCACTGTTGTTTCTCCACTCGCGGACCCTTCGCAACGCGGGCGAATTTAGTTCCCCACAGACCATCTTCAAAGCTTCTTCTTCAAGCACATCTTGGACGGCTATTATTGACAATCTATAACAATACAGAAAAGTTACACAATTTATTTTTAAAGACATACTCGATATTTCATCGAGCTAATTAAAAACATAAATGTAATTAAAATGACAAAATTCATCTGATGTATGTCCACTTTTGTAAAAAAATGAATATTATTGTTTAAATGTTTCATGATAGAGCATTGGATACACAGTAAGCTTAAACATCACGGATATAACAATCATTTAATTTGAATTAATATAACTTACTTGTTTTCTAAAATAGTCCTACAAACGACTTCTCTTACTCCTGGATTTGTAATCTTATCCGTACTCAGTTGATGAAGGTTCCAAGAACCTAGACGGCAGCACCTCACTCCATCTCTCTCGTAGGTAAATACTTTTTCAACAACAGGCCTGTGAGAGTAAGCCGAGAGCAGATCCAGGATATCATTGACTGGCGCTGCAGCGAATCCGTTTGGCAATGTCACTAATAATTTGGATGGCATTGACAAACTTTTCCTGTGTGGTGATCTTGGCGTGCTGGTCATATTCACACCATTTGATAATGTATCATTCAACCGATCTTTCCAGCCGTTCAAATATCCATTTAAATGCTGTGCGCTTTCAGATTTCCTCATTTCTAAACTTAAGTGTGGCTTCACTGTGCTTAACCTAACAATATCCATTCCTCGAACTTTGATTAAATCATCTAATGACTTGAAGGGACCTTTCTTATTTCGGTAGTCTACAATATTTGCAGCTATTTCTTGGTTGAGACCAGGTACACACTGTAGTTGGAAAACACTGCAAGAGTTAACGGAACAAAGCCTACTCTCAGGAAGTCTGACACTGTCCAGTGACTGTGTGCAGGAACTTGCTCGCGAGAGCTGTTTTCTAGTACATATTTCAGGCCTCAGCAAGTCTAGTTTTTCAGCTCCTATACCTTAAAGTAGAATAAAAATAGAATTATGAGAACTTAATAAAAACAACTTTTACTTTTTTTACAACGTTACTTTTTGGGACTTACTAACGCTGTTGGCCGCAGGTGGCATTTACAGCATTACTGAGGTTTTAAAGAGATAAGAACCTTGGAGAGTCCTTAAGCCTTGAGGGGCGATTCGCCTTTGTCCTATAGATTAGAGATCCTCTCTTCACTCTCAGGGGAAATGTTCCACTGTCTATTAGTCTCCAGGGCGCTCGAGCCATGAGGGAGCGACAGACCTGAGGGTGCCCCTAAAGGCTCGGACCTACACTCAGGTGAGTCATGTCGTGGACAAGAGAAGCGCCCAGGTACCTGTACCTGATATAACGCGACGAGTGCAGACCGGGCATTCGCACCCTTATGCGTGTGTATTACAAAAGTGTTTCTAGTGCGTGACGTGTATGTTTGGTTACTTGTGTGAGGAAAGTGTCTGTAAATTATAACTACTTCGGTACTCATATTAAATTTAAATTTTGTTTGAACAATAAAAACAAATGTTGACAGAGCAGTAACACTGTCTAGTAAATCTAAAAATTTTATAAATAATTTTAGAAATGTTTTCTACAATAATATTTTTTAAATGTTTACTCAAAATAACTCGTATTTTCAGTTAACTAATGGAAAATTTGACAATAATAATTACATTTAGTTTTCTTATTTATTATTATATTATTATTTCGAAATCAATTTTATTATTATTAAGTTGAACAATAAGTAAATAAACAAATTATTTAATTCAAATAGTGATATTTAACTTAAAACACTGATATAGTTGACACTGTTGTCACTCCGTCTGCATAATTAAGTCTCAGTAGAAGTGGATGTTTGTGTGACAAAAAAATATTTATTGACAAGTCATGGCTTTTGTATTTTATTTAGTTAATGTATCTTCTTATTGCATATTATTTATTTACACATGCAATTTTTCATTATTTTAATTATTTTTTCAGAACTGAACTTAGTTTAGAGGTATGTTAATAAGAGAATGCTGTTGATAGTTAATTATTGTAATTCTTATAATGAAATCAATAAGGACTATGAGTACTTGGTCATCATGTACATAATTAAGGAGATTAGAAAATTCCTGGCCCTGGATACTTTCAGTACTACTCAAGACCTTTGTTATACTTCAAACTTAGTAATAAAGGTATTATTGGTCAGTCAGTGCTGAAACATAATTTATAATTGCAAATTTTTATGTGCAATTTTTTTTCAAAAACAATAATTATAATAAGTCTTTTATTTTGCATGTACACATCACCTTTTCAACTTATATCCTGTTGCAGGACTGCTGTAAGAAATTTCATTGTGAATTAAGCTGATCTTTTGTTTACTTTCTACCCTATTTATTGTATGTATTTTTTATCATTTGTGCATAAATTAATTTAAAAATAAAAACAATTGAAAATCCATCAAGGTCCAATGTACAATGTCACGGTTATATAAAAACTCAACACTATAGATATCCATTGTTTGCTATTAACATAGGTTTTGTCATAACTTATAAGAAATGGTAGTTTATACAGCAACTAAATATAAAATGTGATTTTAAATAATATCACATTGTATTTTGGCAAATATTGGAATAGTATCATCATAGTGATTACTGGGTTGAAATTCTATGGAATATCAACCTTTGAACCTTTCACTTTTTTTTCACATAGACCAAATGAAATTATAGTAAATAGCCAAATCATTGTCAAAGGAAATGAAATTGCATTCTACACAATATTATTTCAGCTAATCATAGAACTTTTAAAAAATGCTACTTAAATCATAGTACAAATCAAATATTTCATGTATTTTAGTGTATATTTCTAATGTTTGTATACTATATTTCTCCGTTATATTACTGAAATGTTTTCTTCCTTACATCCCTAATTGGATGTTTACAATAAGTGACATTTCATGACACTTATGTGGATTTGAACTAACCTTAATGATATAGTAGGGGAATAAACATATATGTGCATAAATGATAAAGAATCCATTAATTTTTTATTTTTTGTTGTCTGTGTTGTTCAAATGCCAAAAAAAACATTTTAATTATTTTATTAAACTTATAAAAGTATTGCTTTAATTAGTACTTATGAGATAAAATATTGAAATTGGTTTTTTCTGAAACATTGAAGAATTATGACAATTTAATCACCTGACACAAGTGCAAGGTCATCTACTCGCTTGAATCTGCCAATCATTTGCCTATGGCGTACAATCTCCTGTGCTAGCTGCCTCGAAACACCAGGCAATGTCATCAATTGTTCTTCAGTTGCTGTGTTTACATTCATCAGCTCAGGGTACTCCTCTGAGGGAGGTAAATTGAACGTATGGCTCAAGTTAGAATTGTTCAATTTACTTCTTCTTACGAAACTCCGGAACGACTTCCGACTACTTTTGCTTCTTATAGAGCTTGGAGATTGCCCCATTGTTGCCAGTTTACAATCAGCTATCGATCATAACATCAACAATTTTATTGGAGACACAGAGAAAAAACAAGAACTATTTATAGAATATTACGTTACGCACAACACGGGTATAAGGCATGAAATTTACTGTAAACTTATTTGTCTTTTGTTGCACTTAACACATGTATTTTTCACCACAATAATAGTAACAATTGGTTTCGATAATTAAATAAAGTAAAATATAATAACACAGCCTTCTTCGATCACATAATCCGCCACAGTGAAACATGTCAGTTACTTTCCTGTCAAAAGCGAGTAGCATTTTGTTTTTAATTTCATTTTTTACCAAGGAAATGATTTCATACATATTTAAAACAATAGCTAGATATTCTCTTACTTGAATCTCAATAAGTTGGTGATGATTGAAGTTAAAAATCTAATTTGAAGTGAATTATTTACAAATTAGTTATTTCTCCATCTATTGCTCCTCAATGTTCGGATTAAAATAAATACTTATAATATGTTTATAACTTTTTGGAGTACTCGTAAATTAACAGTACAATAAGTTGTACTGGTAATTTACGAGTATATTACTAAAAAAAAATTTTGTGAGAGTTATCTCACAAAATTTTTTGTAATGTTTTTTTTTTGTAATGTATATAATCGATGGAGTATTGAAGTTTTTAGAGCTCGTATGTAAAAAATAAATTTTATTAGCTTCTCCTCTACCTTTCGTTGCCACTTTTCCCATATTTAGGGCAGTACCTTTGTACAATTTTCTGTTATTCTGTTGTGGCATTTTTAATTTTCTTTATGTGTACGTAAATTGTTAAATAATAATAATAAATAGAATAAGTTCCATATAATGAACATATCGATCAGTATCATAAAAAGAGTACTTAAATACTTAGCTTGTGCTGAGTTTCAATTTCTGAACTCGGAACCTGGCTTAAGGCAGATAAAAATAAAAACCACCAATTGATCAGAACAGTTCGGTTGATAATAATTTATTTGAATTCTCTGTACATGACGCCAAAAAGCTTATAATTTTATCTCTTGTAGGCTACTTACTATATTTATGTTTTAGGCAAAACACTGCATTACCTTTGTAAAGGAACACTATTTACAGAGGCGAGTGCGCAATAATGTCCACAATATAAATTATAGTTATACAATATGGCTACTGTCTGCTTTTCTCTATAAGTAATTTAAATTTTTCGTATTTAAACTTTTAGTTACATTCAGTTACGTCGGTTTTACTTGTTCTTATTTGGACAACAAATTAGCATTGATATTTATTGCACAAATTTCAAAATTATACAATTTTAACCATCGAAGCACTGAATTTGTTTAAGAGCCAATCATTAAATAACAGTATTTTTTTGTTAAAACTGAAATTACACTCTAGTTGACAAATATAATATAAGAACAAACCGACAAAGATGTAACATAATTAACAACTAAAATGTTCTAGTTAAATATCAAACCTAACCTACTGCGAAGCATAACAAAACTATCGATTGAGAATCTGTTTCTTTATTTAAATACACTAAAGTAATTCGTAGCCATTGAACATAATTACCATTTTAAAACCGAATGACAAAATGTTCTGTAGCTTGTGCTTATGAGTAAAAATTTTATTTTTTATTCATAAACAATTTTTTTTAGAAAATACTGAAATTCTGACACGAATACGGTTTTGATTGCTTCATACAATTATAAATTATACAAAAAAAATCAACAAAACAAAAATATTTTATTACATTCGTATCCTGCAATAGTCAGGTATAAAATTATAATAATATTTGACGGTCGCCTACATTTAGTGTCTATGAGGCTGTTATGTGGCTAATACATAAATGAAACATTTTGTTCTATATAAAAGTCATATCACAGAAAGAATGTAATATAAACTGATATTTTGACTAGTATAAAAGTTACACAATTAGTTATATAAATATGAAAAACACTAAATTCAAACTATTTTTATTTTATGCCAAATATGTCATATTTCAATTGTGTGTATATAAAAATAATAATTATTAATATTAATACGTATATAAGTGTCCATGTCAACTTGGCTCAACATTTTATACAACTGAAGAGATGATTACGATAATATAACTATCACTATTTATTCCTTGTCTTTCATCGCTTCTTATAATTTAGTAGACGCAATAAAAAACACTACTTCACTTTAACTCCCATTTTATATAAGCGGGGAAGTGTAACCTTTTGATGTTTACTGGCGTTAGACAAGATGTATCCACTTGTAACTTCTAAATATGTAAACATGTACCGGGTACCAAGGTCATGTAGGGTACAATGTACCCTATTTCAATAGATACGAGGTGTTGTATTACATATTCTGGAAGCCTTAAATGTATATATCAAAAGGACAAACATTAGTCAAATTAGTAAATATTTTTGAATAGAAATCGCACCAAGTATTAAAAAGGTTGCCAAATCACTAATAGTGCATGCATTATGCCTCGTTAACATGTCAGCAGAAACAGCCTACATTATAAATACGTCTATCAGCTCGTCCCAATTTACCGAACTCAATCGATTTTTATTTGAAGAATTCTATTTCAGTATATGTATATATATATAGACAGACTCTTATTTCGAAAGCAATAAGGGCTACATCCATTCAAATTTACAAATAAAACCTCATTGGATCGATTCTTTTTTAAATTCAAATAGTTAAATTCAAGAAGTTCAATGATAAGAATATTTTTTGGGTAATAAAATGAATCGAGTACGGTCATTGGAGCAGGCTGTTGTTAAAATTATGCATTTTAGCCACCTAACATATTACCCCCTTACAAAAATAGACAATCAACCAGCCTTTAGAGTCACCTCATATTTCGTACAAATATTTCATATCAAAACTTGCCAATACTTACTTTTTTATTATACATGAGTGATTATTATATCAACATGGTACTGACAAACTCATTTAGAAATAAGTTTTTAAAACAACGGCGTAAAGGAACTATGTTAGACACAGCATCCTTTTCCCGCGATAGTCTGTCTCAAATATTATCTAACAATGGTCTAGAAATGGAATGCTACTAAAACCACCCTTTCAAGTGGTCCTGTTTCTATCATATGTCTGTAAGAAAAAAAAGACAGTATGACTTGAAAACTAGTTTGTAAGTTATCTCATAATCTACACCATTATAACGTTAATACTTAACTCGACTAAATACTTGGAATTAAATATTAATTTATAGCTGCCATATCGTAATGTGATGCCGTAATATCTCTAAATAAGTTTGTCGGAGACATGACAATCATTAATATTAAAATTAATTATTTATCACCTAAGCTACATGCGTTAATAAGTTATACAAATCCGAATATTAATACAATATGTTAAGCTGTAAATTCCAAAGAGTGGTGCTGCATTTTTTTTAATCCGTAAAGCGAATGAGAAACTACTATCAATTTTAAGTACACTAGTCTCTTGGAAAATTCAAAAAAATATTCCAATTAATGAAGATTGCAACTGTGAAAGAAAATTTGGTATGGCTAAAAAGACAACAGTGACCCTTAATGTTAAAAATAATTTGGAAAAGAGAAAACCGGCAAGCGTCAAATGAAACTACACATCTTATTATTAAATAATTTTACTATTAATTATAAGCACCAAACCATGTTTGGAATGTTTTGTATTGCACCACCAGTGAACAAAATCCAATTTCTACAAACACGTTAGAATGATATCATAAATTCTACAAACAATACGTATCGGGAAATTTAATAAAATGTAATTTACAAAAACTGTATATTTCTCATCTTTTATAAATAAATTAAATCTCAAATGTAATAAAACACAGTAAAGGTCACCATTGCAATCCAATTGGAATTGAATTATATAATTTACAAATCAAACATGAGCAAAAAAGACTTTATAAACATAGATATAAAACCCATATATTTAAACGGTTTGTACAAATAGTGACTTCATTGTGCATAAACGCGTTTTATCAATCACTGCACTGCCAGTCTTCACAGAAGATCACGTATTACAGGACCTCTTAAATCTCAGTTGACATTATCATATCCATTCGCGATAACAAAGATTTATGCCATACGGTCCACAATGGGCAGTCACGAAATTTACAATCTAACCCAATTTTTACTCAATTTCATACGCAGAGTTCGCGTTAGATTGAAAACTTCGGCAAAAAATTTTTCGTTGGATCGCATTATGCGCGCGCCAAATCATATTCTATTCAAATAAATACTTAATGTTAAGAACGTAATCAAAGTTATAAGTAATCATATGAGTAGGAAAGTATCGCAATATATTTTATTAGTTCACAACGTAACAAGGCTATATTGGTTTGGGACATTTTTGGCTAATTAAACAGATTTCAGTAGAGATAATAAATAGAAATACATAAATCTCATCAAATTACAAATTTAATAGACCTATTTTCGTTTAGTATTATTTAACATTATAAAAACGGGCCTTATGCAACATTTTAAGTACCTATTTGGCGCGCACGGCAAGGTGGCTGAAAGTCTTTTACTAAATTATCAAATTCCCTTTCAATTAATATATTTCGATATGTTAATGCAACTCGAGTTTCAAATCACAAATTATATAACATAACCTATATCACAACTTCACGGTAAATAATATTGAAACCGGTAAATGTCCCAAGCCACGTTTTAACTTTTACAGTGGTTTCATTCCCATAAGACACACAAACTAATTTTCACACCGATGAGACTTATAAATGGTTTCTTTGAATGGATTCAAAATTAATGAAATTAGAAATAGCATCGGCAAGAGTAGTCTGTAATTTTCATTTTTTAAGATCATATCTTTTCTTGGAGTCATTACAATGTCACAGTGCACTTTGAACTTTGGGGACCTTTTGTGTATTCCCTGCTTTTACTATTTCTATTTATTTTATCTAATTTTATGATAGCCAAAAACTATAACATTATCATCATCATTGGCCCCCATTCCGTTACTATTCTCTGAATATAACATGTTATCAAATTCATTCAGAAAGGAATAGGATATACTGGTTGTCTGATTAAGAGCCTTAAGTATTAAGTTCGCCAATTATGCTTTAGTGCAGTAAATAATAGACAGAATAACTTTCAGAAACGTCAATTAAGTTGACATAAAGACGATTCATATTTATATTATAAATTGGTAATCGCATTCTTCTGTCCTTGTCGTATTATGATAAAAGTTAGTCCGTGCACAAAAGTATCAGTCCCCAGTGCCAATGTCATTTAAATTGAGCACTCCTTAAAACACTAGTAGGTCTTAAATTGTGACAGGCGTATGAGTATTTCACCATGAGTGTCAAAAAGGACACCAAAGGGTAATTTTCTTGCAATTGAGTGTCACAAACAAAAACAACAGTCAAGAGCAGCTTTAGACTTATGGCTGAATACTTAATAGTTTCCCTGATATTACGAACTGGTCAATTTGACGTTACCACATTTAAACTTTTGACATTGACAATACTTCAAATATAGAAGGTCTCAAAAATAAGAAACTTTTGAACTGTTTAAACAAAAAACTATTTTTAGTTAGTGTATTTTAGTTACAGATTTTAAAGGCAAAATTGATGTTATGTAAACACTTTCTTTTAATTTAGTTGACCTTTGAGTCTAGAAGAGAGATATGTCAAAGTAGATATCTTTTTGTAATATTAGTTACATGAATTTATTTTTATATACTAAACACATTTTGTATTTAAAAATGAATTAAATGGCAAACAACACGAGAAACTCATTTTTATTATCGTATTTTTGAAGAATTTTCATATTTTCATGAAATGAATAGTACCCGGACAGGGTTCTTAAAATTACCAACATTATTCTTTCATGAAATAATAATTACTAACTGGGTGTTAATTTCAGAGATCATAAAAATATAGAACTTTACGTACGACCCGTAAAATATGACAAATTGTGACCACTGTATTATAACGTTATTAAAGGAATATGTAATAGGGACTTCACAATCAACATGAGCAAAATAAAACTTTTTTAATTTACTTCAACAAAATCTGCATAGTTTTAAATGACAAGTATTTTTAACTTTTCGATACATTGATTTATTAGAAATAATAGCGAGACAGTTTTTGTTTATATTGGTTTCATTATTCAGAATGAAGTATAAGAGTTTGTATTTTACAATGGAAATGTCTAAGAAAAGTTATAGTAAGCTTTGCGATTTTAAGCAAAGCAATTTCAGTTTAAGATGAACGTATTAATGGTCACTTACGCTTAACAAATGTTATATATGAATTGTGTATATGGTTGTATCATCAAACTTTAAGACTCATGGGTCGTGGGTCGAATGTAGAAAATCCATGATGCCGAATGGTTGATTAGGTAACTTATTTGTTACGCAATAAGGCTTAGTTTTACTTAAAGCCAAATTAAGTTGTGAAAATGTGTTCATCGATCAGATCCAGAGAGGATTACATAATCAACCCTCTGTTCAGGTTGTTACGATCCAAAATTACACAGAACATAAAATATATAAGTACAGAACTGCTTAATAAAGCTTAGCGACAACTGTGACGTATAGTCCGGATAAATAATAGAATTGAAAATGACGTCAACTTAAGTCCAACTGGCCATTTTAATTTATATAACAAATTAAATAATTAACTTACGGTTCTTATAATTATGACATCATAAAGTTGCCGTTCACTGCATTATGGATGTTCTGTAAATGAGGATAAAGTAAAAATTGGTTTCATTTAAGGATTTTTTTGACCTGGCTTGTAGTATATCAGTTTCATATTACAGTAGGTTATCAAACCACAGATTTCTAGATATCATTTTGATTTGAATATTTTATCACTTTCATATTATGAGAAATCAACGTCATTTTCAATCCCATTTTTATCCATCCAAATAGTCAAACGTGGTATTGTAGGTCATCTCAGGCGAGTTTGCGATACGTCGCTACGTACGAGTACACACACACGTACAGAGTTATCTGTAATTATTTATTTTGAGTGCTTAATGTGTTGATTCCTAGGTCAGTGTACTCGTATTGAAGCGGTCGAAGTATCGGCGAAGCTTATTCCATGAAGTAGCTCTTACCGGCGCGTGAGTCGCACTCATCGTTGCTGCGCCTGCGAGACAAACCATCAGTAAGTCATGGTTTTTATAAAGTGTATTTTTAGTGTTTAGTGATTGTGGAGTACATACTAATCTAATCGCAGTCTATCGCATTCTTTCGACTTGTTTACGACGTTCATAATTTCATGTGATATCACAGGTCTCTGTCTAGGTAAACCGTTTAGGTATAGTCTCAAAATGACTTCTAATATTATCTAAGGATTCTATAAGGCTGTATTAATATAAGTTCTTTGACAGTTCTAACTTTGTATGCTTTGCTTGCAATAAAAATTTTAAAAGGTTTTAGGATGAAAAAAACAGTTTTCTATATGAAAGCGAGTTCGAAATTCAAATAAAACCTTTTATTAATTATATCCTTGGTTGCTATGTTTCGAAGTAAAATATCGTTCCATTTTTAAATTTCACGTCAGGTATGAGTTAAAATAGTAATTTATTTGGTCACTAAAACACGATAGAGATGTATTTTCATACAACTTTTGCCGGCCACTGCTTTCATGTATTTGGCCAAAACAGCAATTTAGATTTATAGTCAAAATAATGCTCAAATTTCTAAGGAAGTTTGATAATTCCACAAAAAGTACAAAAATGTCAAAGCCACCACGTTTTTATATAATGAAGCTAGGGGTATTGCGTATTTATGATACCTTTTGAATGTCGGGCTAGCATTCCGAGCTGTTAAGGTCCAGCGGCGCAGGTGGCGGCCGGGGCTTGGCCCTGGTGAGCCGGTCGAGCTCCGCCGCGGCGTCAGACCTCGCGGCCGCCGCGCCCGGGGACGTCTCCGCCGCCCGGGCTCCGGGAGACCCCGTCTTCTTATACAGCAGCGAATTGAAGAAATTGGCTAAGACGCCTTCGTTGCCAGGCGTGCCGGGACCCATACCAATTTTTGCGCCATCCAACTGTTGACAAGACATAAAGTATTATTTTGTGTCAGCCCCATAGGTATAATACTTTCAACAGTCATTAGTGGAACCCCTCAGACATATACTTAAATTCATGATACTTGAAATTTGATTCGTTGTAAAACTATTTTTGTGTTCTCCCATGTATGAATGTAGTCGCATAAATCTACAAATGTTTACCACCCTATTATATGCACATAGCATTGTCATAAGTTGTTGGAGTTCAATAAAACTTAATAAACTAGATTCTTCACTAGAACAAAAAGTATTTCACTTTCGCGTATCTGAATAAACACACTTCTTATTTGACGAGAGAACCAAAAAAACAAATGGTTTTCATTGAAAGTTTTGACCAAGAAATTTAGCTTAGCATAGCAGGGAGGCTATTTATCGCTAGACAGGTTAAAGTGCTTATTTAATGTATAATAAAAGTATAGTAGTAAATAATAAAAGTTATGTTAATAATTTCGAGAGGTGTGAAAAGGCACTTTTTCTGTTGTTGCTGATAATGTTTGTTTATTTATTTAATTATTGTACTGCCAACATTAAATATAACAGTTTTACACCAATTATAAGTCAATAACTTATTAAATTTCCAACTGTTTTTTTTAATGTACACTTTGATATAAAGATTGTAAATAAATTAAAAAAATTATGTTATCAAAAATTAAATTAATAACGGTTACAAATTATAGGAATCCAAGAAATATATAATACGAATATAAATAAAAATTACATGTCGATAATAAATCTTCTTTGTTCTACGGTCAAGGTCAACATTTTCCATAGTTTTTAAGAATTTGTACTGGCCTCGGTAGTTTATGTCGAGTTCTAGGAAATCTCATACAAGTGAAGTTTAAAAGTCGTCATATAGTGTAGTGGTACCTGCGCGGCTCTATGCGTAGCTCTCAGCGGGGAGTCGGCGCGGGGCGGCGCGGGCGCGCCCGCCTGCAGCGCGGCCAGCTGCCGCTGCAGGAATGCCTGCTCGTCCTCCGCCTGCACCTCGGCCTCGCGACTAGTGCCGCTCTGGAACATCAACCATCAAATAGCTAGCTTACTTTTGGGTACAAAAATTAGGGCACCGTTGTTTTAACTCAGTAAAACTGTAATGTATTTCAAATTAATATCCAAATATGTTTGTTACGATTAGTAGCAATTCTGTTAAATCAACAAAACCTTTGTAAATAAACTGTTTCAATTATTAACAAATATAAATGCATTCAAATCAATTAGAAAGTAAACATACTTTTCGTATAGCAGGTTGCACTATAACATCTCTGTAGTAGTCATCTGGTTTACACGACTGCATATTTTCATATAGTATACTAATTTTTTTCATACTATCCCAACCAGCGGGTCTGCAATGAAATAAAAATTAACTTTTAGCACAAATAACACAAATAGCACAAACAATCGCATACACACAAACATATTATGTATCTTATTATTAACCGAATTGTACAGCATAATTTTTATGACATCATGTATTAAATTTTTCATAACATTTTTTTAAATAAAGACTGATTTTTATTTTTTCGGTTCGATTAGGTTATTTTATTAGTCCAGTATATTTTGGAACGAAGAAAATTTATAGAACACAATCTATATTAATAATATAAAGCTGAATTTTTTATTTGCTTGATTGAACGCACTAATCTGTGGAACTAGAGGTTGGAATTTAAAAAATCTTTGTGTTGGACAGTCCATTTACAATAGAAGTTTATGTCCTATATAACAGTTCTGACAGATCGTTAAACGCGGGCGAAAACTAAAAATAATATATTACCTAATTGTTTTATTAGAGATTTCAAACTCGACCTAAAGATATTCGTTTCCAGTTACAAATTAAATAAACCAACCTACGTGAGCAGTCGCGCGCAAAGCGGTGTAGTGAGCGCACGCGTCATTTAATTTTTCTGTCGATATTTTTTTAAAAGTACCCACTACATTTTTGTGTAACAATGGAAGAAAACATTGTCGAGGAAATTGATGATAACTTGATTGTGAGTGATAAAAGTGACACGGAAATTATTAATGAATGTGAAAAAGAGTTGGAGAACATGTTGGAATGGGACAATTTAGGCACTGAAACCTACGAACCGAATAGGGGAAAAAGACCGCGGGAGGAAAGTGAAGAAAGTAATGAAGATGGATTTACGACGGTTACAAAAAGAAAGCCAAAAAGGATAATCAGGAGTAATTCCGCAAATAACCAGAACTTTACTTTGATGGAAATCGAGAATAAAAGTGAAGAAGAAGAGACGGAAGTGAGTTGCACATCATTGCAGCCTATATTAAAGCAAATGGCGTTGGCAAAGCTTTTAAAAACTGAAGACATCAAAAAAGTTTTAAGTATCAAATATAAAAGCTCATACAAAATAAATATAAAATTTGAAAACAAATCGGAGGCCGAAAAATTTATGAAATGTTCAAAGATTGTTGAATTAGGTTATAGATGTCAACTAACGTTAGAATCTCACACTTCATATGGAGTTATTAAAGGAATTGACTTAGATATGGGAGATCAAGAGATTCTCGATAGCTTAGAGTGTTCGGAAGAGATTATATCCTTGACAAGACTAAAACGACTGAATTCTGAAGGAAAGTGGATAACTTGCGAGACAGTCCGATTGATGTTCAAGAGTTCGGTTTTACCTTCGTACGTCTACGGGTATGGATGCAGGCTAAAAGTGGAACCTTATGTATTTCCGGTCACGCAATGCTCTGGATGCTGGAAGTATGGGCATATTATAAAATTTTGTCCAACAAAAAAAGTTATATGCCCAAAATGTGGACAAAACCACGAAAATTGTGACCTAAAAGATGTAAAGTGCCTCAACTGTAAAGGGCCACATATGGTATTGGATAGAACGTGTCTCGTATTCCTCAAGGAGAAACATATCCGTAAATTGATGTGTGAACACAATGTTCCATATAAAAGAGCTTTGCAGATTTACTCACAAGGACATAAAACACAACCAAACAATAGGAAAGACAATAATGCGATCAGAGAGACTGAAGAATTACCTCAACAAAATAAAATATACACACCAGCGACGAAAATACAAAGATCGTACAGCAGCGTGGTTGCTACGCGCGCAATCATACACACAGAACCGACCTCAGTGAGCAACTCTGATAATGAAGAAACAAAAGAAAGATCGTCTCAGACCAAAACAGCTAAGAAAAAGAAACTTAAAAATTTAGAAGAAAGTGTTCCATACAGAAGTAATACAAACAAAAATATTGAAGACATAATGCGTAATACAGATGAAGAAATTAAAAAGGACAGTGATAAAAAAAGAAGTGGCAAATGTGATTTAAAAAAGTTGTGCATTAAAATTAAGGAAATTGTGATGTCGGATAACGAGTTTCAAAACAAAGTTATTTTAATCATGAGGGAAGTGTATGAGGAGCTAAAAATGTTTATAATGAACGCTGTAACTAGGAGTAGTGTATTAGACTTTTTTATTGGTATCTTTAATGGATAATAACAACCTTAAAATTAATAGGGCTTTTAACATACTGCAATGGAACTCTCAAAGCTTACAACCTAAAATAAGTAGTTTTGGTGCACTTTTGATGCAAGAAAAAATACATGTGGCCATAATTAGTGAAACTTGGTTAAACCACGATGCTAAGATAAGTTTGAGTGGGTTCAACATATTCAGGAAAGATAGATCAGATGGGTATGGTGGAGTAGCTATTGTAATTCACAAGTCTATTCAATGCCGAGTATGTCGCTCTATCGATCTTACTAATAACGGTATAGAAGTAGTCGGTATCCAATTGTTAAATTGTAAAAATATAGAACACATTTTATCTATTTATTGTTCACCGTCAGTTAGAACCACGCCATCTGATTGGGACGAAATATTTTCTTCGTTCTCAAAAAAAACTTTAATTGCCGGAGATTTTAACGGACACCACACAAACTGGTCTTACAAGAACGATACTAGGGGGAGTCAGATTTTCGACTCTTCACTTTCTAATGGTTTTATCTCACTAAACAACGGAAAATCCACACGAGTATCATTAGTAGACGGTAGGCTGAGAGAGTCATCTCCTGATATAACGTTCGCTTCTTCAGATATCGCCACGGACTTTGATTGGTTTACTACAAATGAGAATTTGGGTAGTGACCATCTCGTTATTCATTGCACTATGAAATATTTAAGTGCGGTTCATTTTATAAAAAAAAGAAATTTTAAATTAGCAGATTGGAAAACATACAAATATGATACAACTACTTCACTTTCTTCAATAAACTTTAATAATAATATTCAAGAAATGTATAATTTATTTTATGAACAAATAACCATTGCGGCGAACAAAAGTATTCCTTTTAAAAAATATTGTACGAACCCTGATACAAAATTTAAGCCGAAAGAATTCTGGAATCCCTCATTATCACGCATAGTGGCTCAGCGCCGGCTTGCATTAAAACTATTTAGAAAAAACCCCACACCTGAAAATTTTATAATACTACAAAATAAGGTATCTGAATCTCAACGGCTCATTAAAAAGGCTAAAGCTATCTCTTGGCAAAAATTTTGTACTGGTTTTGACGAAGCTACCTCTGTCTCGGATATGTGGCGTCGTATGAAGTGGATGAAAGGATGCAAGCAGAGTAGATATTTTCCCCCCGAGGATAAGATAAATAGTTTACTGTGTTCCTTATCCCCCGACTCAGCTTTAAATTCACCACTGATGTTTGAGTCACAGAACAATCTCTTAGAGTCGAATTTTACACTACAAGAGTTAAATCATGGTCTTAAAAGAAATGATACTTCCCCCGGGGAAGATGGAATTACATACTCAATGGTTTATAATCTGTCTGATACAGGAAAATACTTTCTTTTAAATATATACAATGGAATCTTTCACTCAGGTCGCATTCCGAATCAATGGCGTGATATTATTATAATGCCTATACCCAAATTAACTTCAGATGTTAATTCTGATCCAAAATTTAGACCAATATCTCTTATTTCCTGTCTTTGCAAAATTTTCCATACTATGATAGGCAAGCGTATTGAGTGGTACATAGAAAAAAATCAAATTTTGTCACCGCGCACCACGGGATTTAGAAGATGTCATTCATGTTTGGATAGTTTAGTTCGGCTTATCACCCAAATACAATTAGGCTACTCTAAGAATATTCCGACATTAGCCTGCTTTCTTGATGTAGAAAATGCCTACAATAACGTTTCTATCAATAGTGTTATAAGTACTCTAGATGAACTCCAAGTTGGTAAGACGATTTGTAATTATCTATGGTCCTTTCTAAGCGAAAGACATCTTAAAATTAAAAACTTGATTGGAAATATCAGTCTGATTAGGTGGACGCATAAAGGTCTAGCTCAGGGTGATCCCATTTCACCTTTGCTATTTAATATAGCGACATATAAAATATGTCGTCAGATCCAAGTCGCTACAATATACCAATATGCAGATGATTTTGTAATGTTTGTTAGCCATAAAAGTATGAATACATGTATGATGAATATGCAAACTTCTTTAGATGCAATCACAGTACTATTAGAAGAACTTGGTTTAGATCTGGCGCCTTCTAAGTCGAAAGTTTGTTTATTTAGCAGAGGCCGGCGAATATTTCCATTCAACCTCACTATTAATGGGTATTCTCTCAGTTTATCAGAACATGTACGATATCTCGGTATGTGGCTAGACAGGTCCCTGCGGTGGAGAAAACACGTTAATGAAATTGCGGAGAAAACACATAAGTTTCTGAACCTTTTGAATGTTTTGGCAGGACCGTCGTGGGGTGTCCACCCTAAGCATCTTAGGATCTTGTATCTCTCACTTATCAGGAGTAGAATTGATTTCGGTTGTTTCTTGTATGACAATTGTGCCAAAACTCACTTATATAAATTAGATAAAATTCAAAACCAAGCTTTGAGAATTATTGGAGGTTTTATCAGGAGTTCACCTATTCACGTCATGCAAAGCGAACTTGGAATACCACCTTTATTTGTAAGAAGAAAATATCTAGCTTTTAAATATTGTCTTAAGGCATGGTCGTGGCACAGTAACATCACTATAGAACTCTTGATAGAGCTACATTCACATTTTCAAAATATGTACTGGAGAAATAAAAATAAACCTCTGCTTCCTCAACTTGTTAATGAAACCGCTATTAGTGATGTTTATTCCTCTTACCCATTAGATATGTTTACTTTGAGTGTATGGGTGACACGTATTAATTTGTTTGAACTTGTTCATTTAGACTTAGTAAGCGTGAAGGGAGCCAAAAGTAATCATGAAATAAATTCATTAAGATTAGATGTACAATCAGAAATCTGTGCAAAGTATTATGGTTGGGCGAAAATCTATACAGACGGATCAAAGTCGGCTGTTGGACGTGGAGCAGCATACTTCTGCCAGAGCAGAGGAGTCAAAGCAAGCTTCAAAATTATATCTGATGTATCAATAATGTCCTTAGAGTTAATCGCTATTTATGAAGCCGTGTTGTATGCAATAACCGCTGGATTTAGTCAATTTGTTATTATCACAGATAGCAAAAGTGCTCTTCAACGTATAACACGATGCGCCTCTGGTCATAGAGGTGTATCAATTGCTTATAAGATACTTGATAAGATTCATGAAATTAATACTAATAACATTTGTATTCGATTGCAATGGGTCCCTTCACATATTGGCATCACTGGTAATGAAGAGGCTGACCGTTTAGCAAAATTGGCAATAACTGAAAGCGAACATACTATAGTAAAACCTTTTTATTCCGAAGTAATGTATAAATATAGTAATATTTGCTATATCAATTGGAAAGAATACTTCGATGAACGCTCCAAAGAAAAAGGTATTTGGTATAAAATTATACAAGGTCAGCCTCTTCGAATTCCATGGTTCTATAATTTTAGATTAGATAGACATTATGTAGTTACCATGAATAGACTTCGTTCTGGGCACTATCCATGTGGCAAGTTTGGATATCTCATGAACAAAATAGAGTCTCCGAATTGTCAACTGTGTGGCATTATAGAAGATATCCAACACTTGTTGATGGAGTGTGTTCGGCATCGAGAAGAGAGACGCACGTTATTCAGTATATTACAGATAAATGCACTAGATGTAGGTATATTTCATAGCATTTTGGCTCAGCCAGTGTCGGAAGGGGCCAAAATGTTGTATCGATTTGTATGTCTGCCGCGACTCTCTTCCGATCGAGTAATTTAAATAATAAGGCTTGTCTTAGAAAAAGTTTATAATAGGACTGACGTATTCTATAGAATAAAAGTCCTTTAAATAAAAATAAAGATTAAAAAAAAAAAAAAAAAAAACCTACGTGAGAGAAGCATGTCATGAAGATTTTGGGTCGTAACCACGCTGGACGAAAGCGTGTTGGTGGGTAAAAGTGGTTGCCGTTACAACCAAGACTTTAACGTACTTTAACGTACAATTTTGTCATCCGAAACCAACCATGGCAAAAGTTGAAACCAGGATCGTTCAAAGCATTACGCCTACGAGCCTTTCACTAATCGAATGATTCAGGGGTAGACATTGAAGTACTCACATCAAAACTGCGTCTTTCTCGACGATAAGCGCGGGCGTCCTAAAAGGCAGCCCGTATATCCTATGCGTGAGGTACTTGTACAGGAGGTCGCAGTTCTTGTCCTCTTTAGCGCTGGTGTAAAATAACGCCGCGCCGTACTGGAGGCAGAACCGCCTTATCCATTGCTGCATGAAGTCGAAGTGCTCATCGCGGTAATCGTGCTCCTTCTCTAGTGTGCTCATGTAGTCAGTCTGGGAAAGGTTATTTTGTTATTTAGCTGTGAGCGAACGAGTGTGTCATGTTTGCTTCTTGTGGAATATACGACAAGAGTGCCTTTGTAGGGTCTTACAAAATAACTTATGTAAAATCCTATAAGGTTCTATTTTCTTTCGAAGGTAGTGGGCTTGGTTTTGTACCTTGGCCTTATCACCTAATTCCATTCAATCTAGAGTCTACGCCTACTTTGCTATACAATCAACTTTATTAGTAAGAGAATAGAGTTCATGGTGTAGCAAAAAATAACAGTCATTATACTGAATGAAATAATACATCCCCTGATTCTGAAGTAATCGCTCTAAATCTAAATTTAAGTGTATCGCAACACACTCATTCAATATGATTACAAAAATGACAGCTGTCACATCACGTGGCTTTTAGAAAGGTGTGTTCAATTTGCGAACATAAGAAACGTCTTTTCTATCCATTTCCTATTAAATACTGAGAGAAGAGTCTAAAAGAAATTAAATTTTAAAATAAAGGCACAATGGAGCTGCAATACAGACTGAAATATTCTCCAGTAGCAAGAGACATAAAAATTTCTTACCTTAGTAAGAACAACCACGATATCCAACCCGAGGTTGGTGGTGAGCACGGCGTCTGGTAGTGGGCTGTCATCATCATCTCCATTCTCAAGGTCGTCCGATAGGTTCCTGGAGGACCTCTTCATGGGTGACGATGCTGTCGGCTCCAGTTCATCACCCGGCTCCGTGTACCTTTGCCACTTCTGCACTTGCTGTTTTTTACTGTTTAGTCTATGTTCTGAAAAATAAATTGTCTATAATACAACAAGCTGCTTTCAAAAATGATCATACCTCGATAATGTTGAGTTGACATAACCTAACCATAACACAAGAAAAAAGTATTTTACAAATGACGAGGAGTGTATAAACCTATGCTGAGAAAGCATTAATTTCCTACAGTCGTGATGGACACGACTAGAACCAGAAAATAACGCAAATAATTTCTTTAAATCAATTTCAGTCAGAGCAACGTCACAATTTTATTACAAAAAAGGAAATAATGCAACGCAAGCCGCGAAAAAAAATAATGATGTTTGTTGGTTTAATCGTTTTCAATTTTGGTGTCAAAGATGCAGTTTGCTCTTATCGCCCTGTTACGGATAAAATGGACGATATTTTTGAAAAAGTGGAACAAGATCGGCAGTTAGTTAGCTGAAGAACTGAGAATTAACCACAAAACAGTTTTGACAAATTTGAAAAAAGCTGGGTACACAAAAAAGCTCGATATTTAGGTGCCACACTAGCTCACTAAAAGAGACCTAATGAACCTTGTACTCATTCTTTATTGAAACCGAACCGTTTTTGAAGAGATTGATAACTGGTGATGAAAAGTGGAAAAACTTTTTTGTATATACTGTGCAATCAAATTAAGAATAGGACTGCATTATTGACTTAACACAGCCAAAAAAGGAAGACCAAAAACTGTGAAGGTTATAACTTACAAAATTGACAAGTAGCAAGTAGTTAAGTCAATAAAATGGACAGTGACACGTAAATATTTGCGATAATTACGTGAACGTAGAGTTCCTAGCTTTTTTTAATGCGTACTTATATTTATTTATAGAAGCGTCACAAAGCGGCTTGGTGATTCAATTGTAACGGATATTGTTAAATAAGAATGCAAAAATAATTTTCCAATAGATTATTCGAGTAGATTAACTGGTTGGGTGTAAACACTTACAATAAATTAGGTTTTCTACACACTTGGTGGTGATGAAGACGGCTATTAGAAGTAAGTTGGAAAATAGATCACTATACCTCATGAGTAAAGGCTAGAAGGTCTTACCACTTACGTTCATTATCTACAACGGTAGGATACTCAAAAGCTTCATAAATTAAAGCCCATCTTAATAATTGTAAGTAGTGTCCAAGTGAAAACTCTATAGTAGAATAGACCACGACTAAATGTCCATTACGCTGCATTGAAGCAGTTCTTAAAATCTGAAAGATATTTGAATAAGCTGCCTAAGTATAAGCCTCGTAAGAAATGGCTTCGTATTGAGAAATTGAAACTATGTATCAACTCATACTTCATGAATACTTTTCACAGAAAATGTCATATTAAATAAATATATTAATTAGATTCTAATAAATCAGAAACCTGACGACCAATAACGTATAACATAAAACGTATTCTAATGGTAATAGCAATAGACTTCATATGAAACACAGTAGATACGTAATAAGCCGGCGGAAATATCTATCACTTGTGTCGATATCAATATACCTCCTATCATCAAAATTGGAAACATCGAAAAAATTAACGCCTTTCATATGAAAGATTTCTATAACTTTGAAGTGCTTATATAAGTTACACTAGTGTTATTTTAAATATTGCTCTGAAGTTTAAATATTTAGTATGCAGTGACCCTTCCCGGCACCGGTTAAACATTACGCGACACCATGATGTAATGCCACGGTCAATGAGTCATGGTCAAAATATAAACATCGTGGACACCTTTGATTAATAAATGAATTAGATTCTGATAAGTAAATAAATAAGTTGGTATCCTCATAATCCATAATCCAACATTATTTAAGTAAAACAAAATACGCAGAGTTTCAGATTACTAAAATTACTTAAGGAAAGAAAAAAGAAAATAATAACAATATAATACTTTTATATATAAAAACGGATGAGATGCTTTATGTATTTAACACTTGGATAGCTGTCTGATCAGGGTACTAAAGCCTGTCTATAAAACTAGAGGTCCCAGGTTCGAATGCTGGTATTGTTATTTATTTACATAAATTTTTCCAAGAGATATATTGTTTAGATTTAAATACACATACATATAATATAGAAGATAAAAAATTAGAATTAATAATCCAAAAGGATTAAGCCCCATAATAAAATCCTAAGTAAGGCTTTAGAACCTGGGGCGTTGCAGTTCCCCCAGGACCGAAATTTTGTCCGCCACTTCCTACAGAGAACGTAAGGATATTGAAAAGGTAGAATTGACATGTGCAAAACCAAATAGGATGAGTTAAGTTTCTTTGTTTTTAGTGTATTTCTAATATTACTTATCCACCTACATTTCTCCATCACCACATCCAGTATCCTTAACAGGAGTTCTTTGTGTTGTTAGAAGAATTTAGGCTATACATTAGGACCGTGAGAGAAATATTAAAATTATTTATCTAGAAAAATATTTACTAAGAAAATGAAATATCTACAAAGCTGTAATGACAATAATTAATTAGTTTATGTGAGTCACTTTAATATTCTAGTCCAGAATATGACACAAAAGGTTATCAAGGATCAATCTTATTTATACATTTCATTACTAAGATGAGAACTTATAATGTAGTAAACCATTAATTACTTAGTACATTTTATTTATTGACCAGGGAACCACAAAACAATTGAACATTAATTGTATCTGGAATACACATTGGATTGAGAGGTGAATGTTAAAAATTCATAATTAAAGTGCTAGTTCACACCATCCTACGTTGGCGTATCCTTTCGATCTACGACAATGCAAAAAGTTCTACTAGCTATCTACATCAATAGTCAATTTCATAAAATAGGCTGTATTCCACCACACAATACAAATTTTGTAAACTTTCTAAATAAGACATAACATATTTATTCAAATTAATAAAGGTATGAAGGATTTTTGGGAAAGGAATTAATATTAATTTTGTAATGAATTTTATCTCATAACCCTTTGCATGAAACTAGATAACTGCCATTTAATAAGAATGTGATGACTCAAATACATGATAATTAAAGGGTACAGACCATTGTCAATAACAACCTAAATAAATCATTTGTCTAACAAGGTCAGTTAACAGCTGATAAATAATTTATAAGTCAATTTTTCATGGACCTTTAACTCTATTTATATATTTTTTCATACTTGAAGAACAGATCAGAAACATTTTACCAAAATAAAAGCTTTATTCACTAGCCATTGAAGTTTAAACGATGGTATATAAAAATACAGTTGTACATGATGAAGAGAGTATATCATTTGGGTAATGTTAATAGTGGAACAGAAACAATAAGCTATGTACTAAATACCTAAGGCCTATAATAATATAAATATTGCAATGGTGTATTTTTAAAGGGGATACAATTTAACAGCTTCTTTAATTTCATTTATTAATTAATACATTTTATCAAATTTGATTAAGTAAATAAAGAGTATAACTGTCTTGTATTTTTAATTTACATTCAAAGATTATAAGTGTAGGTTAGTTTGGTAAACAGTATAATACAAACCTTTTCTATGAAAACTGCATAATAATAATAAACTGAATAATTTCAATGGACATCAGTACTCCTGTTACTTAGCCAAATGATATTTGTATGAGCATAAATATTTGCTCACGAGTCATGGATTTTTGTATGTTCGTTTAGTATCCATAACACAAGCTTCTATTGTTGCTTAATTTTGGATAGATAATAAGTGTGAGTGTGTGAAGAATTATTATTATATTATTAATAACATTACTCACTCTCACAACAATTATCTCATATTATAAATCAGGTTAAACTCTCGATTCTATATTAATTGTACTCCTCCTGGGAACCCCTAGACCATTAAAACTACTTGTGTTCAGATTGTATGATTAATCAGGTATTATAATAAATTATTACTGTGCAATCTGTGAAGCAGCACATCAGATGCAGATTTAATTGTGTGAGGATTGGCCAGTCAAACTCAAAAGGATACTTTTCAAGTAGAAATTGTTTTCAGTGTTAGAATATCATTATTACACTAGCAATTATTTAACATATTTGAAATTTACACACATACCTGGTGTGAGATCCAATTTATCTATATGGTCACCAAGTACAGAACCCCAGCTCTGCAGTTGGTCTAGTATACCCCATGGTGTTGTCATGGCCACTGTGAGTATAACCAGTGTGTGTGGGAATGTTTCCTCGCTGAGAGCGAACTTGAGCAGATTTGTATGACCTGGATCACCATCTAGCACCCAAACACTGAGACGTGTGTGGTCTAAGTAAGACATACAAAAAAGGATTTTAGGTATAAAATCTAGCAGAATATCCAAATAATAATTTATTCATCAATCAAAGCTGACTTTTCAAGTAGTAAAGACGTTATATTTACCAAAAATATCTTTCATATTAAATTTCAACATTTATTCAGTAAATAACTTTTAAATACATGAATGCAAACTGAGCTTAGTAGAATCCAATAAGATTACTCTACATAGATATATAATTAGTACCATCTGGATAACAGAATGAAAACAAAAGGTCTCTTGTTATGTTGACATACAACTCAATCCAATACATAAATATTTTCTTTAAGATCAACTAATGCCTATCATAGACTGCTATTGCGTATTGCTCAATAATCAGACTTACCATCCCGGTACTCATCTCTAACGTCTATATAAGCGTATTCGAGAGCTGACCCCTTCTTAGGGTCTTCTACGCCCTGTAATTTTGCTACTAGAGTGGTTTTTCCAGTCTCATTATCACCCAAAACTAAAACATTTTTATTTGAAGGTAGTTTTGTGTTCCCTTGATTCTGAACCTCCTCTAGAATTGAAGACCTGTAAGAGCACAATCAATCAACAGATTTTCGACAACATCAAATGACAGCTAGAGTCGGATGCGTCATCGTGGCGTGTAATGTTTCTTTTACAGCTAAAGAGAGAATGTTTGATCACTTTACATACAAAGGCAAAACTATGTAGCTAGGTCACACATTTCTCAGGTAGGAAGCTTGACATCACGTAGGTGTGACACATTGAAATCCCCTATATGGGGACTGCATGTTACTGCAAAATTAACTGTGAATTTTTACCACAAATTGTCCTTTGCGTCGCCATTATCTTTCTTTTTAGATTTTAGCCCATTAGCCTGGCCGTTTGTCTCCATTCTTCAGAATTACTGGAAGATAACAACGGCACAGAAAGGCTTTTCTTTCGTTTTCGTTTCTTCGGCCGTTCATACGTCACTCTTGCGATGATTTAAGTGTTGTAAGCTTCGTGAAATTAGACAACTTCTGAATTGGTTTTAAAAAAATGTTATTTTTTTATATTGAGAATTTAAACAAGTTTAATTTGTCATACTTATTTTTGCTGAGGTACTTAAATTAAAATAAATTAGAATGTTAAATGTTGTTTTGTGTTTACCTTAGGGGTTAACTAGGTGCTAAGTAAATAAACTTAGTAGTTTCTGTTGTAAAATGGCAGCACTAAAGGCTTAATTTTTTTGTTAAATTCTCCATTTTACGGCAAAAACAAAGGAAAATGAAGCCCATACAGCCATATCTTATATAGTTATTTCTCTATTTCCGGTGCCGACATACCAGTGTAACATATCTCTTTGCCATATAGTTTTTGGCAATTAATGGTAAGCCCGTCATTTTGTTCATGACTTACGAGAATATTTTTTAAAAGGGAATGCAATATTTGCGATTAGGATGAATAGATACGAATATGGAATATCATGTTAAATATAACGATAAAATGATACACAAATGAGAATATAATGATACTATGATGTTAAATAAAAGTACATACCCTAGAAATGAATGAATGGAGCCCGAGCGAGAATCATGGCGAGTGATCCCGTAATTTCATGTAATCCCGTAAGTCACTAATTGATGCTGAATGATTTATTCCATATATTGCACGATATAACGATCCTTTTTGGCATAATACTTGGCTTCTACATCAATTTTATAACAAAAGTTTCACTGCAAAACAAAAAAAAACTAAATTCCAAAATAGATCTCACAATCAAAGTAACTCACACAAAAATCTTGAAAATAGTTGTTTAAAATAAATAATGTTTTTTAATATTAAGTTTTCCCTTCATACAGGGATGGCAAGGGAAAGTAAGCCTATACATATGGTTATTTTTCCTTTATATCTGGCTCCAAGATACTATATAAGATATTTCTTTTTTTTTTATGGAGTTTTTGACGAGTATAAAAATATAACGGGAGTTTTAACATTTCATGAAGGGATTCGTTAGGTGGTGTTTATTTTATTTCTTGTATTGAGCTAAGTTAATTTTTTGGTTTCAAAATGGTGTAGTTTCATGCGAAAAAGGCATAATACATTGTGCATATATGGAGTACACAATCTATTATAGTACGTTGATTTCTGTGAGATTTTCCGTTTCATTTGCATTCACTCATAGTTATTTAATTTATATACCGTGTCATTGAATTCTTATTTTCAAATAATTTAATTGTAATCATCAACATAACATTCCATTCTGTAACATTTCTTGTTATTTGGAACATTGCATTTCATTTTCAAATATGGTCTTGTTAGTGACTAATAAAATGGTATTGTCTGCCATTAATCTTTGACCCCCATGGGTCATATGGGATATCCCATGGTAAAGGAATATCTTACACTGGTATTCCGGAACCAGAAATAAAAAAAAGTACATATGATATGGCTGTAGGGGATTATGCTTCCTTTGTTTTCCCTGGAATAAGAAGAATTTAACAAATTAAAACAAAAATATTTGTAGCTCTCATTTATTAGACATACTCTTTTTAATCTGTGCATTAATTGTCAACTAGACGTGAAAAAGTATTATTATTTTTTATTTTTTGACTTTTCAAAAATACCTTTGTGCTGTGCATTAGATTTGAAACAAAAGTTCTAAAGACTATTAGAATTAAGTGCATTTGCTTAGTCACTCGTTTTGTTTAGGGATTCTTATTACTGTTATTATATTTTTTGAATAAAATTATGTTTAAAAAGCCAAGTGCTGGAAAGAAAAGTAATTTATCCCAGGTGAGTCATTCGAGATTTGTTTGTCCTTCATTAAGATTCTAGATCCTGATTCCTGATATGATTTCACGGATGATTTACCTAGTAGGTATCAAAATATAGTAATTTTTGATATGGTACACTGCATCGATTGCCACAGCTGACTATGTAAACAACAGAACATTTGAGTATTTAGAATATTTTTACTTGTAAAAGTACGTTCTATTATAATTTAAGAGAGTACAGAAAGGCATTTTTCTGTTCCTATGTTATAAATTTAAATCGGTTTTTAGTTTTTTGTATAGTTGTTATACAATAAGCTATCCTACTAGCAAATTAAATTGAGAACAAAGGTGTCATTTTATCTGTAAATTATCCAAAAATCTAGTATTATACACTGAACTGCATAATTGTTACTTAAAATACATCATTAAATAAATCATTGTTTAATTTAAGATTTTTATTTATTTCCACAAATTCCACAAAAGAAATTTGGTGAACTTAATAGTTATGGCAAAAAGAAATCATTAATAAATTACAGAAATACTGTTTAAAAAATAATAAAGATATTTTACTCTTAGAATATTAGATTGAAATAAGTAATATTTAATAATTTTATTGTGTTTTCTGCAGTTTGGTCTACTGGATGTTGATTTTGATGAGGATGGGGATGAACCAATGGATCTCTCTGATGATGATATTGATTTGGAGGCTGAGTTGGCTGCTATCAGTGGGGGTGGTGGCAAGCCAAAGCCTCGGAAACCAGCACCAATGCCAGCAGCAAACCTTGATGCAATGATAGCGGAAAGTTTAAAAGATATTCCATCAGATGAAGAAGATTCAGGTGCTTTTCCATTTTGGGAATTCTACTCAATTTTTACATAACATAACATTTAACATTTCTCACACCCACTCTTATTATCTAAACCAAAGTTGCTTATCATTGAGAGTTTGCATTATGGATACTAGATTACTGAGAAATTTAGATAAATAAACATACAAACTTGCAAGACTTGAAATTAAAAGTAATTTTGGAAAAAAAATAGTTATATTAAGAATGCATTTGAAATATAGGCATGCATAAACAAAAGATGACATATAATTTAATCATTTACAATGTACTGACTACAATGAAATGTAATATGTAAATGTCAACTATTTTGTTTAGGAGATGAGGATGACCCAGATTTGCTGAATGAATTACAAGAGTTAGCAATAGATGATGTGGAGACCCCTGCCCCACAACCTCGTATTGGCCGGCCTGCTCCTCCACCCCCTGGTTCTGTTTCCAGTACATCAGCAAATAGTACTGTTAGTCTTTTGCAGGAAAGAATCTCAAATTACACTTTAGCTGAAAAGAATGCCAAAGAGAGTGGAGAAAGCAGTCGAGCAAGAAGGTTTGTTTTGCTCTAATTGTATTCTTAGAACATGCTTTTGAATATTAAAATTGACTGTTGTACTATAAATATTGTTTTTAAAAAGAGTTCATACTTTAAGGGAATTAAAATTTAGTACTACAAAATGATTTAGAATGCTGTACACTTTGCATGTAAAATATGGTGCACACTAAAATAAAAGACAGTATATTCTATTTTCTTATCATTGACACATGAAAAGATAACAAAAATTATTACAGCCAAAACACTAAAAAAAATATTTTATAATATTTTAATATAGCTTTAAAGAACTCATAGAAACATTTAGAGTGCAAGTGGAAAAAACTCTTTCTTAAATCTATATTTTAAGAAGTTCATTAAGGTCGAAAATGATACACATTTTTTAAGTCATTTGAGGTGACAATTGTCTTTACTGCATTCCTATTGCATATTGCAAGAAGTAGATGCACTGAACTTCAATTTGGATATTTAATGTGAACTTTAGAATCAGGAAACCAATATGAATTATCTTGTGTTGCATAAACTCCTAAAATCCTATAAATAAACATATAAGGTGTTGGGGCCATAACTTCAACACATTATTCAAATGCAGGTTATGGGTGTACTTTAAATTGTTTTCATGTAATCCATATCTCAATTTTTAGATTCGCACGTGGCCTTAAAACGCTTAATGATATGCTTAAACAAGCAAAAGCTGGTAAACCAATTAAGGATGAAGATATTCCTCCGCCAGTGAACATAGGGAAGCCATCAGCCCCTCAACCTGTAGCTCCAGAACCTGTGGTCTCTCCTGATCCCTTACCAAGTATCCCTGTTCGTATACCAACTGCTCCAGTACTTGAGGAAGAACCGGAGCTATTAAGCCTTCCAGAGCCTGTAGGACCTCCACCTCCTCTTCCCAAAGAGGATGAAACAGCAGAACTTGATCAAGAGAAGCAAAGAGGATTGCAGCTGATTTTGAGTGAGTTATGATTGAATCCAAAGCCAAACATATCATGTAGCATTATTCATTATTCTGGTGTGAAAAAAGCACTTTTTGGGCCGGCAAGTGAGGGTGGTTAGGGCAGTATGTCACATGCTTCACCTTCTTCATCTTCACATATGGACTCCTCTACTGCTTATCATCAGGTGGTGTCGAGTCATTTGCTGTGCTTTATATATATATTTAAAAAATCTAACCTACATTATTTTACAAAAACTAACATAATCATATTGCATTGCTACTAGAGCTGTAACACTCATATCACACATGTGCACTTCAAAACCATAAATAATTGTATTCACTTCTCTATTTTAGTATCTAAAATTTTAGTATATCACCTGTGCCACTGTTAACTTGTACCCTGAAATAGTATACTGGCGTCCACTCAGGATAGGCTTAGCATAGGGTGGAGGCCAGGTTAAAGATTTTCACCTGAATTTATTTCATCTGTACATTCTTTCTTTATATTCCCAGTTAAATTCCATGAATCGCTTATGAAGTTAACTAATACTGTTTTGATATTGCTATTTAATTTACCTATCATTTTTATTGATTGAATCCGCAAGTAAATTCTATTCTCCTACAACTGAGTATGTCATTATGTATTTTGTTCGACCAATCCCAAACACACATAGTTTTCAGATGACCGAACAAAACCTTCTAGACCAAATTAATTAATTAAACATAAAAATATCCAAGACTCGTATAGTATATTAGTTTCATCTTACAAATATCTGATATATAGAGTTACTGACTACTCGTCCAGATGGCCGTCAAATATACCTCTTATAGAGCAAGAAAAATTCTGACGGATACCTTCCTGTTCTGTAGTTACACTGACTATTTTAACCTTTCATACTGAGGGATAGGGAGCTTCATGGCTAAAATAGGAAAGAGGGCATCATACTTACCGGGCCTAGTGACAAGGAATTTAATTAACAATATCCCTACGTTCGTTGGCCATGTTGATTTATTTTATTTTTTATATATTTTCATAGAACGCAAAGCGGAGTTCAAAGCCGCCGCTCTAGAGTCCAAGCATGCAGGCGACAAGGCTATGGCTTTAGAGTTCCTGAAGGTGGTAAAGCAATTCGATTTCGTGTTGGAAGCTTATAAGAGTGGTCAAGAGATGGACCTTAGTGAGCTACCCACTCCACAAGTGGTAGAGGCAGCCTTTAGAAGCAATAGTAAGGAGGACGATCAGATACAGACCACAACAGGTGAGTCATGTAATGTTTTACATTGTATTTATTTCAATTCAATTCTTTATTTTGCGTTCCATAGTTACATAATATGAATCTTAAGACTATAAATGACACTATGGACCCTGTCGGGCACAACAAAATTTTAGGTTATACAGGAGAAAGGTAGATTTCAAGGTAGGTTTAAGTTAAGTGTTTAAATTTGTATAAAAAAATTGTATTTGTTTTTGTTTTTGTAATTTGTATTTGTTTTTTTTGTGTTTGTATTTGTTTTGTATTTTGAAGGAAAAAAAATAAAAAACTTAAACGTAATTAATCTGTTCTGTTAATCGTTCTTAATCTGTTTTAATGAGACACCATTCCGCCGACTGGTTATCTACAATAAAAAAGCGATTTGGTCTGGTTTGTGATTATACAAAATTAAATCATTATTTCATATTTATAAAGTGATGGGTTGTTAAAACAGCAGTTAATTTATACATAGAAAGTTGCCCTCTTGATTTTTTAAATAATCTTGTAATAGATAGATAGATAGCACAGGTAGAAGTGATTTAAAATGACAACTATTACAATTAAAGCTTCAGCAGTTTCTGCTGCAAAATTGTTTCCAGCCATTTTGATTGGCGGTAGGGATTTTTCTAAGTCCGGCCTGTCGGTCCTGCCAAGCCAGTGCCTCTGTGGTTGAGGAATCTGGGTGTAGTTTGGTTATATCTTCAGCTTTTTTCACTTACCATTAGGTGAGATGATGGCCAAGAGCTCCCAAGTTAATAATTTAAAAATATATTATTAGGAAATGTAAAAGGGATACGTTTCTGAGCTGAGAGTTTAGAAGTTAAGTATGTCTCATCAGGTGTATATGAAATAACAATTTGTTCTTTTACAGAACCTACACCAACCCCACCAGCAGCAGATAGTGAAGTGCCTACTCCATCCACCCTGGAAGAAGGGTTGAAGCAGAGATTAGCGGCTTTTCAGGTTCTGATGAATAAATGAAAAAATTCTTGAATATTGAAATGAATATGCTAAGCTACTCTTTTCATTGCTATAAGTTTTAGCCCAATTCTGTTTCTACCATAACTGTCTTGCTTATTTTGATAGATTATGTGTAATTTATTTTATATTCATTCAAAATTCGGTTCGTAAGTCCATTATAAAATATTTTAGCTAATTACAAATAATATTATTGGATAACCCATACAATTTCTATAAACTTTTATTGTAAAACATATTTACATTCTTAAAATATAGAACATTCTTAAAATGTTGTCACTAAGACGTTTGTGTTTATTATATAAATTACTAAATATCCCTATAAGTGGATTGTCCCTGTCTCTTATAACAAATTAACTTAAAAAATCCGAGAGCCACTGCCAGATTCCATAATTTTAAGCCTTTAGAACTTTAATTAAAAAGAAATAACTATGGCCAAAAGAAGATTAATCGCCTAAGTTGTGTTTGCGATTACCTACGTCATATGTAGAAATCCAGGCTCAATTCCTCAGTTTTCCAAGGTAGGAGTAATGTTCGGTTTGGTTTGGATGGCGGCTTTTTCAAAGTCCGCCTAGCTACCAACATTACGGAAATAATGTTTACTGTATTATTGGTAAGTCAGCCAGTTCCTCTGTGGTTGAGGAATCCGGGTGTAGCTCGCTTGCATATTCTACCTTATCATCAACTGCGATGAAGGTGAAGAGTAAAAAGGAAAATAGGAAAAAAACGGAATAAAAAAAGTTTTGATGATGACTTTCAGCAACAAGAAGCGAAGGCCAAAGCGGAGGGTAACTCCAGTAAAGCGCGTCGAATGGGCAGGATAGTGAAGCAGTACCAGGACGCGATCAGAACGCACGCGGCCGGGAAACCTGTAGCTGTGGATGACTTGCCCACTCCGGCGGGACATGGGCCCTTGCCCACTGGAGACGTGAGTATAGTAATATATGTTCAAAAAATTGTTCTTGTACGTTTGGTACAATAAATAAATTTTTATTATTTGAATTATTAAAGGATAAAAATTAGATTTGTCAATAATAATCTCACACACGCACCGCATTATTTAACCCAAATTAAGTATCTTTAGACCTTGTGTTATAGATAATAGATAAATAAATATATATAGTAATATGTATTTCAATATTTGAAACCGCGATCTTTGGCTAAGTAGACAGGAGGTCTGACTTGATCAGACGGCTGTCATTGCGTAATTAATGATTAAAATGTATTTTTTCTACGAAAAAGATTTTGTTTCCAAATACGAAATATTCAGTATAATGTTAAAAGGTTTCTTAGCATTTTTGCTTATATTTATTTTTCATTTATTTACTATAATTTTTTTAGGCTGCCCCATCGGCCCCTAGACCGACTCCTGCGCCCCGGCCGGCCCCTGCCCCCCGGCCCGCGCCCCCCGCACCCACAGCCACTGGGGCATCATCACGACATGAAAAACAACTCGCATTGCTACTACACAGGCAGAAACAGTTCAAGGAGGCGGCATTGAAAGCTAAGAAAGCAGGTTAG
The DNA here is from genome assembly GCA_943193645.1 of Acentria ephemerella. Classification (NCBI taxonomy): domain Eukaryota; kingdom Metazoa; phylum Arthropoda; class Insecta; order Lepidoptera; family Crambidae; genus Acentria; species Acentria ephemerella. The sequence goes on along the minus strand of OW971875.1, from coordinate 2,018,509 downwards.
TGCTATGTAAACAAAACCTTATTATGTAGTAAATTAATGTGAGTTTTCATATGTATCTGAATAAATATAACAAACTTTGGGCAATTACACAATTTATTACTTTAGAAACACTGGACTAAAACCCCAAAAGGATCGCCCCGAATAGCAGAATAATTATTAAAATATCGAAAATATTCTCGAAATAAAAAAGACTTTATAAATTAGATCTGGAACCCTTCTATCTTATCGCCTGATGTGTATTGGTATGACGATAATTTAAAAAGAATGTGTTCAATATTAGCTCCTATTACAACCGATAATAGTTCCCCTAAATGACAGTGTTTCGCTTGATCTGCAATCGTGTGTAGAGCAGAATTGTTACCATTAACGTGTTAATATCATACAGGTGATATAGAACAGGCAAAGGAATATCTTCGTGCAGCCAAAGGGTTCGATTCTTTAATAGAAGCCGCGAGCGGAGGACTAGTAATAGACCTTAAGTCATTACCACTTCCACCGAAAGCAAAAACACAGCTCGAGAACACGTAAGTATACATAATATTTAAAGAATTAATTATATATAAATATATATTAATATTATAGTTGTAAAGTTTATGAGGTTTTAGGGGATAATGTCTATAACTACTGGTTAGAATTGAAAGATTCTTTTTGTGTTGGATGGATTTTGGTTGGAAGGACCATTTATTGAGGAAGGTTATGGGCTGTGTAACATTTGTGAGAAAACGAACGCTGCGCGGGCGCAGCCAGGGTTGGCACCTAGCATATGATAACGTGATACTTAATTCCCGTAATAATCAAACAACAAATATATCTTGCAGCAATTATAGAAGCATCAAAACTAAATTGAGAATTGAAGAAAAATTGTCTATAGATATGCCCAGACCGCCTTTTCTTTAACACTAAAAGTTTACATAACTATTAACATTTCTCAGTAATATGTATAAAAACCGTTATTCGGTTTTTTTTATTAATTTTCCACTGAATCTCTGTGTCCGTAGCTTCGACATCGTTTCTTCTGAGGACTGTGGACCTTCTGATGATGTTTCGACTATATCGGCGGAAGATGACGACGTGTTAGTAAGAATTCACCAGCAACTGGCGACACAACTGAAGCTATGCCTCGCCAATAGGGACCATAATAAGGCAATGGGCAATATAGCCGAGGCTAACAGGTTCGAGCATCTAGCAATTACGGTACAGCAAGATTTGGACATGATTGCTGTTGCTAAAAGGTAGTGTATTCTAAGTGTGCGGGCATAAGAATTAATTTACTTTGTTTCTAAAATGTTTTCATAATGATAAAGATTTTAACTTTATCTGTGGCGAGGAAATGTTAGTTTACTTAAATAATTAATAAAATAAATTTTACAATATTCCCACTTTAGGCTAGGTCAAAACCCGCCCAAATTCCACTACGAATCTCGGCAGTTCTCGGTGGTGCAGTGCAATACGGACCTTAACGAGAACGACTTAGAGCTGACAATCGTGCGCGGTATAGCGTACAATGTGCCTAACCCGAAGGAAATTGACACATACGTCAAGTTTGAGTTTCCATATCCACAGGTAATATTTAAAATTACTTACCTCTGACGACACTACCTCTATTTCATTCTATAAAAAACATAATAAACTTTCAATTAATAATTACAGTATTTTTTGCAGTTTTCAATAAATAATACGACTTATTTAAAATAAACGTAATTTACGTTTAATTTCAATAAGTCATATTATTTTTTATATTAATTAAAATGGACTTATTAGTTGCGAAATAGTGAGTTTTCCATAAAAATATGCCAATAACCTATTCAAACATGTAATTAGTCCTGTATTTACATGAATTAATCAATATATTCCGCGTCTTTGAAAAGTTTAACAAATCGTAATAAAATCTAGTTACAAGCTAATACTATTAGATCCAGAGCTAGTGCATTTAAAAATTTAAAAAAAAATTGTGTCAACGAAATAAAAAACATATTTGAATATCGGTATATAAATCACGTGCAAATCAAAAAGTCGATTGTGTGCCAATAAGCCTTTAAATATTAAATAAGCAGAAAAAATCACAAGACGCCACACGCCAGAGAAAAAGTACAGTGATAAACGTTAGCCATAGATAAGAATCAACATAAGAATATACTCGTAGTTGCCTACTAACAGAAAATTTTCAATCACAATAAAACATTTTATTTATTTAAGAATAATTGAAGGTCTCTAAAATAATTCTTCAAACTCTATACAAAAAGAGGACATCTAATCTTTTAAAAAGAACTTAGCGCATTACTAGCAACAAGGGAAACCAGTATGATTTATAAAATTTAACTATCATAAATTATTGTGGGTAGATAACGAAAAGTTGGGCCTTCGAAACTTTATTTCATTATTTCACGTCATGAAAAGTTCAAAAATAATATGGAGTGACTTCTTACTTTTATTTTAGCCTTATTTTAAGACATAAACTGAATTAAATAAGTCAACGATCATGACGTTTCTAAAGGGCCGTTTCTAAATTCAATAGAATGAAAAAGAGGTAAATAACGGAATTTTGGATTGTTCATAAAAATCGTATTAAAGTAAGTTTTTATATAGGAAAAGGCGTATGATTGACATTTTAGGTAGCTTCAAACAGAAGAACTAATCGATTTTTTTATTAATTAAAGGAAGCGCCAGTATCAGACCGAACAATCCTCGTGAAAGACACAAACAGCCCGGAATACAACGGGGTGTTCCCGCTGGTCATTAATAGAAGCGCCAGACCTTGTCTCCGAGTGTTCAAAAGATACGGCATCAAGTTCGAAGTCTACTCGAGAGGGTAAGTTTTTTTAAGAAATGAGAAACACAGCCTATCACTTAACACCGCCTGTAGGTAGATGGTAGTCTTTATATCATAAATATAGAATTTATAAAAATTCCATTAGAATGATTTACCATGCAAAATATTATTTTTATTTTAAACTGTTTGTTTATTATTTCATTTTATTTCTCTCTCTTCTTTCTCTTTTTTTTCTCTGTAAACATATGCACTGATCTTTGTTATGAGTATTAATTATTTATCTGTGGAAACTTTGTTGTTTTGTAATATGTTGTAATTGTATGTTAACTAAAAATAAATATTATATGTCACTACCTGATTCAAAATTATGGAATATAAATAAAACAAGTAAGATTTAAAGATATGACACGAAAACAGTTGGTTTGTCGAGTTAAAATGTCAGAATGCGTATATATAAGCAAAAAATATCGTTGAGGTAATCCACTCAATTTACTGAATTTTTGTTTGTTAGTAGATTTTTAGGTGTATATATCAAACACCGTAAGTATGCCAGAGGGCCTATTCGAATACATATTTTGACAGTCAAAGTGCATGCGTGTGTAGCTGGATAAACCTCTTATTTTTGACGTTGTGTCTAACAATCCCGTTACTAACTTGTGTTTAGTTAGGTATACGAGCAATCTATGGACCCTTGTGTCTGTAAAAAAACATTATATTTTTCTTAAAATTTTAATGTATTAACCATCATCCATTATTTCTTAATTAAACTTATCTTGTAACCTAGCAATCGATTAGTAATTTTGTCGATGGTATTCAGTTTGGTTAATTAAAGTTAGGCGTGTATAGCGTAGCTTTAGTACGTCTATTGCAAGATACAATGCTTTTTGAGTATAGATTAAAGCTATACTCAGAAAGCATTGTAAAAGCATTTCATTGCAATTCGTTTATTGTTATTTCACTCTGAAGACCCTATTGAGGCGAGTCCACTAAATGCTTTCAATATGGCATTCCATGATGGAATGACGCCTCAGTGTCAAGGTCTCTTGGTCTTCAGAGTGAGATAACAATAGACGAAGATTGCTTAAAAAAGTATTTATTTGTGTTTAGTATTTAATTACAAAAGAAAAAGCAAAGATATTTTGTAATTCGAATTTTAAAAAGTCGTTTTAGAAATTTATATTCATACACATAATCTGTATTAGAGGCATAGACTTAGATCGAAAACACCTAAATCAAAACACACCTGATTTTTCAATAGTCAGATAACAATTATTAACTATTACTTAATAATTTTGACGTTTTGACATATTTTACATAGAAAAACTGCCAACTTGTAAAATTCTTTTGTTAGAAGTTAATTAAAAATGCGTCATTAAAGTCAGTTGCCATAAAACAAAATAATTTATTTTACGTCATTAGTATAATACATATATAAATACAGTAGTCCCTCCTATAACGCGGTAGATTCGTTCCGCGTTATAGGAAAACCCGTTACAGGGGTATTCCTGTATAACGTGTTATTACGACCTCGTATAACGCGTTACGTGTAAAACTAATATTTTTCCAACAGGTCTTTAATGTCGAGGACTTTAATTCTTGTACAAATAAAGATATTTATCCCCGAATTATATGGGGGAATGTCTGTGTTATACGGGGGGATTGAAATCGCGTAATATCAAAACGCGTTATAAGGTTACCGCGGTATAGGGGGATTACTGTATAATATTGTATTTGAATAAATATCGTGAATATTGTGAACCAAATACATATTTGGTGGCGGAGTAGATGATAGCTAAGTAGTGTTGCGTACAGCGGTTGCGGTGACGCGGTGTTGTGTTGCAGCGGCTGGTTCCGCGGCGACAGCCTCCTGGGCGCCGCCACCGTCAAGCTGGCGCCGCTCGAGAACCACGTCACTCTGCACGAAGCCTTCCCGGTATGTGCTCTACATCACTATTAGCAGTGTAACTTAACGTATTTTGACACAGAGGGATTTATAGATAGAGTATATTCTTAATTTTGCATACTTTACGAACACACATGCATGCAACATTCACCCAAACATGTATCCAAACACACAAAAACACATTCGCGCGTGCGCACACACAAACACACACACAATATAAGCATTTATTAATTTAATTTACAAATAACTTGAACATTATTTTTTGGAACGCAGATGCCTCTTTAACGTAGTGGTTGGCGTTAATGACTGCGATACTTTTTATCTTTTAAACTAATGTAGACATTTTTGTGCACAAGATTTTATTAATTATTATTCTAAATAAAGAATTATAATTATTGAAAAAAGGAATGCTCTTTTGGTCAGGCATGTTTTCTATTGGACGATGTAACTGTTTCCCAGCTGATGGACGGCAGGCGCGCGGCGGGCGGCAGCCTGGAGGTGAAGCTGCGCGTGCGCACGCCGCTGCTGCAGCCGCAGCTGGAGCACTCCACGCACCGCTGGCTCGTCGTCGACCACTGAACCAACTACTGGCAGGAAACTGAACTTCGATTAGTGCTTATTCATTTGTTGGACCACGGTATAGTATTCAAGACAGTTAAAATTTAATTGTTTCTGGATTTTGAGGATTCAAAGATGATAAGAATGCCTAATTACAGGCATTCAGAACGTCTATATGTATCTGTTTGACCGAAACCGATTCATATACGCCAGATCGCAAACTTACGCGGCGCGTCACGCACACGAATATGCAGTTTGATAAAGATAAAGTTAAATTACTTTTGTATTCTGATACAAAAGTAATTTCCATGTCAATGTGCAGACAGCACATGAAAAACTTGACATCGTCAAAATAGCTCTTATCACAATGGATTAGGTTATCGACAACGTTTTAATCTAATCTCTGAGAATCTGTTATAAAAATGACTAAATTTATACAAGGCGTCTGGTGGACGAACTAAATGGTGAAATATGGAACACGAAGCAAATGAAGTTTATTTTGATGTTGACTGTCATTAGTGAGGTAAACAAAATAATAGTTTCTTTATGAAACATATGATATTACACTTCTAATTAAAGTCCGAAATTTCGGATTTTCATTCATGAGGCTGATGACTTGCAGGTCACATAAATCGGGTTTTAAATAATATGTCTGAACAAAACACTGTTGTATAAGGAACACGCTTATACACTTCACGTATGCAGCAGTACATCAAACATCAAACATAACACGTCAGCTGAAAAATGACTCGTATTACAATTAGTTAAGGTACCATTATAAAAGCCTTGTAAACGCTTAAATCTATTTTAGCTATAACATTTAAACTGTGTTTTATATCTGTCACTTATAGGGCTAATCAAAGTGTCACTTAGATTTCAAAACACAACTATATTTAAAAGTAAAGATTAGAAATAGTAATTCAGTAAAAACGGTTCCATTATTTATTTAGATTTTCATCTATAGTGATCATGAAAGTATAAAGTGCTTTACAAAAATTGTTTTAAAACATTAACGTTTCTAAGTAAGGTCCAAAGTATTTAAAGTGTATATGAAGTCGATTGAAAATTAAATTAGTTATAAATTATTAATATTATCATTCTTTAAGAATGAAACTGCACAGTTAAAACTGCAAGCTGCTGTCCTTGTTCCTAGAACTCCTAATTAATAATTAATATATTTATATATAAAGGTTATAAAGACGTATAGTAAGAGGTAAAGTTTGTGAGGGTTAATCTATCTATTGTACGGTTCTTGAAAATTATTTTGCACTTGTAACACACCGAATTCCACGCGGGCGCAGTCGCGGGTGGAAGCTAGTAATCAATATTTTAATAATGTATAAAAAGATGAAATACCATTAAGAATCGAACAGTTTTATATAATGTAGAGAATATGACAAATTATTTGTCTTAAATGCCGTTCAGATCTAATAATATCTCCAGTGTCTTGTAAACAATACACATTATATGATTGTATATAAAAAATACATCGGACATACAATGGAGATAATACTAAATATAAAACTAAAAATTAACTTTATTGCAATGGAATTGAAGCTCGTTGATATTACTGTTTCTTTGAAAAATATTTTATCATTTTAACACTGTGAATAAATTAATGTGAAACTCAAACAAAAATATCTGAAATTGGTTGACCCGGTGAACTCTGTATCACGCCATTTTTTTAGAAGTAATCTGAATTAGCTGTAGAAGCAGTGACAGTATTGAATAGCACGTCAGTTTGAAGATTTTCTATATTTAATTAACATTTTACAATTATATTTCCTAAACCATTCCCAAAATTAAAGTAATGACACCCAACAAGCATTATTCAAATCAGTCAAGCCTCTTTTAAGTTTTAGCGAGACTAAAGAACAGCTATATATTTTTCTATTAACTATTTGATTCTAACTTTGCCACTACAGCCATCATCAAAATGATCTGAATTAGAGATGTAAGAAATGCCAGTTTTGAATAGCACGTCAATAGAAGATTATTCATACTAAAAATCTTTTGAAGCTTTTATGTTTTTCCCGATTTTTTTAATATTATTAAATCACTCCTAAATTAAACCGAACCAAATTTTATAAAAAATATTCAAATCGGTCCAGATGTTTTTGAGTCTTAGCGAGACTACCAAATGACTTTATATTTATATGTAAGAAGAAGAAAAAGATATAAGACGAAGATATGAAAATATTCAATATGTAACATAATGCCTACGATTTAAGATGTAATCATTGTACTGCTGTTTTAAGAAATAATTAAGAAAAAATTAAAATTATCTAATATATAAAAAATCATTTATAAAATTCTAGTCTTATAAGGAATTTCAGTTACAAACTGCATACGTCTTTGGAACATATTTAGAGATAAGCCTCCGAAACAAAACTAAGTCTTTCCATATTTCATTTAAAATAAATTTTGGAATCTACTATTAAAAAGAGAAATATTTCAAACAAGTCAAAAATGTCGCGCTTTTTTATTTATTTTTATGAGAGGTGTCATTTTTACTTCACCCTTTAATTTGTTGCTTCTGATGTCAACGTCAAATATAGGTATAACTAATACATTTTAATGTGTTACTTTTTTAGGTTATTTGTGTGTTGGCCTAAGGGTATTTCCCCGTGACGCGTATCGAAAAGAGTTCTCCCTTCCGTACATCATTCCGTTAAAAATCTTTGAACGAATTCAAATATCGAACTATTCAACTAAAACTTAATACGATAACGTCGAATGGTATAATATTAAGTATATATATTTTTTTTACTTTAAATTAAATCATATGCCGATAATTTTGATGCATTAGTATCAATGCGATTTCGAATCGCGTCATGAGAAAATATCCTTAGACACAAGTCACAACACACTGACTCCTTGTTCACAGCTGCCAGATAATAATTGAATAACGGAATCTTTATACCTGTCTCTTTTAATTCCGGCGCATCAAAGTGAGACCGCTTCCGTAAACTGAAAGCTGTGAATAACAGGGCTGGTAGAATAGCCTCTGCTCATTATGTGAATTTTGTATAATTTAATAAATGTACATTTTTATGTCAATTTTGTATAATTCAATTTTAATATATTAAGGAAATTGTATATTGTAATTATATTGCTGTAATAAAAGGTTTTACAATATTGTATTTAGTTATTTTAAGTCATATTAGTTCTAATCTTACATTCGAATCGTCAAAAATTTGGCCTGTTTAAAAACAAATTTAGAAGCGACACTCAAGAATAAAGAAGTTCTGTTAAAGAAGTAATTCACAAAGAAGTAAAAAAGCACTTTTGAAAGCTTGGAACTAATTATTACAGAAAAAAAAATTGTGTCGTAGTTTTCCACAACACTAAATAAAAAAAACTATAAATGATGAAATAGCAAAAGAAATCGTGGCCCATGAGGGGATCGAACCCGCGACCTTCGCGTTATTAGCACGACGCTCTAACCAACTGAGCTAATGGGCCGATGTTTCGTTGTGTGAAATTAAAGTGTATGTTTAGAAATCTTCGTTCAAGCAATATTACTATAATGTTTATTCTTTCAATAGTTATAAATGATCTATTGGTAACATGGTAAGTTGCTTACAGTATAATTTTTTGCACATAGGCAGATATATCCTATTTGTCGCACGCATCAGAAATCGTTTGGAAATTTTTAATCCCATCTTTTTGAATGGGTCATTCCGGCGCACTTAATAACATTGACGTATTTATTTTGAATGCTGCAATGGCTCGGCGGTAGGTACTTGTTCATGCGAATCTTTTGAAGATATCAAATAAAGCTATCTGTTGAATTTGAGAACAGTTCTTTAAGTTTAGGTTAGTTGATAGTAGCCGGTTGATATCTTTTGTCATTTAAATAACACTTACAAAAGGAAAAAAAATGAGTATAAACTAATTCATAAAAGTATAGCCACATATTTTAATTTTATTTATGTCGTATTGTCGTTTTCACACTGTATAATATCTATATTACAATGCTGAAGCAAGATCTCATAAATCTCGACATTATGTAGTACCTATTTTCGGTATGTAAGACATATTCGCCAGTGACAGGTTGTTTCTAAATATATTTGACAAGCATATTTTTAAAAATTGTGATAAAAGACTTCGCGATCTATTCGCTTTGAGATCTCTTAATAATGCAGTTATTTGATATAAAAATCTATACAGATATATATGCAAAAAGAATAGAAATAATAAAAAAGATAGGTATGGGTAGAGAAAATGGTTTTTACATTGCTTATGAATTTAAAAAAACCAATGAAAATCGTTATCAGATCCTTGAGGTAGGTACCTACTACCTATGTACTTTGTGACGATATATTTCGTCTAAAATTGCTATCGCTAAAATAACCTTTAGAAGGTCACTCAAGGGGTGGTTGGCTAAACTCCCCACCCTTTGACGTCACCGGCTCACCGGCGGCACGCCGCAGGAGACGAGGGCGACGCGGACGCCACCAAGGGTGGGGTGGGAATAAGGTGACGAGAGATGATTCCTACAAATTTTGGAATCTGGTGATTTACAAAAGCGTTCTTATGTACCACCATTTTAGATACTTAATAAGGATTTTGTGATATATTCTGACTGCATTTAAGATAAATAAATAATAAAAAGATGCTAATAATCAAGGTAGTTTAAATAATATAACATTCAGTATAATTTACATTAATAATTTTGGAAATTACGTATTTTGAAGCATTACTACAATGAAAATAACTTAACGTAAAATAGTTTAGGAAGCATATAACGATTTCAAATTGTTCCAAAACTACGTTCACGTAGTTTACCTAAGTCCCTACTCCTTCAGGAGTAGGGACTTTTTTATTGAGAGATCAAGTAAATGGCTCCATTCCACCTGACGGTAAGCAGAAGTGGAATCCAAATAAAAAAGTTAGCTAGTGCGATTGAAACTATGCACTGCATTAGCCATCTTGATCTTGCCAACCTGTAAGATGCCTCTTCAAGTCTCTTTTGAAGGATTAAGGATTGTAAGATGGGAAAACGTGCTGGCAAAGAATTCCATGATTGCGTGACAAATAAATGAGTTATCAAATTTCTTTGTGCGCGTAGGAAGGTCGTCACAATTAGGCGGTGATGTGTTTGTTTATGTAACGAATTCCAACAACTTACAGACAATTTTTACGTTTAATTCTCAGAATAGCGCCAAAGCCTCCGCATTGCAACAGTAGGCACAAAGGTTCTATTGACTAATGTACGTACGGGTAGGGGATGGGACAAGTTCACGGGAGGATGACGTCACGGGCGACCTAGAAAGGTCAGACCAGAGTTGTGTGTATTGTAACATTCACAGTTATGTATAAATATTTTAATTTAAAAGGAAATTTTTGGAGTTAGCGCTTGCTTTCTAATATTTCTGGAAACAACTCACACCGACTTTTCAAAAAGCGAGCTTATCAACAAATCAGATCGTCTCCTAAACAGCGGTATTGGCTTCATCTTTGGCATCCGTTAATAAAATCTTATTACGTCTTACAAAACGTAAAGCCATTTTGAAAATATTAAGAACACAGAATAGAATAGAATACATCTTTATTGTACATCAGCCAATTCAAAAAGAGAAACACAAAAAAAAACTTTTAACTAATTTAACACAAGTAATTAATCATTTTATTTTTTCACATATCACATAATCCTTCAGCATCAGAGTATTTAGGCTTTGGAATTCACTTCAGTTGGACATCAGGCCCATCATTACCAAAACCGTTTTTAAAGCAAAGGTTCGTGAACATTCTTTTTGACTCTCATGCTTATCATCAACAGAATTTTATATTTGTATATTTGTAAGCATGTACTTTTGTTATTGGTAGGTATTGTGGTGTATTAATTTTTGCGTAATTTGGTTTCAGTGTGTAAGTATCATACAATATTACTAAATTAATGTCAAAAATAGTCACGCTATTTATTCCGCCATTTGTATTTTGTGTGAACATCAAAGTTTAAATTATTCATTGTTAGTTTGTAATTCAATTTAAAGATTATTTTCATCCTTAAAGGTATTAAAATAAAAGCTTTGTTACTTAACCTTTTTTGAATATATGATATTCTTAGTAAAGGCTTTCATTTGATAACCAAACGCTTTCAATATGATAGTACTTACAAATAAATAGTTTAACATCTAGGGCTGTCTGCCATATTGGATTAATGTACCGTAATTTCATTTGAAGTTTTCAATAAAATGAATTTAGAATATTATAAATATAACTGTTGCAAATTACATAGGATCTGCAAAATATTTCAAAGTGACTTTTGTATTAAAAAGATAGATGATTGTGATGTTAATTTATATCTATTTTTTTGTAATTTTGATACATTTATGTAGTAAATATCTGGTACCTTGCTGCTATAGTTGGTGCGCCTGTAATATACGAGGAGCAATTCCTCCGCAGGGTTATAACCTATTTTTTACATAATTAATAAATTTTACCTGGAAGGACCACGCTGTTTATGTTTAGTAGAAATTGGCATAAACATGAATTTGGAATTGTATATTTAGTACTGCTCATAGACAGTACATATAAGAGAAAAAATATAAAATGTTGCCAGAAGAATATTGGAATATTGACTTAAATATATATAAAGAATATTTATAAAATAAATGAATAAAATTGGTTTTTTTAATGTAGGCGTAGAAAATAAGTTGGGCTGGCCAAGTTGTTTTTTATCATTTATTTAAAAGGGATTGTAATTTATTAAAACTAAAACAAATAAAACTGAAAAATCTTGTAATTCATATTTATAGTATAGAATGATGCAGCCAAGTCAGAAAGATTTCATTCATAGTCGGTCGGTACGGGGATGTATGTAAACACCGGCGCGGCCTCGGCGACGATCGATACAGCCGAATGTCAAGTTGAAGGGTGGGGGGTTCTGACGTCAGGCGCCCACGCCCGCCCAACACACCCACCTTTCATTACAATATCAACGAGTTTGCCATGTTGCTCTATGAGAAATATTGGCTACTTTTGGATTATTCAATTCGTTATTTGTATATTCGGCCCTAGTGATCAGTACTCGCGTCTAATAAACTAGTGGTCTGAGGGTTCAAATTCGCGTAGGAGCAGATTCTTGTGTGAGGAGTAAGATAAATAAAAATTGTAATTTACTAAATTTTTTAGTTTTGTATTTTTATATTACTTTTTTAGAGCATGGAATTTCATACCAGCACACGTATTCATATAACATGGGTTCCTTTAAAAGAGGCGTGAAAAAGCACTTTTTGGGCCGGCAAGGTGAGGGTGGCTAGAGCAGTATGTCGCATGCTTCACTAGCTATCCTCACATATGGACCTCTACTGCTTATCATCAGGTGGTGTCGAGTCATTTGCTGTGCTTTATATAAAAAAAAAAACTTACTTTGTGTTTAGTTTACTTACATTGTTTAAGATACAAAAAAAATTGAAGTTTTAAATAAACTGCTGCGTGAGCGCATCATCAGATTATATACGTCCCACTGCTGGTCAAACACTTTACCATATACGAGAAATACATAAGGAATTTAAGCCATAGACCTTGGCGAAAGGTTCTTTGTAATTTTAATCGAAACGAGAGCTGCGCTTGAGTGTTTGAATAAATCCTGTAGACAAAGTAACATCACCAAGCTGACTAGTTGTTCTCGATTCTGGTTTATAGTATTCTGCATTCCCTAATAATTTTAGGCTAGATCATTTAAAAACCTTTTTGAGCTGTATATTAGGTGTGCGTGGATTTTATAAAGAGAAATATGTTATGGTCTAATATGCAAGAGTTGACTATAAAATATCTCCGTCTCTGTCATTCCCACAAGCCCATTATTTCGCAATTTGGTCACGCGCATTTTCATTAATTCAATTCAATGCTTTAACAAGGTAAAGCCTTAGAGAATTCGGTAAAATGAGATCAAATAAATTGCAGTTGGTAATTAATATGTTTCTACAAAGGAATTAGCTCAGACCCGGCGCAGGTGGCGATCCGGTGAATTGCTCTCGAGCTTGAGCGAGCCCAGGACATCACTGACATGCGCCTTGGCGGCCAGCCTGGAGAGTAGTGGGGGAATTTTTACCCCAAAACCCACATATCATTATATCTAGCACTACGTAACGTACGAAGTGGAATATTTAATCGTTTGGTACTGCAGAGACGATTCGGAAATGCATTCTACCTCTCCCACAAATAAGATTGAAATCTGATAAATAGTTAAATACAAGCCATACTCTACAAAACCGCATTGGGCCAGTGGTGGCGTACGGTGAAACCAAACTTCACCTACGAATCTCTTAGAAAAATATGTCCAGCAGGTAGTCAGTGTCGACTATGTTTGAGTGAAATTTGAACGTAAGCTGTTATAAGAAATTTGAATGGCGTTCCTATTAGGTGCAAGTGATAAGATTATGATATAAAATATTTATTTTGGATATACTGTTTTCATCTGTCGCTTGTCACTTACACTTAGACTAAACGTTACCAGTAGATATTGATCCAAAAGTCTATGAATGGCTTGCTTACGTCACTGAGGGTGCGGGTGGGTGTACGCGGCGGGCTGCGTGGTGCCGAGGGAGGTGAAGGGGGGGGGGGGGGTACATAGTTGGGGGGCCGGGGAGCGCCAACGCGGCCTTGAACTTCATCGATCGTGTCCCTGCACATGAATTGCAACGTTCACGAATAGCCATGTACGTCGTGTTTTCGTCTCGTTATCCAAAGGTCAAGTTAATGGATTGTTGAACTGGTGGGTAATGTGTAATAGACGCTGTGTATATCGCACCCTTAGTAATATATAAAGGCGTAATACAAAAAGTAGATTTCTCGTGTTTATTATGTACGTTATAAGTGTGAAATTCAGCTGAATTGTTTTTTGATAACTACACTATAACCAGTAGGAAATTTAATTTTATGCCCTTAGCATTTAAATTCACAACGCCGCTTTGACATTTGCCAACCCCATGGTACTATATTTCTGTATTGTTGTGTAAAAAAAACATAAAAACGAAAAACATATGTAATGATGATAATACATAAAACTTTTAAAATTACAATAAACAATGTATAATAAGTATATAATATAGTAATAAATAATATACCATTATTTAAAAATAAAGAATACATATAGAAGATAAAAATGAAAATATGTAGTATATGAAATATTTTATAAATATGGTTAGAAATTATAGAAATATTATATGATAAATCAGTTACATAATAAATCATTAATTATCTTTGTTTTCGATATTTTAAACTTCAGACATTGTAGGCGTCCGAGGACTATGCCACACAGGGTAAGTTCCTTAAATATTGTATTAAACAAATTATACTGAAATATAACTTCATTTGATGTTAAAGGAATTCCAACTGCGATCATGTTTATAAATAATCGTCTGCCTGAACCAAGAATCAAACCCTGCAAGTGTATAAAAATATATGTATTTTATTCCGTCATATGAGTTCATTGAGAGGTAATACATATTAAATAATTTGGGAAGAGAGAGGCAAGGCAATACAATTACATATGGTCTCCTCTACTCCTTATCATCAGGTGATCGAGTCATTTGCTGAACTTAATATAAAAAAAATCACATTATTTCATAACATGTGTATGCAATTTGTTGTAAATGCAAATTTGCTATATAATTTTGTACAGTTTATTGACAAAACACTCTAAAGGAAGGCTGAACTTAATTTGTATGCATAAGACGGTAGCATGACAATAATACTCATCTTATTAAAAGAACAACAACTCAAAATACTAAGCACTTCATATATTTTATAAAAGCCAGCCAACGAATTCTCCACTTCTTAATTAAACAACATTGGTAATTGAAACTCAATGAACATGAATTGCTTTGACGGGGCAGACTTATGGGCAGCTCTTACCCCTTGACACTACTTCTCTGTGTAGAATTGGACCCTCCTATGAACATGAATTGCGAATTGTCTATAAATATGTGACCCACGAAGAACTCGTCAGCATTCATGCGAACTACTTTCGATTACGAAACAAAGGAACTTACGTTATTGTTGGTTTTTGTGTCTGGGACTCCGTGCTACCGGTGAGCATCGGTTAAGCCCCGGTTAAGCAGTTGTCCCGGTTGTTACGACAACCGACGCGTCAGGCTTGGTGGGTGTGTTTTTCCATATAGGAAGGCCTGTGCCGTACGCACGGACTTTCTTAATTATATTTATCTAGCTAGATATTTTATTAAATTAAATATAAATTCAGTTTCTTGTTCAAAATAGCTGCTTTACCGCAAGGGTAATTTCTCCCAGGTTCAGAACGTCTATTGTAATCTGCTGACATTAGAATCATACTTTATTGTAATATATATTTGTGTAACGTAATATACAAATTGGAAAATCCTAAGAAGTTGGTTACAAAGCAAATATGGCACGAAAAAAATGGCATTGAATGGGGCAATGTTTATTTCAGATGTCGGCGAGCTGTCTGGCGAGTCGCTTCGCGTCATTCTCATCATTTTGTGACGTGGCTTCATTACACTTTCACGTCGGCTGACACTATTGTACAGTTGAGAACAGATTCATTGTATACTTTTCGCATAGAAGAAACACTAAAATTTTTAAAATCACTCTTGTATTTTTTATGGTTTTTGTAATTCTCTCAGATAAAACCATACCGCCATGAACTATTTTTGGAAACCAAGAGATTTACATATTTAAGAAGATAAGATAATTATGCGATTGGGTTCTATCTGCGACAAATCACTAATAGTAATTTTTTTAGAGTGGCAAAAAGAGTTTGCGTAGCCTATAGACGCTCGTGGCATTTTGGGAAAACAGGGCAATGTACGAGTATTAAGTTGATAGCATAGGCGAAGAGTCCTTCTGTCGAATACAAGTATTGTGCTCTCAGGCTGAGTAAGATTGCTATTTACAAAGGTACCATGACACTACAAAGGTACTATACTGCTCTAGACACCCGATACCTTTAAAGACTGGCTTGTCTGGGTTCTAAAATCTATTTCCCGAGCGTTTATAATTTATGGCATCCTCTTACCAGGATGCCATATCCTTTCTGCTGGCAGAAAGGCCATATTAAAAGTTTTGAGGTTTACGGTTTCTCTCTGGTCTCCATGGTGTTATTGATATGGTGTTTGAGTCAGTAGCTGAACATTGGATTGAACTGAACGAGAGCAGCAGCATGGTAAACAGCGAAGCAATCTGCTATCTAAATTTTTGTAAACAATAAGGATCTCGCTGGCTCGATCTAGTGTCTCGAACCATCTGGTTTCGATTACGAGAATAAAACTACTTTCGCCATGGTAATTCCGTGGATGGATCTATCAAAATTTGTTGATTGAGCTTTGCTGTGCCTAGAACTTAAAAGCTGTATTGGGCGAGCGAGGTTTTTTTATAAGCCAAACTCACCATGTTGTTCTCCTATGAACGGGGGGCAGCATTCAACAGTGGGACATATGTAGGCTATCGATGATGATATAAACAGCAACTAATTGATAATACCTAGACATTTAGCATTGTTCGAGTTTCGCGAAATTTGATCGTTAAATGTAACGTCAATAGATTAATTTTTGAATGATTGGTGCAGTTTATTAAGTCTATATTTGTTACGTTCATTTTTAAATTGTTTATATTCAGCCTATTAGTTTTTAATGCCATGTATTTAATATTGCAAATTTTCTGTCTTTCTATTGAAGCATCAATATTAGAATATTGACGCTTCAATAGAAAGGCAGAAAATTCTGATGGTAGCACAGCCAAGATATCATCAGTAAACAGCAAGATTTCATGATTTGTAATATTACTTATAAGGTTTGATTCGCCAAACCTTACTATATGGGAATAGTGTTTTTTAAAAGATATTGGGTCAGAACTATGATAACAGTTAAATATAATAATTATGGCGTCCTCGACATCAGACTCGTCCAGATTTCACTCTTCTAGAAAATGACTCTGCGTACAACGTACAGCGTACAAGGCTCTAATATGTCAGTTCGTGTACATGGTATCATGGGCGGTATATTATGCCTTCACGATTTGGGATTGACATCTTTCTAAACGCGTACTCAAACAGTTTTTGTAAATATTTCCGTATTAAAAAGGCAGTATTTCCAGTGACTACAATGTTTAGCATGTTGGTAACACGTGAATGATAACTCGTCTGGTTACGAATCTTCGTAGCTAGCGACCGAAGGAGATAATTGTTAAAAATAAATTCATAAAAAACATTATTTTACCGTTGATTAGTACCTACTTATAGTATAGATTATTATAATTTAAGATATTTAAGTTTTACTCGTTTTATTTAAGTTACAGTACTTTTATAGTGGTAAATATTTAATAATTACTAGTTGTCTTTCAACATCATTATCTTTAACGTATATATATCCAACTGCTGGGCACAGACCTACAAGAAACATAGGTGAGAACCACCACTCTGGCCCATTGCAATCTGGTGGGTGAAAGCAGTTACCAATACAACCGGCACCAACAGCTTAGAGTGCTTTCCGAAGCACAAAGAAGCACGAGATACCAAACCTCGAAATTTTTAAAACTTGCTTAGATTTTGCTATGGATTCTAATGATTCCAGTGCTCCGGTTGAGATCCTATATATATATATATATATTTATATGTGTGTCTATGTCTGTCTGAATATATTTTTAGCGTTGTTTTATAACTTGCTTAGCAATAGAATAAAATTTTAAGTTATTATGTTTCAATGGCGTTTTTTTTGTTGTTTACAAACAAATATCGAGGTCTCGTTATTTATTGACGTTTTATTTTAGTCAATGGGCTGCGGCCGCGACCGCGCCCGCGCACTGGGCGCCGCCGCCGTTAGTCGCGTGCGCACGATCACGTATGCCATTTGCACGCCTTGTAGGCTTGTCGGCGTTAGTTTTTATATCCTCCAAATAAACTGCGCAATTTTATTTTTGTATTTATTTACTGTAAATTTGTTTATTTAGTCTATATTTAAAATTATGTATATATATTAAAATGTATCTGTATGATATCTGTATTTGTAAAATTTATAACTTATTTTTAAACCAATTTTATTTAAGCAGCACCGTTTAATCTTTTTAGACTTGACTCTCTGGTTATTGTTAATAACTAATGTTATTAAGTCAGGCAATTGTATCTTAATAAATATGCAATAATCTATAAATAACTAATTAACTGTAATAGTTAATTTGCGCATTCCTTAATCTTGAAGTATTCTTTTATAAATAATGGGCTTGCTCCTGCCCATAGAGATGTAAGTTTGATTCATTAAAAATATGAGATACGGATCATACATATATGTTATTATATGCCAGTACTTACTCTAAAATTACTTATATTTTTCTGATGCAACCGGTTTAAGATGTTTGCAGATAATTGTATTAAAATCAGCTAAACCCCCTCCCCCTTCTAAGACCCCGCTTCCTATGAAGTAAGCCGAGTACTTGTTGTACTCTCTCTTTCTATTTAGCTTTAAATAAATCAATTTCAAACTGCATTTAATTTATTATCTTCTGTTAATGCTCAGAGAAACACATCACCACTTTTGAGAGAACCACAAAACATCTACTTGATTTTGTGAAGCCGTTTTGTCATTTTAAATTATTAAGATTGTCTTTGGTGCCAGTTTTAATTTTTATTATATAAATAACAAAAAAAGATATTCTCCTCACTCTATAAATGTCATTCATGTGCTAAATATTTAGCACACACATTATAACGTTGATAAGAGACTGGAAACAATACTTTTATTCAATGCAAACTATTATCAAACCTTGATATGATATCAAAAGCGTTGTATTTATGTTATTCGATGGATGTTTGTATATGTTTAGCCAAACATACTGATGTAAAACATTTATTAAGTTCATATGTTATCGTATTTATCATTAGTTGATTTCTCATACGTGATATCAGACTATCATCTGATATTTAAACCAGTTACTTGTATTGATTATTAGTAA
This sequence comes from Acentria ephemerella, assembly GCA_943193645.1. Lineage (NCBI taxonomy): Eukaryota > Metazoa > Arthropoda > Insecta > Lepidoptera > Crambidae > Acentria > Acentria ephemerella. Next base: position 1,999,346 of record OW971875.1, on the reverse strand, counting down.
TAAAACTAGATAACTCTATCTGGTCTGATTACAGATAGTGATAACGTATCATCGCTCCCACGACTACGAGTTATTAACAAAATGTACACACATATAAGTAGAATATTATATTAATAAGGTAGCCAGTGTAGCTAATTAAAGCGCATGTGAGGTGGTAACTTAAAAGATAGCTCCGTTAATTATATAAACTCAAATCAAATTTTTTGTTGTGTGATTTTAAATGCTCAAGTCATTATGTATTATTAATATTACTGACATTCAAACAATTGTAAATCAAAAATTCTATAAAATCTATTTTTACAAAAAAATACACTGACTTAGAATTCCAAACAATTCCAAGATAATTATTATTTTAAATGAATATATTTGAATTTGACCATAATACAAATTATACTAACTTAAACCTACATTTTGTAATCTACCTTTCTTCTGTATATCCTAAAATTTGTTGTGCCCGACAGGGTCCATAGTATTATTAATAGTCTTAAGTAACTATGGAATACAAAATAAAATTTTTGAATTGAATAAAATTTTCTACCAGTTGTAGTGTATATCAAAGAATAAATCTTTTTAATTTCACATATATTAAGCATTCTGTATCAGTTTTCCCATATCTGGGGCTGCTGGGGAAGATATTTCTAATAGAAATAAGCAGTATACCTTATCAATTATATTTTCTAATATTTGCTGGGGCCTTTTTTATTATATTTGTGTATACGTAAATTGTTAAATAAATAAATAAGCAATTCAAAAATATAGTTGGAATGTGGGTACATTTCTTTAAACGCGATTAATCCCAAAAATCTGCCTTTTTGTATTATGCCCTTGTATTTTACTAAGAGTGAGATATCTAGGCTCCAATATGTAAACGCGCCAGTGTTAGCCATAATATAGATAAAACAGATACAGTAAGAGGTAGTATCAAAATAATTTGAGAAAAAAGGCTACTACTAAGTTCAGGAATATTTAGGTGATAAGAACTACATTGACTATTTAAACATGCAATTTAAATAAACTTAAGCTGTAATCAAACTGGATTTAAACTTAATCAAACCAGAAATGATGATATGAACCGATAAAATATCGCACTGTAAAACAAAAAATATGTTTGTAATACTAATACATAATGACATAGGTAAATTGTTAATGTCATTACAAATACTAAAGGCTGAGAGTTTCATTCGCCGCTTCTTCTCTGCAGCTACTAATTCGTCGGAGCGGTGGTAGGGTAAATTGGGAATATGCATTCTAGTGTAGTTTAAATTTTAAAATAATTTATTTAATCCATAATTAATTTTATAACTGAGACAATTTGCAAATACCAGGTTAATAATCGCTTAAAGTTATCACTATTACCTTTAATTACATTTATTTATTTTTCTGATACATATTCCCTGTTATGACGATTGAAAAGAACTTAGTAACTAGTCTATTTAAATAAAGATATTTTAACTTTGAATTTGATTATAAGAAGTAAAAAAAACATTTATATACAAACTACACAATGCAATAAAACTTTCACAACGATTTTATAAATGACCGATTCCAGGAAATTTGCTTATTTTCATAAAATATTACTTCGCTTATCTATTGTAAAATAACTACGATATCCAAATTTAAATTGCTACTGGAAAACATAAGGGAAAGGCTAGTGAAACAGAGGATAAGATCAAGTGACACAAAATCTACCCATGAAACGATTTAATAAGGATACAAAAATTCAGTGACACCAGACGGTGAAGTGCCAACGTACGATTGCATCAGTGTCCATTGTGTAAGTTTCAATCGTATTCGAGGCGTTTCGATAGTATCTGTGTTTAGGTGGCGAATGAATATATAAAAAGTGGCTCCCAATATTTAACAATAGATGCGCTGCTTTCGTTTTCATAATATTTGATAGATGACGACAAACACGATCGATGCGGTTAAATTTAATTGAAACTAACATTTGGAGTACACAGACAAGCGGCTCACGTTGGTTAACCACAGTAAAATACAAAAGATCCAAGCCAATATTCAATTGAAACATTTAGAATTGGAAGATGTCCGTTATCACTGAGTAATAAACTGCCGATCAAAAAAGGCATAATTGAATCTACTTGGATCTACTTGTAACTCAAATTTGGACATTCACAAAATATTATATTGACTGCGATTACAAATGCCCCATGGTTGGCTATCATCTTCGAGATACACGAGGACATTGAAATCAGAGAGGAGTCCAATTAAGGCCGCCAAACACTGTCAGGGTCCATTTATCTAGATAAACCCGTATATATAGGCTCAAAAAGTGAAGTCAAATCCACTGGTTTAGTGATTACTCCTGTCAGTCAGAGATAGGTGGATAGACGTCTGTCATCCTATTTGAGATACTAATTTGATTACGGCTCTGCTAGCCGATTGCAAATAGCTTAATAATAATAAAAATAACATTGAATAAAAAGTGCTTTTTGTAAAGAAATCGTAAAATTTTCATGTTGGTAGTGGTCGGTTGGGAATTGCAATGCATTTAATGACCTACCTTTTTAGCTTAGTATTTCTATTAAGTTCTATGACAAAATTATTTAGTATCAAGGTCGTAAGATATCTTTAAAATATGTTATATATTATATGGTGTTTCATATTCGTAATGCAATAGAAGTAAAAAGAACAAGATCCGGAATATTTCTTTATTATAGGTAGATATGATTGTTATCACAAACCAAATTAATCTTTATTAAGAGAGGGCGATGTGCTGCGCTGGAGTGGCGTACATTTCCTTCACGCAACTGATGCGTGTGCACCGTGTGGTATATCATCGTCACGTTACAACCCTGATAAGATAAGGTAAGATAGTCGAGTAACAGAATTAGGATTGGCACGTAAAATAATATCAATCTTAAATATTAATTCGATATGGCTAATTAAATATTTAAATAAAATATATTTGGTTGTTATTTTTTGTAGTGTTTTTGACAAATCATAGATAAAATTACAAAAGAGTTTAATGTCTATGGTGTCACAAGTTCCGATAATTATGTCTTATTCTTTATTTGACCTCAAAAAAAATCATACAAACATTAGATACAATGTCAAACCAGGTACCAATGGCGGCGTTTCTCAAAAATAAAAATCGACTTGAATCATTTTTATTGTTTTGTTTGGCTTGGGAAATTTGTAAAGAAAAGCTTTAGAAATATACTTATTGAAAATTGGAAATTAACTTAGGTTACGCACTCTACTCTTGATGACGTTACGTAATTGTTTTATAGACAACGCATCGCAATAACAATTATCCGTGTAACAATTAAACTAGAAATAGCACAAGGTCTTGAATAGTTGAATAAGATAGTGATATCAACATCCAAGTCGATTGTGTTTAAAGTTTTTGTGATTACAATACAATAAGTGACACATTAAATACATTAGATTCATATACAATCGGATTACTATGTTGCGTGATTTTTTTAAAGGCATTTGTACGAGCCAACGTACATATTCGGCATTTTAATTGTAACTGTGTGAATTGTGTTCAAATAAACTGATTGCGTTTGCATGCGCATCAGTTTACTATTTCAGTTACTTTATAACTTAATAAATCAGTGTAACAGCAGCACTCCAACGGGTCGGTTTTATTCAGCACTCCTCGGAGTAACCCCCATAGCAACATAAATACTTCAATCTGTAGGGAGTTACAACCCCTACAGCATTACTAAAATAAACATTAGTATTGCGCGCTCTGATAGTAAGCAACTAAGAAAAGCCAAAGTTGCAAATAAATGTCTGTCTTCGTCTATGATTATATTTGTGCTTGTGCCTTTGTATATGTCTGTGTGTGTATAAGACTGTGCCTATGTCAAAGAATCAAAAATACAAACAATAATTGGACATAAGATGAAAATAATACTTAAGAAGTATACATATTCCAAATTAGGCATCATCACGAGCTGGTATTATAATGAATATGAATGTAAACACTCATCGGCGGGAAAATACTCAAAGCTCTTAGAATTACGCCCAGGAGTATGATTCGCCGCGTTATTCCCCACTTCTGGATAAGGTATAAGGTGATTAGTACCGTCAACAATGACCTTGAGAAATCCGTCAGTATAGCGTTGAATTTTGGATATATTTCAAGTGAAATGATAACAAGCGCATTGAATTTTTGGGATTTTTTTTCTTCAAGAGCACTTACATTGTGTGACGATAAATGACACTTTTTGTGGATATAAAGTAACACATTGAATGCTAACATATTTAATGCGAAAAACTAATCGGCATTTGAATATAAAATGTAAACAGTGTTTTACTTTTCAATAAGGTAAAAGGATTCGCCAAACAACCATTAAAAGTTTCAACAATTGATCCTAGTCAATAAAATGAAAACTCGCAGCCATAAAAAGTATAATTCATTCAAGGTGAAATCAATAATCGTTATTCTAAAAAAATATTACACAGTGCATACGAAATTCAAGGCAGTATTTTAAAAACAAAGGAATCGAAGTTAAATTCAGAATTCGTTTTATTGTATGCAGCAAAAACAGTTTCGTAACGAAAAAAAAATGTTTCAAGAAGTAGTTTTTTGTGTGTTTAGCGCGCGGAAAGATTTTCTTTTTCTCATTAATACTTTTTGTTTTCCTCCTGCCTATATCATCCAAATACATGAAGGAGGTTTTAATCAAAAGGTTTTAATTTTTTTTCTGTTGCAAATGACTATTATATAGCATAAATACAATTTATATATGTACTAAAGGAGACGATATTCAACGAAGGATCATGTGTATACTTTTTATATAATTTTAAATCGCCTCATTCTTGTGTATTTTTGTAAAAAAAATTGTATGCAAGAAATCTAAAATTTAAATCGAATCTTCTCTGATTAAATAATGAAAAAAAGGTAAAACTACCCTATTATTGGTTAGTAACAAGTTCTAAAACCAATTTGCGTGATCTTATAAAACATTCTTATATAAAATAAGAATTGTAAAATAGTCGTAGGCTCAACCAAATCGAATCCATGCTTAGTTATTTTTTTGACGGTAATTATACTTGCTTTCGTTGAAATACCATATACATTTTTCCGAACCAAAACCAATTTTTAGGTAAAATATATGCACCATATATACTAATAAGTTCTTCATTCAATATAATAATAAAGAAAGTTTAATGATTAAAATCAGAAAAATGTACTTCGAGTATGCAGTCGAGTTAAAAAATATATAGAGTATTTTTTATAGAGAGATCAAGCAAATGACTCCATTCCATCTGACGGTAAGCCGAAGTGGAGTCCAAATTAAAAAGTGGCTAGTGCGAGTGAAACTATGCATTGCACTAGCTATCTTGATCTTGCCAACCTGCAAGATTCTTCTACAAGCCTCTTTTAAAGGACCCGGGATTGTAAGAAGGAGGGAAATACTTACGAATCAATTACGTATGCTGGCAATGAATTCCATTTCTTGTGAAATGAGTTACCAAATTTGTGCGCCTAGTCCTATTTGGAAGGGGGAAGAAGGGTTAAGGGAACACTCGCCGTGGTATAAACGTTAGAATATGATCCATAAGTCGCTAACGCTCATGCCTGAGCGTGCGCTGGTTTTATCGGCTGTAGTAGTGGGGGGCGTGTGGCAGAGGGCGGGTCGTGTCATGACTCCAGATACGACACCAGTATAGACCAGATCGGAAATTACGCATCTCAAACGTTTGCAATATAAATAGGTAACGCTGATTTCGGTAATACAGAGTAGTAGGGAAGATGTCTACATGTGAAAATTCAGCATTTTCATGTTATTTCGAAATATGAAAATATTAGGGACTTTTGTATCGAAATTAAGTTGTTTAACACTTGGAAAAAAGGAGAAATAGATATAAAACACTTCATGTCAACTAATATACTTCTGATACAAATAAAAAATTATGATGAACACTTTACAACTGCGGAGAAAATTTTTCGTAGAATGTTTAAATTTAGTAAAATATGAATATCAACAAAAACCGGACTACATACGAATAATAAAATCTAAATTGTCACATTATAAGAGCTGACCGCAGTTCCCATTCTACTTATATTATTTGATTCCCATTCATTATTTGATTAGATTTCCATTTAGGACTACGATCATCATTTTGGTTGCTACACGTAGCTACTAATCGTAGCAGCTGAAAAATCGTAGTGTACTCTACGATTTATCGTAGACCGTTTTTTTTAATGACATTTTTTGTACTCTATTAAATTCGATGTATGTAGTTAAATTCCAATTTTGATTTTTTATTAATATTTGATTTTAATAGTTCAGTATTAAAACCACTTATTTTTTATAGCTATTCAAAATTGGTTTTCTTCATGAAAAAAAACTTAATGATAAATGTAAATTAATTAATTATAATAATAAATCTAAAACGATGAAGTACTACGTTTTTTAATAAAAAAATATATTTTAAAAACTTTGTAAAATAATTGAATCTTTTATATGCAGTAATAATATTCCAATTTAAAAAATAATGATAAAATTTAAAAAAATATGTATGGCCCATGAGGGGATCGAACCCGCGACCTTCGCGTTATTAGCACGACGCTCTAACCAACTGAGCTAATGGGCCGATGGGCAGCTTGCTGAAATAAACCTACCAATACATGTTGCTTCACATTATGCGTGTTCATCATTATCGAAATATTTTATTTGGATAGATATTTATTTACTATTTAAGAAATGTTAGATGTTTTTTCTTAATGGTAAGCTTTCAACTGACCATACTAACCAGGCTTCTAAAGAAATGCATGCAGATCCGTCATTACGTCATATTCTGCCTTTTCACTCAACACCGAAACTGCGTACTAATTATCGAAAAAGCTGATAAACGTACTCAGATATATAGTCATGTAACTTAGTCTATATTCGTTTATGCATGAATAAAATTTCATATGGCCTGAAAATACAAGAAAAAAATATTAAATCATAACCAACAAGCTATATACGTCCAAATGCTGGGCGCTGGCTTTTCTACATAGGAAAAACACACGAGGAGTTTGGTTTTTTTTCAATTATTTGGCCTGGTAACTTAAGACCTTTAAGCCATATCTTCATTAATGTAGTTTTAATCTTTATTTATGACTTCAGGCTACTAGTGCAATGTAGCCTTTTACCCCATGGAGTTTTTGGCGACTAATGGTAGGCCCCGCTATGAGGAGTTAGGGTTATAAACCCATCACGGTGGACCTTTGTTTTTTATTTATTTATATAAAGCTCAGTAAATGACTCGACACCACCTGATTAATTAATTGTGGGTTGGTGGTAGAAAGTGATTGCCTTCAAAACCGGGACCATTGGTTTAACGTTCCTTCGGACCCATCCAGAGACGAACCATGACGCTAGTTGCTTTGTTTTCGTTATCCAAAGCAGATTTGTCGAACTACTACGCCAACGAACTCCTCTAACAATACACATAAATGGCACTATTTAAAAAGTTTGTAAACCAAATATTTCCCCGCTCATGCCGAGGCACAGAGTGCTACGATTGTGGTATTCTGAGAATATCACAATAATATCACTTTAATATAATATTACTGGTTACTTTGAATAAAAATGATTTAAATAATAATGAAAATTGTATTTACATGGTGGTATAAATTTTCAAAAGCAAACTTACATAACGGACAATAATTCTTGTTAGTTACTTTACCAACCACCACAGATAAACAAACGTCTAGGTCGGACGGGTCATCCGATAAGAGTATATTGTTTACTTATTTTTGGCTGTGTTTTATTTTCTTAATTGCAAATAAGGTCGAGTTCCTGTTGTTAATAGTACTGGCCGCTTCACCTTAAATATTATGACGTAAATACTCGGCTGTGTTAATTGTAATAATTACCTTTAATGCAGACAGTAATAAGCTGTAAAATTCCATTATACTCCGACAAGGAACTTTGTTCCGTGGCCAAACGCCGCCTTCTTTTGACACATTGCTATGAAACAGTTCGCCATGCTTATTATGAATGTTTTTTTTTTAGTTTATTCTACATAGATATTATTTGTCAAAATAAAAATGCATTCACAAATTGCTCAACTATATTTAGGTTTTATCCTAAGATCACGATTAAAAGATTCCTAAGATTTAATTCTCATACACGTCCTCTTGTCCATTGACAAGAGGATGTGTATGAGAATCTATGATGTATGCTGATCTTTTAGTTGCTAGATGACATTTCATCTAGCGACGAAAAGATCGTTGTCGTACTAAAAGTCAGCACATTTGGATTTAATTACGGAATAATAGTGATACCTTTTTTAAAAACACACATTCGAAGTTTGAATTATTCAAATAAGTGTCAATTTTGTTTTAACTTTTTATTTTTTTTGTACACATTTTTATGTAAGAAACGCAGCTATTTATGTATATTTAGCTTATAGGCATTAGCCTATATTGCCCCCACTGTATATGTGCTAGCAGCACCGGCCTTCCTACATCGGAGAAACAAATGAGAAGTATGGGCCTTATTACCAGCACGCAGGACTTAGAAGAAAAAGGTTGCCTTATCAACCAAGAGCAACGGAAACAGTATTATAATCGATAAAAAAGGAAATGAAACGCTCAAAATTTATTAAAAATGAATTATATTTAGATTGAGATTTATATGTATTTAATAAAAATAAAATTATACGTATTAATATTGCAATATTTGCATGGCGAGCCCCATTCTTATCACTGAAAGATAAATGACATTATCAAAATTATTTTTGTATACAATGATGAGTGTATGAACAAGGAAGCCACGTATTCGCAGCGTGTTTGCTGATAACATAAGTATTATTGAAGGTAACAATTAAGATTAATTACATTTATGTACCTATTCAGTCATTCAAAGATTAGTTCAATGGAATTCCTATGTTTATTTTGATTTTTTTTTCAATATTGAAAGAACAGAATGAATTTTCGCCAACGCAATTATGCAAAGTCTTAAAAGACAAGCTCTAAAAACGAACGAAACATTAAAACAAGAAGTCAAACTTTTAGTACATATATACAAGCTTATATAACAATAATAAACATCGCGCCGCTGTACAATTATTTATCAACATTTGTCAATCTTACTACAGCAACATTATTGAATCTCCAAAGCAACTAGAACTCTCCATCAGTATATTTAATATAAGCAAGGAAGTCAAGTGTTGCTGGTTATTGTTATCACGAGAATAGGTAATGTGGGGGGCTTATAGTGAAATATTATTTAGTCGGTGGCGGATCGTCGCCGGCTACAGACGTTTCTGGAGATTTCGTACAATTTTTTTATTTGAAAAATACTAAGAGTATACCCCATGTAACATTTATTCCGATTTATTTAATATGTTAAGCTTTGTATTATATTTATATATGTGTGTAAATACACAAGATGCTCTAAATATTTATTGTGTTATAAATTAGAAAATTTAATAAAGTATTAGTCGTTAAATATTATAATGATCAGAATTATAATGAGTCACGCAACAACCGTGTGAAAGTAGATAGGACAAATTTACACTTTTTTATCACCACTTCTAATTAGTATATCAGAGTCCAATTAACGTGTTTACCATTTCGATAAAACCGGCCACTATTCCCACAATACGCATAGTTATAACTGATAGCTGGTAACAATAACACGAAGTAAATATGTGACAGCCATACCTATCTGAGCAAAACAAATCCACGCGGGCAGCGCGTGGCGGCGTGCGACCAGTATAAAAATAGAACCGTACTAAGTCCGGCGACAAAAATAACATGACACTTCTCGCCTCTGTTAATCTCAGTACAGTAACTCAACAACGGGATCATTTTAATCTGGTAATCTTTTAGCGCCTCGTCTCCGTTCTTGAACCACGCCCTGCGTAAGCGTCGCGTTCCAAATTTGAAATCGTTGGCAGCAACGACATTGGACTTTGAAATGGAATTTTGGCGCGGTAGTTTCTTGTTGTAAAACATTTTTTATTTAGGTTATTGTTTATTGACAAATATGAATTCAATAAAAGAGCAAAAAGTGTAAAGAATAATTAAAATTTGCTTTTATTAAAGTAACAAACTAAATTGATGAAAAGAATACCAAATAGACAGAATCGCAAAATTCATTAAAACATACATAATATGATAGTTATTACTTAAATGAACTTTTAACGTACCTACATATCATTCTGATAATATAGAAGCAAAAATAGACCTATTGTGTCTAATGTTTAGGTAATATACAGATCAATGCGACTTCCCATCATTGTGTAGGTTATGTTACCTAGTAAGTAAGAGCGAAAGCTTAAGCCAATGATATTGGGCAACATTTTTGATTTTATGATTAAATTAAGAGTCACGCGGCTGCCTGTGATTATTTTTTAAGTATTCACACACGTATTCCCTCCTTGATACAACATAGATTCTTCAAAATACGTGTTAAAAGGCACTTAATGGGCTGGCAAAGTGGAAGTTGCTTGCAGTATATCGCATATAGACTCCTCCTACTTAAAATCAGGCGTTATTTGCTGTGTTTTTAATAAAAAAAGGTACTACCCACTTATTTATTTCGGTCGCTAGTTCGCGGTAGTTCAGTGTGGAGATAAAAGTAGTTAGTTAAATAATAGGTAATGTTATGAGAGGCATTAACATCTCTTGTGGAATGACGACCTGCTATGATTTGTGATTATAAACGCTTGTTATGACTATCTTAGAAATGTAGTTTCTGTTTTTCGGCAAATATAGACGTCTGGCTCTATATAAGATAAGTCTAACGATGTGTGTGATTGAAGAGTTTATCGTATTTGTCTTGTATTTGTTACTGTGTGGCCAACATGTTAGTGTTGTAATTACTGTTTATCGACTTAGCGTCGGGGGCAATATGCTTGTGTGCCACCATATTTCATAAATGAATTGTGGCTCCCCTACAACTTCATCATTATGTTTACATTTATTAAAAATATATAAAATAAAGAGTACGACATAATAATATATATAATAATATGTATCAAAATGTACATATTTCTTGATGTTGACAATTGACAATAGATGTGTAAACAACTAAAACATGCAATATAATTCAATATTATCAACTGGCAGCCATTGCAGGAATTAATTTTTCAAAGATAAAACAACAGAGAGATCATTGAATGAGTCGTTTTTTTATCGTCAGACATTGCAGTAGTGTTTAAATTTACTTACGTTTAATTAAGAAATAACTACATATTTGTTTGTACAACAAATTAACTTCGAAATTGATAACACAATATCATACTTAATCTACAAATTGGAAAAGTTAGTAAGATATTTACGATATATATAAAAAAAATTAACACATGAAACAGACAATTTGAAAGTTTTCCCCTTTCAATACATGTTTGCTGTCCTTTTCTAATTGGTTTAGAACGAATGAAAGGTATAGTTCTGGATATTGAAAGTCAACGACACTAAATACGCGGCAGGTGAAGCAAATACTATATTTGCACGAGTAATATAAAAATTAAACTCTATTTCCGAACGGTTAGAGTCGTTTTAGTTTTAAGAAGTTCATAAGTTATAACGTACGCTGGTTCCCTTAAAACAAAGAATATTCCAACTCAATGATTCACACTTGCAGTATTATTTGCATGTACCTGTTGAAAATTAACTCTTAATACAAACTCTTAAGGTTCCATACATGTCAAATCCATAACAATATGCAGGCGTTGGCATTGATGCACCATAGAGGGGTGTAGTCGCCACTTTCCATTGCAAAGAATATAATTTAACTATTAATGAACCTAGTAATTTGGTACGGCTCATTATTATTTTGTACAGAGGACTACACATAATCCCTAACCCGTAAGTGGGGAAATGACTCTTTTTCCAAAACGATTAAGGTATAATAAAATCTAATTAAGCAGCAGGCGAATATTACGTATTCGAAATACTCCGCAAGTATGTCTGATTATTCGGTTGATAACTTATAATGGTAGAAATGAACGAAACATTGGGAAATGATAAATTTAATGACTTAATTCAGAAAGTACCACAGTACTTATCGTTGGTACTATCGACGAGTACTCTGACGTAATGGGAAATGTATTTTTTATTCGACACAGTTATCTTAGTTTTAAATTTTAACCTACAGGATGTGTAAACTTTACGCAGTCGTGTATGCGTATACAAACATGACTGCGTTAAAACACCTAAACCTGTCTTTGAAATCAAGAATTGAAGGTAGTATAAAGCTACAGAGATTTGGTTAACTTTTTCCTCTACTGCCACGAGCTTATATTGGTTGTGGCAGTGAAATCCATGTTTTGTGGCGACACTCGTGATCATAAATTATAGTTAATGAACATTATTAAAGTCACTTTACCACGCACAAATTTCGAATTAAGAATATAACAAGAAATTTTAAAGTTTTATAAAATCCTATTATTATAACAAAAAAGTATTTACCAGTGTGGTAAGCAAGCATGGAGTAAGCTATTGCTTATTTTCCATACCTATGCTTGCCAAACAGTTATGGACGTAAGCTTTTTTGTAATATTTATCACAATAGCATTAAACCTGTAAAAAAAAGAAGCGATATATTGTCAGCACCGAACATACGTCTCTATGCTTCCAAACGCTTCATTCATGAGTTCTGATGACCTCATTTATTGCGGATACAGAACATTAGAAGACGTACCTGTAGGAGCTCCAGTCGAAATCGTTTTATATTCGAATGAAATATGCAGGTATACCCGTTTTGTAACCGTTTGAAATACCAACCTATGTGAAACAGTTACGTACGGTCATTTTATAACTGTCAAATTGTTCCGGTGCTTAATAAAATATTTTTTGTAGCTTTTGCTAAGAAAATTGAGGAGTTTCATGATGTATCCATTGATTGAATTAAACTATCTTAAACTACTTAGTAACTTACGTAGTGAGAAGAATATCACAAGCTCTCCGAGATACATCTTTAGCAATACTCGTATGACAAGTGGGTGCAAGTTTACATTCAAACTTATGGTGACTTTTGAAATACATTCTAATTGCCGTGCCCACAGTCGGTCTACATTTGTTTAACGGCAAACGGCACTAAAAATGCAATATATTCAAAAGAAAAAGTAGGCGTCATGCGATGGTAGCCTCGAAGAATCGGCACACCGCTGACAAGAAACAACGTATCTGCATAACTGGCTGGAGGTGGGCGCGTCGGACCACGAGTACGATGCGTGCCCGCGTGACGTCATCACGCGTCATGCCGCGTCAAAACAACCTCCACGGAATTTTTTTTATCGTACTCGCGACCTTATTGGCTTAGTAATAAGCAACCGCTAATGTTACATTGTGCAATGTACTCCCGTAGTTTTCCGTTCACTTTGCGCAAGTGCATTCAGTTCATGTTGACTTCTGTTTTACATGATCAAACTGAATTGTTAAAAATATCAGACCAACCGTTCCATATTTTATTCATTAACAAATTTGCTTCATTAATAAATTATGATTATATGGTTTAAAACTTTTAATGGTTATCTTTTTTGTAATCGTTTATTTGTTACTGAGTATTCGATGAACTTGAAGTCTAAAAATCTAGCATTTAACAACGTCGCTTTATTATAGGAACAAAACAGGAGAATTTTCTGACCACAAACATCTTTATACCACTATTAATTTTGTTTTTAAGTTTTTTAAATATCATAAATCATTTTTATTTTATGACCTACAAAGCTACGCTTTAATCAATATGTAAAAATCAAACGCAAATACTCGTATCAGTGTTTATTATTGAGCATAGTGTGTAATCGGGCCAACAAATGGGGCTATATAAACGCGCGGCAATTGTGAACATTGCCCAGTGCGGATCGCACGGGCACACTGAACACGTCAAATTATAAATATAATTCATGTAGCATACCAGATACGATGACTAATAAAAATAGGAGTACAATTTTGACGATTTATAACATAAAAATTGAATGCAATTCACATTTGGACTATTGCATCATTTAAATGTATCTGAAATATCATTTATTACACATGCTTGCACATCTCTTGCTAAAATTTAGTTTTTTCAATGTCATTACATATGGATGGAATGTCATGATTTCCCCATGGTATCAGTCTGTTTTGATCAAAGCTCCGCCATCTATTTTTGTCCCTGAAGCGAACAGACGATCAAACGATAAAACTTCTCGTACTTGAATAAAGGTAAATGTAGTGTAATATGTCAAAGTAAACTAAAAATGGTCTTGGTAGGTCACAAGTAGTTAATATTTAATTGTTTAGATAATTTTACAATGTCCAAGCTGTTTAAGGTAATGAAAATGATAGATAATATATCAGTTATTTAAACAATAACGATAGAGATAAAATACTTAACTTTGATATTAACGCTGCAACCGTTATCGCGAGACTTAAAAATAAACGACAATTTTAAACAAATGCATTTTATAACATTTTATCATAGTCTATAAATAACTAAGGTATCTTGTAGTGTCTCAATGTAATATATTATAAAAAGCATAATTTATTGGTTTGTGATATGAAATCTGTTTTTGGTACTTTGAATATAGAAATAAGCACATTTAACACTCAATATCTTTATTGCAAGCTGTAATGTATAAAGAAGTGGTAAAGTAGGTAATATTTTACAAGATCAAAATGCTGTGGACGAGAAGATTCGAGGAAAAGCTTCAGGCATTTCGAGGCATGTGTCATAAGGAATTTTCCGACAGCGTTACATACATTACCATAAATACTTATGATTGTTATAGAATACACTATGGAGGTCTGATTTTTAATTGCTGACATTGCACCATAGTATAAGACTTAGCATAGTAAAAGGGACAACACTCCCGAAAAGAAAGAACACGAACATAGTTTATATATAAGGAAATTTTATATCAACTCCGAACTTTTAATTTATGATAGTTTACACGGTTACAAGGCTATCAAGAGTAGGTTAGGAAATATCTGCAGCAATTTGTATAAAAATATTTTTTTTAGAAACTATCATCAAAATCGTATGAGAAATATTGGAAAAGATAAAGTTGAAATTACATTACTTAAATATTTATTGTCTAAAATATATTACTAAATTTCAATTTAGTTTGTATGTATTTATATCCACACATCTACATACTTAAATTGTTATTAATATATCCTTTTCGCGGGTCTGTATTTTTTATCTTGTGGCTACGTATATACACTATAAAGTACATAAGTAAGTAGTACAGTATAACCTCTAGCAGGTAAATTTAAGGTTTTACGTAACAATTGACCATTACAGGAAAAATTCTCTTCCAAACCCTATGTAAACTATCGATTTTGCAATTATTTCGATTTTATTTTCTTCAAATTATTGCCTGATTTAATATTGTATTAAAATTGATATTAAATTATTTGTATTAGGCTTCATTCGTAACCTGAAAAAAAAAATGTTCATGACCTTCCTCAAGTCCGTCGTGCAACGCCCAGCACGCGTCTACACGTCGAACACACGTGAACACTAGGATTTGCCAACATAGTAAAAAAAGTAAGTATATGAGTTAAAATTTGATCCCAAGGTTCATAATGCTAGGGACACCCCTATCATTATGAACCTTGGGCCTCTTTTCGTCATCTTTCAAATGGATCTCAAATTTAGTTTTTAAATGTTTTTGTTTTTAAATTGTATGTAGGAACTATTTGGTTACAAGTATTACCGTAACCTCACAAGATGTTGATTGCGGACGATGACGTAGCCTCGCTCACTCGGACAGTACTTACTCACTCTAGCCTTGAAAAATTCAGCTTTTACAAGAACATTTAACCGATATTCGGCATAATTGTATTGAATGCACTGAATGATCTTTTAGCTTAAGAGTTCCGACTTACTAGAATACTACATAGCCTTTTGATAGCTTGCGACTATTAAATCAAATCTCTATATTGATATTAATTAGGCCTTTAAAATAAAACATATCAATTATTATGTACTTTTTCTTTGTTATGTGAAAAACTTAAATATGCATATTTTACTATACGTATATATACTGTTGTTGTATATATATTTCTGTTATATAGGAAGGCCTGTGGCCAGTGTTGTGGTTGTATGTGGCCTGTTAACGATTGTAAATAATAAAGTGTGAGGTACCGACAGAAATCAAATTCCACGTCGTTTATATGAAATATAGAATTTTCATAATTTGATTATATTTTTGAAACTGTTACGACCTTTTTTTAGATAACTAACTATGACGTTGAATATTTTTTAAACTTATGAAATTTTTTTTATCTTTTTTTTAATCTTATGGCTTCTCGTTTTTACGACTTCTGCCAATGTCGCGTTTATGACAGATATACGCTATAGTAATTTCCACGTGTCCCACGGAGTTTTTGTAGAATCTTAAATAGGAGACATCACAAACATATACTACACCAACACCATATTTAATTTATAAGAGATATTAGATTTAATTTAAAAATAAAGTTTAATATTTTAGTTTATTTATTAAAATTTGGATAACATTATGAACGATTTCAAATGAAAGTAAATTTGGTGACTTTTATTAGGTTGTGATTGAATCAGCCGTGAGAAAAATATATTACTTTGACCAAAATAGACTCTGGTGTTTTTAATTGACCTTCCGATACAGAAACATTAGTTAATTTAGTGGTGTCTTAATACTTCTATAGTTTAAGAATTTCAACAAAGAGTATTATTTTCATTTGTAACATTTAATTAGAGCGTGATACAATTACTACAATCGATTGATTATGCCTATTAGCTTACCTGTTCCGTTTTTGTTATCTCTCTATTCTATTTACATGGTAAAAGCTTCTTTTATGTTTACCTGGTGGTAAGTGGTAACTGAAGCCTATAGACCAGCAATATCAAGGAATTACAACAAGGTAAGCTCCTTTCTTTCACAACGCAATCATCTGTTTCATTACCGAAAATAGAATGTCACCGATTTCCAATTCCTTCTATGAAGCAGTTCGGCGATATTGTTGAAAAAAACAAATATTAACAAAACACAGCCAATTGTGAAACAATTTGAAGGAGTCAGTAATAAAGATGGATGATGAACAAACAAAGTGGTATTTCCACAAATTGCTGCTACTGTATGGCAGTTTGCAGT
The DNA here is from genome assembly GCA_943193645.1 of Acentria ephemerella. NCBI lineage: Eukaryota > Metazoa > Arthropoda > Insecta > Lepidoptera > Crambidae > Acentria > Acentria ephemerella. Next base: position 1,982,297 of record OW971875.1, on the reverse strand, counting down.
GACTCATTTAAGTACTAGATCCTTCGTTTGAATTTAAAATGGGACGATAGCCAGCATGACAAAACATTTGCCACCATCGGCCTATGTATATATACAAGATATTGACTTTAAAATTATAAACATAATATTTAACGAACTAGTCTTTGTCATACATCCGAAAAATAGAATTCCTTGTGTCATCAACTGTTTATGTTATTACATTTTATTTGATTAAATATATTACCATTTAAAAAAATGTATGAATTCGAACTTTAAATATCTGTATTTATCGATTCAAGCATAGATTCGACTGTTTTCATTTAGTGACGTTTCGTCCGGTAAAAGTGGGTAGAATTGATTTATTTTATTTTAAGCTCTCTGAAGGTTGCCTTAAAAGAGACACAAAAGTAGTTAGTCAGTCGAATCAACACTTGGGTGTCGTGGAGAGCTACGAGTTTTAAGTATCTGTTATTTTGTGAGAACCAAAGGAAATATAAGTGAGTAATGTATTACCTGTTTTATTTCATTTAGTCACCTATTATTGCATGCTTGATAGAAATATGGGTAGAAAAAAAAATATAGGTATAATTGATAACACTTGTATAAGAGAGACGTGAGCACCGGGCACCACATGGGCTGGTAATGTAATATATATGTACCTGATTGTAGCTAAACAAAAACTTTGCAAAATAAAACTGTATCTACCACGCGAACAAGCCAACGTGACCACGTGGCTCTGATTAGATAATTCAAACAACTACTGTAAGGACAACACTGATAAAACAGTTTTTATCATCTTTTTATGCAGTTATGTTATATTTAATCAAATATATATTGTAATGCGTGTTGAGAAAGGTATTATATGATTAAATTATAAGGGCTACCTAGAAACGATGCTGCCGCATATAAGTCTATGTGTTTCCTCCATAGGCGATCTAATTATTGTTATTAGATTTTTTGATATTTATTACTATATTAATGAAATAATACCTATGTATTAAATCTTGTATTCGGTAGGATCTATTACTAATACACCCAAGTATTTCGTAAATTTGATGTTTATCATGCTAATCGTTCAAAAATTATACTTGATTTTGTTTTTAGATTTTTCAAAAGATGATTGAAATTCGATATGTTAAAAATGCTTGCGTGTCTGTAACAAACAAAAAAAATTAATTCAAATGGCAGATTTAAGTTTTAGGTCTGTCGTATTTTTTAGACAGTGGTTTATGTGGAAATGCTGGAATGGAATGCTGGAAATGCTGGAAATTCTGCATAAACTCTGGTTTATATTTTTAGTTAAGAGTTTATGAAACATTTCTAGGTCAACTCCGAACATTAATTCGGGGCATTCCTACTCGATATACGCTTTTGTTTGCAGGAGACTCCACTGTCATATGAAATAGGGTCTTAAAATTGATAATTAATAAAGAATACTTACTGAAAATTGATAAAAAGGACTGTATATGATGTGAGCGAAAGTAAAAGGCAAAATGGTGTCGATACTTACATGTAATTATAGACGACAAAGAAAATTTAATAATGACTTTTTTATTGATGACGATGATAAGGAGATATCAAAAGGAAAACAATAAGGAAATATATTATTATAAAAACAGCTGCAAAGAGTTCGTAACACTTACACTTCTGTGGCTATATTAGACAAAATAGATATTGTAAGACAACACTCGAAGTTGAAAAAGTCTGGACGTAATTTTAAAGTTTTGATTATTCAAAATTGTGTTTGTGTGTGGGTGTGTTTACAGCGACTATTTATTTTCCAGATGATTGTGCACGTATTTAGTTTTTATAACAGGGTTTGTAGGTAGCAGGTTACACTAGCTGTCTTCGCATATGGACTCCTAATGCTTACCATCAGGTGGTGTCGAGTCATGTCCTTTTTTTAAAAAAAATTTGTATGATTGTTGTATAGCTATCCGAGATATATTATAGATATCCGAGAGATTCGAGATTCATATTCGACATGTATTGTATATATCCGAGATAGCTCTAGTGGTGATGGTAGTAACTAGGGATCGGCCACTAAAATTAATTACATATAGGTATGTTCAACACTGTACTACTTTATACTGCAAAAATCAAATATGACTCGTAATTATGAATTTTCATACAAAGTATAAGCATCGTACAATGAGTGTACTCAGTTACTGATTTTATTACTTAACTAATAAGGATTGATTGATTAAAAAATTATGTTTTCTTATTTTTTAAGTAGAATAGGCCTGTTGATGTTCTTAACCAGTTACAGTTACAAATTGCGATCAAAAAGTATTAATTCAAATTAAAAATACTTTATTTGTCTACTAAAAAGAAAATAAAACAGATATGTTAGTGAAAATGGCGTACAAACAAACAATATTTATAAATTATAATATATCAAATATGAGATAATTGGCTTTAATAAATTTATTGTCTGAAATATTTAAATAAGGCTTAAGAGACATAAAAAGGTCAAACAAAATATGATCTTTAAATACTTGGACGTTCATACGAACGTGTAATGTACTTAGACTGAATAAATGTATTTTGATTTTGAATCTGACTGGTCAAAATAGAATATTGTTATCTAGTTCCAATATCCAATATCCTATTCTCCAATATCCAGTCCAATTCCATCCCCGTTTCTATATTTGTATATACGATAAAATTATTTCTGTACGAGTTGAACTGTTAATATTGTTTGGTTAATAAGATGTAGAAACACCTACTTATATCAGATAGAGGGCAAAGTCCACTCGTGTGGAGAACGGTCTATTTCTGGATATATGTGTGGTGGGAGTATTCCTTCTATCCTGATCCAAACACAGGTGATACAGTAAACAGCATACATTACTACTTTACTTGAACCGACCTTACACCATTCAAATAAGAACGGATTTACAGTGCAATGTTATGGTTGATAATGTAAAATTTAAGCACGCCAAATCTCAAATATAATAATCGGTCTTAAATTAAATATATCATTTATTGTCTCATAACTTTTATTTATTATTTTAGTATTTTATTTATCACCACCATTTCAGTCTATTTAATTTGGTATATAACAATACTTTTTAGAGAAATGTTCTCAACTGAAATGACTGTATTGGGATATGCGGGTGCGGCGAGCAAGTAGACCCGCCTACGGCTGCGCTGCAACCGGTAAGTGGCAACACTGGTGACACATCGACATATCGCACGCATGGGATGTTCACACCCACGGTACTTACGATCGCTTGCACTGATATTGAAATTTTGCTTTCATATCTTATTTAAATTTAAATATTTCTTTAACAGTTCAATACACGTTTTAACTTTGTAAACAATTAAAATGTTGACTAACACATACAATAATATTAACTTATTGATTCGGATTCTAATCCCGCGTAAAGACAAGAAAACTTTATACTTTGACTTATTATAATTATAGTACAGACATTTATATATATTATAAATAAAGCGTACATAATTTGAAATTAACAAATTTATAGTCTAGACGTGCAATTATTGTCCATAACTTTTCCATACGTTTTTGAAATAGGAATGAAATCGAATATTCGTAAAGCTAAATATAGCAAAGTGTTAGCAACATGATCGTTTCCGTGTTTAATTTAACGTTGTATAAATAGTGTTTTGAATGTATTGATTTAAACGAAGGGCAAACTTGGGCGTGAGCGAAGGTATGTGGTACCAAGGGCGTGACGAACATGACTTTTGCAAGTACAGATATTACTTCAAGATATTACTTGTAAAATATATTTTCTATGTCGGGCTAAAGTTATGATAGAACATAAAATTCTTTAAACTGGTCTGCAGCTGGGTTTACATAATATAATAATTAAAAATAAATAATAATGTAATATAATAACTATTTTGAAATATGCTCTGTCTTCTTTGTTTGATTATGGCTTACAGTCAGAAAAACAATTTGACTGAACGACTCAAATAATTCTACAATGAAAAGTATTTCGTGTTTCTAAATGTTATTTTAATCTAAATGATTTTTTACATTAATTTTTAATTTATAATAAATATTTAATTTTCTGATTTTGTCGTGAATTTTATTGAATGATAAAATTAAAATAATCATTGTTCCCAAACGGGCCTCTTTAGAGTTTGGTCCAAAACGGGCCTCTTTAGTGTTTATTTTTTTGTATTAATTTTGTACTGACGTTTTACGTCATTGTGTTTTTTATTAGCGAAATATATAAGTTCATTGTAACATGTTCGCTTTTCATTTATAATTTATTTATAATTAATAATAATAATATAATCATAAATAAATATTGTTAAAATACTTTTAAAATATTGAACTGTCACGATGAATAGTTATGACTGTATACAGTAAATATATAATTATCCTAATTATAAGCCCTCTATAATTGCTAAGGGGCCGTCAGTCGTCTTGCCGGGCGTCAAATATATAAACTCATTAAGCTAATCTTTGATCTAAAACAAAATATTAACAGAATGTGACCCGCAAAGAATAAATAAATATGAAGTTAAAATATCTGCCCGTAACACCGTACCCGAAAAATCGTCATTTATCATGGCGATATTTCAGCACTGAGAATACAAAAACAAAAAGGTATAAGGTATAAATTCCATTAATAACTACATATATATTAATGACCATGAAAGTATAAAACACATATACATATATTGATATGATTTACGATAAGATACATACAATCACACCCATGTTAAATAGCGCACTCATAATGCTTGTTTAAAGGAATGCTTAACCGTTATCAAAGATGGAAATAAATTAAAAAAAAATATCAAAATATTCATTAAGTAAGAAATTTTTGAATCTAGATCTCTCTGGAGTCAAACCAGTCGAATAAAATTAATAAAGACGAGTTCATTCACCAGAATTATAATTAATATTATGTATAAAACTATTATGATTAATTTATTTTCACAACAATTATATATTTTATTTATTTTATTTATACAATAAAACCCTCTACATTTCCGATGCCACTTTTCCCATACATGGGGCTGCTGGAAGAGATTTCTTAAAGAAATAAGCATTACCTTTGTACAATTCTCTGATATTCTGTTGTGTGTTTTTAATTGTCTTTGTGTGAACATAAATTGTTATATTCATGACTTAAATGGTATCTTCATATTTCATCCCTCTCTGGAAGACTAAGATCAGCTACTTATGCTGTTTAGAAAATTAGGTCTTTATATGATATTGAAACAGCAAGACTTGTATACTTTAGCTATTGCCACAGTGTTATGTCATATGGCTTGATATTGTGGGGCACGGCTGCTGACATTGAAGATATTTATATTTTACAAAAAAGGGCTGAGCGTGCCATTTACGGACTCAAGCCACGTGATTCACTCAGAGATTTATTTAAAGAAATCAATATATTTACTGTAGCTTCTCAATATAGATATGATAATATCTTGTATGTCGACAAATATTTACAAACTTTTTCAAAACGTAGTTATTCTCGTTGCTTACATACTAGATATAGAAATAAACTTGCTGTTCCAATCTTTAGACTTCATAAAACAAGTCACTCATTTATGGGGCAATGTATAAACATTTATAACAAAATCCCGCCAAATATAACTGAACTGCCTATACACAAATTTAAAGACTAAATCAAACAAAATTTAATGAAAAAAGGCTAATACAAAGTTCAGGAATATTCAGGCGATAAGAATACATGGACTATTTAAAAATGCAATTTATATAAACTTAAACCGTAATCAAACTGAATTGAAACTTAATCAAACCAGAAATGACGATACGTATCGATGTATAAAATATTGAACTGTAAAACAAAAAATATGTTTGTAATACTAATACATAATGACATAATTGATTTGTAAATGTCATTATAAATACTAAAGGCTGCGAGTTTCTCACGCCGCTACTTCTCTGCAGCTACTAATTCGTCGAAGCAGTGGTAGGGTTAATTGGGAATATGCATACTAGTGTTAGTTTTAATTTAAAAATAATTTATTTAATAGATAATTAAATTCTATAACTGGGACAATTTGTAAATACCCGGTTAATACACACTTAAAGTTGTCACTTTAATTACATTTTTTTTGATGCATATTCCCTGTTATGACGATTTAAAAGAACTTAGTAAATGAGTATTTACATAAAGATATTTTGACTTTGACTTTGACAAGGTTCATTGTTATAGACGTTTACGTCTACCCTCCACTGGCTCTGCGGCGGGCGTGTGTGGGGCTCATCCAATGCCTCATGAGAGAGAACCCTTTAAGGTGACCTGGGTTCTACCGAAGCAATTTTTGATTTGATGCTGGGACTCTGTATTCTTTTTACTGGAGGTGGGCGTTAATGTCTGCGACACAGTTTTATTTTAAACTAATGTAGCCATTATCGTTTACTTTTTTATGTCTGCCTATTTTTGTTCCAATAAATAAATAAATAAAATAAAAATAAAATAAATAAATAAAATTCACCTAGGCACCCCCATGATTGTCATAGACCCTAGTAATAATTAGAAAAATCTAGCCTCATTTATGCTTGTAATTAATAATAAAAAAACTCCACAAAATGAATTAAAAATAACATTTTCTATGAAGAACTCAGCCGTTAATTATTTCTCATGCCCTTCCGTTAATTCGCACTTAATTGATTAAGCGTAACAATAATTTTATACAGCAAACGTAGCCGAATCCAAACCACACCCACAAGCCTGGCCGGACGGTGCGCGTGCGTCGAGAATAGCGCGTAATTGCGTCATATCATTCACGCCGTGGCCGCGTGCGCGCATGTACCGGTTGGTGCATTATAACACCAACTGTATTTTTCTGTTGATGTGTAAAGTACTGTAGACAGTTAGTAAGGTCTATTCAGTCTTAATAAGGAAAACTTTTGTATGCAACTCTTAATCAGACGTGTTTTTAAGTACAATGGAATATTTTCAAACTGTATACTATTATTTTTGACAGGTTAAATAAATATGTATATATAAATTCAGCGGTAACGCATAGACGAGTTTTACTTAAAACCTATACGATTTGAGCTTAAATTATCGAGTTTATCCTAGGAAATAATCGCCATTTTTAACGATTGACATGAAACAACGTCTGTTAATATGGCGGCCACCTTTTTGAAGAAACGCATGCCCTTTTAATGCAAATCACATTGAAAATACTTGTAGTGAAACGGATTTAAAGCGAAATAAGAATTAAATAACCATCAAGGTTATTAATTTTGCCAAAGTTTACTAAATTGGCAATGCAATTTTGGCATGGCATGAGCGAGATAATGATTAAGACGACGATTAAAATTGGTTTTATATTTACTCGGAATTACTAAATCAACTGAAGTTTTCAGCAAGCTACGTCAGCTGTACAATACCATACTGCCTATCTTACCTCCAATAGCCTGAACATAATAATGCTGTTAATATGATTGTTCTGGAGACCAACTTAGGTAAGATTGTGGTAGCTAACCAGACGTTGTTATTCTGGGTTTCAAAAAGCTACCAACGGATACGTTTGCTTGCGAGGCATTAAATTTTGACATATTTCATAATTTTACCCCACGGGGAATTTAATTTCGAACCTCTAGATCAAGACACAAGCACTAGACCACGTAGGCAGTTACTTTTGTTTGGGAGAAACACATTTTTTTTAATGTTTTTTACAAGACAAAGAGTTTTTCATAGCTGAATTGTGATACGAAAGATAAGGAATCAATGTACGTACGTACTTATTGGCGTTGTCAGTACATAAGGTACGAATTATTAATAATTAGTTTTCATTTTAGTATCATGTCAACTTCAAATAATAATAATAAACTTTATTGACAGATAATTTGTAACATTTAGTTTGATCATCCTGTATTCCAAAATAGGTAAATGCCTGTAATATGGAATTCAGTGTCCAAAATATTTTGACGAAAAAAGTATGTGTGTATAGGTTTAGTAAATTTGTATAAGTTGGCCGGTAAGTAATGATCGCTTCCAAAAAGACTTACAGCGATCCAGGTGGTGACAGTAAAAATTGAAATAATTAAAGATTTTGAAAAGAAGAAAGAAAGAAGTGTTTGCATGATCCCATATAGCATCGCTAATCCGTTCACAGTATTGTAATCATAACTGTTTTGCAGTTTTCCATCAACAATGAACAAACTGACGGGTTCCATTATCGCTTTTGAGAATTTAGGTCATTCTTGCAAACGTAGTTAAGTAAATAACAGTAATATAATAACAATCAAAGAGCAGTGGCCTAAATTGATCCGCGGAATATTTGAGAAAACATAAATAATTAACACGATTATATTTACGACACTCTTTTTCTATGACGAAGGTATAACTACATATTTAAGGACTATTAATAACTTTTGTGTTTATCTTACTTTAATAGTTATAATAAAGTGATAGTGATTGTGTGTTCCAATATTAGAATTTTGTAAACAGAGACGCCTTTCCCGGGTCTACGATATACATATATCTACCAATTATCAGTCGTAAACAGAACCAAAGCGTCTAGTTAAATGGAAACATGAATGAATGTATCCTATCGCCCTGACCATGTCTTTTAAGTAACTCTATCATAATCCGCTCTACCCTAGGCCGCTAAATTTAGATAAATAAATTCCCAATGACTTTTTATTTTTTTAAGATTAGGAAAAGCTGCGAAATAACGAGCCAAGCGTATTGATCTCATAATATTTCTAAAATAACCAGTGAGTTATTTAAAACATTTATATTGACGTTGTATGTTCCTGTATGCTGACATAAAATTAATAACAATATTGAATTAAAATAAATAAAATATAAGGATATCAAAGATGATTTGATAAGCCGGATCAGCTTTCGGAACTTAACAAATTTACTTTTGTCAACTTTATGCACGCCTCAAACAATGTTTTTTTATATCACTGCTAATGATTGGAATAAAAATATCAAGAATATACAGGCAAAGCAATCTAAGTACCTAACTAAATTGTCTAATAAAAAACGACTTCTTCAAAACATTAAAATTGCGACATAGTTCATTATAAGGAGTTATCCACTTTAAAAACAAAATTGTTGTCGGAGCTTCACTATTGTTTCTAGAAACAACTAAGTAAACCAACTACATAATATATATTTCATTATTTTTGCCTCTCTTGAGGTTTCAATTCGGTTTTTAAGTCAAGTTTAAAATTATTTTTTACATTTTTGAGTTTTAATCTAAGGTAACCTGCAGTATTGTCGTGTCGTGTCTTGTCGTTTGCTAATAACACGAATAGCTTCAGAAAAATATATGTGACAGGTAATACGTGCCTATAACATTTTAAGGTTCCCTTCGATTTCCCTGGGATTCCGTCATCAGATCCTGACTTTGTGACAGTGACAATAAAAATTTTTATTTACCAAGTTTTCTCATATAAAGCATCTAACGCACATAATGTATATGCTAAAATTATTATACAAAACTAGACTGTTCTAGCGGAGTTAGTCATTGTTGTTGAACGAAATTTTTCCCTAAACCATGTTTTGTCCTGTAGTATCTCACGCAATACATTTTCTGTTTACTAACATATGGAAAATAATCTTGGGTTTGAAAACATCTTGATGTATCGCAATATGATACTTGTATAAAGCTCTCTTATGGTATTAAATCGACTAATTTTAATTATTAATTTACAATAAACCAAACAGAGTTACAATTCGCTAATTATCTAACGTATGCATTAATTGTAAGCACCTTTTCGTAGGTCTCCTTACACACATCAAAAGTAGATTTCCTTCGATTTATTTTATAAAAATATATAATGAATTTTCTAAATTCTATTCAAATTAGTAAGGTCTGTCTCTGCCTCTGCTCTTAGTACGGTGAAAGAAAATAACGCATTTAATTTTTAACCATCTTATCATCCAGCAAAATATTTTTTTAACACTATTTGAAAGATGGTTAACGAATTGTAAGACATGTATTATGATGATCTAAAGATTAATTATATGATTCCTTCTTCTGATGCCATCGCATATAGATATACAAAACAAGTGTTTCTTGGTGAACATTACAAATAAACAATGATTCTAACTATAAAATTTAGATAAATATGTTTATTTTCGTTAGAAGTGTTGTTTTGTCTTCGGAATACTAGTCATTAAAACAAAACACAGCTCCAAGAACTTCTATTGTTTTTATAAGTGCAAACATATACTTAATTTTCCATTTTGTTGACAAAGGAGGTCCTTTGCAAAACTATATACCATAGACAAAGTTATTTTGGTACACTTAGTCAACTAGAAGTCAATTTCTTATTATTCTTCTTTCAGGCCAGAAACTTAGCAAGATTTGACCCTCCACACGTTATTAAGTCATTTGGAATCCACAGACGGTAATAAAAACTGTTAGTACAAAAACTGGTCGGATTGGATACGGCTGCGTGCGCCTTGATAGATATGCACCCCGAGGATGAAAAATGATGGCTCCTCAGATAGCATAGATGGCGACAGCAAATATCTCCCAAGACAAACGAGTACGTTTCGTTTCTCCTCTAAGGACTATTCAAATACGTAGCCAGAATGCAGAAAACCATGAATCATACGTGATTCCAAACGCAGCAAAATACTAAGTATTTCTTAATTTTGGGGCTTGAATACTTGTAATGGAAAAAGCCAGTGTATTGAAAAAAATTGCCCAATAAATTTGCCCGCGTGGAACTTTACACTATACAAATTATTGGTCAGGGTCAGGGCGTCATTAATTTTGTAAACATATCCTTTGTAGCAGTTTGAAATCGCTCATGCATGTACTTTTCTGTTTGCATGAGCGATTGCAAACTGCGTCTCATTTGGCTATTTTGGGTGGTTGTAACCTTATTTGAGGGCTGGATCTGGACCTGGTTCTCTTTACACATAAACACAGCGAACTGCTTCGTGATCGAAATAGGAAAGGCGGCGGTCAACTAAAAGATGATCCTGCAGGTCTACGACACTCGAATGTAAAATACAAGAAAGTTTTAATAGTATGCCATGTCTAAATATCCTGAGTAGAATTGATCAATATAGAGTAAATATGAATTCATATGTGCCACCAAAATAAATTTAGAAATATCAAGTAGTCTAGACGATATAAAATGTAGCTAATAAATTCGCTACAAATCTTAATAAAATAGATATACCCTTGTAATTTTGTATTTTTTTACTCCATGTTCATACTATTCAAAAATCTAAAGATAAAGTCCAACTTATAAAACTTCTTCTTCAGAAGAGTGTGTAAAAAACGGTGTCATTCCAGATATTTGCTGTTTTTTTTTTAATATGACCAAGACATCTATTATTACCACAGATTACTGTCACAATTTATAATAAGTTACGAATTATTAAATATATTGACAAAGAAATGTTTTTTACTTTCTCCTTTTTATAAGATTACTAGTTGACCCTGTGAACTTTGTATCACCTACAAATTACCATTAACGCCATCTATTAAAAGAAACCCGAACAAGCGATGGAAGATATAACAGTTTAAATGTTTAGCATGTCAGTTAGACGATTTTACATACTATATAACCATTTTTCAGTTTTTCTTTAAGTATTTTACAGATTTTTTATATTTTTAAACCACTCCTGACATAAGCCAAATAAAACACATTAAAATTATTCAAATAGGTCAAACCGTTTTTGAGAACATCAAAACATATTTATATATACGATTTATTGCTCGTGTCAATTAATTGTTACGTCATTATTGCATTCTTCAAGGTTCAAAAAGGCTTAGAACAAAATATGTTGCCAGAGATTTAATCGGCATACAAATATTTTTATATGATAAGTTAAGAATAATCCTTCAATGTCAGAATAAATAAAAGTCACAGCAAGTGGTTAATAGATAATTCTAGAAGTACTACAAACAATTTTGTGTATCTTCTAAAATATTTTTCTGAACAGAAAACAGTTCTTTTTAAAATTTAAATATTAAAAAAAAACTGAGTGTTCACCCCAAAAAATGCAAACAAATATTAATTATATTTTGACAGTTTTTAAGCAATCTTCAAACTTAGACGACCTTCTGGTCGAATGTTCTGTTCCCCTGTATACTTAGCTTGAGGTCCCGGTAGGGGTAGATATTTGTACGATGAGTACGAATATCTGGCATGGATTCTATGGATGTTTGGATGTTTATTCAGTATAGCTGATATTTATATACATATCATATCTATATATCTCCGTTATCTAGTATCCATAACACAAACTCTTAACGATGTTTTATTTGGGCTAGATAATAGGTGCGGGTATCAAAAATATTATATACTTGTTTTTTTCTTTTTTGTTTGAAGGTTTTAGGCGGCTGCCTGTACACTTGAATAGTAGTGAGAAGAATGAAGAAGTCTTTTTGGTAAAAAAACGTGATTTTGAGGCCCACCAAAAACACATTAAATTAAGATTTCTTGTGAATTCAATAAAGCGTATTTTATTAACTTTAATTAAAATTTTTAAATTGTTTTTATTATTCTTACCATAATTATGTATATTTCTTTAATAAAATTGATTAATAGCCGCATTGCACGAACTCTGTGGCTGTTATTAATTAAGATTAAAACATTCTAGAATAATTATTATTAAATTATCTATTAAGTACATGAATATAATTAAATATGATACTTATGAAAATATGTATTTTTTTTCTATTGAATTAATCTCCATAAAAAATTTGTGTCGCCAAAAAACTTAATATTCCGTACAAGATAAAAAATATTCATCTTGTTGGACACACTCCTCTTCTGCACAGAATAAACAATAGATATTATACTGTAGCGTGCAACGTATACGCTTTTACAACAAGTGATAATTTAAGGCGATTATAATTAAACCGTGACATTTCTTGTATACTTTTAACGTCTTAAATTGACGGTCAAATATTAATTAGCGGCTTCAGTGTTGGTATATACCGGCTTACAACTGGAAATAAATTGTTCAATGTCGAAATATCCAACGTAATAGTTGCATTGAACGTAGGTAATGATATAATTAATTTGTAAATGTCATTAACACCATATCAAAGCTAAGGAATTCCATGCGCCAGTTCTTCTCCACAGCTGAAGTATTTGTCGAAGCGTTGGTAAGGTTATGACCATTTGGAAAAGTGATATAAGAATCTCTTTTATTTTGACAGGTGTGTAAGTTCATGTTTCAAAACGTATATTTTTTGGAAGACGAAGTGTCAAACCTCTTTGTTAACCTAACAAGTTTTCATTAGTAACATCTTTATATATTACGCTAATTCCAGTTTAAGTTTCTGGGGATTTAGTGTGAAAACAAAGTGTTATCGGGAGTATTTTTTCGCGTGGTGACGTCATAATCACGACATCGGGCCGTGGTTCACATGCGAAGCCGTCGTGGCGTCCACAAGGCGTGGTCGACCGCTTGACGTCATCACACCACCACCTTGAAGAGTGACGAACTTGAAAACGCAATTTCAAATTTCGATTACATTAAATTAAATTCGAAGTTCTTAATTCAAAACTGTCAAACTCTTCTTTTCGTCAAACTGTTTCTATACAACTTTTTTATATCCAGTTATTGTATTCTAAATTCAAAGTAACTCAAATACGCGTTGCGGTTAAAAACTTTTTGACAAGAACTTTTTGAATTTTTAAATTTTTGCGTTCCTGAACTCTATTTTAATACATGTTTAGTTAGCTACTAAATTTCCTAAACATTTTGCGAGTTTACGACAAATCCAATGTTGTGTAAAGATTGCTGCCAAATCGTATCTATAACTAATATTGATTATTTCTTTCTACTGAAAATTGAAAATGTTTTTCATGAGAAATAACATAACTTGCAAGAACTCTCTTCAAGTTTATACTAAATAGATGATACTAGGGTTTAGTGGGAATTAAATTGTAAAATACTCATCTACTTGCTTTCTCATCGCACACCAAACTATATAAAATATAATTTTTGTAACATTTACGGTTGAGATTAAAGGAAAATTATGTTAAAAACATATAAGGTGCAATAACTACGACTTATGACTGAATATTTAATCAAATGAATTAAAATAAAATATGACATTATACAAAACAGTTTGTTATTGTCGATGGAAAATTATCGTTGTCGGAAACAAACGAATGTACCTACCTAATTGAGGTCATGTTAAATTAAGACTGGCGACCTTTACAACCTATTGGGTATATTCCAGTACCGACCGTTTCAATTTAATGTCAAATTTAATTATTCTGCAGGGCTTAGTTTTGGATACTATATACTTCAGTAAATTGAGTTTTTATTGTTTTTTTTAATAAGGTAGAGTCAAGTTGCTTTTATAGTTAATACCGATAAGGTATTTTGGCTTTTCTCGTAGTTACAGGCTTTGATATCGTGGTAGTGATACCAGAGCGCGTCGTAGGACCCGGCCAGTCGGCCGCGCCCAACGCAACGCGAGAACCGTCCAAGAGGGCGTATTGCGTATTAATACGCACCACTACGCAAGCTACGGGTGACTACGAAGTGTTCGTACAGTGCTATTGTAGACTGCAATAGACACAAGTGTAGTGTAATTAAAACCACATCTTTGTATAAAATCATCTTTTTTTAATACCTTCTTTGAAGCTTAACAGTAACATATTCACTTAACGCTAGACACTACTTAAGTAGCTAGATAGAACAGTCTTAGAGATGAGTAAGCTAACTAAACGATCATGAGATCTAGATCACAGTCGGGGGTGCGCAGGGATTAGTGCGCGGGGGTGTGTAGCGGCACCGACACGGGCGTGGGCGGCGACGGCAGCAGGCGGAGCACGGGCGCGGGCGGCGCGCGTTCCTTAGCGTGTCTTTTAACGTGCTTCGCAAGGTGGTCGGACCGCATGAAACGACGATTACACACACGGCAACCGAACTTCTTTTCTCCAGTATGAGTGCGCTTGTGTCGTGAGAGCTCGTCTGACCGCGAGAACCTGCGCTCGCAGCCGGCCCAAGCACATCTGAACGGACGTTCGCCTGTGTGGGTTCGTGCGTGCGCTTTTAGGTGTGATGATTTGAAGTAATTCTTCCCACATCCCGGATAAGAGCACTCGTATAGGCGACGTCTGGCGGCCGGTGCCGGGGCTACGAGCCACAGGGCGGTGGTGGGTAGGAGGGCGCCGGGCACGAGAACAGCTGGAGCAGGCCGGGGAGCCAAAGGCACCCAGCCAGGGGTCGCAGCCGCCGACGGCGCTTGAGGCAAGCGCTGCTCGTCCCGCGACTGCGGCTTGGGAGGGCACTCGGAGTGGGGTGAGGGCACACGCGCATCTTCCACTTTCATAGGTGGACTCGCAGGTGCAGCGGGCACAGGTGTCGGCACCACTGCACTCTGCGCCTGGCTAGCGATGTATTTCACTTGCGAGTACGAGTGACCACGGTTCATTTTAAATTTGAGTGTTTTCAGAATATTCATGCCAGTGTCGCGTGGTGTCAGAGGTTCAGGGCTGCAGGTGCCATCCTTGTTCGCGCGCATGATGACGGAGGGCCGGCCGCAGGGCTCGGGCGGCGGCGTTGTCAGCAACAGACGCTCCAGCTCGCATCGGGACCTTTTGGCAAAATCTTCTTCACCCTCCGAATCTGAAGGCTGAGGGGTTATCAGCCCAGTAGGCGGCGACTCCCTTGCGCGCTTCACTGCAGCCTTCTTCAATGGTAACTCGACCTGTGGGACAAAGACAAAATGCACGTAAGTGAACGGTCGCTGCCTCGGTTGAGCACGCGCGCTCTGCGTGATCGTGCCGCGCTCTCTTACCGTACTTTCGATTGCACAAATGGCACGGCAAAATAATTATTGAAATCGAATATATCTATGAAAATTAGACAAATTTATTTTTTAAACTGAATTTATATAAACTTTTTCATATCAAGTCTAAAATGCCGCCAAACTCACTTTGTTTTCCATCAATGGGGGAGTCGACGGTGGTGAGAGAGGACCACAGACTTCTAGTACAGTCGACATTATGATGACAATTTTAACATTCAATAAATAAAAACTTTCTATTTTAATTCACAAAACTTATTGTTTTCACTCCACGTTTTCGCTTCTCAGAGCCGTGTAGATCGGCCAGCGATCGGCAGACGAGTAAACCGCTCTGCGAGCCTTCGAGGCACGAAGCATGTACGGTGGCGGTCCGCGGGGGGCGGCGGCCAATGGGAACAGGCGGCTCGGCTAGCTGGGCCAATGGCGCGCCGCTGATCACGCAGCGGACGCGTGCTCGCGCGTGGTGTTCACGTGCACGCGGAGTGACGGCGAGGTCGCCGCGTGACGTCACCGACGCGCCCCCGCATGACGTAGCGCGAGGGGCGCGGGCGACGCAAGGTCGCCGCTCGCCCGCCCGCTTGCATAGCTAACAATCAACGACATGCGTCTCAATGCGGCTTTACTATTTTGACAGTCGCGAGTCGATGACCTCGCGCAACTATCGTAGTTCACTCCACGATACAACAATTTGACACCGCGACTCGGACACACCGGGAATTAGCTTGAAATCAAAATTGACCTTTAGAATTCTCCCTAAATACAAGTCCATAACAATGCAATCTGGTTAGTTCCCAACAGATAGATATCATGTTGTACGGTAGCCTTGCTTTGATAAGATATGCATTATGTAGAGCGACTGTGATTAGGAATTACGTGGCTAAAGGTAGCTTTGTTTATGTGAGTAATGTCACATCGTCTAGCTTCATGCCTACATAAAGATTAAAACCTAAAATTATAAAGTCTTCTGGATTTATATTTACTGTGCTCATGCTAAGAAGAAATCGTTCTAGAATTTCAAGAAGGTCATTAAACATATCAGTATATTTTCTGTTATTCAAAAAGTAAACATGTATATACAAACATAAGCATATTGTCTTGATATCGAATTCACAATCGCTAATAATATGACTTATCCTACCGTGACGCATTGACCCACACATGACATACTACAAGACTATATATAAATACATCACAAGCTCTAACGTCCAACAAATGATGTGATATTTACAGCAATAAACACCTTTGTGTTTTAAATACCACGTTATACCGAAAATGGCATAATTTATGCGTATAGAGTAGGTGTGTAGCGTAGCTAGCTCGTTGATTAAGTGCGCGCGCGCATGAGTAAGCGTACACCGGGAAAGTGAGCGGGCCACGCGCTGTCTGCGTGATCAAGGAGCGTGGCCCAAGTAACGAGTAGCGGCGTGCATATTCCACTTGATATTGTGATGCTGAAACTGCCTGATAGACAAATAAATATTAAAATATATGGCATTTTAAAAAATCCAGTTACTTTATTCATTGACAATTATGATGAAATATCTTATCTATCCATGTCCTTATCTTATCAATAAATACAGTGGATTTCCGTCGGCAAAAATCAATGTTTTGGTTTTTGGCCGCTATGCGCTTATCGTATACACATTACAGCGGCGATTACACTGTTTGTGTGCGTCCGTTGAACTCGCTATCAGTTGCGTGTGTGTGTGTTTGTTTGGGAAGCTCGACTCTTGCGCGCATTACGTAGCTATATTACTCATCACTTGCAATATGATCGGCTGATTTCGTTTACTTATAGTGAATGATGTAAATAAACAAATAAGTCGCCTTTAAGTATTTGTTACAGTTTTTCTTGTGGGTTTTTTAGTAAAAACTGAGTAATTGGCTCGACACAGCCTGATAGTAATAAGTAGGAGGAGTTTATAGCCGTAGACAGCTAGAATGGATTATCAATTGGTAACTGAATTACTTACAGAATCCATTTTTACTCATTTAAGTTAATCATTAAGAATTTTTATGGGATTTTTTTAAATTTCCACTGGTAATTTGAGTGGCTAACCAGGGATTTCCGTACACTTTGCAGTTAGATAGATAGATAAAACATTTATTTCCATCTCTACATCACACACAATCCATCCAGACAGTACATAGATTACGAATTATTATTATTTAGAAGACTATTTTATTTAGTAGTTGGAGGTTTATTATTAAATGTGTTTGGGTGTTATGCAGTATTGCGACTGCTATCTACCAATGGCTTTGAGTAGCCCCTTGATATGGGAACTTTCCATAAATATTAGAATCTTCCCAACTTCAAGGGTTTTAATTTCATTTGGGTTGATTATGTGTCTCCCAGGTGAAGGCCTCGTTTGTGGATGGTCCACAGTCACATAGGAGGTGTTTTGGAGTTTCACGCTCCTGCCCACAGTACCCGCAAACATCAGAATCGCTTAGTTTTATGTTGAGTATCTGTTTAGTTTGCAGTGTCCTGTCAAAGGTCTAATCATTGCATTTATGTTACTCCATCTGAGCTTTATTATCTTCAGTTCATTTACCATAGTAGCTCTGTTTTGGAGACTTTGAGTGTATCAAACCAGTTATCCTTAGCCTTTCTTCAGAGGACTCCTACATGAGTTTGCTATTGAGGAAATGCATGCCCTGGTAAGATAAGAAGATAGATCCACAACCTTTCTTTGGTCCCTGAGCCCCAAATCAATCTTGTTCATCGGACTTTTCACTGCAAAGACGCCAGATTGACCAGCAATCCATCTCAGAGTTATTCTGTTGCTGGTCCCCAAGTTATTTAATTTTTCCACGTCTTTTACTAGTTGGGTAAGCAGTTTATTGGCATTTATAGCATAAGGGCTGTTTAGCTATCAGCGTATATGAGAATTCTTTGCTTATATAGTTCAGAGAGACGTTAAAATCCATAGAACATGTTGCCCTGGGAGCAGGAAGGCTCGTATGTTGTCTACTATTTACAGAGTAGGTAACACATGACCAATGTATGTTTCTCTGTTTCTAGTCTATGGTAAGACGATCTAAGGTACTTGCTTCGGTGTGTGATTGCCATGGTGACTGAAGGTTGTGGCCTCTATCACACCTATAGTATTTTTTAACATTCACTAGCAGACAATACAAATATTTTTTTAAAAGCAGTTCCATATTATTAAAAGTTCCGTAAAGGTCGCATCATAAATAATTTTCTAGTCTAATAACATTTCTTAATAAATATCGTGACGCATTTTTTTCCTGTTTTAATAATAGATGATATTGTCTTGCAATGTTTATAATTGATCGCACAGTCAATAAAAGTTGAGATTTTCTAAATATTTCCTATTTGAAAGAGTAAAGTTTTATAATACTATTCTTATTTATAAACTCTTAGATAATAATAGCTCGGGGGAAATGTTTCTTCGCATTTTATATGAAAATTCAAGACATTTTTTTTTCAGTTTAAAAATTAAATTTATATTCAATTACAGTATATATGTGCCATTTTGTTCGTAGAATTTCTGGCATATTGAAGGTAGAGACATGATCCCATTTCTGTTGAAGTTTTGGGACTTTTGATTAAAAAAAACGCAACAAGTAGTTTTGGTAGGACTACCTTGATACCTTGAAGAGAGGACTCTCTTGATGTTAACCTGACACTGCCTAAAGAATTCTGAACAGACCAAAACAGTTGGAAATTTGAAGATGCAAGGTCAGGGTTATATGGCGGATGCATTAACACCTCCCAGTCAAACTATCTTAATTTTTGCTGAGTGGCTAAAGATGTATATGTGGTCTACGTTATTGTGATAAAAGACCACACCCTTTCTATTAATCAATTTCGGCCGCTTTCACTCAATGTCATGCTTTAATTTCATCAGTTGTTGGCAGTAAATATTTGAATCGATAATTCTGCCAGGCGGTAAAAGCTCAAAATGAACAACGCTCTTCCAATTAACCCAGGTTTTGCCACAGTCTATGAAGCTTGACCGACCTTCGACCGCGACCTTTTTCGCACGTTCTTGTCATACGTGATCCACTTTTCATCTCCAGTTATAAATCTATAGTTATCTATATATGCCGAACTTTTTTAAAATAGCCAGAGCGAGGTGCTTTTTTGACATCAAAATTTCCAGATTGAAAACTCTTAAACCAACTTTGTGCTACTCTAATTGACACTGCATTAGGTTCATTAACGTCACAAATTTTTTTCGCGGCTTACATTGCGTTTTGTCCTTTTTTGTAATAAAATTTTAAAATGTATCTAATATCTTCATTCGATTCGCTCATTTTGACAGAAAAAACAAACAAATGACAAATAGTGGGAAACAAAATTTTGATTCTTTTTTCAAATGTCACCTTTTTAATGTAATGAAAACCAGCCAGATTCAAATAGTACAGCCAAAGATATTTTATTACAAGTTTATACATACTATATCCGAAAAGACTTTTTCCCAGACTATTGAGGATGAAACTCACGATCAACTTAGTGAGAGTATATTTTAACACTGATAAAAAAAACAAAATTTATGTATTTCAAAATCAAACAAAAAATATAAACTAGCCAGTCCTCAACACCGACCATGGAAAACATGTGTTTTTCTAAAAATAAAACGAAGTAAACTAAGTTTATTTGAGATTTTAAATCTTACCATTCATAACAGAAAACTAATGATTTCACCTATTGTTGAACTGACAAAAGTATTGCATCATTACTAGAAATATTTACGCAATTCAATGGATCATTCAACGGGCATTACGATACTTCCTAGTTTTATCTTGGAGGCATTAATTATTCAGATTTTATTGTGTCGAGGTTGTCGTGAGTAATTTCTCAACTGTTAGGTACGACGTATTTAAATTTTTATATCAAGTTTTAGCTTGTTACGTGTTGAATATTTTAACAAAATTTACTACGTCGAAAACAAAGGCTGTTTTAAATAAAGTTGTGTTTCATTTAATATGAGAAACTTACGTATTAATCAGTTCACTGTCACTAATTACTGTTAGGTAATTGCTACTGACTCTACCAAGTGACAATTAGTCAATATATTATTGCAAGTAGAGCTATTTGTATTGTATTGTATTTGTTTTCTGTATTTAGATTAACTGGTGTCCAAAATTGTTGTCGGGGGTTGAAATTTTTTTAAAAATATAAAGCACAGCAAATGACTCGACACCACCTGATGATAAGCAGTAGAGGAGTCCATATGTGAAGATAGCTAGTGAAGCATGTGACATACTGCCCTAGCCACCCTCACCTTGCCGGCCCAAAAAGTGCTTTTTCAAGCCTTTTAAAGGAACCCATTTTATAAGAAGGAGGGAATACGTGTGCTGGTAAGGAATTCCATGCTCTAGTTGTGCGACAATTTATATTTACAAATTTATGAAGTATCGAATAAGTAAGTATATCTCCCTTAGAATGCCATCTCTAACCATTATTGACGGCAATGAAAGAACCTGATTTAACCAGAATTAACTTTAGCCCACACGACGTGGTTTTTATCTGATTTATGCAGTAACAAATAATAAAATGCTCCACAAAGACCTATTCTTTTGAGCAGACACTTGTAGGCCTGTAAAAGACCAGAGCCAAATCTAAAAATTAAGTATTATTAAATTCTGATAAAAAAAAGGACTTCGGAGTTGGGGAGTTATGACGACTCCAATTGATTTCATCTGGATCAGTCACTTTTTAGGTTTTTAAAATAAGAACTGAACTGTGGAGAAGAACCGATGGCGAAAATGTGAATTGTGTGATTTATAACTAGCAATATATATTTCCCTTGTCCTTAAAATTTTTAATTTGTTGAACATACAATTTCACAGACAAAAACTAGTTCTACGTAAGTGACAAATTGTTATGGCATTTTATAATTTCATGACCGCGCTCTGGATATTGAGTCAACGTCTGATTCAGTGGTGTGGTGAGTTGACCGAGCGAAATACACTGCGTGTGCGCATATAAATTACTTTAAAACCAACATCACTAATCTACGTTTTGAAACGTTATGACTGAGAATATAAAGTGTAGTATTTATTTTTTAAGATTTATTGATGTTCATCCATCAATAATAATTCATAGGAAGCAGATTATTTTAACAGATTTAAAGACTTTGGTTAGTTTAATATGTTTTTATTTTAGATTTTCACTGTTTTCTTTGTTATTATAGCATTAAGACTTAAACTTGACTACTTAAGTTAAGCTTGTCATTTAGAATCAAAATTTACAATATATATTTAATAAATACACGAGTATTAATGAATAAGTTCACTTCGTTCAGTTAGTTCTATTCAGTAGTACAGTATTGATTTTAAATCATTATAAATGGCATAAAACATTTATTATGTGTAAATTAATTATTAAATAAATAAAATAAAACAGTTTTTATTACTTTTAAAGATATTTCATTGAACGGTAACGTAATTTGTGAAATTAATTACAACATTAATGAAATTGGTTAGACATTTTGACTTTTTGAACTTTTTGATGGTTGGAATTCAATAATTTTTCAGTGAGTTCATTCAGACTTAAATAAAATTCCATCATTTCGGTTCAGTAAGATTAAAAAAGATATTTTTTGTAATTATTCTGAACCAAGCCTCGTTTGCATGTTAAAATTTCAATATAGTGCGTAGATTAGATAACCTTGAATTATTGAAGTCATGTATCCTGTTATAGTTATTGAATGACAGTGAATTAGAGGCCCTAATATTAAAGGTATCTATTTATTTTGCTGATATAAGTAACTTTGCCTCCGTCATTTATTGGTGCAGTCAACACGGACTTTGTCTCAGAATAAAGCTTCGGTGACACTCCAGAACACGCCAAAGCTCTATGGTTATAAGGGTAAAACCTTATTATAACAATTAAGAATAGCAAATAAAAATTACAGTCTTATTTTAGAAAAAAAAGTACAAGTGCCGTAGCTTATACGCAGGTATTATGATTATACCAACCTATTATACTATATCTACAGTATAATCATAATTATCTTTACTAGTTAAGTTATTTGGTTAGGTTACATATTAAGGTAAAAAAATTAATAATAGTGTATAGGTTTATGATAACTACATTCCTACTAAATAAAAAAAACTAAACTAAACAAATGTAGCAACTTATTAACGCAAAAAACGCGCAAAAACGATTTGAACGCGTTAAATTTTACGACAAAAATGCTGCCCATTCATTAGCACATCCATTTATATAACATAACATAGCAATGGAAATTATACTGCTAGTGACATCTTTCGGAATTTCCTAATACTCATCATTTCGTAGCTCTGTGCGCAAAGCATGTAGCGTTGCTACAACAAGCAGGTACGAGTCGCATGAACACTATACAAGCTAGTTCATCAAAGTTCCTACAGGTGTCTCTGATAGAAGTATTTTATTATCAAAAATGCGTTGTATGCTCTGAACTTAGTAGGTTCATATGATTATATAGGTTCCATGGCAATGGTTTATTAATTTTTAACCCGATTAATCCAGAGGGGATTTAATTTCGCTGGTATGAATCTGTCCCCGATTTTCTTGATTAAGACTAATCAGAGTAAAGTAAAAATACTCAACATATATTCTAAAATATAGGCGAGGAAAAATACAAAACAAGAAAATAAGTAAAACTAGTAATTTTTTATATTTATTTTTAATCAATGTGATTGTATTGTTTTAGAGTTTTAATTCTTATTATTGCCTTTACGCATGTATGTCTGATGTTATATATAGTAATAGAAAAAATTAAAAAGTGCTTTACCTAAAAGCGTGAAAGTTGAAAATCGTATACAACAATTGTTCAATCAATAAATCAAATATAACTACTTGAATGCTCACAAGAACACATAACCGAAAACTTAACAACAAAAATAGGCAGTAACTTCACCCAGGTATAATAAAAATAAAATTAATGTAAATTTATCTGAAATACTAACATTATATATTAGCTTAACTTAATAACTCACGCTCAAAAATTCCAAATTAAAGAAACCTTTAAATGTCATTCATTATGACATGTCTATTTATTGCATGAATATAATTTTTTGAAAAAGTATAAAAATAATACTTACGTAAAAAAAAACAAGTTTTACTTACGGACTATAAAAAAGATATTTTTGTTTCTGAAAACACCTACAATAATACTAAAGAAGAAATAGGATTTGAAGCAAATTTTCTATAACTTAAAACATGGGCGCAACAACAAATGATAAATTTTGCATCAAGTAAAATATGTAAATATGTCATACAACTTAATCAACATAAGATATATGTAAATTAATTAAATTTTTTCGTCACAATTATTTTATTTTAATACACAATGGAAAACAGTCACACTAAATCTTCCCTTAAACAAATTTCTCTTTAAAAATAAATAATAATTCTAAAATACCTTATTATTAACAGCTTATTACAATTATTTAACTTAAGGATTTAGAGAAATTTAGCTTATGAAATACTTTATATTGGGTTACTAATAATATTTAATAATACTAATACGATTTAAAAGAACTTAGTAAATGAGTCTATTTAAATAAAGTTATTTTTGACTTTGAAAAATTTCTTTTTATAAAAAGTCTGATACAAATTAAATATTGAAATGTGTTTGACCAAACTTTTTTAAAATAACTTTATAATATACAACAACCTGGCTTCATAGTTTGTGACATATATTTTTTCTAATAATACTGTATTCTTTTACTGTGTCACATTTTTTTTGGATTGTCGAACTATATATATACTGTGAAGGAGTTTCATTCCTTATTTTTAGAAAATTGAATGAAATTTTAGAATTGGCAAAAATAGTCGATCTATCGGATTTAATATTTGAAAGAAGGTCAGATCAAAAGAACGACTTCGACGATAATTTTTCTCTGATGATACCAGAAAAAGGCCAAAAACGAATATTAACTTTTCTATTATGATATATGAAAAAAAAATCCCTGTAATATAAAATCTATTTGGTGTTCAAAAATATTCTCCTGAACTTTAAAAGTAAGTATAAAATATTGGTACTAAATATAAATTACGTAAATTAAGTAAATTCTTTTATATTCTAAATTGCGCCCCACGTTTTAACTTATAGACAATTTGCATCAAATTTAATTTCGTGTTCAGAATTTCTGAATGGGTTTTCACAAAAATATATATTCTCCTTTTTAGTTCGTTAGTGGTTTTTAAATATTT
Organism: Acentria ephemerella; assembly: GCA_943193645.1. Taxonomy (NCBI): domain Eukaryota; kingdom Metazoa; phylum Arthropoda; class Insecta; order Lepidoptera; family Crambidae; genus Acentria; species Acentria ephemerella. The sequence continues at coordinate 1,957,411 of OW971875.1, read as the reverse complement.
TCTTTTACATAAGTGCTTTCGAGCTTAACTAGGTTCTTGTAAGACACCAGAGTACGTGCTTATTATTACAAGGGTCAATTATAATACAAGAGTCAATTATACCTATAAAAAAATGTTTACGATTCAAGGTTTACGAATAAGGTTTATACTTCCGATTTACAGACAAAGAAGAGCGAGAAGAAGCGCAATTATATAAGTTGTTTATTTAATAAATCCATAGGAAATTGCCACAGTTGTTTCTCTTTAACATACATGTACACTATTCATGCATTGGTAGAAATCAAATTCCTACTTTAACAACATATGATTATGATTCCTAATTATTTAATAAGTTGATAGACTATCATTGATTCCGATGTATAGAAAACAACATAAATAAAACTTTTCTATTGGTCTTGTAACGAGTTATTTAAATGCTGAAATACTGAAATCATAATCTAATGATTGCGGTTGGAATTATCTACCCTAGATACTCCTGTATTTGATATCGTTTACGATCATCTGGCCGAGTGGTTAGTACACCTGTCTACTTATCCAGAAGTCCCGGGTTCGAATCCCGGTAGGGGCAGATATTTGTATGATGAGTACTAATATTTGTTCATGAGTCATGTATGTTTGTATGTTTATTCAGTATATTTATGATATTTAAATACATATTATTATCTACATTTCTCCGTTATTTCGTATCCATATAACAAGCTCTTAACGATGCTTACTTCAGGCTAGATTAGGTGTGAGTGTAAGAAATATTATTATTTACGGAAGGATACTCCTCAGCAGAGGAGGCCAGACGGCCGAGGGTTAGGAGGACAGAGAGAGGAATCGGCGGACAATTCTGGCGTTATCGAGCAAGCAGTCTTGCTCAATAACGCCAGAATTGTCCGCCGCTCGAGTCTCGCATTCATTGGTCCATCACCTAGCCCCAATCTCTTCGGATGGTCGCGAAGAGAAGTTGGGACGAGGCCATTGGTTGAAACTACGTTTATATTTTATTTTATAAATTTAAACTTAACTCGTTTGTGTAATGTTATTACAATGCTTAGTATTTAGTCATAAATAATATTTCTCGAATATACAAATTAATAAATTGACATTGAAAATGAAACTGGTATTTGTTTAAATTATGTTTTTTTAACATTTTTGTTATATTGTCTATTACTTATTTATATTATGTATCATATAATTTTAGGTTCTTAAGTAATTTTACTTACTGTATTTAGTGTTAATGTCTAGAATTTCTTTGATTTATTTATAATTTGAAATATTTTTTTCTTCATTTTTATTCGCAATAAATAATTTTGTGTAATCTCGCTGTTTCTATTAAGTAATACGATAGTATCAAGTCTGCCAATGGTTCATTTAGAAAAAAGGATAAATGAGGTGTTAATTTATAATTTTAAATAAAAAAAATTAACATGAGTGTGACGTTTTGAAATCTTTTCTATGACAACATCAATATTTATTTATTTATTTATATAATCATAATGATAGTTATTTTTTTTCCTTGTTTAATGTTTTATTGAGTAACTTGTTCGTGCCAGATAGTGCCAGCTGATTTTACATATATTTTACCTTAATTTACTCATTTCTACTATTGCTTTATTGTATTTATATAATATTGCTTATCGTAACTTTTCAATAGACAATACAAAAGACAGTTTATCTCAGCTCGTAATTCAAAATAGGTTATTGATTCTAATGAACACTAATGTTTTAAACACAATAAAAAGGGATTTCAAAACACTAAAATGGGCAAAATAGTTCAACTTGAAAACTGATCTAATTTATTTATTTATTTTAAGGGCAGTCAACAAAAACACATACTAACAAAAAATATTGAACTGTAGCGTAGACATTAAATTAAGTATAGTTTTTAATTACAGACAGCCACGGCATGCGATGTGGACTAACAGTTATAGTTATAATATCTTAGGTTTATATATGTTTTTTAAAGTTAATATAGAAACACTAATTACAAGGGGTTTACGTTCCTGCTAAAGATTTTGAAGTTAGCCTTGTATTTTTGTGCACTAAGGTGAAATATGTCCAACTCTCCTACTTTATTGTTCCGAGAAAGAAGGTTATAGTATTTAAAAGTATTTTTGTTGTTGGAGCTTCATTTTCTTTTGTTTCTGGAAACAACGTACTCTAACAAATACTGGTCAGTAATATGTTGGACGCAATTTAAAATTGAATTATTTATGCTTTTTTTTTAGTATTTTGAGTTCTTTTTAGTTTAGTTTAACTTTTCTAGTTACGTTAACTAGTTTAGTTTAAAATTATGAAAGAATCACAATTTTTAGTGGGAAGTTTCTAAGATTGACCTTAGACGGCTGACAGTTAGTATTAATGGTATGCAATGCATTCGAAGTCAATTTAATATAAAGTACTCGAGGGAATACATACATGACAAATAATAAATAATAAGAGAAAAAATGAATCATTTCACAGAAAATTCCATAGTGTGTTAATAATAATAATGCACTTAAAAACTATATTAGTAACAAATCATTATTAAAATAAAATAAGTAGGAATGTTTTAATTATTATGATTAAATTTATTATTGTAATTGTATTTGAGTTTATTATGATTTATGCATAATAAACTCTTTAAAATTTAATTACAATAATAAATTTAATCATAATAATTATGCTATAACTTACAATTTAGGCGCCAAATTAGAATGAAGCAGCCACCTCTCCAACAGCGTCCAGATCCAATGCTGAGATAATAAACAAAGGTTATTTTTTTAAATTATTTATCAATACAAAATTGTCAGTTAAGCTATAGTTTTAAGTTTCACATTAAGAATTGATTGAAAATATGTGAGAAACATGATCTGTAAATAATCGAAATTAAAATATATTAAAATAACGATTAAAACAAACCTACTAATTTATATACAATTGAATACAATGGCAATTCGTAATATATAGTTACTTCTACGTTTTACTTTCTGTTTTTACACTGTTTAGTTTATAATGCAACAATGTGAAATGCTAATTAATAAGTCTAAATAAAAATTAATGTTTTGTTTGATAGCTTGTAAACAAATAATTATAATTTAATTTAATTTATATACGATTGTAAGGTTACCGTATTTGGAAGGAAAATTTATTCAATAAATAAATAATTAAATTAAACTTTTGTGTTTTCAACCCGTTTAAATATATAAATAGTCACAATTCTTGTTGCATCGTTTTGTTTACATTATGTGCGTAGTATGTGCGAAGGCTTCTGCGCGGGGCGATGGGCGGCGCTAAGAGAGTCGCGCCGCCTTCGCTCACCGCCTCCACGCAGTCTCGCGCAAGCAGCGGATCGCGCATGTTGTGTGCGAGTGCGTGTACCAAACGTTCGTACCAAGTGTTCGTGTGTTCGGTGTCATGTTTGTTGCTACTTAGGTCATGTCCCGACGAAAGCAGAGCAACCCCAAACCCCTAAAACGTAAGGAGGATTGTTGTGTGCAAGTGTTTTTATTTTGCAATTTCCAAAATAGTTTCACATGGAAAACTTTTTAAAGTTCCGACATAAGTTTTCCGTGTTTAAGTTGCTTATTGGCACTGTATTGTTTGTTTTGCATGTGTTCTTAGTATTGAAACTCTTTTTTCACTTATGTAAGGTAAAGGCAGGTTTACGCGCCAAAACTTATTTCTTATTATGTTAGCAATATGCATGTGTCATTTTTAAAAATACCCAAGTTTTTGTTTACTTTGTCGTAAGCAATAATTTGTCCTAAACTTAATACATTACCTTACTTCAAAAGCACAAATTGATCAAATTCGATAAATACTTTTCAATAGTACGGAGAAAATTGTAAAGAACAGTTATATTTTGAAACTTGAAGCAAATTAAAGTGAATTTTAATTTTATATTTCTATGAATGCTGCTTTTAAACTTTTTTAATGCACTTATAGTTTCATTTATTCAATTTATGTCTGTAGATTTCAATCACAATCATCGTAAATGCCATCTAGACTTAAAATAACAACTATCTTTGGATTCTATGGAGTTTTTTCGGTTTAATTAAGAAAACATCTTGTACTTACAATAGACTCCTTTCCTTTATGCTTATTTTTACGTTTTCACTACATTTTTGAATACCTTGTGAAAACTTTTCAATGAGTAAATAAATACAAACTCATTTCTGAAAATTTTTATTCAAATAACTTTATAGTTTGTTATGCAATTATAATTGAGACATTGAAATGACGCGTTACTCAAAAATTGAACATTAAGAAACTCTGAAGGATACTTGTAGTAACTTACATTGTCTTTACAATTTACATAGTAACGGTGATAAGAAAATATTACAGACTGATTGTGTTATTACGTAACAAAATTCCTTTAGGTTAACCTTAAGGTAACACGGGAGATAATAGCTGTATAAAATATACATATTTATACTTTTTATTTGTACGGACGAATCAAAGTGCGCGTGAGTTCGTTAAACCGTTATCACAACATTAATGTATTCTTCGATTGTTTGTTTATCAATGTCGCCCTGATAAACGGATACAGTTACACATAATAACTAGTTAGTTTCTTGTATAACGGTTAGACACTAGAATAGGGAGGGGCAAAATCTTCTTAACGTTATCAGATAACGTTGTAAGCTGCTTATTTTACATTCTCAATAACTATTAAGTCGAGTCAAAAGTCAAAAATAACTTTATTTAAATAGACTTATTTACTAAGCTCTTTTAAATCGTCACAACAGGGAATATGTATGAGAAAACAAATAAATATAATTATAAAGGCAATAGTCATAACTTTAACTGGGTATCAACCGGGCATTTGATTGTAACTTTCTGAGGGTTGTATTTTAAGGCGTGTCCTAAAATTATATTTACATAATTTATATAAAAAAAAACTAATAAACGATAATTAACGTATTTAATCAGATGGTGGCGAGTTGATAAAATTTAATGAAGTCTTAAATTGGGAAAAAGGTAAAATTATAATTTTGGAAAATATTTCGTCTGTGAATTTTTACATTTAGATTTTTATGATATAATATAAATCAAGTTAATGTGACAGGTTAAGCATATAACTATAATACCCCACAAACATTATAAAAAAACATAAAAAATACATTAAAATTTAATTAAAAATAAATTCTCAACAAAGATCTTCAACAATTGAATATGTAACTTTGTGAAATTGACAGTAATTATTAAGAAAATATGTCAAAACGACAAAATTATTCTCCAGATAAATTCTGTTGTCTTATATCTAGGCTTACAAGTTGAGAAGGCAACCACACCAACCAAAGGTATATGAAAATGATACCGACCAAATCGAAACCTGAGATAACTTTCAATTAACATAGTTGTCAGAATATGAGATAATTAACCAATACAAAAAGTATGTCAATCCTGTTATAATGCGTCATATTTTGAAAGAAGTTTTAATGGTCTTTTTAAGAGTATTTCCTAAATATTTATATTTGACTTTATATTTAGTTAATAATATAAAATTGATCGATGGAGATATTATATTCTATTCGCTAAATTTGATTGGGTGCGATTGTAATCTATCTAAGTTTGTTATTGATTTAGCTGCTTTAACAATATTTAGATGGAGTGGTTTATTAAGATTTGAATAATTGAAGGCGCAGTTATTTTTATCAACGCTTATTATTATAATATTACTCAGTTTCTTTTGAATCAACGCTTCGACAAGTGTTCATCTTTTGTGGCAGCGCTTTATATTTCACTGCCTAGCGCCGTTGATTCCAGAAATTTCCAGATTATTTGGGCAGTGATATGTTGACCTTCTCAGGATGCACTATGTGTTTCCCTAGGTAATTGCTTCGTTTATGCATTAAAGGACCGCATGAGCAGAGAACGTACATTGCGGTTTCGTCTGACTCCTTACAGAACATACATACCGCGTCTTGCTTCATACCCATTTGAAACAAGCGTTTGTTTAATTTGCAGTGCCCTGTAAGGCTTCAATCAACGCTTACAACAAACCTCATTATTAACAGAATTTAATTTTAGAACGCAGGAAAATCTTAGCTTCTTATGTTATCAATTGTAAAGACACCACATGTGTGATTTAACTATTTTTACATGGAAATTGTCTTCTTCTCTTTGGTGCATTATAAAAGGGATAGCGAAGGATATAATTAATTAATTAATTTATTTAAAAAGTAATTATTTCCAATATCTATTCCATCATTTGTTGTTTCCTTCACTATGAAAACTTAAATTTGTTTATGTGGAAAAATTGCTTATAATTTCTCTAGAAAGTGACAAGTAGATTTATCTCTTAGGTTAATGATATGATATCACTCGTTTGACCCTATCTGTCGGTTGAGGTAAACAATAGGTTCCGATTATCATTGTTTTTACATACCACTTAATGAGTATATTAATTAAATTTATTCTAGTTAATATTCATTGGTTGGTAATAGGTATTAAAATAGATTATTTTATGTATAACAAAATGTGAAACTGATCTGTGTTTATTTTGTGATACAATGATGACAAGTCTTAATAAAAATGTGATCAAAATATCATTTAATTTAAAGTTTTGATTTTTGGTTTCATTTAAATTCTCAAATATTCGTCTCTCTTTATTTATTTCGCTTGTTTAATTAGTGATATTTATTGGAAAATGGGTTATAAAAACAACAGACAACTTGCCGTTTCAATGATCTGTATTCGAATGAATATACAGATGTACAGATTAAAAGAACCGAGTAAACATCGAATGAAATGACGTTAGCATCGACTTGAATATTTGTCCATTATAACAACAATATTTAATACATAATTTACCCATGTGGCTAATGGCATGTAGATCAAGACAAACTGAAGGCTTGTTTGGTTTGACCGGATTTATACCGTTTATATATAGATTTGAATTATATGAAGAAGAATTATATGGAGCGTGTGGCTTTAACTTTAAAACATTATTCAGATAACACATATAGCGATGGCAGTGAACCATTTCTTTGAAACACAAACTATTTTATATTTTGAAGTGAACAAGAGATAGCATCAGTTTATACAAGGAAGGTTGTCTTTCTCTTTAATCACTTTTTTCGCTTTCACATGTCAGTCATAACTTCATAACACCTATGCCTCTACCTCTAAAAATTAATGACGATTCAAAAAACAGAAGTTCAAAGCCAAAGCAGGTTGTCTGCAAATTGTGATGTCACCTCACGAAACGGAGCTAACTTCACTTCATTGACTGCGCATGATTCACCGAAGACGTAGCACCAAGATTGGACATCATTTTAGAAATCTTTTTCATTGAAAATCTTTAAAATATTTCATAAGTTAATTAATTTCATTATTATTATGGTAATTATTAATTGAACTTTTACCTACCTTGAACGATCCCCTTTCTTTGTAGAGAGAAGTTAGTGATGCGGTCCTATTATACTGACCGTATATTACAAAGAATTATTTAAAATTTTACTTTAGTAAGCGTATCCGTATTGAAAACAGCAATCAAATAGACGTGATCCCTTACGAGTTCTTGAACGCGAGTTAAGTGCCTTATAAATTGGTAGTCCCTGTGTTTAAAAGTCACATTCGACTATGGAAAGCTGATCATCTTAGCGTACAGACAGTCGGGCGCATTATACAGCGGTGTATCAAAGGGACATTGTGCGCTCAGATCCCATTGTACGGAATTATATAAATTTCCAACGGACTTCCCGTGTTCGTATTTACGACGATGGCAAATTAATGGGTGGTAAATCTTAGTGTGCGACGGATTATGGTATGCATTTCGTTTTGGATGTTTGTAACAAGTAAAATTGTACCGATTGAAAAAGATTTTGAAATTTTTACAGGTTTTCGCAGAAAAAACAGCCTAAAGATTAATGACATCGTTCATAGAAAGGAAAATGTTTTAATCTAAAATAAAATAAAATAAATTGTCCGTCTTAAAACTGTATAATTAATCCACATTTATACAACTGAGTACGAAATAAAAAAGTTTCTAATATATAGGTATTATAAAAAAAGTACTGTTTTCTCACTCACACATGGGAAAGTTATGGAACTATGTGTTCATATGGACTACACGAAAATAGTTATTGTGCATAATTAAAAATAAAACGTCAAAATGTATGTACCTTCAGGCTTAACTTAGCAGCGGTTTCACCTAATTGGATAACATGAAGATTCTAAATAATAAAATTGATATACTGTATCTTATTAGTTGTAATATATTATAAAATAATAAATACAAGAATAATCTTTTTCACACTCACACTATCTAGCCCTATGTGAGAAATAAGCATCATTACAAACGTAATGGATACAATATAACAGAGAAATATAAATACTAAAATGTACATAAATATCAAAAATATAAGAAATAAACAAAGAAACATGACTATTGGTAAAACGTGAAATATTGGTACTCATTAAACAAATCAAACAAAGGGGGGATCCCCCTGCCGAGATTCGAACCTGGCACCTCTGGATACGTAGACAGGGGTACTCGTCCACCCGACCAGACGGCAGCCAAGTATAAAGCATGGTATAAGAAAAGCACTCAATGTGAATATGTTTATCCGGTTTAAGTAGCAATATATGGTTAATAACTCATATGTACATATCTGATAAGGTGATACGTTATCACTACATCATGTCATGTACTTACAAAAATATTGCAATTCTCATTATCGGGATGTCTCAATGGTCGCCAGATGATTCCTTTAAGTAATTAATTAAGTAGGCACTGATAAAGGTACACCTGTCAGTTATCAGATAAATTAACCCTTTTCCTTCAGTCACATAGGTTACTGAAAGAAAAGTAACAGGTACTAGATAGTAGCTAAACGTAATAAAGTTGACTCCTCAGTGACTTGTTGTACGAATCTTGAGGACCGTCTGGTTGAGTGGTCAGTACCCTCAGAGGTCCCGGGTTCGAATCCCGGTAGTGCTATATATTTGTATGATGAATATGAATCACGAGTCATGGATGTTTGTATTTTATTTAGTATTGTTCTGATATATATATATATATATCTATCAATATTTCTCAGTTTTCTAGTATTCAACACAAAAACTCTTAACTATGCTTAATTTAGGCTAGAAGTGTCATTTTGAGAAATACTGTTATTATTATCCAACTACCTCCAGTCCGTTACAGTTTCAATCTAGTCTCGATACCAAGATCGGTTAATTTCTAAATGTATCTTTAAGTTTATTCATACAAAACAAAAAAACTTAATATTAACTTAAAATATATTGCAAAACTGTCTATTTATATTTTCCACACCGCATTTTAGCGTTATACCAAATTACGCGTAGACAATGTCATAATTTAAAATTGAGAAGGCATTGGGAATTGAAGACCATACAGCCATGTCTTATGTAGTTATTTCTTAATCTATAGTTCCGGGTACTTGTGTATACGTCACACACTCTGTGCCCCATAGAGGTTTTGGCGACTAATGTATAATTGAAGAAATAACGTTCAAAAATCTTTAATTTTTATGAAGTAGAAATAATAATATTTACAAAATTGCGGTATAAAAGTAAAGATTTACTTTTATCTATGTCTTTTAGGAGGTATAAAGGTTAATTGGCTATTATCTAATTTTATAACCAATTTTTTTTAATGAGCGACGAAAGTTGTATATATATTACGAGAGGAATTTTCTATAGCCTCTTGTCTTTACATCCATCACATATAAGTAGATCAAGTCATAACTTATGTTAAGCGTGATTTTAAATGCAACACAAAATAAAATTCCCTACGGGTTATAGTGTACTTATCAAATAATGTACATAATAGCGTATATAATAATTTTTCGTACTTAATATATGTATATTTAATACCAATTAGTTTTGAGGGTCAACAAATGTTCTGAGTCTTCGGAAGTGGTCCAGCATTGAACCTAAACTACTATCTATATTATTAGATGAACAAATAAACTCTAGATTTGAGTTCAGGTCTACAGAAACGAAAAAAACACTCGGATTACAATGGAATCCCTCCGACAACTTGTTTACGTAACAGAATAAATTAGAACCGAAAATTAACATTTAACATACAAAACGTCAAGTTTTATCATGATCAATAGTTTTTTTACTCACGTAATAGATTATTTAATTAAGGATATTATTATTATATGTTTTCGGAGTAAAGTTTAGAATTTGTTTATTTAATTCAGCTTTTGTAACTTTATCGTATTATGTATCTAATAAAAACATATTAAAAAAAAAGAACAACAGTATAAAATTAAGTATACATTATAAAGTTGCTTATTACTTAATAAATTAATGAATAACAATTTATTTATTACAAAAATACAACAAAAGGATCATTTAAGAAGAAAATACACTATTAGTTAGTAAACCAAATTAAAACATGCTTACTACAATAACGTTTGGCGCGCGATAACGTTCGCAAGTTTATAAGCATTATTAAAGACACAACAAAAGTAACGAACTAACACTACGATCACTTAACTGTTCACCTCATACAATCTCAGTTTGTAGTGATTTACGCGGGACTTTATGACCATATGCCGAATGGGAAATAACCCTCACAACACTCGCCCCAGGTTCCCACGGGCGCGTGCCATCCCAATCGCTGGGGTCGAAGTGACCGCGCGTGAGTTTTTAACCTCATAAACGAGAGGGTTACAAAGTGATTTGAGAAGACATTAACTGACTTGTTTATAGCCTCTGTGTTGACACTTGATCGCCTGCAGTTTTAGGTAAATAATTAAATAAATAAAAATAACAATCCGGTACGTATGAACGGTATTTACAGTTTAATTTCATTGCTTGGTAAGAATACATAAAAATATAATTTAAGATAAGTCCGAAGAAGCGATGCTGATGATTTTTCAACCGCAGACGTTCCGTTCTTACCTCCAACTGCAGCGAAACGACAATGCTGTTAACATTATTATTTTGGTGACAAACTTAGGTAAGATGATGGTAACTAGATAGACGGACTTAAAAAAAGCCGAGCAGAAAATTTCCGCCCCTTCTCATTGATCCCTAGATCTCCAGATCTGGACAATTGGCCTTTTCCACTAGACCACAGAGGCGGTGAAAAAATGCTATCTACAATAACAGTATTATTACGAAAAATACTAAGTTAACTTATGTCACATACACTATACTGATAACTATAAGATTTTTCAAGTTTTTTATTTTATTTCTCAATTTATTTATATCTACGGAGCCATGATGATTAAAATTAATTTTTTTTAAAGGAAATTAAACCTCAAACTGAATGCAGAAGGAAATAAATTTCGAATATTCGTGATTCAAACGTCTTTAAATGACAATTACTAAAATCTTGCAAAAGTTGTTTATTGCAAAATTACAGGAAAACGGACAGGAATATTAGTTAGTAATAAGCTAATTACCGTAACTGAGAGTTATTAATCCAGTATTTTGACAAACTGATTACAAGCAGACGTACTAGAAAGAGGTATTTTGCTATTACATTACTGTTTGATTAGCATAATTATATATTAAAGCAATATATTTCTTATTCTTATTAAAGTTCTTATAACTTTATTTAGTGCTTGATTAATTATAAAATAAAATGTAAATTACAAAATCATTTGTTTCAGATTACAAAAGTTTTTAAATTCTCCCATTATCTATGCCCAATATTTTTTTATTTATAATAAATAGCAACAGGGCAGCGCCCTGACTGCCATCCAAATATATCCCGGGCGCAGCCAGGGCGGGACGCTAGTCTCTAATAAAATAATATCTTATTTATTTATAAGAATTATAATACTTATCACACTCAAGTCTATTATCTAGCCTAAATAAAGCATCATTAAGAGCTTGTATTAAGGATACTAGATAACGGAGAATTATACAAAGTAATATGTATATAAATATCAGAATTATACTGAATTCACATACTAACAGCAATAATAATAACTCTTGAAAAAATCATATCTCATCATTCCTCATCTTTATCTTAGTATTTTGTTAATACATATAATTATGTTTGCGTAGGGGAAATTAGTACCAAATCCTAAACAAAAATTGTTTTAAAAAAATATTGGCTGGCTTCACTGTGTATGAAATTCTAAGCGTTACAATCAAATTATGAGCCTATTTCATGCAAAATTTCATGAAAAAAGTTACTATATAGTAGCGCCATGGCTGCCATATAGTTACTTTTAGTTACTAATAAAAAACCGCTAGTCACAAATAAAATAATATTTTATTTTTCAAAACACTTATATTTCAGTAGGTAAGTTCCGACAGGCCAAATGTCGAACTAAACTAAACCTTATCGTCTAGTTAATTAGCGCAATAATATAGATTTGGGCTGCGCTTAGCGATTAAGATGCATTGATCACATTTTTTAAACCATTACAGGGTAATCCTATTATGGGATTTCTATGAAAGCTAGGTAAGCTTTCTTTTTATTTGATATTTACAACAAGTGTTTCTAAAACTATGACGAGTACCCATTTAAGGTTCGTCCCTATGTAACAATATACGAGCGTGTATTGACAAGGTAACTACAATTTAATATATAATGAAACGTGGTAATTTCCTTTCGTGGCTAATCCATCCTGCGTGTCATTTATATGAAATAGATTAATCGACTCAATAAAAATATTATATTAAGCGTCAGTATCGGGTTGGATTAAAATCGCTCGGGCGATAGCGATCTACTGATAACGGTGTAAAGATAAGTTAGAAATATTTGGCGTTACCTATGTACACATGCAGGGAACTGTGTCGTAGGGATTATATCTGTTCCAAATTGTCACACACGTAGATAATAATACTATACAATGATTAAAAATATAATGCAATGCATTTAGTGTCAATCAGTCCATATGCATGGCTTGTAATCTAAATATTTTATCAATATTTGTTTTTGATTATTTCCTACATAAGACATTCTGTTTTATACTCTATTGTATGCGCTCGTCAGCGGCGTGGTAACGGACTTTAATTATATTTTTTTAAATTAATCTAATGACAATACGAAATGGTTACTTTTGTGCTTATTTATTTTCTTGTTTCGAAACAAAAAAACTAAATATTATTTAAGCTTCAACGGATTTCTACACTTAATAATATTCTAATAAGAATAACTGTTTATAACTCTCTACAAAAATTATTTTATTACAACTTTGCTTTTCGTAGTGTGTTATATTATTTCTGCCTGGAGGTGACCTGGTGAAATGCTTCGCAGAACCCAGGTTACCCCCGTGAAGGGCAATGGATTTACCGGGGAGTTTTAGTGGGTATTCTCAGTGCCGCTCTATTGAGGTACTGAGTGTGCCCCACACACGCCCGTCGCTTAGGCAGTGGCGGGTAGGTCCGTAAATGGATTCCTCCTCGTAAAAAAAGTAATTTAATGTCACAAGTACACAAAAAGTTTTCCGTCAATTATCAAGCCCAGCATAGAAACAATTATGTCGATTGATAGCCATGCTTGTTAGACAGTTTCTCCAGCGAGTGTACACAAGTAATCCATCGAAAACATTATACATAGATGTAATTTGATCTGTATCGGCCGTAATCACCGGACCGGGGATTTGTCGATAGCTATTGATCGATGATTTACAGATAACTATGATAACGATGCTTATCGATCGACAGATTTATAATTTAGTATACTTGCTTAGGAATTCTCGACTTTGAGAGAGAGCAGCACTTTGACTTTCCCATAAAACCAATTATTATTATTAATTTTTAAATTACCAATTCGAAATTAAACCACTTTGGCTTATGATGATAGATAAACGTTTAAATATAAATATTCTAATATAGTGTAATAATATAATATCAAATACCTTTCCTTACACTCACTTCTAATCTAGCCCAAATTAAGATTAATTATGACCTTATACTAAAAGACCATTATAAAATTTTTAGAGTTTATTAGTTGAATATTGTCAACACGTTTCTTCAGCTCAATATTAAAACGTCTATTAATAAAGTGTTACCCAAATATTAGTTTGCTCAATTTTAAATTCGCTCAATATAAAAATATTGATCCTGAGAAGACGACCTGAAGAAAGGTTTTAGAGTATTCAACCGTCGATACATTATTTATATAATTTAATTCATGTATTCTGATCTCACTTTGCTCTCTATGAATAGAAAGGATGAATTAGAATCGATTAATTGGTTAAATTAATAGAATAATGGACTAATAATAACAATAAAATAAACAAAATAATATAAATAATTGAAAACATTATAAAAAACATATTACTCAAATAAAATAAGCAATAGCCATATTATTTAAATAAATAAAAAACGCATTTAAAATAACCTGTTTTTTTCAAAAATATATCATGGTTGCTAACATAACAATATTTTAAGCCATTGTGAATGTTTACAATAATAAAATTAAATAAATATTCGTATAACTTATTATTTAATATCTCTTACCTATTATTATGTTAAAACATTAGTTATAACAATAAAAGCCATCACGTGGTACCGAGACTTGGATTGGATGCTGTGCGATTGTGAGATTACTACTTTTGCAAACGAGCGGTGATGAGTGCATTTGTTATGTTGCAAAAGTATTTCTGTTTTCAAATAATGTTTCTGGCAATATCGAGCCATTTGGATATAGATGTGATATCAGAACCATCTCTTATTGTGAGTAATCATGCGAATCCAATTAAACAAAGTTTTACCTCACCAGTTTGATCACACGATATACTTAATTTATATTCTCCGGGATTGATAAACAGTTCGATATTATCGGCCGTGGGTGGATTTATGCGCGCGCGCAGTTACATGTGTCCGTACGTGGGATGGAGTTGTTTGGTGATTTTTTTTCACTATTTTGTGATGCCAAATGTGAAAAATATTTATGTGGTTTTGCATAAAACGAGTCTATTAAAGAGCTGTTTGTATAATTTTAAGAACCAGTTTTAGTGGTTGCAGATAAAGTGGTAGATAGTTAGACGCATCTCAATATCTTTCACATATAATCATTCTAATAACGTTCACGCTAAAAATACGAGTTATCTTTTTTTTAATTTATACTTAATTTCCAATTCTCCTATTTGTATTTCAAAAGAAGAGAGTGAACATACCATGAGACTGTTAGACATAACTAATGATCAATTTACCTCACATATCATTAAATTATTATGTAAGTATTCAATATCACTACTATTTTAGCTGTCTGTTTATATATACTTGTTAATAAATGAATAAATACATTATATGACAGGAATAAGGGTAAGTAATTTTAGTGACGTGTATACAAAGTTACTTATGTATAACGCCAAGGGTCGTATTAGTAAGTTTTCTTTCCATTTTATGTAGAACCTCCTTATATACTGAACTGTATTAATAAGACTATTGCGTTTACTATGTAGAAGAAAATAAAGTCTGTTTAGGCCATTCTAATAACGGAATATATATCTTTTATCTTCATTATATACAAAAAAAATATCTCCAGGTGTCAATTTCAAAATCGAAGAAGCTTTTTATTTAAATAGTTTCAATTACTAAGTTATTTTAAATTATTAAAGTTAAACCAGCGTTGATGAATACTTTAGCTTTGTAGAAGAAGCGGCGCTAGAAACTTCTTAACTTTTAAATATTTGTAATCATGATAATTATAATAATAAATTAGTTATACCATTCTTGTTATTAATACAACTCTTTATGATTATAATTATTTAAAAGAAAGCTTACGTAAACAGTTTCGGTTTTATTGTAGTTTTAATTTTTGTTGTTGGCAACACTCTAATATAAATTGGAAGTTTTTGTAAAACCATATACGATACCCCATAAAAGATTCGTTAATTCTGTGGAGACGAGTAGAATGTTCAATAAGATATGCTCTTTCCTCGACTTGACTTACATTTAATGAGTATAGGTCTTGTGAGTACGAGTTATTCTGTTTTTTGGAAGGGTATTGACCTTTACATAGGGATTCAAGTGTCCATTATTAGCTTTGAACCCTGTATTTACAGTACGTTACCGTAATACAGAGTGGATTAATAATAAAAAGAATAATAATTTTGAAGAATGTTATGAAATGTTGCTCTATATAAATTCACCACGACACTGATATCATTATGATATAAAATGGGTCTGTTGTCAATATAGCACCCGAGTGCAAGTATTACTCTAGAGTCCGCTAGTAAGCTAACTGTCAAAGTTGATTGCGTACATATAAGCACCACAAACTGTCAAATTTCCCCAATGGATAATGGACTCTGTGATTTGGAGATTAAATAGGAAATCGATTTAAGAAATTTTATAGTTTTGGATGCTATGAAGAGCTGTGTGTAGCAGAGTAGTTCAGCGCTCGCGCCTCCTAGGATCGCTGCGCCTGCGCGCACACCCTGCACCACCGCTCTGATAACGATGATTATCAGTGACGATATACGCTACTGTTGTGTTAATGATTTACACAGTGATAACTGATATCAATGTTAAATTATCATGTTTTTATGTCAATATTATTAAGGTGATTTTCACCGCCATTTTCGGCGGTGAAAATATTTTAATGGATTCAATTTTCGATGGCATTTCCAATTTCCAAAACTATTTATTTAAGCGGATTATTTATTTTTACTGTAATATACATAAAAATGTAGATATGGTGAACTCAAAAACTATGATAGTTCTCTGCCATCCAACCAATGGCCTAGCAGAAACTGTACAAGTGGCGGCACAATATTCATTACAATAAATTATTATATAATTTTTATATTATTTATAATTTGCTAAATTAGGGTAGTTTTAAGATGAATTAAGATAAGTTTTAAGATTATAATAGTTATATCTTAAAACTACCCTAATTTAGAGTAACTTTTAACTACCCTAATATATTTCTAAAACTATTATAAAACTTTATGATAGATTTAGAAATAAAGTATTGTGGATATCATGGCTTCTCATACTGAATGGATACGCAATAACACTTTAATCTGATAAATAAACTTGTTAATTGTTTTTTAATTCATGTCCGAGATTAAACTTTATCGAACAAACGGATTTATAATTTTTTATTTAACGATAGATATTAAAAAACCTTTTTTATAATAAATTAGGTAATGATAGAATTTGTTAAATATTTGGACGATTTTCGTGATAAGTTTTTGTATAATGAAGTAAATTTGTTGGTCGAAAACCCATTTGTTATTTTCTGTAAAATGTAATACATATAAAACTTTAAGAACTTGGTATGAAATATAAAAATTAATTGCTAACTTGCTAAAATGAAAATATATCAAAAGATAAAAGTGTAAAAATATAATACTACCTAAAGATCTTTATTATCCTCGATAAATAATTTAGACTTAGCCACAGAAGGTATTAAGCATAAATTCCGAAACACACCTACTTGTGTGCTTTATCGCACTTTATCTAATAATTAGAGAGTGTAGCTCTTGTGTTGTTAGAAATAGAGTCGGAAAACTAGAAAAGGTCTATCGATGCACTTTACCCTTACAGATTAGAACGCTACTTGAGGAGATAGGGCTGTCAACAACATTTAATGTAACAATAAATTCAACTTTATTATTATAACAATAACCTGGAAATTACATCCTACTAAGGCGCCATTAGACACTTCTATTATGATTCTAACCAGCATAAAATATGTCACATTCATGGATCTAACTTTATAATGAACTGACGCTTCTTTTTTTGAACGATCGAATAGTTTTTAATGAAAATTACCTATCATTAGACAGGTATATAAAAATAAAAATAAACATCGAAGAACCATATTAAGTAAGGTTCCATTTACATTATGATAAACTAAATAATTTGAAACTATATTTCAATTGTATTTTGTGACTAACTAACTTAAGTACAAGTTAGAATGAAAGCTGCCGTAAAATCGCGAAACCAACATAAGTATTATTAATCAATGGCATGGCCCCGACCGATCGATTCAATATATCAAGTTTTTGGGTGGTTTTTGGTGGCCTCAGAACCGCAGACCCGCTGTTATGATATATTTTTATACCACCTAAGTGACAAGCAAACATATGGCCCACCTAGTAGAAAACTACCTATCATCCTAACCTAACATCTACATAACCTAACATCCAGGCAGGAGTATCACTTGTGCATTTCCATTTTGAAAACCCTATGCCATACTCGTTATCCAATTATCCATCAACCTCCTTACATAACGCAACTGAAGGCTTGCTCTCTGGTTATTTTGGGGTAAGACAATCACTTTCTACAACTGATACTTGTGTCGACTTAAATAGTTTTAACATCAAATAACAGTTAATTAAAATCAGAGTAGCGGTAATAGCATTTTGATGAAGATAAACCTTTTTCGATTACATATTCTTCACAGTCTAGGTTATTGATCTAACATCCATAGTATTGTCATATAGAGCTATCTTGCCAACCCTGATAAGAATTAGCAGGCCGAATAATCAGGTGCGCGGGCGCAGGACGTGAGAAGGTATTTATCTTGCGCGCGCATCCCGCCCGCCATTATTTAGAGATAAGGCACGAATATTAACGCCAGTATCTGATACGATATGCGACATCTACCATCGAGTACTTCAACACTATAGCTAAGTTACTGTTGCAGATTTCTGTTCTGCGCGTTCAGCACGAGGAACCAGAGAAAGTTTTTGTTTTCATGGATATAAAATTATTATCCTTCCGAATTACGCCATACTCTGATTGCGGGTCTACAAAAATGATTTAGGGATAGCGACATTCACACGGACGGTTGAAGTACGAAGAACTGTCGGGATTTATTACAAAATTCCTTCTATTTTTCGGACACGTGGAACCTTGTCTAATGAGCGCCTGCTAATGCAGGACAGAGTGTACGAGACCACACAAGTAGGTCACCTATGATGTGAACCGACCGTCCAAGTGAGCAACAGTCCCTTTTACGGGAGCATCAGACGGGATACCGTACCAAAGAGGCGTCGCGCCGAACAGTGAAGCGCGCCACTCAATATAAACGACAGTTCTGCCAAGAGCATAACGACAAAGAGAAAGAAGTACTGAAATTGTTAATTACGAACTTTTTATTGCCCATCTTCTTTGATATTATAGAAACAAAATCATAATAACTTAGTCTAGAACTAGAATATGTCTTGGTGTGTGCAAAGTAAAAAGATATCAATCGAGCCGCAAAAGAGATATGGCAAGGCACAGACAAAGTTGCCTCCAGGTCAAGTATTTCCATTACTGTTTCCTTATTGGTTCAATCCTTTTGCGGTAAAGGCTGAGGACGTGCGATACCACCTCAAGAGTTTTGTATAATGGGTTTAAATGTCCATTTATAACCCTTTTTTTACGAGGAGGAATCCATTTACGGACCTACCCACCACTAGCTAAGCGACGGGCGTGTGTGGGGCTCACTCAGTACCTCAATAGAGCGGCACTAAGCATACCCACTAAAACTCCCCGGTAACTACATTGCCCTTCACGGGGGTAACCTGGGTTCTGCACGAGCAATTCACCAGGTCGTCCATTTATAACCCTAGTTTTGGGATGAAATTAGAGTATTAGTCGAATACCCAAACGTCACTTTAATGTAAAGATCTGTGTTGATGTTTGACTTTGACACTACTAGTTGAAGTGCGAGTATCCCGTTAAACCGTCTTATCTATAGCTAATTAAATCGACAACATTGTATTTGATGATTTATGAAGATCTTCATAATTAGTCCACAAATATTAAGTACAACATTTGATTATTTATACATCTAACTTCTTGATTTAGATTTTTAATTTGAGATAAAGTTTTGTCATGTTTTGGATAGATAGAAATTCTGTGTGTGCAAAACGTAAATCATTAATATATATGTGCTATATATTAATTAATTTGTTTGCTATATTTTCTCTGTATGCTTATTATATTACCATTTATTTGACTTTGTAAAGAATTATTTAAATATAAAAAATTGGTATTCAATATTCCAATGATGAAATTGGAAATATAATTCGATTTACTAAAAAGTAAATGGCTTAATAGTTAGTGTGGAACGTTGTCCTATAGATATTCGTATTGAATAAATATATCGATTTTAATAATGATATATTAATATCTATTTCTGTATGAATGGTTATTTTTAAAATAAAATAATTTTTGCATGCCGTACAGTTTCCTAAGTATAACATGTAAATATTTTATTACTTTAAATAGGTACATGACTGTTAAGATTCGTTTTTGAAATCTAAAGATTGTCTTTGATGCTTACTTACATTGACAATGTATTGATAAAGACTTGATTGATGTCACATTAATGCGTGCGAGATAAGCATTTATGAGGTTTGTGTGACTAGTTGGAAGAGTAGTCAGTAGCTGTTTACAATTCAGAGGCACTGGCTTCAACTCTCGGTAGAGGCCAATGTTTCTATTACTATTTTTTTACAAGTTATGGAAATATAACATGTTCAGTACATGTTAGTGTGCTTATATGTTTGTATATTTGTTCTGTAAAAAAGGTATAATTCTATGAAAATCCAATAGTCTTATAGGCACTTTTTCTCGAACTCAGAGAACCTGGCGATTTACTAATCGATTATTTATTGAATAAATCAATCGAATTAGAATAATTGTCAAAACGTTAATAAAATTTCAAATCGGTAAACGAGACGCGCATAATTTCATTGATAATCGTCCCGTGGTGATATCACTGGCCGCCATGCGCCCATCACGCCACAGCTGTCCCTCTTACTCCTATAATTAAGCTATCTCTATCTCTGTCACCGTTATCTGCCAGCTTTGAAATTAAAAAACAAAATAATGAGTTATATCGGCCGTTATCGCCCGTCGCTATCGCAGCATCCGCCAATGTATCGGAGGAGATAATATAACATCTGCTCAGTCGGTGGTTTATTTGAATCGTGTTCTATTTACGACAATATTAATTATTTTTACGGATTAATCGATGACTGACCAAACCAACATTTGGTTGGAGATAGTTCATCTAGCAAATGATTTGAAATTTATCTTTTGTCATATGAATTTATGTCTTTTACGAAGAGGAATCCGTTTACGGACCTATCCAGCGGGCTGGTGCGGGGCTCGCCCAGCGCTTTATCAAAACGGTACTGGGAATATTCAATAAAACTCGCCAGTACATAGCTCACATCCGAGGGCAACATAGATATCCATTGCTTTTCATAAGAGTGACGAAATAAATCACCCCTAGTTTAAATTTCATTAGTATCAAGACGTTTCAATCGTAGTAGCATTCAGTTAACAAATGTGTATGTAAAAATGGATTCTAATATCTTACAACAGAGGCGCTGTAGTCGTTTGCATACGATTGGAGAGTTGATGAGTAAAACGATCGGGAAGGTTCAATTGAATTTAAAATTACTCTATGGTACAGACTCTTTTCATCTGTTTTCGTGAAATCAAGGTTGCGAGTAACATCATTGTTATAATATCTACTGTCCACCCCTACTTATAAATTGATACCTACCTACATGTACTGATTCTAATTATTATTAAGTGTCTCCCGTTGGAACCGAATGTTTACTAAATATATAAGAAATTTACAAAGCACTCACGAATGTACGATATCGAATTAAAGTAATAATTACTTGGACCGAAAGGTCGCAAGTTCGCACCCACCGAGGGCATTTTTTCTAATTTACATTTTATTATTCAGAAATTTTCAGAACATGAGACATATTTGATTTTTAATGGTGCGTGACCCGCTGGCGGGCCCTTGCCACTCCGAAACTTTTAAGGTCTCAATTTTAAATCAACAATCACTTTTAATCAAGTTTTGTAATAATACGTATACTGATTACGTTCCAGTTAAAAGTTAATACGATAAGCAAATGATAGACTTGCGGTTTCACTATCTTGACGTTCCTCCATTCCCGGGGTAGCGTGAACCCTGATAACTCCTGGCTGATAATCTTTTGATAAGCTACACATTGTCAAGTTGTAGTAATTATGTTGACATATATGACTTTCTGAGTATATTACTTAGAATATACGCAGTAAGAGTTGGAGTTGTCACCATCCAAATTTAGTTATTTTATAAACAGCGTATTGACAGCACAATTAATAATATAAAGTTCAGTATACATGGAAGAGGGAACCGATCTCTGCTCTCTCTCACACAGGTGATAAATCTAGTTGACTATCTAAAATTACACTTCCAAATAATAACCAAAAGCTTACAATTCGCGAGTGTAATTTTGGACTGATTGATTTTTATTTGGTTGAAAATACAAGAAACTATTTTATTTGATTATTTTGTGTGACTAAAAAATTAAAAGAAAAAAACATACAACAGGCGGCCTTATTGCTGATAAGCAATCTCTTCCAGCCAATCTTGGGTGAGAGTAATTAAGGATACGGAGGGCTCGAAAAGCACATACAGTGTAATTCGAGTTAATAGAACATTAAACATAATGGGAAAAATAATTGTATAAAACTAAATTGATTTATATAATTTTGTTATTTTCATTAAAGTACTATTAATTACCGTAAGAAAGACACTTCTAAGAAGAACTTTGAATTGATTATAGATAATAAACATAAATCAGGAAATGCAATTGCAAATAATTTCATTGCTAGAGGTTTCTAATGGTGGGAAGGACTTATTATTCTATTGTATATGCAGTTGTCTTTGATACTCATGGAAGAATCGCATTGGTATTTGTTTCCATGAAAGTGGTTATGTTCTATGTCACACTGGTCACACGCTAAACTCACATTTATTTCCATCGTTAAAGTACTCAGTGCCAACTCGTAGGTCGTAACGAAATTCTGACAATGCCTTATAGCTGAAAATCAGGGTTGCCTTTTACGGGAACTGAGCTTTTTCAAACTAGAAAACACGCTATTTTATTTTTTACACACAAACTACTAGTGTCTTTTAAATTATGTTATCTATATATCTAACCGTCTAGTATGAGCGCGAGAACTCGTGAAAATCACTAAAAATACTACCACCAGACGCTATAAGCTTATATCGCTACCTCCTGTCAATATATATACAATGAACTTCTATTTTCGTAATGTTGTAAATGATTCCGTCTCTTACATAGCCTGAATTCCTTCAAAGCAGCAATGCTGTAACCACTGCTACACTGCTCAACGTGCCTTTTTAATATCTATTTTACAATCCGTGACAGTCCATGATCTTGTTTTCTTAACAGAAAACTGACCACTGTTCCATCCAGCAAGCTTTCACGCCATTTAGCGGATTAATCTGTATTTGACACTAGCTGCTGCTCGCGGCTTATAGGATATAAATGCTTATTTTCATAGAAAAGCATTAAAAGAGGTTTTATTCCCTCTCAAGGGCATACAATTAAACATCATCATCGACATATCATCTGGACACAAGTTCCACATGATTCTCCAAACTGATCGCTCTTGCTGCCCGCATCTAGCGGCTACCCGCGATCATTACCAAATCGTCAGTCATGTGGGAGGCTAATCAACGTTCCGTGTTACGGTTCGCGGCCACAACGCGAATACCTTTTCGCCCCAACAACTGTCGGTCATCGTTACGATGTGCCCTGCCGCCTGCCTACTGTCACAATTAGGCTACGTTGACAACCCTAGTTCTTTAAATATAATTAGTTCAAACTTGACATAGAAACTTAATAATATGTTTAAACTTTTAGAATCCTTCTAAGCATGTAAATTTCCGTCAATTTTTCACGTGTGCTTAATTATAAAATTTGTAAATTATACATGACCTCTTATAGATCGTATAACTTTCTGTATTAACTAATATGTATGACTTTTAAATTCAGCTGACGTAATGAACTTATCCATTACAATGTCAGCTGAATTTATATAACCACAGAAAAATCCTTCTTACGTTAACCTTCTTTTTAAAGGTTAATACTCATGATTGGGCTGTGTAAGAGTTTCGTAGCCTTATGTGATCCTGTTAGAGCAGCTATGAAATACTATCATAATTTTAATTCAAGTTTTGGTAATAATTTTCGAGTTTTATCACCCTCTTAGGGGGAATAACCAAAAGACTTTTCCTTAGTGAAATCTACAGTACTTAAAGAACCTACCTTCAAGTTTAATTTCTCTAGGACCAGCGGTTAAGGCTGTGAGTTGTCATATCAGTCAGTACTTTCCATTTTTTTAAACCGAAGACACGCAGATAGTAGCCATTTACCTTTTGTAAAGTAAAACCTCTGTGTATATATCTGTGTATGTTAATAGCTGTGCAAC
This sequence comes from Acentria ephemerella, assembly GCA_943193645.1. Classification (NCBI taxonomy): domain Eukaryota; kingdom Metazoa; phylum Arthropoda; class Insecta; order Lepidoptera; family Crambidae; genus Acentria; species Acentria ephemerella. The sequence goes on along the minus strand of OW971875.1, from coordinate 1,933,285 downwards.
ATAAGTATCTATTGCATAGTTATATTTGAAGACGATATTGGTTATCTCCGAAAACTAACACGTTTTGCTTTTAAATGTATAAATATCACTGTATTACGTTGACACACTTATTTACATCTTTTTCATTCTGCAAAATTATCTATTTAACGTAACGTTGAACATTGGTGATTGGATGTCGTTTAACATAATTTTTGTTGAAAAACAGCGTTTCGTTTTATTTTGGTATTTTTTTTAATTTATCCACATTTATCACCCTGGCTCACTATTTGTTGATTATATTAAATGTAGTATACATTGTATACAGAAAATCGATGTCTACAGTTTTATTATATGTAAAAATAAGTCATCAATATTTAAATTATTTATTTATGTTATAACGGCCTACCCGGATACCCGGAGTAGGCATCCTAATACGTTTTTACATTGATAAGTCGGAGATAAGAGTCAACATAAGTGCAACTGCTTACATCATCAGTGTCTTTGTGTCGATATTCAGAGATAAGGCACGTTTAGTTTGAGTTGTATATGAACTATTTTTTTGTTCTAACAATAAAGTAACTACAGTTTTCACAATCGATTCCGTGTTTCATTTAAGGTTTTATTGCGAAAGTTTCTCGATAATTTTGTTATAATTCTCGTGTAATTAGTTTGATCTAGTTTTTATTACGTACGATGATTTTTTATTTTCTATCTATAGATAGAAGTGAGCTTACTCAAAATTTGTTGCCGAACTATCGTTATTTATTTACTGAAAACAATAGGTTGGTTGGATCGTAAATATACTGCCACATATCTGCAGATATAATATTAGAACCGGCTACTTTTGCTACCTATAATGCTTCGTGGACCATCTACTTCCTCGCCATTTTGTATTATAAAAAATATTTCTTAATTATAATAAATATAACAGTAACATTAATATTTCCAAAATAAATCATTTCATAGTTATTAAGTTATGTTAGATTAACTGTCAAGAGTAACCAAAAACGGTCTATAGAAGTTGACGCCGATAGTGACGTCACAAGCTACGAAGGCTAATGAAATGTTTGGACGAAATAATAATCTTTGTAATTTATGCTTAGTTGGCATGATAAAGTAACTTAATTGATAATTAACTTGAAAATATGTAAGTCTGCCCATTTGTATGCATACATAACGTTGTGTTCCACGACCGCTATCAAACAAAAGCAATTCATTTTGGCAATGGAAGACATGACAGTTGTATATATTTGAAATTGGAGCAAAATTTCTAAATTCATGAATAATATAAATATTGATATATTTTTATAAAAGCTATTTTGAAAGACTTAGATTACCCACCTTTCAAACTTTTCATATATTTCCCTTTTCTTTAGGATTTTCCCCATTGGAATAATAGAATAGAAGCCATTTATTTCAACACACAGTCATACATTTTACATATGATCGGTCCAACATTATTTAAATATTTCAATTATAGTCTTTTAATAAACATTTTTAAAATTGACAAATTAAAACAAAATCTACAACTAAAACAATAAATTAAGTATTCTAATATTAATTTAATTGTTTGTTTGTTGGTCAGCACATCGACCATTGAGCAAAGGTGCGTGTATTGATAGTCAAACCTATTTGAGAACATATTCATTATTTTATTATTATTTACATTTCTAAATCATCGTGTATTCAATCAAGTTTTGTCAGCTTTAGCCGGATTAACGAACATCTAATTATTATGTGTCATTTTTTATAAAAAGCTCAGCAAATGACTCGACACCCCCTGATGGTAAGCTATAGTGGAGTCCACATGTCAATCAATATAGTCCATAGAGTATACTGATCAAAATTAAATGAAATATTTTGTTTATTACCCAGTTATTTTCCACTATTGAAGATTAATCAATAATCTAGATTAATATTTAATGGAATACAAATTGACAGATTGCGTCAGGCCGTCAAATGGTTTTGGCCACCGTCTCTCATCTGCTGATAAGCGGCTGATAAGACTCAGATAGTTTTCTTAATGGACTCTGTCTGGCAGATAAGATAGCAGAGTAGGTACCTGATGTATCCTTTGGTTTCTGTTTTAGTTGGTCTTCGTATATATGACAACTGTAGTATAATAGTTTTGTGTGTCTAATAATGTTGGATAAAATTATCTAAATAAATGGGTATACTAACGTTATTTTTATTTAGTTATTACTGTTTGTTTGTGACGTTAAAGTGTTAATTATTAAATAATAACAATACACTAAAGAGGCAAGTTCAATATAAGAAGTTATCCAATTGAAAGTACTTAGTTGTATCCATTATGTTTTACTAGTTAGCTTGGGGAGCCTGTGGACTGTATTTTTGGAGAGAAGTGGGGAAATAAGCAAAACACGCCTTGACTCGTCACCGGCTTACTGTCAACTCCAAAACATTTAAAAACAATCTAGTATGGAAATATTTAAAAAATAAACTGACATATGAACAAAACAGGCTGTATACAAAACTACCAGTAACACATTAAATGATCAATACAAGTGGTTTGAAAAATAAACAGTTGAAAGTCGTCTATTATGGAAGCCGTAAATCGTCTTCAACTTCACAATCGAGTATTGCATTAATCACGCATTCCACAGTCATTGTGGTCACGATTTTTAGTAATCAGTTTAAAAATAAATATTTTTAAAATTATTACAATAATAGTAAAAATATGATAATTATCATAAAAATAGCAGGATATTGCAGTTTTTGTTAATAGAGAATCTGAGTCACCTCTTCTCTGATGGTCTAAGGGCGGGGGCACAGAAATACCGAGAAATAACTTCGATATTATTTTTTTATACTATTTTTATATTTAATTTAATAAACACTGTGCTGCCACTTGTACAGTTTCTACTTAGCCCAATGGTTGACTGTTATGATCTGATATGAGATCGAACTTAGTTGTTCAGTCCGGGATATGTTAATTTATTTTTATGGACATTACGGTTTAACTGAATGAATAAATAATCCACTGATTTCTTTCTTTTCATGTTATATTTGGTAGTCAAATTTAAAGATTATTATTTTATAACTATGGACAGTTTAAATAAATTTCCTCTTGCGGGTTAATAAAAGAAATTTCGCTGTGAAATAAGTAGACCATTTGTGCTATATCCACCCCCTTAAGTGTAAATTTATTTTGTTATGTGTGCATAAATAAATAATAATAACAATTCGTAATAATTACCAATTATTTTTGGGCTGTATAATATTTATTTATTTAGGATTAGCAACGTTAAATACAATGTACGCTAAGAATATCTACTATATAAAAATTTCGTGTCAGTGCTTGTTGCCGGCTTGACCAATTTTTATGAAATTTTTGTTTATATTCTATTGGGAGTTGGCTATTTTTAAATCCCTAGGAGAAATGAGTGGCCTTCCAGGGTTCTTAAAAAAATCCTCAGGAATAGAGCTAAGCGTAACTAGAATTCTATAAATCCACGTATCTGAAAACATGCAATAGATTGTAACAATTAGCCCAAAATAACTTGAAATAAGAAACTTATCGTATCACCTTCCCCTGTGAGAATAAATTCGGTGCAAATACGCGGACTTTACCTTTGACAGATTCGCGAAGTTGCACTATCCCTGACGATGTGGCTAAATAATGTTGGCAGGGACAGCTAGTATTGATGTAAATAGTTAACTGCTCTAACAATTCAAAATATAGGGTTAGGGTAAATATGATATATATTAGTTTTTTATGTATTTAATTATATTAGTATTGATACACGCCCCTCCACCTTTCGATGTCTCTTTTCCCATATATGGGGCTGCTGGAAGAGATTTCTTATAGAAATGAGCAGTACTTTTGTACATCTAGTACTTTTGTACTCTAGTATTCTGTTGTGTCCTTTTAATTGTCTTTGTGTGTACATAAATTGTTAAATAAAATAAATAAATAAATAAAAATCCTTCCACACCATTCCGGTATCTGTATCTGTGTAAAATGGACACGCAGCAAGCTATCCGATGCTATCAGCGCTCCTATTAACCGGCCGTGATTAAACAATGGTTCTGTAATCGAAAAAATAATTCGCCTAATTTGTCCGAAGCTCGAGTGACGCCGGCTATTTGTCTACCAGATAGAGATGCCTCGATTGTTAACTACGCCTCAAACGTAATTAGTGCGATTTGTTTTGGCCGGGTTATCGGGGGCGAAATCAAACTTTCGGCGAGAACAATAGAAAAGAAACTTTGTAATAATTCGATTAGGCCGCGGTGATTTGTGGCCTTAATTAATTTACGTTACGCTTTGGGTAACCCTTCGTTGTTTTAAATTGGGAAACGGATTTTTGTGAATTACTCTCAATTTAAAGTAATAGTAGATAACATTTCTTGGTATCTATCATTGTCTTAAACTAAAAGGTTGCTTATTTACTTGATATTTAATAATTAGTGTGTTGGTAGCAATTATTTACGTCTGATAAGTAAGTCTGCAGATTATTATAATGCATATAAGTGTAAAAAATTATTAAACCTTAAATACGCTTGATTAAGTATAGTGGGTATATACAATCAATATCGTATTATTAACTTTAGGTATGTTAATATTTTTGAGTAGTTTTAACAAACAAATTTAAACTATTTTTTGAAGGCGTTTAATTTGTCCCGAGCTCGAAGTTCTCGAGTACATAACTTAAATTTAGTAATTGTTTAACAATGAAGATAAATTTAACAGTAATTTTATAAAAAATCAATTATAAATAAAAAGAACAAGATTTCTGCATATAATCGCTTATCGATCGTATCAGTGCAATAAATTCTTTATATTAAAAATTGAGAACTCTTTGGTGGAAAGCCACCACACACGAGCGATAAGAGTTTAATGAAGTAATCGGTGTTTTGATATGTTCCTCAGAACGTAACCCAACACCTCTACGCTACCTGCATCACTGTGGTAATCATTCTCGGTAGCAGCTGGGTGGTCGGACTTGTGACTGATCAGGGTCGCGGTACGAAATTATGTAGAACATATAATAAAGTTAGTTTATGAATGTAGTTTAAATATTTTTATCAAATATAAGCAATGTTCATCAGTAGCTGATTTTTAAGTAATATAGTTAGGATTATTAATTTATGAACATCATAATATGGTTTAGTTTGTCCCCGAACTAGGATATACCTGTAGAACCGGCTTATAGAACTTATACCAATAATAACACAAATATCCCGATCGGAACTTGAACTCAGGACTTCTAGCTGAGTAATTTGTACCAAGGGATACTGACTCATCGGCCAGCGGGTCGTCAAAATTTCTTTTATATACTAACTGGGTAGCTCCTGGCTTTCATCTCACGTGAATGGTAAGTGATGATGAGGCTGATTGTCATCTGGTCGAGTGGTCAATACCCCTACTTACTTATCCAGAGGTCTCGAGTTCGAATCCCGGTAGCGGATATTTGTATGATGAGTACGAATATTTGTTCACTGACAAGTCATGGATGTTTGTATGTTTATTTAGTATATTTCTGATATTTATATACAAATTACTATGTATATTTCTCTGTTATCTAGTATCCATAAGCTCTTATTATTATTTATTTACAAATACCTAACATATAAAGTAGGAAATATGTGCCTACCTTCTTCCCTCAGAGAGCCGAGGCGAGAAGACCGCGTAAAATTTTTAGATAAAAACCGCGATTAAAGCGAAATTACGAGATGCCTCATAAAATAATCTTGTTGCATCTCTCCTTTCGGTCGTAGAGTAATGATGCACAACCTAATATGTTGCCAAATAAAACCACAATTTTGCAATGAAAACCATGCAAATCTATTTAGTGTTACCATACTTACAAGCATACAGACATTTTATATGTAGGTCAAAAGATTCTTGCTGGCTTGACCATGCAAAAGATTCAAATCCTAAGTAGATTGAAACTTCTCAACAAGAAATGTATCGAGAACACATCGGTAGTACGTGCCAACATCGTTTTCGTTTGATAAACCATTCGAATAGCCCTGTCTAAGGTACGATGTTCTCTGTAACCTAATCACCTGTCCCATCTTGTTCCAGACCATTGTTCTTTCTCAGCTTTACGCATAAACAATCAAAATTAACCTGTACTCCATCGCTGAAAGGTCCCTTTTCGAAAACAAACGAATCTGCCACGACCTACGGCCTCGCGATCCATTTCATCTCGTTCAAGCATAAACTACAGTACAGGCGTCAATTGTTAACAACCTCTCGATTCTCGTGAAGCGATACAATCGATTCTGTCGTTTATTTTCTCGCACTAGAGTTTTGATTGTTTTATTCGATTCACTTCGCCCTCGGCTGTTTAGATGATACGTTACTCAAATCCGATTTGACAGCGCGTTCGAATTTATTCTTTAAACGCAACAGCCGTTAGAACGTATTTCGAGGTTATGATTTTGACACTTGCAGTTTTATCGGTACATCAGATTCTTATGACGGATACGGTCGTCGAAACGGTTTTATTTCAGTGTTAGTCCTTATTACGTATTGCATAAGTATGAGTGTGTTAAACTTTTTTGTGTGTTATACGACAGCGTTCGTTTGTTTTGACAGTGGGTGTACGGTTACGGGTGACTACGACTGTGCGATTGTGTAGAGCGTTTTAGATCGTGAGATAATAGCGTGACACACTGGGGTCGGGGAACGGAGACATCTATTGGTGTATTACATTGAAAAATATCAGTAATTATCCGACAATATTTAAAGATCGATGAAAATAAACTACACTACCTAGAAAATCGAATAGAAAAAATCTCATAATGAATTTATAGGTGTTTAAAATAGAAATTGCTTTTATATTATTGCTAAAAATGCAAACATAAACACGCACAAGTATCTCCAAAGATTTAACTGGAACGAGAAGGCGGATAAAACTGCATGACTGTACCTCTAGTTTCAATCGTATGGAGAAGTTTGCGATAGTAGTTGCGTTCAGCTGATAATCGCAATTAAAAAAAATCGGTTCCAATACTTCACAACAGAGGCGCTGCTGTCTCTTCCATACAATTTGACAGCTGACGACATACTATCTAGACGTTTAAATATGATTGAAACATGGTAGGGGTATCGATGTATTTTTTCTCGACTTTCGAGTAGGTGTGACGAATTTAAACGCGTCTTACATGAGCTTTTTAGTAAATTTGTAAACTATAGCATTACTTTCATATTACAATCTGTTGTAATAATTATAAATAGACAAATTTTGATAATAATTAAGAAAAACTACGTTCGCTCTAATTAATTTATTTTTCAGACAAATTAAATTTTGACAATTCTGACGTAAATTTTCATAAAAATGTATCAATACTCCAAGAAGTTTCTAACATCCTCACCAGCCTAGCAGAGCTAAAAGATCAAACAAAAAAAATTCAACTGTATAAATAAAATCTAAACAAATTAAACTCCTACAGTTGTACTAATAAAAATGGAAGCCCAAAATAATTTAAAATTAGAATCTCTCAGGCCGTTTAATTGTTTCTGTACAACCAACAACACCAGTAGAAAAATAACGTGACCTTGGGTAACGAATAAGAAGCTGTTAATTAAAGTCTTGCTATATAAAGAACAATACATATTTACGAATCGTTTGAAGAGAAGTATGTACGTGTTGAATTTCGTAGTTTAGTATTACGTGAGGTCAGAGGAACGAGTAACCAAACATTTATTTATTTATTAATAACTGTATATAAACCACTCAGGCAGAAATGCAGTAATTTATTTTCAGATACAATGCACAACTTATCGTTGAAAGCGATCAAACAACATTGTGCGTAAAATAGATATGGAATCAGCGTAATGGATGACTCCAAAGACCAGCACGCGTGATTCTGTAAAAAAACTTGCAATGAATTGACCAGAAATTTTAATAGATACTTTTTAAAATATACGGCCATTTTGTCGAGAGGTTAGTACCACAGTTTACTTAGCCAGAGGTCCGGATACGAATCCCGGCACGGGCAAATATTTGTATGATGAGTACGTTCGATATTTGTTCACGAGTTTGTAAGTTTATAGATATACATCCTACACATTCACACACACACACACACACATACACACACACACACACATACACACACACACACATCCACTACATTTCTCCGTTATTTTGAATCCATATCACAAACTCTTAACGATGCTTAATTTGGGCTAGAAAAAAGGTGTGAGAGTGTAAAAATAAAATATTTTTCTACAAACAAATATTCATCATTTATCAAAGCTGTGAATCCCGCGCACATTTCCAGGTCGCTTTGTTGGTTGTTCTATTGCGTCCGTGTGTTTTTTGTGTAGGTTCGTTAATGGCCTGATATAGAGATTAGATAATGGTCTACACAATATTTTAGTTTAATTATATGTTTGCATATAGTACTATTAATGATTATATTATTTATGGTTGATGGAATTTCGTGGATGCTACCGAGGGGATGTTGTTACACCGATATTTGTCTGTGATAGCAATTTTCATTATCGATCCACGTTTTAAGAGAGATTTTATCGAGATTTTAACTTATTTTTTTCTTGGGCATTACGGCCGTTCCTAACTACCTGCCCGTTATGTTGGCAAGGTGAAGTTTGTAATTTAAAGAATGATTTATAATTACAATATTTTATGAGAAGATTGAAAATAACGAAACGCAAATTTGGCATTCCATAAAAATATTGAATATACAACGTTAGGCGTGCATTTAATAACTTGCAGTGGTATTTAAATAAAAATAATAATAAGCCAATTTAATTGTGTTATTTATATTCATAGGCAGCTATTCTCTTCAACTAAGCATATAAACTTTAAATCTAGACCTTATGCCATACAAAATTAGTTGAAATTACAACGGCTATAATAAATGCCTTTTGTTAAGAGTTGTCAATATCAAGAAATGCAAAAGATATTAGTGAAATGATATCAATAAATCCTCAAGTTTCTACAAAATTAATCATGACTAAAACAGTAAAACAATTGGCATAGTTTTGTATGAATAACTGTAAATTACATCAAGCTAAAATCTATTTTATGTTGCGCAGCAAGTATCAAGAATTTAGATCCCGATAGTTAGTGCTAATCTGCGCCCACGCACTATTGTTCAAAAGTCGGAATTCCTATTTAGTGTGTCGATAACATCGGGCGGCCGAAAGAGGTGAGCTTTATAAGGACTCGGCCGATTTTCTTACTACATGTTTACATAGATTAGCAGCTTGTCCGGACTTTACAAGAGACTGTATTAGGGCCACAATGAAGTTTTTATTAAATGTGTAGCTTGGAAATTCCTGTGGTTTGTTTTGCGGTTGTGTATCTGGAACGAAAGACCCTTCTTGTGAGCAATGTGAAAAATTCCGTTATTTTTGAAGTTCGAAATACGTGTATATGTCCGAAAGATATAGTTTAGACTTCAAGCAAATAATACTGCTTTATGATAACAACGAATAACTTTATTATAAACAATGATCCATTAATAATAATGTTATCAAATACCTTTAATCATGTATAGTCAAATATTTTAAGCACTTTTCTTCTATTGTGTTAGGAACGACTTTTCAATGTTACTGTTTATACGATGCGCGGTCCATTGTACTAAGTTTAAATATAACATATCTTTTTATCGACACTTCCATCTCACGGTCGTTTAATGGCGTGATTTTAATCTTTAAAACTGTGACACTATGACAGGTTACTGTTATTATAACAACAAACAAACCACTGTTAAATTCCATGATGACGCTTCTAATATAAACCTAAATGCCTTCTAATTGGGAGGTGGTCAGCTGCAAATATAATTTTGGATCATCATATAGTATGACATCCGGCGCACGCGCACCGCAACGTCGATTATTCGATAATTTACGAAGATTAACATCGTTTTTTGACAACACTACTTATTTTGTATATGGAATGCGTATGTGTCATTAGGGATAAAAATGAGAACGGTTAAATTATGTGACTCAGTTAAAAGGTAAAACTTAGTTAAGCGTGTCTATAGTTACCTACCTAGTTAATTCTGGTTTAATTTTGATTTTCATTCGATAGACCTAAGGGTACCTCAGCGGTTAACGTTATCTTAAAATACTCGTAGCACCTTAGACACTACATACTCGTTGCCAAGACTGTAAAGGTTTGTATTGTCAGAATAGGATACGAGCTCCATGCTCCCAATATACAGCTTTCTAAATGAGTCTGGCGATCTTACTCATTGTAGAAACACAACATTACATGTTTTGATGATACCATGTTTTAGTTGTGCATTGAAATATCTTAAGATAGAGCGACAGCTCAAGAAACGTCAAATGATAAGTTTATTATAAAATTTGATGTTTAAACGTGTCGTCATAATTATCAACAGCCTATACACATCGCATTGTTGTAGCGTACAGAGGCCACAGGCCTTCCAACTTGACAGTAATACTTGAGAGTTTTAAGCCATATCATCACCACGATAGCTCAATACAGCTAGGTTGGTTGCCATAACAACCGGAACTAAAGTGCGAAAGTTGCATTGCTTTCGAAATCGAAATTGAAACCCTCGAATCACTTATCCACAAGCCCATAAATAATAAAAAAGTGTATCCGAATTCAAAATTAGGTTAAGTTAAATTTTATGTACGTATTTGTTGAAAACAATCTATAAAGGATATAGGTACATAGTTCCAAGGTGAGACAGGGTTTACAGACGTTCATAATAATACAGTACACGGTCAGTGTCGATATTATCCCGGATCGTCTATTTGTTCTCGCTAATGCCCCGGTCATAACCGCTGACTTATGTGATTGCTTGCTACAGTGCGATCGATCAATTTGCGCCGGCGCATGATTTAAGGGCCGGCGAAAGGTCGTGCCGATCGCGGATAGGACACCTCCGAGCCTTATAATTAATTCTTGCTTTTCATGCTAGCTGTTTGTTTCTGAGAGACTTATGGGAACTAGTTACTTACTATATATAAATAATAAACAAAATTGTGGATTGGAAATTTTCCGCTTAGAAGTGAATTTATCATTTTTATTTGAAAATAAATGTTTTGGAAATGATCTTATCCTGGTCTATCTTAATATACTACTATACTACTTACTCAGCTGATTGCTGGTGCTGGTGCCGATTTTGATGTAGCATCGAATAAGTATGGCTGTCAAATAGTTACAAATCCAATTGATACTTTAATTAATCTGTACAGATAGTTTCTTTCAAAAAGCAATTGCAAGAAATACTACAGAGTAGGTCTTTAGAAACTGTTAACACAACATCGGAACTCAAGAAAGGGCACTAAAGACGATTACCTGTTGGCAAATGCACGATACGAACACAATCGGCCTTTACCACAATCGCGCCATCGGTAATTTGGTAATAAAACGAAATACCCTCACTCCTTATCGACAATCCGCCCTATATTAAACATTCTTCGCTATATAAACACGTCCTTACTGATTTTAACACGACTTAACTGAACGTAACACATTACGGAATAACTTCTCTTATTGCGTGAACAAGATTCCTCTTTTCACTATCAATGTGGAGTACATAATACTTAAGCTCCGTAAGGGTTAAAATCGAGTGTGGCGCCGCGTTCCACTCTTGCGCTTTCGCGGATTCGTGTCGATTTCGCGTGGCTGTAAATTTAATTTTTTTAATAAGCTCTGCTTGGGATTTATTCTTGAATCTGACTCTTATCTGTTGGTGGTAGGATCTAGAATCGATCGGTGGGCGGGGGTCGTGCTGTAAGTATATATCGGATGGGAGCATGCTTCATCGGGCGCGATGCAAGTGCCGATAGTGGCCACGCCCCTGCTTTTTTCGTGGTCTGTCTTGAGCAACAATGGTGATTTGCTAACTAAATAACGAGATGAGGTTTTATTCTGCTGACGCGTTGTACGCCGTATTGATGGAGTTTTTATCGCGTCAGGTTTCCGAGCAAACGTAAACGGATGATTCGAGAATGTTTATTTTAAAATTTGCTAAGCAATTTTGATTTTATCGTGCTAAATAATAAAATATCTTTATTACTTTCACTGAGTACTTAATTGGTTTTGGAAATGGAATCTTAGTTATAAATAATTAAGGTCGAAAACACGAACATCAAGAATTTTAATTTTTTTAAATATTGTATGTAATTATTTTAGGCGCGTAAAGTTGCTTTGCATTATTAAAATATAGTGTTATCAAAAGTGATATCAAATAATCATCTCTTTAACTAAAAATATGCTGTATAATTAAGTTGATAAAACATAATATTCCATTAGCATCAAGCCCCGGGCCACATGCGACGACGAAGCAGGACAGGGCGTCCGATGCTATCGATATTTTACAAGTGTAAAACCATTTTCCGGTTTATTTAATAATAAATCGTTTTAATTATTATTATATCTATATTGTTCATTTGTATGTTTTCCTGTAACACTTGTGGTATGCTTGTTTATGACACGAAAAACGATAACTCCAGATTTCGTTTCTGGAAATAGTGTTTCCTTATAGGAAAACCTTATCGGGAGACCTATTTGATGAAACTCACGTGATTGACCTCGGGATCGAACCGGTCCCGGGACGAGTGAAAATGATAATTTCGCAACTGCATCGAATGACGATTTTAATAAATTTTAAAAAATTTAATCACGAAACAAAATTAATGATCAACACTTTAATGATTGGACAAGTAATAATTGATATTACAGTTTGAAAAATTGTTGAGAAATATATTAAATGTTTTGGAGAGCAAATTAATATGATATATGAAACGAAATTTAATTTCATTCATGTATTAATTGTTTCATACATACATTTTTGATTACAAACCTCCTTAATGCGTTTGGACGTGAGCAGGAGGAAAACGAAAAACACTAGCGCGGAAAATAATAGATGAGTCTACTTTTTGGGCATTTGTTTTTTAAAAAACCGTTAATTATATTTAAATAAACGCGCCAGTTTATACCAGTTTAGTAACAGAGCGTGAAAGGCATTTACATCTCTTGTGTACAGAAATTAAAGATAATTATAGCTGGTGTCTTTAAGTAACTGGTAACACTTACCATCAGGTAGCCATTGATATATTTGGTATTCTTTGATATAAAAGTAATTATTCCCACCAGTTCTACCAGTAGTCTATTAATCTAGTTTATTTTATTTTATTTTATTTATTTATTTGGTTTACCAGTAATTGTTACACTGATACATACAAAACAAAACAATAATACACACTACATATAAAACTAAACTATATGCATACAAAACAATATATATCTTATAGCTAAGTGTACAATTAATAAACGGTAAACACTACATGCATATAGTAGATAAGTTGAAATTACAAATAAGGTATACTATTGAAATTTTGTTATGAAATATCTAAACGATATGCAATTTATGAAGTTCTTGCTTTTTATATTTTAGATTATTCAGTAGTGCTTATATGAAAAGTCGTTAACAAACAAGGTTTTATTTCTTGGTCAGATACACTAATTAATGTCAGAAAAACTGATTGTGCGTCGAAAATGGCAATAAAAAAAAAGAAAGAAAAAGAGCAAGGTAATTGATACAACCTGCGAAGGCGGGACCAATATATATTATACATATAAATAAAATGCGATATAAAAATTCATTTCTACTGCGTTTAATTAACTTTTCAAAATATTTGTTTGGGAACAATTGAAAATAATTTTACTTTGTAAAATTTTTGATAACACCATTTAGCAAATCAAAATTATTGTAAACAATTTAAATAACGAAACCATAAAGTTTAAATTCCATTCTCTTTTTTGTAAGCTTGTAAATACTGGGTGTAAAGGTCAACTCGTAGTAATTAATTAAATATAAATAATATCGACCACTACCCGATACAGAACTCGGAGGCTTCAATCGACGCAGCATTAGCGGACTGGGAAAAATGAAAGATTATGTGTAAATCTGTAATTTATATGCGATGCCGCGGGCGCCCAGACTGCGGCAGGGTTGCCACTCAAAGAATTTTTAATTTATTTATTGAAATCCTATAGGATCAATTTGGGTTTTAATTTGATCCAATTACGTCAACGCTATTGGTCAACACACCTTAGCTTCGGGGAAATTTTGAGTGAAACTTCAACGGATAATCACGAGGACCTATTAACTGTTAGCCTTTATTTTTTTTATAAAATATACCTACAGGAATAAAAAATGTGAGGTGATATTTCAAAATAAAATAGAGTACTTGCATTAAAATATGTTTAAATACTCAATAATTTATTGTACGTAGAAAAAAACTGACAACACTGCGAAAAATGTCAAAGACCTTTAAATGACAATTTCTGAAAAAATACATAAAATTATTGACTAGAGTAAAGAGTTAGTCAAAGTAGAAAGTGGATATGGCCTTTGGCTTTGACGGTACGGTCAGTCTCAGATTTAATTACACACTTTGATATCATGTCACATCGACTACTGTTTCTTATAATATTTGCAAGTACTACAGTTCCTATTATAGTTGATGTGAGGCCGACTGTACAAACATTTAACATAAAACCCATATCTACTTCCTTCTCTGAACAAACAAACCCCATAAACTCACTCACAATTTTTCACACTCCGGTGATAAGTAATATAAGTAAGAAAAATTTACATGTTTGTGACAAATACCTTATATAGATAATAACTTTGTAACGTTAAATATTTGAGACAAAAATCACGCAAGACGCAGCCCTGCAGACGCTCTCCCAATTTATTTCTTAATACCATCTCGAGCTGGCGCGCTTTCGGAGGCGACGTTAATTTGTTTGAACAACAAATCGAACTCATTGATGGATGTTAATGCGGGTTAAACGACACTCGCCCTAAACGGCGCGTAATGGACTGGGGACATGAAAAATTAACGGTTGTTACCCCATCAAATGTGTCAAACTTACGAAGAAAATACATTACTTTGTATTTGATTAACTAACTACACTATTCTATTCTACACTTATTAGCATTGTTAGAGCATTTGATGTTTTATTTTTACAAAATACCCCCTTTTAATAATAAAAAGTAACTATAAATAAAAAATACCGCTTAACTATTTAAACAAAAGGTCAAACATCATCATCTACTTAATCATGACGAAGAAAATCAAATATTCGTTTGACTCATGACCGCTAAAATAAAAAGCGATGATAACAGATGATGATGGTAGATAAGAGATATTAACTCAAAGTAAAAGTTTTTGCACATTGATTTCAACAAAATAAGGTATTTTTAATTATTCTTTCATATTATTCTGTAACTATGTGTTGTTTGAAGTGAATACGCTCATAGGTCTGCCAAAAGGAGATACGTGGTCGCAATGTTACTCCACTAAGGCACCGGGTTCACATCCAAGGCGAGGTAGATTATTGTGTGATAAACACAAATAATATAGTTCTTCTGTCATGATATTAATAAGAATAATGAATAACAAATACTCATTGTTGCACATACAAACAATGAAACAGATAATTCAAATCTGCAAATACAAAACGGTTCAAATGGGCAAACTTATTATTAAAACAGCTATTTCTTCCAGGCAACCTAAGGTGAATTACAAAGAAGGTGAACAGAATGTAGATGTAAGATTTTAAATGAAATAATAATATAAAAATGTTTGTAATAAAATCTCTAACGATGCTTTTTTTGGACTGGATAATTAGATTTACAGAATGTTGCAAGCCAAAGCAAGAGTCCGAAACAAAATAATTAATAAAAAACAAACTTCTTTATTTTTAAACCAGCTATTTACAGTCAGATTAGCTTTCCGAATTGCGCCCAAGCGTTAGAGGAAATTAAATTCAAAAAAACCTAACGATAAGTTCCGATGTCGTCTCGTTTGGGCATGAGTTGTTGTTTGTAATACCCCTCTCAAAGATGGAGGTCGAATTTCCGCCACGGCATCACCGGAACCTCTGCCATGTTTACAAATTGCGCGCGAAACGTCATAGAGAATTTTAAGTAGACCTTGATGAGATTGGTTTATGATACAAATAAGGAGGTTTAACTTTGAAACTAATGATAATTATTTCTGTTTTTTGCTCAGAACATATAAACACAATTATTTTTAATAAAAATGATATAAACACTATCGAGGCACAAAATAAATTACCAATTTCGTTAATTTAAATATGCTGTAAGTGTCCACAAATCCATCGCAGGAAAATGTTAAAAAAATACTGACCCGCAAACGATGATTCGCCATATAAATTAATTGTAAAAAAAATCCAGAGAACCTACGTGTTCTCAGAATTACCAAATATACAAATAAAAATCTAGCCAGTTAGTTATATATAGATATAACCAATGCTATACGAGATTTTTATATTTTTGGTAAATTCTTAAATAAAAAAAATATTTGCTTCAAAATTATTGTAAAGTATTTGTACCTTTTGGTAAAAAATTGTGACAGTTTCTATTGGAGAAAAGCTATTCTGCTCTCTATAAATGCTCTGCTTCTGTAAATGTGTCTAAGAGTTATATTAAATGATATTTTATTATTATTGTATGCCTGAATGGTCAGATGGTAGGTTCCAGTTGGAATTGTTAATCTGTTGCAACCTGCGTTCGAGAATAAAAATGTAGATCGACTAGATGACCCGGTGAACTTTGTATCGCCTACAAACTACCACTAACGCCATCTATTACAAGAAACCAGAACTTAAAGTAGTGTTGGACGAAATGACAGTTTTAATGTCTACCATATCAGTTAGATTTTCCATACTAAAAATCAATTTTCAAATTGTATATTTT
This sequence comes from Acentria ephemerella, assembly GCA_943193645.1. Taxonomy (NCBI): domain Eukaryota; kingdom Metazoa; phylum Arthropoda; class Insecta; order Lepidoptera; family Crambidae; genus Acentria; species Acentria ephemerella. Next base: position 1,916,587 of record OW971875.1, on the reverse strand, counting down.
TAAGATTTCTTTAGGATTTTTCCAGTTATTTTTATTTAACCACCCATGATTCACACCGAACACAATACTTATTTAAATCAGTCAAGCCGTTGTTGAGTTTTAGTGAGTCTAACGAACATCAATTCATTTTTATAATTAAGAGAACAGGAAGTAAATTGATGTAACTGAACAATAAATCGAATTTGGCAGCCATTTGTTTGAGCGATTAGTACTCTTGTCTGCTAAAGGTACCAAGCTCAGTACAGTTTAACGGGCATGACACGGGGAGTGTGTAAAATAAGTAAATACTATGGTTATCTGGTATCTAGTAGTATCCACAACACAACCTTTAAATAATAATTATTGCGGCTACATAATAGGCTCGATAGTAAGAAATATTATGTTTACTCATATAAAACCAATTAAAGCCTACTCTTTCTGTACAATACAACCGAAAAAGACAGATGACCAGTGACGTTATATGATGTTTCTACAAAGGCTATTCTTTAGCATTTTTGTCAAATTTAAACGCGTATCATAATTTATTTAAATTTAATATAATCCGTGCACAACAGTACTAAGGTATATGTTTGCTTATCTGAAAATTCAATGATGCTGGAATTTATTAATCGTTCTACTGATGATACTTAAGCAAAAGCTTAAGAGGCTTAGTATGTTGATATGAATGTGGGATATGACGAAGATCATCATCAGCTTGCTTAGAAGCTGATGATCTTCGTCATATCAAACCATCTGATCTGTTAATAGATAATTGAAATAGCGCACAAGAGACAAGAATCAGGTAAAATTGAAAAGTTACAACTTCCATTGTAATCAAAAAAATATTATTAATTATAACACCAGATCGTAAAAATGCTGTCTCAAGACTTATGATACAAAAATCCACGATATTTCTAGATTTTTACAGAGAATAATAATTAAGGAAGGCATTAAGCGAAGTGGAAAAAAATAATTAAACCTAATTGGAAAGAACGTCTCTAACGGCAATATAACTCATTCCTTAATGCTCTCGCAATTTTTGTTAATGTTTTTACATAAGAAACGACAAAAAAGAAGTTACTCGTTAAAATAGGTTTTCTTTAACGAGATCAGAGGTACGAAGCGTGGAATAGGAGTCCTTAAAGAAATCATCAGGACACATTTTTTTGAAAAAGGAACATCAAAAGTTTTCGTTACAACAAAGTGTATAAACGCTAATTATTACTACATTAGATGACTATGCTAAAGTTAAACATGTCATTTCTTTTCCATTGAAAATTTGATCATTTGAGTATTTATTTTGTAAATGTACCTACAATAGGTAAGTTTTTAAAAAATGGATACATACTTACACGCATGGTTATGAGTCATTTTATAATAAGAGGTATTTGATTTTGAAACAAAGTTTTTTAACCTGTGAAGCGATTGCGGCCACAGACAATTAAATTGTTTGAATTTTATTAATTCGATGCTTGTCAGGTTGTTAACTTGTCAAGCTTGATAGCCTGTCAGTTAAGTTATAGCGTTAAATTTTAGAACACGGTTTAAATTTTTTTTTGTCTTTTTCAGGTAAGATAGTGCATTGATTTTTGCAAGACACAAAAAGTATCGTAAGTACTTAATTGGAAAATAAATTGATCTCTAAACATTGTAGTGGTTAAATAATTCTTAAAATAATTAAAACATTAATTGACCTTAGTGTTTAGTGCCTGAATGACGTTTTTTGTTAGTCTATTAAACATGGCATATATTTTTGTTGTTCACACAGTATATTAGCGAATATATGATTTTTTTTTAAATATTCCAATAAAAACGTTTTTAAAAAGAAAATATTTGATTTGCTATCCATTCTAAAATTCAATCTTCAAATAGGCCTATCATAGTATAGTTACTAAGCAACCTCTGTAGTTTTAAATAAATATATTAATTTTGTGTTCAAATAATTTATCTACAATAGTTTTGCATTAATTTATGATATGTATATTTCACAAGTATAATATGCTAAAATTTATTCCCTCCTTACAACATGGGTTCCTTTAAAAGAGGCGTGAAAAAGCACTTTTTAGGCCAGCAAGGTGAGGGTGGCTAAGGCAGTATGTCACATGCTTCACTAGCTATCTTCACATATGAACTCCTGTACTGCGTATCATCAGGTGGTGTCCAGTCATTTGTTGAGGTTTATATAAAAAGTATAATTAAGGTCCATCTGTAGATACTAATCATCAAAACATTTATCTGTGAATATAATATTAAAAACCGATCTTTACTGTGACAACTGCAGATTATACTCCCACAAGAGATATTGCACTCAAAAGCTTAAACAAAAAAAACAAAAGACTGCACGACATACAGCGAAAATTAAAATCGAATATGTACATACGAAGTTGTAACGTGGAAGAGAAAACTTTTTAATCTGCTCAGACAATAGTGGTCGTTGCATTATGTTGCGTGGACGAGCCCAACAATGGGTAAGCTCGGCTTAGCTCCGCAAGTGTATCTGCAGCCTTTGTTCAGTGCAGCTAATGTGGTAAACTTTGGTTCATGCCGCATTTTTTGCATCGATCCGTGCTAACATGTCGTAAAGACCTATTTACGCGTATGCTTCTCCTTAAATATAATCACAAAGTACCCATACTTTGGACTTGCGCGATGAGAGGACAGTTTGCGTTTGTTTTTGTTTTCATTTGACAACAGTTAGTATATAAAACCATTATATTCATTTGGAGAGTTAATACGGAGTTGATGAGAATAGGATTCTTCAAAGTTTCCGGACTAAAACTGTTTTAACGCCTGTAGGATTTCTCGCGTATTAAAGTTGAGTTTAGCTTACTTTTAAAACTAAAATTATAATAATTGACTTGTTTTATTGGTCAAGAGTGCATAAATTAAATAAATACAAATAAAATGAAAGTTACATGTGTTGCAGTCATTAATAAGAGAATTATTTACATCAATCACAGGTTTTTGTATAAACTAAACCAGAACATAGGATAATTTAAAGTAATCTATATCCTTTTAAGAGCGTTGTTGTCAACCCCAAGCCCTCAACGCAACACGATATAGATTACTTTATAAATATGTCATGTTCATACTTTTATTGGTATAACTAAGGAAGCATTATCTCCTCTAACTACGCGTCATTGAAACGCGTCAAGTCAAGAGTTTCAAGCTAACATCTATGTTCACAGAAGTACTCTATATGACTAGACTGTATCTGTAATAGACACAACAGACTACATACTTGCATTTAAATATCCTCCTTTATCACAGATTTATCGTCTATATGCTCTTAAATGAAATCAGTTTTAACCCTGTTGTTTTGAAAAATGTCTGTACTAACAATTTATTTAGTACATATTTAAATTCTATAACTGGGACAATTTGTAAATGCCCGGTTGATACCCACTTTAAGTTATCACTATTGCCTTTAATTACATTTATTAGTTTTTTTCATACATATTCTCTGTTGTGACGATTTAAAAGAACTTAGTAAATGAGTCTATTTAAATAAAGTTATTTTTGACTTTTGACTTTATTTACTAGCGAACGAAGTAATGAAGACACTACGTATCTATAAAAATTAAATAAAGAGATAACAATAATTTATTATGCCAGTTTCTATATGCTAATATGCTACATGAGCGTACAGACACATTCAAGACGCGAGGACGCACGAGCGCATCGTAGCGGTATGCGTCGCACGTGGCGCCCTTCATTTCCGTGGGCGGGCGAGCCGCACGCTCGGCCGCCCAACTGACGTATGGCTTTAGCTGACACCCAACCTTATATTCCCATTATTGTATTGTAATTATAATTTACATTTATCTTACAGTAAGAACATTGTAATTGATTGATATGGCTACTTATATGTGGAAATATTATTTTCAGCCGCGAAAGCAAACTATTGCTCATTAACATAAGAAAATAATAAAATTATGTAATCTTTGTTGATGGGTTTAATAAAAAAATATAGAGCTTTTAGTTGTAAGATTTTGAAAGCCGGATTTTGTTATCGTTTGAATTATAAGCGAAAACTAGATAGTGAATGACGTCATTTATTTCTGTGCTGTATTGAGACGAAACGGGGTACGCTATATTGAACTTTGGCCCTGCACTATAGAGTTAAATAGGTAGCCGGAGTTTTTTGTCAGAGTTAAATACTAACTTATTCATCAAGAAAAAATGCGCGAATTAGCATCCGCATTGGTGCACTTAGCGCAATATTGTGATCCAAACAAGTCGCTGCGGTGTCGCGGTGATAACGGCGTGATCACGTTACGCTATCGCAGTGTCACATTGTTTGATATCGCGACGTGCACTTTCGCTCGATAAATAGGGATGGAAGAAGGAAAAAAACTAAGTATTTTTTAACGTTATTTTACTGTTAAATAATTTTTTTTGATGCTCGAAGCGTTTGTTCTTCTGTAAATACGATATTATTTTATTGAGCCGTGACTGGTCAAAGAAGAATTGGAAAGCTAGCCTAATTAAGTCATTTAAAATGACCAAAATATGGCCTACACAAATTAAAAAAAATATCTACTTACCGAATTTTTCATATAATTTTTTTTTAATGTTCCAAATCCAAATGGAAAAGGTTTTAATTGAAAAGAAACTCAATTCGACGAATATTTTACATTTGCAAATAAGCGACTCAAAAAACTTTTGAATGTATGTATAGACATTATTGAAAATTGCAAATGGCTCGACACCACTTGATGACAAGAAGTAAAGGAGGCCATATGTGGAGATAGCTAGTGAAGTATGCGACATACTGCCCTAGCCACCCTCATCTTGCCGGCCCAAAAAGTGCTTTTTCACGACTCTTTTAAAGGAACCCATGTTGTATGAAGGAGGGAATACGTGTGACGGTAAGGAATTCCACGCTAGATAGAATAAGGTGGAACGGAGTTCTCTCCTCTAGGTGTGGTTCTTGAAATTCTATATGTATATTCTATTGTTAACGTAGTAAGACCCAATTATATCAACAAAAATTTTTGCCATACGGTAAATATCACGTTAAATAATAATCACCTGTACATGTTGGTGAAGTCCAACCTTAATAGGACCAATAATACTATTGCTTTAATTTGATTTTAAAAACATTTGTCTATTTTCAATTTGGGATTGATAAAAAGTACAACCCTGTTCTTCATTTCGATATTTCAAAATCTTCTTTGACAGGTATTTCCAAGCTGTATAAAGCGCTTTTCAACGAACGTCGAATATGATAAATCAATTGAAATTTGTAAATTATACTATAAGGGGTGGTATACTATAAGTTTTTTTTGTGATATTATTTACTATTTGAATAATAAATCGATTACAAGGTAAGTATTTTATAAAATTTGATATTTTTGTCTTAAAATAGTGTACTTTTTATATTTAAAAGAATAATGTATCTTGGTAAAGAAACATTAGTTACTTAATGCCATTTGATGCCATTTTGAAATTTGAACTTCTTTTATATGTACTAGATGGCGCTGCACTCCTCTGAATCACGCTATTGGTTTTATACTCGTCACGCATAAGAACTTTAAAATAACTAATAACGGTATTGTGTCTGGTTTGAGAAATCAGCCCACCGTGGCGATTTCAAAAAGTTTTTGAAGATTATTAGACGTAAGCGCGTCGTAATAATCCTTTAAAAATTAAGTTGATAAGGTTATGAGTGGTACTTTGTATGAAATTATAATTAAACATATATATTACTGTTTATTATTATAAATAGACAGGATGGGGTTGATATTCCTGTCTCTCCTAATATGTATCTTGTGTCTAGACATAACTTTAAGCTCATTTTGTTAAATACAATTATTTATCAACATCAATAACGAACCGAAGTGTTCCATTTTTTTTTCAATACACAACTTTCCATTTGCAAGCCAGTTCGAAATTTAAATAAAACTTTTGATTAATTATCTCCTTGGTTGGGTTGCCATGTTTCGGAGTAAAAGATACCATTTTTAAATTACGCAGCATATATGAGTTTACATAGTAATTTCATTGGCCACTAAAAAACGACAGATATGGATTATTATATAATTTTTATCGACCGCTCCTCGCATATACTCGAATAATACAGCAATTTTGAGTAAATTCGAAGAAGATTGCCAAAGTAATGCTCAATTTTCCAAGCATGTTTTAGATATATTTTTAAAAAAATTTGGTTAAGAGATTTGTAGATGCCAAATAGGATACGCCAGGTTGAGTTCATGAACTTTTAGTTAAAAAGTAGTAAAAATTGTCCGTCGAAAATTGAATAGGAAGGGATATGTTTTAAGAACTCAATTTACGCGTGTAACACATTTTTAAACTACTTATTCGATTTCAAGTGTAATTTAAAACGGGAAATTATTATATTTACGCCAACTCACCGCAATCAATCGCCAAAATAGAATTTTCGGTGGCCCATAAAAGATTCTGATAAATATAAATTATGTTACTCACTGGAGTCAATCTTCAGACAGCCCTAGAGCTGAGTTGGAACTTGCGCCAGATAGAGCATTGCCCGCGATAAACTGGTACCTTGATAAAGAGAAAGTGACTATCTCCTCGTCAATTTGCAACTGCATTTGGCTTTAATTGGTCTGTTAAAGAAGGTGACATTTTCCAAACCTCTTTTCCATTTTACGAGTCAGCTGATTGTTTGTTTAGTTAGAAAAATTTCCTGATAAATTCTTGATACACATCAGTAATATTTTCAACACACTTTTAAGTCCGTAAACTGAGCTGTTACATACCTTATACCACAACAACATTTACACACTGGTCCGTAATAGAGATGTCCGTACAAAGTTTAATTGGAACCTTTCTGCTAGTTATATGCGAGTAAAGAAAGCATTTTCAATTTAGCTGGGTTATTTTTTACTAATAACAAATAAATCTTTAGGTCTGTATGTCAAACAACGTTCATTATTATCAAATTGTTCATAATTACCAATAATTTGTTATAATTTTGAAGTAAGCTGGTCTTGTGAAAAAATGACTTGCGTATGCCACGTGTTATAAATTTTTTGTATTTTATTGTTATTATATTATTTTTCCTCAACGTGGTGAAAAACGAAACTCATGAGTTGTGCTCATTACCTACTCGGCTACTGCAACCCACAGCCTCATGCGTAATGAGCAACTAAACTCAAATCTACCATATTATAGTATTTTCTATGATAGTCATATTTTTACAGACATTTATTAACAAAAATACAAAATTTCTTTTGACAAAAATCTAACAAAAATGTGTTTTATTATCAAAAAAACCTAATAGGTAATTAGCCATTTCATTATAATAGCTGTCTAGAACAGATAACGTGTTTTCTCGTCTTATCGACTAGTTATTTTTATCATAAGCGTCCATTGTGCAATCATTACAGTACGTTACAAACTGTTTATCGAGTGATAATGTAGAAAAATAAAATAAATTGTGATTGTTTATTTCGAAGTTAAAGTTCATGTCGTGAGCGTATAGTGTTACCTTTGTTTGTTATTAAACATACTGATATGTTTTAATTTTTAATGTTAAAGGGTTTGTGTTAAACACAAAATATCATATAAGTAATTTTAGACAAATAGCTCTTAAATTTACTAATAGTTTTTGTTTTGTTATTTTTAAATAAATTGATATATCTTTCTTTTACCCGAATAGAGAAAGTACACTTCTTAAAATTAAGTCGAGTCACTTAAAATGTGATACATATCATCAAGAAACGACTTATGTGGTCTAGTACTAGTGGGCTTCAGATCTGCAGGTACGGGATTCAATTCTCAGTGTGGACAGAAATTTTCTGCTCGGTTTGGTCGACCTGGTTAGCTACCATCTTACCTCAGTCTACCGCCATAAAAATAATATTTGCAGCGTTGTTGTGTTGTGACAGATGGAGACAGCTAGTTCCTCTGTGGTAGAGAAAGCAGGCTGTAGTTTGCTTCTGTCTTCAGTCTTATGTTCATTTGTCATCAGGTGATATAAAGGCCAAAATCTACCCCGTTAAGAATAAAAAAAACTTATATTTAAGCGTAAGTAACATAAATACAACCCAACATAACCCTTTCAATTAGTGTCATATTAGTTATATTAATTCTGATTAAAGACTGATTCTTATATTCTTACAATAAGACCCATAACTTGTAGATGGCTAAATAACTCATTTTAAAGATCTGATACAATAAATCGCATAATATCCTCTCGGCGTTTTAGGGGATCGTTAGCGATTTAAAATTTTAATATCTCGCCAGAGATCGGTTGGTCGAATGAGTGTAATGGCGCATAAATCAGTTGCTATCAATGTAGCCGTTTGTGTCAATAGGTGTGAGGAGTCAGTGAGGCTTAGAGAGGATATACCCGTAACAGAAGTACTACTTTGATATCAAGCATGTAAAAATCCACTTGCAGACAGACGTCACTATTATCATGAATAAATTAGTAATAAATATATCTAAAGGTACACAAATCTATAGTCAAAATTATAATATTTCTCACACTAACACCTTTTACCTAGCCTAAATTAATCATTAAGATCTTGTTTTATGGATACTAGTTACGGGAGAAATATAGAAAGTTATATGTATGTACATTTGTATAAGAAATTTACTAAATAAACTAACATACATCCATGACTCGTAATTAAGTATTCGTACTCATCAATTGTCTGCCCTTACTGAGATTCGAACAAGCCTGCCCTTATTAAACTGGTCTTCAAGACACGGCATATTAGTATAATACTAGTGTGGACTACTGGAATCCACAGTGGATGCTGTTGAATTGTTGAACCACATATTTGATTATATTTAAGGCCCTTAATTTGGAACGTTAACTTAATAATGTATTGGATTTATTAGAATTAAATAAATTTCTTTTTTTTTACTTCAAGAGGAAAAGAGGCGTCTGATCATAAAAACTCTATGTTAGTAATATTTATCCAAGTAACTAGGTACAAATGCCGAGTCTAATTTCTGTACTTCTATCACAGTTTTTTGCAAGTTTTGCTTTCTGTGACTTACTATTTTTTTAAGTTAAAAATTAGATTTAAGAACTATTGATATTTATGTATTATTATGATGATATATATGCCGTTATTACCTATATCACTTGTCAAACAGGCCAAACGTTATTAACAAAAATAAAGGTCTTATCCACACTAGCATACCGAGCCGCACAAACTCCATTATCGAGAAGTGGCGATGGAGTGATAGCGTCTATAATTTGCAATAAATATAAGGGCGGAGGTGTCGGCTGATCCTGGGTACGAGCTCGATGCCCGGCCGAGACAAATTCTGCTCAGATTAAACATTTGGAGATTAAGAGGTTAATACTTGTATATAATTTATAATTTTCTTGTAGTTAGCTGTCGTTAGTGTCAGCTACAGTTATTTAACTTATTTTAAAATTTTGAGTTTTGATAAATTTTATTAGTAATAGAAAATCTTGTAATATAATACATAAAAATATTTCAAAATAAATATAATAGGTTAATTTATATTGGGGCGGGCAAGGTGAGGGTGGCTAGGGCAGTATGCCGCATGCTTCACTAGCTATCTTCAAATATGGAGTGCCCTACAGCTTATCATCATGTGGTGTCGAGTCATTTGCTGAGCTTAATATAAAAATAAATAAATAAATATATATATATATTAAAAAAATGTAGACAAAACGAAATTTCATTGAGTATAAATTGTAAAAGAGTACTGTTTACTGCAAAATGTGCTGCATATATATATATTATATAAAGGCGTTATTTGTATAAATCGGTATTTGCAGTTTGTGCAATGACGTCTAAAAAGTGGCCATGTGGCTTCTTTGAATAAATTCAGGTATTTGTATAGCTTTTAATCTTATTAAATGGATTATCATCAATTAATATAAATAGATAGTTAAAAACTTATAGTAATAGCTAGCCAACAACAGATTCTCTAGTATGACTGTGAAAAATTAAAATTACTATAATATTTCCTTACTAATCATTAAGGAATTAATTATTACAGAATAATATTTCCATTACTATTTTCTGGGATCGAGCAATGCTTTGAGTTACAAATAGCCTTTGCAACCATATTAAGTTTAAAGGAGTAAAGGAGCCTATTGATATGCAATCTGGTGTCTTTAACCTTGGGAAGATTTATAATCGCCGGACATCACCTCCAGGGGAGGCGTCCCGCTGTCCCTATAGTACACTCAAGCCTGGAGGAAGTATAAAATACGCGTGTGTATTCACTTACAAAGTATGTCAAATAAACACCGTATTGTTACGTTAAGTAATGCCTATTAACCATAGCTTATCTGTGGCTCCACTCAAAACACGTCTGTTCGTGTGACGGGTCTCTAAATAATCCTTTATCTCTGTGTAGGAGTGCTCTTACGACTTGAACAACTCATTCCTGCAACATTGTCATTATCAAAAGTATCGCTCGATAAAAATATTAATCGATTCCGCAGGGATGTGACTACTCGATTACAATGCGAGTTTGTTTTAAATAGCAATAAAAATACGTTGGCGATAAAGATAAATTATCACTGTGAATAAACAATTTTACTTAAAATTAGCTATCACAAAAAACCGTTGTCTTTAGAATGTCAACGCTGTGATAATTTCTAATGATTTCATTATCATTAGTTATTGCAATTAGTATCCAGAGTTATTCAGATGATTTAAATACTCAAGCGAAGTATTTATTAGATGGCTTATATTTAGCAAAACATCTTTCTTCACACTTTCGAGTTTTGGGGATGACTTGGCTTCTAAAAGATAACTCTCTTTGTTTTCTTAAGTCTTTACCTAATTTATATGTGTCTGTTACCAAACGGTCTCTTTTGGCGCTTCTTTTGTCCGGCTACGATCCCTGAGCCTTTCTATAATCGCTAAAGCTATCGCTTACTGCCAATTGTGATGTGTGGCATTTGACATTAGCCTTCGCTTAACCATCGAACTTAACTGTCATGTCCCATACATTTTAATTTAGCGATTGCTATTATCGAAAGGCATGTTGACTTTCTTCTGGATCACAATCAAAACTGGTCACAAAGTTTATGAATTAAGAAGTGTCCGTCTTGATAAATTTTACTCTGTGGAAGGGATCCAGATTTCTGTTTTTACAAGATACGCCATACCATTCGCGAACTTATTTTTAAAAGTCTCAGTGATCTAAGTGATAATCGATGAGTAAATTCTTTAGTCTATTGCATAGGTCTACAAACTTTGAAGCCATTGGGCCATCATGATTTTTCAGTTGGTTCCAAGTGCCAAACCAGTTTTAATTTTTCTGCCCTTAACTATATTTTTAGACTATAACAGTCGCAAAGTGCGCGACCTAAGCAAACTTACGCTTTTGTGCATTTCAATTATTAAAAAACTAAATTACAAACTTTGGCCCGTAGTTTGGAGCTAGCTGGTCTATTGCTTAGTTATCAGTATCGGCTGTAAAATAGGTTTGCTAATAAGAGAACAAATAAAAAAAAACATCAAGCAAATGTTTTTCTCCAGTTGTAATATTGACTCCGGGAATAATAGTATTGTTCGCCTTACCTCACGAATTGTATTCAGCGATCTAGTGGAATTGAAAAAACAATCTTATCTCAACCCGTAGTTATGAACAGAAAAATTAAAAATTTTGATGTAATTATTTCAAAAGAAACTTCAAAGGTAGTTTAAATGAAATAAATTCTACAAAGACAAAAAATATAATAGATAAAGCTAATATCTGTCAGTCTAGAGACTAGCAAATCTGTCATTTAAAAACGATCAGCAACGACGTAAGCTGCTTATTCAACTACACTGTTGTAAGTTTAATCTGGAAAACCATACAAAATGCTAAATGGCAGGCTACGACATGTCGCTACAAGGTTCACTGATAAGGCTGCACTATGCAATCTGCGCACTCGATGCAAGAGCGATACGACACGCGTGTTCCGACACAGGTTTTGAGCAATTTTAGATAACCTTCTTGGTAAATAGTTGCTTTGTTGCACCCATGTTGTAATAAATAGAAGAAAAGATCTGTGCTGTAACGGTTATGTTTTATATTTTCAATAGGTACAGTCAGCCTCAGAAGTAGCTTCACACTTTAGTACGACATACCAACTTTTATCTATCTATCAGTAATAGTCGCCACCCTACAATAAAGGCACTTCTTGCTGTGACACGGTACTAAAATGATAAGCAACTTCTGAGACCGCTGTACCTACAATCCAATCACGATCCCATTTCCTCGAACCCTAACCAAAACACTTAAATCCGTTCTATTAAAGAAATATATTTATACTTGGCACTAAGTAATTTCTTAAGTTGGGTTTTATATTTGTCTCGTGGCTAAATGAATTAAGTCAATACTTTGGGCCACTGCTAGTTCATTAGAACGTCATTATAATACTTAGAAATGCAGCTTAGCTTAGAAAAGCAACTATGCTGTGCTGATCAAAGTGCCATTAATAGATATAGTAGATGAAAACGAAAAAGTATTTTTTAAAATACCTTTTTAACAATTTTACATAATATTTAATCGTCAATTGCCCGAAAGTCATAAAATTCGTCAAATTCTGTAAACATCATATTGCAGATTTTAAACTTCAGCTACAAAAAGATTTAACTTGATTTCACTCCATTATCTATTGCCACCCAATTGCTCCGATCGTATCCACACTGATATACTCTTGTCCCCCTTTGGGAGGTGGGGGGGACGTTATCAGCATTCTCACGCCATTAACCCTGGCGATACAGTCGGCACTTCATGTGGAGGACGCACTACGAGAGATACAGGTGAAGAGAACTTAGGAACCCAAAAGAGAGGTTCGGTTTTGGATTTATGAATGTTTGTTTAAGAAAATACAATCTATGCAGCAAGAAGTTTCTAGAAACCACTTAATATAAATTCGATTCTTGAATATGAATCAGTAGACATAAATCATAGGATTAATAAAACGGAGTAAAACCCATATCTATTTCAACGAATTCGTCTTTCTATTTCTATTGAGATAAGCACAATTTTTGCTGGCTCATTGTAGTGGGATGATGAAACGCGTCTTCCATCACCGGCTCTGCAAGATATCGCTAATACAATGTATCACATTTTCATAAGAGATTCATTTAGCGAGCATTTTGTTCGTCCCCCGAATACCGATCGCGTGTCCACGGTATCTGATAAAATAGATTTAGCTATTGAATTATTATTATATAGGATTAAAAAAACCTAGTTGTTTTATCAAAGATTGATGATTACATAATTTCATGTATAGCAGACAATACATCAGGTGTAACAGTTTAATTTAAAGAACACTCTTTATCCGTTACAAATAAAGGCAGTTTTGGAATACAACTGTTATATTTGAAGTGCAGCTGATTGAAAATATATCCAATATATAATAATAACATGGACTTTAGGCTACGAATGACAATAATTTATTTAGACGTAAATCAAGACCATTACTTTAAATTTTAAAGAGATTAATGATTTGTCAATACATAAATCTTATTCTGAGTTATAAGTTTCTTAAAAAGGATATCTGTTCTGACCAAGAGGTTTTGTAAATGAATAAAATATTTCTATATTTTTTAATAATAATTTACATAAGAATCATTAAACTGTTGTTAGATTAAAAAAAATATAAAAAATAATTCAGGAATGAAAAATTGACCAGATATTCTTAAATTATCCCGAAATGATTTTTACACCAAGTGTATTAAGTTAGTAGTACTTACAGTTCAATTTTCTATTATTTGTGGGGTCCTATTTTATGGCACTTCAGCGATTATTAACTCTACTAACTACTAACTAATTAAGGGTATTTACCCGTATAAGCGTGTGTCTATCTGAAGTAGATATTACAAAAAATATATAATGAATTACATCTCTAAAAAAATGTAAACAGTAATACATGTTATATACTTGATGAAACACGAAAGTCGTGTGTCGTACAACATTGGAAACGCATAGAGGGCTGGCAGGGCTGCGCGCTGCGATAGCGCTCACGTGCCTTTGTTCTGATCGGATATCGCGCGGGGATCATCATAAATTATTTATCCTTTTTCAACGCCCGATGTGCGAACTCCGTGGAGATGACTCTTCGTTTGACTATAGTGTATATATTTACTTTTTGCATATTAAAAGTATTTGTATACTTCGTAATAGATATATGCGTTAGAAAAAGAATGGTTATTGTTAATTTAGCGCAAGATCTGTCAAAATACAAGTATTACAATAGGCTATCAAATTTTGTTGGGTTATAATTAGAAAATCTTATCTATCGTGGTATCGTAGTCTTGTTTATTATAAGTGCATAAACATTTATAATAATAAATTACCATTAAGTCCTCTGTTTGAATTTATATGAACATCAAACATAAAAATCGTTAATTATTGTAATTATTCTATTTTATTCATTTAAAATATTAAGAAAGAGAAAGTAGAAAGGATAGGGTCTTGCGTTATACGTGATTTGTAGGTGATAGCAGTCCAATTGATGCTTCCATACCTTGTAAGTCAATGCGGCTTTGAAGGTTATTTTACTTAAATTAAATCTGCTAAAATAAAAAATTTCTGTGAAATGAAAATGTTTATATTTTGTAAATTATCTACCTTAAAAGATTTGTGAATTGTTATTTTACTATATTGTTACTATGCCATATAATCTATAATGAAGAATAACAATTTGTAAAATTAAATGCCTCGTAAGCAAAACTATCAATAAGTAGCTCGATGAAACCCTGCATTAGTGTTGTCTTATACCTTGCCAAGCATTTTATGTTAAATTCTGTAGCGTTTTTATTTTCAACAAATATTCTTCTTCTTCCCTAGACCCGCCACATTTCTAGCTCCTTGTCCGTGGGCAGGTGAGCCGATATGATCCGATCACGCGTGAGTGAGGCCAGGATTGATCGGCAGTGACGCTATCGTGGCCGCCGATAGGCCAGCGATTCGTTATACGCGACATTGCTCAATCTATCGGAGAAAAATGCTTTCAAAGATACTGCGACAATTTATTACAGTACTCGACATCAGTTTGCAATGTTTAGTATTTTATTTCAAGAAAAAACGGTGATTTTTGACATTGACATAAGTATAATTAAATAAAAATCTTACATATTACTTAAACTACATTTTTTTCATGACATATTGCCATCAATTTCACAAGGGGTTATCTGTATATCATAATCGCCTTTCCCAGGTACATAGCTCTTATTAATTTTATGATATAGATAGATAGATAGATTAAGTCTTTATTTTCATTTCTACATCACACAATCCATCCAGACAGTACATTGGTAAAAAGACAAACATTTTATAATAAAGGTATCAAAGACCTTTGTGTGCGCTGCAGAAGTGCAAAATGGTCGTTACTCAGTGACTAATTTCGGTCACATCGGGATGTGAACAAAGCACTGATATTCTGCTACAAATCGAGGGCTTTTTATAATTTAAATTATAGATAGGAAAAAAAGCAATAATAACAATATAGAATTTTGAAATCTAAATTTAAATCACAAACCTACACTAGATTGAAAATAATCTTTCCTTCAAAGGTTAGTTGGCATGGCATCATGCATAGGTTTTATATTTGTATAAAAGTTTCAGCCTATTTATAACCAAGCGTTCATGAAAAATCTTGACCGTTTCGTTTTTAGCATTGACATTTAAGAGCAATTCAGATGATTGTTATTTCATTCTGTCAATATGATGACAAAAGAGACAATCGACATGTTACATGTCATTAAAAAGGTGTATTAAATTTTCGACCTTAAAAACGTCTTAAAAAGCAGAATTTAGAATGCCTCCTTTGACGCTTCCTAAATTTCTCTTAAAAAAGGTTTTTCGGAATATACTGAAGATTAATTATAGAGTATGCTGACAGAATAATTTAGTATTTCATGTCTTAATAGTTATGTTATCCAATTATGAAGTATGATAAAAATTTGGAATCATTTTATATTAAATTATTTCCATATATGATGGTATATACCATAATAGTCATGTTTATATGTATTTGATGGTATGATAAAAGTTCCCTATGTATTTCTTTTTTTGGAATTAGTTGATGTAAATTAAAGATATACTCTATTCTATATAATTAACGAACATTTCAGAATTTTATGTTTATTAAAAATTGCCCATTAGCTTTCCTATGTTGGCTGCTTTTGAAGAAAAAGTTGTGTTTCAATGACGTCAGTTAGTTTTTATCGTGACTATGGTGATCGCGTGGCCGTGATGATAACGCCATTCGCCTTCCGATCGAGACACTTCACCATTTTCAAGATGCGTCATGTCACAGATGTATTTAAAAATAGTTGCTTCTAAAAAACTCCAAAGAATACTAAAATAGATTTAAAACTAGACTCTTAATGTCATGTCAAACAAATTAATTTTATTTTTTATATTATATTAAATACGTGTGAGTAATTTTTTGGGTACTACGAGTATCTTTGGGCGCTAATCCTAAATACAGATATAGAACAGAGTGAGTGGTAATGATGAGTGTCCTGAGAGGTAAGGGTAGCAAACAGCATGCGAGTGAGGCATCTACCTTGTTAAAATAAATATAAAGCGTCATCTAATCTGCACAGAAGATGATTCCCATTGCTAAGTGTGACAAAGAGCACGCCCTCGAGAGTCCAAGCTGCTACGACCATCTCGTAGCACTTTGTCACTCTCACACATGCTCTTACAGTCTCGTAGATTTAATTAACGTTTCCCAACAAATTGGGTATAAAGCAATTTTGTTTACTTAAGTCGTACATACAAATTTATTAAGCAAGTCTAAAGAATAGAAGGTTCTTAATATTTGCTGGAGTTCCTTCTTGAACATTACCTCCATCTGGGAATCTAATCTGGCACTCAACAAAGGACTAAAGTGGCGTTGGTCGCACGGATGCTCGTTCCGCTGCCGGAAATCGTTGGTAAATTGTGTGTGACGATAACGTTCTATCGTCACCTCCGCAGGCTCTTTTAAAAATACCCTGTATAGAAAATGCTTTTTCATTCTGATTAGAGGCTTTTTTAAGAAGCAGAGAATAAAGTGTTAGGATAATAGATTTGGGTGAAGAGTGTTAATGTTCATATCTAACACAAATTTAATAGTGAATCCTTAACCCAATATTGGAGGCCTTATAATAGATAACACTCTAACTTTAGATAATTATTATTAATACTTATAATCGTGTTTCCATAGTTTATTTAAACTAGTAAATAAATATTGAAAAAAAGATTCAATTGTGGTAATTTTAGAGCTTGACTAGAATAGGGTTGACAGATTGTAATAATTATTTATTTATACTAACAAAATATAGAAATAAATAACTATGAAAGAACAGTTTCTTTGATAGATTATGTGTGTGTATTCATTTGAGGCAACTCCCTTTTTATAATAAATATAATGAAATTTAAAATAAAATATTAAAAAAATCTTAAAATAAAATCTAATAAAAACAGTATATCATATTACCCATATAATTAATATAAACTTTTATAATTAAGTTATTTACACCATTGTTAACCATTAAACCATTTTTTTCACTTATCATTCTATATAGCTGTCGAATATAGTCCTACGGCGATGCATATAAAATACCACGGTGTGACGTCATACGTCGACATCTCAGGGAAATCCCATGGTATCAAAACAAATAATGTTTCTATAATCATTCTGTCTTTTAGTAACGCCACATAAAAAACGAATCGAAAACATCGCCACCACTATTGTGTTATTTCGAGAACTACGCAACTTAAACATTGAAGTTTTTAACTAAACATAAATATTATTTTTATCATTATTATGTTATTTCATGCATGAAATAACCTCGCCTTGTATGGTCTACGCATAGCACAGATTTTATTGCATACTCGAGTAATATAGATATTGTGGAAATGGGTTACAATTGCAGTGATATATTTTACAATATAGATCCAATATAAGATTGGGACATAATACTTGCTGTCAATTACTTACTATTAACATAATAGTTCTGTGAATATAGAATTAACTATACTTTTGCTGATTTTCCAAAATAATCATCAAATAAAAAAACAATTGGACAAAGCTAGTATATATTAGGTTCACGACAAACCTTACACCAATTATTAATTTCCCGTTAACAAAACGGGAAATTAATAATTGGTGTATTTACAATTTAATGTCAAAGTAAATATGGCGGGTTTGACGATAAATATCGTACTCTAACAGTCAACCTTTAGGCTAAGCAGAGCTTAATAGAAGCAGAACTATTTTCATATGATATAATATATAATATATAGTAATATTGTTTGTACACATTATGCAAAAATAAATATATTAGAATACCAATAACAATACTTACTAAGAATACTTATGACATTTATATTTACACACTAATAGAGAGTAGCAACTTTAATATACAGAGTAGAAACAATATCATGAAAATAATTGGCAATACTGAAGTTACAGTAAATACTAACATTATATGTCATACTTTTACTATGATAGACTCAGTATGTAAATTTAATTTTTACTGTCATTTTAAAGACGAGCGGTACTAGATATTCACGGGTAATAATTTATAACAATTGATACTTAAAATATATTTATTTATTTATTAACTCCAACAAGATTAACATTTTAAAATGCACAAAAAATACAATCAATAAGAATTAAATGCAATCTTAATTATAGGAGTTACACTATAGCTTTACAGAATACTTTGTGATAACTCTATGATACAAAATTACAATTAAAAATACATGATCACTAATTTAATTTACAGGGTCCGCAAAAACTAAAGCTAAAGCTGCTATAATTAGTCGAGCGACAACATGAAAATTTTCTTCAATTTAGGCAAGGAATCTGAAAATATGTCGACACCAAATGAGCAGTACTACGTAGACTCCTTCTGTAAATTTAATTACTACTGTCATTTTTAAAGCGAGCGGTACTCGATATTCGCGGGTAATAATTTATAACGATTGATACTCAAAATATATTTATTTATTTATTTATTAAGACCAACAAGATTTACATTTTAACATTCACAAAATATACAAAGAATAAGAATTAAATTGAATGCAATCTTAATTATAGGTGTTACACTGTAGCTATATAGAATACTTTGCTTAAAAACAAGCAATAATAATTATATAGCAATAACGTTCGAAATCATGTAATCTTAATTGACATTACGTAAAGAGTATAGTTGTGAATTAGTCTGCGATGTTATTACCTTCAGTTGGTATTCTATGGCATATTTTGTAGATATTGATTCTAGTTACCTTGAGTCTACACGAATACCTGTGGTGCCTTATCTAATTCACGGCCAATTTGGTTTAACGCGTGCTACATTAACTTTCCTTATCCTGCCCTCTTCGGAGCTATCCTGATATCCTACAGCTATTGTGGAACAAATGGACCGCTGCATGAAGTATTTGAAGATGGTATAGATGTGTGATTAAGGTTGATTAACATTCCAATGGTTGTTATTACAATGCTAATAATGAAAACAATGAAAATATCTTATTCAATATTTATACGAATAAAATTTAATGTTTATGACGGTTGTCATGGTGATGCTGTTGAGAATATGAAATGTAGATTTTGTACTTAAAATACTAATAAAATCTAAAAAAAATTATTGATATTAAATTCATACTTTTGTATTTTTTTTCTTAAATAATATTTGTTTGACAATAAGTAAGTAGCATGTCGGCAAGCAAACATCTTCGTAAACTCTACGTGCTGATATCAAACACAAAACGCGCAAATAAACAGATATTCATCCACAAATTGACTTCAGTAGACTCACTTTCAATGGACTATCGACTTTATAAGCAACAGAATACGGTGTACTGTGCTGTGTGTTCAATTCTCCAGCCTGTTGCTCCCGGATATTGCCACATTCTATCAGCCCGGCCTCTAGCGGGAATTACCTTGTAATTCGCCAAATTACCCAGAGATCTTTACGTAATTAAATACTTTTCTTCGTTTCCTTGGGTCTTTGATTCGAGTTAAATTTTTATTTATCGGTTGTAAATGGTTTGCCTTCATGTCAACGGAATGAAAAACATTTTAACACAATGACAATTGCAATCGTGGGGGGAGGGGATTAGCAACATAAGTTCCTAATTCTTTGTGTGTGCATGACGTCATTATATACACGATGACTAGTCCGCATAGTGAAGTGCGAATGATTTTGAAGTGTTTTATCTATGTAAAGATTAATTTTAGAAATTTAAAAACTAGAATCTAAAATAAATTGTCTAAATATATAGCGTTATAAACCCTCCTTGACCTGGTGAAATGCTCCGCAGAACCCAGGTTACCCCCGTGAAAGGCAATGGAGTTACCGGGGAGTTTTAGTGGGTATTCTCAGTGCCGCTCTATTGAGGTACTGAGTGAGCCCCACACACGCCCGTCGCTTAGCCAGTGGCGGGTACGTCCGTAAATGGATTCCTCCTCGTAAAAGAAAAGCGTTATAATACCCTCCAGGGGAAGTGGGTAAATTTCGGAAATTGTCAAAGCGAAGACAATGAATGAAAATAAATTAACAAATTTAACTTTAATATATTTTTTTAAATATTTTTTTTTTTTTTTTTTTTTTAAATTCACAACAGCTTCACTTCTGTCGCATACTTCACTAGCTATCTTCATATATGGACTCCTCTACTGATTATCATCAGGTGGTGTCGAATTATTTGCTGAGCTTAATATATAAAAAAAATTATATCTGCTCAGAACTTATTTAAGTCTTTATTATCCTTAGAACGATTAAACCAATTCTTTTAATTTTTATATATTTCAGAAATATTGGTATTAAAAGGACAACCGATTTGTACGTGTTTTACAATAAATATGAATAAAAACATAGTGATATCTAAAATTAATTCCACATTATAAGCAATTACAATTGAAATAGTTCTATAAAAAGCTTCCAGAGTATTTTTAATTTGGCCGCATTATTAAATATTTGTAATCATATTTGGACCATTCTAACACACCCTGCAATTACAATTATAAACAAAGGACTATCGCCCGAACCACCTCCACGAAGATACTATCGTTTAATTAATTTCCACAACAAACACTCTCAAAAAATGTATGTTTTTAATAAAACCCCCGTCAAGATGACGACATATTCTTAATTAATTAATTCGAAAGGTTTAATATGTTTACCCGTTTTTTACGGTAGCAATTTCATAGATACGCAATCACGTCAAAATTGTTAAGGATTGAATTCATATTTTTATAAATAATTTATATTACAAACTGACTTCGTAATTAATATACAATATATTGGTTTACTAACCGTTCGATAGCTTCATCTGGCGAATAAATTTTACTGTCATTTTGTGGAATTGAGTTGACAAAGTTAATTAAATAATTAGTAAACAAAACTACCTTATCAAACTAGAAATGACGTACGTACCAATGTATAATATCGCACTGTAAAACAAAAAACTATATTTGGTAATACTAATACATAATTACAGAGGTAGTTTGCAAATACCCGGTTAATAACCACTCATAGTTATCACTATTATTAGTGTCACACCTTCAATTATATTTATTTATTTTTCTCATACATATTCCCTGTTATGACGACATAAAAGATCTTAGTAAATGTCTATAGTCTATATAAATAAACATATTTTTACTTTGAAGCTAGAAGAATACAAGCAACAGCATCTATTTGCAGCGAACGATTGTGACGTTTGTAAGTACTGTGAACATAAGCGTGTAACCCCAATACACTACTAATTATCCACCTCTTATCCACAAAGGAATTCTTGGAGGGTCGCAGACATATAACAGTGCAGACTGCATATCACCAAAATTCAATAATCTAATCAAAATAATTTAAAAAATAAACCTGCATCCTTCATAAGAACAATGTAAGTTTTTTATATTTATACCGCACTGAAAATTACCGCAAACGACTTTCTTTCGTGTCACACTATCGCCATATCTTGGGATCTCTGTAAGTTTCAGGATCTGAACCATGTGAAGGTGGTCGTGTTAAGAAAATTGTTTTCTCTACAATTACGTTAAAGTTTCATGCTGTTTGGTGATTACTGCTGCAATTACTTTATTTAACCCTTAAAAAGCATAATCATTTCCATAGAGAGTTCGTAACTTAAATCATATAGTTTTTGTATGTAAGTTGTAGTTACAATTAAACAATTGAAATCACTGGCTGTTGTGTGTATATACTTTTGTTGAAATATAAACAACTACTTCGTTTTTTGATTCAGAAATATAAATCTTAAAGTAATTTCATTATCTCAATTTTTTAAAGATATTACATTATGAGTACGGTATAGTCTATGCATGCATGCATATATTGATTATTTCTAAAAATCATATACTTATCTCTTTTTCTTCAATATCAAAGGTAATAAATTTAATAATAACCTGGCAATCGAGGTCACTCATATATGGAGGGTGAGATCCTCTGAGATTATACCTGTCGTTGTCTCAACCAATGGCCTGTTCCCAACTTCTCTCCGCGAACATCTGAAGAGATTAGGTGACGGGCCAATAATTGCGAGGCTCCAGCGGACGGTCTTGCTCGATAACGCCAGAATTATCCACTGATTCCTCCCTCTGTTGTCCTGACCCTCGGTCGTCTGGCCTTCTCTGCTGAGGGGTATTCTCCCGTCGCTAAGCATCAGAAAAGAAAAACAAAATATAGAAATAAACAAATATAACGTATATATATACAAATTTAATCAGACACACAACTGGTATATAATGATTGTCTGTTAAAAATACAACAATAATTTTTTCAAATAATTAAGACATATATTTGTTTGTATCCCATTGGATATATAACATACTGTTAATAAACTCATAAAAGCCATTGCTTTTATGAGTATATTAACAGTATGTTGAAGTATATATAAAAACACTATAATTTAATTATTTGTTAACCATATTTCAACGTGAGAAAACTTAAAGATGCTCCATTTCGTTGGCTGTCGACATTAATTTTATGTTTGCAAATAGTCACCCCGTGAGACTATCGCCAGAGGCCGCTCACAAGGGCACACTATCATTTAAGGAAGCCTAATATGACCTCCAAACACAAAGACATGGCAATTTATTTGAATCGTAATCGTTTCCTTCCATTATGCAAATACCTGTATATTCGTTAATGACGATAGCAAGATAATTCAAACAAAAAATAACATAGGTATTCTGGGAGAGTGGGGTTATTCCAAATGTGGAACTCTGCTTTTATTAGTTAAAAAAGGATAAAAGTTGACAATTTGTTCATAACCACATTGTCTCTTACGCAAAGATTGCAACGAAAACTGTAATTGCTAGAAAACTAAGGCTTTTGTTAGTGCTTATTAAAATCATGTATTGTAGCTATTGTTGGAAGAATTAATAGTGTAGTTCTGTTGTTATTTGTAATCACTTATACGTTACTGTCCACAAACAATAAATGTGGAAATATGAACTTGGAATTACGTCTACTGTTAAGCTTGGTATCAGGTTTCGTGGACACCATCATGCATGTGCCGAATCAAAATATTTAAGTTAGTGAAAATATTAGGAATTATTTGCTTGTACAATCTTTCCGCCCTTCGCGATTCGAATATTTATTTAATTTTATAAGAAGCGTAGATAATTTACGAATGAACCAAAAAGTCTTAGTTCGTCTACTACGTACGTCCATAAAATGTTGCTTTCTCTGATTGTAAGAAGATGTTAACGGCATAGAAGGCAAGTCCCTTTGGTCTCGACAGGATGCTTCCTGATTGAGCTCTGGCGGTCTCTTGTAAGGCAAAGGGATGAGCAACAAAGAAAGATAATAAGTTGTACAAAGTCATCTCATGGTGCACATATAAAAGTTATCATGCTATATCGATATCGATAAATTTATATCTTGTAACCTGCTTACCTTCGAGTACATACGCACATATTACGTTGCGTATTTGTAACGCAGTGAATAACAGAGTTTAACTAGTGAACTTAATACAAAGCTATTCCTCCGTATTTGTATATACTTTTTAAAAATGTCTACTTCTATTAAATAAAATTTTATAAATGATGTTTTTACTTAATGACAGTGATCATATGCATACGTAAGTTTATTTCGGATTCAGACAGTCGGAGTTCTTCCTTCTTTAGATCTATTGACAATTTTAAAGATGTAAATTCGAATTGAAAATTGAAATTTGTAGGTTGCAAGTACTTAGTGGCCACACACACACAATGTGTGAAATCTGACATGACGCGCGTGTGTGTGTGCGGGTGGCGGCGGGCGTCGCGCGATAAGGATGTATTAGCACATTCCGCCGGGCGAGCGCTACTGTATTTATTCTTATCCGGAATAAGTCAGGTTACACCCCTAGTGACGGCCGAGATATCGATGCAAATCGAGTCCCGAGAACATAAACACTTGAGACATCTATTTCTCGGAATCGTTAGATGTAATCGATTGCAATGGAACTATTGCTACGTGTATCTGTTTCTTTTTAACACGTTCCGAAAGTCATTTATATGCTTCTCTTAAGTTGCTTTCAATCGTCCAACAGTAATTTACCTCTTTTTTCACACATTCTACAAGTACAAGTGTGTTTTCACTTCTGTAGGTAGTTTTAACAATTGTGTCAGTTAGTTACTGAATTCATAATAACGTGCTAGTTTCAATATAATCGTATTATAATTCGATAGTTGAAGATTTTAAAATTTTTGCTTAGAATCACATTTCTAGCGCAGTGAGAAATTTGTTATTACATTTCCAAATGAAATCGTAAATTGCATCTCCGATGTATCAACCTTCTACGCTGATTTCAGTATGGTATCGGTATAACTTAAAAACCCATTACATTTGGCGTAAGATTCACACACGAGGTAATAGACATTGGTTTTTCTTAAGAACTAAATATACTGTAGGTATCAAAAATGACTGTTATTACTCGTCATTATTTAGCTGGGACACAACCACTGCTAGAGATAGACGTCTCATTGTTGATCCAGCATCTTAAATTACTGATAACGTGTAAATCCTTACGTATTATTAATGATAGGGTTAAAATAAAATAAACTGACATAGGCCTATTATACGAATAAGTCAATAAATAAAAGCAATATCTACGTATTTTAAAGTTTTTTAATTTTTTTTAATTCGTATGGACTCCACCAACTGAAAATAACTGGCGGTGTTGAGACATTTTCTGTTCTTTTTGTAACAAAAAAAAAGAATAAAAAAATAAATTCTTTTTTCACTTTCCCTTTAATTTAATAATTTCATCGACAAGTCAATCGACTCTTGTCAACCCTGTTCCTCAGAGAAGGGGGTGAAGCGACGCTTGGCGCGGCGAGATAGCAGCGATAACATCAGCGGGTGGCGGCCCTGATAGTACGAATAATAATAATTTTATTATCGCCATCTAGGGTTGCCACTCGAGGAGACTTAATGTCGTTTAACTGACGAATATGAACACGCTTAGTCGGGAAGTTCGCTTTTATCTGTTGAATAATACGATTATTTTAAAATGTTTTCAATCGCTGTGCATTGAAAGAGCCAATATGCTTAGGCATCATATTACTTATCACTGCAACAAATAACAGTATCATAAAAACCTGACAGGTGTTTCTAACTGTCAAACTTGACGGAGTATGTTTAGCTTTTATTCCATGCCGATTTATTATATTGTAGCAAATATGGTAATTGAAACAGAGCTCGTCAATGACAGATTGTGGGATAAAAATTGTTTTTTTTTGTAAGTGGCCTGTCGTCGTGCCGCAAAACAGACTGAACACACGTGTTTCTCATGATTTCGACTGATGATAACGGGTAAAAAAAGTTCATCTGTATTTACGACATAACACAACAGATAATAGTCAAGCATATAAAGGCACTGGTGCCGGTTCATTTCAAACACGGGATTGAGTCTTACTTCAAATGAGTATTGAGGTATTGATGAGCATGGATTCTAGATATGTCAACTATTATGTATTAATAAAGTACCATTTTGTCCAATTTACCCCGCGTTTGAGATTACCGCACCATATAATTAACTCTAGCACACATTTCAAATTTAGTTTATATAGTTATAGTTTATATAGTTCACAATTGACAGCAATGGACAGCAAATGGAGCAAATATTTTTAGCTTTTGAATCTTTATACTCGCTATTTGCTCGCTATTGTCATACGTCAACTATTGTACATTTTTATAGCTCATATTCTAAAAGTGGGCCATATTGTATCTTAAAGGCCAGTTATTTTTAAATAGTCACAATATGGTTTAGATTCGTAAAATGTTCACGATAAGTAATGGTTGTATCACCGGATCACTTTGCAATATACCGCTTTTGGACAGGCTTGTTACAGTCGACAGTACACTACTTTCGTAGTGCAACTGTTACTGTAAATGATGACTTAATGTTTTCTGTTTAAAATTAAATAAAGATTTTCTGTCCGCATTTCGTGACAGTTGATTCATTGTTAATTAAATTGACAAACAGGTGTTGCTTTATTATTTGGATTTATTTATTTAATTAAACATTGTTTCAACAGCATTTTTTATACACAAGCCAATTAAAGAAACACATTAATTTTTTTTAAAAGGTATCAGGAAGTCAAGAAGGTAGCTGCTCAAAATATATCAATACATATTTAAATAAATGATAGTTAACAATCAAATAATTGACAATCAGGAACATAACTAAAAAGAGAGAGAAAAACAATAAAAAATAAAAAATATAAAAACAATAAAACAAAACAAAAGTCAGTCATCGCATTTGAATGGTGTCTTTAATGTGTGGGTGTATGTGTGTTTATGTGTGTGTGCGTTAGTGTATACGCGTGTACAAAACAAAATAAATTTTAATATTTTATTAACTTTGGTACATATATACTTATAGACGTCAAACTAAGTCATCTGTTCGTAAATCTAGCAGGGAGTCTCCAGAGAAGAATATACAAGCAACTAAAAGATGTGGCCTTCTTTTACACCTCATTGTGAATTGTTTGAAAAAGATTTAAAATCCACAGACAATAATAAAACTATGAATGGAAATACAGGTAAAATAATCGTGTTATTAAACATTTTCAATCACAGAACTGTAAAAATAATACAATAATGTATAATAAGTAAAATTGTCAATTAAAAAATTCAATTATTATCATCTAAATATATTCCTGAACCTTATAATAGCCGTTTGTCATTACATTTTGTTTAAAATAGACTTTAAAATTGTGTTATGACAGTTCAGCAGACTCATAGGAATTCAACAAATAAATGCCATCAATGTCCGTCTGACAAAAATTCCACGCATCCGGCTTAGCAGCTTCCCCCAGGGCTGTCTCTAATCGTCCAGTCACAGATTGAATATATTTAATGTTTGCGCTGTGTCACCAAGAAATTATAGGATACTTGGTACATGTATGTGTGATTGAGGTTCTTGTATCCATATCTGAAGGGCTACCATGAAGTAATAACGTTCGGACACATTAGGATGCTGTAGTTAAGAGTGATCAAGTTTGTTATTTCTTAATTTGAAATTATAGACTATAATATATAGAGTAAACGAAGATACAGGCTCTCTGAATGGAGGCGTATGTCACGAAATATGTTTTTTTTTAACTTTATGATTTTAGATATTTAAGGCCGCGTGATAATAATTACCGTAGAGGTTACTTATAGCCAGAGAATTTGAAGTCAACATAGATACGTACTTTGAGATTATTAGTATAACCTGTATGTAAAATATCAGTTCATAGCTTCCTTAGAGTATGCCTGATCGACTTCTACTTGTAATCATCAGGCGCAGTATCTAGTCATTTGCCGTGCTTTCTGTAAGAAATTTTATAATTTATTTACCATCGTTTAAACAAGGAGACGACAATACGACTTTAAATTTAATTAACGGATGTACCAGTTATTAGAAAATTATAGAACTCTCATAGATTCGTTCAACATCAGCTGTCACTCATCTCGCAATCATACGTTCAGAAACTATTATTCTCACAAATATTTATATATAAAGAAAGTTTAAATTGAAATAATGAAACCTCTTTCGATGATACATTACGAAGCTAATGAATAATTTAATAATTAATTAATTTAGAAAACGGATTCATGATCGGTACTCTACTTTCTGAGCTGACTGTACAAAACGTATGGTTGTAATTACGCAGGTGCACCGATAGGGGGCGTTATCAGTACAGGTTCGATTCCCGGTATCAGCTCATTACGCGATAGTTAGGCGGCCTACAATGCCTTACACGCGATAAAGGGAAGATCAGTTCATCGAGGCCATGTTTTGTTTTAACATTAACTGGCTTTGTTTAAATTCTATACTTAAAGGAAATCGTGAATTAAGACGACGCCGTCGAATTGTGAATTAATAATTAATTAAGACGTAATAACGACATTTAAAATTCTTGAAAATACTGTTATTTTGAAAGCATTTTTAACCTTCTTTTAGTATTTTATATTTTAAAATAAGAATAATAATATTCCTTACACTTTATGTAAAATACTGACATCTATCATGTAGCATTATTAACAGTTTGTGTTATGGATGTGTTACGGAAATATACTAAATAACATGCAAATATTTATCACTCATGAACAAAAATTCGTACGAGACATAATAATATCCGTTTCTATCAGGATTTCTAACCCTTAACTTCTGGCTAAGTAGACAGGTGTACAGACCACTCGATGAAACAACTATCAAGCTAATAAAGTTATTTAAAATAATAATATTTTGAGACTCGTATAATTTCTTTATGTTACCTTCGTTGATCTATCAAGCCGTACAAAAAGACATATTAACATTTTAAATGTCTCACAGTTCTTCGAAGTATATCGTGTGAACAGACTAAACATTCAAATTTGATTTTCGTTTATTCGGGGTAACAGCGGAAGGCAGTCAGCCTCAAGAGTAGCTTAACACTTTACTATCATGTGTACGGAGGTCCGTAAATATTCAATCCATTTTGTAAATTATAGTTGGTCATTAAAGCAGTCGCTAATGTTGTATTATAAAAACAATTTTCAGTAAATAAAGAACTTTTCTAATTAATTCTTATTTTAATTGCGATATTATATTCTAATTCAATAAGCATTGTTATTTATTAAAATGTAAATACTGCGACATTTAGCCCCTCAGAAAAAACTATCACGTAAGCAAACTCATTCGTAATTCGATTGGTTTATTTTTTATCAAAGGATTAAAGGGAGACCCCCTTTAAAGCAGGATGCCACTATTGACAATAGATTCTATTTTTCCGTTATACAATAGCTAAACAGTTCTCAAACAAATCGAAGGTGCATTATCACTTGCCAAATAGTTGTCACACCACCTGACACTACACCCCTTTAAAGCTACTGAATGGTTCTATATCAGTGTATCACTGGCCGGCGTCCTATTCTGGGCGGCTTGAGGGGGAGCGGTGGGGGGACCAACTGAAAAACGTGAAAAGTGACCGAGATAACGCCGGTTCAGGCTCGGCAGGGTTGCCGATACTTGGCGCTCCGATAAGCGGTAACTTCGATGTTGTATGGTTTGATGTTGAGTTTTTTCATTTGAATATTGCATACGATTGGTTTTAGCTTGCTATTTCAGTTCTGAGATGCTTATTTTAAAGCACAAGCTGTTATTTTTATTCGCCGAAGTGCATAATTCAATTAATTAATTAAAAACTATTCAGTTAATGAATTTTGTTAAAAAGGTTTAAAAACCATTTTAGATTTTTTTCTCTATGCAATACTCTTTGCTAAAAATAATATTATTTTTAATTTATATTTCAAATGATTTTTCTTCGCTTATTAAACAAATATGAATTATGAATTCGAAAGGATTCTTAGGTTGTAAAACAGTATTTTTCGCACAAATAGTTTTAACATAGATACTGAACCTTCTTATCTATTCTTTATAGTTAAGCAATTATACTTTGATTTTAATGTACATTATATTACGTGCGTAGATATGTGTTAATTGTTATGTATTTACTTTCATTTAACAAGTTAGCTGTAAAAGGTTAATTTAAAAGTGGTCACGAAATATATTTTAGTTAAAACACCTCATCAGGTAATCGTTGTAATTTTATCTGAAATAACCTCTGTGAGTGTTCAAAAGTTAAGTTAATTGTTGACATAATTTAAAAATCGAAAACCAAAGATTCCTACACCAATCACAGCTCTCAAAAAAAAACTAAGAAATGTCGTGATTGTATTTTACATTCAAATGAATCGAAACATGCCAGCGCGCGTGCCCAGCCTAGCCTGATCCTGCGATAGCACTTCGTTTGCATAATACTGCAGATTTTTTCATGAAACACCTAGAAACTTCATAATACACTAATGTGGGATTTGGTTGTGGAGCAAGTGTCGAGGTATAGGCATATTACTCAATCAATGAGATAATTTTTTTCTTTTTATTTTGTGCTTCTAGTGAAATTAGATTTTATTCTTTGTTTTTTAGTTAATTATTGTTTATGGATTATGGATTCGAGATTTTGTGTTTTCTACAGTTTTTTCTAAGATTACGGTAGCTATCGAATATAAAAACGCTCAAATCAAATTTAAAAAGTTAGTGAGTTAGTCAATGGCCTTTCGAATTTAGTGGACAAAACAAATGATATTTTTTATTTGAGAATATTTAAACTGTTATCACAAGTTTTCAATAAAGAACTCAGTAGTACCAAGCCAAAAATAATTTCAAGTTAACATTGTTTTCCAAAAATAATAAAAAAAGTCATATTGAATAGAAAATATGATTTCACTTTGTTATGCTTTACAAGTATTTCTAATTATTAAAAGTACTTGCATTGTTATTGTTTTTTTTTAATTTAGAATACTGATAGCTTATTATAATACTGACAGGTAGCCAATAAAAGGAACTAACAAATAATACTTGCAAAAGATTAGTTTAAATAACAATTTATAAAGAAATCCTTAGTTAATAATCGTCTTCGCGGTTCCACTTGAGTGGTACATGTCCAACTCATAAGACTCTAACAAATCGTTTAAGTTTGTTTATCGCTCGCCACAGGAATTACATCGTGCTTTAGTGGTGATGTAATAAGATAAGATAAATTTTTTAATTGTGATTCTGTGTACAATAAATAGATCTTACAGTCACATGCATAAGTCACAACAGATTGCCATTTTCGGGCGTACAATATTAACATTACAATTTTTAAAGATAATTCCAATTATAGTATTCATTTAAATTGTAAAAGCTTTTTTGTAATAGCCATTTTTTTAATTTTTGTTTAAATAATCGTATTACATTGATTTATATATGACTATATTTTTCTTGGTTTACCTTTTAGTCATCATATATGCCTTTTTCTATCGTTTCCATTGGTTGAGTGGTAGAAAATGCCTTTGCTTTGTATAATAAACACCTTCTCCCTTTACTCAAGGGACGCGGAATCTCAGATTTAGTTTTAATGACGGAAAAAAATAAAAAAAAGTATTAAATCTCCTGAGATTTTATCTAAAATTAACTTTGATACAAGATCATTAAGGTACTACTCTCGAATTAATCTACCATTGGTGTGTAGAAATTATATAAGTATCTTTAATTACTGCATATATAATTAATATAATTCATATCAGAATAAAACCAAATTAAAAATAGTCATGTTTATACATATGAAATACTATTACGAAACACGGTCTGATTCTTAATCGTAGTACACACTGTGCACAACAAGTACCTTCTGAAGTAAAAACTGTGAAAATTTTCAGTGAATTATATATCGTTCTTTCTGTATGATTACAAAAAGGATAGCTGGCATATCACGTGACTTTTGTGAAGGTGTATTAAATTATCGACGATATAAATCGTCCTTAAATGCAGGTTTTAGGAAGCGCCTCCATACACTATAATTGTCTATGGTTTCTTCAAAACTGTCTAAATTTAGGTTTTCGGAATTCTAATTCTTGCTATCCTTTCCTATACCATAGTCAAAGAGCGAGATATACTGAACCTTAATTCAATTTAATTAAGTAATTATTTTGTTTATTTATTTTGTATTTTCATTTTTTAAATGTATCGACAAAAGAATATCATAAATTTAATGATATTACAATGCGATGATATTCTTTTTATAGGGGATCCTAATAAGTTAAGTTATACATGATTTCTGTGTATTTATATTCATGATTCGGGTTTTATGATTTATATTTGATGTATTTCAAGATAACAATTGGCGACGATGATGGGAAAAAAATTCAGGCGGAGGATAGACACCATCATCCTTATCGTCAACAACATCATCCTTATCGTCAACAATATCATCCTTATCGTCAACAACATCATCCTTATCGTCAACAATATCATCCTTATCGTCAACAACATCATCCTTATCGTCAACATATTCATCCATATCGTCAACAACATCATCAGCAACAAAATCGTCATAGCTCCCATATCTTTAATACTTCTGGCCTTTCTCTTAATCCCGAAGCATAAATACACTCATATTGTAATTTTTTTGAAATTAAATCTATAGGTCATTTAATTTTCAAAAGCTTATGCCTTAAATATCACACTCAGGTCAATTGCGGGTCATGACCTCCGTTTGTCCGTAATGATATTATAATGCAATTTAATTATTTTTTCAGGTAAGTAGGCCATCGGTGACTGCGGTTGCATGGCTGGTAAGATCGTGGAGGTAGATGCAATACCGGTACTGTTTCAGTTGACCGATTAACGGCGAAAGTGTTTGGACTAAATTGCACTATAACTTCCTTTATTATACTTAAATATACATTCGCGCTTTCAGATTAAAAATCCAACAGACTAGCATTCTTTATAGAAATCAAATATTAGTAGAAAAATATGTTTTCTACATGATAGATACACACGGCGAGTTTGGGCCGTTACAGCACCACGCTGATCCAATGCGGCGTAGGCAGTGAAAGCGGTTGTCGTTACAACCAGAACCAACGCCTTGACAAGCTTTCCTAAGCACGGAGGAGATAGAGATAGAAAACTTGAATGGCCCATCCAGGCGAAAAACAAGCGAAAGTTGCTTTGTAAGTGATACAAGAGCAAACCATTGTGCCAACAAGCTCCACGATCTGTGTAGTAAATTATTAATAAAGATCTACTACAAGTATAATTTTGCGACTGTTTACAATTTAAATTATAATTAAATAAAAATTTCTTCGTTAAGAAATGACGATACATACCGATCAATAAAATGTCTAACTGTAAAACAAAAAAATTGCGTGTGTAATACTAAATGTCATTACAAATACTAAATTCTGAGAGTTCCTTGCGCTGTTTCTTCTCTGTAGCTACTAATTCATCGAAGCGGTGGTAGGCTTAATTGGGAGTATGCATCTCAGTGTTAGTTTTCATTTCTGAATAATTAATTTAATATTTAATTAAATTTTAAAACTGTGACATTTTGTAAATACCCGGTAATAACCACTAAAAGTTGTCAGTATTATCAGTGTCATACCTTCAATTATACTTTTTATTTTGGTCATGTAATCTATCTTATCTATCGAATCTATGTAAATAAATATATTTTGACTTTGACTTTGACTGCAAAAGCTTTGTCTACTTATAAATATTTTACTGTAATTCTTATACGATGAAAGACTTCTATAGAAAAATAATTATTTATAAAATTAAATTTAGTCCAATAAATATTAATTCTCCAGTTATTTATGAGTAGAAATATTTTAGATAGCACATCCAATATAGTCTGCTACACCCACAGAATGAATCATATCTCCTCAAAGCACAAAGAGAGAAAGTAGATAAGAATCTCAGACAGAATTTATATGAGTGTGATAAGGTTGGGCGGGCGGCCCGATAAGACGCGATAGCTGCCGCCCACGCCGCCTGTGTGTGCTATTTCAACCGTTGAAATGTGAGCGACATTTTTCATAGGTGAAGGTCGAGTTACGTTAATTAAACTGGAGTTGTACTGTTATATTTTTATTTGCTTCAAAGATTTAAACAATATTTAATAAACATAAAGTTCATTTTAGACTAGACCCTGCTTTAGAAACCTTCAGCTACAATTTTAAAGACGAGAGTCGAGATAATATGTAGAATATTTCACTTGTACTTACCGACAACTATAAACTGTTAAATATACCAATAAGCTTACGTGTAAAATTCACTATTTAATTACGAATTTAAGTATAATTTGTTGTACTGATGTAATTAGTATTACGAACTATAACAACATTATCATAATGGACACACATTACCCAGCATTTGCAGTAATCCTTAAAAAACAACAAAAGCATAGTAACAAAAAGCCTCAAAGATTCCTTATTCAGCCTCAGGCCCAACACACCATCCACACAGCCATAATTAAACTCCAACGGTTATCACACGTAACGAAACAGCTCTCCTTGACGGATAAGAATCTCGCTCTGAATTTATACGGGAGTGATAAGGTGGGCGGGTGGCGCGATAACGCCGCGGCTGATAACGCCCCGCCCGCCCTGATTGTATCTGTGATTAAATAGCTTGCCTTATCGGCGCAAGGCGAGAGGATCGTGGGCGCGCCAGAGTAGTGCGTGAGTTTTAGTAAAATTTTAATTTATTTAAATTATGATAATATGTAAAAAGAAATTTTATTAAAATAGGACAAATGTGATTTGCATTTTCAAACAATTAATATCAATATTTATTTTCCATACAAATGATTCTCCTTGTGCCTGTTTGCAATTAGGTAGGAGAAACTACAGCCTAGAATATTAAAACTCCCTATTAAACCATGTTAATATTATAGATGAAATTCTTTACTAGCACTGGACTTAAGAAAGACTTTCCTGCACTATTTGCAGTCTATTTTTAGGTCAATAAACATTTTTTTCTAATAAAGTTCTCTCTCGACTTCAAAGGTGCATAAGAAATATTTGATAGTTTTATGCTAGAATTTCTAAATAACCAGTTACTAAGTAAATCTGACTAGAATATAAATATAGATTTGTATAATACAGGTC
The DNA here is from genome assembly GCA_943193645.1 of Acentria ephemerella. Classification (NCBI taxonomy): domain Eukaryota; kingdom Metazoa; phylum Arthropoda; class Insecta; order Lepidoptera; family Crambidae; genus Acentria; species Acentria ephemerella. The sequence continues at coordinate 1,881,710 of OW971875.1, read as the reverse complement.
TCCGACATTAATTTTCACTCCTCCACACAATTTTTGACCATTACTTTTATTGTAAAAATATTTTGTGTAGTGGCTGTTACTTGCTTACAGAATCGAGTCAAGTGCTTTAAATTGGCCTTAAACCTGCTAATTTTTAAACAGGCAACACCGCAGCCTCACCAGTATCACAGACATCCGTCACCTCTGACATATCTCGCGACTCTGTATGAAATATGAATACGCGGCGTTGTCGGTAGGAATCCGTCAAACAGATGAGATAAGACGGACGTGAACTTTTGCTGTGTTTGTACGCAGTCGGGGTGAGGGGGGCGGCCCCCTGCGATCTCGACCCACCTCGCATTAGGGCTGGGCCTGACACGCGCGTTTTGATGGATATCTAGTGATAGAAACAAAATTGGGCTTATTTTAATAATGTTACTTAAAATAAAATTGCAAGTGGTGTAATTCGAATTCAGCGTTCGAACTTTGAGATTAAAACACTTTTTTCGATATATCTAAGTCATTACAAAATATATTTGTAGCAGAAAATCATATCATTTACACACACACACCTTTTAACTAACTCAAATTGTGTTGTGGTTAAAAAATATGTAATAATAATTTATCTTTCTTAACAGAAAAAGAAGCATCGGTCGCGGTGCATAAGGTTATTGTCTTCCATGCGGGATACATTGATTCTAACCTCATCACGTACCAATGTGTTTTCAAATTTAAATTCATATGTACATTTATTCGACGATTTACCGTGAAGGAAATGTGTGTCTCGTACTCACCATTCAAATAACTGCCTATACTGGTATTCTAACTCAAGACATCCACCTAAGTAGACAGGGGTACTGACCACTCGACCGTTAATAACTATTGTATATACAAAATGTTTTTCCACATCCATTTGATCGACGAATTTGAAAAATAAAGGATATAGTACTTTGTAAATAATAAAGGCGCTCAGAACTCAGTAAGGCCGTTATAATATAACGTTATAGAAAACACACACCTGTTATCTTATATGTAAGGCCTATTTTATGAAGCTGTTATTATGGATACTCGATAACATAAAAACACATTTAATAGTATATTATCAAGCTGAAGATTTTACTTGGTTCAATGGGTTAATCTGTAGAACTAATAGTTTACAAATTTAAATAAATTATATTTGTGTTGGAACGTCCGTTTAAGGAGGAAGGTAAAATTTGTAGATAGGTGTTTTGGTGGGATATAGAAAATTTGTAACAAACCGAACTATACGGGAGCGCAGTCGGCGACGCAAGTTTTTAATTAAAAGTGTGCTTTTTGGTATACTAAAAAGTATGTATTAATTTATTAACTGTTTATTACTTTTCCTTTGCCTTGTAAAATGGACGGTAAAAACATAAATATAATTAGTGGGCGCTGAATCCTTCAGGAACTCTATTATTCCCTAATTCCGCTTCCAGTTTTAATAGCAATTGATAAAAGTATATAAGAATCATACATAAAAAAATATTTAAAAAAACTACGAGAAAAATATTCGTGTTTATTCCACAAATTTTGGCGCTACTGGGACTCGAACCCAAGACATCTGAACGAGTAGCCTGTATCTAGGGGTTCAGACTACTCTGCGATCATCAAGAAGTGTCCAAGGTGCCCCGACCGTCAGGCGATCATCAAGTGTCCAAGGTGCGCCGAACGTCTTTCTATAGGCTATGGTGGCCGCTTACCTTTAATCAGACCCACGCTTGCTTGACACCCTTATTATCTTCGTCTTAGCAATTCACGAATAAAGTTCTCATACTATATCTCATAAAAAGTACATAATTCAGTACTTTTTAATTTAGTTCCTTCAGTATTTTAGCTGAAGCACCGCAGGGCCCACCCCATCTTATCGCTTCAGCATAAAATCACAGGAGATTCATATCTACATCTATTGTGACTCCAGCCTTTGTTAGACTTATGTTACGAGATATTATATTTTATATATGCGCGATCAAGTAACAAAAATACCTGAGTATAATTGAAATATACGATCGAGTATTATGTATGTGAATTCATGTTTTGTTTGACAGAAATAGCAATATTTGCTCTGATAATTCTAATGATTATAATCTATAGTTAAGTGTGGTATATATAAATGACGTTTTGATTGAAAGAGTATAGCAAATATCTGACACCGCCTAGCAGTAAACAGCAGAACGATATATTTTGCTAAATTCTGTGTACTATCTTAATAATTAAAAAACGTAACACTCCGTAAATGCAACATTGCGTTGGAATTAAAAACACAATTTGATATTACTAAAAGTCGTCTGCATCAAATTATCTTCAGTGTTATTAGTACGTAATTTTTATTTTCTTCTGATTGACGACATCAAAGCAGTAAAAGAGTTTATTTCTGGCGTCTTTCTGTCTGTTCACATCAGCTTGGCTATAAAATGAAACCGATAACAGCCTATCGGATGCTAATAATGAATATTACAGCGTAAACATTAGATCTTCTTAACGATAAAATAACAAATAATCGAGTCTTTTTTATATTCTTATCGGTAAAATAACAAATAATCGAGTCTTTTTTATATTCTTATCGATAAAATTACAATTAATCGAGTCTTTTTTAATTGTTATCAGATTAATGAGCAAACTGTACAGAGTAAAAGTTAGTGTTATGTATTAAGTTATATCTGTGCATTTTATTGAATGTAATGAAAAATAACAAGTTCCTTTTTACAACAGTATAATGGCGAATGGTGATCATTTGTAATAAGAAGCAAAATGTTGTAGCTTAATTTCAACTACTTTTAATATAATTTTAAAAAAAATCAAAACGCATTACTTTCTATATTGTGCTTGATGTGTAACGTCTTGTGTTCGAAGCCAATATGGCGGTCATAATTTTCCTTAAACCTTTTATAAATGTCCATTACATATTTCTGTGTCAGTAAAATAAACAAATAGTTAGATATCATTGGCAAATTAAGGTATATCTGTGCATTTTATTTTTTGTTAAAGAATGTCAAACTAGCAAAAAGGTTCCGTACTATAAAAGAGCTATATAATACGCTGTACCTAATTGGTACCAGAGTATGTACAAGTGTAATCACCGGCATATATAGTACGGGGAACTCGAGAAGGAAAACTTAATTTTAATTATGACTAAACCGGTCATAATTAAAATAATGTTTTCCTTGGATGGACTTCAAAAAGCATATAACCTTCAATTTTGACTATTTATGTACTTCTCTACATTAAGTACAAGCGCGAATTTGATGATGGGCATGTTTACAACCTTAATGACTTGTGACGTCACACAGCAGCGATCTATTAACATATGATATCCAATGCCTTAATACAATGAATTAATATACAACAAATCTTGCGTGATTTGTGACGCAGTAAAGTGTTCATTAAGTTATGTTTTCGGCACATGAACAATTGTCGTGGAAAACTTATAGTCATATATATATATATATATACACCGGCACAATTAGCGGAACAGAAAAAAAAGTGAGACTATGAGATAGTAACGCATATATTTGACGAAAATGTAATTAGACACAAAATAACAAATTGATTAACATCTTTTAACAACGACTTTGAAAAGTCTTCGTTATTTTTCATCAGTAAAGAAAACCTGCTGCCATTTTAAAATCCTGCTTTTTTTGTGTTCCGCTAATTGTGCCGGTGTGTATATATATACATATATATACTGCTTTGTTGGAATGTACTATATCGATCATATAGATTCTTGGACTCGTACTCGCCCGATTTGCGGGTTAAGCCACATCCTTTTATCATGGCTGTCTTCTTAGGTCCTATTGGTTAGTTTAAAAATTCACATACTGTTGAGGTTGCTAGGCGACAAGAATAACAAAGTTGTCAATATATATTTTATTAAAAGGAAATTTTTTACAGTTACTAACACGTTTTCTTTGTGTAGCTAATTTTATTTATTTTTATTATTAAATTTTAACATCGGGATCAGTTTGGACCGTAAACATGGAACCGGATCCCCAACACATACTATAAGACCCTGATCGAGATCTCATTAAATATTTAATTCGCTAGTTTTAATTAATACACTAGCTTTTTTCCACTACAAGTATTCATGTGCCGAAAAATATGACTTGACAATTTATTCTGCGAATACTATAAATCCAGAAAATAGAAAGATACCTACTCTTTCTATTTTCATGATCTCACTTGAAAACATTAAAATACTTAAAAGTCAGATAAGTTTATAGATTCGCATAAATATATTTTTTTTTATAAAAGTGGCAGAGACCGGGACTCTCAAACTTTTTTAGACCAGTGACTATTTTTTAAAATATCTGTTTCCTCTGACCCCCATAGCCAAATTACTTTTATAATCCTATTTCTAGTTTTTTGTACTATTGATACAAAATACATAAAAGAATCAGTTTTCGTTAATGTTAACATCTAGAAAACTGTCTTCAATCTCAAAGGGGTCGATATACCCTTAAGTAAGAAGAAGTAGTATCCCTGCTTAGGTATAATAATACTTGTAATGGAAAACTCCTTTCTTTCTTAGTATATTAAAACAATCTTTAAAAGTCATGAAAGTATTTCTACATTAGAATATATATTTTCATGGATTAAGACTTCAAAACCCATAAAATCTGACAATCAGTCGACATATACTGTATAACTTTATCTGCAACCTTAGTATACAAAATATACACTTTTGCAACGCTCCAGATTGTTGTAAATCACGTGACATTAAGCTAAACCAAAAATTTCCTACACCGTGACACACGTGTTGTAGGGTCGGCGAGCTGATTAATAAAAATTGAATTAGGTGCCAGCACCACAGCGCGTGTTTCCTGTAGCCCGCGAGATACTGGTCGATTACTGGCGACGTTAATTAGGCTTATCGTAGACCAATTATTTATAAGCTTATCGAGCTTGCACCATTGTTCTATAAAGTTTGCGGTTGGCGACACACTGGCGGACAACACGGATTGCTGAGAAGGTTTTTCTTTTTACTACCTATTTCATACTACCATTAGTATATAATTTTTATATTATAGCAACAAGGTGTAATTTAACAATCAAAGTAATTAGGTCAATTTGGCAATAAACGACGCTAAAAACAGAAGTTTTAAGCGATTTCTTGACGTTTCTTAATCATTGTTAATGAAAACCAATAAGTTAATTTCAGAACACGAATTATGGCGAATGGTAATCACATTTGTAATAAGAAGCAAAATGTTGTTGCTTTAAATTTCAATTACTTTGAATTAATTAAAATAAAATTTTCTATATTGTACTTGATGTGTAACATCTTGTGTTAGAAGCCAATATGGCGGTCATACTTTTCCTTAAACCTTTTATAAATGTCCATTTCACATTTCTGTGTAAGTAAAATAAACAAATAGTTAGCTATCATTAGCAAATTGATTGTTTTAATGAAAATAATTTATTTATTATGACTAAGTATATTATAGAAATCCTTTTATCAAACGAATAAAGGTACACTTTAGTTATTTAACAATACCAAAATATAGCTAGATTTTTTTTTATATTACTTTGTATTTCATGTTGTCTTTTGTTATGAGTTTAGTTACCTCCTTGCGGTTTACCGCAGGTTAAAAGAATATTGTTTTTTATTTTGCACAATAATTCTAATTAAAAGTTCTTACGTGACCGTGTGTCAACAGATCTATGTATAGTGTACTCAGTGTTGTTTGATCGTATTGTTTTGATACAAAATTGTATTATAATAATGATTTTCCTTGACGCAATCGTTATCAAGGAGGTTTGGCTGACGATATCGTTACTATGGTCTGTTGTAAACGGAAAATTAACGATAATAAAAGTTTAGGTTGTTTATTATAAAGCAACGAAGGATTAATATTCCTTGATGTATGAAACATCAGCGTAGAATATTATTAAAAACTTGATACTATGCAGAAGGAAGTTTAAGTATATGATAGTATTACTTAGTTATACAAGTCAAGGATTATTTAATCATTAACATTGGATCTGATTTATCAAATTCGAGAATACCCAGCGCCGATTCATACATAATCAGGTAGCATTTTTCGAACTGAATAACGAAATTAGGTCAAAAATACACATCTTGCAATTCAAATCAAATAATTTATAAAATGTGTTGTATCTCTAATAGACTTTGCTTTGAGGAATTATCAAACATGATGTCCGTCCTCTGTCTCTTTCAATTATCACGGCATTCGCCAACAAGGAGTGCAATCTCACATCTTTCTAACAAGATTGATAAGTAATATGATTATAAAAAAAAATATTATTAATCTGACATCCTCTCCATTTTTTAAATAAATTTCCCAAGTTACAAGAGCATTGAAGTTCTTCACACGAGTCATGAAAATGAAGTGTTTACGAAGTTAACTACGCTTTTGGTTTTATAATTGGTCCACTTTGTTAAATAGCTTTAATATATGTAGGATAAATGCAAAAAGGAACATTAATGCAGGAACTTTTAACTCAGATTAATAATTAATTAGTTAAGCATAAAAGTGAAGTTGAGATCTGAAACAATAGGTATTTAAATTATTACAATAAACTACAATACAACAATATTTTTTTTTTTTACAATATTAATCTGAGTTCACACTTTTATGTTAAACTAATTACTTATTATGACAATTATAAAACCGTAAACAGAAGTCAAAGATAATTCTGTATAAATCGTGTAATCACGTTTTAACTTTCCACCATTTAACTGCTCGGTGAAGCTTAGAAAAGCAGTCTATGAGAGAAAAATCAAAAATTCTTTACAGAAACCCCCCACAATTACCAGTACGGGGTATGCCAAAAAGAAATCCATGAAACGGCCATTGGGAACACCCATCAATTGTCCAAGGCACGGTTTAACAGGATATATGGCCCATAAAAATGTTAATACTCTAATGCAACTGCACATTTCTTGCGTCTGTAATTTGCCATGTTCAAAACGAAAAATTTGCTGAAAGCGCCGCGTCTGAGATATAAGCGGAGAGCGATTTAGTCGACAGATTTATAATACTATAAAATTATTCTTTATTGCACGCAACTTATAAAAATACAAGCGAATGTGTAGTCGTATATTTTGAATGAATATATTTCATTTATACATACATATTTATTAGTAAAACTTTAAAAAAACGGCCGATATTATTTTTTTAAAAAGGTTTGCGAAAGGAAATAAGCGTTTATGTGAGTATTTTTGTAATGTGTTTAACATTGACATAATCAACTTACTTACTTACTTGTAATGCGTGCATGTTGATTAGGTGATCACCTGAATTAATCGTAAGGAATGACAATTTTGAATAGCTCGTCACGCTAGTTAGGCTAAATTACTAACTATTAAATTACCAGTTTTAAATTATTATTTTCTTGAAGATTCTCCTTAATATTTTTTTTAAAGAACCACATAATTAAACGGATATGAATAATAAGCAATTATAAATCGGTCAAGCCGTTTATTAGCCGTTATATATAAAAAATGAAATACAGTATGGAATTTTGTCCGTTAGGTATCATAATAATATGATTAAGTTTAAGAATAAAATATCAATTAATAATCTGTGAACTCTAAGGAATTTTTTATTAGTATAATTTGCATTAGTATAAGAAATTTCATATAGAACTTTATTGGTAATTCGCTTAAAATATTTCTATAGCTCCTAACTTGAGCTGTGTACTATATGTCCAGCCGAATTCAGCATTCCCGAGAATGGCCGTTAAGGAAATGGGACATGCAAATGAAGCAGTTGGCGACCGCTAGATGGCGTGATACGATAATGAAATATTGACGACGTCGACGCAGTAAACCTTACAAATTATTACATAATAAAGGGTATTATGTATCATATATTGAATGAGCTAAATTGAACGTTGTTGGTGTCAAAGTATTGTTGAATTTACGACGAATTTTTTAATTTAATTTGGAGTTTTTTTTTTGTTTTTTTTACTCCTAACATAAGGAGTATGTTAGGAGTTGATAACATGTCATGAATCAGTATATATGACATTCACTCGGTCAACAAGTTACAATAAGCGTATGATATCTACAATCATGGCAAATATTTCAAGTTAGCTACAAGTACCTATGGATATACAAACGCGTGTATTGGCTATATCCTCGTTTGGCACCAGCCCCGGTACATAGCATAAGTTAAAACTGAGCTGATATTTTGTTTCTTTATTGCTTTTGTATTCAGATAAGGTTTTATTCTAGTAAACGCCTGTGGCGGTAAGGTTGTTTTTGTTTTGTATTTTATGATGTTTATAAATAAATGATAATGTAAAACATTACGTAACATTGTATTCTGCTAATTTCAAGAGGTCTTCACACCTCTGGATAGTTCAAGTATTCAATAGCCTCTTTACTATAAATAAGTTATTTGTTAAGCTTCGCAAGCCATGCAATCCACATATAAATGGTTTTTGAATGTCTCTAAAAGTAATATCTTGACGACCGTTTTGTTAAGTGATCAGGCTGCTAAAACAAAGTTCTGCGTTTATTTATATATTTTCCTATAAAATGATTGCTACCGTTTTGTGGACTGTAATGTGGAAGTAAGGAAACACGAGGTAAAACCTAGTATAATAAAATTAAAACAAAAGAAAAAACAGATCAACACACTCTTGACACCATCAATTTTTGTGATATTATATATTTAACAAAAACTGACTTTGACTTGACTTAAAACTCATCGCTGTCTTCTAGCAAGACTTAAACATCTATCCACTGAAGCCAAAGTCTGAAAAGTTCACAAACTCAAGATTGAATACGAAGATAACCACTATCGTATAATCCACCCAAATTTAAATGTTCGTATGATTATGATAATCTGCATATGGCTCCAAAAACGGGGGCTGTATCCGTATTTTTTCTACGGTATTCCCCGTTATTTCGCTACACATTGTGCTACAGTAACATAACCGAAGTTCATAGAAATCTCAAATTAATTACTAATTTTGTGTTACATTTTTAAATCGCCACCATTATCTACACCGCAAAATTGATCTTACCGCATTAACGTCACGACCCCAAATTTAATAAGCGAAGCTTTTGATAAAAAAGGAAAATAACGGAGCGAACCGAAATGGACTCCTATCTAGATCAGATAACCGTTTCGGAGTGACTTCGGAGGCTTTTATTTGATAAGAATTTTTATTTGGCGATAACGTGCCGCGGTAGATAGTCCTGGCGCCGGCCCTGCGATGGGGAGTCATAATTATAGTGTGCTAATGAATATATGTGATCTGAGTGCTCTCAAACAAAATTTATGAAGTCTTAGATTGGTTTTTCTTGATTTTTTAAATATAGAATCGATAACTCTATAATTATCATAGAATAATATTGTAACAAGACGATGTATTCTTTATTAGAGAAACACAAGCCAAAACATTCTTTTTTCAAATTTTCGTCTTTATGTTAGTACAAGGATCACGCAAATACTACTGCATGGAATAGAATGCAGTTTTTGTCGATGTAGTTCTAGAGGTCTAGCATAAATAGAGGCTCTATTTAACAGCAGTAGAATACACATACTTGATTCCAAATTCCATCTTACGAGGTGAAGTTTTTTCTCTAAAACTTTGCACATTAATCTCGATTTGCTTTACCTATAAAAATTGATAGAGCGTTGTAAGCATAGTAATAGGACATGACGGCTCTCAACATAACGCTTGCATAGTAAGCTCCGGCGACCTTAATTACCGTTAACACAACGCTATAATGATGTGTTATTTGGCCTTTTTCTGTGGGAAGACTGCTCTTCTAAGGAGCTCAAAATTTGAATGGTAAATTTCACAATACTATGTCACTTTTAAATTATAAACAAAATTATCTTCGATAAGACTTCAAAGGTATCTCTTCGTCGTTAGATTAAAAGCCGAATCCGTACTCCACCTTCATGCTGTTGATCACTTAAGTTTGTATGAAAGTAACCATTAAATTTTATCTGCTTTATAGCAGATTGTGTGTGTGTATTTAACAGTTTATACTGTCAAATACACACGCCTATACGCCTGTCTTTTACATTTATAATATGAGAACTACTAAAAATATTTTATAAGATATTTCTTATATTAAAAGTGTAGGTTACTTAGATATGATCACAAAGTTAATTATCTGAGAATGATACATAGTAAAATATAATAACCGCTGCAAATACAAATATGCATATCAATGTACTAAACCGCATGATACTGGGTTTCAATAATACAATCTACGGATAGTTTCGTTCACGAGGCTTTGAATTTCGACAATTTTTTCACTTATAATTTGTCAAAACTTTTCGAAACTTTATTCATTTATTTTTAATTGAAAGTAAATTTTACAGCATATAATTTTATATTAAAATAACGTTATATAAGTCTTAAACAGCCAATAACAAAAAAAAATAAGTAAAATTCTTTGTGATCGAAATCATTGGTAAATTGTTATTTAAAATCCAGAATTAGCAGTACCAATCCTGATACAAATAAGTTTATACTGTCTCCAGGTTTCAGTATATTCCTGACGATATTTCTCTCAACAAACTAAAGGGAAAACTAGTTCGAAGCTGTTATAAAATGATTACAAACATTGTTATGATGGATATTTTAGGCTTCTACTTAGTTCGTTTACATTTCTCTTCTTGACGTTTACAAAAAAATCAATGAATTAATAAATATTATTCTTTTCGTGTATAATATCTTACACATTGTTCTTCCAAACGGATATTTCTAGAATCAACTGTGCTCGTTTTGATATCTTCAGCCATCGCTATAACGTACGGGCGCATTAATCAGACTCCGTATCGGCACATCTGCAATCTCTTTCATCTAGTAACGACCATTCCACATTATCTTTTCGTGTTTTCCAGTAATTTTTTTTTCATTTTCTGCGTTTTATCAGTCATTAAAGGAGGTTATTGCTTTGGATTGTTAGTTGGTAACAGATTTGTCTCATCATCATTATCAACAGCTACAGCCTATTGTTGGGCACAGCCTTCCTACGTAGGAGATACACAAGAGAAGTTTGGACCATAACACCTCCATGCTGCCCCAATTTCGCTTGGTGGGTGAAAGCGGTTATCTTATCTTATCTTGATGTAGGGCCAGGATTATTTACTCCCGGAGCACGTCGACCCAATGGGATCTTTTGTCCTTCCCTAATCCTACTGACCGCTGTCCTGGAATACCTCCAAGATGTACTTACTAAGTACACCCGGAGACAGCAGCCTTATATCTTCAGGACTGGGATAGCCCAGTCCAAAGAGACCCATTCTTTTCCTAGCAAGAGCATCACATTTACATAGGATGTGTTCCATTTGTTCGGTGTGCTCCCCACAGGCCCTACATAGAGGCGATCCAACAAGTTTCATCTTGAACAACATGCTATTGGTGCCAAAGTGGCCAGTAATAGCACCACTTAAGCCCCGTAGTCTGTTACGTTGTAAGTTCCATATCGCCTTCTTCGGACCTCCAAATGGATACATGGGTGAAAGCGGTTACTGTTACGAACTGGCTGAATAGGATCTAAATACTCCTTTTTACTTTTTGTTTGTATATGTGTATAGTTTTTGATTTTTGACAGCGAGGCTGTCAGCTTGGATTGGTGATTTTAAGTGTTATATATGCTCTAAGTTCTTGTTATTTATTATTCACACAATAAACTCTTCATCCCTGTTACAGCTCCCTTTTTATTTACAGTCAGTAACAGTTACCGTAACTGTCGTCGTCGGATAAATACGAAACCACTACCCTTTCAGGTAGCTGTTTCGTGCCCGACGAGGGTACGCTTGCTGGATCCGTTGGTAAACCGCCCATTACACTGAATGGGGAGGTCTTTAAGTGTATTAAGCGGTTCTCCAACGGCTCCAGCACGCGAGGAGGCTCTCAATCCCGTACCCCTTACCGTAATAACCTGGACTAACGGGTGTTAAGCCGTTGATTCAGATAATGCCTTCCGAAGCACGAAGGAGGTCGAGTTAACAAATTTTGATTGACCCATCCAGGGACTAACCATAGCGAAGGTGGCTTGGTTCTCGCTATCGAAACCAGAGCATTTCCTGTAAGTAATTCTAGAATTGTGACGCAATATCAGTTTAAACCTACTTATTTCGTTGGTTGGTACCGGTTATCTTTGTAATACCCACATACACAATATAAGTCTCTTTTCCATGGTTTTCGAAGTTTGTCAGAGTTGTATTCATAAATCTATAGCAGCATTTATGTAACTGACATGGTCAAAGGAGTGACCTTCATGTGCATTTTATTGTAAATACATTACTGCGACACTGAAACCACTTTGTGAATTTGTAATGCGTCAATGGATTAGGATGCAATAGAGTTTTCAAAACAGATCAAATTACTCTCTGACGTATATCGTTAGGCTTTAAGACCTTTCTAGAAGGAATTAAACTTTATGGCTTTAACTTTTCAGAAGTATTGAGATAAAAGATACCGTTACTATTTAATAACATTATACGGTACTACAATTATCGACTTTTACTTGTACAAATTTTGTTAAAATGTGAATATTTTAAAATTAGAACAAATCACAAAACTTTTTGTTTCGTATTGACAGTTCACCATAATCAATGGCTAACGTGATACACACAAATCCGTCAATGGATGTAATACAAATAGAAAAAAACGTGTGAATACTTAGTCATGTTAAGGTGTCCACGCCCGCGCCAGTAGTTCGGACGTTTTTTTCTTATCGTCCATCTCTGTCGCACTCATTTGTTAGACTATTGTGGAACAGTCAATGTTATGTTCGATTCGTTTTTATAAAGATAATATTGTTCTTTTGGTGGTTTAGCAGATTGTGATCTGTATTCTGTTACAGCTGTCAGTTATTAAGCGTTTTGTGTTTGAGAAAAAACAAATGTAATCGGATGTGAATAAACTGTGGTACCTACTACCTACGTAATAAAACGCGGAAAGTGATTATCTTCTTAAATATGTTTTGATTTCTATTGCCATTGCAACTGTACTTGCCTTAAATCAAATTAGGGAAAGTTTTATTGTTTCGTTTCGCAGAAAATATTTGTTAGTGACATAGACTTAATCAGGTTAGAATTGACTATTATTTATTAAAATACAATTGAAAATTGATCCCTAAGTTGTAAAACGTTTTATTCTACGTCAAATATAAGGATTAACTAAAATAAAACCCTAATGCCATAAAAATAAAAGCGAAGATAGGAATTATTTTATGTAGTAATCTTTTTTTTATATTGAGTTGAGATAAAAGAACACCATTCTTTCCCCCTCCACCTTCCATTTTCTTTTAACCTCTTTCTTTTTCCCTGTCTTTATTATTTTCAGTTAGTTTCAGCTCTTTTAAGCTATGTGTTGTTGAAATTTTATATATATGGTTAAAAATAAAAAAAAACATAATGTTTTGCTAATAACGCTGCGAACTCTTCTTCTTTGCTACAAAATACACAGTATTCATCTGTAATTGTTCCCAAACGGGCCTCTTTTGAGTTTCTTTTTTATATTAATTTTGTACTGACGTTTGACGTTTGACGTCGTTGTATTGTTAGCAAAATATATAAGTGCATTTTTAAGTATCTTCGCTTTTTATATATAATTGATAAACTTCTAAAAGTTTAGTATTTCTGTTGCCATCATTAATTTACAGTGAGATATGTAGTTTTGAGTTAAATCTACAATTATTTCTCCCAAAATGAAGTTTTCATTTTTAATGCAATTTGGTGACCCTACAATGAATCATCTGGTAACCCGAGCCACTTGACCGTCTCGCTGTAACAAATGTGTTAAACAGTTTAAACGTACAGACACTAGGTCCTATTGTCCGCCGATCAGTATCTCTCCAACAAAGGGCGTATCGTGGTAGCGGCCGCGGTTGACAAATGGCTCGGCGCGGTGCCCACCCAATAAGCCACCAGTATTATGAAACCTGGCTAGATTTTGATGTCGATTGATTGGCAAGATATCTTGTTTTAAAAGGTGTACGTACAATAAAAATCATAATTAAAGTCATTTTTGTAAAGATGATTAACTAAATATATTTATTTTAAGCAATATTGTATCAAGCTATGATTCAGTATAGGAAGTTAATATTTCTTATATCATTGTAGAAAATCATGAAATTTTAATTGATAATAAGACCTGCTTTAAAACTCATCTATTTCCATTTTTTAACTAGTAATTTACTACTTTACATGACTTTAATAAGAGTAACATTAATAAGATTTTAATTTACAAATGATTTACTATTTGTTTTTCTACTAATTATAGTTATAATATCCTCAGATAATTTCTAATGAAAAGAACAAATAATCACGTCGCTCTCGACTTCTAAAGTCGTGCGGTGTAAAGGCCCCACATCTCCGGCTCCCGGTCACATTATACCCTGTATCGGGGTCCACGGATCTTGTTTTAAGTAATAGTATCACGGCACGATACTGTTAGCCCATTTTTCTTGTGCACAACAAAGGATGTAATCGACCGTGTGTGTTGTGTTTAGGGTGTGGTGTGAGGCAAGAGATTAAGGGGTTAGTGGAGAAATTTAGTGTGTTTAATATTAAATGCTGAGTTGTAATTCTGTTATATTTATTTATATATTTTTGGGTAGCGATAAAAATTAAATACATTGATTTCTTTTCTATTTTTTAATATTTCTTAATCGATACCGAATGGAAACTTCATATTTTTCAGGAAAACAATAGTTAGTATAAATGTAATGTACAAACAGTACATACATGTTTGAGGTGTTCGTCAATATTGGGAACAACATTAACGCTCATTACATTATATATTAGTGAATTTTTAATAATATTGATATTATAAGGTGTTTGTGACAATATCTTTAAAAAATGAGAACTTTAATAGCCATACAAAAATTGTAACCACCGTATTTATATATTTTATGAGTTGATATGGTTACTTGAGTTATTAGTTTTGATTCATATTTCAATAATAATGGTTGCTGCTAGACTACATTGCTGGAGGATTTAATGCAAAATGATTAATTTGAAAAAAGACGAATGGTAAATATGTGAATAACCAAAACTCTATAAGGTAAATTAAATGGTATTTGCGAGTATAAACGTTGAACCATATTCTATTGTAATACGTAATTCCTTTTAAATATTTCATTAACTTCAAAAAGTTTGCATTTATCGTAAACGCTGCAGACTCATCGCTTACATGCGCATGGGCATCGCAGTGGGTGAGGTGTCACCTCCCCTATCGCATGTTTAATGATTCACTCTATGATTTCACACTGACCACAGTACATATAAGACGGTAAAGTTAGTTTCGAACCTACGCTTCTCCGCCAGCCCACGTGGTACAAACGAGTTCAATATAGTGGATTTATTAATATTTCACACGTTGTTCGCTGTAGATATAGAAAATAAATCTTTAAAGTATTTTTCACATGTCGCTGTCGTATTTCTGATGAAATGTCAAAAAAAAATGAAAAAAAAAAATCTAAAAAAAAAAAATCTAAAAAAATTGTGTGAAATGTTGATACATATTACAAACACGGTTAGCTGTTGGTTGTAGTTTAGATACTTCAACCGCTTTTACCCACCAACTTGAATAGGCAAGCATAGTGTCTCACGTGTTTCTAAACAAATGATACATTACTATTAAGCAAAAGCCGTAATTCTTCGACTGGAGCTTACCAACATTTAAACAGGCAGGTTTTTGTCATTTACCGTATGGAAGAAATGTCAAACTAAAAAAAAATTGTCTCATTTTACGTGTTGGAAACGCATGCCTTACAATAATTTAGTAAAAAAACACTTTGACTATAACAAACTTCGTCTCTCGTTCAATTTAACATGCTGCGCTCACTACACTATGTCACTGGCTCCAAGAAAACCAGCAACTAGTTATCGGTCTACTGTACCGTGACCAATCTCTTTAATACCGCTGTTCAATACACAGACAAATGCTGTTTACTCATCGATTGAATTAAAATAATATATTGAATATGATTGAATATTCTTTCAAAGAAAATCACAAAGTACATTGCAAATAACAGATTTCGTTTATAGTTTTAAATTAAATATTTTATTTGTTAGTTTTTCATTAGGTTACCGTGATTTAGGTTATTTAAAAGCAGCGCGCGTTTAGATAACGTAATTTCTATTCTGCAGTTAAGAACTTTAAGTTAAAGGTGTATAAATACAGAAATATTTAGTCATCAGTAGTTGCATTTAGTGACTTTATTTTAATTTCTTATCGGTTAATAAAAATATAGTTAACTTTCATATTATTTAAAAAACTTCGTAATTAATTTGTAACGTTGTATTAATTAACATTTTTATACCTATTATTTGTTTGTTAATCTTGTTTGATCAAATATTGATGACACTTTATATTTACTGTGTGTTGATGTCATTGTTAAAGCTGGGTTTCAATAATCATAACCCGTGAATAAATACTAGTGTTTATTACACATACATATGTGCCGACCCGGATTCAAACCTTTGGCCGAATGGCTTGTAGTTTAAGGTATCAGAGTACTCGACGAAGACTTCATTGGCGTTTTACTTTGATGGCGTAGATTTTGATATTGTACATGCGAAGCAGTCAAAATTCAACGCTTCATAATTCGGACCATCCGTAGATAGATTGTTAAAATGCAAGTTTAGGACAATAACGTAGTACAAGTAGAGATAAAACATTTACAAATCGGACTCTGTTCTGCGGATGAATGGATTTTCTTTTCAGTATCTACCTGTTCTCTACCTAAGACCTGAATGAATGATGTCTCGGGTCCCAACAGTTGTCCGATTGACCGAGCGATAGTATTTTCAGGGAATGAACTGGCAACTACGGCCCACCAATTTCGCAAAAACTACACAACACGATCCGTTGTTCTGATCATTGATAGGGTTGGTGTACCGTCAGCAGGTACAGGACAAGATTAAAATTACTATTACTTGGTAATATATTTGTCATTTTATTAATTTTACATTTGTCTTATTAAATAAATTTATACAAACGGTAGAATACAGGTCTATTTTTTCTTGTTTGCATATTAATTAAATATAAATAAACACTATGCTGTTTCATATACTACTTTTAATTTGTATATATATTTATTAGTGTTTATTTAACTATATGTTTCCTTGAAATTATAAAAAAAAATCTTCTATAGTTTATTAACGGATTCTGAAATTGGAACCGCCTTGGGTAATAAGTTTAAGAATTATTAAAGTCAAAAATTAATATGCACTGACGCAAAATTATGCACTCCTTAAGTGTTCTTAAAATATGAGAGACTTTGAGATATCTCAGTAGCTCTTCTATTCGTTTAATTATCTCTTAACCAACACAATATAAAAGAAACAATTACTCTAAAATCAGTACAAACACTAAAAAATTACTAAACACTACCTAAATAATACATTACCAATTTAAATTCTATTACAAAGCCACTTAAAAGTATTACTCAGTTCATTTGAACGTTTTGATGTTGAATGATGTAACCCAATTTAACATATTTTTCCTTTGCATCAAATGATGGATAAATATCCATACACACTTTTGCTGACGGTGCGCACACACGCGGCCAGCGAGCCTGCGTATCTCACCATCTAATATTATTCTGGGAACGGCCTTAATAAGTCACTACAGAATGTTATCTATTCCATTTTATCAGCGGACTGATAACGATCTCTACCCAATTAGCTTCACAATGCAATATGCCCCGTCTCAGCTGAGGTTATGACGGAACGCTGACTACATGCTCGACTTTTGTAGCTTGTGTGCACCATTTAAAGGCAAATTGGACTCATGCGTCATATTTAAATTTAAGGTAAATTCGGATTTCAAAAATCCTTATACTTATATGTCGCCCGTTGTACAAAATTAGTTAAAAGTTTTTTTTTTGAGAGTTTCTCTTCTTGAATTGGCTGACGAACAATAAGGATATATTCTAGTGTAAAAATCTTTTATAAGAAAAGATACATCCGTAGTCAAAAGAAAACTTATGGTTTTTAAATAAATAAATTTAACCACCCAATTAATTGATTACTTATACAAAAATAAGCTGCAGCGGAAGAACCCAATGAAACATATAAAGAAGTATTTTGTAAGATGCGATGCGGTCTACGATTAGGTTTCATAACAAAATCGATTATTGAAAACTAACATCACGTCTCGCTTCGAGGAACCGCAATAAAAATAAGTAATTTTTCCGTTATTAGAATATTCCCGATACAGGTTGAGAATTTAAGATTTAAGAATACAGTTCATGCTTTCAATTAATTTGTTTTTTAATATTTTACATCACTTAAATTGTCTTTTCAGATCAGCGATTTCTTTAACAGCAAAAGATTACTAAAACATTGTGTAAAAATCTGTTTAAAATGCAGATCTGACCTATTTGGAGTTTATACTTTTTTTAACACTACGAAAAATGCTGAAATTGTTTAATTTGCTTATTATTTTCACCAGAATCTAAGTAAGGCGATATGAAAGGGTTAAAAGGTAATATGGCATGTAAGAATGTAACACCAAGATTTACACCAGTGAGTGGGAATCGAATCTATTACCTGTAATTTGATCATTTCAATCTACACATAGATCTAAATCGTATACTTTTGATTGAGTGAGAATTTATCAAACCTTACTATGGAGTAGATGGAGTGGAACTCTATCAAGACAGTAGAGTTCTTGATAACTTCTTGAGAGACTGCCTCTCTATCTTACGTGATCTTATTAAGATGCTGCAAGTGGTTTTGCAGACAACACACCACCAAACATTTTGGTCATGAGGGTTCACCCAATTTGTTAAATACTTTTTTAATTAACATTATGGTTGACGACGGTCTGGTCGGGCGGTCAGTAGCCCTGTCTACTGAGCCAGAGGTCCGGGGTTCGAATCTCGATAAGGGCAGATATTTGTATGATGATTACGAATACTGTTCACGAGTCATGAATGTTTGTATGTTTGTTTAATATATTTCTGATATTTATATAAATATTATATATTTCTCTGCTATCTTATATCCAAAACAGGTATGAGTGTGAGAAATATAAACTATATTACTATTGTTGATCAGGTATCAATTTGGAGATTTTTAAAATTCGATTCGTTGTTCGATTTTTAAAATCGGAGCAATTTTGGCGTTTTCTATACCTGTTTTATACTTTCCTTTGCGAAAGCATTTGGCCCTACACTCTCAAAAATGTATCATCATAATCGTAACATGAGACTTTTACTTGTCAGATTGTAACAAGTGGTACTCAAATATTATAATAACAGAACCAAATCACAATGAATTGCTGTCATTTGGACCAATTTTCAAGGTCAGTTTTGGACCAAATGAACTTTAGTTTCGCCATTTAATCGCGTGCTTATTAATCATTAGGCGAGGCTCGTAAAAATAAAACATCAGCACACGCCTCTGTCTTCGATATTAATTCCGTCTGTCACGTGGGTGTGTGCCGAAATTGCTACAGTTATCTGGTTATTTAAATCAAAATCCATTCTAAATAGATTGTTATCGTTTGCTGTTTTGTTGATGGATTGGGAGAGTTTATACTTAGTGAGATATTTCCGTCAAGTTCATAGACTTTGTGGCATTTGTATGACATGAATTAAAGTATTCGACTTTTATACAAAGTTAGATGACGAACGACGTTTGATAAAGTAACGTAAGAGAATACGCTATGACTTACGATTAACAACAATCTGCGTCTCACTGCTGGCTTCAACACTTAACATAGGAGAAACATGAGATGACCTGGTGAATTGCTCGTGCAAAACCCAGGTTACACCCGTGAGTGGAGTTACCGGGGAGTTTTAGTGGGTATTCTCAGTGCCGCTCTATTGAGGTACTAAGTGAGCCCCACACACGCCCGTCGCTTAGCCAGTGGCGGTTAGGTCCGTAAATGGATTCCTCCTCGTAAAAAAAAGGTGAAACATGAGTAGTTAGGACATAACTCTACGACATACATGTGAAGTGGTTTAGGCTGCTATATAAAATTAAAGTCGAAAAGGGAACATCATGTTAAACGTTAATTTGAAAGTATCCTTCCGAACAGACATGAAATAATACTGTACAAAATGTTATAATCCGTATAGTCAAGAGACGTTACTAATTACTTTATGACACAAATTTTGTTTCATGTAAAATTCTGAGCTCATATTTAACTGTGAGATTATTTTTTTTTCAAACACGCTAAATTTCCATTTTGCTTACGAATTTTCATTGTTTTATATTTTGATGAGCTTAAAGTTGCTTTTTAACTACTCATTTTTTTTCAATAATCGATATCGAGACAATAGACTTGTAACAAGAGTTGACAAACCATTACCTCCAGGGATATGTAAGTACGTGTAAGGCTAGGCTTAGGCTTAGGCATAGGCTTCCTATCCCTAGGGATAGTCAGACAGTAGAAGAAGCGATGCTGTCACAAGGAACCGCCGTAAAATCTACGAAGGCTCCTGACACAAACCAACTGCGAACCTGGAATCGGGAAGTGGTCCACGCCTGCCGCTCTGCGTGGTAATTTGATCGGCTGATTATCGCGACTACCATCTACCATCGCCCAAATGCAATCGTGTAGCGTTAGCAACTGAGATTAATTTATTTTAATTAATCACTTTCCGCTAATTTAAATGCTATTTGTGTATTAAATGACTTTACATTTGGTTATGTTACTGTTCTTCCAGAAATTTCTGTAAGAAATACCCTACAATTGAAATATTTTCCTTGTTTTAAAATAAATTATTATATAAAATAAATAAATCGTCCGTGGTTGCCCTTTGAGTTTGGTTTAACCTTTCTTTTTCACTAAGTATCACATTGAAAATCTATTGTATGGACACATAAAGTTAAAATATGTGTAATTTTAGGGATTTTCGTTAAAAAAATACTCTGGAGTTCTTTTCAAGTTTGTCTTTTTATAGCAATCGCTATATTTTGATGCTATCTCTACGCATCCAGTTACACCTGTGTGGGTTGGTGGGGGAGGAGAGGGGGCTGATAACGCATCGATCGCACTATCGCGATCGGCGATCAGCAACCAACCCGGACCAATTCCAAGCGATTGTTGTTTGTTTTTTACAGTTCTCTAATTAAAGATGATTTAGACGATGGACTCCTCGTGTAAAGTAGTAACATCATGCTAATTTGATTGTATTATGTGTGCAATGTGATGATATACAAATTTGATACTTTGAAAAATTTGAAATATAAAATATTGTACTCCATCACCGCTATATAATGACAATTCAGCGGTAAATGTAAGATTCATGTATTTTATTTTTTTCATTTCACACATACACACTTACACATATTATTTAGTAGAAAGAAGATATATTAAGAATTTGTGTTATGAATAACGATATTGGAAAATCATATTTCAAAAAAATACGAAAATATGAATGCATAAATTTCAAAATAACCCGTGAATAAATACTCTTCATAATCATATTTGCATGACTATTATACAACTACTCCAGCCGGAATACGAACCCGGGGACAAGCTACTTAACTAGGGATTAGTTAAGTAGCTTGTAGTTAGAGATACTGAGCACTCAACTAGCTGGTACTCAAGTCGTTAAATATAACAAGCGCTTAACAACTCTACATCCTTTTTTGTTTTTGTTAAATTCTCGCTATTGCAGGGAAGGCAATGGGAACCGAATCCCATACAGCCATGTGTTATGTAACTATTTCTGGCTCTGGGATACCGTTATAATGTATCCCTTTGTCTTATAGAGTTTTTGATGACTAATGTCACGAACCGCCATTTAGTTATTTAACTATTAGGTATAGGATGTAGTTTCAAATTTTTTCTCGTAAGTATTTACTTACGAGAAAAAATTTTGAAAATGAAATGCAATGTAAACAATTACGATGAAATGATACGAAAATAGAATGTTATGTGAATAATTACGACGAATAAATTAATGATTACTCATCAATGCTACTACCCTTTTTTGCACGTAACTACACCAATTTCACGAAAAAATTCACTAAAACACAATGTACAAAATAAAATATACAGCACCCAACCGTTCTCGCCATTATGCCAAAGAACCACAACTCTGAGTCCTCCTAATAAGTGTTGCCCGTCATGTAAAAATCAAGAAAGAGCGTTATATTAAAAGTATAATTATGAGTCGAGTTCTGTTTAAATATAAACCGTTTATCAGCTGTGGTGAATGATGACTGTTCCGTTCCTTGCTCATTGTTACATTATTATTTAAAAGCATCAAAACCTAATAGTTAACATACTCGTACCTATAAACTGATTTTTATCATTCCAACGCGCACAAAGAAGTTTGGTAAGTCATTTCTTTGTAGCACAATCGAGAAATGGAATTCTTTGTCAACACACGTTTTTCCTCCATACGATCCTGGGTCCTTTAAAAGAGACGTTGAGAAGCACCTTACAGGTTGGCAAGATTAAGATGGCTACTGCAGAGTTCATAGTTTCACTCGCACTAGCTAACTTAATTTGGACTCCACTTCTGCTTACCGTCAAGTGGAATGAAGTCATTTGCTTGATCTTTTTATAAAAAAAGTTCCATTTAGGATTCCAAATTATACATTTATATTAGTTTGTTACCATTTGCAGGAACAATAGCGCAAGAAAACCCCACTTACCAAAATAAACACCTATTCTAATAAACGCATCATTCGCTGTTTTATAGAATGATCACATCATATATAACACTCTCTACCATAATTTATGGTACGCCAACTTTTTTGTCATGTCCACCTTACCACATGTTGCAACTAACTTTTTTTTAAAATTTGCCCCACACAACACAATATATACAGGTCTTTTTTTCCAATTTAACCCCATTCTGTACATGTATAACGTAATTTTATGAAACTCAGATTATGAATATATATAAATACATTTGCAGTTTAAAATATTTTTCATAACATATTGTAAAAGTTATAAGTAATGCAGTGAACAATCTTATACGCATACCTTCTTTATAATTATCATCAACAGTCTGTATACATCTCATCTCAATAAGTTGCTTTGTTTCCGTTATCGACACCGAGCGTTCGAAACAATCGCCTCATGACACCTGCTAACTATATAAAAACATATGAATAATATCTTAATTTTATTATACATGAAAAATATAACAACAAGAAAAACACAAAGTAATATTTATTAGGATTATACGTATTTTTTTAACGGCATAAATACGATACAATTTAAATTAAGCGGTATTTGTTTCAACAGACTCCAATTGATATTAAGTTTTGAAGAACCACTTGAACTTTTATGTGATCGGCGGCGTACGCGCATCCTATCATGGAACTTCCCTAATGACTTTAATGTCGGTGATCTTAGACGGCTCACTCGAGTCTTTTAAAGATACCATCGTAATTTACCCTAATCATATACTTTTTACAGCTATGTCTCTAGATATGTTCGATTTGTACTAATTAACGTAGCAATATTTATTTATGTTTTTATTAATATAAGCCAGTCTGGGCATCCTTAATGTGGTTTTTGATCTAATGATAGATATAATTAAATCCCTAGCGAGAATTTTGGGCAACCACGTGTTGAATAGTATTAAAACAGAAATGTATGTATGAAATTGCTGACTTATATTTAGACGAAGGTCTAGACGAGAGGCAAGTACAGTTTTAGGGCCTTGGATCTTTGATTGTCTTAATGAAGATGTAATTATCTTATCTCAGATCACTCAGTGTGCATATCTTGTTATAAATATAAGAAATATTACAATCTGTGTCAGTAAAGGGGTGGATTATAAATAATATTTGACATATTAAATTACGATACTATATATTTATAATATATTACGTACACTTTTAAGAATGTGTTCATTAATATCTATATTTAATGTATAAACTTTTATATAATATTAAAAATATCCGTAATTCGTACTTTGATACGGTGCTCATTATTCGTAAAGGCAAATTATTCTAGTTAGATTTTTATAGTATCTTTATTTTGTAAAATATCGTATCAAAATTAATGTAGTTACACGATCTGCTATCGACTTTAACCACTTTAAACTGTTATATGCGCGCGCGCACCTCTCCCACCATAATAATTGTTTCATACAATATTTAATAAGATTTGGTTCTGATGTAAGATACCAAGGTTGTGATCCCTGATACAAGGCAGGTGCTCAGCATCAAGCTAGCTCAGATCCTCACGTGAGATTACACTTATCTGAGCATCAGAGCATGCGTAGCTCATTTACATAAAACTATTATTTTTCCCGCTCATATCTTTAACATCGGTTATTTTTTTACACAAAAGAATACGGTAACATACAGTCTACAACGTGGTATAATATTGTGACAACCGCATAAATAAACTCTCATATCTCCTACAGTAATCTTGTTATTGTAAATAACTTAATTCGCAGAAATGTAATGAATTAAATTATGATTCATGTTAAATAAACTAAGTAGTTTATACTTCTGATTGGAGTTATTTGCGATTGAATTATACACCGTATGGCAATTACAATAAAGTCTGAAAATCGGATTTTTTCTTAGAATATTCAAACGATTTAAGCTTTCATGATTTCCACTATACATTCAACTGTATAGTTACTCTAATAATGGTAAATGATTGAAAATGACACTTATTCTAATTTGGTAAGATGCATTTCAAGAATGACAAGACCTTTCATGACGCGTTATCTACAGCGTGTATCCACTTTGGATTTGTGAAAGAAACGCAGTGTGTTCAAGATAGTAGGTGGCGCCATCTCACTGAGATAAAACGGAATAAATCAACTCGAACGTTCCTGAGTCGATAATAACCAATGGTTGGCGATAACTCAAATTAATCAAAGATTTTTTTCTAGCTAATGGATTCTTAATGCGCCGATGGGGTCGTCAAACGCTGGGGTAATGTGTGCTTCGTGCAGACGGTGTGTATAAGTGCATTTGGAATCACGACTATTTGGTGTATGCTTATACAAAATAAATATAAATCGAATACCTTTTGAAAACGACTACAAGATGAAAAGTATTTATGACGAGAACTAGATATAAGATGCTTTTTCTATTAAGATGATAAATTTTATTAATAATGTAAATGTTTTTTTTTCAGGTAAGTATCTCAATGCAGATGTAAAGTAAGAGGTTTTAATTAATCATAAATGAAGTTAAGTAAATATTATATAATTTTTATTTGAGTAAAAAGTATAATGATAATAATAACAATAAAAACGACGGCGACAACGTACAACTTTCAGTGTGACATAAAACTTTTGTTTTGTTTCGATCACAGTGAATCTTTTGAGTTTTAATAGCAAGACATTGTAATCTTTTATGTTAATTTACAAAAAAAAATTGTTAAAAATCATTGTGTTTTGCTTGAGAGCACTGGGATATGTTAATGTTATAATTTTCGGTTTTGACTAATTCTTAATTAAAATTTCTATTTAATTGTTATTTATTGTATTATTTTAGTTATTTTTTTATTTGTAGTATTTTAGTTTTTTTATAATTCTATTTCCCGATGGCGTGATATTGCGTATGATTTGATGAACCGGTGGCTTGGTGCGTAAGATCACTGTCATTACATGCAGGAGTCTACGGTTCGAACCCCGCCACGTACTCATGTGCTTTCAAATTTTGAATTCAGATGTACGTTTATTCGAACCTTTTACGGCGAAGGAAAATATCGCGAAGAAACCTGCACACTCCTGTGAAGAAATTTTTAGGTTGTGTGTGAAATTGCACTCAGCTAGCGTGTTTGACTAAGGCCACATCGCTCTTATTTAAGACAGGCTTGAGCCCCTCGGTCTACATGACGAAGATGATGATTTCATTGATATGTTTCTTTTACGTATTCCTCCAATAGATCTCGAATACTTTACTAATTTGTGTTAATTAAGTTGTTGTTTAAATGTATATTAGAATCGTTTGATTCCCATTAAAAAATAAATAAATAAAATAGTGTTTGTAAAAATAAATCATTCAGATATTGTCTAAATACGGTACAGTAATATTTTATTATTTAACAAACTCCGATCGCAATTGAGCAGCCTTTTCTATTTTTAATATTAACTGTTTTAATGCAAAAAATGTATTTCGTAGGATATTATCAAATCTTGAGTGATAATTTACAATAAAACTAGTATTAAAGTCACTGCACTGTGCGATGTTATCTGAAATACTGCCATAAATATGGCGATTTATACATCATATCTGTATCCAGATAGGCTTACGAGGAAATAAGATTTTCCCAAGGTCTCATATAGATATAAAAGTTCCGATTAATTTTGTTTCATGACTCAGCTTTACTTGTATAGTCTATTAAACATGTATATGCAAAGTTAAAGTTTAGAGTTAGGCTTACATTTGTCGTTCCATTGTAAACTCTATTGCATGGACGTAAGAATAATACAGCAATGCAAGTATTGTGAGTAATGAGAGTTACTACCTTTCGGCAGTAACTCTCATTGCTAGCGAAATACTGTATTCAAAGAACAGAGTCAAGATATTTCCAAAGTGGACATAAAAGGCGCTAAAGACAAGTGTGGAGCTTGCTATAAATGTCACTGTATGTACAACAAATTACGAATCACAAAGTTTGATTCCTATCTAACAAGAAGACAACATAATATTATAGTTCTCATGGACTGATAATAAAAGTTATTTTGCAATAACAACGCTAAAACTTGGATTTTGCCAGTCAAAATTAGTCTATTAAGTAGTAACTTTATTTATTGCTTTTTTAAATCAAACCAGCAGGTGTATCTTATGATGGACATGGTTCCTAATTACATTGCCTTATTGTCCCTTCACATCTGAAGGAACTTCTTCGCGGGCGTCTGTTAGACTATATGAGAAAGAAGGAGTTAGTCGCTCTAAGAGCTGTTAGAAAATATAGTTTTCATAGAAGTAGATTAGGGGAATTTTAGTTTTAGGTATTGTATGATGCGCATATATATATTTGCTTAGTGGACTGACATAAATACGTTTTACGAGTTCTCTACTAAAAAAAATCAAACTAATTTTTTATAAAAAAAAATACAGCCTGTTTCTCTACACCGCCTGATTGTAAGCAGTAAAAAAATCTAGCTAATAAAAACAATAAGTTAAAACTATGAAGGTAACGTTTATCTTACCGTTTTCACTGACTTCTTTGCCTTTTTGTAAGTTCTTTTTGTTAGTTCAACAGACCACACCATAAAGAATATTTTATCTATGTACAAAAATAAACTATCTACTATCACTGAAAATATATCATCCGTTGTAATAACAGGCACGCCAACGCTATCAAAAATCGCCCAGCGTTATGGCAACTTTTTTATTTGACATTTTATACAAGTTTATTCAAACAACGATAGGATCGGAGACGTTATCTTTCAATGCAACGTTACCGCGAGCTCGCCGTGATAGCATCTCGGGCCAGCATTGCTAGTTAAACCGATGATAAGGCATCGAGCGTCTGTGTGTGCGTCAGTCCGTACGCGGGGCGGCCGCGGCCGTGTGCGGAGGGGCGCTCCCACTGCGAACGACCACGACCAGCCAGTCACTCACATTGCGCGGCAAAAGAATGACGGCCGACCGAATATACTCTGCGATTTAAGAAACAAAATGTCAAACTATTGTGCTTAACCTGTGTATTGTACCGTGGTGTGATGTTATTGTGGCTGAGGTACCTAAAACAGCTGGAATTGGCGTGCAGTGCCCAGCTGCCGCCAGACGGCGCTGCGGACGTCAAAACAATGTGTGAGTTTCTTGTTTACATTTCATTGTTTTCTTTTAAACGTGCTTTCTTAAAAGTGAACTAAAAGGTCTCCATTCGTAATGAAGACAACCATTTAAAAATAATTGGAATACATTTCTCACAATTTCAGTTCTATAAAAAAAATTGTTGTGCATCTTTATTTGCAACAATTCACAATTCAAGAAGAGTAAGAATCAAACATTTCTCGTATCAATCTACAACTTTCCTAACTTCGACTACAAATATAACAATGTTGTTTTAAAGTTTGTTTTAAAACCTACCCAGCAAGAGGTTTTTTGACAGTTTGTAAATAGGAACATTGTGATTATCTCAAGTCATTATTTCTTGTTAGTACGCGTAAAAACATTTAGTTGGAAGAATGATAAAAACATCGTTAAGATTGTTAGTCTTTTATCTTGTTTGTAATTCTGATACCCTTAACAGTTGCCTGTGTAAATACTCGTCTTTTATTGCTTTCGAGTTCGAGTTTATCTGAGATTTTAACGAGGACAAATAAATCGATGACAATATTATATATGTAAATTAACAATTACAGTTGCACGCATAAGGTTGAGTTTATTAAAAAAAAAACTAAAATTTATTTTTTATCTTTCAATAGTACGTACTCATATTGAAACCTCTTTATTTGTTTCTCATAACAATAAGAATGAAGCAATATCGGAGACCAAATTCCATTTTTGAATTTGCGCGGTTTAATACCACATTTAAATGTCACAAAAGAAGTAGGTAATAATTCTAAATACAGGGTTAGATCTCGTTTCATGTAACAGCGTGTATTAATTTACGACATACCTTTGTATTCAAGATTTAATCCCCAAGATCACGAAACGAGCTGATGGTAATCAGATATTCAATGGCACAAGATAAAAACAGGCAATGTCAAAATGACCGATTGTAAATTCCGTCCGTGTGTGGCTTGTTGCTGTTTGGACAGGAGCTGTCAATGTCAGACTCGTCAAATTTACGTGTGTAAATCAAAGGTACATTCAGTTGGATATCAAAATATGAACCAAAAGTCATCTTTATTCCCGGGACATAAGGTTGAAATGAATAGAAAGTAGATAACTTTTATGATGTATGTAATCCACAATAATAGAGTGGCTTGGCTATCAAATATGATGTTGATAACGCTCTTGAATGAAGACATGAAAAATTAGACTTAATTTTAAACGCTATTCTTAATTTGAATCTTAATAATTATGTATCGTAAAATCTTTTTAGAGAAAATACAGATAAAACTTAGAAAAATAATCTTTCCAAAATGTTTTATACATAACCCAAGCTTGGTATCACGTGAGAGTGAGTGAGCGAACGCAGCCGACCGGCTCCGATGCGCTGATAACAGAGGGGGGGCTCTTATCTTCACCGAGATTTCACGTTCATTATCAGCTTGCGTCTGTGTGCGTGAGGGGTGTGCTAGGGGTTCTGAGATTGTATATCTAACATATTTAAAGTGGAGTTTGAACATTTTTCAAGTTAGTTCGGTTGTATTTTTTGTCTAAGATTTAGTAGTAGGCCTCAGCTTATGGTAGTTCCTGACACTTATTATTATGAGCATTAGATATAATATTTAACAACCACTATTAATATCTATATAAATTCATTTTTAAGTATTTATAGCTACGCTCATTAAAATTGTACAACATTATCTATGGAAATTATTTAAAAAAATATTACTTGATCTTAGTCAATTTTTCACAAGAGAATCCATCAGACTTATATAAAATGGTCACTTTAATAGTAGACTGACTTATCATGGGAAAAAGTAAACAGCATCGTTTGAAACTTGTGGCCAGTTATGATCATCACCAAAATCCGTTGATGGTCATTTATAAAATTCTTTTACTTGCCAGTATCATCAAAAGAGTGCGTAACAAATAGTATTTATATCCAGATGTTATTATCTCGAACTTTTAACGATGTTAAGCTATACTGGGTAATCAGAAACAACATACAGTTTCCTCCTGATAAATGATAACTAATATCTATGTGTAAATAAATAATAATGTAAACTAGTTTAGGATGTCCTCTGATAATAAATTAGTTTGCAAAAGAACTAAGATTTTTTGAAATTAGAAACTTTAAACATAACCCAAAAGATGAAATGATATACTATACAGATGACGTCACGCTTACAGAAATTAAAATCAGAGAAAATACTCAATCAAAATTTGGTGTCTTTAATAAGTAAACCTTTGGAATTTACTTATCTACCAACCTTTTAATTTCACGCCACTCCCGCCAAAGTGTCTCAAACAATATCTATTGTCTTTATGAAGCATTTTCTCAAAATAGTGTTATCAGGAGTTAGCATCTGGCGGGAATCAAACCTTATCACCCGGCCGTATCGGGTGCATGCGCTATCGGGGGATCTCATTTTTTGTTGAAGGGATCACCTAAAATATTGTATGCTTATATATTGTGATGGTTTTGATGAAGTCTATTTATAGACGAATTAAAAAGATTGTATTTTGTAATATCGAAATACAAAATGGTATAGCTGCAATAAAAAAAAGGGCTCTCATTTTAAAAATTTGAATTTTTCGAAATTGGTATTCCAATTTCGAAAAATTCTAATTAAAAAGCTTCACAAACCGTAGTTCATATATGTACCGTAGTAAGTGTATTCCAGACTCTCACTAATGTAGGCTATAACTTGCCCCGAAAAATGGACCATCGAACACACAAGTAATTTTTATATAACCTCACAAACTTTACCTCTTCATAATATTAGTATAGATGTTACAAAATTAACGTACTGCCTGGATATTGTTAATAAGAGCTATACAATTCACAGTATTCGTTCTCACAAATATAAATAATTTTGAAGTTACAGAATGTACGGCGATTCCAAATTATTGTATTCAATTTAAATCTAAGCTCTGGCCTCGTTTTAGATAGTTGGTTTCTTGTGAAAATTATTACTACTATAAATGTATAAAAATTCGAACTCGTTTTTTATATTTTTACTTCGCATACATGCATTGCCCACACGATGAAGAGATGAAATATCTTATTAATTGATCATGATATTGTAATTGTTAATAGGTTAAACAAAACTATTTCAAATAAATGATATATTCGATTTCCAAAATTTTATTAATTTATTTAACAACTTTTTGTTCATAAAAACATACAATTCATTCAAATATATGATACACAGAGAGAATGAACACGATTACTACTTATTTTTTAAAGAAATCTCTTCCAATAGACCTACGAAAGGAGAGCTCGAAAATAAGGACAGGCAGTATGTAAACCTATACTAAATATATTTAATAATAATAAAAATATATTTAAATAAATATCCAACATTAGTTTAAAAATCTATTTAAAAAGCTCGCTGGGTTCAGTCGTGTGTACTAGTTGTATCACACGTCACTTTAGGCAAGCCTCGTTGTCGTGGCCCGGGCCACTCACGCGCAGGCTAATTGATTCGAGTGCGGGGCGGGGCCGGCTGAAAGGTCGCGAGTTCGACGCCTGTCTCGTATTTGTGACGTTGCGTCGCCAATAAGGACCACAAGGCTGCGTACTGCTTGATTTTTATAATTTTTGATATTATTTAGTTTAAATAGTCAACTTTTCGAAGGGACGAATAAAAATGTTAAATATATATACTACATACAGACAGAGACATACCATAAACGATGATAGATTCGTACTTTGTTCTAACATCAAATATGTTAGAACAAAGTACGAAACTAAGCACTGAGAAATAATTTAAGCTTGTCTCGTGTCATTATAAAAATTATGTTTCTATATATTTACCAGTCATTTCAATTGACATTAAACTTTCCAACTTTATAAGTTTCAGCGACTTGAGGTTGTTTAAAAGTATTACGTAACTCACCTGTAGCACCATTACTTTTACACTGTATTGAAAATTAATATTAACGAGACAATTTTTGTTTTCAAAAATTATGTTGATATTTATTTGATATTATATATCTGTGAAATTTGACAGCGTTGCATTTTTCATGTCATAGTAACACAATTCTCAATCCCATCTCCAAATCACACCGTCGCACTGCCTCACATATATTTTGGCTGATCGCAATATCAGATGGAGGACGAAAACAGATAATGAATGTTCCCGACGATAGACGCGAGCTGCACACGATTCGCTGTTAATGGCTTTTAGAGATAATGAAAAAGAAACTTCATTTACTTATAATAAAACACTAAATTATAAGATAAAAAATCAATTTGGTGTTAATTTCTGTGTACCTTTTATTTTACAGCTAGACACTAAAAAGAGTAACAAAATCCATGTCATGCCAAATACCTGATAATATGAAAAAGTAAGAAGTAAAATAATGTAAATAGGCAGGTGTATAATTTTTTATTACTCACAGAGAAACGGTAATATTTATGATTCGGAAGTCTATGAAG
The DNA here is from genome assembly GCA_943193645.1 of Acentria ephemerella. Lineage (NCBI taxonomy): Eukaryota > Metazoa > Arthropoda > Insecta > Lepidoptera > Crambidae > Acentria > Acentria ephemerella. Next base: position 1,849,637 of record OW971875.1, on the reverse strand, counting down.
TTTATGGTTTTTGAATTGGAACTCTTTTTGAGATATTATTATTAAATCAACCTAATACCATGACCATATGTATTGAACATAATAGAAAAGACAAGAACAGAATAGAATAGCATATAAACATATTCCCGTACTTTAAAATATTAAGCTTTCGTTTTTAAATTTATTATTAATTTATTGCAAATAAATTGAAATAAGTGACTATGTGATATTTTTATATCATTTTAGCATTTACAATCTAAGAAACTTTTGCTTATCGTCAACTAGTTTTTAACTTCGACTTAGTGCTTCTTAATTATTAATATTATAAATGTGATACCAAACTAGATTAAGAAAAAGCGCACAGCAAGTATTTATTAACAAATTGACTGTAATTACTTAACTTTCGACTTTTCACGAAAGTAATACTGTACGGTGCAACCGCACAGTGCACACATCATTTTCGCTTCATATTTATTTTCGTTTTATCATTTTATACGTCGCCAACTTCCCTCAAGTACTTTATCTTCAATCCTGTCCATCCTAAGGTTACCTGGAAGAGATCGCTTTTAGCGATAAGGTCGCCCTTTGTACAAAATTAGTTAAGTATTTTTTTTGTGTGTTTCTCTTTTTGAATTGGCTGATGTACAATAAAGATATATTCTATTCTATTCTATTCTATCATTTTCGCTTCATCATATTATTATAGCATATTTTAAGTTAGTTTTCACCCGTGTATCATTAGCATATTTATCATATATTAAACTTATAATAAATCACTGTTTTAAATATTATAATCTTTCAATCAACTATCACCTAATTTTGTCCGGTAAAAATCCTTATTCTGAATGGATATTTAATAATACCTTGCACATTTATTGTATAAACTAACCTAAAAATGAACAGGCAGCATTAACTGGTCAGTTCCACATACTGTGATTATCCCGGGTAGCCTTCATAATGGTTTAGCAAAAATAAAATCTGTGTCGGTTCTATTAAGCGTTTTATTTTCTTTTAAAGCCATTAAGTTAGCAACACTGGATCGCGATAATTGCCCGCTAGAAAATATCAATATTGTTGATCTCGAGATGAATGTCTCTAGTATAAACCGGCGGCGCGTGCGTCCACGCAACTAAATAAACTGTCTTTTATAATATTTTCTCAGTACTATGAACGGAACCATCTTTTACCCCTCATCAGTTGTATAACTTGAAATACCTATACCTATAAAGTCGACGTCGCACCCGCAAATATCAATAATTTCATTTTTATGCAATTATAAATTTAACAAAACATGTTAGAATAGTGTTTGAGCTTATTTTGAGATTTTCACAACTCCAAGAATTTAATAAGCAATGTACCTAAGTAATTAGTTGATATTTCCAAAACGAATCACTCTCTTGTCATAACCAATCTAATAATTATAGGAGTACCCCTTTATTGTCCAACTCCGAATCTATCGCTATCGTTTTGACGTACGCCATATTTCCATTGCCGCTTAACTGTTTATCATTGTGACGTTTCGCTTTTAGTATCCAGTGAAGGTTTTAAAAACGAAAGCTACCGCGATAGATATGAAGTTACACAAGAAGGTCCAAGGTCCCTTAACTTCTGAATAAGTACATATAGCTGTCAAACTTGTTATATTGAAAGACAATTTTATTTTAATTGTCATATCATTACACCTAAGTCTGTTTTTACACGATTTTTTTCCATTTAGCACGATTTGAAATTATATAATATTCAATTTTCAAACCGTGTTATATCAAAACCGTGTACAAAAAGACCGTATAGTCTGTTTTTACACACAGACTTAGGTGTAATTAATTTTACTTTACAAAATACTTAACTCTTTTGAGGAAAAGTATTTATCATATTTTAGTAACAGTTCAAAAGAAAAATGTGTCATGAAATTTGCAAAGACCGAAATTTTCCGGAGATTTCCACCGGGTTAACCATCCGGTTACGCTAATATTTAGTGTCTAGTCTTCGGGATTTAACTTATACTTAACATTATATACTGCTATCTACATATTATTTATTAATATTGAGTAGATGTATATTTAAAAATACCTTTAGCAAAAAGTGGGTTGTATAATGAGGATTTCTAATAATAAATTATATCTAAGCGAAAAGAATTACGTACTATGGCTACTGAAAAGACTACTTCGGAGGGGGAAAGGGGGAAGGGGTGTGATATCGCCCAAAACGCTCCCGATCGCAGCGAGATTCGCTAGAGCGATACGGAGCGATCGCACGAGCGATACCAAGCGAGTGACGTTAGGGTTGAAGCGATAAACCTTAGCACAAAGACTTGAGCAAAGTTGAGTATTTTCAACTATCGAAAGCTAACATTATTGATTAAGTTTTCAGAAATGTCCAAATGGTTCAAATATTTTTTTTTAATAAAAAAACAATTTTACGTGTTAAACCTGCAGGTTCATCTAGGTAGGTCACAAAAAGATCGCTTTTTCGGTGTGAAGAGAAACTTGGAAAGTGTAGTCAGACTTCGAGGAAGGCATTCACATCTCATGTCTCCAGGACGTTGACGCACCAGCCAGTATGAAGAGATTATCTATAGGAAAAGAGTATCACCATCATGTGGATCAGTCTGAATCAGAAAACAATCCTCACAAACATTTTCGTGACTTTAAAGTATCATGTTTACTAAGTAAGTATGATGTTATGTGATATTAGTAATAATTATTACATTTGGAGTATTGTGAAGTACTTGTGGTGTACAAGCCATTTTTTTTTATATATAAAGCACAGCAAATGACTCGACACCACCTGATTTTAAGCAGTAGACGAGTCCACATGTGAAGATAGCTAGTGAAGCATTACCATTATTTAGTATGTACCTGTATGTATATATTTAATATTTTTATGTAATGTTATTTGTTACGTATGTGTTCGTTATACATCGCTATCTTCCCTCGAGTATTTTATTTTTTAATCCTGTCCAGCCCAACGTTACTTAGTAGAGATTGCTTTTAGTGATAAGGTCGCCCTTTGTACAAAATTATAAATTATTTCCAATATATACCTTTTTGATTTATTTAAAATAAATAAAGATATATGGTTTACTATAGGTCAAAAATACATGTGTAAGATACACCGTACGTATCGAGTGTAATGATATTTGTAACTTTATTTTATCTGCCATTCAAATATAACACTTAACAACTAGCTTCGGTACATAATTCCTTACCTAATTCTGAAAGATCGTTGTCTTTAGTCTTACTATTGACGTCATGTAGCCACCAAAATATGTAGACTGGACTTAAAATTAATGTATATATAACATCATAAAAATAAATTGTGTTTTGTTGCACAGCCCTATGTCTTAAACGATACGATCGGCCTCCAGAATATGCCTGTATCTTTTCAAAATCGCTTTCCCCTAATCTTGAAATAGATCTAACACTAATGACTTTTATGGTGCTTACGTACAATTTATGTTTTGTATTAAAAATGACTTGCTTGCCAAGGAATACTGCGATACACTGAGATATTACTTTATGACAATAAAAATAATACAATGAAACGTCTTTAAGAGATGATATACGCTACCAAATAAAACCCATTAAGTAAACTACGATCTTTAAAGTATATTCCAACACAATACTATACAAGTCTGTTTGAATCACTCCAGCAACAAAAAGTTAATTGTATTGGAGTTTTCTTAACAGAGTTATCGTATTGTTTCATTTAAGCAAAAATCTAAAAACATGTATTTTTAAATAAGAAATCATTAGCTAACCAGTTAATCAAAATTGATTGGATCATTCTTCATATTAGGGTGGAAAAAACTTTGTAATATTAGTATCTGTGTAGTAAGTAGAAGGTAGCCGTATTCTGTCTGCCCACTGCTAATTAAATTCTAATTTGCATAAATCGCTTTGGCGTTGCCAACTGACAAAGTGGCGCAACGTAAGATAATTCCAAAATAACTTACTACTTAAAGATGTTTATTTCTTACAATTAAATTAGTTGAGTGGGTTGAGTTAATTTTGTTGAATTGATATTTAATTAAATTTAATCTTAAATAAATATGTCGTGTCGTGTATAATCGTCGTTTGTGCCAATACAAAATATGAGTTGAACTATGACATTTTAATTTGTCATCTTATCTTTATTGAACCTATTATACTTATGGGTGTTCAAATTCTCTATTCACATCAGCTCACTATTTGTAAAGTTTGAATCAAAATTAATCGTAGATAAATTTCTGAGTATAAAGATAAGGTGTATGGTAACATTTCTGTAAACGTGAAAAAAAATTGGTAATCCAATTTTACTAAGTTAAAAGAAGTTAGGCACTGTCATTAAATAAGTAAAACACTGAATAGGGCTCAGCATTCCTAGCCAGAATCTTCTCGGGTATTGGTCTTTTAGTTTAGACAACACCTGATGATAAGCAGTAGAGGAGTTCATATGTAAAGATAGCTAGTGAAGCATGCGACATACTGCCTTAGCCAGCCTTACCTTGCCGCCCCAAAAAGTGCTTTTTCACGCCTATCTAACCCATGTTGTATGAAGGAGGGAATACGTGTGCCGGCAAGGAATTCCACGCTCTAGCTGTACGACAGCGAAAGGAGTCACAAAATCTCTTAATACGCAAAGTAGACGTGGCGGCAGTGAAGGAGTGACTTCGAAGACCGGCATGTGTTCTCTTGAGTAGGAAAGGAGAGGGAGGGATAAGGTCAAAGAGCTTTTCAGAGCATTCTCCATGGTACAAACGATAAAAGGCACTATGTCGCGACGCAATTCTTTTGTTATTATCCAGGCTGGGGAAAATATTAGTCGGATAAAAGCAATTAGTTGTTCTTTGATTATGTAGTTTTACTCATAGGGGTATATTTATTTATCTAGTATGGGATACACAAGCTATTAATGATACTTGCTTTGGGCTGGGTAATATGTGTGTGTGGAATATAATTATTATATAAATATTAGTTACATTATAATAATAATGTTTTCCCTCAATCTTTACACAGTAGCCTTTACGTATTAACGTACCTACTTTTAGATTTTCGCAAATTCTTTTCCATATAAAATCAATAAAACAGTTGTGTCGGCAAGTCACGCGGTTTTTACAAACGACATTACGATTACCTATCTGACAGAGGAGGATAACCTAACCCGAAAATGGGTGACGTAACTAACGATAAATAATTAAATAACAATAATAATTATTAAATATCTGATACTGGCATAAGAGTGTAGCGATATGAGGAGTAGACGTCCACTGAGATCATACCAGTCGTAGTCACTAGAGATTGGGACTGTGCGACGGATCGAATGCGATATTCCAACGAATGGTCTTTCGATAACGCCAGGATTGTCTTCCGATACTTCTCTTTGTCTGACCCTCGGCCGTCTGGCTTCCTCTTCTCAGGGATTTTCTTCCTTTCGAGTCGACTAGGAAATGGGAAGATAATATTTAATAATAATAATTATATTACATAACTTTATTTTATGTTGTGTGCTGCGCGACAGTAGGATTTGCTTCACCGAACAAGCCACTATGTCACAACCACTAGAAACACAATATTTTTTTTTATCAAAAAGCATTTTATGTATGCGCGATATCCACAAATTCGAGCATGCATACGTTTTTATCTAAACAGGGCGACATACGGGCGCTATCGGCCGATGTTGTGATACTGTCGCGCCCTCATGACGACTTGGGTTTAGTTGTTAATTTTACACTTTACGCTTATTTTGAAATTCGTAAGTACCTAATAATTAAATCATAGTACGTACATTGCAGAATCATGTCAAGGAAAAAACTCAAAAGAAATATTTTTTCATTTATTTCTTTTTAACTGTCATGTTACTTCAGAGGTTGTAAGCCATGCTTATAAGTCTTTATTAAAAAAGGATTTTCGTTTTTCATGTTATTGATAAGCTGTTATTCCTCATGGCGACTTGGGCATTGGTGTTAATTTTACACTCATTTTGAAATTCGTAAGTACCTAAAAAATATTTTTAAGCTCTATATATCGATAACAAAAGCTCAAAAGCCTATTTGAACTTTTTAAATCAAGGGAATTTCATAATATTTTTTGTAATTTACTAGCCGATTGTTGTGTTTCGTTATTAACAAGTTCACAGGATGTCTTTGGTTTTACAAGTGTTTTTTACTGATGTACTTTAAATCTTAAATTAGTTTAATACGATTGCCACAGGATACGAGAGTTCTTATATCTGTGAATAGTTTCTGCTTACGGGTTCTTGTCCACTCATGTTCTCTGTATCTATTCTTCAATAAAAATATTTTATTATTATATTTAAACATCACATTTTAACTGTATAGATTGCTGTATAGCACTGTAACAACTAAAATGAATCTACTAAATGGCTATTATTAAATCAAATTATTTTATTCAAAAGTATTAATTAATATGCCGCTAAGTAAAGCACAATTTGCTGGAAGTTTTTAAATTATATATTTTAACTATTATCATCAATATTAAGCTATTATTAATATATCTTCAATCTGGACTTTTATAAGAGTATGTAATGTACATAGACTGTATTGATGTATTTTTGACTTAAATAAATGTAGTCATAATTATGAGGGTACTAGTTCAAAATTACTTTAGCTTCGAAATTTTTAATTTTAAGAAAATTTATACAAAATTACCCATTATACAGGGTGTTTGGTCCCTCATATAAATATTATAGGGATATAAAAAAATTGTGAATTTAAATACTATTTTACTATAATGAATTTATGATATTATCATAGTATATATTTCACTATATCCACATGGTTTAGGTTACGGTTTGATAGAGTATGTACCAAAGACTTTGTATACGCCATTCAAAGTTAAATTCAATCGAAGTCATCAGTCACTAGGATTTCGCGTATCTGCAAAACTAATTTTATATCGATAGATGTTTTCTTTAATACTCGTATACACACAAATATTAGGTTTAGGGATTGTTGGTAGCGTAACATCTTTAAGAAGCGTATAATCACTTATTCATCAGAGAATTTAGCTGAAATTGGTTATAGAACTATCAAATAAAGAACACGATAAAGCAATCTTACGCAATTCTCAATAACTTTTTTTAAACTTCAAATCTTATCGTTCAATGAAATTATCGGGCTTCTGTTAAATAGCACATATATTTTTAATTAAAAGAACATGAAATACGACCGCGTATCGCTATCGCATCCGCGGAAGTTGTCGCAGCGTTATCACGGCTTCCTAGCTGAATATATTATGTACTTTAACCGCTGTTGTTTTAAGGTGTAATATGTTTAAAATAGGTTTTTGTTAGTTAAAAGGACAAAGGATACGTTATACGGCGTTAGAAATGACTTTGAGAAAAGTCTGTAAGAAAATCTTATAACTTATTTATTTGGTGTGAAACTCTTTTCACACCAAAAAATTAGTTAAAAATAATTCTAAATCTCATATTATAATAATTTAATATTGTATTAATTTTTATCTAATTTCCATTCTAATAATAATTTTAAATCTTTTTAAGAACACGGTAGTTTGATGTTTTGGGAACTCTTAAAAAATTTTAAAATCCTATCGGTCTTCATAGTAACTTCATGTTTCATATTAAAATGTTCGGTTCGATTCTAAGTGTCAGATAGATGTCGTTCATGGTAAAGGGTAGAGGTACAGGTCGTAAACAGAAATCAACAAAATTGGTCCGCATACTAATATTGACCCTTCATGACACGACTCACCTGAGCCGAAGTCCGAGCCTTTAGAGGCACCTTCAGGTTTGTCGCTCCCTCATGGCTCCAACGCTCTGGAGACTCTAAGAGACAGCGGGACACCTCCTCTGGAGGTGATGCCTGTCGATTAGAACTCCTCCAGAGGCATCGCCCCTTAAGGCTTGAGGACTCTCCAAGTTTCCCTGCGGCCAACAGCATTAGTCAGTCAAAAAAAAGACATTGACAACGGTATAAATTTAATTTATGTTCAGGACTACTTATTATTACAATCCAACCGTTAAAATCAGATGACCAGTGCCGTCATTTGACGTTTCTAAATTGGCTCTAAAGCATCTTGCCTTATTTTAGACTTTATACTTATTGCCATAGTCTTGGCAATTAGTATAAGTCAAAAGTGTATGTATCGTCTAATTGTCAACTAATTATATAACAACATAATAATTTAATTTAATTTACTCCGGGCCCATCTCTTGAATCATTTTTAAGATTCGTTAACATAATAAGCCACTATTACGGAAAACTACATTAATTTTAGCTGAAACAAAAAACTATTATTATTTTAATCGTTAATTATTTTGAAAGCTTTTTTATATTTATAATAAATATGCTCCTTTTACAGTATTGGTGTCGTAACTGTATAAATTACTACGTATAATGAAGACTCTATGACTATAATTGCAAAGGTTCTATATTGTAAAATACTATCATTCTTTTAAATTACTATCCTACAAATACTTATTACGACGCCAAATCCTGAACATAATATTTTCAACACTATCAAGAACTCAATTAGCATATTTACATTTTCCGACACAGTTCAATGGATTGAAATAAAAGAAATGTAAAATGAATCTCAAACAATAGAACCACATTCAACATGAGCCCTCCAAACACCAATAACTCAGCGATTCGCACAAAACGTGGGCGTACTCACGACTCGCGACGCGACAACTACGAAATCGCAGGCGATCTCGCTCCAAAGCGTTAACAAGCGAAGCGGCGATCGCATCTCGCCAATTTGTACGCACGTCGTCGCAGCGATTTATGGCGCACGCGAACGGTATGGCTAGATAGCCAGGAAGCGCATAGGTGGCCCGCCGGGATGGCCTGCCTCAGTCACGAGGTACTGACCACAATAAAAAAATCTGACACTCGCTATGTTAATACTATCTTGTTCTTTTCAAACTTTGAACGACAACAGATAAATTTCTGTTATAACATAATTAGGCTTAGACTGTTTCACCTCTTAAGAACGGCATAAAGTACATTATTTGGAAGCTACGTGCAATTTCATTATTACATAAACTTGAAGTTTAGAGAATATTCTTCTTTTTACTCACTATACTGCAAATATTTCAGAAATCAATTTATTATCAAACTTATATGACTAGAGATATTTCTGAATTTTACAATAATCAACAACTTTTATACGCCCCACTGTTGGCCATAACACCACCAACCTGGCCCAGTACACGGACCAAAGGTTTAACATGACTTAGTGACGTGACTTTTTTTTTGAGTATTTCTCTTCTTGAATTGGCTGATGTACAATAAAGATATATTCTATTCTATTCTATTCTATTCTTAGGAAGCACGCAGGAGCTCGAGATAATTGACCCATTAACCCATCCAGAGCCAACCGTGGCGATAGTTGCTTTGTTTTGGATATCGAAACCAGAGCGTTGGAACCACCTTGCCAGCAAACTCCTCAAATTAGCAATTAATTACACTATTTAAAGTTATTGCCAGAAATGCACTCAAATGAAAACTTACGAAAATGAAATGACAAAATAAATTTTTACAATTATGTCGTGAAAATAAGCCATCAGCTCATCATTATTATTGTATAGGCATAGTATTTCCAATAAATTTTCAATTAGCTATAAATCGCTATTTTGTTCGACTATCAACGACCTACGTAATCTATGAAAATATTTTTTAAATCGTCACGATGCTGTTATAAGTATTTCTGCTGTTGAGATAAAGCATCACTAGTAACTTACTTGTGTAAATTTTCAATTTAACTTAGTTTATGCTTTCGTTGTTTCGTTATATGAAAAACGCCTATAAATAAGCAATCTTAGCCTTACGTCTGGTTTGTGATATACAGAACTAACAACAAATGTAACTATTTTATTTAATATGATTTTTTCAAATGTCTAGAGGACATTTATGGGGCAGCTTAATGTACTTTTGCTTAACTTTTATTAAAAATGGATTTCCGACCTCAATGTTGAATTTGGAATAAAAATTGTACCTTTTTGTTATATTTTTAAATATAATAAAAGACAATAAATTATTATACGTTTTGTGTGAATATCGATATTTTCAAATGTATTCATAGTGCAATTTCAATAAAAATGTTCATAATATATGTTCCAAATCCGTTATCAAAACTCTCCAGACGAATGTACCTGCGCAAACGCACTATCCAGTCACCAACACAAACAATTATTGAAAACCAGAAAACATCTTTACTGAAGAAATCTCGTTAACAATTTCACAAAGCCACGACTATTCCCGCCAATTAAACCGGTCAGCTTTACAAGCGCAACGCTCACGCCCGCTGAACAGTGAAATATAAACGTTAAGCTGCGCTAGAGTCGATAGATCGCTGTATCGGCCCTTGCGATCGCGCAGTATCATTACAGGGCGGTTTACACAAGGGCGGTATTATAATTTAGTGTTGAATGTGTAAGTCGTGTTTGTTATTCTAACCAAGTCTATATATTACTATTAACATTTTTGGCAACAGCATACATCTATTGCACTGAGAATGTCCAAATTTGTGACCAAATTCATCAAAGCGTATCATAAAATTGTCGTCATGAACGTAGCTACTTTCTCTGGAACAACATTATTCAACAAGATAATATAAATAAATATTCTATAAATATTGCAGTCACTAACTTTTCCGTTACGTTATAATATACTTTGACGCCCACTTTGTTGCTTGGATTTACCAATTACATGCACACTTTATTTTATTTTAATAGAAAAATTATTACTGTTAATTATTTATTTATCTTTTATTCACTTTCGTTTTTTTTATCTCTAAAGCTTTTTAACGGCAAGAAATGTGATATTGTGTTAACACTAAAGTCGAAGATTCTTAAACTATAACTATTTTATAGAAATTGATTACCAATGGGAACTTATGGAAAGCAAGTATCGATAAAAAATATACCCTCTACCGCTTCTGTACCGCTGCGCCATCGGCTGTGTGTGTACCGCGCACAGTCCCGCTGCTGATCCTTCGCGATTATTCTTGTCTTGTAACTGTACTCGGTTATAAAATAATTCACTTGTTGCTATTGTACGATACTTGCACTCAATATATCAGCTTGAACCTTTTGAACTTGCGTCCACACTTTTTTCTGATTGAAAACAAATGATTTGACGTGTATGAAGATCGATTGATAATACAGTATAGGCTTTACGTGCACTTGGGAAAATATGATTATGTTATTGAAGATACGATACTCTGGACATTAAGTCACTTGGGCGTAGAAGATCTATTGTGTTGAAATTACCACGGTATAAATTCCTTGAATTTACACAGATCACTCTTTTTCGCAGATTTCTCAACTATCAGTGTCAGTCAACAAGTGTTTGTTTAATTTGGTTAGCTAGTAATAGTTCTCACCATAGTACTTAAGTTTCTAAGGGCCTTGTTGTTTGATCATCAGATCTCTCATTACCTGGGATACGAAAATGTCCTGTTACCCATTATTAAAATTTCTCTGTTTTCAAATAGTTTCGATTTAAAAAAGGAATGAAGTTTTTATTCATCCCCTATTCTATAATAGAGCCAAATTACATCGGAAACAAGTTTTTTATTACATAATTCCAAGAAGAAGGTATTTGTATAAACTAATTTAAATGAACATTAAAGTCACTTAAGAATATTAAAATATTAGTGGCCGCAAAATCAGCGCAATGTAATTAACAGGGCGACCATACGCACGACCGATAAAGTCTCCAAAATGCAAATGAGAGACGTGGAGAGAAAAGAATAAGATTATCTCGCTATTAGGTTTAAATTAAAGGTACGGATGAGGCATGCGGCACAATTATATTGTCACGAAGGTGTTGATAGAGGCACCAGCGCGCAATCAGCACGATCGCTAGCGGCTAAAGCTGAGCGAGCGTAGAAAGCGACAGCGGTCGCTGAAAGCGCTTGTTGCGATTTATTTATACAAGTATACTTGTAAATAAATCAAATTAAGAATGAAGAAATGGTCCAATGCTTTTACACTTTTAAAATAAAATCGTAATAAAACACAAATATTTTAGGATAATATAAATACACATTCTTAATTATTTTAAACATTGTCAATAGTGTTGTGACACAACCATCTTTTTTATTTAAATACATCTAACTATATTAGATGTTTGATAATTATATCCGAGTACTATTAAGTAAATATAACAGGTACTCTTGTTACTAGTTACAATATTAAATTTACATCTGACTAGTACTATGTAAACATTTGGTAAAATATTTGTATCTACTCTTTGTTCCCAATCCGTTTACAGACCTACCCGCCATTGTATGATCGGCGGGTAGAAAAATACGTGGGTAAATAATCAACTTTTGAAATTTAAATCTCAGATTATCGTCGCTGTATTCATTATTATTATTTTAGTCGAAATCATAAATCACATAATTATGTATGTTATTTATATCAATAAATATTCTTATTTAATGGTAGTATATTTATATGTAGCTTCACTTGAAAACCAAACAATATATAGATAGTGCCGTTATATCAATATAATCTGGTAAGTATTAAGAATGAAATTCGTCCATGTGACATTAAGTCGCACAATTATATTGTCACGAAGGAGTCATTGTCACACCTGCGCGGGCGCAATCTTTGAAACCATCGCACACGCCAGCCGCTGCCGGCTTTTAGCATTATATTATTACGGTGATAATTTCAGGAGACAGTCACGCTATTTTGTGACAGTAATTATGAAAACTCTATCTAGTATGAAACTAACATATTAAAAATATAACTGGTCGACTCTACGTTCGGATATGACGCAGAATTTCAGAAATAAATTGACCTGAGTGAATTCGTTTATCTTAATATAAAATATATTATATTAAGAGGTAAGTTTCATTCGCATTCAAAATTATTATAATAAAATACCAATAATACATAAGCTATTACAAACAGGTTTATTAAGTACAAAAATAATGTAACCTGCTTAATATTTTTTTCAAATCGTGGCAATAGTGTTGTACCTAATACTTGTAACGATGTGATTATTTATATGATTTTTTGATATCTGTATATGACTACTTATAAAGTATTATGTATGCGTATTAAATATACTTATATCATTAATCCAAGCTCTATAGATTTAATTTTTCTTGCAGTTTATATACCGGTTATATTTTATTAGAAGCAGTGATGTGGATTTAATATTGTAATTGCTCGGTATTCTATGTTAACATTTTACAACAACCTTAAATTATTATATAACTATATACATTATTATATAAATAACTATTATATATAAGTAGTTATTTCTGGTAACTTTGTTTGTTTGTCATCATCAATAGTTGTTCGTTATAAATCATTGTTTATTTCTGGTGCAAGATGACTCAGAGATAAGATATTTTAGCCATTTAATCCAGATACAATTAACTGTTTGATGCCTTGAGGTATATCTATATCTATATAGTATATCTAGACTTAAAAGAAAAAAACGTAACGCAGAAAAGCATTCTTTGCATTTTATAGCTTCATATTATGCGCTGTGAAGTCTTCTTATGAAATTTCATCGACAGTTCATCTTGACTCTGCCCATCCCTAGTCGTGCAATCGATACGTGCAACACGGGCGGACGAACTCACATATTTTATTGTATGCCAATTAAAATTATTCCCTTCCTTGCCGATTGTGGTACAAGTTAGTTTTCAATTGCAGAGGTTCGATTCCGCTGCGCTCTGTGATGACGTGAATCGATTGTAACGTCAGACTATGATTTGTTTATTGAACTGAAACGGATATGTGTAATAAGTTATGAAATTAATTTATATATAATACATGATATAAATTCATTTAATTTAACTCCATTTGTAAAATTTTACTTGTAAGATTGTTAAAAAATGAGATTTTAATTAAACTCATAGTTTAATTAAAATTAAGTACTTTGTAGTTTATGGTTGTTGTAAGCACGCCACCATATTAATTCGTCATCGAAACATTTACTTATAATAATCATGTGAAAATATCAGAAAATCAATGGAATTATAATCAATCCTACAATTCAATATCAAGAAACTATGATAAAACATGTTTTTAAATTTATTCTGCAAACTGTAAAATCCGATGGAACTGATATATTTAAAGTGTTGTAAGTATTTATAGAATTTCAAATTTCTGTGTAAAAAATTAACCTTAGATAAGCTAAGCATTGAATATTTAAATCTTAAACAGAAATTCCATTTCAAAACTATATTTGTGATTTGTTTTACAGTTTAAGTAATGTGAATTCCTATCTTTTATGTAACTAAAATAACTCTACTTACAATATCCAATCATCCATCAAGTTAAGCCAGCGTTATGTTAATTGACTCCAATTTAACGCTCCCATGTACACAGCTAATGACTGAAGCTCGATAAGTCGGCGATAACGGGACGATAACGCGACGATAGCTCGCCGATAACGATGCGATAACGACGCTTAACGGTTTGTGGGCGGCTTCGAAACAATAACATTGGTATGCGTACTTGAACCCTAGAAGTGATATTAATTTCTAAGATGAGATAGTTATTAGTATTACTATATTATGTCATAATATAGTTGTAAATTGATAACATACTTATATAGTATTAGGTTTCAACTCCCCTGTTCCAAGGCACTGTAAGCTTCACAACAAATATAAGACTGAAATAGACATATTTTGTTCATCCATATGCAAGCTCAAATTTCAACTTCGTGAATTGCATATCGTTTAGACATTTTATAACAAAATTTCAATAGTATACCTTATTTGTAATTACAACTTATCTACTATATGCATGTAGTGTTTACCGTTTCTTAATTGTACATTTAGCTATAAGATATGTATTGTTTTGTATGCATATGGTTTAGTTTTATATGTAGTTGTTTTGTTTTGTATGTATCAGTGTAACAATTACTGGTAAACCAAATAAATAAATACATACTCGTACATAGATGGGTACGATTGTGCTCAAGTTTCGGCCGGGCAAGATGTTACAAAGATTAGAAGATACTTAGAAAATTCCATTTACTATTTGTGTCGGTTAAAAACATATTGTTATTTTTATTTAAGTAAAAATATATTTCATACATTCTATTTAAAATATGCCTTCAGTTATCTCGTATACACAAGACAATGACACAAGCTCGTAATATTATTTACTTTGGGATAGAGAATACTTTAGCGGAAGTGGGAGAATATAAAACCTTAACATGAACAACATTATAATTGCAATATACGATTGAGTCTTGACTCAAGAAATAAATATTGTTAATTTTATTTATGTAAAAATATATTTCATACATTCTATTTAAAATATGCCTTCAGTTATCTCGTATACACAAGACAATGACACAAGCTCGTAATATTATTTACTTTGGAAGTGGGAAAATATAAAACCTTAACATGAACATTATAATTGCAATACACGATTGAGTCTTGACTCAAGAAATAAATATTGTTAAATTAATTTCAGCTAAAAATGTAATTGAGATAGAAATGATTAACTGCTGTACGTAAACATGGACGTACCTACGAGGTAAGTCGTGCGAAGAACGAATAAATCTGTGTTCTGGCTGCGTGGAAATATGTGAATGCACTTCTGATGCAACGACATCGATATCCTTGTGACCACATATCGATTCCTGGCACGAATGAATGAATCAGTTTTTCCTTAAAAATCCACTCACACGCAACGTGTTCCGTTAGCGATCTGATCAAACCGATCGTTATTGCCCAGTCGATGCACGTGTGCAATGCCTTTTGCGGAAACTTTCCTTTCATATCCTATGCACCATAAAAGCTAAAAACACAGTCAATTTTCAGTTCTGAACCGTATTGCTAACGGTCAATTTCCATTAACGACGCATTCGATTCGAATCCTAGCAGTATAACATTCGATTGTCTCTCTTAGGTTCAATGTAATACAACCTTATTCACCTCGGAACTCGATTAATACAAATATTGAAAAAGTAGTCTTATTTCAAGGAGGAACAGTAGATGTTAGTTTAAAGTGGCTGCTTTCTTATGGCTGTTAAGTTATGTGTAAAATAGTATGTACGAAAGCACACTGCGTATGCACATGATAGCTTTCGTTGGGCGGCTAGACAATCCACAGACGGTGTCAACTGACACTGGAATGTACGATGTGTTTGACATACGATACGCTATAAGTGAAAGAAAAACCCTTTTGCTTTGAAAATTTGCAACACTGTAAATACATTGTTTGAAAGTTTACTGAAACAACAATGTGATTAATCTATTTACAAAAGATGCAAAATTAGCTACTTTCTACCCATCTGACCCACCAGAAGCAGGTTGCAGTTTTCGTGCATTCCAGATTGAAGAGTTATTGGATTCTTCCCCTTAGTTATGACACTGTGGGGAAGAATATTATAATGTTTTAAAAAATCCAACATGGTCAATTTTAATTGCCATTTAATGGACATGTAATTTTGTTTTTATTTAAAAGAAACAGATATAAATCTGGTTTTTAAAAATAATTGCTGGTTACTTTTTAACCATGTGTATCAAAATCAAAAGCAAGCGTCAACAAGCTTCTTAAAGAATAAACGTATATAATAAAATCACAACTTTTTATCACTTAAAAAAAACATCTTAAAATGTAATGAAACAAAGCTTAATTTATAGGCACGTGGGATGGCGGTTAGGACTGTATGATTCATGTTGTATTTAGTCACAGTTGTCTTTGCATTTGGATTCCAATTTCTTTTTCACATAAGGCATTTTTGATTATCCAAATACATCTACTATTTAACATAATTTACGGTGAAAAGATGTTATGCAAGATAAAACATTATCAATATACCTACATAAAAAAAGTATGATTCAAACCGTTGAATCATCCTGACATTTTTTTTTTATTTTTTTTTAAGGACAATCAACAAAAACACATACTAACAAAAATATTTAACTGTAGCGTAGACATTAAATTAAGTATAGTTTTTAATTACAGACAGCCACGGCATGCGATGTCGACTAACAGTTATAGTTATGATATCTTAGGTTTATATATGTTTTTTAAAGTTAATATAGAAACACTGATTACAGGGACAAACATTTCAAACAGATATAAAAAGATTCTATATTAAAATCTTTATTTATTGTCGACAGACTAATAAAGATTGTGTATAGTGTAATATGTTGTAAGTATTCAGAATTGATTTTAGCTCTGAAGAAAATGGCGGCTTTCATAAATTTTACAGTACATTACTTAGACTACAGTACTGAATGTAATTTGTCTTTGAGTTTGAAATGAAAATACGTAGTAATCGTTATAGAAATGGAAAAAAATGACTTAGAAGTATAACAGTTGTCGCTGTCGCATAATACTGCGTTAGATATTTATGCGACGCGTTACTCCGTTACGTGGTACACAAACTGGCACAGTGACGCGTCTGTATCAGTAGGGAAACTTTATAGAGGAAAATAACTATCATAGAATCAAAATATTGAAAAGTGCCTTGTAATTGGTGGGTGTCAAAGTTTTGTTATATTATTTATGTTTTAAAATCTTTCATATTCTATGTAAATAATTGTTCGAAAAAATAGTTGAATTCATGTTTCGCTAAATTTATTTATTAAATCACCAACAAGTACAAAAAGGTAAATAAATTTTAAATGAAATATGTATCAAGATAGCACGCTCCGTTCAAACTTAAATTATTTAAGGTAACAACATATAATTAAAACCAAAAATTGCAGGAGAATAGACAAAGTGATTGTTGATTGATATTTAAAAAAAATATAATAATACTCTTTGCTCACTAGGCTTTACTCTTTACTCTATTACATGCACATGTTATTACATCCCCAGAAAGTAAAAACAATACTTGTGTTGGGGTTGACTCGCTCGTTCCGAAGACTTAAGTAATTATTGAGAACAATTATACAACATTATAACCATATTTTCATCAGCCCTTCAACAAATTAAATAAATTTATAAAAATTCATTCTCTTAAATGTACATTTATTTATTTATTTTAAGGGCAGTCAACAAAAACACATACTAACAAAAAATATTGAACTGTAGCGTAGACATTAAATTAAGTATAGTTTTTAATTACAGACAGCCACGGCATGCGATGTGGACTAACAGTTATAGTTATAATATCTTAGGTGTATATAATAAATAACTTACAAGTCAAATACACTGTCTAAATCTTGTGAAGCACGAAGTGTAGAAATAAGGCGTGATGCATTTCCACGCTGAGGAAAAAATATGCCTGCCAATTCACGAATAATTTCCACCTTGTCGGCGCAAAAAAATGATTTTCAAAATCGGCCTCTTTTGAAGGATCCTATTTTGCATGCAGGAATCCAGACGTCCGCTGGTTAGGAATTGCACTCTCTGGCTAAGCAACAAAGAAAAGATTAATTTGAATAATAAAGTAATTAAAGTTAGAGACAAGAGTCAGGAAATATAATTTACACTATTTTAAACAAAATCTTTAAAATAGTGGAATTTTCATAGTGCAGAGTTTTTTATATAGATTATAACGAACACTCTGAAAAATATGAAACGAATTGAAAACCACGACATTATTAAATGAAATTATTTGAAGTATCTAGAGACTGAAGCATTACATAATCTTATATAATATACGATCTTGAATTCCGGTTAAGTCGACGAAATAGGAAAACAGATACCTCGTTTTTTTTTAAAGTAAATAATTCATTTTTATTACTTAACTTTGGCTTACTTATGATCTAAGAGTTTAGAATAAGACATTTTTCATGTTGTTCTCTTTTATTTCCGTGAAAGAAGCTATTAATTCTATTTTTATTTGGAAAGCTAATCTGATTTATCCCTAGCTATTGTTATACTGCCTCCACGTACACTGCACCTCGGGTAGCTCGGGGGAGGTCAGATATTTCAATTCTCAGTCGGATATTGGCGGAGTCCGTGACGTCGCATACATCTCGAAATCTGCCGCTTTTCCGTGTGCCTGTCCATAGCTTATCTTAATATTAAAATCTTGTGTGTGCTCCCTGAGTTATGATAGGTCGCCTTTATGGACGGACGGCGAGATTCGCAAATACGGGCTGTGTTTGGGTATCAACATTCTTTGCTCGTATCATCTATATAAATAATAATATTTACTTAACATAAGTAGGGAACTTAATCAAACCTTTTTGTAAAATTTTGATTTTTTAACAGGTACAGTCAACAGTAAAAGTCATTGATAAATTTTAAAATTGCATTAGGCTATGTAATAGGTGTGAACTAATCTAAAAATAATTTATAATGTTGAAAAATAAAGCGTATTTTGATTAACTTGTAATAAATCAGAATAACATTAAGTCCTTGTACTGATATTAGAAATAAAACTCAACATTCTGTAGTAACAATTGTAGATAAGATATATTGCAATATTTTCACAGTTTTGCTTCATAAGCGCTTATAATATCAAATTATTTACTTGATTACCTCTTACCGTCTATCAGAGATTTATCTGTTTGATTGACGTCTTAAAAAAGTACCATCACCACCTTCATAATCACCCTGTATAATAAAATATTGTTTTTTAAACGAAACAACTTAATGTGTTAACACTAACACACAATTTGATGTTTTCACATAAAATAATAATAAAAAACAATATTTTACTTTCAAAAAATCACTTTCGAGTGTACACTTAAACCCGTAAGAATGTAGCGCCAAGAAACTCTTCAATGCTTACAATTGTGTCATAGTAAATAAAACTGAAAGGATATTCTAAAACTTAAATATTCAAGAAATATATAATCAATTATAGGTATACTCTAGTGTAGTAATTATATACTCTAGTGCATTAAGCAAGAACTATCAAATAGTACAGTCGGCATGAAGATTTTATTTGCTTAGACGTTTGCTCGTCCAGAACTGGCGAAAAGTACAGCCTCGTCAAAAAATTGAGAATGCGAATAAAAAAACGTTGTCAATATAACAAAGCTCCGCCGTCTGCGCCCAGGCCCCAATTTCCTATCGCGTCCGTCACTATGTCATGTCACACTCTTATTTATATTTCTCGTTTGATCTTTATCGAGGAAATAGATGCCTTGCTTATATTACGTAGTGGTCGATCTTATTTATGGTAATAATATCGACTTTTCTCTCTTCATTGATATAAAGAAGTTGCTTGAAAAAACTTAATTGTGCTGCTTTGCTTCCTTACTCCTTCCTTAGTTACCTTCCCCAATAAATGGACTAGTCAGTAGTTTTTTTTTATTTTTTTTTATAAAAAGCTCAGCAAATGACTCGACACCACCTGATGATAAGCAGTAGACGAGTCCACATGTGAAGACAGCGAGTGAAGCATGTGATATACTGCCCTAGCCACCCTCACCTTGCCGGCCCAAAAAGTGCTTTTTCACGCCCCTTTTAAAGGAACCCATGTTATAAGAAGGATGGAATACGTGTGCTGGTAAGGAATTCCATGCTCTAGTTGTGCGACAGAGAAAGGAGTCACTAAATCTCTTAGTTCCAAATATTTGCGCGTTCAACCGAACTTAATAATTAAAGAGTTGGTTCGCAATTATTAATATTGCTGCCTTCATATTTAGTTTCACGTCAATATTATTTGGTCAATCCAGTAAATTAGTATTAATGTATAAAGCAAGTTTACTATACATTAGTATTAATGCTGCTCAACTTTAGCGATCGTTACTTGAACGAACATGTTACTACGCGTTCTTTAATGTAAGTTGACGAACGAATGAAATTTCCCAATCAAACTAGCAAAAGCTAAATTGTAGTTTTTCTATCTATACGTTTACAAATGCTTAGTAAAATTAATACGTCCTCACCTATCAGTTCAATCGGCTTAGAAATTCCCTCTTGAAATAATTCGAATTTCGAACATAACGAGAAACAAAGGCGCATCATTCAAACGAAAGGTTGAAATGAACGAGTGAACGGTTAGATTGAGTAAACAATATCTTATTTTGCAATAATCCGGCGCGGGAAGCTCTGCTAATTTCCTGAGAGAGATGGGACAACGCTAAACGTTCGCTATTTTAAACTGTCGCTTACACCATACGATAAAGTAGTGTTAGCGGTGATATAGAAGATTTGATAATATTAAATAGTAAAAAAAAACCATTTTGTTTTGTTACTTGTAATAATTTTTAAATAATTAACTTGACCACCCAGGACAGGTCTTTTAGTTACAAATAGTCTTAAAAAAATTCTACAAATAACAATTATACAATATCTTTATCATATCAACATTATGTTTTCCCTTTCATAAAACTGAATGTATCTATTTTTTTTAAATTTACCTTCTATTCTAATAGAAATTAAGATCTTAATAATTCTTCGCAATTAATAGCTTATTAATTTAGTTTAATCAACTGAAATCTATATTATAAGATGTGTTCAATTCTGGCCTATACTAAAGACAAATGAATAATTCTGCTGTACGATATTTATTTATAAGTAAATCTATGAAACTTACTATGAACACAATAAAACGACTATTGTTACTGAGAGCGTTCTTTTTAAGCAATGTACGTCAAATATTATCATATTCCGTTCCTTCGTTGGCATATTTTTCATTTTGAAATAGGCTTTGAGACACATGAATTCATGACAACGACGTATTTTTGACAGAAAATCGCATCAGTCGATCCGAAATCGTCACCAAATTTCCGCGTGTAAACATTGTTTATTCGCGCGAACGACTCTACACTTAACTCTTTGACTGTTTTATTCAATCCCAAGATGTTGGCACGCCTGATTTGTTTCATTTGTTTTATTTATCGTACGGATTTTAAACAGGAAATGAAATGCTGTGATCGATGCTCAGTCTAGTGAAACGCTAATGTTTGCTATAAGTATATTATTGAATTAATTTCTAAATGAGTTACACTGAATGTAAGTTCGGATAATAGGGAATTTGTATTTATATTTAACCTTTTGTTCTTTACCCGTGGCACAAGTCTCGACTTAGAGAGTGATCGATAACTACCAAATACTGGCACTAAGAGTCGGGTCCAATATTCTATCTACAAACAGCAATAGGTCTGCAACATTTTAGTAACGAAGTAAATTCCTATTATATTTTGTAAGTAAATTAAAAATTATAAGAAACAAACTTAAAGTAGGTTTACTTCTGTCTAGAGACTACTCACATAATTCAGGGACGGGGAACAATTTTCGCAAAATAAAATAAAATTATTTACTTTATTATTAATATAGAACATAAAACCGACGGCAGATAATAACTACTCATCACCTTTTCAACCGCTACACATATTGTCAGACAGCCCGCAAATTTTACCAAATATTGTCATCAGTGTAGTACCGTTCCACCGGGTAAAACTCTTCAATTAGTCAGATCCGGCCCATACTGTAGGTCTGTTGACATCTATAGTAATATTCCCAATACAATAGCAGACATACAAAAAGCATATTATACTTTAAATGATTTCTTTGCAGATATAACTAATAAATAACTCGGTGCGATCAAAGTGTTACAGCTTTACATTAATTTGTCTCTATATATGATTAGTGTCGCTCTCCTTACTGTCACTGCACAGTGACAGTAAGGACTCACTCACAGGACAGGACACACTCTTGCAGGATGTCACGTGCTCAATGTTCTAGTTTACACTTTTAACACCTATGTATTCATGTAATAAGCAATACTACATAAATAAATAAATTGTCAGAATATTTACGTAAAAGCAACCGATCTAGGACAGTGGCACAGTTAAGTGTGAAGAATTAGGAAAAACTCTAAAACATTATAAAAAATTGTACACGCTACGTAAGAGTTAAGTAACAGCGGTCATAATCTTATAATTTAGTAAAAAAATATTTTTTACGCCATTTCATTAGTTTTTAATGATAATATTTTTATTTTTGAGAAATTTTTTGACACAAATATTATTAATGAAATTAAATCATAATAATAATTAATATATTTTCCAAAGGTGATAATCGATTCTCGTTGAAATAGTCATATCAAAATATTTGAACGTTGTCATAGGCGACAGAATATGCTTGCAACTTTTTCTTGAACACTCTGTGCAACTATATTTTTTTAAACTTTTTATTATCATTATTAATAATCAGTAAGTGAGTTCAAGAATTAGGGACGAACATAAATAATATTTAAAAAAAATTTAACACGAAAACTGATAAAGCGTATTGAGCTTGGTAGTTCGAATACATAAAAGAATTACACCTAAATCCCATTGAGCAATTTGTCCCACTAATTAAGAGAATAAACCGACAAGAAGTGGCAAGTTCTTTGTGCTCGGCTATCGGCGCCTCTGCGGGCGAGCTTCATTTCCTGCGCCTGCCTCTTGTCGAACTACAGACGTGGATTGAGTCACAAGTTGAAGCGATCGTAAGCTTAAGCTTTGTAAAAATCCTGTCTGAGCTACAATTTTTCACACGCTCTTGTATACTGTACAATTCAATGTAAACACGTGTGATATATTTTTTCAAAGCCCCAAGATGTTAGTTAAAACAATTAACATTAACATAGGAGCCCTCGCAAATTAATTTTCATTTCGATTATCACCATTATTCCGTGAGAATTGGATTCCATTTACTATTTTCTTTTAAGATCTGTTAGTCATTTTATATAATAATAATATTAATCGAAAGCTTTGCGCTGTTCTAATTGACACAAATTTATTTGTGACTTGTTGTCATTTTCTTTTTTGTATGTAACTGGGTTGTATCTTGTAACTGTCTCAAAAATTAAATAAATACAGCATAAAACACAAAGCAAGCATTGTAAAAAATACATATTTTTTTATATATCAATTAAGCTTAAATAATAACACTATTGAATAACACATCTAGAAAAGATAGTTTCATATCAACCTTCCCTACTATGGTGCCAAGCTGTTGAAGCCAACAAACAATGCGTTAATATGTTTTTTCGCACAAGATAGGATTAAAAATTATGTTGCTAGTTGAATGATATTTCTCTGTTCTAAATCACAGGTTTCTACTCGATACGATATGATAATTTTCAACTAAACAATATTTGTCTTATCGTATAATGTCCAATAAACTATGACAAAATGGCTTAGTTTTCCTGGCTTCAAATTCTAATTTCATAAATATTTTTTCTTACAAATAAACATTTGTTATGGAATAATAAGATATTTTTAATGTCACTGACCATGTCATAATTAGTCAAAGTAAGAAATAAAGATAGTTATTTAGCAATAGTTCCTTAATATAATATAATAATAAAAATTGTAATAATCAGATTTATTAAATATTTTGTCAGATCTATCATAGTAACCTATTATCTTTATTTTTTAATATATTTTTTGTAAGGCAGATAAAATAATACACACAATTATGTGACCTTAACATACAAAAGCTTATCGTGAAAAATTCGATAAGATTTTAATAATATGCTATGACGGTTAAAGAGACTTTCAAATATTTTGTAAAGTTGCGTTCTTTTTCACGATGTTTGGAAGTTTGGTATAGAATTATAAAATGAAAAGCTTATGCCTTACACTACACTCAGCGCTAGAACGTTACAGGATAATCACATTGTTTTGTTTTTGATTCATTGCACTTGGTATTCATAAAGTTTGTATTTATTATATTTCTTGGTGCGATCGGATATTTGCTGTGTTATATTTTATCTTTGAAACTTCGGGAGACTGTTCTCATGCGACGCAACTTACTTTAACACAGGAAATAGGAAAATTTAATGAATGTGTGCTGTAGTTTCATGATTTACCTACATATTACGTTTTGGGTTGCACTTTTTAGGCTTATGTTATAACATACTTAGGTATGTTTTTATAGTTAAAAAATGTCACCAATCAACCTTTTTTAAATGGATTAATACACTTTTTAATTAATTCATTGACAGAAAAAAAATAGGTTAACTTAGCTATAATTTCACCGGACCACCGAATCGAACACTGGATAACAAGAAAAGCGGCGCCGGCGCAAGTAACTTCTCCAGCTTTGATATGTTTGTATCATTATAAACACACATATGCGTGTATTTAAATTATATTTATATGGCTAGCTTTCAATATTTTGTCCTTAAGAAATTAACTACATGATAATTATTAAATAAATAATCTTTTGTTATGTAGTAGCAAAGTTTTTAGAGAAATGTAAAAATTCTATTTATTACTTTACTATTAAAATTTTAACCTGTATAACTGTTCAAAGGAACCAAACTTTTAACTCGACTAAGTGACCCATGGAGCTCATTGGCGTATTGGTTTAGTGTTCTGGTTTCGATAACGAGAACAAAGCAATGTTGACAACTGGATGGGTCAATCAAAATTTGTTTTCTTAAGCTCGCCCATGCTTCGGAACTTAATCTTTGGTCACTGTTGTGGCATTTGGCTAGTGTGGCTGTGTTATATATATTTATTAGGCTGACCTCAAGATACACATGTAAGACACATTTAATTATCGCAGTGAAATTGTTAATTTTGTGTTAATCTATAAATTATTAATTTTTGGTTTCAGGTAAGTTCCAATTTTGAAACGTAATCATCGTGTGGTAAGGTGGCAAGATATTTTTTTCATATAACAAGAACAGTAATGACTCGATTCTGTCTGTAGTTATTAGTAACCCTAGTTTTAATCGATTTATCAAATCCTATGAAAAAGCTTGTAACTTACACTGAAGAATGCAGTAATTGGAATCTATATTAACATGGAAAAGTATTTTTTAACAATATTGCAAGTTGAAAATATTAAAGGTCATCCATTTAACGTTAACCTTAGATACTTACCACTCAAAAATGTGGACAAAAAAGTTGTCAGCTAAACTACTAATTCGTTGTCTAATTAATAAGAATATCTTCTTTATTTTTATTTAAAAATGGTTTACATAACTTAATTTTATTTACATAACTTCACTACATAAATCAACAACTATGAAATATTTCTGTATCGAATTTTCACATTAGCATAAAATTTCTTACCTGATCAATTAGGTATGGATATTATAATTAAAACAAATCAACTTAAGGACGTATACTTTGTGAATTAGATCGGCTTGATGTCAACTAACTGCAAAAACAAAAATAAGGGATTTTGGTTCAAGGTAAAGTTGGAAAAGTAATGATAATTGTACATACTTTATTTCACGATTCAAATCATACCTAGTTTAATAATAGAATCTTCGCAGCAACCATTACAACCAATGTAAATAGTGTATAGGAATCGAGTACGCGTATGTGTTTCATTCTTTCCTGATTTTTTTTTTTCGCTTTTGACGAAAATATTGGGAATGTAATGTTCCTAATTTGATTCTTTTGAAATGTCACCTTTTTAATGACATGAAAACCAGCCAGATACAAATAGTATTAGTTCATACATACTATATGTGAAAAGACTTTTTCCGACCTGAATATTTCTCCGTCATCTTTAATACATACTCTTAATGATGCTTAATTTGGGCTAGATAATGAGTGTCAGAAATATTATATTATACATACTGAAATAATAATACAATTATCTTTTATCCAAATATCAATGATGTATTTGATCCTTCTAAGCAAATTATTAATATTATTTTCCATACACATTTTTACTTTATGTAAACTCAGTATAAAAATTCTTTCTTTGTACACTGCCAATTTACAACGTTTCTTGAAGGTAGGCACTGATAAAGGCCAGAAGGGACCACAAAGGCGAGTACCATTCAGACCCAACCTGATGATAGATTAGCCACTCATGGTTGCTCACTTATACGTGATGCCGTCACCTTCTGACAAGACATGAAAGAAAAAGATGACGATAGTGTTCTGGTCGAGTCATAGAGTGCGAATGTTTTAAGTGGATTAAAAACTCTTTGAAGATTCGATACTAATATTGAATTCCTATAGAAAATACTTATGCTTATTATTCTTAATAACGTTAAATAATTTCCGCAACATAAAGTTTTTAATCAATTTACCAACTAACATTGAAAAATTCTCTCTCTCTTTTAGAAAACTGATTTTAATCCATCAATAAAATATTATTTAGTTTACTGAAAAATACAAATAAACTAATTTTATAACGTCTAATATTACAATTTAATGGCTTAAGGTAGATAAGTACTTATTTGACGTTATGTGTGTATTAATTAATAGCATTAATATATATCGAAATATATGTATTTACAATATGTATATCATTACCTTGTTTTATATGCAGTTTATGTATGTGTTTATGTAGTAATATGTGTAATAGGCAGGTCACCCAATCTGGTATTTTATTCTTCTTTGAAAATGTTGTTGTTATTCCTAATAATAATAAAAAAATACGTACATTCATATTATAATGTAAGTCAAACAATATTCATATCGCAATTTATTTAAATATGATTCTTTTCTATGTTTCATTAACGTACGATAAATGTATGTACTTATAGTAAATAAAGTTGCTTATATTTAGCTGATAGTGTTGTATTAAAAACGTGAAAATCTTTGAAAATAATACTTGATTTGCCATATATCTCTGAAATTCCTCCAATAATCGTTGTCCGAATTTAAAAGGCCTAACTACATACAATGTTGAGTCGAGTCATTTGCTGTGCTTTATATAAAAAAATAATGTATATTAATTATATAACTCTACTGCTCGTAATTACTCTTTATTGTCATTAATTGAGGGCTCAAAATTGCAAATAAATTCTTACACCAATGAGTAAAACGGTAAAAGATAACTGTATCTCATAGATTTCATGCGATGTCTAATTAGGTTTACAAGAGGAGATTTTATTAGATGGTTGGCTCTTTTCCTCGCGTAATGTTATTTGAGACAGAACATACAAACTAGATAACAACAGGGAAACAGTAAATTAATTATGATAAGGACCTCTTTCACGTGAGAACGTCTTAACATTTACTCCGCTTCATTGTAATCGATTGCGCAAAAGCTCGATAACTACTCGATGAATCTAATCGATTGTAGCTACAAATAATAACTAATTATTTCCGATACCACCACTCTGAATCAGCTCAATCTATATTAAAAAGTTTATATGTTTTGTAATATATATATGTTGCGGTTTTACTTGTATCATTTATATTAGTGAAATCTTTTCGTTGGATTTTATTGTACCTAAATTTACTTATGTATGACTCAAGTGTAATTAGGTATCATACTTGTGTCAGAATAATTAACTGCTATCTATCCAACATATATCTTTGCTGGAAAATGTTGAAAACTTTTCGTAAATATTTAAAAATAGCTATCGATACTGTCATTGCATTTCGGACAAGATGCCTTGTGGCACTCCTTTCGTTAAACGGAAAATGTATGGAGTTTTATATTACATCTAGAAAAGAACCTAAAAAAAATTTTAAAAAGAATTTTTTTAGCATATGACAATCCGAAGAGGAAAACGTATATATGGACCTTTCTCTTCAAAATGGGCGTAGCCGTTTACGACTACAAATATACATTTGCTAGGAAAACATTACCGTCATACTTGGTATAGTCGAATAAAAGCAGTTTATATTATTTTTATGTTCTAGGAAAACATAAGAGAAGTGTACTTAGTCTAAAGCGGAACTCTTCCATTTTACAAGAATATAGAAAATTGTAAAAAGAAATTACGGAAATAATAAAGTGTATGTTCTTACCTTAAAATTGAACTTTCACATTCGCAATCCCCTTAAATCATTAGCACTCCAGGCCTCTTTCTAATAAAATCGTCCGTGGTTGAGAGGCGTTGATCGGCCCGCTGAGGAAGATTAGCCGCGCTCTGCCTCTCACCACGATGACTCGTAGATCATATCGCCACTGCGCTTTTCACGCCGAGACCGCCGGCCGTGGGGTTATTGATACCCTAAGAGGAACAAATCTTCGCTTACATGCTGTTTTTTTAAGAATTTAAGTGATAATGTTCGAATAACTCCCTTGATTTTTTCAAGATAAATATTGATTTACCCGTTCATTCACTGGACTTACTAAACAACGTTTCCGAATAAATCAAGCGTCACACCCATCCAATTTTGATAATACAAAGCCTTGAGATACCCAACCGAATGCAGTACTGCATCGATCGCAAACAACCATCTCTCTTAGAGCCACAATCTCAGTATTATCTATGCTACTGCGAGGCTACAACCAGTTGACAAAGTGCACTACGTGATATTCCAGCCATTACTCCTAGTGATTCATATCGACTCACACCACTGTCCCCCGCTACCCCCACGGCCCCGAGCTTTCTCACAGATAACAGCTCTGCACGTTGTCCAGATATACCTATTAAGGATGCAACAGCCGACGCCGAACGTAAATAACGCCAAACTTGTGCATTCACCGAAGTTACCGTGCTTATTGTTGCTGAATTCAATCAGGCAGCACGGTTCGGACTGCCCACAAAAAAGACAAAACAGACAAATGTCAAACAGACGGCGAAAAGCGCGCCAAAACTACCACAACAAAGCGCCGGTGCGCCGAAACAATCAACAAATTCGCATCGCACAAACGGATCGGACATTTATTGTCCGCTATCGTAAAATTCCACCTCCGTTGTTTATAACAGAGACGCCCAATTTGCTCAGGGAGGTTTTTTTATCTCAATTTTCCTAGCTTTTTTTCTATACGGCGAACAAAGAGTCGATATGACAGGTCTCAATGTACAATTCGAGCGGTATCGCTGCTCGGGCACGATGAAAAACGAGAATCGAGTGATCGAGCAATCGTTTAAAAACAAGGAACAGGCGGCCTGCCGGCCCGTGACAATTGCATCTGCAGTCGAATTGCAGGCGCCATTTTTGCCTCTATTTCGATTAAGTGTCTGGACGGCCTTGTTTTAGTTTTTATTTTCTCTGTTTATTTGGCAGCCATTGACTGACCAACTGATTCGATTATCTTCCATTTTTCATCCATGTTTACAATTATAACAAGAATAATTACGTAGTTTTAACGTAGCTTTTTAAAAAGAAATTTCATTAGACGTTTTATAGACGAGTCTTTGAAATGCTTCTACGCTTAAAATTCTTTCCCATTTATCTATTAATAATAACTACTTATATCTAAAACCTTAAAGTTTTCGCAGTCAATAGTGTTGGGCGCATTCTTATTGGAACGGAACAGGTATATCGAATATCGGCGCGCTCGTGTGGAACGCGATAGTGACGGACGGTGGACGGCCGCCGATACCACGCTCCAAGAAAAATCTATTCATATTTTCTCCATTTTCGCAAGGAGCTAAGCTTCTTGGGCTCTAACATAATATAGATAGCCTAAATACACGATCGACGCTTCAGTAAAAATGGCAGCATTTTACAATCAGACATTACCGTTGTCTTTGTGAAACTCAAATCAAAATCAACGCAATATTATAGAAAAAGAAAATTGCCTTTAAAAATATATTTCCGACTACCGTTCGAAGGGAATCGAGTGGAAACAAGTAATGCGGCGAACGATATGAAGACCGAGTAGCTGTCTAAAGTTCAATTGGAATCAATCAATCCATAAATTCAGTTTCAAGTAAAAACCTATTTGCGTCAAACAGCGCGATCACCGCACGTCAATCACCGGCTGGAAACTTTGACAGTTTAAAAAAGTATTCGGAATTCTTCGCGGGTGGAGGAAGCAATCGAGATCTCTATTTGACGTTTGTAACAAAAGCGCGGGAGGCGAGCGTCAGCCGCGGGATGGATTCGAAAATTAAAATCTCGCGTTAGTGGGCACAGTGACGGCTGTCGCGCGCGCAACACGCCGCCGGTGTTGCCAGTTCGATTTCAGGCTTGTTCTAAATATGTCAACACTTCTTTGTTATCAAGCGACGTGCGCGCGGAAATGAAAGTCCATCGAGTAGACGACTCCATTATCGACGCATCGCATATTATATGGCATAGCGTGTAGCTCTACGTCAAATTAACTACCAATTTGATTTCGTTCTATAAAAACTGCAATACTTTTGTAAAAAAGAAAATATGTATAAATTTACAAAATTATGTTATTATCGCTTCGTGTAATTCAGTAGCTAATTGATAAATGTAATTTACAAGAATCTATCAAATACTCAAAATCATTAGACCAAAAAATGTCACAAAACCCATTCGGCATCGCGATGATAATTCGCAAACGCGAAGAAACTTACATGAGTGACGTATCTGAAAGACACAGGCGGTGACGCTGTTGAACGCAGAGAGTAGAGGGTTCACCTGTGGAGGCGTCGCTCACTCGTCACTCGCTAAGCCGCCTCTATTCAGTGCTAAAAAAGTTTTCGACTGGTGCGAGCGATAGCGCTTGCCATTTGCACTCGGGTAAATGTCGTTGCTGTCGTGTGGTACACAACTTAGCTTGCTTAATTTTCTCGCTTCGTATAGATCAAATGCGATTTTAGAGGCATTTCAGCATCGACCTGAATTATTTCTAAAGTGAAATACACTTTCAAATAAATTTCGGGTCTGATTGTTTTATAATTTAATTGCTTGTATGTCGTTGTTAACTTTTTCGCTAACATGCTTCCCATGTACGTTACGTTACCGAAGGCTTGTACCGATGATATTCTGTTAGTAGTTTCTTTATGTTCGAAGTGTGAAATATAGGTAATTTACTTATTATCACAAGTAGTTACCGTAATCTTCTAGACTACTTGAACAACTGATGATTATCCTTAGATGAAACCCTTTTGTAAAGTAGAGATTTCCACAGAGAGATTATTTTTTCTCAAATGTTAGAAAACAATTAAACGAAACTATACCTGACACTTTATTGCGTCCCGACACAAGTGAATAACAGTGCAGGCGAACATGGTCACACTAAACATATATATATAAACATAAATTACAAAATTACTTTATTTATAATAGCCATCTGATCTGTAAATTGTAGGTTGCTTCATCAGATTAATGATACTACTTTAAAATCCATTATTTTCAAAGAATTCGTTGGAGGAAATTATCTGAAAGTAGTAAGATTGAGATTAAAATTCAAAACTTGGTAGTAAACTCCAAAAAAATGATCAATAAATAAACACTTTAATGCTAAAATAAATGTCCACACAGTTTGTATCGACACGCGTCACCTGCCCAGAGATTCGGATAGCGACATTATGTTTGCTCAATCGTCAAAAATTCTTTTGTCCCCACCCGATAAGCCGCGAACCATCGGGGACTACTATGCGTGAAAAAATTAGAAAAAGTGTTTCTATTTGAAATCAAACTCATTCATTTGATGAACTCTAATTTCTTTAGAGAAAATTATTATTATTATTTTTATTTCTTTTTTTGTAGTAGAAAAAATAAAGTAAGTATGGTAGTTTTAGTAGAAATGTATGTTGTATTAGACTTTTTATAATTAAGGTTGAAAATTAAACTACAGATTTGTCGCATGCATACGGACACATAGAAATATAATTACGTAAATGGTTAAACATATAAGAACTATTTATGAAGAACTCGGCACTAGCTAGAACTAGCAACATAGTGTAGGCGGTTAAGGGCAAAAATAAGTTTTTGAAAATTAAAAACGAATACCATCGATACAGGGCACCTTATTCAAATATTTGTTGTATTGGAAACAAATTTTGACAGCCTAGGTTAGGCTTATGTTTTGTAATACTTAATTACTAACGTATTGGAAGTGAAGGTTAGAAGTTTAGTATTGTTTAGAATTTTGTTCAAAAACATCAAATCACTCAAAGTTGACATTTAGATTATTGATAACAAAAAGAAAATGTGTTGGTAAGAACTTCTTAATTTTAAAACGTCATCTTTTATTAATAACATTTTTGGTGTGTTACTGTAGTGAAGTGTTAAATAAATAAATAAATATGTAAGCAGTAAATATATGGATCTGTTACATAAAGTACTTTCTAGAATCTAGAAGATAGAAGATTGCTAACTTGTAAACAACTTGAACGTGCATTTCTATGTTATTAACTACGGATTGTACGTTATCTATTGTGAATTAAACCGCACAATAGACATTGTATTAATAAATAGGATATTATAAATATTGTAAAACATCCATTAAGGGCCTTTCCAATCTTTACCATCTCTACATTACCTATACGAGTTTCAATCGATTTTTGAAAATATTAAAATCAGTATTTTACCTAATAAATGACTTTTAAGCTGAATATCAAAAGTGCCACTTGAAACAGCTTATCTGACAGTAGCAACCTACATAAGTTACATACATACGGTTATCTAAAGAACTCTAATAATTGTATTTTCGATCTGTATCGAGTATGTAATCCTCCGTGTCCACTGATATCGTCAATCGTAAAAATCGTGGCTGATTAACCTGTTATCGGTGTTGCTGATAACAGCCAGTTGGTATTCGGTCACGGTGTGGGCGGACGCGTTGTTGTAGCCGTATGCCTAATGGACCCATGTTATTACAAAACATATCCAATGTCAGTTACAGTGAATCTAGTAGGTGGTTTCAAGAAAAATTACCTGTTGTACTACGGTATGTAAAGTTTAACAGTTTTAAACATATTTTTAAGAAACTCCAATGCTTTTTGATCGCAATTTTACCGTAGCTTAACCTCAGTGCAATAGGATTGATTGAATTTGAATAATGAGAAATTAAAATGTTTTATAAAGTAAATAAAAAAGTATTTAATATTTATTTTTTAAAACATCTACTGTTGTAATGTAACAATAACAACACAAGTAGCTTGTAATCAATCTACACGCTATCGGCCGTATATTTATCATATATCAGATAAATCAATATGTTTGTACAGCTATTTTAACTAATTAACTTAAAAATAATAATTGTATACCCTATCTGTCGGTATAAACAATAAATTATCCGTGTTGACATTTATTTTTTACAAGTTGTGAGTACAATTTATGTTTTTTAATTTAGCTTGAAGTAATTAGTTCGAAAAATACCACGTTAATAAGTTTCCACAGATTAACTAGGACTGCATAGTGAGAAATGACAAACTATTAGTTTGTTCAAGTATTAATAATATTATCATGATGATCTGTAAATGATTTTTGGCGTTTAATTTATTTATCATTGTTTATTATATATTAAGTAAGTTTAATTATTTATGTTAGGGAAACATACAGCAATATATTAATACATAAATACTATCACAAATAAACTTTACTGTGGAAGGATCTTAAAGAACATAAGAGCAAAAATACATTATTTATATTCGTATCTATATTTGGTAAATATATCTTTAAAGTCTATTCTGAAGTGAAACTTATGTATCGAAGCAACTTATATTTCTCGACTCAAATTTAAACCGCGTTTAATCCTTTATTAACTGCGACATAACTGAGTATAAACTGCCCATAACTCTACGTTTTCATTTGGCTTAACATTTGCATTTTTCAATATTTCGCATGTTGTACCGCGATAACGTCGATCCGTTATCGAGCCACGCTTATCAGTTGGCGTTGCTGGTTACGGTTAGTTCGTTTTCAATCAATTGTTACTTATATACTGTAGTCGTAAAACAGTAGCCTTCAGAACTTCTATCTACTGTTCCACTGCCTCTATTTTTCGTTCTGATGAAACTTTAGTAAATAGATGACCTTTAAGAACGCATAAAGAAAAATAAGAAGAAAAAGAATAGTATTTAATATTATTTTTATAATATTTTATTTGTATTATATATGTCATATCTTTTTCCCTTCACACCGAAACATAGCAATCTCTAAGTAATTCCTTGCTTATGATACTTATAAAAACAGAGTCGACATAGATAACTTAAAATTTATATATCAAGAAATAGAAATAATAAGTATAAACCCCTACATTTAATAGAACATGGCGTAGCTAACGCTATACCCGATTCCTATCACCGAAAATACATTAGCATACATTCTAAGCATTCTTATCTAATGGATATTATCTCAAAACAACTATTGGTAAAAGATATGAAAAATATGTCATTGTTAGTATTTACCGATTAACTACAGCTACTGTATTGGGACGATCTAATATACACACAATTATTTATCGATTCGTCACAATTTAAATTTGTGTCTGATTGAGTTTTGTTTTATTTTAATAGATACAAACGGAGATAGTTTATGAATTAATCATTTACAGTCATTTTTAGGGTTCCGTACGTCAGCCTGGAGGTGACCTGGTGAATTGCTCGTGCAGAACCCAGGTTACCCCCGTGAAGGGCAATGGAGTTACCGGGGAGTTTTAGTGGGTATTCTCAGTGCCGCTCTATTGAGGTACTGAGTGAGCCCCACACACGCTCGTCGCTTAGCCAGTGGCGGGTAGGTCCGTAAATGGATTCCTCGTAAAAAAAAAAAAGTGTTCCGTACGTCATATTGGAAACGATACTCGTTTAGGATCACTGTTGTCCGTACATCCGTCTCTGTCAAGACTCTCTCTCTCTCGTTTAGGTATCATACATTCATATAACTCTGGTCTACAGTACCTTGAAGCTATATAAAAATCCAAGTTCTAAGTCAACAAAAAAAGATATGTTGGTTTATGTCCTCAAAAGTATATTTCGATGCTCTCAAGGGAATCAAAATTTATGAGTTTTACTGTTAACGTGGAACTACGAAATTTGGCAAGTAATACCGTCTACAGGGAAAAACTTTACATTTTTAAATAAATTATTTAAAAATTATAATATGTACCTACAAATTTGTACGGAACGTTTACGTACGGAATTTTTATGTTAAAAAAAATATATATTGGAATGTTAAAAATATATGTAATATTTTCATCATTAGATTCATTATCATTGTATAAACATTGTTATTTTTTGACACATTTTGTCGAATGTCATTTTGAACTTGAACAAAAGAGATGTAAGGTATATGTAAAGTTTCTACAACTATTATTAAAGGCTATTAGTACTAAAATAACTATAATTAATTCAAGTGCAGTTGCAAGCGGACTGAGCAATACTTGACATGTAGTACCGCCTTTTATCTAGCGCATTTATATTTCAATCAATTGAATAAAGTCAAATTTCACTTTCTTGTGATGTTTACATGACGTAAACGACAGTGTTTTAGTGCGGTGGAAAAGGTGGCAAGTTTACCTCATTACTTGTAATGGATGTAATGCTCTTGCTACGAAAGGCAATAATCTGTTGTCTCTAGTATTTTGATGGACGGACAACAGAAAGTGATAGGCGATTGTTACTACTATCTTCACATATGGACTCCTCTACTGCTTATCATCAGGTGGTGTCGAGTCATTTGCTGTGCTTTATATAAAAAAAACTGTAACTACTACTGCATGAAAAAATTGCAATTAATTTAGATATTTTATTTTTCAACAATAATACACCATATTATCTTATGGAGTTTATATTAATCGGGTTTATTTAATAAATACATAATAACAACATATACAAGGTAATATAATACTACTAACTTTAACTCTTCTTGATATGGGAGATAACGAAACGAATTATCGTTACTTATTGCATATAACATCTTGTAATCAATTTTATTTTATCTATGAGATTGTTATTTATGTAATTTACACTGTTATCAATTAATATTGTGTTATATAGATTAATAATTACAGTAAGTCTTGAATTTTGATAAGATTTTCTACATATTAAGTACGCAATGTAGAGCAGATACTAACACAACACGAAAATATAGAGCACAATTTTAATTCACTAAATTCAATTCACTAAATTACCAATAAGGTATATGTCATTTTATTATTGAATCTATTATGGCCTTTAGTATTAAGTTTTAAGTTCTACTGTTAATTGTCTCTATTATTTCCTTTCATTATTTCCTCCTTGACAAACAACAATAAATTAATTGAATACTACATTCACAAATTTTTGCGTTAATTTCAAACATCCCTTTGGCTTGTATTACTTTAATAAACATTTAATTTTTGATAATTTCAAAATGACATAAATATTTTATCAAAATAAGATTGAAATGATGACCCGGTGTATTGATTCCAAAATTTTTACGCAACTTTATCTAAACATATTGTGGCCATTGTTACCTCTTTATATTTTTACCTTTTCTTCTATTTTAAATTACTCAAATTCTTGTTATTGTAATTATTGTCTTGTTACAATATCCGTTTGTGCAATAAACCCATTTTATATGAATATTCGCTCGCCTTTTCAGTATTTTAGGAGATACGCTGTCCAATTAGATCTCCGCCTCACATATAAAAAAATTGTAACAGGCCGATGTCTGTAGTATTCTTAGAGGTCTAACTTAAACCAGACGCTCTTTTTCATCATAAGAAAATATATACGTTGGTAGATTAAATTTACTGCCTAAGCTTACATAAATAGCTTCAATAAATATTTTCTTATATTATTGTATAAAGTGTAATTCAAGACTATGAAGTATCATTTTCACATATAGGAACACCACCTACATTCCGTACATAGGTGAAACGTCTATAAGTGACACGTTAACTTACCCAAATCTCATGCCGTGTCAAATTTTCTCTGCATATTTTAGTTAAATCCCGTTTAAACGACCAATTAACTGTCTTTAAGACGTAACACTAATGTAACGAAATCGATAACAGTATAAATAGGGATTTTAATTCCATTACAAACAATTCCAAGTGTACATTTGACACCTTGCTCACGTTGTAGATAGCATCTTTGTGATAGTAAAACCTATCAGGTGTCGAAGATTACATCTCTACGAAATAGGATAAATTTACAGATAACTGCGCGTAAATTACTATTAGTTATTTGAGATACGTATCGAGTAGTAAGAAAAAGGTAATTTATGAAAAGGTCTTTTATTTAACAAAATTTTGCCCGTTTGATAGAACCTACCGCCGAACTGTAAATATGCGACCAGCTCCCTTATTGCCTCTGAATCTATCGCTTTCATTTTGACGTAAGCCATAGTTCCATTGACGCTTCACTGTATATTATTGTGACGTTTCACTTTTAGTAGGCAGTCTATTGCGATGAAAATCGCTACACAATAAAGTCCCAGGTGTACCCATGGCTTCTGGGCGTGGCCTGGTGAATTACTTCGTCAGAACCCAGGTAACCCCCTTGAAGGGCTGTGGAGTTACCGGGGAGTTTTAGTTGGTAACGTTTCAGATTCGACAAAAGATTTTTGTTCATAAAAGATATTTTCATATGAGAATTTCTAAACGTTATACTCACAACTAAGACGTTATGTCCTTCTAAACAACATGACTTGCGATAATCTAAATGTTTGATAATTACGCTCAATAGCTAAGCGAGAGCTTATGTCAAATCACATTTTTCCAATAATAGATTTATTGGAAAAAATGTGATTATCAAATGGCATGTTATCTAGGTCCTTTGGGGTCTCATAATCTGCCTGAGAGCGATTAGTTATCTTTTAAAAGAATTTTATTTATTCCTTAGGAACTTCTTCGACTATTGAATAAAAGCATTGAGTTTATATTTAAAAAGCACTTTGTATTTTGAAGAACTGAACGTTTTCAATATAAAACACTTTTGGTTTACTAAAACAAAAGCACGATGAATCAAAACATTTAATTATTCGTCCATATCTTTATAATAATGTAATAAAACATAAGATATAAAATCTTAATCTTTTTTCAACGCTATAGAATGCGAATGGTATCTCTAACAAACTTTCGAACGACATTTAATGTGTCGGCCATCTTGTTATTCTATGCCCGCCATTACAGGCCACCCAAATATTTTAATTCCAATCGATTACGAAAATCGATTTTTGAATAAGAAATTCAGAGAGTATTTCACGTGACTATCTCTAGATCTGATTCGATTTAACTCGGACATTATTAAAGCAACCGCTGATTTAATGTTTATCGATAATGATTTTAAATTATTTTATTAGTTTTGTAGTTCTGATGCGAGTTTAAGCTGAACTATTCGGAGATAAATTATGTCAGATGTGAACTTGTTTCTTTAAAGCTGAAATAATGTGGGGAATCAAAATTTATTGAAGATCAGAAGCTTTATATATATCTATAAATTGTTTGTTAATTAATCAAGATAAAGAAATAATTATACCATACACATTTTAAGCAGACACTGGTTGAAATTGTTCTTAAAAATTTGAATTAATTCTAAAATACAGCGGTTACGTTCTTGGAATATAAATAAACGTATGCATACTCCCGAAATTCCTAGATATTGAGAAACCCATTCACTTAGGCGATACATATTAAGATATGTTATATTGTTGATATTTTTTGGCGCTCATTTTATTATGTGAAGTAATTATACTCCAAGTTTCAAGCAGGATATGGGCGAGTAGCGGCGCGTGCGCACCGACCGTTTATTTTGTCCCCCATACTTTATTCTGAATAAATTTCCTGTATTGGAGTACTTTTATTGGTAACACGTGGACTAAAAAAAGTGATGGTTTATTTAAAAAAAAACTTCTAAATATTTATTATGATCTTTCCAAGGAGGCGCTTGTTTTAAAATGAATCACCAAAACCTCTTTTCTAAAATTCTACTGTTTTGCTGTTCTTTTATGTATTTTACAAATAACTTATTTTTTTATTTCCAGGTAAGTGTCCCGCTACGATACGTTAAGATGTTATACAGAAACGTCATTAAAATGTAAGAAGCTCATTCGTTTCCAAACAAAATTTATGACAGGAAACCTTCCAACATACTAGCACACGGTAAGGGAAATTTATTTATCACATATTTTAATGCGTTCAAAAATGTCATTAGGAGTCGCTAATGCTTGGAGTTATGACAGTTATAAATTATATTGTCGGTATTACCATACGTATTTATTTCGCACTGACTGTCGCATTTAGCGACTTTTAATGTCGAGATTGTCGATTTCTAAAGACAGGAGGATTTACCTTATGGTTAATAAGCCGAAGATATGAGCCAGCAATACCCTGATTCTCAACAACTGAGGAATTTGCTCTTGCACGTTCAACTGCCGGAACATAATAATGATGTTAACCAGAGGGTTATGACAGCAGAATAAGGTATCATGGTGGACTTAGAAAAGCTACCACCGACCAAACCGAACAGAAAATTTCTGTCCCCACTGAGAACAGCTTCCCCGTAAAAATTAATAATAAGTCAAAAGTGTATAGCTCGCCTAAATGTCAACTTGACGTTTCTAAAAGTAATTAGTCCCTTTCATATTGAATTGGAATGAAAGGGAATGAAAAACTTAATTTTAGTTTAAGATAGCACCAGCAGAATCGATATTTATAATGCATATTCAATATATCTACATATATTGCACACCATAACATAGTAATGACATGTTACAGTATAGCAATACTATGAGAGAGTGATAGAAGAATAAAAGTAGATTTATTAAAATTTGCTTAAACCGCAATTAAATTACGACTAAGTACCACTACGTTATTGTTTAAAGCATAACAAATCTCGACACAGTCAGACGGAAAGTAGTATGAGGAGTCCATATGCGAAGATAGCTAGTGCAGCATTCGACATAATGCCTTAGCCACCCCCACCTTGTGGCTAAAAAATCCCCTTTTGCACCCCTTTTAAA
Organism: Acentria ephemerella; assembly: GCA_943193645.1. Lineage (NCBI taxonomy): Eukaryota > Metazoa > Arthropoda > Insecta > Lepidoptera > Crambidae > Acentria > Acentria ephemerella. The sequence continues at coordinate 1,809,327 of OW971875.1, read as the reverse complement.
GGAGTCCGTATTATATAAAGAAGGGAATATATGTGCATAGAAAATATCTTTAAAAGTTTCTAAATACTTATAAATATTATTTCTATAACCTACTTCGGATCACTTTTTATAAATGGCGTTCTCGGTAGGCAAGTGATCATTGAATCAATTAGTTATTGCTTTTTAAAAAATCATCATTATTACATGTTTATTAAAGAAGAGAACATGTTTAGCTGATTTTCTGTATAAAATTTTGTGTATCATTACGAACCCAAATTTAAAAATAAAATTTCGGAATTCCTTAGACAACTTATATTTGTTTTGTCTGTACAAAGCCAGCCTTACCATTTCACTAAACAGGAATTGGTACTAATTTTACAATCCTATTCATAATATTCTTTTCCCCGATACCCTAACTAGTGATTAATGATTAGCGTTCCTACACAATGCCGTTAAATATCAGTGGCTGCCGTTAATCCCCGATTTGCGCAGATAGCTGCGGTGAATATCTGAGCGACATCGCACATTGGCAGCTAATCGGAAACATTTGTAACAACAGTAAAACTGTTTTTTTAATTAAAATAATAGATATAGTTAATGTTTAATTGTTATATAAAATATGGAAGCTCGCTAACGCATCAAGTCTCTTGCGACCTATTGCCATTTTTACATTTAATGAATGAGTGGGTGAAACAAAAAATGGTTTAACTAAGAGTTAGCGTGAGCGCAAGTAACTACAAGTTATTTATTTTTCTCAAACCAAAAAACTAAATATATAAGTATAAGTTTTTATTTCAGCTTTCTGTCACTATGTTCATGTATTATGGTATCTGTTCGGAATCCAAATAACGGAGATTAGTACAAAAATATAGCCTAATATAAAACTTGCCAAAAAGAATCTCTTCTCATTTTTTACTTGATGAATATATCAAAATAATGCATTATAATAATATCTAGTAGCAGTACAACCTACAAGTAATTTTAGGGCTTGTGTCGCATCAAACAAAAAATTAACTAAAAATGAAATAAACAAAAAAAATCTAATCGCTGTTCTTTGTTTATTTTAGAGCTTTGCTTCTCCTTGTGCGCATTTAAATACATAAAAGTACGTCATTTATATAACCAATATCGTTGCGTTACACTTAAATTTATCTCCATGAAAAATGGAAGAAGTAGTCTATTTAGTCACGATCACATCCAGGAATAATCGCCCGCATATCTGCTTAAAAACTAGATAAAGTGGCACTCGCGCGCCGCCGAGACAAATCTGCTACAATTACTTTCGCGCTAATGACGCGCCGATACGGCGGCGATGCGACTCGATTTATGGCCACTCGACGACCCGTCGTTGGCCGGCTTTACATACATTTTCATATTTTGAGATATTCAACGAAAGGATTTACTGGAAGATCTTTGCCTTTTTAAAAAGTCACCCCTTTTGTAATTAAATCGTTTATTCTTAAATTTTCAATAAAATTAGAAGCTATGAGACATAAGCCGCGTCTCGTAGACTTCAAAACTTATGCTTAAACTATGACAAGTGATTGTAAAATACATTCACTATGAGCATTTATTGATATAAAAAGAAGCTTTCGCTGCCCCATGTGGTGAAAAACACAGCGTGGTACCATATTTTAGATAGTGTTGACCAACACTTAAACAGATGATAATTATTTATCTGCCAGTTGTAACATATGGAAAAATATGGAAAAATGTCAATAACTGAGAGTTAATAATTGCATATTTCAGTTTTGATGAACATCCGTTTTAGTTGAGTCCAAGTTAATTTACGGAAGGCGCTATCTTACAACGTTTTTTAATGCCACCTCCCAATCCCTTCCATTTCTCTCTTAAAAGAGTTTCTTACCAACTCCAAGCCAACAATACACACAAGTTGTGAAACTGTCGTTTCTTTAGCTCATTACACTCCGTCCATCTAACCCTAGGGCGAAGTTAAAACTCCGCTAAACTCAGTTTAATGTATTAACCTCGTTTAGAGGACTTATCGCCCAGCAATTTATCCGCGTGTCTCGAAAAAACCGGCTAAGAGTAGGTAAGTCGGCTACGCGTTGCGGGGTCTGTAGAAATTTAAAAAATATCAAATAATACATTTACATTTCTAGCTTACAAACAAAACGGAGTCGAAGATCATATTAAGTCACGATACATTGATGTTTTGTTTTTTTTGTATAAAGGGACTTTTTCACATAACTTGTAACCTGGTTTAATTTTACATAATTATTATTTTAATGTATTTAAAAATTAGGATTAGATTTAAAAATGATACTCTCTCTATGTTATTGACCATCTTTAGTTCTAATAACTGAAACAGTTATTATTAGGGCTTTATTTGAACATCATTGCCAATCCAATATCTTTACTCAATAATAACCTATAATATATATTATAATAGATACTAAATCTTAAAATTTGTTATAAGGCGAACTAAGTATAAGACATGATGAACCTACTCAATACCAACTCTGGCATACGGGGCTTTCTTTTTTACTAATAGGGAAGTCAACCTCGGACCCTTAAAATGTTTTTTAAACTCACCGGAGACGCGCACTGATACAGCTTGATTGGCAACTGGAATTATTATGGATTATTAAAGCATGTTTGAGGTTATTCTCGATGTCAGTCCAGGGTGACTTACCCACTATCTGGTTTTAAGCTGAAAATTAAAAGTTTGTGTAACTTTCAGCCCTCTTCAATATTTAAGTAAAGTCTAATTCAAATTTGTTTATTGCTTAATTTAAAATTAAGCAATTTAAACAATACTTCAATTTAAAGCGACGTTATCCTGTTAGGCTCTCAGTTTATTATATTTTGTTTTAGCACTTTGTCTCATGTGGGGACAGAGATTTCTAATAGGGGACAGGTACAAGTCAATTTTTCAAAGATTGTTAATATAGTTGAATAGAAGTTCAGTTCCATTCATATTAACAATCTTTGAAAATCAGTTCAGGATCTTTCAGTTTAAGATTTTTAATATATTGATAAAGAACCAAACGAAAACTTCTTCCTAAAACTTAATTTGTCTACTTACTTATTTCACAGTAAATTCGTTCACTGAATTCTTGTACAGTGAAACCTTTTCACTGACCTAAATATGAGATTTTATTTATTACACTAATATTTGTTCAAACAATATACCTTAATCTGAATAGCACAAAAAATATATTTTGAATAACCCAGGTAAAAAGTTTACATGACAAGCGACCCGCAAAGTGCGTAAACGGCGTCGCCCGGCGGGCATCGCCCAAGTTCCCATTGACAAATATCTGGTCTAACGAATACTCAGGCGCGATTTTTTCTCTTTATCTCCACGCCGCAGGGCCCCGCGACCCTTGATACACAATTTTTCAGGCCGATATAACACAGAGTGAAGTCTTTAAAAGTTTATCGTCTAAAGTTTAGCGTACCTCGCCCCGCGAATGATATATCGCGCGGCATTAATCTTACGTTAAACGTTAGTTAACCGCTGTTGGTGGCGCTTGCCTCTTTTAAATGTACTTAGCATATCTCTTTTGGCAAAATGGACGCGTCTTTGATTTTTGTTCTAACGTTTGTCAGATGTTTTGATATAAGTAATTTTTTTATCTAAAAACTTTAATGGATTTCTTAAATCCTCGATTATAAATTAAGTAGACGCAATATGCAACATTAACAATTTCAATATTTATTCGATAGCAACATACTAAATTACCAAGTATGTTGAGTAAATGTATCGATTAATCTGTCGAATGATCAGTGAATGTGAGCGATGGTAGCGATATCCTCACAATATCCGTTCAGAAAGGACTCATCGCTTATCTCATTTGAAATCTTAATTTATAATACAGTTTTTAGTATCTTAAAAAGGTCAGAACAAACCAAGCGCTGCGCAGGGGCAGTATGTTTGAGACTTATATTCCAACCGCACTGACAAACAGCTGTGGGGTAGTCGTCAAACTATGGGCTGTCAAGTTTATAGGGTCTCAAAATGGTAACTTAGGTGGTTCCCTTGGAGATCTAATTATAAATAAGGATGTCCGTAACTTATGGCACTGCTATAGCTCATAGGATTAGGGAATGTAGCTCGCAGAGCGAAAAGCCGATAGAGCGTTGAAGAATCGTTCCGCTTGGAGAATTCGTTGGACTGTTCATATTTTTATGTTTCTTAGATATATATTATGCAGATTTGTGGCCAACGGTAATTAATAATTTGAAAATGACAATTTAATTTGTAGATATTATTGTAGACATGTTTTTAGACACACAGATTATCTCTTACTTATCGGTTTTAGTCCAAACTTTGACGCTTGTAAAACGACACTATTACATCATCATATTAGCAATGACTGATGTTTAATACAATTAAAATTATATCTTTAATTTAAGCATCGCATGCCAATTATAAACATATATTATTTGCACGTAATGTAATGCATGTAATGCAACTAATGTGTATGTTAAGATAAACTCAAATAATACGCTATCAGAATTCCAATAATTTACAATTACTAAATCGTGGCGTAACGTTCCAGCTGTACCAGAAAAATTACATTTCTACCAATAAGTCGCTCGCCTGTTTATGGACGTATTTTTTGTAGAATTTGTAAGTATTTATACTTATACAATCTAAAAGTACAATGAATAAATAAAACAGTATAGCATATTTATGATAAGTGAAATACGCCGCGCTCCACCTGGTTAGGCTCGAGTGTAATACGCTGATCGACAGATGCTTTACCTACGCACATGGTAGCATGGTATTAAGACCTGTTGCTATTTCGTTTTTTAACGTAACGTTAAATAACAAAGGTTTTTCCCCTATATAGCAGCCATTAAGGATAACATCTTTCATTAATAGATAATATATAAGATATCATTATTTCATTACGAATGTACTGTATAATAATATTGTACCTGCACGTAAAGAGAAATACTTTAAAATTTATAGGAAACTTAAACCCTTATATACTTATTATGATCAATTTTCAACTGATATTTTGTAACAATATCACTCGTAATACAACCACCTTTATTTAAATGTATAAAAGTATTTCATATCTTATGTTCTTTATTTGAGCAGCTTAAAACAATAAAGTTTCTTTTGATGTTGATCGGTTAAGATGCTCAACTTACGGTCAAGAAAATGAAAATCATAATGGAATGGAATAAAATATTTACCTCAAAAAAATTATGATCAATCAAACGTTATCTGAAACAAATCTCAAATTCAGTCCGAACTGCAGTTTTTTTATATAATGCACAGCAAATGACTCGACACCACCTGATGATAAGCAGTAGAGGAGTCTGTATGTGAAGATAGCTATAGGAAAGATTATATATAAAGATTAATAAAGAAAAATTATATTTCAATATAAACGATTTAAAAATTATTCTAAATAATATAAGAAAAATCTTAAACTTAGTTTTGTTTGTACGCTAAATGTATTGAGCCAATAATTTTGTATTTCTTTCTTCTTAATTTGCTGCGATGCTGTTTTAGATATTTTAAAGCGTGCTACGAGTGCTCACTCCATGTGATGGTTATACCAGAAGGTTATTTTCTTTGTCTTATCCATCCACAATTGCTATTTAATTGTCTCAGAGGTCTTGGAGTATAACACGGCTCAAAAATGAAATAGAACACTTTATGCCCCTTTTATTTTAGTTCTTCACAGTCTGAAATATCTATGAAACTGTATGTATTAAATATTTTATTGAAGTTATAGATGTTATTTTTATTTTGCGCGTTTGTTGAAATTTCCCATGCAGCTTAAACGTCAACTTTTTGTTCCAATCCAGTTATAACTGAGAGCCTAGACAACATGCCTTTCTATAATTGCAATGGAATGGAATTGCTTCGTGAATGGTATTTGACAATTACGCTCGACAGCTAAGCGAGAGCTTATGTCAATTCCCATACATTTTTAAATTTAGCATATCGATTATGATTATCGAAATAAATCTTGTTTAAACTCTTTGGAGGTATAAGTAAAACGTCAGGACTGTTTTGAATGTCACAATACTGAGTAGGTTGCGTGGTACTTTTTTAAATGATACTTAGGCGTAGTGATGGAGAAGAATTGAGATGCCAAAAATATCGTTATAAGTCTTCACTTCACTATCACACGTTTTTACTATCACATTCAAGAATCGTCACCGTATCGTCGCAATTAAAATACCGCCTTTCAAAATAAAATGACGAAACGGACGATCATTACAACGATACGTTCACGACAAGACTCCATTCTTAAATTCTCGCGACGATCGACAAGAAAGTATCAAATATTATACATCGAACACACCTGAAGCCAGACGGCATGGCATGCATATGAAAAGGACAGACGCAAGAGTACAACATTAGTGCTGCACTTTAGAAAACATAGACAGTATCGCACGATCCTTAACACAATTGCCGCGAGTCGCGAATTGACTGACCCGTGTCCGGCCGACGGCACGAATAAATTTGCAACCGTGCGAGATAGTATCAATTCGTACGTTAGCAAGAAACACATTTCAAGAGAAACATGGCCGATGTTGGGTCGAATCGAAACAAAGCGTTGTGACATCGAGATAAGAATCGATTGGCTCGCGAAACGTCGCGCCAAAACGACCCGAGCAAATTATCGATTCATAAAAACATCGATTTTAAAATATTGCAGCGCTTTATCGCGTTATTGTTCCGTTCGATAGGGTGGCCAGATATGCGTTGGAATTTATCGCGTAGGTTCCTTATAAATATTTAAAAATATTCAGTCTGTCAGATCGCTATAAGATTAGATATATTTCGAAACATTTCTAATAAATACTCTTGAGAAAACTAAAATTATTATTATTGTTAACTGTAACCTACTAACAATGAAACAATACCTCAAAAACGTAAGACTGATTCAAAGAACAAAATTACTCATAGGAAGATTTATTTAGTCACTAAACACATAATTATCTCATTTATCATCTATTGTTTTTTAGTAGAAAACTGAAGGTCCTCTAGCGTCCTTTTTATTTTATTTTGTCTATAAATAAAGACCTAGCGTGGAAATGAAATAAAAAATAAATTGGCACTGGTTTGTTATGGTTTTTGCGAGCCTTAGTTTTTGTCATTTCGCGTAATGGCGCGCAATGCTAATGCTATAGGTTATATTGAAGTAATGCAAAGCGAAAGGCTTTTGATGTTATTTTCCAAAAAATAAAAGATCGAATTTTATCTAGACAATAAGATCGTTGAAATTCATTTTATTGTTTTATAAGCATGTTGACATTGTTCTTGTTAGTTGAACACGGCAAATGTCCTCCAACATGAAGCCCACGTGGCCACCCGCAGTCGCCCGCGCACCTATCGCGCCGTCCGTCACCCGTATCGCGCGATCGTCACAGTCTCTCCCAACTCCCAAGCGTTCGCGTTGCTTTTTTGTTTAATTGTACAACAAAGTAGAACAACATATACTAGGAGGAGAAAGTAAATAGGTTAATATATGAAAAAGCCTTGTAACTTTATCCTTAGATGTACCATAGACAGAAAATACATCTTATGTGAGACTTCTGAACGAAACACAATTTTTTTTCAGGCAATTTATAATGAACTGTCATTTTTCTTGATCAAAGCAAAGATTATTAGATATTGCTTCGAATTGTAAAAACACAGTTCATAGTATTAAAGGTACTGAACTGTTCAAGAACTCAATTAAAAATTATAATTACTAAGATTACAAGAAGTAGTAGTAGAAATAATGGTGTAGCTGTTCGTGGTATCGGAGCCTATCAAAATGGGGAACTACACTGAAATTCTGAAAAACAAATCTGAAAGGAAAAGGGAAATACCCAGCCGATATATTAGTCTGTGTAAACAGTGTAGTCACAAACATCTCTGGAAACAGCTGACCGATTCTTTTTCAACGCAGTATTTTTAATATTTCTTTAAGCGCTGGCAGTAGCAAGGCATGACTGAGGTAATCACTAAATTAGTGACCGACTTTTGTAGGACATCTGCGTTACAGTATTTGCAGTATATTCTTTTCACAGAGTCTCAGTCGTCAAAAGTATTTAAAAAAATATCTTCTTAGATATTTTGAAAATCGAACGTCTCTCATAAAAAAAAACTTAAGTAACGTTTCGTTATTCGAACATTAACGGAAACATTAAACACCTTAGATTGAACGCTATCGGTAACATAAATTTCCTTATAAATTCGTAATTCATATTTCATTCCGCTTACTGCACCTTATAATTTCGCCGTTGATATGAAGGTTAGTGCAGTGAGACCTCAAATTCTAGGAAGACAGACAAATCTACGCGTCCGTCACAACTCTGAGGGATGCCATCAAAATAACCTAAAATCACTCTTACTGAAACATAATAAAGTATATCATAGAAGCAGGGATGAAATTGTGCATATTTTTTGACTTGTGTTACACCGTTGAGAACTATTTTGTTTCAAATAATAGAGAATAAAGAAATATTTTTGGCCCTTGGTTATTGAAATTAAATTTCATCATAGAATTTTTTAAATGAAATTGTTACTGTAAATAGGGAAAATAACACGATGTTGATCAGTAATATGACACAGTTATAATATGGTAAATAAGTTATTATTAGAATTACTTTATGAAAGTTTTGCTTGTGTACCTAATACTAATAACACAGTACCAATAAATTTTCCAACAATAACTAGAATAATTAGAAAATACCACTTTCATAACTTAATTTGAAGTGCATTTAAAAATATCACAATACTGCTGTTTTCGTTCATAATTATTGAAAGTCAAAATTCATTTGGTTGCAATTTCATCAAAAATTTACAGTTTTTTTTTAGAAATTACAGAACTTAGGTTAAATGTTTAAGGAAGCAAATTAAGTGATTGCCAGAGGCGGTATTGGGAGTATCCTAGCATCGGAAACGTTTATAATTTTCGAATATTTCCTTCCTTCGCCTCTAAACGCTTTTCCCTCTGTACAAAATGTAGGTTCGGAGCTTAAGCATTCGGCATACTACGGTGTGACCATCGGCCGCAATCGCTCAATCGCCGCTGGGTGGCCGGAGCCGCGCGATCGCCACTCATGATTAGACGCAGCCGCGCGCGATACCTCGCGAAATGACACGACTGTGTCGCGTCGTGGGCAGACGCCATTGTACTGCTGTGGGGGACTATTTGTAAGCTCATAAGCAATTTGTAGACGAAAAATTGTTTAATAAGCAACATTGAAATACTGGATTTTTTTATTCAACAGTATATTTGATAATCACCCTATTATCAACTATAATAGTCATCTGAGAACTTTAAAAAACGTAATACCAACTTAAAGATATTTTTTTTCCTTCATAGCAAATTAAAGAAAAAGAGAGAAAAAAGAAGAAATAATAGATAAATAAGGAAAAAATAAAGGTTATATAGACGAAAAATAAACAGACAGGTTTATTTCAATTTGGATTTTTATTTTAAGCAATGGAGTGACATCGAATCTGATCTACTCACAGATGACGAAAGAAAATTGTTTTGCATCTTATTTGTGAAGAATGTTAAAAAATGAAATACATGAAACTACTTTAAAACGGTCCTTATTTCTATATCCATACATTTAACACTAGATTTACCAGACCAGTCATTTAGACTGGTCGTGCAATTTCAATTCAAAATTCCTACTATATTACACATATTTTTTTTTCAGAAATGATGTTATGACTTTTGTAGCTATAATTAGAGAGTACGTTTTATAAACTTGATGTTATTTTATATACATTAGTAATAAATATAATTTTTGTTGTTGACATATATTCAAATCGCTGGTATATCTAGTGTTAAGAATACTTTGTTTACGTGACAGAAGTGTGTACGGAAATATTGTTAAAAAATCATTGATCCTACCGCCGAGCAGTCAGTCTTGCTCGCTCCCAAGCTTTTGGATTAGGTAGTACTCATAGTAAGTACCTCACTAAGCGCGATAGGTTCGTCGTGAACGCCTTCACACGTCATCAGGCAGCCGACAATGCGGTGGGCGTTGGAGACAATTTGTGATAGCGCAGTGAACCTCGGTGATACTGTCCCATTACACCGCATTAGCTCGGCAGGATATTGAGCTGTTATTGTTAACGGTACCTTAGCTTCAGGTTGACTAATTGACATCCAACAGTATTAACTACGAGCTTATTAGTATCATTTCAAAAATCTATGCATATCTTTAGTTGTGAATGAACGCAGAAAACTCGAAATAAAACCGTAAACTTTATAATTTGCAGTCATTTTTGGTCAACTGCATTCAGAATTGTATATAGTATACTGCTTATTGTTTAAATAACATTCAGGCTTTTAATATTTGTGGAGACATTACTATTTTGTATTAATGTTCATTAAACAAACTTTGTCTATATATAATCAAACTGATGAAACTCCTGCCTGTTTCAATAGCTTAACCTCCGATCCTTCAGCAGTAGTAATAAGAAACAAACCCAAGCTGTTGCCTTACCGAGCTATCTACTGGGCGGGCAGATAAAGTCGCCCTCAATAAACGCCGCGACATTACTCACAGGCACTGTACTTGGCCAAGGCGTTGCAGTCGTGTAACTACTGACCGGGGAAACCTACACTTATTTGCATGAGAACTAGAGTTAAAACTAAAGATGATGTTTATAATATGAGTATGAGAAAAAGAGTACACAAAATTTTTTTTTTTTTCATTTTGGTTTAACCGAATGGTGACAAGTGGTTTTCGTAAACTAATTTGTTTAATGTTAGTACTAAACAAACTGTTAGTTAATGATAATTGTACTGTTATGTTACTTAGTATTCACCATTAGTATACACTAATTGCAGTAAACTTCGGGTTAACAAAAATTAACAAATTATGTTTCTCCCCTATATTTAAATCAATAAAGCTTTAAAAGTAAAAACTTTAATAATGGAATAAGATATAAATAGAAAATAATGTATAATTTTATAATCGAATAACAAAGAACAATGGTAAAATCGTATTAGAAAACTATTAAAAATAAATTAATTTACCTTTTATCAGATAATGTAAAAAAAAACATTTATGAAATCAACCGAGCTTACTCTCGCAAACATTTTCGACCTACAATACTAAAAACAATTTAAAATCAATACCAAAACTAGTGAAGCTTACAAAATATTTAAATATTCAATATATTCTTAAAAATCTCACATAACCGTAACAGTTCGATACACAATCAGATTTACACAAATATTTCCGTACGCCAAGTTTCGAAGCCGCCAGCTGCGCCGAATCGGATTTCATTTTTATTTCAAAACCAAAACGAAAGTTAGTTTTGTAGATAGCAAACAAAGACAATGTGTGGGTGCGCGATAGACCTGGGTCGCTTATAAAACGTTGGGCGGGCGGTATCGGCCTGGCGCGTGCCGATAACGCCGCCCTGCGTCGCGCTGCAGCTATGATTCAGTGCGATAAAATAAATGTCGTAAAATGGAATCGAGTTTGAAGGAAATTGATATGAAATGTTCTGTGTGTTCATGTGCTCTGTGTAAAGGGTGAAGAGGTTTGTTTTTTGTTGTTTTGATGGCTTATAGCATGACCTAGTTTTGCGTAGGCTGTAAATTATCAAAGAATTATGAATGTTATTGTTATTTAGTTAAAAATATGAATAAAAAATAATATAATCAAAATTTGATAATAGTTTGCCTCTCCACGGGCCGGGCAGAGAGGAAGAGATATTGCCACGACATAAAAATATTGTTGGTGTTGTCAGTGGTAATTATTTATTGCGGATCAGTAAAATGCAAAGCTTTTTAGTAACAATATAAAATTTTAAAACCTAGTTTAATGTTTATGATAGCTATAGTACTGTTAGTACAGTTCTTCAATCACCGCGATACCAAGGCTTTTTTTTTGTATAGTAGCTTGAAACACAGCTGTGCTTCTTAATGCAAATTATCGATTAAAAAACTATAAAATTATAAAGACTTTCTAAGGTTCTATTTTGTATAGATTTATTTTTTTAATTTCAGAAATATCAAGTTAGAGAAACAAAAATAGTGTCTGTTTCGGTGGTTCTTAAAAAATTAACATACAACCATCCATAGTTTCAGGATTCGTGAAAAAATAGCAATATAGTTACCTCAACCTTTAAGGTTACATTACATAAAAATTAAGCGGAGCAAATAAACAAAAACCTACAATCACAATTAATGTTTCATAGGAATGTATGGTACAAAAACTTTTGCAAAAATTATGACAGTTACTATATTAGCTGTCTAACCATATTACTGTTCTGAACTGACTATACACAAATTAAAAGAGCAACAAAATTAAGTGACAAAAGGCTACTACTATTTAAAAATGCAATTTAAATAAACGTAAGCTGTAATCGAACTGAATTGAAACTTAATCAAACCAGATATATACCAATACGTACCGATGTATAAAATATTGCACTGTAAAACAATAAATATGTTTGTAATACTAATACATAACGACGTAGGTAATTTGTAAATGTCATTACAAATACTAGAACCTGAGAGTTTCATGCGTCGCTTCTTCTCTGCATCTACTAATTCGTCGAAGCGGTGGTAGGGTTAATTGGGAATATGCATACTAGTGTTAGTTTTAATTTTAAAATAACTTGTTTAAATTGTAATTAAATTCTATAACTGGGACAATTTGTATATATCCGGTTAACAACCGCTTAAAGTTATCAATATTACCTTCAATTAAATTTTTTTCTGATGCATATTCCCTGTTATGACGATTTAAAAGAACTTAGTAAATGAGTCTATATAAATAAATATATTTTGACCAAGGGTACCTTAGTTATCATACACATACTAGCCTCTACTAGAAAGCGTAGGCGTGACCTTTGGTGTTGAAGACCAACCAGTCAATAAGGAGACTTAAAAAAGGAACAAACGTAACTAAATCATTGTATTTACCCTTTAAACAAATTCATTTACGGCTTTCAGCTAATATTCCGTCTTTATCAAACACCAAACTGAGCACAAAACCCGAGAGATACAAACGGGAGCCGATAGGAGGCTGTTCAGCGGCGATAACACCGGCCCGCTGCGACGCAGTGTATGGTCCCAGTTGCAACGACTAGCGGGGTGGTTACTGGGAGCATGCAATTTAGGCATTTATTCAGAATTCTCGTGAGTTTAAGTTACTAAGAGCGTAAACATAACAATTTGACCCAACTGTGGCGACTTTTGATATTGAGGTTTGTATTCTGCAATTAAAAAAGTATAAGATTCCCATGAAATAAAATGTAGTGTTTATGTAAACCTCAGATAATCTTAGTAAATGTTTCATCTTAGTAATGTTTCACTATTTCTCCAACCACATTGCATAGCAATCATTCAATTGCATTTTATTCATGACGATCTTAATATTTATATATTTACGTTCACATAAATGTTTGACAAAAACTGACATATATGCAACAATTGAGTACAAAGGTACTGCTTATTTCTAACGAAATTTCTACCAGCAGAATATGTGAATTAAATAGTGGATGCAGTACGCTTATAATTTACATCTACATAGATATATACTATTATATAACATTTAAATAAAAATACCTATTACTTAAATACTAAATAAACAGTACAGATAACTATATACTATAATCTATAATACATTAAATATATAAAGAAGACTGGATACAAAAAGTTAAATTACAGTTTCCTTTAGTAATGACCGATTTTATGTAAGAGAGGACAGGTAATGTATCTATCACTCGGAATTTAAAAGAAGAGATAGTTTGAGAACCTCTTATGCTATGCCGGTAGAGCGTAGCTAATATAGTTGCAATTTTTAAGCTCTCTAGTAAGTAAGCGATATATTATTTTTCAAAGTAGCCACAAGCCAAGCACAATGATAAGTCAATAATGACTAATGATTAAAAAATTCTATAGTGGTAAAAGTTAACTAGCTTGACGAATGGTTCCTGGACTAGTCAACATGCTTTTTGTTAATCGCTAACGTGAAGCAAAAGCTACGGGATTACAATAAAACCTTGTTTAACTATAGAGTGAAATTTTTAAATATCATATGTTTTTCATTTAGTGATTCGATAATCGAAAGGTATGTTGACTAGAGGGGCTAAGCTTAAAAACAGAATTTGTTTGAAGGTATGACTATTTGTGTACCTTTATCTAAATTCGTGTAGACAAAAGGTATATAATTAATAAAGATACAATTACTATTACTTTAAATTACTAGGATTAGTCTGGTTATTATTATCAACTGTGTTATATTATTAAAAATATTCATCTACGAATTTCTTAATGGTCATGTAACACCCACAGTATCTTGTGACTTAAAACACAATAGGTGAATTAGTGCAATGTGCTGACAACGTCAATTACCCGCTAACGTTTACAACTCAGGCCAAGTGCTAACAGATGCACTGTCTTGCGTCGCCGGGCGGGCGGCGTCGCTTATCACGCCCGCCCAGAGAGTCTATCGTTATCAATCCGCCCCAGACGTTTTAAGTTTTATAAGCCATATGTGCTGTTTATGATTTCGCGTTTACTTTGTGTCGGCGACGTAAATAACTGCTTTTTATTGGGAAGATTTTTTACCTGTTAATAAGGGTTTATCAGGAAAAAATATTATTTGACTTCATATGACTTTTTAACAGCCTAAACTAAATTGCAATAACTGAGAATAATAGATCTTATTAACTCTACGCATAGGGTTCATATAATTTATTTAGGTATGACCTACATAAACTGTTATTAAATAAATCCTTTTGTGGGATGTATTTTTTCGAAATAATTTTATGTTAAATGTTAAAATTTGATATTTGCCCTTTTCTTTTTTCAGAGACGTTTCTCGTGTTTTGCTGATAAAATTAATCATAGCACTTATGCATGTAATTGTATTTCATAGAACAATATGGCAAAGAGTCACGTCAGCCACCTTTTTATAAGCGAGTACTTCACTCGGTTACCTTTGCATTGCCTACATACTACCACTAACGCCATCTATTAAAAGAAACCCGAACTAGCGACGAAAGAAATGACAGTTTTAAAGTTTAGAATGTCAGTTAGTTCCATACAAAATAGCCAAATTCAGTTTTATATTGTAAAGCTTTTTTTTAGGATTTTCACAGTTATTTTTACGTCTTGAATTAAACCAAACAAACACAATAAAAATTATACAAATCGATCTAGCCGTTTTTAAATTTTAGCGAGCCTAATTAACAGAGAACAATATAATAATTATATGCTGTTAATTATTTATTTAAGGTTAATAGAGCTCTTTCGAAAAACCCTTTCACAGTCATATAACACAGATGCAACAACCTAATATAAGTAGAGGAAAGGCTACACCGATCGACGATCAAACCGAGTCGTGAAATGGTTATTATAAACGCAACGGGAATCTTCCCTTACATCTCAATTGTAAAACAATGTTATCTATTGCAATGAAACTTGCTCTCTCAAACTACACACCAAAATTAACTCTTCTCCCACTCAATAAAGACTTATCTCGAACGGCTACAAACACTGAGATGTAGCACAATTTTCGAACCAAATAAGATTAAGCAAGACTTCAATTTGAAATGAAAGTTTACTCTAGACTTATGTAAATAAGGTTGAGGTTCGTCTGAGAGTGGTGTTAAAGGTTATTTATTAGGTAAAGGGTGGAAGAACGCCCCCACAATGCTTGGAGAGTTTGAATGCATCGAGATGCTATCATTGAAACTAAATACGTGCAAAACTTAATGTAGGGAAAGGCATTGTGTTGAGTAATACTTTCTCACGTGTTCTTACAAAGCCTTCAACTCATGAGTTTTGTATCAAAAAATACTGTTTATGATTTGCTTAGTTTGAATTTTATAGCCCATATAATAAAATATCTTAGTTAAGACTTGAACTTTATATTAGAAGAAAAATAACATATTTTTAATCCAATTAAATTTAAATAGGTCACAACCAAATCTGAAATATTTTGAGAATATTTGTCTACTTACTGATATATTACACCCATTAAAAACTTATGTACTATTAAAATTTAGCTTTAAATCATTTAACTTACGATATATTGTTTCTAGATAGTTACTGGATCCTTTTAAGGCATTAAACTTGTAGTAATTGTCATCTTAATACCTAAGAATCTTACCTCCTTTTGAATTACATATTACGATAATTACTTTTAGAATAAATTCCTTAAGTCAAAAGAAGTCTGTCTTAAGTGGTAAAGGAGAATATATGTTTCTAATTTAAAATTGTTGCAATTTAAAAACTTTTTTAGTTCAGATCTGTTTCATAACTGTTCTTTTAACTGTATAGAACATACAACCTTCGAAGCGTGTTACCAGAACCTACAATTTAAAAAAAAACTAATTGACTGTGTTATTTTATCTACGTTATTTATTTTTCTATTAAACATTCGCTATCTGGCCAGCCAAACTACCAATACCATTAGGTGCCAGTGCGCTCTATTACAAAAGTCGTCACAGCCGCCACATATGCAAACTTAGATAACGTGATTGCTTTAAAAATGCTTAAGTTATTCCCCACACATAATTCCCTTGCCTTCTATACCTTCTCTTTGAGGTTATAATATAGTCTGTCAGCGGAAATCCAATACACTCCTAACATTGTCATCTTCAAAAGCAAACTAAAGGAGCACTAGCTATCTACCTTTTGTTTATTTATATTTATGTAATTGCATATATTGTAACCTATATATTCTTATTCTGTTATTTGTGTACACACCGTCTTTATTCTTCAACTTTTGCCTCTTTGGTCTGCTGGAAGAAATATCGTTGCGAAATAAGGAGATTTTAGTTATATATATCCTACCCATTTAACTGTATAATGTTGTTTATGTGTAAAAATCAACTCTTAAGAATTGCCGGAAATAAATTGAATGACAAAAAAAATATTTTAAATTTTATTCGAAACTTTTTTTAAAAATACTGATTAAAAAAAAATTTACAATATCCACTACGGGAGAGAATAACAGACATTACTGTTGCGGACTGGCTGGTTGTATAGGATTTTATGTAATCATTTTTTAATTTATATTTTAATATATTCTATTGTTTTTAGTTGTTAGTGAGATGAAGACGAAAATAACGAAAACTTAAACACTACAAAACATACCTAATTTTAATTTTTATACATTCAACAGCAAATTAAATTAAGTGAATTATATCATAAATAGTCCTCAAATGAATCACTGTAATGTAGTCACTAAAAATTTATTTAAAAATAACCTTTTTATAATACGTATTAAAACGCATAATCCAGGTACGATTAGTTTTTAGTTGCGTCGGAATTTCCGGAAGTATATAATATCATCACAACTTTTACTACTAGCTTTAATAACTACAATTTAATAAAAAAAACTAAGCAACCGAGATATTACGATACTATTACTTGACTATGTTAAAATACAAAATAGCAACGTCTCAAGTTTTATATTGTTTAAAGAACTTAAACGAGAATAAGTCCTCATATAATTTGATATTATGTCCTTACAATACGAAAAACACTAATAATTCTGAGAGTTAGCTTGTTTGGCCAGGCGAGACGTTTTTAGGCAAAACATTGATGTAAAAATTTTACTAAAAGTGGCTGCAAAGATATTATATCAACCGCGAAAAAATAAATGAAAGATATATTCGCTATAGTTCCCCGTGTAGATATGGTAAATTGAGTTAACTAAATAAAGGGATAATTGATGCATAATATTTTAGTAAGAACGATTATACTGATTATTAAAAGCTTTAAAAAAATGTAATAAAATTAAAAAATAATACTAATTAAATAAAAATTATATTCCACTATGTTAATATTTTACGCCCGAAAATGGCGTCAGTTCTTTCTTAAGTCCATGAAATTGTAAGATCTATTGTACACAGAATCACAATAAAACGCTATCTTATTTTATCTTGTAATAATTTATGTAAAAATACAAGAATAAAATCGTTATTTGGATATATTTTAGCTTTTATATGAAATGCATATTAATTGATAAATCATAATAAAAAATTAAAAAAACCCTTAAAGCCTCAATTTTAAAAGCCCTTTTAAATCTTATCGTTACTAGAGTTCCAATAATTTTTCATATCAAATGTATTTTTTTTTATCATATGGTAACAAAACTAATATTTACCAATGAAAAATAACTTAACTGGGTATTGACGATTAGAGCTAGTATGAATTATTAAAAAATAAATGCTCCAAATCCTGAAGTTCTGATCCCAGTTTGGGCAAAAATTACCACTTATTTACCTCCATAATGCCTAAGGCTACCACCAAAAAAATTATATTTGTACATTGTTGTGTTCCGGCAGATAAAGGTAAGATAGAAAGTTCCTTGGTGTATGAGGAATCGGAGTGTAACTCGCTTCCATCTCCAATATTTTAATCACAGACTATATTACGATTAGAATATGCACAAGAGTTTCCCTTTAATAATAATCAATACGCTTGATTTACTCTCTGGTTATCGGTGGAAATCATTGGTAAAAGTTGCTAGAATCTGTGAAAAAGAGCTCATTTGACGAACAAAGTTGGACTGTTCCAGTGAGCCACGATCAACGGGCGGCGCGGGCGGCTACGTGCCGTATCTCGGCGCGCTCTCACGCGGCTCTAACGATTTATTTAGTGGTGCCATAACGACGTTTCTTCAGTTAACGCGCCACACGTCACCGTAGTAGCCCGTTTTTATCGAGCGATAACGGAATCGTACCCGTCTATGATACGCAGATTTGATATGGAATTAAAAATTGTAAATGAAAGTGTATAAGTTAGCTTTTTAAAGGATTCAATTGGACGCTTATGATACATCACACCGAGCATAAGTTAAGCCTTTAGTAAGTTGACCAAATCGTAACAAGAATTTTGTATTGACGACGAAGTTATACTTTTCACGTAAGACACTTCCGCATGATGTGACTGCATTTTTATACGAATAAATTTAGCTTACTATAAATTAAGCTTACTTACTGTCATGTGATTCGTATACTTTATTTAAATTTGAGGTTAAGAACATTCTAACTTCTCCCTTTCCTACTCCACAACAATCGTGCTGGTTTTCGAAATCATTATTGTCTTCGTCTGCATCACACACGAATTAATTTATCTCTTCTTTGTTGTTAATCAAAAAATTGGAATTCTCTATCAGAACAGACGTTTCACTTTTCAATAGAGGTGAAGCTGTATACAGCTAAGGCAATATGCTTGTAACATTTTGATGGTACGGAGCAGGTGGGGTCATATGGCTCTGACGTCAAAATATATTTTATTTGGTAACAGGCACAAAATTGCCTTGAATACAATAGGAATTTAAGACAGACTGAGGTATCAAATATGTACTTTATTTTAAAGTTTTGCACAAAAATTACCCCTTAACCGACGCCATTTTATTAAGTCATTAAGTCGATAAAATGGCGTCGAGTAAGTGGTAACAAGGAACATCTCCGTTTACGGCCAACAGTATAATGAATAGTCTGACAGATGAAATAGAAACAATTGCCAAATTCTGTCAAGTATTTGAATTTTAGTTGTTGATGCTTTTAAAATGTTGCCAGTTATAATGAAAAGGGGGAAGGAGTTGCTATAATGTTTTATATACCTAATAGTTACACGTTTATGATAAAACAGCTTGTTAATGTAAATGTATTCCACTACTCACTGGTTTTCTATAAAAAAAAACCTTTAAAACAACTCAACTCTTCGGTTCGCTCGGTCGGATAGCTAGATTACTTTGCTCACAAACAAAACGTAGAATATATTTACTCGTATCTCACTTACCTGCATAAAAGATGCAACAGCACTTTAGCGCTGTACAAATTGAGATCTCCAGTCATGTGCAGCCTTTGCCACTTGGTTATGTCAATTTGCACATGATAATGCAGTATGCAAAATTCATGATAAGTGTCGAAAGCTAAAAGGCTACGTTGATTTAGGCAGACACGACATCTTTTATTAAGAGGTTGTTGCTATAGAAACATTTTTAGAATCATCTCGATAATACAATTAAAACAATATTCTCACCATTACATAAAATTTGATCATTTGCTTTGGATATGTCATATTATATAACGAAGAGCCGAGTTATGTTAGTAACATAATATTTTATGCATATTTGAAATAATAATATATAAACACAATAAACTAGCCACAATATACATTATATTGTAAATAAGACGCCAGTTGACTGTTAGATTGTATACATAAATTATTGCCTTTTAAGGATGATTAGTCAAATAATTATGGCTCAGAATTATCTTTTTAATGTACTAGCTGCTTCGTCGACTTCATTCGCGTGATATGTCGGAAAATATCAACATGTCTTACGTAGGCGGGTAAGTTATACTATTACTTAAGTATTTATTTCGTTAAGAATCTAAATGATATTCATAACAAATTTGATCACTTTATAAAGGTTATAGTGAGTCAACCTTAAAAGATTAAGATAGACATACTTCCGGAAATTCCGGAACACAAGATTTTTGCGTCACTTTAACAGTTTACGACACACCAAAAATTTTGAAAAATTAAGTTGCATTATTCGCCTCCTTTTGGCCGTAGCGTGATGTTATACAGCATATAGCCTTTCTCGATAAAAATACTAGCCATCACAAAAAGATTTTTTCAATTTGAATCCGCAGTTTCTGCGTATCGCGTTAAACCAAACAAATAAACTCTTTACAATATTAGTATACTCGTAATATAATCGTATTTATGAGTGTGTTTGAAAAGCTTCAAGGTTAATTATATTACTTTAATATTTTCAATTTTGATAAAAAAGAAATTAAGATTTTGCATAATGCATTCTTAAGGGCATTTTTTTAACAAACTGATTATGTTCCCCAGCGATATGAAGCAACGGGATCCGTGCTTCAGTTACTAGCTTGACGATTAAGCGATCTCATTTATTTTAATACTTTATTTACAAGCTTTATAAAGCTTAATTTTAAACCTGTTTCGATATAAATAGAATGCATACTTCGTTATAAGTGAAGAACCGACGGAAAATATACGTTCACATACAAATTTAAATTTAGATTAGATTTTTTTTAAATAGAGCCACTAATAATTCCTAATAATAAAATATAATAACAATTCTAAGTATCAAGATTTGTTTATTGAAATGTTCACACATTAAATTAAAGTTTTTATGAAAAGTAAAACTTGAATTGAAATATATATGTATATAATTCGCAACAAAATAGATTTATTGATTCTCCTATTGAAAGAAAACCTTAATTATTAGCCTGTTATAATTTTATGCACCTGTATTAGCAGAACATGTTGAATACAAATTGATTAAAAAAAATACACTAAATAGTTACTAAAAATTAGGAAATGGAAATGAAAAAAAATTATAATAAAAAAATAAAAAAGTGGTTAAACTTCACTCAAGGTATCTTTTAGAAACAAAAACTCCCAGTATCAAGAGACAAGATATCATTTTGAACTCAAAAAAATACTCAAATATATTTTTATAAAATATGAACTTCCCGAACAATGCTTTAAGTTTAACACCAGTGACAGCCAGCAACACAGTTAAATGCTCCACCCGCCCGCCTGAGATGGTATCGCCCGCCCGCCTAATTGAATATATCGAGTCAACTACCCACCTTAATGACTTCTGATAGTGATACGTTGGTCGCGCCCCATTGCGACCATCGTATCATGAAGTGGGAATTTTGCAAACTATACTATATTTAGGTTCAAAGCTTTTTTTTTAAACTGGTGGTTGAAAATAGTTTGCATGTGTCTTCATAAAAATAAAAATAAATTTATTTATAAAACCAAATACACAAAATTGGTAAATACACCAATGGTTGAAATAAAACTTACATAAAAACAGTTGAGTACAAAGGCTGCTTATTTCCAACGAAATTTCTACCAGCACACCTGCAACAGGAATATATAAGAAAAGATATTGGCCGCATGTGCACTTGTTCATACTTACAACACACAATCTTTAGTTAAACTTAAAATGGTTTTCATAATTTAATATAAAAATTTAACACATTAGCCGACGAAAGTATCGCAGTCATATGTAATTATAATAAATAACTACAACAAATCTTTTTTTTTTCTGTATTATAGACTAGAAATCATTATGTCATGAATAATATAACATTAAAAATAGATAGGTATCGCTACTATGTAATTGAGTACCAATATCTTAATACGTGTTTGAAGAATACTGAAGATTTTCTTTTGTTAATAATAAATAGAGCAGCGTTGAATTGGTGATAGTTTTATTTTCTATTGTGAATCTACTACTATCTATCTATCTTAAACTGGTTTGTAGGAATCGCTCGTGCCTCTCGAGATAGCAGATATTAAATAGTAATTAATTTGAGAATACTAGTTTCATGTGAAACTTTTATATAATACTCGAAAGAGTTTATATCTTTATTATCTTTCGTGCGAACAATAATATCAGGCATAATTTGTATCAAATATAATATTTTAAGAAACGAAAATTACAATAACAATTATAAATCGCCCATCTACCTTTCTTATAAAAAGCACACGCCGTGTATTTTAAAGAGGCGGCATGTGTCTCCCTCTACGAAGCCTCCTTGCAGGTTTTGCGCGTAAACAATATTTTATTTTCAAACAAAATTTAATTGTATGTCAATTAAATTTGTTTCGATATGATCACAACCTATGTTTCTTATAAAATATTACTATCTAAAATCTAAACTAGTCCACTGGCTTAGTCGTCGGAAAAATTTACGAGCGAAGCCGGGCGCGTTTATAAAGCGTCGTATCACAATACCGGGAAGCGGCCGGCGCTAACGCGGCCTTAACGGCCCAAACGGCCCTAACTCGGCCTTAACGGCCCTAACACCCGTTAGCGGTGCTATCTCTGATACAGGGTGCGCCGGAAGGCCACCTGCGGACGGTCTTAATGCATCCGCACTTATTTATTCGCGCCCCGCCGATACGTTTCCTGATTTTCAGATGATAACGATGAGAATGGCTTCGTGAAAATTTCCCTTGTACATTATTATATCGGGACTTTTCAGTCGAGAGATAAACTAAAGTGTACAGTACAAGGTACTAAAACTTTAGATATCAAAAATATTATTTTATTACAATATAAGACCTGTTTTACTATTTATAAAAAGCACAGCAAATGACTCGACTCCGTTTGGTAGTAAGTAGTAAGAGTCCAAATGCGATAGCTCTGACCTCCTTGCTCATGCCTCTTTTGAATGAACCCATGCGCTAAGAAATACGGAATACAAGGGCCGGTAAGGAGTTTTGTACCCTGTCAGTGCAACATAGAAAAGAGTCACGAAACCTCTTTGTGTGTAAAGTAGAGGCAGGAACAATGAATGAGTGACTCTATCGAACAGTATTTAGAACACGGAACTCGAGAAGATTTGGTCTACACTAAACGAAATGTTTCTCAGGTCATTGTATAGGAGTTTAAGTTTTAACTCGAGAAAAATGACATGACGGTGTAGACAAAACGTTTCTCGAGTGTCTGGTGCTAGCCCTGCTGCATGCTTGCTCCTGTCTTGGATAGGAGTGGGAATACAAAATACAAATGAAGACTTATAATTCATTGGATGTTGAAACAATGTCGCCTTTACCAAGTACCTTGTAAGAAAATAATAGAAAAACTAGATAAAAAAATAGATAATAATATTCACTTTTTATTAATAGATTTGAATTTGATAAAGAATTTGTAAAAATTTTGCTTTGGAACATAATATGCATAAAAATACCATCAAATGTAGTATTTGTTAGTTTGTGCTACTTTTTTAAACTAGTACAAGTCCCATTGTATTGCAGTTCATGAAAGTTACATTTTTGGTAATTCTAAATAATTCGAATTTACTTATAAAGCTACCAATGGAACGAAGTTACGAAACTAATTATCTCCAGTGTCTGCTAGATTTTAGTAACTACACTAGATACACCAAATTCTAATATTGAATGTATAGAACGATCATAATGTCTTATTAAGGACGCTAAAGAATACGTAATAATAATAATGTTTTAATTAACACCCCTTGATCGCTTATTAGCGACCCTTCAAAGGTACATAACATAAGCAACAAACATTTAAGGGTCATTAAACGCCAGAAAAACGTGGCTACGAAGGCCCATTTCAGGAAACACCGGAATGCATTTAATTTTCATCAAAGTAATTAGTACTCTTTTATTTTTAAATACAACGGGATCGTTGTCATGTAAGCAAATAATAATATAGGAATACGCGACATGGGATAAGAAATATACGTACGAAATGTATTATTGAGTATATCCCATTCCACATTAAACAGGATCCAGAAATACTATAACCTTCTTTCTCGGAACAATAAAGTAGGAGAGTTGGACATATTCAACCTTAGAGCACGAAAATACAAGTCTAACTTCAAAATCATTAGCAGAAAGGTAAACCCCCTGTAATCAGTGTTTCAATATTAACGTTAAAAAAAATATAAACTTAAGATATCATAACTATAACTGTTAGTCCACATCGCATGCCGTGGCTGTCTGTAATTAAAAACTATACTTAATTTAATGTCAACGCTACTGTTTAATATTTTTGTTAGTATGTGTTTTTGTTGGCTGCCCTTAAAATAAATAAATAAATAAATCTGTTAAGACCCACGTGTCACATTTGTTATTAGCGAGAACTGCAATGAATTCAACCAATAGAGGAATACTGCCCCGCAAGTGGATGACATACAATTAAAATCTATTTCAATAGTTTTCCGCAAAATACAACTTTATTAACAGGCTTTACGAGCCGACCGATAGTCATGTTTTAAGTGAAAGCAAGTCATTTTTCTCGACCTAATTTAAGACCCACCAAACAGTTTAAATGTGCTTTGAAAACGTTACAGATGAAAATATATTATATACACTAGATTTTAGTTCCTGCGACTAGATTACTTTTTTAGTTAACACTACATTAAACCCTTTTTAATATTATATATACCACTTGAGAATTTACTAGTATACGTGCAACTACTACTGTTTACTTAATATGATAGTTAAAGAGACCTTGTTGAAAATGTGAATATACTGTGAATAACAATATCATAAATTCTAAAGTCTAGACTTAAGAAAATGTAGTTGAAAGATTTTGTTTGATTTTGAAGGCAAGAAAATAAATACTTCATTTAAAATTCATAAAACGCTTATCTTAAAAGGTTCGTCCGCTGATTTGACTCCAGCCTTGTTATAATATTTTTAAAATAGGCGAGTTTTTCTTTAGTATGAAATCGACGACAAATATTATTTGTAAGAAACTATAATGCGTATATACGTTTCAATTAAAAAACCCTTTACACTTAATTATCGGGCCTAAAGTTAATTAGTTCAGCTGCGATACACTCCCAAGAACCTCAAGAAAATAAAGAAATTTTGTCTGGATAGTACGACTCGATAGATTTAAGCTTTTGTTAAATTAAGTTCCTATCTAGAAAAAGTAGTTATTTAAATAGTTTCATCCGAATTAAGCAACGCGTAGAACTGCTTAACTTAAACAGATAAGACTAAGCAGTATATACTTTAACACAGCAACAATTCAGGAATATCTGAAAGTTACGAAACTCACTATCGGTCTGAACACATCAGGCTGTATCCAGTATCTGGAGAGATGCGCGAAGTTGAATCGGGTGTGTTATCAAACTGTTTTTAAAAGATTTTTAGAGTAGACTAGAGTAGTTAAGTCATTTCTCCAAAGGCCGCCATTTTAGTAGCCATGTTGTTCTTCTTTTAAATACCATTACCGTAATGTTATATGCTCAACTAGGTGGCAGACCTCTTATTTGTATTGTCTTCTTGTAAGGTACAGTCGTGGACTTTGATTTGGGAATTAAGGTGCAATATCGCAAAGCAAACATGCATCATATATACAAAAGTAAATATACTGACCAGGTTACAAACTCTGTTTATTTGGAGCTACCCCAATGCACTGCATTTTAAGTTATTAGTCCAAAATTAGGTTCATACGAACACAATTTATCGGCCGGTTCGATCGGCACATTAGATGAATACTAATCTATAGTCTACAGAGGATGGTTTGCACTTACCTTACCTTACCTTACCTTACCTTTACCTTTACCTTTACCTTTACCTACCTACCTACCTACCTGTACCTGTTTACCTTTTTTTTGATGGTTTGTTTGGTGGATCAGCTGATTGTTACGACCAAAAATAATGAGAATTTTGTGCAATATTATATAATAATATTATTTCAAAGATCACTTTCTGATTCTGATACATATTCCCTTTTATGACGATTTAAAAGAACTTAGTAAATGAGTCTATTTAAATAAAGATATTTTGACTTTGACTTTGACTTTAAAAACACATAACCATTAAGTGGCACTACGGTAGTTACAAAACCATGTCCTGTGTTAGTATGGCGTGCAAGACATCGCTCGATACGGCCGCGATACGACCAACTTCTCAGATCCAATACGAGCCACCAAAAGTTCTAACATATTGTGGCGCAAACAATGACATTTTAGCGTTTTTTTGTAACACGAAAACATTAACTTGACAAAATACTTATCGTAAAGTTTGTCATCTGCACACAATTCTAAATATACGTCAATGGTATCACTCCCCTAGGAACTTTTAACAGGGAAATAACAAAAAAGAATCTTTAGTTTGTTACCGTCAAATACCGCCAGATGGAGTTTAAATTAGTAGATTTTATTACCAACAGTATTCACGAAATATAATTTAATGTAACGAATAGTTTCATATAGAAGTGTCGGTGACGTAGTGCGTACGGTCGTTGTTTTTCATGCGGGTGTTTTCAAATTTTGAATTCTTATATACTTTTATACGCTTTTACGACGAAACATCGCGAGAGCGCCTCCACACACATGTGTAGAAATTCTTAGGTTTACCGGGCCAGCGTGGTTGACAAAGGCCTAATCGCCCTATTTTAGAGTAACCTCGATTCCCTCGGTAGGGACGTATATAATAATCATAATGATGATACCTAGTGCAAGTATATAGTGTGAAAAAGTAATAAAGTAATAAGAGCTACAACAGGGCCAATACTATGAAAAATTTGACACCAAATTTTATTAATTATAGATAATGTTTGCAATTTCGTCGTGCAGAAAGAATACTTCATTTGTAGCTCCACGCTCTCACGATTGCCTAATAATTGTTTTATACTTGATATTTTGTGTAAGATGTTTGTGGTTTGTGTTGCCTTTTCAGCCTGAAACCATAGCTGGTATAATACTATATATACTATCAATATCGGTTAAGACAACTGAAGAACCATCAGTAACTGAAGTTATTATCTAAAAAATACATGCCTAGAAAGTTATCAAAGTATGTAATATTATTATAATGGTAAAATATGTATGAATATTCTACAATTTAGGCATGCTGTTCATTGTTAGATAGCGATCCGTATCTGTTTTGATATCGTTACGATAACTACCAGTCTAATAATAAATTTTATTTATAATCTAACTCGTGTTCTTATCTTTATTGTCGTAAAGCTCAAAATACAACGTATTACGTTATCATTGTTAGACCAGATGGCTGATAACGATAATCACTTAGAAAGAATTGCTGATAAGATAATAATGTTTGATCAGGCATGTTATTATCATACGTTATCCTACCTTCTACTGATGATATGGCCTTTTCTAATCCACCTAAAAGATAGTAATTATATTTAGGAAAATTTACGTAAACAACTGTATTTCAGTAGTTTATTGTGACATAAAACTTTTTTATTAAATGTTTAATATCAAATCGAAAAAATAATCCCCCATAGAAAGGCAAATAGTAAAATGTTGAACATATATTATTAACTAATATGAAATATATTTATTTTCTTCAGTGAACAGCAAAATTCAGAACATACGTCGCATGATTCAACACTAGACAATAAACATCCAAAATGTGACATTTAATCCAAGAAGTCAAAAACAATAACAAGTTGAAGTAATCTATCAAATAGTTGTCGACAAAACAGCAATCCTGCATAACTACGTAAAAAGTTAAATGAATATATTTATTCGGAAGTGTTCGGCAATAGTCGAGCGCCGTCGGAGATCAATGTGGTTGAGTGGAGCTGAAAGGGGCGACGCGAGTCCGACAGTTACTATTAAAGAACGCGATCGACGTACCAATTATTTATATCGATATATTTTGATTCAATGGAATTATAGAATGGAAAATTCTAATTGAAAAGCTAAATAACATTACCTTGATCAGAAGTATACTCCATTTTTCTGCAAATGGTTCGTTTGTCTGTCTGATATTGTAAAATTTGCTTTATCTGTCAGTGTTATCATTTAGGCTTTAATATTATAATAAATATAAAACTCTTTAAGAATAATTCACTAACTACTGTTCTATTTGTAGGGTTCTATGTTTTAGTCACTTTTAAATTTTGTATTCCCGCTATCGCTCATGCCTTGATACGTTTGTCCCCAAA
Source organism: Acentria ephemerella (assembly GCA_943193645.1). Taxonomy (NCBI): domain Eukaryota; kingdom Metazoa; phylum Arthropoda; class Insecta; order Lepidoptera; family Crambidae; genus Acentria; species Acentria ephemerella. The sequence continues at coordinate 1,780,953 of OW971875.1, read as the reverse complement.
CACAGTCATTGCAACTAATACGCTTTAGATGCACTTCTAATTAAACTATTATGTTAGTTTGTGTGTCTAATGTCGCGCGAATGTTGCCGTACGTGCGATAAGATTGTTGCGCGTCTTCAAGGGGGTCGCGAGACTCTACCACATGCAGTTACATTCACTCTGAATTGTTATTTCAATTTGTGAATACGTTATAAGTATATAGTTTACCCAGACGGTAAACCTATTGGGTCCGCAATCAAGTGGAATATAAAAACCATTAGAAACAATTTTTATTGAGAATATTATTCTCACACTTCCTTGTATAATGTAGATATCATGATCATAAATAACCTATATACGAACCACTGCTGGGAACTGACTTTACTTGAGTATAACACATGGAGTTAGGGTCATAACCCTACCACACAATGAGAATTGTAGATATAACTAAGAAAGTCACCAAATTTGTATTGATAATCAAAATTCAGAATGGGTTCTCTATGCCCTTATACTATAAATTGATATAAGATACACAGTTTTACGTTATTTATTATTGCACTAGCAATGGTACAAACATAAAAAATTTAGGAGGGCATGGAGAGCAAACATACAAACATTTGATTTATTCACAAAGGGCTTTCATATTTAGTCGGGTTATACATGACATGATGTTATTTGACATGTTGTGTATCCAATCACAATTACATAAAAAGTACTAGGAATACAGAAGTCGCTAAGAGACATTTTGTTACCGCCCACAAAAAAAGAAAGAAGTCTCTACATCATTACGCCGCCGCCTAGTTAATTACTGCATACGTTCGAAACAGCTAATAGCAACTATGCTTTATCTTTCCTATACGGTTAACACCGTAGCATTAATTCGGTGCCCTCACAAGTTATCTTCGGATAAGCTAAAAACATTCGGATAACCGGCAGACGGATAAATCACATCTCCATTATGGTACCGGCACACGTCTGATGACAGCTCGCGGCGATAACACGGACCGATTGAAATTACACCATTATTGAAATAACCGATATGTTGGGTGAGTCTTTTTGTAATTATTCACTTTATATGGCGATTGACCTTTAGGAATAAATGAGATGTACAATATATCTTGTTTACTCTACTTAATATTATATTCTATAAGTTCATGCGCAAACTATTTAAAGGTATATATATATAAAAAGTATATCGAATAAAATTTACAAATGTAACGTATTTAAATATTTTATTATGTATTTGAGAAATAAACAATATTTATGTACAATTTGAGATGAAAATAATATAAATGAATTCATTTATCAATTAAGTTTTCACTAATTAAAATATGTGTTGTAGTCTTATCGTTATGTCGTGTGTGTTTTAATTCACAACTATTCCAAATTCAAATTTCAAATTCCGAACTAATAATACTGTTAATTTATCATAGTCCTATCTTTTTTACATATTTATGGTGATATACTGATGTACAATAATAGTATGGATTACGTTAGCTAAATTTCATTAAAAGAGAGCTTATTTAAACCAAGTCAAATTTAACTAAATACAACACACCTTTTTTTTGTGACGCTGAGGAGAAGCTCTACCAGCCGATCCCCTAACCTCTGGGGAGGAGGAAGAGGGGGGTGTGTGGGACCCTGACTAAACTAAACCATAATGAAATCTCAAACAGTTACAAATCGGACATGATTCTAGAGTAGGTAGTTAACGCGATAGGTCTATCCGTGTGAGACCACCTTTATTATACACTATATATATATGATTGCGCCTGCGCAGATAAACGAGAGTGCTTTTAATGATAACGCGCCGTGTGCGGACAAAATCGGCGTATGATTTAAGTTGCAAGATCTGACGTTGTTTATCTTAAGACGTCAAGGGTCCATTTGAGGAAAAGATTGGTTGATTATGGACAACCGGTTCTAAATAAGATGCTGCTTTAGCGTGAATCTAGGAATGTTTTTATAAGATATCGAATGAGCATTTGTTCCCTTTTAGTGTGAAGTTGCCGCGGATAATGATTTAAAAACGCGTATATATTAAGTACATATTACTTACCAGAATTAAAAGGGTAAGGAATTGGAAGAATGTGTTCATGGAAATGTCAATGGTTTTTAAATTAACAAAAAAGGTTTAAATAATTCATTATTTTCGTTCGGGGGGTCTTGTCCAGAGAAAAACAGGCAAGTACAAGCCAATACCTACTAGTTATTACTGATAAAAAAGATAGATTCTTTTCTTGTTAATTCAACATTTTTCCACAACTCGACTGGCCCATCAATCTGATATGCGAATGTATTCACCGCCTGCCTAGTAATGCACAGATTAGTAAGAATATGTCTAAAGGCGATAAGTATACTTTATTTTAAACTTTTTCATCGATTTTATTATTCAAATCGTTTCTCTATTGTTAATAGACTTTGCAAAATACGTCTAGTATCATAAGAGAAATGATCAATATCCTTAATAAGATTAAATAATAAAGGTTTTTAATAAATGACAATTTTGGGAAATTATTTTTTTCTTGACCTTTGTAATAATTTGTTTTAAGTTGTATTACTGTACAGTTGCTGGTCAAACTTGAAAAGCTTTATACATATTTTGAATAAAATAAATAAATTGAACTAATGAATAATTATGTTTATTGTCTATCTGCTTGAGTAATATTAAAATCATTGTTTGATCATTCAACTGATATAAAATAAATTACTCTTTCTGTAAGTTGAATCAACACTTAGTCAGGGAAACTGGAACAATTTCATCTACATTAATTAACGTTCACTTAGGCCTCTGAATATTTTAATTTATTTACACACAATAATAACCATTTTTTATAGATAGATTAAGCAAATGACTTCATTCCACCTCAGGGGAAGCAGAAGTGGAGTCCAAATAAAAATAGTGAAACTATGCAATGCACTAGCCATCTTGATCATGTCGATCTGCAAGATGCTTCCTCACGCCTCTTTTGGAGGATCCAGGATTGTAACAATGACGGTAAAGTTGTGCTGGCAAAGAATTCCATTTCTTGACTGTGTGACAAAGAAATGAGTTACCAAACTTCTTTGTGCGCGTAGGAATGTCGTCACATTATATTTTAATTAGAGACAATTGTGAATATCTAATTAAATAGTATGCAATGTTAGGTGTACCGGTGGCGTCATGTGACGTACGTGATAGGGTATGTATTCATATAATTTAGATGACACTTTAAATAAAACCATATTTTATGCCACGTTTTAGTTTAAAACTCATAAACAGTAAAACTACTTTAACACTATGAAATAACACTGATCAAAACGTAATAAGGCACTAAATTGAATTGTCTATGGCAAATGATCGCCATGGCGGTTTGAGGCTATCGCTCTATACATCACTGGGCGGTGTTATCGCCGCCCGCCCAGCTGCAGGCACTCGTTTATTTTGCTCCGCATACGAGTCGACCTGTGAGGGCGAGATATGTATGTGGTTTGTGACACGTGGAGGATTTAATTGTGTGTTTTATGTATAGTACATACAAATGGAAGATAGAATGATTATTTATAATAAAAAATACTTTGCAATGTTAGTAACTTAAGGCTGGATACAATAGTATATCGTTTAAAGTAAACTTATTGAAGTTTTGTCGCCTCTCACTATTTATTAATTTACTGAAAAAAACAGAGGTTACTTGTTGAACTGTAGTAATGTTATTTCTATCTGTAGATAAAATATTGAAATCCGCCATTGGATTTCAGCAACTTATCACCTTTGATGTCGAGTTGATTCCTGTAGTATATGTTTGTGTGACGAACATGTACACTGCTTGAAGTTTATTATTTTTTATTGAGGTATATTTCTCATATTATTATTATATATGAGAAATATATACAATACTATTTAGATTGTTATTTTGGCGGCAAACTTAGGTAAGATGGTGGCAGCTAGCCAGGCGGACTTAGAAGACGGCAAATTTATCTTATCTTATCTTATCTTATCTTATCTTATCTTATCTTATCTTATCTTATCTTATCGTATCTTATCTTATCTTAACAATCAAATCGAGCGGAACATTACAACCCCTACTGCATAGATTTGAACCTGTAGATCTGACGTAGGAAGTCTCAAGGCCACACACACGGCTTAATACCGTGAAATTAATATGTTATGCGTGATGTGTTATGTATTGTGCATTATTAAATATCCGAATACAAAACTCACACAGATGAATTTTTACGCTAGTTTTAATTTGCAATATTCTAAGTCATATTTCACACTTTTTGCAGTTTACATCTTCGCGGTACATTTAGGGACATCTAAAATTGACCTTCGTCTTTTAATTACCCTGAGGGTTGTTTGCGGCCGCTATCAGCGCTCAGCATCCATCACGCACTTATCAGTGGCGCACACCCGCTTCGACTACCCGCTTTTTATACTCCGTAGGTGTTACCGCGTTTGCACGACAGTGTTCAACTTTTCACTGTGTTTATGAGGTAATTTGGACTTTTTCATACCAAATGAATATGAGATGTTTTTTATTTACTTGAAAAATGAAAGGTGGGTATGAAATTGCGAATAGCGACTCTTTTCCTATTTTTTCCAATTTAAAAATTAATAAAAAATACATTACTGTTTCTAGAGTCAATGATATTTACAAATTTATCTAGACTAGTAAAAATAAATCCCACAGTGCATTGCGAACTGTTTGTATTCTTTTTTCAGTAGTTTTTGTATCAAACGCAATGGATTTCTTAAAGCAGTAGGAATATGACGATATTTTTTGTAAAGTGTTAGATGTATAATCCATTTAAAATTGCTATAACATATAAAATGCGTTATCATTTTTAAATCAAATTAATGAACGATTTCACCCTTTATTCCATTCAATCAGTAAGAGCGGTGTATCTGGCGATCTACGGAGGTTTATTACCCCGAGTGGGCACGTAGATGGCCGCTATCGGTCGCACCCAGTCATCTCCCGACACCCCCTGTGGCCCCCAGCCGGTGCATTTTGACATTGCACCTTCTTAGTAATGTTTTAATAAACAAACGACTTTTGAAAAAGAGGTTTATATGTTAAATAGCTGACACCTTGGCTGGCTTGACGTTCTACGTGTTTCTAAATATCGAAGCACGTACAATTTTAAATTTAGAATTTTAATAGTGTCAATTTTTTATAAAAAATTCTATATCTTTGAAATCCGTTGAAAGTAAAAAAACAGCTAACGTATTCAATTCTCGATACGATAGTGATTCGAAATTTAAGTGTTGCAACTCGGGGACCGAGGTACTGGTAAAAGTAGGTTTCGATACAATTGCGGAAACTATGTCATTTCTTCGCGAGTCCTGGTTTGTTGACCCTGGCCGAAGACTTGCATTGAACGAAGTTTTTAAAACATTTGCAAAAAATAAAACAACGGCATGAAAACAAATAATAATTGATTTGAATCGTTTTGGAGGACCAATTTAATATATTAGAAAAAAAAAATTAATTTAAGTCATAGATATTCGTAGATACTTATAATAAATATGTATTTACAATGTAAAATAGTTACTTCTTAAAAAAATCTCGTACTTGTTGAAAACCTATAGGTTAAAAACATCCTTCATGCATTTGTAGGTAATCAAAAAGCTGATGAAGATCTTAGCTTTTAGCGCCTCAATGAGACTAAGAATATTAACTAAAATTCTTATTTCAAATAGCTTAATATTTCCATAATAACTGAAATACAATCCCGCTAAAGAAAAAGCTTTATTGTTAGTTATGTACACACAAAGACAATTAAAAGGACACAAGTGATTATTAGAGAATTGTACAAAGGTACTGCTTATTTCTATAAGAAATCTCTTCCAGCAGCCCCATATATGGGAATAGTAACATCGAAAGGAGGGGCGTGTACCAATACTAATACAATTAAATACAAAAAAAATAATATATATCATATTTACCTAACCCTAACAGATACACTGTAAATAGAAATAATGTGCTTTTACTCGTTAGTAAAATACTTCTAGTAAAACGAACAACAAAAAAAGGTTTTCTATCCTATGAGTGAAGAGACATTACCAATAAATAAACTGACAATATTTTGTTAAGTAACCAACATTTATATGTTATTAAAGATTTCACCAAACTCGGGTGTTCAAAGGTACACTGATCAAGCGGAGTTCGTTATCTATGGAAGCCAGGGCTCGCGCACTAATAGCTTTATAGCGGGCTTCACCTAGACAATGAACTTGGCTACCCCTGCCTTGTAGACTGGAGCACAATGTTGGAGATTTGTATGTAGAATAATATGTTCCCATTAAAAACATATTTAGAATTATAATTCTTTAGAAATTAAAGAAATGGACAGCAGCGGCTTGTTCCTCAATTTGTTGACAGTTCATATTTCTAGTGTTATTTTTTTTTCATTGCAAGTGTAGTAATTGCCTCACTATTTTTTAAATATATGATCATAATAATAAGAATTATCACATTCACACATTTTAATCAAGTTGTTTGGGGCATCGGTAAGTTCAACCTTTTATCTCGATTTAGAACTTAAATTTAAAGTCGACTCGGAAACATTTTATGGATGTGTAAAAGAGATGAAAATTTTTGATACAATTTAATGAAATTATACACCTTGACTGTAAGGCACAGAGCTTACGCCAATATCGAAACGAAGCAAAATGCGTAACATATTAAAATAATAATAACAAAATTAAATATCCTTATCTGGTCTCTCATTAGTATCAATAATAGCTATCAATCTGATTGCTAGCGGAAATTAAGCCATATAGATATCAGTTAAAAGTTTAATATTGCAGATACAAATCATGAAGAATCTTAAAAAAAAGCAATAAATATACACGTACCCTCATCCTGCTTATGCATCCATTAGTATTACGATCTCAACCTTATCTAAGCTATAAAAGACCGGTATTCGTGATAAATAGTAAATAAAAACAATAATGAATTTAAGCAATAAATACTTTGATATGAACGAGATATTTAAAACATTTGCCAGATTAGCTGATGGTTGCCAATAAAGGGAGCGTGTCCATTGTTGCACGATAAAACTTCATCTTTACATAGCCTCATAAACATTCTTTCGCTCGTGTTTTATATTTCACACTTACTAAATTATTAAGCTCAAATATAGTTAACAGTTTGTGATGAGTACGCTATATATCATACACAAAATAATATTAATAAAAATTAAATATACTTACTTAACATTAGTCATAGTTTTTCAAACAATAAGTCACTTTAAGTCTTCACTAAAACTGACTTTAAACGAGTTTCAAGTTAATTGAAATTGAATATATTTACCAATGCTTTTACTAGCAAGGCGTTTAATTTATGACCATATTCATAAAAGGATAAGATTCTTTGTTCAACTGTACGTTTTTTGTATGTATATATACCGCTATATCTATCAATTGAAACTATTTTCAATTTTTTTTTAACATGTACATACATACATGTTCTCATCATCCTCAAATTTAACAACAATTTAGTCATTAATGCCAAAATAAAATGAACTTTTGCATTTAATCAGAAACGTTTATTAGAATCTACTTATATACTGAAAAAAAGTGAATATTGCTATTAATTTTTTTTTCTTCTAGCTTACAGAAAGGTGACTTGAACTTAGTGATAAAAATAATAGAACTTTTATTTGTTACTCTCAAACAGAATAAGCATTGCTTAGGTATTATTAAGCAATAGTTTTGAACAATTTTTTTCAGTATACCCACGATTTGAACGGAACAACATTTTATCATTAATTCAGTTTAAAGGACAGTGATCTCGTAGTCATATGTTTGAGACAGCAGTCCTTTGTTTAATTCCGTATGGGGTAGAAAGTTTGTTTGATTTGGTACGGCTTTTTCTAACTACACCTGGCTAACCAACTCAAGTCTGTCTCCATAGCAACAATGTTAACCTTGTTGTGTTCCTGCAGATGGAGGTAAGATAACTAGTCTCTCTGTGGTTGAGGAATCTGACTGGATCTATCTTGTATCTTCGCCCTTATCAACTTACAGATTACTTGAGATGAAGATCAAGTGTTCCCCGTTACGAATAAGAAAACCGTGCTGTCTCCAACAATGGACTCAAGCAAACAGCTTCACGATAAAATCGCATTCCGTTTACATTTACCAGCGATAAGAGCAACTTCAGATCGATTAGCCGCGAGGATCCAGCTCCGATATCGTATATCGGCTTATCTATGATAGAATGTGTCTGTTCTCCATCATAGAATTGTAAGTGCGTGGACCGATTAAGCAGGCATTGACCTTAAGTATAAACTTATTAATGAAACGAGGGTTTGTAAATAATACGACAAAAATGGCGTAAAGGCCTTGATATTATATAAGCATAAATTATTTTTAGCGTCATATAACACTCAAAGATGATTAGATACTTATTACTACTACACTCTAAACAGAGAGATTATATTATTGAGTTTGGAGTTCACTTATTGAGCCTTCATTATTGTTACTTATAAATGTAATCAACCAATTAACGTTATTATTTTATAACACATAAAACTCACGTTTAAAGAACTTAAAACGATTATTACAGGACTCAAATTCTTTAGCGTACACACAATTACAACTTCTTACAGTTAAGTACACCAAACTATCAACAGGTCTCTTCGCTAGTAACAAGATATTACTAACCAGATGGTTTGACATACCGATTCAATACATAGTCAAATTCCTACATCGCTTGCCCGCCCACGCCACCTTGATTACAACAGCCCAGGGTGATACTGTGACTCCCCGTATGTTGTTTTGCTTTACAAAAACAGACAAAACAGTAATCTAATTTGTACGTCAGTGTTGCTTGAGGTTGTAATTTGATTTGCCACTTGAACTGAATTCTTTTGTTCTTGTAAAGTTATATGAATACATTGGATAAGAGGTTAAGTATATATGTTTATATTGTTAATGCAGTTTTCAATTTTCTTTAAAAAAACTAATGAACGATGCTTCCTAAAATCTACATTTAAGGTTCAAAAGTTAAAGTCAAAGTCAAAAGTCAAAGTCAGAGTCAAAGGTCAAAGTCAAAAGTCAAAAGGCAAAGTCAAAGTCAAAGTCAAAAGTCAAAGTCAAAATATCTTTATTTAAATAGACAAAATTGAACACACCTCTCAAACTATCACGTAAAAACTGATTTATAAAGCATATTAATTTAGATACATGATGGGGTTCAATAACTATTAAATTTGTTATTTTAACATAATAATTAATCTCTAATATGACAAAATTCAACGCCTTGTTTGCAAAACTATCAGTAGATAGATTAAATTATTGAAAATCAGCTATAGTGTGTACTTTAGAGTCGAGCCTGTCATAAATAATTACATCGTCTTTTTGATTTTATTAAAAATTACTACTGCTTTTTTATAACGAGACGAGACATCTTGCAATTGTAACACAGCAATGGATAGCCAATAATTCTTGCCAAAGACAAATCTTTTTACTTTTATCATAACGTACCGTTTTTATCTAATGTGTTTTTATTGAATCGTTATTATATACTACTAAGTAACTATAATTTTGAGCACGCGTCGAAGTTACTATTAAGTATTAGTTAAACGAAATTATTATTTTTTTGTGTTAGCGTTATATGTAGATAGACCGAGTAAGAATTATATTATAAGAATAAGAGAAAAATTTATATGATACCTTTATATTACAACAAAATGGAACTAATTATTTTTATACCAATTTTTTTAAACCTTAAAATGTATCAATAATCATAATACCCATATAATATACTCCAAACGAATGTTATTCTATTGAAGTTAGTGTTGTCTTATTCTTGTTTTCATAAAGTTGGACTGCATAAGTATCAAATACATTTTCAACTACCGCGTCCACCTAACAATTTCAATCCAGCAATATCTTTGAAAAACAAACAGAATCCAGTATCACGCATCTACATCTGAATATGACAATGCAGCAAATTTCCACACCTCAATCTGCGTAGGCGCAATCTCGATAGACCGCGCGTATCGACGTGCGCGCAGTGCTCGCGTGGGTGGTCGACAATGGCTTTGGTTGATGTAGAAAATTAAGTAGACACAGTTTCAAATATGAACATACTGTCTTCAGTTTGTTCAAATTTGAATTCAGAATACGATTCATTTATTCATCCCATTTCAAATGTTCCATTCGTTTTCGTTTGTGTTTTGTTTATATTTTCATTTGTTATTAAGAAAGGAATACTCAATACGAGAATTTTGTTTTCACAATAAAAAAAATAGCATATAAACCCTCTTTCTTTAGACAATATTCTACTTAGTTTCGTGTATAAATTACAAATCACCATTACACTTAGATCTTTATGTATAGTCGTCCATACGTTACGGCTGCGATAGTGGCGCCCCCATGCGCGCGCGCTTATCTTTTACACGTGTCGGCTCTCAGAACAGATGCCTCAGATACAGCTCTTAGCTCCTAACGGGAGATAAAGCCCTTTTGATGTAGACACATTTGTTCTAGCTAAGTAAACAACCGTGGTAACGCTTATGCTGCAACTTGATAGATACATTTCTAATGAGCAATGGAAGATTAGGATATCAGGAAATTGAAGGATTGATTTTTGTGATTGTTCTGTAAAAAAAACACGCAAGACTAATCCATTTTTCTTTTATGTCGACCTCTGGGAAACCGATTTCGACCCCAAAGCGTTGATATCGACCACTTTAGGAATCCCAGTTCAAATGAGATCAATTGTCTCTTTTAACCTGTACAGTAAAAAAGGAACAAAAGATAGAACTGCCAAATAAGTTAAAGTCAGAGAGCCTCTAGAAGGACCATAGACACTTAAAAGACAAGTAGAAAAGTCTAATTAAAATCTACATTTCTGACGTTCTATTGATGACGGCCGTCTGTTAGAGTGGTCAATACGCTTGTTTACTCAGCCAGAGGTTCGAATCCGAGTAGGGGTTGATATTTTTATGATGACTAAGAATATTCACAAGTCAGTTCAAGTCGTGTATTTTGTATATATTTCTGATATTATTCCGTTACCTAGTATTAATAACAAAAATATTCATAATAAGGGCTAGATAATATAATGAGTGCAAGTATAAAAAATATGTATGCTGAAAATCGAATAAACCCTCTTTAATTGATTTGTAAATGTCATTATAAATACTAAAGGCTGAGAGTTTCTTGCGCCGCTTCTTCTTTGCAGCTACTAATTCGTCGAAGCGGTAGTAGGGTTGATTGGGAATATGCATACTAGTGTTATTTTTAATTTTAAAATAAGTATTATTTTAAAATTAAAACTAACAATTTATTTAGTACATATTTAAATACTATAACTGGGACAATTAGTAAATGCCCGGTTGATACCCAGTAAAATTATGACTATTGCCTTTATAATTATATTTATTTGTTTTCTGATACATATTCCCTGTTGTGACGATTTAAAAGAGCTTAGTAAATAAGTCTATTTAAATAAAGTTATTTTTGACTTTTTTGACTTTTAATCAAATGTCATATTTGGACTTAGAAAATATTACAAATATATATGTGATGCACTTAGATCAAGCATTTGAATGTGGATAATCCATAATCGCATTTTACAATAGATTTCCTAATAGGAGTATTTGTTTTTATTTATTCCAGCTCGAGACTTATCGTATGTTAACCGTACATTGCGAAGATGCATACAAACTTAAGCGTTGCACCCGCCTTTAGGGGGTGGTGGGGCACGATTCCGATCGCCTATTGGCCGATACAACAGATTTATGGTTCAGTATCACAGCGAACTTAATTTAGCACCGACATTGCAGCGACTTTGTTGTTTGAGGGGATAAGGCTTTAAAAGTTAACTAGTTTTGGGGTTTCATACCGCAAGAGATTATTTTAACAGAAATACAGTTAAATATTAGACTGTGAGGGCATTTTCTATATAACGACAAAAAATGCATTGAATAATTTATCGTAATTGAAGATAATTAAAATTGGTTCGGTAGAATATCGATTCGAAATTTTAAAAAAATTGTGATTTAGAAGCTCTGGGGTAGTGCTGTTACTCTAGTTTGAGTTCAGAATGTAGTTCAGGCGGCTGTGATATATGGAAGCGTTTGATCTACAGAAAGATTACAACGTAGAAACGTCACAATACAAAACGCAAAGCCTAAGTTTACGAATTTTCCACAACACATCAGTAAATATCACCTAGACGGTCCATGCCGGCAAAAAGTTTAGATATTTCCAACTTTGTATTTTAAAAATATCACAACACACATTCACACGCCTACTAATACATAGGTACGTGCATACACATACAATCACACAGATTTGCACATATATATTTATAAAATAGTGTAAAAAAATGTTAAGCACATAATACGTTAAGATACCTATGCGATCAAAAATATCAAAATGTCATAGGTGACTTCAATCAACTTTTTTATTTTGAATCAAAATATTGCGGTTTAAATAAAATGACCTAATGTGGCAGACGAGTTATTTTACTTATTTTTAATATATATCTTTATATCGATAGTTAAATATTTTTCATATTTTTACAGTACTTTCAATTAATGGTAACTTAGGATAATAAAATCATATAAATTTATTAATTAACGAAAAATATATAAAACCATTAAGTAATAATTGTTATTAAGAATAAATTGTATGCCCATATATGACCAGGAGCACCAATCAAAACTTTGAAATAGTAAATCAAGCGACTACACCATTCCGAGTTAATTATAAGAACTAAATTGTGCACATACTTGCATATCAATAGCACCATGAAGTCCCCATAGCTATTAGTTCCCGGCAGACTGACGTGAGTGTCGATATAATCTAAGCATTGTGTAAAATTCCTAGGCTAGACCTCGCCGTGGCCCTTCCTGGTATCAAAGATCGTTCTTGTCGCAGTTTAACGCAATTCACTTTTTTATAAGGGTTTTGGCTTGGTATCCAAGACTTTTGAGCCATATCTACATATATATCATTTTAAAATATCCATTATTATTTCTTGTCTTGAATTCAAGACCAGAGAACCTGGGACCAGTCATATATATGTAAATTTATAACATACGTATAATATAATTCGTTTAGGCGGTAGGTAAGTACATCTGGATCATATCTTATTTTCAGGCTCCCCTTTTCAGGGTGCCTACTGAAAGAGGTTTCTTTTGAAATAAGTAGTACCTTTGTACAATATACCCATTTTTTATTTATCAAATTAAAACATTTTCTGTGAACATTTATTGTCAAATAAATAATATACAATTATTATCTTCAACAGCATACAAATTTCCCACAGACAAACACAGGGCTTCCTTGCGGAGAAACTCAATTGAAACAGCTTTTGACATATAGCAATAGTTTTCATCCAGTGTTAAATTTTATATTGTTTTCTGTATATTAGAGAGCGCCTTTACTTTACAAAAAAAAATATAGGAACTTCAGTCGGTGCCTTATTACTTAACCCTTGTCTCACACCGTAACGTAACATTGGCGCCCAACGTGGGGCTGAATTGGGCAACTTTATCTATGATAATGACATAAAATCACAATATTTTTTAAACATGAGGTACTCACCTAATCTCTATATTTTATTACACGTCTCCCCTATCGCCTCATACGAGTTCGTATTATTTATTAATTCAAATAAACAATAAGTAAAACAAAAGTGCGTCGACACATGCCATAGCCGTCACGCACGCGCACGGGCGTGATGCGCGATCATAGAGATAACGGTATCGTCACTGTCACGCGATCCAAAATATCATAAAGAAATATATAACCGGTGACATTATAACGCAAGTAATTTTGAATAACGTAGTGTTAAGCCGTTGAATCCTTGTCGTCGTGATCAAACATAGAAATGTATACCTGATTTTTCTCAAAGAAAAAATGTAAATCTAATGTAATGTACGTAAATCTTGTTAGTGTTAATAAATAAATAATAAAGAAACACAAACCTTGAGTGTACCGCAGAAGGCTTTATAAATGTCTCAAATTTCCTGCAATTAGTACAAATCAAAATGGCGATGCTAGTGCATGGACTGCGCTTTTAAGGTTGCATTATTTTCCTTGTGTTTTATCTTGCATAAAAGTGTTGAAAGTAAGATGGTTTGTATTTATACATTGCGCAGGAAATAGAATTATAATAAATCATGTAAACTCGGTGACATGGCGCGTAGTACACGCAACGGTTTCTGTAATGGCGGCGAGTGTAATGTCACGCTGTTCATTGCTTCATTTCACATTAAATTATTACTTTTAATTTATTAAGTGTTTAAAAAATAAAAAATAATATAAAGGTACTTGAAAATGTATATTTTAACTATCTTTGTTAAATAATATAAAGCCATTTTTTTTTTCAAACAGAAGCTAATGTCAAAATGTAAGTACATTTTGACCTGCAGCCACTTATGACTAAAACCTGCTTGTTAATACACATAAACGCTACAAATTTCTAAATTATCGTTACAGCGTACTTTAGTTAGACAATGACTGCATTATACGGTTTGAAATCTAAACAACAACGGAAATATATATTATCAAAGCATTAAGCTAGATATCCGTAGAAGACCAGCGTGGTTGTATCAATCCAAGGATGCATTCAGAAGAGCATGTGCTGTAGGATATGCTGCTGATATGATGCTGAAGCATATGCTGTAGGATGCTTTTCAGTAACATACATATTAATTTTGTAGAAATGTTTGTGTTATTTTACTTATATTTATTATATGTGTTACTGAATAAATAATATTTCATTTAATTTTAAGTGTTTAGTAAATCATTGCTTTGCCAGTGGATTCATATATTTAAAGCTCAATTATTTAGTGATTGTTTACAAATTATAAGTTAGTTTTTATTAAGTTATATAATAATCGCATATAATTTTGCGAAAATCCCGAACTTACTGAACTTAACTACTAAAAACAATTTCACACAAAAGAAATTCATGGTGACACAAAGTTTTAACTAAACTAACGGAATGAGTTGAAAAATGGGTTAGGTTATAATATATTCAAGGGTGGGTTGACAGGAGGCGTATTGACACGGGGTGTGGTGCGTGCGATACGGATCTAGGGCGCGTGATGATACCGTTCTTGAACTATGCCGAAACTCATAGCATTCAGACAATTTACCAGTGCTTATTGTATGACACGCGATTTGTTGTGGTAAATTGTTGAGATAAAAAATCACTTGATATTTGATTTCGATGTCACTGTGATAATATATTTCTTTTTTTGTTATTTTTTTATTATTATTATTAAACTGTTATTAAAACGAAATGAGGTTTATTACAAGGAGCCCAATTTCAAAAAACACGAATTAAAAAATGTTAACATTAAATTAATGTATTTAAGTATATTATTTCTAACAAGAATTTGTTTGTTCACAGGTGAGTAACCACAATCGGACGTCTTCAATAGGAATAGGTGAGGTACAGCAACCGGCGCCGGCGCACATTATGCACACTACTCAGCATACGTCGCTAACGACCGCTAAATCGACCGAAGAATACCCCATTAATCCAGCGGCATTCAATTTTAACGTAAAACATAATATGCGCATAAAAACACCGGTACAAGACAACCGAAATAAATATCGATTCATAACACAATGCAATCTATAATCGAGCAAAAAGTAAGGGTGGCCACACATCGGGTATCGCGGAACGCATCGGGCCTGTCTGGTTATTGTCATTCGCGCGTATCGCCGCGCCGATCGCACCCATCCGCCGATCCGACGTGCTGGGAGGACGCGTTCAGATCATAGCATCTGTCAAAATCTTCAACTCCTTCATTTTTGTGGTGACAATATCAGCATGCGATGCCAAAAAGATCGGTTTAATCGCTTTAGAGAATTTTTAATCGAGTATAATTATATTTTAATAATATCATACTCTTTGCCTCTTCATAGAATTGTAAATTAGTATTGTGATGGCTATATTTTTGATACCTAGTATATTTATTAGCAATACATCAAAATACAACATTAAATGTTTAAAAAAAACATTTAATTTATATATCTAGGTACTAAATTGATATTAAATTGTATATTGTTGTATTTTATTTTATCTGATTAAAATATTGATAAACTCTTAACTCTACAAACGAAATTGCCAAAAAACAATTAAACATGTCCTTTGTAGTTCATTTAGATATTTCACAATAATAATCTTATCAGCAACTAAGTTATTAATTTGTTCAATCAGTACTTAAAATACGACATAACAACCCATAATTACACATTACGGCTCCTCTAACGACGCGTGTGGTGCGTATCAATTCGCGAACAATAGCAACTAAGCGACGATGTATTCGATTTGATATCTCTTACCTATTAATTCAACATGGACGCGCTCCTAATTGCCCCCGCGAAATATCGTTGACATTTCTACACCAATACAACAACTATTAACAGAAGGAGATACTAGCTTAAAATATGAACTTTATTGCTATGACATTAAGCGCTATACTACCCGCAGGAATATCTATACAAAACTATATTTACGCGGCGTTTGTGCAGATTTATAAGCCGGCCCGATGTATGGACGCATGCTAAGATATTTATGTGAGGAATGTACGCTTTTGTAAAGAATTTGTAGTCGATTTGCGGACATGTACTTCGGTTCAATGCTGACGCTCGCATATTTATTTCCAAGACCATTAGCGTACTGAAGCTTTCCGAGTATTTTTCCTACTGAACACTGATGAACGAATCGTTCAACGCATTTGCGGTCACAAATCTTTTTAATACTTATGTAAGTAGTTCTTTTTATGACTTCTCCAAATTATTAAGCTAATTCCAAAACTTTTAATCTTAAAAGTTAAAGTATGTATTAATATGTATGTTAATCTAAGCACGAAATCTCGATTTAGATGCACCGTCATTATCTTCGTTTCCACACAGCGCGGAGACGAAGCGCATCGTGCGATCGATCGATTACAAATCACCCGGATCGATTCATTCGATTCCCGCGGAATTGCACAATTTCCCGAGTCGCAAGCGCTTATCTCGACAAGGCTAGCTAATGAGAGCGTGGATACCCGTACCATTGTTTACAGATGCGATCAGCAGTTATCTCCCGTATTTTTGCCCGGTAGCCATGTTTTTACTTATCTCTGTGCATTCGAATACGTTTGTCGATTGTTTCCTTTGTGGCCAGTTTTCGTCATCGCCATCTTGTTATTGTTTTTGAATGCTGTGATGTTTTGATATGGATCACGGTCTGATCGACTCGATAAAGGCAGTTCAATTGTTTTAAAACACACACAATCATTAGAGCAATGCGTGTTATGATATTTGTGCCTCCAGGTTGTAATTACAATACTATTTGCATATTAAAGGTACATCACTAATGATACTATTAGAAATAGCGAATGGAAAGATCTACTTAAAGATCTAGTTATCTCTGGACTATGAATAGACCGACGCATTGGGAAGAACCTCTTACATGTGATTTAAGTTTAGATAAGTTCTTTGTTGCAATAATTAAATTTTCCTGTCGAAAATGAACTCCCAAAGGTTGTTAAAAATGTAGAAACAATAACTCAATGCTAAAATACACGCTTAATATGTTGTACGTTTGCAAAAATTATTTCACACAATATGTATTTACGTAACCTATATGTCAAATCATAAAAAACGCAACAAGCAAACAGGTGTTGAATAAAACGCAGAGCAAATTAGGGTGGTTAAGATCGAGCGATAGTGGGACAGTCGCGCGTCACCGCGACGCAAATCGCGCGTCGATCGCGCGTCAATCTTGTCGCGTAACGAACCTTGTATTGTATGCAAAGTGATGTCGATACAGCAAGTTATAACCAGAAGTAGTGTAATTGATATGTACTTATATTTTGATACGATTAAGAAATGTTATTAAATAAAACAAAAAATCTTTTTACATATTAAAAACAAATACACTAAATAATAATGCACCTGTGAAACATTTGTGTCTATTTTTCCGCAATCAGCCGTGTATAAGTTCCATTGTGGCGGCCGCGATAGCCCGGAGCTTTGGCTCAAACTGATCCTTTCCAAAACAGTTCCCGAAGCTCTAGAGTTCCAAATAAACAGCAGAAAATCAACCCTAAAACTTATATTTCTGCGCTTATAATCGCTCGCCGCTCTCTAACTTATATGACGTTCTGTCATTATACTTCGAATGCTTGTCTTGTGTAAACGCCAATACTGTATCGACAAAGATAAGCCTAGTGTCTTTTATCTAAAGTCGAATTTAGAATGGAAAGTAAAAGGCATATACGCCGTTCACCCAGTGCCCAGACTGGCGCTATCGGCATCACCTTAATGATGTCTCGATGGTGGATAGCCATTGTGTTGGATGTAAATTTGTAGCCGTCGGCGCGGGTAATGATGTGAGAACAAACTGAGATCCCGATAGCCAGATCTGGATCGCTTTCGGCCCACTGTGCGGGGATTGTATTCAGCTTTCGGCTTCAGCTCGTGCTCTTATTGTTGTACTTTTATTTTGAATATCGAGCGCGCATTGTATTCTGTCTTGTAAATCATAAACCGCCACAGCCAGCCTCATTTTATTCAGAAATATCCAAACTCGATGTAACATTACGCTTAATTATCATTAGCCTGTGGTCCGTTGACAAACAAAAACTGACATATCAGGCTAGCCCAAAACCCTAAAAACCTTTTCACGTTATATCACAAAACAAACAAAACGTTACAGTTTAAAATAGGCGCGTTCAAAATGCCGCTCATGATGGCGTCATTAACCAGTTATCACACTATTTTGTCAAATAGACAAAATTTTCAGTCTTTCAGCGTGCGTCGGCGTAATGAAAGCGATGTAAATGATGTTTAGACGAAAGCACGATAAATATTAAACCACTATAATGATGAAAAACGGGGCAGGATGCGGGATCTATATTTGAAGGGAAATTAGTGCGCCATTTTGTCGGTTACATTACAGAGATAGGGAAGCGGTCAAGTGTTAACAAAATCAATTTAAAAGATCTTTTCAAACTTTAACGTGAACATTAACTAATTTCAAAAGTAGACACTTCATATAAAGGTTTAATACTCCTACAATTTAGTTGTAATTAATTTTTTCATTGGAAAAATTTATGACTCAATTTAAGAAGAATGTCAGTATTCAAACATCAAACTCGAGCACTCAGTAATTTATTACTTTACGTAAGCACCTACATAATATCGGAATCCACAATTAAGTCACTTAACTACGACAACAAGCCATAACATCTTTATCACGAGGAATCGATTCTTTTTCTTTTAAATCGAATAACTACAATCTGAATCGGGAATGGCGCCGGCCGATCTGTTTTATCGTTGTATTATCGAAGACTAATGCACTGTGCGAGATAACACGGACATAAGAGCAGGGGCAGATAAACCCGGTGTGGCCATGTTAAAAATAGTTTACACGCATAGTTGTCTGCAGCGGTCCGAAGAATCCAAAGCTGCTTAAGTTTTAGTGGAAATTTGACTTTAAAAGGTATAAAGACACAGGTATGTTAGATGTTTGTAGAAAATAATCTACTAAAAGTTTTAAATTGGTTACTGACATAAATATATAACTACAATAATACAAATGAAAAAGCAATAGCTTTAATAGGGATTTAATCATATTTACTTATATGATACTTATCATATGTTATATAGACAAGTAATAAGAATTATAGCCCAATTAACTTAATAACAAGTTGATTTTACCTACTTTGTTATCAATTTAATCGATATTCAAACAAAACAGACACAACCCTAAAATTTTAAAACCTAAATTCTTTTCACAAATTCCTTCCAATTTCAAATTCAAACTTATCGACCGACGAAGCGAATACGTCTTCCTTATTTAAATTGTCATTACGAACTCTTTCGCCGGTTATCGGCTGCGGCCGGCACCGAAGAGATGGCAATAATAAAAATTATCTATACAAATGGGCCCGGATTACTCGACGACATAAATTCGGCTCTGGCCCAATGAACGCGAGCTGGGAGACAAGATAAAGGGTCAACGGTTTTTAGAAGGCTTTCGATTTTTGCTACTTAGTTGACAATTGACAATTTTTCTAAAGCGTTGCAGTTTAAATGACAGAATCAAGAGATCAACTATACATAACGCTACCTAATGTAAGTTTCAAGCGTATCGAGGCGATCTTAGTTGCTTTTAGCTGATGCAGTTGATTAAATGCTAATATAAAATGTATTTTCCAATATTTATTAAGAAAGGTGCTGCTTTCTTTGTCATAGCATTTAACAGCTGGCGAAAAACACGATCAAGATGGTTCAATTCGACTGTAGCTTACACTAGGAGTACAACACACATTGGAAGTTAAATTTAATTTTTTTCTCATTGAAATTCTTACTAAATAGCTACAAGTTTTTCCTTTAAATTATAATAACCTTTGATCTCTTTTACAACACTCCAAAATATTGCATGCTCACTGAATACGGTGAATACTTATAGTTAAGAATGAAATACCAATATAATTTTAATTAGAAACATTAAACATATCTGTAACTATATACTTGTAACTCCTCAAATTTCCTGAATACCATAAATAAATGAGAACTGGTATACCTTGTAACAGACACCAATTATGTAGGTCATTGTCATAAACTTAGGATCTTCTCTATCTAAAGTAATAGTGGCAGTGCCTTTTCCATAACGATTAATGAATTATTGTTTAATGATTGATTGTCAACTTTATGAAAATTGTTGCAACATCACAGCAACTGAATATGACAATCAGCGAGTATTCTCTACCATATGACGTTAAATTAAAATTAATCTACATTATTAAAAAAAATACATTTCTAAAAAGTAAATATCTCGGTTAGACCGCTGCCGCCAGTATCGCAGAGACACCGCAGAGTTATACGACAAAAATGCTAATTTTCAAATCTCGAACACTGCTAGCTCACAATCGGAACTACCCTCTTTTATTTACAACAATCCTTCTTTTATCCCGCCGTTCCACGTTTCTCTATTAATTCCGTATCTCGTATGTATGAAGTACACGGTCGATCACGTACCCGATACTTATCAACAGCAGTTTTCTTTAATTACACGACTTAAATTGTACAGAAACACGCATATCAGAGCCATCTGCCGGCGACCGCTAATAATTTCCAAGATATCGTACACCGATTGGCCTTTAAACGTGAATTTATTAAAAAACTACACTCACCTTCGAGTGAGCTTTCTCGCTATAACACACTTGAAACCAATGTAAAAAATATTATGTCGCGTTGATAACGGCGGCCGACAGGTTTATGCGATTTATTCATAAATTCAATTGATTTCTTTCTGTTTATCAGCATGATCAGTTATTGTCATCCGGTTGGAAGGACCATTCGTATATTACGGGGGTGTCGGGTAATAAAGGCCAATAAAAACAATTTGTGCTTCATGAAAATTGTAACAGTTGAGAGTATGATCGTATTAGACGGACGTTCGATCCATCAAAGGCTCGTTAACACGTTAACATGCCGGGCGGGTGCTGTTTTTTACTTTTTAAAACCAGTCTCGCAGTGATGCCGGCCGTTTTTGTGGCCGCAGTCTATCGATAGCCGGTAGTAATTGTTATGGGAGTAGCCGATGTTAAACATGATGTTTGACGGTGAACAGAGTTAATTATTTTCTTGTCGAAGGCGTGCTGCGACTGTTTGGGGAGATACTATCTGCCATCGAGATTGTTCCGTAACACAAAAAGGGAATGGATCATGCCGTTGTGATCGTTTGATTGTAAATGTAATATTAGTTACTTTTTATGACGTTGTAACAATCGAATCAAATTTTTGATATAATAAATAGTAAATATTAAAAGACATCTACATTAAAAGCGGACTGAAGAAAGATGAAATTACGTTGAATGCAACTAAACATTTTTCGAGTCGAGATCCAGATTACCAGTATAATAAATAGTGTCTTTATTTTTTTGACTGAAACAAATAAATATCTACGATCTTTTGCGGAAGACCGTTATCGCGGCATCAATTTCGCGGAATGTCGCAAATCAAATTTCGCATTCGAAATTCGAACGTCGGACAAATCAAAGAGCTAGTCGCTATCACCGCGTTCGCAATCGACATATTAATATTCGATCTAGAGGCGTCTCGATGTTCTCGATTCGTATAATTAAAATCGAGATCGATCCGATTGGACGCCGGATTCCGTCACGTTATTCATCATAAGAACCGCCTACTTTTGACGCCTCCAGCGGTGCGTGTACGCAACTTTTAAAGCTGTTTATTTATTATATAAGATTTTATCGCTTAATCGCGCCATCGTTAATTTTGTGCCGTATCCGCCATTTTGACGAGACCATTATAGCAATTAAAAAGTCGTAAGTGTATTCAAATTATAATATAATCGCGTCCTTCGCAATCCTGGGCGATTAATCAAAAGTGGCACACATGAGGAGAGTTATGGGGGTGTATTATGAAATCGCATGTGTTTTTACCGAAGGTGCGGTGGCGGTGGCGGTGGCGGTGGTGGGGGCGCCTCGTGAGCCCGTGCAACGTATCGTCGCGTTTTGCATAGATTTAAAAACTCGATAGTTATGCAAATGTCCGAGCACCGTGTTTACTTGTTCTGAGTTACGGCGTGGCCCGGTAATAGACCCAGCGCCTATCAGAATTAGACTATTTAGAGTACTCACCTTTTTTCTGACTGCATCGTTTGTATGATTGCGGATTGCATGTCCGGAGGACATATGAATCAAATACCAGGAAATTAAAACGGTTCAAACACGAACACTTGGCAAAGTATTTTATTATTGGCTTTTTCTTCTTATACAACTAATAGCTACAAGTTTAACGTTGGACGGCTTTGATAAATCATATCTGAATGTTTAATAAAAGTTACGATTTGAAAAGTTCCCTGCAGGTCGTGTTAAGGCCACTCGTTATGAAGTATCGGGCTTTTGTGTTATAAAAATTAATATGTCACACGTGGTTAGTTCAAGGATAGGGTGCGGTCGTATTAGCATAGCGACGTCTAATTACTCCACACAAATCATGGCGGCCTGGTACTTCGTTCTTTCTTACAATACACTGACGTCATTCTTTTGTTTAGTACTTTTTAGCGTTAAAAAGGGTCAAAATTAGTTTTTTGTTACTGTCAGTAAACAAAGTACTCTCTATCACAGAAAACAAAACTACAAAGTAAAATTTAACTTAAGAGCCAATTTCGTAAACACAATTAAAAAATCCATACAACATAAGCAGTAATCTTAATAAAGAGGGTGCATTAAGCTAATGAATTAGACCCACTATTGAACCTACATGGAATATACGAAAAATATGTTTTTTATTTCCTCAATTACGATGTTGGTAGAGAAAGTTATTCAGTTTGATAGTCTTATTCATCCTCTGAAGTATTAGTTCTCATTTCTTTGAAACTCTGTATAAAGACAATATTAAAACTCCTTGTTAAACAAAATGTGAGTTTTCGAGACTGATAAGTATAAGTAATAATAATTAGTAGTAGTAGTAGTAGTAGTAGTAGTAGTAGTAGTAGTAGTAGTAGTAGTAGTAGTAGTAGTTGTAGTAGTAGTAGTAGTAGTAGTAGTAGTGAAGTGATATTACAGAACTACACTAGTTCTGTAATATGTTGTATTAAGAATATTTGGTATATAATTTTGACGACCATCTGGTCGAGTGTCAGTACCTCTGTATGCCAGAGGTGCGGGGTTTGAATGCCGGTAGGGACAGATATTTGTATAATGAGTAATATTTGTTCCCGAGTTGTATGTTTAATGTAATGTTTGTATGTTTATTTAGTATATATCTGATTTTTATAGACGTATTACTATGTATATTTTTGTTTTATCTAGTATCTATAACACAAGTTATTGACGAGGTTTAATTTAGGCTAGATAATGTGTATGAAGTATTTCTTATTAATAATATTCTTTAATATCCATCCTTTAAAAAACCGCCACTGTGATCTAGTGGCTAAGATCACCTACTTCAGATCTGGAGGTTCAGGGTTCAATGCCCAGAGGGGGCGAAACATTTCTGTTCGCTTTGGTTGGATGGTTGGTGGGGCATTTCTAAGTTCGCCTGGGTAGCTACCACCATCTCACCTAAGTTAACAGCATCTGATGGTAAGATAGCAAGTTCCTTGGTGGTAGAGGAATCCGGCTGTAGACTCATCAGCCTAATGCTCCGTCAGAAAACCTTAGAAACCGTTAAAACACAGCTAGATAGTAGAAATATGTACAGCCAGCCTCAGAAATAGCTTAACACTAATACCATGTCACGACAAGAAGTGCGTTTATTGTAGGGAGGCTACTTTTACGGAAACTTCATAATTCGTATGACACGGTACTAAAGAGTTAAGCTACTTCTGAGGCCGACTTTACCATGTGACGTAGTAATGCAAAGTGCGCATTTTTTAACTATTATGCATAAAATTAATCACATTGGTCGTAACATATACTTTTACGTTTAAAATGGATGAAACTAGATTATAATTTAAAAAAATATGTTCATAGGGATATATTGTACATACTTTTCTTAATTCATTACGTTCTATCGTTCAGATATAAATCTTGTCTAAAAGCAATTAGGGTCTACAATTGTAGAACACATTTTCTTCGATTCAACTCGTTCACGCAGTTATGCGTTTGATATGAAACTGATAAACAAACACTCAAAGTACTCTACTTACTCAAATCTAAGTAGTGTAATCAAAAATATGTGTTTTAATTTCCCCGCCATTTATCTGGGGTCGATCACACGTGTTTTTTCTTTCTTTTGCGTATAATATTACTTACGCATAGTCGACGCCGATGCACGAATAAACTGAAGCGGCACTTTATACTTTATTTTTAATTATAATTATTTTATAAGCATTTAGAAGAAGTCAATAAGATGATTTTATCTTTGACATTAACTTTATTAAAAGACGTTCGGGATTATTTGATAGCTAACTACTTATTTTTTGGGCCAATGATCAGAATAAAGTAGGCATCAGAATTTAGCAATAGATAAAATATCTGATAAAGTCATTACATTTAACTACGTAATTAATAGGTTGCTTGTTTATTTTTTTTATTTAAATTTATATACAAATGAAATGATGACATTTTATTTTAAACAGCTTACTTAGAACCAAGACCATAGATTATTACTAGAATTATGTGCTAGGTATTATGGAATTCTTGACCAAAGAGGAGATATTTCAAATCAAAAAGACTGGTAAGATAAAACACTAATTACACATGTGAGGAACATTTTTATTCTTCTTCTTTTTTTCTGTTTATATAACAAGTAACTACTGAAAAGTAAAAAAATTCACTGTACACATCTTGTACAATATCCCATCCCCATCAGTATACAATACTCCAGTTAACTAATTTTGATATATATAGTTTAACCACCGAGCAAATTGCATATCCATTGTCTCGCTACTATATATCAGTATGACGCGTTAAGTCAGTAGTAAGCTGTCAAAATGAGTGAGCCATCGTGTCAATTTCAGTTATTAGCTGCCTGAGATGTATCATGTTCTGTTGTATGCCATGTACTAGATCGTTTTTCCAGGGAATATTTAAAAATATATTTAAAAAAAGAAATAACCCTTTAAAAGTTGCCAGCTCGACCTCCACATCCAAATGTCACACATCCGCGTAATGCAAAGTACACGTGGTAAATACCTCATGAATATTTACTGACGTTTAACATCAATCATAGTCCGGCAGAGATTCCTGGCTGATACACCACTCGTTTGTTAAAGGGGTGCTTGCGATATTCCGAGTACCCTAATGAACCGACTAATGAACAACGCCTACTTGGTACCGGTTAACTAAGTACCTACTCGTGTCGTGAAGTTGACAGCACACTTTTTCATGTAATTATTGTAAGTATTTCTGTACAAAATCCTCAATGATTGCATTGATTTCCTTTTTCTTTTAAATAATATTTCTTTAAAGTATCCCTGGTCAAATTCTCGTCACCTTCCGCTGTTTAGTGCATACCGTATTATGACCGTAACTTCGATACAGAAGCAAGCGCGTACAGAAGAGATATCAGGGATAATTTGTGCCTTATATATAAGGCAACGTTGGATTTCTAAAATTTATCTTTCTTTTTCTATATAATTCAATAGAATTAAAGAATAATTTATATAAAACTTTATTGGTTTAAGACTGAAGTCGAATGACTCAGATTATATCCCAAATAGCAAAATAAAACTGCAGCATCACTTTTAGACCTTTTATCCCAATTTCCTTACATTGACAGCAATATAAAAGACAATACACATATCAAAATATACTCAAAACTAAAGACTGATAATATCAAAGAGATCTTAACTAAATCATTCAGCAGCAAAGATATTGTATTTATGTGTTAATTGTCTGGTTTAATGAACTGCATGTCTCCTGCAAATTAATTTATAAATAATATACGTCTTTTCCCGTAATCCCACATACCCCGTTTACTAGAAGATACGTTTTAATTACAGTGTTCCTACTTCTCCCTCTCGGACAGCACTGAAGAACAAATGGTAGTGTGTCAAAGATCTTCGATAGTTTAATTTCAGATTGATAACAACATGCTCCATTTCATTAGAAATACGCGGTATGTTATAAATTAGTAAATATACAATTTCTTGAGAAAGCCACCCTCATTACGACCTATTCTCAGACTTACCAAATAACATTCAACTTCATAAAAATCAATCAAGCTGTTTTTAAGTTCTCTAACAAACACTGTAACATGAGATTTTTATGTATCAGATGTTGGGTAGGTGACGTGCCGCGTTAATATACTATTTTCTACGACCTGGAGAGGTTTTGGTTTCACATTTGACAGCTCCTACGTAAGGGAACGTGTTTTTTTCTATGGTTTGAACCATGGAAAAATTCCATAAGTCCAACTTTTAAGACCGCCATATGTCCATTGATTGAACTTTAAAGTTTAAATAAACACATAAACGTTGTAACCTCTTATGGTCAATTTATTTGTGTCACAGATGTTTATAATCATTTGTAATAAGCTTAAAACGGCTGTTTATTGTGCTGTAATATTATCTAACCGATACCGAAATTACCTAACTTAAAAGAAAAAAAATAAGTTACTCATTACTTGGATATGTTATTCTCATGAGAAATCAATACGCATTCCTAAGCCATGACTAACAAAAGAGGTTTCATCCTAAATACCAAAAATGTCTTCAAACGCCTCTCTGTCTTGTGACAAATCGTAACATCACTCTGCTGTTCATTATTTTCTTTACTTCTATCTTCTGATCAACTTGAGTGTTGCACAGTAGGCAAATATTCTACCTATAATATTAATATATTAAATGGCATGGTAATTTTGTATAGAAAAGATACCAATTCTTCATACGTTAGCCAATGAATTGGATTTTTTTTCAGTCATTCAAATTAAACAATTCAAAATCTAACCGGTAAAATCTAAAAGTAGTAAAATACTTCTATCCAGAAGTATTTTTTACACTAGCAACACCTTGACGTAACTTCAAATCTGCATGCGGCATTATCATGAATGTGTCTTACCATCGCAAAGCTCTATGTTACTGTTATCGCAAGCGCGAAGACATCAAGATTTATTCGTCATTGCCCAGGATGTGGACACTATAAGGAAATGTTTATCTAGTACTTAGTTCAGCAGCGTTTTTGCAGTGGATCTCCATATTTAGATATAGTGTTAAGCTTTTTGTTAACAAAGATCCTCACGTTAATTGAAAACATAAATATTTGATTTTTATTATTTCTAAAACATAATATGTTATTTTTAACAATAAAACATATATTCAATAATGATTAGGGATGGGATTTCACCATTCCCGTACGTTAAAACCTCTTTTGATCAAGAGGTTGACATATGTTAATCTTTTAATTCGATCGCCGAAAGTATATTTCTATTACAGGGGATTCTGAGATAAAAGTGCTTTTAAATGAATTTCTGATTGTTCTTATACTCTTTAACCTTATGACATATAGTCACGTATCTGTCTATTTTAACGCAAGAAATCAAGACCTATCATCAGTAACCTATTCCAAATGGACTCTTCGCGATAGTCTACGACGGGAGCGAAGCTCGATAGCAGAATCGAACCCGCGATATGTTAATGCGAGTCCGATCGTGACGCACGACGTTCGTCGCGCGGACACTTACTACAGATGGCACTGATAGGTGCTTCGCCGTATTTTTATGGTGAATTCACTTAGCTAAGCTCAGTACAAACATTAACTATAAAATTTAATATGAAATGCTATAAATATTGCTTTGTAGTGAGGTTTAAAATCCACCCTCGAATTGGTTGTTACGAAACCACATATTGGAGAGATGTTATATACAAAATTACATACTAAATTTGGTAGGATTATAATTATGATTGAAAAATTGACAACATGGTCAATTAAAATACCATTTTACAAAGAATCATTACTCAAAATCAAATCTAGAAATGTATCAATATTTCCTATCCTGCTCTTATTAAACACCTTTATG
The DNA here is from genome assembly GCA_943193645.1 of Acentria ephemerella. NCBI lineage: Eukaryota > Metazoa > Arthropoda > Insecta > Lepidoptera > Crambidae > Acentria > Acentria ephemerella. The sequence goes on along the minus strand of OW971875.1, from coordinate 1,752,518 downwards.
ATGGTGTCACGGATATAACTGTCTCTTCACATTATCTACATTTTTACTTTTAAGATAAAATAGTCCTTTTAAATAACTTTCATAAGGTTTACATTTGCTTATACTGCGGTAACTCATGCTTAGTCCGGTGTCGAATCATATGATAGATGAACAAAACCACGTTCTATACGGACTAACTGAAATAAATCAAGATGTTAAGCGTCGATAACATCGCCGTCATCTTTGTCATTCAACTCTTTATGCCATGTATTTATTTGTTTGGTAGTTTATTTTGTTTTCTTTTTAACATCGCTAATGGCGCCCACAAGCATGACATTAAGTCGACAGTTATGATATCTAGTCTTTTCTTTTATTCTATTTTAAAAAAAAACAATCGTTGGCGTAGTGGTTCGAGTGTTCTAGTTTTGAAATTTAATATGTCCAGTTCCTTCATGCATAGTATCCACTGCTCGTAAAGTTGTTGGTTCCGGTTGTTACAGCTATATGTTACTCTAAGGACGAAGGAAAGCCTATGTTATGCAGTGAGACAGATGTGTGTAAGCGTTAATGAGATGCTGTTCTCGCTAATATTAAAATAGCGTGTAATAAATAGCCTTATTACAAACAGAAGTTAGAATCTTAAAAATTCCTCTTTAGCGAGAACATCACAGACAACACACGGCATAATTATATCTTTGTGTTTGTGTTTCTGTTGTATTCAAATGGCGTTAAGAAATCGTTATGTCAGGTACAGGGCCTATCGATTTCGATACAGGGCCTATTATTAACAGAAAGCTTTTTCTTGATGAAGGTAAGTAAAGTTTGAATGTCTAACGACAGGTTTCTGAACTAAAAATTTGATTAGTAAATCTCAATTTATAATGAATATATTTCAAACAAAATGTCACAAGTATAATTGGAGACGTTGAATTTTCAACTCCACACTATCAATCAAAATCAGTATCCATATAAAAATCTAAGAGGCTTGATATCAATCAAAAGTTTCAGAGTTTTTTTTATGTCAGAGAATGCAAAACCAACGCTTAGTAAGAGGTCACAATAGTCTATAAACATATGTAATATCACATGCACTTTATATCGCACAAATGCGGTAATATTCCGGTTACAAGAGATGTTATATGACTCACGTGTAATCACTGGTAAAACTTTCCCTTCACACCAAACCCTAGCGAACTGCTTCTCGGCCGAAATAGGAGAGGCGGTGGTATCTACCCAGATGACTACGCAAACGGGGCTACGCATAAACACCTCGTGTATTTGTCTCAAATGTAAAATTCGTAACTCCGTGGAAAATAGCCAACTTATTATTGTTTTTTACATTGTGAAGGTCACCACGGATTCGGCTGTGACAATATGGTGAGTCAACATATGTTATCGCAAAATCAGACTGCTATCCTGCCAGAAACCTAAATATCTTAAAAAAAATTAAGGTTCCTTTATGCACATAGATTTGGTCCTCGTAGTGCACGAAGGAATTGGATATCGGAATACAATTGGACAAATTTAGTATCTAATACTGGATTATCTGAGCAGTAAACTTGATTGTCGATGGCAATTATTATTTATTTATTTATTTATTAACATAGATACACCATAGACAAGATCAATGTACATACAAGATAAATTTACGCAAGTGTGTAATAATAAAAGATATTCATACACTTAAAGGTAAATGAATTGTTTCCATTATAACACTGATTAACCTTTTATAATATAGGCCTCATAAACCACATGCAATTTACAAATTGCAGTACTCTAAAAATTGTAAGTATCTCCGAATAAACTCCTAAACTTGTCATTATTGTAATCCAATGACATTTCTTCGTTCAAACAATAAAATGTATACAACATCGTCTACAACTAACAAAGCGAGTACCTTCGTGGAGTTAGCGATAGAAATAAACTTAATTTACGTCAGCTACCAACAAAGTTAATGGACTCTTTAAAGTTTGGTTTTATATCGAGCTTAAAGGTTAGATGCAGTCATGCAATTATTTGTTGCACTTTTATAATATCAAACTAAGTATAGAGCATCCCAGTAATCTAAAATTCGTAGAAACGTTGGATATTCACCGTTTACGAAAGATATTCTTCGTTCTTTCTGTACTTAGATATTGTACTAGCCTGTTCTTGATCACATTTTCCAATTCATCACGGCATTTTCCTAAGTGCCGTACCCTAATGGAGCGGGTTTTTATGTTTTATGCACAGGTTATCGTTTACCACAACAAATGTATAAATGAATCTAAAATTTGGTAATAGCGTCTAGTTTAAGTAGATTTTTCGCGTCATATATGTTCAAAAACTCCTTTTAGAGTTAAACCACCACCACCTTTCAGTGTAGTCCTAAGACTACGAATAAAATAAGCAGCTGTTATACATTTAGCATATTGCTTTATGTACAAAGCTAAATATTATATTCTTGATGACTTTATAGTATATAGAAAGAATTATAGTACAAATTAAATAAAAATTATATCTCAAATGTTAATATTGTACGCCCGAAAATGGCAATCTGTTGTGACTTATGCATGTTTGTAAGATCTTTTGTACACAGAATCACAATAAAATTTATCTTATCTTATCTTGTCTTACCAGCCGAAGGGTACAAAGTTTAAACGAATAGAAGACTTAATATCAGAGCTTTATTCATATAACCATAAATGTAAACGACCATGACTGATATAATATATGTAAATGTACATGTGGCAAGAAGGCCAATTAGACATGTTCTTTTCAATGATTGAATTCATTTCCTATCAACCAAATAAATCAGACAATCAGTTCTGCTCAAGGTGTACTCTTGACATTTGGAAAACCACTACTATTTGTATCTTCTAATAATATAATTAATGAAGGAATTTTATTACTTATTTTGTTAATGTAAAATAAATAACATTTATTCAGATCAGTTTTTTTATAAAAAGATCAGCAAATGACTCGACACCACCTGATGATAAGCAGTAGAGGAATCCATATGTAAAGATAGATAATGCAGAATGCGACATACTGCCCTATCCACCCTCATCTTGCCGGCCAAAAAAGTGCATTTTCACGCCTCTTTTAAAGGAATCTCTGTTGTATGAAGGATGGAATACGTGTGCTGGTAAGGAATTTCACGCTCTAGCTGTGCTGACAGAGAAAGGAGTCACGAAATCTCTTTGTGCGCAAAGTAGACGTGGCGAATGTGAAAGAGTGACTCCGAAGACCAGCACCCGTACTCCTCCTCCTCCTTTATGAAGATTATGTAATGCTAGATGTTGTAAAAATAACTAAGACCGGTTTCATCAACACGTAAAGCTATTAAAAATAACCGTCAGATTTTGACATTTCTTTTATGCGTTAAATGTCAAAAATTGTGACCTTCGATCTAAATATGACTTTACAATTAAACAAAATATGAACCTATCACAAAATGTATAGAATTAAATAATTTAAAATGAAAATAAATTACCAAAAACTAACAACATGAAAAAATTATTATTTATTAATCATCGGATAATGTAATTCACCGTATGAAAGAAATTTCAAAAACGATTATATTTTAACGAAACATAAAAAGCAAATCGATTTCAAATGAACTCTGTTTCAAAATCAAATACTTCGAATCTCGATCTCGATTCGACGAATACGGATGAAACAAATAGTATCGACAAGTCCCATGTGATCGCTCACGGGCGTCACACCACGAGATCAATATCTCCGATTGTGACGCGCCCGATGCACGACTATTTTAATTGGCCCCCGATCTTCCATCTGATACGCCGACAAGATGCCAGTATTGTTTTTTCAGTACTTGTAGGCACGTGTATGATACCAAAACATCTTGTTATTGATTCCTCTGAATGGTATTTTGATTACCTCAATAAAATTGACAACCAGAATCGAGAGATTCAATACTGAACATACCTGATTAATATACTACATGAATTTGTATCGTTTATGGTGATTCTTGTAGAAAGAATGGACTTTACACAGAATACTCTAATATTTACTTTGACTAATGTGAATGTTATTAATTTAAATACAAAACCACGCTGTACTGAAATGGTGAAATGTATTCTCTTTATACTCAAAGGTGAAATATACAGCTGCTTCATTCAGATCTAATTTGGAGCCGACGTAATACGGGCTCAAACTAAAATTGAACAACACATGCATGTGAAGTGCATGTAACATCTCTTGTGTACAACCACAATTATTTGACATGTTTATAAAGACAAAAGGGTACAGATGGATATCATTTAACGAATCGACGTTGAGTTTCGAGAGCGTCGTATAAACGACACCCAGTCACGCCATCTATCTGATTGCGCGTTCAACCTTTTCGCCAAACAATCACAAGCTTATAACTTATTTAACGAAAAACAGAAGCTGAAACGACTAACGAAGGCCGATAAGCGAGTCTGCGGTATGACGCTAACATTAAGCTGCTAGATAAAAGTGCATTAGCCTGACCAATCGCGCATCACCGCGGAATCGTAATGACCAATCGAAACGCGCGAACGTTAGGATAGCGTGACCCGAACGCAATCCGATTCAAGTGGTATTCGTTACCGCGAGATGGCGGTCGGCGCGCGCGCACCAATCGTCGCGTCCATCTCGCTGTCGTGCCCATATAATGATCTTCACAGGGGCAGGAGAATGAAGTTGAGCCTCTCATTAATTGGCGTTTTGAGTCGAGATCGTTGCTCGAAAGATAGGTTAATTCCTTGCTCGGTAGAGATCGTTGTCGCTCAAAAAGGAAGGTGAGTGAACATTTTCTGGAAATCAGATCCAATTACATGAGGGCCCGTTAAGTTTTTGTTCTGTTTGCCCGCAGGCTGACTCACGTTTGCGATATTGATGGACGAGTATTGTTACGACCGGTTCGTATTGACGGATCGGCTAGCCGAATTTCAAAAATTTGCAAAATTCGCAAAAGCTGCCTGCAAAATTTCTCGTATTTTATTAAAATGAACACCGAGCCCCACCCACGCGGCGACATTTACATAGCTCGAGCACGTCTCAATTAGGAACACTAATGTATGCCTCGACTTGCGAAGGTTCGATCTGACTGACGTCGACAGATAGCGCGCAAAACGTGACGAGTGACGACTATCGCGAGAAAACCCTTCCAACTTAGCATCACTCGACTATTAACAACACTAATAGGAACGATATCGAGTTTGATACTTTTTGCTTACTGCCTACATACAATATTCCATTTGTGAAGCTGGTTTCAAATTCTATACATTAATTGGATACTTTTGATATTTCAGGTGAAGACGAGGAATGGGGAAACGAGAACGAGGCGATGCCTGGAGAACCGCGCACGCCGAGTTCGGGGGGTGAGCGGGTGGCTTCTAGTGGAGATGCGTCACCTACTTCAGGAGACTCTCCTGAAGCCTCGCCTCCACGCCTGCGCCTCAACACAAGTCTCGCCACGGACCCTGCGCTTGCGCCACAGGCGACGTCTCTGAAGCATGAGCCTCCTTCGCCTTCACCGCCACCACCGCCCGTGCCACAAGCAAGAGACTACCTCGCACTTTCGGCTACATTTCCTTTGTTTCCGGCAGCGACCGCACCTGGATATGTTTGTAAACCATGCGGTATACGTTATTCTTCGTTAAGCACACTACAAGCACATCAAGAACATTACTGTTCCAACAGAAGACCGAAAACAGCTGAAGGGTCTGACACGCCGGCAGACCCTGCTGCAGATGAATCCAGTAGTGATGCTAAGACTCCGCGACCACCAGGCAAACAATATGCATGTACTTATTGCTCGTACAGCGCGGATAAAAAAGTCAGTTTAAATCGCCATATGCGTATGCATGCATCATCTCCTGTAAGCAGTGGAACTCCAGCACCCACGCCGACATCAAACGGTGAAGTCAGCGATGGACCACCAGTACAAGATCGATACTGCGCCGACTGCGATATTCGTTTTAGCTCAATCAAAACATACAGGGCTCATAAAGCGCACTATTGTAGTACTAGACAAGTAGTTAAACAAGCGCTAGCCGCGGCCAGAGCTGGATCAGCCACATCAGGGTCTGCACCACCATCACCGGGCGCAACGCCTCCGGCTCAAGCCCAATATGCACTAGCTTTACCAACAAACCCAATCTTAATAGTACCATATTCATTATTACGAAGTGCAAGTACGCTTCCGGGAACAACTTTACCAGACCCAGATACACCATGCTTTTTGTTACCAAACGGAACATTCCAGCCTCTGAGTCGCGCCTTACCAAATATAAATACAGAAGGGAAGGAAACCGAAGTTCTAAAGTCTGCAAATAGGCCACGGGAGCAATCGAGGGATGGTGCCACGCCGCTTGATTTAAGCGTTCGTCGATCTCCAGAATCAGTCACTACCGATGAACACGAAAAAGAAAATAGAATACGATCAACAACGCCCGAGCAAATAGTGTGTGCTCCTTCTCTACCGGGATCTCCAGGGACGCCATCACCATCTCGTAGATCTTCGTCTCCCAGTGGTGAAAGTTCTCCAAAACGGCGACGGCGGAATTCTCGAGGCCCGACTCCTAAACCGCCAAGTGTACCTTCGCCGCCGGAAGAAAAATTTACTCCAGTGGTTGTACCACCAATCATACCGCCCGCTTTAGCGTTACGACTGGCATCGGAACTACCAGTGACGGTCACCTCACCTCAAGTGTTAGTCAAACAAGGAGTTTCGAAATGCAAAGAATGCAATATAGTTTTCTGCAAATATGAAAATTACCGTATCCATAAACGACATTATTGCTCATCTGGAGGGGGAGACGAGAGAGCAAGTCCTGCTCCACCGGAGCCTGGCCCACCACCGCAGTATCGTCAATTGATCTGCTTGGCTTGTGGGATTCACTTCAGTTCGCTTGATAACTTGACAACTCACCAGTCTTACTACTGCACTAAAAGAGAGACTAGGTCTCCTCGCACGGTGCCTGAAGTGCCGAGGCCAGTGTCTGCCTCAGAAGGTGGATGGAAGTGTCCGTGTTGTGAAGTGGTGTCACCGACAGCAGCAGCAGCGCAGAGGCATATGGAAGCTCATGCTGGAGTAAAGGCGTTTCGCTGCACTATTTGCCGATACAGAGGCAACACTCTCCGGGGAATGCGCACACACATAAGGATGCACTTCAACAACAAGAAGCCCGCTGACCTGCAGGTGAGGTTGTTTTCTTTTATAATAAATCTATTAATAATAAGTTCATGTTATAAGTAACATTAAGTGTAATAATTGCACTACGAAACCCGCCTAACAAACAGTTACACCTGATGTGGTGTCAATGAAAAATTATATGCCTAAGTCAACAGAAAAACTGTGTCTACGTATTATAAATTAGAACAATAAACTGAAACTGATGAGGTAGGTAATAAAAATATATTTCTATATAATATACTAGGTGTACTTTGTTTCTCCGATAGAAATCCTAACTCCATCTATTAAAAGAAACCCGAAATAACGATGGAAGAACCCTTTTTTAACGTTTAGCACGCCAGTTAGACGATTCTCCATGCTTGGTCAAGCCGTTTTTGAATTTAACGAGACTGTTCGTTACTCTATATATTTTTTTATTAATATATATAATAAATATAAAATATACAATTCCTTTTTTACATGTCGCTGTCAGCAAACTGCTGTATAACTGTTTGGTAGTGTTGACAATAATATTCAGTGTATTATTTGTGATAATAATGTAATTATTGAAACATACTTTGAAATGGAATCTTAATTTTTTTCAATTCAAAACCTTTTAAACATTTAATTAGTTATTAAAACATAAAAATATCTGAAGTATTTTTGGGAATCATCAAAGCTTCTTTTCAACTTCAAGCCTCGTTGGATTCTTCTGGTTTTTTTTGGATCATAAAATACAATAAAACCTTACAATCTTCAAAACAAATTTTTGTATTCATTTCAGGAAGAAAGCTACATAGCGTGTGTCCTCGAAGAAGACAGCCGTGAGGTTACTTCCCCAAGCCCAGCGGTGGGCGGTGAGCGTGTTCATCGCTGCGGCAGCTGTGCCTATACATCTACGTACAGAGGCAACGTGGCCCGGCACGCTCGTCTCGTCCACCCTACAGAAGACGCAGAACCCGAGGAACAAACCTCTCCTGTTCCTCTAGTAGACATAAAGAAGGAACCAGAAATTGAGACAGAAGAGACGCCAAATTACTGCAAATCCTGTGACATATCTTTCAAGTACGTGAACACTTACAAAGCTCATAAGCAATTTTACTGCACAGCCAACAACCAGGACATTGCAGCGAATAACAATGTCCCGGCACCTACTCCAGTCAGGGTGACGGACACTCCAGTACTATGAACATTGGAGTGTTTGAGACAGTAAACTTGTACATGATTTGCAATGCCAGAGATTCAATTGTTGAAAACATGTCAATGTTGGAATAAAATTATGACCTGGGTAACTGGAATGGAAAGACCACTAGAATCTTTATTATTGAAGACTAAGGTTATCTATTTATAATGAGGCGGTTTTCTAGAATATCAGAGATAAGAAACTGCCTTTAAGGTTGAAGAGTAAATACTAGTTACAGATTAACTGCAACGAACGATTGGATTGGAACTCCTTCACATCTATCGCGATAGTTTTCATCTTTAAAATCATGACTGGGTACTAAAGCTAGACGTCACAATGATGAATAGTTAAGTGGCTATGGAAATATGGCGAATGTCAAAATGAAAGCAACAGCGATAGATTCCGAGTTGGATAATGAGGAGGCTGGTCAACTGGACTGCTGGAAAGGCAAAGGAGTCAGCCAGTGTGATTCTCTAACGCAGTGCTTTATACAATCTGTTTGTATTTTATGGCCACAAGCAAGACAATTTTATGAGAGAAGTGGGACTCAAACGCGATATTTTTACTATTTATTATTTTTAAATCTTGTGTGTCGTAATGACTTCAATAGCAGTTTGATAAATGATGTGAGGCTAGGCAAAGGGGTTTTCAAGGCCGCCTGAATTGATAACGCTGTGTGCCACCAGTCTGCTTGTGACCACGGCTGTTGCAATACAGCCAAAACGTCAAGGTCTAAGTACTTAGGTACTGTATGATAAATACATCGCGTTTAAGTCCCGTTTTTCTCATATAAAGTTGTGATGGAACGCGAAAGTTTATAATCTTATATTATAAGCAGACAAGACATGCGGAGATAGTTAGAGAATTGCACTCCTGTACTATGATTGTTAAATAATGAAATATATCGCTGGCGAATTTCCTTAAGCTTCAGATTGCTTGAAAGATTCCCTTTTTATTAATTATATGATACGATATTATAGAATAATAAGAAACTGTGTATCCCCTCGTTTTGTAGTTATTCAAATTGTGTGCAATATTGGATGGATATATAATTGGACACTTGTTCTGCATATCAAAGCCAAAATTACATGGTATGATTGAGTGAGTGAAAGTCGTAACTTGAAAGGGTATATGCGAGCCCGTTATTAAAATAGATTTTTGTTACAAAACTTGTTATGTACATTTAAATAGTTAGAAAGTTAACCTCCTTCTTCTTTGTATTAGTATACGTTAAAAATTACCAAATTGTAAATATTTGTAAAGATATTATTAACTCAATTTTATTACCACTTGCTCTAAGTAATTGTTCTTTCTTTGTTGTTAGTTTGTTTATTATTAATTATTGCTCTTAGATGAATTTTTGTAAAGTACGTAATACAAATAAAGCCTAATGCTCATTCTGAAATCTAGACTACCAACCAGTGGTCCTATCAATAGCACAAATTAAATAGGCTTGTCGTCTCATTATTTTTAAGAAGTTAAATATAAAGCTTATAAAAGTTTAGCTGTAAAACTTGATATTCCGGTATATCTGAACTATTTTTTCTTCTGTGGATCCGTTACTTGGCGCAAAGCGTCAAGCCGAATCGAATTCCTATTCCACATTCAAGACTACAGAAAAACATTCGAATTGCTATTACAGGTGAATCAAGTCGACTTGTTAATGCCAACAGACAGACCGAATATAATACTAACAACTAAATTGGTGAACAAATTTTTGCGAGACGTTAATGACCTTTTTAAAAGTTGGTTCTAAAAAAAATTATGTATAATTGTAAGATTTGAAAAATATTATGAAAAAAAAAATCGATTCCACCGGAAAATCGAAGTAGCTTCTATTTATCCTAATATCTAATACAATTTGTTCAAATATAAGCATAAAATTATTTGTAATTTGTAATATACCTGCATGCCTACTTGCAAACTATCTACCTTACAAATCCATGGTAAAAGAACTCAATTTGTATTATAATATCATTATAACGAATGATATTTTTCGATGTAAGCCATTAGATCTACTACAAAAGAAATATTACTAGTTCTGTTTTAGTTATCTTTCATTTCCAGTGTCCTTTTCAATTTTATAACGATAAAGTGAAAAGGGACACCAGTATTTATCTCAGGTTTCAGACAGATTGATTAACAACTTTTTTATGAACTCAGCCAAAAAGCAATCGGCAAATTAGCTCCATCTAACGTAGTCCTGTCATTGTAGTGACACTGTCGCTGCCTAAGTTGCCCATTCGCAGATATTCAGAATAGCCAACAACTGTTGTTCTAGATCTGCACGCTGCAGTCAAATTATCGGCATAACTACTATCGACTTACAATCCGTCTCCTGAATCCATTTTGTGTTCCCTAATAATAATAGTTAAACAGACAGAAAAGGTAATCGTTAAAATTTTAAAACAGTAAGTGAATACCATGTTTTGTCTATGCCAAAGCATTGCTAGAATAATCGTAATTTGCATTTATAAGTATCTCACTAATTATAGTTGGTAGGTTAAGTGAATACAAGACTTATTTCGTAGAAGTACCTACGTGCAATCTGGTTAAATAATGAAATTCGCATAAATTTCTACTTGTATCTCTGTTACTCTGGTCTAACAAGATGCTAATAGGCAACCAAAAGGGCCAAATCAAGCAAAAAAAATTCGACTCAGAGAGTACTTTCCCAATACTAATTATTTAACGAGATTGTAAAATAAATTTTGTGTATTCATTTGTGTTTGTAGAATATTTTGGAATGAGTCTCGATTTCTTTACGATATATCAGTTTTAAACGATCTTCCATTTGATGTGACATTGACATAAAACTAAGTATGCAACACACTTGGCAGGACAGAGATAAACTGTCAAAGACTGTTCATCCATACACGTAAATCTTCATGACACTGTTTTAACGCCTAAATATGTCAAATCTTTTTGTATCCAGATTTAAAAAGCAGAATGGAAAAGACCTTATGTCTAAATAATATTAATAAAACCGCGTGTAAAAACAACTCCAAACAATATAAACATATTATCTGTGAAACAGATTAACTTATTTTTGTTTTTTTTCTTCGGAAGATGTAAATATATTTTGACTCAGTCCGGGTAGAAGGACCAACTGATAGAGTTATTTGCTATAATGCTATGCAGATTAAAATTGCTAGTAATACACTCATAGAGACATTATTTTACTGTCAAAGAAAACGGCAACAACTTCCAGATGTAGCCATTGGACGGGAGGCATAGGACGCGACAGCTAGAGATGTCAAGTTATTCCTTACTTTCATTTAGAATTTCATCATTTTGTATTTTCAACTTTTCTTTCGTAGTTCTGCCTTTTCTTTCACCCGCACACCATTTTTTATGCAACATTTATCAACAGCTATCTATATTTTATCTTTTGCAAATATCTTGATATTTCGATGGAATTAAACGAATTCAGCATATCTAATGATTTAAATATTTTCGTGAATAACAGAATTTGTCAAATTTGAATTAATGTCTTGAAATTAACTGGTTTATATAAATAGAATCAATGATTTCAAAAAGCAGCCTACTTGGAGCTTTAAAACTCAAATTAAGGTGTACCTCGATAATATTAAGGCCTTACTAACAAATGTATACGGTTTTTATTTACAAATACACGTTGTATCTCTTTGAATCGAATTGTAAATAGCATACGAATGTGACAAAACACATAAAAAGCTTAGGTACTCTTAAACTCCTAGTGTCAAATGCTATCCACGTAAAGAAATATTATTAATTTATTACTCTACGTAATTTGTTTTATCACTGTCCCTAAAATCAGTTAGAATTGGAAGTAAATTGATCACTTATACATTTCAAAGCATTACTAATTTCTATCTTTTTTTTCTCGGCGAGTTTATCGTTTACGGCCTTACCAGCCACTGGCTAAGCGGCGGGCGTGTGAAGGGGCACGCCGCACTGGGTATACCCACTAAATCTCCAAGATAACTCCGCACACTTTACCGTGGGGACCTGGGTTTTGCCGACGCAATTCACCAGGCCGCATAATTACAAGTCATTATATATTTAACGTTATCACTAATTTTTCCTGTTCACTATTAATCTGAACTTTATAACACGTTGATTGTTTCACAGATAATTTGTGTTACGTATATACGCATCTGATGCATGTGCCATAAGTTCTCAAAGTTGTATATTAAATTTAAGATTAACGTCTCGAATAAAGCCGAAATAGCGATGTTTAACAGTCAGACGTTGGGAGAGTTGACAATGATCATTTGATTAATAAAGAAAGCAATCTTGGTAAACCCAGTAAATCCCCTTGTGTTAATTTCAATCGGATTGAATCGTTTCGATAGTGTTCGCTGCTCGCTAAACGCTAGAAACTAATACTAGGGATTAAAATCCTTCACTCTCGTCAGCTTTTATGATTTTAATACCGAGATATTTTGATGTCAAGAGTGGTTAAAGTTTTTTATAGTGGCCAAGACTGATATAGTCCTCTGTGTCCTTAATAATTATGTTCTAAATTCAACTAGCTGATCTGAACTAGCTTATCTATTTACAAAATGGTGTTTACTACAGAAGTTTGAACATTTCAGCTCTTCCAAGTCAATTTAGATATTAAAAATACCTTAAACGTTTTTGTTGATTAATTACATTAACTTTGTTTTCTTATATAAAAAAGCTTCAAAGCTTGTCGGACATTTTTTTCCTATAACTTGTTTTCAACACAGATAAAGTAAATAAAAATGAAACTCACTAGATTGTCATAAACTTTTTTCGAATAGGACAAATTTGATTATACATGCAAAACTATTTACTATTGTAATGAACATAATATTGCTTGTTGTAAAGCATCAGAGGGTCTTGAGAAAATACCTTTCGATGATCGCAATCGAAACGCTAAATGAAAAATGAATGGAGTTCACGAACTACGCTCGATAGCTAAGCGGGGGCTTATGTCATATACCATACATTTTTCACAAAGCGATTGTGTTAACGATAATCGAAAGGTATGTTGTTGCCCTATAAAGCAACACTAAGTCTCAAAACTCAGACAATCCATATGTTAATCAGTATTTCAATGTTTGGTACCTAAATAAATAAATAAACAACAAAAACGTATAAGGTAAAATAACAACAAATCGTGTAAGGTTAAATTGGTTAATAAAATTGTGTATGTTATAAAATTCAAATGTTAAATGTAATCTTAGAATGTTAATAAAGTGATAATACGTGTAAAGTTTAAATCATTAACTGAGGTAGGCATACGATGATATTGTAAAAATACGCCAGACAATAAATTATTTATCACATATTAAAATTTTTCTTTTCATTTCTCATTGCAACCTTTTCTATAATTATACAGAAATTTATTTCACATATATCCAATAAATTAAAAATATCATAGTATTAGTCGACAGTACATCAAACGACTGACGAAATTTTTGGTTCACAATTCTGAGTGGTAAGTTTCCAAGGTGACCGCCAGTTTGTCTTTGGTTAAAAATACTCCAATAACCTCGGAAACTATTTTAAACACGTAATACTTACCTATAAAATTTTAAGATTGCCCTCGATTTCCGTGGGATTTCATCGTCTGATCCTGGCTAAATGATAAAGGAACCACTAAAATTCTTCTTTTGTTGAACTGAATTAAGAACTTTTTTTCAAATAACCTTATAGAACTGTCAGACCAATAGACCACTCTACCATTTTTATCTATGACCAGGTATCTACTGAAAACGAAGGAAGGAAAATAGACTGCTACGCAAGTAATATATCCGTTTATATATACCCCATACATTGAAGTACTTAAATACTCATAAGATCATTACTTTCATATTTACATCATAAGACATAAAAGTTCTTGTAATAATTATTTTCTTTTATATCTACTAGTTATCACTAGATGTCGCTACTTATGGCAGGCAGTTATGAGCGAATTGAGCTTTTTGACAAGAGCCGGTGATGTTTTATTTATACTACACCGTTTTCATCTATTAAGAAAACATTGGCGGTATAAAAAACACTATACAATGTTTAAAGAAACACCTGTCCAAGCCGAACACCCCGTACTCATATTTGAAAACTATTACTTCTATGGGATTATATTGTGAACATAAGGTGTAATATTTTTTTACAAAAATCGGGTACAGAGCTGCATTGCGTATTTTATTGCGTAGGTTTTAGTTGCGGTAGCTAGCGCCATCTATCCAATTATATATTCACTATTGATTCGAAGCATTAATGGGGAGTTTTAAAGAATCATATTAATTTATTTGTACCATTACAAAATTATTAGCTACTTAGATTTATCAGATATAAAACATTAAAAACAATACATATATTTTGGTGATACTTATTAAACACCAGGTAAGATGAGACAGACAAGGCTTTTTGGACTGTACAGTCTCAGTCCTCATCATATAAACAACTTTTACTCAACAGAACCAACCCTGAAAGAGTAACAACTACTACAAGAATAATCCAAAATTTAAAAACTTTTACTACAAATAAATTTGTATATTTTCTTTAAAAAATTAGTACATCTTTCTTACAATTAAAATTAATCTTATACACTATGATAACATGGATTTAATCAGGACTATACTCGTCTGATGAGATATCAACTTCATTGTACTGTTCTTTGAATTGTTCTGTATCTTCATCTTCGCCGTAATAAAAACCATCATTGCTGTTGTCTTTATATCCTTCTATAGATTCTTCATCCAGATCCCTAACTTTCGAACAGTAGACCAAATTTCTTGCAGTATCTTTAGACTCTTCTGCCATCACCCTGGCTTTATACTTTGCATATTCTGATCCATAACGCTTAACATCATCATTGAAAAGATCTGGTGGATAATCATAAATTTTGTCTTCACCTGTGTCACTGGATAAACCGTCATCTATAACAAACATTTAATTCATTTTAAGAATAACTAATTATTGTCTTTGAGGCTGACATCGTCCCCTAAATGCACTTCAGCATGATTGATGCCTCAAACAGTGATTGTTTGTACATCTTGTTGTACAAATTGTACATCCATCACTGTGGTAAACAATAAACATAACCTGTAGAAGCTTGTGATACCTTGGATTAGGAAGTTTTATGTCAACAGCACAGGAGACAAGTCAACCAACATGACACCTTCACAATGAGCCTCACCCAATGCATCGTACAAAGTAAACGTAGAAGTAATTAAACAGCTTATAAAGCTATAACTAAAAGAAAATAATAATAATTCAAAATTAAACTAACCAATATCACACTTATTCATAGCTCTAATCATATCTTCTTCATCTATACTGCTGTCTTCAGTATCTGGATAGTCATTACGCCAGTTATTCTCATCGTTTGAATCATCGTCCTCATTGGCTTCATCATCAGATGAATTTAAACCATTATCCCGATAAGAACCAAATATCAGACTGGATTCATAATTTTCAATACTAGAAATGATAATGAATGAGTTCCTTCATCAATTAATAATATAGAAAAAGACAGATAGTTCTAATTCTAACTTAAACATAACTTTTAAGATAGTAAAAATTATTATGAACATGTGACACCAGTGCCCGATTAGCTATATGGCAACAGTAACTGCAATAAGTAACCACACCTTGAAGGGCCCAATCTGGATCAAGGTATAACACTGGTGTGTTAACACTGGGGTTGACTCAATGAAAATAAAGTTTACTCTTAGAAAAACTTATCTTTCCTTTGAACTGTTCAAACAAACATTTCAAAATATACCAAATTAGTCTTATAAAATGTGATCTTAATATTTCTGTAAAGTAATTATAACTGTTTCTGTCATATAGTGGCTGAGAGCACTTACTTCTGATCTGGAGATTAGTTGTTTACCCTAGTCAGCTACACTAACAATAATGTTAAAAGCCTTGTTGTGTTCCCACAATTGAAGGAAAGATAGGCAATTTCTGTTTGGTTAAGGAATCCAAGTACAGTTCACTTCGATCTTCGCCATATCTTCACTTACCATCAGGTGAAATGAAGAGTTTGTAAAAATTATATAAATGTTTGCCTAATACAGAAAAAGATAAAGGACCTCTTTTTTGCAATTCATAAAGGTCTCATATTTCTTTAATCTGTCATGGTGTTACAGTAAAATGGCTTTTTTGTTCATACAAACCTCACAAGATTATCTAGCATTGAGACATCAAAATCCTCCTGTTTGGCTGCTACATACAAGTCATATGCATACTGAGCGTCTTTTTCTTCGTCGCTTGTCTTTTGAAGGTCTACTAAATCAAAAACTTCGTTGCTATCTCCTACATCCTTCAAACCTCGACTACAATTCACGACCTCATAGCGACCATCTACTGCTGCCTTTTTCCTTTCTTTTCTCATTTTCTCAATGACATCACTCACGCTGTGTTTAGATTTCAATTTAAATTCATTTTTCGGGACAACGTTTGACACAGCAGCGGTTTCCTATATTCGGCAAAGTTATTTTTTAGTGGTAAGCTGTTCAGCAGGAAATAAACAAGTGTTAAAGGTAAACAAACAACTGTTTAATTATTACCTCATTATCGACAGTTCCGCGGAAAACGAATAGGGATGGAGAAATCTCTTCTGAGTCTGTTTTAATACGTTTACATAGCAATACTAAAGCATCCTGAGGATTATCCTCTAACTTGCGTTTTACTCGCAATATAATCGAGTTCGTACTCATTGTACCTCAAGAAATTACGCAGCTAAGGTTTAATTAAATTGAAACAACTATTTTTTAAAACAATATCAAATCCGCGTTTATTAAATTATCGTTTTACCAATATATGAATAAATAAACCTAGAACTGAAGATTACTAGCAACTAAGACGTAGTGTTTATATACTCTTTCTAATCTGTGTTGTTTATATGCTCAGTGGTATTTGTAGTAAAGTAAAAAATGTTTTTTTTTTTTTTTGTAAAATTCTACCTATTACATGGAAAGCAAAGGAAACTGAAGCCCATACAACTTAAGTAGCTATATTTTTTTGTTTGTCGATTAAATAATAAAAAATCGAGTGTTATATTTATAATTTATTAAAAAGGAAAGTGAAATAACATGATTATGTTAATAAAATGAAGTAAACCTACAAATGAATCATCATTAACATTGCAGTGCAATAAATTTTTCTCATGAGTCATCGAAAAAATGGCAATGCATGCTATTGGCAGTCAAGAAACTGATACAGCAAAGGGATACATTACACTGGTAACATTCACAGTCAAAAATTAAGAAAATAAGACCTGGCTGTATAGGCTTTAGTTTCCTTTATGTTACCTCTAATTGGAAGAACATAATAAACAAAAACAAGAAAGAAAGGTCGCTTACAATCTGTGCTTTGTAATTCGTTAATCTGTGTCTTAACAATTACAGAAAACATTTTTCACAGACTACTTAGAGATACATTTTTACTATTGTATATAAATTATAATTGTATACTGTTTACCTGACCTGCCGACGAACAATTAGATTCTTCGGTAAAGAAAATAAGATAATGGACAACTTAAAACAATTCAATACAATGGCTTCTGATGATAATTGGCGAACACCAGCATTTCGACAGTCTGTTGTGGCTAAAATGTATGTTTTTTTAATTTATTTTGGTTAATTTTATCAAAAGGAAACAATTACATAACATGTTTTTTGCATAAATGTTATCATAATATTACTTTTTATAACAAATATCAAAATAAAAAATAATGTTTTTTATTACCTATAATAATTGATCTCTGTATGAAACAAAATTTTTATTCAATTTGAAGTTATCCAACTTCCTTTGATAATGTCTTTTATTTATTTTAAAAGTCTTTTTTATATTTACAGAGAACAAGTTATTCAAACATCAGGCATGCAGGTTGCACGCAACAGCAGTGAAATGGAGAACCATGTTTTTTCGAAAGCTAAGACTAGGGAAGAATATATGAATATGGTGGCTAAACTTATACTGCATGTCAGAGAGATGTGTAAGTATTATATTTATCCTTTTGACCTGGATATGGAAGCCATTGTCCATGATACAATAGAATATCTATTATATTTAGGCTTTTGGATACCTCACTGTTTAACAATATCTTACCATCCTGCTAGTGCCCTCTCATATTGTGTCTGATGTTTTTAAACTTCACAGATTAATATGATTTAGCACAGGGATTTCCAAACTACTTTTAGTTATTGAAACCTTTCCCAAAATGAACCTCCTTCCTCACACTCCCATAGCCTAAGTACTTTAAAAATTTGTATCAATTGGCAAATAAACTAAAGATTGGTAGTTTATTTGCCAATTGATACAAAATACTTACCAATTAAAAATTTAATAACTTTGTGTTTATGGTGGGATAACTTTGGGAATCCCTAACCTAACACTTTACACAAAATTTGAAGTAAACAATGTTGTTTATAAATATACATTTGGACTTTATGGTCAACAGTTTTTGTACAACTTAAGCTTATTGTTTCAAAATGTAGCTCAGCCGAAACAAAATCAAGGTGCTCCTAATATGCAAGGACCTAATCAAAGTCAAGGTCCAGGTCCACAAGTTCAAACCCAGCAAGGCCAGGCTCCACAGGCTCAGAACTCACAAACAGGGCTGGCACCTGATCCTATAAATGCTTTACAAAATTTAGCCTCCCAGGGCTCTAGGAATCAGATGATGAATATGGGACCACAAGGACAGATGCAACAGCAAGGGGTTCTTGGACCCAACCCTGGAATGGGGGGTATGCAGCAACAAATGGGACAGCAAGGCCCTATTGTATCACAAGGAGGACAAGCTCAAACTGCCACAAACTTGCTGCAAACATTGACACAGAGGCCACAAATGAACATGCAGATGCAAAATAAACTTGGGGGTGGTATGGGGATGGTACCTAATCAGGGACAGATGGGCAATAATATGGTTGGAGGCATGGGTGGCATGGGCAACCCTATGGGAAGTCAATTACAAAACCAATTAGCTGGCCCCGGTATGCAAGGTCAGATAATGCCAAACATGTCAATGCAAAACAGCATGTCTGTACCAATGAGTGCTGCTAATTCAATGGGTGGGCAGATGGGAGGGCCCTGCAATCAAGTAGTTGGAGGAATGGGCGGACAAATGGCTCCCAATTCCATGCAAGGCCAAATGCCAGGACAAATGGGTAAGCAATCTTAATTTATTTTTGTTAGATATTTTATTATGGCTTTGTCTGCTATGGTAATCCAGCTGTCATTTCATTCTTAGCCCCCATCTTTATGATCTTGATTTGCATTAACCTCTCCAATCTTAAAAAACTATTAATTAAATTTTTTATTAATATTATATATAACTATAGTGTTATTATGACTGAAGTACAAAATACATATTTTCCAGTTGGTGGAATGGGAAATAATCAAATAGTAAATCTCAACATGCTCCACATGCAAGGGCGTGTTCAGAACAAACCAGAGGTCGTAGGTGGAATGCTGGGCGCCGGGTATGCCCAAGCTAGGGCTCCTGCTCCCAACCAGTTTTTGAGGCAGAGCCCTTCACCATCTGCTCCATCACCAAACATGGGTGGACCAAGCCCAGTGTCTATGGGTAATGTATCATTCTCCCTATCAAAATTGATTGTAACCAATTAATGTCAATTTTATTATCTTAATAACTTAAGAAAATACAGAAAAATACAACACAGAATCAAAAACAGAATCGGATTCTGGGTTTTTACTAAAATAAAAATTAATTCTTTTGCTTCTATCTGACCAGAAAAAAACAAAAAACCCATTGACATCTTTTATATACTTTCTATATTTAAAAAGAAATTTTTAGTATATCACTTAGAATTTTCGATTACAGTGATCAGTTTATGAATTAACTTTAAAGTATTTACCTATATGTTCTTTGCATATGGACTTGTCCTGCTTTTTACCATCAGGCCGTATCGAGTCATTTGCTATGGTTTTATTTTAAATAAAAATAGTATTGTTTTTGTCCTTTTCCAGGTGTGATGGGTGGTGCCGGCGTGGGTGGAGGACCAATGCCGTCGCCTTTGTCGGGTCTTGGTGGGCTTGGTAGTAGCCCCTCCCCTTCCGCCCCACCACAACATCTAGCGCACCACGTACAGCAACAGCAGAGGTGAGGATAAACCTTACTAGAAAATAACTACGAACTATAATAATAACTCGATAAATAAACAACGCGAATCGCTCAATCATTCATAAAAAACCGAAGGTGCATGAGGAGCGAACAAGAATGAACCTTATGCAGTCAACATATGGTGCAATTTACACCGTGCATATTTATACTTGTCATTTGTGTAGATTTTTTTATGTCTATACAATACAAATAATTATGCATACCATAATTTCATAATTCGCCGTCGTTTAGGTCGTGCAATTTTTTTATGAAATCTTCAAAAAATCTTTTAAAGATTTTTCATAATTTTACTCAAGCTAATTTGGCAATTTCTTGCAAAGTAACCTTGTATAATGTCATCTATGTCGTTTCTCAGCAGGGGGGTGAGCATGGGCATGGTGGCTTCTCCATCGTCGTCCCTGAATACGCCTGTTGGGGCTGGAGTAGCTTCACCTAGTGGGGAGGAAGCCGCCTACAGGGAAAAGGTCCGGCAGTTGTCCAAATACATCGAACCGCTCAGAAGAATGGTGCACCGCATGGTCAGCGAAGGTGAAAGTAAGTACAAGGTTAATCTTATTGGTTCAACTTAAATTTAAAATTATTTATTCATTTGATCTACGTCATATATAACACATTGCATAAATTATCAAATAGACCTATTGTATAATGATGAACATAAATAAATATAACAACTATGGTATATCCTTTATAGTACAAATAATGTATGTGATGTATTAGACCCTAATTTCAATGCAACATCATCAGAACTTCTAATATAGATACAGATTTTATCTTTTTTTTCTTTATCGAAACCAAAGTGTTCCAACCATAACGCCAGAGAGGTTAGATCTTAGAGTAAGATGCGTTGAATTATATTATACTCTTATATTGATTCAGTTGTAATATTACACTGAATAAAAATACGGCAAATTTTTCAATGCATGCATTAGTAAAGAATAAGGTAGGACATCAGAAAATATGGCTTTATGGGCTAGATTCTTTTGCCCACTTTTATTAGGAGAATTCAATTAAATAAAATTCACACTGTCAATTGCTTTAGATGTTGAAAAGCTGACCAAAATGAAGAACCTCCTGGATATACTGTCTAACCCTAACAAGCGTATGCCGCTGGAGACCCTGATAAAGTGTGAAGTGGTGCTGGAGAAGCTTGACTTCAAACGCAGTGAGGGCGTTGTCGTGGGATTGCCTCCGGGAAAGGTAAAAAAATTCATAATCATGCTATTGTCTATTAAAAATGATTTTAAATTTAGAACGTCTTCTCCATTACTATCACACAAGAACAGGATAGATGGTAGATGACGTTATTTGGCATTTTTTTGAGTTGAGCCTTATTATAATGCATATTCTAAAAGCTTATCCCTATTTCTTTAAATTATAATGAAAGAAAGGCAAATACTTTGCCATTGGTTGAAAATACTTATGACGACCGGGTTGACAGATTGTAATATTTATTTATTATCATGACAAAAAACATAAAAAATATTATGAAATAACCATTTATTTTATAGTTGATGGGTAATTGCATTTGAAACTAACTAAATTCCTTTAAAAAACCAATATCACTAGATACATCATCCATTCGATTTCTATAAACTTTTATTATAAAACTGTTTAGATTAACATAATATTTCATATAGTTGTTGAAAAGAGTTTCTCTCCGATGCATACAAAATGCCACGGTATGACGTCATACTGCATTACCCGTTTCTTATGAGCATATCACATTGTGATATCTAAAGGGTTTCCATGTTATCAAAACTATGATTTAACCATGTTTCTATTATCATGCTGTCTTTCAATAGCACACTGAAAAAATCTATATTTATGCCCATTAGGCGTGTCCGCAGACAAAACGCCGCACGAAAAAACTTTAGCCTTCAGAAAAACATAATTTCATAATATGCCTTTTGATCTTAAATGGTCATTAAAAATAGCCTTGACTCTACCCTTCCCCTACAGGCATACACTATATGAGGGAACCTCCTAAAATTATGTTTTGGTTTACGACGTTTTGTCGCGGTACGCCTTCAATAGACTGACAGTATTTTTAGTTGGTTTTAAAATTATTCATCATCTACAACAGTATTTAAAAGTACGTTCCACTGCTAGCACAGGCGAACGTACATGGGAGAAAGACGAGGAATATGGTATATCACGCTGGCCCAATGCTAATGGTTCTTGAAAGCAGTTGCCCTTACAACCGAAACCAATGGCTTGACGTGCCTTCCGAAGAACTAAGGAGCATAAGATAACAAATTTTGATGGACCCATCCCAGGACCGGCCATGACGAAAGTTGTTTTGTTTTCGTAATCGAAACCAAAGCGTTGGAACCTTTTACTAACTATATTCCTCCTTGTAATTCGTTAACACAGGTTACAATATAAATTCAGATTCAGAAGATTAATTCTACAGAATCTTTTAAATAAATAGCGTCTCTGGCTTCGACACAATAAAGTGTAATTTAGGATACACAGGGCCGCTTACCATATACCGTGCCGTATATTCTCCTAGAAGTAAGATAGATAACTTCAGACTAAAGTATTTGTGCATTTAGTACGTATTTTATTTGACTTACGTCCGTTTGACTTAAGTACGTTTAGATGACTTAATAAGTTATGCTTGTAGGAGCAAATCTTCAATCCATTGCTTGAGGTGGTGAACAATTGCCTACAGTCTCCGCTCGCCAACCACACGCTCAAGCGGACCTTCGGGCCCACGCTCGACGCGCTCAATGGGCCTGAGATCAAGTTAGTACTCTTTTGAAGGATTTTCCAGACCCATGAGTCTACTAACCCTCTGGAATAGATGGGGTTGATGTGCAACTGCTCTTACTAACGCCATCTACCTAATCACCTTACACCAAATTATTTATTTCTGCTCGCAACATATGTGCCAAGACGAGTGAACTTAGCTGCACGGACCTTGATAAAGAACACTTGTCCTTAAGTTACTGGTACAAAAGTAATTACATATCAATCGCGATAGCTTACAGCTTTAATATTATTACTGCGTACTGAAGCGAAACGTGACAATGACATATAGTTAAGCGGCAATGAAAATATGGTGTACGTCAAAATGAATATTTACCTTACTCGATAAAATACAATAGTCTTTGAAGAACTCTGAATCTGTCGTTATCGCTTTCATTTTGACATACGCCATATTTCCATTGCAGCTCTACTGTTAATCGTTGTGACGTTTCGCTTCAGTACGCAGTAATGATATTAAAGACCACAGCTATCGCGATTGATGTGAAGTTACATAATAAGGCCCTAATCTTGACCTAACTAACACGATTCTGAGCACGAAACAGTATCCATTTACAAATAATTTAATGTGTATTGAGGTCACTCTTTAAGGGTTAGTAACATAATATTGTACCTTATAAATTAATCTTCTCTCTTGTTTTAGAAAAAGAGACGGATCATAATCTTGTCTCATCAGTTATTTAATCAGTTTTAAAATGAATGCAATGTTTTTTGAAATCTATATCCTTGAAAACAGAACTATCCATCCAATGATCGTTCATTTCAAATTTTAATCCATTTTTTAGGAACTTACCACCGCCACAGAAAATTCAAAAAATAGAAGAACCCCTTGTGGACATACCTGATGTCTTACAAGGAGAAATTGCCAGATTAGATTCCAGATTTAAGGTGTGTATTTAACTATAATTTTAGGCTCGTGTCAAGTATGAGTAAATAAAATGTATAATAGCACGTATGACAAATAAATAACCTTGTATTGTGTAAGAATAAAATTGCTAATATTTCACAAAAATCATAAAGGACAACTAAAAGAAAGAATACTAAATATCATCACTCATCATTTCATCGTCTCATTATCTTTTCTCTATGGTAGGACTGCTGGAAGAGATTTCATTTAGAAATAAACAGTACCTTTGTACAATTTATGCTGAAACACCTGTTTTCCTGAAACTTCATTGTGTATACTTTAAAAAAAAATCTTCTTTTCGTCTTTTTATATATAAATGAATTTCTGTGCATTAGTCTCGCTAAAACTCATAAACAGCTTGACTTGCTTGATTATTTCCTTTTAGGTGGTTAAAAAATGAACAATCAAAGTTGGTTATTTAGTATAGAGACTGTGATTTAGTACGACGACTATCTATAGTATACATAATATATACAGGTCGCATATTCAGGTCGCAGGTCTGCATATTTATATACAGGTCGTTCCAAGGTCATGAAGGTTTAAAATCAAGTAAAGAAATTATTTATTTTAATGGACAAAAAATAATTTCTCTTCGGTACCATAAGTACTGCTGTCAAAGTTGATGAAAGAACACTGCTGACAAAGAAGAAGTGTCGTCAAAGAGTATATTGCGTGCGCCAGGTATCGCTGGAGACGATGCAGCTGTCCGGCGGCAACGGAGCCATCTCGCTGATCGCGCAGCTGGACGACGCGCGGCTGCCGTGCGTGCCGCCCATGCACGTGTCGGTGCCGCGCGACTACCCCGCCGCCGCGCCGGCCCGCCTGCGGCCCAGGCCGCGCGCTGACCTGCCCGACTCCTTCCTCGCCAGGGTCGAGCGGGCCATGGACGCGCGCTGCGCCAGGTCCGTTACCACTCACATACCGCACCTACTCGAGTTCACTCTTTTCCGCTTCTTGTGTGTATATTTTAAAATTTTGCTCGAACCATGACAACTTTAACAAGTTTAAAATTAAAACGACTTAATTCCCACCCATTTCATTAAAAAATATTTTATAGATCCGATTCTACACCTTATAAAGCGTAATTAAAATTAAAATTATGACTTCGATTATATAAATATATATAATATATATGTAATATTGTTTGTCATCTGACACTGTTTGTCAGCTCGATACAAACAGTATATTATAAAAAAATATTTATATAATCTTAGGCGTCATAGGCGTGTTTCGAATTTAATTGAGCGCTGTTAGAAATTTCAATGTTCTCACAAATGACAAAAAAAAGTCGTAATTACACATTTTAAAAATGACTTCAAAGTCTATGGAGTAAAGAAATCAGAAACTGCGAAAATCGTTCAAACATTTTTTTTACATTTTCATAAAAGTTGGGGCAACAAAATCTAAAAGAAAGTCTCTGTAAAAATATTGCATTGCTGTTAAAAAAGGTTTTGGAAAAGAAGCCCAAAAAGGCCGTTAAATTTAGAATTTAAGGTTTATAGATATAGATAAAATATTTATTACGACTAATAATAATCATTAATCAATGTGTTTATTTTAATTTAATATTTATATTTGACTTAGATCAACGACTTACTCGCTTTTATATCTTTCGAATATTTTATTATTATTATTATATTCTTTTGTTCACAGACTACCAAAAAGTTATTCGGTCGGACAGCTGCTGGACGCTTGGGAGATGAGCGTGCGACAAGCGTGCGCGATAGGGCTATAAAAAACTAACATACTATTTGGATATATCATAAGAAAACCGAATTAGTAAGTACATATACTATCAAATGTAGGTCTTTATTGAATTTTATCAAATAATTTGATTGACAAAAATTACATTTTGAGGTATTCGATACAGTGTTACCATATATCATTTCCATGACTCGGTTAGTGAAAACATTTCCCATAGCGAAAAATGTGGTTTCACATGTATACTTACTAATTATTTATTTATATATAATCTTAGTAAATTTTACATTTTATCAGCATGATATTAGATAAATTTCTTGAGGCTATTCAAAGTAACTTCTGTCAAATAATGGTTTTCAAAATTTTAATTGTGTTGTAAGATTGATAAAAATTTCATAATTTAATGTACAAAGTTGTAATATTGTTAAGGATAGATTAATGAAGATTAACATAGTTGTTTAATTATGAAATTCCCAAAATTTATAAAACTGTGTTAACGAGTATTTGGAGCAGTTTGCATGATAATTTGACGCAAAAAAAGAATATGGAATAGTCTTATGATATGGAATCAAGAAGTGAATGATTTTTCAATGAAAAAACTAGGTTCGGTTATAATTGTTTTTATAAAAAATTTTAAATAAAATAATGATTTAATCCGAAAAATCAAATAATTTTTGAAACTTGGTATGATGTCAAAGCTAATTTTATCAGACTGATAAATTGTTGTGTTTACACTTATATAGGTCTACAATAATTTTAAGTTATCATTTCTCCTATCATGGAAATAATTTTAAGTATAAATTTCCTATTTTTAAGTAATTGGTTTGTATTATTCAATATCGTTACGTAATTGTTGGATCTTGCAAGATTCGATTTTCACAAACATAAAAATGAAAGAGCATCTCCTTAATTTATGGCCCTAGTGCGATTGGCGCCTACGTTTAGCTGTGAAAAACACACATAAGTCTGTGAAACATTTTTTTTATTATAAGACTCATACAGAGACGCGTTCAAAACCTACACTCCGAGCGTTCGGTCCACATAACTTAGCCAATCTGCACGTTCGAAAGTCACAACTTTGTAAAATATGGACATTTGACATTGACATCTGTCAAGTGATTCTTAATAACGTAATAATGAATAATCTTTATTGTATTGTTGTAAATAGTATATTATGTGCCATCAATCACTTTAAGTTTTCGAAACAAATTTGAGTTCTCAATAAGATATACAGTGGAACCTCTATCTATCGTTTTGGAAGGGACCTATTGAAAATAACCATGAATGCGGGAAAACAATGAATGCGGGAATATAGAAAAAAACACATGAATATTTAAATGTTTAATAGGTACATACATATTCTAAAAAAATACATGTTTTAGGTATATGTACATCAATTTGTTTAAATAAAAATAACATAATAAAATATTGTAAGAAAATCAAAAAAAAAAGCTGCACAAAAGAATGAAACACAAATAAAAAAACACATGAAGTTGGATACAAAAAACATATTTTTATTTAAAATAATCCATCATGGACATTTGTTTTTTGGCTTTTTTACTGCCGTGAGAAATTAAAATGTTTTCTGTGCTGCTTATCACACTTTTTTCAGCATCTGTAATTTCATGAGCATACAGAAATGTTTTTAATTTTTCAAACATTGTGCACGCTTCCAAAAATGAAGGTATAGGTGGCGGATCCTCTTCATCGAGATCTTCCTCTGCTACAGTCTCTTTTAAGCTTGCGTCACACAAGTTTTCTATTGTTTCGATCCCACATGTTGGGATCGAAACAATAGAAAACTTGTGTGACTCACTCTTGAATGTTTTTGACCATTTACAAACGAAATTTGCCGCGTAATTTAAACGATAAATGCGGTAAAATGATGCATAGGTAAACGATCGATGCGATCTATTTTTTAGTGTTTTGTATGAAATAAATTGGGACCTGAAGAAATAACGATACATACGGGAAAACGATTATTCGAGGAACGATAGATAGAGGTTCCACTGTATTGTTTTTTTTTTGTTTTTTTTTTTGTGTGTTTCTCTTTTTGAATTGGCTGATGTACAATAAAGATATATTCTATTCTATTCTATTATATATTCAATATATTAAAGCAAGTTAGAACGGCCGCACAAATCGGAGTGGGGGTTCTGATTGGAACTTACACTAGGACACTGTTATGCACCGACTCAACTAAATTTGAGTTTTGTGTCTCTTAATTTTAACGCTCAACAAAGTGACAGATGGCAGGATACATTATTGACTTTTCAAGAATGCCAATATGTACCTATAAAGCACAAATACTTAACTAAAAATATACACATACACCAGAGAAAGGCAGATTCCAGTGACGTCATTAGACGTTTCTGGAATAGCGTATTTTAAGTCTTTTTGTTTTTACTTTAAAGCACATTATAAAACATGCCGACCAAAATAAGTCGTAAGTGTAATTATGGTTCGTCTAAGTTTCAACTAACTTGACGTTCCTACCAGTTATTATATCCCTTTCATATTATTTATTTATTTAACAATTTATGCACACACAAAGACAATTAAAAAGGACATAATGAAATAACAGAAAATTGTACAATTGTTTTGTAATGAGAGAGATGCAAATGACTTAAATTTAATTCAGTCCGTGCGCAGCGGAATCGGAGCCATGATTATATAATTTAACTAAATAATTTATTTTATTTTTACTCTTATTTCTTTTGATTGTTGCATGTTTTAAATAATTTCGAAGGGATCCTCAAATATGATTATTTAATTTAAATGTACAGTCGACAGTATCTTAAACCACTCCACTGGCTATTGTACATGGATAGTTCAAAGTATTGCCGGCTGTATTAAATATACAGGAGTTTGCTATCAAGTGTAAACCTACCCATGTCAACATAATCATACATACATTATGGTGATATCATAAATTCAAAGTTGTTAAATTATACAAATAATTCGATCAGTAAAATAAAAAGAATGGGAAATGTCAAAATATATTTTACAATGTATTTTTTATATCATTATAGAAATTATATGACTCTGTTAACATGGTTTCGGTTTGATATGGTTGTAACACCTGTACATTTATCAGATGTGATATTAATTCTGTGATAATTTTGAAATACATTCTTTAACTATGAAGTGGTTAGTTCTGTTATTTTTTAAATTTTAATCTGATATTTCGCATTGTAATAAATATAACGGATAATTGGGATCAATTTTCAATTTCAATAAAGTAATACGCTAATAGTAGACTGTCAGAGGTCCCTTTAATAGTATCGAATTTTGTAAATATGAAGCAATAAATATTAAATATAAATTTAATTAAAAAATATGATAAATATTCAGTGTTTTAGTTGTCCAAGTCCAATTGACTTTACTAATACCTCTATATGAATGACCAAACTCAATGGTTAAAAAATATGATTAATCTCACAGTTATATGCAAAATGATTCTTTCTTTTTACATTTAAGTGTAACTAGTATTTTAACTAAAATAGGTTCAGGGACTGTCAAGCACTGTGTCGGTAGTGTCAGATATTTCTGGTAATATGTTAATCAAAGCAGTAATCAGATCTGGATACTTGTTGAAATTTACATTTTATCAGGTTTATTGTATATTATGTTCATTTATTCAATTATATGACGGCTAGCTATCCTTTTGCATATATAGGAAGAGATGCGACATTAAGTTTAGAGTGTGCACTCTAGAATCGTGCTCTTCTATCACAAAAAAATACCATTAATAACATCTGTCGACATTTATTTTGATTTTTATTTGTTGCGAATTATATTCTTATTTTAATTATTAAGACCTTAGAATAATGGATGAGACTTAAAAATAAATTAGAATTTATATAGGGTGTTTTAAAAAAGTGACCATTTGCGGTAAACATACAATTATACACGTAAAAACAATTTCAGTGGAAATGAAACAAACGAAACACTACTTAAAGAGACAAGATGAATTTATATTTTGCATAAAATTGAGTGAGCAAATAAAATTCTGTATTTATTAATGGTATTTTATTAGCAAGTTCACAGCGAGAACTGGTACAGGTGTGTGGAAGGTCTGGCGGGCTTGGTGCAGCCGCCGTGGCGCTGAGTGCTGCCACAGCACGACCAGTGCCGGCGGCCCGGCCAGCCCGTGTGCCCGTGACCGCAGCCTGTACGGGACAATACACTTTATTACAATGGTATAGAACTGTTGTGCTTCTTCTCTTCGATTACAATAGTTTTTTTTTTAATCGATCTTACTTCAGGCGGTTTTCTTTATTTTGTTTTTATTGATATTTCGGAATACGCGTATTCAGTATAATGCAGCACTTAGCCGTTTACCAGATCCAATCAGTTCCCCAGCAAGGCGAGATGCCTTATGCCAGCTCCTTCTAAACAGAAGGTTAAAGAGGACATCTTTGGTGTGACAAGTGTACCGAGCCCTCTCTTGGTATTCTAGCTCCTCCTAGCCTGTGTACCTTTGTACCCGCCGGGCATGGTGCCGCCGCAGCCGCAGACGGCGTCCCTGCGGCCGCCCGACGAGCAGAACGCGCAGCAGTGGAACTGGCCGGAGTGCGTGCGACCAACGCGCGCTGCGCACGAGAACGGGCTGCCCTGAGGGTAGCAGATAATAGGATTATGGATTTGGTCCTGGTTCTGTTAATTGCTACAAGTGGGAAATCCATACACATTTAGAAGTTTCCCAAACTTCACAACAGAGGCGCTGAAAGCTCTAAATAATATACTAAATAAATATTCTCCTTTCAGATCAGAGCCACAGTAAGTAAGAGTAGGAGTCTCCTTTATAGAACTTGGGTTCATTCAAGAGGCGTGAAAATGCACTTTTTTAGCCGGCAAGGTGGAGGTGGCTAGGGCAGTGTCGCATGCTGCACTTTTTATCTTAGCGTATGGACTTTTATTGCTTACGATTGCGGTGTTGAGTCATTTTCTGTGTGTTTATATAATAAAAAGAAATATTCGATTGAAACATATACGGTGATCACACATTCGACGAATCATTCATATGCCGGACCCGACGTGAACTACCTGTTCATAAAGCTCCCCTACTATGAGCACGCGAGTAAATCAAATGCCCCCCACCACGAGCACGCGAATTGAAAGTGTACTTTTAACATATTCCTCGCCACTCGCCTCTATACTTGCGCAAATATCACAGCAGTAGACAATACAAAGTTCATGATAGCTACGGTTCAGTGGACTGTTTTGTGGAGGCACGGAAATACGGGGCAATATAACAAAAAACAGATCAACACATTAGATACCATCAAACTGACAGAGCTACAGCGACAAAATACATATTAGCAAGACATATGTTCATATAAAAAGCTTTATAGATGCTAGCCAGTGTAACGGTCACCTTAATAGGCTTGTTGTCCAGCGTGACGGCGAGCAGGTAGCTCCCGGCGGCGGGCGCGCTCACCCGCAGCGCGTACGTGCCGTCGCCGCGGTCGCGGGCGCCCGCCGCCGCCGGCGCTGCGCGGGAGTCGCGCCGTCTGAAGTACCCGCACACCTGCCCCACATACATGCTCACTTTATACAGCTCATTGATTGGTTGTCTACGTACGTATGTGTTGAGGTACGATCAATAAAACAAATACGCACGATAAAAAACGTTTTTATTTTAATGCTGCTAGGCAATCAGTGGGCTTGGTTCTGAAGTACAAACTCATTATGTGCATTGCATCTCTTTCTGTCAATATGATAACAAAGAGGACAGCTGGTATGCCACGTGACATCAAGAATTGTCGTAACCGGCATCCACGGCTTACCATAGCACTCGAACAACTATCCCAACGAGCTCCTTCATTCTTTCATGCTGTATTTCATATCTTTCGGACGGCCGCCTTTATACTATTATATATTATAGACTATAGTTTATGCTTTCTATGAATCTTTTATACATATTTATATGCAGCGGTGGTTGCAGCCACTTCGTCTCACAAGTACATCGCTACGCCAAAATAAGTGCAATAGGGGTTGTCCCTACAACTGTACAACTCGAACAGAAAATATCTAAAAAAGTAATCAAAAACTACGTTTCTGGGTCCACTGTTCCCTCCACTAAAACTGAAGCGATTTCGTTACATTTAAAGGTTTTGTCTGTATTTGTTTTTTTTGCTTTTTTTTAACTAATCTAGTCAAGCTTGCTGGACCTCTGAACACTGCGGAAATTCGAACATTTTTAGGCTTTGATGGTTCATATCTTTTTAATAATGAATGTATCAAAAATAAAAACATAAGACGGCAATAGTGGAAACAGAATTTTTGGAAAAAAGTTTTTTAGTCTAGTAACATTATTCGGAGAGTAAACAGGTTGGTATAGAAAAATGCCCTAGTATTTCCTCTTAACGTTTTGCCTGTACTTTGTATATCCATAAAGAGAGAGAGAGAGAGAGATGAATGTGGATATATAAATTACCCGAGCTACTTATTTGAGTTTATCTTATGTAATCGAGAATTATTCTCATTAATCAACCACGTCATACCTGTTCCCCGCCGCACCATACCCGCTCGCCGTTGCTATCACGTAGCTCCAGTACCGCTTCATGTGGACAGTCTACTCGCAGGTCTTGTAATCCTGAAACAATTAAATTGATATTATTTTGGAAATGGACGATTCCGTAGTGCACGAATTATGTTAAATTAAAGTTTAGTTCTACTCTTTCAGTACAATACAATCAAAAAAAGACAGATGACAGGTGACGTCATTTGAAGTTCCTAAAATAGTGGCTCGCCTGTCAACTTACTTGACTTTTTTAAAAGTCATTCTATCCTTTCTTAATGAATTGGAATGAGAGAGATGAGAATAACTTAAATTTAATTTAGTCAGTGTACAACGGAATTGGGGTCAATGTGTAGCACAATCACGCACAGGTTGGTTGATAGCATTGAATGTTGAAGGCACCACGTGATAGCTTATTTAGATACGAAGGCTCAACCAGACGTAGTCAGCCATGAGTGTTTTAGCAGAGCCACGAACTGACGGATGGCGAGCATCAGCAGCATACAATCTCCCTCGATTAAACTATCGCTCTGTCAAGAGTGTGCGGAAGAAGGAGACTAGAAAATCGTGACAATTAACTTTATATTGTCTGGTTCTTAGAAGTACCTATATCGCGTCTCACGTAATTAAATATTACCAATACTGCGTTTCTGATTGGCTGTAGCGACCTTAACGCAGTAACACGTCACTTAAAGAGTCGTGTGTGTTCAGAATCGGACCTAGAAACTATAAATTAAATTGGACTATTGGTAAATGAATGAAAACGAGTATGAGCCAAGTTGTCCTTTTGTAGGGTGGTTTTGTATAGATGTCATTAAAGCTTAAATGTTTATATCTTATTTTATCAAAGGGTAAGCTTTTTTTATTTTTTTAGGATAACGAACAGTATTAAATCACAAAGAAAAAACAATTTATAATCTAAAAGCTGTTTTTATTAGTTCAATGTAAATGAGCCCCCTGTATATGTCCTCATCTTCAGTATTGAGCAAGTAAGGCTGAGTTTGGCGCGGGAATTACCAGGAACATTTTCTTAATTTATTATAATTGTTATATATATTCTAGATTTAAAACCAAACAGATAAAATAACATACACAGACAAAGTTATAAACAAAAAATAGTCGGCGGCCTTATTGCTAATGAAGCAATTTCTTCCAGGCAACCTAAGGTGGTCACGTATGTTTTTGTATCACTGTAGGTAAATGAGCCACCTGTACATGTCACGTAATGAAGTAGTCACCTTCAGTGTCCAGCAGACAGTGGTCGGGGTCGGGTGCGCGGGTCAGCAGGCGGCCCACGAGCGCCGGGTCGGCGGGCACGGGCGCGCGTGGCGCAAACCGTAACTCGCAGCGCGGGCCCGCCGGTGGACACAGCTCCGTTAGCTTCTCTAGCCGTCGCGTCACCGCACCTGACAGCGACAGAAGCTCGTCTTCTTTCGCTTCGGCGAGGACCTGCGTTCACGGTACGTACAAAGAACGAGCTTTAAAATCACGAACAACCTCCCAGAATATTCTTTCCGATAGATAACCACGGAACCAATTGCGTATTCACTGCTGTGTTACAAGGCAAGTGTCACCATGTCATTACAGTATTATACTATTTAATCTGTAATGAACTCGGTGCATACCAATTAAGCTGCCAAACTAGTTTGGGAATAGATTTTTTGTCGAAGATATTTTACGTGGCTAGACATGAAACTAAATACATACGGTTTAAAAAGATCGCATCGAAATGAAACTTATGTTTTTAAGATCCATTTTCTTCATGAAAATATTTTCCACAAAACCAATACGATAAATATTGATTGAATGATTGCAGTTCAATTTCCAGTAAAAGGATAATAAAAAGCGCGGTTTGTATGAGGGTGCGGGTTATGCTGACGTTACCTCCTGGGCGAAGTGCAGCGCGTGCTCAGCGTGCCGCGCGCGCTCGTGCAGCTGTCGCGTGGCACGCTGGGCGGCGGCCCGCTGCCGCTCGCGGGCGCGCGCCGCCCCTGCACACAGCGCCCGCCCGTGCGCCTCCACCGCGCGCCTGTACTGCTCCGACCACGCCTGCACCTCGCTCTCCACGCGGGCCGCTTGCGCCTATCATAATAAGCTACTTTAACATTTCAAGGGAAGCATTTTAGCAGAATAGAACCAGGTAGTGTAAAAATAAGGATAAGATAACGAAGTTTACTTGTGTCCAGACATTAAACTTGTCTAAAACGAACTATTATTATATCAAAATGGTTTACAAAGCTCGACTCGAAGTTCTTAAGTTGATAGTTAAATCATAACGGTCTAGGGCTACCATTTGTTACAACGACAACGTACCGAAAACTAACTACCTTGCAGCCAATTTGTTTTTGTATAATTTCTTATGGACCGGTTTTTCAACAGATAACTTTTACCCTACTTCTTAGAAAAGTGTTAAAAGGTAAGTTTTCTAATTACAAGTAGGAAAAAAAAGAAAAAACTAGGAAAACCCAAAAGATAGAAAATAATTTAAAATATAAATAATCTAAATAATCTTCCTGGCCAAAAAGCGTAAGCGACTTGAAGATATTTAAATCATCTTAGTAGTATACTCGTTTGTTTGTTCTACGTCTAATTCTTCCCTCAAACGCCTCTTCGCATGGCACACTCAATACTCTCGCTACTTTATCGTACATAGATAAGTACTCTCTACGTTCTAATGTTTTAAAAGCATGGTTTCTATGATCTATCTTATAATTATAGCGTCTCTTAAAAAAGCGTAAGCTCTGAGCGTCTTTTCACTATTGGGATTGTCTAAAAGAAGAAAAGATGTGTCCCTGCAACATAATCTTTCACTTATAAATTTCAATTACGGTTGTTTAAGTGCGTAACAATTGAAGCGTACTCACATCAGCCTCAAAAGCCTGTGAGTTGATAATTCTGACAGCCCGCTCGACGT
Organism: Acentria ephemerella; assembly: GCA_943193645.1. Classification (NCBI taxonomy): domain Eukaryota; kingdom Metazoa; phylum Arthropoda; class Insecta; order Lepidoptera; family Crambidae; genus Acentria; species Acentria ephemerella. The sequence continues at coordinate 1,717,280 of OW971875.1, read as the reverse complement.
TCTCAGGCACGAGACGGGCACGCTCGCATGCATCACGCAACAACCGCGCACGCTCAGCGGCCGCGCGCGACGCGTTGGCCAGCGCGTGCCCTGAATGGGAGACCACGCAGCAGTCCCGACATATCACCTGAGCGAATCGTTTGAAGGTTAACGACATCCTAGCACAAAGGGTAATTCACAAAGAAATAACTTCTGGAAATCTTGGGATGTAATAAAACGAACTACGTACATTTCAAGAACTATTTGAAATTAACATAAGTAGGTGCCAACATTATATACAATCTTTCAACAAAAGCCTTAAAAATTTTGAACCACCCGAGATATTTTGGATACTCAGAGTTCTTAGCTGTGAGACTAAGTAAGTAGTAAGTAACTTTACTAGTTAAACAAATCAGCTAGGCGGTTATGTTACATATTTTTATACCATTCTGTCGACTGTTTCTAGTATTTAATGTTCCTTGATCTGTTGTGAAAAATGTCCTCATAATATTTGCTTAATGTTTGTTATCACGAATTTTGAAGAATCGCAGAGCAATTGTCAAACCTTACCCGTAAATCTATATTTATAGAATAACAGATTTTTGGTCCTATATAATTTAAACCTTTTAACCCTTTGGGCTCCTATGTCCACACGTTGTGGCCCATAGATAATTCCCCACCAACTCCTATGTCCACTACGTGTGGCAATTTTTTTCTCGAGCAGTTTTGATGAACTTCAAATAGAAATTTGCTGTTTTTTTTTTAATGTAAGACACGAGGGAACATTCTAGAAATACTGACCTGTTATCTGACCATTCTATTGTCATATGGAATGTGGGGAAAAGCGGGATAAAGGTTGGAGCCCAAAGGGTTAATCTACCTACAAGCTTGGTGTGTGGGTGGTACCTGCTGACATGTTGCGCAGTACACGCTAAGCTCTGCTCTTGGATGCTGGCTGCAATACTTTACTGGTGAAGGCTCGAGGGGGTGCAGAGAGTGCCTAGCTGTGGCCTTTTGTCTTCCATGCGCTTCGCTGCATGAGGAACAAACGCTGACAAGGCATTGGTGACAGCGACTCTCTGCCTGTAAGTAATTTTTCCTGTTTCATGTAGGTACTTATATTTCGTCAAAGAAATGGGTCATGTTCAGCGCTAGTACGTCTCAGAGCTCTGATTTTCTTGTAAATAGGTTCAATATTTATCACACCAAGCATTGGTGCCAAGTGAGTAACGTAATTGTATTTACAATGAATCCTGTTGTATTTCTCCATACTACATATTTAGTTCGTCCTATATGTATATCTCTTTCATACTTTTTCTCTTTCATCCTTGCGTCCTTTGAAATTTATGATTCTTAGTCTCTGTCATCCCCCTTCTCAAAAATCTATTTCTAATTCGGTTTTAAAATTTTAATCAACATTCATAAGCCGCAAATGAACGAAAATACTAAGAAGGCAAAATAAAAAAAGATCAAGAAAATATTAAATAAAGACACGTAAACATAGAAATATAAAATTCAAATACAAAGTAAATCAGCAAATGGTGCGTAACGAGACAGATGGGAATTTTGTGAAATCGTTTGCGTTCAAGTGTTGCTGCGTGCGAGTTGACGCGCACGTGTCGAGTATTCTTAAAATATACGATCATTTGTACCTAAACCGCATCTGTTACGAGCGGCATCAATCTTCGATACTTAATTAGGGAGTATTGTTTTCAACAGAAGAACACAAAGATACAATCTTGCAACGAGTCGATCAAATTCGTCTTGGGCAAATATTGTATTACATTTTTATGGCTTTCAATCATAAAAAACGTAAAAAATATAAATATAAGCGGTTATAGAATTAATAGACCCGCTTATTTGTATTATCTCATACAATGTCTTTATAACGTGTACTTACTAACTTGTTGCAAATAGCAATCACAAATAAACTTATTATCACGACGTATGTTCAATAGTAGTTGAAGAAAGACAATTATATCCAAAAAAGCTTAGTTACGGTCTCGAAATATGCATTCGCTAATAAAGTTGAAAAGAATGAGTATTTCCCCTGTGTGCATCACATAGTTGGCTTTCTTAAACAAAATTTTAAATTATATTTACCTTATTGTCACTATTACATAAGTCACAGAGTACACTGGTACTGTCTTCTCTGCCTATTGCAACCATCTTTCTTAGCAGTATATAGTTCAAAGGTAGTGCTGCTATACCCCCAAGTGGTAGTGGAGTTTCGTAACCACATGTTGGGCAAAGTAGGAATTGCACGCTTTTTCCTGATACCTGTAAATAAGAAAAGTAGGATTCAAAAGGGGCCTAGTATTGTTCCTTGTGATATAACTCACTTTTGGCATGATAATGTAATTATCATATATTTTTAATATTATATATAAATGGATATTACGATATTTCAAATATATTTCGATGCATGTAACAGTATTTATCGGAGTAATGATAATCTAATAATAAATTTTAAGTACACAATGAAATTGTCAACCTTAATCAAAAGCCTTCCTACGAACCTTTCTCGTGAATATGCCGTACTTGTGCGGCTTCTGGCCCCAACTGCCGTCTGACCCTGAATGGCGAAGGTCACTCTCGTAACCTGACCCCGCTGATCCGCTACCCGAAGCCGATCTCAATTCACCACCCTCTAGCTGGATTGACCCTGAAGCGAAGTAACAGAAATATTGCATTATTTCATTAGTATAAGCATGAGTATTTGTTTGATTAAAATAAGTTTACGATATAATAAACCATATTAACTAAATCAAACCATAATTTTTCATGTTTTATAAGACAACATTGGTTTTCTACTTTTAAAATTGTACTAACCTACCTAATCTTCATCAAAGATAGGTCCGAAAAAGAATTTGTGATGTAGATTATCTTTCTTGTGTATATATATTAGGTTTTATTTTGAGTAACGTCATTGATAACTAGGAATCACCCAATCTAACAACATGCCATTTTGATTTAATGACAGTATTTTTTATAATAAGCACAGCAAATGTTTCCACACCGCCTGAAGAGTTGTCTTTGAGTTGTATGAAATCTTCCACGTTTGTCCTTATATTTGAAATCTCCTCTTAAGGCTAGTGTTCACCAACACTAAACAAACGATATTCAAATATCGGTATTGAATTGAGCATATGAATAAACGGTCAAAAACTGAATTATAACTTTAAATCCCTCTAGCCCCGCTGCGAGTACTCAGGAGTCATACAAATACTGGCATGCTTCTGTGACGAATGTGTCTACCAAATAATCAGACACTCATCTTACATCGGTATCTTTAACTTATTTAAGCTGGTTGGCTAATTTCTTTCTTGATTAAAGAACTGATATTACGATGTTACAAATCGGTGACATTCAGCGAGCGCTATTTACAGCTCGCAGATATTTTCACAAGCGGAAGAATCAGCCAGGTTAGTCATTGTATCGGATGTAGTAAATACTCTATATACACGTCGACCTTGCCCACTTGAATCATTTATTTATTTTAATCGCAATGGTATGCATTATGACCCATTCTTCATCGGTTTTTATAATTTTTAAGTTAAGTATAGTAATTAAAAAAAAAAAAGGATATTTGGAGGAGCTTTGATAGTACAGCTTACAAAATAGTTTGTTTAGCTTCGACAAGATTATTACTTGATGATTTCATCCATTACCACATTTATTTTCATTAATTTCCTTTGATTGCTGGCTCTACCAGTCAGAGACTCCGTTTACAAATAAATCGACAGCGTAACTCAAATCTCTATTTACCTACCAAACTACAAGTTTTAAGACAGGATGAAAGATTTCAAACGGAAATCACCTAGATTCCGTATGCCGTAATGGAAGTTCCATTGTCTATATAAAAACTTCAAACTCGTCTATGCGTTTCGTTTCAAGTCTGATCTGTTCAATATCATTTTGAAGGTATCCATTTCCCCATAATAAATTTCAATTTATGCAAATACAAATGAAACATAAAAGCAATTCCATGAATTAATAATAAATAACTTCTGTAATAAGCAGTCGGGGCGCCTGCTTCGTGTTATTGAGAATGATGAGATGAATCACGCGGAACAAAACCATCGATCATACACTACATTCAGATTGCACTTGAATCTTTGACATTAATCCCAATAAAATCATATGAGATTGAATCGTGAACGCTCGAAAAACTTTTTTTTTTTTTTTTTAAATGGCTCCCTCAAAAGTATTATAATATTTTTTCCCCAAAATACGTACGTATTTTAGGCAAAACAAGCAATTACAAGCCATTATATAAAAAACTAAGATTGTTTAGATTAATTTAAAAAAGGTATATTTAATGTTTTTATATTTAATGTTTTAGTCATGTCGATTTAGTGTCATATTGGGCCTGTACTCTGTAAAATATTCTTCATAACTATGAATGAAGCTTACTCTGCGTTACGATTAACATATGATGCAAATTTCTACTTAGAAAGTATAATAATAAGGTATATAACCGAATTGAGATATTCCTGCTGTTTTGAAGTCAGTTAAACAACAGTAACTGTTGCCAATATACAAAGTCAAAGAATAACCATTACAAAAACAAAAAGAGAAATAGTGTAGACTGATGATAAACAATTTACCGTATTTTTAATGACTGCGGTAATGCATTAAACTGGTCCATACAATTTTTCACCTTACAGTCACAATTATAGACGTGTAATAAGGAAACACGGTGTGTTTACATAAACAATAATAATTTAACTATAGGCCCAAGTCGGTTTGTTTGGCCGCGTGTCATCGGCGAGCAGGGTGGTTGCTCTATTATTAGATACATTAGCTAGGATCCGGCCTAGGGCTGTCACCTAGAAAAATTATTTAATAATAAGTACTCACATAAACAAGGTAGTATGAGATTGAGATAAATTTTTTTTCCAAAAAGCTTGTAAAATCATGTGGCACCCTCTTCTAAGCCTTGCCGGCTCATACATATTGTATAATCATAAATACTTTAATAGTAATTTTAAAATATTTAATTTTTTAGCTTTATATTTTTATGAATTGATTCGATATTTTAATATATACTTACTTTACCTAATAAAATCATATTATCAACTTAATTTATTTTTATTTTTTCGCATTCTTTAAAATAATGTAGTTATATTAGTATATAAAATTACAACCAGTTTTTGTTGACTCGTTATGAAACGAGGAGTTCTATGTTTCACTGTATGTATTTATTTTTTATGTATGTTCACTATCATTGGCACTTGTTAACTGATATTCAAATTTTTTTTATTTATCCATTAGATTATCTTCAGGTGGTTCAATTTTTCTTTCAAATTTTATAGGATCGTGTTTCATATTTTCTAAATCTATTTGAGTATTTTTAACCAACGACGAAATGCAAGTCGACAATACTGATAGTTGGGCCTTAAAAATTGCCACTCAAAATTGTAGTGTCAATTTAAGAAGTTATCAGTTGGTGCTAAGTTATTCCCAAAAACAATATAAAGTGTAGTTGCCGCCTTCAAAAAATAATTTTGAATTAGACAAATTCTTAAACTGAAGTATTTTTGCTTTTTTAGTGTTTCAAAGTCGGTTCCTAGTTATGTTTTAATAATTATGTCGACTACACCAATATCGCACCTGGTGTGTATTTATGACAGCCCTGCACTCCGGAATTACAGTATGAATTAATGAACATACAAATATGCGTAAATAATTGTACACTTTTATGAGTCCACACTGATTTAATGTTTGCTTTGGATCAATGATTTTTTGGTGATTATTATTTACAAAACATTAAATGAACCTTTATTCTTAAAATTATATAATGAAGTTTTTTGGTTCGCTCCTCTCTACCTCTACATATACGTCATCAAAAATTTTGTTTACCTTCCAAATGTTTAAACTTTTTTTTTCTTATATATATAGACTTTTCACTTGACTTCAATAAAAAGAGGTTTTATGTTCCGTATACATTAGTATGTGTAAGACTAATGTATTACACAAAACTAACTAAAACTGACATCAACATTGAAAGGCAAAACTAATTTAAACACTTATTATTTAAAAGTACTTTACTAAGTAAAGTAAGTTACTTTTAAATATATTCATATTTTTTACAATAAATAGTAGTATAACACATGAATCATATATATGCATACTATGCATACTAGTGTTATTTTTAATTTTAAAATAAATATTATTTTAAAACTAAAACTAACAATTTATTTAGTACATATTTTAATACTGGGACAATTTGTAAATAAAGTTATGACTATTGCCTTTAATTACATTATTTGTTTTTCTCATACATATTCCCTGTTGTGACGATTTAAAAAAACTTAGTAAATGAGTCTATTTAAATAAAGTTATTTTTGACTTTTGAATCGTACAAGGGTTCTGCTTTTGTAAGTTGTTTTCATAAACAATAGACAGTGGACCATCGTTATTAATAAGATATTAGAAGTAATTAAATTGAAGTATTTTTACTTTCCTTCTTTTAAAGTCTGTTTTATTAAACTAAAATGTGTTGATGTCAGTTTTCCATTATTCGATTATAGTTGGGGAGCTACACTGCGACAGTTGAAGGGCTTCTAGCGCTAATGAGGTAAGCGGTGAGAAAGAAACACTCTTGTTATTATTTGTTTCACAATTCTATTTAAACATCACCAACTTCTGGAGGTGTTATAAAGGTCTAAAGTCTCAGAATTTTATATATTATTCTTTTATTCTTAACGGGGTAGCTATAGGCCTTCTTCTCCCTTGTACCCCTCGTGTGAGTTTCAATCGAGTTGATCGTGTTAGTCGTTAGCTGTACAATTGTATGCAAACAACACCAACGCTTCTGTTGTGAGATATTGGAATTTTTTTATATATGCGATTTTCAGCTCAACGCAACTACTATACGTCTACGCAACTTCTAAACATCTCGATACGATTGAAACTCACGCTAGGGGTAGCAATGGTAATCGTAAGGCTGATTATTGCGAACTACGCCCGAATTCTTGAATCACAGAGTAACTGGCTATGTTACCTCCACCAGCTGGAACAGGACAATGCTGTTACAGAGTTAATGCTTTTAACATTGTTATAGCTGCTGACTTAGGTTAGATGGTGGGAATTAGCCACGTGGACTTAGAAAAACCCCTACCACCTGTTAGGCCCGAAAATAAAAGCAAGCTACACTTAGATTCCTCAATTATTTTTTTATTACGTAATCAATTCTTTTGAAAAACTCACAGTTCAATTGGTATTTTTACGTTGCAAGAAAACGACTTCACTTTTAACACTTTTAAATCTAATTTTAACAAGACTTGTTATTATTTTAGTAAATAAGTATCCACCATAAAAAAGTATTTATTAGAATAGGTATTTTATGTATCTACAGGGATATAAATATATATCTTTCTTCTGTAGGTTATACGTCTTTTAATCGTGAAATCATAAATCGAAGTAATAAATAAAGCTTATTAACGACTGTTTAATGCCTTCACCAGATGCATTATGACCATTCGCCAGTGCAATAGGGCAGACACATTAAATAATTTTATTAACAAATCTTGACCAATTTAAGCAGACCCGTTTATCAGTTAAATTTCGATACAGCGTACCGATGAACTTTCGGATTGAAAGATCTTTTTAAATGGATGTTAATCAAAGTGCTCTATTCACCAAAATTGGTTCTTTTTGATAAACAGATTAAAGAAGATCGTAAAATTAAAAGATGCTGGTTTCGTAATTAAAGTGATGATACGAAGCGGTCCGTTAACTACAAGTAAATTTTTGGAAGGAAGAACTACCATTTACTCATAGATTATTTTTATAGACTACATTGTGGAATTAATTGAAAATATTTACAAATTCTTTCATAGAATCCAATATAGCTGCCAGTACGAGTTAATAAAAATTCTTTTGTCATTTGGAAAAGGCACATTGTAGGTACAATTAAATATAAGCAATTACAATCCAAATGTCAATTAATAAAATTACCTGCATCAATTTCACTCCAAGCTTCCGTTTCTCCTTCCTGATGTAGACCTTGAAGGCACCCTGTACAGAAGCTATGGAGGCACGCCAGGAGCCTTGGTTCCACAAGCACCTTTCGGCACAGACCGCATTCCCACTCCTTCACAACCGTGGCGCCATCGTACGCCGACGTCCGCGGCGCAACATTCAAGTTCTGACTCACAGGTCTCTGGACCCTCGGCTCTCGCAACGGACTATTCCCAGCACTTATCGAGGACTGCTCCAAAGATTTCCTCTTATCATGCTTCTTCCGCGTGAAGCTTCCGAAAATATACAGAATACGGTCCACTTCCATGGTTATTAAAATCGCAACATTATTAAGAACCTAATTTTGCATACGAATCTATCTTCCGTTCGAAATTTTAACAATAAGTAGGGGATATATTTCTTTTAAAAACTAATTTTTTTTTAATAATATATTTTGTTTCCAAAAAGTTTTTAATACTGAAGCGAAGTAAAAATAGTATCGTGCAACCATATGGGCATGCGGCGACCGACTGAATAACAGGCTGCCATGTAAACACGTCATTGTTATACCAGGAGATGCACCCCTAGTTGTGGACCGATTTATTCATTGAAACATCAAGAACTAATGAAAAATATGAAGAAAAAGCACACATTTGTCATTACGAATAAACGCAGGTATTCTTTTGGTTACACAGCCCACCAAAGTTGAATGATAGTACAGCAATATTATGCTGACTACAGACTAACTACATACAATTCCTTGTAATTTTGAAGATTCTTTTGCTAAACATAAATAGGTTGATACCTTTAAGTATATAGTTTTATACAACGGTAGTTTCGATTCTGAGAACAAATCAATTTTGACAAATGGCTAGGCTACGGTTTTGAGAAGCCACATAAATCCTATTTGGATCGTTAAGCTTGCGATGTTAATTTGGGTGGGTAGGAACTTTGAAAGAAAAAAAGGATGTATGTCTTACTGTTTTCAAGGTCATTGCTCGAAAACGCATCAGCATTGCTTCATAAAGAACCTTCTAGCTATTTCACTCGAATATTAATTCATGCGTAAGTACAAATTTATCTAATTATAAAATAATCAATAAAAAACTGGAGTAGCCTACTGCTTGAGTGTAAATGTATTTTTAGTAGCAGTTGTCATCGACATACTGCACGATTGATATTCAAAATTGTATTTCTCTTATGTTGTGCTAGGATCTGCAAACTAGTTACTTTTCATTCTAGATATATCACAAATACATTATTCTTGTGAAAGTCAAGAAAGGGGGTTAATGGCAGCTGGGGTCACTAATTTCAATGTCACAGCTAATTTCATAACATCTGTGAAATGGGATGGGATGGACGTGTTTTCTATTTTTGCCTCAAGTCATATCTCATTTCCTTGACGGAAGCGTTAAGAATTGTACTAATATCTCACAATAATATAACGTTTTATGCCTGTATAAAAGGTCTTAAAAGACACATTTGTGTGTAATACTCGACAGAGTACATAACCTTTTCATTTTAAACTTTATATGTTTGATTATCTGTGTAAAAAAAGAATAAGAACAATTTGGTCCTTCAAGCCGAATTAGCCTTAATAAAGGTGAAATGCAACGTGCGTTATTTAAACTAATGTCGTTTACTTACTCATTAATGAGTATAAAAAGTGTTTTGGTGTTGAATGAGTGTTATTTGACAGTTTTTCTTTGATAAAATGGAAATCAGATATAATCAGCCCTAACTACTCATTTACTGAAGTATACAGGTAATTATACCAGTATATCAGATAATTATAGTTGCATTGTCTTTGACGTAAGCCATGCTATCAATGCCACAGCAAATGACTCGACACCACCTGATGATAAGCAGTAGACGAGTCCACATGTGAAGATAGCTAGTGAAGCATGTGATATACTGCCCTAGCCACCCTCACTATGCCAAAAAGTGCTTTAAACTTAAAAAATTGCAGGTTTCCACTAAATACCAGCGTTGTAGGTATTGTGCATGCAACAAATGCTGATTGGTCATTAGTTTCACTTTTATCTGAAAAATGTGATGTGATTATGTGCTTTATTGTATTTGGTTGTGAAGCTAAATACATTTTATTTCGTTTGATGGAGTGATCGCAACAGAGAAGTATTAGGTGTTTGTTATATCACCTAATATTTTCCATTGTAATTACAGAGATGGAACTTAAAATAGTTTTTAACAACACTAGGTTCTAGTATTTTCATTTTATACAATCTTGTCCTTTGCATCTATTGTACCTATCAACATTTATTTACACGTGTGAACCGACAGCGGCCGGATGTGCTGGCGTCAAATTGCATCTTGCTTTTGTTTAGATTAATAAGTAGGCCAGTTACAGGAATACCAAACTAATTGCAAGAAATGACAGACGGTTTAATGCTCAGTGCTCACACTTGGTGGGACAGTTGGCGACAGGCACTGGCCATAAGCACTAATTTATTCTTTTTAAAATGAATTCCCCGTATAGATTGATGATTCTCTCAGTTAAATTTTAAAATTCTTCGTCAACATTTAGACGCGTGACAGACCCAGTTGGGCGCAGGATGAGGAAGCGATCAACTAGCGTTGTGGCACCTCACCTTCCCGTAATCTGTCTTTAGCCTAAAGGCGAGCGGCCAATCAAATTTTCTATTAATTTTGTGTAGTAATATTAAATTTCGTACAGTCCACTCTACAATGAACAATGTATAGTTAACTAAGAGTCACCTAACCGGTATTTACCAGTGCCTGATTAAGAGTTCTGGCCACACTTGGCTAACTATGAAAATTTAATCCTAACCGTTAGGTTAGGATTACGTTAATTTAGGTTAGGCTCAGTCGAGTTTTAGCGTAAACAGTTTTAGCGCCACCTCGGACCTTGTCCTAGTCTCTAGCCTAATTTAGTGTTTTATCTTTTATTTTTCCATATTTCAATTTTGTTTTGTCAATTTTGATTGTTATTGTTCCATTAAAACTGTATTTCTCTTAAGTTGTTTTTATCGTGCTTAGGATAGCTAATTAGCGCTTCAAAAAGCCTACGATTAATTTAAGAGACAGACTTCTTTATGAGAAACGATCCACAGCATTCCGTATCTAGAATAAATTCTGTGCGCAGCAATTGTCGACACTTTTGTAATGTAATACATAAAGTTAAGATTTTTAAAACCATTTTTTAAATTGTTTTCTGCGTCTAGGCCTTTTTATATTATAATAATACTCACTGAAACGGCACATAATTTTAAAAAATACAGTTTATTTAGATACATAGTAAATATTGCAAACAGTTATGTTCATTGTGTGTATGACTGGCGTGTGTTATTGTTACGATGAGAGACTCTGACAACTGATAGTTAAAAATTGTTTTAATGATTTACCTAGGCTATTAACAGTTACTTTTTAGTAGCATTTGGTGAAATCCCCATAATCTGAATATAAATCCGTGGAGCAGTCATAGATAAGGGTTGCTGAACCTTATTTATGGAATATAGGACCCGAATGATAAAAGGTTACAGTTTACTGTAAAATGTACATATAATCTACCAAATTAATAAATTTGAGAACAAATCTGATCTATGTAATCAATATTTTACCAAATAAAAGACATCACCAGCATGTGACTTCCATTTGCATGTCATTATTATACCATGGATCTACATGTATTGGACACTGTAAAACTTTTTGAATCTGCAAAAAACAGAACGCGCGCTGCCCGCGGCCGCGTAAGTCCAGTGACCCAGATTTCGCGGCAAAACTAATGTCAGTGCTATTTTTTACGCGCATCCACTGAGTGTGGTGTCCATTCGAAAACTGAGATTAGATTCGTAAGGATTTACCTTGAACCGCTGTCTAAAATTGATTTCGATGGAGCTTATTGTTATTATAAAATACAATTCACCGTAGAGCTGTTACGAAATAGTTAAATGAAATATTTTTCACCGCCGGAATCGTGACACGAACACCACTTTTAAACATTAACAATTTTAACTTCTTGCTGTAGAGCTTTGATTGAATTAAAAATTACGCTATTATAAGTAATTAACAAGAAAAATAAATCATAAATCGTATTATAAACACGATATTAAAATCAATCGTTTGGTTTAGAAGCACTTTAATCTTTTTCTCATAGTGGCAGAAAAATCGATATCAAAATTGATTTAAAAAATCATTTGAATTTTACTTTGACATTTTACCCACGACCTTTCAAAATCCGAGAATCTTCTAGTAGGTTTTTTGATATTGCGTTATAAGCTTACGTCTTTTTGTATCTTACAACACAACAAACATTTAAAAAGCATTTCTGGCGAGCTACATAAGACAATAAAGGAGGTAGGTATTTTAATCCGACTATTTAAGTAACACATATATTGTGTATACAACCCTAACTACCTATACTTTACGCCTAGTACACCTGTATTGAACCATTGACAGTTCATCAGAACAATAAATCGAACTAAATTCAATTAGACACGAGGACCGTTTCGTATTGATTATTTTGCAGTAGCTATATCAGCATTATTCATTGATAGGTACGAATACGAAACGCTATGACATTAGCTTAGCGCAATTCGTTCAAGTTATGGTATTAACACACACAGGAAGGAGTATATTTTATGCAACTAACGTTACATGCGTAAGGGGTTGTTCCATATTATTATATTTGGAAATAATATGAATTTAAAAAAGCCGGTATGGCTATGAGAGGTATTTTTAATTTAATTGTGCTTTAGTATAATGAATTTCCAACTAAATAAAGCCCCCTAAAAGATCTCTACATTAATGGTAGGTGGGTAGGTACTAAATTGACAGTTGATAAGGGCCGTATCACAGTTAAAGTGGCTCTATCCAAACAAAATTTTGGTTATATCTTTAACTTTGTAGATATTATATGATATTATGAAAATCGACAACATAGAAGAACAGTTAGTTTGTTTGAAATACAACCGGTTCGCGGATCCACCTTTATCGGCACGACGGGCACGCTTTTTGAAGTGACTTCAAAAGTCAATTAGAGTTTGACGGTGTATTGAGGAGATTAGACTGATGATGTTCTTATATCAATATTAAAATAAAATAAAAACAATGAATGGTTTTCGAATGAACGGAATATTGGAAAAAACAAGCGATTTCCCACGTGGAACTATAGACTGTATGAAGTCTTGCTCAGGGTATAATATATTTTGTAATAATAATTTACTATATCGATCAAAAAAGTATTCATACTTCGACTTGCCCGATTTTCGGGTCGTGTGACCACAACCTTTTTTGAGAGCTGGATCCACGCGTGAAAACCTTAAAACAGGGCAACCAGCTGGTCAACCTATTGGTAAGGTCGTCTTTGTGGTGTTATCTATTTCAGCCGTGTGTCAGCAATGAGTCCGAAATCCGTTGAAATAAGAAACATAAAAGTTAGAACCTCTTCTGAGAAACTAGATATTAATTATGGCATTATGGTAGATTCGAGGGTTTGCACTATTTCTTCGGTATGTTTTATTTGTCACCAATAAAAAAATGGATGCAATAACTTCCATTTCAGGGATAAGAGGGAAAAATATTTTATCTCGTCCAAATCCCATAACTTTATATTTCATGTGCACTTGCGGCATGCGCCGATCATCATTAACGTTATATGCTCGCAAACTATTAATTCTCTTGATAACATGTTCATTATTTTTGCCGCATTTTAAAACAAAATTGAGCATAAGAAAAACACACCTTAAATAATGTATTTTCATCTTGAATGCTCTTTACTGCAACACAAATAACTCATTTTGGTGGTTGAATGGGGAGAATAAGATTAATATTACGTCTGAATTGTGTTGTTCCTCATTGACTTTAGTCACCCTTTTGGAGGATGCTATCTCCTAATCGTAAATGTAGTTTTAATTATTTTTGAAAATGAAGGAATGATTGCTCTCAGTGAAACTTGCGATATATATATATATATATATATATATATATATATATTAATGGTACTTTTCCTCCAACTTGGTTTTTTCCACCCGGAATAAATCTTAAATAAATAAAAAAGGTTATTGAACCTTTTTTAAAACACATTTCTCGTTTCGTTTCAAATGAACGAAACGCATGTGTCACAATCTGTCATCTGTCAATTTGACGTAGAACGTATTAGGTACTATTAATGAGACGGATTCCTCGAGCTGTTTTCTATTTGCTATTTTACTTTGCTTGTTGTGTGTGTCGTCGTGCGTGAATATTTATAAATTATAATGTCTTTTATTTATGTCAGTGATCTTTTATGTATTAAATAATAGTCTCCGATATGTTGAACATTTACAAAATATGGCTATTCTCATGCCTCTGTGTTGTTGTGATCGTTGTTTTGTATTTCCAAGCAGAAATTGCTCGTTTAGAAGACAGATATTACAAATTGGGTTAGCGTTTTATTATGTAGAACAATTTATTTATGTTTGATCGAGATTTTGGGAGGTTATTGATTTTCAAAAATATTTTATTTACAGAATACAAATTCACTCAAACGCGGCCAGAATCTCGTCAGTTTTTCCCGAAACCGATAGAGAGAGATGACGACGACCTAGTAGTAATATACAATAGGGTACCCAAGACTGGGTCTACTAGTTTTGTGGGCGTAGCATACGATTTGTGTAAGAAAAATCACTTCAAAGTGCTGCATATCAACATAACAGCGAACATGCATGTGATGTCGCTAAATAACCAATACAAATTCGCTCAGAATGTGACGAGGTGGAATGAAGTGAAACCTGCTCTGTACCATGGGCATATGGCATTTCTTAATTTTGAAAGGTGAGTAATATTAGCATAATTTTTATTAATTAGGACTATAATATTTTGGGTTTTTTGACAATACAGTTTCTGTAAACGCTTTTCCTACCATTGCCGTGCCGAAACTCCCTCCTGATCCTGACTCCTCTTAGTCCTTTACCATGCTTGCTGTCAGTCTCTAGAACTCTATCTGCACATATTCATGATTGCAAGACCATTTAACTTTTAAGTAGATAAAAGAACAGTACTTGTCCATTCTCTCTATGTATAAAATATTATATTATATTGTGTCTATGAAATGAAATAAAACTAAAGAAAAACTTTCCAATATATGTACAAATAATCAAAATTTGGAGCTTTACTTGGTATTTTTACATTTTAACAGGAAATTTATTCTATTGTTTTTGTTTAAGGTTGGGGACATCTTCAAGACCTATTTTTATTAACTTAATAAGGAAGCCCCTAGATCGTCTAGTCTCATACTATTATTTTCTTCGGAATGGAGACAATTTTAGACCACATTTAGTAAGGAAAAAACATGGTGACAAAATGGTGAGTTATTGGAGTTTAATTTAATTTATAATTACTTATTTGTGCTCAATTATCAGTAGAATATTAGCAATAAAGTGAGAGTAGCATAAGGCCCAGACCCAGGACTGGCCTAACACAGATTTCATGATAGACCAATCAATGTTGCAATAACAGTTGTACATATTGTATGCAGGCAAACCTGATATTAGTACAATATCCAACTACTGTATGGTTTACAACTCTTAAGATAAATCATCTTATAACAAAAGTTTTGTAGTCCAGTGACAAAAGTTTTATTAATTTTACAGACATTCGATGAATGTGTTGAGAAGGAGCAGCCTGATTGTGACCCAAATAATATGTGGCTTCAAGTGCCATTTTTCTGTGGACACTCTGCACAATGCTGGTATGTATGGTTTTTAATGATTATTTACTGAACAACTGAGGTGTATTGTATCTCTTGTAGCCATTTCAAAACCATTTAATCCACCCAGTGTGATGAAAAATTAACAAAAGCCACACTGTTACCAAATGGTCCAGTGGTGTGCTGTAAAAATAATTGCATCAGCTTCAAATCAGAAGATCTCCTTATCAATACCCTAAAGTATGGTCTAAAGGACTTGCGTCCAGCCTTTAACTATACTTACACTCAAGTAATTTCTTTATTGAATTTTAAATTTATCCAAGTAAGTCCAAAATTTGAATTAATTTTACTCACATTTTTCTTGTTATACTTTTATATCTTAAAAGACACTTTGATATTACGAACAAAAGTGTAAGTGATACATCTGTTATTATTATGGGTAGGCAATTAACCCTTTGACCGCGGCACCCGTATATATACGTTTTGCCCTATAACTTTTTAATTATCCCACTTAAAGGGTTAATTCTTTTTTTAATTAAAAGATAGCACTTTTTACATCCAAATTTGATGTAAAAAATTTCACGAATCGACCTGGTTAGACCCAAAAAAATTCTAACACGTGCAGAAAATGGCAAATCGTTCGATTCATGAAAATTATGATAATTATGGATCGGGATCTGGAAATAAGAAAAGATAGCAGATATGAATGTAAGCCATGCAATGTGGGATTGTGTTTGACCGATTGTTTTGAGCAATATCACACACTGATGCATTATTAATATATTTGAAAAATAAATGAAATAATTTTTACTTGAAAAAAATAGCCGCGGTCAAAGGGTTAAATAATAAATTACTTTAATATTTCATATGGTAACCACCATATGAAATATTATATATTGATATAAACTAGATTTTATGTTAATTACAAGGTTGTTGAGATAAAAACGCGTTATTATGAGTTGTGTGTGTACTTTAAACAAGTAATAATTTTATTTATTAGATAAAATAAGTAACTATATTTTGCAGCAACTAATGAAATGTTATAGTGAGCTAATGCCAGCATGTTTTTTGATTTATTTGGAATAATATATGAAAAAAATTATGATAACGATATATGATATTAACCTATAAAACCAGTGTTTATCTTTTATTATCAAATTATTACACTAAATAGCAGCTATTTATATGAGACCACTTGTTGGGACAACTTGTGGAATAAAATGTATATATATTTGTCTAAAACATGCACAGTTGATACTGTTTCGTTTTAAAATTTGGCCCCCCAATTTTGATGGATGTCAAGGTTACATAAATTATCAATAGAGCACTAGTTTGTAGCTTGGAATGCGCACAGTTGTTAGACGGCAACCACAGTAGAATTTGTAAATACAATATTTTTCACGATTTTTATTACTGATCTAGCTATTTTCGCGGGAAATTGCACTCGGCTAACTGTAAGAGATCTGAGTTAACGCGGTTCATTCACCGTAGGTTCCATTTTACGAGTCGTTTTTGTGCCTTATGGCAATTACACGAATCAACCAAATTTACAGCAATATATTTGATCAATATTGTTTCTATTGCATTGTGTGTATTGTTTCTATTGCAAACCTTTTGAACTTATTAAAAGGTATGTTTTAGAAAGCTTCTCCATGCATCCCGACGGGAACTCTATATAAGGTTCTTTAATGCGATCTAAATTGATTTTTTCTAATTTCTGCAATTATTTTTAACCTACCTCAAAAAATATAGAGATTATATGTTCCAGTGTATGACCGTTTTTTGTATGTCCGTAAAACGATTTCTCTATCAATTGTTGGATTTGTGAGTCGAATTGAAATTTTTGTTTATATTCGATAAGAGTATACTGCTGAGGTAGTCTTATGGCAGGATTTGGTGATGGGATCCCATAGAAATTAAGGGGAAGGAACTCTTAAACTTCATAAAAAATATAAATGTATTTCAATCCGTTACAAATAGACAGGCAAGTTGACAAACTGACAGTCACTTCTGCAAGCACTTCTGAAGCACCGCTTCAAAAATATTTTAAAATTAGTAAAGTACTTGTGTTCGTGCGAACAATAATACAATAGATTAAAGATTGTAAAAGTATCAAATATAATATTTATAACATGTATTTACAATCTATTGTAAAATAAAAGAAATAGTAGTAGACAACAAGAAGAAATGAAAAAGAAGACTATCGCCGATCTCGGGTTTTTTCTAAAAAGTCACACGCCGCTCTTCAATGCTTCAAGGAGGCGGCATGTCTCCCGCTACGAAGCCTTCTTGTTACTTTCGCGCGTAAACTACTTGAATTAATTTTGCATTCTTAGTGTTTAAAAGTCGGAACTTAAATTAAGATCTGGTTTTTCGTTTGATCAAGGCAAATCTAATTTATATTGTTGTATGACTTATGTTCATAGGAAACCTGGCAACCATTGGGCGCTTCAACAAGCCAAACAGAACCTGGTCAATCACTACCTCGTAGTAGGCGTCACCGAAGAAATGCTGGACTTCATCTCTGTTCTAGAGACCACGCTCCCGAGGTTATTCAAGGGAGCCACTGAACACTACTTAAGCAGTAACAAATCCCACCTCAGACAAACCAGCGCCAAGCTCGCTCCCAGCCAGCCGACCATAGAGAAAATACAAAAATCCAACGTCTGGAAAATGGAAAACGAACTCTATGAATTCGCTTTAGAACATTTCAAATTCCTCAAAAAGAGGTTGTTGTTAAAAGAACCTAACAGTGTAGCTCAAATTTACTTCTACGAAAAGATACGGCCTAAATGAGACCTTGTCTGCTGTTGTTTAAAGTGTTTTTTCCTTTGTATATACCGACCAGTGAAAACTACTTCTAATCTTACTAGACAATTAGAGAGAATTTTATTGTTATGTTTGTAAATTCAATAGAGACTTAAACAAATATTTAGTGCGGGAATAGAAGCGTAAACTAAGTTTTTACTTGTGAAAATGAACTTTATGTGCTATGAATAAGGTTGATAGCTCTATTATTGCATCTGGTAAGGGATTGAATATAAAAAATTTCACGTTATCATATCGCATTATGTAGAAATATTTACATTCTTATCATAGTTATTATAAAGTTCATAGTGAATTAAATTTTGCTGTTTATGTAATAAAACAATTTAACGGCACTACCATTCCATGCAAAAGCATGCTATGTTATTTTAAAAAGTCAATAAAAGACATTAATAGTGTATTTTGATATTATGTATCACATTGATATTTTTTTATTATTTAGTTTTAAATATTTTCATGGGTATTAGTTAATTAATTAAAACATTATTATTACTTATATAAATCTCATCAAAATGTATTGGTACTTAATTTTTTTTTTATGTTGTCAATAGTGCTAAGTAAGTTTCATTCTGTATACATTTCTTCACCATTGTTTGTTGTAGAACGATGAGGATAGTGTTACGTATTTTAATCAGCATATTTTTTGCTCATTAATAAATGGAATTTTTGATTTCAAGGTCATATGACGTCATCTCGCTTTTCCGTTCGGAATTGGATGAAAAGGAGAAGCAATTTAAATTGAGTTTTTATATGTGCAATAAGTTGTTATCGATAACAGAATTAGGTACTTAGGCCATTGTCTTAAAGTTCTTTTAAATTTTCAATTTTTATTTGAGGTACCGGTGAATGCTTTAAGTGAATATAAGCTGCCTTATTGTAATGAATCTAGCGTTATTGCTTTCATTTTGACATACGCCTTATTTCCAATGCCGGTTAGTCGTTCATCATTGTGCTGTTTCGCTTTTGGTTCGCAGCAATGGTTTTGAAAACGAAAGCTATCGCGATAGATATGCCCCAAACGCATCGCAGTAAATTATCGTTATCACGCTTTAAATTTCTCATTTCATGCTAATTAATTTTAATTATTTATTTTATTTTATATTAATTAGCCAATTTATGTGTTCGTGTGTCTAAGTTATTCAATTGTCTGTATATTTTGTATTTGTTATAATTTTTTAAATATTTGTAGTTTAATTTAAAAGACAAAACGATAAATATCTCAACATCGAAATATTACCAAAAATTTATAACTAATAATAATAAGGACTGTGAAGATAAATAATTTGGTATGTTACTAACAATATTTCTTACATAACACCTAACATCTAGCCCAAATTAAACATTATTAACCCTCCGAAGCCTACGTGGGTGACAAATGTCACCCGCTCAAAAAAAAATTAAAAATTAAATTAAAAAACAAAAATATCTTTTTCAAACTTTTGCAATCTGTTTATTAGCATCTACTACTAAGAGTCACTGGAATTATCGGCAGCACAGTTTTTGCTGCTGCAATTTACTTTTTAATTTTTTTCTTGAGCGGGTGACTTTTGTCACCCACGTAGGCTTCGGAGGGTTAACCCTAGGTTTACCACGTGTGGACAAAAGTGTCCACAATGTACTTTAAATTAAAATATCTAAAAAAATTCTCGGATTAAAATTCTGAAAAATTTCCCCATTATTAATAGGAATTTCACAAACACATTTAAGTCAAAAACAAAAAGATTAAATGTATAATTTTTTAGATATTTTAATTTAAAGTACATTGTGGACACTTTTGTCCACACGTGGTAAACCTAGGGTTAAGAGGTTATGTTATAGATACTAGATAACGGAATGGAAGAAAGGAGAAATGTAGATAGTAATATGTATATAATTATCATAAAAATATACTATATCAACATACAAATATCCATGTCTTGTAGACATATATTCGTACTCATCATCTGTCTACCGGGTACTGACCACTTGACCAGACGGCCGTCTAAAGATTGTATTATGCTTAAAGTTATATGTACCACACTGTCAGTGTTCATTAAAAATAATCAACTCAAAACTAAATATCATATAAGCATATTAAACGCACTTTTGTATCTAAATATTTATACAATTCCCGATACGACGTGCAGTTTTGAGGAATTACTCGAAGTTGGAACTTGTTGCATGACGTTCATGAGTTCAAGTTGTTTCTATTCTTTATATTATTAGTGCTATCAGTTCAGAACATATAAGTACCATGATATATTCATGCTGTTTCTAAACTATGACTATATCATAGTGTTTATCTTTTTAATTAATTTCTTTTTAATAGTGCACAAGGTTCCATATCTTACAAGTAAGAATCTCATATATCTTCTCTCACTAAGGTTTGCTTTATCAAACCAAAGTTAACTTTTATTTAGAGGAATTGCAAGTTGACTTTTTCTTTAAAGATAACTGTCTAGACGTCAATATCATCCACCGGATAAATGTTAAAAGTAATGTGAGGATTGAAATATCGGCCTTAAATTTAATAAACGTTTAATTTCATTTTAATGAACTAAGAAAAAGACAGGCTATTATTAAATCGAATTAAGATTAATGTTATAATTTTTAATATTTTTTAATATAAATCACAATCTGTCAAATTTGACATACAGTTGTCGAATTCTTTGAACATGTTTTCTTTTGAGAAGAGTGAAGGAATTATTATTTCCAATGAGGCCACATTATGATATTCCAAATTCTTTTGCTCCGTGTGTATAGAGGAAAATGTGTATGAATTATTAAAAATTAACAAAACTAATAATCCTATTTTTTACACCATATATTTTTAAAGTAGTTGTTTTTTTTATAACGTTTATTAATAAAAAAAATATTTTATATAACTTTAATTGATTTTTTAAAAGCCATGATGACATGACAACTATCTAATGACGATTGGAATATGATAATGTGGTCGAAATGAAAATGATCAAATGGTATTATGAAAATATGAAAAAATATTCAGTGATGAAGTGGGGAAATTAAACGAGAATAGCCACGAAATTGAAGGTATTAGCAGTTTAGAACAAATATCGTCGATTAGTATATCAGTTATATATAAAATGATAAAAGGTTAGCTAATTTTATATACTCAAGTACATATAGTAGGTAGATATGTGTGCACGTTTGTTTATTTTTAATCTATTAACTTAAAATTAATGAATCTTATTTTAAAATAATTGTATGTAACATATTAACTTTGTGATATTTTCAAATCCATCCAATTTATATGTTTGTTATTTATATACACAAAGTTTCCCAGTGTATTGGATAATTTTATTGTTAAACTGCCTTCATATTTTTGCACATTTTGGACACGCAATTTTTGTAGTAAGTAATTTGGGACCATATTTTCTCGAATCGTATTTGATATCGTTTTTTTATTAATAATTTATTATTGTACTGTATATCCCATTGATTTAATTAAGTTTAGTATGTTTTTTTATATTTATATTTGTGTACGGAGATCTACAACTACCAAGAATATAAATACGTTGATTAAGTTGTATTTTAACGTTGAACAAGTTTAAAAATTTTAATATTAGATTGCTTTTTTATATGATTAGATTGCATTTTTAACGAACCATATTTTGAACTATAATTGAACTCAGAAATGCTCATTATTGCAAAACTTTTGACTTCCCATTGTACGCTCACTCAACTAATACAGCTTTTACATACGCATACCTAAGCATATTCTAGATCATAATAGGACATGACGAAGTTGTAAAACCATATCAAAAGCCTATTTACGTAACTATATACTGCTATACACAAGACTTCCTACATGGGATAGAATGTAACACCCCTATGTTGCCCCTATGCGGATTGGTGGGTGAAGCAGCTACCATAACAATCTGGAGCTATCTTAGCATGCCTTGAAATTTTAGAGAAAAGGAAGAGAAAGAATTTTAAGTGACCCATCCCATACTAACAATGGCGAAATTTGCTTTATTTTTCCAATAGAAACCAGAGCTATTGATTGACTACCCCAATGATTTTCATTATATCTATTCCTATAATAAATTTATAACGCCTAGTAAAAAAATACATTTTAGTATAAAGAACACATGAGTTGATGTAATGCTGTTATAGCTGGACCCTATTCAGATTATAGTACCCTCTCACTTGCACGCAGCACCAAGTATTCATATACAAAAGCCGTCGTCGCTGCGCTCCATTATTCCATTCGAATCATCATCAACAACTCATTCAATGTCTAAAACGAGAGGCTTGAGCCTATCCTTAATATAAAAGGGTTTGGTCGACTTCACACTCAACCAAAGAGTTTCTTCAAGGCTGTGTAGGTTTCCTCGCGATGTGTTTCTCACTGTTAAAGCGTCGAATAAACGTGCATATGAATTCAATATTTGAAAAGACATTGTTACGCGGCGGGACTCGACCCGCCGCCTCCCGTATGAAAGACAAACCCTACTCACTACGCGTCGTTGTGGTGAATGAGCCGTAACTGCGTGGAAGTGAATGTGTGTCTATTTAATTGTTAAAGTAGTGTTCATAAATGATATATATATATAACCTCATATATGTTAAATATATCAAGCCTTCTTAGACTTAAGTGATAGAAAGTTCTTCCATTAATCAGAATATGATAATATCAGCATTGTTAATAATCCTGTAAAGAAACCTTATATTTAATGTACAGTGTAGGAGTAATGTTGGCGGAATATCATAAGACATTTGTCATAATTATTTCATCACCAAGAAAGAGATTATCTGTGCTCTAATTGATTCTTCATAATTATAAAGCTGTGTAAGTAGACGTAAATCAAACGTTAATTCATTAAATGGGAGAATGTGAATCTCGATCAAATAATTTTTAAGAAATAAAATAAATATGAGTAGGTGTTTTATACCTAAGACATTTGTACTCAGTAAATCTTTATAACTATCCTCTCAAGATTTATAGAAATTCCATAAAACTTTTTTAAAATTAAAAAAAAAAAGTAATAAAACCTTTTTTTACATTACTCTATAAGTGTAACAATTTATACTTGTTTTTAAAATAAATATAATATACCGACAGTACTGATCGTAATAAATTTATCTCAAATAATTCAGATTTGTATTTATGTTATTGAATGCTTTTACTATTTTACACTAAAATATATGTTTTTTTTTTACTTAATCAGTAAGCATGTACTTAATTTGACTTACTTCACAGAATTTTCTTAATAATAATTACATTTAAAATATTGTTAACACATTAATAAATAATTTGAACGTGCTTTTTAAAATTCACAAGTTCGAGAAATGTTATTTTTAATGTATGCATAGTCTATATGCATTGCGTTCGAAGAGAAGAAACGAAACATTGTAGAGTATTTTGAAATTTATCTCAATTGTATTAGTTGCAAATTCAATTAACAGACAGTTATGCTGTCTCCGAAAATTCTTCAGCTATCTCGACAAATCCAATTAATCAGAGGATGCGCAGGGAGGAAGTGTTTCACAATTCGTTGTATTTCTTACCTCTCTTTTGTCGCAAACTTAATGTTGGTACGTCGAAAAAAAAATAGAATTAGAATTTAGTTTATTTATTTCCACTAAAATCACAACTGTGTCCATTGTACCTACATTAATGAAAGTAAGTAATATTGTGGTAAATTATAATATAGCAACATGTTAAATATAAAGAATATTTTCTCAAATGTTTTTTCTTATTCATGACATTGATTGATTCCGTCCTTTAATTTGAGAAACGGGTTTAACAAATGCATCAAACTGTCAGAACGTAAAAAGAAATTGACAGGGAAGTTTATATCTTCCTATAGTTGTTCAGTGGCGCCCAAACAGGAACAAAAACCGCCCCACGTTGGGCGTCAATAATAATATTAAATACGAATTTTTATTCAAAGTTTTTTCTACATAGTTTTCAATTCAAACATACAAGTTCTCAATCTGAGCATTTGTAGAAGTTAAGTATTTTATAAAAGACTGCCTGGCTATTATATGCTTAACCTGTTTTAGGTTAAACCTCTATAAAGTTACTACATTTTTAATAAAGTTCGAGTTTATTCTATTTCTTAGTAAATGATGATCTCATTCGTGATTGTCACAGTTTATAACAGTATACAATTATAGTCAATCACAAAATTTATTTTAATTGGTGTATTTTACATACCTACGTTGAAAATTACCTTATGTATACTATTAAAACACGCACACGTATAGAACTCTGTCTTCGAGTCGCTTTAACGTATCAATTATCGAAAGTATAACGCATATGAATAAAGTATCAGCGTCCTCCGGCTGTCTGGCTCACTGAAAAATGATTGACCCTAATGACTGTACACAATATATGTTTATTTAAGTACGCAAATATCTCATCAGTCACAGTAGGCACATGCAAGGTGCCTTGCATTTTGTACGATAATTTCCTACTCACGCAGTTATTTCATTCAGAGAGACCTCGCTTTAATAATTCAATTGATCTTCTGTCTCATACTAATCGACATTTATTTAGTAGGTGTGAAAGGGACATGAGTTAGTAAGCGAGTCAGTGCTAACGTTTATGTGTAAGTATCAGTTGTGTTTTAGGCGCGAGCGAGTACGGTTGGCCAGCGATGCCATTTAGATTCAAACCGTTAGCAGAAATGCTATCACGACGGCACAACTTTCGAATAACCAAGAAGAGGTCGGTCAGTTAAAAACTTTAAGTTGTGAAGATGAGACAAATAATTTTGAATGTAACGATTTTTATTTAGTTTATTTTGAAGTCCGTTTACGAAGGTCGCGTCCTTCAATCGATAAACTATTAATTGTGACAACGTGTGATTGCCCGTGACCGGTAGACAACAGTGCCGGACGCGCGTTTTGATGTATTTTTTTTCTACAAGTGCCAATTTATTATTAATTTAATTTTAGTAAAGATCTGGAGTCGATAATTTACTGGCGCAGAGATTTGTATTAATCTGCATCTTCATGGAATATGGGCATCTGTTTAGACACTGGTAAATATTATGGTTTTTAATAAATAAATTAATAAAAAATATTACAACTTAATTATGTATCGGAACAGTGGAGTTTTTTGAAATTTCTTTTTTGTGTCGCGATGACTCAGTTAACATTTAACTGTAATAGATAAATGATACACACAAATTTAAAATGATTCAAATACAGTATGTTTCATAATAATAGTCACTGTTATATTTTAAATTACTATTAGTCCCATGTTGGGCGCCAACTTTACATGTTGCTATTTGGCCTCATTTTCACCATTCCGACAGGTGCGACAATTATAAGCAATTCTTTTTTATTAAATATTAAACACTAATTTTGTTAAACCGGTTTTTTTAAAACCTAAAACACGTAAGAAAAGTTTCTATTATCTATGGTTACTACCATACTACTTTCACGGAGTCATTATGAAAATACGCGTATGTTAACCACGAAACTTTACAGTTGTAAAGCTAGCCTGACACAGCTTTAATATCATGTCATTTACCGCTATTTATAAATATGCCGGTTAGGGAAAAAAATTATCCAAACAACCTTCCGTTTCCCTCCCTCTCCTTACCTACTAAGGAGTACGCGTGCTGGTCTATGGAGTCACTCCTTCACTGTTGCCACGTCTACTTTGCGCACTAAGAGGTTTTGTGACTCCTTTCTCTTTCGCACAGCTAGAGCGTGGAGTTTCTTACCAGCACACGTATTCCCTCCTTCTTACAACGTGGGTTCCTTGAAAAGAGGCGTGAAAAAGCTTTTTGAAACTTTTTGGGCCGGCAAGGTGAGGATGGCTAGGGCAGTATGTTGCACTAGCTATCTTCACATATGGACTCCTCTACTACTTATCATCAGGTGGTGTCGAGTCATTTACTGAGTTTTATATACAAAAAAATGCTAGTTATGTCGAGATATACATTTCTATAGAAAACATTGTTTTTAATTTATCAATTGTCACGTATCACCTGTCGCTTGATAATTGTCACTCGAAATATATCACTCAAAAATTGTCGATGTGATGAAATGAGGCCCTGCTCACAAAAACACAAAGAAGTATTAAATCATAAATGGTTTTAATCATTGTTTTTTTAATTAAGTATCACCAATTTGACCACAAGCACGCCTGCTATATCGTGATGTTGCGGTCTACGAAACCTAACAGTTAAATAAATTTTAATTAAATATTAATTGTGTGTCTTTTAATGCAAATTAACGTAACTTAATCTATCTATAAAAGGTTACTCAGAAGATGAATATTATCTCACTTTAAAAAAACAAAAACGCTTGCTTAGACAAGCAGTTCAAACTACTCCTGGAAGTTCCACTATTTAGTACTTCGTATAAGAAAAGACTTAGAGACAAGTTTTTCTCATTGCTAGAAATTAATCTGTGCAAAGTTTAAGAGCACATAATTTTAGACGCAAATGATAAACATGACAGCTAAATTATTATAATTAATTACAAAACATATTAGATCACATCTTATTGTTGTTATAAATATAATTATAAATATCTAACGTTTAAAAGTCTTGAAACCATATTTTGACATATGTTTCTTCCACGATAACTTTCACATATTTCAAAAATGTCGTTTTTAGCAGTTAATTTTCTTTGGTTCTTATTCGTGTTGGTATCCAGTCTTGAATCATCAGACCAAATGGATTCTCTATTGAATAGGGATCGGGGCTTTTCGTGTCCACTTTGAATGAGTCGGACTGAGACTTGGTTTTGATCTAATTAATACCGTGCACGTGCGTAATGAATGGAAAAAAATAAAAAACAAAAAAACAATAGTTGATAATGTTCAATTCAAAACGCCGTGATCTGCCGTGATGATATGTTTGGTTATATTAATTTAGTTTCGATGTGGTTGTCGATCGCTTTTTCGGGAACTACTTTCGATGATCGTGCATGAATTGTATCTAATCATAACGCAACATTGGGCGTTTAGTTCCATACATTTAAACGATTTGGATCCTTAGATACCTAATTCACTTTTCTTTGCCACCCATCCCTAGAATCCAAAAGAAATATTACCACTTCTGCGAAGAAAAATCTTATTCGCAAGCAACATTAAAATTACTTAATAACTATGTTAGAAGTAAAAATAAAGCTAAATCTGATAACTTAAACAGATGATTTCTGTGATGATGATGATTTTTGAAATGATTAATTTCTTGTATTATTAATACGTCAAAGGGAACTCCGGCCATAACTAGGATGAACAAATATTTTTTTCATTAGCAAATACCTTAGATAAAGTCCAAATAATATCTTGCAACGTCTAGCCTATTCTGTTTATAACGTGCGTTCAGATGGCCCAGACAGGATGTATATTGATAAACGCAATAAACAAATTGTATGGGATTTGACTTAAGGAATAGCTTAGCAATCGAATGAAATTGTCAAACCCCATACATTTTTCATTTAGCGATTCGATTGCGATTATTGAAATTCATTTTGTCTAAGCCCTCAGTAATGGTTAACGCGCAGCTGTACGATTATACACAAAGAACCATGTTAGAAGGAGAAAAATATAGGAAAAACTAAGAAAAAATAAGATTTGAATTGACAAGTAGGTACTCACATTTAGGAATTCTTAATCTAAAGTTAGAACCTTATTTCTAGAACAAAATAATGAAGAGTTGGAGAGCACTGGCGGGGACAGGAGCCGTCGCGACAGCTCGTGGGTGGGCCGAGCCACGCCGCCCGCCGCAGCCTTCCCCATGCAGAACTCGAGTCACGTCAAATTCGAGCCACCCAATGTGCCTGTTATATTCGTTCTGGGTACGTTTGAGGGCAGGGAATATATGCCAGTATAGTTGTAACTATATATGGATATGGTGTGAATTTTTTGATATTAAATTTACTTATATGGTTAGAACGTAAAAACTTGATTGCTCATCACAGAAGGGACGCATAAAGATAATTGTAGGGAGCACAGATCAGCGCCGAAGGGGAAAGAGCCCTATGCAAGTACCCTCGCGCTCTCCCGTGATTCGGTCCGTATACCGCAAGATAGGCAGGACCATGGGCTGTAGAGAAAAGAGGGAAAAGCAAAAAAAATATTTTTCATCTCATCTATTCGAAGGCCAAAGGTTCCTCGATAAGTGTTAGCCAAATGGATTATTCCGGACCACTTAATAACAGTTGCGAAATTACTTTTTAATTTGGAACACTATTTACATGAAAAAGTTTGACTGTCCGGTAATAAAAAAGCGCGCATGATAACGCGGCATTGGACAAATTTAAAATAAGCTAGAACTTCTTATTCGATTATTTATTACATTTAAGAGATTTCCACAAATTAAAACATGAGTAATTTGGTTATGGTTTTGGTTTTTGTTTTGTTTGGTTTGGTTTGGTTAAACAATAATAACAACATTTCGTTTTCTTATTGAGGGGAGTGAAAATCAGAACATTACCAAAATTATTTTACCTCGAGCGAGCGACGTACTTTGAAACGCTACTCTTTTGATTCTACAATAGAATCTACTATATCTTATACAGAATATACTCTGGAATCCTTCGCTTCGTTCTAGATTTAAACAATCGCTCTGACCCTCAATAATCTATTTTGGTCCCTTGTGAGACAAGCTTCTATTTTACTCTTGCAAATCACTCATGTAAATATTTAAAAATGGTATATAAGCCAGCAAACTTTGCATATATAATTATATGATAATTATTCAAACAAGAAAACAACAGTATCTGGCTTATATGAATTTGTATAAAAAATTTAAAAACCTTAATAAAATCATATTATTGTTCTTAATGTAGCGCCCTTTTGTACTATCGTATCGTTAAATTGAAAATGTCAAGTTCTCAGAGTTGTTCCTATTAATTAATTCATTAATTTATGACGTCAAATCTCATAATTGTGTCTCATTCAATTTTTACTACTATCTAAAAGTACATTATGGAATTGACAAGATATGAATTAATAGGCATTACTGGCATAACTGAATTATCTATACACAAATTTAAAGAAAAAACAAACAAAATTTAATGAAAAAAAGTTCCTACAAAGTTCAGGAATATTTAGGTGATAAGAATGCATGGACTATTTAAATTGCAATTTAAATAAACTTAAACTGTAATCAAACTGAATTGAAACTTTAATCCAACCAGAAATGACGATACATACCGATGTATAAAATATCGCACTGTAAAGAAAAAATATGTTTGTAACACAAATACATAATGACAGGTAATTTGTAAATGTCATAGCAGATACTAAAGGCTGTGAGTATCTTGCGCTGCTTCTTCTCTGTAGCTACTAATTTGTCAAAGCGATGGTAGGGTTAATATGGAATATGCATATAAGTGTTAGTTTTAACTTTAAAATTATTAATTTAATACATTATTAAATCTATAACTGGGACTAATAAATACCCGGTTAGTAAACACTTAAAGTTTATTCCACAACTTGAGGGTACGAGGTAGAAAGTTTCTCTCAAACCGTACAGTACGCGACAATTTTGAAGTCAATAAGAGGTGCAATGGTAGCAGGAAGCTGTTGGCAACATGTCAAACCACTCCTCAGAACAAACACGTTATACAAGCAGTAAAACACGCATATGGATACAAAATCTGTCCTTAGACTCTTCCATGTATAGGAAGGTCCGTACTCAGCAGTTCTTGGGACGTTTATAGCCTGTTGATGTTGGGTATATAAAGAGAATAATTTAAACCTAGTTAACAAGCCACGTTATTTGGAATTTATACATTGTCCACAGAGTACTTTGTATATACGAAAACATTGTCACACAGGTGGTCCTGGCAGCGGCAAGGTGACCCACTGCGACAACTTGATGCAGGAGCGGCGCGGCGTGGTCCACATAAACATGACGGATCTGCTGCAGCAGTATGCCATCGGCAACGGTACTGCCCCTTATTATCTAACACTTAATTTATCGCTATCTCTTTCATTTTGACGTACACGTTCTAAGCTGTTTATCATTGTGACATTTCGCTTTAGTACACAGTAATGAATTGTTACTTCTGAGAAAATATAAAATCACTTAAAATGTGATATACAGACATGAATTGATACATCAGTTTCATGCTCGTCTTGAACAAAATCATTATTAAGCAAGTTTTTCCTCAAAACTCCATATTCAACATTATCTACTCCTGTGACTTAAAAACCATTCCAGCCTTGACATTATTTTTTGTCGTCCCTTGAATTTACGTTCTTCCGACGTTGGTTCAAATTTGCATACTTACTTAGCTACCATGTATTACAACTTAAAACCCTATGCATTCTTGTATATGTTATTGGTTTACTGATGAGACTCTAGAAGGACAAGCAAGCTTAAAATCAAAGTCATTACGACATTTTAATATTTTGTATATATTATGTCATGGCGTTTATTTACTTATATTCTTCTTCTTCTTCTTCTGTCTTATATATAAAAATGAATACTTGTTCGTAAGTACAGCTTAATTTCAAGAACGGCCTGAAAAAAAAATGTTGTTAATTTCTTATAGAAAATGGTATAGCTGACATGCTAAACATTAAAACTGTCATTTATTTCACCGCTTCTGTGGATTTAGTTTGGAGGTGATATACACCTAAGTCTGTTTTTACACGGTAGATTGGTTCCAGAAGAAGCCGTGTAAAAAAAGACATTGATCTTATACAAAAATGGGTGATTTGTTCCTAATCTCTAAAACCTATTAAAATTAGAGAAAAACAAGAATTTTTAAGAACAAGAATTCATGTTTATTTTATTAAATCAAATATATAATGCTTATTTTCACAAGCATAGTAATTAATGATAAAAAAGATATGCACTCTAATCTTAAAAGTAATATAAATTAAATGTATGGCAAGTTCAGGAACTAAAAAAGTATGTTGTGAACGAAAAGAATAGGTTATTCAATTTTTAAGGTAAAAAATAAAATAAAATAGAATAAGTGATAATCATAAATACAACAACATAAATTTAATTGCTGTCGTCATCAGTTACATATTCAATTTTCAAACCGTGTTATATCAAAACCGTGTACAAAAAGACCATGTAAAAACAGACTTAGGTGTATAGTTCACCAGAATGAATTGTTTCTAATATTTATTTGATTATATCGCCGAGAGTACTGCTGGACATAGATCTACCCCAAGGATTTTAACCCCAATTGGTCCTGCGCTGTCCGCATCCAAAGGCTTCCTGCCACTTTTACCAAATCGTCGGTCCGACCAACGCTTCATCTCTCTCTGTTCACGGCTGTCACTCGAAGAGCTTTCCGCCCCAACGGCCGTCAGTCCTCCTTGCGATATGTCCTGCCCACTGCCACTTCAGGTTATTTATAAACATATAACTACCTATCTTTATTTCTCCGTTTCCGTGAAAATATTTTGTTTATTGATTCATTTCAGAGTTCCCTATAAGTAGATTATTCTATCGGATATAACGCGTGTTGTTGCTTTTCACAATATTTCGAGATTTTATAATCTGGCTAGTTACATTGTAAACTAACGGTGATTACAGTGCTGCAGTGACATGTACATTTGATGAATTTAGATTTCTCTTTTGAATATCATTAATAATTTAGATAGATAGTTACTATAAGTCGATATTAATATAAATTATTTAGGGTTTTGCCTCATATCGAACTTTTATTAATTTAAGTGAATCACTAAATTTAATCTGTAAAGCCAAATAGATACAGATGACATTGTGTTGCTACCAAGATGGTTTATAAACACAAGCTTTTAATTATGCTTAAATTGGACTAACTGACAGAAGTATGACAGAAATCCTACCTAGACCAAGAAAAGACCTAGCCGTTAAGTAAGACAATATTTTAATCGTTTAACTATTTCGTTATTGAAATAATCGACAAATAATAGGGAAAATACGTGTCTGTTGTAGACAAAGGTGTATTAGTAAGCGTGTTTAATTGTTATGTTTAACGTAGTTAAAGCTTATGGACCGGTAAATTGTGTCCGTCATCGATCGGCCAACCACATATCATTATCTTGATTTGTCTAACGGCATGACGCATTACTTTAACGTAGTAATAATATAATAAAATGTTTAGTAAATATTTGATGTTATTCTCCATCTGATTCCAAGTTTAGAAAGTAAATAAATAAAACTAAGCACAGTTATTTCAATCCGACGATTCAATCTTTCAGTCTGTTCTTCTCTTTCAATCTGTTCAGTGATCTGAACAGCAAATATAGTTTGCGACTGAGGTCGCTAACAAGAGAACAAATCAAGAGAACTGAGGTTCTCTTGCGGATCTCATCATTTGTGGCTACAATCACGCAGAGAAACTGGTAGCATAGGCCTCTCCCTTTGTCTTCTTACGAGGCCCATTGTAAGCGGCCACGTCTCGGTCCCGTGTATCATCACTGGATGGGCCAAGAATATGCTGCGAAGCTTTTTGCAAATTGGACTTACCAAGTTGGACTATTTGTCCAAGGTCAACATGCTCGTCGACAACTTCCAGTGTATAGTTTCCATTCTTTACAGTATTGGGTACGACTCCAGTCCAAAAGCTTAAATTTGATGAAGGAGTTAAGAGGCTACACAAGAATAAATGAAAATATTTGTTTTATGGATACACTTTTATTGTCACACATTAATTGAATATCATGAGTAATATGTACGAACTGAACGACGGCCCGCGTTCCGGTTTCGATGTATTGTTGGAAGTGCTGCATCGATAATGTGCGGTGTTTTGTACCGTACAACTTCCTCCAGCGTAGCTGCGAACAGTTTCGGCGCTATAACATCAGTCTGTCTCACACCTCGCTGAAGCGGAACTGGTTTTGAGATTCCTGAAGTCAGACTGACATAGAGGCCAGATGTACTTTGGATGTACCTATAGTCTAAGCGTCAATTTTAAAAACTATGTAATTAATTAATATTAAGCATTAAAAAAATTTAGGGAAATATGGAAAAAAGTCTAACCAAAATCATGGTGATTATTTATAAGGTATTTATAAGATATTTTTATATGGATTATTAATATTTAAAAAAAAATCTTAATAATCTTAATCTTTGAAGAAAAAAATACCATAACTACACGTGTTTTAAAGGTTTTGGTTTGACTTAGCTTTCTTGGTTAGAAAATTTAATTTTAAGGAGCTAGAGACAAGAGAAAATGAAGCGAGAATTCGAACGATAAATAAGGCGACCAGAGCGAGATGCATCTTTGACATCAGAATAATAATAATACGCTTAAACCAATTTTGTGCTACTATTACTGATACTGCATTAGATCCATAAACGTCACAATTTTTTTTCGCTACTTGGGTTGCACATTTTCCTTTTTTTTGTAGTAAATTTTCTTTATTTGATTCGCTCATTTTGACAGAAAGAAAAACAAATGAAAAATTGTGGAAGACTTTTCCCTGACCTAATATATTGTGTGTTATCATTACAAGGTTTTTATCTACTTAAATTTCACTTGTATAGTTAAACCAAGTAGTATTTAGGAAGCCACCGCTTAACTGGACGGTTAATGTTCAACCTTAACTCAGACATGGCCAAGTTAACGAGCGGTAATAGAGCCAGTCAAACGACATTGTTTATAAGCCTCAAGTTCAGTGCAAATAGCGAGGCTATGAGCAATTGATCGTCCATTAATGCGACATTGACTGTCCTTACCACGCTTGCATGGACAATACGCAAATATGCACCGATGACCATCTGTTAGTGGGTTCCTTTGGATTAACTTAGTTATGAGGAAATTTAGTAGCCTTGCCATTTTTGAGTTCCAATTTTCAAAAACTCAAACTTCCAAGTTTTAAAAATATATTCTGTTCTGTACTCCTAGTATGAGTTTCAATAGAATGGAACCGTCTCGATCGTGATTGTCGTCAGCTGTCAAATTGTATGGAAGCTACGGTAGCGCCTCTGTTGTGAAGTATTGGAAACAATTTTTATATACATGCAATTATCGGTTGAACGCAAACTATGTTCTAAACATCTCGATACGATTAAAGCTCACACTAGACCTCTGGGCATTGGATTCTAAGTCATCTACTTTTCGATTAATTTTCTATTCGATCGTGATTTCTAAACTTTATTACCTTTTCGATATTTTTATAGGGCTGCATATCACCGAAAAAGATCTAAAAATGCATCTTGTATACGTGACGTCACGCGGATACGGCTTTCACAATATATGGGCGCTTGAACTAAATTATGATATGATATTTATGTAATTAATACGTTTACCCGCAGTGTGCCTAGTAAAATAAAATGCAACTTTTAATATTAGTACACTGATAGTGCAAATGTTTTAACCAATTGTTTAATGTTTATTTTTCAATTATCTACATTAATTAATTTCAAGATCTGACATAAGAAATATACTTCGCTAAGCTTATTGGATATATAATACCAAATATTTTAGAATAACTCAAACATGTCATGTAAATATGTCATGTTTATTGTATTTCAATCCACAGTTATAGTAGCAGAAAGGCAAATTACAGGGTCTACGTAATTTCGTATTCATCCGTAAGCTACTTTGTGAGAAGCAACACGTGCACCGAAGTACATCAAGGTTTCAACGGCGTTACATGTCAAACGGATGTCAGCTTTAACGTTCAACTTTAGAGACGCAAATTGAATATTTTGTTAGGCTTATTATTCGATATGTGTTATTTATTTGTGTCCAACCGTTTAATATTTGAAGTCTTGTAGTCTTGGGACGTTAGCACTTGTATGTTATTTATTTAAATTATGGTAAGTCATGTTTCATTGACCTTAAAACTAAAAAGGTTATGATAAGCATAATTGATGAATTTATTATGAAATATGTTATAATAAAATTACAGTGTAACCTCGATATATAAAAACGGAAGAGAACAAGCAAAGATTCGTTATACCAAGTAATTCATTAAACTAAGGTTTGTTATAATGAGGCTATGTTGGTCTAAAATTTGGTATAAAGAGGTAAAAAAATAGTTTTATGTATAAGTGTTAACAACAATGTTGGTTTTACGAAAAAACTTGTCGAAACCTGTCACGACATGAATCACTATGGGATTAAGGGTCATACATTGGTGGGAGTTTATATAAAGGTTTTGCGTTGACATAACTCGTTAACTACAGGTACTTACACTTTTTTTTTCATAGTTGAAAATATATAAAGAGGTTGTTCGCAAAAAGGTTCGCAATGTAAAGGCATATTTTACATTGCATCTTATGGACAGTTCAAAAGGATTACGAAGAATTTGTTAAACGAGTAAGTCGTTATATTAAGGTACGTTGTTGGTTGCACTGTACATAGGTTTCCCAAATTGTCGCTAATCAAAATGCCTAAAGAAATTCAAAACGCAGAATGGATACACTACAAAACCTGATCATTATTGTACACGTTTGACTCATTAATATTTGTTATTATCTGTTATAAATACATATATTTATCATATTCCGAATATTATAGATCCCAGACATTTTGTTCAAATTTTTCTTTATACCACTAAAGTGGCAATCAAGTATACCTGATGGAAAGCAGTTACCGTAGCCAATGAACCCCGCAACACCAGGGGGTATATTATTTAATCGGTTTTCGTTGATGACATTCTAAATGAATTGCATGCATCCAAATACATTCGTGCAACTCCCAATTATACTGTTGCCATTTGCTTCCAAAAAAATATATTAGGGTATCTATGCACTAGGAAAAATTTGAGGTGCCGCAGTTCGCTAACCATGTTTGGTAATGTTGCAAGCAGTGTGAGGCGTTGCCAGATGGAACTCTTGTAATCTCCGTTCATCGTATATCTATAAAGTTGCTAATCAAATGTCAAATGAGTATACCTATTCAGCAAGTTTGTTTGTTACCAGATATGCAAGATTTCGGCATGTTGTCCAGTAAAACTGTGACTGAGGTGCTGATGCTGGAGATGAAGATGGCACCTACTGCGAAAACATACCTCGTTTCCGGTTATCCACGCTCTATGCGAGACGTCGCGGAATACTCCGACAAGGTTAGAGATGTGACAAAGTCAAACAAAATTATTATTCTTTTACGCGCTAGTACTTTTTGTTTTCCTTCTGCATATAACATCATATGTTTTTAATCATAAAGTTTTCTATAAAAATATTTTGTATGAAATGACAATTTTACGTAAATAATAGTATTTACACTGTAAAATTGTTATTTCATATGCTAATATTTTCATGTGCTAATATATAATATTTTCTACTTTGCACATGAATTAAATGTAAAATAAATTCAATTTTTAATATATCCCTATGTATATTAGTAACTCTCGACAATTGTTCTAACTGTAATATCAAAAAACTTGTCCAAGACATAAACTCTTCATTCAGTTCATCTTTGATTTTTTTTTCTTTTTTTTTCTGCAAAAATATTTAAAAACCTCCTTTGATGCACGTGCGGTATTGTCATTTACAAATGTCCCTGTTGTTGACCCAAGCCGAAGAGAACTGGAACTCTTGAACAAATTACATAATATCCGCATTTGTATCGAAATGAACTTTATTCAATCTAGGTAAATACATTG
Source organism: Acentria ephemerella (assembly GCA_943193645.1). Taxonomy (NCBI): domain Eukaryota; kingdom Metazoa; phylum Arthropoda; class Insecta; order Lepidoptera; family Crambidae; genus Acentria; species Acentria ephemerella. Next base: position 1,680,357 of record OW971875.1, on the reverse strand, counting down.
CATACTCTCTTATTAAAGTCAAGATTGATGAATATAATTATAATAATGAAATGGTAATATAATTAAATATTAAACTATTAATCATTTCTCGAGCGGCTTCGGTTTTTCGTTTTTTCGCAAAGAGTTTTCAACCTTCTTTTATTTTCTTAAAAAAAAAATTCTTAACCTATAAAAGTAAAAAAAAAAAATTGGAATGTCATTTTTGTAGGACTAGACCAGGTATGATTATGAAGTGTTGAATTATCCGGAACAACATTTAGATGTTGATAATCTTTTTTAGTGGCACATAAACTTCATCTATCTAAGCCGTACAGTGAATTGTAGAGTCCCAACCAATTGCATTAGCGTTGGCATACTTGCAGTAACTTTGTCACTAGTCAGCCTTTCGTGTCGAGTAATTGTTGTAGACAATCATGTAAATTCTTTCCAGTGAAAGGGTTAAGGTGGGAGAATATATGAGACTGAAGTCAGTATGCAATTTGCATTAATTAAGGTAATATGCAATGTGGGTCACATTAGTAAGAAGGTTTTTTAAAAAAATAACGTAATTTATAATTTATTACGAATATATTTTAATTTTAATCTACCAATATAATGAATATATACAGAATGATTAACAAACAATTAATCCTAAACAAATATTTTTTTAAAATTATAAGTTAAAAAATATATCAGCCCCAGGGCTGCCGTCAGGAATGGTGCCTAAAAGGCTAGCAGCATTGCCACGTTGGATGGCAAGGCTGATCCGTTGACCAAGATAGCTGCCAGCCTTTCGGTCACCAGACACCTCGGTGAGTCTCTTCGATATTTCTTTAAAAAAGGAACGAGCACTTGGACCCCATGGGCCCATAGTTTCAACTCCAAATGGCACAAATATATAGCTCTCATTAAGAGCTGAATATTTGCGCCGCTTGGAACACTCAGCAGAAGTCGCCGCCGCACCTGCAGCAAGTGAAGTACTACCTATATGGGACGGTGCAAGTGTATCCGCACAAGTCGCGTCCCACACAAGAGGACGACCCTGCTTCCAGGGAATGAGCGTCATCCCGTCAGGTCTCCTGCCATCGTCACGGAAGATGCCGTTAGGCTCTAGGACTGATGGCACATTGACAGCGACAAGAGCTCTGCGAATGACGTCATTGATGCAAGCGTGGCGGGAAATTCGACCAGCGCTCATTTGGCATGACAGACCATGGTGTCCTAACTCACCGACGCGAGTGCCACAACGACAGAGATGAGGATGATTAGTCCTGACGCCAAGTCTGAGAGAAATTGCAAGAGACAGAGTGTTCCTGTCAAGCAGAGTCCCAATATTGGCTGAAGGAAGTGCTTGCAGCCAGTAACCAGACTCCACCTGGAAAACTGCCTGGAGGCGAGCATGCTCTGTAGGAATTTCAGAGGATGCTAAAAGATCTCTCTGAAGACGCAAACAGAGCGGCTCGTCCCACTGTCTCTGAGAGGAAAGTGACGTTGGTGGATCTGCGCTTGGGCATGCCAAAGACCAAGCATTTCTGGCTTCTGCGAGGTGAGACAGCTCCACTACACCTAAAGAAGGGCATAGTATTTTATTAAAGAGCTCGGCTGTACCATATGCAGAAGACAGGAATGCTGGAAGGGCAATATTGGAAATAAGGCGAGTGCCTAGACCACCGAAACGAACAGGAAGAGAAGCCTGCTTCCAGGCGTTGTCTGAAAATGAACAGTTTAAAATTTTTGAAAGTAATTCCCTTAGCGAACTGTCAATAATTGATAACAGCTCGGGAAAAAGAAAAAATTGTGAACTTCGCATAAAATAAATAAATTTCGGTGCAAAAGCGCAAAAACGAATTAAAAATAAAGCCATGTGAGGATTAATTTTCAAAATTTTTTCCGAATATTGATGAAATTTTGAAATTTGTTCGTTAATGAAAATAGAGAAAGCCTCATCAAAAATCGGAGAGCCTAGGAGATGGAGTGATTTATTATTAAGAATTTTTATGTTAGGAGCTAAAGCCGTAAATTGGGAGATGATGAGTTGTAACTGATCATGTGTAAATTTTGATTCTGGAATAAATAGCTCGCACTTTGAATAATTTAGATCAAGGCCGATACTTTTGAACTTATCAATAATTACCCGAAAATCTGAAAGAACAGTTGAAATATCGCCAGCAATAGTTCCGTCATCAAGGTACCACACATTAAATTTGGAATTTAACATATTAATAATTGGTTGTATCGCCAAACTAAAAATTGCGGGCCCGAGTGGATCACCTTGCTGGCAGCCAACAGATGAATACATCAGGTTGTTTTTGTAAACAAGTTTAGTTGGTTTGCTGTAGCATTGCCAAAGATAATTATAAATCATTGGAGTTTTTTCCAGAACACCTGAAAGCAAGGCACCTCTATCCACGGAGTTGAAAGCGTTCTTAACATCCACTTTCAGCACCACCTCTGCTGCATCAAGCGAAAGAAAGGTGCGAAGGGCGTGAACAGCTGCTTCACAACCTCCCTTGACGCCAAAACCTAGCTGAACCGGTTGGAGTTCCGATGAAACTGTTGGTAAAATATGGTGACAACAGATTTTGGATGCTATACGGCGAAAGGTGGAGCCAACAGCAATTGGACGAATTCCGCCGTCTTTTTTCTTTAATGCAATTAAGTTGGCCCCGTAAAGGATCTCGACAATATCCTCCGGTACTTCGCCGGATAGCATTAAATTTATCAGAAGTGTGATATTTTGTAATAAGACTCTGCCAGCGTCACCGACTGAAATAGAAATAAGGTCTTTTAAATGTTGTGGTGAAAGCCCGTCTAAACCACTGGCAGAGCCACTTTTGAAGGAAAATATTGCAGTTGAGACGTCAACTTCTTTACTATGTAAATGAGCATGTGTTGAATCAGGTGGTGAAGGTAGGACAACATTTGGTGCTGGAGGTGGGTGCTTATCTTCAAGAGCACTCAGTGTCTCCTGGCAGTCGACGGCGACAACGTCATGACTAAAAAGTAGGTAGGCTGCTCCTCGAAGATCTCCATCGCTAATTTTAGTCTCTATTAATTTTATGGAATTATTGTAATTTGGAAGCCGAGATGGAGGGGTGTCGATGGAATTATAAGAAGGATTTAGGCGACAGTTCTCCTTTATTTTTTGCGTTAATGAAGTACAAGTACTGTTTTGACGTATATGTAAAATTCTATAGCAAAATGTTAGGAGTTCTGCCCAGCTGTCAGACGTGTTTTCCCTGAGCACATGCACAATGCAATGTGATAAAGAAACAGCGACTGAAGGCCGTGCAGAACGAGGGATCCTTTTTAAAATTGGGAGTGATTTTTTGAGATTACCGAGAGTTTGCCAAAGAGGTTGGTTAGGCGAATATGGAGATGGAGAAACTGCCGGCACAGAGGATGGTGATTTATGAAACCTACCAATGTGTATATTTAAGCCCCGGTTACCTTTAAAAAACCGGGGTTGTATGCATTTAGGACATTGTATGAGTTGTGCGACGTCACTGTCAGGTATTGAATTTTGCGACATTCAATCAGAAATACCGTCAAGACTATATAGTACTAGGCTAAACAATTGGCATTCAAAACATTAATAAAATAATAAAAATACTACAAGACGTAAAAACACATACAACAAGTCATTTTTTCATGATGACACACATGACACAGCACAGACGTCAATATGGTTGCTAGACTGCCGGAACAAACCAAGCCCCCTATTGGCTGTGTAGTAGTGGGTGCTTAGCAACAGGAAAATATGTCCAAGTCTTCTTTAGTAACTAACACGATGAAAAAGGTGACAGCATACATCAGATTTTGTTATGAAATTAACTGTATTTATAGTTATTTTAAAGGGCAAATAGAGTTGTTTATCCTTCTCTTCACTTATAATAGAAGTTCCAAACACACAACAAACAACATTTTAACGATCCAACTTATTGATAAATTCAACTAATTTGTTAATTCAAAATTCATGACTTTCATGTTTGACTTTTTTGTTACCTTCTTCGAATATATTTAACTATGTTAATGTATGTATTTCAACCCGCATATAGGTAACGAAGGAAGTTAGTTGTTATTTAGTGATTTTACGGAGCTTAAGTCAGGTAGAGCTTTAGGTTGAAAACTTATGAAATTTTCGTCTCAAACTGGTTCCGAGACAAATGAGAACACTTGGCTTAAAGTCAAATGACTTTGTTGATAGCAGATAGCTACTACACCATTGGCTGAGTCAGCTGCCCGTTTTCAAAGTCAACTTCATAATCTGCGGTGTCATCACATCAATATCATAGCCCTATCCATCGACAAAAAGGTTTTAATCTGTTTTGTGCCATGATTCACTTCGTTTGTAGATCGATGATACAGCATTAATGACTTGTGGTTGTAATTCGTATTTTTTTCAGTCACGGCATGACTTACCGTGTGATTAGGACGCGTTGCACAATGGCGGTGCGAAGGAGCTAAAATATACGTTCAATCTGATAAATACTTCCATTTATAAATAAACCAATTTCTTTGATTACATTAACAACAAATTTTCCAAAATATCTCAATAATGAGACAACGCGAAGCTCTATATAAGATAGCAAGAGCCTTAAGACGTGTACAGGCTACAATAAAATCGCTCTTTCTATAGCGCCACCGGCCCAATCTTTGTTATCCTCGCTCCTCTATACGAGCTTTCATGTATTGCAAGTGTACTTTATCCCGTATAGAATAAAGCTAATATTCATGTACCATAATTATTTACTTATATCGTTTGCACTTTGTAATTCGCCGTAATTTACTATGCGTGGTTCTAGGAATGATTATTTAAACATTTCTTCGGATATGAAAGAATATTTTAAAAATAAAAAGTGTATTTTGTTAATCGTAGGTAGATTTAGTTGCGTGACAAATTAATAAAACTATTTAGTCAGTTAATGGCATGGTTTGTGAACAAATTACACTTTTAAGTGGTTCTATTTACTCGAGCTGACTGATTCTCAAGAATACTGATTTAATCTAATGAATCCATATCTAGCTTTAATGAAAACGAGAAAAAAAATACTACATATACCCGTAATTTCGGAGAACCATTGCTATGTAGCGGACTCTTCGGTGATAATCATGGTTAACTGATAAAACCGACTCGACTGACTTGATAACGGATATTGAAGACAGAAACAATACTGTATATGTTTATAAGGGTCAGTACAAAATGGCTTATGTGGCCAACCACTGGCCTCTGCCAAGGACATGTAATTGGAAATCAGAAAGAACAAGAGTAGGTAGCTAAAGGAAACACGTTATTTGTAAATAATGATGGAATAAATTCAAATCGATTAATGTAGGATATCCAGACTAGAAATAAAATAATATCTGAACGGTCTGATCACTAATCTACCCAGGCCTTGGGACTCCTTCAGATCTATATTTTATCTTACATTATTAAGTTTCATCATCAAATTTGATTTAAGATTTAAAATTTGATCAGAATTTGTTTTAGTATTTTGTAGAAATATTTGTTCACGAGTCATGGATGTTTATTTAGTATATATCTACAATTAATTTCCGTTATCTAGTACCCGTAATACAAGCTCTTAATGATGCTTACATTGACCTAGATCAGCTAGCTCCAAACTACTTTGTAATTTAGTTTTTTAATAATTGAAATGCAAAAAAAGCATAAGTTTGCTTAGGTTGCGCACTTTGTGATTATTCTAGTCTAGAAATATAGTTAAGGGCAGAAAAATTAAAACTGGTTTGGCCCTTGGAACAAACTGAAAAATCATTAGGCTTTAAAGTTTGGAGACCTATTCCTAGATAATAGGTCAGAGTAAAAACCAACTTCATATGCCAAGTTTTTGGAAATTTGAATTTCAACAAATTCAATAATGTCTTTGTATTTACTACAAGTAGAAGTAACTAAAACTCTTTTGTTAAGTGTATAATAGCAGTTTTAAAAGCCATTTTTTTAACAGTGACATAGATTTTTGTAATCATAGACATATATGATTATTATTTAGTTTTTAATTATAAGACACAAAGACACTTGAAACAAAACAAATTCAATTTCAAAATTTATAATTTTAATTAAGCATTCATCAAAAAATCAAACGATAATGTCTACATTAGTTTAAAATAAAACTGTGCCGCAGAGTTAACGCCCGATTCCAGAAAATCTTTTTCTGGAATCGGGCGACAGTGTCCCAGTACTAAAGTCAATATAATTAATAAACACATAGTTAGTCGCTAGCATAAGTGTAAGAATGAGTGTGTATGCCTGTGGAGTATGGATTACTATAAAAGTGTGTAGTTTATGCATGCGTGCGCGCATGCATGTGTGTGTGTGTGTTTGTGTGTGAGAGTAAAATACTTTATAAGCAACTACCAAAAAACTCCAGTATCATTATAGGTTAAACTTTTAATCCAATCTGTTATGTCAGATTTACAGACACGCAATGTCATTAGGTAGATGTTTAAAACTTTCTTAATCTTATTATAAATAACTGAAACTATATAATAAAAACGACGCTTCGATACGATAAGACGAACAAAAATGTTTTCCCACTACTTAAATTAATTTACACAGTTTAGTGTAGACACTTAACTAGACACACTTAAAGTAAGTACTTTTACACTTTACCATTAGTCAATTGATATTAAAATTATAGGCTATGATATGTCATTATATTAGCTGTTGGTAGTGAGCCAAAGAAACGTGCGTACATGTGTAAAAAGTTCACAATAAAATATGTATCATTGCGTGTTAAATTGAGTATAGAGGTAACAGTGTCGAGTTTTCTTAATGTAGTGCGTTTAACTTTGCATCTATTAATTTATTGTTTTTGTGGCCGTAACCATGATTACAGATGACTTTAGAAAATAACATACATATGCATATAAGAAGTGTAAACTTTTGTAATATTTATATATTCATATTTTTATAGACTGCAGCATATATTCACTACACACCGTAATAACAGCTACAGGAAATTAAGATTCTGATCCATACAATTCTGTAAGGGTCACTTAAAAAATATGTTTAATATAGTTACAAATATTGGATTTTAAAATTACTAATATCAACTTTTCAAAATATTCACCAGTCATCTTTCGCCTTATTACAAAACGCGGTCTAAACTTAAACCTGGTTTAAAGCTTATGCTGTCTCTATCTACCTTAAATAATAATATGAGATGGACTCAGTTCTAAACCAAGCCTAACTGTAAACCAAGTTTAGTAATAACGTGGCTTTTGTTTATATAAATTTTTATTTTCTTTTGTTGCATTTGATACAAGTATAATATACGATAACATATATTTAATATATTTAGGATAAATCATCTTAAAGTTAGCTACATTTAAAAATAGAAAATTATATGTAAAATAATATGAATGTAACATGTCCCTAATATATTAAAAAAGAGATCAGTAAATCAGAATTTTAGAAAATGTGGAATATTCAGGGAGCAAAATCAAAAATCATTAATTTAACTTGGAATTTCACGAAGTGCTTGTTGACGTCAATCATAAATTAATACTTTAACGCTGGTTCTAAAGTTTAAGTCTTTTTTTGTATTTTAAATAATGCCAAAAAGCAATTAGCCATCGACCTCAACAAGCACCTCGTGAGTCCAAGTCAAAGCCATGTTTGATCATGCTTGATAGCTACCCGTTTTGTGGACTGTATAATGTGAGTAAGGAAACACGAGGCAAACGGTATAACCAAGTATAATTAATATTAAAACAATAAATAAATAACAGATCAACACTTGACACACTCAATTTTACGTCTATATTTAAAGACAACGTCCAAAACATAATAAAAATACAAACTATATAAATGGTTTATGGATGCCAGCCAGTCGCCAACAATGCTCCTTGGATATTCTGCATTTCCGAAAAGGTTTTAGTCCTGATTTGGTTACTACTTCTGTCAAAGTCAAAATATAACACGGCCGAATTTGAAAGCAAGCATGTAAGTTACTTTAAAATACTTAATCATGTTAAGTACTGAATCAGTCTCGTATCTCCACAGATCCAAACTATTAGCGGCGTGGTCTTAGTCAGCTGGCGGCAACGGGTTCTGGAGCGTCAGATAGAGTACGGTGCGCGGCTCGGGCACGTCGTGCTCAGCCTCGCCAGGATGGAGCTCAACAACTTCTACAGAAACGTTATGCCCGTCGCAGACTACTTCGACCAGACGAACATGCTCATAGCGGTGAGTTTCAATCAAAACAACTGACTTAGAAACCAACTTTACAATTTTGACAGGATTGTGTATTTGAAATTTACATAATATATATTTTATACAAAGAATTGAAATGTATCTTTGATGTGAGAACGATTTAGTTTTATGTCAAAGAGGTCGCGGAATCTTGCAATAGTTTAAGTAATACATAATCTAGAATCAGTTAGGGACATTAGGTATCGGATAATTTCCGTTCCTCTTAAACTCTTTATTACATTGGGCATATGTTATAATTCCTTAAAGCCATATTAAATAATATTTGCATCTATCGTCTTAAATTTTCACAGATATTAATAAAAATATTTAGGCTACGAAAAATATAAGTTGTCCTGAAACGGGATGCGATCCAGCAACCATTCATTCCGGCTAGGCCCAAAACTTGTAAGAACTAGATTTTATCCTAATCTTTCTGATTATACGTGACAAAATTTAAACGTAACAACTATTGGCCCAGATTACATTGTACACGAACTAAATTAAATTTTAAATATTTGCATCTTTTCCGTCCCAATTCAAAATGCAACGGATATAATGGCTTTAAGGAAAATCAAATTAGTTGGCGCTTAGACGATAATACACTTTGAATTAATTTAATCGGCATGCTTTATGATGTGCGATAGAATAAGGTATAGGTATATGCTTAAGAGCCATTTTAGCAACGTCAAATATCGTTGACGTTACAGGTCAACTGTCTTTATGGTTGAATGGTAATGAACGAGTTATACTGATCTATAATTTTTTATTTAACTTAGTTACTTATTAGTAAAAATGTACTTAGTAACCGACTTCAAAAATAGGAGGTTTACAATTTGGTTATATATTTTTTAGTATACCGATTACGGCGAGATTTCAGATCTGATTAACGCCATTTTTTTGTTCTATGTGGAATATTTGCCATGGTCCCATAAGAATTCAATTCAGTTTGGCCGCGTGACTTAAATTTCATCAGTTATTTAAAAAAATATGGTTTAAGCCAAACTAAAAACTGACTTCACATCACTAAAAAGTTATAAATAATTTTAATTAAATAATTTAAGTTGTCTAATTTCAATTTACATTTGGTGTTGGTGCTGTGGGCAGAAACAATTGAAAGTGAAGCACTGAGTCTAAAAATTCAAATAAAGAAGTTGACCCATTTAAAAATATTTTATTTTAACAGGGATAACTTCTTACTTTGAATTATGTTTTCCTTTTTACTGTTTTAGAGACGGTTTTTACATTTACTAACAAAGATAACGAGAGAGATACGCGCTGACTATGTGAGTACAACACCTAAGTAACGTAATGAAAAATTATCACTAGAAAAAAATTAAATACTTAATTTCTTATATTTACAAATATGAGTGAATATTACCGTTCTCGTCAATTGAATATGACATTGCGTCACGGCGGGCCGTGACAAATCGATGGGCATCAATAAACCAGCGGTCGCGGGCGATCGATCTGTCGGTCAACGTACAATGTCGGACACATGCCGATGACGGGATTTAGAAACTTTGTGAGTAAACAAACCGGACTTTGGACCGTGATTTTTTCTGATACATATTCCCGATGACGATTTAAAAAAACTCTGTAAATGAGTCTATTTAAATAAAGATATTATTGACTTTGACTTTGAATCTGCTAACATCCAATTTAACTAAAATAAAATAGCCTGCCTCTCTTTCATTCTACTCAAATAAGAAAAATACTTAGAAATGTCAAGTTAACCGTCCAGATAACATTTAGACGATCCACTTCTTAGAGTAATCGTAAGATACGCGTTAAATTAGGCAAATTTAAAAGATTAATGTATTTTTCGGCCCTGTAATGACAATTGTACACGATTCATTCTTTCATGTCAAATCATTATGTATATTTTATCTGTAGCAGACTAACACAATGGTTAATGTAAGACTGTTATTTATTCATTCGATATTTGGCAGATTTAATTTTTTTTTAAATTGTACTCACTAAGTACGCGCTCACAGCATAAGAATTAACTTTAAAAATTACGATTGGTAATGTTAATATTATCAAGTTGAAACTATTATTTAATTTAAAAAGCCTTGTAATAAAAATAATTATATAATGGCTAACTTTAACACTAGATTTACCAGACCAGTCATTTAGACTGGTCGTGCAATTTGAATTCAAAATTCCTACTATATTACACATTTTTTTTCAGAAATGATGTTATGACTTTTGTAGCTATAATTAGAAAGTACGTTTTATAAACTAATGTAATTTTATATACATTTCATAATTAAAGTAACAAATATAATTTTTGTTGTTGACATATATTCAAATCGCTGGTATATCTAATGTTAAGGCTATGCCGTTCCATAATATCGTACAGTTTGAGGTGAGTGTTACATTTAACACTTATAGTATAGAATTTTTGCAAGAAAACAGAAGATGGCATAAAGTTCACTTAATTACCTCTTTTTGGTTTCTTGTGTAAAATAAATGAATAATTTTACCTACCTAGCTATCTAATAAATTAATTATTTTTATAATTCGGAAATCAAAAACGAGATATCATCGAGAATAGTACATATCCGCAAATTTTTGTATAAAAAAACACAAACTTAAGTCTCACAGTGAAGTTTTAATTTGCCCAGTTTCTTATTTCAGAAGCTTTTAGGCAAATTTTTACATTTGGTTACATTTTGTACGCGGGTTTGCATTATCGCCGACGATGTTACTATTATTCAATGCACTCACTCTAATTTAAGGCTTTTTTGAAATAAGACAATCATATAAAATAAAACATATAAATAAAAAAATCTCGTATTCGTCCGTGTTTCGGATAGCACGTTAAGACCTTTGTCCCGGTTGTCACGACAACAGCTTTCTCCTACCAACTTGTATAGGGCCAGCGTTGTATTATGGCCCGAAATTGCTCACAGTCTTTCTCCCATTCGAGAAGGCCTGTGTCCAATTGTAAAGAATGTACATAAACACTTCTTACACTACCTAGATGACAAAATATTATTTTTTAATTACTTGTATAGTGTAAATAATCATTAAAAAGTAAAAATTGCGTTGCAACGGTTATAGTTCTTTGACGTACTGATTATGTTATTAATTTTTTGTTCGTACTAATTAAAATTACATTCAGTCAATCCTAATTTGAGAGGTTATTGGTATAAATACGCCCACTAGATGTACTTATAATTTCTTTGATGAATATTAAAAAAATATACTTAATAGTTTTAGATTATTTTAGGCTTAGGAACAACTGGTGGCAAATCTAGCATCAACTAAAACTAACATTATTTTATCTTCTGTTTCGTTCCATTTAAATAAGAAAAACAAAGAAATTATTTTAGTAATATCAATCCATACAACTATAGGAAGATTGACGCATAATTACCTGATTATCTGTCCTTTTTTAATCAATTTGCAATGAAAGAGTAGCGCGATATTAATAATGTTTATTTAATGTCATATTGCAATAGCAACAGAAAAGACAAAATTGTAATATGGTTATAATACAATATTGAATAAAATATAATGTACATAACATGAATGTTTTTGAAAATAACTAAATCAACTAAAACAATGCCAAATAGTTCGTATTGTATTTACAAATGGTTTATTTCAGCTTGCACGGACTGTCGACTGACTATTACCCATATTCTCAAAATATTACTAATATTTTATTTAAATCACGAAATTCGACTACAGTGGTGACTCAAATTGTGTTAACGCAATGACAATTGAAAATTAACCTTATAACTTAAATTTGTTGGCCTAATATCGATTGACAACTTTTGTTAAATTATCGGCCGCTTCATGCATATTTCACTAGTCTTAGTGAAGCTATGACAGAACGAAAGATATATTGATCGATGGATTGTTATAAATTCTTGTAAAATATATTACGTAACCTTTATTTTAAGAAAATTAACAATCTGTGTGTCTGCGAACAACTTATTTGCATATTAATATCTCTCCACGTTCTTTAATCTAACATCTATAAACTAGCGAAAATTACATGTAATAAAGCCTTTTATTACAGATACTAATTAATTACAAAACAGTCTTTATTTAATGTTAGTAATGGTTTAATCCATTTCTTATCTGCCTTTACAAGCCGAAACGAGGTACATTTAGGTTAAGAGAATTTTAAAACAAGTAGAATTGTGGGTTTAAACCGGCGAGAGCCCGACACATCACCTTTCACCTTCCCCGGGTAAAGGGAGGGTCTTGAAGATATTTCTCACAGCGTTAAAAAAGTTTTTAAAATAAGGCATAGCAGATCAACTGACTTAAAAGTGATTTATGTAAATTATGTACTAAGAGCTAAACACATAGCTATTATATATAAAAAAAAAAAGCTGTTTTAACAATAAGCATTATTTTGCTACGCCGTAGCATGCGTCGTTTAGCGCTACAAAAATTATTTTCTACGAGAGTTTCACTACGGACTACGACGTGTGCTACGATCGTGATTCTAAGTTATATCCCACCAACGGTAAGAGTAAGCTCAAACGTCCACACGGTGCCACCAAGTGTAACTATCGTGCTTACCGTGTGGACGTTTTGTCGCATCTGGGTTTAATTTTTCATATTTGCTTACTTAATTCGTTTTTTCAGTACCTTATAAAGATTAATAACAGTGCATCGAATAATATTAATATCTCCAATTATATTAATTTCACTCGATGCACTCAAAGCGCATCATTCAAGGTTTTTGTGAAATAAACTATAATATGTAAGCGTAAAAATAAAACTCTTAAATTATTCTGTAACAAATCTACATTCAGTTGTCATTTTGTAATCATAGTTTTAAATATTTAAAATTAAGACCTGTATCTACACGTGTACATAAGGCTCATGATTTAGTAAAGACGTTAGCGATAAGTCCTTTATTAGGGAATAAATATTATATTAGGGTTCCTTCGATATGCATTGTGACCTTTCAGTCCTTGTTTCATTATCTTTATAATAATATCATGGTTACCCATAAATTCGATTTTACGAGGTGGGTCAGATCGAGGGTTCCACAACGAGAGAACAAAAACTTTATACTTTTATCATTATTCAATCAAAAAAAAACTAATAATTGAGCTAGCTCTTTTTATTTATTTATTTAACACACATAGGCAACGTCACACATCTTATCACAACATGGTACTGTTATATTGGGTCAAAAAAACTATTAATTTAAGTTCTTAATCATCAGCAAATTCAAGAAGAAATGTCAAAAGAGACAAAAGATTTTTTTAAATTATATTTAAGTATTTTTTACGTCGTGGATGGTAAAGTACATATTTCAGGTTATAATTCCTACTTCATTTTATTAAAAGTGTTGCAAAAAGAGGTCCGCTCTAATTTCTTTCATTGTATATATTTTTCCACTATTATGTAGTTGTACGCTTATATGGATTTACTGTTAAAACGCCGTGGGAGATACCATATGTCACCGTTTGCAGTATCTATTATGTAAAGACTGTGCCCGGTTTCTGAGAAACATTTGACGGTAATTTAGCTGTTGTTTAACGCAATTGGCCCGATGATTTTGAGCAACGCGTTCCTGAACATCGTAAAATCAGTTAAACTGCGTTTATTCTGAGATTAACTTAACTGGTTAACGAGTATCGTGTATCGGTTCAATGACTCAATTGGACATTACATCTGTCAAAATTATTTAATTTTTTTAAAACAAAATGTATTTAATGTATTTTATTATTGATTTTAAGTTCTTAGACAATGAATAATATTTTTTTAAATAAGAACAGCTCATGTAAGTCTGATTTAGAAATATTAGAGTTTAATAAAAGTGCATCAGTTGTAAGGAACATAAAACCTAGGAAAGGTCCGTTTGAAATCATTAAAAATGTGGCACCGCTTTTATAAAAGCACTGTATTCCACCTAATTGATATTTTGACCCTTATTTACCTCCAATTACGTATCAAAAAATTACATTTTCTGCGTTAGAACAATTATCATCACGCTACGATTTTACGAAATGTTTTAATTAAAAACCTTAAAATACCACGAAGAAATTGGAATATTTGCCGGTAAATTTTGTATCACCGATAAACTACCACTAACGCCATCTATTAAAAGAAACGTGAAGTAGCGACGGAAGAAATGACAGCTTTAATATTTAGACATGACAGTTAGATGATTTTCCATACTAAATAACCAATATTCAGTTGTATATTTTGAAGCTTTTCTTAAAGAATTTCTCAGTTACTTTTATTTTTAATCCACCCTAAATAAACCGATTAACACACTAATTATTTATTAATAAAAATAATTCAAATAAGTCAATCATTTACTTACTTTTACAAACAGCTTAATGATGCTTTCTTTGAGTTTTAATAGCACATTAGACTCTTTGAAGACTTATATATAATCAAAGATTATTGTATCGTTTGTTTTCAAATATGAAGAATGCCATACTCGGCCGCCGATTCGTCATTTATGATGTATGATTCTTCGACCCACTATCTATGTCAGCAGTAGTGGCCGACATAAGTAATTACCCATTAATTAAAGCTTGTAATTGCTTCCAAAATTACAGGTTGAAATTAAGCCCCAGTAAACGAAATTACAGTGTAGTGTGCGGATCATACCACCCGATAATTGATTTTGCAATTTAATTTGTACGATCTAAATGCAAATGGCGGCTTTCTTTGGTGATTGAATTTTTATGTCCTTTTGGTCTGTTGACATATGGTTGACAGAGTTTAGAATAAGGTCGGGGACAAAAAAGTAAAGAGAATTTAGGGTTCTTAATACTCATTTCAAAACTTTTTTTCAAGGTCGGATAGCTGTATTTTCAAATTCATTTATGCAATAGCTAGAGTAAACATCTGAGTAGTACCTGATGATGGAATCCCAGGAAAATGAACGCCTGTTGCGGACTGGCTGGTTTTATAAAACTTTATGTAATATAATTTTTGAATTTATATTTTTTATATTTTTATATGTGCTATTGTTTTCAGTCGTTCAATATACACGTCGTAAGCGTCACATGGTATTTTATTCCCAACAGTTTTTAAAAAAAACTACTGTTAATAAACAATCAATTTTGAAACTAAAAAAACAAAGCATTCCCCATTATTGAAACCGAAATTCCAAAAATCAAATGTTTCTATTATTTATGTCTATTATTTTTACTAAGATATTAAAGATTATTCAACCGATTTCATAATTTATTCTATAACGTTTAAAAAGAACCTTCCAATTTTATTATGCCATTTGGATTAAGTGAGAATATCTTGGTTCAATGTTGAATAGAAAAGCTCTACGAGGGCGGAGCTGTAACACAGACAATTTTAGCCCTGACAACAACACAATATTACTTATTACTTAGACTGAATGGTGTGAATTCATCTTTCAGGTAAATGGAGAAAGAAATCCCGAAGAAGTCTACAAAGATTTCAGAGCAGCCGTGCTCCAAATCCTAGGCACGCAAGATGACCAGACAACGATGAGTGGAATGGGGGTCGGTGCTGGTGGTATACCGGGAGAAATAGTGGGGGTAGAGCCCGCACCAACGGTTCAGGAAAGACAAAACAGAGAAGGAAGAGACGAGAGACGAGAAGAGGCTACGGTACTTCCCATAGCTGCACCAATAGTAGTTCCGGTGCAACATGAGAACGGCCATCTGGAGAGGATAATCAGCCCAAAGGTAAGAATGATTTGCCCGTCAATCCTACCTGCCCCTTTCTGAGGAGATTGCGACAGGGACCTGCTGGTCTTGCACATTCTAACCATATTGTATTTATCTACCTAATTACTATTCATGTCATCGTCATCATCATATCAGCTGAAAGACATAGGCTTACGCCAAGGACCTTAAAACCGATCGGTGCTGTCCACATTCACTTTTCATGTATATAAATATTCAAGTCAATAGCTCGTAAATTTAGCCTTATTACACAATTGTTAAGGTTATAAATCGAGCTATTTTATACACATGCATAAGGTATACTCACACCTTATGCGTAAAACATTAATGGTTACTGATTTACCCTACAAAGGTAAATTAACAGCAGCTTACAGGAAACACAGTTAACTTTTTTTTAAGATTAATAGCTTTTATGACACTGATTATCCACTTACTGATTATACTTAATGAAATCTAACAAACATTGGCCCCAATTTCATTGTATACGGACTAAATTAAATTTAAATTATTCGCGTCTCTTTCAAACATTAACATTAACAATTGAGAAGGTATAGAATGACTTTAAGGAATCTCAAGGAAGTTGACACTAGTTGATCGTCTAGACTTTTGACTTATTTTAATAGGCATGTTTTATGATGCGCATTAAAATAGGGAAAAACGCTTAAGAGCCGCTATTTCGAAACGTCAAATGACGTCACTGGTCATCTTCTTCAAGCCTTTTTTTGTAGTGAAAGAGTAGTACTGAACTTAAATTTAATTTCGTTCGTGCATTACGGAATCGGGGCCATTATCAAATTATTAGCATTTATCATTTAAAATTATAATTTTGAAGCAGGCTAAAGATATGTTCACCCACCTTGCTTCACAGACTACTAAGAGATATGCCTTGTTGCGTGAAAAAAAAAATTTGGGCGCCATTTCCCATAAATTTATATTTCGTTTTTATAGTATATGTATGTGTGGCAAACTATTAAACCGCTCAAGTGTTGAAAAACGTATGAAAGTCGTGAGTTCTGCACATTACACAATCGGTATCTGAGTATTGAGGAGAAGCGTATATATTATAATTATATTATTACTGTGTTTCCACAAATTTAGTGTTTGTACACCTTTAAATATTTCTCTTTCTTGACGTTGGAAGAAGACATCCTTAACAATGTAGGTAACGCATGAGTAATACCCAAGATGCTACGATCGTCTATAGAATGGGCGGGTCGTAGCTTGTTTGCCACTCTTATAGTCAATATATATACACTAATACAGTTGATCCATCTTTTTTATGAACCCGCATATAGTGTTAATAGAAATAATATGGACTGTCGAATGTGTCTTTGAATAAAACATTGCTATGCCAATAAATGGTGCCAACATCCCACAGTTTGCAGTAAACTAGAGTCGCGCTTCACTTGTTATATACATCTATGATTGGTAATATTCAGTTTCCAATCACTTTTGCCAATTTTGTATAAAACAATTTTTCAAGGTTTAAATTTGTCAAAGCTTAGTTCTACGTCAAATCCCTAAATTTTAAGCTATAAAAAACAGCATGTGTTTTTTGCAACCTTACTGGCATCCCTTTTCAGTAACGTCCTACATTCGACACCGCTATTGTTAGCCATATTCCAAGCATGATAGTTACAATTAAATGATGAGTCAACGTAAAAAAATAGAATGGCGATAAATATCGACCGTTTAAAGTGTTATATTGGTTCAGTACATTAATAACATTTGCAGTTCTATTTATGTATCATTAAATAATATCATTTCGTCCAATATATATTATGTATCTCAATTTTAATAGATAGATAATTTAGTATTCTTGTCTCGAAAAATTTTAAGATTAAGAATCAAATATTTTTTTATATTTTATAAAGAATTTTAAGTCACTGATAATCGAGTTTAAATGTAACTCTTATATCTGACTAAATCAGGCAGTGAATAGCAGTTTTCTACATCCGAACCTAGGGTTTTAGGCACCCTTGATTAATGGTTAAATGGCATTGGTTTGATATCATTTTCATTACTGCCGTCTTAATATTATCCTTCCTTACTCACTTTTCTAGACCCCCGAAAATTTACGGCTACGAGGACATGACTTTCGAACGATATGAGAAAGGCCACGTATTGGCACCTTGACCTAATCACCATTGTTTGTTTATCTATTATAGATAGGTAGCGTTGCTTTAAATGATAAAACATACCCCAATATTATTTAGAACACTTTTATCGAAAGGAAAGTGTCATAAATTAAGATTTAACAAAATAAGTTTAATTAAGTAAATATTAAGTATAATTAATATTATATATCTGTAAATATATTTTTCAAATTCAATCACTTCTATTAATAGTAAAAAAATAGATTCAAACAAAACTTTTTTTAAGTTCTCTCAGTAAAAAAAATTCAATTGCTACAATCTTTTCCATATATTACATTACACAATTAATTAGAATATATGTGCTTGTTTTGTTTTATTTTTTACTGTAATAATAAAATTCACCAGCGAATGTATACATTGAAATAATTATATATTACTTATAATATACTTACACTACTTACATACTTACTTATATACTTATACTTACTTATATACTTATACTTACTTATACTAGTAATATATAATTACGAGTGTAACACTAAGGTGTTAAAACTAAGGTGAATACTTACTTATCGTAAGATTCTGTAGATTTATTTGCCTTTATTTTCCTTATAAGTGACCAATTTATCAATTAGATAAATCAATCAATTAGATTTATCAATTAGATTTATTTCTGATGATTCTTTGGTAAAATAATGTGTTTCTCTAATTGGCTTGTGTTTTGTTTATTATATTATATTCTGTGTGTGTAGAAAATTGCTGTTGAAACATTGTTAAGATTAATAAATAAATAAATAAATAAATAAAGAGAATAGATTTAACAACTAGAAAATATTACCAGAAATGTTTACTCTTGGTTGCCTAGAAACATAATAACGCTATCAATCATCAATACAAATCGTATTTTTGCTTTCTTTTTCCAATATATAGTTAATAAATATTTTTATAAATATTTTTTTTGTTCCAGCCGGAGGTGATACGGGTCCGAACAGCCACTATACCCACGACGACCCCAGCCACATTGTGGGTGGTAGGGGGGCCTGGTAGCAACAAAGCGACCCTCTGCCAACGGGCGGTTGGTAGGAAAGACGGCTGGATGCATTTTAGGTAGGTTGTAATTTATCTTAATCTGGATGAAGGATGTGAGCAGGTTGCTAGAGCTTTTTAAAGGAAAAGATCTGAATTCAATTCAATTCAATTCTTTATTTTGCGTTCCATAGTTACATAATATGAATCTTAAGACTATAAATGACACTATGGACCCTGTCGGGCACAACAAAATTTTAGGATATACAGGAGAAAGGTAGATTTCAAAAGGTATTCAAATATATGCATTCAAAATGCCAACTATCTAGGGATTGTTTGGAATTGTAAGTCAGTGTGTTTTTAAATGTAAGAAATAGATTTTATAGAATTTTTGATTTACAATTGTTTGGATGTCAGTAATATTAATAATAAATAATTAGAAATAATTATATTGTATTGTTTTTTTTTTTAAATTCTAATATGTCTCTAGTATTAAGAGCACTCATAGTAAGCAAACTAATTGAGCAAGTAGACGACTTCTCAATATCGTTACAGACGAAAACAAAAATTTCTAAAATTTGTTCATTAATATTAAAATTTAATAACAAGTTTTGATTATCAAAGTGTAAAATGAAAAACTTGTTGGAACAGCTTTTACAACTAAATGAAAATTACTTTGCAGTCTCGGTCAACGTCTCCGAGCATTAGCAGACGCCGGTGGTGGTCCAACGTCCGACGGAGCCTTAGCTAGGTCTGCTGTGAGTGGTGGAGAACTGGCACCAAAAGACCTGGTAGCCAAGCTGGTGCGATCAGCTATCAGTGATGCAGCTAGGACAGGGCAGGGTCTTGTGCTCGATGGATACCCCAGAGATTTGGAGCAGATGGAACGTTTTCAGAAAGAGGTAAGATTGATAGAAGTATAAACATTATGTGTTTGGAAATATGCTGTGAATTGTATTTGTAGTGGACCATCTCCATTACCTACTAATATTTCAGTACGTGAAAATCTTGTATGGTGCTGATCTCAGTATTTGTGGTAAGTAAAATATAGCAAATTCATTGCTATATTTTACGCTATTCAGCAAAACTATTCAACCAACCGAAAGTTGCTTTCTTCTCCTTAGATAAATAGGGAGAGAAATACAAAAAGTAACGTAAGTTTAAAGAGTAGGTGGAAGTAATCAAAAAGATACAAAGCAGCTCCCAATTTTCAGGAAAACGAGACTTTGTTTCATTGGGTTAACATATATCTTCTTACGCATCTAATGATATATTAAGTATCTAATTAAAAATACCATTTTTCTATTATTTTTATCCAGTTTCTATTTCACGTACAAAGAAAATGACGATTTTTTCCAGTTCCACGCCTCCCCTCGTATGGTTCTACTGGACTGTTCCAAGCTGCAGCTAGGTCGTGGCCGCCGGGACGATTCGGTTGCCGCATTCAGAAGACGTCTTGAGGTGTTCCGAGAACTCAGCTTGCCCATGCTCAAGCACTTGGACCAACATCATAGGCTTGTTATTGTTAGTTTATGCTTATTTACAATTTTATTAATCTGTACTCGTTCTTGATTTGTCTAGTGTAGATTATTTTGAGCGGATACTCTGGGATTATTTTCTATTTCATAACTGCTCTAGTACCACAATTCCAAGGAAAACCTTCTGACTATAATCGCCAATTTCCCAACCTTTCATGGCCTGTCTCTACATTTGGTTATACAGGCCGAAACATGGAACAGTGCAGTGCAGTGCTCGGAGCTGTCACAGCTCCTTCTTGACTCCCTACCAATTATAAATCATTCGCAAAGACTCTATGATCCCTCTCTCCTCTGGGGTCGAACCAGCCAGTCTGAAATGACAAAACAATCGGTATTTTATGAAAAATAAGACTGCGTTTGAATTCAAAATCAAAAATATCTTTATTTACTACACGTAGTTTTTAAGAATGTGTGGAAACCCACACTTCTTTTAAGTTAAAGAAAACCTGTATTAGAAAAGACCCCTCTCTTTTCTGTATCTGTATAACTAATATGGCTGTAGTTACAGAGTCGCTATTATATCTATAATTTTATATTTAATTATATATTTTTTAACACTTACTATAAAAAAATACAAAAGAAAAAGATAAGAAAAATAACATTAATATAAACCTAGCTCTTTTTTTGTAAATAAATGGGGAATAAATCAAAACAAACATCACAAAAAGTAATTCATTAAGCTGTGGTCAATGAAACAGCCATTTCTGAAACAACCAGAAACGACTCTTTAGTGTACTGTATGGAATACCAAAAAACCGGAGATAACAAATTTCACCCATATTGTAACGTGCATAACGTTATTTTTTTATATATCGCCTTTGATTTCTTATAAGAGCTGTATTGTTTCAAGGTTGATGGCGACACAGACTCTGAAGAAGTGCAGGAGGAGTTCACACGCGTGCTCTTAGAAGAGATGGACACTGCTGAAGCGCTAGCAGCCATTCCCGAAAAGCCGCCCACGCCGCAAACGGGTATTGATTTCTGCTCTAATTGCTTTTAACTAATTCGGATTCAATAGCTTAACAAACTATCAGCTGAAAACTTTAAACTTTATGTATTGACAATTTCAATAATTTTAATGGGCAGTTCTAGAAATTACAGGGTTTCTGATAATTCGGACGTGATACAGCCTCTTAATTATATTTTTTAAGTCTTCCTACAATACTTAAATTTATTCCTACAATACACCTAAGTCTGTTTTTACACGGTCTTTTTGTACACGGTTTTGATATAACACGGTTTGAATATTTGAATATTTTTAATTTTTTTACACGATTTTATTCCATTTAGCACGATTTGAAATTTTATGTATGTACTTTTAAGATTAGAGTGCATATCTTTTTTATCATTAATTAATATGCTTGTGAAAATAAGCATTATATATTTGATTTAATAAAATAAACATGAATTCTTGTTCTTAAAAATTCTTGTTTTTCTCTAATTTTAATAGGTTTTAGAGATTAGGAACAAATCACCCATTTTTGTATAAGATCAATGTCTTTTTTTACACGGCTTCTTCTGGAACCAATCTACCGTGTAAAAACAGACTTAGGTGTACTAATATTTTTAATGTAAGAGACTACTGCCTGTTTCGGAGTTAATCAAGTAAGAGACTCCATACTTTTGTTCGCGAGTGTAGAATGTGAGTTGTAACATATTTTTTCCATTGGACCAAATTCGACATCATCCAATGCCTGTACAAATTTCTAAAAACTATAAATGAACTATAAAAAATGTTGATAACCGCAGTAAAACCTAGATTAATTAAGGATATGTGATTTTGTCTTTAAATTCCTATTGTATTATTATGTCTTGGATAAATGATTAATCTTTGCAATGTTTGAATTGTAACAAAAATCTGTGTGTGTATATATATAATATATACCTTTAAATATAAAAACAGTTGGCAAGGAAAAATCTATGTTGTTCATTTCAACGTGGTACAATTGCTGTATTTTATGTTGGTAATTACATAAAATTGCGTTCGAATTAATTACAAAAAAATAATCATAAAATAAATAATTATAATAGTACTATTTTGTCCACAGACGTATCCGCAATGCAGCAGTTCGCGCATGCCATGACGCGTATGGGCGGTGGTATGGCGAATGGTTTTGCCAATGGAACTGTACGCAACGGAAATGTTCAAAACGGAATGGTACCAAACGGAAATCTAGCCAACGGTTTTGCCAACGTAGCTAATAATAGGGTAAGTGGTATTTTATATCATATTGATTGATGTCATCATGGATACCCTCATTGGTAATCGCAAGGAATACAATTTGGCTAAGTTTATACATACTATATGCGAAAAAACTTTTTCCCCGACCTAATATTCTGAATCTATATACTAATTATTCTTTTTGGTGTTAAGTAAGCAATAAATAATATTGATTTGGTTAGGCAATACATTTGTCACGAGATAACATAATGATATTATTAATTATATTTTTCTTATATATTTCGCTGATAAACAACACAATGACGTAAAACGTCAGTACAAAATTAATATAAAAAATAAACACTAAAGAGGCCCGTTTGGGAACAGATATTAAAGATGGAGGTGTTAATATCCATAAGACAGTGAACGAAGAAGTAAACGCCTTTTATTTTACTGTTGGGGTTTCGGTTCCATGTTTATGGTCCAAACTGATCCCGATGTTGAATTTTAATAATAAAAATAAACAAAATTAGCTACACAAAGAAAACGTGTTTGTAACTGTAAAAATTTCCTTTTAATATTATATATTGATAACTTTGCTATCTTCTTGTCGCTTAGCAACCTCAACATTTACAATCCATTTGTCCGCAGGTAAAACCAATTGCGAACAACGCAGCGAAGATACCTACAGTATCCCAAATGACACACGACCAGGTTCGACGTCTATACGAGCAGAGCTCGGGGGAGGTTACTATGAACTCGCATATATAGGACATAAATTCACGATGGCTTAAGAATTACCAACCACTGAACAAATGCCAAAATAAACAGTGAAACCTAATCATCGAAAAAGATATTTCTTCTCTTTTCACTGCAATTATTTCGATGACAAATCAACAGAGTTTGGATATGAATATTTAGGGGGACATGGATTAGTTTGTTAAAGTGCTAAAGCGATTACTTTTTAAACTCACTCACGATTATTATTCTTTTCACAATAGGATTCATCTAGTGATCAGTTCCATTCAGATCTTAGTTTTATATCGATAATTTCAGCTTCGAACCTTTCTTCTCTGTCTCTATTGTTACTTGGTATAACTCAAATGTCCACTATTTATCATCAACGTCAATATAATTTATGAAAAACCCTGTTTCATTCTAACATTCGTCTTATCGCTTTAATTTTTGGACTTAATTGTCTCACCCAACGCCACCTACGTTTTACAATCATTATTATCATTTCGAACCTTGGTACAGTCATCCATTCTCATCTAACAAGTCTTCATAAATAATCAAATAATTTATCTCTTAATTTATCTTTAGAAAAACCTCTCATCCATTGTTTAAATTGGTAAATATACAACGCTAGAGCATTTCGGGAGTCTCGCGTTACGAAACGTCGCCATCTGACTCCTAAGCTGTCTGTTCAGTGAATGTCGTGATTACAAACAATAAAATTAAAAGAGTTTTGATATAATGTGGAAGAAACGCTACATAAATACTCAAGGACTCAAAAACGTGATAAGTGCCGAAATAATTTCTAGATAAATACGAAATTAGTTCTTATTGATGGTATGTTTAGAATCTTAAATATATGAAGTAGTTACTTATTTGTAAGTATTTAATATCTCATTGTTGTTACATTTAATTTTGTTTTGTCTTTGTTTTGTCTTTGATATGATTTCAATACTACAGAATTTTAAATGTTTCTCTGGTTTATTTATCAAATTACATAGTTATATATATTACGAGATATGGATTATGGGACCTGATTTAATTATAGTTTTAGTTATTGATTTAATTATAGAATTTCAATAGAATTCGTAATATCCTTATAATGTTATTTTTCACAAAGAAATATTGATAATCGGATACCAGATCATTTTTACTTAGAAGAGATATATGAATTGTTTCCTTTTAAATGTTTTTTTAGTAAGTTGAAATAATTATAATTAATTGAGATAAAAAGAGGTCCCAATTCTTAAAAGTAAAGCAGGTAAATTGCATGGCATGCTTTTAAAATTAACAGGAAAAGGTCTTTATACTGTAACTTGTATAAGCCTTGTATGACTACAAACAGTTTGTTGAAAATAGTTGAACAAGAAAGCATTTTAGATTTACCAGGATACTGTTACCACAATATAGTAGGTAAATTATAATTATTATTTCGATCATTTCACTCAATCACTGATACTACGTAATTTTTATGTATGTTTTATTTTTTGTAGTGTTTTTTAAAGTTGTGCTTAAAAATAAAAATAATCATAATATTTGGGTACTTAATACTGATATACTTATTCGTATTTTGATTTTAAAATGCTGTGCCACAACGTTAGTAAAAAGTTATAAGCAGGCACTAATCGATAAGAGTAATCTCTTATCACGCTGTAGCATCCGTTTAGTAAACCTAATTTAGACAGATCGCTACATAACTAAATGATTTGTTTCTCTTACTTATATTTTATGTCAAATGAAAAATATAACATATTTTAACGGTAATTATATAATGATAAGATTTATAAGTAAGACAGTAATTGTATACAAACTAATCTGATAAACACTAGATTATTTATCATAATTATATAAATCGGTATTATGTACAGTCGGCCACAGAAATAGCTAGCTCTTAAGTACCATGTCACAACAACAAGTGCGTTTATTGTTGGATGGCGACTTTTGATAATACTTAATTGTTGTTATGATACTAGTGTTAAGCTACTTCTGATACCGACTGTACATTACATTTCACGAATATAGATAACAGAAAATAGAATAATTATAGTGACAATAAAAATTTTATTCGACATTGTAAATGTTGAGGAAAAGACCATATTGTATAACTATCTCTCTCGTCTTTATACAAAATTTATCAACGTTCTAAAACTTTATTTACCCTAAAATTAAGTTGAAATAGAAAGAAATATGTTGTAAAAATGCATATATATACTTTAATTTTATATTATTTCGCCTTTTTCCTATTTAATTCAAAGAAGATGATGCGTAATGAAATTTTTAATTTAGTTAAATATGTAACTAAATTGGGACCATTTTACCAAAAAAAACAATTGCAGTAGGAGACTAGTAACTAACTTATCATAATATAACATTTCAAACTAATTAATATCATATACAGTTATGGAAATTTTGTCGAAAATTAGTTTTATATATATTTCCTTTACTTAAACTCCACTAGGAGCTCTAGCAATTGGTATATTTAACATAATTATATCTTTAAAAAAAGTCCATTACAACTAGGATTTTATACAGATCTAATTCTATATTTTTTACGAATTGAGTTTGAATTTTTATATAAATTACTTTAAATAGTGAGCGTAAATTTATGGTTTTTATTATGTATGAGGTCGTAATCTCATTTTTGCATTTATTTTTTTGCTCGATATTGTAAAAAATAAACTACAAAAAACAATTTTTGTTTTTGTTTTTTAGATCTATTGAAAACTCGTATTTTGTCCTTTACTGCAATTGAAATTTATGGTTTATATATTATATACATATATTGTGACAAAAAAATTAACTATTTTTTTAATAATATTGCAAATTATATAAACGAATGGACCATATTGAAAAAGAAAAAAGGGTCATTTTATTTTGTTTCAAATGTACTTATTAAGTTCTAGTTAAATAACATAGATTAAACTAACGCACACATACTTGTTAACAAGTGCCTTAGCGTAAGGTGTATTTTAAGGAACAAATAGAATACGATTTTAGAATACGTATTCATTAATTACATTTATATGGTTAGTGTTTAAATAAATAAATGAATGTTATAATTAGTATTCAGTCAGTCAGAATAATATTATCATATCTGAAACATGTTTTGAAAATATCCACTTTTGAAACAACATCATTCTGAGGGCCTAGTCAAGATGCATCTCGATAATCGTAATAGAATCGCTAAATTAATAATGGCCCAGATTCCATTATACATGGACTGAATTTAATTTAAATAATTCGCATCTCTTTCATTTGAATTGGGATGAATTCATTAGAAAGGGATAGAATGACATCAAGGAACGCCAGACCACACTAAGGCAATCCATACAGTATTGACTGTTTTAATTGGCATGTTTTACAATGCATAATAAATTAAATAATGCGGACCATGAAACCAAAAATGCCAAAATTTTGTCAAAATTTTAGAAACGTCAAATGACGTCACCAGTCATCTGTCTTTTTTGGTTTTATTGTACTCAAAGAGTAGTACTAAAGTTAAATTTAATTAAATTCGTGCATTATGAAATCTGGGCCAACGTATAGGATTTGATTATTACACTCGACAGCTAAGCGAGAGCTAAGTCTAACATAGCTTATAGATTTTTACATTTAGCGATTCAACTGTGATTATTGATATGTGTCTAGGCCCTCAAAGTCACCCGTAATGTGAGAGGTTATAATTCGCACGTCGGCTTTTGGCGTTTTTTCCAGTCTTAATATTTTCGAATAATTTTTTTTTAATGAGTTTCTTTAAAAGAGGTGTGAAAAGGCACATTTTACGCTGGCATGGCCAGTGTCTAGGACATTATGTCAAATGCTGCATTAACTTTAATTGACTGGATATTAATTCAAACGTTCTTATGTGTAGAACAATATTTAAATATAATTACTATAAATCTAACTGCAATAG
Source organism: Acentria ephemerella (assembly GCA_943193645.1). Lineage (NCBI taxonomy): Eukaryota > Metazoa > Arthropoda > Insecta > Lepidoptera > Crambidae > Acentria > Acentria ephemerella. The sequence continues at coordinate 1,653,036 of OW971875.1, read as the reverse complement.
TGAGTGAATACGGATACCCCGGAGAATCCAAATGGTGTTTTCTTGTGGAACACTGGAAGCACACGTAAAATATTACAATCAACTTTAAAATAATTAGTTCGCTTAATCAAATTTGGTTTTTGTTACATTTACGAAGGAGTCGCAAGCTTATATATGTTTATCTCGTGTATACAAGCCTGTGCCCAACAGTGGGATAAATATAGGATGTTGATGATACATTATCATGTTTAGACCGTACATCTATTATAGAGATAAGAAAATTAAGTAATTGGTCCATTACACGAAATAGAATTTGAATTCATTACAAATATTACGTACCTACGCTTCATGCGCTATAATACACCGAAAATAAGAAGTCACCCTAAATCCATACCAGGAAATTAGTAAGTCATCATATTATGGACTCTAGCTTTGAATAATAGAGTTGAAAACACACGGCTACAATAATAAAAACAATATTTATTAATATTCAAATTATAAATAAGAACAAGGTATTTTTAGTAGACAGTCGACATCCATACAATCAACTTCAATACTGATTGTTTTAAACTAGCAGCGTATTCTTTAGGCTTGCCTACCTAGCATCGGGTACTATCAAATCTATCGTTGACCAATGTATCCCCTATAGTAAAAGTTAATATACCTTAGAAAGTAGATTAAGTATATAATATAGTATGTTATGTACTAAACACGTAGATAGGAATAACACAAATCAGGGGCCAATTTAGAATAGTCGTAGCTAAATAGCGTTTTCACTTGTACCAGTGCACCAACTTTTTATATGGAAAACTAATTGTTTAGTTTGTAAGATGCTCTAAAAGAAGCTGTGAAATGTAGTAAAAGTAATCACTTATTTATTATCTTATTACTTAGAATATTACTCTTTTTATATTAATAATAATATGTTTAATAATATGTTAAATAATATGTTTATTTCTTTCACTCACATAGTAGGCGATTACAAATTAAATCTTAACCTTAAACATTCAGAGTAATATGTCAAAATAACGTTACATGCGTCTTTGTTTACGCAATTTATTTCTTAATTTTTAAAAGAATTTAATTCAAAATAACACCGGAATACTATTTTTGCAAAAATTTAATTACAGAGAGAAAGAATCATTGTATATTCTTAAAATTTACGGACACTTCATACAAAAATGTCAATATCGTTAGTAACGTTATGGTGTCAAAGTTGAATTTAAATTTTTAGTCTGATTGTACTTTGCGAATTTTACAAAGTAGTTTATGAATTATTTAAGTTTAATGAAAATTAAGAAATAATACAGTTTATTCTTATTGAGTTTATAAAAGTACCTTTGTTAAAAAACAGTAATTTTACATCTACTTATAACTTTCTTTATTTATCGGAATATGTATTATTATTTATAAGTATTTATAAGATTAATTAATTATATTCACTTCAAGAAAACCTTAGAATAACTAAACACTATGTGTTCGTAGAAATTTGTTTACAATTACAAAATAAACAGGCACAATGTTTCTAATGTTGTATTTAATTTTCCTTTTTAATATTAGCCTTATAAAGTTTAAATCTCAATAATAATAAATAACTAAATATATACAACAAATTACCTATACCCTTTTTCATGGTATATTCCTACCACCATGTCAAATTTCATCCAAATCGTTACAGCAGTTTAGTTGTGAAACCGTAAAAAACAAACTCACATACGAATGTATTGTGTTTTATTAGGATTGCTATATTTACAATAAGAAAACAACAAGATATTGGGCCTAGTTAAAAAAGGATAGCAAGAATTATTGCTGTCCAATACCCTTAATGAAGACAGTTTTAAAGGAACCATAGACAATTTTAAAAGGAATGAATTTTAAAGACTCTTTCGTAAAATATTAAACAAAACGTGAGGTTATGACGTCTGTCACTATAAAAGGCTAGTTTATCCACTCCTTCATACGGGCCTTTTTTAAGTCAAAAAATGTGTGCTGGTTTACTGAATTTTCATACAAAATGCGAAGAAACTTTTCTCCAACCTATTGTATAACAAACAGTTTTATAAAGCGCAAAATTCAATGGTTGTAGTTAATTTTGATAGGATCACTGTGAAGAAAATTTAGCTTGATATTTTATATATTTCCTAGGAACCTAGCGGTTGTAAATATTGTCATGATGCGTCATATCATCACACCAATAGTCATAAGAGTCTACAATGATTAAAAATTAATCCCAAAAAATATATTTTTTGCATTGCCTACTTGATAAAAATGTATACAACAGCTAATATTTTTGCAGTTTCATTAATAGGGATATATTTTAAAACTACTCAGCCTTATATATTATTAAATGAAAAACTATTCTACTGCAACGTCGTCATAGTGAAAGAAATGACATAAAGAAATAAAAATCTTACAAAGAATTTTAAACATACAAATGTTAAAAAAATCTTTCTAAGATTTTTATTTAACTATTAAATTGTTCTTATTACAAAAGTTAATGAATCAAATGAGTGGAACCAAGTTTATAAGTAGTTAATTTAAAAAATGATGATAATAAAACACAAGTACCTATAAATTACTTTTTATATCAATATTAAACCATGTAACTAGGAGTATTGTATATAAATATATGTATACACGAAGTTCCATACTGCTACACAGTAGAATTTTTTATACTTAATCATGCTACAGTATATAAGTAAGTATGTATAACTGTTGTATGGGCGGGCGGGCAGCCAGTGGCGCTTTCCCGCCAACTTCCGCATGCATACAGGGGCGCGTTCAAATCTACTGTTCAAATTGTTTGATTGTTTTTAGTCGCTGTAAAGTAGGGAGATGTGGAGTGGTAATAAACTTGCCCACTCAAACCCTCTCTCAGTCTGTAAATATTATTAGAACACTAAATATTGCTTGGCTTAAGTTTGTGTTCAATAAGGTAAAAATAGTAAGACGATTTTGATAAATGGTAAGTCTCACCCTAACTCGGTAAAATCTGAAAAATTTTGATTATGAAGTTCTCAATCAATTTTTAATTTGTCGGTAGCGAATTTACCCAAATTCTATCATTTACTTAAAATTTATCAAACGATTAAAAAGATTAAAGTTTACTTATAATTTACTTCTTTTTCTTCTTTGAAATATTATTTTTTTCATTCAGAACTGTCTTCCAAATACCAATGACAAAGAAATGTGAGAGTATTTTTCAACACTGTAATTTGAATTTTAAAAACTTCAACTTATCGGTAATACATTTATATTCCTTGAACGGTGTCAATTGCTGTATTCCTATGTAAGTTGTAATCGAATTGAACCGTCTACATCTTGTTTATCAGTCAGCTTTTGACAAGAGTATACAAACGACATAGCCACCGCTGTGGTGAAGTATCGGAAAGCACTTCTCAATAACAAAACTTACACTAGAAGTACTGAAAGCCATGCGAGAAAAGGTATAGGTTCTGAACGCGCTCCTGCAAGTTTCCCGCGCTATCGCTGGCACACCCGCTGGCATGACACAGTTTTCCCGACCTTGACCGCGGCACCGCAGTCTGCCCGCATTCACCGCGGCGAGTGAACGCTTGCGTTTGATTACTTCATCCGTGATCCCGCTCCTATTTGAATTTAAAAATGGTAAGTTTTTTAAAACAATTTAAAAACTGTTTCACAATAAGTCGTATAGATAGTATTTTTATGTCATTATGCGCTTTCGTACCCTTAAAATAGGAGTTGAATAATTGTTGTATAATACTTCTCAGACGATTTGCATTCGATTGTGATTTGATGACATAATAAAATGATTTAAAGACTTAGTTTTCTAATTTTAGTTTTTTATACAATAAAACTCAAAAAGGTACCATGAAACTGATACATTATGACTGAAATTTAAACAAAGAAGTTGCTAGGTCTTATGTAAGAAAAATAATAACGATATAAGTAAATTAAAAACTTAGGAAGATGTGGGGTGATAAGACTTTAATTTATATATATATATATATATATATATATATATATATATATACCTAATCGTATGAGTTAAATTGTATTGTCTTACACGCAGCTCACAGACGCATTCATTACATTACATACATTCTAAATTCATGCTAAGATAAATTGAATGTACTGATTAATTTCTTTTAACTTTAGTTTCAATTGTAATTTGTTTATTAGCCGTAAGTAATATTGTCGGAGATGGTGCAAATCCGCGATAATCCGCATATCTGACAAAATGTAGACAAGACCTTAAATTAGCATAAAAATCTTTAAAATGGAAAACTTATCAAATTATAACCGTCATGACGTCCTCCATACTATGCTTAGTGTGGGGGTTAGATTGGTAAAGTTTTTGGTTACACTTTTTCGTAAGTAAAACATTATTATTATTAGTTCTTGAAGAGTCTGAGTCACCAATTTGAAATTATATACTTTCAAACAAAAATATTTTTATATATGATATAGTTCCGAGGTACGTAACACATGAATAATCTGAAAAACCTTTTTGTATTCGGTTAAAATAAGGTCATCTTGTACTCAACAATAAACTGATATTAAAACTTATATCATTTGTGATAATTGTCATAATTTTTTGTTTTTCATGAGTAAATCAAAGATAAACATAATTATCAACGTTTTGGATTTTATAACACTATGTTGTAATCTTTCAAGATATTTTTTAGCATAATTTTATAATTAATATAATAATAAACAATCATTAAAATCAAAAATCATTTGTTTCGGTCTATCAAAGAGTCTTAACTATAACAATGTTTACGGAACGTACCTAGTAGACATTTAATAACGCCCGTGTCAGGAAGCCATGCTCGTCCACAACAAAAACGTGGGTATATTAATAAAATAGACTAAATGTATTTCGTTATTTTTCACATCTTGTCTAAAATATTCAAATATCATACATTAAAATCGTACGGCTTAACTAACCTAAAATTTATTAAATAAACATTGTGGATCACCGAAAGATATGTAACACGTGTTTTACATTCTCAAATCACTGCCAAGGAATTCTATTCACAATCCTGAAATTTTATTATAAGAAACTCCGTCTGAATTCTAATAACTACCTAAAACACTGAACTAGACTAGACGATTTCTCGCTCACATAAGGACCAAGTATGAAATATTTTTGATTTTAAGTACTTATCGGCTGTTATAATGATAAATGACTTGATTTCAACTCCTAAAAAATTCGTTTGGTTTTGAAAAAGTCATTAATTTCTCTACCCTTTTTCAGATCATCAGTCGTTCTAGCAAGTCCGCCCTCGCCCATTAATTTATATACCTTCTTGTAATGTATAACAATAAAATGCAAAAAAAAACAAAGTCAATGCTATTCTTTTCTAATATTTCGTAATTCTTCAATTACTTTTAGCTCAGTTTGGGTATGAATTTCTGTAAATGATGCTATAATTTTTTTAAAGAACCACATTAAAGAAAAATGATTTGAAGATTAAGTGTGAATAAGATTTGTTATAAAACAAACCTTATTCAAAAAATAACAATAACAATGCTCGTCGAAGTTTTTTTTGGATTTATTTATATTTAAATTCAATAAAATAATTTATGTATACAATCAATGATAGAGATTGCCGTAACAGCTGGGACTATCGGTGTAACGTGACCTCCGAAGCACAGACGAGCTCGAGGTAATAAATTAGTTTGACCTATTCCGCGCCTAATCAATGCAAAACTATATTGTCTTTACCGAAAGAGTTTATTCTACTTTTACATATTGGAAGTAGATACAACAAAAGTTTCCTCTTACTAATGGGTCGCTAAAGCAAACGCAAAGGAGTATCTACTCTAGTCATGACTGTTCAGTTATTGAAATCATATAAAATAAAATGCACTCAAATAAATATTGTTTTATTTTTCAAGAGTAAACTCATAAAGCAAACGCAAAGGAGTCTATCAACTCTTCTCGTGACTGTTCAGTTATTGAAATCATATGAAATAAAATGCACTCAAATAAATATTGTTTTTTTCATGAGTAAACTCATAAAGCAAACGCAAAGGAGTCTATCTACTCTAGTCATGACTGTTCAGTTATTAAAATCATATAAAATAAAATGCACTCAAATAAATATTGTTTTTTTCATGAGTTTATTTTGATTTTCACTCTATTCAATCACGCTATATCTACTGTCGTACATATTATTATTATCTTAATGAACTAATCTCACTGTTATGCATTATTTTTATTATCATGCAAGTATATCGTCAACTTAACGTTTGATAATGCTCAAACCCGATAAAAAGTTGTATTTTTTTAAAAAAAGACAAAATACTTTCCAATTCAATTAAAAATATTGAAGTTAGATCAATCCCAAAAAGTCTTTAAGCTTTAGATTATTTTACATGAAAAGTATGGTAGCCACGTTTGGCATAATCTTACCCAAGCTATTTGTTAAATAAATTGCATACAACTGCTACATAAATGATTAAACACTCACAAAATCTCACTCTAAAATATAAACAACTGTAAAGATGTATACTAAAATAACGTCGTAAGTAATTACTAAAATGAATTATTTCAAAAGTACATTGTATATTGTCCAAGTTGGGTCTGACGATGGCAACTTTCAATTATTATAGGCACGTATTACGTGCTTAATATTTATTTCTAAAGGTGTTCGAGTACCTAACGGTCGCTCATTTAATTTGACCTTAGACATATCCGTCAAAATTGTGAAAAGTTAGAAACAAAACTAAAAACCGACTTCTTTACACTAAATTGGCAAAAAGTATTCAATTTTAAAATGATTTTATTGAATTGATGCATAGTTGTTTTCAGAAACAATAGAGAGTGAAACTCCGACAAAAAAAATATAATTTTCAATAGGATACATTCTTAGATCAATCCATGAGACAACTCCGTGGAACAACTGCCCCATGGATGCATAATCAAAAATATAATAGTGATTAAAAAATGCATTACAATTTTTAAATAACTAGCTGCTAACGCAGTCCATTGCGATTCTCATAAATATAAGCTTTCGTTTGGCATTTCAAGTCATCTAAAGCTCGTGACGTCCTAGATTTTCGTGCAATCCCAATTCGGGCACCCGAAGGTCGTCAGATCGACGCACTCTAGCATACAACACGTCGTTTCTCCAAATAATCCAGTTTTGAACCAGCTATGAAAGTAGTGTTTTGCCAGTTGGCAGAAGAATTGGTTCTTCAAGTACAGAGCGGAATATAACAAATAAATTGTGAATAAATGAAAACCAAGATTGTTGCTTATGGTTGTGTGTTTAGAGACGTGTTGTATGTTTTGGTTACGGTGATAGGACTCTGGCTGGAGGTCAACAGCTTTGTGAGGAAAAATATACCCAAGGTAATACCAAAATCACATCAGATGCATTTTGTCTTTCCAAGCTTCTCTTCTATATAATTGCATTTAAAATGGTTAATAAAAGATTATCTTAATCTTCTGAGGAGCTCGTTGGCGTAGTAACTCGAACGCTCCGGTTTTGATAACGAAATCGAAGTAACATTCGCAATGGTTGGTCCCTGGTTGTATCAATCAATTTTGTAATCTTGAGCACCTCCGGACTTGGGAAGGCTAGTTATGCCGTTAGACCTGATATGGCAACCGTTTTCACTCACCGGCCCACATTGGGCCAATGTGGTGGTAATATAGCTCAAACTCTTCTTCTATTTCCATCATGTACGAAAACCTATACCCAACAGTGGGTCGTTTAGAGGTTGTTGGTGATGATGATCTTCTAATTGTTTATACAAACAATATTTTTTTTAAATTAGAGTTTTAATTAATAAATTCGATTTTTATAGTCATAAACATATTTATTGTAAAATTAAGTGTTTATTAAAACAAAGTAGCATGTTGAGAAAAATATTCAGTGTAAAGCAGAGGTATGAAAAAAATATACCAATACGCCGTCTTATACCTTGCAACTGTGTGGCTTCACGAAATCCCCATATTTGTCAATATAAAGTATTTTTGGCAGATTTATTTCGACTAGCTAACGTCAATGTCTTCCTGTATATAATTGTGTTTAACATTATCTGCTTAGCGCCCTTATAAAAAAAAATATAAAATTAATAATATAAATGCGATCGGTAGCTAATTCACTGAGTGATTGGGAGACACAATAAATAGCCACTTGTTTACTAACCCTATAAAAACTAACGATAACTAAGTGAAAATACTAAAATAGTACCTTAGTTTTTTGGAAATTTAGTATTTTTTAAAATTATTTGTATTAATTAACAATGGGGTGAATACTTCCGACTATTTAGAGAAAAAAAAACTGCGACTTCTCTTAACACCAGTATAGTGACATCTCAAAAACTCATTACAGCTCTATCAATTCCTGTCATTGTACTCCTGAATGCTTATATTAAATTGTATATGCTTCTTTCTGTAGACTTTAATTGGTCTTATATATCTATGACCGCCTCTATAGTCTAGTGGCTGAGACTTCCTACTTCAGATCTGACGGTCCGTAGTTCAATTCCCAATGGGAGCAGAAAATTTCTACTCGGTTTCGTTGGTGGTAGGGTTATTTCTAAGTCCTGGTTTGCTACCACCAACTTATTAAAGTCTGACACCATAACAATAATGTTAACAGTATTGTTGTGTACCGGCAGTAGTAGGTAAGATAGCCAGTTCCTCTGTCGTTGAGAAATCCAGATGTAGTTCGCTTCCTTCTTCGACTTTATCTCATCAGGTATTAGCTATCTAGAGCTACCCCGGTAGGAATAAAAATAATGATCCAATCAAACTAACAGGACCTTACAGTTCTATAAATTATGTATTATTGAAATACAGCAGTTTTTAAGTTATATCGGTATGAAAACTTTAAACTACACAAAAACTATAAAAATAGAAAAATCACTTCCTGAAATCATAAACGTGTCATACGTCATTGTAGGCACCATTAAATTCAATGTCGCTTCAGTGGCATTGATTTTGACAGAAGCGGAACAGAGATGTCGTATTATCCTCCCGCCTGTCACACGCTCACCTCTTCGTGGTCATTGTCAATGCAGCACTGTAAATACAAAATTAGATTATGCTCATTTATTTATATTCGCTTGTCTGAGAACGTAAACTATGCAACGCAAATTTGTGCTGTCTTTGTTCAATCTGATTTTGTTTAGTTACCGAATAATAAATTAAATATGAACACGTTCTGATGTACAAATATTTTGTGAATCAAAAATGCTAGCTCCATTTTGAACTACGTACTGTATATCGACTACTACATATATAGCACATTATGAATCAAAATACATATTTATAGCAAGAAAATTGTGCTTCTTATTTACTTAATCGCATTAACAATGGTATAATTTAAGGAATTGTATAATTTTTTGATCAAAGCTTTTATTATTATATTCTTTTATATTGACTTTTACAATATTTTTAATGTATCTAGAATAAATGAACGAAGGCAACTGTTTTCTCTGTTACAAACTAAGCTTACAAATACGCACTATATCGGTTACGCTTTTACGAGAAATATTTTTTACGACCGAATGTTTTTAATACGGTAAAGAATAATACAAAATATCAAGATATAAAGTATATAAATGAGAAAAGTTTCAGGTCCAATAAAAAATAAAAAACCCTTTTTTTTTCAAAAATTGCGTTTTGTATATGAGAAATAAAAGAGTGATTTTTATGTAAATATACTTAACTTTCAAAGCTTCGATTGCACAAGAATTGTCACTAAGACTTTCTTATTAAAACACGGTCAAATTGAAAACCTCGCCTTTTAAAGTCGGATTGTAATAAAAATCATCATTATCAAAGCTAAAATAACGTCCATTTCTATTCATTACGCTTTCCCATTATCAGTCAATGTATAAATATATATAATTATAGTTTATTCACGTCTTCACAACATAAAGTACCGCTAGTATGAGTTCAATCGAATTGAAACATCTCGTTCGTGTTTTTCGTCATCTATCAAATTATATACAAACAACAGAAATGCTTCTGTTGTGGAATATTGTAAACGATTTTTTATATTTACCAATGATTATCAGCTGAACGCAACTACGATCGAAACGACTTACACAATAACTATTAATAAGCAACTCGATAACGACCCAGTTATTAAATCGATTGTCCTCAGTTATAATGAGTTCAACACACGTCGTCTATATATACATACACATGACAGCTATTTACGACCTCTTCCTTCTTTTGTTGAGCGATATCCAAAAGTAATGGTTCGGTACCACTTCTAAGGTCACTCCCACCTTGGTATATCACAATTCACGGTCTTAGTGAAATATTATCGACGAAAATATCCCCGTGTATAACACAGAGAGCTTGCGTCATTTTATTACCTTCATTTAGAAATACCAAGCTTTGAAAACAAGTATTATACGTTTTTATTTTCGTCTGAAGAATTTATATTAATTTATATAAGTTGATTTAAGAGGAGTAGGGATTTAACCATTAAAAAGTTTTAAATATAATACAAAATAGTTTTATATAAAAGTATTTTACTTTTATCATGCGTTAATTTTATATAAAAACTTTCCTTAAATATCTTATAGAACTCCATTGACGCTTCACTATATATTATTGTGACGGTTCGCTTTTAGTACACAGTAATGATTTTAAAAACGATTGCCATCGCGATAGATATAAAGTTACAAAATATGGTTCTGGTAATTTGTTGACTACATTGCAAATTTTTGTGTTCTTTTAAAATAAACCAAAAATACATATCAAAAGTGCCTTAAAAAATGCAAATAAAACTTCTTGCCGACACGCCAAAAAAGTTTCATTTCGATAATGAGGCGAATAAAGGCAGAGGATTGTGGTTTGAAGCGCCATTTACAATAAACGCAAGCGATGACCTTTTATCTCTCTCTAGTCCATCTGTCCTTCACGTAGACAGTAGATAATATATTAAAAGTAAACTGGCATTCAATACCCAATCCAAAAAAAAACACGTGTCATTTACATAACTACAACATTGACATAGCAAACTGTATAACGTCAAAACTGATTTGATACAAAACAAAAATTAAATGTAAAAAAATAGAATATTTTAAAGGAAATGGAAGAAAGTAATTGTCATCCATGCAACGAGCCAAAAATAGATAAAATACCACCATGTCCTCTGCAGTGTATGTCACCGAAGTGCAAAGCCTACCGCAAGGTCGTTGATTTAATTACTTCAGAAAAAATATTAACTGGGTACCTACAAAAGAACTTTGCATATTTACCTTAATTATTGTTTGGTAAAACAATCGTTTTCTAGTTTGTTGTGTGCGCGTAACTTTAATTAATTTTTCCTCGAAAATTCTTAAAGATACCTTCTCTTGGATGCCTCATATAATTCTGTTTTAGATTGTGTAAATGGTGCAATAGGTACCTATATATTTTGTGTTTTATACTAGGGCTCTGCTACAATTGTGTGCAAAATTTGAGCGAGCACAAATTAAATTTTTTAAGTCTGCGCGAATAGACATTATTAAATCACACCTACTATAAGCGGCAGATAATGCAATAAATAAAATATAAAACAAAATTGATATAAAAAACCTAATTATCATCAAGTAAGGAGAATGTTAATTTACACCTTTTATATGTATATTTATACATGTACTAAAGTAGGTGCCTCACACCTGAAGGGTACAAGTACGTGAATCATTTGCTAGTTTCATATTAAAAATAAAGTTAAAAGTGTAATTCATAACATTTCAGGCCCCAGTAGACACATCAAAGCAACCCATCATATGGATCCTGGGAGGCCCGGGTTCTGGCAAAGGCACACAATGCGAGAGGATCATTGCGAAGTATGGATTCACCCACCTGTCCACCGGCGACCTTCTCCGCGCAGAGGTTCAGAGCGGCTCCGACCGAGCCAAGTGTCTCACCACTATCATGGAGCGGGGTTGGTATTTTAAGTGTTAGACTGCCACACCATTGATGGGGGGTCGAAAGGCTGGGCTTTTTGAGATTACAAAAATTTACCTTGCCCTAGATTTGTACCCTTTGCTACAAAATTTTTTTCACTTGCATCCAAAAAAGTACCTACTCTTAATTAACAATAGTTAAATGGACAAAGTCATAAACACTTAAAAGAATTGATAATGTCCGCCCCAATATAGGGCTGCCCAAACCAACTACCGGGATTATTCTTTATCATTTCATCACCAACTCTTTGATTGCAGGTGAGCTGGTCCCCAACGACATCGTACTGGACCTGTTGAAAGAGGCCATCATCGCGAAGGCGGATACATCCAAAGGTTTCCTTGTGGATGGCTACCCGCGCGAGAAGTCGCAAGGCATCGCTTTCGAATCGGTCATAGCACCAGTTAATGTAGGAACTTATTTCATTTTTACATTACATAACTTAAGTTACCTGTTTAATTTTTGGTGAACTTCAGCGTAAACTTAGTGTGTGTTGTGTAATTGTCAATTGTTATTATTCGTAGAAGAACTTAGATTTAATTGCTACTAGTGCAGAACTTGACCCTATGACTATGAGTAACCTTTCAACGTTCCAGGTGATAATCTACTTAGAAGCGTCATTGGAGACAATGACGAAGCGGCTACTGGGGCGTGCTGCGAGCTCGGGCCGCGCAGACGACAACGAGGAAACCATCAAGCTACGGCTTAATACCTTCCTCGCCAATAACGATCTTGTGCTGGCGCAGTACCACGACAAACTTAAGAGGGTTAATAATATTTTTTGAACTACTTTACTTTTGAGAAAAATGTTTTCTCGAATTTTTTGTCTCCATGTGCTTGGAGAAGATTAGTGTCTCATATGTCCTGTTTAAAACTGTATCAATCAATTTTATAAGGAGGAGAGACTAACAAATATTTTCTCGTTTAAATTACAGATAGACGCGGAAGCACCAGTAGACGCGATCTTTGCACAAGTGCAGGAGATTCTGGACCCAATCATGGCGGCTATTACCAAATGAGGCACACAATTAAGACTATTGTACATACTACATAATGATAATTATTATTTAAATATATTTTAATTATACAAGTTTTTATTCTGTTACAAAGTCGGTGGTTTATGTTTGTCCTCCACAAATCCTCTTTGAAGAAGCATTTCTAATCTGCAAATGGTCGGTTGGAGCAAATGGGAATGGGCAATACTCGGTTCGCTTGTGTCTCAGAGATATACGTTGTACTCGGTTCGCTTGTGCCTCAGAGATATACGTTGTCTAATTGTTCCAATATCATCATGGTCACTTAGTAGTTTGATTACATAACGAATTGGTCACTGCACTTTTACAAATATTAAGGTTTTACAAACTTATATCTTAAGGCTAACAAAATTTAGTCCTCTTTCTGTTCCACCTTCTTTTTTATTAAAACATCATAATTGTTAGTCAAAAGGGGCACGCATATCCCCTCGGGCTACTTTTATGGCACCCCTGCCAACTTCAAAACCGAAAGTATCCTAACAAAACGTATTAATATTAACACCGCTTATATAAATCTAAGCTACATCCATGTTTTCTACCATTTAAATTTCGTAATAAAAATACCAAATTAAATACATTTACATATATTAACAAAATTTAAAACATGACTACGAAAGAAATTACACTAAACATCACTTTTCTCCATCGCCTTCTGCGACTGGTACGTCATTCACTAACACAGGAGCAGGGGTAGAGGGTAAATTTAATGTGGGACTGATAGGGATGATGGTGGGGGCTGACAGGGCGACTGGGGGATGGATTTCGGAAGAAGCGCTCGGCTTTTGACACTTCTCGATGGTATCTGATAGAATCTCTTTTAAAGTTGATGCTAAGGCTTTTGGATTGCCCATGCTGTCCACCTGTGCAGAGAAGTAAACATTCATTATCCCATAATTGATCCCAGCAAAATATCCAATGGTTTCATTGTTTACACTTGATATATTGGACTTCACTTTTCGGCTGCCGACAGTTGTGCAGTCCATCGTTCATGATGTGTCAAAAAGCGAAAAATAAATTAAAGACCTTTCCACAAATCAATCTATAAAATATGTACATTTACGTTTTTGGCAACAATATACTCGTACATATGGCTACAAATCTAATAAAAGCAATGATTTACTTGGATGATAAACCAGTACAAGTACCAAACTGGGTTTCAAATCTTGTATTGGATCATAAAATAGACTTGAACTTCTAAAATATGTTTTAGGTAAAATCGTATATCCACATTCCAAAATCCACCTCGTTCTCAGATTTAACATGAAATCTGAAGTCCAAACATGAGGCTAAATTAAACTGAACACTAAATTATTTACAAATCTTAATTGTATACAATGTATACCACAATTTTTATTTATTATATACAAATTAACACAGCCGCACCCATATTGAACAACTTTTATACAAACCAAATCGTTAATTGCGAGAAAAAGCCAGCTTTTCCCTGCACTTTATTACAGTCGTCATTCCATTGCAAGAGAAATACTAAAATGTTTGTACTACTACATTAAAAAATAAAAGTAAACTTAACTAACAAAATAAGTTAGCGAATAATTCCGCAGATTAATATTTACCGTGACGACATGTCGACCAAACCGTTTGTGTACGTTTTTAACTTTATGCGCTGCCTCTTTAACGATCTGCCGCGCCGCGTTGATTTCAGATTCAGGCCTCCCAAGCTCGGATAATTTGTTTTGTAATCTAGTTGCTGCTACCTAAAATAAACCATTTATTTATGATCATGAAAAGCAATGGATTTGGACTTTGTAGCCTCGGGTCCCAACAAAGGACATGTAATTAGGTATCAGGTCACCAATTTATCAGGTGACCGGCACTGGGCGGTTAGTTGACGCTGTTGTTAACGTTCCAAGGTTATGGCTCGTATAATAACAGCGCTTCCATATGGCAGGTCATAGTACACGGCGTATTCTCAGTATATGGAGTCGGGCAACAACTGCCTGTCAGGCGTAGACAGGCAGTTGTTGCCCGACTCCCTGTGCCCTAACGGTACCGCGTGCGGGGGTGGCTCCCATGCATGCATTTTACAGGCCATTACGTCTGGGATTGTCCACTCTGGACAGTTTCCATGGGTGCAAAGCCCGACCGTAAGGCTGGATTACCTGAGGGTGGCCTGGTAACATGCTTTGGCAAAACCCAGGTCACTCTCATGAGGGGCTATTGAGTTACCAGTAAGTTTTAATGGGTATTCCCAGTGATAGTTCATCAGATACACATACGTCCGCTGCTTTGCCAGTCGCGGATAGGTCCGTAAACGGAATCCTGCTCGATTTAAAAAAACTTATAGTACATACGCGTAGGGAACTATGGCGAGGGAATATCAAACTAACTATTTAAATAAGGGTAAAAGCATGATGATTATTTATAACAAAATACTAACTTCATTGTCAACTTCGAGAGCTACAATTTTCTCTGGCCACTTGACCTGTCTATTGAATATGCTGGACATGCGTGGATTCTTCGGGAATCCTACTAGGATGAAGCCTGTCGCCTCTTGCTGCATCAGCATTGCCTCTTTTATTAGGTCCACGATCAATTGCTGAAATAATAAAAATATTTAAATATTTGTATTCATATATCTTCCTCCTCTAATGACGTATGTAAATTAGGCAAAGAATAATTAATTTACTTTTTAAAGTAGGTATAAGAACAGGATACACTAGGTATACTAGGTAAAAATAAAAGAACCTCAGGCACATCCTCCCGAGCTTGCAGCTTATCAGCAATCAGCCGTCCCCTCGCCGTGTCTTTCAGTGCTTCAGCAGCCACCAGCTCGCCAGGCCTGATCATCGTGTACCCAGTGATATTGGATATGGTCTGTGCCACAGTATGGTTTCCGGCACCAGGGACACCGTTAACGAATATCACTGGCAGATGTCGAATTGGTGTCATATCGTATATCATGTCTGCCTAGAAAAGTTTACGTAAATTAATATTACTCTTTGTTTACTAACTGAAAAAATCTTTTAAATCTATTTCCACGGATTGCATTTAAAGTCCTCACGCCAACGAGCTTCTGATTGGCTACATGCTGAGTAGAAACGGCAGAATTCTGTACTGTTGGGTTATTTTTATTTTCCTCTGTGTATAACAAATATTTATTATAATAATTTGGCAACAATTGACCAAAGCACATCTCATAAATATCACACAAACTTATTTATCATTCCTAAATAATTGTTGAGAGAACTCTTTGCTCCTTTCGAGGAATTGACACCTGGGTCGAAGACTAAGTGAAGAGGATAGGGTGCCTTTGTAGGTACCTAGATAATAGATCGTAAAATTAAAAATGCACTGCTTATATTGTATAAGCGTTTACCTACACGTTAGATAATTGGTTATACAGCAATCAAAGCCAGCCGAGCACTTCTGGTATGTATTTGATGCTTCGATTTTGACATGTATAGGTATAATCAAAGATTTGAAGCTAGGATTGTCTTTTAACGTTCACCTTACGGCCTCCAATCAGAGTTCATGAACTTACCTCATCCATTCTAGTAGAATAAAAACAACCCATTTTATCTAAAATTATATACTAAAAATTACTTTAAAAGAATGTTTCACTATTTATTTCAATAAAGTTTGCAAAGTAAAATGACATCTCCAAAGTAATAGACAAACGATGGAACGTCTAGATTTTTGACGCTGTTCAAACTAGCATTTGTTTTCAGTTAGAGTTTAGATCAGACTTTTTTAATTTTTTTGCAACCGCCAACTTTTTGGTGTTCTGTCCGGCGCCAAATACACTCATCACTAAGATTGTCATATTTGTAATCACTGCCGCGTTGTGATCCTTTGTAGTCCACATCCTGACCTTCTTCAGTACTGCCTTGTCAGGAATCAGGTAAAACACACAGAGCAGCCCGACGCGAAGTCACATATTGTGTCATCACCCCCCAGAAGGGGGAGAGTTGGCAACAGAAGGGACGCATAAAGATAATTGTAGGGAGCACAGATCAGCGCCGAAGGGGAAAGAACCCTATGCAAGTACCCTCGCGCTCTCCCGTGATTCGGTCCGTATGCCGCAAGGTAGGCAGGACCATGGGTTGCTGGAGGGTAAGTAGTACTGCCTTGTCTCTAGAAAACTCTGGTAAGCCTAACTGCAGAACGGCTTAGATTTAATACACGACATTTAAGTTGACTTAAGTCGTATATAGCTATAGCAAGGCTACGACTTGGGCCACCTTAACATCTGCAGTAGGTATTCATCATTAACAGACAAATATAATAACAGCAACGTAAACTATTAAAGTCAACGTAATTAACACAGGTTAAAATATTTACGCAAAGGTAACAAGGTAAGCATTGTGACCCTTTGATTGTTTACAGAGTCAATCGGTACTTAATACTTTTTATCATAAACATTGCTTTAAGATTTATGGTGTTTGAATGTCAAACGTCTTTAATGATCTAACCTATAATTAATATTTAGAGTTGTATGTACGTAATAAAATAGGTATGAAATAATAATAAAAAAATTAATTATACATTTTATCAGCATTAAAATTAAAGTTTATGAATTAGCCTGACAGGTTTTAGGAATAAAATTAAAGCTGTAGTCTACATCTAACGATGAAACTATGTTATTTGCATTTGACACAACATGTGCAAAATTAAGAACTGCTATATATAAAAAATTTCTATATATACAGACGGCTTCCTTACCGTCAGGCGGTGTCAAAAAACTAACTGAACCTATTGCATACAATGATAACTACTAGTTCTTGAATTATGCCTCTGTATACCATCATAATTAGTAATGCCATTCAAAAATATTTCCTGAATGCTTGATTGCTACTATTCTGTGGTGACAGTTCAATGTTATACTTAAATAATAGCCGTATTATACAGACAGACGTATCTTCACAAAATTTAATTCAGTTACATCTTTCACAGCATACCGTGAAGGTATGAATAATTTGAATTGTGGTGTTGAACGTAGGAAGAAACAATGATAAATTTAGGGACTTATCTACAAAATATATTTTTTCAAATTAAGCTTTCAAGTCTACTGATTATTCTATCTTCAGTTATATCGATATTTTCAATCTCAATGTGTAGTAATGAATCCCCTCCATACATCCCAAAGTACCATCTGATAGAGAAATGCCATCGTTCGGTGTTTGAAATAGTAGCAAAAGCCAACTATACATCATTAACCCGCTGCCAGAGATTTGGTATCGAGAAGAAAGCTTTGGCCCTCAACTTCAGCCCCCCGGAAGTGGAGTTAGAAGGTGAAGAACCGTTGGCGTATACGTGTGAGGTTTTGAAATGCTCTGAGGCAGATGGCGGGTTGTCTCTTATAAATGATACACGATACGACTATTACAGCATCTACGCGAGGCCTTTACGTGAGTTTACCTCTAGTGTAAATTGTTTTGATTCTTGGTTTTCTAGACTTATAAATTTTAACTGATTTATATTTTTAGCACATGTAAACTCAACATGTGTCCCAGGTATTGGCATGTTTCATCTGCTACAGGAAAATCAGAACTTCACTCAAAGTTTGACCCAATGTCGTAACATGAGTGGAGTGCTAGCTGACGTGGTTAGTGAGCAGCGCACTGATGCGCTCGCGCAGATGTTAGCTGGTGCGTCGGTCGATGCTGCGGTCATTGGCATGAGAAGGAATAATACAACTGGCTTCTATAGGGTCAATGGTAAGTGTACCAGACCAATATTTGTACCAGGAACATCAATATTCATCTATTCTATTAAGAGCCTTATAGCAAGCCACTTAGTTCCGTGATTTTGTGGCAAACAGAGCCCACTCCTATTTCTGGCTTGGCAACCATAATTGAATTGAATTATTTGAACCTAGATTTGGGTTTCAGCAGCGGAAACACGTTTATAGTTTAAGTAAATAGAGCTGACGAGCTCTTAATTATGAAATACGCTCTAAAATTACTTTGAAATAATTTAAAAATGTTATTTGTTTTAAAGTCACCGGACACAACAAAGCGTTTCGGTTAGGTACCTATAAACTACTTTAACATCATTCGTGTGACAGAATTCAGTCTGGTAAAATACTTCTTTTCAAAATGAAATAATTTTGTCAATACGCCCTGTAGATGAATACGTCACTAAAAATTTCTTTCAGTATTTTCACTTATCATATATGCTATATACCTACCGTTTTATTTACCAAACAGGTGACTCTCTTGAATGTGCCACTTATCGTGCCTGGGCCCCAGGTCATCCTAGAAGGAACCCTGACCAATTTGACTGTGTGGCCCTAACAAAGAATCGAACTTGGCGATCTATATCTTGTCAAAACTCCATCCCCATACTGTGTGAACTCATAGCCAGCGGTCCATACAAAAGAGGAACTACATTTGCCTCTAAGCATCCAGAATAAGAATCAGAATCAAAGTAACGGTAAATAATTCTACATATTCATCATTTTTTAGCGAAGGTTACTATTAAATATACTATTACGTTATATAATGTTTCTTTCAGATACAATTCCAGAAATAAAAGATTTTAATAAGTAGCAGATAAAAATACCATTTAAAATTTTGATGTACTAGAAATATAATAGATTCAATGTTAGCAAACTATAACAGATTGGCATATGCAAAATCAATATTTTTAATTAAACCTAATTTTAAGTAAGTTTAAATTGTTTAAGAGGATGTAGCAAATGTCATCAATGTGTTCATCACACTTTATAGATTTATATGTCCTTTGAAAGAAAAAGACTGTCATATTATTATTTTGTTTCTGACCTAGAGGGAGTCCACAGTTCCAGTAAGTAAACAATGAACAAATGATTATTGTCTGGCAACTCAGCGTGAAATAAAATTCATATATATGTTTGATATGGCTCTATGTTCTAGTTTCCTATATGTATGTAACGTTAAAAAACACAGTCGATCATCTGTCAATGTCAGTGTCACCAGCCCATCAATAAAGACAAATACTCATGTTTTGTTTATGTACAATTGAATTAGCTCTAGTTAATTCATTAAATCACTATTGATAACGAAGATGGGGCAAGGAAAAAGCCAGTTCACTGAAGAGGAACTTCAAGATTATGAGGTAAATCATTTTAAATTCAATTTACTCAAATATTTACTTACCAACAATATATGAATCATTCTTACATTTTGTTTTAGGATCTAACTTATTTCACGAAGAAAGAAGTCTTATAGTAAGTACTATAAAACAGTATTTACCATGGCTTGGGACCTATTTATGGTAAACTAAAGCTTACTTATCTTTCAGTGCTCATCAGAAATTTAAGGCGTTGGCCCCAGAAAAAGTTGGTCACAACAAAAACGCTAAGTTGCCAATGGCCAAGATACTCCAATACCCCGAATTGCGTGTCAACCCCTTCAGGGACCGCATCTGCAAGGTGTTTAGCTCAAGCAATGATGGTGATTGCACATTCGAAGACTTCCTTGATATGATGTCTGTGTTTAGTGAAATGGCGCCTAAAGCTGTAAAAGCTGAACACGCATTTAGGATATTTGGTAAGCTGTGTTTTAACGATTTTTTTTCTCTGAACACATCTGAAAATATGAATTTATTTTGTATGAAATGTTTTTAGACTTTGACGGAGATGACATGATTGGTGTTTCCGATTTACGAGAAGTAATTGAAAGACTTTGTGGTTCTGACCTTAAGCTGAGTGACTCTGAGATTCAGCAATTAGTACAGAATGTTCTAGAGGAAGCGGACCTGGATGATGACGGTGCATTGTCATTTGCTGAATTTGAACATATTATTGATAAGAGTTCAGATTTTTGCAAGTAAGTAGTTTTTTATTTTTCACAATTCGTATAGGAAAAATATTATCTGGTTTGTAATGATTTGTTTCGAAGGTGCTTTTCTACAGAAAAGTAGTGTTTCTTTCATTACAGGGAATGACTGCCATTTTGTTAATTTAAGCTAAAATTTCATGTGATTTCCTTGATTTTGAGATAATTTGACATTACTAGCACTAAAGAAATACTTTCCATTTTTATTTTAACCAATGCAAAATTAGTTTCATTACAAGATTTTAAATTTAAATGTTTTTCTGTTTCAGTTCATTCAGAATAAGGCTGTAAAATGTCAAATTCAGTCACCACTTCGAAATTAATGTATTAGGCTAATATAAAAAATTAATAACTGCCACAATTAGAAGTAGTTTAAATATTTTTAAAATATAGTCTACTAGTCTTTCTCAACTAATTCAGTAAAATAGTTAAGACTTAAAATAAGAATCCAATATTTTATATTATAATCTAACATATTTATAAGGGTTTATAATTGAATGTATATTGTTTTTTATATAATTTTCTTTAAATATAAGAAAGTAATGTTGTAAGTTAACTCATTGCTCACAGAGGCTCATTAGAATCCTTTAAATAATTACTCATTCGGGCTTTATACAAATATTACTCAAACATTAATTTTATTAAAATTTTATACCTTGATATCAGTAGTTTAAAAATTGTGTGTATTTATATTGTTTATGTGATGTAATTGTCTTCCTTTAAGAAGTTAATTATTTATTGAAAATATTTCATAGCTTTATTTTCTTGTTTCATGACACAATTGATCTGTTTTTTATTAATCTATTTTTATACACAATAGAAGTTGCACCTTTTTTTATTTTTGTGTGCATTTCTATAATTTATATGATGTAATTGTCTTTAGGTTGGTAGTAATTAATTTAATATTACATAGCTACTTATTTCATGACACCATTGATCTGTTGTTTTATAAATCTCTTTTAATACACTGTTAAAGTACATTTTTATAAGGATTTGCCAAATTCTAATAAATATTTACAATATTTATGCTGTTTCCTTATTTTATTTTCAATGTGGTAAAAAGGTTTAAACTGGTGCCATTGGATAGCATTACCTAGTTGTCAAATTTTCCAATTAAATTGTAAAAGTTTTTTTATAGGACTTGTATAGTGAGTTATATAGAATAATGAAATTATAAAAGTAATAATTTTATTTATTGTTAATTATTATCAGTTACTGTATGCAAATAATTTTGGAATAATGGCACAGTGAACACATAATCTCATTTTGATATAATACAAGTTTTACACACACCAAGAATTTTACACCATTAAGAAAGTGTTACCATATACAATAGTTTAAAAATCTAATCCAATCATGATATTTGGTATAAATTTCAGTATTAGTTTCTTATAAATATATTAACTAGCATTTAGTATATAATTTTTGAAACCTTTGATTACCAAACAATAAAAAAATTGGGATTGAATAATTAATACAATGTGATATAAATATAAAAAATATTTATTCAACTTAGAATAATCTAAATAAGGTTTGCATAAAAAATTAGCTTAAAATTAAAGAACTAGTTCTGCAAATAACCTGGCAACTTCATTCTCATGAAGATCCAAGTTGTAAAGAAAGAAACAAGAATACAAAGGAATGCAACAGATATTAGCAAGATTCTATTAAGTTTTGGTGTTGAAGGATTGTGTGTACGATCTAGGATAATGAAGCCTAATCCTCCAAGAGAGAATAAGAAACTAGAGGCCAAGCCTTCCATAATATACTGCCCATTCACTCTGTTAGGCATGAAGGCGACAGGCCTGCTGTGACCATGTTCGTCGGTTGTAGAACCGACGCTTGGTGGCTCCACTATAACGTCGTAAATGATGCCTGTAAGAAAGAAAGAAAATTGTAAGAATTTCAATTTAGCACTATTATTTGTAATACTAATTTGTTTCGATATTTATTTATCTAAACACCTTCCACAATACTTCCACCATTAAATAAAAAATATAGCACTAAATAAGCGAAAGTTAAATAAGTTGCAACTCCATTCTTATTGGAAAACTATGGGACGCGGTGGTACTAACCTCCTGTAACCAAAAAATATGATAGTAGGACTAATGAGAAGGTGGTCATTGCCGACGGCGCCTGTAACCATGACGGCTTTTTAATTTTTATATTCGGTATTTCAAGAACAGTAAAAGGTAAAGCAAATAATGCTTCCATTGTAAAATTTACAAAACTCCGGCTAACAGAAACGCCTGTTGACGTCGTAGGCAATTTTGACTGACAGTTGACACTGACAACACTATTGCCAACATAAAGGAATTGACAGGACAGCTAGTTGAGGGTCTTCGTACATTAGGTCCCTTCTGTCACAGGTGAGCTAAAATTGATTTATTTTAGAAATAAGCCACACCGTTGTATTCTTTTTCTAATTGAAGTTTAAGTTTATTTTTATTTTAGAATACAATAAATTCCAGGGTAAAATTCAAGATTCCTGGAGGTGACCTAGAGGTGCTCGGCAGAACCGAGGTTACCCCCGTGGAGGGCAATGGAGTTACCGGGAAGTTTTAGTGGGTATTCTCAGTGCCGCTCTATTGAGATATTGAGTGAGTCCCACACACGCTCGTCACTTAGCCAGTGGCGAGTAGGTCCGTAAATGGATTCCTCCTCGTAAAAAAAAGGATAAATTCAAGATATTTGACTTCTTTATCTTACAGTCATGTTTTTGACGTTAATATCGGTAACATTGTTAGGGTAAAAATTACATAAGCCGCTACATAATATTTTTTTTAAATAAATAAATCAAATATTACTCATAGTTTTGTAGTTAAAACCAGAAGCCTTAATTAAGTCTTTGCAACCTCCTTTACTGGTCAAGTAAAGAATACGTCGTAATATATAGAGAGTGTCTCTATAGCAAAGTTCTAATAACTTTTGTGATAATAAGTGTTATTATCACAAAAGTTAATGTCAAATCCAAAAGAATTGTTATCGCTAATATTGTTAAAAAAACAAGGGTCAAATATTTCCAATAGTTCGTGTTTAGTTTTGCACAACATTGCTTTCATGACAATTCTGAATTTTATCATGTGTATTGCTCGCTGTTGCGCCGTGTCTTATGCATTAACTTGGTTTTCTAATTTGTGCAGGACCTAAAGGTCATTCCGTTACACATAATTCTATATAATTATATTTGTGCTACTTAACTATATATTATAAAAATATTAAGGAATGGCTTGATTATTTATATAATATAAATAATTAGTTTTATTATTCAATAATCACTTTTTGTATTAACATGCTGCGTGTAAAGAGTTACTTACTTTGATCATACTAATTGACCAATAGGGAACCTTATTTATTCTAAATGTTAAAATATTATTGGTGTAAAATATACAATCCTATGGAATTTAATTTGTAGGCCAATCAGATGTGAAATAGTGTTAGAATAAATCATTCTTACCAATAAAAAAATTCCTGAGGTTGCCAGTAAAAAAATCATAAACGTAAAGAAAAAATGTCAATGTCAAAATTATTAGATTCGTGAAGTAAAAATTGGAAAAAGTACGTTCCCCATTTTTAACAGCTGTTTCTTCAGTTTAAAATGTTAATGTATTAAAATTTATCTTATTTCGCTTGTGATGAGTTACTCGTTATATGATTTTATTACTAATTCCGGGACCGACCGTTCTGTTAAGATGTTTTAATTTTACGCACAAAATGGACAGTACTGTAGATATTTCACTAATAATACGATGAAGGGCGGATTGTGTATAATTTATACGTCTTTGCTGACTATATCAGTGATATCGAGGTAAGTTAAATACTTTTCTCAGCGTAGAAAAAATGGATTCTGTTAACTTACTGGTCTTTTATGTTTTCAGTTGTGCTCTCTTTTTATTGGTGGTGTCGGAGGCTCCTCAAGGCGAGGGTGATGTGGTTGGGGAGGTTGATCTCTCTGGACTTCATAACGTTAGTAATAAAGTGACAGCTGTTGAAAAAAATCCGCAAAATGATAGTGATAAAGGTCCGGCTAGTGTTAAAACTATTGAAAAAAAACCAGTGCTCCAGGATAATGAGATGAAATTTCCTGACACACTCTCGCTGAATTCTGTTACAACAGATGGGTAAGATCTGCAATTACTTTTTTTACTTTTTATAATTTATTATATTATAATTATTATTAATGCTTATTTTTCCCTATGGAGCTGCACAATCCAGATACAATTAATTTATAATTATAATGGTTTAACAACTCTCCTGACTTTTAAGCATCTTCTAATATTAAATAAGAATCACAACAGAAAGTTGTAGAATTCAAAATTTTACTAAATTCTAAGAAAATCTAATTATTATAATTATGTCTATTCACTTTAATGAATCTATTGTGTAACATGTATTGTTACCCATTATTTAAGAAATGGTCATTGTAAGGAATAATAAACCTGTCAAAGGTGAGAGTCAAAATATCTTTATATGACTTGAATCAATTATTAAGTTCTTTTAAATCATGAGATTTAAAACAGAGAATCTTCATGAAAAAAATGAAGGTATGACACTTGTAATAGTGGTAACTTTAAGTGGTTCATAGGTGCCTAAATTACAATATATTTAATTTTGGACGAACCTAATTTTATATTGTAATTGTTTTAGAAATATGTTTATGGTGTCACAATGAATGTGCTGTTTCTATTCTGCTACTAGTTTTCAAAATAATTATTTTGCAGACCTTAAAAAATTACATTACTTTAAATTTACATTAACAGGTTTTATTGCTATGGGAGGAAAAAGTTAAATGTAAATGTTAGGATATCCCACCACTTTCATTTTATCACTTCATCTGATCTCGTCTAAGTTTCTTTGGTTCACCATCATATAGTTTATAAAATAAACACCAGTTGAATATCAATTGTAAAAGTAATTGGTTGACTATTTTATTAATAGAACAAACTGCAGTCTATGTCGGAAGTATTTAATGATTATTTAATCATTAGATAACTTATCAATATACAAGCGGACATTCTTTATCCTTAAATAGTTTGTATCCTCCTTGTATATTATACATATATCACTCATACACACACACACACACACTTTGCTGTAATAAATGCTCAGTAACATTATCATACCATAAATTATAGTTAATTGCTTACCAATTAATTTTATAATCATAAAGTGATTTGTAAAATTTTCATATTAAAGTGATTTGTGAAGCATCTGTATTTATAAAAAGGAATAGTTCTTATTACACTACTTTAATCAATTACACCTCAATAACTTCAGGCATGTGGATTGTATTTTTGGATGTTCTATCTCATAATAGAGACCTTTGTGCTACCTATGTATATATGATCACCGTAACTTTATTATGATATCTAACCTAGCAAACTATCAATTCCTGAAGCAGAACCCAAAGCGCTTGGGGACTTACAAACATTTGATAAAAATAGCAAAGTAACATTGTAAACAAATCTGTTTTAATCATATATAAAATAGTTCACTGTAACTTTATACAATGTGGCAACATTTTAATTCCATTTTAAACTGTAATGGTTGCTGTGAACCAGTCCTGTAGGTCCAGAGTCGGTTGTGAAATTGATTAAAAAAATTAAAAAAAAACAATCATAAATTTTTTTTAATGTTGACAATCATTCTTTTCTCAGGCATGATATTTTTCTAGTGTAATATTTTTCGGAGTGATATTATTAGTTAGTATCACAAACAAAAATAAATTTTAATATTGCTCCTACACGAAATGTCTAGGGAAAGTTGACAATTAACTTTTTGAAATATAGTTGAAACTTAGTTTTTCTCATAGATTCCAGCTTTTAAACCATACTTTAAATATCACGTTTAAATATTACATATATTATATATAGTTTTAGGGTGAAGCAAAGTTCTAGAAAATCTTGAAAATATTGATGCCATCTGGCTTGGCCACCTAAAACAACAATCATCTTGAATGTCTGATTGGAAGTTGGATAAGTACAGAAATTTGGTGTCCAATCTCAAACACGTTCGAGATGACTGAATTGAATCAATTCAATGGTTTATGAAGATAAATTGATTTGTTTTGAAACTAAATTTCATGAGCGACAACGTAATCGAAATATATCAAACAAAAATTTGCGCAATATGTAGGACAATAGAATAGAAATTTATTTACGCGAACACAGAACCTACATAAATTATACCGTCTGCTTGTTTGTTTTTTGTTTGCCACACTTGCAATCACTTTCTTATAAACTGACTTTGTCAATTGTATTTGCATGTATCCAAGCAAAACTCAATCGACTCAATTCGGTAGGATGGTTCTCTGTTCTCCAACAGTTGTGATTTGAAATAATGAAATAAATAGTTTCATTTAAAATATTTTTATATTATATTACGACGTATTACAGCCGAAATTTAAATGGAACATAGTATCCAACCTGTATAGAACCTTCATAGTGTTATAAAACGTTGACAGTTCATAATTTAAAAATTGTCCTTTTTTTTGTAAAATGCTCAGCAAATGACTTACACCACCAGATGATAAGCAGTATACTGCCCTAGCCATCCTCAGCTTGCCGGCCCAAAAAGTGCTTTCTTACGACTTAAAGGAACCCATGTTGTATAAAGTAGAAATACGTGAATTACGTTTACGTCTTATTGTGAAATCATTTCACTTTGCGAATTCTTCGTAAATTGCTGTACTTTCACGCACAATGGAGCTTCTTAATTGATACTAATTCAGTCGACCATGACGTCTACCAGAAATCAATACCATACTACCTATATATTGTGAAATATTTAAGCATTTATAATTTATTTATAAATGTGTACGTACATCTATCTTAATTATAAATTATTAAGCCCTGGAAATGTATATAAGCGGCCATTTGGCCGTACTACGGTATATATATACCGTAGTGTAGTTATTGAATAATTTTTACCTTATTACATATAGCAACACTGATGACCTTTGTCGCACGCGTCTCTCTTTCTATGATTGTTTAGCGTCAAACTTTAATTATAATCAGTCTTAACTAGAACCAGAGGTATTAATTCAAGCTATAACATTTTACATAGTGTCAGAAGTATAAGCAAGTAAGGGGTAACAAGGGTTGTGCTTGAGATAAATTATAAGATTGCTAATCTGCTGAATAGAGAATGGACTAGCTACAGTCACTGCTAACAGTAACATGAGAAACAGTATTTTTATCTTTCGCCAAAAAATAGTGAAGATTTGAATCATAAAGCAATTTATTCGTTCTAGGTTCTGTTGAGCATTCACCGTGGCTTTCATATAAATTGAGCTGATTATTACAGTACGTTCAATGTAAATCGTAAACACCTCGTTTTAGTGAAGTAGCAATTACCCACATAAATGGGCACGCACGACTGGACTGTTATTATTATAATAATAAAAAAATAAGTTTGACGAATTCAAGGCTGTATCAACACACACCACATCATTCAATTGTAACTAAGAGATGCAGCTGGATCAAGAAAACACAACCTTCAAGATAAATCTGTTGTCTACCTTTCTTGCATTATTAATAGCATGCTCTCCGTCTCTGGTTCACACGAATAATAATAATGCGCTCGGTGTCTTGGCGTGTAGATAAGTCTATTATCGCGATTGCTAGGTGCTTAGTACTGCTTAGAGGACTAAGATTATTTCAAAGCCATTTCAGAATTACAGCAGAAGACGATTGTTACAGAACAGAATTATAACGGTACTTAATAAATCTTCGTACTCGACTACTTTTTTATGGACTTCGAAACATCGGACACTTCAGATGATGACTTCGATTTCATTTTGATTGATACCTATATATCGATTGATTGTACCTAAATAGTAATACTTGCAATCAGACTTCAAAAGGTACACGCCATTTTTACGTATATCTTATCAATGCGATTCAAGTGATTAACTGTGGAAAGGTTTTCCAAATATGACAAACGTATTCTTGTCCACGCGAGCGTTACGCATTCCAATTTGCAAATGAGTCTAGTGCTCCTTGAGATCGTATATTGAATAAGATAAAGCGACAAAAGGTGGACAGTAAGTCTTAGTTTCAATACGTATTATACGACCTTACGACGAACATTCAATTGTAAATTAGTGGGCAATAATTGTTTGTAAACGATGTCATTAAAAATCTATTGTTAAAGATTCAAATTAAACAATCATCGCTTTAATTAATTACTGTTTTCCTTAACCATAGTCAAGAAATGATCTATGGCTCGGAAGGCACGTTTGATTTCCTCCCAGTTGTTACTGTAAGCGTTTTATCCACGAAACCTATTTGATTAGCCTGATGGTATCATAGCTTAAACTCCTCATGTGTATTTTAGGAAAGCATTCATAACAGCGAGACGTATACGGGCTATTGGAGAAGAAGAATAATCAGTGAAATTATTTATCATATTATGTATAAAGTTAGATTTTTTACCAAAGTTTTCAATATAAGACTATGACGAAATTTACGAACATCTTGAATCATTCTTTGTAGTTGTAATAGTAAAATATTGTTTCAAAGTCTTGGAGGTCGTTTTTACGATATTCAAGATAAGATAGCGATACGCATGTAGATCTTTACTGATGCTACAGTATGACGTGTGAGCATATTAGTAAATATTAACTAAAATTAAATATGGTTACGTTACATCTACAAAATAATCATGTACGCCACCATATTGTCGATCTTTTTTGTCGTTTGTTAGTTTTATATCTACATAACGTTTGTACAAGTGCAAAATAAAGAACTTTATACATATCAGAATTTTATACGTTTAAATGAGCAAATGTATTCTAAAATATCATAATGTTTCGGCATTTGAATCCGCGTATATTTTGCTTCCATCTTCAGCCTTCCATATTAACCTTCAAGAGCTACTCTGTTAAGAATAAAAAATAGAGCAAATTCATCATAAGTATAGAAACCAGACTGATATCAAAATGTACTGAAGATTCTCCATTCATTTATTAAATCTATTTGTAGTTAGATCAAACTTAGGATTATAGACTACCTTATTGAGTATAGCCAGCTGTTACCCAGTCATAAGTTATTATGACAGCTTGGCATTAAACTGAAATGACAGATAACAGTGCAATTTTATTCCAGCCAAAGACTAGCAACATTGAAAATAATATACTGATATCTAAAATTATCACACGCACTCAAACAGGTGTAATTGTATAGTATGAGTTAACCACAGCAATCGATTTATTACTAAGTTACACCTTAGATCAAGACTATAAATTATTGTTAGTATACAACACCCTGGTGGTCCACAACCTAACCCACACGATACAAAAATGGTACCTAAATAGTATCAACACAAAGCAGATATATAATCTTTTAAATATTGAATTGTTATTAAAAAAAAATGTAACGTAGCCTTTTTCGTATTACTTAATATTACAATTATATGAATATTGAATTATATTTAGACCGGAAAAGAAAGGTAATTGCTCGAAGACACTTCTATTATTATTATTAATAATTAACAACTTTACAACGGAGTATCTGCCTAGTTCTCAGAATAATGAATGTTTTCAGACACTTTCATTGTTTAATTAAATAGTCTCTGTATGAACTTCCACTCGATAATAAAAAACGTCTTAAAGTACTTTCACTATTTCTAGTTTGAAGACAGCACAAAACATTGGTTATGACGACGGCCTTTCTTAAAATATAACCGTTCAATGTTATCAGCGTAGTAACCTGAAAATAAACTGTTCACGTGTATTGGAACTACACCTGGAAACGTATTATACATTGAAAATACTCACGACATCTGACCTCCTGTCTGATGCCAAGAAATGTTAATACGACATGAAATGTTTAGGAATTGTAAAACTATTGATGTTTTAATTCTTCTTCTTCTATCACTTACATTATATTCATAAATCGAAAGAGAGTTTATTTTAGTTTCACGTTTGGTTTATGTTTAAACAAAACAAGAGACTTAATCAAAAATGTTATCATTATCTTTACATAGCGTTTATTAAAAAGTTTCATTTTGATTCAGCTATATGGTTAGATATCTCAAAATAAAACTTTTTCAAATTTGAATATAGGAAAAAGTTACAAATTACTCATATTTTTTAAATTCTAAATACCTACTTAAGTATTGGTAACGTCAAAAATTTGTATTGACTACTCCATAACCCTCGAGCAGTTGTAAATTTTAAGAGAAGTGTGAGTTTTCGACCGTAATCCATTAAATTAAAGGTTTAATTCTAGCCGTACTAAAATGACGCGTGCGCAAACTGACATACATGATATAATATGTCATTACAGGGCATGCGATGCCCGTGACTTTGGTACTACGGATCTAACTTGTTTGTCAATAGTAATTACGCTGTTTCCAGCTTATAGAATAAACACGCCATGCTGTAGATATGTTTAATATCAGATAAGTTATACACATTAATACCTACATGGCCTACAGTGTTGACAGCAAAAGAATATGTTTGACGAAACCGGCGCCAATCCAAAACTACAATAAAGCACAACGCGATGATGAATATTGTTTCTGCGTGCTTAATCGCTTACCTTACCTCGCAGATACAGTGGTAATGGTTAAGTTTTCTGCATATTACTTAAGCTAGATTGTCAAGGGCTAACAAATAAGCATTCTAACGCTGACAAATTAGTTCATATAAAATCATAGTTCATTCGTTAAGAATGGAAATCTTGATCCAAGCACATACCTATACTGAAGATATAGAAAATATAAATTGTTTTATTTGACCTTAATTTGTCAAACATAAAACTATAAAGTCCTGTTGGCTCTTTCTGAGTTACGTATTATTTATCTTTATCAATTACATTCATTATTTACGTCTATAATAAAAAGTACTATTTTGTATACTTATATATCTTTGTATTTCTTTAAGTTTGACACTTACGCCACGAATACACATTACGCAGCTTATTAATGTCAATACAAATCTGGAGGTGTCCATAGGATATTACCGTTATAATGGCGATATTGGAGGTTTAAGGCTTTTCCTTATGCTGGTCCACCTGTCAAGTTAACGAGTAGCCGGTGGCCGGAGAAAGTGATAATTCAATATTGCTCTAACATTTATTGCTATTATTAGACATTGCCAGATTAAGTTTCATAGCTGTCTCTTTGCACCGTTTCTTGTTGTTTTTATGTTTTAAAAAGTTCACCTTTATATTGGCAACAGCATACCTTAAGAAAGTAGTAACGAAATATTGATATTTTTATCGATAGCACGAGATATATCGTTTTCTGTCGGAAGTTGTATATATACTTATAATACAGACTTGTAATCGTGTTACGACGCATGTAATTTTTTATTGTAGAAACAAATTGACTAGGTTTAAATCTATTTTCAATGTGCAAAAATAAATGTAATGTCTTCTGGTGAAAATATTGTGTTAATGTACTTCGCTTGAGATATATCTTCTGAATGTGATTTCCAACATTTTCTGAACCAGCTATAGAAAATTAGTTGTTTTCAGTTTTCAATAGACTAATGTGAGCTTTGAGACCGATTGTTAACTTGAAGCATGAAATATAGTAAGTCCAAAGGTTTTAAGGTCTATTCAACGTTAACCATTAAAAGCACCTTATTATCTTGTATAATAAGTCAGATGCCGTATCTTAAGGCAACTTTCGCTATAAATTAATTTTTATTCACTACAGTAATTTATTCTTGAACAATTATCTTGGTTCTCAAATGATTGGACACTTAAT
Organism: Acentria ephemerella; assembly: GCA_943193645.1. Lineage (NCBI taxonomy): Eukaryota > Metazoa > Arthropoda > Insecta > Lepidoptera > Crambidae > Acentria > Acentria ephemerella. The sequence continues at coordinate 1,620,610 of OW971875.1, read as the reverse complement.
TTCTATACTAGATTGATTTAAAACAAACCCGTCAAAGTATGTAGCGTAAGAAAATTTCCCTTCATTTTATATTTACCCCAGAAACGTCCGGTTTGAGCATTGATGTGACAATACTGCAGAGAAACACGAAGCCAATAGAAATGTGGAAATTCCACTGAATCCATTCTCTAATTTTAGAAGTAAATGGCTTTGTCTGTGGAAGCAATCGAAATTGTACCTTATATTTTGAATAGTATTAACTCAAATGTTTGTTAATAAAGAAAATTAGCAATGGTTCGTTAGTCGTAAAACAGGTTCTATGAGCTATTGCAGTTTGCAAATTTCGAGTCGGAACTAAGTTTTCATACTATTGGATGGCAGATGCAATATCCTATAAGGCTAAGAAAAGTTAAACTTTCATAATAGGTACTATAATATAGCTTGCAACAGTTTAAATTAGACTTTATATGGATATTCATAAGTACGAGATTATCATTGTATCTAATTAGTTACACTCCAATTGCAATTATTTATACCAGTTTTGAGTTAACTTTAAATCTAACAATAACTTTTATAACAAGTTCATTAACTGTTTACAGTTATGGCTAATGAAAATCCAATCAGCTAGGCAGTACCATAAACCATTCGAACGACCACCACACGAAATGAATTCGTTATTTACGATTGTCCAAGGGAAAGCGCTCGAGTTGTTAAATCGTTCCTAACATCGCACACTGTCTTCCTCTCGTGGCTTTTCACGTATCTAACACAATTTTGAAAGTGGAAATGTAAACAGTTAACCAATCCGATAGTAAATCTAAGCAGTGGCTACTATGTAATTGGGTACGATTGGACGTTCGCGACTGTTTTTCACATACTGAGAATAAAGGTGCGCTAATATTGTATTTCTTTATAAATGATGATACCGCCTGATAGAAAGCAATGGGAGTCATAGGAGTCCATATGCGAAGATTAGTGCAGCAAGACACAATGCCCTTGCCACCTTCACCTTGCCGGCCCAAAATTTGCCTTTTCTCGCCTCTCTTGAAGGAACCCATGTTGTATAAAGGAATATCACGCTTTAGCTGTGCGACAAAGAAAGGAATCCCGGAATTTTCTTTGTGTGTCACTAAAAATAAAAACTGAGTGACTCATTAGTTAGACCGAAACGCGTGCTCCTGAGTAGGAAAAGAGAAAAACAATTTCTTTATTTAATTATATTATTATTAACGTTTTCTTTATCTTTTATCAATCAATTGGATTATATTGAATGGTTTTCAATAGATAAAACTACTTTGAAACCGAATGAAAAACATGTGGGGGGCGTGTCTGTAAGCTTGTTTAGATATTTGTCTAATGTTAAATTCTTAATCTTCTTGAGCTTGTGTATAGCAATATCCGGTAACGAAAGCCTCAATATCTTCAAAATAGGTAAAAAATCAGAAAAAATTGTTTTAAGTTTATTTTAGAACTCTTTACTACATGTTATCAGAAAAAGAAAATAAAGATTACTCCCTCTCAGCTTAATCTATTGTATATTTTATTGTATAATATAAGTATATATGTAATGGTAGCTTTCGTTATTTTAATAAAATGTTCGATTTTGTATAAATAGCTTACTCATCCAAAATTTCCTGGTAGTTATCCCATTTGTGTGTTAAAGTTTGCTTATGAAAGTTTACATTTTCTTTGTAATTTTTGCTACTTGTACGATTATGTATTGTACACAATAAGAAGACGAAATGTCATTCGGTTCAGATTTCATGTTGAGCCGAATTACAAGCGGCATGCGTGAGCCACCATCACGACTCAGAAGTAGGTAGCCTGCTGATTACTGAATTCCACCTCTAAATGCTAGCTGCAAGTTTGCCGGTCCCACCATTAATTTAGCTTGTTGTTTTGACGCTGCACGTGTTGTCCACTTTCCCAGTGAGCCTGTAGGTGTTGACGATGATAAATAGTTTAAAGGGATCGCAACTGGCGGAACTTTCTTAGGCGTATCCCATTGTTTTGGTGTAAATTATTTGAAGTTGCATAATAGCCGTGTTTGTAGGTTAAATAGGATTTTAATTGAAAGGTTATCCGAAGATGTGGACAAATTCGAAAAGAGAACGGCAACTTCCGTTACTATAAAACTCCTTAATATTTTTTTAAAAAGTGTGGTGTGGATTAGGAAGTGTTATTTCCCGGTTTAGCTCGTAGTAATTAGTAATATAACATATTTATTTACTACCAATATATGTATGTGCACTGACACTGTCTTATTTGTATGTAACATTGTGAGATTGTAACTATTTGCCGAGGAAAGCGTAGGGGCCTTGTTTTATGTCTATAAACTTTCTCAGAGGATGCTTTCAGAGCACATACAATTTGTACTTACAGGGAAAAGCTGAAGACCTAATTAATAATGGAAAGTTGCACCTTATTTGTGTTATGCACTTGTGTGATATTCTGTCAATGTGTGAAGTATGTGTACGATATTAAGTATTGATGTATTATGTTGGAATACTTATATTATATGATGACGTCAATTAGTCAAATCAATTAATTTTTAAAATTCAAATATATATTATCGAGTTTTGTCCTTTGCCTTCTTTTTTTGACTTTTTTAATTGTTTGCAATGTATGTGGTTATCTGTGCTATCTGATTGGGTGGTCGAGATTCCTCTGAGAGATGAGAGATTCCTCGACTAATCAGTCGAGGACGGAAGATGAAATAACAGGTCGTGGGGTTGCTTTTAAACCACTGGCCTCACCATTCTATTTCATATCTGTAAAGAGAGTATTATATATAATGATTATTACACTTAACAAATTGGCTAACAAACTATAGTTCCTTGTTGTTGGTTGTGAGAAATAAGGTACATTAATCAGAGTGTACATTTTCTCTTGTGCATTGTATTAAGTGCAGTTTGTCATGTTCGAGTCAGGGAACGAAATATTGAGATAATTTAACTAAATTAATAGTTTCTTGTAAATATTCTTGCCATGTAATATTTTATTCAGTCTAACTAATGATTACTGCAATATGAAAACTATCACTGAGTTTATTAAGAATAAGATAATTATCAAACCGGCGGCGCTGAGAGTTAAATAAACGGCTAATTACAGTAATGGGCGCCGATTGAGCAAATTAATACTTGGCCATTAGAGCCGCTAATGAAACCACTTGCTCTGCTTTGGGAATTTTGTAAATGTCTTTCGTATATTTTAATCAACTTGACAATTAGACGAACTTTATAAACAATTATTTAACCAGACAAGCCATTGTTTTTTCGTTGTCTCAAGCACACGGGTGTTTATTGTCGCTTAATAAATCAATTAATTTATCAATGTAAACTAATTAATTATATTGGTAAACTAATATTACGCTGAGCGTACATATTGATTTTAATAATATAAAATTTTAAGTGTGCGTATAAATTCTGCAAACATATTTAAATATAGTTTGATAATAATAATATGTCAGCCTCAGTATCCATTTTGTAATGCTGTGTACACTTTCTCGTAAAAATGGGGTATACTCGTTGTTACTGATAGTTTGTATAAAGCCTGTTTTGTTTATATGTCAGTTTACTTTTTAATATACTTTGATACTAGATTGTTTTATGTTTTGATGTTGTTGTCAATATACCGGTGACGAGTCAAGACGTGGTTTCCCTGTTTTCCCACTTCACTCCGAATACAGTCCACAGGCTCCCCGAGCTAACTACCGTAACACTCGTCATAGTTATCCTCTTTTTTAATATTAACATATCATTGTTGTAATTCTGTTTTGTGTACCTAATTAAATAAATAAAATTGTATTAAATAAATAAATAAAAAGGTATTTTTCACCAATTGATCATGTAAAGCGACCTTCTATATATTCATTACCGTTTTGCGAATCATCTTAAAGCCGTTGGATGACGATCATCATTCCTTTCACTTTCTCGATGTTTATCTGTTCGTTCGACTACAGATCATTATTATGCCTTTGCGTAATAAATGTTACAATTATAGTTTGCTTTGAAATTATTGAATTTATTACATTCATTAAGTGTTAAACTAAACGACCTCTTATTCTATTGAGACGTATAATCGGTTACGTGATCTCGATAGTTTCTACTGATGGTTATAGAAGTGTATATAAATCTGTACTTTTATTAAATGTATCTATAAATTATAGTAAGTAATAAAGTAATTTTTAAAGTCAAAACCAAATTAACGCGGGCACAATCGTGGGTGAGAAATTCTACTGCTGTATATCAGCAACCATTAGATAATAAGAAAAGATATTCAATAATACTTATTACAATACTTCACGCGCTTTCTATATTTAGTTTTATTTAATTTGACTTATTTTTCAAGTATCATTTACCCTATCATATTATCTGAGAAATAAATTCGTTTCAGTCAAAAATATATTTACGTCTATCGATTGCCCAATGGCTATGAAACAATTAATATGGACGAGAAGTAATTAAACGAAGTTGTTGTCCGTTGTTACAGCATCGTATCATTGTTTCTTATTACGCAACACATTACTCACATTGGTAACGTTTTTTTTGCGTTAATTCTAATTTTAATATAAATACAATTAAGTAAGTATTATAAGTATTTGCTTGGTCAATTGAAGAAATAAATTAAGAATATAAGGTTCTGCATTTTATTGCATAGTGAATGTATTTAAACAGTTGTATTTTACGTAGTCTAAGTATTGTAGTTTATTATATTTTCTGCCATAAAACAAAGCAATTTTAACTAAACATATGTCTAGATATAATCTAGTTGTACCTAAAGTCAAAATATCTTAATTTAAATAGACTCATTTACTAAGTTCTTTTAAATCGTCATAACAGGGAATATGTATGAGAAAAATAAACAAATGTAATTAAAGGTAATAGTGATAACTTTAAGTGGGTCTGGTACCCATTACCGGGTAGCCTAAAAGCGTAGAATAACAAAAGAAATGTTTAAACCAAGCTTTTAGAATGATATTGATCAGTATCAGCTTGGCTCTATGCCAGAGTTTACAGCTTACGCCATAATATACACTGACCCAACATATTATAAGCATTAAATATGTGTTATGATTAACAATGTATATTAAAAAAAAATCAGGTTCAGATTTTACTAAATCGACAGAAACTATATTTTTTTTAAATCTTTACTGGCCTGGATGCAAGTCCTTTAGGCCATTTCTTAATTAGAATGGCTCGGATTTTACTTTTTCTATATCATATCAAGTTTTGGATTGTCGATTTAATATATTTGTACAGTGGGTCGAAAAATCTTTTGTCTTTGAGGTAATCTTGTAAGCGGCGGGGGACAGGGATTTCTTCATTATCACTCTCATTTTGATGAGTACAACTGTCATTGATTTCACTTGCTAGCAATAACCGCGACAGAAACTAAGACAAAAATGGCTTCGTATTTACCCAAATGTGTAGAATACCTGCAGTCTACAATAGTAATAACAATGGTTTGTTATTTACACAGCTTGTCATTTTTGACGGCCCTCTTGTTGAGTGGTCAGTACCCCTGTCTACTTAGATAGAGGTCCAGGTTTCGGTAGGGGCACATATTGGTATGAGGAGTTTGAATATTTTTTCACGAGTCTAGGATGTGTATGTTTCTTATATACATACCTATATTTTTGCTTAATATGGACTATATATTAGGCGTGAGTGTGAGAAATTTTCCTATAGAATGTACAGCTAATATAGAAACATGTACCTTTAAGGGATCAGTCGACTTTCATGTAACACGTTAGCTTCTAATTTAAACGCTAAACTCGGCCTCGTTATACCCCCGGGAACTTCAAGACAATTTAAAACCAATTGTGTCTGGAATTATATAATCATAGCTTGTTTATTTTCTGAAAAATAAGATATACTTGATAAAATATTTTTGTGAAGTAATTCCTTCTTGGCATAATACAAACAAATCGTTTGCTAAACTTCTTGAAAAATCAAAGAGAGTTTAGTTGTTATTATCCAACATCAAACTCTCTATAAACATTTTGTAGTCTTCACATAATGTTATTACAGTGCTGAGTGCTGTCTCCTGTCCCTTTCTGATAGAGTAGGCGAGATAAAGACACTTTTTAAGAATTAATTCCAAAACAGTTGTTAGTAAACATAAGAAAGTTTTATTGACGAATTGAGTTGAGTGTTATTGTTTATACAAATTGATAGATTATATGAACACGTAGAAATTAAATACATTAGACTTTATATTATAAAACTGTTGAAATTCAATGTACAGTAACCGGTCATGTCTTTTATAGAAGTTTAATGGCAATATCTATTATATTGCGTAGAAAACTGTATAGTGTAATAACATATCTTATTACATTATTTAGTTCCGTTTTGCTGCATATGCTTGAAAATAAAAAAAATCTCAATAAATTTCTTTAGATGCTTAGTGTAACTTTTAAGTTAAACCGCCTCTGTGGTTTAGTGGTTGAGGCAAACGTCTTCAGATATCTATCAGGTAAACCTCACTCAACAACTTTTTGCTTTTACAATTTGTGTTCTAAGTCCTCCTTGCTATCTTTTCGAAAGATTTTTATTACTCAATCTTGTATATACACTTATTTCAGTCGATGTTAGATACTTATAAAATATAATTTTTATCTACCGCCCAATGGCTAGTAAGCTGATTTTTTTTCTTTTAAGCCGCTTTTTCCTTTTTTTTCAACGGTTAAAATGATTTCGAAGGAAATTATTCCAAGATCCAATCTATTCTGGATAGCATCGAATGCTGAGGTACATTCTCATATTGAAGGGAACGCACAAAACAACATACTCCAGAGTTATTTTCAAAATCAAAACTCTGAAACAATGAGTGTTGTCCAGGTGAATCGAACAAAGACGCACATAATCATAAAGGCACCACGCCAATACCAACATTTTGTCAACAAAACAGATTATACGATGAATATACTTTCGCATCTCGCCACGCACACAATTTTGATTATCTAATTACTACTACATGTCTATTTGTCCAGTACAAAATTATATTTTCGTATATCATTCCTATTAATTTGTTCTTCAAAACTCTCTGTTTAAGGAAGGTGCTGGGCTAAGTTAGTTTATTGTATAGGTAGGTATATCTAGGTACTTTACCCTCTCGCCGATACAGGTATGTAGGTGTAGGTGGTCCAGGGTCTCACTTGGTAGGCACAACACTGATGGCACTAGAATAGCACTGATGGGCACAGAAAACGAGACAACGTGGCGCACACCGCGGGTACCTATGTCAGTCAGTCAAGCATCGGAAAGGAACTGGTAGATTGGTGGGGGTTAACATAATGAAATGAGCGGGTAGCTAGGCAAATATCATGCGTCCAACGAGACTTTCCTAAACACTCTCCATGAATCATAAAGTTAAACGATTTATTTTAAATATGGTAGTCTGACTCCTAACTCTGTGCCGTCTCAGTCTCGCACACAATAGCACTAAACCCGACTCATTATTGTTGTCATCAGACCAGCTGTCCTATTAAAATAATGTGTCTCACAAATCTTTCGGTTTGTTTACGGTTACCTCTCTCTAATGGTATTTAAATAACTGCAAATAGGAAATTGTCTATAGATGGCCATCAAGTTACAATGTTGACTGGACCAGCGTAATAATCAGTATATTACCGACTTAGTCGTGATCACTAGATATATCTTCTATTGAAATGTACTGAAACGCTGCTTTAAACCAATTAATTCTGGATTGTATTCAAAATTGACGATAAAATCCAACATATGCACATACATTACACTGTCTCGACTTTTTAATAGAACTGTGGATACATCTAGGATAAGATGCAATCGAATCGTGACGTTCCCATTGTGGTTGTGTTGATCTGTCAAATCCATATATAAAAAGTGCTTCACAACAGACAGTTCTGCAATCGTTTTCATACGATTTGACAGTTGTCGCCAAAGACTATCGAGACGGTTCATTTCGATTGCAACTACACCAGGTACCGTTTTTATTGTAACTTATTAAAAGCCCATTTGTTTAACCATAATAATGCGAGTAGTTCAATACTCTCTGTGCAATGTTATGCGTCGTTAATATTTTACAAATTTTACTGATCATAAATAACTTTACTACGTGACAGCATTCTAAACTTTAAAGCACGTTGATAATGCGTAAATTTACATGCCCATGTATGTACTTCTTGTGACGGTTCATGTCACACAGCTTAAATTCCATCTAAATCATATAGATTTATATCTCGTGATCTAGTTGCTATAAATATACCTGATTTAACTACTATTTGGTTACAAGTTTCAAACAATTTTCTAGGAATTGTCATCACACCAAGTGTCCATTTTGTAATAAAGTCAACCGTAATGTATTGTTTTAGCCGTCTTAACTTTCGCCTTGGATAACGACCCGCTTTTAATTCAATTATTCAATGTATTTTTAGTTTCCAACTGGTTGATTTGCTTTCCTTCCTTTTCTATTCAACTTATTTCATTTCAGTTTCTAAATTAATCTCTACTTCGAATGGATAAAATTGTAATTTTTCGTTTTGCTAAATGATTCCCTCTCTCTTAAATCTCAATTAATTAATATGTTAAAGCACATTGTAAACAAACCAGTATCATTTATAGTAACAAGATCAAATCTCGATCGCTTCCACGTTGCGGCGTCTCGTGTCTACTCGCGTGCAGCGCATCAGGTGCTTCAAGATTATCAGCACGACTGACTGCAGCGCAGGCCGATCTGAAGGCAGAAATAGTTGCTAAACGCTTTTTAAGTCTTTCAAATTGTTCAATATTTTCTTTATTTTTTGATTCTTACAATTGCCAATTGATTGTAATATTACTTCGTACCTACTTCTACTTCGTACCCTATTGTAAACTTCAAACGTATCTAGACGTCACCATCTTTTTTGCCCTTAGCTGAGATACATAAGTTTTATATCCTTCACAACTGAGGCTCCGTTGTCCGATTTAGTAGGATGCTGATGCGAACGGCTTCAGCGTCGACGAAAACGTATCATACCATTTATCTTGATGTAGGGCCAGGATTATTCCTGGAGCACGTCGACCCAATGGGATCTTTTCTGCTTAATACTTAATATTTCCCCCTTTTTTACCGATGGGTATGGAGTGGTGGTTTATAGACTCTTTTTTTTTATTTGTTCGCTTTTATATGAATTTTGATATGTACTAAATTAGTGTTTGTTGTAAATTAAATTGTTTATTACAAAAGTGGGCAGATTAATGACATTTGAACTAAATACCTAAGACTAATTAATATGTGCTTGTTTGTGTTATTTCTACAAAGTATGACAGAAAAACCGCTATGCACATTGCAATATGGTTAATGACCTATTCAGAATATTCATTCGTAATCAAGGTGAAGTGACCTAGTTGGTTGATGAGCCACGGGAGATGCGCCGAGACTTCCTGAAGCCAGCTATAAACGTATTGTGGTATCGTGACCTGGGCTCAGCATTTAAATTGTGTCGACTTTGTCGAACTGAACTAGGTCGCAAGGAAACATGCAAATATGCATAGTCTCATGAGATGAGCTATACTCTTAAATCGCTCAAGCCGTACAATACAGATAATTTTATTGTGTCAAATATCCCTAGTATATCACTGCTCAAGAAACGGAACGAGCGCCTTTTAGATATTTATCTAAAAAGAGAAGAATAAATCAAAGGCGCTTGTCAAATTCTACACAACCCATTTCCTAATTTATCGCAATTTGTCTTAGATACAAATCTCTAAATACAGGTAATTGTCCTAAAGCTTCGAGCTTATAGTTGTCTACTAGGTATTCCACTAATCACGATAAATCTGTCATGTTCAACCAGTTCAATGCTATTCCAGTTTCCTATATATTTGTTTTACTAATTGAAAATCCACTGTAATCCAATGAATTGTTGGATTTATTCTGTATTCCACTTTCTTACGAAAGAATTTATTACCACTATTTATTTTCAATTCACCCAATAAAAATCAATAGTAATGACTTACTGTTTATAAAAACTTGGTTTATTAAAATAATTCCAGATTTGAAAAATATTTGCATGGATGATTTCTTAAATGTGAAGAAAAAAGCCTATTTACTTTAATAATTATAAAGAGAATTCTACATCTATGAAAATATTATTTTTAATTACAAAAGTTGCATGCAGTGAAAAGCCATTAAAACATTTGTTGCAATCGGAATGCATCCAAATACTGCTTGTATAAGTATTATGGATGGAAAAATTGTAATGGCGAAACATTTGGTCACAGGGATTCCTAAATATTGATGCTGTTTTTATTAAGAGTATATTACTAGCATCTTATTGCTATCGCTTTATCGCTATCGCTTTCATTTTGACGTTCGCCATATTTCCATTGCTTAACTGTTTATCATTGTGACGTTAGGCTTTAGACGCACTAATGATTTATACAATTAAGTCGCAGATTACAAATATCTAGTGATCACATTGTCAATCTAGTGTTGTAAATTTTTAGTTAATAGAATATTTTGTGCAGCTATGGCCACGTAACATAATTATATCAAGCAGAAATATCTCGATAGAATCACAGTATAGAAATATAATAACAGGTATATTCGTACCTGTAGAAAGAAAATAAATTACTAATGAAATTAAATATACAAAAACATTTGACTCAGTCTTCGTAAATACTAGAGAATCGTCAAAACTTTATTCCAAATTATTCTAGTGTGGAAAAATTCTAATTTAACACTTTACCGTCGTCAACGATCAGAAAAAGGTTAACCTGTTTAATATTACCTATCAGTTATACCTAATGGAATGGCTATAAAACAATGGCTACCAGCCATAAAATGTCCCATAAATGTACTTTATTAACGCGTAAAAGTATAAGTAAGAAATCTAATCATTCAATTGGCTACGCAGGTTGACTTTAATGTTTCTTTAGTATCTTAAAACACATAGTAGACATCTTATTTTATAAGCATTTGAAACAAGTTTTTTAAGGATAAAAGCCGAAAAAATTGACTTATGTTGAGCGAGTAATGGATATCAGATTATTAAACACAAATATCAGGTCGTATAATCGAGAAAGTGTGTGGGATGGAACACATGGATCGATTGCTTCCTTGATTAAAGGTTGAGTATAAACGCAGTAGTCTGATGAATGAAATGCATGAAATTTTCTATATAGCAAGAAATACCTAGAGAATATTCAAAGGTTTCCGGTTGTACTTACCAATTCTAAATAATCATTACTTACTGTAATATATTCGGAATTGGAATATGTTGCTTTACACATAAAAAATACTTTTTCTTATATACTTAGCATACTAACTCACAAATTTCAACTTCTCTTTAGATTACTAGTAATTATTATAAATTTTTATGGTCAGATAATATTATCTGACCATATAAATGACTATTTTAAAAGTACTAAATTGTTAACTGATCTTGGAATGTGGATCTTCATGAGTTTTTGCGGCCTCTAAATCAACCTATTTTTTAAAAACCTTGTTTTTTAGAGACACTGTATTTCTAAATAAATATCTGAAATAATTTTCGAAGTAATAATATTAAAAAATGAAAAGATTTCAAACTAATTTACAACTACATAGATATTTGGAAAATTAAAAATTTTGCATGATTAACGAAGGCATGGCTTAAAACCAGGCCATATATTTGTTTTTTTTAAATTCGCAAACACCTGAATTTCATTGTGTTTGGACTTTGACACAAAATTGTTTAATGCATACGAGTATCAAAACAAAAACAGTTCTGGCATAAGCCAAGTGTGCCTCACGAAAGTAATTATCATAGACCTGCCCGGGTCAGGTCATGTGACTGCGATTCACGTAAGCTATTGTTTCCTTATTATTAGGGCCACATTTATCCAATAATACATACCTAATTTACTTCTTAATTGAATGCTTAGAAAGTGTATGTGTTGACTTTATACGGTCTTGAACATGATGGAGAAATAACAGCTTTATTAGTACCGTCAGCTAAGTACATACTTCCCTGTGCCTTATTTTCTCCCATTTTTCGTTTATAAATCTTAGTTTTAGTCCAAGTCTTAAGTTGTATAACTCGTTAGATAATCATCGAATCAACATAATTAAGCGGGGTAATGAACCCGCATGTTTTTGATAAAACTATTCATTTTCTGACCAGTTTTTAACGTTTTAACCTATGAAAATTCCACAGAGACGCCATTAAAAACATCTTTTACGAAAATACTTTAGACATTATATTCGTCTAGCATTTCTATAAAATTATGCGAATCAAGAGATCGACGATTCTCGCGTGTTCGTTGTTGCTATGCTGTTTCAGACGCCGATTTGCGTCATTGTTTTCATCGATATCATCTGAATCGGACCCACTACATCAATAAGTTCATTAAAAACAGATTTAAATGTATTAAACTGTAACTGTCACGTATGGCGTTAACGTCATTTTCAACACATAATTCTGTTGTGTATTGTAACTGTTTCTAGCGTGTCTAATTAATTAGTCACATGCACACATTGATATTAAAGTTCTAGAATAAATTTGACTATTAACATGTGTGCGGTCGAAATTTTACGTAAAACATGATGTGATAATGTTTAAGTAAATTTATAAATCTCATTATATGGGTACCAACATTGATGCTTATCTAAATCATTATAGAAAATACAAGTCGATTCCGTTAGCAACTTTGTTATTTAAGAGTATAATCATTGCCATTATATGAAGATAATAATTTAATTATATATTTTAACAACATGTCAACGGTACTTTTAACTAACGATAACAGAAACTAGAGTCATGAACCACTATCGGTCAAGTTACTAAAAAACCTACACGACAACTTCCTTGGCAGGCGAGAATTTCTCGTGCACAACCTGTTTGCATGGTTTGGTGGAAAAAAATCGCAAAGCCATAGAAAGGTCGACTGTAATAATAGTAACTGTAAGTTCATTTCGATTTTGGTCTGCCGCTGCCGCTGTTCGGAAACAAATTTCGCTCTCAATAGCAAATGCTGTGCTCACATCAGTAATAATTCAGTACGGCGCGTGACCGCGCATGAGGAGGACTTGTGTTTAGTGCCGGAATAAATAGCTAAACTCGCGATCGTAAATTTGTGACTTCAAAGTTTATTTATTTCGAGTTTGTGAATATTCTCATTGAAATAATTTGTGTCAAATCGTGATTTTGACTGTCTTGAGTGAATGTTAAGTGATCATTCGCGGAGTGGTAAATATTTAACAGTGGTACAAATCAAACGTTTTGAATTTAAATTATAACTTTGAATACGTTTGCGATGTTGTTATTATTATGTTTTTCTAAACAAACATTTAAAACTTACATTGCGATTGAAATAATAAGCTCTTACTGTAATAATTATGTCTAAATTGTACTTGTAGAAATTGCTATGTGCAAAGCCTTCTATGTATAATACTTCATCGTAATTCAGTTTATATTGCTTTACCTATGGGAATATTTATTGACTTCAATGACACTGAAGCAAACTATTGTGTGCTGTATGTAGTTGATACTTGTATATTATTTGTTTCCTTGTTTGTCACTTATGCTCGTTCAATTTAAAATTCCCACAGTCATTGCGTAACGCATGCTCTACGTCTTGTAGTTCATCTCAAGCCGAGTTATCGATTCATAGTCTGTGCAAGTCTCTGGTCACTACAATGATCGCACATACTGCTCTTTTTACAGGCAATGAGTATCAAGGATTTGACGATAAATTTGGAACTCGATCTATAATTGTCACTATGTAGGTATTAAGAGAGATGTTCATTATGTAGAGCACCGGCGTTCGTCTTACTAAATGAGATTTGGTATGTTATGGCACACATGCATAAAATTATATCGCTGTAGTTGTTGATAATATATACCAGAGCAAAAAATAATTGCTTTCAAATTTAACAAATTTTAATACTGACAACACGGGCAAATGGCCTCCATTGTTGTTATTTGTGTTGATCGAGTTTTAATGCGTAATAAGTTGTTATCAATAAAGTGGGCTATTTTAAGTGTGATTAGTTGCATACTTTAATTGTGTAGCTTAATATAATAGTTTTCACACGGCAAAACGCGTATCCATTTAGTTGTCATATTCTATAAGTTATATTTGGACTATTAAGGTTAAGTAGCGATTGTATTAAGTTTGGGAAAAAATGTCTGTTAACGATCACAGAAAATGCAGTAAGTGTCGTAGAATACAAGCTCAAGATCCAATGGTTACCTTCCATAGGTTTCCCAACCATGGAAAGAATAATATAAAAAAGTAAGTGCAAATAAAACCATATATTCTATAAATATAAAGCTTGTCAAATTTGTTTTTTATGGAGCTGGATCATTTCGAAACAATACCATTATGTATTGTTTATTTATGATTATTGTTTATAGCACTTTTTTGTCTACATAAATATTTTTTAAATTTCAAATTCAATTAATGTAATTGTGTTATATTTTAATTTACTCCTTCAATTGCAGAGGTTATCAAGTCAAGTCCAACGAGAACAACCAAGTATGAGAGAGAATATGCTGTAGAGAAAACCAGTAATGCAAATTAATAATATTACAGTTGAACCATCAACTAGTGATTGCAGTGTACAAATAAAATTAACATAGATACTGAGAGAAAATCTTTCAAAAAATTAAAAGGTAATATTTTGGCTTTCTAATTTCTATGATTTTATGAGATAGATGACTAGTGCTTTTCTCTCATGATACACAATAATAAATAGGTAGATAGTGATATTTTATATTGGCAAGATGAATGAATTTAGTCATAAAGGGTATATACAGGTTAGTGTGCTTGCTTTTGATTAGCCAATCAAATGTGGTTTTGTCTTGCTTATAATTTCAGTTTCTTTCTGAATTAAAATCCAAGAGATAATCTGTTGTAATGAATGTTAAGGGGTTATAAAATATACGTAGTTGTTATGATCTTCTTTTATTTTTATAATTAACTTAATATTTCTTTTGATCAATTTTAGCAAGTGTCTGCTCAAAATAGTCCAGCAACATGTGCAATTGCAACTGGTGTGCAGAAAAAATTGAAGAAACCTTTTACCATCTTAAAAGCAATTAATACATTGAAATTAAAAGAACTAACGGAAAGAGAGATCAAATTATATTATATTTGCAGAAATGAGATTATAGAAACAAATAAAACTGATAATTTTTCATTTGTATTAAAAGGTATGATATACTTAAAAACCATGAATTGGAGCAACTAAAATCTTTTTAACGAAAATTGAATAAATAAAATATTTAAATCTGCTGTTTTCTTCAAAGTACAATTACATTTGGAAGAAAATGAGTCTGTAACAATAACCTCAATATATTGGAGCTAGATTTAAGTTTCTTTAATAAATAAATAAAAGTAATTATTATTTAGAAACTCCAATATTGTAGGTTTTTGTTTCTAACTCGTTTTCTTTGTAACCTTAAAAATTTTTCAAAATGTTTAAAATCTATTTCAAAATTCCCGCCCGTGATTTAAATTTGTTGCTATTACGCAATGGCGCTAGTATCACGTATATGTGTATGTGTATGGTTGCTAAAAATATCTATGGAGTTACCATTCTTCTCCTCGTAGAGGAGTATTATATTCTTTGATGTAGAGATTCAGAATGATCTCTGAAACTAGCGTTATTCATATATAATAGACCCCACTTTTGAATAGCATCATCCATGTTGTTTTAGCATGTGTTGTTTTACAGTAGGCACGGTTTAGTAGATGCAAATATTTCAATAATAACCCGAAATCGACGACGTGACTTAGATAAAATGTTTTTTAACTACATCTGATAAAGCTTGGCAAAAGTTTACGGCTTTGGATTAAGGAACAAAACATCTCAAATTAATTAATATGACGTAGAAATAACAATATTAATTTGAAATCGAATAATGTGATATTTGAGAGATTGCGTTGGTTTATTAGGTCAATGCAATCTCGTGCAATTCTCAAAAACACTTTAGTTGACAACTTTGTGGGCAATGTAAACATTTCACAAATGTTTGTCGTTATGGACTGTTATATATTAGACGTGTTCATTGTGTAGATGAAATGCATGCATTGCATTTAAATTTAAAGACAAGCATTTTTCAAGAATTCAAATTCATTTAGTAAAAGTATGTATATCATCTTCATTAAGTAAAATATTTAGAATGTATAAATATAAAAAATTATATACATTTTTTTTAAATTTAAAATTAGAATATGCATTTGTCATTTAATATAATGCGTTCACTAAAACAAACCTCTGTAAATATTAAAAAAAAAATCGCAGGGTTCTTATAACACTATTTCCCTTGTTTGTATTTTATTTTGGTAGCTTTATCTGCTATTAAATCTGTCTGTGTTTTAAATGGAATATATAATATAAAATATGGATATAAAATGGGTACAGCTCAATGGATTAAATCCGGTATTTTAAGGAATTCGAAATCGATTATGAGATTAGGATAATAATTATTTTCTAAGTCACAATAATTTGAGCACTGAATAATTTCCGATATCCATAGTGATAACAAGCAATTAGAAACTAGATCTATTTACAACGTATAATAATTGTTCCGTAATGAACCTAAATTTAAAAGAAATAAACTTAATAAATGTAAAATTTCCAAAGCAATGGAATCTTGAATAATTTACATTCATATATTTTTTTATCATGTTTAGACGTTCATTTTAGTTTTTTTATGTCCACTACTATCGGACAAAAGTTTTAAGTCGTTACAAGATTTGCTAGGATGTATGTAGTTATACTCACTAGTTTGCGTAACCGTGCGTAATGTTTAATCAAAAGTTATAAAATGTAGTTCTGCTAAATGTTTACATTATCAAGCATCGTATAATCTCGAACTGTAAAGATATTTTTTACATACGCGCAATGTCATTTATTTGTTGAGTTGATGTTATGACGTAAAATTAAACCTTCTTCTAATGCATTATTTAAATACCACCTTTAATTATAAGTCATTCATATTAACTCATGAATTGGGTGAAGTCTTTAATAAATGTTGAAATTACAAAAGTTTTTAGGAATTGTATTGGAAGCACAGCACCATCAACTTCATCGCAAACATACTGCAAATTGCAAATCCTCGTCCGAGTCAATATAACTGTAAACTCAACGTAATAGGAAGGCGAACATACCACTGCTAGTATTTGGGTCAAACTGGCACCTTGATAGCCTTCGACGCACTATCTATGGTTTGATGACGATTTATTATTTGCATGAGGCCAAAAAACTGCGTGGGATTTGTTGAAACTAGTTTAGAAATACTTCCGGTTTTATAATACACACACACACACACACACAAACAAACAAACACACACACACACACACATTTAGCTACTTAATATATTGACTTCATATACCCACATATTCAAATCTATGTTTTCGACATTCTTTACACAGTGTGTTTCCCTCACGCTTTTCAGATTATCAATGCATTTTAGTTGCTTTTTCTAATGGAAATGATTCATTATCTGCAGGTTAATTATCATTATCACGTAACGTTTGGTGCCCTTCGTTCTATTTTTGGTAGCAGCAGTTAGTAAATGTACACGGAATATTATTATAATGGATATAATAAAATATATACGACAAAAACAACAAACAAACGACGGACGTACGATAGTTTTGTTACCAAAGTGACGAGGTCTAGATGTTCCAAATATTAGTATTTGTGTTAACTTAAAATTTCTTAGAAGAAATGTGGTATGGTTTAAGAAAGAAAATTATAATATACGACCTATTTAAAGTAGTGTTTCCGTCATCGTGAACACGATACATATTAGTCGGTTTTCAATTTTGTTATTTATTTATGATATAAGTAGTAATGTGTTAATATTCATGACAGTTTAAATGTCTAGGTTCATTGTAACGTTTGGCTTGCTGCCTTTACCTATTGTTAGTGGTCTTGCAGCCAGTCCTCCTACGTCATGTTCATCCACACGCCTTTCTCGTTAATAATGTCGCGAAATATTAATTGTGGTAATTTAAATTGAATATGGAAAAATCGAATATTATTCTGCATGCTTGGTTGATTTTAATACTTTAATGTTAGGAGATTTGGTAATATAGAATTCAGTTGGTAGAAATTTTCTGTCCCTCTTTCTAAATAAAATTTCAATAAAAGAATATCTCCTCCCTCTCCTTTCCTACTAAGGAGTACGCGTGCTGGTCTACGGAGTCACTCCACGTAGCCACGTCTACTTTACGTACTAAGAAATTTAATGACTCCTTTCTCTGTCGCACAACTAGAGCATGGAATTCCTTACCAGCAAACGTATTCCCTCCTTCTTATAACATGGATTCCTTTAAAAGAGGCGTGAAAAAGCACTTTTTGGGCCGGCAAGGTGAGGGTGGCTAGGGCAGTATGTCACATGCTTCACTAGCTATCTTCACATGTGGACTCGTCTACTGCTTATCATCAGGTGGTGTCGAGTCATTTGCTGTGCTTTATATAAAAATAATCATTAAATGATTCTCTTCCCATAATTTATAGACGCATGCGTCATCTAGGTCAATGTTTCGTTCACGTACGCTGTACCGAGGCCCTCTAAACAAGAGCGCCCGCCATGCTCGCCATATCGATTTAACTCGCTTTACGAATTTGCAAGCCCACATCTTGTTTCTCGCTACACAACTAAACGCTTTAGTGTCTTACGAATCGAGAATTCTTGTTGCTTCTTAGTTGACTTCTTCGGCTGAAAATGCCGAAGGTTTACTCATCAAGTATATAAAGAAGTTACTCAAATTAGTCTTTACTTAACTGTATAATTACTAATGTGTTTGTTATTACCGACGTAGGTTGTGGTATAGTTTAGCATCTTTTAGTGTCGTTTTAATCAATAACTGCAGTGTACAAAGCAGCCGTCATATCTCTTGGCACCGTTGCACCACCGGCGTCAGCTAAACAATGGTCGGTAAATAGTACATTATTGCGCACTGTCACTGAAACCGCGGGTTCGTTAAATTTCGCCCACGGTTCTACCATATTCGCTTGACGGTAGGCGTTCTATGTGGGTATCTGGACAATTCTAATCTGAACCAGTTCCGAAGTGATAATTGTCGTTCCGTCCTTTATTGTCCCTGTTACTTTAATATTAGTGTGATCGAGATGAAGAAACTTGTTATTTTTTATTTGAAGGCAGGAGTTTTGCAATTGTTGGAACAATGCAACCGCAAAATTCAGTGGCATTGGTTTGATAGAGCTCGCAAAATTTTTCTTAAATATTTGGCGGAATTTCGAACAGACTTTTATATAATTGGCATTAAAACTTTATTTGCCCATATTTATATTTTATAATCGGGCATCTAACTGTTAGGCAGTATAGTAGCCGAACAAGGTCAATGATTGTTGATTGGAAAATAATAACGGAGATTATATATTTTCGCAACATTCCAAGCGTCAGGTAGCAAAATGCACGAATGCGCTAACTAATAGTACCCACGTGGTCACTGGTGGAATCATTACCGGTGTTGTTAGGGTTGACAGTTGTCACATAACTTCACCCCACAAAATTACCGAAACGTTTCATTAGCATAAATATACATTGAAATACGCAATTAAATTTTTCTCGATTTTTCTGTTTTACTTACATACAATGAATGATATATTTAAACAACTGGACCTAATTAGTAATTAATACGAATTCACGTATATGAGGTACTAAGTATGAAGTCAATTTGTTTGATCATCATAAATCAACCTTCATGGTAAATTATAAGATGTCTATGGTGTTGGTAGTTTTGACACTTGCTTAAATTGTTCAACTCGTCTAATCTTCTAAATGATGTGTTTTTGGGTCGTTCGTATTATGAACTGACTAACTGACAGTAGATTGACTACTCCGAATCCCAATTATGAAATTCCGTAAGAGAACAATAGTAAATATACTTTGAAGTTCAATCGAAAAAGCTCCGAACATGGTTTTTTAGACTCAATTTTAGAATTTGTTTCTGTAATACTAAAATAAAAGGCAATAATCTGTATTAGATAGATTCAACTAGCTTCAAACTACGGCCCGCGGGCCGGATCTGGCCCAAAGTTTGTAATTTAGTTTTTTAATAATTGAAATGAAAAAAAAGCGTTAGTTTGCTTAGGTCGCGCACTTTGCGACTAGTCTAGTCTAGAAATATAGTTAAGGGCAGAAAAATTAAAACTGGTCCTTGAAACAAACTGAAAAATCATTATGGCCCGAAGGCTTCAAAGTTTGGAGACCTATGAGATAGATGATAAATATACGGTAGTAGACAACCTTGTGAAAATGCCGTCTATGTATCCATAACTAGCCCGCCTCCGCGGCCATTGATCTATCTGGCATGGGGAAAGCAACTCAGCCCCTTGTAAAGGAGTTTATTATTAACTGCATTGCCATTATTCGTACACAGAATGACAGGCTTGTCTGTTTTGCCATTGGCCCTTAGAAAGTTGATTTTTCAATGTTGCCAGTTAAGGATGACAAGCAATTGCTCAGTTTATATCACCGATGTACTCTTGTGGAAGGTTTAATATCGTAAGTATCATTCTATTCAACTACCAACTTCTTTGTTTAATATGTCGCAATCAATATTAAAGACATTCAAACGATTTCTTGTAGTGCGGAATCAATGTCTAATGTGTAAATCAGGGAGTGTCTCTCTTACTTTCAAATCCGAGTGTAGCTGCACCTTTCTTGGATAACATACGAATAGTTTTCAGGTGGGTCGGGAGAAGTTATTAGTTATGTTAAATAGACTTCATAGCTATTTTGTGCAAAATTATGTAACGTCTCAGCTTAGAACGGATTAGATGAACGAACCATACGTGAGTTTGAACTTAAGTGAGCGTGAGCGAGCTATGTCTTAAATCTAACGCTTTACTTAATTGTTTAATCAACAGCAGCACTCAGTTAATTAGAGACCTTTACGTATTTCTTAAATAATAAAGATATCTTATAGTTCTAAAACTTCTATATTAACTTGATAAGGAAAAGATAGTTTTCTTTTCAAAACATATGCAACCCGAGCGGAGAGTTCTGGTTTGAATTAGCTATGTAATCCTCATTCAGATGCTCAATAGGTTTTAACAATACACTTTAATGTTTTTTTTTATAAAAACCTCGGCAAATGACTCGTCACCACATGATGATAAGCAGTAGAGAAGTCCGCATGTGAAAATAACTATGAATATGCTATGTTTGTAGCATGCTACAAACTGCCCTGACCACCTCCACCACGCCGGCCCAAAAAGTGCTTTTTCACGCCGCTTTAAAGGAACCCATGTTGTATGAAGGAGGGAATACGTGTGCCGGTAAATTCCACGCTCTAGCTGGGCGACAGAGAAAGGAGTCACGAAATCTCTTTGTGCGTAAAGTAGATGTGGCGATAGTGAAACAGTAACTCCGTAGA
This sequence comes from Acentria ephemerella, assembly GCA_943193645.1. NCBI lineage: Eukaryota > Metazoa > Arthropoda > Insecta > Lepidoptera > Crambidae > Acentria > Acentria ephemerella. The sequence continues at coordinate 1,599,262 of OW971875.1, read as the reverse complement.
CCAGTACGCGTACTGCTGAGTAGGAAAGGGTAAATTAACAACATAGTTTAAAAACAATCATTTGCATTCCTCAAACAGTGCGTGTTGAATGTCACGTAATTCGCGTAGTACCTTTCTCTGCAAACAACTTTCAAGTTCATTGGCATTTAGATATTTAGTGTATGCGAAATCGCATCTTTTGAACGATTTCAATTGACAGGTGAATACATGGGAATAGCCGAGGATGTTATAAAATGACATGAAAGTGAGACTACGTAATATATTAAAATGTCTTTGTTGATTAATAAGAATCTGCGAAAGTGAATTGTAATAGAAATTGTGGAATTTTATGCTGGTTTATCTTTAATTCCAACGGAATTAATAGGCTTTGTGAGATAGCTCAACATGTTTAGTAAAATACCTTAATTATCGTATTAAAAATAATTAAGATAATACTATATCAGTGAAATTTCCCAGTAAAATATATCTGCGACTTCTTCTACAACTTGTTTGTAAAACTGATACGAGGAACTCAATAGAGCCAATTACATTTAAAAATGTGTTGTGGCAGATAAGCGAACATTTTTAATTACGTCGACGTCTTTCGTGCTTCGGAAGCCACGAATGTATTCCTTATATCACCATCTTGTTGTTGTAGGCTTGTTTTGTTTAACAAACACTGGATATTCTTATTATAGTTAATCGCTACATGCACGGCTTACATTAAATATGGCTTCACTTTTTTAGTAAGGCCATAATGTTATTAATTTACCAAAAAAAACCATTAAAGTGAATCGATTTAAGAGTTCATAATATAATACTAACCTGCACTTTGCCAGCGTGTTTGACTAAGGCCTAATTGCTAATTAACGGTAGACTCGAGACCCTCGGTAGAGACGAATATGAGCTGTTGATGATAAAAATGAAATCTGGCAAAATTATTAGACCATCTACAACATTGATAATTGGGGCTGCAACTATACAAATACGTAGAATGCTGACGTCTGTAGATACTTATAAAGACATCTACCGAAAATACTCGCTGATACCATAATCAGAGAAGACACACAACAAGCGAGTCACAAATAACACAATAGATCGTTGAGGTCATAATGACACTAAGAATGATACTAAGAATAACCCAAAAAACAACTGATAAAAATCATTGCAGCTTCCATTTGCATGTGTTCTACTGGACGAACGGCGTCTTTTTATTTCTAGTAAGTTCTGTAACAGATTCGGTGTTAGTATTAGTTTGTCTCAAGTGGTTCAACTAAATGTTTGATTGAAAAATGTATTTTCTACCTTACTTTAAAAATTCAATGTTGTAGTAGTTATAATTGGTGCCATTCATAATCACTTAGTGCGAATGCAAATCGTAACTTGTAAAAAGGCCTGTATTCTTATGATTAGATACAACTCAATTGACTTAATCTTTCAACTATTTAAACGACGATGCCCAATTGAAACAATGAATTTATGTGACACCAGTGAATTAGATCCGCTATTCAAAGCATTTCAGTCTTTATGTGTACATAAAGACTGAAATCTTCTGAATTCTTCTGTAGAATTGGTACTGAGCCAGCGATAAGTATCCATTATAATATAATCCAAATTTCACACATAGATATTGAAATTGGATTGGGTTTAAAAAATTCTAAAAATTTTTTTACTGCCGAAACTTAACTCACAAAGCAATACGATATATAACCGAAAAGCTATTATAAAGCTATAGCATAAAAATATATTTACAAACACGGGCTCGAATGTGTATAAGATTTTTAAAATTAACATCTTTCTAACTTTTATTGTCAATCGAAAGGTTGGGAATAAATAACTCAATTTCAGTGGTTCTGCTCTTTAGTCTTAAATAAAATGACAAATATTAAGAGTCCATCAAACAGTTTTTAGTCCTTGTGTGCATCAAGAAGCAGAAGTAAGCAAAATGCTCAAAGTCACCCAAAATAAAATACAGAAGGCTTGGAGTCACGATACGAACAGCGCAAGGCCAATCGGTTTGGAGTTTTTAGGGGAGGCCTATGTACAGTGGTCGTCTCCCGGCTGATATGATGACGATGAAGAGCATCGGGAGGGAGGACCAGGGTAGCTTGCATATAACTGGAGATCAGCTTATCAAAATAAGGACAGAATTAAGCTATGCTTGGTATACATACAGCTAATGGCATTGGGAATGTTCAAAAAAGACTAAAAAGTAATTAACAGTGATTGTTGGTTGCAAAATTATTAATGTTTAAATAAACTTATATTTAAATATGGAATATGTTTTGTTATTATACTTTTTAGGATAACCTCTGGTAAATTAGCCTTCTTACTGATAAAATTGTTTAAAACAAAATGTTAAGTTTTGGTTTTTCCACATTTAACGTCCTAAAGTGCGTATTATATTTTATTATTACAGTATAAAGTAGCTGTAACTATCGGAATTTCTATCGTAATTGTATGTAGGTCGGACCTGGGTTGCCTGGGGGTTTTCTGATGAATTGCTTCGCTAAAATTAGGTCACCGCCGCGAAAAGGAATGAAGGTACCGGGAATTTTAATGTATATTCCTAGTGCCGCTTTGACCAGGCCAGTGCCTGATCAACACTGCACTAGGAATACCCCTAACGAGCCTTACACACGCCCGCTGCATAACCTACGTTTCTATGTCCGAGGGCAGATTCCACCTGTAGAAAAAGCGATAGCTATATCTAATATCAAAATATATACGATGAATATTGGTTGGACAGATTGTTACAATCGCAATGTAAACATAAAATATGGAAATAAAACGATATGACAACTAACTCGTCAATAAATATTGAGATCAAAGTCAAATTTAAAGTACCTATGGGAAAAATATACATGTATCTATTCTATAAAAATATGTTATAAAATCAAAGCCACATTTTCAATGCCTGTATAGGAATTTTAAATGAATATATCTGTGCGTGTAACGTATCGTTCATTCAATATCGAGCAAAATCGTGTACGACGTCTCCGAGCAATCTCTTTTAAGATACGAATGTTACGTAAGAAACTTAGATACATTATGAAGAGGTATATAATTAATTTATAAATGTATCTGTGTATAGTTTGGACCTATTGATGAAAGTCATATCACTTGTCACGCATTTGCGCGATTTTCTGACACGTGCGTAGATTTGTAGAGTATTCGTTTGTTTGGCTACTTACTTCTTAGTTTACAAATAATGCGGAAAGATACATGATGCTACTTTGTTTTTCGTTCGGTTCTTTTTATTCGACTGATCCAGTAGTTGACCTTGTTATTGTTTCACAGGCACTATTAATCATAAATATACATACGGATCGTATGCATACCGTGAGCCGGGTATATCAAGTTCAAAACCAGTTTCCTGCGTAAATGAAGTGTCTTCTCAAATTACGCGCGTAAAAAGTCTGACGTGCCAAATTAGCAGTGCTTCAAAACGAGTGTAGTTACTTTCAAAATTAATCAATAGAACATTAATTATAGAACAAGTGATTCCAAGAGCAGGTTTCTAGCAAGTATTGTGGTTAGTTTAAGAACTTGATTACGCGCTAAAGTTGGATGAAACAGTGAGAAGGCGCACATAGTGTCGTGCGCCCCTCGCTGTCGTGTCGTGATAGGTGTCGTGGGACGTCGCCAATGCGGCGGCGGCGTGTTCAGGATGTCGCCGCCGCGGGCGTTGCTGGCGGCGCTGCTCATCTGCCAACTGCTGTCGTACGGTGGCCACCAAGGACTCACCAAGATATTCTTCACGTAAGAAAATACAAGTGGACATTTTCAAAGCAAAGCTAGGTATATTAATTCTGTGAAAATGAAACATTTGTGGAGGGGCTTCAGAAAGCTGGAACTGAGTTGTATTTGTCGCACAAATGAAAATTTGTCGAATACCTAATACGTATCTACCATTAACTTTCATTGCCCAACCAATATATCATTTAACATTTATATTTGACTTACACTTCTGGATATAAATATTTTAAAACGCACCAAGGACGTGCACTAACCATTACGACGTATGTCGTCTCGAAACCCATCGTTCTAAAATGCGTTTTTTGTTATATATATATGTTATATCCATACGATCGATGGATTGTGTTTTTCTCCCACATTTTTAAATCATGTCGAACTTTAATTATAACTTGACATATTATATGTTACTAGAATGTAGATGTCGATAAAAAGGAAATAAATATTTGTATGGTCATCAGAATACGGAGGGTACTGATTAGGAGAGAGGGTAAAAAAATATTTGTGATAATTTAGTTACGCTATTGATTTACAGTAAAAAGTATATACATATTATTGTAATTTTTTCTTTTAGAAAAATAATTTTTGATGAAAATTACTATTACTAGACTTAAGGCGTCAGATTCATAAAACAAAAATATTGTTAAGCGACCAGGATTTGATTTATTAAAAATTGCTAATTACCGATAAAATTATTAATAGTGATTTTTATTGTTACAGATTACCTGACACCGGCCAGCCTCCTATGCTTATCACCCTAGCTGAGACTGCAAAGTTGGAGTTGAAGAATCCCAACGAACTTCTATTTGTTAACAATTCGGATAAACATAACGATACAAAGCCGTTAACTATCGTAGATGGTGATGGTTCAACCAAACAAGTAGAAGAAAAACGGATCAAAGATAACGCGGAAAAAGAGTCCACAGAACCGCGGCTCGTTGTCAAAGCAAAGCCTATGCATGAAACTAGGCAAATCAATGATGCATTTCAACCCACTACTACCCCAGTTGTTGAGAAAGCCACCGAATCTCAAGCCGAAGAAAAAAAAGAAAAAGAGGTAAAAAACATTCCAGTTCAAGCAGCAACTACTCCACAGGAAGACATACCCTCTTTCTCGGAGTGGGCACAAAAGCAATTAGCCGAAGCAGAAAAGAAAGACACAGTTCTTAATCACTCCAGCCAACCTAGTCATAGTAATACGAATTTTAGCAGTAAAAACACTAAATTACGATCCAAAAATTATGCCTCATTGGCGTGTGGCGCAAAAATCGTCGCAGTTAATCCCGAAGCGGGATCAGCCAGTTCAATATTGTCTCCTAATAGAGACGAGTATATGCTCAATACATGCAACAGTCGCATTTGGTTCGTGGTGGAGCTCTGCGAGGCTGTACAAGCTCAGAAAATAGAGATTGCCAACTTCGAGTTGTTTTCTTCTATACCCAAAGACATCGCTGTGTATTTTAGCGATCGGTTTCCCACACGGGAGTGGGCCAGCGTTGGTCAGTTTACAGCCAAAGAAATGAGAGATACACAAAGTTTTGATTTATTTCCGCATTTGTTCGGAAAGTTTATAAAAGTAGAAATGCTGTCTCATCATGGATCCGAACACTACTGCCCAATATCTCTGTTTAAAGTTTATGGTACTTCTGAATTCGAAGTGTTGGAAAAAGAAAACCCTCACTCACCCCACATTGATGATGAAGAAGACGAAATAATAGACGTTCCTGTCCTTGCAACTGAAACAGAGCCATCCAAAAATCTCTTTGGATCTGCTAGAGACGCCGTTATGTCTATTATGAAGAAAGCTGCACAAGCCTTAGTCAAAACAGAAGTTCCTAAGAACGTGTCATGTCTACACAATGAAACATCTTTAAACAATACTAATAAACGATGTTGTTCTCCCAGCCATATAATAGTGTGTGATAATTGCAGTCAAACGCTTTACAACGAAGTGTATGAATTGATTAGTTGTAGTTCCGATAAATTAGTTAACTTGGTACGCCAGGTTTTTATGCGAGAGACATTAAAATGCACAGGGATTTGTCGACCATTCGGCTTGGACTTTAAAAGTACAAAGACAAATGAATTCGGTAGAGGACGAGTTGCGTATATGAATGCTTTATTCCCGCAGAAGTATTTAGCTGCACTATGCAATATTTTAGCTATCAAGGAGAAGAAAGTAGTTTTAAACACGAGTTTCGAAAGCGAATCAAATGTTACTATAAACATTACAGTTGGTGAGTCACCGCAAAAACCCAAGAGTGAAACTATCATTGAGAAAGAAATCAAATTAGTTCCCGATAAGAAAAATATTTCTACAGATGAAAATAAAAATGATACATTGAAGCCTGATAATAAACCAGTACCGACTGACCATATAGTTGTATCAAATCAAGATACTAATAATAGTATTCAAGAACCACCTAAAGAAGAGAAGGTAATAGCCGATGTCAAAAAGGAAGAAGCACCTCAAGTAACTGACGAAAAAACCAAACCTCAAAATCTAGATGTTCCAAAACCTGACCAGAAACAACCTGAACCAGTGAAGACGGAGCCAGAGAAGTTAACTGAAACAAAGCCTTTAGTTGAAAATAAAGAACCTCTGAAGACTGAAAACAAGAATATCAAAACGGAACCGATCGTTGAAAAACCAAAAGAGGCTGTTGGCAATGGAGTTGATGAGATAAACTATCAGATAATAGATAATCTATTGTCTGACCTGGACCAAATGGCCATTGATCCCACTCCCACAGGTGCACCCGCTGCACAGAACCAGAATCTAGCGCAGGCATCATTGCAGAAAGAGTCGGTGTTTCTGCGGTTGTCTAACAGGGTGAAGGTGAGTTAATGTGTATACTTACATTAATAGTGTAGATAGTGGTATACCAGCATCTATCATTATTAATAATTAATATTAGTGATAGTTAGTGTTGAGTATAATTTTACGATTAAATTTAGAATAAAAAGACCGATAAATTTACATTTTCCGTTAATTATTATTAGGTTGGGAAAAAGTCTTTTCGCATTTAGTATGTATAAATTTGTGATTAAATTTCTTTGGCGACATTTTAAAAAAAAAATCAAATTAGGAAAATTTTGTTTCCCACAATTTTTCATTTGTTTTTCTTTGTGCCAAAATGAGCGAATCGAATGGTATTAAAATTAGATACATTACAAAATTTTATTACAAAAAATGATAAAAGCAACGCAAGCCCCGAAAAAAATTTGTGACGTTTATACACCTAATGCAGTGACAGTAAGAGTAGCACAAAGTTGGCACCTCGCTGTAGTCGACCTGTTACGGATAAAATAGACACTATTTTTGAAAAACTGTGGTCTTTCATGGGTGTGGTCTTTCATCACGATAACGCTAAACCACATACATCTTTAGCCACTCAGCAAAAATTTAGAGTTTGACTGGGAAGTGTTAATGCATCCGCCATATAGCCCTGACCTTGCACCTTCAGATTTTTACCTGTTTCGGTCTCTTGAGAATTCTTTATGCAGTGTCAGGGTAACATTAGGAGAGGTCTGCCAAAACTACTTGTTGGGTTTTTTTGATCAGAAGTCCCAAAATTTCAACCTGCAAGATAGCAGAAAGTCTACGAACAAAATGGCATATATATTAAATGTAAATTAAGTTTGAAAAATTTGTCGTGAATTTTCATATAAAATGCGAAGAAAAATTTTCCCCAACCTATATTAAAGCGAAGTCATTTTATAGATATTGCATAATAATCAATATACAGTACTATTAATTGGATATTATTTACTAATTTTTATTAATTTCGTTTAATTTTTCAGACACTAGAACGAAACATGTCCCTGTCAGGGCAATACCTCGAAGAACTGAGCAGACGGTACAAGAAACAAGTAGAAGAAATGCAAAAGACATTTGAGAAAACTGTTCAGCAAATGTCAGAAGAAAGACAGAAAAGTGAGGAGAGAGAACAGAAATACATAGAACAAATATTAGGAGTACAAGAACAGCTCGCTCAAATGGGCGCAGCATTAAAAATACTAATGGATGAAAGAGACAGCTGGTTTGGCAACATGTCCTTTTTCAAATTCGTTTTATTTCAACTTTCAATAGTTGGTGCAGCGTTTTATTACATAACAAAGACGCGTAAAAGAGAAATTACAATTACTCCGGTGACAAAGAGATCAAAGAAAAAACAAGAAAAGTTTAGGAGAAAATCAGTAGAAGGTGTCAGCGGACATGAAACTCCGTCAGCTAAAAAGAGACGGCCCAGTGAAGAGGCCTTACAAATAGCACGCCAGTCAGCAGAAGAGATGAGCAGAGATGAAGACGAGGGTGAATGGCAACTGGCAAGGAAAAACAGAAGAAGAAAGATCTCAATCATTCACAGAAATGGAGAGGTTGACTCGAAACTGAATTGGAATCGACAAGACAGTATCGGAAAATTACAAGAGAACCCGATACCGTTAGATGAGGAGGAATTTTTGGCTCCTGTGTCAGAACCAAAGGAATTCATTGAAGTTGCTGTCACTCCACCTAAGAGTGAGTGTCCTAAAACGAATGGATCCTTTTTCAATAATTTAAAAACTAAGACGATGAAAACGAGACGTTTGTCGTCTCCTGCATTTCTACGGACTCTAAGTAGACAGAGTACAAGAAGTACACCAAGCCCGATTGTGAAACCATTGGAGCCAATATTTAATGGTAGAATGAGTAAGAAAGCTGCGTCGGAGTCGCCTACCGGCAGTCTATGGTCTGAATCTACAGAGATATCTCAGAACGGGCCACAGGACATCGAAAGTGCTGGTAGTAAAAAGAAGAAGAGTCTTAAAAATATCCTGAGAAAAGTGTTTTGAAGACTTTATTTTTACTGTGTGTATCAAATATCAATCAATCGCTTGTGTTGAGCGAATAGCTATTGTAATTTATTTCATTGCGAATATTATTGTAATCTTTTTTATTTAAATTATTGTATAGATTATTCTTAGACCTCGATAGGTGCCAATTGTGATAAATTTAGGAAGCCTAATTGTTAGCATGTTACATTTTTACTTTTACGCGGTGATGTTTGCTTGTGTTAGAATGCATGGGAGTTTGGAATGTTGTGGTCTGAGAACAAAGGACGAGCCATGCCTAGTCGCGATCAGGCGTTTGGTAAACAAAGAAATGGCATTAAATGCATTAATTTTAATTTCATTGTTTTATTTTTCATTCTCTTAATAATAGAAAATTATTTTAAAAGTATCAATATAGATTTGTTTCTAACTGAACATTTTAATAAAAATATTGAGAGTAGATAGCACTTCATATTATGTAATCATAATATTATGAACATTCTTTTTACAAGGTCTCTACCTATCCCATAGACAATGGAAAGGAGTGTTCTCGCGACACAACTTTAAAGTTACTTTTTTCCGTAGTCTCAGCTCAATAAAACTGCAAAGCTATTGTTAATTCTATATTCCTAAACTATGCTATGATATTAATTGATTGCATCAAATCCTTTAAATCAACACATCTTGCTTTCACTAGGTTTTTGCTCCTTGCTGCGCTATTTAGGCTTTTCGCGGCTTCTTCTAGATACTCCTTCGTGTATTTCTTATCACTATTCGTAGCAAATATAATCTCATTTACTTCTTCGTACAGTTTAATCGATACTACGTGACTAAAGTGAGTTTTTAGAATTTCAATTGTAGATGTCTGTAGGTCTGCGTCGCGACAGACCAGGTTCAAAATGAAGTGTCCTGAAAAAATCATTTCAAATTATTAATCTAGATAATTGCAAACGTTCTATAACAGGCGAATGAAACACGATATCTAACTTTGTTCTGTGTGTACTGAAATCCGTGCTCTCTTTCTATTATTGCTGCTAGAAAGAGTAAGAAATAGGGGGAAATAGGGGGATACATGTTTGGTATAGTTATTTATTTAATGTTCCCAGTACTGTCATACATTTTTCGTTGCATCCTTTACTACTTCTGTCGATCCCAAAATCGTGGGACTTTTAGGTAAATATGATCATACGTACTATACTATAGGAATGATCATTCTTCCATATTTCTATATACAAGGTGTTTGGTACATACCCTATCAAGACGAATGTTAACAAAGTCATATAAATAATATGGTGATATCAAAAATTTTAAAATTATATATTTTATTTTACATTAAATTTTTACGTAAATATCTTAATTAGTCAGTTTATAGTAATGTTTTTTGTTGTACTGAAAAAATAATCTATGCAAATTGTCTCACCATTATCGCTAAGTACAGCTTTGACGTCATCCAGCACGTTGTTCTCCAGGAACTGCCTCGGGGGACACGAGAGGCCCAGCGAGCGGTCTTTGCTGTCCATGTCGAACATTACTGCTTCGTACTTACGCTCTGAAACACGGTAGCACATAAATATGAAACACCAGAAACAGATTGAATGGACGTCATAGTAAGGACAAGGGTATGTCGGTGGCACTGACGGCTTACACACTAGACACGGCCGTATGGGTTATATACCTTTGCCTTCCCTTTTAATACAGAATATTGTTTGAAAAAAAACCGTGTTAATGTCAGTAACATTCAAAATTAGATCAAACTCATGCAGATTTAATAACCATTCCTAAGCTTTACCATTTCCTACTCATTTGTCTTTCTACAGAAGTAAGAGAGGTACAAGTGTTGATAGGTGTTACCTATCCTACCTTTATGAAGACAGTTGTATTAAAGATTATTACTATCAAGAAAAATCTAGAAAGATCATAAGACTACTAGGACGCGTTTTGAAAATATACTCCGAGTTGTGCGGTTATTTAAAGTTGTTATATAGTCATCATTTTCTTGCATCATATTAAATATAATAAGCACAATATCAATTCAATGAGATGAAGGGTAAGAGCTACCCCGTTAAGAATTAGAAAAAATCCACTGTGGTTGAGTGGTATCTGTATGGTTGGAAAACCCAGACACAGCTCTCTTTCATGCTGAAATTATCACTTATCATCTGATGAAATGAAGGCCAAAAGTAAACTGTAAAAATAGATAAACATATTGTTACTAACCGGCCTTGGCTTCGTCCCTCAAAAAGGCGACACCATCTTTGATTTGAACTTCCAAATTGTCATCAGTTTTCAATTCAAAATGGTCTCTGGCTATATCCAGCATGGTGGGGTCTAGGTCGACTGCTGTGACCTTGAGATTGTCGTAGCACTTCCTTAAGAACATGCAGAGCCCACCGCCTCCCAGACCTAGTACGGCCACACGGCTCTGGTTTAGTGTTGCCAGCTCAACTGCCACACACATGAACGAGTGGTACAGTGATATATGACCGAAGTCTACCACATGCTTGGTTTTGTTGTTTTTTTTAACTGGAATTAAAATTAAAAAGATAAGTTTAATTTCATCATCATTATCACCTTTCCAACTGCTGGACTCAGACCTAGGAAGGCAGCCTTCCTACATGGTAGAAACACATGAGAAGTGAAGTTCCGGTATTTGGAGGTAAGATACCCAGTTCCTCTGTGGTTGAGGAATTGGGGTGTAGTTTGCTTCCATCTTCGGTCTTATTTTGACTTACCATCAGATGAGATGAATGCCAAGAGCTACCCCGTTAACAATTAAAAATCCACCACGATGACTCAATGTGGCTTGGTCGGAGAAAGTACTTACTGTAACAACTATAATCAACGACTTAAGACGTTAAGTCACGGAGGAGCTCAAGATATTATCTCGTTATTACTATCGATTTATCATCTCACTGATCGTTTGTCTTGTCAGGTTGGTCCTTGACCCATCCGAGAGCTAAACGTGGCGTCATTGCATTGTTTTTGTTATCTATACCAAAACGTTTACATTTGCAAATTTGTTTTTTGGGTTATGGTTGTTTATATTTATGTATGTAACAAAATTAGTTAAAAAAATATATTAAATTTTTAATATTACATATAGTCAATACTACCCAAGCCTACCCTTTATTTATTGTTCTTAAATATAGCCATACCGAAAGTCATTTAAATTAAGTAAGATCACGTCTATAAGTTACAATATTTCGACGAATCTATAATTTTCTTTAAAAAAATCATTATTAATATTCTCTTTTTTTTTCTTTTAAATAAATATTTATTTCAAAATGTCTCCCCTGTTGTTTATCTTTATTGTTAGTTATTTATTGAGACATGTAAACAAATATATCGGGATTATAAGGCTTGACAGATTAAATTCATTATACAAATAAAAAATACTATCACATACTCACTAATCTTAAGTTTCGCCTCAGATTGCACTAAGAACTGATTGTCAAGGAAGACGAGGCGGCGGTACGTGGCGCCCTCTACGTCCACGTCCTCGACCACGAACGGACCGGACGTGGGCGACGAACCCTCATAGACCTTCACACGCCGGCCCACGTCGCTGCCGATCGACAGGAACGGGATCTGAAATATTGATATTCGTAACGAAAACTTTGATTTATTATATGTATTAAACCATTAACTGCAGGGTGATATCTGTAGATTGGAGAAATATTACTCAAGCTATTGCTTAGACTTGAATCCGGTTAAACGCTCTGTAGTTACTTTCATAAGGAAGAAAATGTCGTTCCCTGTTAGTATAATTCCTGGAAATCCTTACCGGCACACGTATTCCCTCATTCATACAACATGGGTTCCTTTAAAAGAGGCGTGAAAAGCAGGGGACAGTTTGTCGCATGCTGCACTAGCTATCTTGACATATGGACTCCACTGCTGCTTATCATCAGGTGGTTTGGAGACATTTGCTAAGCTTTTTATACAAATAAATAAAATAATAGGGGTAGTATCAGACGTATGTCATAGGCATTGCATTGTATTGTTGTAGGCATTTGTAGTTGTCATTATTACGAGAAGGCGTATTATATTCTAATACGCTTATATTTGACGAGCACAGTGATAACTCAATACCAAGATTTTCCAGGGACCTTGGGTTTGTATTGTGTAGCTGTAAGAACTTCAATGTTTTTGAACACGATTCAAAATCTTATGTTTTATAACTGTAAGAGGCACTTTGGAGTATGCTTCACAAATTTGGAACCGCAGGTAGGTCACATTTAAAGTACTTACACGCAATTCTTTGGGATACTCTGGCGACCCTTGTTCTTTTGAGAATCTCATTTTTTCTGATTCGAACACCCAAAGAAACTCCTATAGGTTCTATAAAAATTTCTTACTTAAGCCTCCCACAAATAGCATCATTAAGAGCTTGTGGTATGTATACTACTAGTTCTTACATCCAGGAATCGTGAACGTTGTACGTACTCATCATACAAACCTAATGAGATTCGAAAGCAGGAGCTCTGATTGGAAACTGGGCTGGAACTCAAACTGACTTGATTGACCCATCAACTAATATACGAATCATCCCATTCAACCCATGAACCAATATATTTACCTATATACGAAATATAGCTTTGCCGAAAGGGAGAAATATGGCGATAGTTGCTTTGTTATGATAATTGAAATCTGAGCGCACTCAATTGAAGTTACCTGTCCAATGAACCCATAAGGGATGAGCATCTTGGCGGAGTGGGCTAGCTCCTCCTTCACGGCGTCGAGGCTCTCGAAGTGGTGCCCGCGGCGCAGCACCGCCACCACCAGACGCCCGAACCGAGCAGAGTCCTGCAGCTGCCGCCGCCCAGCCGCTGTGCCGAATAACCACTCAGATTCTCTGTCAAAGTTATAGAACAATTATACAGGTGAACTCAAAAAATCCGTACCGTAGGGAAAATTTCTTAAATGTTGAAGTCAGCAAATTTGTGTCGTGAGAAATATGATATTCCTTTCGATGTCACTTTTCTCATATATGTGGAGCTCGAAGAGATTTCTCATAAAAATAAGCAGTACCTTTGTACAATTTTCTGTTATTCTATTGTACAGCCAATATCCGTACAGAGAGACAGAGAGAGAGATATCCTTTCGTCTGACAAAGGAAGAGCCATTTTACTGAAGTACCATGGCAAATGACTTTGTAGTGTTGCCGTTACAGAGAGCAGGATTTTGTATCCACTCATTGAGCATGGAGGGTGGGTGAGTATGGGGACTTATCTTCAAAGCCAGGTTTTAATCTTTCTATATATATATTCTATATATTTGCTTACACGGCGTTTAATTTTTGAAAATTAACTGTCTTGTCTGCAACGGATGTTAGAAGTAGTCCGAGATTCAATGTTTTTGCATATGTATGTTTAATTACAATTGCTATAAAAAAAACTAACACTGCTTTTGTAAACCTGCTTAGGAAAAACCACCTTAAAACGATTATACTATTTTTCGCTCTTCTCAAAAACCAAATTCAAAAATGTAACATGAATCATAGACTACGAAAATATTCGCGATAAATTTATAAATAGCCAGTTCACTATTCTAAGATCAAAACAGTTCCAGTTTATTTATCTAGCAATATTTTTAACTTCGTGTGTTGTTTCTGTAGAGTTTCACATCTATACCTCTACAGTAGTATATCTAATCTATAGTGGTGACGCGCCTGAACTAATATAACGTACTAAAATACCACGGACATGATTGACGAGGTGACATAAAATGCAGTTCACATCATTCGTAACGGTATGTCCTAGAAACTTCGAGAATATGCTAGTTAAATATAAAACGTTTATTTTTCTAAGAACTTGCAAGTTTTTACATCTACGCGCTGTTTAATTGTAAAATTTGTAATGTTAAAGAGATGTTGAAGATATTTAAAGGTAGTAGGTAGACTTTTCCATACTCTTAGCGGGGTAGCTCTTAACCTTCATCTCATCTGATGATAAGTGAAGATAAGGCTGAAAATGGATGCGAGTTACACCCGGATTCCTCAACGACAGTGACTGACTATCTTACCTCCATCTGACAGAACACCAAAATAGTGTTAAAATTATTATTAAGATAGTGCTAGCTAGCCAGGAGTACTTTCTGTCCCCACATTTGGAATGATTATAAAAAATACACTAAAACTATAATACAGTCAGGCAGCAGATCGCGCAATGACCATTGACGAAAGATTGCCATCATGAATCAACATTAGCGGTGCATGTTCCTATAACAAATATTAACATTACAATTTATTAAGTCTAATTTTCAGATAATTAATATAATTACGGAGATACATGATCGCAAGGCTTAACTGAGTAGAGTAAATCAAATGAGAAGTGAGTCCTAATCAATAAGAAATTCAAAATCAATTTATCAAATGTTATTAGAAAAGTGATGACCGTAATCTGCGAATATTGCCAAGGTATAAATCTTGGATTGTTAGGGATACCTAGCAAAACAGTCGATTTAGCGTACGTTACTCTGGTTAGCTGCAACATTATTTCAAGGGGAAAGTTGGTGGAGAAGCAATAAATAACACGCTGGGCGTGCAAGGTAATCTTTGGCCTTGAGAAATGTTAGTATTTAGCATACCTTTCGGCGTACGTATTCTACAGATATTAACGCAATTATTTATGAGAAAGAATAAGCAAGATTTGACTTGCGAAATTCATATTTCTCTTAAAACAGTTTTTTGGGGTTTATTCCCAATGTATATATCGGCATCTTCTACCAGAGAAAATATCACATAAAAGGAAAGACTTCCATTGAACACCGACCAGGTAACCAAAAAACAACCAAACCATTAAACGAATCACCCTAACCATTACAACCAACACCTTTTAACCATAAAAATGAGCACTTTATTGGCAAAACTGATTTAAAATGATAAAAATAAAATTCACAGAGTAACAGTACCCAGAAAGGACATGCAATTTCAAAACAATTAATACCATTAAATAACGCTTCATTGAAAAATCTTTCTAAACCACTTGATGATAACTTACAAATAGCGTGATAAGGACTATGTGAAATACGTCAAAGTCTTATAAGCAAAACCATTAGCACATAGCGTATAGAAACCCAGGATTAGAGAAGTCTAGGATGTACGACTGACAAATTATGAGTAGATTTTTTGTGATTGATGAAAGTGTCACTGTCTGTCACTCTATAGGGGTTAAAAAATATTTCATAGTGGACGGCAAAATTTATTCCAGTTTTGTTGCTATATTATTAGCAAACCATGTCTATGACGTCACAAATTGTTGACATCGTCCTTTTCTTATTTTGACCGCACTGTAAAAGTCTGCTCTGACTTTAAGTGTTAGTATAATCCTAATCATCAGATAGTTTGTCAATCAATAATTATTGTTCTAATCATTAAAAATATCGCCTCAAATTTCTTATAAAAACAACTTCAGAGAGGTTAATTCTTAGATTTGTTACTAATTTATACTCACAAGTTACGTTTCATCTCTAAATTGAAAACCATATCAAGAAAAATATTTATTTTAAATACCTGCCTGTATTTCGAACTGTTTACTCCGCTATTGATTTCTCTAGCTGGAAACTCTTGGAACAGTATCCAAAACTAAACTATTTTATCGCATTTTTCAATGTTGCGCACACGCACAGCGCGCTGTTCAACTTTGTTGTGAGAATAAATTAGCGGCGTCCCGGTGGGAACCACTCCAAACGGTTTCGTTGCACGAGGTAAATAAATAAGGTGTGGAGAACGTGTGCAGACACACGTACGAAAAGTATTATTACAAAGTCAAAAAAGGAGAAAATTATGTATGACATTTTTTTTTTATAAAATTATTATGTTGATACCTTGTTTTTGGATTCGATACGCTTCTTATTTATTCTTATTAGACACTACGTAAAGTTAGCAATTCGTAAAATGATTTTTTTTTCAGATACAATGAACTTGATAGTGAAATTATTAAGTAACATGTTCACTCGAAAAGAACCTCTTTCGGCGAGGAATCCATTTAATGGATTTCTTGCCAGTAGCTTAACGGCAGGCGAGTGTAGGGCTCTTCCTTCGCCTGATCATAACAATACAATTAAGTTCTTTATTTTGCGTTCCATAGTTACATAATATGTAGATCTTAAGACTATCATGGACACTATGGACCTTGTCGGGCACAACAAATTTTAGGATATACAGGAGAAAGGTAGATTACAAAAGGCGAAAATACTCGGTAGGCCTAAGTTAGTATAATTGTTTTAATTTGTATTATGGTCAAATTCAAATATATTCATTTAAAATAATAATTATCTTAGGATTGTTTAGAATTATAAGTCAGGGTGTTTTTAAATGTCAGTAATATTAATAATAAATAATTAGAATTATCAATATTGTATTTTTTCTTCTTCTTCTTTTATAAATGGGAATTAATTCTTAGAAGTATATGGATGAAATATGTTGAATGGGTATGATGTCAAGTAGGTAAGGTCAACAGTTTAAAATTTCTAATGTTTATAACGTGTAATGTCTAAACAGTTATGTCAAAGGTCTGTTAATATTATTATTTTAGATATTGTTTAAGAAATCATATAGCTTGTCATCAAAGTACTCGTTAATGCTGTAATATGCTTTATACCCACTAAAACTCCACTTGGTTCTGACGAAGCAATCCTCCAATCCCAATGTTTGAAGAAAACCTTTTTTTTTTCGAGGAGGAATCCGTTACACAGTTAATAGGAAGCTCTCCATCATTAATTTGTATGTTGAAGAAAAACCAAAGAAATTGGGAACTAATTATTTAATTAATTTCAGTCTTGTTAAACCTTGGGCCTTGGAGTTTTCTTAGATACCATACAGATAATGTTTTAAGAAAACCTACCAAATCTGTTACATATTATAATTAGTTAAGCACTATATACACTAGCGTTTTGCGAGCGTGAAAGTCGTCTTAACGAGTATTTCCGTAAATGTTCCAATAAATCACCCACGCTTTAAATGAGCTATCCCGTTAAGAAACACAGCCGCGCCTTAGCTAGTAGACTAGAGTGAACATGTATTCTCTAGAGAAAGGGCTTTTTATACAACACTAGCTGATCCAGCAAACGTAGTTTTGCCATATAAATTATTCACATAAAAATCTGGAGATGACCATCCTTGTTGCCTAGTACTATAAGATATAGCGTACGTAGTATATATATACTAAAAAATAATTCCATAAAAATCGGTCAAGCCGTCTCGGAGGAGTTCTATAACGAAAACTGTGACACAAAATTTTTATATATTAGATAAACGAACAACGCCGAATCGTCCGGGTTGGATAATTATAGCCTTTTCAATCCAATGAAGGTAGAATTATATTTTTCAAATAGTGAAATTATCTTTGAAATAGTAGTGCTTCCGATTACCCTCCTCCACACATGAATAAACTTTAAATATTAGTAGGGATATCTATTATAGATTTTAGACTACTCTTCCTAATAACATTTCAAAGACAAATGAAACTAAATACATAATATATAGGTATCTTATGGGCGTTGCTACGGTTCGCAACGTAAATCATCGGGATTAAAAATAGCTACGCTGGTAAATATTTTGAACAGCCGTGACTAGTGATAAATGATTTTATAGATTTGGGTGTGACTAAAAAAGTATTAGTACCCGTAGTGAGTCAGAACACTAAAAAAGAATAGTAAATAGTGTCCGACCACTAACAATCAGTACTGTCGACTTGCATATGTTTGTCGTTGGTTTATTTCATCTTGATGTAGGGCCAGGATTATTCCCGGAACAAGTCGACCCAATGGGATCTTTTGTGCTTTTGTCGTTGATTTAAAATGAGAATCGAATACACATTCGTACACAACAGTCGAATAGAGAAACTCCTTTTTATATATAAAGCCGTTTAAAAAGTATTTTCCAATATTTCTCAAAGGAGGCGCTGTTGACGATTTCATACGATTTTTGAGCTGATGACAAACACTATTAAGATTGCTAGATGCAACTGAAATTTTCACTAGAGTTCCAGTATGCCATCAGATACAACTGTAAATGTTTTATACATTGTAATAATTGTTCACGATACCACCCACATAGAGCATGTTTTCATTATACATAAATAATTATTCGTATAACACAGGGTATCATTTTCTCAACATGGTACTTAAGTGCCATGTTACTGTCGGAAGTAGGAAGGCCTAATATTTTTTCTATTTGGCAACTTGAGACCCCGTCGCGTGAGTGACTCGGGCACTACCAAAGTAATTCACCAGACCACTAATTAGCATTTAATATGTATGTCTTACCTGCCTTGTGGAACAATGAAGACAGCATATTTGTTGATGGCCTGCTGCCGTTTCTGATCAACTATGTACAAGGTATATCTGGGGACGTCTTCTCCAGGCTGCATCAGATCTAAGGTGACCTATAAATAGGATACTAATTATGTATATTTTTAATAGTTTTTTTTTATGAAAAGGTCCATCAGTATATTCAAAACCAGAACCTCGTAACCCGTGGGTTTCTACTCTAACCACTGAGAGAACTATGACCATATTGTTATTGTTATCTTTCATAGGGTTTGCATAGAAATTCATAGTGTTTTCCTGTCTGAACATAGGAAATATTGATTATTGAAAAATTCTGCATATAACTTTACTTAAATAATTACTATAGATGGATAGTATCCAAAATTCTGTAAATACTCATTTTTAGTGTATACTGTTGATAAATTGCTCACTTTATAAGTTAAGTCAGTGATATACTAAAAAATGTATAGTTATTTCTGTCAAACAAATTATCTGATAATATTAGTATTATTTTTATGATACTTACTATTAGCCCTATTAGGTAATGTGGGTATATTGCTGAACTTGTTTTATCTCTAACATTTGTCTAATTGAAATAAATAAATACTATACTTTTGAGAAATTTTCATTTATTTACACTAAACTTTACCTCATTATCCTCATCCAAGCTGGTCTTAGCAAGGCCATTGGTAACAAAAGCAGCGTCTTGTGCTGATTTTATATAGCCAGAGAGTTCATCTGGTGTGGTAAGTCGAATCATTTTATCTCCCGCCAAACATACTTCTAGAATCTACAAAGAGTTTATAAGATTGGTAAAATGTGTGTAAGAACAGCTGTACTTTGTTCTTAGCTGTATGTTATGGGATAGGAAGTCTGTCAAAAAGTTACAATTATTCATTTATACTGGGTTTAATTGATATAAAATAGCTCAAAATTAAACACCTCATATGCAAAACCATCTGTAGATAGATATTGAGACCTAGCATGTAGAAACAATCATTTATCATGATAAAACTAGGGACAGTTTTATCATGATAAATGATTGTTTCTACATTTGTTTTTCACTAACACTAAAAAAACACTGCATTTTGACTCCTTAACAGCCAGCCTTGACAACTTTGTAATATCTATGATCTAATTAACGTAAACATCTGTAGACTCCACCAATAACAAGAAATTACGACTACATGTGCATTGATGCATGGACACAAGAGGCATGCTTAAAACATATTTAATATTTGGTGGGGATGGCAATATATTTTTATTTTGAATCATTTCTCACAACCCTGACCTTCCTACTTCTGTGCTTAAACCAATAACAATAGATTACTTAAATTTAATATTCATTTTTGTAGTTGCGAATACACATATTATACATATATTACCATTTGAGGCATTGCCTTAAATTTAGTGACTATGACAACAAATACAGGCAATGTTGTTCCATCACCATTCTCCGAATTCTTCTCCTCAGCTTCATGGCATCTCACAACTCTAAACATCCATGATTTATCACAAAAAGACTCCAAGAGTTTGCTCAGGATATGACTTTGAAGTAGTGATATACAGACATATCGACCACCGAGTTTTAGTACCCTTTTAATTTCAGAAAAATACATGTCTATTCTAGCATGTGTATCTTCAGATTCATCAGGCATCAAGGCGTCCAGGGTGCCTTTATCCAAGACCACGTGAAACTCTTCATCTTTGAATGAAGTATTCATTGCATCCATACAAAGAAATTTCATGTTTTCCCTTTGAGCATTTATCGAGTTCATCTGTTTAATTACTACTTCAGAAACGTCTATATTAGTTATATTCTGATAGCCGATATCGTACATGTCCGCGCTGAGGGTTGAGTTACCACACCCGGTAATAAGTATAAAATCTTTGGGTTTTATGTATTTGTGTAACTGTGAGCATAGTTCCAAATACTCGCCGTACCTTCAAACAGATGTAAAAATCTAAAATATTCATTAAATCGAACCAACAAGTATAGAAAATGATACAAATATTATTGAGCCGATATGTATACATACCAATCAAAAGCTTTGTTCCCTCTCTTTTTGAAAAACTTATTCCAGTAATCTTTTTCGCTGAATTCTTTGTGACTTTTCGGTAAAAGGTTCATTTTTGATGGAAAGTATTAAATTTTATTTATCTGAAAAAACACATGTATTGTGATTACTTGTTGTAATGTCAATGTCACTAAAAGTGTCAAGCGTAATTTTTAACAAAAGCTCATACAGCCAACTCTGTATTTTTTTCAACCATGTATTTTTTTCCTTAAGTAGCAACCTACTTACTATATCTACTACTACAAAATCAACGTTTTGTAGTAGTAGATGAATTTCATCTCTAAAACCAACTCTAAAGCATTATACAACTAAAGCTGCATTTGATCAAAGTTCCTAAGATAGCACGATATATATGAAATACGTCATTCAACGTTCATTAGTGACTTGCGTGAGATTCTTCAGTGTTTCAATTCCATTCATTCATTTATATATCATTGACAAAATGGCCATTTGTCGCCAAAAAAGAATTAGTCACATAAGATATGGTTGCGTGGGCTTTAGTTCCCTTTGCTGAGAATAGTGAGAATTAAACAACAACAAAAAAAACAAAAATCTCTCTAATCTGTGGGTCTGTATATTCTTTGTTAGATATATTTTTGTCTGTGAATTTTAATGGTGGTTTTTGATGGACGTGAGTGTGATAAACATTCAAATTTGTTATGCTGTGAATGTATAATTATATAAATAATGCAAAGCTATCATACAAAAGTTCAAAGTAAAAACTTACTAGTTGCGTGACCATGTTTCTAAGGGACTTTATTGAAGTAAAGTCTTGGCTTCAACATCATACTGAGTGACCTAGCTTCTAGAATCTAAAAAAAAACATGGAAAAACAGAAGAAAAATAAGTGGGATGCTCTTGCTACGATTAAATCTTTTGACGTAGGTAAAGTACATAATTTTCTTTTAAAACTAGGACGCGTCAGTGTGCTGATTTTTGTGCTATCTAGATGGTGGTGGTGGTGGTTGTTAGCACGGTATGCAAAGAAATGTCACAGAAGTCATTCTGTGATATTTCTCTGCTCAAAGTTATGTTTTTTTCAGTATACACCATGGCAAAAGATTTAAAAAAAAATCATATTAATTACTTTCAAGTTATGAAATCCTCTACATTCATAATCATAATCTATGATTCGTGTTTAAAATTTATTTTTATTTACAATACTACAAACTATTTTACAATATTAAAAAATTAATATTAAACTATTATAATAATAATAAACTGATAACTATGTTATTTAATAAACTATTTTTATTTATAAGTAACATTAAAGTAACAGTAAAATAGATTAGATAACATTGTTATTTTATGTTGGTCTTTATTATTTACTGGTTATACCTAACTTTTTAAGTCTTTAGTTTTCTTTTCAAAGTATTTCATATGTTATATTGTTTATTGAATTAAATTCATAATAAATAAATACCTTTTACTGGTGCATGGTTTACAGAGTCACTCTTTCACCATTGCTTCACCTGTTTTACAAACAAAGAGATTTCATTCACATCTTTCACACAGCTAGAGTGTGGATTTCCTTACCTGCACACATATTTCCTCCTACATATAACATGTGTTCCTTTAACCCTTTGACCGCGGCTATTTTTTCAAGTAAAAATTATTTCATTTATTTTTCAAATATATTAATAATGCATCAGTGTGTGATATTGCTCAAAACAATCGGTCAAACACAATCCCACATTGCATGGCTTACATTCATATCTGCTATCTTTTCTTATTTTCGCTCTCCTGGATGAATGGCTACAAACATAACATTGTCGCTGACGAAGACTTTTCCCGGGTTCTGTCTCGATTTGACTGATGAAATGTCTATCGGTGAGTCTTTTAGGATGAGGTAGAGAGCTTGTTCTTCTTCCAGTCCCCATATCCTTGCCATACTTCATTACCAATTCTCTGACCAATTGTGTCCGAAACGCAGGTAACTTAGGTTTCTTCCCGGTCTTCAATTTATATAAAAGAAAATTGTCTACTTGTCAAAGTATTCCCACCAACTATTGTTTGCGTTGATGATGAAGGTTCTAAATCTTCGTAGTCCGCATCGATTTCCGTTTCTGAACCAGATCCTGATTCATAATTATCGTAATTTTCATGAATCGAACGATTTGCCATTTTCTGCACGTGTTAGAATTTTTTTGGGTGTAACCAGGTCGATTCGGGAAATTTTTTACATCAAATTTGGATGTAGAAAGTGCCATCTTTTAATTAAAAAAAAGAATTAACCCTTTAAGTGGGATATTTAAAAAGTTATAGGGCAAAACGTATATATACGGGTGCCGCGGTCAAAGGGTTAATAGAGGGGTGAAAAGCACTTTTTTGGGCTATCAAGGTGCTGGTAGCTCAGACAGTTTGTTGCATGCTGCACTAGCTATCTTCACATATGGACTCCTTTACTGCTTATCATCAGGTGGTCATCGAGTCATTTGCTGAGTTGCTATTAAAATAAAGAACTATTATTCTATTAAATATTGGTCAGTACCTACTCAGCAACAGAACAATATATATTCTATTACTGAACATGCTGGGACCCTTGTAGAAGAACCTAATTCTGTACTCATTTGACAAAACAGAACAGCTTTTAAAATAAGTAAATAAGGCTTATAATAAAAGTATTTATCAATAATGTGGTTAACCATTATCTGGAATATTCTCTAGTCATTATACTGCTAAGCATTATATAAATAATGCCCAATTAGTGTGTGGTATTTGTATTTTTTATTCCTAGGCACCTGTGATTGTGAGTGAGAGTTATGGTGCATATATATATCATGCAAAATGCACACTCATATGTATTTTCTATATCAAAACTTGATTTGAAATTGTATAAAACAATAACTAAATCCTAAGATTGTACTCTAAAAATGGAAACATTAAAACATTGTAGAACTTTAGTGGATTTTAAAAAGTTTTCATATTTTTTTGGTAGGGTAAATTGTGTGGTTATTTAGTACCTGATCTATGGATTGAAAAGAAGTCAAAAGTTTGATAGTGAATTGAAGAGAAATTGTTGTGCATAGTGATAATCTGCTTTAGTAGCATTCAATAATTTAAATAAAAAGCTATGACCTGATATGTTTATATAAAGACTTTTATGACTTTTCTCTTATGAAACTAGAGTGTTACACATGTGGTAGATTAATAGATTTGCACTAACACATCTATATATCTGTTAACCAAAGATTAATAATAATTAATTCTATTTTCAGGTTTACCTCGCAACAGTCAAAATGAGTTCATATCGCAGAAGAGCAGCCAACAAATTGAAATTATTAACTCATCTGCAACAACACCTATCAGTCTACTCGTACAATCCCTTGTGAAACAGCTATGTTCTCTCTTAGAGAAAGACTCTGTAAGAGCTAACCAACTCTACACTACTATATGTGAAAAATTACATAGCATGAACTTGATTGATAACTCATATGCAATGGGTGAGTTTGAGGCTATGAGGAGTCAATATCAGAGAGCATTATATCAGCTAGTAACTGTTGCAACTGGATCCGAAATTCCAATAACACTCTCAGCAACTTGGCCTATTGTTCAATCTTCAGGCTTAGAGTGGTCCCGTTACCATAGAGAATTTGAGGAACTGTTTTTTATAGCAGGCGGAGGATTCGGAAGTGTTTTTAAGGCAAGACATAGATTGGATGGTGTGGAATATGCAGTTAAGAAAGTATTCATAAAGTCCAGTGATGTGGACTCAATTATGATCCACTTGTCTGAAGTTAAAACCATTGCTAGTCTCAACCATCCCAACATTGTAAATTACAAGGCTGCTTGGCTGGAACCCATGATAGAATCCAATGTAAAAAAGAAAACGAAACTCCAAATGGACACAGATAGCGATGAATATTCCGCCTCTCATGTTATATCTTCAGTACATCCAAACATAATAACATCATTCAAAACACATAATTCGAAGGAACTTTACATAAATACACACAGCCAATCTGACTTTGTTATTTCTTTTAAAAACACAAATAGTATTGAGGACTATGAAAATAATTCAACCGAGGATATTATAGATACTGACAGTGATAATGAAACTAGTTCACATGAAGATAATGCACTATGCAAGGTCGATGACAGTAAAGTGTTGGAAAATTGCTCACGTGTTAACTTGAAATGGGCAACTTTATACATTCAGATGACATATTGCCAACAAACATTGAAGCAATGGCTAGATGAACGCAATAATCACATTGCAATGCCAAGAAAAAATTCTGAGGAATTTAATTCTGAATCTCCATGTCTTGATTCTCCAATTTCATCAGATTTGAACTACCCAATAACATTTACTCATTTGGATTTACTTGTTGACATGTTCAAGCAGTTAGTTAGTGGGCTGCATTATATTCATTCTCGCGGGATTATTCATCATGATATTAAGCCTAGCAATGTGTTTGTGGTACAAAGTGATGGTGGAATCAGAGTATTGTTGGGAGACTTTGGTTTGGCGTGTCCTCTACAGCAATCTCATAGTGGCTTAGTTCTGGGCACACATTTGTATGCAGCTCCCGAGCAACTGGCAGGACAGTGTAATCCTAAGGTGAATAAATACTTCATACTTGTAAAGATACTTTCCTATTTATACCAACAACACTATCTATGGTGCCTGGTATCTTTTTGCAAGAACTAATGTCAATATTCAGCCAATCTAAACTGTTAATAATAATTCATATTATCTATTAATAAATGTAGTGTAAATGCACTTGCTGTCATAAAATAATGTTAATAATAGTGAATTGAATTTTTAGCATTCCAAAAGAGCCAATTTATTATATTCATATTTTATTTTAGAATCAATCTTACAATTTGTATAGGAATCATCAACATAAACTGTTATACCGTACTGACCCAATACAGCTTGGTGGGTGAAAGTGATTGCCATAGCAACCGGAATCAATAGCTTAACATTTGCTTAGTTTATATTTTGATTGAATCATCTCGGTACCAGCAACAGCAAAAGCTGCTTCATATTCTCTATCAAAACCAGTGCATTTAAACCACTGCTCCCCTTGTACTTTTAATAGGGTAGAGAACCTTACATATTTTTTTATTGGAGTGTGATAGATACAAAAATTATAGAGGTAGTAACTTTCCAAAGTTAAAATGGCGAATGGGGGAATTGATATAGCTTTGTCAGAAGCTTATCTAATAATTCAAATAATATCTATAAATTTGTCAAGTACTCCTAAAATATAGTCTCCCCATGAGGCTGGCAATAAGCATCAGTGTATGGAAACCTTGTTAACATTTTCAAATTAAAAAATACTACTACCCCAATGAGCTTCCTGATATCTTTAAAATCTCCAAGATTAGAAAATTTTCTTTGTTGAACAATCGATTTTACACTGATTGGTTTGCTGATTAGCTGGCTTAAGTCATAGTCGGTCCATCTCTTCAAATAACCACTACTTTGTGCATGTGTGTTCTTCAATGGGGCCACTCTTGTAATATGTGTACAAGTGTTGCCCAGATATAAACAAAAATTGTCTTGTTAAAAAATTAAATAGTAAAAAACTTTAAACTATTTGTTCTCCATTTTTCAGAGTGATATGTACAGCCTCGGCATCATACTACTTGAGTTGGTGGATCCCTTCAGCACTGATATGGAACGTGTGAAAACTATTACTGCTCTTCACAAGGGTCAAATTCCTGCTCATCTCACTGCCAATTACCCCAAAATAGCTCATATCATTGGAAAGCTAGTCCAGCGACGTCCAAGCAAAAGACTCGACACAACTCAATTATTAGAAGAATTAAACACTCTATCAGAGAACAAAGACAATACTATCAAGTGTTTAAAAGAAGAATTAGCAGCAAAAGACGATGAAATAGCGAAGCTGAAAATGATGCTTGCTAAATTTGACAAACCGTGACGTGTGATAATGATAATTGTGTGAAAATGTGTTTGTATTACATTATATTGATATTCTTAATCTTATTATTTGCAAGTATTAGATAGTTTGGATGAACCAACCACTTTTAACCTATTTATGGCTCAATCACGAAAATAAATGTAGTTTGTATGTAATATTTGTTTTTTTTTATCTTTTGTGTGGGTGAATATTTTCATGATTTTTAGATAGTTTGTAAAGCCCCTATCAAAGTACTCATACTAAAATATCTTTTATTTACTACTTAAAGCATTTGACCACAATCTCATCGGATATTAACGCACTAAGAATACATTATATTATGTCAACACAATCAAAAATGGTTTTCTTTCGTAGCTCAATTGCCGGGCTTAATAGGAGTCCTTTGTTCACTAAGGTTCTTTTCTATGGGCTTACATAAGTACTATATATTATTGGTTTTTGAAATTACCTATATTGGTAAAATAAGGAACTTTTTAAAAATACCCTCTTAACAATAGACGCAGTAAGATTCGATAGAAAGGATATAATTAAGTACACGCTGGTTACGTGAAGATAAATGTATTAAAACGAGATATTTCCATTAAATTAAAATTAAGGATAAATCTGGCAAGCACGTTATCATCGGCTGTAAGTCCAGCAGCAGAAACCAGTGTTAACAAACACCAAAGAAGCGTCAACAGATATCTTATTGCGTGTCGTTCATTGGTTAGAAAATTAAAAACGTGAAGAAAAGCTAAAAAAATAATAATTTACAATATTAATAATTTTATAGTTGTTTGTTGTAATTTGTTTCACTGGCATGCTATTCAGTCAGTAATTTCGAAGGTTTACTAAAAACATTCTGCTAGCGACATGTCAGCTTAAATAAATACAGAATAATTAAAAAGAACGGAACGAAAAAAGTTTTTTGTACACTAGCCATAGACTACATTAACTACACAAAAGGAATTCCACAAACTGCATTTTGATATCATGAGATATTTAAGAGATAACCAAATTGATGGATGTTCGGTTCAAAGTAAATAAAATTGTAGGTCTATTATTACTTGTTGGAAATGGCCATTTGATTTTAATCAGTTGGAAATGGTCATTTGATTATCATTAGAATATTTTAGACGGAAAAATATTTATAAATAAAAAATATTATACGGAAGAGAAGATATTGTTAGCGTCACCTTCACTGAGACTATTCGTAAATTCTTGTGGTGTTAAGGTACGTGGTTCGTGCTATTTAAAATTGTCACTTCTTCCGACGATATGTCCTATTACTTTTTATAGATGGCGATAGCAGACAGCGGTGTTTATAGTCTGATGGTGATTTGTACTTCTGTAGTACCGTGTTAACCGAATCAAAAATAAAATGTCACAAAATTAAAAGTAAAAAAATTTATTTACAGAAATGCTAATTACATACATAAATTATCTGCTTAACATCTAAGTTTATTTACAGTCTTAAAATATTAATATAGGTATTACCGCATCGTAGTGGCTGTCGGAATGTAAGGAAATTAGTAAAATCAAATAACATGACAATAGTTGGCATTTTCGTTATTTTTTTGGAAACTAGGTTAAGAGCCGGACTTAAAGAATTGCTAGACTAAAAATCTTTTTTTGTTCACCCGCTAATACCTACACTGACAATTTATAGAGGTGATTGAATTATCACCATTATCTCCCTTAAAGGGTGCGTACGAAAATACCCTTATCAGCCATTATATTCGTGTCTCAGTGCCTTGTGCTTCATTGAAGCTAATTGGCGAGGGTGAAGAAGCAAGACGCCGTTTACAAAATATTGTCGATGGCGTGGATGACGCCATTGGTAGCGGGGATATTGTGCGTCACTACTTGTGCGTTGTTCACTTTGATGCGTCCTGAAACAGATAATGAAAATTATTTTAAAACCTTTATCATCATCATCAATATTAGCAATAAATCTGAAAAGATTATCATCAATCCAATGGCTGATGTACAATAAAGATATCTTCTATTCTGTTCTATCATCAATACTTCAAAGCACAGAACTGCTGGACGGTAGTCCAGCAATTCATATAGTAATAAGTACTATGATAATTCACGAATGTTCTGTATAATTACAATTACGATTGAAAAGTGACGATGAATAATATGGTAAATCCAAAGTCAAAAATATCTTTATTTAAATAGACTCATTTACTAAGTTCTTTTAAATCGTCATAACAGGGAATATGTATGATAAAAATAAACAAATTAATTAAAGATAATAGTGATAACTTTAAGTGGGTATAAACCGGGTATTTACAAATTGTCCCAGTTATAGAATTTAAAAATGTACTAAATAATGGTTTTTTTTTATTTCGCCTTTCATGGTAGTAAGGGGCCCCAAACAGTTGGGATAGACTTTTTATTGGAGATCTCACTTCGTCTTACAAAAGTTAAAAGAACGGAATAAAGGAAAGAAACAATTGCCGGTGCTTACCGGAGCTCTTCTGTAAGGTAAGTGGCTTAGCCTCCTCCATTGAGTTCCGTAGCTGGTAGTATCGCATGCCGGCGCTATACAAAGTGCCGGGCAGCACGTGCCGTGCAACCAGCGCCCGAGCAGCCGCCTTGTCCGAGTACCGCGAGAGCTCAGTCGGCTGTAGCCGCGCAAATGCTTCATCAGTAGGCGCGAATATAGTGTAGGTTTTGCTTTCTGTAAAGAATAAAATAGAAACATTAATTTTACAAATAAATTAGTTAATTTTAGTCGGACCAAATTTGTATACCGAAGAAATTAACGCTAGAAGAATTAATTATGTGTCCTGTGATATGATCATTCTTAATTATTTAGTCACGTCCCGTCCCAGTCTTATAATATAGAGCAATGTGGTTTATTTGTGGGAAAGGCTGTTTTATTAGCCAGGCCCTTTTAAGTCATAATGAAGTAAATAGTTTTAATTTAATTTCTACTAATTAGGTACTAATTAATAGACTATTAAATACTACTAGTATAATTTATTATTAAAGTAAAAACGATTACCAGATTATAATATATAAACCGTGGTTAATATATAGGAATTTAGGAAATCAATGATATTAGCAAATATAGGAATTTAATGAAAACTTCATTTGATTTGAAAAATTTATGCAACATTATTTAACTTTTTTCTCTTACTCGACTATGCATTTGGACAACCAAGTGGTTTATCAAAAATACAACTTACTAATACAACTTGCTAATACTAAGCTTTCTCTCTGTAGTAGTTACTACATTACTATATCTGAGAAACTGAGTAAATCTTTTTATAAATGCTATGATTTTTACAAACCAGCTAGTGTCTCCGCGAAGCCACTGGCGTATATTGCCTTGATAAATGTAGTGAACCTCCTGTCCCTATCGGCTTGCAGCGTCTGCACCAGGTCACCCACTGGTAATGGGAACATCACTCTATCCACAGCGTGCGCAATGCCCTGGGAAGAAAGATTATAAGAGCATAACAGTATTGCCAATTAAGAGGAATAACTCCATCCATAATACATCGAGCATCGAGTGGAGTTTTTGTGAACAATATATTTGTGACAGGGAGAATTATCACCCTCACACCTATTATATAGCCCAAAGTAAGCATCATTAAGAGCTTTTATTATGGATACTAGATAACGGAAAAATATAGATAGTATTATATATATATATAAATATCAGAAATGTACTAAATAAACATACAAACATCCATGACTCGTGAACAGATAGATATTACTCATCATACAAATAATACCACCTCTACTGGATTCGAACCCGGGACCTCTGCCTAAGTAGACAGAGGTACTGACTGAATTCATATTATTATTTATTTATCTTACTTGTGGAATATGAATATCCTTCTTGTCTTCTAGTATCCGTGCGCCGTTGATTGTAGTCACTTTGACTTCGTTCCATTCCACATCGTGCATATCGTATTGGTTCACTCTCAATTGGGTACCTGCTAGAGAAACGCCCGTCATTTCATCTTGCAGAGATGAGATATCAAACGCGCCAGGTATCACATGGTGCAACAGGAGCTGAAAGGAAAGTTTATTTATACATTATTGTAATCGAGAAACCATATTTTATTTATAAATCTCTAATACGATATTAACTTACTCCACTTAGCAATCTAGGATTGTCCCGGAACTTCTCTTCAGCCCTGTCAGGACCACCGAGCTGAACAAGCAATGTCCTAAATGCTTTATCGGTCGGCGCAAAGATTGTGTAAGGCCCTGTTTCATTCAAAATAGTGTCCAATCCAGATTGGCGCAAGTATTTAGCTGTTGCAAACAAGCCATTTTCTTTCAAAATTTCAACTAGGCTTGGGTTTGATTGTCTTGCGAAGCTCGAATGACCTAAGTCAATGGTAGGATCGGGTGTACTTGATCCTATTACAACTAAATCTTCAGGAGTTGACCGGTGAGGTGTGCTATTTATGATTGATGAGAAAGTCGAACTGGGAAAGACGGTTTTGGACTGAGAATGGCTTCTATTTAAAATGTAATCTAGGCTTGGTGAACTTAAGTATCTCTCTGTAGTACTTCGTGAAGTCGGCGAGAGTGTTTGAGGTGCTGGTGATGTAGCTACAGTAGACAGAATGGAGCTAAGGTAAGTATTTGGTGATGTAGTAGTATGAGCTATTGGGTTAGTGTGACCAATAGATCCGTGGCTTGAAGCAGTTACGAAACTAGAATAGCTTGAAGGATGATGTGAGGGCTCTGCTACGTAATCAGTAGTTTCTGTCGATGGACTCGCTGTCGTTGAGCTAAATATAGGGTTCGATATTTTAGCTGGACCAGGTAGTTGTATTTCGCCTCTCTTAATCTTATTCAGTATATTCTCTACTTCAGGACCTTCTTCAGTTTGTTGTCCGTTTGCTTTTACGCCCTTTACTTTAAAAGATCCATCGTCTTGTTCTTCTAAGAAAACGAAAGTGACTTTCTTTTTATTTTGTATTGTAGTCGATAATTTGGATACTTCTTCAAGTTTACCATTATCAGATTGCTTGATAAGTTCAAAATTAGCTCCTGGTGGCAGTACACCTTTAGTAAGATCATCAAATGAAATTCTACTTTCCTTTTGTGGTTCTTGCGTTGCTGATGCTAATTGTGTCAAATCCGAACCGTCAGCGACGATAGCTCCTTGCGGTATCAAGTTGGGGTTAGTGGTTCTAATAACTTCGAATTTCTGACCGTTTAAAGAAATCTCCCTGGAGGTAAAGTTCTTTTCATTAAAATCTTCTGGATTTTCAGCTAAAGCTACTTTAAGCTGCTTCAAGATATCAGGTTTTTGGAGTAAAGCAACGCTTTTGGCCCGTAAATTATCATCAAAACCACCTTTAGTTTCACTTTCTTGTAGAAGGCTCTTAATTTCGTTATACAATTTTTGCTTGTTTCTGTCTTGAGGTGGGGTTCTTGTTTTAGGTTTGGGTCTAGGCCTGTAACGCGGTGCTGGAGTTGTTGTAGTTGTTGTTGTGGTAGTGGTCGATGTCGTTGTGGTAGGATGTTGCTTCTCATACATTTCAATGGCTTTCCTAAATAAATCTGTCTCATGTGGTAAGATAGGTCTACGCTTTTCTTGTTCTCTGTTGAATAAGTTGTCATAATTTTCCGTCGTTGAAAAACTTGGTAAAGTTTTCGTCGCTTGTTTACTCAAGAATTCTTCGTGCAATTTCTCTACTTTTTCTTGTTGCTTTTGCTGTTGTTTTTGTACAAACTCTTGATGTTTTTGTATAATTCTCTGACGTTCCTGTAACTCCTTTAGCTTCTCTAAATTTTCTTTGGATTGTTGTTCAAAGAATTCCTGTATGTTAGAAGCCTGGCTATTTGGAAACAGCGGAGCCTGACCCAAGTTGGATTGGAATGGTATTTGGGCATTGTTCAAATTCTGTGGAGCTAGATTTGGTGCCGGTTGAATAGTTATAGGGTTCGGGTGGCTGAAGACAGGTTGATTTGGTTGGTTTTGAGTTACAGGAATAGTAGGAAGGAAGGTCGGTTGGGTTGTTCTTTGGTTGCCGATATTTACTGTGTGACTTCCAATATTTGAATTTTGATTAAAGCTTGGATTATTATGTGGAATGGAAGCATGATTGCTTTGGAACGTCGCTAAGGTGGGTGGTTGTTGAGGTAATATATTCTGACTTTGCTGTATCTGTCGTAAGTTTTGTTGAGAAAATGCATTCAAGATAGGTTGATTGGCGGTTGGAGCTTGAGTGAATTGAAAGGCGTTGTTATTAGCCAGAGGTATGCTGTTCTGTAAACCACCATTGTTTGGGACATTTTGGCTGGAAAGAATGTTATTGAATATGGAAGCTGAAGGCTGTGGTACGAAGGATGGTTGTGGTTGAGGTTGTTGGAATATCCCCTGTGGAAATTGAAGTGGGGTTGGTGTAGGACCAGCCTGCTGAAAATTCTGCAGCGGTGAGTTCAGACCAAACCTTGTTTGGTGTTCACTGAATCCTGGGTGTCCCACAGACACTTGTCTTCTTCTATCGAAGTCATTTTCTATCTGAAATGAAGAAAAAAAGCTCTTTACGACACTGAAGTTAATATATTTTGACATATCTCGTTGGAACAAATTAATGATTACACGCTTTAGAAACAGCTTACAAATCAAATTAGGTCTTAGGCGGTTTCTATTAAGTTAGCAGAATTTATTTAAAAAAAGGCAACAAATGAAAGAGTTAACCCGCAATATAAATGCAATGAATGTTGAGCAACTTTTTATTTGTAAGTATTCTGTAATTTAATTATTAACTTATATAAACACAATTCAACTTTTGCAATGAGCCATTTTGAAGACTTAGCATTTTATTTGAGTTGGTCTTATTATTTCTACAAATCTGAGTGACGTGCGTCTAAAACTTTTTCTTTTTTTTCTAATCAAATATTGCATTACATACGAACATACGATACATAGATAAGTTTTTATCAAGCAATACAGTTTCAAATTGATCGTGATAGTGATAATTATATTACAATAATGCGTGCACATGACCACCGCTAATAATTGAGTTGCGCTGATTCCTCTCAATAGCTCACCGCACAATAAACGACACAATGACCGCGTATCTGCGGTAAAATCACTAGAGCAACGAATCTGCGCGTACGCAAGAATGCGCTTTCATGCTAGTGATGCGTCACGGGTATACGACAGCGGGCGGCGTGAAAAGATGGCTGGC
Organism: Acentria ephemerella; assembly: GCA_943193645.1. Taxonomy (NCBI): domain Eukaryota; kingdom Metazoa; phylum Arthropoda; class Insecta; order Lepidoptera; family Crambidae; genus Acentria; species Acentria ephemerella. Next base: position 1,565,308 of record OW971875.1, on the reverse strand, counting down.
ATCTGTGATTTGTATTTATTGTACAATCGAATTGAAACGTCTCAATCGTGTATGTCGCCAGCAGTCAAATTGTAAGAAACAGTAGCGTCTCTGTTGTTAAGTATTGAAAACTATAAAAAAGTAGTTTCAATACTAACAACATTCAACATTAACATTCATCGTTCATTCATGTTCACGCTGTTACGATACGATTGAAAACAGAGTTGAGTCACTTCAACACACAGTTTGAGTTATTTGAGTATTTTATTTATGTACTTATATCATTTATTCATGTATGTTAATAAATGGTTTTCTATTCTATATAATGGTTATTTGACTACCAACAACGTGGTAGCCACGTGGTACCAAACCATTTTCAATAAAAAATTTAGATTCTTTTAGATAAAATTCCATTTTTCTTTAAGCATAATCTATTAGGTTAAACAAGTTTATGATTTATTAGTAACTGCATTTAAGTGTGCATGTCGCGTCAATAATTATACGTTATTCTCACGACATATTATTTTCCTCAAACTGCATAACTACTTAAGTAACGATATATTAATTGAAAGAAAACGGTGAAAATTACAATCCGACCATAATTTTTTTTTATCAGGGTGAATACTTATTTTACAAACTGGCTGGGATTCTATTATTTAACTAGGGGTGATTTTGCTTACAAATAGTTGCATTATTCAACGCCTGGTATGCAAAATCTTTCGTAGATAGATCTTTGAAAACCAGCTTATTAATAATGTAAAATAAATAATACCAAATTTAAATAACTTTTACTTACGTAAAAATACGGAAGTGTTTTAAATCTTTTGAAACTTGTTTTGATTAGCTATTTTGTACCAAGAAGTCCGTAATTGACAATCATTGGAATAAATAAAAATATTTCTATAACATATCTATAATCTTTATTCTTAGTAACTAATAGGTTACTTTTAAAATAAATGGTAGAAATTTAGACGTTGGCATTTTTCTATTAAAAGTAACCTATTAGTTACTAAGAATAAAGATTTCTACCTTAAATAAAACTATTTAAGACAACTTATATTTAAATATTAATAAATTATATTAACCAGTGAAAGTTTATTAACTACTGAGAATAAAAATATCTTTCACACACCTATTTATTATCTAGCCCTAATAAAGCATCATCAAGAGCTTGTGTTATAGATACTAGATTACGGAGTACTGTAGACAGTAATCGTAGATCTTCTAGAAAGACATGGATCGTTATATATAAATATTGTATTTATTATAAATAAACATACAAACATAAACGATTCGTGAACAAATATTCATACAAATATCAGACCAATAGTTTCATAGTGGGTAGTTGTGCAAAAATTTGCAAACTATATTAATAAATACTTATTAGCTATAAAAAATTTATGTAATAATTTAATAAATTCTATCATGTATAAGAGCCTACACCTTTCCTTTTTGCTACACCAAAAACATTCTTACTCAATCATCCAAGTAACGATCGATCGATTACGTTATTTAACATCATTCAACGAAAGGATATTAAAATTAATAGGCGCATGAGCGGCGGTTGCGAAAGTCAACTTTCATATAATTTTGTGGAAATGATGAACGATTGTGATTCTTGCTGCGCGTGCGCACGTTTCTCACATGCCGTGAGAATATATAAAATAAACAGCTTAGATAATAGCGATGTTGTGGTTCGTTTTGTTTTATTGTATTCATTATCTAAAAATAAAAGTATTCCTAAGCTTACTTTGACTTGAGGTCAAAAGAGTCGATCGTTTTAAAACTGCTTCTATTCTACTCATGTTATGTTTTTTCTTTTCGTTTTTGGCAGTCTCGTAGATTTGGGTCGTCAAATTCCAGTTTCTTACTCAGCTTGTATTTTTGGTCTGTGTAATCCTTTATGATTGTGGCTCCTCTGTTATTTATTAAGGGTTCTGTGAGAACAATGCGTACATATGTAAAAACCTATATACCGAGTGGAAGTTGACCACAACAGCGAATAGGTACTTATGTGCGACTACGTATTTTGAATAACCTATGTTTATTTATTTAACGATTCATGTAAACACTATAAATTTACAGGAAAAAGGCATTTATGGAAAAAGAGTCTGCTTGCTTCTAAATGAAGCATTTATTTATTTTGTTTAAAAAAAATATTTCACAATTCATATTAAATTATTTGCTTTTTTTATATTAGTATTACAGAATTTATAGTCTATAACAAGAACTTTATTATAACGGTACTGCAAAATTTTATAAACTAATTTTTTTTTACATTAGTTACTTATAACTCAAATTAATTAATCAACTTGTAGTAACTAGTGTAAATAACTCAAAATAATTAGTCAAATTATATTTACGATCTAAATGCTCGTGTAATATTTTTAATTATTACTCAAATAACAAACAATAATAACAATGTGACTATTGTTGTGAAGATACATTATAAACCTCTTTTGTTGCCGCGTATTTTTTATCTATGGTAGAACTTTCAAAAATTTGCAAGAAAATAAAAGTATTATATTTTGTGAGCAATAATTTATTTCTTTGAAATATACACAAAATAACACAAGAAGACATTAATTAACATATTTTGGGCCTTGCGAGCCGGATAGTTTCCTATGGATTAAAGAACAAGAATACAATTAACAAGTTGAAACAAGAATTATATATTTCTAAGTAAGGGACGCCCGACGCAAGATATCAATAATTTACAGCGTGAATAGACGATAATAATTATTTAAAGCAAGAAGTCTGAGTAAGTTTAACCCAGAAAATTAACCCTCTTTAAATAATACCCCGCTAAACTTCCTTTCACGTAAGTTCTATTAATTGATACTAGTACCTACAATAACTTTGTGACACCTGATTCTGCCTAATTCCTTCACTAATTACTGTTTGTACGCTTCATATCTTGATTTTGTTTTTATGTCAACAATAATAATGTAAATTGGCATAAAACAAAATACAAAAATTGTGTTCATATGTAACCAGTATAAGTTGAACTCTAGAAGTTAGCTAACTGTGAATTAACAGAGGTCAAAGTATTCTAGTTATCAAATTGTACAATTTTCATGTTGTTGAAGGATTAAAGGTTTGTTGTTATGCTATAAAATTCTAATAAAATAATTTTATAAGTTACTAAATAATAAATGTGAATAATTTCAGATATCAGTAGGAGTTATTTACATAATAAGTACTTATCAAAGTAGTAAAAATATATGTTTAGACATTTCATTAATAATCATTTTAATGCAGTGATTGGAAAATTTCAATGTTTAACTCATTAGAATAATTCATAAAAGAAAAACATTTAATATATTTAGTTTCTGTGTGCAACATTTTTCTTCAAATTATAAAAAATTTGTAATTGTCTAAATAGGTAAGTATCTACTTTCATATAGTTATATTGCCAATTAGTACAGAGGTTTTATGTTAAAATTTAATTATTAATTGTTATAGATTGCTTCCTATAAATACTTACTATAATTAATATTTGTTGTATAGGAAATAATATAAAAAATGAGTGAGTCAAAAATTACAGAGTTAAACAGAAAGAGAGGTACTTGCAAAGGTCGCCTCACAAGTTTTGAAAAATTTATTAATACATTTTCAAATGATCCTATTAGTAGTGAAACACAAGCTCTTGAGATTAAATTACGAATAGAAAAAATTAATACAGTTTTTGAGGAATTCAATCAAATTCAGACTAATATTGAGGGTCTCACTGAGAGTGAGGAAGATATGGAACTACAGGATGTTCAAAGAAATGACTTTGAATCTTTATTCTTTCGTTCTGTGGCAAAAGCTCAAGCATTATATAAGTCATACAAAAAACCTAAATCTCATTCTTCCTCATTCACTAGTGGTGATCAAAAGGACAATGACACAGTGAAGGGAGGGAATGTTGCGACAAAGGGTGTTAAATTACCTACTATACACATTCCTAAATTTTCTGGTGATTACAGTAATTGGCTTGAATTCCGCGACACTTTTATTTCGCTTATACATGGTAATATATCAATCAGCAGTATACAAAAATTTCACTATTTAAGAGCTTCCCTGGATGATGGTGCTGCTCAAATAATTAGGTCTATAGAATTTTCGGCTGCAAATTATACCGTTGCGTGGAACCTTCTTTGTGAGAGGTTTGACAATACTAGGTTATTAATACAAAACCATATTAAAGCTATTTTCAATGAGGATACTATTAAAAAGGAGTCTGCAGAATCAATACATAAACTAATAGACACTTATAACAAAAATTTACGTGCATTAGAAATATTAGGAGAACCTGTTAGTTCCTGGGACACAGTTATAATTTATATTATCTCTTCAAAGTTAGATTCTCGTACATTGCGTGAATGGGAAGAGCATAAGTCTAACCATAAAAAATTGACACTTGACATTATGATAAAATTCCTTAAAAATAGAGCGGACCTATTGGAAACTCTTGAAGTGGGTACGTCAAAACCACATATTATTGCACAACTAGGCAAACCTAGCAAGAATTTAAAGGCCCTAGTTGCTGCCAGTTCCCAACCAATACAAACAAAAATATTTCTGTGTCCACTCTGTAAAGACGAACATCCTTTATATAAGTGTGAGAAATTCATGCAGATGCCTTTGGAAGAACGTGAACAATTTGTTTATAGTAAAAAGTTATGCGCCAATTGCTTCAGACTTGGTCATAATAAACGTTTATGTCGCTTAGGTCCTTGTAAAACGTGTCGGCTAAAGCATAATACTCTTCTTCACAAGGACGGCAATGATGTGAATCCACTAACCACTACAGCGTTATCGGTCAACACTCAATGTAATCAAGTTCTGCTTGCAACAGCTATAGTTAAAGTGAGAGATAGTAAAAATAATTGGCATGAAGTGAGGTCGGTTTTAGACTCCGGAAGTCAAGCTTCGTTTATGACACAGTCACTGTTCTCAAAGTTATCCCTTAAGTCTTAAGATATTAGATTCACCGTTGCGGGTATCAATAATACTATTTCATCCATTTCCAAAAAATGCAATACAATGATACAGTCCACGCTCAATTCATTTAAAACTAATGTATCCTTTCTAGTGATTCCACAAATCACATCTTCATCAAGTAATGTGGTTGATGTGAGTACATTAATTATTCCATCTACCATTGTCTTAGCAGATCCTGATTTCTATAATCCGTCAAGTTTAGATCTTTTACTTGGCGCAGACATTTTTTGGGATTTGCTTGGGGCCAACAAAATACAAGTAAACAAGAATCAGCCTGTGATACAAGAAACAAAGCTTGGTTATATAGTCTCAGGTCCTATAGGTAATATTAATAATACACAAATATCGTGGAATTTTAACCAATTCGACTCAATTCAAGAACAATTAGCAAAGTTTTGGGCTATCGAAGAAATACCAGAAGTGCACGAACCAGTACAGTCGATCGAAGAAAAAAGATGTGAAGATCATTTTATCAAGAATATGACACGCGAGATAAATGGCCGTTTTTCTGTTTCCATCCCATTAAAAACTCCTGAAACTGCATTAGGTAATTCCTATGAAAGAGCAACACTGTGGAAACACTGTTTCCTGTCGCTAGAAAAAAGGTTAGAAAAACAACCATTATTGAAAACTATGTATGTAGCTTTCATGAAAGAATACCTTCAATTAGGTCACATGTCTCGAAGTGATATCCTGAATCCCCATAAAAACTCATATTTCATGCCACATCATGGGGTATTGAGAGAGCAAAGTACTACTACAAAGTTGAGAGCAGTATTCAATGCTAGTGCACCAACATCAACCGGACTATCATTTAATGATCTTCAAATGGTGGGGCCGACGATACAAAGTGACTTGCTCTCGATTCTGCTACGTTTCCGCCAGCATCGTTATGTCTTAGTAGGAGACATCGAAAAAATGTATCGACAAGCGCTAATAAACAAGAATCAAAGACATCTACAACAAATAATCTGGCGTGATGATCCATCAAAGCCTTTAGAATCATTTATGCTTAATACAGTGACATACGGAACGGCTTCAGCACCTTTTCTTGCTGTCCGATGTCTTAAATATTTAGGTGACAACTGCAATAATAAAGAAATAGGAAAAATAATTAATGAGGATTTCTATGTAGATGATTTACTTACTGGTCACTCTACAGCAGAAGGTCTTCTTCAAATGAAATCAGCTATAACTGAAGTATTAAGTTCTGGTTGTTTTAATCTCAGAAAGTTCAAATCTAACTTACCCATTATAAGAGATACACCATCCAGTGATGTAATGCATGTTAATTTGGGTGAACACGATAAATCAAGTGCTCTTGGGTTGAAATGGTCACCACAAAATGATGATTTATATTTTACAATCAATGATAAACATCAAGATAGAGTAACAAAAAGAGTAATCTTGTCAACAATATCCCAAATATTTGACCCTTTGGGACTTCTAAGCGTTTTTGTTATTACAGGCAAAATTCTACTCCAGAGCTTATGGCTACATAAACTTCAATGGGATGATCCTTTGCCCTGTGAAGTGCTAAAGATATGGAAAATTTATTCCAAACTTAAGCCACTTGAATGCAATACGCATTCCAAGATATGTTTTGTGTGTAGATCCTTGTGATATACAACTGCATGTTTTCTCTGATGCCTCCAAAGATGCCTATGGGGCATGCGTTTATGTCAGATCACAAAATCCACAAGGGAAAATTGAAGTGCATCTTTTATGTGCAAAAAGTAGAGTAGCTCCATTGAAGGCAAATACTATACCACGCCTTGAATTATGCGGTGCAGCGACTGGTGCAAAACTCTTAGACAAGGTTTTAGATTCAACTCGCATGTGCATCAATCGTTGCATTTTATGGACTGACTCGTCAGTAGTACTGGGATGGCTGAAAACTCCTCCAAACAAATTGAAGCAATATGTGAAAAATCGAGTAGCAATGGTGCAAGAAATGACACATAATCAAGTATGGCGCCACGTTCCCACTAAGTGCAATCCAGCAGATCTGCTAAGTAGAGATGTACCTGCAACAGAAAAAGAAAAATTAGTATTATGGTGGAATGGACCAGAATTTTTATTAAAAAGTGAAGAATGTTGGCCCAATAAAATATTTAACTTTGTAGAATCAGACTTACCGGAAATCGTTGTTAATATAGCTACTACAAATGAAATTAATGAATACTTTCCTTTCTCACATTTCTCCAAACTAAAGGTGTTAAATAATGTAATGGTATATGTTCTTCGTTTCATTCATACCTGCAAGAATCACGTTCATCCACAATCCAGTTGCATTACACATTCTGAAAGACAAGTAGCTTTCAATAAACTATTACAATTATCACAATTAGAATCATTCCATAATGAAATAAACATTCTATTAAATAATAAGGCTCTTCCATCTAAAAACAAACTTTTAAGCTTAAGTCCATTTATTGATGAAAATCGTATTATGAGAGTAGGCGGTCGTATTAAAAATGGAAATTTTGATTTTTCTAAAAAACATCCTGTATTACTAAATTCCAAACATCCATTGACGAAATTAATTTTCCAAGAAGAACATTTACGTTTAATGCATTGTGGTCCGCAGTTACTTCTTTGCTCAATTAGAGAACGAATATGGCCGTTAGGAGGGCGAAACTTAGCTAAACAAGTTGTTCACAAATGTATGCGGTGTTTCCGAATGAATGCACGCACTATAACCCCAATAATGGGAAATCTTCCAGAGCAGCGCCTCCAACCAGGTTACCCGTTCCAAACTACAGGAATGGACTATGCAGGGCCAATAATAGCGCTTAATAGAAGAGGTCGTGGATCCAAAGCTTTAAAGGTTTACATCGCAATATTCGTTTGCTTCACTACAAAGTCGATCCACCTAGAATTAGTGAGCGATCTGACCAAGGACGCTTTTCTTTCAGCGTTACGTAGATTCATTGCTAGGAGGTCTAAACCTCAATACCTTATTTCGGATAACGGAACACAGTTTGTAGGTGCTAGAAATGAACTCACTAAGTTTCTTAAAGATAATGCATGTTCTGTTAGTGATATAATGTCCCAAGACGGAATAGAATTTAAGTTTATACCAGCATATACGCCTCATATGGCAGGCCTAGCAGAAGCAGGTGTCAAATCGGTAAAATCTCATTTACGCCGCGTACTTGGCAATTCTCATTTAGTTTTCGAAGACCTATATACGGTACTAATACAAATAGAGTCTATCTTAAATTCGCGGCCCTTGACAGCTTTATCGACAGACCCACACGACTTGACTCCACTGACACCTGGGCATTTTCTGGTTGGACGACCTCTGACTGCTTTACCTACTCCATCACTGGTAGATGCAAGAGAAACCAGACTTACACGCTATGAAAGACTGGAACAAATGCGTCAAAGATTCTGGGTGCGCTGGCATAAAGAATACATTTCGGAGCTTCAGCAGCGTACTAAATGGCGTTCAGCTACCGGAAAACTAGAAGAAGGAGCTTTGGTCTTAATAAAAGAAGACTTGCTTCCACCTATGCGATGGTGTCTTGGACGTATTCAGAAAACATACCCAGGATCTGATGGCATCAATAGAGTCGCTGACATAAATACTTCAAGAGGAACCATACGACGAGCCTTCAACAAGATTTGTCCGTTGCCGATAGAAGAATAATAAAAACAAGAGTTGAAAGACTAGTCTTTCAACGCCGGGCGGCATGTTGTGAAGATACATTATAAACCTCTTTTGTTGCCGCGTATTTTTTATCTATGGTAGAACTTTCAAAAATTTGCAAGAAAATAAAAGTATTATATTTTGTGAGCAATAATTTATTTCTTTGAAATATACACAAAATAACACAAGAAGACATTAATTAACATATTTATCTAATCGGAATAGCTATTCCGTTATTGTTCACACATCGTGTGTATGTCACTAAATAATTATACATAGAATAATGTTTATACACTATACTTTACACAACACTATCCTGTACATACACACATACACACACTACACTACACTCTAATGAACCAGAAATAGAAAGCACTATAAAGCATTTTATATTTACATAAAAATATCTAACACATATATATTGAAACTCATCATAATCTGTATTTCCGACATTTCGTTATAGTTTTGTTTGCTATTAGTTATGTTAACAGATTCTCAAAGGCAGACTCACAGAAGTTCCATCCATCGCAGCTTTCCATCACCACAATACTCGGATTATCCAGCTAAGCCTATTAACATGTATTTTGTAAGAGACACGGTTTATTACTCAAGTTACATACTAACTAACTTTCACTTTAACATGTTATTGTAAATGTATGTGAAAAAACGTATTTTATTGTAACATAAACTTCGTATCTTTCTTGAGAGGAGCGTGCAGGTGGATGAACCTGTTCATTATATATTAGATAATAGTAACAATCATAATATTATATAATAAAAAATAATTAGTTTTACATAACAAATAATTCAATCTACAAATTAATAAGTGATTAAATAATTTTTTTTAACCAAAATAACTGTACAACTATATCGTAGTACATATAAACTATTATTAAGTTGAAGCCAGCATTTCTATACTAACACGAGTAGACAAGACATACATATACAACGCAGACACAATTCATATGCCATAACTGAGTTTTGTTTTTTAAGTTATATTCATAATTACTAGAATTATCTTTTATTTTAATTTATAAATATATATTTTCTTGATCAATTGCTACTATTTTTAAATGTTACATAATATGTTTCTGATATTAACTTATGTTTGAGTAATTCTATTATATAAGGTATGTATAATTAATGCTGTTGAAACAATGTCATATTTAATAAATAAATAGATATGTACATTTGACATAGAAAAGAAAATTTAAAGATTCTTATTGTATTCATAGATTCGTCCTCTATTATTGGGTACGTAACGGGTCTGTGCAATCTATGCACTGTAGGCTCCAATGCTAAATTGTCTTTTAGGGGGTGAAGTAATAAAAAAATACCACAGAGCTTGGATAAGTGTAATAAAAACTCCTTGATTATGACTTTAAATAGTATGCGTAAAATAAGAGTTTATTGAAGTAACAAGTGTAATTACGACGGTTATTTTGTTGCATTTCATGGATTTTTCTCATGATATTTTAATTCTTTTAAGACATTAATATATACGTATATCTGTTTTCTTTTGTTTTACGTGTCCATATCTTTATACCTTAATTAAGAGCATTATAATTATTGCTAGCGAAACAATATAACTCTTAACTCTATTAAAGGGAAAGTTGAAGTTGTCATAACACCACTTAAAAGCACGTACTCAAAGAGTTTCTTAATAAGCAGAGTGAAGCTAGATCATCGGATAGCGTCGACTGTGTCACTCGAACAAGAAAAAGTGGACATTATTTCTAGCTTAGCTTAACAAACCGTGGCGAAAGATAGCTCGTAATAACGCTACACACTTTATATGAAATCATACTAGCAGATAATCTAGTCTAATCTATTAAGAAGTTTTTTATGAATGCCTCAGTGATTATAGATAACTAGCACAGGTTTTCAAAATAATTATTGTAATACAGGTAGAGTTCCGTTCTATGCACATTTTATCAAAGAAGTACTTACCTTTAAATACTATTTGTTTTGTTTTAGATTAAGATTTAAATTTGCTTTTTTCTTAAAATCGAATAAAACCTTTATTACATTACACATGAAGTTAAAGTTCCACATATTTATTTAAATAGATATTATGAAGCCCAAACAGACGCTGTTTCCTTTATGGGGCGTATACTAAAAATTGACCAACATTATCTGTAAAAATATTACCACACGCAATCAAAATAAAACACTAGGTAAACGCCTGTAACTATTTAGAAGATTTAGTTTTTTTCTTTTAAACTGGTCACAAGCGGCGTGGCAAATATATTATCATGTCATTTATGTCTTGACGATAAATCAATTTTATTACGATATGTCTTGGCATATTAGCACTGTATCGATTACTCGAATATATCAATATGCACCATGTAATTTATGACTACATAAATTACATTAATGGGTGCACTAATCACTCATCATCACCATCTCAATGACTACATTGAGATGGTTAGTGGTTCGAACGCTCGGTTCGCTTATTGATAACGTGAACAAAGAATCTTGCGCCATGGTTGGCCCTTGTGCTCGTAACTGCTTCGGATGGCAAATAAAGAGGTTGGTGTCGGTTGTTACGGCAACCGATGTCTGACCAAGGCTCATTGGGCCAGCCTGGTGGTTATGTTCCAATATCCTCATATATATCTTCGATGTAGGAAGGCCTGTGCCCAACGTATTATTATAGATTATAGTCTGATGACGATGTGATGATGAAGTCATTGAATTATTTATGTCAATGTGTTGACATTGGATTTACTCATTTTAGTTTGAGCCTACCGACCTACTTAAATAAAGTAGTAACGCATATTTTTAGTTAAGCGTTAATCTGTGAAGAACACGAACTAGACACAGTAGATATTCTATTGTGATGATGATATTTTCTCCAGTATAAATAAAAATACTATGTATGTTTAATTTTTATTGCACCAAGTTAACTGAAGTAGCTTTCCAACTTTCAACCAAGAGTTTGCCAGTAACAAGTTATGGGTGCTCGCTTGGCTTTAGCAAAAGTATCCGTAAGCTCGACGAGTACTTGCGCTTGCGCATCAGTGAAAGTAAACATGCGACCCGTTAGTTGTACTCCGACTGGCATCATCATTTTCGTTCGTAACTGACCTTTACTTTTGATTTAATAAAATCACGTCGTTCAAAAACTTACAGTTGCCATTGTTTTAGGTAGGTAAAAGCGAAAGGCTGTTGTGAGATTGTTTATGAGTAAAAATATTGAATTTTAATGAATGTCATACCAATACAATACATAACTAAACATTTTTAACATCTATGATAAAGATGCTTAGAAATCTGATTGTTTTTAAAGATTCATATCAAAATTACAAAAATAATCCCGATAATAGGTATAACTGGTGGCTGTATCCTAATTTGATTTAAAAATAATTTCAAACTAAAACCTCTATTCAGGTCACGTGCGACGAAATTTTTAATTTTGCTTGAATACCAATAATAATATAAATCTTTACAATGAAAACCTGAGAATCAAATAGCATATCCTATCCTGAAAATCATATCCTAGTTTCCAGAAATAAGCGTAAAAACTGTCATTTTTGACAGATTTCATACTATCCCATTTTTATTTTTGCGTGGTGGAATTTGATTATAGACGAATTTATTTAATACACCTTTAAATTCTATAACTGGGACACTTTGTAAATGCCCGGTTGATACCCACTTAAAGTTATCACTATTACCTTTTATTACATTTGTTTATTTTTTCTCATACATATTCCCTGTTATGATGATTTAAAAGAACTTAGTAAAAGATATTTTGACTTTGACTTTTAACCCTACACGTATAAATGAGGATTAATGAATTCACCCAGCGCCTGATCATAGCGGCATTGGGAATTGCCTTTCGCGGGGATGACCTGAGTTCTGCCGAAACAATTCACTAGACACCCTCAGACACATTTTAATAATTTGAATTTTACTATGTGAGAGTAGATTATTTTTGTTTATATTAAAAATAGCAATAACTTATAAAAATAGCAATTGAACAAATCTGCGGCTTTCGACCGACTATTAATACTCAGAAAACTTTGAACAAAAGAATAACACTGTAAAATATCTCAAAACGTCAAAATTATTCGGTAGATAATTGTTATCGGAATATTGAAAAATCGGGCCTTAGATGTGTAAGGTTTATTATTTCGATCCACGGGTTCTGATGACGAACAGTACGACAGTTTAGCGAATTTGTTAAATACCTATTTTTATATAGACTCTTAGTACAAAGTAAATAAATAAATAATAATAAAAAATTAAGGCAATCATGATAAAAATCGTATCTGCTTACAAAGTGTAAGATACACTTTTAGTTCGAACACGCAAATATTATTACTTAAAATCATAGAGCTAAAGGCTTATTGTTGACAACGAAATATTTATTTAGTTTGAAAGAAGTTAAAGAAAATTAAATGAAACTCTAAATATGGACCTTATTCATATTGCAATAAAGATAAGATGAATTAACAGATTTCAATTGAATGAAATTCAATGTTGAGATAAGAATTACATAATTCTCAAATGTTTTAAAAAAAGCTGTTTCCGAAATAAAAAAGTTACTCAACAATAGTTCGGCAGTTTATTGTCTATTTAGTACATTTATTTAAGCTACATTTCACGTTGACTCTGCCTGGTAATAGAAAATGGCTAGGTAAAGAAATTTTGCGTAACTAATCTAGGTAACTTTGTTGCTTCAGTAAATACGGGGTCGTAGCAACAGAGCATGTACCTAAGTTCTCCTAGTTCCTAGTTACTAGTATACTATGTATTATAATAATTGGTGGAAGATCATGTTTAAACAATCATTGTTTAATATTCAAAGCTAATATTGATAGATTACTGCATTCTTTACCATAATTTTCCCCGTACATTCATCATTATAATGAGATAATTGTTAATTATTCAAAAATATAAAGATACGAACTCTATCACTATTGAATAATGATTTAAAACATTGTCACATTTCCAAAATGAAATATACATAATAAGTAGCATTCGCACACGCGAATCTGCGGCTGCTGTATAAGAAGATAGATATACAGGAGATCGCAAGAGTGAAGCGTTTATTTTCCACAAAAAACGTGACCAAAAATTTAAATAGCGATTAGTGCCTTATAAGCGGTTCGAGGGAAAGTATTGCGCTTTTACTACCTTTTTCAAAAACTATAAAGACTGAATATCAAGCAATTGTAACGCATTAGTGCCATCTTTTCACTTTTTTTCTAGATATTCGAATAGATTTTACGCTGCCTCCATTTAGTTGAACATAATAATATCCTTCCTGCTACTGTCGTGTTTTCACCTTTGAAATCAGATTGGAAAACATACGTGACTGTGTAAAGGAGAAAGTAAGCATTGCCTAGCATTTTGCGGATGCAAATATGTTTAGAAAACGTCATATTTAGGTGCGCAGAAGTTTCATTCACACGACGCACCAACAAAGTGGTTCTGGGAAAATTACAAAGCAATTTTTTTAACGAAGAACTAATCCACCTAATCCTAATTTAACATTTATTTTTAACATTTTACAATTGTCACAATATGAATAATTTCATTTTAGGCTTTTAGAAAAAAAGTATGACAAATACTATCGGAAGGAAGTTAGAGGTGCCAAATTCGGATAGATAATAGGTTTGAGTGTGAGAAATTATTATATTAAGAATTATTATATTTATTTTTATACTCAGTTAATAAACTTTCATTGTTTAATATCATTTATTCATGAATATTTTGTAATTAGTTAAGGAAATAAACAGTCAACTACTAGAAAATAATAACTTCTCCATTTCTACCTTTTATTACAAACTAAATAGAATCTTTTACCATTACCGCTTCTAAGCAATATGGCTACTGTGTCGCTTAAGCTCCGCGAGGAAGAATATTTAAATTCGAAACTGAAGCGAAATGAAAAACGTATTTTTTTGTGTCTTATTATCAAAAATCTTATGAAAGAGTTGTAAATCGTCGCGGTCATGACAAGAGAGAAGCACCTTCTTTTACTTTCAGGTACTGGTGAGAGGAAAGTAAAAAGCTTCTAATGACTGCGGTGTTTAAAAAGGTTTCTGTATACCCAGCCAAACCATCTATAGATACATACTACACAAATTCACAAAAATTAACATTTACATTTGAATTTATTGAAGTGTTAGTGAACAATTAGTTTCTGGAGATGTCTCAAAATGTGCATGAAATCGACATATTGAGCAACAAAAGTATTTTTATTAATTTATATCTTATTATGTCGCTGTCAGATAATGACAAAGGCGATATACATTAATTGTACGACATATACGTAGCATAGCATCTGCAGTTGCAGGTCTAGGGGTGAAAGCAGCAGTATAGTCGAGACACGCAAGCTGCAATTACATCAGATATTTATAACGATGCAGACATATTGCTAATTCTTAATTCAATCGCTCCTTAACCTCTCAATTGCTTCTAAATCGATATCAGTATTCAATTCGGCTTTGCAACATTTATGTTTGTCGTTAGAAACGCATATGTTTTTTTTTCAAGTTAATAACATAGGAAATCACATTTATCGATAATAACCGCCGTATTATAGTTACACTAATTAGAGTTCAGGAAATATATTAAAGAATTGTACGTAAAGTGATATTCAAACTCATTTTTAAATAGTGTCACGAAACCGGGAAGTTTTATAATCATGACATTTGTCGCGACTGCATACTTTTTTAATTTGCAAAGGCATCTATAGCAATTAGAATTAAATAGAATAATACTTTATTGCACATCGACACAGATATTTAATATATATAAAATAAAACAGTATAGGTAGTGGAATGCACAATGCGCGACCGAATGTCAAAAAATAATAGACTGAATTTATTTTGAGATATTTTACTTAAAAGCCTGACCATTTTAGATACACAGTTACAAGATTTCTATCTATTTAACACATAATTCTACATTCAGAGCGGGAAATAAGCACATCCCGAAACCAGTGGGTTAAATATATATAACAAAAAAAAATCAAAATTTATCTTATCATTTCTTATCTACAGTTTATAATGTAATAAGGTTAAGTTAAGTTTATAGTAATATATATATAAATAGCCTTATTACAGCTATAGTAACTGGGAAGTCCGTTTAAAAGTATGCAGCTGAAAATTGTTGTAAAAATTGATAAACATTTAAACTGTCATTTCTTACATCGCTACTTTACGGTTTCCTTTAAAAGAAGGTGTTCACGGTAGTTTGTAGGTAATACAAAGTTCACCAGATCAACTAGTCATTTATTAAATAATATTTAGTTAATCATTTACAAGAAAATTAACTTCAATAATAATTAATAAAAATAGGCCATATGTTATTCTATTTTACTTTCTCTCTGATCTGTTGTCAATGGTGTAATGACGTCCTTAATGATGTATCTATTGAAGGCTTCGAAAATGGTAACTTTTAAATACCTTATTATACTGAACAGAGTCCACACATATTTTTAAGTATAGAAATAAAGGACGCATAATTTCTGACGCTAAAGTACCTGCGTTGTGGCTTAACTTGTAAAAGCCTTGAATTTCACGACCATAAGCCGTGTAGTGACTAGC
This sequence comes from Acentria ephemerella, assembly GCA_943193645.1. Taxonomy (NCBI): domain Eukaryota; kingdom Metazoa; phylum Arthropoda; class Insecta; order Lepidoptera; family Crambidae; genus Acentria; species Acentria ephemerella. The sequence continues at coordinate 1,549,117 of OW971875.1, read as the reverse complement.
AATGCTCCTCAGCAAGACACTGAATTGTAAATTCATTTGCAGCTTAGTAGTAACGTAATCCCGCACACTGAGTGTAAAATTACCAAGAATTTTGTCTATTAATCTCTTAACGACCTTTCTGTAGCAGTGTCGTTAACGACCAAGTTTTCATTTCAATAATAGCTCGATGTGCAAACTCAGCTAAAATGTGTATGCTAAGGAGAAGCTAAATGCATTAACCTATTTTCAATTCTATGAAGAGTATGTTTAAGCATTACGTGAGTAAGGCATCATTACATCTTTGAGTTCTAACAAATATACGAATTTAGAAACTAAATATTTTATATAATAAGCAAAAAAAACTATTTCGTATATTTGTTATATATTTTGAAAATATTGTAAGACGTGTAAGATTAATATTAGTTAAATATTTTATTATAAATTAAAAAAACCTGTAAGAAGGAATTATGAATAATAATTTACACAAACACAGGATTTGGGACTATCATTTTGGGATCTAAAAATACATTTAAAGTCTTAATATTTTCTTTGCATTTTTTAAATAGAAAGATCAAGCAAACGACTCCATTCCACAGGTAAACAGAAATGGAGTAAAAATAAAAAGGTGGGTAGTGCAAGTGAAACTATACACTGCACAAGCCATCTTAATCTTGCCGACCTGCAAGATGCATGGTGCAATCTGAAAGGTTTATTTCCTTTTGTAGAAATGTTGCGACACAAAATTTATCGAGTTGTAAAGCCGAAGATAGCCACCGAGGTGATTGTACGGTCAAAAGCGGTTCACGCTGCTGTTCTAAAATTGTTCTTATTGTGTATGCGATAAGTATCTTTACTGCGGCTGTACAAGTTATCTTTCAGCTTTCATATTTTAATATAATTTGAGATGACGAGTTTTTAAATCTGTTATAACTTTTCGAAAGTTTTTTTTGAACTGGTCAGATATTAAAAACGATTTGCAAATATAATTATTGCACTACATTTTTTAAAATAAGTTTGTTTTATTGATAATCTTATATTAAAATAGAATAAAACACTATTACTCCAATTGAAATGGATCAAGAGTGAAAAGTTGCGGAAGACCAGCGCTGTGACCTCGTAGGTTGCAGCAGATGCTGGTAAAGTAAGAGTAACTTTATTTATTTATTTATTAAACAATTTATGTACATACAAAGACAATTAAAAGGACATAACACACTTTATTTTGGTTTTTAAAAGTAATTAAAAATTCAATCTTCATTTAATTATTAAATCTTATATAATGATTGATTTAATTTAATGTTTATTCTTTAAGTAGTAAGTTATTAATGACAGTTATCAATAACGTAGGCGCCTCATGTAGAGCTAGATGTTTTTAATTCTTTAACGGAGTAGCTCTTGGCTTCATTTCATCTGATGGTAAGTGAAGAGAAGGCCGAAGAAGGAAGCGATCTACATCCGGGTTCCTCAACCACTTTGGAATTGACTCTCTACTCCCCAATTGCCGGAACAGACTAATGCTGTTAAAATTATTGTAATGGCGGCAGACTATGGTAAAGTGACCAACCAAATAAAGCATAAATTTCTGCCCAACTGGAAATAGAACCCTGGAGCTCCGGATCTGAAGTAGGTGGTCTCAGCCACTAGACCTTTGAGGTTATTCACCTTATAGCACTGTCTCCACTTCAAGGATAGTATAAGAGACTATTTACCCTATACAACCAATTTCATTTAATAGTTCCTACAATATGTGCAACAATTTTGTACCTACAATATCCATGCATTAGAGTCTACTTTAGATTTGGTGGTAATAAAACCACGAAGGTCACAAAGTGACTATATTAAATTTTTTAATGTCTTTTTATTTTAATCCATTTTAACAAAATGGATTTTTTTTTAAAAATTGGAATAGTTTTTGAATTTGTGATTTTATCTTGCGACATATTGACCCAATAAACTTTGTATCACCTACAACTATCATAACCACTAACGCATGTATTAAAAGACACCCGAAGTATCGATGAAAGAAATGACAGCTTTAATGATTCGCATAACATTAGGCTTTTTTCCGTCCATACTAAATTACCAACTTTAATATATTATTTTTTAGGCTTTTATAGGAAGTTTTCCTTTATTATTGTTTGTAAACTACCCCTGAATTACAGCAAACTAAACACAATAAAATATATTCAAATCGGTCAAGCAGTTTTTGAGTTATACCGATACTAACGTTCTATACATTTTTTTATAAAAAGGAAGAAGGTTACATATCGCAATTTTTTGTTTGTATGCACAAAAAGCCAAGCAAGTTAGAACGTGCATTGTATTTTTTTTTCGTCGGTTATAATAACATTACGTGCACACTACTCTACTCGTCTTATACGAGGGATTTCACCATCCAGCAACCTATTAATACGCCCACTACTGGGCATAGTACTACTTAGAAATTTAGAGAATTATGCTAACATTACATTTCTTAATGCTTGCAGTGACAACTGAGTTCAACACCCTGTGTCAGGTACAATCGAATTGAACAGTATCGATGATGTTTGTATTGAAACAATTTTTTGTGTATACGATTATTAGCTGAACGCAATTACGTTTGAAACTTCTCGATACGATTGAAACTCACACTAGGCGTCCGAAGCATGAAGGATTTCTCTTTGACAGCTCGAAAATTTAAATTTAAATTAACAAATAAAAATAAATGTATTTGGGGCTATATTAAAAATAGTAATGGCTTCTATGTCGTCAGATATTTTTCTTTGGCTTCACCTATCAATATGATAATTATACGGAGAGATTTAATGATCCAATTTAAGAATGGTTACATATTTTTATTCCTAAATAAGTAAATTTGTTTAACCCGCAAGTAAATACTAATTAACTTTTTTTGAATTCAATTTTGATAATTATCAATATCCTCTATTTGGCACTCTGGTCTCATCTATACATTTTTTTCAAAATATTACATTCTTTTTTTTTTAAATAACCTATAAATCTTAATATGGAAAACTGTAGCGCGCTCAGCAAATAGACTACTTTCATATGCAATATTTAGTCACGGTATGAGTTTTATAGACTTTTCTTCTTTATTTCTTTGATCTGATTGTTCCTAACATTCAATTAATTGAATCAGTAAAAAAATAAATAATTTAATTATTTTATGAATTTTTGCATTAGTCAGTTTCATTTTAATATTCGCTAAAAATGATTTTATTTTGAAAAAATAAGAACTGAAAAAAATTAGGTATTATTTTATACATTTGCTACAACACCATGCTTATCATTACTTCAAAAATTACAGGCGCTGCTAAAAAAATGCAGGCAAGGCTTTTTAATAATTTCTGTAAAATATTTACAGATTTTGTACGCTTACTTAAGATATATATACCCAGATACTACCGTGCAACCATATTTTTTATTTTGATCATTAACGAATAAAAAGTCCACCTACCCTCGGTCCGGTGATGGCGCAGACCGCATGCACCAATAGCAAAACCTTGAAAACGTAACCGCTCATGCTGCACTCTCAACAAATGGAGCGGCTGAGTATCATCACAACACACCACTGTCAGATCACCACCAACTGGGGCGCACACACAAATAATCCAAAATCCAGCAATGGCACACGTTATTTTATTTTAAAAAAACTGTCAAATTTTGGCGCGAATTACCGACAGTTTTTTTCTCGCGTGTCTATGGTGGCACGCAGCGTGACGGTCCGTGCGGTAGTAGCGCGTGCGGCGCGTTGCATTCCGTTTTACCGCCCCTACTCCGAGCGCCCCTACTAGATCTTTCGAAAGGATTCTGAAGATGAGAACCATTTAAAATACTGAGTTGTAACTGTCGAACGTTAATTAAATATTGCATAAAACCTGCCACAGGTATTTTGACCTGATGTTTTGTTGCATTCATTTGAAGACATTCAAAAGTAAAATTCTTGTCATTTTTAACTTATACTAATTTAAGCAATTATATGTATTGTTGATTATTAGTTTTTTAATAATGGATTTCAAAAGCAAATTTCTTGTAAATTATTTACTAAGTATAGAACTAGGTTGGAGCTTTCGTGTATTAATTGGGTTAGTTAGGGAACTTCTTTATTTTGGGACTCAACATTCTCCATAAGGCTTGCCTTCATCGGGACATTATAGAAACAATCGCTAGCAACGGTATCCAAAAGTATTGAAATTGACGGGGCCACACTACTTTTAATATTCATAAATATTTTTTATGCAAATTAAATGAATTATACTCTATTATACACAAGGTACATGTAACAGAAACTTTGTAGAACATATACAAACTATGTGCAGCCTTCTAGGAAGAGAAGTTAACGCACAAATCAAGGACCGTCGATAAAACACTGAATGCAAAAAATTTATAGTATATAGCAAAAATATAGGCAAATGGTGAAATTACCAAAAAAGAACTTGTGAAAGTTATACTACATTGCCAGTAACGTTATTAATTTAATTAAATTATTTGAGGTGAAACCTAATATTTAGTTTTTAACATCTTTAACACCTCTTTGAGCTATTCACGAATATTTTTGATTATTTCTATACAGCAATTAGAATTGTCATTCTTAAAGTAGGCTATTAAATTTTTATAAAAATAATGTTACCTATAACTTTACGAAAGGTTTCATTATCGAACCGTTAGGTCAAAAATAAAACTATTACATCTTAATTAACACTTTAAGTGTCATCGACTTAACAATAAAATTAGTAAATATGAAGCGAGACGCTTTATTGCGACATGGTCTACCCTTTTGCAAGTATTTACCAGAAATCTTATGGTAAAATCATTAATCAAGCGAGATATCTTAGCGTTTTGAAACGGCCTTAATGTACCATGAACACAATGGTTAGAGAATCTAGCGATTGTGCCATTCTAGATGAAAATAATGGTGGTGTGTCTCAGCCCTAATTCTGGTACTAACGTTATATATATATAGCATTTAAACGCATGTGGCAATAGTGCATTGAGAATGTTTTGTTTTCTTTTTTGTTTTAAATTTTAAAGGTTAAAGAATGATTGACGCGCAGTACCTAATGCGTAAATATATATATATATATATATATATATATGCGTCGGGATCTAATCTATATAGAAATGTGTGACAAGTGACGAATTAGAGATTTTTTTTGAGTTTTGTGTGCACAGAATATCATTTAACATAGTATTTTGAGACATTCCGATGTAGAGACCCCTTTCTCCAGAGCATGGTGAACATTTTTATATCAGACTAGTTGGCGCTGTAAGCTCTGTATCACTTACATTCTCTCCTTTAATATTTTGAGGTTTTCTTAAAGATTTTTGTTTCTAAACCACCTAAAAGAGTCTAGATAAGCAATCATTCAATAATAGCGATGGAATGAAAAATGAATGGGTTTTGGAAATAATGTTCGATTGCTAAGAGATGGCTTATATAATTTCACATACATTTATTACATTTAGCGATTCGATAGCGATTATAGAATTGCATCCGCTAGATGCAGAGATGTTTTAAAACTTTTCATTTGAACTTAGTTAAGTTCAAATGAAAAGTTTTAACTTTTTAAGAAAAAGTACTTTTTGTGCCAGCAAGGTGAGGCTGGCTAGGGCAGTATATCACATGCTTCACTAGCTATCTTCACATGTGGACTCGTCTACTGCTTATCATCAGGTGGTGTCGAGCCATTTGCAGTGCTTTATATAAAAAAAATATACAATTTTATATGTATTCCTTAAGACTGAATATTAAATTGAAACTATTCAAATTGGCCAAGCGTTTTTCGAGCTTGAGCGAACTTAACCTAGATGACCCGGTGTGTGTTGTAAGACAATAAGACCATTTTTAGATCAAAACTTACAATTTTTCAAGGATTTTCGATATTTTTTTGGTTTTTAAGCAAGTAGGTTTTTAATTAAGAAGATAAATGCCATAGAAGATAGCATTATGTAGAGCTTATAATAAATAATGTTAAAATTGATTGGCCGCGTCAACATTATTTGGATGATAAAAAAAATAGATATATGATATATATTTTTCCTTTTTAGATTTTATTTAATAAAATGGTTAGTATAAGGAGTCATAAATTAAAGCTTAAATTTTTTATATATATAATTAATTAAAAAGTAAATTATTTTTCTTAGCTGATTTAACAATTATTTATTTCTAAAATTATCACAATAAAACAATTAATTAAACACTGGTGGAACATTTTGAAATACTTTGTTTAATAATTTTATAATACAGAGTTCAAAATAGAATCATTGTTTACTATTTAAATCGGCTTATTGTCAATCCAATGAATACTTTAATCAACTCTAATCAAATGGATTCGTCGATTAAGTGTAAAATTTGTATAATGCGAAAGCCATCGGAATTAAATTGGTGACAATGAAATAAATTACATTTACGACATAATTAGCTGATTGTACCGTTCTGTTTTGGGAATTCTATACGGTTAATTTCATAATCTTGAATAAAGGAATCGTGATGATTTCTTTTTATTTTTATTAATAGTCGTTAAATTTTCAAAGTATCCGCTTTCGTACTGAAAGGCATATCGATCAAATGTGAATGGTAGCGTACCGAACGTTTGGATTCCCTGATGAAATGGACTCCAGCAACCCATGGTCCTGCCTACCTTGTGTCATACGAACCACGTGGTTGGGAGAGCGCGAGGGTACTTGCATAGGGCACTTTCCCCTTTTACGCTGATCTGTGGTCCCTACAATTATCTTTATCCGTCCGTAGCTCTGGTATGTTCACTAAAAACTAATATTTTCCACTGATCGAGGCTTCACGCGTCGTACGTTGAAGCCTTTTGCAATCTGTCATGCGCCGAAGACTGTTCCATTTTGCCCGCTTCAACGTACCAGGGAAAGGGGGCGTTCCCCCGTGCAGTTAAAGCTACTTTAATCTGTTGGTAACATGTCTATAGAAAGATCTTCAAGGTCGCAGTGACAAAACAGTCCCAAAAGGCTTGATTCTCGTAAGATACAAACATTTTCATTATCGCAGTCAGAAATCTAGCAGGCGTGTGTGCCCAAAACTTTTATTGAAAGCAAATTTGCATATACCCAAAATGTTTGTGAAGAGATGTCATAATAACAACCCAATAGTTGCGAAAGTATTCTTCGCCCCGGCAGTGACGTAATGTTCTATAACAAATACTTTTTTAGACAATATTAAAAGAAAAATTTATGCAGAATTCATTAAAAATATAGGCGGTCTCCTTAATCTGTTTCTTTTTTAATGCGCCAAATATCCTTAAATATTTGATATGAAAGATCCGTCTGTAACTATGTCATATCCGTTAATTCGTCATGGCACATGATATCACGAGTTATGTAACCTATGTTTGACCGTATCTAACACGCCGTGGCGTGTCGTCACGATGTGGATCATAAGTTTCATAAACAGTTTGAAAAGACCAAAAACATATTTTGTAATCGTGTGGATTTCCCATGACCAAAGAACGGCTGTGACCAGTAGCGAAGCTGCAAAAAAAAACAAATAAGTTGTCTATGAGGGACAAATGCTTAAATAGTCGGTATTTCTGATTATTTCGGTGAGAAATAGAAGTTACCAGAAGTGTCAGACACAAATCCGAGAAATCGGTGTAAAAATCGGTTGTGTGTTTAAACCTAAACCAGTTCTAACTGGTTCGATCCAGGTAGCTCATGTTATTTTGTGCGATGAATGCACCAAATGTACGAGTCATTGGGTTAAATACTTCTTTATACTATTAAAGCGGCAATATGACTTATCTGATGGTTGGAGATTACCGTAGCCTCAGGACTTTTGTTACATAAGGTGTTTTACCGTAAACAATTTTTCATAGATATCTTTCAGATTCGTTTTCCTTTTTTTTAATATTTTTGTGTACACATTTTTGTCATTGTGTGAATTTAATGCTTTGATTTCATACTAAATTATATTAATTGCATGCAATAATTGGTACCACAACGGAATATTTACTGTAGAAGGTCATATTTTTTCATTTACTATGAAAGAAATATTACGAATACTTCTTTACTACCTATCTTATATTTATATTTATAGCTACGATAGTTTAATAACAAGAAGCAAACGCTGCTGTTATATAGGTAGTAGGTTATAAAAATGTGTAAACAAAACAGTTACAAAATACAAATGACTGTTTTATATCAACAGCTTTTGCATAAATATATGAGGTTATGTAACGTTTGATCATGTTAGTGCAATATAATGGACTTTCACTGGCCTCCCAAGGTCGATAGAAAGTGATAGTCTATCAGATTATGTTCCAAAACATAGGTGTGCCCATGATTCTATTAGTTCTATCGTCAGTGCCTCAGTCAATTTTACTGTCACACCCGATGCATGAAGGAGATAGAAAATATTGCGGTTGCATTCAGATCTGCTATACGACGTTCTCTAAAGCTGAAAGCTCGCTTCTTCTTAAGGTACATGTCGTCTTACTACGATTTTTATGTTGTTGATTTTATCACATTTACGAAACTATGTCTGATTCATACATTTATTACGTTAACAACCAGGTGCTACCTTTTAATTTTAAAACACTAGACTGTCGCTTGTATCAGGGTTGTCTTCTGAACCAAGTCAGACTTATATTTATTGTATACTCCATTACATTCTTTTAAAGTTCACAGTCAATTGACGACTTTGCACTTCACTCTACCTACCTACTTAGCTACCTATTTATCAACTTTTATAGTATTTAGATTATCTAACTGCATGTTGTTTAGGCTCTCAAAAATGAAGGTTCTGTAAATGTCCATAGAGACGCGTAAGTTATAGGGTTTAGTTGTATGGAGTCCAATTTTTTAATCTTTATTACGCCTATACATATACCGCTCATAGCCATATATTTCATCTAATTCACTGTGCCTATATATAAGCACAGATTTATAACGTTCAGTGAAGCCACGCATAAGTCATGCGCAAAACTAGTTTTATTTTATTACTTACCATTACATATTAAACTGTCAGTGATTGATATTCAAGAATAATAATGATTCTTTGGTATTAAAGAATCCAATTTAGATGCACGTATTGTTTTGTTCTGTCTTGATGATCGAACACTATCGCTATAGTTCCATCAAGTCGGTCAAGTCTGTGTAACGATGACGAGCCTTGAAAAGGCGTAAGATTTCTTTTACTTTAATACGCATAAGGTCCTGAATTTTACTGGATTTTTAGATTTAGCCGGATATGACTATGGAGGATGTTTCTATTGTCTAGAAGAGACAACATTTCGTTATACGCAATCGTTATCGCTAAACGTAAAATGTATGGGATTTGACATAATCCCACATATTTTTCATTTAGTGATAGCTAATTTTGATTATAGAAAGGAATGTTGTATATGGGTTAGAAACATTGTTTTAGGAATGGCCATTGCATTTAAAAAAATACTTTTAGGTTATGTAGTTACGTATATCTAAATTCGTCCAGGCAAAATTATGTTCTATAAAATAATAGTCTGGCATTAAAATAAGTGGAATTTTATATATTTATTGCAATTATTTATGTAATAATATAGATAGTCTTAGACGTATTTTATACAGCTTACAAATTTTAGATAGAATGCATTATTTCTACAAGTTTAATTTCCATACTTAATAGGTCAACGTACCAAATAGTAAATATTACAAAGTGGGACTTCCTGTCGCAATTATGCTGTAAATCTCAAAACATGTAAATTTTATGTGTTCACTTGTTTTCCATAGAAACAAAATATAGTCATCTGTGTCATAAGACAGAAACTTGTTAAAAGATAACATTTATTATTTTTAAGCTTATTTAATAGGGTCCAAGTAGAATATTCGAATCCTCTCTCTATATTTAAAAGACTTGAAAAAGGAGTTACCAATGTGGTGGTATATTTTTTATAATTAATTACTGGATGTGACATGACTGTATATTATAGATAATTTACTTTGTTTCCATGCAGTATAAACATCAATTAGTAAAATGGTCAAGGCTGTAGGAAACTTTTAAGTTTGTTAAATAAGAGACAAGGTTATGAATGTTAAAAAGAAATAAGTACCAGTATTTACCATATTGACCAACTGAAGCATGTTTAGACCATGGTCGTTCGGATCATCAATATGATCGACTACACAAAACATAACCTTCATTTTGTAAAGCAAGTAAACTATCTTTTTTGTTTAACAGATTTTTTTTAGATTTCGTAAAAATATACTTGTGTGCGTATAAGCAACGGTATCGCGATAAATATCTGAAGTAAATTAATATAAAAATATTACACTTAGGGCAGAATACTTATGAGCATATTAATTAAGATTCCATCCCAAATAATTTAAGCATATTCATTTTCAATAATTTATACGAGTTTATATGCAGAAATGGCATTATACTATTTTGGGGGAACCAAAAGAAAATCTATCTACAGATGATTTTGCTTACGAGAGGTTGAATTTTGAAATATAATATTATACCTTATAAGCAAAATAAAAAAACATTATTAAAATCTAGGATAAATTAAGTAAACTTTGAAATTAAACTATCAACAGATGTGATTTTTGCGAAGGGCTTTATATTTTTTTAAACTTAAATAATTAACAAAAACAAAAATTTAAGGCCAAAGGCAGTAAAAGAGACATCATTTGCATCATTGCAATGATAAATCATTACGAGAATTAGCTACATTGTTTGCATAAGAGGTTAATGAACGAGACTTTATTTAAATAGGCTAAGTATCCCATGAGTATATTCTGTAACCTGATGCAATGGTTAACTAAAACTATAAGAAACTATTAGTTATTCAAACGCGTGGACGTTTAAATGATGATACTTTTGCCTAATTAACGACTGAGTGAACATAGATAAATTAAAATAATTGACTAAACACTTTTTAGCGCTCGTCTTTTCTTCTTACTACGATTGGACTCGATGTGACACACCTTATTTGTTAAAGACTATTAATAGATTTATTATGAAAAACAGATCAGACTCATTTTTTTAAAATAATTCTTCCAGGGGTAGTTTTTGGCCTTCAACTCAACTGATAGTAATTGAAGATAAGCGCGAAGATGAAAGTAACCTACACCCTGATTCCTCAACCACAGAGGAACTAGTTCTCTACTTCCCAATTACCGGAACAGAACAATGCTGTTAAAATTATTGTCATGACGACAGACTAAGAGCTGGAAGCTTTCTTCTTTCTGTAACATTATTGTGATGACGACAGGCTTAGATAAGACTGTGGCAGCTTGCCAGTCGGACTCAAAAATGCCTTACCACCAACTGAGCAGAAAATTCCTGCCCCACTGGGAATTGAACCTTCAGATCAGTATCGATCGCTTGTAATTTATCCAGCAAAATACGATTTTCATAAAATATCGTAAATACTGTCGTATCATAAATAGTATAGTATCGGTCCTTTTACAGTTATATTCGTAAATAACCAGTTAAGCACTCTATTGACGCTGTTTACAATAGACAAAGATTAGTTAGTCGAAGTTAGAAGTATTACCCACATGTGTAAATTGGTAAAACAAACGAATTAATTCAATATCTACACCCAATAGCTTGTCACATTACAACAGAGCAATTTAACTTTATATGTTAAGTATGATAATAAACATTGAGCATTTTGTGGTTTTCGTCTTCAAAGCCTGTTCGGCTTTGGATGCAACTCGTGATGTCGCTGCGATTAAGCGACAAAGGTACTTGATTGAATGTATTTTGAAACACTAATGGTCGTTGCTAAACCTGTTACAAAAACTAATATGGCTTATGGTAAGAAAAACAGTTGAAAACGTCGAAGGAATTACGAAATACTGTAGATATGGACGGGATAACAAACAGTAGAACACGATAGTAACAGAATATCTATACATATATTAAAATTGTAATAAGCCGATGTCTGTACATTATAGATATTGAAAGGAAACTAATATGTGAGTTCTTTATTAGAGCAACAGAAACCAAACGAAAAGTTTTAGAGATTTTTCTGCCTGTATGGTTTGTAGCCGCATCTTGGAAAAACTTCGTCAACTAGTGAACTCCGGACCTCCAGATCTGAAGTAGACCTCAGCTACGAGACTATAAAGGCGGCATTGCTTTGTATTTAAGAAGTCAGCACTGTTGAATCTTCGTAAGTCACTAGCATTGCAGCGAGAGCTCGTTACCCGATGGCGTATTCATTACCAGTATAAGATATAAGAGTATGTAATGTAGCTAGACAGAATAAATGTATTTTGACTTTGACTTACGTAGCTCTTTAGCTAACATTAACTTATGTTGCAACGCATAGTTCGATTGCAAATAAAGATTAACGTTCTTTCATCTGGTACGATCACGTTCTAAAGGCGTATCGAAGCCATCATGCATTCTTTTCTGTGCACGTTCAGAACAGTCATGTCAGCACACAATGGCCATAATTAGTCGTTAATTATTGTAGATTTAGATTGGATTTTATCGCGAAACTAGGAAGAGTTCACACGAATACTATTCATTCTATTTCGACATCTCGAAGTGTTAATGTAGGAGTTTAAATAGGGTTGGGAAAAAGCACTTTTCGCTATGGTTGCTCCCGGATGGGTCAGTTTTATTTTCTTCTGATTATAAATATTATAACATCTACTGATTATCATTATTAAATTCTCTCCTGATTTCCAAACACAAAATCGTCGTTAAATCAATTATTGTCTGTCTACTATTGTGAATGCAAACATTTGAATATATTAATTAGTTAAGCACTTTTTCATTACAGTTTGCATATGATTTAAGCCTTGATAACGCTAGTTACAGAGACATTCATATATATTTTTTAATCCACGACATGCGCTGCATCTGCAATATATATATATATTTAGTATATTCAAACTAGTCCCGCTAATATCCCAACCTGGTCTAATGATTAACTGGTATAGGTACATTGGACATTAAAGTTTTAAATTAAAATTAAAAAGCGCTGTGGCACTCTTAGACAATCGGCTACCGTTTTAATGTCGGTAAAAATATAGCGCTTTTTTGCGCCACACATGTATCCTGACACGCTAATGGAACTTATACCTGATCACAAACTTTTACCTGATCACAAACTTTTACCTGATCACAAACTTTTACCTGATACAAACTTTTACCTAATCACAAACGCTGTGAGCGTAAATCTGTCTAGCCCTTGCCTCCATTCTACAGTTTTTTAAAGTACGTACGCGTTTATTTAGCGTTTTACCTTACTTTATTGCATTAGTCCTCAACACAGCAAGGAAAGTCATAGTAAATCATTAGTCTTAACAGATGGTGTCATTTGCTGAGCTTTTTTTTATAAAGTATTACAAATTGGAAACGTGAGTGTAAATTATAAACCTTCGGTACTTACTGTACACCCAGCTGAAGAAACTTATGAAAGATACAAAAAACCTTCTAACTTAAGTCTTTAGAAATAAGTCGTGTCCTAATTTACCAACTAACACATATTAACAACTTACCTTAATTCCGTATCTCAGTTTCCAATCACAGTGATTACGTTACGGTGTTCGCAGGGCTTGCTACGCGCCCTCGTGGGAATGCAGTGCTGTTGATTGCCGAAGAACTTAGACATTGAGCCACAGCTTAATGACAATTTTTAAATTTTCCAACTATGTTATAGTCAGTCGCTGCTTAAGGAACGACAGAAACAAAAAACAATGAACAAATGCTTTGACAGATGGCTTAAATTTTCGTCAATAAAGGAAAGTGCTTGGTCTGAAACTTCATGAAGAAAATATAGGGAATATAGGGAGTGTGATGTAATAATATATTATAAGTACTGAAAACAGCACGTCAATTACAATGTCTAATAATTATGCAGATATTGTTTAATAGTACGGATAATTTATTAATTACGTCTGGCATTCCTTGTTTAAATGTTTATATAAACTTGCAAAGTTCATGTAGAGAGACCTTGGGAATCACTGGTATTGAATACAGGAATTCTCGGCCGTTTATGTCTGCTACAAATACTAAATACAATGATTGTAACAAAGGATGTGCTGGCCATTTAAGTAGGTATAATACAGCTTACAAGCCACAGTTTTTTATTTATCACAGATTAACTAATCTATGATAAATTAGGGTTTCCGATTAAATGGTGCACTTAAGCAATTAATAATATATATAAAACCCAGTGAATATAACAATCATATATCATTTACTGTATTTATATAACTGTTCTAAACGTCGATAGTAACAATGATCCCATATTAAGTGACATCGTCAGAAGTTCAACTTGTACTATTGGATGTACTTAGATAAATACTTTCTAACACTGTACCACAAAACAGTAGCGAGGAAACTACGCATCGTTTGTCGTGTGTGGCTTGATGTAATTATTTTTCAACATATGATGTGGTAGAGTGTTATGGCTTTGTAAATAGAAAGGAGGCATTATGTACACAAAGCTAGGAAATACTATTTGTCATTTAAATGAATATTGTAAATGATGCAGCCGAATATTAATCTTGTATATCTGTCTTAAGGGAGTTTATTTCTATCCAAAATGAAACCTTACAGATGCTTCTGGAAGAACTTTAATACGATTCAATGGAAACAAACAATTTACTCATTAAATACATATTTTATACGATAAATACTCGCGGGTCGGGTTCGACCCGCCCTATAAATACTGCGGGTCGGGTTCGACCCACCCTATATCTAGTTTTCATCAAAATCACAAATATGTCGTTAGACTCTTAGTAAATAAAGATACACATGTATGAACCTTTAATCAATTTACAGTTTGGCTTCACCTAAGTATAAACATCTACTGATATTGAAATTATTTACAAAAATCTTAAACTATCTAATCCACTGACTTAAAAAGTATCCACAGAGTTAAAGCAAAACAAATTATTTATGTAAACATGGATCCATTTTCTCTCGTTCACAGGTTAGATTAAAATGATCAGAATACTTTACGTTGATGAAAGTAAACCTAAAGAGATCAGCAACGGCTTCTATAAGATAAAATAATATTAAACAATAAAACGAATAGCATTCTCATTAAATAACAGCAAGTCTACCACAAAATATCTCCTTCATCGACGAAATTCCATTGTGAAAACCCAATTTAAAAAAACTGTAGGGTACCATGAAAAGTTTTTTGTAGATAAAAATAAATCATTACGTGACATTTACTAAGAAGAGAATATTGTTTCCTTAACAATTTTTTATTTATTTCCAATCAAAATAAACAGTAGAGTTTCAGAGATATATTTCATGGTACAGTTACAGTCATTATTAGCTGATTGTTTTGTTATTTGACAAAATAATATATATTTTTTAAATTCTGGAATCACGGTATAATATAATACTGATGGTAGTGACGCAGAAGATCATAATTGAGATGCTATGGCATACTTAAAGAATAATGTAAAAGATACTGGCAAGCACGTTTATAATATAGATATTCCTTACATTTACGACCAAAATATTGGTCCAAGAGAGTTCAGATTTACATAGTGTTACAGTAAGATCTATTGCGACCTATATCTAATCTAACATAGACATGAACCGGAAACTCTTAATTAAAGCTTAAATATCTTAACCGTACATTTCAATGATACTTTACAAAATTCTACACATTCAATTTCCTACATTTAATTCTAATTACCCAATTTCGCTATAACTATGTATTACTACGTACAACTATGGAACAATAAAACTCTACATTGAATAACTTCAGTCATTAATGATTTTTAACATCGAAAAGTATTTTTAAGTTGGATCAAGTATATTTCTTATACACAAATTGGCAATTATCATAGCTTACACCAACATAATAACACGGACTGAAAATAAAGGACACAGCGTTCTTGAATACTGAAGAAAATTTTCAAAATCAATACCGCTTTAGACATGGGAATCTACAAAACGAGAAAGTTATACGATTGGTAGTATTTACACCAACCTATATTCATGTGTTCATATTCTGTGGTTTGTTTGTATATTACTGAAGACATAGTTAATTAGACATATGTAACCTTCTTCCTCTTCACATTATAATAATAGCTTGTCGTTTGTGTCGCTAAAACGCTTGTGGCTTGGCTGATTTAAATAATTTTCCTTATGTTTCGTTTAATTTTTATCGTGTTTTACTCAGGGGTGGTTTAAAATTTATAATAATAAGGAAATTCCTAAAAAAAGCCTGAAAATGTATAAATTAAAAGTTGACAATTTAGTATGGTAAATCGTCCAACTGACTTGCTTTTACATAATGTACACAACCGTAAATGACAAGCTATAAAACAAATCTGTCATAAGTTCGGATAACTTTTTAATAGGTGGCGTTTGTCATTTAATACTAATGTTATACTGGTTATTATAAGTTTGTATTTGTTTTGATAGCATCATAGGCTAGGTTAAGTTCGAACTGGTCCCAAAAATAGGCTCAAGCTTATCGAGCGCTGCAAGCCTCTCGCGGTAGTAAATGGCGAAGCGCATAATATCCAGTCATTGTGCATTATATTCCGATTATTCACATTGGCTTTAATATATATTTTAAAATGTATGTCTCGCTGACAATTTTACTGTTAGTGTAGGTAAATGTGGCCCTCGATGTTCTTAGAAGTAAAGTTAAAAGATCAACATGAGCCAATTCACCTATCAAAAAGTTGTTAAGCGCGAATAATTGGAAATGAACTAAAACGAAACATTTAAATTGATTCATTAAACAGCAAGGATGCCATTTGTTTCCTGGTAATGTTCAACAACATAATAAACAACACATTTAGAATATCTAGTAAACTCTTAGTACATAGATGAATACGGAATAAGAATATATAATGAACAATTATTTATCCTATCATTAATGAGATCTTACAAGAGATCACCTGCAATCTGATCAAATAACGAAATCGATTAAAATCGATTCATCTTTTTTTTTGCAGTCTGCTTTAGCGTGTTTATGGACGAAAATAATGATTGAGCCAAGAATTTTTAGTAGTGCTGTATACACACTTTTATTTATCCGTTACTTTTTTGATTGTAGCTGTAGTTTATTTATTTTTTATGTGGTATGTGACAATAAAATTACTTACTTCCTAAATGCATTGCGTCTGTGTAAAGCAACACCCAAAAAAGCGTAGGTAACTATAATACTCGCCCTGGTGAATTGCTCGGCAGAACCCAGGTTACCCCCGTGAAGGGCAATGGAGTTACCGGGGAGTTTTAGTGGGTATTCTCAGTGCCGCTCTATTGAGGTACTGAGTGAGCCCCACACACGCCCATCGCTTAGCCAGTGGCGGTTAGGTTCGTAAATGGATTCCTCCTCGTAAAAAAAGGTAACTTTAATACAAGTGAAACTATCTTAATCGATTTATTTATTTGAATAGTAATATCAGATCGTAATATGTATTATACTAGGTTTGATTTAAACATCATTCCATTTGTATTAGATATAATAGAGCCATGATATGGGTGTCTGTCGACGTATACTTCGCTTGTACTTTGATTCAGTCGATAATAGTAATTCTATGATACGTATCCGTTGTAAAAAGCGAACGTTATAAGATAAGTAATATTTCTGTATTTTTGGTTGTACAGATTAAATTTACTGTTATATTTGGATGTTCTACTTTTAAAAGGTTTTGTCGTTAATTCTTCAAATTTAATGACTGTATAGCGATTTTTATAAAAGCCAACTTGCATGATACTTCGTTTATAATTTTGGCATGTAGACTCAAATTGATGGCTTACATTTTGACACCGTATTAGCTGACGATATTCTTAAAAGGTAGACAGTTGACAGGTTTAATTATTACACATCTTTGTGGACCTAAGAATAAAGCCGTTGTACTACATACAAAATCATTTAAAATATCGTTTGTCATAAGGTCGCAAACCGGTATCCCAGATTCTAAAAAACCGGGATACTGAACTAAATAAAAGACTACAACACCGGTATTTAATATAGAAAATACCGGTGTTGTAGTCTAAAATAACCGGGATAAACGGTTTTTCCAGAATGTATTTAAAATTAATATCTTAAATTTTAACATCATATTTAGGGATATTCTCGTGAAACAATTTCTATGATAAGTGGCTACGTTGTAATTGAGTGAATTTGAATAGACACTTCACGTTTGTCATAAGAAGTAAAAGAATTATTTTTGATAAACAAACACCATTGAACACCCACAGCCTTTGATAGATTATTTAAAATAATATATATGCTAATAATATACACCAAATATATTATTTAGGTTGGTACCCTTAGTGTAAGTTTTAAGTTACAATCTTAATTACATTCACTTTGTCAAATGGTTGCCCTTACCACAGAGGTATTACTGTTATTTGACAGCTGACGACAAATACGTCGAGAAAGTACAATTCGACTTGTTACAAATATTCTTGACTACCATTTTTTAATGATAAATTTGACTAATCCCATCTAGATGACTTTTATGAAGTTTTAATTTAACAATAATTGGTAATATACGCAATATTACCAATTAGACCGCGGAAGACCAATAATGATGCATTAAATCAATGATTACCAATGCGATTACATATTGATTATAATGATGGAAGATTAATATTTTGGCACCACAAAAATTCATTGAGATTTGAACTTTCAACATTAAAATCTAAAGTTTCCTCTTCTTCTCCTTAAAAGTGGACAATATGGCTCTTTTGACACGAAATGTATAAGATTTCAATAAGTATGTAGGAGAAGACCATATGCGAAGATAACTAGTGCTGCATATGATATACTGCCTTAGCCACCTCTACCTTGCCGACCAGAAGAGTACCATTACACGCCTCTTTTAAAGTAGCCCATGTTGTATATAGAAGGGGATACGTGTGTTGGTAAGGAATTCCACGCTGTGGCTGGTGACAACGAAAAATGTCACAAAATCTCTTTGTGTGTAAAGTAGAGGTTTAAACAGTACTTGAATGACTGCGATGCCTGATCCCACGTGAATGCACATAAGTGCACAAGGATCAGGGTTCACGTCGGAGTACGCATCAAGACTTGGGGCTTGCGGCGTAGCCGGTTGGCTTAGGCCTTTGATGGGGACAAAACTTAGTCACGTAAGTTTAAATTTTGCACAGAGTTCCATCCAATCCGCTCTTAACACTGGGAGGACCTGTGAGGAAGAATGACTCTTTAGGGTCAGCAGAGCATTGCGCTCGGTTGTGACTGATCTCCAAGACTGGTGGTCCGTTGTAGAATCCGAAGACGGAGGTTTAAAACAAACCATGGTCGAGCCCGCAATGGCAGGCGCAGGCAGTCTCGGACTCGCCGACATACGCTATAGTGCTCGGCCCGGAGAAGATGTTTAGTGGGTAGTTGGGGAACGCCTTTACCATGAGCCTCATATACCTCTACAATTGGCACTGTTACTGAGTGATTGTTTATCTTTTAATCATAAAAATGTCCAACTGAATGAGACAATATAATCAGAACATGCGCCACAAAAAAGGCCATGACTGGAGAACACAAATTATAATGAATATAGCCCGTTTTTATACTAACTAGTAACAAAAGTTGAGACCCTTGCAGAACGTACATAACGCATAGAAGATTCCTACTTAAATAGCCAAGTTTGTGATGAGCGTTTATGGTTTATGGTAGGCGGTTGGAGCCGAGCCGGGCTCACAGGCGAGGTCACGCGCGGCCTAGCATGGCGGCCACGTCACCTGCCGACTGCGAGTGGAGTAGGGCTCCGCGCGTCGGCCTGGGGGGTGCCAGCCGTGGCAACGCCAGGACTCCACTGGGGGCTGTGCCGAGCGCGCAGCCGGTGACGAACTCGTGTCTGGACGCTTCAGAAGGTGTGATGCGGCGTTTTGGATCCCATCTGGCGATAAAAGAGAATAATTAAGAAAAATTGTTTTTTATTACACTTAGATATATTTATTGAACGTTAACGCCATCTGTTCTTAAGTTTACCGGGAGATCTTTTTACTGTTAACACTAAACTAAAAGTATGTTTATTTCAATAAAAATCTAAGTTAATCACTATGTGAGAATAATTCCTTAGTATTCTGCTACATAATTAGTATACCACCATAACCCACCACCATCAAAATAAGTCCACCAAGATGACAAAAAATTGGATAGGAATCTTAGTATTTGACAATATATTTTGTATTTCATAAATATAAAGAATATCAATATAAAAGAAATATAGCACCGAATAGCTCAATATTTATTTCGTTATTGTTATAGAATTATGATTTAAAAAAAAAGTATAATGTCATTCGAGTTTGACAGTTGGTTAAATGGCAGTTAATGAAACTAAATGATTTGCACTTTTTTAAATTTCTAAGCCATATCTGGAATCATTCGAAAAACCTATACTATAATTGCAGTCAACATCCCCATTAAATAATATTATTTCGATGTAAAGATAAGATAGCGTTATACTTGGACCGTGTTTGTATCGTATTTATTTACAGGAATCGAAAGTAGTTATCGTCCGTCGTATGTGCTCCAGTTTTTGCTCAAACACCTTGGCACCGCGGCGCACACGCCTAGTTTATGGCACCAGTTTGCGCAGGCACAGGAATAGTAAGTTATAAAAGTTGATAAAAACCATGTTAGTGTACATTTTGCATTTTCCACAGACCTACAAATTCGGTCGACATTCAGTTGTTTATTATTTAAAAAATGCACAACACATGACTCGATACCGTCTGATGGTAAGCAGTAGAAGATCATATGCGAAGATTGTTAGTGCTGCATACGATATACTGCCCTAGCCACCTCTACATTGCCGGCCAGTAGAGTACCTTTACACGCCTCTTTTAAAGTAGCCCATGTTGTATATAGAAGAGGATACGTGTGTTGGTAAGGAATTCCACGCTGTCTCTGGCGACAACGAAAAATGTCACAAAATCACTTTGTGTGTAAAGTAGAGGTTTAAACAGTACTTGAATGAGTGTAAATCAGCAAGCGTGCTCCTGAGGAGAGGAGAGGAAGATATAACGTCAAAAACTATTCATGTTCCAACCGATAAAAGCACTTAGCCAAGCTAGTTATATGTAAATAGGAACGATTGATTACACGGTACGTTATATACTTAAAACGAATAAATATATATTTTTTGAAAAATAGATACTGCCTACTAATCCCTACGTTCCCAGATACGTAATTTGATAACCTGTCAAATGAAACGACACCTAAAAGTTTTATGATATTACTGTTAAAGCGTATCCCCACTGAGACAGTTCGGGTGAAGGCTTAAGGCTTAACTTACAGTAACGTTGATGTTTGCATTAAGAGTTATCATCTAATTAGGAATAATTTTCAACATCCGTAGGAACTAAATACAAAATAAATAATGTAAGTTTGCATACCAGAAAGAGTATTTGTTTACCATTTCAATTATGGCCCACGATTATATTTTTATGTGAGGTGAAGTTACTTGCAGATATTTGCACAGACTTTAAAAAGGACCTAGATCATCCCTAGGTAGCTTCTGATAGATATAATATTCTTTATTGCACAACAGTTAATCTAAATACTGAAAGAAAATAGTAACAAAGACATGTACAATCAGCAGTCTTATCACTATATAAGCGATCTCTTCCAGACTACCTTCGAATGGACAGGAAAGACAAAATGGTAAGATGAGGGTAGTATGTATTTTTTTTTGTATAGTGATTTTTTTATTCTATTAAGTACTAAACTTCTGTTAGATATCTAAATTAAATTACAAAGTATTTTTATGTATATGTGTTTTATTTAATGTCATGTGTTATTATAATTGTATGGACACTAATACACCTAAGTCTGTTTTTACACGGTAGATTGGTTCCAGAAGAAGCCGTGTAAAAAAAGACATTGATCTTATACAAAAATGGGTGATTTGTTCCTAATCTCTAAAACCTATTAAAATTAGAGAAAAACAAGAATTTTTAAGAACAAGAATTCATGTTTATTTTATTAAATCAAATATATAATGCTTATTTTCACAAGCATAGTAATTAATGATAAAAAAGATATGCACTCTAATCTTAAAAGTAATATAAATTAAATGTATGGCAAGTTCAGGAACTAAAAAACTATGTTGTGAACGAAAAGAATAGGTTATTCAATTTTTAAGGTAAAAAATAAAATAAAATAGAATAAGTGATAATCATAAATACAACAACATAAATTTAATTGCTGTCGTCATCAGTTACATATTCAATTTTCAAACCGTGTTATATCAAAACCGTGTACAAAAAGACCGTGTAAAAACAGACTTAGGTGTATCTATAAAAGCAAAATTTAATAAGCAATTAAGTGAAATAAGATCACTTATTAACATTAAATGAATACTCGAAAAGTTGATCCACATTTCATAGTGACAATTCGCCAAATCGACCATTTAAGTGATTACTTGACGTCGCTTTGGTGGTTAACATTTAATGAGGTTCCCGCACGCTTCTGACAATCAGTGACTGATTATTTGTTGGTGAAAAATTAAATATAAAATTTGCAATAACGCATTATTGTAACGCACATCTCATAAAAATAATAAATTAGATTAAATAACATTTAAAAACGGTTTTAGGTAATTTTTTAGTCATGATATATCGAATGTAATTAATTCCGCTTACATACAATAGAAAACTTATTGTGTCTTACAAATTGGTACTTCAAATATTATTTAAATTAAGGTTTATTGATCTTCCAAGACATGTCTAAGAGTTTTAGGTTCTACATTAAGCGTTAGATAACCGCTAAGTATTAAAATCTGGCTCAAGGCGAGACTGCTGTTACTTTGTTGAATACTAATATAGGTCTAACTGTATAAACACTCACAGTATATTCTAGCAGCAGACAAACGGAAGTACTAATTGTATGTAGCATAGATTTGATTCCAAAAGACGTATGTGTCCTATTACAAATATTAATTATTGTATTAATAATTGTATCGAAGTTTATCTGCAAATCTATTATTAATCTGTGTCAGTTTATGCTAGTAAAATTACAGCCAAAAATTTAACAAAGTAAAAACTAGCAATAAATTTATTGTTTAATTTAAAAGCTTGAATGCTTTGTCTGAACTTAATATCGTTTGAAAGTATAAATTAAGTATAGACGGAGATAATCTTTACTTTGAATACTCAACACACGTTAATTATATTTATTTAGGCTCGTAACTCAAGTATAATATTATAGTAATTTCTCAGTGATGAAAAATTTGTATTAAGCAAAGTATTTCTACTTACGAGAGTGAACTCACTCTTATCTCATTCGAACTTTCCTCTCGTCATAGACAATAAAATAAAAAGCATCAATTTGCATTCAACTAACGCGCTGAACTCGGCGCGTGCGCATGGCCCGCCCATTTTATTTAAATTTGAATTTGAATTAATTATCGTTAATTAATTCCGTGTAACCGACAACTAGACGCAAGCGGGTTTCTTTTATTGTTTGTTTTTGCATAAGATTGACAATGTTTCCGAAAGTGGTTCCGGTTCTAAATGTCATTGGACGTAGCTGGCTGTTAGCCTGTTTAGATTTTATTTAATTAAAACTTTTACAGTTTTACAAGCGGCCTGTTTTAGAAGTGTCTACTGTAGTGTAATGTTGAAAGAAGTACTTGATTGAGAATTTAAAAGGTTCTCATAACTTTTATTGATTTTAGGTTAGATTTATCTTCAGAAATTATTTAGAATTATTTTTTATTTTTACGATTATTTATTTTCATAGGTTTCATATGTCAATTTGTCTAAATTATTCTATGCCACTATAATTTGCTTCTCTGCACTTATTTATTATATTTTGCAATATTTAAAAATATATTTTTTAATGCACTGTAAAACAAAACATGTATATGTTTATAATACTAATACATAATGACATAATTGATTTGTAAATGTCATTATAAATACTAAAGGCTGAGAGTTTCTTGCGCCGCTTCTTCTCTGCAGCTACTAATTCGTCGAAGCGGTAGTAGGGTTGATTGGGAATATGCATACTAGTGTTATTTTTAATTTTAAAATAAGTATTATTTTAAAATTAAAACTAACAATTTATTTAGTACATATTGAAATACTATAACTGGGACAATTAGTAAATGCCCGGTTGATACCCAGTAAAATTATGACTATTGCCTTTATAATTATATTTATTTATTTTCTTATACATATTCCCTGTTGTGACGATTTAAAAGAGCTTAGTAAATAAGTCTATTTAAATAAAGTTATTTTTGACTTTGACTTATGAATAAAAGTTACATGAGTATTGGCATATGGCCCATCTATATGGCGCATCTGTGAAGTACTGTCAATGACAGTCCAGCAAGAAACGAAAATGATCAATTTTCTTTACGAATAAGGTTAATTTATTCCCACGGAAGATAACTTTTTAAATACACGTCTAACGCATATAATTCAATTGAAAATAGTTGTGTTATTTCATCAGATATCGATGTTAATGTAAAAATCATCATTTTCCGCGTTGAATAAGACGTTTATTTATATACTATCTTTGAAATATTAACGGTTGAATGAGGAAATGTATATTGGTCAATCTTAGGTCAATACGTAAGTCTTACTTGTTACTTCGCATTCGTAATCATTAACATACTCATTATCTTATGGATATTAAACTCCTCAATACATAATTACTATCAATGGGCCATAGAAGATTAAAAATAAAAATTTCAATTATTAGAAAAGAACTTGATTAAAAAATTAGTTTTCGTATAACATCTATTATCTAGTCCAAAGTAAGCATCATTAAAAGGATGTAATATGGATACTAGATAATATATATACTGGATATATATACTGTACATGAATATACCAAATAAACGTTGTATGTAATAGTCATAGATATACATTTATTTTACATACAACATACAACATTCATTATAGCCCTTCTATTCGCTCCTACAAAAGTAATTAAAAGAAGCACTTTCTAGCACTGTTATCTTGACTATTTTCTATAACATTTATTTATAATTACTCTATTTATTTAAGTTATTTTGTTTAAAAAAATTTAAGGTTTTAGATATATCCTGGTGTTCGTTTAAACATCCATGACTCCTGAGCAAATATCCATTCATCATTCAAATATCCTCTGATCAAGTAGATGGGTACAAACCACTCGACCAGACCGCCGTAGCACCATAGTTACAGGTTTACAGATTAGAGTTAGTCTGGTGAAATGAAAGAAGAGTAAATTTGAAAAATACTTAAACAATTTTATGCTGTATTCAGAATGTAATAATAACTAGATTGCGTCGCTTATTGATAAAATTTAGTTTGGCGTGTCTCTCTAGTCAGTAGCACAATTATTTAAGGTTAGAGTGAGAGGATCTGCGCTCCTCTGCCATGATGAATGTTCGGTATGCGACTTAATAATGTAATCGGTCACCTCAGCGTAGGGCGCGGCACACTCCCGCTAATCGCAGTTACATAAACGCGGATTACTTTATATCTGACAAAGAGTAACCAGCTATGGAGTTCTCTGAAATTTGAATGAAGAAATTCTATGTATCCATTTCCATGCAACTTGCCAATTTGAATGTAATTTTGTGGGCATGTAAAAGATGTACTGTTAATTCAATACTTCAAAAATATACATACATCATCTTGTTGCTACTGAAATAGAGTATATAATAATATTATTTTGAAAGCTTAATAAAAGTGTCGTCAAGGCATCTATGAAGACGGGATATTTTTCAGTAAATGTTTCCTAAATAATAGAGTAAAGAAAAGCGGCAAAGATTCATATATTTATAAGACTTTTTATCTAATTTAAGAAAATATTTTACGATGAACTTAGCTTCTAGTAAAAAATGAAATGATTGTCGGATCTCTGTTACTTATTCTGAGGTTGTGCACTCTTGCGTCATCATAACCTTTCACTGGAGACGCGACTGCGTACGCGCACCGCTCTCGAGCCGCTCTCAGCTCTTTTTGCTATATACCTTATGGGAAAATGATTTCGGTTTCGTAACTAAGTGACCTAACAGCTCAGTAATTATGGCACATACCATGACCTATTCATCTGGCGTTTTCATTACAAATCAAACTTCCTGCTTCAAGAAATTAGGCATATTTTACTTAATGTTAGGTAATGCTAGTTTTAAATATGCATTGCATACTTCACCTTGTCATGATTAGCTACAACTTGTATGGAAGAGTATCTATTGTACTGAAATCGTTATTGTATTTTTTTTGTGTTCAAAGGAGGTCAACTTTAATATTAAGTATCTGTACATGAAATGACTGATATTTGCATATTGCAACGAAATATGTTAACAGTAACGTTTCACGGTTGCTTATTTAAAAATATGTATTGCAAGATTCTTTTTGTAATTTGTTGCAATAAGAATATGGTAATTTTAATTTAAACTGCAATTTCCCATAAGAGCAGCAAGTCCAGCGTAGATTCCCTGTCGTTTATGGATGCAGTTTAAATTATTTATGTTTTAATTTGTATACATGCAGTATATACAATCTACATCATATGTGTTGTGCTTGTTCGGTACCGACAGAAAAATAATGCGGTCCCTGCACTTTCACCGGGCGCCGCACAAAGATCAGAGCCGAGGTAACTACAGATGCCCGAGGCGAACAAATAGGTAAACTGCGCAGTGAAATGTTGGAAATCAGTTTGTGTGTCCCCATGTAACGTCAAATATAAGACAATATTTATACATAATAGAGAAAGAATTAGGTAAGTAGTCGAGTCATTTGCTGAGCTTTATAATAAAAAAAATATTAATTTCCAAACGCTTCACGACGGTTCAGGGAGAGAGAAAGAAAGAGTTTAATGTTAAGAGTTAATTACAATAGATTCCGATCCAGGTCAAGGAAATTTCTATGGATTTTAATAAGTATTAAACTTCCACGACATTTAATAAAACTCAAAGAGTTCGAGTATCATTCACATCGGAGTGCCAAAAAGACCGCGCGAGCAGAACGGTTTATTGTTACTCTGTGCTCGACGCCTGGTATAAGGTGCAACTCTTGAGGTGAAAGTATTTTGAGATCCGCGTCGACTATCAAAAGTTCTTGACGAATCGAAAACTTTGAGGACTTCTGTCGGTTCGATGTCAACAAGCAATGTTTATGATTTATCACTGGACCTTTTAACCGTTTGTGTAGATATTCAAACGCTACCAAAGACAATCCCAGCTTTCCACGTCAAAAGAGGCACTAAGAATTTTCATGTAAAGACTTCTTGTGATGTCTGTATAAATACAGTGTTGATAGCAACCTGACGCTATGTAACATTGTGTTTACACCTCTATGTAGAAGGTCTTAGGTTCAAAATTAGTTTGTAGTTAGCACATCGTTTACCCAGACAATGCACTCCTATAACGAATGTTGTACGTGAAGCGACCATAAGATTGGGTAAATATTACTTAAATTATTTTAACCTTTCATTCAAACTTGTATAAAATTAAATAAACATTATATACAATGAAGAAACTTTTTATTAGATAAATTAAATTGCTTTGCAACAGAGTAATAGAAAGCTGTGACCGATAAAATTTAGATAATTGCGATTCCTGGTGTTTACATTATATATTATTTGAGCAATATAATCCGATTAATTATTATATGTATTTTAATTGTGTATTTTTAAAAGTTTATTTTAATAATTAACATATATATTTTTTTCCATATACAGCTTACTTTTTTTTAAAACGATCCACTAAATATAAAATTACTTTTGAGACACCTTGTATTATGTGCGCGTGGAAAACATAAAAAGTAGGTTGTTTATTTCAATCTGAGCTGCAAAAATATAATGTTAGAACTGCTATTGCAACACTAAAGATGGTTTTTTTCATAAGTTATTCTTATGAATTGTACAAGCAAAAAATTTGTTTTTTTTTTATCAGGAACTATGTTTTCTATATACATAGAAAATCATATAATATAACCATCAAACATTTAAAAGTTAAGGGTAAAATATGTAATTATATATTTTGCTAATTTGAAAGCGGCCCTAAAGATAGATAAACGACACTGGTCAGGATCGCTGGCAGCCGATGGAGAGGCTGTTCAGAGTCGATCCGTTTAAAAATCGAAGGCTGATACTATAATCACATATCATGAAAAGCACTAACATAATTTATATCATATGTAGGCACTAATAATAATGATTATCACTTGACAATAAAAAAAACAATTGAAGAGTATAAAATGCTTCAAGTTGAAGTTACTAGAGTCATATCTGCAACTAATTCAATTTTTCTCAATATGTTGTGACGATTTATAATAATTTAGTAACTGAGTCTATTTAAATAAGATATTTTGACTTAGTTAGTTTAATTTAAATATAACCACGAATTTTTCGTACAAGATACATGCCGGCTGTTCTACTGAGAATCGAGTCCACATTAGTATATAATTTTCACATTTTTGATGAACATTCTACAGAAAATCGCAGAACACCTTGGCTATAAGTGTTAGAGGCAACGATCGTAAAACTTAACGACGCTTATTTTTATTGCTAAGCAAACATTCAAACAAAGATAAGTGTCGTCTATATTGCATAACTTTACACAGTTCATTAACCTAATGACAGGTATTTGGTGTACAGTCGACAGAAAAAAGGTATATTTGATAGATCATTTTGCACTGTAATAAAACCTTTAATCAGTGACAATAATTGTGATTATTAAAAGCAAAGTCTATTCGCACACACACATGCTGCCTCAAGATCTGAAGATACTGGAGGAACTAGTTCTGCCAACGCTTTCTACGAACATGAAGAAAAGTTTTATAAATTAGAAAACACGTGTCTATTATTAATAGCCGCCTTGATGACACTCCGGTATTATAACGAAGTTCATTTACATTAGTTTAATCAAATCACTACATCGTGCACCTGGGTGTTGTGATCAGGGGTCAACAAACCCGATTGTTTTGTTTCCTTTTATCACTTCTTAAAAACAGAGACAAAAAATTTCACGTCTTGAAAAACAGAGATAACTTTTTGCGACTGGGAATATCACTTAAACATTGTGCGTTTACATTCAGGAGACAAGAGATATTAGCTTTCCCTTCACACCGAATTGTCCGAAGAAACACCGAATCGTCCGAAGAAATCGTCCTTCTAAAGCGGGGAGGTGCACCTCCCCGCTTTAGAAGGACGATAATGAATTTTGACCTAATTCAAGGACCATGGCCACAATTGCTTAGTTATCTTTATCGCCCACGCCTCTCGATTTTTCAAGTCAACAAATGTGAAAAAAATGTGAATAGTTTTTATTTTTCCAAATGTCTTTCACAAAATTATTACCTATCACTTATTTAAATAATTTAGAACTTGAGGTTACACAACGCGAACGTAAATAAATCGCTTTCCCGAACTAACCTAACCCTCCGACTTTCTGACCCACACTCGTAATAATTACGTGACTTGTAGCGGAATATTTAATATTATATCTCGTTAGAGTCGTAAGCCCAACTAGTCAGTCATTAAACTCCACAATAGTGAATTAGTGAGGCAAGCTACGATGGCAACCTGAATGGGCTGTGAACCGAAACTATGCCTGTCTTTATAGTAAGTACCGAATCAGAAACACTCGAATTGTTTTAGGAATCCAAATATTACATATCATTCTATTTAAACGATAAGTTGACAACACTAAATAGATATAACAAGAAAAGAATAACCGGAAAACGTTTAAAATATTAATCAGGAAAGCGTTATTCGAAATATTACATAGCTATTATTATTTATATAATACGGTGTACAAATACCAATGACTATAAAATGATTGGTGATTTAAACAGGTTGGTTTTCGACTATTCAATTCCATCACGACATCAGTCCACTTACCAGAGAGAGGTTCCAGTTAGAATCTTTTTAATTTTTTTTAATTCTCAACATTTCAATCATTTCCATTTTAAAATGTATTTCTAATGTTTAAATAAATATAAGTATCTGTGTTTATCCGTTATCCAATATCCATAACATAGTTCTTCACTTTGCTTAGTTAATGTTTCTGGAATTATCTTGTTTTACTTAAGCATACCAATCCGAACCAATTTTCGAACCAAAATTGAACCAATCACAAGCTTATTTTATTAATTTTTTTTGTGATACTAAAGGAACTTTTTTATTATTGTCAATGCCAATAAATTTTGTATGTTTAAGTGAGTACTTCCGTAACTATTAATACGTTTGAGAGTTCGGCCATAATAGTCAAAATAGATACTTTTATGGAAGTCAATATTGAAGAATATAATAGTGAAAGTATTGAGTTATTAGCTTTATATTAAACATAATAAGAACTATATTCAGGATACTTTTAACTAAGGAAACTAAACTATGAAGTTGAAGCAATACTAGCTGAAAGATGAAGTTCAGTACGATAAAATCATAGACAAGATACGGTTCGTTACTGTATATGTTATTTTCAACTTTTTATATAAGCCGAACACTGTCTGTTGGCTGCGATCTTCTATATTTGGTGTTTGTTTAACTTACTAAATTTTGGATTTAGTTAATAACACTTTAGTTCACTTTCTAAGAGTGATTTATTTCTTTAATACCTTTTACAAGATCATTAAATAATAATAAAGATCTTTTGGAAGTTATTCTACGACGTGACGTATCAATCACAGAACGCCACTCATCACATTGTATGTCAAGTTACGTTAGGTAACTCTTAAGTCATCATTACGATGGCGATGGATGGATTACCTCGTAATTTCTATGGATAAGTAGGCTTCGGGGGAACTGATTGCTTTCCGTGTAATGTTGGTGTGTGTGAAAGAGGAAATATTCTTTATATTTAAATCACTGCCGCGATAAAATTGCACTGTTTGAGTCTTTTTTGGTATATATTCCTTCTTATAACATGGGTTCCTTTAAAAGAGGCGTGAAAAAGCACTTTTTGGGCCGGCAAGATGAGGGTGGCTAGGGCAGTATATCACATGCTTCACTAGCTATCTTCACATGTGGACTCGACTACTGCTTATCATCAGGTGGTGACGAGTCATTTGCTGTGCTGTATTTGTAATAAAAATTATAAAAGGAAACTGGTGTAATTAGTTGGTATGAGCGGTATTAACTGTATTCACTGTTGTGGTGATAAATCAAACACTAAGTTAGGAAATGGCAGAGATTTATAAACTTTGTTTTTACAATGTTCTCGTCTTAATAAGTATTAGCCTTTTATGTTGATGTGATTATGTGCTGAGCCGACAGAGGGGGAGCTGTCAATGTCACGCCTTTATATATTCACGGACCAGAGATGAAGATATCCTGACAAGTTATACAGATAATTGAGGTACAGATATTTAAACTTTTCCAAATCAGCTAAATTAATAACTTACATGCCGAGAGGCGAGAAGCGACCAGCTATTATCATGTGGAACCTGTGCTTGCTTTGTAGTTCGTACACAACGGAATTGCCCCGGTTCCGACTCTTTCAGTTCAATACAACCAAAAAAAGACAGATGACCGGCGATGTCATTTGACGTAAATGACAACTAAGCATTTTTACCTTATTTTGAACATGCCGATTAAAATAAGTCAAAAGTATATGGATCCTTTAAGTGTCAACTAATTTGGCGTTCCTAGAAGTCATTCTATCTCTTATTATTGAATTGGATTGAAAGGAGAAGAAAAACTTAAGTTTGATGTAGCCTATGCACAAAAAAAACACCTTGCCATTTACTTACAAATTTTTTTTTTTTTCATAGAAAATTGTTATGAGAATTTTATGTCTGTGGATTACATTAATGATAAAAAATGAAATCTTACACGCCTTACGGCTACGGCCGAGTAAATGCCACTTTAATATACTATTGCTATAATAATAAATACCTGTAATGATGATTGAGCAAGTGAACTATGTTTCCCATAGAATGAAAAGACGCGTTTATTAAACGCATAACCTACAGGCGGTAGCGGAAGAGGTCCGGGAGCGGCAACTATTGTACCTCTTTGCTGCTTATTACTACCTATTATGTTGAAACTTTTCTTATTGTTACGGTATACGTATGTTTAGGTTTTTTCGCATTTTTCAATATTACAGTAAGTTTGTAAAAAGGTTTGTTTGTACCATATATAAAAAGGTTTTCAATTGAGTTCTATTTTTGATTTCTTACTACCGTAGTCCATAACTTAACGGTCTAGCCAGGGGAGATCTGTTTCGACTTACTAATACCAAAAAGTATTTGTGTCACCTACATGCGCTGTTCTTTTGTTTATAACTTGTCATAGTTTTCCTTCGAGTCATCTCATATTGAAAAGAATAATTGTTTTTCCCGAATAGTTATTTATTTTGCGCAGTTAACATTGCCTTATTCCGGTTTCGATTCCTGATGCACCCACGCGTTCAAATAAGAGTACTCACTCGAGACATCGATGCAAGAAGTGGAGGAAGGCGGGGTCGTCGGCGCGCACAGCCGCTGCTAACGTTCGCGCACCTGGTCTACGCTTACGGCCCTTCGAGTTGGTCACGGTGCGCGGCGAGCCTTTAGAGTCTGCAACCAATATCGTATCATCAATATCAATTTAATATCAATGACAGTCTAGTCAAGCAGTCTAGTCAGTTATAAGCAAATAATTAATAAAAATGTAGTAGAATGATATTCTGACGATAGGAAATGAAAATCCTTCTCTTGTTCTTAATAAAAATCGCTTTATCCATATCTGGAAACTTTGAGGAGTTCCCTTCAATTCCTCATGTCCATCATTACAACTGGACTTTGATAATAATGGGGATAAAACTGTAATTATTTCCTTTTAAATACCGATAGAGTTTTAGAAATACTGGTAATAGGGATTTCCCCGGTAACAAAAATAAAAAAACATACAAACCAATTAAGAACCTCCTTTCTTGTGAAGTCGGTTAAACAAAATCACTTGTAGGGATAATTAAAAAGCAAATATCGTAATTCACCGACACATATATTTCCACAATAGGCTGACCTGTTTCCTAAGTGCACAGAAAAGTCAAAAAGTCAAAAGTCAAAAATAACTTTATTTAAATAGACTTATTTACTAAGCTCTTTTAAATCGTCACAACAGGGAATATGTATAAGAAAATAAATAAATATAATTATAAAGGCAATACTCATAATTTTACTGGGTATCAACCGGGCATTTACTAATTGTCCCAGTTATAGTATTTCAATATGTACTAAATAAATTGTTAGTTTTAATTTTAAAATAATACTTATTTTAAAATTAAAAATAACACTAGTATGCATATTCCCAATCAACCCTACTACCGCTTCGACGAATTAGTAGCTGCAGAGAAGAAGCGGCGCAAGAAACTCTCAGCCTTTAGTATTTATAATGACATTTACAAATCAATTATGTCATTATGTATTAGTATTATAAACATATACATGTTTTGTTTTACAGTGCATTAAAAAATATATTTTTAAATATTGCAAAATATAATAAATAAGTGCAGAGAAGCAAATTATAGTGGCCACAAATTTTTATCTTTAAAATAATCTTCTACCTTGTAATACCCCTTTTTCATCAAACAACTTTTAATAGTTGACTTAAATTTATGCAGAGGCAATTCAATAAAACTTTGTGGTATCATATTGTACATTTTTATACTTATTTCTATAAAACAATTACCGGTCTTATGCAGTCTGTGGCTTGGAAAGGCGAGCTTATGCTTATTTCTGGTGTTGAAGCTATGGCAGTCTGAATTTCTAAGAAAAGAACCACTGTATTTACGTACATACATAATACAATCAAAAATGTATTGAGACGCCACGGTTAGTATGTTAATTTCCTTAAATAATTCTTTTAGCGAGTCACGTGGTCTAAGGTTGTATATTGCACGAATGGCTCTCTTTTGAAGTACAAAGATCGTCTGTATGTCAGCAGCGGAGCCCCACAACAGTAGACCATACGACATTAAGCTGTGAAAATAGCTGAAATAAACTAATCTCGCCGTTTCCACATCAGTAAGCCGTCTTATTTTTCGAACTGCATGCGCAGCTGAACTTAATCTTCCTGCCAGAGCCGTAATATGTGGGCCCCATTGTAGTTTGGAATCTATAGTAATTCCAAGAAATGTTGTAGAATTAATTATTTCTATTGGTTCCTCATTTATCTTAATACAAATATTGACCCGCCTTACATTAGGCATACTAAATTTAATACACTTGGTTTTCTTAGAGTTTAAAACAAGATTATTAGTCGTGAACCAGTGTAGGACTTGAGAAAGAGTACTATTTACCTCGTCAGATACGTCCTTGCGTCTGTCGGTTTTGAAAATCAAAGAAGTGTCATCAGCAAACAAAACTATTTCACAGAGGTCTTTAGCAAAATAAGGCAGGTCATTAATGTAAATTAGAAATAATAAGGGGCCCAATATGGAGCCCTGGGGCACTCCCATATACAGAGGCGCGCCGGAAGAATTAGTGCCATTTATGTTAACTTTTTGTATTCGACCAGTAAGATACGATTCTATAAGGCGTAGCGAATTATCTGAAGCACCATAATGTTTCAATTTTACTAATAGAATCTGATGATCCACACAATCAAACGCTTTTGATAGATCACAGAATATACCTATAGCATCTTGCTTATTTTCCCATGCATCAAATATATGTTTGATGAGTGCGACCCCTGCATCCGTAGTATTTCTATTTTTAGTAAAACCAAATTGCTTTTCATGGAATAATTTGTTAAAGTTAAAGTGTAACAGCAACTGATGAAATATAATTTTTTCAAAAATTTTACTTAGAGCAGGTAGGATAGAAATTGGCCGGAAGTTTGATGGATCACTCTTATTACCTGCTTTAAATAGTGGGATGATTTTACTATATTTCATTAGATCAGGGAACTGCCCTTCATCAATACATTTATTGAATATAAATGCTAA
This sequence comes from Acentria ephemerella, assembly GCA_943193645.1. Lineage (NCBI taxonomy): Eukaryota > Metazoa > Arthropoda > Insecta > Lepidoptera > Crambidae > Acentria > Acentria ephemerella. Next base: position 1,514,347 of record OW971875.1, on the reverse strand, counting down.
GTAAGGTGATATTTTGTTTATTATTATTTTAAGAAGGTCTGTTGATATGCCCCATAGATCTTTTGTTCTTTTAATGTTAATTTGTTTAAAGTTTTTAAAAATGTCTATTGGAGTTATATAAGTAAAGTTAAATGTACTTTTACATATCTCAATACTTGACTCAAGTAATGATATGGCATGATCAGTACTAGAATTTAAATGTTTTGTGGTTGTGGCAGCTATATTAGAAAAGAAAGATTCAAAACCGTCAGCCACATCCTTATCTGTTGTAGCAATAATATTATTAAATTTTAAACAGAACTCTTTATCTTCTGATTTAAGTTTGCAAGTCTCTTTATTAATAATATTCCAAGTGGCTTTAATTTTACTTTTAGAATTAATAATTTTATTACGCAAGAATATAGCTTTTGCATTGTTACAAACCTTCTTAAATATTTTGGAATATTTTTTAACGTATTCATGGAATTTATTATCACTAGCGTTTGATTTAAGATCATATAAGTCATACAGTTTATTTCTACTTTTATAGATGCCGGGAGTGGCCCAATCACTGAATTTACTTTTAAATGGATTTATTGTTACAGTCTTTTCAGTGAAAACTGAATCAAATTCAGTTCTTATTAATTTAAAAAGATTTTCGTACAGGTGATTGGCATTATTATCCTCATGAAACGGCAAATTTATAATTTTTTTGTTGATGTTACTATTAAAAAATTTTACGCGACTCTTCGTAACCGGCCTACAATTAATAATAATTTTTTTTGGAACATAAAGGTGTTCGAAACTCACGAACTGCCCAGTATGGTCAGATTGCAAACGATTTATTATAGACTTATTTAAAAATTTACCATTTTCACAGAATATGTTATCTAAGCAGGTAGCTGTAGTGGCAGTTATTCTTGTTGGTTCCGAGAAAAGAGGAACTAAATTAAAAGATTTAAAAAGATTTAGAAATCTAACAATAATTTGAGAATCACCCAATATATCGATATTAAAGTCGCCACAGACAACAACCTTCTTTTTGGAATTACAAAGTTTCCTTAGTACCTCTTCCATAGTGTTTTCAAATAATACATAGTCTGATGATGGAGGTCTATACACGCACACAATTATAAAATGCTCCAACTCTGCACATGATAATTCGATTGTTCGTTCAATAGATAGTGCCATTATATCCTTCCGTTCCTTCGATTTAAATTTATTATGTAAAAGTATCAGTGACCCACCACGAATAGCCGACTTTCTTATGAACGAACTAACCACACTAAAATTATCAATATATATTAGACACTCATGTTGTCTTAACCAATGTTCGGTCAAACATAAAACATGTATATTCATTTCATCCAAGAATAAACCTACTTCTAGTTCTTTTCCCGAAAATCCTTGTATATTTTGGTGAACAAAATTAAGGTAACTATTAGGCTTATTCTTGGTCATAGAATGGCGAGAGATCTCCTCCCTTGTCACAATATTCAATTTAAATTATTAGGACAATAATCCGTGTCATTAACCTGCTCAATAGAAGCAGGTGAGTACATAAAAAAAATATAAGATAGCGATATAGCTATCTGACGTTTATTATAATATGACAAATAACATTTGTCTTTTGTTCGAATTAAATTACTATTCAGTAATTTGTTTGTATCAATTAAATGAAACAAACTACGGTTTCCGAACGTGACCGTATCAAATGTCAAATTCAATTTATATCTGTGGTCATTTTCTGCTTGTGGCACATTTGTCAAATAGGGGAGTGTAAACAAAATAATTTTCTTTATATTAAGAGAACAAAGTTTATCTAAATGTGTAATAAGTCTCTTTTTATTCATTGTACCCTTATTTCCAATAAATATTATGAGGGTGGAATTTGGTTTAAAATTGTAATCAATTATTTTATACATTATGTCACAATATGAAGCTCCAGGCAAACAGTGATTAATTACTGGGCAATTCATGTATGTACTTAGTAATTGGCCCATGTTTTTCCCAATATCGTCACTAAACATCACTACAGGACTTATGCTATTACTGCAGTTTTTAATATTATATGAAGACAAATTACGTTGAGTAGGGGGTTCACATTCTTGGCGAATACCCAGAGAGCATGATGTGCTTGCTAAGGTGGGGCTATTTGAATTATTCGTAAGTGACTTTATCGCCAAAATGTATTCCCCATACTCTTTTTTTGTATTATTGTATCTATCAGTCATTTTTTCTAATTTTTTCTTAAGAATACACATTTCAGATTGAACTGATTTAACATAAATATCATGCTCAATTATATTATTTTCCAATAATATAGTGTAAACGTCAAGTTCCTCACCTAACCGTCTCCGTTCATTTATATATTGACAATTTCTATACAAACTTTTATGTGTTTTAATTAATTTTTTAGTTTTTTTAATATATCTATTAATTTTAACATATTTTTTAATTTTGTTACTGCTGCACCTGACAAGTTTCACAGAAGGGGTTGAATTTACAGTGACATTTGTCAAATCAATTACCTCAGGAGGTGAGTCAACTGCAGCAGAAACCAGGCTGGGTGCACTACCAATTAGCTCATCAAAAAGGCTCTGGTTATGGTTCGCTAGCACATCGGTCTTCTCGGACTCCATGTGCGATATGTGGTGGTGGGCCTCGTGTAGTTCCTGTTCCAGCATGGTGATGCGTCTGAGACCTCGCACATAGTCCTCACTGCACCCGTCAAAACCATCCACTATGCCTTGTAAACGGTCTCGGTCATCTGTCACTAACATATATTGTGTGTGCAACTCAGCCATTTCTTTTTTTAATAATATATTTCTATTTAAAATCTCTAACATCTCTTTTTCATTTTCATCCCTTTCCAAGTGCAACTGTTCATTCGACTCTTTGGCAGCCCTTAATTCCTTCAAAGCCTGGTCGAGTTGGCAGGCGAGGGCACCGCGTGTCATCATAGTATTATATGTATATTAAACGAGATCTTAAGATAAATTTCCAAAGCGCCGAATGACCAATTTGAGGTTGAATATTTGGAACCAAATTCTACCTCTTTGTGTAAATATCGATAAATCAAGTAAATCGAGTCGGTAAAAACTAAATTAACTTAATTAGTAAAAAATAATTTATGATATTCGTATGCAGTAGACATACAGAATACTATGTACCTAAAGAGATGACAATGATTTACAATTTTCAAATTCACTGTGGCGAAATAACCGTCAGGCGATTTTGTCACGTACGTAACTAACACTTCACAAATACACTAAATATTATCTAATTATATTTGTTGAACACTCATTTATGTTTTGTACACGATTTTGGGCTATAATTAAGCGTAAAATTAATAAATAATTAAATTAAACACGGGACTGATACAAAACAGCTGTTAGCCGGAGTGTTGCCACAAGCAAAAAAAAAAAAAAAACGTTCTAAATTGATGGGAAACGTATAATCATACGTTTATAAGCATTAATTACATTGCGCGCAACATTACATAAGACCTATTGTTTCTGGCCTTTGTAAAATAAAGAACTAAGTCTTCCTGATGATACAGAAGCGTAGTAAGACGTCATCGCAGAGTTATCTCGAAAGAATTTTCGAAATGAGATCATTTGCGTAAGGAATAAAACCCATACAAGTAATTCTATAATACTTGGAATTAAGTTAAATTAAATCTAATAAAAAATTAAATTAATTTAAATATTATACTTCGTATTCATACAACAATTGGGAAAATACTCGAATTGAAAGATTTGAGACTAAATAGTTTAATTGCGCTTTATCTTTAATATAAAGTATTCTCTTTCTACCAATATGATTATAATTGAGATAGCGGCTGACCGATATCCCTTTTGTGGATTTATCAAAGTAATTTGACACTTATAAAGATGCGTACTGTGTATGGCCTTAATGTTATTATTAATGTAGATTTTAGAACATTCCTGTGTCAATTTAACACTAGATATACCAGCGATTTGAATAAATTTCAACAACAAAAATTATATTTGTTACTAATGTATATAAAATAACATTAAGTTTATAAAACGTACCCTCTAATTATAGCTACAAAAGTCATAACATCATTTTTGAAACAAAATATGTGTAATATAGTAGGAATTTTGAATTGAAATTGCACGACCAGTCTAAATGACTGGTCTGGTAAATCTAGTGTTAAGGGACTTATGAAATCTATGTACCAATAAGATATTAGCACATAAAATATTTTATTAAAATCAAAAGTATTCGTAACCTGTAATATGCTTGTAATGTGTGCGGTATTTAATTACAGCTTACTCATTTTATCATGGTAAATAATAAATACACGATATTTACCAAAGAACAGTCTTTTCCTGGTAGCATGGAGCAAAAGATCCGGCGGTGGTGGTCCCAGCAATTCCATTATACAAGCCAGCTGTTCCGTTTCGTTTTCACCTGGGAATAAAGGGTAGCCCGTGTGGAGTTCCGCAAGGATACATCCTAGGCCCAACAAGAAATATTATATTTATATGGCATTTTTATAGGTATTCAAATATAAAATAAAATAATCAATATGCAAGGGGAATTAAAGTGGTAAACAACAACTGTAGCTTTCAAGAAGTATGTAAATATAAAAAAATATTAATTATGTACGTGATCATAATTACTTAAAATCTTTGATAACAAAAGGCGGTAAGGCCAACCTATAACAATGATAATGGAGTGATCATGACATGATGAAGCCGGAACGTGTCTGTCACATCGGTTACGAAATTGTAGAAAGCAACAGCGAAAGGTGAATCGTACATCTGTGCATAGCTTCGTAGGTATAACTTGTTTTTACGCAATATTTCACATCGCGCCTCACAAATAATCTTATAGTAAAGCTATATGTTTTAATAAGAATTTGAAAGTGAAAAATAGTGGTCTAAATAATAATCAATTCAGTATATATAATTAGAAAGAAGAAGAATAAGATTTTAATATATTTACATACAATAACTTTCTTAGTAACTACATAAGTATATGAAACTGTGTAATATAGAACTGGCGATTTCACAATTTTTATAAGGAAAAACTTTTTTAAAAAGTTTCACATACTTTTATTCGAAAATATTATTTTGAATAAGAATAAAGATTTAAACTATGCGAATACCTATTTGGTCAATATATCAAAAAAATCAGATAAGATGTAATTATTCTATATATCATCATAAATGATTTCTTTCAATTATGAATTAGTATGAATTAGTTAGCGAACAAGATTAATTATTTTAGCGATTTAATAAATCTTCGACTCCTATATATAAACATGAATAGCTATTCGCTAGCCTCGTTAAAACTTGAGCACGACTCTTGAGTGGTAAAGTGTCGGTGACACAAAGTTTAGCGGGTAAACTAATAATATATATCCTTTATTATACAGATAAATAAAACATAACAACATATATTCGGAAAAAAGATAAGAACTTTAATAATTAGTAAATTACCCATGCTCCACATGTCAATGGGCGTCCCGTACTGCAGCCCTAAGATAACCTCGGGGCTCCTGTAGAACCTGGACTGGATGTAGGTGTAAACGCGCGCGTGAGTGTAGCACGAACTGCCGAAGTCTATCACCTTGATCGAAGAACTACCGCGTGCTTTTAGGAGGATATTTTCCTGGAGAGAAATGAGGGACATTTTAACTTGGCTGTGTTAGCTTCATATACATGTATATTATGTTCATAATAAGATGAAAATTTTTGCAATTCAAATCAAATACAAAACTTGTGGTGCTATTTTTCTCTCTCAAATAAGTATAAATAATTTATGAGACGGAAATATATTGTTGAATAACATACTGGTATATTCGATGGTCTGCACTATAATACCAGCGTTTATTTCATTGTCTCCGCCTCGTCATTACGCATAAAGAAATTTAGTGATTCCTATCTTTGTTGCTCTTCCAGAGCATAGTAATTCTTTTCTGACACTGGGATAGTATCCCACACTACATTAAATATTTTCGCTTACGGACTCCTCTTACTGCTAACAATTGGGCGGTATTTGTTTATTAAAACCCTTATTCTTGCATTATTATTACTACCTTCATTGATGATGATTTCGTATTTCACTATTTTGATTGTCTCTGAAGTTTCGGATAGAATGTTTAGTTTCATGGTAGCACCCAGATTCGGAAAATAACGTTTTAATGTTAAAAATGCAATGTATTTGATACTCACGGGTTTCAAGTCGCAGTGTATAATATTCTCAGCCTCCAACAACCGCAGACACCGCAGCAGCGAGCTCGTGAACCGCCTGATGAGGCTCAGGCTAAACCCTTGGTAGTTATTCTTTTTGATTAGCTCGTATAGGTTTATACTGAAACACAAATGAAAGTTATACCGTGTTTATTGTCAGCTGTCGAATAGTATAAAAACGACAATAATACCTTTCTGTTGGAAATCAATTTTTATATATGGATTTGCCAGCTGAACGCATATATGAAGGAAACATCTAGATTCGATTAAAACAAACAATATATTTTCGTATCTATTACAAAATAATGTCAGCAAAGCAGCTAACAATAATTTTGTATTTCGTGAAAATTTATTGGACAATATTAGTAAGACAATTTAAAAGATGAGCTCCGATATGGTTTGATGATGTAGTATTGGTTCTATAATCTTTACTTCTGTTATGGATACAAATGAATGTACAAGTATATTTACATAAAAATAAATACGCGTGGTTCTATGAAACAGTATTGCGTCGTAAAAAATATTTCGGGATTCGTAGCAAAGACATTTGGTGTCGTCTGCAGCTCTATCTAGCTGTAATGTGTCAACCTCTATCTATAGTTGTACGGACGTCTGGTCGAGTGGTCAATTTTTCTGTCCACGGGTTCAAATCCCGGTAGGGTTATTTATTTGTATGATAAGTACGAAAATTTGGTAGAGTCATGGATGTTTGTATGTTTATTTTTGATATTTATATACAAATAACTATATATATATATTTCTCCGTTATCTACTATCCATAACACAAGCTGTTAATGATGCTTACTTTGCTTACTAGCTAATAGGTGTGAGTTTGAGAATTATTATTATTATTATTATTATTGTAACGACTCTACTTAAAAGTAACTCTGGTAAATCTCGAATGCTCAACTAGAAACATCCAAAAACATATAACGCTTATAAGAAAATGTGCCAAGAATAAAAGAGATTCGTCATTGTCTTCGGCTTCTTATAACGAGAAACATTTCCTTTGTGTTACAAATTTTCTCAAGACCTTTTACAGGAAACATTACCAGCGTATTTGTGTGCTAGTACACTATAAATCCCGAGATGGCGTGCCGTATTTTTTTCACAATCAATAAGTAATTTGGCGAGTATCCCAGTTTTCCTGGTCGCTATATTGCCCTCTAGTGACATTTCACTGTTTGAGACAACTAAATCGGAAACTATGACAGCTAAATCGGACAACGCTCACACCATGTAACTTAATAAACTGGATGTATAAGAACCACGTGAATATTTAATTATTAAGAATTAAAGACTTCATTGAGAGATTACTACAATTATAACTGGCTAGTAAGTAAAAAAGTCTTGTTTCGATTACGAAAGCAAAGCAACTTTCGCCATGGTTAGTGCCTGGATGGGTCAATCTAATTTATTGTCACGAGCACATCCGTATTTCGGAATGCACGTTAAGCCGTTAGTAGTTACGGCAAGTGTTTTCCCCCCCACCAACCCACATTGGGCCAGAGCGGTGGTTTTATGGCCCAAACTCCTCGTATGTTACGCTACAGAATGTCAGAGAAAATTACAAAGGTACTACTTATTTCTATAAGTAATCTCTTCCAGCAGGCCCGTATATGGAAAAAGTGACATCGAAAGTTAGAGGGGCGTGTACCAATACTAATATTATATATATACATACACATATACATACGCACAATATATTTAGATACTCGGTAAAGAGAAATAATGAAGAATGTATTTGTGGAGAGTTCATGAATAAATGTTTTATCTATCTATATAACTTATTAAAAATTACATAAATAAATTCGGAAAGTTAATAAAACGGTTGAACATTATTCAGATTCATCTTTAAACTGACACTCTATGGCTTTTTGTCCACATTGAAATATTTCATACGTTATCGTTACGCTAAATCTAATACACGGTGATTGCCTAGTTCACGCGTTCTCATTCTCATCAAATTAAATGGTACTTATATTCGGTTGAATATTTTCACTAAACTAATATATCATATACAATTCTCAATGACGCAATAGTTACCATTCTTATATTCTTTTCGAAGATGCAGCTTAAAATAAGTCTTACTCAGCAGAAGTTATTGATTTGGAATCAAAATCACACTTACCTCATAAGCTCAAAACTGATGCAGAGGTGGTTCCTGAAGTAAAAGTAATCCAGCATGTGTATGACATTGTGCGACTGGTCCTTATCTTTCAATCGGAGGTGGTCCAACACGCGGACCTCCACCAGGGCTTGGTGGTGGAACCGCTTCTTGTTGCGAATGATCTTGATGGCCACTTGCCCTCCAGAACGGTGGTCTTGAGCCCTGATCACTTGGCCGAACGATCCCTTGCCGATCACTTCGAGGATTTCGTACCGGTATGCTATGTGATCGTGGATTTGCTGAGAAAAGGGAGAGGACAAAAATTAATTTTTAAATTCAATTCGTTCAAGAAATTCGTTCAAATACTCGGTATTTCAAAGTTCACAAATATAGCGTAGTACGACTTACTCGCCTGAGTATAGTCCTCGGGCTATGCGACATTTATTTACCACATCATAATAAGTAAATCAACCGACAGAGAGGTTACTAAAAGATTCACGATTTGAATTAGAGAAGAAGGATCACATTTTGAGCATTTAATTAACATTTTCATTTCAGTAATAAGTATTTCATTTCATTAATCTTTTAAATTTACGCTATTTCCGTTTTAATATTTTATGGTACTAAAGAGAATATGGTTTTGTTTATTCTTTCGATTAACATCATATAAAAAAATATTTTTTTTTATCACATTTGAGTTGGTGTAGAACCAGTCAAAGTAAGTAATATTTAGTGAAATCTTTAATTCCGTATAACTTATGTAAAAAATAAAATAAAGTCTTCTTTCAGAGAAATATCCTATGTACAATATTTAAGGTAATTCCCCTTTATGTCACATAGCCGCGAGACCCCCTATCTAATAGAATCGTACGCAGTCGCCTGGAATACTCTAATTTTGGATAGATTTTGTGTATCACATGAATTCACAGAAAGCTCGGAAAGGGATTTCAACCAACATTCAACTTTCCACCATCCATATCATCTGTTTTATTATGTTCTTCAACGGCAATCATTGTCTTTATATTATTTTACAAATATCTTGTGTTTGAAAATTAATTATATATTCAATATTTTACTAAAAGAAATATTTGATAAAAATATTAGATTTTAAAATTTTGATCCCGATAATCGAGAAGTTGTAGTAAGCATTGGAACATAATGCAAACTATTTATTTAAAATCAACCAAATAACTTATCTTCAGCGACCTTTACATTTAATGTTAGCGAATACAAATACTGGAGAAATGTTCTGAAAGTCACTTAAGCAGATAAATAAGAAACGGGATTCGTTTCTTTGAATGATTATATTTGGGTTCGGACAACTTTGGAGAGAACGCGCAGCGTAGGTAGGCCTCCTAGGCCTCCTCCTAGGTAGGTTCGTAGGTTTGGTAGGAAGGTCTATTTTGTAAAAGTCGCTGGATGCGGACAGCGCAAGAGTTGGTTCCGATTAGTTTTGAGATCCTGTGGGGATGCCTATGCCCAGCTATGGACGTCTCTCAGCTGATGTGATCAAAATCAAAAATCAAAATCAAAATCAAAAATATCTTCATTAACTACACGTAGTTTTTTAGAATGTGTGGGTCTCTTCTTTTAAGTTTAAGAAAACCTGTATTAGAAAAGACCCCTCTCTTTTCTGTATTACAATTATGGGTAGTTACAGTATGTAGTTACAATATATTTACTATCACAATGTGTGTGTGTGTATGTTTTTATATGTTATTTTATTTGTGTAATGTATCTAGTGGTTGGTTAACAGTTTTTCTATGTTCTCATAAGTTTGTAATTTTAGCCATTCAGATACTCTCTTTTTACAAGTAATGTACGTTAATGAGTAAATATTTAAAATTCTATTTATTTTATTATATATTGATTCCGATTGAGCCGAGAATTGTTTTCCAGCAAATGCTGTTTTGGTAGCCACAACGCGAACTACTGTGTTAACTTTACGTTTACTTAGATATTTTAGGTCAAAAGAGTAACTTTTATGTGATGATGATATATCAACGTAAATCTACGTGAATTCAATTAAATATATATCTACTTCAATTTACTAAGAAATCAATGTAACGTTCAAAACAATTTTATTCGTCTAATGAATTATAATAAAACAAAAGAATGTAGCAAGAGGTAATGGTGTCTGATTCAAAATATAGTTTGTAATACAATTTCCTAAATTACGAAATCGTTTAACCACCAACCGTTGTTTGTTACATAAATACATCAAGAAATAAACGTTTTATTTAAAACTACAAAACATACAATGCAAATCTAATGAAACTACACACTTTATTAGACGTAATTTAGATATAGTGTAGTGATAAAACAACACTAGTGATGTAATGCTTCAGATAGAAATTACATGATATGCTCATATTTGTAACGTTCTTTAGTTAAGCATCTATGATTATATTTTTAAATAACACTGATAGTTGTATCGTGTCGAAGATTTGAACTTTTGTTGTTTTGCCTATTCCTTATTGTCATCAACTGTTTATGTTATTATATTATAATTGATTAAATATATGTATTACCATTAAACAAATGTATGAATTCGAACTTTAAATATCTGTATTTATCGATTCAAGCATAGATTCGACTGTTTTCATTGAGTGACGTTTCGTCCAGTAAAAGTGGGTAGAATTGATTTCTTTTATTTTTAAGTTTTCTGAAGGTTGCCTTAAAAGAGACAAAAAAGGAGTTAGTCAGTCGAATCTACACTTGGAAGTCGTGAAGTGCTACGAGTGTTAAGTATCTGTTGTTCTGTGAAAACCAAAGGAAATATAAGTGAGTAATGTATTACCTGTTTTATTTCAATTAGTCACCTATTATTGCATGCTTGATGGAAATATAGGTAGTAAACAAGACAATAGATAACATTATATATAAATTTTATATTAGTGTTCGCATCTCATGTAATTCAAAGACGATTTATTGAACTAGCTAAAATTAGAAGTAGTGTTGAGTAAATTTGTCCTCTACATAACCCTTTTTATCTTAGGTCGCATTTCTAACCTTATTTTAATTTGGATTTCAATATTCTATCTTCCAGATGGAATAGATGTTACCTTACTGAAGTCCTCATTTTCTATTTACTCACTACGGCCGTAGCTCGATCTTGGAACCCCTGGCTGAGAAGCCTGTGGCTAGGGATATTGACTGCTAGGCTAGACGAATTTGTCGTCATCATTGACGAGTGGGAGAAGACTTGTACAATCATATAAAATTATAAAGGTTGCTTTGGTAACTAAACTGTGGTAGACATATTGCTATTCGTTGATAGAATATTGAAATCGGCAATTGAGACACCAGCTGTTGAAACTGGAGATCGATAACTTGAGATTCAGGAGACAAGAGTTAAGTATTTATAAGATAAGATAAGGTAAGATAAGGTAAGATAAGGTAAGATAAGATAAGATAAGATAACTTTTATTGTGATTCTGTAAATAGATCTTACAATCACATGCATAAGTCACAACAGATTGCCATTTAAATTGGTCAACAAGGTCAACAAAACTTCATGAATTTGATGCTAAAGTAATTTTGTTTTTTATTTTAATACTAAAACTATTATCAATGTTAAAAAAAAGTTTAAAACAGCAACTTGACTCGTCACTGCCTAATGTAAGCAGTGGGAGGAGGGAAATGATTCGACAAAGCTAATGCAGCATGCGATATACTGCCCTACAGCCATTTCTAACATGCTGTCCCAAAAACTGCTTTTTCTCAAACATACCTGGAAATTTAAGCATCATTTTGACAACCTTATTCGAGATCAATCGAAATTACTGCATTAACAAATTACTCGTATATGCGAGCAGCGGCCGACAGAAATTGTATAAAACTCCATATCTGTTGTGTTAGCGGCCAAATAAATTATTATGTAAACTAATTTGAAAATCAACCTTTTACTCCGAAACATGGCAACCAAGGAGGTAATTAATCAAAGGTTTTATTTAAATTTCGAACTCGCTTGCAAATAGAAAGCTGTTTATAGAAAAAATTGAACATTTTGGTGCGTGATAAATTATTTTTTTGTCGCTCGTCATTGATATTTAAAAGTAATTGTATTTTTATTGCCGCGCATTATTTAAGAATACATACAAGTTTTGGCCACAACTAGACATTAACACGTTCAATGCGAAAAAAATATTCAGGAGATTCACGCGTGGTGGACAAATGTTACTATACTTAAATTGACACAAAAAGCTCAAAATTTTATAAAAGTATTCGAGAATTGTTTCTGTTAAATGTTCAAGATCAATTACAGTAAAAAATAATATATATTATAATAATAATTCGTTTGTCATACGTGTGAATAATAGAAACAACCGAACCGCAGCACTTCCACATTAAAACTATTTTTTTTTTATGTGGCTGAGATGAAATATAAAGGACAACAGAGACGCTAGAATTTGTAGATGTCATATTTCTTGATTTATAATTGAGCACGCCTCGCGTGTTCACCGCGTGGCTACACAGTTTGAATGGACACGCCAGGCGTGTTCGCCGCACGCAACGTGTTAATGGACTTACGTATGTGTGCCTTGGCTTCAACTCAGCTCATATTTACATGTTCGTCCATAAATTCTTCTTTCCTGGCCAATAAAGTAATTTACTCTTTCACGCCTCCATTAAAGGACCCAATAATGTTTAATTTACTTGTTTGGTTTTGAAAAGCAAAATTCATAATTAGTTTTACATAACAATAGGTCGATATGTTATTGAGTTACCTTATTGTAACTGCCGTTCTCGTCATCAAAGCCGCAGTTGTTTGGTAAATTAGCCTTGGCCTGCACCTTGCTGGCTTCCAAACCCAGGAACCACACCTCAGGGTACTTTCTGATTTCATTGCGTTCCCACTCCGTAAGGCGCTCGCCGTATATTCTCATGGCTTCTGTTGGCAAAGAGATTTAAAAAAATATTTATAGAAATTCCTTTGTTCGCAATATAAAATCGTATTCAGAGCACCCTATTATTGGCCTCCAAGTTAAAGAATGACAGTCAAATTCACAAAGTTTTTATAAGGAGGATTTTAGAAAATCAAATAAACGGGAGACTTTAAATTAAACGTTTTTAAAGACGAAAACGGATTTAAGTTTTCTTAATCTCTGCTTAACCATTTTGAACTACTATCTGTCAAATTACAATAAGTAGAAATGTCATAAGGACTTCTGACTTCAGGATTTCGCGCGGGATGCGCACGTGATGCCCGGGTTATGAGGTCAAGGTCAGGTCGCAACTCACCCGGGACCACTCCGCACGCACAGAATTTGTGGGCGAAGTAACATTGCTTATGCACTCGCCCACCACTGGAGGACGATTCTATGGATCCCAGTCGGGCGGAAGGTACCAAAGAATTGTAGTTAGGTGAGTAAGACGTCGTTAGGTTGTTGTTTACCGTACAGAACAAACATTAATGACTGTATAGAAATATAATGGGTTCCATTCCATTGTTTTTTTGTTATTGGCAGTCTCGTTGATTTAGCTAGAATCCAATAAATATTGATAATTTAATACCCAAGTATGGATGAACCGTAACAGAACTAATTTAAAATTGGCTACTTTTTTTTGAAATAAAACTTATTTAATTACTAAAAAGTGCACCAGACTATCCAGTAAAGATATCAATTTATTTTGCTTACTCAAACATTATAACGAAAGTGAAATACATGGCCACAAGGACAGACGTGTGAGGTGTTTGCCTTCTATTAAAGTATACTTAGTCAAATATCATAATTATAAGTATCTTAAGCCTGTATTCGTATATAATTCGTTGGTGAACCAATAATTAATTTGAAAATCCTTGCAACCCAAGGTTGCCTGAATGCGATTGCTTATTAGCAAGCCACCTTTTGTATGTATATATGTTCTCATGTATGTATGTCATATATGTTCTGTTATAACATTTTATAATGTGTGTGTAATTACAACTTATCTACTATATGCATGTAGTGTTTACCGTTTCTTAATTGTACATTTAGCTATAAGATATATATTGTTTTGTATGCATATGGTTTAGTTTTATATGTAGTGTGTATTATTGTTTTGTTTTGTATGTATCAGTGTAACAATTACTGGTAAACCAAATAAATTAATAAATAAATAATAAACGATATTTGTATGGTATCCTTGAAACTCAATCACAGAATTAAAACTTCCACTAATACATATTAATATCATCTCTCATGATATGCAACCTAGCAACTGACGTTAAGCATCTGTCATAGAAAAACTTAAGTCAAGCCAACAGCTTAGATCCGATACTTACTACTGATAAAAACTAGAAGCAATGCTGTTTTTGGAGACCTACACAATAAATTTGATGCCTAGTGCACTTAAACTAGAGAGAACTTCGAGTAGGTAAGTCAGAGTACTCACACGCGGAGGTCATTGTCAGGTCAAAGTATGTTACTGACCGGAACACTATTCGTGTCTCCCGGTACCACCGAGACAGGAAAGCAGTTAAGCATAATGTCAGACTTTGAAGCTCTGGTTTTCTACTGGCAACTTCCACCTGATGCAGTTAAGTGAAAAACAGATTTAACTTTTATGAACAACCAGCACATCTGTTGTGTTTTATAAAAACATTAATCTATTTCCTATTGTGTGTGAGCGTTGGCTGTCGAAGAACAAACAGATATACAAAACTAAAAACCGATATCAAAACACTAAAAAGCCAAAAATAATTCAATTTAAGAACTTATTTATATAACTTAAAGTATTTAATGGAGAGGGACCTTCACTTTCTATTATTTCTGGAAACGAGTTAGCACCAACACCAAAAAATAAATCATACGTGTGTTTTTAAGTAGGTTTTTAGTGATACAATGTTAGATTTGTTACCGTTAGTATTGACGACTTGCCTATCTGTTTGTAGTTTGTTTAAAAATGAGAACATCAACGTTATCGAAGTCATTTTAATACGCATTATTAGGGATACTTCAAAAACTAAACGTCAAATATAATTTAAATGGGACCATGTGACAAGCACCAGCTTTCGAATATAAAAAGAATCATCAAAATAGGTTCACTCTTCAAAAGTAATGAGGTTACATACGTAGAAAAACATACTGCCGAATTGAGAAACTCCTTCTTCCTTTGAAATCGTTAAAAAGTATCCAAAAGTTACAAAATCTATGTATCCTGTCCCGGGGAATCCTTTTCAATGGTAACGTTTTTAAAGTTGTTACGTGTTGCATATTCGATGAACATAATTGTATATATCTTTGTACATATCTTTGCTGTACTGTGGACCCAAGGTCTGAAATGGTGATAACCAAAGGCTGCAGGTAAAGAACACTGCAAATAAACAATAGTCAATATTTTATTTATTATATATCAGGAAAGCTTACATTTACTAAAAAAAACAAGTTCCATGTAAACAAGGGAATATTGGAGGGAAAACTAGTAGCTGCAGCTAAGACGTTTTACATTCAGAGAAAACGCAAAAATAACTCGCAGTTACAGCATCTTACTCAAACTAAGCATGACCCGAAATATCTTGCCCGTTTAGTTTTTCTGTCAGATGGTTTTTAATTGTACTTCTTATCTTATCTTACTGTCACTGTGGTTGTTCTACAGCGGGTTAAATGCGCGGTAATTAAATAGGGCCTCATCCTCGGCCTTTTCAGTGAGTAGAGAAAATTTATCTTGCCTAAGCAAGATATTTTTTTTTCCGTTCTCACAGAACAGCTTGATAGTTAACGGTTCATATCTATTATATCAAATTAAGTACTCACCCCGAATGTGAAATTGAACGAAATTTTCATGACCAAGTGTCAATACTGTTTCGAAGACATTTTTTACTTTGTATGCATAAAAAACTACCTCATGAGTGAATCGAGGATCGAAACGACGTCAAGGAAGCCAGAAGTATCTATCAAAGTTCAGTCCTATCATAGATTTATTGACTTTAACCTTTATTTCAAAATTTACATAGCGCCTACAAAAGTTACAAAAGCAAATTAACGTTTCAGCGCTGTTGAACCACAGTCATATTTCAGGCGCATTTCAAACGAGTTTAGGTTTGAACATTTATTTTTCTCAAATAGCTTGTTATTCAAATGTTTCCATTCCATTCAATCCGAGTCAACAATCTGACCAAAATGAAAGCTATTTATTTATATTCTATTCAAGCAGTCTTTACTCGTAAAATACGATGCTAATTATGATTTTTACCAAATAGATTTAATAAGAAAATAAGATAACGATAATCTTAAGGTTGAATATGATCCTCGATGGATCTAATGATCAGTTGTCATTGTATTATATAAAGAATTACGACATCATTATAACGCTTTATCAACTCAGCCGTATTGTAGTTCGTTCCATTTTGGTGGGAACAGATAGGTAAGACAGATTGGAAGTTATACTTAGGATAGGCAAGGAGATATAAAACATATAATGGCCACGATTCTTCAGTGGACGGGCTAAAATTAAATTTAAGTTTCTGCTCTTTCATTACAAACCGACCAGAAAAGGACAGATAACTAGTACCTTCATCGACATTACTTTCTTTTACAGCGAGACTACATGTTAAAGTATGTCTCAATATCGAATTCATTATTATTTACAATATAGTCTTTCCCCCACAATGATGTAAGCGTACGACATTTTTTTAGATAGACAAGCTGGGGTCTTCGCCCGCATAAATTATCTGTTGCTGATATTGCCAAACGACAAGAGTATATATATATGATTTCTGTTTTCACAGCTAAAAAAGGAAGATCTTGTACTGCTTCCTCGGTAAGCTTACTCATATTACCCTTAAAGATGAACAGTGCTGGATTAAGCCAGCGCTGGGCCTGTAGCAAATTCTATCAAGGGGCCCTTAGACTGTTTTAGGTTAGGTACAACACCAGAGCTGTCACAAGCGCATTGCCGACCCTGAAGAAACGTTTTCACTCCTTACTTGAAGGACCTCATGCTTCAGTCTGTTGAGAACACCTCAGGATGGAGTTCATTCTACTCTGGCCACTTAAACGAAGCAAATTTCGACATGTTCCGAATGGGTCAATTAAAATTAATCGTCTAGTCGTGCTTTTGAAGGTTAAGACCCCGGTTTTTACAGTCAACGGTTTCACTGGCCAACCAGCAATTGCCTGCGTGGTTATATTTCTCCCCCAGGAAGACCTTTACGCTCAGTGGGACAGAGATAGGCTGTTGATGACGACATATTTATGAAGGATTTTTTTTAAACATTTAAAAATGAACGGTGGAAGATTTTCGAGTAGGTTGCCACAACGAGGGCGTCATTAGCGAGTGGTGGAGTGCGGTGGGTCTGTCGCGACCGACGCTAGGTTTTTTTTTCCTCCAATTAACTGCGCGGCTCGTTGACCTACATCCGAGGATCTGAGGGCGGGGGGCATAACAGATAAATGCCATGGGAGCTGCTGAGCGAAGATACGATGAACGATTTTAATATTTGCAATCAAACAATAGACGCTGACTTTGAATTAGCTCTTATTCCTGAAGAAGTCGAGTTCTTCATTTTTGACGTTGAATAGTAAATCGTTTAGTACGTTTTCATGCATTTCAAAGATAGTGGATTATTCACAATTTTAGTTTTGAGTAATCAAAGAAATTAATTATAATATTAGACGATTTCAGGTCACTAAATATCTATAAACTCTTGGATATTAGGGATCAGAATGTGTGCCTTTGCCATCTGTTGTTAAATTATATTCAGGAATATATGCAGGATTAATACGGAGACGCAACCTCCAAAGAAACTGCCTCATAAGTCTTATCCTTGGAAGGTAAGACGATCATTGGAACATAGCTACTCTCGATGTTCCGAATTTAAATAAGGGAATTAGAACAATCATATTTATTATACAGAAAACACGAGTCTAATAAGGAAGAATTTTCACACCGGTGCTGCACGCTCACATAACCTATATTTGTTTTTTTTATTTTGATTCTCTGTTGTAGGCATATTTTCTTAAGTTCTTTGTTGTTATTTAGTAAGTTTCATTATCCAGTAGCAACTAAAGTTGCATACTCATTTTGATATTTTCCCATACAAAGTTTTGTCTTTGACAATGATCTCAAGAAAAATCGAAAATAACTTATTTATTCCGGTTTCTGTTTCATTCCGCCCGTTGGCATAAAATTGACATATTTATTTGTAGGGTACCTTTTTTGTCGAGGAGGAATTCATTTACGGACCAACCAGCCACTGGCGGGTGTAAGTAGTACCCGCCCAGTGCCTGATAGCAACACTGGGAATACCTACTAAAACTCCCCGGTAACTCCGCTAACCTTTACGAGAGTGACCTGTGTTCGGCCACAGCAAGTTACTAGGTACCAATGTTAAATATTGTTATTTTTTCTGTTCATTATTACATTTCAAGACGTCCTTTTATTTGAAAAGCTTTGGAGTATTCTGCCATTTGGAGTGAAAATATAACACGTATTCATTCTCGGGTGAAAGTCACAATATGAAGTTAGTTATAATCTAATTAATATGTGAGAGGGTCACTCTCATTTATTTAATGATGAATTTCACTAAAAATCTCATGATTTCCCAAGAGTCCACCCACTTCTGCTTGTCATATTATTATTTTTATATTAATTTCCAACTTTGACGCTAGACAACTTTGTATAACTTCATCTATTTTCGCAAGTTCACAAATTGATGAAATCAAGCATATTAATTTAACATAGTGAAATGATTGCTTTTGTCATTGAATTATCTAGTTTTATTCTAACAAATAGAGATACTATAACTAAAAAAAGTTTTGTAATGTTGCCCACAAAGTTCACACACACATTGATGTATTGTTTACAATATATTTTGTTTAATGTACTAAATTATTTAGTATTTTCAATACTCTTTTTTGTACTATTACCTGTGAAATATTGTGTTTTTTGAGCTCTTTTCGTGTAATTTCCAGTTACCTGTGTGTTAAAAGAATAAAGAATAATAATGACCTTTATTGATTTGCCTCTATGTTCGTAAGCTCTATAAAATAAATTAATAATTATGATCCATGAAAACTAGACAAGTCTTGATTGAACATTTTAATTCTACAAAAAATATCGTTCCTTAATATTATAAAGGTCTTACCTTTAAGAAGACAAATACAAGATAAACACACACACATATATATATATATATATATGTCTTAAGATTAAAATTAAGATTAACTCAGAGTTGACGTAATTACATAATTCCATAGGATGTACTACGGACTTAAATATTGCACACGATCTAAAAGATTTAATGAAAACTAAGAAGATAAATTACTATTTCATAAGTCAAAAACAGCGCACACGATATAGAAATAAAAAGTGTCCCCTAGATCACATTGGAAACGTTTAACTGACTTTTACCGCGAGACAGACATCATTGCAAATGGAATATCAACAGTCACGAATTTCTTCGTGAATTATTGTACTCGTAAAATTATAGCATAAAAGCAAGTCAGAGGTATTTGGTTGTATATCAATTTCGGGAATTCAAACCAGGTGGGGGCAAACATTTGTTCAAGAGTCATGAATGGTTATATGTTTATTACTGATAATGTAATATATATACTCTTATAATGTGGCTAGGAATTTATTTTTAAAAAAAGACAAATTATTACAACTGCAATGAAATTATTTTTAATTAGAAATTAACAAAACAAAATTTAAACATGTGGGCTAAAATAACAGAAACAGAGTAACAGAAAATGTGTGATCGTTCGACGAAGGCTAGGCGCAGAGTAAGAGGCTCGCGCCGGGTTGAGACGCCTTATATAGTGTTCGGAGGTGAAAAACCAATTCCACCCTCCTAGTTCTTCTTCTTATCTAACAATACATATTTCTATCAAATATTTCTCCGTTATCTAATATCCTAACACAAGCTCTTAATGATGCTTAATTTTGGCTAGATAATAGCTGCGAGTGTGAGAAATATTCTTATTGTTATTAACAGATATGATAATAACATTAAAACAGTGCCAATAAATAAAACTACAGGTAATAGAATTAGGTTATCGTGTCGGTAAAGACTGATATACATAACACCATTGTGCCAGAAGCAGCTTAGCGATTCGTATTTACGATTGTTTGTCACTTGTAAGTGTTCTACTTGGACGAGCCAAGTATGTGTCGGCTTGTCTTCGGTGGAAAATAACCGCAAGTATCCACACAGGATAGTTGTAAAAAATTAACAGTATTGAATAATAACTATACGAATTTCTTACAGCGATTATGGCCAGATTGCTTTACACGCCTACTTATTTAAATTTGTTAATAAAGCACCAGAAAAACCTAATATAAGCACTTGAAATGTTATATTATATATGACGGATTACCGAGCAGTTGAGGCGTGTTGATATCGATTCCGTCATCCATTTTACAATAGGGTTCTTTTTTCAAATATTACAATAATGGTAAAAATAATATCAGCAAATTAATGATCCATTGTTATTATATTGATTTAACACGAATCACAATAAAAATAACGTAAGATTATTATGCTAGCTTTTGATTAGAGCGAATGGTTTTGTGTCTGTACATTTCAAGCGGCGAGTAACAAGTGCATCGCCGTTCCACCGCCACGACAGTCATAACTCCATTCGGAACTACCCGCTCTAAAAAAATACGAACTATTCGATGTATTCGAATGGTTCTCATTACCTATACCAATATTCATAACAAATCATTTTAACAAAACATAAAATTAACTTCATTAAACAATTATTAAAAACATAATCAACGTTTTATTAATCACGCGCCGTTACATACTTTTACATTGAATTATCATGATATATAACTGTCATTAATTCATAGAGCAACAAAAGCAAACTTACTTCATAAAAAAATACGAGTTTAATACAACAACTACTCGAATTGAATGAGCTGAGATACAAGAAATTCAAATCATTTTAGTTACATCAATGAATCCTGGTCATTGTCACTCATAAATAAGATATATTTACTCACAATATTTCAAATTGTTAACCGCTGAAGGCTGTTAAAGTTAAGAAAGATCGCGCACGAGATTATTTATCAGAATTTATCTATTCCTATACATCGTACAGCGGTCGTTTACCATTGTCACATATGATGCAAATAAAGTCGGTGTCATTATGAAAAATAAACTTTTCCTCCCATAATCAAAAGTTAATTCCTACCGCGCTTAGACGCGCGGAGCAAAGAAACGAGCATTTTCGGTCCCAAAAACAGCATTCCTTGAAGAGTTCTTAATACTTATGTAAATTATAAGTATAGATATTTATGAGCAACATATGCAACAAGGCTTTTAAAGTGACTACCAAATTAAGTGAATATCCTGCAATACCTCTATAAATCGGTCACTTAAATATAATGCAAAATACTCCTTGGTGTCTCCAGACAATTTAATACAGTTTTAACTAAATCAACATCAACACAACGAAACCTGTTTTGATTATTTCACCGGAAGCTGTCTAGAAGCCTAGAAGCTAATTTCTGTGAAAGCTTAACTGAAAATTATACATATAAACGAACTAACAAACCTCTTCTTCTATAAAGTTAGTCAAAAATTTAAATTGGCACGTTTCATTCATAGTCATAGGGCCTTACTAATGACAGTTGTATTACGCTTGTAGGTATAGATACTGTTGAATATTCTAAAGCGCTTAAGACTTCTATCTTCGCCGTAAAACTGCATAAGCTTAGCGATCCCAAATCTAGCCCTCTTTTAGCGCTTTTGGTTACTTCTCGGTGCCACAGTGTTTGTCAGGTTTATTCAAAAGTTATTTTAATACAATGGTCATACAATTGTTAATAAAAAGGCAAAAAATATATAAGTTCTAATAACTTTATTATTCTCGTTAGTTTGATAAGTTTATACAGAGGTTAAGGCAACATCAAATGAAATATTTACTTTTAAAAGTACACACACATTTAAAATTTTACCAAATTTATTACCCGTACAAAAATTGCAGTCATATATCTATGAAGGACACCTGCAATGCTACACGGCGCGGTTTACACCGTCAGACTGCATTTACATGCGACGAGATTAACATAACCGCAATAGTCGATGAGACTTGAACAGCTCTGCACTCGCGCAGGAAACTCATTAATAGAATTTTTCAATTGCAGATTGAAAGTAACACCTTTAGTATTTTTCAGTCTTTTTGTATTTGCGTTATAAGTTCATGTCTACCTCAAAATGATTATTAGTCTCAATGGTCAGAAAAGCCCCTCAGATTTGTAGAGGTGGTTGATTAAATTTTATGTAAGGAATGATTTTTGTTGGTTTTAAGGTTTTTTTTTTATAATTTTGAATTGATTGAAACTTTCAAGTATTCGTTTGTTACACAAGGGTAACTATACACTACACTGACTATAGATATAGTCAGTACAGTATGAACAATATGGTGGCAAAAATTAGTTAAGTATGTAATATGGAAATACAATAACATCTGTTACCTTTACAATATTATGTAATTCTGTATATACAAAATACCTATATATATATATAAAAGAATAGAACTAGAAACCATACCTAATAAACACAAAAGGGGCTCTTAAAGTTATAAGAATACAGTTCAAAAATGTTTGAAATGGCCACCAGTATTTTGGTAAAATCCTGCTTGTTACTAACTTTATAATCACTCGCGGTATTTGGACGTTTGAAATCAATTCCGTCAATTAAATTCTTATCGTCCATTGAATCGAAAGCTTGATTCATTTATAGATTTTAAATAAATATACGAATTTCTAAAATTAGAAACTTAATTCGGATTGATAGATGCTTTAAAGGCACAGATTATTCAGGCTTCAAATATTGGACATAATTAATAAATAGGTTCCAATATTCAATCTCCAGATACAAGCTAGATAACTAAAGTTTTGTTAAAATTTAGTAAAATAATAACTTTAGTAAATAATAGAGATAGAACTGTGGAGTTTCAGTAACACCCTTTCATTACAATCCAACCAAAAAATGATAGACTACCAGTGACGTCATTCGATGTTTAAAAAATGGCGTCTCTTATTTGGTCACCTTATTTAAACGCTGATCATAAAATATGCTAACAAAAATCAAAAGTATATAGATTGAAGTGTCAACTAATTTGACGTTCCTAAAATTCATTATATCCTTTTCATATTCAATTGTAATAAAAGAGAGGCTAACGACTTAAATTTAGAGTGAATTCCAGCAAAATCGCCATCCCTGTCACTCATTCATAGCTTGCAGTGTAATCTTTTACTTAAAAGACTTCATGTTACATAAATCCATCTTTCTCTTATTTCAAAAACATCATTGAGAAACACTAATATAATACAAGTTGGAATTATTTAGTAAGAAACAACATATTTACCCTTTTTACAAGTGTGTGATATTAAGCTATATTTAACCATTGAATTGTGTGTAGATAGTAAGTAGGTATATAATTCTGGGGAAAACATATTCTCCGTATCATGAAACAAAAAGACACGCCTACACGCCTTTTATTACTTCCTTGTCAATATGTAGCACATATAAACCATTTACTTATTACTTTTTTATGAATGAAAAAATGGACAAAACTTTTTGTGTTACTAAAAAGGTTTCGTTAATATTTTCTTAGTAAGCGAACTTTTTTCTACGTGAAAAATATTTACCATGTCGCGATATTTTCATCACATATGATATTATTAGGCCTTGAGTGGGTATTATTATGTTAGGTATTTATATTGGATGGGTTTACAACTGTAGATTAAAGTATTTTTACTTACTTAATTAACAAGTAGGTACGTAATGAATTTTTTGTCTAAAAAAGCATTGATTGATTAGTAGTTAAATAATTTCTTTAAAAAAAAGCCTGTAACCCTAATGACCATTGTTTACACTCCAGACAGGCTACGGTATTTACCGTCAGCGTGTGGTACTGTGATAATCTTTGCTCTATGATATGAAAAAGTAAATTATCATATTTCGATTCCATTCGAAAAGTTTCAAATCTTTAAGATTCGTACAAAATAATTGTAGGTATAAAGACTACAATCGGCATATAAGATAGTTTGACTTATTGCAAAGATCGGACTTATTGATTCTTTGTTACGTGGTTCTATTATGACACCTCAAGTTCGTCGTCCGTTTACTATTCGTATATGAAGTAACTAACTCAGTGTAACTAGTTTTGTAGACCCACATTATTCCATGTACCTTAAAGACTATTCTCGCAGTACATTAAATAGAATAGGTGCCTGATGTATTACCGGCATCGGCGTATTTGTACGAACAGTCGACTGCACATAATGAAAGTCTGTTTTCCAAAACCACTGCTATCACAACAGAATAAGGTTAAAAGTAAAAACTCCTGTATTACATATACGATTATTCGATATCAAAGTCCTTCAGAAGGCAGACACCTACGCACGAACTGGAACCTTTTGTGCCACCTGACTTTTACCAATAGATACAACCTTTATTTGAATTTTGAAGTTATTCAATCAGAATACATCAAATACTTAGGGATCAATATTAGAAATTCAACTCCGTTGGTTACTCTCATTCAATAACATGTCTTAGACAGAATTTAAAATATGGAATAGCTCTGACAGACGTAAATAAATCAGTATAGATATACAAAAATTCAATTATTTGGCCTGGTAACTAAGAACTTTAAGCCATTTATTCGTTAATGTAGTTTTTATTATTATTTATGGCTCCAGGAAACTGGTGCAATGTAGCCCTTTGCCCCATGGAGATTTCGGCGACTAATGGTAGGCCCCGCTATTTTGTCACCAATCAACGCTGTATGATGTATTTCATATATTGCATGATTTAACGATCCTTTTTGTCATAAAACTACACCAATTTCATGACAAAAACAACACTACAACACAATACATGAAATAAAATATACAGCACCCAACCGACCCAGCCATTGCGCGCCAAAAACTCCAATATAGATAAGATAAAGAAATATCCATAGATTACCACACCATGTAAAAGGTAAAAAGTTCCAATAGAATTGTCACTGCCGTTTAACCCTATTGGCCTTTCTAATAACCATTATAATGTATATAAGTTATTTGATGTCTGATATCTCTTTTGTTCTAATTTAAAATTTCATTCGAAGGAACGAAACAATATATTGTGTAACTATACCAGGAGGTTTAAATAATTGTTATTAGTACCTATCCTTAAGGAAAGAGGACTCGCGAAGGTTATTGCTTCCTTAAAACTGCGATTACGTTTTTTACCCCGCTAAAGATGTTAATGGTCATTGTGATAATTGAATAGATCAAAACTATCTACCTAGGATTATCACATGGACTAGTTTCTCAGTAATGTATTCCTAAAATTGTACCTGAAGACGTGAGTGCGGTTGCTCTAGGCGGGGGCGGCGGGGGTGCATTGTGGTTGTCGTCGCGCGGAGAGCCTGCCCCCGCGGCCTCCGCGTTGTTGTTTGGAGGTCCGGGCCCTTCTCCTGCACCCGCCTCTATCTGCAGCTGTAAGTAAAGCAACATGGTCAAAACACTGTCCTTCATTGAACGAGGATCGGTGGGCAGTGGGCACCCCAACTGGGACAGAAATTTATATACAATAAAATATTTTTCACACTCACTCCAATAGGTGTGTCAACACAATAAGGAGCTAATGTTATGGGATCTAGATAATAGAGATATTATATATATGCTATCTGAATTCGTCTTTTGTTTCTTTAAAGCTTTCAAAGTTTAATTTAATTGCCAGTTATGATTTTGCTATCCTTTCTATTTATAATGAGTGAAAGGGATAAGCTGAACTTAAATTTGCTAGTGTGCCATTAGAATCAGGTCCACCACTGTTACTTAAAAAATGTTACTCCATCTTAATCGATTGTGTAACAAAAATCAAATCAATAAGTACATAAAATAGGGCCCAGTCTGCGATTAGATTTCATAACCGAGAAAGCGTTATTGCAAGGATAACTTTGGGCCAAGTTGAGCGAGTTTATTGGCCCAAGTCGTGCACCGCTCCGTTAAAATGTCGCCGGCGTATCAGGTAATAAATCAACAACATTTTAAGCATAAGTACAGGCAGAGAAATATTACAGTATAATGTGGCAGCTTTGCACAAAGGTTGCGTGAAAAGCGCAAATTAATGAAACTTCAGCTTTAAAGACAAATAGAATTAAGTTGTAGCTTTTAGCAGACGTGATTTATATGGCCAAGTTGGAAATCACCTATGACTAGAGGTTATTCTGTATTGCTAATTTAGAGTAGTTTATCTTTCGAGGGGCGTACTTAGAAAGACTGGCCTAACTGCTTTTTCAGTTGATTGATTCAGTGTATGCAGAAATGTAAACAATTTTAGTACAATAAACATTTCATAAAGCAATATTTCTTTGTCTACGCTATCTTTTACTCAGTCATTATCATTAACCAACATACAGACGTATGGGTTGGGCTTGTTTCACCCCGGGAAACATTCTATCCTACAATAAAGAAGCACAAAAGCTTCTTTGGGCCATTTACCAAAAAAAAAAAGCTGGCCCAAAGTCAGTTCGTGGTTGAAAGCGGTTGGTGAATCGATTTTATTTCTAATCGATATTCATCACCAACAGGCGTGGTTCCGCAACCGTTGTCTCCAGAAGCCACGAGTAAGTGACACAGAATGCCTTTGTGTCTAGATATTCAGGCTTTACTTTAGCTCAGCTGAGTCGTGTCTTATGGAATAACAGAAGAAAAGCACCCAAATTAGTCAACCGCGCGCGATTCAAGAACGGATTTTCATATCTTTATTCGACATGTATATATGTTTGTCATGTGTGTATGATATAAATATAGCTAATGCATGACGTGTTATTGTTTTATATATGTGAGCATTTGTACTCTTTATTAGATCATAGCATTTTGATATAAACCTTTTTGATTCCTCGAGTTACGCTCGTGGGTAATTTGTTATGATAAAATATAGTGCTTTAACAATCACGCATAGTGAACTTTGTCGCATTTCGATTGTATTATTTTAAAGGTTCAAATATGCTACCTAAAACGTTAAGAAATAAAGATTATTTTATACTTTAGATTTAGTCTGATTAAAGACTAGTGTGCACCGATTTTAGTTACAATCCGGCTGCATGCAAATTCAGCTGCGTGCCAGACTTAACTGTAAGCGTACAAACGGTTGGACGTTAAAGAGAAATACTTTCAGGTCTTGTTCTTCGCACTTTCTAAGAAACTACAGTAACTGATACAATACTCATCACTGTCTTTTTCACTGGTACAACAAAATACAATTGTCAGGTCCATCTATCTACCTCACAAAGTTGAAAGGTGTTTCGTGTGCCCAATTACGAGCAATTTGCCTCCAAATCATTTCGCCAACGTATTTGTTATAGTATCACGCGATGAATTTTTAAAAACATCCATCGCTAGCAAATCACCTTCTCTTTTTGATGCAATAAATCTTCTAAAAAGCAGGATACATTAAGTGTGACACTTGATTAGTTATAGAAAATTATTTATTGTTTTGTTCTAAACAGTTAGTTTTTGAGCCACTATTTTTGCAGTTTTATATATTAATATTAATTTATTTTACTTTGTTGCTGTTTATACAGTGTTCGTATTTATATATATGTTTTTTAAATTCAAATTGCAATGGTAGGAAAACTAAGCGCGAAATCTTACGATAATTCGCTGGTATTGTAAGATTACAATTGGGCAATGATTTCTCCATTTCGACAATATGTGGGGTGGTTCTTTCCTACTAATATTTCAGAGAGAAAAGAAAACAAGGCGAAATATCGTTATGCTTGATATAAAAGCCAATATATTATGTATACGTACATAAATTGTTGAATAAATAAATGAAAGCCATTCATTACCCTCCCTAGGGCTGGTGTTGTCGCAATCATCAAATCCTCATAATTGGCAAAGCGAACAGCAAATTTTTCGTTCTATCTAGGGTGACCGCGGTCATTGCCTTCTGTCGTAAACTGACTTTACGTTACTCCAGGAAATGGGTATTCTCTATAGAATTTCGCGTCAGAAAGGGATCGAGATATTGGCAATGGTTCAACTAGAGCGTGGATTGATTTTATACTACAGATGTGTCTAAAATGTTATAAATGTACATACCTTATCAAGCCAAAACATACTACTTATATTATTATCTTCAAAAGAAGAGGTACTACCTATCTTCTTATTATTGAGTTAAATTAATGTAATTGCATGTATAAGCTATACATTTTATTTATATTTTCTTTAAATCATGTAAACACTGTCTGTTTTCCTCTACTAATTTCCTGATGTGAGTCCGCTGGGAACAATTTCCTTTTGCAATGAGCAGATCGTTTGTGCTTACTTTATAACCGATTAATTGTTTTTTTGTCATTAGTGCATAAATAAATAATAAATTTAAAATATCTCCATACAAACTATTTGCTCAATTAAAGCAAACGTATTGGAAATGTCGGTCGATAGAATATGTGTATAATTAGTACAAACATTTGTAAACGAGAGAATATTTGTATATTACCGTTATTATCTACATAAGTATTTAGTTTTTTAGTATCTATTTTTGTTATATCATTTTTTATTAATTAATTAATTTAATTTAGGTATCTTAGAACAATAACCCTCAGATAACCGATCGATCTATTTTGACCTCCTTGCATTTCAAATAGAAAATATCAAAATACGGCTTCAAATTAACCCTGATACTGGCTGTGTAGCTCTCATCTTATTCGAAATTACTTAAGTTCATGTTCGTTGGGCACAATGAGTTACTTTTAATATTTTTCTGTCATCTGTAATTGTGACTTAAATAAATAAATTTACTGGTTATGTTTTGAATAATATCTTTGCTAACATAGGCAAACTGAACGCAATAATTGTGCCTTTCAGTACAATTCTATTGATTTCTTTATTTACGCAACTCTATACAAATACCTTGGGAGTCCTGTTCTCCGGGCATAGAAACCCCTCCCTCTCGAGGACGCCCTTTTGTTATAGGTCACGTGGATACCTGCGTCATTGATGACGTCACTGCTCGTCCTTTCGGCTACGGCTTCTACGAGAAGCAGGGAGGTTGGCTAACAACGTTATATTGTAAAACTTTTGAATTGCTACATTTTGTTTTACTTTTGAACATAGAATCCAAACATGTGTACTTGAAGAAGTCCCTTAATATTTGAACTGTTCTTAAGTTCGATAATTAAATTGTTGTTTATTTCAACTTCTATTCTAAAAAAACTGCAATACTGAATAATAATATAATTTTTATATTAATGATAAATTTGCTTCAAACCATAAGAGAAAATTTAAACAAAGCTTGATATAACTACAAACAACAAAATCAGAACACGTCTCACTGGACATATAAAGTTTATATATTTATATATATAGACATCTCACTCTTCATTACCTTTGCCATGAATTCAAAAGAGAAATACAAAAAGAACAGTTAACTAATTCAAGAACTTATATCAGTTTTTCTTTCGGGAAAACGTATGATACCAAAATCCGAAGCACAAGTTGGTAAAAACCAATGGATTTACTTTCCCGCTGTAGCCATAGCCACTTCCATAAGGGGCTTGAACTAAAACACCAGAGTAGTAGGTTATATTAGACAGAGTCCTACTTACTTCTAATATTGTCGTGAATTGAATATCACTCTCTATTTATACTGTTTGATTTAAATCTGAAGTGGTTTTGTCAAATTTAATAAATGGAAAAACTATGGCCTCTTTTGATAAAAATTCTATATTTGAAAGTTTGGAATGGCAATGTCGTTTCTAGTAAAACAAATATTTCTGCCAAACTCTAATTTGGAAAAAATCTTGCAAATCGTGATGATACATCGGGCCTGCGTAAGGAATGAGGCGCGGGAAGCAAGAAGGAATGTAGCACGTACCATCGACTCAGCAACATAGCGCTAGCAACTACGTCATAATTTAAACGTTATTTATTGTTAAAAAAACTTGCTAGAAATAATATTAGTTTATATTCGCAATAAGTATTTTATTTTCATCTCTTCGAGAGTTACGTATGCTAGAGTAATAGCAGAACAGTAGTGGTTTGTTTTGGATTACCTGCAGTGATAACGAAACAAACATTAATTAGGAAAACTCTGAACATATTAAACTACAAATAACTACTAATTATTTAACGACATTATAACGTTTATTTTTGAAGGAAGTCAAACCTTTAAATAGATGAAGATATTGAAGTGTGACATGTCGTTTTGATTATAAGAGTTCCCAAATTATTATCTTATCTAAAGTAGTGTTATCAAACTGCAATCTTCTGTAAGGCGAAGGTACTACCTCCGAAACAGCGGTCAAAGTGATCAAACTGTATCGATTAGTTCCAAACACATCACGCTGTTATCATTAATCCCATTTATCAATCTGCCATCAAAATGGTCATTATATTTGCAAGTATAGATTTGAACCACCACTATTAAATACAGAGTTAGTGTGATCATATGCAGCCGGCTCCTGCATTATAGTTGGATTAGCTTCTTATTATAACCTCTGGCATGATCTCATTTTGTAAAACCAACAGTTTTTGCACTATTGGGGTAAACAACTCAAATTTCCTTAAGGCAACTTAAATATCAAGAATGGCAATCCTGAAAAATTCGTTGTCAAGTGGGGGATTTCCCTCTGCTTCCCATGTTATGTTTATATCACATGCAATTAGTAACTTTTAAACTTAACAGTTGATAATCATAAAATAAGTATTCTTAATCACTCATTTATGGTTGATATTTCAATCAGTAATAAATCCATACTTTTTTCATATTGATTTAGTGATGATATCTAGTGATATGTGATGGACGAATTATAATTAAAGGTGCTTCAGCGAAAATATGAAAGATACTATAGCGAAGAATGGGAGCACTTTCTTCACTTTAGCTTAGATTTCTAAAGCTAGAGATGGTCCAAAAGGGTTTTTTTGCTGTTAATTGTGAATCCGACAGACCAGTTTAAGGGAGCATGCCGTGCTACAAATATAGCATGCATAAACATGCTATATTTTTTGTAGCACGGTATTTTTACTTTTATTTGTTTAAAAAATAATTTTGACTTTTTTAGTACAGACTGGCAGGATTTTAAAGGCTTTTTACCAAACTAAGATAGCATCTGTAGTTTAAAGATGCTCACTCTGTACGGAGTAAGGAAGTAAGTACGCGTGTAATTATTTATTATTACTTTACTTTTTTCTTACTATCTTTTTCTTAATACTTTAGTGTGAGGTTAAAAACATCTCAATGTAAGTAATAATAGTCAGAGGTAATGGAACTAAATTTGTAAAGAAATAGAGACTATTTTTACTATTTAAATGGACATAGATACCTAGAGGTACCGTTAGCTTATGCTGCTATTTTCAAAAAAAATTGAAATATCTTTTCCTCACATATTTTCATCGGATCATGCAGCTGAGTTAAATAAATCGATTTTATTCACAAGTCTTCAGCCAAAAGAATGCGTCTAATTTGGAACAAATCCGGATACTTACAGCTAATATCAAATAATGTTCGTTGGAACTATTTGTACGTAAAAGACAATTTACTAATATGACATTATTCGGTTTACATACATATTACATAATATAAGCTTGAGGGAAATTTAACTTGTAATGTTGTGCCTACAACGAGGAAGGTTATTCTCTTCAATCAATGGCAACCCTGAATACTTCGCATGTGAGGGAATTCCTTCTATAAAGAAAGTTCCGTTTCCTATGTTACCAACATCATGGAACGTTTTAATGAAATGTTTATTATGGATACACATACCTATATAATATCCTATTCAAGTTACGACTTCAATAGACGTTTAAACAAAAATACCAATATATTGGTACAAGGGAGGTTTTTCATGTGAGCCTTTTTAGCTCCTTGATTTCTAAATCAAATATAAGGTAACGGTGCATGGTAACACCGCTCGGTGATAAATTACCATGAAGCAAGATAGACATACACCGTGCGCTCTTACTAACTCTTACGTACATAAAAAAGAATATGAAACATTTTGAAGAAGCATTGGCTCTCAAGCCTGATTTGTTTCTCGAGCACTTCAATTTGTACAACAATAGCAAGCATCCGACCTTTCACTTCACCTTGACCTCGTCTTTTGTTCGGACCTTTTTACTTAGAATTTTCTTGATTTCGCATAACTGACTGACCCTTCTGCTGCTAGGGGCTTAGCAAAACGTGACATAACAAATGCTACAATATATACAGTAGTCTCAAGATCTTCAAATCAACTGCAATATAGATTGCTAGCATAATGGTTTGATAATAACATTACAACAAAATGATTTATTCCTGATCGGTCAAATATTTGTTAATTAATAATATTGATTAATTATTACAATACAATACAATTATTAATATTGATATTACAAATTTTGACAGACTGATCAGGAATAAATCATTTTTTTTTATTTTTTTTATATAGCGATTGCACCATACAAAAAAAAATTGTCCCAGTTGCATCATTCGTTTTCTCCTACTTATCGTCGTGATTTACAATCTTCCATAAGATTCTTATGAATCTCAGCCTCAGACTTTACCAAATATTTGGTATTTCTAACATTTTGGGGAGCCACACATACTCGTGCTTTAATTGATAGGTGATGTTCATATGTTTATATTTATTTACATAATGTGTTATGTATCTCTTAAGCGCTGAACCCATTATTGCGGTACCGGGAGCCCTGCGGAAGTGAAATTTTTTTAATGTGAAGTGTAAGAAAGTGGAGCTCGGTGGCGATACCACGGGTAACTTAGATAACTTAGATCATTATGATAGCCAATTAAACTGTCATGTCATTTACTGAACGAATTTCTTGCCCACCATCTGAACTGAATTTTATGGATCCTGCCTGCTGTGCTGATTGCCTAATTACCATCTTACGTATGGATAGTCCACAAATTCGCACAAACTCTTCGCTATTTCTTTTGTAACACGAAAACAGATTCGCTGCCGTCAAGAGGTCTTCCAATCGATAATCTTGAAGATGAATAGGCACTTTCGTAGTAAATAGCACGTACCACTACTAATTTAAAAAAATTAAAATGTTTATTTAACAACAATTATTAGTTTAGTATTACAATTTGATTATGGTAGTAAAATCCAATTTTCCATAGCCATTATAAATTGTTATTTAACTTGCTTCATTCATTGCAATATTAAGTTAAAAAATTACAAAAACACGGATTGTTTATTTGTTTTTGACTGGCTACTTTACGCCAATCGAATAGGCACTCTGCAACACCGTACAAAATTCATGGATTGCACTTAGCTCGCTGGGGTTACGATAAGTCGCTTCCCCTATACCTTGCTACAATACCGAAAAGTTTTCCGGTAATTTTCTCGTCGGCTAAAATCGCTCAGTGACCAATAAAGCTATGTATAATCAAAAGTGTTCCGTACATTTATTTTCAATATAAACGTCTGAAAATAGTCTTGAAATGTAAGGTTTAAAGTAAAGGACAACCCTTGCTCGCTACTAACCTGTTTTAAGCGAACTAACCGTAGCTTAGACGACTTATATAATAACTACCAAAGTTGATTGAAATGTTTTGCATTTGTTATAATTGACATACAAAATAAAAGTTTGATTACTACGTACATAAGCCTTGGTACGTTCACAAAGCTTCAAGCGACGTTATACTATTAACTAAGTGGCGCGTAACAGATGAGTAGCATTATAATGTACAGCCTAACTCGTGTTATGTTGCTGTACATTCATTAAATGTATTTATTTATTTATTCGATAGAAGTCATATTCTAAGCTTTATCTTAATTTGTAGAATTGCAATAAGTTTATTGTAGTAACTTTAATTGTGCCTAGATACAGTTTAATAAGAAATCGTCATCGTTAAAACAGTTTTGGATGTAAGGTTTTCATAATTTGCCTAAGGAACTATTTCTGCGGTTATTACCCGGTCATTTACAGCGCGAAATATTTATAATATCTCAAGGTAATATAGGTGAAGCCTACTACCGCCTTGCGGTTAACAGGTGTGGAATTAAAATGGTGCATATTTATGCATAATTCAATGCTTAGCCAGTAGCTAATAAAGTATCTTAAGATTCCTTAAGAAATACTTTTATATATATAGCTATATACAAATTAAGTAAGAAGAAACACGTAATACAATCACAAAAATGAACCCTTAATGAAAAAAAAAGTATCTTACTAAATTCAAAGGATATTTTTGTTTTAGGCAAATTTTAGTCAGATATAGAAAGAACCCTATACTTGAAATTGACACATACAGAGTGTGTGCCTATTTGATAACACTTCTTTAAGAACAATTACATTTTTCCAATAACATTGAATGTTACAAATTCTTACCTAGACTAAAATATTTATCATTGAATATTTGAACAGAATGAAAGTGTTTATTTTTACAGTATAACAAAACTCGCAATTGTTAATTTGACATCTTTTGTGCTTACTTATGTATAAAACAAAAATAAAGATGATTTTAATTTGATCAACATTATGATCTAACACGTTGCCGATGAGTTCGAAGTAGCAAATCAGTCAAAAATATATTATTCCTATTAAATACATTTCAATTAAGTCTCATTGGATGACTATGAAGCCCTAATACTGATAATAAAGAAATAAAACTTTCTGAATATCTTTCTAATAAAACTTTTTTCTACTTCGCACAAAAAATCATTTAAGAAATATTCTTTTTATAGCAAATACCTTTTTATTAAAGCCTTCAGCTGTTTATTTACAGCTCAGTTATTTAGAGTGATTTATTTCCATTAAATCCGTAGATTAAAATATAAAAGGTCTTAAATGATTTTATCGTAAAAGTTACATTGATTTGCTAACGTGGGAGAACAATTTTCAACCACAACCAGTTTTTACTATGGAAAACTCATTTTTGATGGCTGATATTTAAACGATCTACATAATTGACGGACAGGTATTGTGCAAAATCTATAAGTGCAGTTGTGGAGCATCGAACTATGAATATAGCGGTCCACTTAATGACGTACGCTTTACGAGGAAATGTGCAGTAGACGAGAAAAGGGGTCTTTTTTGGAATTCTGTACACTGTTTTCATATGCCTTTTTATTTCTTACGACTATAATATTAAATATTTAAAAAAATACTTCATTTTAATGTAATGTCGTTTACACATCGACATTAACCATATAGACATTTGATTACAAGGTTATAAATAGTTTTATTATCGACTGTAGAAGAAAGAGAGGAACAAATCTTGCTGGGGTTCTTGCCTGTTCTTTTCAGTTCAAGACGTCCACGTTGATTTAGAAACGATAAATTAATAAACGATGGCTTAGTTTGACGTTCAAAAAGTTTACATATATATATTTACCAAAGTTGAATAAAATATTTCACCTTTGAGTTTGATACTTTGATTTTTGATAATTTGATCTTTGTAATTTGATGTTTGATCTATATGAAGTCAGAATAAATAAAAATGAGTTATAATCTTTGATGCCTGATATTCACGCCATTAAACTATAACTCATTGCGTAACATTCGATTTACCAACTTACTCCAAACAAATCAATAAAGCATAAATTAAAGTTGGCTAGAAACTTCTAAACTCCCCTTAAAGCGATGTAATGATTAGTTTTCTCCTTAGACGTTTAAATTTCCAATTTAGTATTCCACGAAGGTTCCAGGCGTAATATTCTGGAATCCACTACAAAAGATTTTAAGAACGTAATCCATTGAAATGAGAGTGTAATTGGCTTATTGAATCCTCTACTATAATAACGAGACGCTGAAGATAAAAAGGTTTTGTATTTTTATTTTACAATGTAACGTTTATATGGATTATTCCTACTAAGGAGTACGCGTGCTGGTCTACGGAGTCACTCCTTCACTGTTGCCACGTCTACTTTACGCGCTTTTTAGAGATTTTGTGACTCCTTTCTCTGTTGCACAGCTAGAGCATGGAATTCCTTACCAGCACACGTATTCTCTCCTTCTTATAATAATCCTTTAAAAGAGGTGTGAAAGGCACTTTTTGGCCGGCAAGGTGGGGGTGGCAAGGGTATGTCGCATGCTTCACTACCTATCTTCACATATGGACTCCTCTACTGTTTATCATCAGGTGGTGTCGAGTCATTTGCTGTGCTTTATATTTAAAAAATTCGAATACTACAAAAATATAGAACACTTTTATCTTCTCCGTGGCCTTACGTTACAAATTTGTACTGTTTTGAATTTTGCGTTTATGAATTGACGCATAAATATTGTTAATGATATCTTTGTAATTACGCAATCAAATGGATAGTGGACACAATAAAAATTGTTTTGTTTAATAAGAGGAAACTGATAATTATAACAAATGTTTTCAACGAATACGAGTTTTATATTAAAATAATAATTTTAGAACTTTGTCACTTATTTTCAAGTTTACAGTCCATAATAATTTTGCAAATTATGTATCATACAAATGTCTAATATTTAAAAATAAATTGTCATGCTTGTTTTTTACAACATCCATATTGTATATTTTAAATGTTCTAAATGTTTTTGAATATACTAGTATACGGTTTATTCAGAAACATTCAAGATATACAGCTTGGTTGAAAGTATACATTTCTATATGATGCAACCCAATTAACAGTCACAGGCAACATTCGTTATACAACTCGCAAAAATAACGCAGGAGACGCGTATGAAACACAGAATAATTAAAAAATTTATACAATTAAAATGTAGGACTTTTAATATGAAATAACCCTTTTTTGTTGTAATGTTAGGGAATAAAACAACATATAAATCGTAGCTCGTAAGACTTATCTACGACAGCGACTACGGGATTCCGTAGCACTGCGCTACGAGAAAGATAATAAGAGATCATGAAATATTTTAGAACCTGATTATTATTTTTAACTGAATCGTGACATTTTTATTTCGGACCGTGCCTGTAGCAACTCTGTCATAGAAAAGAAAATTTATGAATTCAAACCTATATATTACGTTACTGGTTAGTGTTTCAATATTATTAAATAAATTAAATAAATTGACACAATGTAAGATCTATTCGTTCACTGTGTCAATAGATTTGTATGCTTTGTTCTATTTTTAGTCGAATTACTTTTGTTCGTATAATTATAAACATGATTAATGTTTCAAAGTAGAACTTCAGTTGATCAGTAATTAACCAATTATTATGTTATTGAGTAGATTGACGAGAAAGAACAATATTTACGAACAGATGGCAGATATTTGACGTGTTCATAAGGGTGAACTTTTTGACTCTGTTATGCACAAAATTAGAGAAGTAGTACTTTATTAAAGACAATTTAATATTATTTTACTAAAATATGTGTATGTTAATTAATTACATTACAAAATAATAATAAAAAAATCTTTTTTACTCATATCTGTAATAAAGATATATAATTATACCAATATATTAAATAAAATATGTACCAATTTGAGTAAAGTCTTTTGACTTTGACTTTAATTGCGAGCGACTATGTAATATTGTCCTCAAAATTAAAATAATTACTTTAAGACCGTTTATCCACATTTCCTCACACTGACAGATATAAAATAAAAAAAACAATACACATATTTAAATACATTAAAAAATATCAAAATCAGTCGGCAACACTGATGTTGAAATGAACCGCTTTGACGTCAGTAGGTATTTTAATAAGTTATTTTAAGATTTTCAATAGCCGTGTGACGCTTATAGTGTGGTAATACTAATTGAATATATAAGGTATTGTGAATTGCAATCGATCGATTTTAAATAAAGTTCACAATTTTAAGGGTAGAACTTCGACGATAACTCAAACCTACGAAAAGAGTTCGTAAATCGACCTAAAAATATCGCAGGCAGACAAAAACATATTACGAGACTTAAAAATAACCTCATTCTCCTCGAGGTAGGGTTGTCACGTCAATATTAATTATTAATCTAGAGGACATATTTTTAGAACCTGCGATACCAAATTTTAATTAAAAACTTCCATAAGAAAAAATAACATTTGCTTTTTTTAGATCTCTTGTTTATATTACTCTGGATTACAAACCACAAGCTATTGTTGATTTTTAGGCGGGAATTTTAATATAATATTTATTACACCTTTTATCCAGCCCAAATTAAGCATCGCCATGCGCTTGTGTTAAGGATACTAGATAACAGAGATATATAGATAGTAATATGTATATAAATATCAGAAATATACTAAATTAACATACAAACATCCATAACTCGTGAACAAATATTCATACTCATCATACAGATGGCCCTACCGGGAATCAAACCTGGGACCGCTCGGGGGTCAGTAGACCACTAACTCAGGTATTCGTCAAATAACGTCATAAACTAATAAGTTTTAATTTCTATCATCAAGTAATTTTTAAATTAATTGTAAAACTTTTAAAGCTTCTCAAACATATATTATTTTTTATTGCGTGTAAACGCTCCAGTGGACTAGTACATGAGTATATATGATAGAGATATGAGATAAGTTAATGATCGCTACATCAACAAGTCATATCAATTTCAAAAGATATTATTTTTAAATCATTGATGACGTCATTACTTGTATCTATTTTTTATATTTAAATAAAATGCTAGTCTTTACGCAAATGTCGTTGTTTTAGAGATATCAGTCGTTCAGCTACAACACTTTTAAGTTTTACAATATAAAGGCAATGGTTTTATTTTGTGCAAAAATATTGTGTTTTTTGATGTAATTTTATTTGATATTTGTGTAGAATTATATAGAACAGATCTTTGATCTAGTAGTTTTATCATCGCGTAGACTGAAGCTAATTTGTAAGAAAACTAACGTAATAAGTAACGAGACTTTTCCCAAAAAAGAACCGAATGACGTTGGCAGATAGGACTAGTAATTTGAATCTCGGCAACTTTTTTTATTAGTTAACCAAGTTTTTTATTAGTTAATCAACCTTTTTGATAAATATTGCTGCTTTTAATTCTGAATTCTAAATTTAAATTTGTTTTTTTACGACTGATTTGGCAAATAAACGAACAACAAACAAACGTAGTGTCAAATTTTCTTTGGAACAAACGACTTAGTAACTTAGATCTTGCCATTGAATATGGTTCTACAAAATTAAATATTACTATTTTGCCTCTTAGACATCTTATTTTTATTTTTCTTCAAAAAGGAGGATGGTCATCGATCACGCCGTGATTTCTTATCAGATTAACGTAATTCTTTTTTTTCTCGATGCGGAATAGTAGCCATGTATTTCCATTATAAAAATTTAATTCACTTTGTCCTAGTAGTTTTCATTTTATGATCATTTTTGTTCACTCGTACGATTTAATTTTCATGAAACCTTGAGTCAAAAGCTATCGACTATATTTTTAATTCAGTCATTGATTTAAACCACTGTTCCTCCACGTTTGCCGTTTGCAATGGTGACTACATATATACATAGTCGTTTTCTTCTGAAGAGATGAAGATTAAAATTAATCTGTATAATATCAAACTTTCCGTAAAAGCCTGATTTATTTATCAGCTATAAAATCAGACTATTAAATTCTATACAAACTATTGTATAGAATGTCTTTATACACATAATAAATAAATAAATATACACAACATTAACGGTTTTCTCTAATGTAGCTATAAAAAAGGACGGTTTGAATTACTTTTCTATAAAAAAGAAAGCTTTGGTCTACACCAGCGATAGTCTTATCATATATGGCTCCTGACTCCAAGCGTACTTAGAAAGTCGATTTTGGAAGTGTTCCAGGACAGCAGACATTAGGATGAGGGAAGCACAAAAGATCCTGGTAAATCCTGGCCCTATACTAAGAAATGATAACATATTAGCATTGTGAAGTAAATGGTTACTGAAAATTGAACCGTATTCAGTTGTACTAGAGACTATTGTCCACATAATTATAGATAAATAGAAGAAACTATCTTTAACTTCACAACCGTATAAAGAAATGTTATGGTTTTGATGTGAATTTGTTTTACAAGGTTTGGTTGGTTGTCTGTTTAATATTTTTCTGATATTTATATACATACTACTATCTGTATTTCTCCGTAACTTTGATCTAGATAATAGCAGTGAATGTGAGGAATATATTGATTCAAATTAATTTTTATCTTCCCAATCGATGACTCGAGGGACAGGAGAATACCCCAGATGGACAGAGTTATCTGTACCCGTAGTGGCAGTTACAATTGAATCGAGACGTTTCGATCGTAGTTCTGATTACCTAACATGTATAAATATAGTTTCCAATACTTACAGCAGAATCGCGGCTGTCGTTTGCATGCAATTTGACAAACAACATTAAAACAGTTCAGTTCGACTGAAATTTACACCAGAGGTTCTAAAGATGTGGTTAACCCTCATCTTAATCTTACTCAAGGTTGCCTGGAAAAGATTGCTTATTGGCAATATGGCTGTCTATTGTATACGTTTCCTTGTATTGTTGTTATATTTTGAAAATTTAAGTGTATTTGTATTTTATTGTCTTAACTTAAGTTCCATTGGTACACCACCAGCTCTCCAGAGTTATGACTACAGCGTCATTACCAACATACGATAAAATTTATGAGTATGCTAGAACCATAAAACTAAGTAATTAACACCTTAGGGTTCACAAAGATAAACCTAATAAATGCGACCATACAAAATAGCAGGACTGGCCAAGTAATAATATTAAACTTTTACGATCACACCAATCATTTAGACCAAGTTACTCATCATAAACGACTTTAATGATATAATAATATGTAATAGACAACAGTTATACATAGATTCCTTTATATAGTTCTCTAATAAGTATTTATACGATCTTGACAATATCGTTTTCCTAAGCACTAAAATATATTATGTTCCGTCTAATAAAAAGACAAAACACCTACTAATCTCATAACACTATCGTAAAAGTGAATACGAACATTTACAATACCATACACACGTTCATACAACATACAAATTCAAGATAATATCTAGCAGTTCAGTGGCACCTAAGTATTAACAAAATTCTGTGTTAAAAATATTACTTGTTAAAAGAACTACAATTGGTCTCACAGCAGTCAAACGATTTTATGTATCAAAGTAATTTATATGTAAAATATAAAAATAAATTAATTATATTCAAAACAATTCGCATATGGACCTTGCAGCCCACTATACCATAACTGGTCTATCCCTGCGTCTGATAATAGCGGCATAGGTGATACATAGGTGATAGGCTATAGGTGATAGGCGCCTCGTCTGTGACTCGGCTATTCTTCGGGGTGATCTTAGTTCTGCCAAAGCAAACTGAACTTTAATCAAAACACATAACTTCACTACTTTCATCAAATAAATATTTAGTGAACGCTATAAATTTATCATAATAATGAAAAACGTATCCTCATATACATAAAAATATTATACTGTTCGTTAGTCTCGCCAAAACTAAAAAACGGCTTGACTTATTTTAATAACTTAATATAAAAAATCAGAGACAATTAAAATCTTCGTACTGACGTGCTATTCAAAACTGTCATTACTTACATCTTTAATTCGGATAATTTTTGATAGATGGCGCTAGTGGCAAACTTTGAATGTTACAAAGTTCACTGGGTCAACTAGTTATAAATAACACACATAACGTTATATTTTATGAAAGAATATCTGATACCTTTTACAAGGTTCTTACTTTTCAGATTCCAATATATTCTTATACAAATTCAACAGAAATATATCATAGTACTTAGATATTACCTTACCTAGTATAGTCTGCAATCCTCCTATTGAAAACGGGTTTTAATTTCGCCTTCGACAATTACAGGCAAAAATGTCTATCGGAATTTGTGGATTTCAGATTGACAAGAGAATATTTATTTTTTTAATAACGTATGTGACGTTAAATTAAACGTGAAATTAAATTAGTGAATAAACTTTTGAACATATAAATTTTTCAAGTTTGCTAGTTGTTTTTGTCATATTTACAGTTATGTCACATTTTGTTAATGTTGGCTTAATGACAAAACGAAGCGATCACTATCAAACAACCAAAGGTAGTGGAAAACTATGAAATTATATGATAGATGATAATTTCTAGAGTAATAATACTCTACAATAAATAATCACAAAAATAATAATCTCACTACAGAATTGTTTGAAAAGCCTTAATCGATCAATCCTGTTGACAGCCCAATTTTCTTAATTTGACCCTCAAAAATTGAGTAGGTAGGAAAGTAAACCTTTTACTTATTCAATCCAGTTCCGATTACTAACTAAAAACTCAGATAACAATGTTGTGTGAAATATGTTATTTTTTTCAAAATTGGAAAACCCTGACTTGCCAGTGAGTTCAGTTAATCCTTCTGTGTACTATATATAACTCTTTGAGGAGGCTTCATGTTGGAAGCAGATCATTTCAACTTATTTCTCGAAGATGTGGTGTAATTAAATTACATTGATTTAAAGGAACTTAATAATTCGTCCATAACAATAAAGTTTTTGGATTTTAATAACATACATATATAATATATCCAGGAATATCATAAGTAATTGTTTCGTTTATAACATTTCAAAGCAGGACAACGTCAAATGGAG
Organism: Acentria ephemerella; assembly: GCA_943193645.1. NCBI lineage: Eukaryota > Metazoa > Arthropoda > Insecta > Lepidoptera > Crambidae > Acentria > Acentria ephemerella. The sequence continues at coordinate 1,471,546 of OW971875.1, read as the reverse complement.
ATACAATTAAATGGAAATGAAGTAACCAAAGAATTATTACAAAAGTCAAACAACAATAACTTGAATAAAAAATATACGAATACATTATTTACATTTTCGCAAAGTAAATAGTAATACACTTATATCTAATATTCGTCTACGTTGCTCATCGTTCACTCGTCCTTCACTCATTTCATTCTTCCCATTCATTCATATATATTGGCTTAATTTCATAATGCTAACATTATGTGAGCTAATAAACATTATTTTATTAAATACTTAAATAACTGTTCCTTATCTCCATTTATCACCGTTTACACTCTTTAGAACCAACATTTTATCTTTGTGACATTCAACATGAACATGAATGCAAAAGACATTTTGACTTTGAATTTGAATGGGTTCCAATCTCAGCATAGTACTAAGCTTAGCAAAGCGCTGAGTTTCAGATTAGTCTCAGTGGCTGGTAAGTTGGAACAATAATTGAATGCCCTTAATGTGGGATGATATAATCTAATCTAATATACATAAAACAATGTGTCTCGTGACACATTGTTTTATGTATTAAATAGATCGTAGGCTATTTTATACCCGTAGGTGATAAGGGTGATTTTATTAAAATAATTTTCGTGGCAGAACAACGTTTGCCGGATCAACTAGTTATGAAATAATAATAATTGAAGTACGACCGCTGTGTATATAACGATTTCCAATTTTAGAATTTATTTCCTTAAACACAGTACAGCACTTAATATAATCCATAAGAACCGACCGTCTCGGACCGATGCTCCGTCGTGAATTGCGCGCACAGATTAGAAAGAGTCGCCTCGATCCGCCATCAACTTTTCTCGTCCTTCGTTCGTATCCACTCAGTCAATCATAGACAATTATTATGTCTTTACTTTTTTTTTAAAACACTCAAAATAATAATTTAAAGTGAAGTTATGAAATTAATTAAACCTAACATTATAATTATATACTAATAGTCTTATCTTAGTTAACACGTTGCGTGCGGTGAACACGCCAGGCGTGTCCATTCAAACTGTGTAGTCACGCGGTGAACACGCGAGGCGTGCTCAATTAAAAATCAAGAAATATGACATCTATAAATTCTAGCGTCTCTGTTGTCCTTTATATTTCATCTCAGCCACATTTAAAAAAAATAGTTTTAATGTGGAAGTGCTGCGGTTCGGTTATTTCTATGTACGTCGCTTGCATAAAGGCTGGTTTACACATCATAACTTATTCACACGTATGACAAGCGAATTATTATTATAATATATATTATTTTTTACTGTAATTGATCTTGAACATTTAACAGAAACAATTCTCGAATACTTTTATAAAATTTTGAGCTTTTTGTGTCAATTTAAGTATTGTAACATTTGTCCGCCACGCGTGAATCTCCTGAATATTTTTTTCGCATTGAACGTGTTAAGGGCCAGGATCATCTCACGGAGTCTTCGACCCAATGGAATCGTTTGTGCTTTCCATAATGAGTCACGCGCGCCTATATCTAGGACAAAGTAAGCATCATTAAGAGCTTGTGTCATGGATACTAGATAACGGAAAACATATTTAATATAATATACATATATAATTATTATGATATATAGAACGAAGACCTCAGAACCAATTTTCGTGCTTATCACAAACTCGATGACAGGATACCTGGTCGAGTTGCCTGTAGCGATCGATTGATTTTTAAATTCTCATTTCACGTATTAATATTATATTGTACGCCTAAATTACTAATCAGTTAGTAATTAAAAACACCTGTTCTTTGCCAAGCCACTTTGAAGGTTACTAACGAACAGCACTAACTACCGGCTCGCAAGTTTTAATCCTGATATAAATGGATTATACGAACAAAGCCAAAGGATGAAACTATTCGTATGATACGTATTAACTGCTACGTCATATACACTGTACCTAGCAATAGAAACAAATTTGTTGTACTTATATATTGCTTCTTTTTTGATAGTCTTCCACTTCAACTTATTACTTATTACTAGAATATAATGAATAATAGTTGATTTGGGTTGAAAGAAAACATAAAAAATGCACCAAAAAGATCCTCCAACAAACATGAAGGCGCGACAGAGACTGCCATGAAGCTGGTATTCTACGAATACCTCGAATGGTTCTGCGCATTGAATTAGTAAAGTTTTTGAATAATAAATAAAAATATGATTTCAACTTTATTACAAAATAGACTTAAAGAGAGAACAAATAGTATATAAAGTTACTTAATATTATCATTCTATATACTGTCCAATAGGAATATAAAGGTTATATTGGTGTAAAATTTATCTAAGTTTTTTTTTTAAATAGCCTTAGTTTCAAGCCACATTGTATCTTAGTCCAAGTTTTGTAATAAGGCGGATTATGATATATTATTATTATTTATGATATATACGAACACTTGCTATTTCATATTATATTCGTAATCGTAATCGTATTCGAGTCTGTATTATATTCGTAAATATAATACAGGCTTTTTGAATAATTAATTATTTATTTATTGCTAATTTTATGATTTGGAAAGCTCAATGGAACTTGGTACACAGCTTTAAAAATTGGACCAAAAGGACTCCACACCGCCAGTCGATGAACAGTAGGACGAGTTTATATGCAGTAATGCAGCATGCGACACACTGCACTAGCCACCTCCGACTTACGGGGATTCTTTTTATTTCGGGTCACAATTCCAATCCATCCTAATCTATCTTACTACTGCTCCAGGAGTTAATCCTGGCCCTTAACTAAGGTAAGATAAAATTAAGGGACTTAGGAAATATTCCAAATGAAACAACTCAAGTGGTTTGCTTAGTAAAATATACGTTTAAAGTGCGTCTAGTTTCCCTCTAACCCATTGCTGTTTTATTCGACAGTATAACAAGTTGTTTGGCGAACTGCTTTCGAATAACGATCCTCCATTCTATATGGATTAAACGATATTGATCAAACACTAATCATCGAGATACCGATAAGATTTGATGAAAATATTTAATTAAAACTAATGCCTTATTCCGTTTTTTATTTTTGCCTCAAATGTAACTTCTATGATTTATATCGAAATATGTGTGGTGTCAGTTTAAACTTTGCAGTATTGGACACAGATGGTATCAGATACATTTCAAATTATGATGTTCTATTATTGACATAAAGTGATTTAAAAAAAAAATAAAAAAAAATAAAAAAATAAAAAACAAAAAAAAAATGAAAAAAAAGGTAAAATAAAAAATGGTATAATGGTTAAACGGTAAAATTTTGACAGTTTTCACGTTTAATGCTTTAAAAACTCGAAATCTGAAGCATATTAAGCGTGTTTTGTTCGTAGATATTTTATAAGAAGAACTTACACGTTCGTATGCTGATACTTCACTGTAAAGAGAACAAGATGAAAAGCGACTAGCTCGTTAAATACTCCAATACAAGCCAAAACCAATGGCGATGTCACAAAAGTCAAAAAGCCTGTATTATATTTACGAATATAATACAGACTCGAATACGATTACGATTACGAATATAATATGAAATAGCAAGGGTTCGTGTAGACAAGTTCTGTAGTTATAAGCTCACCAGCTCTGGAATGAACGCATGGTTCTGCCATTCAAAAGATAAGGACCTATAATTGTTTAAGTAACTAACTAGTTATCAGAATATATCAGATGGATCTCATGCATTCCTTTGATATTATTAAAAGCGTTACTTACAGACGCTATCATCTGTTACATATACCATATTTACATTGAAAAGACTTATGTTACTGGGAATCATGAACTATAACGTTACGATAAACATACAAAGAACTGCGCAATCCTATAAGTAAATACAGTATATTTAAAAGTGCACCGAAAAACAAAAACAGAATTGAAATATAAAAGGTACCAACTTTTACATTTCAATAGATAGTAAGGCTCTATTACTAGGCATGGTAACGCGACTTCATGGTTAAAAGCTATCAAACAACAGTGTTTATATATATAAATAATATTAAACTTGTACTGATTAATGCAATAAAAATATAGCTTTTTATTCTCATACGTAACAGAAAGTAGAACGACATGAAGGAACTGTAACAATAACAAGGAAACTTATAAACTTATGCACAACAAATCATATATAAAATACTTAATGTTGAAAGATTATGATTATGGTGATGATGTGATAACTGTTACTATCCCAAATTATGGGTTCCTTTATCGTATGTGCAACTATAGATAAAATTTAATTGAGCCTCGCAACGAAAATTAAAATGCAAATGGAAACTTAACGTCCTAATCAAAACAGCCAGTTTATAAAACTATGGTCCGATGGACGCCCCATCGTTACAAACTGGTACTAATAAATGAACACTTACAAGTAATAAATAGTAATAAAGAGAAAAAAAACATAAGTACTTCGAAACAGTAATAACATATAATAATATTGCCCAAGATGTTTGGCTATTTTTTAAGTCAAATCAAAAGAATTCTCTTAAGATATTAAGTGCCGTATCATTACGATCTAAACATATTGAAATAAAAACTTCATGCATGCATTTGCGTGTGCTTATAGCTTTAAATAACAAGCTTTTTTTAAAAAAAAATCTGATATGCAACTTTTTTGGTGAATGATAATAATCGTAATAGATTTTTAAAGAATTCAAAACACTTCATGTTTTCAGTTAGATATGTAGAGGGAATGGCTGGAAGCTGAAAGTCCTCACGTATACAAAACCGCATCTTGTAACGACCATGAAATGACATGAAAACACAGCTTCCTATAACATAGTTAAATGTCAAAGCTAAACTCACGCTTGGCCGCTGCGCCGGCATACTGTCCACCCCCATTACACTATTGGTATGATATTAACATCATTGAACGTTACTTATTTATGGCTTATGTTATTTTTTGGAATTTTTCGCGGATCTCAGCCGCGAGCCGACACGTTGGCGTCCATCGTACACGGAAAGGATACTGCCACTAGTGACGTGAACGAAACGATAGCTTGCAGATATTTCAATGCTTTTCCATTATCCACAAAGTTCAGATTGTATTGTAAATAAAGATGGATCAAAACATTAAACGTAACATAAAATATTCTGGTTTTGCACTCTTGAATGGACATTAAAACTCACACACCCATTAAAGCTTTACTGGAAGAGATCTCTAATACCGATATGTCCCACTTTGCATGCTACTATATACATTTATTAAATTTTTTCATTGGTTGCAATAAAGAATATAAAAAGTATGAAAACAAATTACAGAGTTTAAAAAATATTTTGAATGTCGAACGTCATCAATACAATTGTACATCACTAAGGCCCAACGATGCGCGCGCCGCTCTACCGCACAGCGCCTCACACCTTCATCTCCCACAGTAAAACTTAAACTGGCATCTGTACCATGGTAACACAGTTCAATTTTCATAACTGTATCAGCTCCCGCTAGCCTCTGGGTGCAATTGATAGGCGACCGCGTTTAGCAATAGTGCATCAGAATATAATATTTTCAACTGGATTTAAAATTCAGGATCTCTTTACTTTTTTGTTTCTTTGCCTTATAGTTAGCATAAATTACAAAGGTATCTTGGTATTTTTCATTGTTTTATGGAAAACCACTTCTGAAGAACAATTTCGTGTTAAATTAGAATGAAGTCTGACAACGTTTTGACAGAAGTTCATATTTGAGTAATTTTCTAAATCGATATACCTTTTACCTAAAGGCTGAAAACGGGTAAACTTATTACATTTTTAAAAAGTTTTTTGTAACTACATTACTCGCAATATGGGTAATGCAACCCGTTATAAAAATTTTATAACTTAAATAGTTGATTAAATTAGATTTTTTTAATTTACGGCCATTTAAAAATAAACGATCATGAATTACAAAAATAAACACATAAACCCACTTTAAAAATAGAACCGCTATAATTAACCTAAGCTCTAATGAAGGTAAAAATTGTATCATTATTACATTGCCCTAATACGCCCAACTCTTTTGACTTACGGAAAGTGTGATGAATTGGTAACACTATTTCTGTAAGCTAAGTACAAATATATAGTCATATTTCCCAAAAATGTTAAAGTAGATGCAGCGACAAAAATTTATTATGAATGAATTATTTTCAAGCTTATATATTCATATAATGAGATTTTAGCTCATAATAATCAATACTTTCCCATTTCTTAAATAACTGCTTAATTTTTCTTGTTCATTTATCAAAGGATCTTAATCATAATTAGAAACGACAAAAACAACATAGAATTGACAAAAAACATTTCTTTTTATTTAAGATGAAAGAAATAGAACGCCAGAATAGAAGCCATAATGTCTTATACAATTAATAATGACTAAAGACAAAATGAATTCTCTCAAACTAAACGAAAAAAACCTTTATTAGTCCACACAAAGACTAACGCACTCAGAAAGGTATAAATAATCAGAGGCACTTGTCACCTGTTAGTCCTGACACCAAGCCACGTCCTACAACGTGACCAAAGGTCATTAGACACGCCTGGCAAAATCACCCAACTTTCCCGTGACCCTGCGTCCCTCAAATGATGGTGGTAGGTGAAAATGGATCTTAATTAAGAACTGAGCTTAATACACGTCCTGGTAAGATTGATAAGTCTTTAAAACTTCACGTTCCGTCATAATAGCCTGCCCGCGTTCACAAACAATACATAATCTTTTGTGGCTTCTTTTATGTATCGTAATATTTTTAAATAAAGCTACGTCTGATATAGAAATTATATTAAAAGTCGGTAGATAGAACTTGAACGTGTGGGTTACAAGATATATTTATATTTAACATCTCAGATCTTCTGTTTTCGTTGTATTGTACTCGTACACATATAGTTTACGTGTATTCAGGTTACCCGTCGCCTTAAGACGCTGCGAGACTTGGAGCTGATATATCCGACGCAAAATAGACGTCGATTTGAAAGGGAACACACTAATAATAAGTACTATATCACATCTGTATTTATTTATTTAAGAAATTATGTACACACAAAGACAGTTAAAAGTACACAACAGACTATTATAGAGTTGTACAAAGGTACTGCTTATTTCTATAAGAAATCTCTTCCAGCAGCTACATATATGGGAAAAGTGACACCGAAAGGTAAAGCATGTACCAATACTAATATAATTAAATACATAAAAATTAATATATATCATGTTTACTTTAACATATATAAATATATACTTTCGAAAGTGTCATAAAGTACTGACAAATGATATTTTTATCTTTGTGTTTAATTTTATTTCTTTTATTTTGAACATTGTATAGCTTTAGACATTTCCATAAGCGCAGCAGAGTAACTACCAAACAACTTTAAATTCGCAGCCTTTTGATACCCCAATTGTGACAGCCTGTGCCTGAAGTTGACTATAGTTACATGCATTTCATTAAATCCAGGACCGCTCCTGTATTATTTTTTTAATAAGTATTTAACACTAGATATACCAGTGATTTGAATATATGTCAACAACAAAAATTATATTTGTTACTAAAGTATATAAAATAACATTAAGTTTATAGAACGTACTCTCTAATTATAGATACAAAAGTCATAACATCATTTCTGAAAAAAAAATGTGTAATATAGTAGGAATTTTGAATTGAAATTGCACGACCAGTCTAAATGACTGATCTGGTAAATCTAGTGTTAATTAATCCTCTAACGAATCCGCTACCATAAAAGAAGCTTTGGAAAACAGCTGATCTCATTTTGATTAAAGTAATTAAGTTTAGATAATTAATAAAAAGTTAGAAGCGGCTTAGAAGATCGACCTTTTTACAGTCTAGCGAATTTAGGTCTTGTTCGGATTATTGCGAATGGCATCAAGGTCAATATCACACCACCGTCGGCAGTTTCTATCCAGCATAAATTCCTGTCATATTCATGACATGAATTCCTAATTATTGCTTATCTTTTTCAGTTTAGAAATTAAAGGATATTATATCGATTAATGGTGATTTCAATATTCCATCTAGTGATAGGTCCTAAGCCTTAGTAACATAAAAAATCTATTCTAAATTTTTAGTAGTGATAAATAATTTTCAACAAAAGTGCAGTTTTCTTACTTTTATCTGCAGATAGAATATTGGAATCGGCCGTCAGTTAATATCATCCCTAATAATTCTTGCACCTATCAGTTCATTCCTTATTTCTTTAAATACTCTCACCAATGTTGCCTGGAAGTGATTGCTGATTAGCAATAAGCCTGCATTTAGTATGTATTATTTTTATTAATTAGTTTTTCTTTTTTTAATAAAGTTTTTCACTCGCCTAAACTCTTTGGTATGTCATTGCAGTTCCATTTTATTTTACCTGCACGTCCCTGGACATACATATTTTACATTGAAAAATGCTAATTTAATTCACAAGTGTTTTCAAAACAGATCCCATTACTTCCGGCAAGACTTCAATCCAAAACAATAAAAACTATGTACGGCAGCCGCTCTTCTGTAAACAAATGTGCGTTCCTCTGTTATTGTTTCATAAGAAGTGTTATACTTACATCGTACAATATCATATCGAGCGTCGTTGTGTCGGTCACTTGTTGCACTGTCGTCAACTGTACACTCTTCTTACACTTAAATACTCTGTTTACAATTTAGTTCAATAGTCTGAACGAATATGAGTATTATTCCTAATAATTTATGCATAGAATTTCATCACTTCACAAAATATACCAATCAATTGTTTGGTTATATCAACTCAGACAAGTATTGGTCCTAAGTTCTTCTGTCATTAAATTTTAGTACTTTATCTTTTGTGCCTAATTAACCACACACAATTAAAGCCACATTAAAATAATGTACTTGATTCATTAGATATAATTAATATTTTTAAAACAGGTTTGTTTTTATGTTATCACTACGCATCAGGCATCTTGGCAACTACAAATTTATATTTTCACTCGCACTTACATTATACACGGTATAATGCTATCGCCTTCCAATTAAAAATAAATGTAATTTGTAAATATTAAAATGATTGTTTTCTTCGATGCAGTGGTCCCGCGCCACGCGAGCGCACTAGAGGCGGCTAGGAGCAACACTGAAGGGCGGGCGTTTCGAGTCAACCCAGGGCGGGGCAGCTAGCGCAGATTTTAATCTTATTAATATTCTCAATAAAGTCTGCTACTATTACAAATTCGTTACAAAAAGTGAAACCGTTATCTTTAAATAAATTTACTAACCTTTGTATTTTGTGTACTCATTAAATTAATTATAACTCTGATTGTTGTTCAAAGATAATTTAAAACAAATTTTCCTAGTTCAATAGTGTTTTATATTTATAATAAACGACTTTATCGTTTGATGCGTGTCTATAGTACATAATTATTTTCTCCTTAAAACGATCGTAGACAACTATTTGAGATTGATAATAAATATTGTGTGACAAATTTTTAAGTTTTTAAGTGCACCTAGCAAGCTACCACAGGTTGTGGTTGTGTGAGGTGTTAAGTAAGTTTCTTTGTCAAGGTTGAGGAATCCGTGTGTAGCGCCTTAAGTATGTATGTATGCCCCGTAAGTACCTACGTATGTATATATTTAATATTTGTATGTAATAATTTTTATCATGTATGTATTCGTTATACGTCGCCAACTTTCCTCGAGTACTTTACCTTTAATCCTGTCCATCCTAAGGTTACCTGGTAGAGATTGCTTTTAGCGATAAGGTCGCCCTTTGTACAAAATTAGTTAAAAGTTTTTTTTTGTGTATTTCTCTTCTTGAATTGGCTGATGTATAATATATTGTATTCTATTCAATTCTTAAGTTAGCCCTTACCCACCATTTTGCATTAAATACAAATAACTGTACTATTCACTAGTGGGCTCACCAGCCGACCAGTGCCCAATCGATGATCTATTAATAAATTAGTGAATTACGTAGCTAAAATTACCATTCGCGGCTTAGTAGCTACATCGTAGTCCAACGATAGCGTTACAGCGTCTACGAATAGAGCCATAACGAAATCGTAGCACTTTCGCTACGATTGACACGCCCCTTATTGTCTAATCTATCGCTATCGGTTTTATTTTGACGTACGCCATATTTCCATCTTGGAAGGCACGAGCAGACGAACATTTCTGTTCTTTCTGTGCGTTAAAAATCAATCCTTAATTAACTATTATGCTTTGGAACGTATTAAGTGCAACTGTAACAGACAACATTTTGCTTCGAAATACACAATAATATTGTTAAGAATATCGTAATGCTATTTGGAATATGTATCTACCAACCATTCCAACATCCTACGACATCAGTTTAAAGAAGGAGATTGGCTAATCGATGTACAAATCAAATCAAATCACTAAAAAGGTTCGTTAACTTTTTTAAAATTAATTTATTGTAGTAAGGAAAAAAAGCAACAGTTTAAGTTGAATTAATATAACTTTTATTATTACTTCCCCTTTATTTATTCTTAAATTGACTACTTAAAGCAACAAGGCTCCTGCTTAAGGACTTACTCTAATGACCAACTAATCTATTTTATGCCGTTTCGGTCTCGCGACAAGTTCACGGCTAATCCCGCCTAGTGATCCCGTGCACGGGAAGCCCCGGCCACGAGACCGCGATCCAATTATAACGTGAACACGGGATTATCAATATGCGCATCGCCTTCCGTGATTTTCAAAGGTATACATATGAGCCTCACGTGCATTGGCCATGACTTTAAAACGTTAACTAAACAGAACTACAAACCTTTATATATTTATACAATAATTATGCTGGATTAAATAAAAAACATTAGAATGAAGTCTAATTCTAAATAGCGCTATACTAGACAAACGATATCGTTGGTACCTAACACTATACCATCGTACCTACACCTATTAATTATTTTTAACTTTTCAGCAAGCTTAACAGCCATGCCTAAAGTTAAAATATAAAGGAACTATATAATTGCAAATATTAACAACTTTATTTCAAACCAATTCATTAATTAATATCTTTACCATTCCTCTTAGTGAACTGTTGATTCAACTTCGCAATTTAATTCTTACACATTTTTGCTATTCTAAAATACAGGCGTTATATCATTGCGCTTTGTTGTTTCCCTTAATATTTAGTAAAAGAGGTTTGAATATTTCAATAATTTATTTCTTATTATTTAACTTTTTTTATAAAATATTTTTTATGATAGAATTTAAATTAAAAGTGTAAATTTTTCTTTCAATAAAATACGTTGGAAATTGCGTTTCGTTTACATTCATTCAAACAATTTTGTTAGATGTCAACTGTCAATCCTGATTTGTAAATACAAAGTCAAGTGTTTTTCTATAATTTCTTACAACAACATAATTTAAAAGGAAATTCCAATAATTTTGTGCCTAGTGTTTAAGTCAAAACTTACTTTAGATGACACTTGGACGTAAATATCAGCAATCTTTCGGGTACATGATTTTATTAGCTTAAAGGGTCGAATCATTAACCATGCATGTAACTTGGGTCTCGATCGCTTAAAAATAACGCTGGATTGATTTTCCCTATTTATAGGAATGCAGGGGACGCTCGTAAGGTGTATGCTAACCAGTCGAAGGTTGGAACTTTATCAGGGTGCTCGTCATCCGTAAGTTTCGTTGTCCAATAATATTATTCAAGTCAGGTACCACTATTATGAATCATCATTGCACGGTTTCCCTATTACAATCCATGCATGTTTTTTGTAGTTAAATGAGGCTGATTAACTATGTCTTAATTTATAGATAATTGGTGAATAATATATAAACACTGCTATAAAATTATTATTTACAATGTATGTATAAGGTGCTATGAAAAGCTTTTAGCCAAATTGATATTCATCTAACTTAAACTTAGTAAATTAACTCACCTCTTCAGATCACTCCACCTTCTAACAAAATACATATTAAAGTCATTGATTAAAACCAATGCAGCCTCATATTTGTGCTATTTATAGATGTGGCATCCATGTTAAGCAGGTGCTGACCAAATAAAATGTAGTATAACAAAAAAACTGATTAAATTTTAATACCACTGAAGGTATATTTGGTAGAATTATTGAATAGTAGAACATACTTGAGAATCATTTTGTCTAAAAGAAAAATTACAATCAACCTTTCTCTATTTGCATGTAGGGGTTATTCTTGACTCAATCTCATCAACTTCCTTACAATAACCATTTTATTACATTATTATTAGCTTTACTTTCTTGGTCTTATTGCTAATTAGCCATCTCTTCCAGACAACCTTTGGATGGCCTAACAACAATATAATAATGAGGATATAACTATCTGTTATATATTATGTTCTTACATTTAAAATAAGTGTTTGTTGTACTTGCCACTTTGATCTGAAATATCTCCTCTTTGCTTTTAACTGCAATGTAGCAGTCTAAACTGCCTTCAGAGAGTTTATTGATTCTTACCCCTGTGGTTAATTTTTTTGTAAATGGATCAATGATATATTTTACAATATATCTTACAAAATTTTAAAAAATCACATTATATCTCCCATACAAACACCAATTTCATATGTAACGAACTTATGTATATTCTATTATCTCTTTGTGGTTTTAGTAGTATAAGAATGAAAACATTTTCTGTGCATAAAACTGTTTTCTTTAAATTAGTAAAGCATTGTGTTGTACAAAACGGCAGTAAATATATTTTGACAGTGGCAAAAGGTGTGATTACCCCAGCCAGCCTAACCGCTAACTTATTATGACAATTCCTCAGTTGCTGTCCGTTCTCTTTCCGGTCCAACCTACATAAAAAGTTGTGTATCTATTGCAAGTATCACAATGATATTAAAGTATACTTTGACTGTCAGTATAAGTTACCAAATAGGCACGCAGGTGTTACACGCGTCCTTGGGCTATAGTAACTGCTTACTATCTACAGTGTAGACCAGTCATGGGCAAAGTACGGCCCGTCGTCGATGTTTAGAAAATATGAGTATACCTATTATATACTATCAATTACGAAGAATCGTCGGCGTCAAAATATAATAATCGTGGGCTATAATAGCCAGCTGTATAAAGTAAATTATTGGAATTCAATTCGCAATTTCTAGACTAGCCACGTAGTTCATGTTCTTGCGTTGCGATGCGGGTCCCAAACAAGTGACGTAAGCACGCTGACGGTGACGTAAGAGCCGAAGGAGCGGGTGAACTTTGTTCTATCACAGGACGAAAACGACACTTTGGCCCTCCTCTGGAATTTACGAATTTTTCTGGCCGCCCATGAAGAAAATTTACCTATCACTGGTGTAGACCTATATATGTACTCGAATCGCGCACCTTTCGTTCAACTATTAGATTTGATTGAGTTTCGTGTGTACATAAAAATGTTTGTATGTTAGATATCATTGTGCGACATGATCGAGCCGCCTGACTATGAGGAGGTGTGTGACCGGCTCATGGGCGAGCGAGATCCGCTCGCGTATCCGCCTAACGACATCGAGCTATGTCACGTGCCGCGGCGCATACGCACCATCACGCATGTGCTGCCTGATGAAGACCTGTGAGTTGGTTTATTTTGCTCTGTGAAGATCTACGAACTGTTTTTTGGTAACAGTATATACACGTAAGTATAAAGAAAATTCTTGGGCGTAGTGTTTCGAAAGCGAAAGTAGAGCAACTTTCGCCTTGGTTGGTTCATGGATGGGTAATCAAATTTGCTAACTCGTATCCTTCGTGCTTCGGAAGGCGCGTTAAGCCTTTAGTCTCGATTGTTAATACAACCTCTTTCACCCATCATGTCCAGCAGTGAGACGTATGTATGCTGTAGATTAATAAAAAAATATTTTAAATAATAATGCTGGTGGTCCAAGGGAGATGGTCCGCTGGTTTTATGGGCCCAGCTTCCATCACGAAAAGTGCGTGTCTCCACAATCAACCATGATATGTACGTCATTATTATTATTATGTGAATTACCCATATATGAGACTCAATCGTATTTTTTTTAATTCCACAGCTCCAAAGCCCCCATGTTCGTACGCGATTGCATCCGTAGCTACACATCCGATTATAACGTAGTGGAGTACAAATATCGTCCGTACTCCGGCTCGTCATGCAGCCGCGAGCGGGTCAACGAAAGGCTCGAACGGCTGCTGGCCGGGCCCAGGCATCACTATGAAATTGATGCGGACCCGCTTATAGTGTCCACTGAGGAGCTGGCCTCTCAACATGTGAGTATATAATATTTTTTTATATGTACCTACTTTTATGATAATTAACGCGATGCCTTGTATAAGTATCTACTGTATGATACAAAATCTTATCGTATAAAATTTTACATTATTTTTGGATGTAAACTTTCATAAACACTAACTTATATATATTATATTAATACACATTGTGTGCATTATTAAAAATTAATTTTTAATTTAAATCCGATGCCTTATCGCCTAAAACTTGATTAATTCTTTACAGTTTGAATCCCAACCATCAAGCGGTCGTCAATCCGTTGCATCTGTGTCTTCATCTTCATCATGTAACGAGACGCTTACGCCCCGCGGGTCCTGGGCCAGCCTCGACCTGCGCAGTTCATCCTCAGATCCTCTACTGCCTGATCTCTTTGAGAGGAAACCGCCAGAACAATTAGACGCAGCCAATGAAGCTAAAAGGTAAATTAAAAAAGGAAAGAATTGGGTTGTTATATTCCTTAAACTTGTCTATTTCTGGCTCCGGGATACCGGTGTAACGTATCCCTTTGCCTCATGTGAGTTTTTGACGACTACTGGTATCGCCATGTTGTTAACGATTACGATGAAATGATACAAAGATGAGAATGGAATAATACGATTATGTAAAAAATTAACTAAACCTGTGATGAATGCAAAAGAAATAATGAAAAATTATGTATTCCATATATTGCACGACGTAACGCTCCTTTTCTGCATGTTACTACGCCATTTTCACATCAAAAATTTGACTTAAACAAAATATACGAAATAATAAATTGATCAACTAACCGAACCCGCCATTACGTGCGAAAAACTCTGTTATGTATGACGGTGCTCTTGCTACAAACCTCCCTGGACATTACAGCTACCTATCTCAGAAACATTTTCCCGTTTCTGTCCAAAGTTCTAAATAAAAAAGTATTAATTACAAAAAAAATATTGACTACTAGTTTGACAGACAACCTCGTTTGTCTTTTTAGAATGGAGAACCGTCAAGCCGACCTCCTGGGTCTGTACACTCCTTACTTGGATGAGGATGAAGCGGTGGAGAGGCGGCTCGCGGCTGACATGCCGTGCGAGGTCATGGGCCACAGAATACTGGTCGTCTGCCATCAGCTTAAGTGAGCTATTGTATAAGATTATTTGGTAACAGACAACACATTAACATTTAAAACTTAATAATTTTTATTTCACTTCACACCTTTGTATTAAATTAATTTTATGTAAATTTCATTATAACCTTTTATATGTACATAAATAAATAAATTTACCAAAAAAACTTTCGCTCAGCATGATGTCGCGACAGAGTCTGCCATGCTGCAAGTATTCTTTCACTTCTCATACTACATACCTGGAGGGAATCATGAATTTTTAAAATATTACCTAATTGTCCATCTCTTTTTATTGGAATATGTTGGTACAATATCGAACTGTTTTGCTAAATAAATAGCGCGTATATTCGTAATTTCCTGTACAAAATTCTCGTATTAACCGTCTAGTTCAAGACCATCTCGCCTCTCAGATCGATGTTTTTATAAATAAAGAATTACACTATTATCTAAAAAAGAGCCTTAGCTCAAAGAACTAAAGTGCTTGCGTATGGAGATACATTAATTTTATAACGCCATCTCCCACAGACTAGAACTCGACGTGGAGCCGCTCTTCGCCTCTATGGCCTTATACGACGCGAAGGAAAAGAAGAAACTATCCGAGAACTTCTACTTCAACATGAACTCGGAGTGTACCCGTCAGATGGTGGCGGCGCACTCGGGTCCGGCCGACCTCTCAACGCTGAGCCGGAGCGCCGTGTTCGACGTACTCCATCCTTCGCCTGACGTGTTCCTCGTCATCAGGTTGGAGAAGGTTCTGCAGGGAGATGTCAATGAATGCGTCGAGCCATATATCAAGGATGATAAGGTACGAAAATAGGTCTAAACTTCTAGAATTTTCTTAGGTCTGTAAATTTGAATATGACTTTTTATAATATGAAATTGGAAAACCGATGATAATGTATGTACACCTAGTACTGACCTTTAATTTTACAGTTTTGATGATATATTTATTTGGGTTATTACAGTTTAAAAAAAACTGTAATTACAACGGATTAAATCAAAAATGTCAGTGTTGAACTTGATCTGTGGCTAAATCATTCACTTTCACATGATAATTGTATTACACCGTTTTTACCACTTAGTAACGGAGGTATTGTGATATCACAAAATATGGCTCAAACAAAGAACGTACAGTATCACTAAGTTATATGTTATGATATCAAAAACTTAAATAGTTCTTGCATAAATCAATGTTTATCATTTAAGAACCGCGAAAAAGTCCGCGCAAGCGCTCAGGCCGCTTGTACCCGGCTCGGGAAGTACCGGATGCCGCTCGCTTGGAGCGCTGTCTCGCTCCTCAACATACTGAGTGGGTCTAGCAGCTTGGAGCGAGACCAGGATAAGGATAGCCTCTCTGCCAACTCCAATACTAACAGCCTCGGTGAGTATGACACAGAGTACAAACAATATCTTCAAAACACACTATGCAATATATAAATAAATAAGACAACGACGTAGATGAATATCTAAAACTAATTCATAGTGTTGTATTCCTGCACTTTAGTTAAAACCGTCTGTTGGTTGTATTATAACTTGACCCTTCTACCGAGCTTTTTGACAAGGTGTCCAAATACGTTCTACAGACCGTAAAGCGTCGTCCAGCAGTCTAGAACAGCTCCGAAGGCGAGCTGGTGAAGTGGGCGGCTCTTTGACGCGCAAGGGGAGCGTCGAGAGACGCGGCACACAGCCCGGCCTCGACGACCTGCCGCACCTGCTGGACACATTCAAGCCCATCGCCATCACCCTCACCAGCTTCTTCAAGCAGGTACTGGTGGTAGCTACGAGGACGCGGCACACAGTCTGACAGCGACTGTACCTATTTTTTTTTAAAAAATAGTAATATCTAATGTAATCGTGACATCATTCCTTTCATCAATATAGGAAACCGACAAACTCCGTGACGAAGACCTGTATAAGTTCCTGGCTGAGATCAAGCGCCCCAGCTCTGCGCCGAAGAAGCTCAAGTGTATCCCAGGCACGCTCAAGATCGAGGTGTCACCTTGCCCCGATGAGATCAAGAACGGACTTACACCGGAGTTAGCCAAACTTAACCCCTATGGAGGTGAGTATCAAAGCCGCTGGTAAATTACAAAACATTGGGAGGCATTAAGAGGCGACTCCGTAAAGGAGGTAATGAAAATCAAACGAAAGTATATGATTTTTGTATATATGACTAAAATTTGTGTTTTATGGTTTTATGGGAATATTGCATATTTATCTTTAGATTATAAACAGTAGCATTTTGTTTTTAACTTGTTGACTTGTATATATTTTGAATAATCATGGTTCAAAAATATGTATTAAATATACAAATATCGGAGTATCGGTGAAGGGAAACATCGCGTGGAGTCTGCACACACCTGTGAAGAAGTTCTTAGGTAGTGCGTTAAGTCAAGCAAACCGCACTTGGCCATCATAGTTGACTAAGGCGTAACCGTCTTAATTTATGGTAGACTCGAGCCCTGCGACGGGGTCGTATAATTGGACGTACCTTTGATGCTGATACAAATATCAGGCATATAATAGTATTAAATGTGACCAGATGAAAACGTGCGTCCATGCAAGGAGATCCTGTCATTCCCCTTGAGCGCGCCGCTGGTGCCGCACCACCAGTACCGCGCGCTGCTGTTCCTGGCGGTGCGCGAGCTCAACCTGACGGGGCACACCTCGCGCGTCGGCTCCGCAAGGAACATCACTGTGAGTCACGTCATCTACCACACCCACCTTTATAGCACACACTCCTGGAGTCAAGAATATAAAAGGTATTTAAATGGTCCTACCACCGCTACGGGAAGAAGTGGCGCCCGGAAATCTTGAGCTTTTAAATATTTGTAATGTAACGTTTACAAATTATTTATGCTATTAATAGCCAAGCCAAGTAGGTTTCTTTAACTGCAAGAGATCAAAGAGAGGTACAATCTGAACACACCTAAGCCGTTTTAAATTAATCTGGATTATTAATAAAAAATTTATTATACGTTTTTTATACATAAATGTAATATCTATATGTTCGTAGGTGCGAGTACAATTAATGAGCGGCGAAGACCAGTCAGCAGCGTTGCCCGCCATTTTCGGTAGAAGCTCTTGTCCAGAGTTCTCTACAGAGGCTTACACCACCGTACTTTACCATAACAAGTAAATGCATAATTCTTAGGTTTTTATATAATTTCTATTGAACATATGACATCTTATGAAATCTTTGCGTTATTATTAGGAATCCGTCTCTGTATGACGAGCTGAAGCTGAAGCTGCCGGCAGACCTTGGAGACCAGCACCACCTGCTGTTCACGTTCCTGCACGTGGCCTGCCAGCGCAAGCCTGTGGCCCCCGACCAGGAGCGGAGCCTGGAGACACCGCTGGGCTACTCCGTCAGTATTTTACCACACTAATAACCGAATATTCAAGCTTATCTTTTTGTCAGAGATAAAAAATATAACTAGAGGAGGTAGAGAATCTGTACGGAATAAATTACAGCCAATATTAGGCACTGTATCGCATTTCGCTTAATTTGCGGGATTTTCTCACCTATTGTCATCGTACTACAGTCCGGTATTGTGAGCACGAAAGGCTGGTGCCCCGCCACTAGAGTAAAATCAGAATACCCTGTAATCATTCCGTTGCGAGTTGCAGCATATCCGCGATATAAGGAGATACATAAGAAAAAATATATATAATGTAAAAAACTGTTGGAGTAAATTATGAATAATTTGCAAGGGGTTACCTTATCATATTTTAATTGAGGGCAGTGCGAGTCAGCAATGCAATATTTAAATATATGTGTTTGGATGGTTTACGAGAAGAAAAGATTTTAATAGTTTAATTGAAGTTATGTTTGGTTTTACTTTTATGGTTTTTTTTTCTCGTAGTTTTATTTTATATGTTATACAGGACTTTTATTCTATAGTATATGTCAGTCCTATTATAAAACTATCCTAAGACATAGACCTTATAAACCGATATAACATTTTGGACCTTCCGATACTGGTTGAGCCAACATGCTATGAAGTATACCTACAACTCTCTTCCCGATACCTAACACACTCCATCAGCAAGTATTGAATATCTTGTATAACGCCACACAATTCACAATTCGTATCATATTCGTATCGTTAATATAGTCCTTTATCCGGCAGTGGCTCCCGTTGTGCCGCAACGGCAAGCTGACGTGCGGCGAGTTCAACCTGCCGGTGATGCAGGAGGAGCCCCCGCCCAACTACTCGTACATCTTCCCGGACGTGCTGCTTCCAGGCACTCGGTGGATCGACAACCATAAGCCCATCTTCAGCATCGTACTGGACGCGCACACTACTGTACATCCTTTGGTGGGTGCAAGCTGCTATAAACTCTATACTTCTACACATACGGTCTTTTCTGATACGCTGTTTGTTTGGTTCGACCACCAGCCCCTTAAGTACACTATGATACTTAAAATCATAACATTTTAACACTCTATGGGCCACCGCAGACCGGTAGAATGAGGCAAAGGAATCTTATTCGATCATCAATGCAAAATCAACCATTAATCTTTGTCATATATAAAAATAAATTGTGCGAAAACCTGGCGGACTGTTTTTTGTGATACTAGAGAACACAAAAACCGGCCGCTTTGATATCATTTTCATAGGATTACAAATCTTCGTATTGTTTTCAAGTTTATGACAAAACTTAAATTTGTCTTATTTAATAATTAATGTATTCTAATGAGTACTCATTAGAGTATTGACTTGTTACAATATCAAAAATAAAAATAAACTTATTGTTCAAGCGCATGAAGAGCAAGCGAAACATATTGTGTGTTTGCTAAAGTGCGTTTACAAGGCGCACGCGCATCTTATTTATATTCCCATAGTGACATTCACTTCTTGTTCGACTGTCAAGTCAATCAGATCGATACATATTATAATCTTAACCACTAGGCATATAAACATTACGTTCTATTATAAGTTTATTGTTTTATTTGCCTCCATTTATGTAACTAAAAACACTTATATATTAATAAAAAGGTTAATACCTGATTCCCCGAAAATTAATTTTGTGTACATTAATTGGCGCGTGGTTGTGTGTCAAACAAAATATCAGACATCGAGACTTGACACAGATTTGTTTATCGTGGATATCCTTAATTTGCATCCACATCGACATTATGTCGCACAACCACAAGACAGCTGCAAAACGCTTCAGCAATATCATTCACACGTGACCACATTTTGTCGCTACAATATGGTATGATTCTGGTAAGTGTGGGTTGACTACTGTAGATGTATGTCTATTTGTATGTCTTCTGCGGCACACACACTTATCTGAGTGCTAATAATTGAAGTGTGTGTTGTGTCTGCATGTATTGTATAAATGGTTGCTCCCTAATCTATATTTCAATGGCATATTCTTTGTAAGTTAGGTGTTTTTTGATGCAACTAAACGTCTATTTATCTATCTATTACCTGTTCTTAGGACGGGTACATCGAACGGTTTGCGATGGCGTGCGAGGCTGTACAAGAGGGCAATATACCGCCCAGAATCGGGCTCGCCAATATGGAGGCGGAGCTTCGAGCCAGGTTAGTAGATTACTAGATATTTCACACATGTATACTGAAAGTAGTTCACTTCAATATATCAGGGCACTCACCAACGAACGCTGCAAGTACTTTGATTTGGTTGTTTGTGTAAAGTGGAGGTTTTTAATTTGCCCCTTTGTTATATATTTATACCCTGTATTAAATTTTTAAATACGAAATGAATAAAAGATAAGCTTAGTTTTTCATTACCTACATGTGTCTAAGAATGCATATTTGTGTACTAAAGTAATGAAAATGAATAATTACTTATAATATCATTAAATATATTAATAAATACATCTATACTATTATAATATTATAAAGAGGTAAAGTTTGTAAGGATTAATGTCTGGAACTAATGGTTGAAATTGAAAAATTATTTTTGCCTTGGATAGTCCATTTATCGGGAAAGGTTATAGGCTATAGGTGGAGCCCGAACTCCACGCGGGCGCTGCTGTGAGGGAAGCTAGTACAAGATAATTTAAAAGGAGCTCTTCAATCTTGAGGCTGGATGTTTCTCCCAACATCCAGCCTTTCCTAAACATTTATAAACATGAAGCGCCAGATTTAGCATTCGCGAGAAATTAAATCCTACTGCGTCGGGACGGATCTGCAGCAAAATATATATTTGTTCATGGAACAAATTTCGCGCGGTATTTTTTCGCTTGTACATGCAGCTTAGTAAAATTCTATAATTGCGCGACGTGATTTAGCAGTAAGTTTTCCCTTAGAACGTGAATCGCGAGTACATTTGAAATATGTTCAAATTTCAAGGTCCAGTAAGTAAACCCATCCGTTGTACATCTACGGACAGTTTTGCTTCCAGACCTTATTAAAATCAAACATTATAAGGTAGTTTCGATGATGCTTTATGTCAGTATCGCGGAGCTGCCGACGGCCAGCGTGGAGGCTGTGGCTCAGTACCTGCCCGTGCTCCTGGACAAGCTGCTGCGGCTCCTGGTGGCCCCGCCCGCGCTCAGCGGACACACGCTCAACATCTCCCAGCAAGTGTTCAGCTGCCTCGCGCATCTCTTCACTGAGCTCACGGTCAGTATACGGCACAATACCTCCCGTGCTACTGGACAAGCTGCTGCAGCTACTAGTTGTACAATAAACGCATAAATTACAAAGATGTCATTAACTTCGTCCATGCGCGCATACATTTTGGTAGTTTCTTGTGTGTGGCGTCACTTATCTAGAATAAATTCACTATATTTATTTACGAAATAAAAAACACATTTAATTTCTTTAAAATTGACAACTACATGCTATTGTTATTTTTAATGTATAGGTGTTATATTGTTGTAAAGAATTGTATTCCAATTTTGTCAACCACCTCATCGTAATAACCTGGAGGATATTAAATACTATTGAGATTATCTATAAAAGCTCCAGACAATGGTTATTTTGATTGCATAGTACTGAGAGATGTGTAATGTCAGAACATGAACGAGGGCGCGACGTGTGACGCGCACGGCCGCAGCAGCCTCGTGAGCGCCTACATCCAGTACCAGGCCTCCATCCCGCGCCCCTCGCTCGCTGACAGAGACATCGGCCTACCACTGCCGCCCGCTGGTACGTACCTACAACAGCCCCATTTTATACCTAGAAGAAACTGCTTCTACTACTGAACCTCCCCGGTAACACTGCTCTTCTTAGGTGTGACTGGGCTCTGACAGAAAATCAACCAGACCACACCAAGAAACCCGGCCTTACGGACAAGCTTCGTGTTAATTAACAGAATTACCTGGGTAATCCTAGAAATCTTCACCTGTGTAATGCGGACAGGGGAACGGAGTTACGCACGCGTCCGCAAGAACATGGGTGACTATGTGATGTGTGTAGTGATAGTAGTGATGGGTGTGGTGATCTTGGAGAGAGGTGGAATCTTCTGAATTACAATCGCTCCTAATTCTTTTATTCCTTACGGTCAGCTGATATAATGGAACGTACTTGGAGAAAATTGATTGTTATTACGGAATAACTCTTGACCTTCAACTCACCTGATGGTAACTGATAACAATTCCGAACTAAATTAATAATTTGAAGCATCCCGTATCCTCAGATGAAGGAACTAGATATCTTTATCATGATCAAAAACCTATATTCGCCCCACTGGTGGCCACAGGACTTTCTACATAGGAGAACAACATGAGGACAAGCTATCTTACCTTCTACTATCGAGGTGGAACAATGCTGTTAACATTATTGTTATGGTGGCACACTTGGTAAATTTTCACGAAATTATGTTTTATACGTTAAAATATTTGCAGTGTTGACCGATGGCTCCTGCAAGATCTTGCACGAGGAGCTGGCGCTACAATGGGTTGTGGCCAGTGGGGCCACCAGGGACCTCGCAATGCAGAATTCTTGGTAACAAATAAATTTAAATGATAGAATAGAATTGAAGAAATACTAGGGAAATGTTAACTAATATTGAACAAAGGGCGAATTTATCGCTAAATGCAATTTCTTTCAGGTATCAAGGCAATTGGCAATTGTCCTCGCCAATCTGCTATATTACAGTGGAGTTTAATATTGAAGCATTAGTTTAACCAAAACTAGATCTTATATATCTAGATGGATAGAAACTCTTTAGTTCTTCTTCTAAAATCTTCCTATCGTTATTTTAATGCAATTATGTGCATGCTGTAATAAAACTGCTAAGATGGATATTATATTTGAATATGTATTGAAGATTCATCTGGGAGAAATTTCATGCAATTCTAAATAAATTATTATTTATAATTGCATGAAATTGAAATTGAGTAATCACGTTTACGTGATTACTCAATTATGTAATTGTAAGTAGAAATATGCGTTGAAATGATAAGTATATTATCATACATAAGACGAAGTTATCAAATGTTACTTTTTGTAGGGCGTTATTCGAGCTAATGGTGAAGTCAATGGTAGAATACCTGCAATGGAGCGGAGCCCACGAGGCCCCGCGTAAGGCTCGCTTCCCCGACCAGTTCGTGGATGACGTCACCACGCTCGTCAACAGCCTCACCACAGAAATCATCTCAGGGTCAGTAAACGTCGTATTGTAACCACACACTCACACATACATACAAACACACACACACACACCATTTCCCATTTTAAACAATGAGATATATCATTGAAAAAATCTAATTTTCAAAGATATGAGATATATGGTTGTACGTAACGTAAATTAATAATCATAGTTCCATGCTCACGCTGCAGGAGCTCCTACAGTGTGAGCATGATGATAAATGATATTTTTATGGGCTATGCTGAAACAATAATGTGAAGAATAAAACTATACTTAGAAAAAAATATTTTAAAAGGCAAATTAATGTTATATGGAACTTTTTTTTATCGATCAATTGTCAGTACAGTCGACAAATTGTATCGTCTTGATCGATAAAATCATTTAATTCTGTTAATTTTATAATAAGTAGTTATCTAATGTAGATATATTTTCCGGCTCACTAAATGTGTCAAGGCAAAAGTAAGCAAGTTATTGTTTTAATATTAATGAGTGTAATTCTGATAAGTAAATAAAAATCGATCATTACCATATCTTTTTACTTCTTATATATATTTATAGTGATATAGGTCTGTTTGTTATCTTAATGAAATGAGTTATATATGACTGTTTTTACCTAAATTAAATGAATAAATATTTATTATACATTATCGCCTATTTTAGTCGATAATGTATAGTTTTTAACAAAATAAATACTGCAGTCGAAGTGAGAGACAGATAGATACAGAAAGAAATATTTTTTATAAAAAGAATCCGTTTTTTTTCAGATATGGCAAGAACTGTCGCCTAACTCAAAGTCTCAACAACAGCTTGGCGTTCTTCCTGTTCGACCTGCTGAGCATCATGGACCGCGGATACGTGTTCACTCTGATACGCAGCTACCACAAGCAGATGAGCGCCAAGATCGCTTCATTGCCAGATGCGGTGCCTCTCGTTCATTATAAAGTAATATTTTATTATGGCTACATTGCTATTAATACAATCACGATTATATTGAATCGAAATAGTATTCTGATAGGGATTTTTTCTATTTGAATATAGATTGTAGTATGTATAAAAAATATCACTACTTAGGTTGGACAACTAATAATTTTAGTAAAATTCAAGCCGCCTGCTATTTACAACTGAACTTTGGATACAACTAACGGCTAAGAAATAACATCTTTAACAATTGCACGTCAGTTAAACTATTTTCCATACCAAATTACCAATTACTATTTTTTAGCATTTGCTTAGAGTTCTTCCTTCTATTTTATATTTATAAATCACCCCGGTATTACATGGAACGAAACAATATATATTGTTTTTATTTAAATTGAACCGTTTTTTGTGTTTTGGTAAGACTAACGAATGAATTAACTTTTTATTCTATAAGAGAAGAAGAATGCCAGTTTGAATTTTTTTTTATTTAAATATAGTATGTTAATAATAAAGAAATATTACAGATAAAACCATATATCAATAATTAAATATTTCTGTGATATATTGTTATGTTTGAGGAGACAAAAGAGCCTAGTTGTAAAATTTGCTGATACGTTGTGATTTTTATACAATATACCGAGTTAAGCCGCTTACCTGCCGGCGTCGTGTCCAGCTGGCGTTCCTGCGCATCGTGTGCTCGCACGAGCACTACGTGTCGCTGAGCCTGCCGCTGGGCGGGGCCACGGGCGCGGCGTCCCCGGCGCCGTCGCACCACTCGCACCACTCGCAGCAGTCGGCCTCCAGCGCGCCGGCGCCCGCGCACGGCCTCAGCCACGAGTACCGCTCGCGGCACTACCTGGCCGGCCTGCTGCTGCACGACCTCACCGCCGCGCTCGACCTGCAGTCAGTGCACCGCCGCTCGCTGCGGGAACTACTTAACTCCACAGAGGAATTTTACTTTTGGCACATCATGCACAAAGAACGAGAACTAAAATTGTTCTTCAGTTTTATGGAAATAACGTCACAATTTTCTGATAATACTATCCTAATCTTATTTCGATATATATTCTGACATAAAGTTTAACATGGATTTATTGGTTATATCCTATTGTCTTCCCTTTAACCAGGACAATTTATCTATCAATAGAAATAAATTTTAAAGTTTTTAAACGGTATAAATAATGTTTGTCGAAAGATCTTTATGTTACTTGTTTTAGTTTATTTAGTTTATATTTTTTACAAAACATAAAGAAAGTTATAAATTGAAGTTAGTGTATGTGTTGTTGATATGTCGGTAGACGCACTAGTAACGTGCACGCCCCACGTCCGCAGGAGCCCGGCGCTGCAGAGCGCGGCCGTGGGCGCCGTGGTGTCCCTGCTGGCGGCGCACGACGCCGACCCGCGCCTGGCCGCGCCAGAGCCCAAGGCCCGCGTGGCCGCGCTCTACCTGCCGCTGCTGGCCATAGTGCTGGACGCCCGGCCCCACCTGACCCGCCAGCACACAGGTACATACCGTGGCGCCCTAGCACAAGGCCCTCGTGTCACAATTAGTTGTGTGCTCCTTAGGAGGCCGCGCACCACAAACTCCTAGCCCATTCCGGCTGATACTCACTTTTGACTAGACTTAGAAGACACTGAAAACCGAAGCTTTATTGTTTTAATTGCAATTTAATTACAGATATCCTGCCACTAGATTGTGATATTGGACCATTTACAAACATATACTCTACAACATCACCCGATGGAGAGTACAAACAGGTAACAATATTTCATTGCAAAGTGCGTCGTTTAAATTGTACGTTAAACTGTAAGTGTATGACTGTGTGTGGTCAGAGCTCGCGGCCGCCGTTCAACAGCGAGACGAGCCGTAACCTGCTGATGTGCCTGGTGTGGGTGCTCAAGTGGGTGGACCGCGCCGCGCTCAGCGCCTGCGTGGCCGAGCTGCCGCCGCGACGGCTGCACCAGCTGCTGGCGCTGCTGGACCTCTGCTTCCGCTGCCAGGAGTACAAGGTACGGGTGGACGACGCTCACCACACCACACGGTCACTTGGCTTAAACAATGGAAGACACGCTAGAGATATAGCGACAGCACACTTTCAACAACGAACATATATCTGAGCATCATTACTGCCTAACCTAACCAACCAAGACTGTAAGCAGTGAAAATGATCAGATCAGAGAAATTGAAAAACCAAACGAAATTTCAGGGTTATGAATCACACCCGAGGTCCATGTTGCCAAACATTGTATTTGCAGCACGCAGCGAGGCTGCCCACCTTGGTTGGCATTACCAACAACAAACATTTATGAGAGTCATACAAAAACCTATGAGTTTGTATAGTACATCAGTGAGTCCAGCAGTTCAGGAGTTTGTACGTAGAGCTGAGAACAAAACTGAGATTATCTTCTTGACAATCTGGTAATTCTAAGAAGTAAATGCAGTTGCTGTCGCCACTGTTTATAGTAAAATTTTTGCTCCAAAATACCACCCAACTTAACAACGTTACCACGGTAACCATCACCAACTTGCCAACCATATCTCAACTTGCACGTGTAATAACAGAGATAACAGACGAAGATACTCCCTGAGTTGAATAAATTCATTTAGCTAGAATTTAGATATTGAAGACCAATAAATTAAAATAAATGTTTGGCGGCATTCCAAGGTTACAGTTTAGATTTTTAAATTTTAGTGTTTGAGAAAATAAGAAATGGTGAATTATTGAAAAGAAAATTGCATGTTAAAGATTGGTATGTAACTAATTTATAAAAGTATTTTACGCTATGATCATTCTATTCATTAATTTCATTTTTATTTATTTCATTTCATTTTTCATTCATTTACAGGGACGTAAAGAAATAATGAAATGCGCCCAGCAGAACGTGCGCAAAACGACTGATATCAAGTCCAAATTGGAAGATGTTATTTTAGGGCAAGGATCCGCGCGATCAGACTTCATTATGCGGCGTAAAGGTACTCTATATATTTACAAAATCTCTTTATAGCACCATACCAATACAATTTAAAAATATACAGTGGTATGCATGGGAGGATTGTCTCTATTACTGCCAGTAAACTCCTCCTGGGTGTCTGATTTTTATTGTACATTCGTATTTATTTAAATGAAAAAACATTAAAATTTAATATTTTTGATTTCTATTTGATTTTATTACAAAATACAATGTGACTGTATACACTAGTGCTTGTACGTACGCACAACCAAATTTGATACTTTGAAAATTAGTACACTACGCACAATTTATCGTCAAAGTTTTTCGGAATGTATTAATAATTGAATTTACCTACGTGTTAATATGAATTCTGAATATTTAGGGAACTCGAACGTAAGCGGCGGCAAGCGTGAGCGCTGGCGCAAGGAGTGGGTGCGGAGCGGGGCGCGCGAGGCTCCCGCCTCACCGGCCCACCCGCAGCCCGAGCTGGCGGCCGCGCTCGCCGCGGAGGTGTCGCTCACACTGCTGCACGCGCTCGACACCATCGTGCAGGTACACACGGGCGCGCCCTGCGCCAAGGAGGCCGCCCGCCTCGTCCGCTCCGTTTAATCTATGAATGTTGTCTGCGTGCAGTCGTGCAGCAGCGCGGAGCACGGGCAGGCGACGTGCAGCGCGGCGCTGCAGGTGGTGCTGCGTGCGCTGCAGCGGAACCAGAGCACCAGCGTGCTGCAGCACATGCTGAGCACCGTGCGCGCCTTCATCGTGCGGGTAAGCCCTCTCTCAAACTACTTACACGTAAACTGCCCTCTCCTGACACGAGCTGTAGTTTACCAATTATATAGTGATATAGTTTCATACAAATGTCCACATTACTGTTAAATGTGTTCCAAATAAAAATGCAAGTGTTGGTTCCTCCAGCTGGGGTGGTCGTGCTGCGGCGAGGAGTGGAGCATCTGCCGCGTGCTGCTGCGGCACTGCTCGGCGCTGGCCGCGTCCACGCGCGCGCACGCCAGCGCCACGCTGTACGCGCTCATGCGGCAGCACTACCAGCTCGGACACGTACGTCACTGTCACAGCTATGATAGCCCTCTTATTACTGCGGTTCTGTTTGCCAGACCAGAAACCTAGCATCAGCGAAATATCTCTCATTTCATCATGTAGAGAACGTAACTACATCCCACGCGGTGAAATTTTGCTATTTCCATATCACCTCGGTACTCACTATCCAATTCAATAATTGAAACATCAATCGATCATGTTCAAAGCCCAACGTTATCGTCAAAACCCTGCTTTTGTTGTGTTACAGAACTTTAGCCGCGTGAAGATGCAGGTGACCATGTCGCTGTCTTCGCTGGTGGGCACGTCGACCACTTTCAGCGAGGAGGCTCTGCGGCGCGCGCTCAAGACAGTGCTGCTGTACGCAGAGCGCGACACGGACCTCGCTGCAACTAATTTCCCCGAACAGGTATTTCTATTATCACTCTTGTTGTTGGATTAACCGAACACAGCATTCTTTCGATTTGAATAAAATACTTTCAATTATTTTTTTAATTCTTAGGTCAAAGATCTGGTATTCAATCTGCACATGATCCTGTCGGACACGGTGAAGATGAAGGAGTTCCAAGAGGACCCGGAGATGCTTCTGGATTTGATGCACCGCATCGCGCGCGGCTACCAGCACAGCCCTGATCTCCGGCTCACGTGGCTCAACAACATGGCCCAGAAGCACATGGAGGTATAACTAGCTCCATTAAAACCGTGTTATTATTATGCCGAAGAAAAGTCACCAGGTTTCGATTGAGTTCATAGTTAGACGACTGGTTACGTTTTCATCCATCTTGGAGAATTGCACGATAACTATTTGTAATTTGACCACATATGCATATATTTGCGATAACCGTTTGGTTCGAGTCGATAGAGGCAGGTGCCCGTAACGTAGTGTGTTGTGTGTTGTATGTTGTGTGTTGTATGTTGTATGTTGTGTGTTGTATGTTGTATGGCAGCGGTCGAACCACGCGGAGGCGGGCATGTGCCTGGTGCACGGCGCGGCGCTGGTGTCGGAGCAGACGTAACGTTGTGTGTTGTATGTTGTATGTTGTATGGCAGCGGTCGAACCACGCGGAGGCGGGCATGTGCCTGGTGCACGGCGCGGCGCTGGTGTCGGAGCAGACGTAACGTTGTGTGTTGTATGTTGTATGTTGTATGTTGTATGGCAGCGGTCGAACCACGCGGAGGCGGGCATGTGCCTGGTGCACGGCGCGGCGCTGGTGTCGGAGCAGACGTAACGTTGTGTGTTGTATGTTGTATGTTGTATGTTGTATGTTGTATGGCAGCGGTCGAACCACGCGGAGGCGGGCATGTGCCTGGTGCACGGCGCGGCGCTGGTGTCGGAGCAGACGTAACGTTGTGTGTTGTATGTTGTATGTTGTATGTTGTATGTTGTATGGCAGCGGTCGAACCACGCGGAGGCGGGCATGTGCCTGGTGCACGGCGCGGCGCTGGTGTCGGAGCAGACGTAACGTTGTGTGTTGTATGTTGTATGTTGTATGTTGTATGTTGTATGGCAGCGGTCGAACCACGCGGAGGCGGGCATGTGCCTGGTGCACGGCGCGGCGCTGGTGTCGGAGCAGACGTAACGTTGTGTGTTGTATGTTGTATGTTGTATGTTGTATGTTGTATGGCAGCGGTCGAACCACGCGGAGGCGGGCATGTGCCTGGTGCACGGCGCGGCGCTGGTGTCGGAGCAGACGTAACGTTGTGTGTTGTATGTTGTATGTTGTATGTTGTATGTTGTATGGCAGCGGTCGAACCACGCGGAGGCGGGCATGTGCCTGGTGCACGGCGCGGCGCTGGTGTCGGAGCAGACGTAACGTTGTGTGTTGTATGTTGTATGTTGTATGTTGTATGTTGTATGGCAGCGGTCGAACCACGCGGAGGCGGGCATGTGCCTGGTGCACGGCGCGGCGCTGGTGTCGGAGCAGACGTAACGTTGTGTGTTGTATGTTGTATGTTGTATGTTGTATGTTGTATGGCAGCGGTCGAACCACGCGGAGGCGGGCATGTGCCTGGTGCACGGCGCGGCGCTGGTGTCGGAGCAGACGTAACGTTGTGTGTTGTATGTTGTATGTTGTATGTTGTATGGCAGCGGTCGAACCACGCGGAGGCGGGCATGTGCCTGGTGCACGGCGCGGCGCTGGTGTCGGAGCAGACGTAACGTTGTGTGTTGTATGTTGTATGTTGTATGTTGTATGTTGTATGGCAGCGGTCGAACCACGCGGAGGCGGGCATGTGCCTGGTGCACGGCGCGGCGCTGGTGTCGGAGCAGACGTAACGTTGTGTGTTGTATGTTGTATGTTGTATGTTGTATGGCAGCGGTCGAACCACGCGGAGGCGGGCATGTGCCTGGTGCACGGCGCGGCGCTGGTGTCGGAGCAGACGTAACGTTGTGTGTTGTATGTTGTATGTTGTATGTTGTATGGCAGCGGTCGAACCACGCGGAGGCGGGCATGTGCCTGGTGCACGGCGCGGCGCTGGTGTCGGAGCAGACGCTGGCCGGCGGGCGCGGCGCCGCGCTGCTGCGGCACGTGACGCACAACGCGCTCGACGAGAGCTGCGCAGACGCACTGCACCACCATCTCACGCACCACGAGCTGCAGGTGACCGCTACGACCACAGCGACCGCCCATTACTAATATAATACCATGTCTGTCCAACCTGATCTGTCAAAAAATGGGCAAGTCTCGAAAACGCGATTTATAAACAAGCTAAACTATATTTTTTAATTTGGATTAGTTAACTTGCACTTCTTTACCGGTCCGCCAATGCTCATACATAATAGCGAGTCTGGTTTTTAGACATGGTAGTAGTCCTTTGTAGTTTTATAATATATGGTGTATATTTTAAGAGCGCTTTCAAATTGAACCATAAACATATCATTCTCTGTGAATGTAAATGAGAAATCTTGAAGATAAATTTGCTGTAGCATACAAATAGATCGTCTACATATCACACTTTTTTATCACAGTAGTTTTATTACGTTAGATCTAACTTAGACAGAGACTTAAAATTTTCGCAAAAATAAAATTGTATTCCCTTTTTTGAATGATGGCTTCCTCTGGCTCAGGCTCTGCTGGAGCACGCTGCCAGCGAACTGATGACGGCCGGCATGTACGAGACCGTCAACGAAGTGTACAAGGTGCTCATACCCATCGCCGAGGAGATGCGAGACTACAAGAAACTGGCCAACATTCACGGGTATCCTTCCTATTTCTTGCTATTATTATAATATTTTCATTTCAGATTATAAGATATACGGCTTCATTACCGTAAAGATTTTGTGGACATTCCCATCTACATAAGACTGCACGACATAAACATTAATATTTTAAATTTATTATATATTTCAAGTAGTACGTCCGAACGTACAACTCGCGTCACCGTACCGGTTTATATGTCTGTTGTTACCTTCTGTTCTGTTCTGTTTCGTCTGTCGTAAGTCGCATGTTCAAATACTTTGATTTTATTATGTTCTGTTGTGGAGTTTTCCAATTTTGACGTGTTGCTAGCGGGGCAGTATTACAGAGTTACGAAATGACAGACATCAGGTACATAGCCAATATTGCAATGATGTTTCCTTTTTGGAATATTTTCTAGATATCTTTCAAGCACCTTGTCAAAGTATTGCCTTCGTCTGTGTAGTAAGCTGAACGAGGCGTTCAGCCGCATCGAGCAGCTTCACGGCAAGCGCGTGTTCGGCGCGTACTTCCGCGTGTCCTTCTACGGCGCGCGCTTCGGGGACCTCCACCAGCAGGAATTCGTGTACAAGGAGCACGCGCTCACCAAGCTGCCCGAGATATTCAGCCGGCTCGAGGTGACCACTGGCCTGCTACCCTCATTACATACGTCACTATAATATTGTTACACTGACCCCTAAGGAAGCATCAATGACAGCTTGTTTTGGATTTTACACAACTGAAAACATATTCAATTTTAGATACATTTTAATATTAAAACTGACAATCGTTTTGTCGTATAAATTTAACAATTTTTGAGAGGACCACCCTAGGTGATAATCTAGTGTATTCAAAAATGGTTTAAGACCTATTCTAAGGCCTTCCAAATATACATAAAAAATGTCATAAAAATTGTTTCTAAGTTCACAAAAGAAAAAACATAATAAGACACTTATAAGAAAAGTATAAACTATTTATAGAGGAAGATATCACACCTTAACTTTAACTATTCATAACACATTTACAAATATAGGTTTATTTCAATCTAAATGAATAGTTTAAAATTTACGTTATAGGAAGTAGCAAGGTTCACTGCTGTGATTTTTTTACTGTCAAACCAATATAGACTTTGGTGACGTTGAAGTAATATCGGAAAATCATGTACCTACTTTTCACTAGTAGTAATCTAAGCGATTAAGCCAGAAAATGTTTGGAATTTTGTGACATTATTTCCATATGAAATGGGACATTATTTCAATGCTTGCATAGTCGATTATTATTTGGCAGTGGAACATTCTCAGCATTCATTATCTCTATGCAGACCGCACAATTAATTCGTAAAAACATAATTTGAATGTTGACTAGAACTTCTACGGCGCCCGCTTTGGCGCAGAGAATGTGGTGATCATCAAGGACTCCAACATCGTGGACACGGCGGCATTGGAGCCCGACAAGGCGTACATTCAGATCACATACGTGGAACCCTATTTCGAGCCGCACGAGCTGCGCAAGCGCGTCACACACTTCGAACGAAATTTTAATATCAGTACGTATATCGACATATATTTACTTTCTAATTGCAATCAATCTATCTTAGATACATTGATATTTTTGTGCATTTATTGCAAATTTGCCCAAAAACGTTCCATAGAAAATGGTCCTTCGAAATGACGTCACGTACTTGGAACTCATCATCATCTACGATATGCGACTCATTGCTGGGCGGAGGCCTTCCTAAATGGGAGAAATATGAGGAAATTGAACCTTAATACCACCACACTGTTTCAATGAGGGTGAGAGGGTGTAAGTGGTAGCCTTAACAGCCTGAACCGAAGGCTTAACGGGCCTTTCGAAGAGCTCGAGATAAATATTGATTGAGTCATCTATATTTTAATATAGGTCCTTAATGTTATAATGCGAAAAAAACCAAATACATATATTTGGTTTTAAACGAAATTGTTGCTAATATTGAATAATAGATGGCGTTATCATCTGCTGAAACACAAACATTGTTTTCACCTGTAATGCTTATGTTTTTTGAAATTGGTTTTTTAGATTATACACTCGGTTTGTTCAATGTTACTGAATGTAACTAACCTATTATAAAAATGATAGGTAAGCAAAAGTGTCGTTATAATCATAAACACAATAATAATTTAAAGTATTGTGTCTAAGTGACTTTAATTATACAGCAAGTCACAGAAATCATATGAAATAATTGTACATTTGTCCACTTAAAGGACAAATAATAAAATTAGTTAAAATTAATAAAATTATATACAATATATCAGTGACGATGTTTATATTTTATTGAGTATCGAGTAAGTCTGTACCGACCCCCCCCCCCCAGAGCGGTTCATGTACGCGACCCCGTTCACGGCCAGCGGGCGCGCGCACGGAGACATCGCCGAGCAGTGCAAGCGGAAGACCATCCTCACCACCGCGCACCACTTCCCCTACGTCAAGACCAGGATACAGGTACTACGCACCACCAGCGCCGCCTGCCCACTATTTACTACACATTGCAAATTATAAATGGTCACAGCTACAGGTTACTTTACCACTTGGCTTTGAGTCCCAGTCTGAGATGTTTGTGTAATAAATGCGAATATTTATAATTCGTGTGATTATCTAGTATTCATATCACAGGCACTTAGCGATGCTTATTTTGGGCCAGAAGTGTGAGTGTAAAAATACTACCACAGCCTATTAAGACTATTTTATAGGCGGTAGACATGTTAACATATAGCAATCTTGCGGAGGGATTTTTCACAAAGAAAAGTAATTTAGGGGAAAGAGCTTATTTTGCTGTATAATTACATAAATAGCAATAATAGTATATTATATTGTATATTTAATAATAGCCTTTGACATTTTTTGAGACATGTTATACATACACTATAATACATATGGATGGTTTTATTCAGAACTATTCATGTTTACAGGTGGTGCAACGAACACAAATAATTCTAAGTCCAATAGAAGTTGCCATTGAAGATATACAGAAAAAGGTAATACTGTGTACTAACTACCCTCGCTTTCAAAATTTGTACTAAAGTTTGGAAATTACGGAAATGCTAATGGCATTTCCGTAATTTCTTTTTTCTTTCAGTTTTTTCATTATCAGTTTAAAAGTAAAGTAATATATCAAATTTTTTGCGTGTTTTGATATTCAGATCAATGAACTAGCAGCAGCGACGAGCCAGGAACCGGCGGATCCCAAGATGTTACAGATGGTCGTTCAGGGCTGCATCGGGACCACCGTCAACCAGGGACCTTTGGAGCTGGCACAGGTACGTGCTCATATTGCAGGTGTAGTCTTAGGAGCCGCAGGTAGCTCTACACCATCGTGTAAACTTCATTAGTACCAATTAAAATCATCTTTATAGGTGAATCAACTCAATTCGCCTGACAAAACTAAACATGAAATCAATACTCGACATTTTATCGCATTCTATTATATACATTTAGAATAGAATAGAATATATCTTTATTGTACATCAAGCAATTCAAAAAGAGAAATACAAAGGAACAGTTTAATTTGTAACATACAAAGGGCGACATTATCGCTAAAAGCGATCTCTTCCAGGCATTATATATATTTGAGATATAATAGTATGAGGCAGAAGACCACTTATCTCTCTCTCTCTGTCTCTCTTAAGTAAGACATGTATCATTTAACGTTAAGCTTCATTAAATCCTAGGGGATTTATTTTTTTGGGGAAAATTATGCTCAAGTAGTTACTTTAATAAAATGATTGCCCGTTAATAATGTTTTCGTGAATGCAGGTGTTCCTGGCGCCCGTGGCGGAGGGCTCGCAGCCGCCAACGCGGCTCACGAATAAGTTGCGGCTCGCCTTCAAAGACTTCTCCAAGAAGTAAGCACTCGCAACTCATTCACTATCAACTATAATATCTTCTTTAAACCGTATAACGCGGCCTTTAGCAGTCATTTTGACTAGGCTTTAATTAAGACTACTTTTCTATTAAGCAAAATTTATATTATAATACATAAGATATGCATGTCCAATACATTCCATTTAATAAAATGGTAACTTAATTTTTTTACTTACATTATAGATGCCACGACGCGTTAAAGAAGAATAAGAATCTTATCGGTAGCGACCAACGAGAGTACCAACGCGAGTTGGAGCGCAACTTCCAGCGTTTCACTGACCGCCTCGCGCCTCTCGTACACGCCGCGCCCTCGCACGTACAGCACCTCAGGTACACGGCGGTCACTGACCTCCTGCAGCACCTCAGGTACACGGCGGTCACTGACCTCCTGCAGCACCTCAGGTACACGGCGGTCACTGACCTCCTGCAGCACCTCAGGTACACGGCGGTCACTGACCTCCTGCAGCACCTCAGGTACACGGCGGTCACTGACCTTCTGCAGCACCTCAGGTACACGGCGGTCACTGACCTCCTGCAGCACCTCAGGTACACGGCGGTCACTGACCTCCTGCAGCACCTCAGGTACACGGCGGTCACTGACCTCCTGCAGCACCTCAGGTACACGGCGGTCACTGACCTTCTGCAGCACCTCAGGTACACGGCGGTCACTGACCTCCTGCAGCACCTCAGGTACACGGCGGTCACTGACCTCCTGCAGCACCTCAGGTACACGGCGGTCACTGACCTCCTGCAGCACCTCAGGTACACGGTGGTCACTGACCTCCTGCAAACCTGACTGAACTGCTGTCCTTTTTAAAGAAATTACATTTTTATTACAATAACTACTACTTCTGTTCCAGCAATGGAGTAACTAAGCCTGACTACAAATTCCAAGCATAAACCTGCTGCAACTCAGCCTCAGCGTTAGTTGAAGAATGCGACAAATTGCATTTATTTAGTTAGGTTTAAGTTCTATTGCCAGTATAAACATGACAATTTTATGTGTGATCTTTAAATAGTAAGATTGTATTATATTTACATTATTAATATCTGGTCAGTTAGTCGACAATTTTATTAATATTTATAACTTTTGTGATCCACTTATTATACCGAAAATTAATTTTATTTTCAATTCAATGAATAAGAGTTCCGGGACAAAGCAGGGCTATCTTTATTTACACCAGAATTATTTTCATCGCCGCATAATACAAACTGTTAAGAAACAGAAAGGATAATAATAATTGGCATGAGATTTTTAAATACCATTATAATAGATTTGAAAGTGTAAAATGACTTCAATTTTCCTTTTCTCAGTGAATTAATATATGAGAGGGCGGTAAGGGCTTATTTTGTTACTTACACCACTGGGCCCGATATGGCCTGTCCGATAGATTTCTTGAGTTCCCTTATGTGTTTTTTTCCGTGTATTGGTTTTTATTGGTGTATGTAAATAATATTTCATTCTTTCTCTCCTTATTGTCTCACTTTACTATCCAAAGGTCAACAAAAATTGAGTGATAAGTACCAATTTTGTATTTGGAATCAAATATTTTCATAAAGTTTATTTCGTTGTAACGTTTTTGGCAAATATTTGAAGTGAGGTTAGGTAAATGACGTCACATTTTGTTCCAAACATCATTCTCTTCTTAGTTTGACCGCATAGAACGTTTGTTAGATTTTACTAGTGCCACTACAAGTGCTCTTAATGTTTAGTTTTTTCAGGAAAGTCAATTTTCTCTCGAAATGTATTATTAGCAGTAAGTCCCAATTAGGACCGAGGTGGCGACCGACCACAGCCATTTAGTGCGGGCTGACTCTAAAATTTCATTTTGTGCGGGCTTACTCTAAAATAAGTGCATTGCGTCTCGTTCTATCAATATGAAAATAAAAAGGACAGATGGATTGTAACGTATATTCAATTTTGAAGACGTATTCAGGTGTCGACCTCAAAAACTTTAAATTTAGGTTTTTAAACATCTCTTTTTCTTACTAACCTTTTCCTATAACATAATGAGAAAGCGTGAGATACTAAATTTAAATTAAATTTTTGTTCCGTCAGTATTAGGCTCATTGGGCCTTTTCTAAGTCTCGATCTAAATTTATGTTCAGTTTCTCCCATTTACTCATTACGTAAAGGAAAAGGATACCAAAATCATACTATTATCAAAGAGCTTCAAAAAACCACAAACAAGTTTAAAAGCCAATCATGTACCTTATGTAAGTTTTTAAGTAATGTGACTATAATATGTGTATTTAATAATACAAATGTAACTTATTTATAATAAAATAAAACACATTTACTTAAAAATTAACTTTTTAATGTCGATATAAAGTGATCAACACAATCAGTTAACCTCATCAATATCGCCTGTAAAATGTTCTACATGCCAATTTTAAACATCAGTTTATGCTTTAAAAATTGAAATACATAAACTGAAACCTGAAATACAGGATTTATCAATTATAAGTGGATTTAAATTTTATTTAACTTCGTCTGAATACAAAAATTACACCACTCTATTCCGTTGTTTAACATAAATAACAAATCTAAACATAAAAAATAATTAATACTTAAGAAAATTTAATTTGAACTCGCTGTTTGCGCAACATCATGAACTGCAGAATAAACTAGTGGTGAGGTCTAAGGATTAAATATAAGGGTAAGGTAATGAAACAATTTGTAGTTAACATTTCAGTTTTTTTTATTAAGGACAGATATAGGAAATCCATTGCATTGGCAGATTAAGAATAACTGTCCGAGGTTGTTATTTTACTGCATCGAATTCAAAATGAATGTTCTGTAGCCATTCACATTAAGAAAAAAGAAAAAAAAAGAATAAAAATAATAATAATAATATATTGCCTGCCTTTGACAAAATACAGGTCCGATGCGTGTAGTCTAGTTTAAAACATTAACACGGCAGTCTCGTACACGAAGTGACAAAATTAATGCAATGGTAGCCCCCTTAGACAACAAGGTTTTCGTTAAACTAAATCGTATCACTAAATGATAAATTTCATTCAATTACGAAGTCTTTGCTTAGCTATCATTTTCACCCAAATGCAAATGCTTACATTTGCGTTTGGGATTAATTACCGAATGGCATATTTTCTAACCCCCACTGAAATTTCATTCAAAATTCAGAACTGCAAGTATGGATATTGCGAACTGATAAGCAAAATTTTACGTCAAAAGTCGTAAAAAAAAGGTTTTATAGATTTTTTTATGTCAAATTTGTCGATAAACAAATCCATGCAGGAGGTTACGATTCGGTCAGTTTCCATGTTTTTTTTTAATAAATACAATAACTGAAAATTCCATGAAACCGAACCATACCCGAAGTTTAGTTTAATGGTTTCTTAAAGACAGTGTTTCTCGCTATGAATTGGACTCAGACACAATTAATCTTTGTTTTTAACATGCCAGCGGATCAGTCTCTTGAAGGGTTGAATGACCCATTATATCCAGTTACAATTGAGCAAAACACAATAAAGATATATTCAACTCTTCTATTATTTTTTCACTTTCAAACGTTCTGGCTTTCTTAACATTTATGTATACAAATGGCTATTTTTGGAGGAGACACGAAATTTATATAAGTAATAAATACTTTATAAGAAACTCGGAAAATTAAATTTACGATATAATTTTAAAAGGCGCTTAACAAAGGTTTACATAAACACTTTATAGAAATTAATAATAGTGGTCTCAATTCTGTTATGCACAAACTGAAATTAAATTTAAGGTCATTCTACTCTTTCCCTGCCTTCTGACCAGACAAGAATAAGACATCACAAATGACTCAACTGTGATAAATGTCGACTTTATAGAAAATTCAATATCTTAAAATTAGTCAAAAGTTAAAAAAGTCATCCATTTCCACTAGTAAAACGAAAGACAGGCTAACTTAGTTTTAGAGAATGCCACCAGAAACAACGTCAGTGTAGTGACTTAGTGCCTAATACCAGAAAACACATAACACTCTTATTATCACGTCGCTGATGCACAACTATCAGTCCACATTCTTATATAGTAGAACTTATGATGACATTCAGAGAAATCACTCTGATTCTGCTGCTGGATGCCATGTTAGCCTTTCTTCATAGAATGCGATCACCTGAAACAAATTATTGCCATGTTAGCAAAAGGTAGGTAGAGTATTCTAGAGTATTTCATAGTAGCATCTTCTTTTAGAATTGTCTGGTTTCAATAATACAAAAAACATAGGAAGGAGTCCAATAACGAAGAATAAATTTTAATACATTCAATGCGAATAAAAATGCATATTTGTACTGTGGCGCAATATTTGCGATATTTTTAATAATTTTATAAAAAAATTTACCAATAAAAAATTAACTATTTCGCAACATTGCTGAAACCTATAATTATAGGGTGAAAACGAGTACGACGTATACGTATATAGGCCCCATTTTATTTTAGGTTTAAAAAAGTAAAGAATTATATAGAAGGTGCATAATACAAAGTATTTAATAGCTAGGTAAGGGGATGAAATTGCTGTTATGCCAATTATTCAGTTCGATTTGGGATTGGGCTAAAATGTATTTGATGAAATCATGCAAGACAATAAACAAATTGCAGTTACTTAATAATGGTTAAAATATTCAATCCTCAGCTTGCGATAGAACAACCACAGTTTAGTTCAAACAACCTCAGTCATTTTAATCCAATTAATAAAGAAGGCTAGGCAAAAAAAACAGTTCTTAGCTCACTACTTCTTACAAAATTAAATTTAATATAAAAATAATATAATAATAATGAATATAAGCAACACCCACTAAATTAACCTCATAGTCAAACAAAACAACTAACTCACCTGCTGGGGACACTTAAGATTGGCAACCTTTGCAGGCACAAGCTCTGCTTCATCAGAATCCGCCCATTTTATCAAGAACATGAGCTCACCAGTAGCATCCGACGCACCTGAAATTTATTTATTTTTTTGTTAATCCACTACCTCTGAACAGTAGACTGTCATAGTGTATTTTACCCATATTCTTTTGTTGAGAACTGGTAAGTTTCACTATATTGAGAACAGTTGGTCTTCAATGGAGTTGGCAAAGCAAATCCCAAATTTTTGACCTGATTACATAGCACTTGGATCATTTGAAAGCAAAAATGACTTAAATAAAATTAAGTCCTTGACTTTGTTTCATTATTTTGAATGAACTTAAGCAATGCCACTTTGACAGTTGCCAAACTAAAGTTTTAATTAATTTCTCTACTTTAATGATCATACAATTAACATTACAAAACTCACCAATAATCTTCTCAGCCTTAAGTCCTTTTTCAAATCCAGATTTACTCTTGTCCTCTTTTCGGTCCCTTTTGGTGTCTCGAGGCTCCTCCACAGAAGACACACTAGCAGCCCGCCCTTTGCGACTTGAGCTTGTCTCTTCACTTGACTCACGGACACGTTTCTTCCCACGATCTTCAGGTTTCTTGGCTGATTTCTGCAATTAAGAAAAACAATGTTATTAATGTAAGACATGCTTTAAATACAAATCATTCTATGTAATTCCAGGGGAGTTGTGATGATTAAGCAGAAAGTGCTTTTTGATTATGATAATAAAGTATTTAATGCCATGATTGATATGGGTTAATCAAAAGTTTTAATCAGCAACTCCTTCATAAAGATGTTGATCCCCAATGTTATTATAAAAACCTACCAATGAGTATTGTACATGGTGGTATTATGGCCCAAACTCCTTTATGTGTTGCTCACTTTCAGAAGGCCAGTGCCCTATTACATTTATACAAGCAGCAGGCAATCTATTTAATACTTACCATATAAATAAAGTATATTGTAATTTGGAAATTACAGTAATCAAGATGATCATCAAACACTAATAAATACAATAGTAAAAATAGTACCCTCCTCTAGATAAAAAGATCCAACTGCAGTGCAGCACTTCATAGATTAAAATCAAGAAATGTTTGATTATTGACATCTCAAAGAATTTATTTCCATTTGCCAGCAATTATTGCATTGGTTCTTGTAAAATAAATAAGAAATAATAGAATAAGAGTAAACTGATCCTTCCAAAAATGTAATAATGACAAAATTGTAACCTCTTTTTCTTTTCTGTTGTCTTCAAAGGCTTTGATCAGTTCTTCACAGTCAAGATTTTCCACTGGCTCCCAAGTACTTTCTTCCTCTTTGTATCCTTTCCATTTTAACAAGTACTGGATCTGTAACAATTTTTATAAAATCTATAGAATCGTCTTTACTCCTGTGATCGTTGTGATTGGTGATTGACAATGACACTTATCATTAAAAAAATTAAGTATTTCGATTTTTCGTCGGGGTTCAGTCTTATCGGCACTGGGTACTCACAGAATAATATCAGACTTTTTTCAGCGGTTCCAAATCACACTTTACAGCGGTAAATAACAAACAGAATCACCGGTAGCATTTTAGTACGCTTTACCATATAATTAACACTTGAATGTTATTGAATGCTAAGAAAAGCATAAGAAGTAACCTCAAAAACACGTATTTCATATATAATGGTAGCTTTAAAGATATTTGGAATAAAACCGAAAAATGTTTTACTAACCTTTCCCTTTACTGTACGCCTATCAAGAACTTTCTCAACAACATATTCCTCCTCGCTGGAGCCTTCACTAGTTTGATCTTTTTTGTCTTTTTTGCCCATTTTCTAAGAATATTTACAAAATATATTCACAATTTCACCGCTCTTTAGACGCGTTGAAAATGCCAAAATAAAATGGCGCGCTGGACAAATCATGAATGGCGTCAAAAGTATTGCAACATTTAAAATCTTCTTTTGAAGAATCAAAACGCATTGTTATTTTTTTCTCAGTTTTTGAAAGGGAAGGCAAGAAAAAGTAAAAGGCATACAGCCATTTGTTATTATGAGCATTTGTTTCTTTAGTTATCGCTTGGGATTCCGGGCACCTATTCCTATAGTGAAAATCAAATGAAAACAAAATGTGATATTAACGATGAAATGATAATGTAATGAAATGAAGAGATGATGAGAATAAAATGATATGAAAAATTGATCTCATTCTACAAATGAATAAACCGGAACACAGAAAACACAATGCATGTCACTAAACTGAATCTAAATTAAACGTTTCATAAATTGCAAGATGTAGTGATCCTTTTTTAGTATATCTAAATTACAAATTTTAAACTACAAATTTGTACATAAAAAATGCACTATATATTATGTGTTAAAACACGATATATACGAAATAAAATATTCAGCACCCAACCAACTCCTATAAATACCCACCTTAAACTCGCGCCATGGCTTTAAATTGTATTCCAGAGGGAAATACACTAAGATTCTTAATTAAAATTGTTATTGGAATATTCCTTTGTTATTATTTAAGTTTTTGTTTTTGCACTTCCGAGGATGGAGGCACTGTATGCTGAAATACAGGCTTCGGCCTAGTTCAGCGACGGTTGGTCTTAGTCCTAAGTAAGCTGTTTAAAATAAAATTTTATTTTCATTTTCATTTTTCAGTATTATTAAAATCTAACAATTTACATTGGGTTATCTGCTTCTTTATCATTGGACTTTAAACTAGATAGAATTACTAGTCGACACGTCAAGTTATTTTACATTTAGGCGATCACGCAGACACTATTGACATTGAAAGCATCTTTATTAAGAGGTGTATTAAAGTCTTCGCTCTTTACTCTTTCAGAACTTCTGATATCGTCGACAGTTGTCTGCAAGTGGGGCACTACAGTATCGGAGTCATAATTAAATATATTTTTTATGCCCTTATGATCTTTGAAGAGTTTTACAAATTTTAAGGAATTCACAATTATACAATAGTGAACTCCATGAAATCAGCTTGATTATAATGACATTAGGTAACAGTAATAGTAATAATTGTGAAAACAACAACATACTATAAGTTTTTACTAATAAAAACTAAAAGTCTTTGAATACTTTATTTTATATAAAAGGCAATTTGATTCATTGGTATTTCATTTGCTTATTCCTAAGTTAGGAAATCGAAAGGTATCTCTTAGAATGACTTGGGTGCCACCTAAATCATTCACTACTGTAGCCCACTGAGCATATAAATACTACGTTCTCTGCAGCCTTAATAGAACAAGTAGGTACCTATCTTCAATTTAATGCCATATTTTAAATTTATTTTCTTAGTACAACTTGTTCTTTAAATAGATACTCTGTGGTACATAATACTACTTATTTATATTTGATGAGTAATTTTTAATCATAGGTATATAAATTAAGAGAAACTTCAAATTTTTGCTAGTTGTAAGAATAGTAGTTAGTTACCACCTCTACAAAGTTTTATACAATATTTTGACAGTATTCGTAGAAAATACCTTACTTTTTAGTTTTTAATCACAAGTAAGAAGAATGTTTCAATCATATACATAAAAAATATCTACTAAGAACATATGTAGAGATTGGGCCTAGGTAGAGAATTATGAAATTAGGACATCATATAACTTTCATATTACGAAATTACTAAATTCCTAAATATTACATACTCATAATAATCTCATAGTATTTAGTATTATTGTTATCGGCCAAGTTCGTTCATTATTCATTCATTATTTTCTCGAATTCTCGCCAGACGTATCAATAATGTACTCTGTGTATCAAATCAAAACATTGCATCGTGTCACGCACGAGTTTCACGTCAGTCAGAAGCCTGTTGCTCGGGGAATGTGTTGTGGCTGCTTATTTATTAAACTATTTGGCGTATATCGTGTGAATCGCCAAAAAAATATCATAATCGGTAGTCAATAGTGTAAGGTGATCAGTTTAGTGCATATTAAATAAATCGGAAGTATGAAATCATTGTAATTTGACTTAGAGATAACAGTTTTTGTGTTAAGTCGAGTGGTTTTAAATTGACTTTTGACGTCACATAAGACGACCAATCAGTTGGCGCG
This sequence comes from Acentria ephemerella, assembly GCA_943193645.1. NCBI lineage: Eukaryota > Metazoa > Arthropoda > Insecta > Lepidoptera > Crambidae > Acentria > Acentria ephemerella. Next base: position 1,426,783 of record OW971875.1, on the reverse strand, counting down.
AAAGCAAAATAACATTACAAGAAAAAATTGTTGTTTGTTTTTTGTTTTTCTTTGCGTTAATATTTTAAGCACCAATGTCAAATTTAACTTAGTGAACACATGAAGGAAATATGTTATTAAAATGTACTGCAGACGGGAGACCAATCAAAGTGAACGGAGCCGTGGGGAGCGAGGGAAATGGTGCGAGAGGTAAGGTCCGGCATTTATTTATTCAAACTTTATATATTAAGGTCCAATTAAATTTATTTTATTACATTTATAAATAACACCAGCTTTATTTATATATTTCTGCAAGGAATGCTAATTAAATTTGTTTGTTGTTTGTTTGCTTAAAATGAAAGTAGAGATGGGTACTTAATTTACGTTACCTAATTTAGGTACGGGATTTTATTTTACGTTAGTAGCATTTAGATACTTATGCTTATATACAAGGAACCGAATGAAGTTTCTTTTCTAGCTAATATTTTTAAATAGGTAGGTACCTACCTAACCATGACTACATTTGTTTATTGAAAACTCGTGTCCGTACATGAAAACATTCAGATTTCTGATGAAATTCAGCTTTTTAAATAAAGTTACGAAATAATAAATATGTTTTACCTGACTTCTCTGTTTACTTTTCTACTTCCTACATTTCAACAGGTTACTGTATCTACGTAGGTAGGTAGGTATCATATTGTATTAATTATGTCACAATTATTTAAGTTAATAATACTTACTGCACCATAAAATAAATTCAAGGAAATTTTACTTATTAAATAATATACCAACCGAATTGAGAACGGTCGATTAATTAATAATAAGTTTCCAAGCGTTGAACTGGATGAGATCTCTAAATATCATAGAGACAAATCTTATGTGATCCCATGCATACTGTGTAATTTTTTTAAAATTTATATGGTGCAATAAAGAAGTGAATAAGTCTTATAAATTGCACTTTTAAAACAATTTGGAGCTGCCTTCCTCCGCCCGCGCCGTAAATGCATGCTACTATTTAGGCCAAGGGGGAAACGATATTTTTATAATTCTTATTTTGATTTCTAAGATCACATTTTTAAAACTTATCAGAAATATATAAATCTAAACTCAATTTGTTACGTTTACAACAGGTTATGAATTATGATTGCCACTATATGTTTTTATTAATTTATAATTGTATAAAATCGTTTATCCTGCTTGACGCGATTTAAGCTACGATTCTACGTGCGCATGACGTGGCAGCGCCTGCTCTCTGCAGCCTGCCTCTAAATGAGCGGCGGGACTGCAGCTAAACGTAAAGTATAAACGTTTATAGAATCATGGGCACTAGTTATATATAATGTCGACATATAAGGCAGGGGGTCTCTTAAGCTCTTATATAATAAACTCTCGATAAGATCTGGCTTACTTTTATCACCAGAAAGACAGGAATACAAGAGTAACACCATAAGCTATTATATTTTGCTGTGATCTTCTAGTATCAGAAGTATTACCTCTTTAGTCCAATCTCAGTAGTAAAATCTCAATACTTCATTATTTTTCTATACTCATGAATGAGCGGATATGAGCAAAAATATACTATAGTTATATAGTTTGTTGGTATTCATAAAGAAATAGAGAAATCAAGACATTAACTTTTCTAGCGAACTATAAATATTTGTTATCTTGTATTTAAAAAGATATATAATTTTACCTACATTCACCTACAGAGTTTGCAAAGTTTAAAGGTAGAATGCGTTTGTATAAAACTTGCATTCGATATGGTCGGCTATTATTGGGGCGAGCAGAGAGCAGTCGAGTGTAGAGTTGTAGACGTTATCATTGCGTTTTATTATCGAGGGTCAGCAGCAAGCACTTAGCTCTGTTTACAGAAGCGATACGCGCACGCGACGATCATATGATAGAACAGCCGGTTGTCTTGACACTAACACGCCTACCTGAAATGAAAAAGCACATATTTCGCCATATTATGAGATCTTTGAATCTGTATAATTTCTTTTGGATTATCAAAATAGTTCTAAAACTACGTCTGTTTTACTTACTAAGAGATTTAGTGACTCCTTTCTCTGTCGCACAACTAGAGCATGGAATTTCTTACCAGCACACATATAGCAGCAGCGTCCTTCTTATAACATGGTTCCTTTAAAAGAGGCGTGAAAAAGCACTTTTTGGGTATGCAAGGTAAGGCTGGCTAGGGCAGTATATCACATGCTTCACTAGCTATCTTCACATGTGGACTCGTCTACTGTTTATCATCAGGTGGTGTCGAGTCATTTGCTGTTCTTTATATAAATAAACTAACGTTGTCTCTGTTGTGTTAATAAAGGGAGATAGAGTCGACAACGGAAATCATTTAAAGTTTATGTTTACGCTGAAGACTTCCATTAATCTAAATAGGTTTTTATCGCTATATAAATTGGATTCATTTTAGATATTGTTTTCTTACATAGTTAAGTAAGTAGAGCGAGTGTGGAGTTCCCTTTTTACGATCGCCCCTCACTGGAAGAAGGAATCTTTACCTATATAATATGTATCAGCAACTAATTAAAGCTGAAGAAGCCAAAGATAAGATAGCTAAATTAGGTCCGATGTTATACTTGCGAACAAATGTCAATGACCGGTATTATTGTACTCACAATTAATATATATTGGTGGAATGCATAATGTTCTATATTAAATAACATTCTTTTATCGAATGGTCTTTTCAATGACTGTATAGCACACATAGAAATGAGTGGTTTGATGTTTTGTGTGTGTGTGAAGACTTGCATCCATATTGCAAATCTTCGATTCCAGTAACTTCAAATTGTGAAATCGGTTGTTTTAGTTATTATAAATGCCCTCCCTCACCTTATCGACTCTCCTCAGTTGTGTGGAAGCACCTGTCAAACTCAAGGTACCGCGCTATCTACATTAAGCATAACTTAAGAGAGAGTTTAGCACGCATTTGAAATGTTTTCAGTACCTCCATACTTAATTGTTTATTTTTAACGTGAAAGGATTTCCAAGAATACGACTACGTATATACGTACGACAACAGGATTTTATGCAATAGGAAATTTTCATATGAATTTTGTATTCGTGAAATTAAATTATTTATAAAAAATATATATATCTTATTCTATTAAACTATATCTACAATCTAAATATTAGGTCGGGGAAAAGTCTTTCGTATATAGTATGTATAAACTTGTAATCAAATATATTTGGCTGTACTGACTGATTTTCATGACATTAAAAAGAAGACATTTCAAAAAAACAATGAAAGTAGAAAAAAAAATCGCATCTTACTATTTTTCATTGGTTGTTGCCAAAATGAGCGAATCTAATGAAGAAACTAGATAATTTTTTAAAATTAAGTACAAAAAAGGAAAAACTGCAACGCAAGCCGCGAAAAAAATTACGAAAAAAGCGGCCGGAATCGATTAATAGAACGGGTGTGGCCTTTCATCACGATAATGCTAGACCACATACATCTTTATCCACTCAGCAAAAATTAAGATATTTTGGCTGGGAGGGTGTTAATGCATCTGTCATATAACCCTGATCTTGCATCTTACGATTTCCTCCTATTTCGGTCTCTTCAGAATTCTTTAGACAGGTTAACGTTAAGAGAGGACTGTCAAAACTACTTATTGCGTTTTTTTGATCTGAAGTCCCAAAATGTTTACAGCAATCATGTCTCTACCTACATAATGGCAGAAAGTAGTACTTAAATGTAAATTGACTTTGAAAAAAAAAGGTCTTGAATTTCCATATAAAATTAGAAGAAACTTTTCCCCCGATCTATTATATAAAAATAATTATACATTATATAAGTAGAAAGTATAGGTATTGTAACAATACATGTAATATATAATATACCTGTAAGTATATGAGTAGAACATTAAAGTCAACTTAAAAACTGCCAGTACACTTACTTTTATTTGTAAGACAGCGATATCAAACGTCAAATATCAAAATCTAAAACTGAATGCAAGGCGACATTAGGTAAATGGCGAATATACAAATAGTCACATTCCAAACTAATTGCATTGATCTTTTGGATTATGAGGACGTATAGAATGAGTTGCAGCAGTAGCACACAATTCTTAAAATTCTTCTACTACAGATAAGATACTCAGAAGGATACTCACCTTAAGTCACGTGATAGGCAACGTACAATCTAGATAGCTCGTAGGTGAATATTAAAACAACGATTTCTTATTTTAATAAAAGGAATAAGGTTAATGAATTCTGTAGAACTGTTAATTGGGACCTTCCAAGTTATTTGTAATTGTGATTTAATTGAGGATATCTTTAAATAAGGATTAGAGAAGAAATAGTTTGGTTACTTAATATTTCACGTCATCAATTTAAATCAATCATAGTCATTATAAAACTATTAGTATGATACAGATACCATTCCATCATTATTTGTTTTTCCTTATATAGTGGGGAGCTACTAAATTGAACCAATCATTTGTCGACCACGTTCGTAACGAATGCATCTGCGCCAGACTACATAGTTCAGCGAAGGAATTATCATGGTTAATGGTACTTATTGATTTTTATTGTTTTGTCTTCAGCGTTCGCATTGTAATTTAAGTCATCCAAACCAACCTTTACAGCATGTTTGAAGACGCACGTATCTATATAAACATATGCATATAGATAAAATACGTTTGAATGTAATAATATACAGTAAGTTAAAAATTTATTAAACATCATTCAGGCCAGAGAATAATAAGCACAACTAGAAGCAATAAAAGTCGAATTGAAAGATTTTTAATAAGTGTTGCCGCCACAGCTTAAAATATGTGAGTAAGTAGCCCTAGGCTTAAATAATAAATAAAATAAACCAGCTTCTGTGACAGTCATTAATCAAGTCCTTTTTATTTTTAATAAATCAAAAACTATTATAAACATATACGGCCTCCTTAATCCAATCTTTAACAGTATGCAGTATGTATGTATCACAAAACACAAAATCTAATAAGTCACAGAATTTGAATTTCTGGAACTGAGTGGAATCTGAAATTAGCTCTTTAGATAAGGTAAAGATATCTGATCACAAAGAAGCCTGTGTTAAATGTTCAGGCATGACCACTTGTGGGGTTGAGAGTTGTAGTCAGCAGTATGTTGACGATATAAGTGCATTGTTGATATAACATACAAGCGATTGTGCGAAACTGCGAACTGTCAGGCTTGTGGCAACCCATTGCAGTACGGTAGATAAATATCCAAACCTACTCAAAACAATCTTCAGAAAATGTGACGAAGATGTACTTCCTAATCCCTCTTCCAAAATACAACTTTATGATTACTGTACCTATCAACCTATACTATTGGAGAGAGCTCACTCAAGAAACAAGTGCTTTCAGCGTTTAAAAATGGAGACTCGACGAACGAAGACAAACCTCGTTATATCATATAACATTTACTTGATTTTTACAATAATTTAACTTTTTAATAATTTATTTAATTTTTGTACTAAGTGTTGCCATAGCAACATTTAGTCTTGACTTTCTTTACGTTTCGTAAATGTTGCATAGCCGAGGTTAAAATAAATCATTATAAGACATCAATAAAGTATAAAACTATTGGTACTAGCACTACTAACAAATCCAAATAAAGCAACAATAACATCAATAAATATAATACATAAATATTAGAAATAAAACTTATTCTATGACACAAATATTCATGATCATCACACAAACATCTGGCCCTAACAAGACCTATCATTTAGTAGATAAGGGTGCTATCTACACGACTATTCGAATACAAATCTACTTCTGTAATGGCCAAGGTAATATAGATTAAGTTTTCATTTTAGGTTCAATTGTCCGGTTGTTTTGTTTTCTTTGTAACTCATATTGTTTCTTCCAATTCCGTATTCTGCGAAGCTGCAATCTCATCACACTCCACGCACATTACACGGCTCCCGTGTTCACCCTATAATTAAGGGTTTACTAACTTAAAAAATATAGGTAGCGCTGTTTGAAATGTTCTTAAATAGATTATAATTTGATGTTTATGAATACATGGAGTCACAGTCGGCACTTCAATGTTGCAAAGGCTCTTTTTAAGTTCCCCTGTTGGGTCTCCTGTAACTTCTCTTGGGGTTTGTATCGGCTGGTTTTTATGCTCGGGCTGGGAGCATGCAGTTGGTGACTTTATCGCCGTGGTTGGTGGGGCCTTATGGGTCATTGGACCATTTTGTGGTCGGGGATTTTGGGCCTCCTAGGTCGACGCGATGAAGGCGACTAGCGCCCCAACCAGGTGCAAGTTACCTTTGTTAGTGTTAAGAGGGAAGCGCAGACATGACGATGCTTGATCCTAGTGCCCTTACGTTCATTAGAACGTCTATTTAATTTTTCGAAATTGAATATCTGACTCGTATCTTATTTTGTATCATCCCCGGATATTATTGCTTCATATTTTTAAGTGTATTTGGATTTCTATAAACAGATTCTGCCCTTAACCTATTGTAATAATAGAAAAAAACACCTTCATATATGAAACATATTTTTTATTATATTTATCTCGACACGACAAGATCAAGAATGACACCGATATTATATTTATACCTTATATTATGATGGTACCTCATATTACCTGAATCTCGCCATATCAATAATGTTAGAAGCATTTTTCTCCAGTTCTGTTGTTAAAGAATGACCAGTAACCGCCTCTGTGGTCATGTTGTTGTTAACTCCTACCTAGATCTATCTAGAGGTAAAACTTTTAATCAAAAAATATAGTTTTTGTAAATATTTTCTGATAACGATATGTGGTTTTCCGTCTTATCCAAGTCTGGCGCCATAATAATGTTTACAGCATTGTTGTTTACCAGCACTTGGAGGTAAGATAGTCGGTTCCTCTGTGGTTGAGTAATTTAATCGTGTCGGCTTTATATGAGTCTTCTTAGTTACCATTAGGTGAGATGAAGACTAAAAAAATACTAAATTAAAAAAGGAGATCGATTTACTTTAAAAAAGTATAATAAATATTGCATTAATGTTCTGGAGCTGAGAATGATAGCTCGATAAACTACAAGGTCAAGGCTGATTAGAACGCTGCGCTCGCGCTACCGCGCACAATCTGCATTAGATCGCGGAAACTACAACCATCTCTTTTACACATATGTGAATTGTTACAATTAGTGAAAGACGTGAGATCCGTAAACACTATAAATAGCTGTGTATTCCGGAAGAAAATAAAGCTATTTAGGTTTATAATAAAAATATAGCTCGGTAGTAAGTATACTTACATAGTTACTAACAATATTACTAATTATAAATACTACGCGATTCAATGCTTTGTCCAGACAAAGCATGTGCAGTCTGACCCTGTAGAAATTAAACCTAATACCCATAACAAGTGAATCAAATTAGCTAAACTAGTCTGTGATTGATTGAGTGACTTAACACCTCTCCGTATAATTGGAACTTCACAAGTTAAGTAATATTTCAGAACCATTCTGTGTTATCTTTTGATGAAAATAAGTTACATTTAACGACTTTAATGTAAATTAAGTTAATTTCTATTACTACGGTACTCAACGTAATTACTAGTAAACATGGGACGGTTATTCGTCTTAATGTACGGTTTTATTACGTTATTGGTTTCATAGGTATCTTATCCACTGGAATTAATTGAGATTAATAATAATGCGGTCAATTTTAGTTGCCTAGAGTAGTAGAATTTAACTATTCTTAATAAAGGTAGAAACAAACAGAGTACGGAAATAGATAAGGTGAAACATGTTTACACGAACTTAACACAGGCAATGAACGGAGTAACGAAAAAGTTATTCTATGAATGAATAACATTAAATTTGCATTAAATTACTTTTCAATTATTATTTTTTCTAAATAATCTGTGAGATTTCCTAACGAAGGTTAGTTTGGAATATATTATGTTGGCAGCGCCAGCAGTATCTCTGTCCTTCAGCTGTAAGTCTGCAGCAAAGGTCACATTAAGAGCATTGAACTCCTTACCTATAAAAATTTGTTTTCAAAGAAAAGATTACAAAGCTGCTTCTTCTTTTTGTGTAAACCCAACTCAAAGAGAATTTCTTATCATGCAAATAAATTTTATGATCAGATACAGTACACATCTTACGTCTTAGTAAATATTTAAATTTCAATGTGCATGTACGTTGGTATTACTGTTAAATGAAGTGTAGAAATGATCTTATATTGAGTAATTAGGTATCTCAAAAAGGTTTGTGAACTATCAAATTATTTAAATTAAAATAGCTATAAAAGAATGCATAGATAAGGGTGGTTCAAGAAATGTACAATTATTACGATCGATTAAGGTGAAAAGATTAGGCTTAATTTAAACAGCGTAAAATAAATGACAAGAGATACCCTAACACGAATGTTTTGAATAATGATACAGGTTCCTGCGAGGGCGTCCTTTTAATGATTCTATAAATTTTAGTTAAAGTGGCGAAGTGATGTTGGGATGGATGATAAGAATAATCGGTACATCGCATAGTTTTACTTAACCAGCCATGAAATCCGTCAGTGCGTGTCCCAGCAAACATTCCCACAAATTTTCGGCAGCTTTGAATCGTTATACAAGTCGCAAGGCATTCTATATGCATTCCTATTGAAAGAGTTTCGTGTGAACTCTAGAATCAAACTTAACTCAAATTCGTTAAATTACGTTTGTTCTCTTTGTATATGAATGAGACACACCTCCAAAACAAGATGTTTTCAACGCTCTGGAAGCAAACACGCTCGAACCATGAAACTTTACTAATTATCTGAGTAAACAATGGGGTTGATAAGTACTGATTGTTGTCGGTCAACTCGAATTTGATCAGCTTTATGTTTTCAAGGGCGTTTTATTTTGGTTTCAGTGGGATTGGAAATATAAGGGGAAATCTCGACTTTATGTAAAAACCTTATTTACGTTTCGGACTAAAACTAGATTTAATAAAATCAATCAGTTATTACTGTTGTAACTGTATAAAGTATCTGTCTATAATTAGTTTTGGAAACTCTTGAGAAACTCTGGTCTCTTGGCAATGCAACAGTAGTGTACTAGGGCGTACTCAGCTCTCCAGCAAGTTCGGGGTCGAGTTTTGCTAGACCAAAGGTAACTTTGAAGCCTTCGGGCCATAATGATTTTTCAGTTTGTTCCAAGGGCCAAACCTGTTTTAATTTTTCTGCCCTTCACTATATTTCTAGACTAGAATAGTCGCAAAGTGCGCGACCTAAGCAAACTTCCGCTTTTTTTGCATTTCAATTATTAAAAAACTAAATTACAAACTTTGGCCCGCGGGCCGTAGTTTGGAGCTAGCTGTGCTAGACCAATAACCAAATAAGGCCTATTTTATGCTCGGCTTTTGTTTTTTTTGGACTGACTAATACTGTTGGCCGCAGATGGCCTTTACAGCGTTACCGGGCTTATGCTCGGCAGTATACAATATGATGCCTTTGTTTGTCCCTTTCCCTTGACTCCATCTTGAAGAAGGTCTCCAGAACTCATCGAGAAAGGGTTTTGCTGGGAACAGGGTCTATCTCCCTTTTCTTCAATCGACGAGTGATCCTTAGTCGTTGATATATTCTATATAGTAAACGTTTAAAATCAGGCTTGAAGGATAGTTGCCAAGAACTCAAGAAATCATCGATCTGTTCATAATTTAGGAAACCTAAACTACCAATACAAAAATTACGAAAATAAAATGAAGTGGCAGTACAAAAGAAAAGATGGAGTAATTTTTGATTGTGATCGATGAGCATACAAGATCATTAGATTTGTATTGAAAAAACTAAGTATTACAACCGTTGTAAATTGTTATATGAAAGATAATTATTTAATAACATGAAACTTTGCGTATTATTACATCATACATTAGTCAGTGTCAAGCGGCGCGTAAAATATGAGGTCCCGAAGCGCCAGATGAGTTGGTCGTAATCAAACAGTGTCTGATCTTTAGTCGACTTCTTTATCTAATCATGCTGTTATCGATAGACCTTGATGACGCTGTTCGCCTCCACAAAAATTAAAGAATTTAATTTTCAGTCACAGTTTTAATCTGTGAACTTAAAAGATATCAGGCAAACAAAAGCTTTACTTATCTGTGGGAGCGCCAGTGTCGACGGGTGGTAAAGGACGAAAGAACTATACTTCATAATGTTTCCTGCTGCAAAGTCTTATTGTTTCTGTTTAGTTCTCCGAGTATGAACTTAATGCTTTTTAAACATAATGTAAAGTCTGTTAAACTTATGATTGTTTTCGTTGTTCGTTAATGACGCAATTACATAAATACACTGGCTGTAATTCAGCTGTATAAACTTCTTTCAAATCTTATAAAATTTACATGCAAGAACAATTTGTAGCATTTAGTAGGTAGGAAATGTTTGTAAAATAAAATAAAACTATAATCAGTGTTGCTAATACACTAGTGCACCAATATCAGACTACCTTAAAAATTTGCTGTCGTAGCTATTTTAGCAGTTCATGAAAAAATATTTTATTAATATTTGCTCGTCCAAACTTATTCATAAAAAAAACATTTTAAAATGTTAAAACATAAACTTAATAGCTCATGATATAAGTGTTATTGTAATATAAATGTAAAAAGTAGAGTAAATAAAATATCAGGAACCGAATATTAATACGGTGTTATATTTAGATTGCGTCATTGCGCTATCTGTCACAAGGTACCCTATCTCACACGGGTGCGTTCACAGATATTCACTTGTTACACAACATTTATCTTAAAAGAGGTTTAAGTATTTGGGTCTGGACTTCGTGCTGGCTAGTCTAGAACCTGTATGCCTGCTTTCTGTACGAAATCTCTAACGCACACAGCAGTGTGGACCTCCACACTGCTGTGTGCGTTAGAGATTTATCTTGCATTAATTTAAATGTTTGGCAAATAAATCCAGAAATTGGACTACATTATCGCTACCAATGATTAAGATTGCAATTTTAGATAGAGAACTGTGATAGCAGTCACAGTTCTCTATCCAAAAAAAACTCCTTGCCCATCTAAGCTTATGTCTTTCCCGAACAAAACTGAATCACCAACTTAGTCTTCAGATATGAGGCTTTGTGCACGTCGTTCTCCTCTTCTTCAGTATAATCTTGTGAAACTATCAGCACCATAAAAACAATTACGGGTCTTATCAGAGAAGAGTTACTGTCATCCATCGTGCCAAAGTCCATTCACGATGTTGACAAGCAAAATTTTATCGTCCTGTCGTATGAGCTGTGGTCAGCTTAGGCCAATTACAGTATACATGCATTTACACTACGTTTTTTGTGATGTCGCTAATTCATTCCGTTTTATAATAACGATATGTTCCTGATAATTTCTGCTTCCCCTAGATATAAATTCCGCCATAGCAACAGGCCTTAAATATCAAAGACTAATAAGTAGGTATTTGAATAAAATGCTCATCTGGCATTGGATTTGAAATTTGCCGAACTACTCTCTCTTCATATTGTAAATGAGCATTTAAAAGCGAATACTTTTTTGTTAGGTTAACTTATTAATTAAATTAGTTATTATAAAATAAGCTAGTAGGTAATTCAAGAAACCGCAAAAATAAGCGTGGTTAGTTTTTTTCTTCAGCGTAGTTGTTTTAACAGTTGATTCAGTAATCTTCAATGCTTCGCAAGTACAACCATTTACCCATCATCGTAGAATAGCCTTTTATTTGTAAATTTTCTAAGATATTATATTATTATTATTTAGAAATCAATTTTAACTCTTCCCAATCCCTCGACGGTTCGGCGGACGGGAGAACACCCCTCGACTAAAAATAAATAAATTAATTATTATTCGATATAATAATTTTATTTATCAATTTGATTTTGATTTAATCTGTAGGTACTCATAATCTTCAATAATTATAAAATCTATATATCTACTATTCGTTTTGTTTAGGTATATATTTGTTTAATCGTTTAATATTATACTATCTTAATAACCAATGAATACCTATTATTTATATGTGTTAATTTTCTAAGAAACTACAGTATCGATATGATAACGTAGTAACGCCGTTTAATCAAGCGAAACGTGGTGAAGCTAATCTCGCTACGCTCACTACTACAGTAGCGTGCGCCTGCGCTGTATATACGGCATGCGTGGCATCTGCATTGCGTTAGTTGCATCACGTCACAAACGGTGCACGTGACGAACTGTCTAGTTCTGACAGCGATGGTTGATGGCATATGTGGAGTTTTTGATGGCTATGGCCTGTAGTCTTTCGATCTAGACTCTAGCTAGGCCTTACGTTTCATAATGCAAAAGCTAAATCTTTACCAAATTTTAATGTCAGTAAATTTTTACACTACATTGTCATCAAAGGCGAATGACCTACTAGTTAAAAGTTTAGAGATTGTAAACGAGATTCTTGCTTTTCTCAGTTAAGTGTACGTCATGTCTTAAATTCAGGCAGTTCATTATTTAATAATTGATCTTGAAGAATGATACGGCTGTATAAAATAAACAAAACGAGTTTTGTTAACTACTCTACATATGCGAATATTAAGAGCGATACAGATTTAAATTCTAAGATGACTTAATGTAAAAACAAAAGGCTTCAAAAGGATATAATGTGGTATTTATGTTGTGTTCCTAGAATTTCTGTAGCTTATCGTGGAGATATTTGGGGAAACCCCTTTTCCCCACAAGTAGGAACAGAGGGATTTTCATGTCATAGATTGTCATTAGGGTGAATCTAATTTTAAAATTTGAAAATAAAAAAAATGTGGTTTAGGGGCAATTCTGTTATCACAATGCTTTTAAAAACATTATATAATTATTAAAGCCATACACTTAAATTGTGCATATATACTCATTGTTTTGGATTGCGGATCGAGAAAACTTAACAAGGAGGTTCTTTCAGATGGTTGTACTTTACACTGAAATGCGAAAATGTTATAATAGACATTAGAAATAAGGACGATTATCTCTTACGCAGCCCATAACATTAGAAGTGTGTTTCTAATGACACGATATTAATTGTATATTAAGTCTAAGATATATTTTAAATATCTTTTACTCTATAAAAATGACATACATCAATCAATTGGTTGTATTAATGCAATGTAATTCATGGTATTTTTTATTAAATTAATCTCGAGTGAATTACTCTTGGCCAGTTCTACATTCTGGTAGATAGATAATAAAATCGTAACTAATACACGGACTTTGTTTTCCAAATCACGAAAAAGTCCACTATTAAAAGCTTGTCGATAAAATTGTCTCTATGGACGTAATCTCCCTCCTAGCCCGGATGCTGCGACCAATTCACTATCATTAGTCTAATTGAGATGGATAATCGGTAAAGCTTTGCTTTAAACTTTCATTAATTTCCGTCTAAAGCTAGTTTTTGTTGTACAATTCGTAAATTTTTGTCAAACTAGGAGTTTTTGTTTACAAAAAGCATGACTGCACCGTCTGATGGTAACCAGTAGGAGTCTTTACGCGGAGGTAGTTACCACCTCCACCTTGCTGTCCAAAAAGGGCCTTTTCATGCCTTTGGCTTCCTAACAATCCCGTTTAATTATTTTATTTTAGAAAACCGGGATCGCGAGTGATTCAAACGTCGCGAACGGTATGTTTTATAGTTGCATTGGTAGTATAAAAAATATTAAGATTCTCAGAAAGATAAAAAAAAATCCTTCGATTTCTGTAGTACCTACCTACACATTACATAGATGATTTATATATGATTCCTCTTAATATCTAGGAATAGAGAATTCTCATTGTGTTTTTCTTAGCGATGCAATATCAAGTGTTTTGCATATAAAAATGTCAAATGAAACAGTCATAAATAAGCTGAAATTTATTTCTGAAGTCTATAAACAGGTATAATATGAATGATGATGCGCGTTTGCTATGTTCTTCGTTCTAGTTAGCTTATAATATGAATTATGTAATTTATCATATCTTAGTAGGGCAGGAAAAAGCAACATTAAAGATACTATATTTAATTATAATATTTATCAGAATCATTATTTATTTAATTGTCAAAAAATATTTGGCATAACGAAAGATAACTTTATTTCATATATACATACATATCTAGTACATCAAAAACATTTAAAATTGATCAAGTCTGTGACAGTTATTTTAAATTAGCGAGCGTGTGTTGCAGTTTGAAAATGGAATAAACGTACAAGAGGTAGAGAGGGGGAAAAAATGAAAGACTTATGATATGTATCCGAAGAATCCCTGTAAACGTACTATAGCTATTAGAATATAACAAAAATTACGTAATGTCGTTAAAAACTGAATCTGACGACATTTAAAAACGAATTCTTTCTTTTTTTATCTGATAATAACTACTATTCGAACAAGGACTTCCTCGAGAGTAAAATTTTGTAAAATAAGTAAATTTTACAAAATTTTATTATTTTGCTACAATTTATTAGTGTTCAATAATCAATTAATTTGTATTTGACTTTATTAAACTGAAATGTTATTATTGGAAAGTAATGATTAATTTGTTTACTAAAGTTGATAATTTTCGTATTAAAAGTCATGTAAAAATATGTTTTTCTTAAGATTTTCTAACAATATTTACACGTTCATATGATTGACAGAATATGTTGGTAGCTCTTTGTACAACATCTGTGTAACTATGTTTTTGCAAATAAATTATTATTATTATGATTATCTTAACTCATATTATTAAGGGGCCGTTAGGTCGTTAACGGTGTAAATGGACCCGTAGAGATCTTTTGTGTCTACCTAGTCATTTATTCTTCCTGTACCTTAAATATATCTCTCATAAGTTTTACTATATCTCCGGGCGAAAGAGCATAAAGAGATAAGTTAACTCCAGAACATATTCTGGTTTTTGCTATGGCATCGCATTGACACAGTACATGTTCCTCGCTCTACAAAGCTGGGGACGAAAAGCATTAAGTGACGCATGTAGTTGGTGGCGAAATGTCCTGTAAGCGCTCCAGTTAAGATCCGTGTCTGTGTTTCACTTTTTGCGCGTATGTATTTGAACCATGCTACTTCCCTTCTAGGAATGATCTGGACTATTTTAATCCCATTCCTAATTGCCATTCAGCCTTCCTGTCTCTGACATATACTTTAATAGGCGTTCTATATAAAGCTTTGTGATAGTGATGTGATAACTTCCGAACCTATGCTTGCGTTCTGAGCTTTCATGCCCCTTCAGTTCACTTCATTGCCCTATATTTCCACACGATCAGCATGCGTAGTACAACAAACTCTAGAAGATTATGTATACTTCTAAACGTGTCTTTTCTCAGGTATAGGAGTGTAAAGTTTGTGTATACTTCCTTGTTTGTGTAATAAAACCAATTTTTCGTAAATGTGCAAAATTATAATGTGTTTCATAAAAACATTGTTAAATCAATAATCGTGACAAGACATCTGTCAAACCAAAAAGTATATAATTCGAATAAAACAAAAAATAGTTTCTAACATATTCCCGGCTTACGCAATGGGAAGCGGGCAGATCTTCGTTATTGGTCTTTTTAATATTTTTCCTCCAGGTACTTTGATAGACACAACCCTTACTCTTCCATCTCTACCTGGATGAACATTAGTCACTATTCCAGTCAACCATTGGCCTGATGGCAAATTTTCATCTTTTAACAGGACAAGAGTATTTTCTTTTACATTTGGAGACTTAAAGAACCATTTATTACGGACTTGCAAATTCGTTAAATAATCGCGACTCCATTGTGTCCAAAATTCTTGTAATTTTCTTTGCATTAATTGCCATCTGTCCAATCGGTTTAGCGGTACATCTAATAAATTTTCATTATATAATACAACAGTTGGTTCCCCAATTAAAAAATGACCAGGAGTTAGTGGAGCCAAATCATTAACTGAATCACTTATTGGTGTTAAGGGTCTACTATTTAAACAAGACTCAATTTGTGCAAGAAGAGTCGCATACTCTTCAAAAGTAAAATTACTATTATACAAAATACGTTTAAGATGTAGTTTGGCCGCCTTCACTCCGGCTTCCCATAAACCGCCAAAGTGAGGAGAGCTTGGAGGAATAAATTTCCAAGTAGTACCTTCGTTTGCTAAAGTGGCTAAAAAATCATTTGATACGTTTTTAGAGAAAGATCGATTTAATTCCTTAGCAGCTCCTTGGAAGTTTGTTCCCATATCAGACCAAATCTCTACACATTTCCCACGCCTAGCGACAAATCTTCTAAATGAAGCTATAAAAGCAGGAGTCGACAAATCGTTTACAAGTTCTAAATGTACTGCTTTTGTAGACAAACAAATATACAATGCAACATATGCTTTTTGAAATCTTTGACATCTACCTTTATACAATTTAAGATTAACAGGACCAAAATAATCTACACCACTTTTCATGAAGGGTCTACATGGTGACAGACGCTCCTTAGGCAAATTTCCCATTTGCTGTTCCATGGGTTTTGCTGAATTTTTGAAGCACGTGATACAAGAATTAACTATTTTCTTAGCTAAGACTTTACCAGAAGTAATCCAATATTTTTGACGACTGATATTATGCGTCAATTGTGGACCACCATGTAGAATCTTGTTAACATGGATGTGTTTCATAATGAGGTATGATAACATACAGTTCTTACTAAGGATTATAGGATGCTTAGTATCATAGCTTAAAAATGAATTACTGATGCGCCCTCCCACTCTCAAAAATCCGTCTGTATCCATTATAGGATTCAAAGAACGTATTGAACTACTTTTTGAAACTTGTTGTGCACTATTAAGAGATGATATTTCTTTAGTAAAATGAACAAATTGTGACACTTTTAGACATACATTCAAAGCATATTCAAGTTCACTTTTAGTCAAGAAGGGAATTTCATTTGAAATATTATTAAAATTAATTTTAGTTCTAACAAACTTCCTTTTGCAATTTTTGACGAAACGTAAACAAAAAGCAATAACTCTATTTAACCTATTTAAAGTAGAAAATTTCTTAAAATACACAACACAATCATTTTCTAAACACACATTAACACATATGGTTTTAGACTTCAATTCAACGGTTGTATCATTAATATAGTTTTTATTCTCATAACATACAATAGTATCTTTTAAAAAATTAGGTCCATTAAACCACATATTAGAATCAACTAATTCAGACGGCATCAGTCCTCTCGATGCGAGGTCCGCAGGATTGTCCACTGATTTTACATAACGCCACTTTTCACTTTTAATGATATTAATTATTTCTGTACACCGATTAGCTACGAACACTTTCCAATTATTTGGACTTTTCCGTAACCAAGCTAACACTATTTCAGAATCACACCATGCCGTTACACTATCACTAGATAAATTCATACTGCTTCTAATCTTTTCCAGTAGTTTTGCTAATAATAGCGCACCACATAACTCTAGCTTGGGTACTGTCAACGTTTTAACTGGTGCAACCTTTGTTCTAGCTGCAATCAGTTTTGTGACTATCTCACCCTCTTTTATGATTCTTAAATAAACTACCGCCGCATAAGCTAAATTCGATGCATCAGAGAAACCATGCAATTCTAGATTGCTTTTTTCACTCGTAATGCCAATCCATCGCTCTATTGTTAATTTAAATGTTGACAATGCTTTGGTATACTCAACAACTTCCTTTTGTAACTCGTCTGGAATCGGATCGTCCCATCCTGTTCCTGCTACCCAAACCTTCTGTAAATATGATTTCGCAAGAACAACTATCGGAGCAAGCCATCCAAGTGGGTCATAAATCTTCCCTATATCTGATATTAAAATTCTTTTTGTGTATCTTTCTCTAGGTTTTACAGGTATGTTAATTTCAAATTTATCTGTTTTCGGGTTCCAAAGCAATCCCAAAGTTTTAAATGAATCTTCAGTTTTTATAAATAGCGTATCCGATTTGTTTTGATATTCCTCTGATATATTATTCAATAGCCTTCTACTATTAGATGCTATCTTGTGCATTTCAAACCCTCCGTCTTTGAGCAAATTAACTAATTGTTTGTGAGTTTCAATAGCATTATTTATATTGAAAAATCCCGCCATAATATCGTCCATATAACAGTTATTTCGTAATATTTCAGCTGCAGCAGGATACTTTTCATTTTCATCCTTTGCTAATTGCTTCATAGTCTTATTCGCAATATATGGCGCACATGAAGTACCATATGTCAATGTCAATAATCTGTAGTGCTTTATTTCATCATTCTCATTTTCTCTCCACACAATTCGCTGATAATCTATATCTTCTCTAGCTATTAATATTTGTCTATACATTTGTTTAATATCCCCTAACAAAACAATAGGATATAGCCTCCATTTTAGTATCAAATTCCTTATATCTGCTAGCAAAGATGGCCCAATTAACAATTCATCGTTGAGTGATTTGCCATTAGAAGAACTTGCAGACCCATCAAACACAACACGTAATTTAGTTGAGAGTGCCTGTTCTCGTATGACTGCATGATGCGGTAAATAAATACAACCAGGTTTATTAATATCATTGTAAGGGACTAGTTCCATGTGTTTTTGCTCTTCATAGTCTTTCATAAAATTACAATAATCATCCTTTAATTTCTTTTTATTTTTTAGCCTAAATTCCATTTTTTTCAATCTTTTTATAGCTATATTCAATGTTTCTCCTATTTCTGGTTTTTCATTGCAAAACGGGAGTCTAGCTATGTATCTACCTTCCTTTGTACGTTGATGTGTGTTATTATAGAATTCATCTGCTATCGATTCATCAAGTGTAGGTTTTCTATCAGTTATTGTATCTATTTCCCAGAATTGTTTCAGCAAATTATCAACATCTGTTCTAATGTGTAATAGAGTAACATTGTTAGGAAGTCTAGATTGAGACAATCTTCCAAATATTATCCAACCTAAAGTCGTGTTCTGTGCTATAAGTGAGTGATCCTCATGTCTTATTAATCCATCTTTTAAAATGTTCGCATATACTTCTGCTCCTAACAACATATCTACTGAGCCCGGCTTAAGATAGTGCGGGTCAGCTAAGTCATTTTCTGTGATTCCCTGCCATGAAGTTAATTGAATACCTTGAGTAGGTGTTATATTTGTTATTTTCTTCAGCACATATGCATTAATTAAAATCTTGTTGACAGGGTTGTTGTGTACTAAAATCTCAAATGTAACGGCTGCTTTTGTAATAAGTGGTTTCGAATCAATTCCAGTAATAGTACCATAAACATGCGACTTTTTCAAACCAATAAGTTGACAGGCAGCTTCCGTTAAGAACGATGCTTGCGACCCTAAATCGATAAGTGCTCTAAGTCTAATCAGTCTACCAGTGGGCGATTCC
Source organism: Acentria ephemerella (assembly GCA_943193645.1). Classification (NCBI taxonomy): domain Eukaryota; kingdom Metazoa; phylum Arthropoda; class Insecta; order Lepidoptera; family Crambidae; genus Acentria; species Acentria ephemerella. The sequence goes on along the minus strand of OW971875.1, from coordinate 1,407,530 downwards.
ACTTTGACAATAGCTGTCGCCAGAAGTACTTGTGAGTCATTCGAATCCGTTTTCATTGTAGTGATATTATTCGTTTGTTCATTTTCCACAGGCGTAGTGTCATGAGATGCGGAACTATTAAGTGAAACTTTCATGTTGTGTAACATAGTATGATGTTTTTTTTGACAAATGTGACATGACTTCATTTGCTTACATTGTGGTACACTATGTCCTGGTATTAAACAATTGAAGCAAAGTCTTGATTTTTGCACAAATTCTCGACGATCGGCTACATCCTTTTTCCAAAATTCACTACAGTGACTGATATAGTGATCTCTCGAACAATATGCGCATTTCTTATTATCTACACCCAACTTAAAACTTTTTGTTTGCATATGGTTAACAGGAGTATTTCTAAAATCTTTATTTCTATTCGCATTTGTAATCATCTCTAAAGAGCGGAATCTACTCTCCAAAAACTCAAACAGTACGCTCTTACTGGGCAATTCTGTTTTATTTCCTAAATGTTGTTCCCATAGCTTATGAGTCTCGGTGTCTAATTTTGATACCACAATATGTACAACAATAGGATCCCATTCACGTGTAGAAATATTCAAATTATCAAGTGACAGTAATACCTCGTTCGAACTATCAAGAATGTCTTTAATACCACGAGATGATTCAAACATAAGTTTTCTGTGATTTAAGAATTTATTTAATAATTCGTTGACTATGCATCTCTTATTTTCGAATCTTTGCACCAGGGTGTCCCAAGCCTTTTTATAATTTGTTTCCGTAACTGAAAAATTACTTAATAAATGGGCGGCTTCTCCCACTAAGCTCGTTTTCAAATAATGAAATTTTTCCACGTCGGATAAAACAGCATTATGGACAAGCGATGTATATAAATCTCGGAACGACATCCAATCTCTATAATTTCCACCAAATTTTGGAATTAAAATAGTAGGTAATTTCGTTTTAGTGCTGTCTTTGACCACTTCACTATTAGAACATGATGAAATTTTTATTTTCAAATTACCAATCTTTTCTTTTATCCAGCTTTTTGTATCTAAATATTTTTCTTGAATTTCGTCATAAATTTCATTTTGAAAATATTCCAATTGCTTTCTTTCTTTTAACGGAACCAAACATTTTAATTTATCGTGTTGACCTTTAAATGACAACCAGTATTGTTCTAATAGGTCTAATCTAACTTCTAAATATGTTTCATTGATACGTTCTCTAGGACATTTTTTCAAATTTACCAATAATTTCGTAATGTTGTTAGCAATTTCATCTAAATTTTCTAATGTATTATCTCGTGTAGTTTCCATATTGTTAAATTGTAAAAAAATTCATACATACAGTTTTGTCTTCATCTATTCCGTTTTCGTCTCACCAAATTCGCTTCGCATCGTCGTTACTCGAAGGACCATGTAAAGTTTGTGTATACTTCCTTGTTTGTGTAATAAAACCAATTTTTCGTAAATGTGCAAAATTATAATGTGTTTCACAAAAACATTGTTAAATCAATAATCGTGACAAGACATCTGTCAAACCAAAAAGTATATAATTCGAATAAAACAAAAAATAGTTTCTAACAAGGAGTATAGGAGTTGAGTCTTAACCAGAGAAAAATGACATGTCGGTGTAGGCTAAACTTTTCTCGAGTTTTGTGCTATGCGTGCAGGTACACAAATCAGTAGTGACCAGTCGTGCCTACCGAGATTACCGGCCCTATTCAAGGTCTCCACTTGTGCCACAGTTACTGCTTCTATGATTTATCATCAACACCATGCCATTGGATATGTCCCAAAGTAATCGTAACTCACGTATGTATCCTACGTAAGTGTTAAAACGAAAATGTTGACAAATAGATTCAAGTCTAAAATATATAAGAATTTAGAGCGTACATTCAGTTTACTTATTAATACTATTTAATTCATTCCGTTCTAGGATGCAGATAAAGTGGCATAAAAGTCATTTTCATTACTTTTATATGACTTTTTTAATCATTTATTATTTACTTATTGGAACACACGTTATTGAATTAGAAATACTCGCTGATTTTGATACATAAGTAACTATGTATCAAAATCATCCCGTCTGAAAGTTGTAAAATTTTCGAAAAGAATAACTTGGGTGACCATAAAGCTATTAATATCATCTTAACTTATGTAGATTGTAATTAAAATCATCGTGTTAAAAGTATCTCCGTGCCACAGGGCGGCATGCCAGTGCTGTCTGTGCGTCACTACTGTGGTTTATACTCAATTATCCGCAATTAATTTGGTATAGTAATTATTATTTACGCTCCGACTGAATGCTGCCAGTATTCGAGCTACCTTCAACGAGGAAGAAGGGCCGTCCGATTATAGTAACGTTGATTAACGCGTATTTGTAACAGTTATCGTGTAAGACTTAATGGATTAAGTGTGGATGACAGAACTTCTTCATTCTTCATGTATTGGGATTTAAGTCAGTGTGGTATGTTTTCAAAATGTCCATTATTAATAATTTTACTCAAAAGTTTTCAAAGATTTATCTAGATAGACTGGACTATTCAAATTTACATTTTTTATTTATTTATAGGCTTATGTTACCTATTAATTTTGAATAACAGGTTTTGAAGCCAGTTTTAAAATTAACTTCGCATTTCAAGTTTGTTACTTATTTGGAGAAAATAGACCAGCTAACTTATGATTAAATCAGGAAATCAAACAAAAATAATACAAAATAAAATCTTATATTCATGATTCACAATAGCGCAATGGTGTCTATGATTAATATTAACGTAAATAAGATCTAGAAATATATATCTAGTTGCTAAAGCGGAAATAATGTTCTATACCCGTTTATCGCAGTTTATTTGTTTATATAGACTTCAAGATCTTGGATTTCTAGCTATTAGGAGAAATATAGGATTAAGAACTGATTTTGGGGAATCGGAAAGATTTTATTAATTTTATGTGTTATAGAAAATAACACTGTAAATAACTAAATTTAGGTATATGCCATGTGATGAACAAATATTAATATTTTTGTAACACGTAGTAAGCATTTACCAAAGACTACGTTTTATCGCTGTACGGCCGTCTTGTCGAGAAGACCCCTGTCTACTTAGCTAGAGGTTCCGAGTACGAATCCCGTAAGAGGCAAATATTTGTATGATGAGTACGAATATGATCACGAGGTATGAATGTTTATTTACTATATTTCTGATATGTATATACTTATTCAGTATCTACAACGCTAGCTCTTAACGATGCTTACTTTGAAATCTGGGCTAAAGTAGGGCTGGATAGGTGTAATTGTGAGAAATATGATTATTAATGTGAACGGCACGCCAACGACAATCTAATAGACAGAGGTCGGGACTTATACTTCATTTGTAGTGAAATTGTCCAGCTGTTTCAAGGGTTGGCGTTACTTAATGATGTGGGAAGACTGAAGGGAGTCATAAAAAGCCTACAACAGTGTTTTTGATTTGGTATCTCCTGTGATTTACATGTGACTGAGTAACTGTCTTGTAATTTTAATGCAGAGCGTCTGTCTGCCTGCAGGAACCAGTTTTGAAAAGGCTGGTTTGCAATACATATCTCTCGTAAAATCAAATGCGGTTTCTTACTCACCGTCATATTATCACAAATTATATAGACGATATTATCCATTCGCTATACTATAACACAGTTTGGGTAGGTTTAACTAGAACAAGAAGCATTAAAATGATAATTAGGTATGGATGCAGAAATGCACACATTTCTTGGAATCCGTGACGTATTAGGGCCCCTAATCACTTCCACCTAGCACTCACAAATAGTTCAAAATATGCATTTAAACTGCAAATAGTTCACCACCTGCCCACCTCAGGAACTACTCGCGTTCCTGAGGGCGAGGAACCTCGAGGAGGAATTTGCAGCTTTTCAAGCTGCCTCCCAGAGGACTACGTCCTCCATAGTAAATGTAAGCAGCCCTTCGCCCATGGACCTTGCCAATCCCACAGAGTCCGAGCCCGACTCTGACGACTTTACTGTCGTCACTAAGAAGGGCAAACGATCCAAACGGATCAGGAAGGCGTCGGACGATGACCCTCCACCCAAGGCCATTAAGGCCACATCGGGGGTGCCTTTACCAGCACCTCATCCAGAGCTTTGCCATGAGGGCAAAACTCGCACCCCGCCGCCCATTTTTATCCAGGATAAACAATCCTGGAACTCCATTTCCGCAGCTCTGTCTGCCAAGCGTGTGAACTTCACACACGCCAAGTCCTGCGCCACTGGCATCCGAGTGCAGGTTTCCACGTCGCAGGACCACAGGGACCTCACACGCTTCCTTCGGGAAGGAAAAATAGGTTTTCATACCTATACCCTCCCAGAGGACCGTCTCCTCCGGGTAGTCATTAGGGGACTACCAAAGGAGTTATCTCTAGACTCAATAAAGGCAGATCTTGCCCAAAAGGACCTCCCAATTCGCGAGGTACATCGCCTCTACCGGCGAGACAAGTCCCCGCTAGACTTAGTTCTAGCCATCCTTACTCTTACCCCTGAGGGTAAGAAAGTATACAATGTGCGCACCGTCTGCCACATTTCCGGCCTTAGGGTCGAACCTCCGCATAAACGTGGTGCCCTGGGGCAATGTCACCGTTGCCAGCTCTATGGCCATTCCGCCAGGAACTGTTTTGCCAAGCCGAGGTGTGTGAAATGTCTGCAGGACCACGGTACTGCAGACTGCACCCGGCCTGGCAAACCTGACCCTGCAAACCCGCCTGGTTGCGTCCTCTGCGGTACCCTGGGTCATACCGCGAACTACCGCGGTTGCCCCAAGGCTCCGCGCAGACCACCTAGGATCCCTTCTAGGGCCACAGCAGCCAGCACTACCGCCGCAACCTCATTGAAGCCGGCCTTTCCTCTGCTCCCTCCGAGCAAGCCTAACCCGTGGGTGAAACCTTTGTTACCCGCTCCCCCGCCAAACAAGGCCCCTCTGGCCCAACAAAAGGCTGCGGCATCAGCGCCAAAGCCCTCACCTCCACCCTCCCGGGCCTCTGCCAATATCGCGGCGGACTTGGAGCTAGTTCTGGGTTTGATCAACGTTATAGACGTTGATGAAATCGCAGCACTGGCAGCCAAGTTGCGAGCTGCGAATGGGCAAGTCCAGCCCATGATTACTGCTCTACTGGAGCATAATCATCTCATCACGTCTATTAAGACGCTTACGGCCTCTCAATGCACGTAAAGCGCTTGAAGCCGAGATCCCTGACCTTAGCGTATTTCAACGCTAATAGCTTACAAGGTCAAAGAGATGAGATCGCCACCTTTCTCGTCGAACACACGGTAGACATACTCCTCGTACAGGAGACATTTCTCAAACCCTCTATGCGCACTCCGCGCATAGCCAACTACTGTACCATCCGTAATGATAGGGATGGCCGCGGTGGCGGCACCCTTATCTATTACAAACGGTCGCTTCATTGTGTCCCGCTCGATACCCCGAGTCTCACTACCATTGAGGCTTCAGTCTGTCGACTTGGAATGACTGGCCACCAATCCATCACTGTCGCATCAATTTACCTATCTCCTTCCAAAATCCTACACAAGACCGATCTCGAAGCTCTGTTTGCTATGGGAGATGCCGTCATCCTCGCCGGCGACTTCAATAGCAAAAACACCCAGTGGAGCTGCAACTCAACCAACCGGAATGGGAGGTTGATGAGCAGCTACGCAGATGAGCTACTCTTTGACATCCTAGTCCCTATGACTCCTACCCACTATCCTAGCCGACTGGACCATAGTGCGAACCCACTAGACGTGGCGCTTCTGAAGAATGTGACTCTCACGTTGCGCTCTATAGAAACAATACACGCACTGGATTCGGACCATCGCCCCGTTGTTCTACACCTTGGCTCCTCATCGGATCCGACGCCCACCACGAAGACAGTGACGGACTGGGAGAAGCTTGCGAGCTTGTTTGAGGTTTCCACCAGTCCGTCACTCGACTCCATTCCTGACCTCATATCCTCCCGCCACGACACAGATCACGCAGCCGAAGCCCTCACCAGCCACCTCAGCTCAGCAATGAGTGAAGCGTCCAAAGTGGTCCCGGCGATGGATAACCACCGCTGGCGCCTACCGGACGACTTGAGACGGCTGCTGACGGCCAAGAATGCTTCTATTCGTGCCTATGACTTCTGCCCCACCGAGGAAAACCGCTCGCGCATGCGTGCTCTGCAGAGAGATGTAAAGCAACGCATGCGCGAGTTCCGTAACAATCGGTGGGACAACCTTCTTGGAGATATCTCGCCATCTCACCAGGCTTACTGGAAGCTGGCGAGGACCTTTAAGTCGGATATGGAGTCTACCACCCCACCCCTCCGTAAACCTGACAACTCAGTCGCTTTCGAGGACTACGAGAAAGCCGAATGCCTAGCCGACAGTCTGGAGGCTCAATGCTCTCCTAGCACCCTACCTGTTGATCCTACCCATATCCAGCTGATAGACACAGAAGTCGAAAGGCTCTCTACTATTCAGCCGACAACCATCCTTACCCCGGTTACTGTTGATGAGGTGCAAACGATGATCAAAGACCTCCGCCCTCGCAAAGCCCCTGGCTCAGACGGCATCACCAATAGGATCCTTAAGATTCTCCCCGCTCAACTGCTGTTCCTTGTGGTCTCCATCTTCAATGGGGCCATGTCAAACCGCATCTTTCCCGCCTTGTGGAAAGACGCGGACGTCATCGGCATCCGGAAGCCCGGTAAAGATCCCACAAACCCTACCAGCTATAGACCCATAAGTCTTCTTAAGTCCCTAGGTAAGCTCTACGAGCGCGTTCTTATATCCCGTTTAAGAGACTATGTCTACTCAAACAATATTCTTATAAATGAGCAGTTTGGCTTCCGTGCCAACCACTCGTGTACCCACCAAGTGCACCGCTTAACGGAGCACATCCTCAAGGGCCTTCGCCCTGCAAATTCCATCCGATCTACAGGCACGGGAGCGCTTTTCTTTGACGTGGCATGGCGTTTGACAAAGTGTGGCACAATGGCTTAATCTATAAGCTCTACCATCTCGGGATACCAGACAGTCTCATTCACATCATACGAGACTTCTTGTCGGACCGTACCTTCCGCTACCGAGTCGACGGAACGCGCTCCCTTCCACGTCTCATACGAGCCGGGGTCCCTCAGGGCTCCGTGCTATCCCCACTCCTCTTTTCACTATACGTGAACGATATCCCCAAGACGCAGGGCGTCGAACTCGCACTTTTCGCGGACGACACTGCCCTATACATGTCCCACAGAAATCGTAAATTCGTTGCGGAAAAACTCCAAACCGCCGCTAACACCTTAGGCGATTGGTTCCGCAAGTGGAGGATCGAGGTAAACCCCAGCAAAAGCGCGGCTATCTACTTTTGCCGGGCTCGAACCACCCCCTTGCCACCTGTGACTCTGTTCGACCAGCCCATCCCCTGGGTGAGCTCGGTCAAATATCTGGGTGTCACACTAGATCACACGCTATCGTTTGCACCTCACATCAGAGCCGTCCGAAACCGAGCCTTCTTCGTGCTAGGGCGCCTTTACCACCTACTAGGGAAGCGGAGTAAAATGTCTCTTAGAAATAAGACCACAATTTACAAAACTTGTGTCCGCCCTATCATGACCTACGCTAGCGTAGCATTCGCACACGCCCCAGCACAGTCTATACATAGACTACAGGTCATCCAGAATCGATTCATGCGCATGGCTACCGGGTGCCCTTGGTACATGCGCAATGTCGACCTTCACAAGGATTTCGACCTTCCTACCATTACCCAAGTCATTAAAGATGCCTCTAGGCGTTACTTTGACCAAGCACCCCACCATTCCAATCCGCTCATTGTAAGAGCATCCAACTACTCTCCTGACCCTAACGCCCCGACCCGCTTACGCAGACCAAGGAATGTCCTTCATGATCCGGACGATCCAATTACGAGTGCAAACGCGCTCCTGCACACACACACATCACGCACTAGGTACACTTTTCCTATACACCGCACCCGTCGTACAAGGGTGTGAAGACCCGGTCTACATTCTTCGCGCTATACCAGGTACAGATACGTACCTGGGCGATTCTGTCCTCCACGATACGACTCACCTGAGCCGAGGTCCGAGCCTTTAGAGGCACCCTCAGGTTTGTCGCTCCCTCATGGCTCGAGTGCCCTGGAGAATCTAAGAGACAGCGGGACACCTCCCCCGGAGGTGATGCCTGTCGATTAGAACTCCTCCAGAGGCGAATCGCCCCTTAAGGCTTGAGGACTCTCCAAGGTTCTCGCCTCCTTAAAACCCCGGTAACGCTGTAAAGGCCATCTGCGGCCAACAGTATTAGTCAGTCCAAAAAAAAAAAAAAAAAAAAAGCAAATAGTATGAAATGTGAATCATTCTACAGATCGCGGGCCACTGTAAGCGTGACGGGTGTCGAAGTTGATTTGTACATAATTCTGTCTCTTTTTCCCCTGCGATTTTAGAGAATACGAATTAGTAAGGTATTGTCAATTTGAAGATACTTTGAACTCAGCCGTGTTTTTCGCAAATATTGTTTGTACTTTGTACACTATGAAAATTAAGTATTCTCGCTTTTTTAAAAGCGTCGAGAGGGAAAAACAGCCAGTCTTCTAAACCACAGTTTTTGATGATACTTAGCTCGAATACTATATCTACATACGGAATCGCAAACATGTGAATTATTTTGTTTACCAATCGATTAGACCGATTAGTATAAAGCAGGCTCTAAGAAGGCTAAATGTGTAAATTACGCTTATTTTTGGAAAAAACCGACCTCGCTCAAGTTCTTGTTTAAAATTATTTAAGAAATTGGCCAACATTTTTATTTCCTTGCTGCCACGCCTGCTGTCGTATCGGCAGTTTGAACAAACAAAGCTTTTAAGTTAATTGAGTTACTTATGTAAAGCCTCTTAACGATGAATTATTTTACTTGTTAAATTATTCCTCCTTGCTCAATTTGGACCATCGATTATTTATACCTAACTCATTGAGATAGGTATAAATAACCAAAGATAAAAATGAACTTTCTTTAAATTTATTAATAAACTAACAAAAAAGTGTATAACGGGAGCAGAACTACCCTTTAAAAATACATAAACGCAACAGAATAAACTAGCAAAATTTAGCATCTGAATTTGGGTAATACATATTGTTTAATTTTAGTTAAAAGAGTAGTTGTCATCAGAAAGCAGACTTCAAAACTTTTGGAACCTCACTAACATTAACTCACAATAGAGTATGAAGCTACCGCTAATTGATCTTTGAGATGCCAATAACTAATTCTCATTTCGTACATTTAACAGATCAAATTCAACAATAATGAGATCACGATATCAAGATAATATAGGGCGATTAAATTATCAAAGTGAAGCGTGATTTATTCCCTATTTTATAATAACTAAGTTCAATGACTTGAACAAAATACCAAGTTGCCTCTGAGATATATATTTTCATAGGAAGTTTTTATAAGAAGTCTCAAAAATCTGAAAAAAATCTATTAACTAAAATGAATGATTCCACAAGATGACAGAAACATTATTAGGAGGAGCTCTGGGCCATACACCACTAAGGTAGCCAAAGGTTAGTAGATGGACGCTGTTCCAATAACAACCTAAGAACTGTTAACGTTTAAACTACTTAAACTGACCGAATTGATATAATCACTTACCTAAAGCTACTAAATTTTAATGATATTTACCATGTCATATATGATAAAAAAATCGGTCCTATCTCAACAAGCAACAAACATCTTCACCAGTCCACGTGTCACTCACTGAGGCCACGCCTCACTAGACTCTTACACTCGTCACTCAAGGCCGGATGTGTATTGTGTCTTGAACGATCATAGGCGGTTGATGATACGCATCTTACTAACAGTTTGTGACTAGAATTACTTTGTCTTTGTACTGTGATCAGATACTACAAGTCAATAGCCTAAATGAAACACCTACTTGTTGCTCTAAATATTTATGAGTCGAGCTATATCAAAGATGAGCACGCATGAGTGGCGGTTTGAGCGCGCTGTTTTCGGTTCAAAACAAGTCAGTTTTGCCATGGATCCTCAAGCTTCGTAAGGCATGGTTAGCCATTGCCCCTGGTTGTCTCTGCAACCTCTTTATCTCCTTAACTCGTATTGGGTCAGTGTGGTGGTGTATGATGGAACGCTCCTCTAAGGGTATTCCCATGTAGGAACGTCTGCGTATGCATGCCCCTGTAGTTTATGCGAAAACGGAGATATAATATGAGAGTTCACCGATTGATAACAAGTTATATCTATGAAATTGGTCAAATATCTTATTACCAAGTTAAAATAATATCATAAATCAAATTAATCATCAATTACAATAACATTCTCTGTCATTCTGTTGTGTCCTTTTAATTATCTTTGTGTGTATGTACAAATTATTAAATAAATAAATAAATTAGACTTTAAATGGTACTTTTGATATTGTTTGTCTGTTTAATGCTCACATAGTGTAGCTAAGTAAGTAATACATGTTTGAGTCATACGATTATCACATTATGTTATTATTACGCTAATGGATAGTGTTTTAATATTACAAAAACGCTTATAACTGACGACTTTTTCACTAAGTGTCATTGCTTCAAGTTTTAATGTCACAATTTTAGAATTCATAGGGCGTCACTATCTGGATCGGTTCCAAGTTCCGCGCTTATTTTATAATGGGCCAAGAAATACTGGCTTGTTTAGTGTCAAATTGCATGTAAACTTAATATATGACTTTGATAAATAAATTCTTCTTCTTCTCTTTCCGTACCTTATCACCTCATGACTGCGACTGACCCATTATAAAAGCGCCCAAATATTAGACTTTCTTCAGCGCATCGGTCTTTGGTCCTCGATTTCTCTTCACTTAAACTTAAAGTCAATCTGGTACGTTGGGCTGTGTTTTTCCAATTAATACAGATAATTCAACAAAGAAGACAGTTTTGAATATATATTACAAATCAATCGTCTTCAAACAACACTGTTTAACACTGTCTAGGTGTTTGTTGGTCGAGAGAAACATTGGAAAATTTTGGCAACTTCATTGGTTAACTTAATACTTAATCCACTAAAGAGTTTTTACTACTACAAAGTTCTCAATGCAAATATATCTAAAACCAAATAAATCTTTCCTTAAAATAATATGTTCGGGTAACTTAATTATAACACTGCATACCTAGTTCAAAGAGACATGGTAATAAATTAGGTATAAATCTTCGTTGAAATGTGTTTCGAATACTTCTTACATTTGATGTTACATCATGTTGAATATTTAACGGCCCAGTTATCACACGTCGAGATATCTGAATTCTAACATATTATCTGTACGCACACAACACATACAATCGTAAACATAATACACGAGCAGTCATTAGTAAACAAATAAAAACCGTATGACGTGTGCGATACCATTAGTTATCGTAGTCTTGACCTACTTTCATAACTACAGGACAACAGACAGGAGACATTTTGCGAAAGAAATTCACGTGTTTAACATTATTTCACAAATCCTCATTAAATTACATTCTAAAAAGAATCCAGTATTTGCCACCATTAAGTTCTAAAAACTTACCCTGTAGAAAATTAGTAGATAACAAGACCGAACTAAAGGACCGGAAATTTGGTTCCAAAAAAAATATAAATAATAATAAAAATAAAATTTTGGAATTCATTTTCTCAATGAGGCTGCGTATAGAGCGATACCTATTCATTTCATCGTATTTCCTCGAAGAGTTTTTTTGAGATTTTTCAATCGTATCCAGGTTAAAGTAATGCCTATTAAAATCCACATTGACTCGTGTAATTTGCTTCTCATAAGTACTTTTTATTTTTATATTAAGCTCAGCAATTAGCAGTAGAGGGGTCCATAAGTGAAGATAGCTAGTGCAGCATGCGACAAACTGCCCTAGCCACCCTCACCTTGCCGCCCAAAGAGTGCTTTTTTACGCCTCTTTTAAAGGAACCCATGTACTTATTGGAATGAGTTTAATAAGTTAAAATATTAATTTTATTTCATTATGTTTTTCGTTGTTTGCGTTTCTTGTGAAATTATTTTAAAATATAAATATTATTATATATTTTTATTTAATACCTATTCTTTCAGTCTACTATTTGTTTAACGTCTGTATTAAAAATATAATACGATATTTCGTGTTTGAATAATCAATATTGGTTTTATATGTTTACATTTTCAAAACAATTTTGTTGGTCTTAGCGGTGTGTTCCAATAGTTGATGTATTAGAGCTACTAAAATACGTCGTGTAAAAAATACACATTACTTAAATAATGTGAATTATTAATTTGCACCTAAGTAAATAAAAGTTTCGATTATTGTGCGTAAACATACCTATTATTTTATGAATATTGAAACAAGTTAATGTTTGGACACGTCAATATATCATTACTGAATGTACTTAAAGACTGTCTTGATTACTGGGAAAGTTGATAAGAATGACTTGTGTTGTATGTTGGTAGCATTGGGAGGGGCTTTTAGCAACTTCAAACAATTTCCAGTTAGAATACTAACCATTCTTTAATAAGGTATGTTTTTAATATGTATTTATTTGTTAACTTATGGAATAATAAAATTGTGTGGTTACTTACGTTGTCTGCGTTTTTTTATCCCGTGAGTAATATAGTAGTCATAATATAATAAAATTGATGAACCCGCATGAACGTAAGTAATAATCATAGAAGACGGACAAGGAAAATAATTAAAATATCTGATAGTTACGTAAAATAAACAAATTGATCTTGTGCTTAGGTGCTTAGCACAAATCTAAGTTGTTAAATTAACTGTTATTACTTTAAATTAACGATGAAACACACATATGCGAAACCATAACTGCGCACACACGACAGAAATTGTAATAAGCATAGACGTAGAATTTTTGTATTTAATATTTAGGTGGATTTCAAAATCATTATTTCCCATTACCACTATAGCGCTCTAAGCACGTAGTGATATACTTAACAAGTGTAAACCATCAACCAGATATTTTTAATGTTTCATTTAATGTTTCATAAAAAATGTGTTAAAAACTCATTAAAACGAAGACATTTCGAGCATAAAGACGAAAATTAATGAAAATAGTCGTTACGAGAAAGAAAAGTTACGAGAAAACCATAAATGTTTTTCAACAATAGTTACTAAAAAGATTTCCCGATTCGCATTTAAAAATCAAATAGATTATTACGTAATTACGTGGATCTCCCTCCTTGGTATTCATCAAATGCCCAAGTCTAATAGATTTAATAAAAAATGTTAGAGACACCTCGAATGAAAAATTTTTTTTCTTTAATGATGTGAGAACCTTATATTTACTTTTGTTTTTTCGTCCAAAGTTGGTGCCTGGTAAACGATTATTGTCATTAATTACATAAATTAAAATTTATTTTAGATAATTATGCTATGAAAACCGGCTATGATTCCGGCTACAGGGTCTGTAAAGTGGCTATTGTGCAATATCCTTTAATTTTACATGGTTTATATAAAACCAACTTACATAGGTTTCACATCACATCTGATCCCATCTTATTTACTACTGTCCCAAATTCCACTTCATCAGGCATAACTTGTTCACTGCCTGCTATATCAACCAAATTAATAATCGAAAACTGGTGGACATAAAGCATAAAAAAGAAACTAGCAGACTATTAATTAAACATTTAAATCACATGATTGATAATTTAAAGAAATTTAATGGCACTTAAAAATTAAGTAACTACTTATTAAATATACATATAATACAAATATTTTAATTATATTTATGTGTACATATTTATAGTAATTAATGGATAAGTACATATAACATCCATCAATTCAATCTTCTTAGAATTTCTTACGGGCAAGATTTATACCTAAATAAACTGTATCGTAGATATTAGTAACAAAAGCCACTTATCATAAAAAAAACTCTTTAATTAGAAAGCATAACACACATACCAGGCGAAGACATTTTTCACAAAGTTTTTTCCAAAAAATCAGAGATTAATATCAACCAAAGATAATTAACCAATAATGCCAATGTAACGTTTTCTTGTTTACCGATACAAAATTAATTTTAATACGCTACGAAATGTTTTAATTTGAATATCCTGTTTTCTTGAAAATTCTGCTTTATTCAACAACAGAAAAACAATCCATTTCCATTATTTCCCTTTGCCTGGCCTCCCGACGTGTTATCAAAGAAAATCCAACGGATCACCATATCTATACCCACCTGTCTTTTAAATTGTAACGCTTATTGACGCTTGACTTGTTCACCAAACAATCTTCTTCTTTAGTCTTAACTGGATAGTTATAGCCTTTATTTCGCTTGATGGAAGTAAAGATAAGGCCCTAGATGGAAGTGAACTACTGTATTCCTCAACCACAGAGGAACTGGCTATCTTACCTCCTACTGCCGGATCACAACAATACTGTTAACATTATTGTTAGATCGGATTTAGGTACTATAGTGGTGGCTAGCCAGGCGGCCTTCGAAAAAGTCCTAACACTGCCAAACCGAGTATAATTTTTTGCCCCCACTGAGAATTAACCCCAGACCTCTAGATCTAAAGTATGTGTTCTCTGTCACGAGACCAGAAAGGTGGTTCTATTACAGATTGAACATATTTTATAAGTATAATAATATGTGTAATATGTATTATTAGTGTCAAATGACGTTTCGTAATCGCAAGCAAGACAATTCGAAAAAAGATTGAAACAGCTAAGAAGAAAAACGTTAAAGTACATACTTAATTAATTTAATTAGCTTTAATTGCTATGCCTGAGAATGTTTCTTTGCTAGGAACAAGCTGTGGTGATAGGCATTAAGGACTTACATTCACAATTTCAACGTTTTTATTATCGTAGTCGTAAATATGGTATGTGATAGGTAATCCTTGAGAATGTAAATGTTGTTGACTGATCTGGTTTGACAAACTTTTTCTTCCCGTTAAAGGTGTATTTGTATTGTTTTCTGTGATTTACTAGGCCGTGACATATTTGTCAATTGCTGTTTTAAATTCTAAATGCACTCAATAGCATAGTATTACTGCCTCCTTATTAAAGGAGCATCTAAAAAAGTAACTTAATACACACATTGTCTAAAAAGGTTCATATGCATAATTATCATCGATCATTCATAATTAGGGTTTATCACCCAAGTATTATAGAAACCATACAGAAGGTAATCCCCTGCGTCATGTTAACTCAACAAATTATGATAACTTAACTTAAAGCGTTTATGGCATTCTTTATGGAAGTATGAAGTACTACATATTTACAAGAAAATTCATCAGATAAAAACTAATAGCTTGATGATGGTAATGTAATTCATCGACAATCCCGTCAGCGTTCTCATATATAATTGATCTGTGAATTAATTGACGCAGTTACAATGATGGACTGGACTTTAAAATCATTGTGTAAGAGTTAACAATGAGATGGTGTGCCGGTTTTCCTCAACCGAGAGCTCGAAGGTGAACTGGGGTGGCGTGTGCGTCACAGATCACAACCCTCCAGAACGAACTTCTGAACGAATCATAGAAACTGTTTTAAACAGCCATTCTGAGAAGTAGATTTGCGGTCCGATGTTTTCTAACAGAATGTAAAGTACGTAAGTAGCTGTATTTGTTTCTATAAATAAATTCAATGCACGATTTACAAAAGAACGGACGATAAATAAAACCGTAGACGTAATATTGAGAAAACTTATTGATGCTTCGTACAATGAAATCAGTAATTATATTTCGTTATTTTTCTGAACAAAGATATCAGTAGTTTTATGGATATTTGTCAGCATGTAGATACTCCTATAGAAAAGTAAGCATTATGAAACATTTTTTAATTCCGTGTGAAACGTAGGATAAAACTAAATTAAATAAATATTATAGCTAGCTGGAGTTTTAGTTTTAGAAAGGTCTGGTACTTCTATTTAGTAAAGTTTGTACTCTTTACTGTTCCGTAATTCGAAAATTACCTTCCAAAGTACGCTAGAGCTCATACAAATTTTGATTTACCCATCCTAACCCGGTTGTTAGTGCAACTGCTACACTGGCCTAATGCGGTTTGCTGTCGAAAGAACAGTGCAGTTGAATTATTTCAGAAATCTCCTTTTGTGTTGCCATGTAGGACAACCAGTGCCCAACTGAGACACGCTTATGTATACTAGGCCCAATGGAAGCTGGCAAACCCGAATCGTACTTCTCAGATTTCGCGCATCACCGCGCCTCCTCCGCCTATTGCCGAAAGCTCCCAAACAATAAACCTTTAATTGTTTGAAAAATTGAAATGGTTTCTTGTGTTTACATTTACATTCAATTGACGGTGTTTTTTATTTTGAACTTAGCAAACAACAATAACAAATTAATCGATTACAACTGTCTCTATTGTTCTGTTCGATAAATATTATGCGACTTGCCACTCCTGCTTTGAAACCTGTTTAATGTAATGCGTATAGTAAATAAAAAGCCACGATGGGCGCCAAAAATTCAATCGAATGTAAATCAATTTTTGAACACGTATTTCTTAAATCTTATTACGTGTTACACAATAAAATAAAAAATCTCTAGGCTCTTATCTAGCAAGTCAGAGGAAACGACTACTTACTACAATCAGTTAATACACATTTTTACTGTTGTTTTTATATTTCGTAACACTTTGGCCTGACGGACGACTAACGCTATGAGTATTTTACTCATTTAAATTTTAAATCAACATTTTTTATAAAATATTTTATTCGAGTCTCGTATTAAGTAATGATTATATAAGTTTTGTCAGTTCTCTCTTCTTTGCATATATAATTCCTCTTGCTCCAGTACTATCTAGTCGCTTATAAGTGGGCGTTCCCCAGATCTCCGTACTTACGCAGTATTGATCATCTCGCGAGTGATGATGAAGTAAAATAGAACAATTTTACAAATGAAATAAACCATGATCATGTTTCGTATTATTATTCAAATTATATGATGTAGATGGATGAACGAAATAAATGTTTTGTTATAAATACCATAAAAATATTAATTATTTTTTGAATTCATCATTTAATATAATTGAGCATTTTATTCAGTAATATTAAATTGCACCATCACGCGAGTGCAAATGTGATTTTTGTTGGCGAGAGTTTTTCCGGGTTAAACATATTATTCGTTTAGTTATATATGTGTGAAAAACCGCGTTATAGTTACGTAACTCAAGAGGTGTGATATTGATAAAAGTATCTAATTATGAACATTACTTTTTTATATATAAAGCACAGCAAATCGCTCGACACCACCTGATGATAAGCAGTAGTCGAGTCCACATGTGAAGATAGCTAGTGAAGCATGTGATATACTGCCCTAAGCACCCTCACCTTGCCGGTCCAAAAAGTGCTTTTTCACGCCTCTTTTAAAGGAACCCATGTTATAAGGAGGGAATACTGTTAAAATAATAAAATTATGAACGTACTAAAGACAGCTGGTTTCCAAAAAGCTTGCAAAGGGAAGGTATTCTCTCGAACTACCTTGTGTTTGGGGTAGATATATGCCGAAAGGTCAAAACTATAGTATTAATATGCTGTTTCTCTCCTTATAAAAAAAATATGTATACGTTACCTATCTAAACTCTTTTTAAGCTTTCTTTTCTTTTTGTAGGTATAAGTTTCAATCATAATGTCATTGTGTGATAATAATGTTATTGTGTAAATTGTTTATGAAATAACAAGCTAATAATTACATGGCCCATTTTGTTTTGATAACTAGGCACTTTTATCTTTAACGAAAGTGGGCTCGGCGATAACTATGATTTTCGTAAATAACACATTATTTATTGTTACTAAATCCAAAATGTTATACACCATATATGTATATGGCGGTATATAAATAATGTCCCTAAGAAGCCACTGCTGAACATGAAAATTTGTAGAAAGAATATTCAATTTAGTTTCTTTTGGAGATATCGTAGTATGTCATCAGTAGGTACAACTTTAGATAGAATGCCACCCTTGGGGTCGGTTGCGCCCAGCAACAGGTGGGTGGTGGGGGCTAGGTGCTTCCGAAGCTCTTACACCCCAGGCCAAACTACTTAGTTTGTATGTTGTACGGCTGACACTTTCTGTTACGTGTAAATAATCCATTGGCAGTAGGCCATTCACGGAAAATACTTTTAACTTAAACTAGTTGACACGTCAACTTAACACTGTCTATAAAAACTAATGCAAACTAGCAGCTGTAAAAATTACTCCTTTTTAAAATTCTCATACAAATTTACCAATTTTCAACAATTAATTTTTTCAAAGACAGGAAAATTAGTTGTTAAGAATTTTCCTCTTCATTTTTATTTTAACCCACTCCTGAATTGTTCAATAATAATAATAACTAATTCCGGAAACGAATTAAAAAGTGATTAGATATGCAAATCGGTCAAACCTATTTGAACTTTAGCGAGACTTACGTATAGCGAATCTTTTTTAGACAGCGCCTGGTCGAGTGGTCACTACCCCTGTCTACTTAGCCAGAAGTCCTGGATTCGAATCCCGCTTGGGGCAGATATTCGTATGATGAGTACTGAATTATTCGTAGTATTAATATGAGTAAGAATATATGTTTGTATTTAGTATATTTCACATACTTACACAAGCTCTTAATGATGCTTAATTTTGGGTAGATAATACGTGTGAATTTGAGAAATATCATTATTATTATGTAGAAGACAGAAAAAGACATGACTAGGACGAGTTTATCACAGTAAATTACGTAAATTACCTAACGAATTGTGTAATAAAATGTTCTTGCGCTAAAACTACATACCTACATTAAATTCAATACGATGTACGGAAAAGTCTACAAGAGTCAATGTACACCTCCAACTATTATTCACTTTTGTATCACTCTTAATGGTTTGAATAAATAAAAAAGTACCAGGCTTTGCCAAAATGACATTTTGCATAGTACTTACATGCGAAACGATTTTTCAAAATATATTACAAATTATAAATTTTGGGTACTTTTTACCCAACAATTTCCAGCCATTAAAATCTTTTTGTAAGACTAATGTTCGGTAATTTATTTATTCATTTTTAATTTGCTCCTACTTATTTTGCTTTTGCTAGACACTCAAATAAACGGTATATTATTGGTCTGTTTCTGCTCTCTTTCATTCTAATCCAATATGAAAGGGATAGAAATACATGAAGAAACGTCAAGTTAGTTGACATTTCGGCAAGCCATACACTTCTTACTTATTTTAATTGAAATCATTTACGATATGCAGTAAAATAAGGCATATGGCCGTATTTAAGAAACGTAAATGACGTCATAGGTCACCTGGTCGAATTGTAATTACAGATTTTGTTGGTGCACTATAGAATCGAGGCCATTGCCTGTATTCATAAATTTCTCAAAGCCACTCCTGAAGTCCCAAGCGGCATTTATTTACTAGATCTGGATCGGTAAATCAAATTTGTTATTGGAAGGCATGTTAAGTCCACGTGTGTTTCTACCATTTAGGAAGGCCTATGCCCGCCCAGGTGAGGTACGCGTATAGGCCGTAGATGATGATTCATTACATAGTGAGATTATTAGTGCCGCTTGATATATGGCTATCTGTGCGATAAGCAAGACAGTTGATAAGTCGTCAGAGAGTAATACTATCCCACTTATAAATTAATCCGTTTCTGTATTTAGATTATGTTTGAATCGCCTCTATGTAGGGCCTTTGGGGAGCACACCGAACAAATGGCATGAGCATCACAGTTACATAGGATGTGTTTCCTATGTAACTGTGATGCTCATGCCAGGAAAAGAATGGGTTTCTTTAGACTGGCTGCTGCTTAAGGCTGCTGACTCTGGGTGTACTTAGTAAGTACATCTTGGGGGTATTCCAGGACAGCGGACATTAGGATTGGAAAAAATCCCATTGGGTCGACGTGCTCCGGGTAGATAGATTAAGTTATTCTGAATTTGCTAACCGACTTTTTTTGTTGACCGTGTCTTGAAGTAATGTTGTACACATACAGTCATCAATATCAATAAAATTTGTGGTTACATTTAATTTTTTTCTTATAAATTACTTATATAATTTATTACAACTAATTATTATTGGTCATTTTCATGGTTATTACAATTAATATCTTTTTGTTCAATACAAGTCCTCCCTTGCAAACATTGCATTAATAGTTCTTCGACCATTGATCTTTCTTAAACTATTCTTACTTCCTAATTGTGTAAATGTTTCAAATAAATCTAATTAATTTGTTTGTTTCTTTAACGAACAGTGCTTTGAAGTAAGATTAACTTAGGAACTCACGGTATGCAGATGTGACTAGAAAAGTGTTTTTTTAGGTCACTGTCGTACAAAAAGTGCCCCTTTCACCCATTCCGTACCATCTAGTTGCAACTCGGTCATGCGCAAGCGCCTCGTATGGACACTCAATAATATTAAACTGTCAAGTTAAACTATTAAGATACAACCCGGGAGTGAAATACGGCTCCACAGATCCATGTATATTTGCTTCAGGCATGAGTTTATATATTTCTTGATGTAATGTTAAATATATAATTTAATAGTTTTCGTTTTTTATGTCTACGTTTTGTGCTATATATATATATATATATATATATATATATATATATATATATATATATATATTCATATCTTTGAAACACCTTCGTGCCTTGGGAGATATGTGAAGTTGTTGTCCTCGGTTGTCACGACAATCGCTTTCACACCCCACGCCGCATTGGGCCAGCGTGATGGTGTGAAGGTCTGAGCCCAACAGTGAGACATAGGTGTTGATAATGATGATCTATCCATAATTACTGACTAAACTAGATCATGGTCCAAGGCTAAAGTAGAAATAATACAATATATAATCCAATAATTTTATAACTAATGAAAGACATCTATGTATTCATATGTCAATTTGTAAAATTCACACTAGTAGCCGAGTACAAGGTGGTGGGTGGGGGAGGGGGTCAAGAGGGCGGAGTGTTTTGCGTCAGACAGACACAATGTGGGGAGACTGCAATTTGCTCTATGCGAATATTGAACTCCGGACCCGAATCATTTCGTCCATTGTAATGGTCTGCAGTAGTCCCTATTACATATTTAAATTAAATTTAACAAATATTTGAATCTAACGCGATTTTATGTCAACTTGTGCCAACGATAGAATGGCTTTATACCTATAGTAGTTTATCTAAATAATTATAAATATAATTTTGTTTATAGCCCAATGTTCTTATTCTGGTGTTTCTCTCTAACTTATTACATAAAACTAGTACAATTTTTTTTATAAGTATATTCAAAGTCGTGAAATAAAAGTAAAAGGTACCGCAGTTATGAATAGGTATTAATAGGTACCGTACTATAATTTTATGTTAAAAAGTAAGTATTCCTAAAATTTAGAAGTCATAGAGATCACTAGAGACCGTCTTGAACATGTTATGAAAGTCTTAACTCGATTTGTCTGCTAAAAATTTAATGTCTTACGTAAATGACGAAATATTGTCAAGTTACGTGACAAGCCCAAAATACCATCGATTTTAAATCGATCATACGATGTAGGTTAAGCGCGGGAACACAGCACCAAGAACAGAGCCTTTTTGCCTCCATTGATGCGTTACTCCGCAAGAAAATATGTTATAAAGCGTAAGATGCGTGCAGTAATTTTGAACTGAAACTTAAAACCAATCTTGTTGAGTAACATTCTTCCAGCAGGAAGATTCTAAACAGATTATCGGAGAGAGAAGTAAAGACTAGAGCAGATAGCTTATATTTGTGCGACTTATGGTTTAAGAGATGTTTAGGTTCCTGCTGGAATAACGTTGTGTAGAATCTGGTATCTCGGAAACCTTTAAAAAGTTTTTTATCCATAAAAAAAAAAAAACTAAAACAACAGCCAGACTACTGGTTATCTCAAATTCGAATGACCACAAAAAAGCGACAGATTCATACATATTGATGTGTCTTAATTTACTCTAAAACATTTTATGGAGTACTGGAGTACAAAACTGTTAGCCGAAATTATTAAAATGCATCTTAGTATACTTATATGAAATCATGTATGTTGCTGTATGACAATGTACTTTAGTAGATTACTAGTTAACAGCATGAATCAACTCGACTTAATCTCAACATCTTAATGCTCTTATTGCTTCTAAGGAAAAAACCCGCAAATACGAGCGTTTTTTATTTGAGAATTGGTATAAGCATTACATTGTTAGGAAATAGAGTAATTTCTGTATTTAACTTTTAGATTAACATTTCGGCCTTGGGCTTGGTGTGCTAGTATGAATTGATCCTTAAATTCAATGCAATATAGTAAAAATTTAATTAAACTTTATTTTATATCTTAGTCTCTCTCCCATTTCGTCACGTCAATCTCATCATCATCTAAGGACAAGACCGCCCGGTAGATTTACGAACATATGGCTTAGATTGACGTTCAATAGGCGTATATATTTGTACCAAAATTGAATAAAATATTTTGACTTTGACTTTAACTTAATCAACCTTATTTGAGGTCAAATGGTCAGTACTCCTGTCTGTTTAGCTAGCTTTTGCTTAATTTCGGCTATATAATAGATGTGAGTTAGAAAATTTATTATCAATTATAGAATAGAATAGAATATATCTTTATTGTACATCAGCCAATTTGAAAATACATAGGGAATAAAAATACATTTTTATTAGAGCGGCAATACTATCTCGATATCATGACAATTAAAAGTATTGTTTAGAGTATATTATATCTATATTATATATACTCTATACATTATTATTTTTTAACTTAAAAATTGGAATAAATTCAAGAGAACAATTTCACTCTTCGCCTCAATTTTCTTGTCTACCGTAGACAGCGAGATTTAACAACCGTGTACTAATCGCATCATTAGAATCGTCTAGCAAACTATGTCCGTTTGTTGAAAGTCATGTTAATGAGATGAATGCCTAAAGCTTAAATTCGATATTCTTGTGACAAACTTAAAATATACGTAACAAAAAACACATGGTTATAAACCTTTCTAACAATAATTTCACACATTAAAAGCTAACATAAGCTACCCAATTGTACACACTACAAATATAAGTTGAATTAAACTTACATTACAAAATATACTTTCATTTTAAAAATCTTGCTATATCCTTTATTACAGAATAGAAATTAGTATTGGATTTATTTTTGGAAAAATTAAAAATAATCATCTACTCCCTATACGCTCCCTATATTACAGAATCGACATCGGAACAATGCATCATACGGTAGTAAAAGTTTTAAGACTCGATAAATTTATGATCAGTTTATGCGTTCTGTCGTCGTTGGGGTACGCTATAAAGTTCATTCAGCTGCTATCTGTTAATGTGAGTCAGTATCAGGCGACACAATACGACCAGCCCATTCCCATTTGGTCGTCATTATATTATTAACAGTAGATTTGAATAGACATGGCTATCATTACTTACTGTCTACATCATCTTTGCGGTTTGCCAAAAATGTGTATCCTCTTTCAAATGTCTTCTAGATAGATTTCATGGAAATTAATATTCCTTGTTAGTATTTATTTTACCCTAAACTAATATTGTAGTACTCAATAAAAAATAATTGGATAAGCTTTTATGTCGTTGATACCTTTTTCCCATCAAGTCCATTACCTTATGATTATGGACAGATTAGTTAATTATCAATTAGTATTTTCATTGCGAAGGCCAAATGCATTGTTGCTACCGTCAACATTCAATAACATCGTGATATGTCTCTAAATAATTATGATCACAGATAATTGTGTATTGAATAATAGATAAAGTTCATCCTATATCGGTTTAGCATAACTATGTTGAACTAAAAGAAATACAAATTATTTATTAACATACACATAGTTATTTCTTAACAGACCACTAACCATAATTATAGACAAATATTCAAAAACTGGTTCATATCTTTTGTAGTATCTGATATGTAAATATTATTGACAGTGTCAACTGTTACGTGGGTCAGAGACATCGTGAACGATATTAAGAGAGAATACAAAATACTCTTGACAAACATTATTATGTTTCCATAGGCACTGGCCACGGGTCTGTATGGACTAAAATTAAATTTCAGTTCGTGCTACTATTACATTACTAACTGACCAGAAAAAGACAGATCACCGGTCATTTGAAGTTTCTAAAATAGCGACTTTAAAGAAAAAAAAAAGTCAAAGGTGTATAAAAGTGTCATCAAACTTGACATTTCGAAAAGTCATTCAAACGTTTTCTTTTTACAGTTGAACTAAAGACAGGCAGATAATAAAATTTTAGTTTTATTAGATGCAAGTAAAATCATCATTACTCTTCAAATAATGGACAGTGTGTGTCAAAAGAAAGAAACAAAGTACATAGATTAAATAGTAACTATTATGCATCGTTGTAATTTGTATTGAAATGTTCCTAAATATCATTTTTAAACTTCAAATATTAAATTTAGCATTAAATTTTTAAACCAACTTCCTAACAAAACAATTATGATTTTATGATGTTACAAAGTGTTCTAAAATTAATTTGAAAGGAAATGCCATCTGTCGCCGAGAGGTCAATCTCCTACATCCCCATTCAGTTCAGGTTTTCGCTACATCCCCATTCAGAGAGTAACAAGACCTTAAAGCTAGTCTTATAATTGATAATTGTAAACCAGATAAATATGGGTAGAAGTTAAACCGTATAATAATATAAAATATTATTGGATAAACATACAATCATCCATGACTAGTCAACAAGTATCCTCGTCATGACCACCGTCGGATAATTAATAAGCTTTTACAAGTTCTACTTCTTAACAAAAGCCGTGTAGTTGGTCCGTATTATACATTCAATGTAAAAAAAACGACCGGTTTATAAATAGCATGCCTACAACATCCATAATCAATTACATCAAAATTTTGTCTCACTTTCAATCCAAGTCATCAGATTTTCCTGTTGACTTGACTTGTTGTTTGCTAAGTTAACGTACTTGCTTAACAGCTGGTACCTACTACCGAAGCTTCTATATTTGTAATGGTCATTCTTATCATATTATTTGCTGCTGATATGAATGGTGCATCGTCCAGTGTTGAATATTTATTAATGACGAGTTTATTTTTCAAATCAATATTATGATACGAACAAACATCCGCCATCATAATTATCTGCGCACCGGCTGCAGGTCATTATCCAGGTTCAATAAATTAAAACGTTTAAATAGATTAAAAAATTTGATATCTCAAAGCCGGTCAGGGAAGCCGATGGACATTCTTGCTTTCGATGTCACCCGATAATCGGTGTTTGTGCATGACTTGGCTCGGAGAGTCTTAGGGTACCTCAGGGTAACGAACTCGGTGCCACATTATGTACAATAACATTCTACGATGTATTCAATAATGCTCTCATGTATCAACAATCAGCTCCTTACATGGAAACGATAATTCGTGCTACTAGTTAATAAGGTTGGCCTTAGAGATAGACGTATCGATTAATCTATTTTTACACGAGTGAAACTTACAGCTAGTAGTGTTGCGGACAAGAGCTTAGAAACTTTCGTTCTGAAGATTCTAAATACACGCAAATGTCAATAAGTTTGCTAGTCAAACTATGCCATAATATATATAATATTGCTCTGATTATATTATGTTACATGCAATGATATAAATATCAATGGACAGAGTATTTAAAATAAATTTGCTGTTAGTCTTCGCTCGTATTCAACTTTTTATTATTATACTTTAACGACATGTTTCAAAGGTGATTTTGGAAGTTGACAATACATGATTTATTTTATATACCCCTAACCAGCAGAATATAAAATAAATCTCATATTGTCAGCTTCCAAGATCACTTTAAGATTAGATTAACTTAAACCGGTTTTTAAGAGATTTCTAGCAAACCAGTAATTAGTGACGCTTATAAATTGTTTGGCAGATGAATGTTTTGCATCTTCATATTTTTAATAAACATACGCACTATCTCACATATTCCATATTATTTAATGCTTATAATATAGATTTTGTTACTTTTGTTAATTTTACATAATAAATAGAATTTATTGAATTCGTAACTTACTGACAGATAACGTAAGATATTAAAATTATGTTATCTATAAGCAAGTTAATAAAAAGAGAAAACTTGTTCTCAAACAAGATTGCTTAAAGTATCAACAGAGAAGGGATCAATGAGAAGCGTTATCTTAAGTAAGTTTTTATGGCATTTTTATATTCCTCGTCCTTCAAGATTTTATTCCTTGTAAAATAACTCTTATTTTTATTTGTTTAAAGGATTGTTATATAAATCCTTTTCAAATGTTTAAAAATAATTAAAAAGAAGTAGTATAATAATTTAAAAATGCTATTCGATATTTTAAATATTTTTGACAGTCGCCAATTCGCCACAGCCTGTGTCAGCTGTGACATTCCCTACGCATGCGATTCTTATTGAATTTTTTCCTGTAGAGCTGTTTAGTGAGAGGATATCGTGTAATTGACCGCTGCGTCTGCTATCGTCGCCGTCTCCAACCTGTAAATACTGGTTCCAAGTGCCACAAGGACAGCTATATTTATTAAAAATGAGCTTGGAAGTCCAACCACTCAAATATTGGGCAACGATGGTAGAATGTATATAAAATTGTGCAGCTGGATTCTCTTTTTTTTTATTTATTTGAACTAGGAAATTTCACACATTTTATCGACATTTAATCTAATATGAATAATTGATCGTTGTCTTTTGGGCACTCTGTCGTATTCTCTTTTTATTGTCTACCTGAGCAGTTCCCAGTTATAGATATCAAATTTATGCTTTTGATTCTTTTCAAATGCTGCAAATCTCTCTGTCTATACGTTTGGCATTTATAGGCAAATAAAAATAGAATTTAAACGCTTTAGGTAAATAGAAAACTCCTGTTTAAAGTACCACGCAACACCGGAAGAGTCAGGTTGTTCAAAATAATAGATTATTACAACATAATTTGTGTGTATACTGTAAATAAGTAAACAGAAGCAACCTTTTATTTATAGTATTTGTTGCTGAATTATTTAGTTAGGCCCTTTTTTGATTTTTTTTTAAATATATGGCTGTCAATGTAAGAAAAATAGGATGAGTCTAAATGTGATGCTGGAGTTTGATTTTACTATTTAGCATAATAAACTTAGTCGTTCCTCTTCATAAAGGTCCTTCGAGGTAATAAATTGTCTGCGCAGTTGAGGTCACTACACGTGGCGGCCCCTTGCTTCGCCCTGTGACCAAAGTGGTCTAGTTGCCAGTTGATATCAATCACCGCGCTGTATTAAATGTCTTTGCCAGATGTTGCTGAATGATTTAGTTAAAATCTTTTTTGATTTTTTTTGTCTTTTTTTTTTATATAATGGCTGTAAATGTAAGAAAATAGGATAAAGGATCTAATAGTGATGCTTGTTTTATTTTACTATTTAGGATAATAAATTCAGTCGTTCGTCTTCAGTATTAAGTGTCCATAATAAACACGTATATATATAAAAATCTTCTTATTCATGAAACGTAGATAAGTCCCAATAATAAAACTTCACAGAGTTAACTTCAAGTATATTTAAAAACGTTCACCGACTCATAATACAGTAAAGCTTGTGTGAAGTTACTCATAGTGCGTGTGCCACCTATTAGCACAAAATTATTTTTAAATTTATTGAGAAATGTCACTTTGTATTTTTACACGCTCCGGTTAAATATAAACTGTTTACATTGCCCACAGTACCAAAGCGAGATGTTTTGATTAGCGAAATATTTCTAAGTATTGTGTGAATGTAATACAAAATAATGTAATTTTTATTTTTTATTTTAGATGCCTATTTTGTATATTGTAGTTGCCTGAAATAAAATAAAAAATAACAAATTTTTGACACATCATGAAGTCATTCTTATTCAAAAAATATTTTTTTTTAATGCTTGGTATCCGGTTACTGTCCCCAAAATCCATTGGCTAATAGTACTCCTTGACGAAAGAGGTTCTTCCTGGCCGATTGGAACTACTGATCAGATGAACAATTGATTGGAACATTTACAAAGAGTTAAAATTAAATACGGTGGCACTCCGGCCAGAGCGGCCTATATTCCTATTCCTTATAGATAGGTTTCATATAGACTTTCGTTATTAATACAGGTGGACGCAGTAAATATTTTGGTCCAGTATAATATTTAACTTCTCGCGTTAGGGATCCTTTGGTCAATCTTTCACCTAATAACGCACATTGATCCAGGTTTATACAATGGCTGAATCTCTCGTCTGTAGGTAATCATCTACGATGGTTATTATAAAAGTAGACACCTACGTAAGTTCGTATTCAACTAATATTAGGGACAATTTCTAACGACATTCACTTCTGTGAAACTGAACGTTAGTGCTAACCCGGTTTTGAATTACAAGAATGCAAGTGTTATAAGAATACGGTACAGGTGATTAGCAACAATGAATTAATTTGTATTTAATTTGTCGCCACTTAATAAAATACATATTTTAGTGCGCGTATCCACTCCATACTATTTTAGATCCAGCTCCAGGTATTTGATCCTATATTTTTACTCCCGGTGGGAATTATTTCCAACCAGCTTGCGTAGCACAAGGAACTCGAGAAGATTTTCTCTACACTGAAACGTCATGTTTCTCTGGTCTGGAAGTTGATGTTTTAACTCGAGAAAGATGACATAACGGTATAGAAAAAAGGTTTCTCGGGTGTCTGGTGCTGCGCGTGCAGGCGCAATTTACAATCACTCACTACTTAATTTCGTGTGAAAATGTTATATCTACCGGTAGCATATAGTAATTTGTTGAATCTTTTTTTATCGTGTAAGTATATTTAACTTAATGGTTTTTACAAACTAAACCATGAGGTTGAAAAAGCACTTATTGAGTCCGAAGTCCTACAAGGTGGTGGGACCACTATTCAAACTGTGCTAGTATCTTGATCGACCCGACGAAGTTTTTGTGTACATTTAACTAAAATTTTCCTCAAGCTTAATATATTTAAGCATGGAAGTTGTAGTCGCAAGGTCAAACCGAGCAGAATATCATCATGGTGGAAGCTGAACTACAAATGCACATGCGCACTAGTTAGCTTGTGAAATAAATATAAATCATGTTCTATTGTATTCTTCCTCTATATTTGTTATTTAAATATAATTCTAATTACATCATAATATAGTGATATTTATTCTGTGCTTTAAGAGTTTATTATTATCCATGCCCATTAAGTTTTACTTCCTAGCAAATGAATGAAGTAAATATTATCAATCGAAACATTTACGACGTAAAATAAATTTATTTTGTATATTTTGGCAGAGCAGTTTAAACTGGTCTGTCAGAGATTCTATAAACAGTTAATAATTAAAAGATCGCTATCCATAGATTATATAGCTCCCGTCTAGTACTCTTTTACCTACAACCAACCCACATTGACCCACATTCCACCCGCGATTTTGTAAATATCTCTCCCTTGTAGGATGACCTGCGCCCCGTAATAGGACGTAGAAATACTCCTACGCAATAAAAATGGCCAGCCTTAGCAACTAGGTGTATAAAAATAACCTACGTTCTATCCCTTCTGTGAATTTCAATCGTATCGAGATGTTTCGATCGTAGTTACGTTCAGCTGATAATCGTTTATATGAAAACAGCTGACATAAGACACGATCGTTTGAAACTCACACTAGGTGTACCTACCAAATTTACGCAAAAATCGGTCAAGCCGTTTCAAAATTCAAAGCCAAATTCGATAACAAACACTGATATAATTTTTTTCATAGTTCAAGAGGTAAAGAATTTTGCATTTTGCAATAACATGAATTTTATTTTTATATTTTTTTGTCATCCAATGTGCGTTTTATATCGTGACTAGATACAAATCTATGTAAACATCATGAACTGACCAGTGCAGATGTGTAGGAGCGGTTGTAATTCCTAAAACCTCATAAGTACACAGTTATGACCTAGATCATTATATTACCATTACAATAACAATTATAATAAGAACAACAATTGTGTGGCTTATTTGTTTGTTCATAATATACGTTATAAACCTACCACTAATGTCTTATTATTTGTAGGTTTTGTTTAGGATTTTCAATACAATTATAAATTACATTATCATGTATATATCCATTGGTCAATATACGTCTCTCTGCTATGCACATGTCTTCCTACATGTGAGAAACGCATGAGGAGTTTGCGCTGTACCATATTCTGGCCTAATGCGGGTTGGTCAAATTAGCGGTCGAAAGTTGGTCCGTCATATTAACCGGGATTAACGGGTAACTTACGTCCCTTACGTTTACCCGTTAATCCCGGTTAATATGACGGACCAACCGGAAACCTGAGAACTCGAACCACTACTTTAAAAAAAAGTAAACAGCAACAGTATCTTGACTCTTTTACTCGTCTCCTTTCGATTGTAAATACTTTTAAATAAGTTGGGGGAAAAGTTTCATTGCATTCTATATGAAAATTCAAGACATTTTTTTCAAAGCTAATTTACATTTCATTACAGTATATCTGTGCCATTTTATTCGTAGGCTTTCTGCCGTCTTGAAGGTAGAGACATGATTCCGTTGTTGTAGAAATTGTGGGACTTCTGATCAAAAGAATTCTAAAGAGACCGAAATAGGTAGAAATCTGAAGGTCCAAGGTTAGGTGGCTTAAGGTTAGGTTAGAGGCCAAACTTTTAATTTTTGCTGACTGACTAAAAATGTATGTGGTCTAGCGTTATTTATTTATTTATTTATTAACTCCAACAAGATTAACATTTTAACATGCACAAAAAAATACAATTAATATGAATTAAATGCAATCTTAATTATAGGAGTTACACTATAGCTTTACATAATACTTTGTGATAATTTGTCGTAACTTGTTATCGTAATGAAATTAATCAATTCCGGCCCCTTTGTCTCAACTAGTACAGCCAAAGATATTTTATTACGAGTTTATACATACTATATGCGAAAAGTCTTTTTCCCCGACCTAAATTTATGTTTTAATGGATTATACATATTTAGCACTTGCTATCATACTAAAGACAATAAAAATAAATAAGTAGGTCCGTAGTTGTCTAAAAAAGACAAATACATATACATATAGGTAAGTATATATAATGACAAACAATGTAATAATTCATTGTGTTCTTGAAGAACAAACATCAAGTTATTTTTATATACATATAAAGCGACGAAACCCTTCAACCTAGGTCATTCATGTTAACAAAGCTTTATTTTACGCAGCATTGATTTAATTGGTGTTTAAATTCCTTTTGACAGTTTAACAATTTAAAAACATTGTTAGAATATTGCTTTATGTAGCGATAGAACATATGAAACCATTTCTGAAGCTTCGGGTGCTTTTATGATCTCATGTTCATAAAAATATATTCAAATAAATATAAAAAAATTATCAAAGCCTGTCAATATAACAGAAGCAACATACAAAAATAAATAATTATTTCATATTTATTTATTATATTAAATACATATAGTATTTTTCATTACATTCTAAGAGTAATATCTATTTCAATCTCCATTTAAAATTATACGAATGTCAGCATTATTTTTATTGCGTGCAACAATTTTAATATCTTTGTATTTTATGCACTCATAGTTTAAAGTGTGTAAATTAAAATTAAATATTTATTTAATTCTGTTGGGTCCTTTTAATTGTTAAATAAAAAAAATAAAAAAAAACTAAAAACGTTTTTCAGGATAATACCAAAGAAAGGTACTTTGCGAAGCTTTTTACATAAGTTAACTAATAAATAATCAATATCATCGGCTGTGGTGATACGGCACTGCGCAATACACTGTACCTGTTACTTTTTACCACGAACTGCACGAATTTTAGTCACCATCAAGTTTTTTTAAATTGTAATTGTTTAAAAAAATTATAATACAATAAAAAGTATATGAAAATTACATTTTTCCATTCAAATTTTCTTAAGTGCGTCTCTTTTTGTTCTCAGGCATGAAAATGACCACTTCAACAATACCCACAATGAGCACGCGAGTACATAGAAAAGTTATAAGGGCGCCACATAAACGTGTGCATCCTGGCAAAACGCCGCATACAGGAAAAAATCTCCATACAGGGAAATTACAGGGAAAACTTACACAGGGGAAGCTTACCCACCAGGGGAAAGTGACACACCCTGGAAAGTTGTCACAGCACTTGGGCAAGTTTGGCAAACTCGCTCATTATAGTTACACACATGCGCTAAGGCCGCCCGAACCCTGTGAAAATAGTAACGACAGCGGGTTGGGGCCCGATCCGGTCAACCGGTAAGTAAAGCGTTTTCCCCAAAACGCAATGTCGTTTCGCTGCCTCTTGCATTCTACTTCAATAACAAAAGGATATCAATTATTGTTTTAATGTCAAGTTATTTGACTCTCTTGCTCTGATGACAAATTTTGAGCGACATTACGAAAAAGAGTAAAATTGCCGCATTAGAAAAGTCAAAAGCTTTTATCCTTTTCTGATTGTAGTGTAATGAAAGTAGCACTACACTAAAATATAGTCTTAGTCGGTGCACAACTGGGCTGGCTAAGGTATAATCTAAAATATTCTGGTTGAATTATAGCATACTGCAAAATGGTGCTTTTGTGTATGAAAATTTTAATAAAATGTTTTTCTGATATCTCGTATTGAAAAAAAAGGCTGATTTGGTGTTGCTCGTATTATAAATGAGACTGACATGCGACTATTGGAATCGATCTGGATAAAATGGGCTGATTTGGTGTTCTCTGATGTTGACCACTATTAAGGTTGACCACTCGCCTGAGCCGAGGTCCGAACCTTTACAGGAACCCTCAGGTTTGTCGCTCCCTCATGGCTCGAGCGCTCTGGAGACTCTAAGAGACAGCGGGACACCTCCACTGGAGGTGTCCCCTTTCGATTAGAACTCCTCCAGAGGCGAATAGCCCCTTAAGGCTTGGGGATTCTCCAAGGTTCTCGCCTCCTTAAAACCCCGGTAACGTTGTAAAGGCCATCTGCGGCTGACAGCATCAGTCAGTCAAAAAAAAAATCTAGGTTTCGTACTGAGCTTCAATGTCATTCCCTCCAAAGTGTACAGGTGCTTATGAACCCCATTAAAGTCAATGTCGCTTGCTGCACTGGCCATCTTTGCATATTCTCCTACTGCTTTTCATCAGGCAGTGTTGAGATATTTGCGGTGCTTTTTACAAAAAATGAATATTATGTATAATATCCAGATTAATTACATTGACTTTAATAGGATATATTACTAAAGTCAGGTATTTTTCCCAAAATAGAAGGGGAACAAGAGCATATTGGAGCCTAAGTAAGAATTACTAAGAAGAATTGTTAATAAGAGTCTCTTAGTCAGGTACCATAATAGGTACCTAGGTAGGTAGATACCAGGTATCATAATATAATCTGGTAAACTTACAGGAAGCTTTTAAAAAATTTGGATACCGTAAGCGTATTAATTGATCGGGTCCCAATACGGTCCTAAATATCGGGTCCTAATACTTTCACAACTGTGTTCGTTACACATGCTTCTCATTTTCGTGACCTCTGAAAATATTAATTAAATCCTATAAGCATAGACATTTGTCAAAACGATCGTACCTTATAGATATAGATGAACGCTCATGGGCACTATGGCTATGCATAGCTCTTCTGAAAAACTAGCAATTGAATTGCTATGTATAAAAATGTATGGGATTTGACATAAGCCCTCGTTTAGCTATCGAGCCTCATTGTCAAATCACATACATATTTATGTTTGTGATTATCGTAATGCACTTTGTCTAGGCCTTCTGATTCATTAATTATAATACATAGCATTAGTCAAATATCAACTAAATTCTATAGAGATTTTTTGATTCGTATTTTCCCTCTGGTCACACTCATGTACGTTTTTCGCGGGTTTCATGGCAATATTTCGATTATGTAGACGTGCATGCAAATATGTGTATGGATTTGAGTATAAATATAAATATGTGTATGCCTTGTTGAATGTTAATTGTCAGCGCTCTGACATATTTTAATGCTTGTTTACATCATTCATTATTATATAAAGATAAATACTAGTGTATTATATTGGTATGGTAAAACAGTTTTCGATTGATATTGTTAAAGGATAGAAAACCCATATAGACCAATATTACTTTTTAGAGTTCTAATATATATTTTTGTTTTATTATAGAACTAAGAAATTATATATCCAAAGATTTTAGAAATATCCCAAACGTATCGAGTCACTTCATTAAGAATATAAGTACTTACTTATCATTTCTTTCCTAGGTGTATTAAATAATGAAGGTATGATTTAAGAAATTAAAAAGTAAAAGAACCCCGTGCGTTGTCGTCCAAATCAAATAAAAACTTCTTACCAAAACAAAACGCATCATTATGTAAAAAAATGAATTTACGGGTAGTAAAAAAAATTCTGACGCATAGCTTGAGCACAGTGCACTCGACGACGGGTATATTAATTAAACATCTTCGTTCGGTGGTATTTTACATAGTATCAAGAAGGTAAACATTTTTATTAGTTCCTAGAAAGGTTGTGAGAACTTTATGGTGCTATTACCCCAGTTTTGTGTAAATTATTGTGACCTTGTCGTTACTTCAAATATGAGCTTATATTCACGCCCGTATTAGCATGACAAATATATGTTATAAATAAAATTTGCTGAGTTCGCGTTCCGTTCATTACAAAACGGCGGTAAGTACAAGCATTTGCCACAATATTTACAGAATTATTCAAATCAAAATATATAAAGTACTTGTTGGCCAGGCGAACTTTGTATGACCCACAATTTATCTATGCTTAAGTGTTTGATAAAGTCAACGTCTGCCCAAAGAGCACATAAACAAATGAACACTAACTTAGTGTCAGCGACGAACGGTATATATTAAAAGTAAATGAAAGAAATTACAGTTTTATAAAGCACTTAATGAATTACACGATTTTGAACACCATAGTGGTACTTACCTTTTCTTTAAGACTTTGGTTCTTTTTAAATTAGTCCCTTATTAAAGCGAAAAATAAAATTAAAATGAAAGTCGGTAAAGCTTTTGTTCAGAATAACGAATGCTTTTTTATTTTATTTAGAATATGAGACGTAATTTCATTGGATTTGAAGATACGATGTCAAACAATACTTTATATGAGATTTTGTATGAAATATATTCAATGAGATTTATTTTGCTTCAAATTCTCTAGTAACTATGTTCGCATTATAGCGTTTGTTACCTTTCTACCGATACCTTTGATTTTATTTGTTTTGCCGCTGTGATATACTCCCGGAAACCTTGGGACGATTATACCGTAAATGTGTCTGGCTTGTACGGTAACACAAATTAACCTGCTCTTCCTCAGTTCGTACATTAAACAGAAACAATCAACATTAGTATTATTGATATAATGTAATAAAGAAAAATAATCCGTGTTACAATGAACGAAATAAGTTTAAATAGTGCCCTCTGTAGCCTGTACCTATCGAAGATTGCGGTCTGTCAACAGCAGTTTAGTTGGCTTGCGCACGCGCCGCTTGCCGCGCTTGTAAGCCCGATAACACAGATCCAGCCGAAGCGAGACTTTTGCTAGATACGAGATAACTCAAAGATATACTGATATAATATTGGACTCTTATCAACACTGTGTAAGGACGCAATCACCTTGCTTTAATTGAACGAACGATAGTAAACAAGCTGTAGAAATCTACTATTTGTTAGATTAATTTGCGTAGTCATGGCTTCAATTTCGTAAAGTGATGTTAGACTTCGGTTTTTAAATATAAGGGTACCGATACTTCCTTCAAAATGATTAAGAGTTCATTAACTTTCTTGTGTTTGAATATTAATAGATTTTAGAAATATTAATTGATTATTTTTTCACTTGAACTTGACTGCCAAGACTAGGTAGTTGTACGCTAGTAGGTACCGCGCCACAATGATAACAACATTGTAATCCCCATTACGTTTCCACTTATGATTAGTGTAGAAAATACCCACAACTAAAGGTATAAACTATAAATATTAATCCAGAAGATGAGATAACAAGCTTACACTTTTTTGGACATCATAGTGGATAGATGAACGGATATTCTAAACCACCAACACTCGTCTCCAGATTATCATCAGACACATTGGAGGACTGGGATCAGGTGGACTCGAAACGGCGCCGGGGCGTGAGGGAGCTGGCCGTTAAGATCGAGTGTGACGATGCGAACGACGCATACTCTTTCCCGCCGCCAGCGCCGGCGCCTGCGCTTGCGGCCCTCGGGCATGTACTTCATCCAGCCACCGCCCCCTCTACCGTCACTGCGCCCGCTCTACCGATAACCCCCCACGAAGCTCCAACAGACTACCTCACGTCAACGCAGACTCTTTCCACAATTTCATCGCCTGTGTACGTTTTTGTTTTCAATACATTCTTATTGTAATATATTCAGACTTATTTTTAAAAGGCGTATCATACTTCAGACTGATGTATTATTTATAATATAACACATGGCTCATGTACCCCAAGATAAATATGTATCTATACAATAGCACTTTTAATAATTCGCTACCATTACAAACATCTATTGTCGTTAAAGTTGGACTTTATTAATATTGCATGTTCAAGCTTACGTTCCACCGAAGCCTTATTAATTGTATGGTGTGCCGTTTAATGTTTCATGTGTATCTAGTAAAAAATATGAGTCACGCATACCGACTTGTTTGCTTTCCTTACAACCGGTAATCGGCGTGTCAATATATTAATTTGCAAGCATGCATAATTTATTATTGTTGAGTTCTGGCTGCCACTTACATGTTTTGAAGCTAAATCTCTAATCTGATATTAATATTAATTAATTTAGGGAAAATAATATGCGGTACTCGTGTACAGGTCAAGAACATTAGCATTATCAACAAAATTGTATTTTGTGATTCCTTTATTCGTTCATTCTTCCTTTCCATATGTTAAAAAAAATTAACATAGTCAGATAGAGACGACTGTTTACATGATCTCGATTGAACCAATCGTGTATAATAATGACATGGAATTTATACTAATGGAATTATTCAAAAGCCAATAATTATTAATTTCTCCATATTTTTTGTCTTTGTTACAGAATTAGGGCAGGGAGCAGCATATCTAGTCCAAGCATTTCAGAGACATCGGGAAAACGATTCCAAGATCCATACAGATCATGTGGAAAGCTTGGTGGTGGAAAGCTTGCGAACAAGTACGCCGGCGGAGGAAAATTATCCGGAGCGGGGGGGAAATTAGGGGGAAAAATAGGAGGGAAATTAGGGGGGAAATATGGGGGAAAGTTAGCCCAGGCTCTGGCACGGCGGAGGGCGCTGGCGGCCATGACACACTCAGGGCCTCCAGGGCTAGCCACGCCGCTGAGCCAGCGGTCGAGAGACGGCGCCGTGGAACTGCAGATTCTGTGCCAGCCGGAGACGCAACACAGAGCGAGGTATGCTAGTGGAAGATTAACATGACTTAGATTAAATAAACGACCAATTAAAACCCAAAACAATTAATATTAATTCTAGCTACAGTTACAAGATTAAGATAATGGCCTTTCTAATTAAGGACATGGGATGTAAACCAGTCGTCCTAAACCAAGGTGATTATTATGACATGCTAAATATCGAGATTAGAAATATTAAATGATAAATGAACAATATTTCTATCAGGACTTATACTGATATTTTTCTTTCCAGGTATCAGACGGAAGGTAGCCGAGGTGCCGTCAAGGACAATTCGGGGAACGGTTTCCCCATAGTTAAATTAGTAGGATACGACAAGCCCGCTGTACTGCAGGTATGATGTGCATTTATTAAAGACATAGTAACTGGTTCTAGCTATGATAACAAAAATCAAGACCCTAATAACGTAATGGCAAATAATAATATATTGTTCAATATACCACTGAATACAAAATCTATGTTAGGAATTCTTAATCGCATCAGACATAAGTCTATATATCTTCAATTTAAATGACAAAGTAATAAAGAAACAAAAATATCTTACGGATTATTCAATTGGCTGTAGTCTCACAGGAGTAGTATCATATCAATTATTTTTATAATTTTAAATTTTCAAAGCTCATCTCAAAATATGATAAATTTTCAATGACCTAAAACCGAATCAATTTGCAATATAACTGGTCACAGATGAAACAATACATTTGGGAAGATATTTATCTCGTCTGAATTTTGGAAACGCCAACAATCTTGTCATCTGAAAGTCATCCAATTCTTTTCGTATTGAATTAAAATGTAAAGAAGCAAATAAATTATTTCACCCTACAACCCGCATCTGAACAATGATGTGTTATGGTCCAAACTCCTCGTTTGTTAGCATTGTGGACGTCCTGTGCCCAGTATTAAGACGTATATAGACTTGATTCGGACTTAGTATGTTAAAGTATTTAAAGTGCTCGTATGTGATTAAAATCATTGGTATCATTACCATAAATTTACTTTACACGAGAGCAACGGACTTAAACGTGATATTTTTATTATGTAGTATAAAGGTGATGGCGCACAGCGTCGTCTGTTCAGGCGGCCTTGAAAAAAATTACTTTTGTTCTGTGAAATAAGAACGTTGAATGATGTCTGTCTGTCTAAAGGACACCTATGCTGAAAAGTGGACAATATTTCATGTTGTTTGACAGATGACGTTCTCTCCATTTTATAGGTATTCATAGGCACAGACACGGGCCGCGTGGCGCCACATATGTTCTACCAGGCATGCCGCGTATCGGGCAAGAACTCCACGCCTTGCAAGGAGCGCAAGGACGATGGCACCGTCGTCATTGAAATTGACCTTGAACCTTCCAAAAACTGGCAGGTCACCTGCGACTGTGTTGGGATACTAAAGGTACTTTTACATACAACGTTTTTCGGTTTTCTTGAGACTGTTCTCCGTTATATAATCCACATCTTCAAGTCCGGATAGCTTAGTATTGAACTAAAGATCCCAATACCACTTTTGTGGACTTTAAATCAGCCTTTGTAAGGGTAGCCAAAGTCAAAGTAGTATATATTCTTACTACCACTTATATTAAATATATATATATATAATATATTCATCTATTTGATTGCGTTAAAAGAAAAAGGAAAAATATGTTGAGAATTTTTTTAAATTGGGTTGAAATATGTAATTTAATTACAGAGAATTTTATTTGTTTTCTTCATTTTAGTTTAATTGACATTGTTATTTGATATTAAAAATAATTTATCGTGAATTCTATTCAATCTGTACGTTAAATTGGATTTAAAGTAATAGCTTATTATATACTTCGTTATAGCATTAGGTTTACATATAAATCATTATATGTATAAGTTAACGTAATGCGATGTTGTTGTAATGAAATTTAAAAATAATGCGAGCAATAAAAGTCACGCTATCTACATGTAACACGTAATTGTAATCATCACATATTCTTGTAACGTCTATGGATATAGAGCACTGAGACAAGATTATAATAATGGTCCCATCCATCAATTTCAAAATCGTCTTGTTTGTATTGTAATTGTCCTGACGATCAATTAACATTATTTTATGGTACCTTTGTGTGCCTAATTTAATACGTTACATTAAAAATAGTGCTTCTTATTACGAAGCATTTATATTTATTTAATTTCATAATAAATTTTGTAATCTCCGAGTGTCGTTTGCAGTCCGTCGCCTTATCGCGGTCAATGCACTCATTATTAATAGTGCACACTTATCAGGTATTGAGTATTATAATGATTAGTAATTAGTGGCAGTAGCATCAGAACAGTTATTTTGGAATTTAACTAAATTGATTAATCACTTTATTCATTATCTCGACTTGTCCCAACTTTCTGGTCTGGTAATTGACTTGGACATTTTCTTTTTCTGATATAACCAGTTGTAGCTATGCTTAATTTTTATTATTTTCATTTGACTATTACATTTAACCAAACTCCGAAAGCTAATAAGATTAACATAATCATAATTATCTTATTAAGTTGGCATCTTATACCAGTTACATGATTATTGCCACATAAGCAATACTGCACCGACTATTGCTACGAATGTTTCTTCGAACACTTTTAATAAACTACTAGATATCTTAAGTACTTTAGAGATATCACTGCTGACTTTATATACACAATAATAACAAGCATCGTAAACACTCGCATAGCAACATAAATTGAGTTCTCGAATCGGCACTTTATTTAGGAGCTGATGCAAATCCTGATAATTTAGCATATTAAGCTGCCTTAATTTTGATTCTGGTTGTGTTTGTGTAACAGGAACGCAACGTGGACGTAGAGCACCGATTCGGGGAGACCCTGACCTCGGGCACGGGCCACGTGTCGCGCGGCAAGAAGAAGTCCACGCGCTGCCGCATGGTGTTCCGCACAGACATCGTCAACGCGGCCGGCCAGCACGAGACCCTGCAGGTCTGCTCCACGCAAATCATCTGCAGTAAGTTTATTTTTTTAATTCATTATAACTTACAAAAGAGGTATTTATCCCTATCTAATTAATAAATTTGCGCCTTTAAAAGTAGGCAATCAAATATATTCACCTTAGGTTACCTGCAATTGATATTTAATCAATAAAGTAGCCTATTTGTATAAGTGTTTTTTATTGGTAGACTTTTTTCTTTTTCGTTTTTGTTTTGTTTGTGAAACAAAGAATATTTACTATTTTATTGTATTACTTTCATAATAAGATTATTATGTTATTTATATATTATCTTCATATTGCCCTAATTTCCTTCACAGCTCAACCTCCTGGAGTGCCAGAGGTGTGCCGCAAGTCTCTTGTGTCGTGTCCCGCGAGCGGTGGACTAGAACTGTACTTGCTGGGCAAGAACTTCTTGAAGGAGACACGCGTAGTGTTCCAGCAAAAGCAGGATGGACGAAGTATTTGGGAAGAAGAGGTGGTACCGGACAAAGAGTTTTTACAACAGGTAATTAATAAACATCATCTAAGTAGTTTCTCGGGTAGACTAATAAATGTAGTGATTTTCCAAGGCTTTCTATTTAATATTTTCGCGATCGATAGTAGGAAAGGACCTAAAATGGTCCCTTGAGGTATCCTTTACGAAGTACAACAGAGATATAACTAGATATTTTCATTAATCATTCTGAACTAAATGTATTGCTAACAATAGTTACATATAATAGTTGTAAATAACAACAAGTGTGTCTTTACGAACACACTGTGGCAATTCAAACAGCATTGATTTGGTATTTTAGGTCGGGGAAAAACTCTTTTCGCATATAGTATGCATAAACTTGTTATAAAATATCTTTGGCTGTGCTATTTGTATCTGGCTGGTTTTTATGATATTAAGAAGGTATATTTCATAAAATAATCAAATTCGAAAAGTTTTGTTTCCCACTATTATTCATTGTTGTTCTTTCTGTCAAAATGTGCGAATCGAATGAAGAAATTAAATACATTTAAAATTTTATTCCAAAAAAAGAAAAAATACAACGCAAGCCGTAAAAAAAATTAGTGACGGACCTAATGCAGTGTCAGTAAGAGTAGCATAAAGATGGTTTAAGCGTTTTTAATTTTGATGTCAAAAATGCATCACGTTCTGGCCGCCCTGTTGTGGATATAATGGACGGTATTTTGGAAATAGTGGAGCAAGATCGGCATATCAGCAGTTACGACACAGCTGAAGAACTAGGAATTCACCACAAAACAGTTTTGAAAAAAGCTAGATTAATAAATAAGCTTGATATACCACAAACATCTTTAGCCATTCAGCAAAAATTTAGAGATTTTATTGCGAGGTGTTAATGCATCCACTATCAGATATCCATTTGTCTCGGTCTCTTCGGAATTCTATAGGTAGTGCCTACTAATTGCGTGTTTTGATCAGAAATCCCAAAATTTTTAGAGAAACGGGATCATTTTTTCACGCGATTTTGTTCGTACAACATGGCACATATGTAATTAAATGTAAATTAACTTTAATAAAAAATGTCTTGAATATTCAAATCAAATGCGAAGAAACTTTTCCCCGACCTATTATAAGTGAAGTCTAAGTGTGTGAACACGTTAATGTTTGTCGAGTTAGTGATTAAACGTAATGAAAATCACAGACACATCATCATTCACAGGCAACAGACACTGAAAGTTTTCAACATTGCTGTAAATGTAGATCGGCAAGATTTTTTTGGAAAATCTTAATGTAATTATTGCAAGAGGTGGTCGCTTTTCGTAATAAATACGCTGCAATAAATTTATTAAATGCACTGCTATTAGTACTATCTTCACATGTGGACTCGTCTACTGCTTATCTTCAGGTGGTGTCGAGTCATTTGCTGTGCTTTATATAAATAAATAATAAGTACAAATCATCAAAACGGCTGCGCTAGTTTGTACAAGGAAAATATCTAATATTAAAAAGTCGTGTCACAGTGTTTATATGGAACTGTTCCGAAACGGCTGGGCCGAATTTGATAAAATTTCTTAGATCTTTGAATAGGACGGAGCTTAATTTTATACCCCTAAAGGGTGGTTCTCCCAGATTTTTTTTAAATTAATTTATACGGCAACCGAAGTTTCGTCGGGTCGGCTAGTATCAGTATAGGTAGATGAGAGCCGGTGTGTGGCCCGCAGACGCACCTGGTGTGCTGCGTGCCGGCGTACGCGCGCAGCGAGCTGTCGGAGCCGGTGTGCGTGCAGGTGTTCGTGGTGTCGGCCGGCCGCGCCTCCGAGCCGCACGCCTTCTACTACACGCCGCACGCGCCGCACGCGCCCGTACACGTCACGCCGCACGCACACGCGCACGCACACGCGCACACACCGCCGCGCCGCGCTACAGGTACGCCGATACTAGACAGATTACCCTTGCTTGTGTTTGTGACTCCATTCGTAATTATGCAAACAGCTACATCACAAATCGTTCATTTTCTATTACAAAAATATTATTGGGTGCCAATCTTAATATTCTGTCGTCATTTTGCCATTTAGTTTAGCTAACTCACTTGATCATAAACTATCAAAATTAAGTGAAGAGCAACAAGCGATTGACGATTTAACGCATTTTTTTCTGATAGTTATATTAATCTAACTAATGCAGACTGTAAAATGTATATGAACCTGACAGATTATATAATCTAATATATATATTATTACATCCGTGAAATCATCGGGACATAATAAAATAAAAAAGATATATATCGATATGACGTTCAACCAATCAGTCCAATGTCAGTTTGGTAGCTTGAATATAATGGTTTTATCAATATCATCATCGTCATCGACCGCTCTCATAGCTCCCCACCGAGGGAGTCAAGCCTACCCTAAATAAAGACGATTACGCCGTAATCAACCACACTAGCCAAATAATGGTTGACATCACACACAACCCAAGAATTTCTTCACTCGTGTGTGCAGGTTTCCTCGCGATCTTTTCCTTCATCGTAAAATTTGAAAACATTAATACATGGCGGTGTATAACAGTTGGATATTGGTATTGAAGTCTTAGTAAAATAATGCGTTCAATTTGATAACGATTTGTCTCAATATTACAGTGACATATATATACATGGTGTTTCCATCAAATTACTATTTTAACAGGAATTGCTTATTATCATCTCAGTCAGTCCTATGTGTATTGTGTGATCCAATCTCACTGTATATTTCTCATACGTTGCTAGAACGATAGAACCAAAACAATCTTTATCTGTCCGAAAGCTTCTTATAGTAATTAATGATTGTAACGTTTGGAAATTAGATCTTGTATTTAATTCGCCGTGTTTGGTTGCGATAAACCCTTAATAATTACTGAACAAATATTAATAAATTACCTATACATGTACAGATTTATAATAACTGTAATTAACTATATTTACTAAACGCCTGCCGTAACATTATTATTTGCATAACTTCTTATGATATAGTCTTTATTGCATGAAGTATGAGGTATTTAGAATGGTTTTTTTGGCAAAATGACTCGCGTATTGGCTTGTATTTTATTTCCTAGGAACACCTTACTAACATATTCTTATATGATGAAATTCTATACTAGAAACATTAACACGAATAATAAATATTTACGTATACAAATGTAGCAAAGTACAGACGGAAACACAAACGTTAAACAATTTTATATAAATATTTGTCAAAACCTATCACTGCAAAAGAAAAT
The DNA here is from genome assembly GCA_943193645.1 of Acentria ephemerella. Taxonomy (NCBI): domain Eukaryota; kingdom Metazoa; phylum Arthropoda; class Insecta; order Lepidoptera; family Crambidae; genus Acentria; species Acentria ephemerella. The sequence continues at coordinate 1,363,399 of OW971875.1, read as the reverse complement.
ATCAGTTTATTATAAATATATTTACGTTTATATCTTGATCAGTTCAATAATTAATAATCAGGTATTGGAGATAAGATATCGATACGTTATTTTGATACACAATACTATAATTATTACTCATAATATTACTTATCCTACTTGCACGATTTTGTATCATAATTTATTTGGATATAACTTTCATAAATATATCAAATTGTGTGGTATGATCGATCAGTAACTTGAAATAAGAAGAATGGATTTATTTCTTATTTGTACCATTTATATTATATTAAAAGAAAAACTATAGTTTGTAATGTTTCATATGTATAAGCCAGCTTCTACTCTCTTATTTGAAGTAACAATCTAGGCACAGTACAGTATTACTTCGTAAGTCCATAACACTACAGTAATTCTTCATTTAGAATCTATGTTATATGTATAAATATACACCCCGTGTGGTTTCGTTGTGCTTCAACTTTGCTATGTTACTTAAAATAATGAAAAAGTATTGCAATAGCTTAACATTATTTGATTATAATATAAATGTTTCGGTTAAGTGACTATTTATGACTATTATTTGATTTATATTACAAAATTGTTTTGAGACATAGTTTTAATTAATAAATATAATCATGTCCCTATAATATTCACATATTTTCTCCCAAGCTCAAAGCGCATCAAAGAAATAAAGCTTTCTGGCGCATAAATTAGTTTGATTGATGTTAATGTACACACAAAGATAATTAAAAAGGAAACAACAGAATAACAGAAAATTGTACAAAGGTACTGCTTATTTCTATAAGAAATCTCTGGGAAAATTGACAACGAAAGGTAGAGGGTACCAATACAAATATAATATATTTAAATGAGAAATAAAAAGTATTAGTAATAAAACAAAAAAAAATGGCATAAAATAAAATCATAATTCATAAAAAGTTCGTTAAGTTAGTTCTTATTAAAAAGTTTTGTTCTTATTTACTATTTTTTCGGTACCTTCATAGCATCATATATAACAGGATTTTATTTTACATACATATTATTTGTGAAAATTGAGGCGGGACTTAAGAACCACAGTGCCCCCCCTGATATATATAATTTGTTGTCATGCTGTACATAATATCGTATTAACTCTTGGTTGTGGGAATGTTGCTTTGCAAATAACTGCATGCAAGCTTTAAAAGAAACACAAGCTAAGCATTATTTGTAAGTCGTCGATATATTTATAACAGAATATGAGAAACAATTTGGAAGAAATGACTGATGCGTAAATGGCGTACTCTTTCTTTTTTTCCCTTCTGTTCAAGCTAGGTCTGTCTAGGTAGCGACCGCGGCCGCCGCCCGCCGTCGCCCGCTGACCCGCGCTGTCACGGTACTGACACACACACACACACACACACACACACACACACACACACACACACACACACACACACACACACACACACACTGACACACACACTCACGCTCACAAACACACACACACAGACTGACACACACTCACAAACATACACTGATACACACACACACACACACACACTGACACACACACTCACGCTCACAAACACACACACACACACACTCACAAACACACACACACACACACACAAACACACACTGACACACACACTCACAAACACACACTGACACACACACTCACACTCACAAACACACACTGACACATTCTCGCATATTTTACATAATTATTTTCTATAACCATTCATAACTACTCTCACATACAGATACACTATTATCATATGCAACCACACACACATTTAAACTCAAACAATAACTTACACACCCACGCATACACACACACTACACATACACGTATTCTGCATTCTCGCTCATTTTACATAATTATTTTCTATAACCATTCATAACCACTCTCACATACAGATACACTATTATCATATGCAACCACACACACATTTAAACACAAACAATAACTTACACACCCACGCATACACACACACTGACACATACACGTATTCTGCATTCTCGCTCATTTTACATAATTATTTTCTATAACCATTCATAACCACTCTCACATACAGATACACTATTATCATATGCAACCACACACACATTTAAACACAAACAATAACTTACACACCCACGCATACACACACACTGACACATACACGTATTCTGCATTCTCGCTCATTTTACATAATTATTTTCTATAACCATTCATAACCACTCTCACATACAGATACATACACTATTATCATATGCAACCACACACACATTTAAACACAAACAATAACTTACACACCCACGCATACACACACACTGACACATACACGTATTCTGCATTCTCGCTCATTTTACATAATTATTTTCTATAACCATTCATAACCACTGTCACAACTTACATATTATCATATGCATCCACATACACATTTAAACACAAACACAATAACTTACACATCCACATACACATTTAAACACAAACACAATAACTTACACATCCACGCACACATATTCCACTTAACGCGTGCTCATGTACACAGAATACGCATATAGAACAATTACCCCTACACACTGCACAAACACGAGTTGGATTATCGTTTCATGCGACTAACGATGTTTTTTTTACAGCGATTTAAATAATAGTTATTTTTCTAACAGGTTCTTTGAAAGTATTGTGTGTATAAAAGTGCCGCGGTTTCGGCTTGTATTATTAAGAAAACTGTGTTCCACACACATTTATTTATTTAGGAATTTTAGTTTAACACAAACCAAAACTACACACTAATCTCTTCTACCACATTACAAGATCACACTACGTCGCTATCCGAATTTCCTCTTTATTGACTTAGCACAGAACTTACTTGTCAGCGACACTTACATTCAGGTTTTAGGTTACAGACTGTACAGTTCCCTTCCCTACACCATTAAGACAGTCTTCGTCTAATACCAACCTCGCCTACTGCGCTGTCCTCAAACGCTAATAAAAATTCTAATTGTATGTAACATCATATATCAGTAGAACGAATTTTGACAAGTATGTTTCTATAGAATTTTGTTTAATAGAGTTTCATTTTATTATATTAGTATAATAATATTTGTGTTTTGCCATTTCGTTTGCGTGCGTGATCATGAGAGGGGGGATAATGTAACGAGCGTAGCGTGAGGACAGTGGTGCAGGCTAGGGTCCCCGCTAGCTGCGGCCGGCTCTGACCACCGTGTGTGTAGGTGCGGACGCGTGGCCCCTGATGCCGCCGCCCGCGCACCCCGCGCACCCCGCCCGTCGGACCTCGCTGCTGCACGATCACGACGCCGTGCAAGGGCTCAAGAGTGAGGTAACGCACTTAAATCTATCAAGTAGGCGCGAAGGATCATTCGGTCCTTCATGGCCCTAATTTTTACTATTGAAAACCTAAATTTTATTAAGAGTCATATATAAAATTTCGTATAAAAATTCGAGTAATTTTATAAATGTGCAATTATTATAAGATAGACTAATTAATGTATTTTTTTGTTTCTCGACATATTCGTAATGTAGATAGCGGATGAGTCGAGCCAGCACTCGCTGATAGAACACGCGGATACGTCATGTGGACCCGAGGGCCCTGATGCTCAGACGTCGCCCCAATCGATGTTGCCCGACGACCTCACTGGCGTCGACCTCAGGCTGAAGTCGGAAAATATGACCAGGGATTCCCAAAGTCAGGTATAGTCAAAAGCCACTTGCTTGAGCCTAGTATAACCATTACACAATTATGTGTAGGTTCACCTTCTAAATTAGAGTAAAAATTGTCCGTGGTTCTCTATAGTTTTTCAGATTCTAATTGAAAATACATTACGATGATACAGTAGTCATTTAATCTTTGTGGCTTGTCAACAGGTGAGCTTCGGATACGAATCGATCAAGCTCTCGCCGCCTACACCAACGCAGAGCGAGCCACAGTCGCCTCTGGCCACGTTCACACAGCAGTTGCAGGCGATACAAAACCAGGTGCAGACCGACAAGATGGTCGAGACAGTAACCGCGGCTATATTCAACTCCGAGGACAACGCCGGCCAGATATACCCGCCGATCATGCCAATGGAAACGATCGATCCCATGCGCCAGCTTATATCTTCCAAATCGCCCATGGAGATGCGAACGGAGATGAAGGCGTTAGACAACGGGTTGATGATGGCGGAAGGCGGCCTGGGCTCCGGCGACAACCGGCAGATGATGGTATACAACCGGCTGCAGCCGGGCCGACCTGACGATGGGTTCAACCCGTTCGGGGCCATGAGCAAGATGGAGATGGAAACCACGCAGATCGAGCAGCGCCTGGCGCAGCAGAGCGCGCACATGGACGCGCTGGTGGAGGACGCCATGAAGGCCACCGCCGCCATGCTGCCCGCCGACGCCGCCAAGCTCGACGCCCTCGTCAACTCGCGCGTGGACGACCTCGCCGGCGTGCCGGCCGCCGAGCCCCGCGCGCGCGCAGACGGCCGCATGGACTCGCAGGTACCACGGCAATACCGCATTTCTTGAACCTCTTCTTTTGATCATTCAGTGTCAACTTCTTTCTTTTACAGTTTAGGGACATGATTTTTGCATCGAATCGGAAAAATGCTATAAAAACCGTAATGCTAGTACTGAAAATTTAAACGTAATAGTTTTAATTATTTTTTAAAATTAAATATTGTGACTATCAAAATGACTCAACTTATTAGAGCCCGTTTAATTCAATAAACAGTTCCGGCCGCAGGTGTCCCCGACACTGCTGTGCGACGAGCGGCGACTGGCAGGCGCGGTGGGCGCGGCCGACGAACTCATGATGCTGCCGGACCAGGTGCCCATGACGTCGGTGAAGACGCCGCCCGCCGCCGTCAAGTCCATGATCCTCAACGCAGCCGCCGAGATCCTCACGTCCGATACCACCATGAACGCGCTGGTCACGTCTGCCATCAACACCGCCAACATCCTTACCACGGAGAGTGCCAGCGGCGCCATGCAGGCAGCCGACCAGCAGCCGCCCGCCGAGCCCGCGCCCGAACCCATGGTGGCCATGTCACAGGCAGTGTCGCAGGCAGTCACGCAAGCAGTGTCGCAGGTATGTAGCGTGTTACAGCCTGCGTTCGAACCCATGGTGGCCATGTCACAGGCAATGTCGCAGGCAGTCACGCAGGCAGTGTCGCAGGTATGTAGCGTGCAACAGCCTGCGTTCGAACCCATGGTGACCATGTCACAGGCAATTTCGCAGGCAGTCACGCAGGCAGTGCCGCAGGTATGTAGCGTGCTACAGCCTGCGTTCGAACCCATGGTGACCATGTCACAGGCAGTGTCGCAGGCAGTCATGCAGGCAGTGTCGCAGGTATGTAGCGTGTCACAGCCTGCGTTCGAACCCATGGTGGCCATGTCACAGGCAGTGTCGCAGGCAGTCATGCAGGCAGTGTCGCAGGTATGTAGCGTGTCACAGCCTGCGTTCGAACCCATGGTGGCCATGTCACAGGCAGTGTCGCAGGCAGTCACGCAAGCAGTGTCGCAGGTATGTAGCGTGTTACAGCCTGCGTTCGAACCCATGGTGGCCATGTCACAGGCAATGTCGCAGGCAGTCACGCAGGCAGTGTCGCAGGTATGTAGCGTGCAACAGCCTGCGTTCGAACCCATGGTGACCATGTCACAGGCAATTTCGCAGGCAGTCACGCAGGCAGTGCCGCAGGTATGTAGCGTGCTACAGCCTGCGTTCGAACCCATGGTGACCATGTCACAGGCAGTGTCGCAGGCAGTCATGCAGGCAGTGTCGCAGGTATGTAGCGTGTCACAGCCTGCGTTCGAACCCATGGTGGCCATGTCACAGGCAGTGTCGCAGGCAGAGTCGCAGGTATGTAGCGTGCTACAGCCGGTGCCATGTCGCATTATTCGACTTACTAAAAAGAAGGTTAACCAAGAAGGTTAAATATATTCGGTTTTGGGTTATTGAATGCGTTTCTTGAATCTATTAGGCTACATCTTTACATAAATAAATAAATCAGTTACGGTATGGTTGACGGCAGGCGGTATCGCAAGCAGTGTCGCAGGCGGTGTCGCAGGAGATGACGGCGCCGGTGCAAGGGCTCACCGACATGAGCGACCAGGATCTACTCTCATACATCAACCCCAGCACCTTCGACCAGGGTCAGTACATGCTGTTGGACTATTTATGCATATAGCCACTAACTTGACTAACAATAAGGAAACTACCTCAAAATATTGTGATAAATTATTTTAGATAAAATGATATAACGCTCAAATTAAACATTACAATAACTATTAATATATTTATTATTATTAATAATAATTTAAGTGGTATATTAATAGGTACGATCGAATAGGTATCAGATGTTCCGACAAACAGGTTTAAACAAAAACTAATTGAGTAATAGGTACTGTTTTGTACTTAAAAAAACATTTTCATGGACGTAAATAAAACTGCTTCTTTAACTACCTTAATTTACATGCTTACCTTGGTAAATATTACTATTTTTTTTTTATAAAAAAAAACCTTTACACTTTTGTTGTTGATTGTCCGTTATTGTTGACGTAAAATAACTTGTGTTTTCTCCGAGCTATGACATCTGCGCGCAGCATTGCATGTCGCTTGCATATACGTAATGTTGGATACAAATAGACACTAGTTAATGACTGCGTAATATTGATTTACAGTGTAAATACGGACGCATCCTCGGTGCTGACCGCCCGGTATAGGGCTGGGGTATCTCGCGGCTAGTGGAACGGACACTTAATACATTATTTACTAAACGCATTTTGTAGTGAGATGTTCAGGGCTCAAAAGCAGTTTTAATGTGAATTTCTAATAGACTTTATGTACCTATTAACTATAAAAACCGTAGAACACTATAATCTCCGTCGAATGGTGTGTGAAATGTTGTACGGGATGTTAATGTATTGCTTTATGATTCTCATACATATTAAATGTGAAGGGTGAACTGTTGGTGACGTCAATTATATTTCATGATGTGAGTCAGTATTACAGGGCTATTAAATTTGTACAATGACGTCTAGGGCGGTGAGCTGAATCCAACATAAATCTTAATATTATGAAATATAACCCGAGCCGACCCTGGATGTTACCCAGATAATGTATTTTTGAAATGACTTAGATATCTTTTTAAACAAAATCTAAATTAGTGTATGTTCGTATATAATATTGTCTATTTCATATTATATGTTGTAAATAGTAATAGCTTCGTATTTATATGTTGTTTATTGTTAGTATTGTAAGGGTGGTGGCCGCGTTACGTGAACTATTGCTCTAAATTGTATATGTCCAGCGCTAAGGAATAATTGCTAAACTCGCTTAATAAGTTAGAACTTTTAAAAATTAAGGAAATAACGATCCAATGTAATAAAAGTTTTAAGATTATTAATTATTATAAACTTTTGAGATTATTTTTCAATAACTATACACCAAAGGAGAATCCTTAATTTTTAACAGCTTCGATGAACAGCCAATTTTTATATTCGTTTGTTACATTATTTTTGTATAAATAAAGTTGTCCAGTTGCCATAGGAGCATTTAATGGTAAGATATTTTTTCACATGAGAATTATTTGTTGTGGAGCTAAAATATTTAATTAAATGTTCAGTGTGTAATAACTAAAACTAAAATTTGATTTTAACGTACACGATTAACGCGCCATCTTTTAATTTTATAATTAAATCACTTTTGCACGTCATTATACTATGCTTAGAATTGGAAATTACAGCGAACTTGGCAGTAATCCTGAGTTTAAAAATATAAAGTTAATACAATTTGACAACACAATAATAAGTATAAAATATTAGACTATAGTGGAGTGCAAAATTGATAGTCGTTACACGTTGTTTATTATGATTGTGATATATAAAAATATATACATAACTGTTCGCGTAGTAGCTAATTTTATATAATTAAGAAAACTGTACTGATGTGATGTTAGAGCAAAGATTTATATTTTAAAGCTATGTTAAACATTATTATAAACGGAGTTCATTTTTATAAATAAAGAATCGAATGCTACATATACATATAAATGTGCCATTTGTTAACTGTAATGTTAATGTAGATGTTATTATACAAGTTGTTGTGCATAAAACGACACCGTATATATGCTTTCGGCCGACTTGATATTACGAACATGGATGTGAGTGCCTTCTAATAAAATAATGAACCAGCTACAATCATTATAAGAATTTATCATAAAATATTTTAAGTATGAATTTTCGATGACACAGTATTTTATGCAGGGACCATATATACATATTTAACATACATAATACAATATATATTAATTATTTAGCTGATTTCTGTATATAATACAAAACGAAGTCAAAATTGTTTCACAAATTATATGAAATGAGACCTATTTAAAATAATTATACAACATTTTTTCTTACCAAAAGTAAAAAAAAATTGTAACAAGTATTACAATATTTTTAGTTGACAGTGTCTGCAGCATACACACTGCTATCGTTTTGGCAGCTTATCTTTCCTACTTTAATAAAAATCATAATTAATAATCACTTTTACTGACGATTGTACTATTTCTCGCTACAGTAGCGAGATATCATGTGGGATATTAGGATAGTGTAAGTAGCAAGCACGTAAATAATAATTATAAATTTAATTGGTCCTAAAAATCATATAGTTTGTCAAATGATGAATATAATTTATAAATATATATGTAATAAATTCAACTGTATTATTTTTATATGAAACTTTATTTTAGTATGTATTAAAACTATGTGGGTAAATATGGCATCAAATATATTTTTAGTATTTGCTATGCTATTTACATCTCGCTCACTCGTTATGAGTTTTGTGCGAGGAAGAAATAAAGTTGCCAGTCCTATTATTTGATGACACGGAGGGTGTTAATTGTAATCAATTTTATGCGTATTGGAAATTAACAAAATTTTCTTAATATTTACATCTCAATATTGGTAATATAAAATATTAGCGTTATTGGAATTATAATTTGTTAAAGTTTAATTTTAAATTGGTTCAGAACGACATATTCTGATCCAAGATATTTGATACTTTGTTCTTTGTTTGTTTAATTATTCTTAATATTTTATTGTTATAGTATTTCAAGATCTATTTACTTTATTATGTTATAGGGAAAATAAAGTTAGAATTAGTATTTAATGTAGACACATGGTGCAAATTTTATTTCTGTTTAGAAGTAATTTTATAAAATCATATTACCTAAATATTGTTTGGTTGTGTAATTTATTAGACCATAAAACTACACAGAAACAGGATCGATACTAAATCAATCGATAACAGTATAAATTGCCGAATATCGATTTTAAAAATATATTTCAATCGTAATTGTAGCAATTGGTCAAATTGTACGACTGATCTAAAGATCTATAAACCTGAACTGTTTTTGGGTCTCTAACTACATACTTCACAAAGTGAATCACTAATGTTTACTTTATCCAATAGAATTCTATTGCACTTGAGGTTGGGCATGCAAAATAAGCTTAGACGTTATCTATATTAAGAGGCGGCTCTTTAAATACTATTTGGTTTTAAAGATACGTTAAGAAGCCTACTCAATCTCGCCCATATGTCAATTTGATTTTAAAATTCTTTATATATTTGCAACTTTTTACTAAAACAAAAACATTATTTATTAGATTATTTATGTAACTGTCGTGTTTTCAAAATGGCGCGCATTTGTAAGAAATTAACAAATTTCTCTTTGTAAGTAAAGCTGTCAATTTTTGTAATTTTAAAACGAGAATAGTTTTGTGAAATACCTCAACTACTTCATTGTTGAATCGTGGTTACGCGATGTTGAACCTTGAAGTTTGTAGTATAAAGTTCTTTAAATATGCGGTTTGTATGTTGGGAGCCTCCTCTAGATATGATGTCCAACCAACTGTATAGTCATTCGTACAAACGAAATACACATTAAACATAACCAAAAATTAAAGGATTCATTATATTTAAGTTATTTAAAAGATAATATGTACTAGTATGACTGGTGTATTGTTTTAAATATCGTATTTTATTATTACTTATACATAATATTATGAAAGAAGGTACTACCTACTAAACGTTTGGAAATAATCTAAAACTATATCCTAAATGCTGTGCTTCATACGTGCATACAAGTTTTGTAATAAGCTCAAACCTCACATTTGTATTTCAATAAAATCACAACCGCTATAAGCGCCAACGACGGACTATGCGGGCTGTTTAAAACTTTAGTTATTATTCATATTATTAAGTTAACAGTGAGTTGTATAAAGCCCTTTATATTCATTTACAAAACCCAAAATAAATTTCTGTCTTTGCTGTCGCTCATGTTAATCAAAAGAGGGACAAGGCATATCTTAATGAAATTCATCAAAATATTTATGTAACGATAAATGACCAAATATGTGATGTATGTATAACTTCATGGAAATTTTATATGTATGCAGATGTAAAGAGCTCTAGTCGGTCTGAATCATTCAATGCAACTTGCCGAAGGTTTACGAATACATGTATGTTACTTGTTTTGATGTAAATGATTAAATGTTATGAAAAATATTAAGTGGTTTATTTAATAAGCTAACGGATAAAATTTGAAATAAAAAGTACAGGGACGCCTGAAACCAGACTCCTCATTGACAATTCAGTTCGGAATTCGGCCTCAGGTTTAAACATTTTGCTGTCACCGTGTCACACCAACAGCGAAGTAAACTATTTTACTTTCAATTATTGTATGATACGCAGAAGTAGTGTGACATGGTACCAATGTGTTTATCTACTTCTGAGGCCGACTGAACCAAGATTCCGCGATGTCGCAAATTATCGCCATACAGCTTAATATCTATCGTGATAACTTTCGTATTTAAAATCATTACCTCATACTAAAACGAAACTTATTACAAAGATAAACATTTACGAGCCAATTGAAATATAGCGCACCTCAAACTGAAAGCGATAGCGATACATTCAGAGTTAGACAATAAGGGGGCAGGTCACTGTTGATAGATCGTGGAAATGATTATACTCATAATGATCGCCAATCTCCGGTACGAGATCGCATCTAAAAAAGGCAAAATATGTAATAAAGTTAAGGTTACAATTTGTATTGAACTGAATGACTTGACGGTTGTACAAGAAGTGAATGTCAGTATGAGAATTTAAAATGAGATGCGCGTGCGCCTTGTAACCGCACTTAGCAAACACACAATATATTGTGTTTGCTCGTCTTACGCTTTGACAGTTACTTTTTGGCTGATTCACGCTATACAAAAGTTCTATAACATGAAAACACTTGTAAGACCGTATATTCATGAATATAAATTATTTGACTTAACACACAAGAATAATTTTGTAATATTTTTTTAAATAATTTGTCGTATGTAAGTTACGTTTAGTTTCATGAATACCTACCTAAACGCAGTTAAGGGTTTACTACTAACTATATAGCTGTGGCAGTTAAAAGTACTACAACATAAAGCACTGAGCTAAAACACGACATTGAAACGTCACAATACGTAATACGAACATTGAATCACGGTGATTAAGTTTGCAAGTCGACAAGATACATCAGAACATCAGCTCCGCGGAAGATCTTCCCTTTTCGCTGAAGATGAGGCGATCCCAGCCACATCCGAACAGTAATTGTCATTTGGCCATTTGGTTGATTACTATTAATAAAATTAATTAATTAGTTATAGGTATTTACAATGAAAACACACAAAAATGTCTTAATCCTTTTTAATCATTTGATCCTATTATACATACAAGTAGGTATATGAGCATAAAGTCCACCATAATAATTACCTATATATTTATTACATTTCTTCCTAACATAACCCCCACGTTATCACTATACAGACGACATATCTTGAGACTGATCAAAAAAAACTTTTTTACTTTCTTCATATTAAGCCCGTTATGGAAAGGTTTTTATGTCACGTTTCGTTCAAAATTCTTCCCAAGATCAAATTGAGATCTAATTTAGTTTGATATTTATTGACTCTTAAAATCCGTTAATTTTTGGCTACATTCGTGTTACTTACAACTTTACCATTATCACATGATAAGCCTCAATTTCAAAGAAATGTACTTAAATTATACATTTACACAAAAGATATTCTCTCGATTAGTGCATTTGTACTGTCACACAGCAATGCACTAGGAAAAAAAATCATTTAATAATTTTTAATGCGATAGTTATTTAATTGTAATATATTCGAGGTACGACTATCTACTAAAATAAAATAAAAATAAAAAATTACAAAAAAAAAAAAGAAAATTATACATTTGTCTGGCAAAGATTTACATTCGGCTTTGAAAATTTATTTTATATATGTTAAATGCTAACAAAAATTTTAAGAGGTATCTTCATAAGACATTTTCGCAGAACACACAAACTTTTTGCCTAAGTCCCTGTAACTATTTACGAAGTTATGGACGGATTGTAAACAAGCTATCTTGTGTAACATCAAAAGCAATTTAACATTTATTGCTGCAATATCTCTAGGAAAAGACTCTGCTAAGCCAGCCATGTGTAAATACTGACCGACCGATGGAGTTATAAGAATCCAGAAGGATATAACTAAAGAAATGATTGAATAATTGCTACATATCTTACCATAATAAGTTTCACTCTAAAATAAAAAATGAGCTGGAATGTGCGAACTCAAATTCATTAAACTTTCTTTTATATTGACTTCTTATTTTAAGTAGGGTGTGATATATTCCCTTAGCAACATAATCATAATTAAAGAAGTTCCGTGGTTGTCATCACACAAAATAGAAAAAATAAATGCAAACATAATTGCGTGGATTCTCAACTCGAATACGTATCGATTGCCATGCGCTGGTTGTAAGAACCAAACGACAATCGCATGTTGAATATATCCGATTCGAATAATATCCATTTTAGTAAAACAAATGATAGAGACATATATATTTTTCATTGCCATAAGCTATTCATACAAAGATCGAAAACCTTGCACCGAGTCTCATACAACCAAAGCCAACTGGTCTTTTTTTTGACTGAATAATACTGTTGGCCCCAGATGGCCTTTACAGCGTTTAGGAGGCGAGAACCTTGGAGAGTCCTCAAGCCTTAAGGTGCGATACGCCTCTGGAGGATTTCTAATCGACAGGTATCACCTCCAAGGGAGGTGTCCCGCTGTTTCTTAGAGTCTCCTAGGCGCTCGAGTCATGAGGGAGCGACAAACCTGAGTGTGCCTCTAAAGGCTCGGACCTCGGCTCAGGCGAGTCGTGTCATGGAGGAGAGAAGCGCCCAAGTACTTACCTGTACCTGGTATAGCGCGACAAGCCAACTGGCAAAATAGCTCTGTTTACAAGATGGTTAGACATAAGGTTTTGTTCACGCTGTAGTAGACTGTGCTAGCGAGTCTTTATAAGTCTTTATAATGACAGATTTAGTTCCGTCTCGCTTACACACAGATCTCGATACAATTTTGTATAAAACATAGAGTAAAGCTCAACTGAGGCTGTCTCATTTTTGTTAAGTCTTAACAAAATCAGTATTATACATGATGTAACATTTTTTCCTTTGTATAAAATTTGTTAAATGTTCCCTATGTATTTCTTTTTTGAATTGGCTAATTTACAATAAAGATATATTCAATTCTATTCTATATTCTGTTAGTAATTAATGGTAATCATAAACCTTTGCCGAAATACGAATTGCTACAAGGTTATACGCAAACTTTTAAATTATAAGTTAAAAAATAAACCTAAATTATGAAAGAAACTGTATTATTTTGGAAAAGCCCCTTCTAGGCGAGTGTGTACCGTCATACGCCTCATCGCAGTTTTCTATCGGGCGTGTTGTGGTCAAACTTTCAGTCATTTGTAATTAAAAAATAAAAGTTTCATAATTTATGTTATTGCCAACCCCAACCTTTAAATAAATGCGACTTAACATTTTAACGTGAGAATTTGAACAAATTAGACGTCTCAAGATAGTCCATCATTACATTCGGTTGTAAAATAATTTAAGTTTTATTATAATAACATTAACATTTAACAACGGTATTTATTATATGTATATGAAATATTTACAGGCCGCTAAATGCCCAGATATGAACATAACGTAAATGTACAAAATAGTACGAATACAATAAGGATAATGGCAACCCAGGCAGGTACTGTACCTGGAAATAAAATAATAAATTAATACTTATCGTGGAAAATGTTAAACTGGACTGTAAACTACCTACATATTCTAATAACTGTATTCAGCATTGTTTTATCGGTTCAAAAAACACTTAGATAAACACTAATTCATAATAAACTTGTATAAGAAATCATTTTATCTCTTTCTTTTCTTTTGCTGCATGCTTCTCGTCGCCTCTACAACAATGTTAAACCTCAGTTTTCTATTTCATGGTATATTTATACAAAAGAAAATGAACCTTTACAAAATTTAACATTTGATCCAACTACAAAAGAATTTATTAACGCAGTGTTGAAATGTCAAATATCTCACATGTATGATCTCAAAATTCAATCGCATTACAACCGAAACCATCTGTAGGTAGATTATTGAAACGCAGCATAAGCCTAGGTGTACTTACTTCTGTGCGGTAGGCTGTGCACACGCAGGCAGTTGTCCACGGAGATAGAGAGCAGAGCGGCCTCGGCGCGTGACGTCACGGCCGGCCCCGCCCCACGCACCGGCAGGAACTGCAGCCCCGTCACGAACATCATGTGCGCGCTCTTGACGTGCAGCACGCGCTGCAGACAGACAACACGGTCACTGTGGCTGCAGTCACCGGCTACAACTGCAGCCCCGTCACGAACATCATGTGCGCGCTCTTGACGTGCAGCACGCGCTGCAGACAGACAACACGGTCACTGTGGCTGCAGTCACCGGCTACAACTGCAGCCCCGTCACGAACATCATGTGCGCGCTCTTGACGTGCAGCACGCGCTGCAGACAGACAACACGGTCACTGTGGCTGCAGTCACCGGCTACAACTGCAGCCCCGTCACGAACATCATGTGCGCGCTCTTGACGTGCAGCACGCGCTGCAGACAGACAACACGGTCACTGTGGCTGCAGTCACCGGCTACAACTGCAGCCCCGTCACGAACATCATGTGCGCGCTCTTGACGTGCAGCACGCGCTGCAGACAGACAACACGGTCACTGTGGCTGCAGTCACCGGCTACAACTGCAGCCCCGTCACGAACATCATGTGCGCGCTCTTGACGTGCAGCACGCGCTGCAGACAGACAACACGGTCACTGTGGCTGCAGTCACCGGCTACAACTGCAGCCCCGTCACGAACATCATGTGCGCGCTCTTGACGTGCAGCACGCGCTGCAGACAGACAACACGGTCACTGTGGCTGCAGTCACCGGCTACAACTGCAGCCCCGTCACGAACATCATGTGCGCGCTCTTGACGTGCAGCACGCGCTGCAGACAGACAACACGGTCACTGTGGCTGCAGTCACCGGCTACAACTGCAGCCCCGTCACGAACATCATGTGCGCGCTCTTGACGTGCAGCACGCGCTGCAGACAGACAACACGGTCACTGTGGCTGCAGTCACCGGCTACAACTGCAGCCCCGTCACGAACATCATGTGCGCGCTCTTGACGTGCAGCACGCGCTGCAGACAGACAACACGGTCACTGTGGCTGCAGTCACCGGCTACAACTGCAGCCCCGTCACGAACATCATGTGCGCGCTCTTGACGTGCAGCACGCGCTGCAGACAGACAACACGGTCACTGTGGCTGCAGTCACCGGCTACAACTGCAGCCCCGTCACGAACATCATGTGCGCGCTCTTGACGTGCAGCACGCGCTGCAGACAGACAACACGGTCACTGTGGCTGCAGTCACCGGCTACAACTGCAGCCCCGTCACGAACATCATGTGCGCGCTCTTGACGTGCAGCACGCGCTGCAGACAGACAACACGGTCACTGTGGCTGCAGTCACCGGCTACAACTGCAGCCCCGTCACGAACATCATGTGCGCGCTCTTGACGTGCAGCACGCGCTGCAGACAGACAACACGGTCACTGTGGCTGCAGTCACCGGCTACAACTGCAGCCCCGTCACGAACCGTGCATTCTTGACTTGTAGAACGTGTACCACGAACATCACGTACGTATCTTTTATCCTAATACATTTGCATATATTTATCTTGAATGTACATTGATATTGTCGATGTTGTATCTTAAATCTTAATAAATAAATAAATATTCAGTCAAACTTTCACATTTATAATATAAGTAGGATAGTATAATCTGTAAAGCTTAGTGTCAACATAATATACACGTGTAATATGTCAAAATCAACATCTCCTAAGCAAAACAATCCGTTGATTGCTTATTATATTTCAGCTTTTTTGGACTGACTAATACTGTTGGCCGCAGACGGCCTTTACAGCGTTACCGGGGTTTTAAGGAGGCGAGAACCTTGGAGAGTCATCAAGCCTTAAGGGGCGATTCACCTCTCGAGGAGTTCTAATCGACAGGCATCACCTCCGGGGGAGATGTCCCGCTGTCTCTTAGATTCTCCAGGGCGCTCGAGCCATGAGGGAGCGACAAACCTGAGGGTGCCTCTAAAGGGTGCCTCTAATTATATTTCAGCATTAGAGAACTAACCTTTAAGCTGAAAGCGACGTAGATATCAACCGACCCGCTGAACATGGCGCCGACGCCCACGAACCGGCCGTCGTCCCTGACGGTGAGCGCGGACAGAGCCTCGGCCGTGGGCTCGGACCGCACCAGCCCGCCGGCGCGCGACCACTGCTGCAGCAGACCCTTCTGCCGGCCCGACCGCGACAGAGGGTTGGCTATCGTGAACATGCGGTAGTCATCCTCTTTATCTTCTATCATGCCAAACCTGAATGAAAAATCGGTATTACTTTCTAAATCTGAAAACTAAGAGGCGTGCGTCTGAATGAAATAGAAAATAACAATACACAGATAGATTATTGAAAAACAACAATAAATTCACACTTCGTTTCGGAGTACTTTCATAACAAACACTGTGACACGAGATTATTATATATTAGATGACCATAAAATGAAGGTTCTTGTCTCCGTATATTACTTAAATACATATTAGTACATATATATATATTAATTATAACCTCCTTACACTTAATTTTCAATGCATCCTCTTTTTGTTAATGTATTATAGATATCAATGAATGAAATGCTATTTGATTAAGAATAGATTAAAACAAATAGCCTACCTGCACCTCCTGAAAAGATACTTGCTCCCGTTGGGGGGTTGGCAGGTGATCCTCAGCAGGGGCTCGGCGACGGCGTCGGTGCTCCACACCAGCGCCAGCCCGTCCTTGCCGATGCTCACCAGACGCTGGTCGCACGGGCTGAAGTCTAGATCGTCCAGCTAGAACAACATTCATAGATTTACAGCATAGACTTTACTACCAATAATAAATGATAACAATGATATTTATCATTATAACAAAACATATAATAAACGTTACAATTTCTATAAACCAATATTGTGAAACGTTTAACTTCAATATTGTAATTAATATAGCTTAATCAGTTTAATAGAGCTGCCGGGCAACATATACACTCTACAACGGCATGACATCATACCGCTGTACCCGTTTCTGAGGAACTTTCTTGAGCAAGTCCAATAATGTGCTATTTGTTATATTTTTGCTGTGTTCTCTTAGCTCTTAAAATAAGATTTAACCCACATACAGTGTTTTTTTGTAGTCTGACGTTGACAGAATCACTGTCAATAAAGACTGGAGTCATTTAATAAAAAAGAAGAAGAATGTCCTATTTAAATTGTTATATCTTAGAATTCCTATGCTTAGCATTTTCTCTTCTTCTTCATTTCTCTATTACATAAGTAATAGAGGAAGAGGAAAGCAATAAATTAGAACTATCAAATATTTTAATTTGTTTTTGTTAAGTTCTCCCTTTGTTAAAAACCATACAGTCATGTATTCTGTAGTTATATCTTTCTTTAGAACACACCTTTCTAAATGTCTAATGACAGATGCATTGCACTTAAATTTAAATTTAGTGACTTTAGTGTTTACTTCAGTCAGGCCCACTGTCTATTGAGTTGATTACACATGTTCGTTCAATAAAGATAAATTATTATTTCATGGGACAGAACACATGAACTTCTTTCCTAAGAAAATAATATGTAATGTGTAGAAAAAACACTGTATAGTAAGTAATGTCATAAGTTGAATAAATAAGAAATTTACCTCCTTTGTATGTCCATCAAGTACATAAAGTAGCTCCATTTTTGGAAATGACCACACCCTCACTTTAGCATCAATGCCTCCAGTTGCCATCAGTTTACCATTATGGCTTATTCTCACTACTCGCTGTAAAGGATCCTCGCTGAAACATAATTTTCACATCTATTTTTTAATGATGAATATCCAAAGAGATTGCTTATGTTTACTTTACCCACATTAACCGATTTTATTATTCCATCTATGACAATATACATTACAAAGATATAATACACCAATATATTTTGGTAGCAAGTTCTTTGAATAACATTAATAACTTTGAGTAACATGAAATATTGTAGTTTAACATATCAAGATGAATTTGATTTGCTAACAACCGAAATTTTATTTTTATTAATCTGTTAAATACCAATAGATTTTAGATGGGACCGCCAGTAGGCTGATAATCAATAAAATGGTAACATTTGGTGATCCATACATACTCAAATGAAAATGACAAAAATATATAAAAAATCATAAATAGAAAAGAACTTTCAGATTTAATCAGGCTAATCAATAAATCAAATCAATATTCAGCTCAAGTAGTTGAAAAGATTGAATTTTTAAATTTACTAAATTATGCATTAACAATTATGATAATTACAATTTCAATGCAATAATGTGCACTCAAAGATTGGAAATTTAAATTTCAAGCCTTTGAGATCTTAACATTAAAATTACCATTTTAATCATAGACTACAAAATATGAATCACCTATATGGTTTTGTTTACATTATATTAAACTTACCTAAAATCTGTTTGTACACTATCACATGGCCTAATTTCAAATGATATTCTTTTCTCCATTGTATTACTGTTTCTGTCTGTTTTAGATATATTGTCATTTTCAGAAACAGTTCGTCTCCTTCTTCTAACAAGGCCATTCTCAGCACGGAAACTGCCCCTACGCATCTCTGCTGCATCTACCATTCGCATATTGATTTTGTATAGCTGGCAGTGGCTTTCTTGTCCAGCTGTCAAGTACGTTTTATTCTGTAGTGTCTGCACTGAGCAATTCATCACTACATTTGGACCTGTTTCATGCCTCATTACCTCTTCGGCCACAAATCTTGTTCCATTGTGTGAAAGTTCAAAAATTTCCTACGAATAAATAAAAACGAATTTTTATTCACATTATTGTCTTCAAAATTAACTGGACTGACTCCAATCAAGGACTATGACACGTATGCGGACTTGATCTTATATTCTACTTTAGAATTAAAAGACGGCTGTTGTACTTACGAATCCATTAGCTACTCCAGTATTAGAGGCCCCACCGCCTCCAGCAACGATTACATGCCGATTTGTTAGCGTTTGTAGCGTGTAAAGAGGAAAATCTACTCGAGCTAAAAGTCCGTCACATCGATTACGAGACATTTTAGTTTATAACATTAATATCTCTTAACGATTACACTAAAACATTAACTAGAACACTATCTAAGTATTGCATAAAGCCACATGTGTCCGGTTTATACGAAATTTTGACTGTAAAAACTCGTATTATGGCTAAAACAATTTTAATTCACAACCAAAACTTTGACAAGAATTCAGAGTTCCAACATGACAAAAGTCAGTCATCTGACAATTATCGTTCAGAAACCCATCGATGAAATAATGATAAAAGGTTTTACTACTGTGAAGAAATGAAACGCAGTGTAAGCTATTGTATCTGCAGTGCGAGCATGGAACTATTGATAAACCAAATTTGACAATTAAACTCGATATAATTGACATTATTCGACAATTAATCGATGTCGGCAGCATGGAACTTTTTTTATCAATCAAACGATAAAGTCGACAAATTTTATCGTCTTAATCGATAAACCTCGACAAACTTAGCATGGAACTTTTTTTTGACATATTTGATAGATAAATATCAATTATTTTGTTGATTGTTTATCGTGTCCTTCATTGTCATCGATAAAGTTTTGTCGACAAAGTTAAAGGGTTTTCAAGATGGATTTCGGCTTTATTCTCTTGATTGATCATGAAAATAGACCTTGTAGGCGACGATCTGTCCTATTATGTAGAAGACATATAAGGGATTCCAATAATCCATTTGAACTGGAAGATTTGTGCTTTCATAACCTCTTCCGTAATAATAAAGAATTTACAATCAATCAAGGAATTTACAATGAGATTAAAGGAGAGTTCGGTCAAATGTGCTACCCGTGCATGTAATTGTAAGTACATTTAATTATTTATAAACCCGATGCGTGCAGTTCTATATTGCCTTTTTTGTCTATACCAACAAAATACTCGAAATTTATTTAAAATCTTTTACATTGCAGATTCTCACTGCTGTACGATATTTTGCCGTAAGTAGTTATCAAAGGTGCATTGGCCAAGAATTTAATTATAATATTTATATAATTTAATCGCTTTGGCGCAAAGGAGGACCGTCAGCAAGATAGTGGCAGTAGTGTCTAAAGCAATATAGGAAAGGATTTGGAAATGGTTTCCAGTCTAAGCACAAATTACCAGATTGCTTAGGCTGCATAGATTGCACACATATTGCAATCGTGACCCCCTACAATAACCCAGAAGACCAATGGTATTATAAAGGCGGTCTTTAGGTGAATGTGCAAAGACAGGTTTTTGCTTTTTTAGCCTGTTGAATTATTCGAGATAATAGTATCCTTGCTGCACTATTTATAATATGATGCATTACTACAGGTGATTAATACAAATATGTATACATATAAGAAACATACAAATGTTTGAACAGTTAATGTTTAGCTAATCAAACTCTTGTTGTATTAGATAATAATCTAGTTATAACATGATGGTAATTGACTTCAAATGTTATAAATTAAAATATTATGTGATAAAATCAAGTAAACTTTTTTTATTAATATAATAAATAAAAATATAATTATCTCTTGAAGGATTTTATTTCGCTCCTTTTCTATTGAATTTCTAAATTCAAGATGGTTTGAAATATGCTAGTTGATGGTAGTAACATTTATTAAGAAAAAATCCAAAACATACTAAAATTCATAGCTAATTGGTTGGCACAGCTAAATTCAGTGTCTCGGTAAGACACACTGGTAATTATTTTAAAAAATCAATACCAAAGCAATGGGTGATCTATCAATGTCTTCAATCTCAAAAGTTATTGTTCTATGAAATATGTATACCTACTTACTTAATTTACACAAGGCATAAAATTAATTGTGTTGCAATGAGAAATCCGCTCGCTGTCACACACAGAATAAAATATTTTCAATAAATTTTCGTATTTATATTTGCAATTTTATGAAACTTCTGCGTCAAGGTTCGTTTGCTTCATTTTATTAAAAATATAAGAATGAATGATGACCGAATGATCGATATAATTCGGTAAATTTTATCGTCTCGTTAAAGTTATCAAGTCAACTTCCATGCTAGCGGTTATCGATATAGCTCGATAAACGAAATCCGTTTATCCATCGGTAAGTATGTCGATTGTCAAGTTCCATGCTCGCACTGCTGTAATTTTTGTTTACTTTTATATTGAAATTGAAGTTGTTACCATCAAATTTAAATAATTTTATATTCCTACTACTTTTTACCTACCAACTATTTTTTCATTTTTTAATAACTTTGATTCTTAAGGCTGTAGATTGAATTTCACATTCTGTTATTTTATTTGTGTAAGTTTTATTTACAAAGTCAAAAAAAATATAGAGACATCGAAAAGTTATTGGCTCCAATTCTTTTGTTATCTAAATAAAATTAAGTTTAAGCTACTCTTTCATTACGAGGCATCCAGAAGTGCATAACAATAATACCTATGATAATATTTTAAATTAGCATTGGACCTATTTACTACCAAAATAAGAGGTGTTCCTGTAGGAGGAATGTCATTTGACGTTTCGAAATAAGCGAGTTTAGTCACATTTTAAGGATACTTGCCATTTTTAATACGCATCATAAAACATGACCTAATAAGTAAAAAGTACATCGTAAAAGTGTCAACTAACTTACGTTTCTATGTCATTCAATCCCTATAAGTACTAGATGTTTAAAAGATTTGGATCACCATTACTAACAAAGATCTCTAATGAATATTGTTAAAAATATAATGTAAAGGGTTTGTAAAAAAAATACATATTCAATATAACAATATTTAATTTCTGCTTCAAGATCATCTCTAGAATTCATCATTCTTATAAATAGCTTTTCTAAAATCCAGACATTTCATATAAATTACATTTAAAAATACTAATTCAATATATTTTTATAAGTAACAATAAATAGTTTATATATAGATACTTATATAATATTCATAAAGAGATATAGTAATCTTACACATTTAACTGATTTCAGGTAAAATAGGTCCACATAAATTAGCAAAAATATTCCAAAATAACTCTTATTAAGACAGTTTAAGGTGTCTGTGTACAGTTTTGTCATAAAGTTTAGTGTTGAACTGTACTATAAAGTTGTATCTAATAAATAAAATTAGTTTTTACTATAAACTAGAGAGACACCAAAGACTAATATCAATATAGATATTTCGTCGATATTTATATGCTGATTTATTCATATATAATACCGCCAATGCATGGATACTTTTTCATTATTTTTTTATAATAACGAAAATAAAGGCACTGTCAATTGTTACGACTACTGTAAAAAAATGGAAACAATAGCATCAAGAAGGAACCACTCTGCAAAGTTATATTTAAATTACAACGCCGTGATCGAAAGGCGTTATAAATGCTAATGAAACTTAATATTAGCTTCGATATATATTGAAATACTATAAGTTAATTGGGCAATCTGCGTTTTAAATCTTAGATTTAAAACAAATAACATTTAATTAATATTTGAAAATCCTAAATAATTTATGTAAAATCTTGTTAAATACCCGATTTACAACCACTTTAAGTTACGTGTTGGACTAGGAGATCCAATATGCATGTACACGTGCGTTTCAGAACCTGTTTTAGAAAATACAGATATTTAACATTTTCTTAATAAAATATTACGGGTATAATTTGCTTATATCGATATAAATCATCGAGAGCAGTATCATTTCACTATATATATATTTTTTTTTAAAAATGCTTAAAAGTTTATTTTAAACTCCATTAGGAAGTTATTCGTCAATAGTGAAAGTTTATATCGCGTTTTTCAAATCCTTCATGTAGATCTAATTTTCACAATATTTTACTACCCGTATTTAAATATCTACAAATATCGATGACATGACAACTAGTTAGTAGGTGAATAGAATGGACCGTATCAGGCCATCTCTGACACTGTCACTGCTCTGTCCGATGCCGAAGTTGAAGAACACCGACTCCGCGGCCACTTGCTGCGCGCACGACCCCAGCGGGTACCACCCCACCTTGTTGAACACTATACCCACTTTGTACACCTGCGCAACAAACGGTATAAGAAATTTTAGAATATCCACAAAGCTTATAAACTTGGTAGCGATAACAATCACAACGGTTGTAGTTGAATAATTTACAATTAAATATTGTATTATAAACTGTCTCAATTAGTTAAAATAATTTCAGGTGAAGCCAGAATATTTCATGGCTGTATGAGCTTGATCCACTTGGCTTTATTAAGTATAAAATAATTATTGTCAGTTATCTTTTTTTTTTTAAATAACTGCTTGACTAACTTTATAACCAACGACTGAAAAAAGTTTTTTCAATAAGTAATATATTGACGATTTGTCCGTTATTGGTTATACTTTTAAAAGAGAGAACTCATACATAAATACTTTTAAAATAATAATATTTCAAAAGTATTAGAAAAATCGCCCAAAATATAAAAGCAATAAACTAACATTTGAATCAAAAATAAAACAATTACAAGCTTTATTGCTTTGCTTGCTTTTTTTTTAAATGAAAATTCAATGAAAAATCTCTACAATTCTACAATAAAAAGAATTGTACGTGTGTTTCCCCGTGTAAATACTTTTTAGGGTGTCGTTGGCGTAGTGCGTAAGGTCATTGTTTTCTAAGCGGCAGGCAGCGGGTCGAAATCCACTACTTACCAATGTGTCTTCAAATTTTGAATTTATATATCCGTTTATTCGACGTTTTTACGGTGAAGTAAAACATAGTGACAAAACCCGCACACACCTGTGAAGAAAATCTTTGTGGTGTTGCCAGCGTGGTTGACTAAGGCCTAATCGCTCTTATATAGGATAGACTCGAGCCCCACGGTGGGGACATATAAGAGCTGAAAACCATGAAATGTTTTTTATATAAGTATACAAGAATCGTAATCGATGTGTGTGGTGACCTTGTTGCGCTGGATGTAGACGGGCCGGTTGAACATGATGTCCAGCAGGTGGCGGTAGGGCACGCGGCCTGTGTAGTGCGTGTACGTGAGGCGCGCGCCGTCGGCGTCCAGCAGGTGCGCGTACAGCAGCTCGCTGTAGGCGGCGCCCGCCCCCGCCCCCGCCCCCGCGCCGTGCCCCGCCCCCGGGCCCTGGCCCGCGCCGGAGCCTCCGCCCCCGGCCCCGGCCCCGGCCGCCCCGCCCTCGGCGCCCAGCAGCCGCAGCCCGCCGCCGCCCATCGACTCCTCGCACGGCGCCTGCGTCGGCACCTGCGCCCGCGCACGTCGAATACAATCCAATAACACATTTTAGACAATTTAGTTTCTGACCAGGGTTGGAATACCTACACTGGATTTACAGAAACCATAGGCAATTTTGAACGAGTAGTAGACATAAATTTGGAGTTGTTTATACTACAGACTAGGCTTTAAAATGAACTGAACGATCGACGAAACATTTAATAAATATTTTCTTTAACAAAAAAGGTAAGAAAATCAACATCTATGTAATATTTTTATCTTCATAACCATAAGAGGGCGAAGAAAGTAGCTTCTCCTCACCTGAACACCCAAAAGACAGATGTTCTTATCGACCATGAAGGTGACGGAGCAATCGAGTACGCTCGCGTTGAAGCAGTCTGCGTGCTGTATGACGGCGCGCTGGCAGTAGATCTTGTTGAAGTCCGAGTGACGCTCCATGTGCTCTAAGCCCAGCCCGCCGGGGCCTATCAGCAGCGGGGCTCGAGCTACCACGGAATACGTACGTATTGACTATATATTAATAAATAACAATATCTTCTAGATACAGATTCTTAATCGAATTAAAATCTTTCTCTTCCAAACATATTTTTAGGTTAATCGCATGCTTCACTAGTTATCTTCACATATGGACTCCTCTACTGCTTATCATCAGGTGGTTTCGAGTCATTTGCTGGCAACCTGTCAAACCTGGCCCCGAAGACAAGATGCCTCTCTAGTTTCGAATCGCTATCGAGCTATAGATGGAAAATGTACGGCATTTGCCAAGTTTTTTTTAATTTTAATTAAGCGATAGCTAAAGTCGAAACGCATATTAAGGGGGTAGAATAAGAAAAATATCTTTATTATTATTACCAATACTAGGTGGGATTGCGTGCTCGTGCGCGACTGTGAATAAAATAATTATAGACTTTTTTAAGTTGTAATTTGTAATATTACCTTACTTGTAATACCAAAAAACTGATACACAAATATTTTCAAAGAATATTTTTTGTGAATAAATCTCGCTTCACTAATACGTGCAAGAGGGAAATATGTGTTTACCTTCATGTCTCGCAATCCGTGGATGGGAGTATGGACAGGCGACCGGCGCGGGCGCACGAGAGTCTCCGAACACTTGCTCCGTCACGGGGCTTGGCGTGTCCACTGTGAACGTTGGCATCTGTGGACAATACCACATTGCTTCAAATTTTTGATGTAAATATGTAAATATCTAATTCTAATAGCTATAGGTCACACGAATAAAATATGAATCTATAAACAATACTACGACTAGCGTATTAATTTCTCGAATTCATCTTTACACTTTCTCCCAATATTCTTTTAACAGAATTAGATTGCATCCGCAGCAGCATAAGTTATTCCAACTAAAGTAAAAGTCCATATAAAATATTATATTGGTAATTATTATCAATACATTTAATAGCATCTATTATTTTTATTGGTAAGATTGAAAGTTTTAAAATCATCGAATCTGTTCTTTACATTTGTGCACGAGCCCATACTGTTTTTATATATATTGTTTTAATTTTATATGACGTTATTGTTATTGTGTTTTGTTAATACTGTCAGAAAATATACTTATTGGTGAAGCTGCGAAGTCCTTTATTTCTCTATTATAAGCATATTATTACGCCAAATAGCGCCAAAACATTATTAGTTCTATTTCTGTCTAAGGATTTTTGAAATTTTACTCAATAGCCATCAGTGGTACTTAATAGTACTCAAGAATAAATAATTCTTTCTAATACGTACGCTGCAGGACGGTCCACCGCCGATGAGCTGTTTCCTGGGTACGCGGCAGGTGGAGAACCCCGTGGGCATGGGCACGTCGGCCTGGCTCGACAGGATATTCATTAGAACAGCGAACGCTTCCGACTCTGACAGCAGCGGCGAGCGCGCCGGACCCGCCGCGAACTGCTGCGCTGTCAGTGTCAAAAACCTGATCTTCTCTATAGCGCTGCGGATAGTTAACTTGTCTTTGACTTCTGCTGAAAATAAAATATTTTTGTCGCTTCAATATTCCATTGATATTAATTATCTATTCCATTGATATTAAGAAACGTGTTCAAAATCAAAGACTTCTCGGTACGTAGCCACCAC
Organism: Acentria ephemerella; assembly: GCA_943193645.1. NCBI lineage: Eukaryota > Metazoa > Arthropoda > Insecta > Lepidoptera > Crambidae > Acentria > Acentria ephemerella. The sequence continues at coordinate 1,336,539 of OW971875.1, read as the reverse complement.
TCGAGGACGTTTTCCCCCAACAGCCCTCAGTCCTCTTTGCAATATGCCCCGCCCACTACCACTTCATGCTCATAATTCTATTCGTGTAAATAATCGTATTCCCATAGAAATATGATAGTTACAACAATCTTGTTCTTATGCAAGTTAAGAAATTGTTACTTGAGAACTCTTATTATAACTTTAAGGAATACTTTGACATTCATTAATTATTTTCGCACAAGTAACATAAAGTGTGTTCTTTTTCAACATGTACCTCTTAATCAATTCTGATGAATTTTGTAATACATGTAACATGAAACTAATAAACCATTAATTATTATTAAATAATGAATTTAAATTAATATAATTTATCATAATGCAATTGACTGTAATTGTAATTTGACTTGTTTAAGTGTGATTGTTGAACATGTTTGTTCAATATAAGTGTAAACAATGTATATGCCATATAGACACAAATTTAATACTTATATTACTACTGACCTTTGTTTTTTTTACTGCCCTCACTGGATGGTCCTGGTGTTATTTGGTCAGCTTGTTCCTGAGCTTTGCAAGTCTCTATTGCACTTTCAGGACTATTCTCAGCACTGCTTTCAATATTTACTTCCTAGAACATTAAGATAAAATACTTATATGCCTAGATATAATGTATATACATTTTTATAGCAGCAATAAACAGTGAGTCTCAAGACAATTTAAAATCAATTGTTTTTGGATTATATGGCTTGACAATATTGATGGACAATATTACAAATAGGTAGATTTTTAAAAAGCATAGAGGCAAGATCACTGGAGACCACAAAGGTTGAGTAAGGTTATTTACAGGTGTGCAATTTTATGGTATATTGTATTTTATTTTGTGAAATAAGAAAAATTTCTATGTTCCATCTTTTTTAATATTTTTAGGAAAAATCCTTATTTCACAATTTTATTCTAGTATTAATTCCTTAACAAATCTTCATAAAAATCTGTCAAAGTAATTACATGCATAATACTTCCCAAAAAAAATTTATTCAGTCACAAAACTACAGTAGTAAGGAACTTCTTTCAAATTCAAGTAATAAATTTGCTGATTTTTATGAATAATGTTTTTTTAAATATGTGATAATAATTAAGCAAACCTTCTCATTAGAAGTTGAAGGTCCTGGACTCTTGCTTTTTTTTTCAGAAGATGGTCCATTATCAATAGAGGGGCTGATGCTACGTTCGGAACACCGCTTGCCTTGAGCTTTTGCATAGCGGGCAGCTGCCTCAAAAAGATCCAATTCACTGTCTATATTCAGATGATCTAATGAAAATACTGTTATCACTGTATTCAGCTCCACCTCCTCAAAACTACTATCATTGAGTACATCTTTGGTGTTGGTACTGATTATCTAAAATTATTTAAAAAAAAAATTATTTACAATTTAATAATGAACTCTTCTTTTGTTTTATCAAACCAACAATGAAAGTTTTATTGACATAAGATGACATACGATAAATTACTTATAATCATTCATTCCATTGTATACTAATAATTTATAGAACATCTCTAAATTGCATGATATCCCGTCAAAAATTTCTGTGTTAGTGGCATATTAGATTAAAGTATCTTATACATTAATTATAATAGAATAGCATAAAAACAATAACCTGTATGCATTTATCCATAAGGACATTTTCTTCAAAAAGTCTAGCAAATTCATAAGCACGGCAAGCATTCCTAGGATAAAGGTCTGACCACAGATAACGGGTGCATTCCTTCACAAGATGGGGCAACATGTATTTTTTGGCTCCATAGCACAGTTCACATGCCTTATCAAATGAGCTAATGTTTATATTATCAGTATAAATGTATCTGAAAAATTAATTGTTAATGTGATTTTGTTTATTGGACAATACATAGGTAATTCTGACGTGCATAATATTGTTAACAACATATTAGATTGTTTCAGGCATTCTCTTCAAACAGAATGCCCGAATGAGAGTGATTACACTTACTCTAATAAAGCCCTGAAAGCTTCAGGCTGCACATCCAAAATGGGTATAGGATCATTTCTCTCTGCCATACCCCCATAAAACATGGCTTCGAACACTGGAGAAGCCATTGCAAGTATAAGTTTATGACCAGAAATGATCACTTGGTTCGGTTCTGTACCTACGAGGAACGTACAATCTGACCATTGCCCCGACTGTAATAAATGAGCTCCTCGCTGTTTCATCTCCGTACAGCCTAGCTGCCAGTCACAAGGTGCCCCTGCCATTATTGGGCTTTAACTAAAAGCTACACACGCAATATTATAACACCGAGCTATTTTAAAATTATGACTCCTCTTACTTTTGAAGCTTATTGAAATAAAAACAAAACAAATATTTTGTAATGATCTATGACAAATTGACATATATGTTTGACAACCAGCTGACTGACGACCGTGAACACTCTTGACGTTTTTTAACTTTAACAAAGTATGATTCATTAATAACTTTAGTAAATTCCAAAGTTGTAGAGCCGATTACATAGCTTGACCTAATTGTCAATTCATGGTGAAAATAAATTTAAAGAAGAGTTTTATAGCTCCACGAAGAACAGCGACGCCACGCTTGTATTCCGAAGATGTGCAGAAAATTTCATATGAGATTGATGAAAGGCCTAAAAATATTGTGGCATCCCACTTATTGTTGAAAACCAAAATTGAAAGGAGTTTTTGGCAAAAACTTTATTTTGTGTTGTAGTACAATTTTTGTTATATTAGTGTAGCCTCGGCCTAAAAAGATCATTATATCGAGAAATATATGGAAAAAATAATACAAGATGATTTATTTTTTCCATATATTTCACGATATAAAGAAATATATTTTACTTAAGTGGATTTTTTAGTGTTCATTCGTGTTTTATTTTATATAATCACGTAGTTCATTTAGTTACATAGTATTCCGATGAATATAGAAAAAAATACTACACGAGACATGTTTGTATGAGCTTTGAGTTTCCCTTGCCTTCCCCGTAATAAGAATAACTTTAACAAAATGGTAGTTTTTGGCGCGTAATGGTGGCATTAGTTGCATGCTGTGTGTTTTATTTCAAAAATTTGATTGATGTGAAGGTTTTGTAATTTTATGGCAAAACGGATCGTACGTGCAATACATGGAATAAACAAATCAGCATTGATTAATGATTCGTATATTGATATTCTTGTGATATTTTTCGTGATTTTCTTATCTTATTTTATTAATATCACTGTATTATTCGGTTCTCATTCATAGAATATAATGTTATTAAATACAATAAAAGAATAAGAATTCTTTTATATTTTTATTAACATTATATTCCATGTTTATATATTATATATGGAGATTACAGCATATTCAGACGAAATCATAAGTACATTGCAAATTACATTTATGGGCACTCATAGTGCTGTGAGGCCTTTGAAAGTCGTTCTATTCGGTGTTGATGTCATCGCTAACGTCTAGCGTTAACATCAAATTGGTAGATGTAACAAATACAATTGATAAACAATTAAAAAAATGTAATTTAAGCATTCTCAGTGAGTCTACATTTAATGTTTTGTAACGAGATTAATAATTATAACAGTGCAAGTGTATAAAAATGACAAATAATATTGCACTTAATTTAGTTTAATTTGAGAAACATTCTGTAACATAATGTACATTCAATAACGTTCAAAAAAGATACGACAATAGAGTAGTGGTAGGCCCGTGGGATCCACTATCCACATTGTGGATTCCACGTCAATAGCGGTTTCAGTGTGACGATTGCGCGTTTGCACTGTAATTACTGTGAGCTTTGCTTGCATTAAGCCATTTAAACGGAATGTAGCCCATATGTCACCTTTAAATGTCATAACGTCACTTGAAGTAAATGTCATTGGTGTCATGTCAAATATTTTATGGGCGATGTTGTGATTATTATAATTTAATTATTTTATTTATATTGTATTGTTACAAAAATGAACAACGAAGAAATAAAGTCTGTAGTACAAGAAAAATTTTTGTCAAGTGAACGTGTAACAGCCTTTCTCTCTGACGCTAAAGTAATGCATCCAGAATGGGTAAAAACGGATAGGCTTTTGGCCATCGTTGAATATGGAGACGAAAAAGCAGTATTCTGCTTACATACCTCCTCTTATCCCCCTAAATCTTTTACAGATCTATCTATTGAAATTGTATTGCCTATCGACAACAGTTTTAAATGTGAAATTGATAATAAGCCCTCAGATCCTGAAGCCATTTTGTACTTGAATCTGCAAGCTCGTGATAGTAAATTTAAATTTGAAATACAAATGACTCCTCGAGTTGATAATTTCGTTGACGATCTGTTCCGTGGAATAGAAGCAGTCGGAAAGATGGCAGCACAGCCTGAATTTCTGTGGCTGAAAAAATATAATAGCAAAAATGAAGATGACATCATTAAGCAAACCATGGTAATGCCAAGATCCGGTGTAACGACCACACAAGCTCCTGTAGCTATAAGGGAAAGCCTTATTAAACACAAAATGTGTGATAGAGAAGCTGACTACACATTTACAAAGAGGTTTACTGTTTTCTGTGGAACATGGAATGTAAACGACAAATCTCCAGTAATTCCATTAAAAAACTGGCTGTGTATTGAGAAGGAACCTCCTGATATCTATGCAGTAGGTTTTCAAGAACTAGATCTATCAAAAGAAACTTTTTTATTTGACCAGACACTTAGAGAAGATGAATGGTATAGTGCAGTAGTAGGCAGTGTGGATCCAAGGTCCAAGTATGTGAAAGTAGAGAGGGTGAGGCTGGTGGGGATGATGCTTATTGTACTTATTAAACAAAAACATATGTCTCATGTACAGAATATAATATGTGACACAGTGGGTACAGGGATCATGGGCAAGATGGGCAATAAGGGTGGGGTTGCCATACGGTTTGATTTGCATAATACATCCATGTGTTTTGTCAACTCACATTTAGCTGCTCATGTAGAGGAGTTTGAGAGGAGGAACCAAGACTTTAGAGACATCTGCAACAGAATTAGATTTATACAACCAAACCAATTACCTAAATCCATCAAAGATCACGATCAAATATATTGGATTGGAGATCTCAACTACCGTATAACTGAATTGGATCCTAACACTGTGAAAAGAATGATTAATGAACGTAATTTTGGACCAATTCTTGAGTGGGACCAGCTGAAGCAGCAGCATAGGAATAATAATGTCTTTGCAGGGTATATTGAAGGTCCAATCACATTTAAGCCAACTTACAAATATGATCCTGGAACTGACAATTGGGACTCCAGTGAAAAAAATAGAGCACCTGCTTGGTGTGATCGTATCTTTTGGAGAGGAGATAATGTTACACAATTAGACTATAGAAGTCATCCATCATTAAATATCAGTGATCATAAACCTGTGTCTGCTATTTTTGTCTCTTCCATTAAAATTATTGATGAGGATAAATACAGAAAAGTGTATGAGGATGTTATAAAACAATTAGATAAGCTGGAAAATGAATTAATACCACAAGTGAGTGTTGACGTAACAGAAATAGACTTTGGGACGGTTAGGTACCTTGAACTGCAAGTGCGTACTATAACAATTAAAAATATAGGAAAATTACCTGTTGAATTTGAATTCATCAAAAAATTGGATGAATCAAGTTTCTGTAAAGAATGGCTCATTGTAGAGCCTTACAAAAAATGTATTTGTGCAGATGAATCTTGTGAAATACAACTTAAAGTACTTATCAATAAAACATCTGCATGTAAAATGAATGCTGGTACTGATAAATTATATGACATTTTAGTATTACATTTATATGGAGGCAAAGATATATTCATAACAGTAAATGGAACATACCAAAGAAGCTGTTTTGGGTGCTCTATAGAGGTATTAGTTAATCTAAACATGCCAATAAGGGATGTGCCTGTTGGTAAATTAATTGAGTTGGAGAGTAAACGGGATCAGTGTGTGACTAATCAATCAACATATTCAATTCCCAAAGAAATTTGGTTTTTAGTGGATCATATTTATTTGCATGGTTTGAAGGAGCCAAACTTGTTTGAACAGCCAGGCCTTCATTCTGAAGTTCTCCAGATAAGAGACTGGCTGGACAGTGGATTAGTGGATGCTATTCCGGGGAGCATACATTCTGTGGCAGAGGCACTTCTCCTTCTCTTGGAGAGTACAGTAGACCCTATTATTCCATATAATCTGCAGTCTGTGTGCCTAAGGGCATCAGCAAATTATCTGCAGTGCAAACAAATTATTATGGAACTTCCAGAATTCAGGAAAAATGTTTTCTTGTATTTATGTGAATTTTTACAAGAAGCTTTACAGCACAGTACTGAAAATGGACTAGATGCCAAAACATTATCAACATTATTTGGGGCTATTTTCCTTAGAGATAACCCCAGTTTGACTCAAGAACCACAATCTCGAATCAATAAGCAGGTTATCGACAAGAAGAAAGCCCAATTTGTTCACCACTTCCTGGTGAATGACCACAGTGATATGATTTTCAGTAGATAATTTGTATTCTAAGAATATTTATTTGAATACTCACTTTTCCATTAGTATTACATTTTATTAGTGTTGTAATTAAAATTATTTATTTGTAATAACTTATTTAAACATTTAATGCATTATGACATAGTCAATAATTTATATAATAATAACAATAATTGTGTATAACAATTTAAAACAATTGAGCGACTAGAGTGGCTTTAATATTTTATTTTAGTACAAACAATTTCTTTTTTCTTCTGAAACAAATCTTTGACTATACTACATTAATTATGATAATTTTTAATGTTAAATTATAAGTAGTTAATTATCTATTTGATTATTTAAAAGCAATTATTAACTATGAATGAATTTTACAAAGCAATGCATCTGTAATATTTTAGTACACACACTTGAAAATAATTATATAATTATATGTAAGCGTTGAAAACAAGGAAATAATTTTAAAAGGCAATCCTGTTTTTTTATACTTTATAAATCAGTAAAAGTAGGTAAATAGAGTTATCGAAACTAATAAACATATACTTAAAGCAATTAAGCTGTTCGAATTACGTATTCGATATTTAGACTAAAGCCAAACATGCCAAAAATATATGTAAAAAATAAATGTAAGTAATACCCATTTGCAAAGAGGGGCAGAAAAATTAACTTTAATGAAGTAGAATCGTCATTTCTGAGTTGTATTTTTCGCTCTCAAAATTCCCGGAATTATTATGACAAGGTCTCGACCCCTTCTCGGTGCAAACAGGTAATTCCTACATTATTTGATATCAAATATATCTGTAAAGGACTTATGGAGTTATCCTCATCGTAAGTCGCGTAAGCACAATGATCTTTTACTTTACTCTCAAGATGAGTTTGCAAATTGTCCGGAAGCTTAATAATATTATTTTCCAGAGACTTCAGTGAGATCTGAATTCAAACCATAAAGTTAAGAAAGAAATAACATACCGTTAAGTGTTCCCTGATAATTTACATCGGTCGTACAGTCCGACATTGCCATATAAGAAGAATATAAGATAAACAAACAATAATATTATTTAAAAAAAAATCTACCGCAGCGCCACTTTCGTTGAGGAAACCCTTTTTTGCAAAATTTGTTCTAATATTCATACTAACAGTATGAAAGTAGCCATAAGTAAACATAATAACAACACAAATTTACGCAAAGTGTCCAGCAAAAGTAAGTGGTTATTTTGTCATCTAATAACCTCCATCGCTTTTACAAAAATAATCAACAACTGTCAAAGGTGGTGAATATTGGTGCTAATGCCCCAAGCTAACGTTATTATCAATACTTCCTATGTATAATTTGAAGGAAATATTTGTTTCCCCGTCGCCTATTCAAACGAAGGAAGAAGAGTTGCATGACTGGAAAATTTATTTTAAGTCATTATATACTTTCCTTCCCTTCTTTTTTGAAGTATTTTCAATACATCATTTATAATTTGATACTTTTATTTTCCAATATTAGCAAGTTAATCGGAGATTCTGGAATATCTCAATAGCATATGTTATAATATCGTCAAATCGATGCTAAAACGTGCGTACACAATTAAATATTTTTGAGAATCTACCAATTCGTGATCATTGTCCTATTGTTAATTTCAACGGATAGCCGACATGCTGTTTCATTATAGTGAAATTTAATAATTATGTTTTAGCGTCTCCATAGACTACTAGTAGTGCTATCGGTTCTTATTATCTCGAAAGTCTCACTATAAGTTTAAATCTGTCTATGGTTCTTGCGGTTTATTCATACAAAACCCATTGAACGTAAATTTAAATTAAAAATTATTAAAAAGTAATTATTCAGAGTAGGGAACTGGCTTGATAACTTCATTTTGTCGTATTTTTGTGCGGTTAAAATAAAGAACTATAAGAGAAATCATAGGCACGAAATGTAATAACATATTTCTATTTTGTTTATTCGAGCAGACCAACGAAATATTGATTCTGGGAACGCTAAACTTTGTTTATTTCTTGCTCCTTGATAAAAAGTTTAATAATTTAATCTTTGATAAAAGAGTTAGTGTTTTGTTTAACTTTAGACATCGCAAAACAAAGCTATATAAGAAGATCTTAAACTGAATGATAGATTTTATAAAACACCCCCTTGCACGAATAAGAGACAGAAAACTTTCTGTTTTATAAATTAGGGGATACATGAGTTTGTGTCAGATTATAGTTTTGTTTGATGATAATGAATTTTATTGTCTACTTGTTTTTGTGTATAGAGTTTATTGAAATCGTAGTACGAAACCTCTCCAACAGACGGCGCATTATAGCACTACAATGGTACAATGTTCATTGAAGTGAATAAAATATTTGATATTTATAATCTGTATAAAGTATTTTATAACATCTAATCATTCTAACTACTTTTCTGAGTGATATTTTGTATAGTAGTTCGCAGAATCTACACAAAAAATAGTTTTACATATACGTAAAATCACTTGAATATTTTACATTATGTTACATTCTACCGTTGTATGGGTACCTGTTACAAATTAGTGTTTCGAATTAAGCTAGCGCTGTTGGACGTCTAAATGGTACTAAAGCTAGTTTGCCTAATAAGAAAGGGCGTAAGTAGGTATATAGACTTGAAAATATAAACGTCTTTTATTTAAACCATATTACCATATATTTATACTTTCATTCAAATGCATTTATGTGTTGTTATCTTGTTATTGAAAAGGAACTTTGAAATACGAACGAGCCTTAGCTCTCTTTCTGTGAAAATAAATAAATAATATAATTTATTATTTAAGATATGAATGTAATGTTATTACAATTGATTATATTCTGAACTGATAAAAACTATTTGTTTCATATACATTTTTCTGAAGCCTACATACTCCGTAAATCATGCTCCACTTTACTTGTAAATAAAGTCTTGATAAAAAAAATTACAATGAAATGATAAGTCAATAATATCATTATGCATTGATTAATTAAAATGTAAACCTTTGATACTTTTAAAACTTCTCGTCCCTACACTGTTCTGTAGCTGCTGTTGCAGCTTACACATCTCGCCCTGATGGGCGAAATGTGGTGTGTAAGCTTGCGCTGGTGACGATTCAAGCGCAACGAAAACAGTTAATTCACCTACTGAACCAAATTCAATTACTTGATGCAGGTTTATTTTAAAGTACAAATTCAGTTACAATTTATTTGCGAAGCCATTCTAATTTTGATGAATCAGTGTGGTCGAGAAAATATTAAATTACTTTCACTGATCTGTGCCGCCTACGAACATTTTTTTTAGATATCCTGAGATAGTGTCGAGATTTTCTATTGTGCGTGCCTCCAGATGGTAACGTCTGAAAAGAAAGCTGGCGTACCTACTACCTCGATTTTTAATGTTGTAAATGCATGACATTTATCTTCACATATATGTGTATACGTACTTTCTTAATTTGTTAATTATCCAAATAGACACAATAGATTTAAAATGTGTGGGTGCTGCAATATGGAAAGGGATGAAATTTCCCTTTCTTTTATTTTTTTTATTCTATAGATGATTAGGTTCATAAATTATTACAGAAGAGCCAGAGCTACTTAATTTGTAAGTGCAAGAGGCGTAAGCGTTTAGTTATTTAGTGGTTTTTATGGATGCGCGGAAAAAGGAATGCCCTGGCCAAGGAGAGTGGGTGACATATTAGCTGACTGCGGACAAAATGGTTATACGGAGCGATGTAATTATATTTTTAAATTCTCATTGGGGAAGAAATCCCATGAGTGAGGTGAAAAGTTCGTAATAATGACAACTTATTATTGTACTAACAACTATATACCAAGGAAATACCTCAATACAAACGAGTGACTCTTATAGTAGTTAATGTTAAGTACAGCAGTGAAATAGTTTAATTATTATTTTTACTGCAAGTAAATCATACTTTTTGATTTCTGCCACCCAAAGTTCTGTAGCATGAATGATCCGTTGTGGTTTTCAGAACCTACATACACAGATCAATGTCAATAATATATGTTGGATCATGGATCTAATAGACAAGATGGTCAATGTGAACTAAAGACTCTTTAAATCTTTTAAATTCCATAATAAAATTAATGTATAAAATAGATATTTAATTTATTTTACACAATCATTGTTTAAAATAATAGTTCTATTTCCGAACGTAGCTCAGATCAAGGTCGATAGGTGTTCGAACCTCGAGGCGCTCAATTTGAATTGACCAATCTCGTAGCATCGTTGCATTACACGCCGACTTACTGTTGTCAAATGGTGAGAGTTCGAATGAAAACAAAACATTTCAATTAACGATTTAACTTTACTTCGTCTCCTGTCTTTCTTTGGTTCAAATACATTTGAAATAACTGTTACAACGGCACCTCCCAGATTCAAATTGTTGATAAATAGGAGCAACATTAACATTTGATTTAAAATACGCTGGTCGTCCTTATAAAACTGACGTCTAGTAACCGAAATTCAAAGTTTAATTCTGCTTCTGGCTTAAGTTCTTTGTTGTGAATACACGCTCCTCTCGGCATCATGGAAGTTGAAACTAAATGTAAGTAAACTATATATTTTACTGTTGTGTTTTTAAATATTATATATTTATGGATCAGTAACAAATTTGTTTTAATTTTTATTTCTTACTGTTTTGACTAAGTACTGGTATAATAAAAATTACGAGAAAACAATGTAAAATTCTTTGTTTCCTAACAATTTTATCTAGTTATTTTATTCTAATATGCATATCATAAATCATTAATAGGCCCAAATTAAACAAAAGGTTTGAATGAAATATTTTTTAAATACCCACATAGACAAGTAAAGATGGTAATTACCATTTTTGGCCGAAGAATTGAACCTAATTTGTATGGGATTAGTTTAAGTTTAGACTATGATTGATATTTTTATTACATTGTTTGATTTATTCTCAAAAGTTAGTCAATATTTATTGTCTTAAATTTTTATATTGAATTTCTAAATGAATTTCCTTTTCATCACATCAAAAGCAGTAACATACTGTTGTAAAGTCATAAAAACTATTTCATGTCACCTATTACGACTTTTTCAAAGTAAACAACAATTAAAAAACAAATTTTCAGAAGCTTAAATCTTAGAAAAAACAATTTGTTTAAGAAGGGGTTACCAGTTTTGTTAGGCAGTTTACCTGCCTATCAAATATATAGGTGAATGGAAAATTCAAAGATATGTTTATAATTAATCTATTTACATGCATAGTTGACATAATAAGATCTGATAGAAATTAAAAAAAATATAAATGGTAATAATATTTTAATATATAATTATTTTTAAAATCTTTTATTTAATGTGGGTAAACTGTATGACAAAAATGTTTTAAAACTGTTTAATATTTTTTACCATTAATTCAAAAGTTTTAGAGTGCATTATTTGAGAATTATATGATAGAAATATACTTCATAGTTCATTTATTTAAAAACATGAATTTTAAATCTCATGTTTTTAAATGTGAAATAAATTTATCTGTAGTTAAGCTATAGTATGTAGCTATACTTTTTGCATAGCTTTATAGCATATTTCCATAGCTTCATAACAAAAATATATTTTTTGAAGTTTTACTAAAAATATGTTCATATGATTATTTGTCATGAAAACCTTTCTATTAATCAGATTTAATATTTAAAACACTTGAATTAGAATTAAATAAATATCTACCTACCTACCTGTCTTTTCCAACAAGATTTCAAAAAATAAAAATTAGCTATACATTGGAAGGGTATATTTACAAAACAAATGATAATAATATAAGTTTTTATATTCTTTGAATTTTGTTTAGTAAGGTACATACCATTGAATTTTTATTGTTTGTGTCAAGACTTATTTTTAAGCTACTTCTTTGGATAGGTTTGAATTCAACCCTTTTTATATTATGCAGGTTCTGCATGGTTACCTTTCATTAGTTCCCTATATCAACACAACAATGTCGGAACACTGTTTTGATTCTAAAACTCTGCCTGTCTCGCTTTGGCGCACTTCACGCACCGCTTTGTTTTCCGACAGTTGTCAATAAGGGTAAGGCTTCGGTTGAACCATTCATCCGTTCCAAAATGAGCGTTTGTAATTTTTGTTACAAGCTATTATACAATTTTATGGTTGAGAACCACGGAAACTCCTTTAAACAGACAACGTGGACAAAGACTGTTTTGTCACTTTAAAAATCCGTTAAACTAGTCCTAATTTATCATTTAACGAATCCAATAAAGATGGCTATGTTTTTTGTGAGTGTGTCATATTAAACCGGCGAGCGTTGCGAACAGTTACAAGGACGAACCAGCTCAACGGTCGCGCTGACTCACGCGCACATCTTCCGTACCGTGCATTCCCGTTCTATATTTGCACTGCGAGTTCTTGACCTTTTAAGAAATACTTATTACAACAATGGCAACTTCTGCAACTGTCTTCCAAACCCCAAAAGATAATTAGATAAACGGTTGCTTACTCTGCTACTTATGCCCGTTACTTGTACTACTCTGTCACAGCGTTTGAATTAATTTTTATTGGGTTGGAATTTGTCAATCCCCATATTAAACTAATTAAACTAGCCATATTTAAACTAGCATCTGTCTGCCGCTGCGCTGTCACAAATGGTATAAAGTCTTTAACCCGATAAATGGAATATCAAACACAAAAAGTCCAACCAGTAGTTCAAGAGATTACCCCCCTTACAACTTCACTAAATTTATCTCTTTATTATATTAAGTATAGATTAATTTTATTACATTATTGTAATATAAATAATGAATACCATACATATATTTTTATAACATATTATTAAATCTCAAATCTATTATATAAAAATATAAATTCAATAACAGCTTGTGTTATGTATACAAGATAATGAAGAAATATAAATAGTAATATATGTTTATGAATATCAGAAATACGCTTAATAAATATCTGTCTAAGCTAAGGCTCTGGCTATGTTGACAGTTGGGTACTGACCAATCAATCATTATTCCATCACTAGATTACTATATATGACACTAAATATAATGCAATGCGGAAAAAAAACAAATTAGATTTGCCCAATATACATATAATAGTAATCTTTTGTTTAATCTTTTGTTCTTTTCTTTGTTTTTTTTGACTTCACTTAGAAATATGTAATAATAATTTTGTTCGTTCAAATCTTTCACGCCAAGCTAAAATGTATTCATCAATATCATAATTTGCAGTGGCGTAGGTTGCTAACATCTTGTCGTGAAAATTTAACGCTTAATTTATATTGTTACTAACTGAACGACCTCAATTTGAACTCTATCACCGACGAATACTGAACCGATATGTCAATACGATCTCTGGAAGGGTGTAATTATTTCACTACGCCCTTTAATAGGCACGGCTAATTTATACATTAATTTATTAGATATAAAGAAGTATTCGATCTGGGATAGTTTAACATTATTCTATCATATTTTCAACACAATGACTTTTGTCGATAGAAGCGTAAACAGAGCTTCAATTACACAAAAATATACATAGAACTACAACAATACATAGATGCAATACATACAACAAACAACAATACACAGAACAATAAATACAATACATAGAATATACATAGATATCCGGTAAGAAGACTCACACTGAATTCTCTTAAATTCGGTTAAAATTTATTATCATTTGGTCCTTTCATCAGAAAATCCCTTGCCTTTATTAAATAGGGGAGGCAGGTTCTCAAGGTTGATGGCTTTAATAAAATCTCATCGGCATTTTTTTAGCTGCACTCCCCCAACGTAATCTCATTTGTTCACACAAAACGCAAGGCTAAAAAGATTTGACTACATTTGTGTGTCGTACGAAAACTTTCTCTTGACGATGATAATGGAACGTTTTGATTTCAATGTTAGGATCCTATTCGATCTATTGGTATGAAATGGCGAGTAATCAAATTGAGTGCTGTTGTCCTCCTACATTGCTTTCTATAGGTCTCAAGTCCCAGGCAGTACCGTGGCCTGTGTGCTAGTTGGTGCCGGTATGTAAAGAAAGCTTGTCTGTATAATGTCTCCACAAAAGGCAAAGCGTGGGCGAGCCTCATTTGCGGCGCCCACGTATACAGGCTTGCACACTATTTTGAATTTACAATAAGATTATATTATATAGATTGATTAGCAAAGATATTTTATCAGAGAACTAGTTAATTATTAGGCCTAATTCATTCTATTCAAGTCAAGCCAACATTGCGTGTAAAATAATTCCATAGTGTAGTACATATAGTTTTGTGAGTAATACTTTCTTTAGATTTATTATGAAATTCAGCTTTATAGGATTTTATATAGCTAACATATGTAATTCGAAAATAGAACCCGAAAATAAGTTGGAGGAGCTCCAGCGTTAGTACTCGATAATAGCCCGAATCCGAATATCTACTGCCGAATATGTCTTTTTCGTGCAAGAATGAATCGTACAAATCCGTGATATTAAAATTGTTATTCTTCAATCCTGCTATGGTGCTATTTTATTAAATGTCTTTGAATATTTTAATTATTTTGTTTTTGTACTGTGTGTACAGTTTGTTGTTTGTGTGTTAATCGGACTTTTATGACCTATTTGTAATGATCTGAGACAAAGTGCTCGGGTCATCACCCTTGCTCCCCAGCGGAGTTAGTTGATTTACAACGAATGTCCACACAATATTTATTCACACTATTGTTATATTATTATCTACAGGAGTCGGTGACCTCGCTATCTTACGTTTTAAACTGGTAAATATATATTTAAGGAAATTCACACCACAAATGGAATAAATTGCATAAAAATGAACGAAGTAGAACAGGCAATCCTCCACGATTCGTTTTTAGGTTTCCAGGGTTAAAAAGTGCCTTTGAAGTGTGTAGACGTAGCGGTGATTCCGCTACCTCTACTCAGGTCGATCATTAATTTCTCTTTACTGCCTTTATAATTCCGAGCTGGTAGCGTTTTACTATCTTTTTTATTGTCCCTGCAAGCAACTCGCCGTCTGGCCTCGTCTACAGGGTTATTAAGCTCCCTATACGGAAGAATGTACTTTTTCTCAGAGTTCAGTTGATTTATATTCCTTTTAAATTATTGTATTTCATTTATCCACAATAGAGTGCCACATCAGACCTATGCGGACAGATTCTAGCGCTCCCATTAATCTCAGCACACCCTAAGCTGTATAACTATTTCATATTTAACTTTAATATCCATATCCATGCTTCTATTTACTCGATAGGTCTTATTATTAGGATAGGTTTTATTATTGTAATTCAACTCGGGCAATACTATGTTACTAATATGAAAGTGTCAAAAAAAATCTTCGCCGATACGATATCCGATAGATACGAGCTAAAAGAAATGTTTGATTAAGAAAACCCACAATGGTTATTCTATATTTTATTTCCTATCTATTCACCTGATCATTACATAGATCATAAACTAAACCTTGAGGAGCCTAATATATGTTATTTCTATCACACAGCCTTGATAAAATTCTCCTTTATTGAACGGAATGACGCCTTTTGAATAATTTTTTGATTATCCAAAAAAAACGTAGGCACTTACTTTTTAATCACTTTTCAAAAACATGGGAAAGCCTTTGTGTCAATTTAGCAGGCGAATACCAAAAGCAAGACGTATATCGATTGGGCCCGGTTTTGGATGATACCCAAGGCTTAGGTTCGGGATTACATTGAGATGTGACTCAGTGCGCACAACCTATGATGACTGGGCTAGCGCGGGTGAGCAGTCTATGATTTGAGATATAAGTAATTGTAGAACGCACAACGGTACCTATTCACATTCGTTGCCGATTTTTCGGTTAGCTGTAATTAGTTTAAATACATATTAGTATATAATATGATGCATTTAGATTCCTAATCTATTTATTTAACAATGTATGTAGTATTATGTTGCTACTGATAGTTTTATAGATTATAGTAGTTAGCCTTGTTCCCTATGTTATCAAGAATCCACTAAGTGTATTCTTGATTTAAATGTTAATGAGAAATGCACTCGAAACTGTAGGAAAAAGGTCACTTCTCAATTGTTGTCATATCGGCCCACGAATGTTGGTCACAAACCATGCTTCATAGCTATCTGTAGTTGGTTTGAGAACAAAGAACTCTCATTGTGTTGTCATATTAATATAGGAAAATTATTATGTGAATCGACAGATAACATGTCTTGCCTTTTTTTGCTAATAAAGTAGATTTTTGTTTAGCATTGTGTGTATCGTTGTAAGTGAAGCCTGTGTCATACTGTATACTAAGTGAAAAATTTCGTCTTTTCATTAGTTTTCCCGACCTTGTTATAACTTTGAATAACTTTTAAAAAGCTTTATACAAGCAAATATTAGAACTGTGAGATTATCTATAACTATAAATCTAACTGAATAAAAAAATATGTTTACGAATTTAAGCGCGAACTTTCGCTTGTGCGCGCAAGAAACTATGCATATAAATGTTTGAATTAATATCGAAAATTGAATTAATTGGAAATATAAAAAAGTAAGTAACACACACATACACACGTTTCATGTTTATTACGATTTGTTAAATATTTAATGTTGATGTTAATTAATCAACATTAATTATGTTTTGGAATGGCGTGGTCTCCTGACATAGGCATAAAAACCTAAGTCGGTTCCACTATCACTGATTATGGTTGAAGCAGTCCTATAGACCGAAAATATAAATGCATCTTTTTCGGGTGAATCTCGTATAATTTATACTTCGACCATCTTTTGTAGACATTCAAAACTTAGTAATAACTGCCGAAGTTATTATCGCTCTCGGGATTAAAGCCGAGCCAGTGGAAGACCCGTTTATTACCAGAAACACATTCGGCAGGTGTGTGCAATATCCGGGTCGGAAATTCGAACTGATTCGCTCGTTGAGGTAGATATTATCTACGTAAGGAAATATTTCCGTCTTGAATTATTTTAATATTACCATTAACTTATCCTTCATACTCAAACTGATTGTTTCCTTTTTTACCAAGTCTTAAGAGAAAACCATAGGATTTTTACACACATTAAAAAGCTACGCCATCCAGTACGATAAACTAAACATTTTTTAGTTACAACAATCAATGAGCACTTTTCGGTATTAACTTGACTCAATAACCGACGTCCAATCGCCACAGAGGCGCGCAATTGACCACTAGTTTCGCGTTACGTGTTTCATCTATTGGTTGATACAAGCCCTTTGCAGTATAAGGTAACTTGTGATCAATGGTATTATTAGTTCTACTTACTTAAAACAATGTATACAATAGTATTAAAGAATTTAACTTCGAGTTCTTAGATACAATTTAAATATTTTAGCAAACAGCTGGACCTATTTATTTCTTGGATTATTTCTCTGACAGTATTTATTTAAGACTAATGCTTGATTAATTGTATTTATTCATGTTATTATATCGAAAGACATTTTAGAAGGTATAATTATTTTTTCGACGGCCGTTCTGTTCGAGTAGTCAGTAGCGCTGTCCGCATAGCCAGAGGTCCCGGTTTGGAATCCTGGTTGAGCCAGATATTTGTATGGTAAGTATTCGTTCCCAGTCATGGATTATTGTATGTTTATTTTTTATTTCATATATCTGCGTTCTCTACTGTCCATAACGTAAGCTCTTAATAAGGCGTAATTTGGACTATACTACACGTAAAGTCGTTTCTTGCGCCTGATAAAACGGCTAGGTACTTGAGTCATGTATGACTCGCCCTCTAAATACATCCCTCAGCGATCGTTTGCACATGCTCGAACTGAGCCGACTTTAGCATCTCACCATCTGGAGTTTCACATCCAACTCTAAATAATTCGTGTTAAGCAAAAAGCTTTTTTATTCACACCTTTATAATGATAAAATTAATGATAATATGTATAATGCAATTGTGACCCGATTTTAAGAAGACAATCGTGAACAATAGCGGTTGTTAGCGGAGCTAGCGTAGTACGCTGCATGTTTTGCTGTAATTATTGATTATACGTGTATCCTTCAAAATTACCAGGTGGAGTTGCATGCAATTTTCGCCTTGAATACACTTACATATAAAGAATAAGGAAGTTAGCCCGGTTTTGAAACTGAACACTTAATGTTTTTGAATTAAGTTGTAGACAAAGACAGATACGCGTTAAAGACGCATTAGACATATTGGTGCAAACGTCGCCGTCTGGCCTTGGTCGATCGAGTGCGTGTTTTTCCCTTTATAGCTTTCGTCGGGAATGATTTCGACTTTATTATCTTATTATGTATCCTTTTTGTATACATATATATCTAACTTTCTTGGGTAACGTAGATATTGCATCAATCTTTCCCAATCACAATCATTCTAGAAAAGTGTAACATATGTGACATAAAATCTCAAAATTTGAATTAAACCAAATTTAAAAAATTTAAGAAAGGAAAGATTTTAAGGAAATTTTGTTGTGAAAAACTGATGTTGGTTATAACACTGAACCTATTTTCCTAACCCAATCCCATACGATATCAATCGATGCCCTTTAAGGTACTTTATTCTGAATAATTGGCTTTAAATTTTACAGCGTTAACACCAGCGATGGTTTTACACAACACTTCTAAAATCTGTATTAAAATCTGCGATGAATAAGGTGTAGATTAGTATAGTTTAGTTCTTATAAATTTCAAGTCTTCATCGCTAGTAAATATTCTTCTTCCATTCTTACCATATAACTCGCATTAAATATAAGAGTAAAAGTAACATCGAACTCGCGTTTTAATAACAGAAGCTTTCACTCGGCAAACTTCTCAAACTATTCGGTCCAGATGGAACCCGCTTATTCGGAGGTGCTTAAATACGTAATAGCCATATGGCGTCGTGACATGCGCTCTCCAATATTTCTTCGAGTTCAGTCAGTAACTTTGATCCAAACTAAATTTTGTTAATTATAGCTTACTTAATTATAACAAATAGTGTTGGATTTGCTGTTGTCAGTGACATGGATTTGAAGGTGATGCACCAATTTGCTTTAAAGTTCTGCTAAAAATTGCGCTCTGCTTCGCTAGGGAATAACTACCCTCAAATAAAAGCATTTGTTTTCATTCGCAGTAATTGCTATGAAACCTTAGAGGTTCTTAACTACTTTATAAACAAATATTTTTGTTGGTACTTCCTGTATCTCCCCTTTAGTATAAGTGTCCCAACATTAACGCAAGATTTTAAATAACAGTAAACTGATAGCTGAAAGTTTAGTGTTAGTGAAAATGCTACAATTAAACTATACAACAATTTGTTTTCATTAATGAAGAATATATAGAACATAATCTAAATCGAAAATTATCTTATAGTATTTTATTTTGATTGTTATTGATTTTAATTGAATTTTATAAAAATTTCAAATATATATGCATATAATCTATGTTATTCACATAAAATCTCTTTTTTTTAAATATGATATATTAGAATTTTAAACTATAGTAAAGTTAGATGATCTATGTGTCCATGTTATATTGTAATTTAAAGTGTCACAATAATTGTATGTCTCCCAAAGAATAAATAAATAAAAAAAAATTAAATTATCACCGCCAGAGTTCGATAATGCACTTATTGAATAATAAATTCAACGGTATGAGAGACCTTATTAAAATTATACAATTTTGATCTACGACGCTGAGTTGACGCCCCGGCCGCCAAAGAGTTATTATTTCGGAGATATTCTTCAATATTATTTTTTAGTATCATGTAACTTTACAAAATGTAAAGTAACCTATCACTAACCCTCAACTCATAAATTTCATAATCTTTATTTTTATGTGATGCACTAATTCTCTTTAATATTTAGGATCTTTTTCTGTCACAAACATTTGGAGGACGCCACGTACATAGTGACCTTCGTAAAACCTTTTTTGTTTCTAATGTAGCTAGATCAATCTTCTAGATCTTCTTCCTTTTATTTTCAGGCTTTTAATTAATATTTTCTGTGGAACACACCGCGTATTATCTTGCAAAATAGCTTTTTTTTGTCACAAACCCGCAACCGCGGACTACCGCTAAGTTGCGGGTGTGTGGGACTTGCCCAGTGCCTGATAGCGACACGGGGAATACCCACTAAAACTGTGCGGTAACATCGCTGCCCTTCACAGGAAAGACCTGGGTTCTGCCACAGCAATTCACCAGACCACTTCTTCATTCCATTCATTCTGTGATATGTAAATGTATTTCTTATTATGTAGTTAATCTCTTATCTTCTTATAATGTCCAAATTAAATCCTTAAGTAATTTATATTCCTACTCAACATTTATGACACGTTTCCTTTACAGCTCGGATTTATTAATCTTGAGCGTGATCTTAATAATTCAAATGAAAACGAATTATCACTTGATCTGGAAACTTAGGTATTATCAATATTTTTGACTTTATATCATAATTAAATATATAAATTGCTAATATATATTAATTTAATAACACTAGAACATTTTTATTATATGAAAATAATATTTAGAGTTCATGATACAGACTTCATATCCACCTTTCAATGGGCGGTACTTAAAGAATATTAAATGTTTAATATCACAGTGTAGTCATCATATCATTTGGAAACTTTTAACTCTCTTACCGGATCACATACAAAGAAAAGCCTATTACTTAAGCCTGAATAATATTAAGTGGGGTCTCCACATATTCAAGTAATGATAGTTATTTATGTCGTGTCAAAATATTCCGTTAGGATGTTTATACAAAGGCTGATACAAAGCGAAATCGATACCACAGCCGCCGTGAGCGGACGCGCGCCGCTGCCTCTAAATTATATTCTCAGCAAATCTCATCCCATCGCACGTGACCCAACTTGTTGCCGCTTTTGAGATGTGACAATGCTATGCTTTGGAAGTTGTTCCATCGAGGAACTGGGAGTTCAATACAAATCTGCCTTTCTAGATGTAAGATAACCGAGTCTTAGGTTTTAATAAGCCTTGTGAAGTTTCCACATACTTTACTTAACGATAAAAGAAAAACTAAACATTCAATTTAAATACTTATCTAAAAAACAGCACCATATCCAAAAAATACTTGATAATTAGATATGTACTTAAATCTAACCGATATTAATTAAATAATACTTTTTGCGATTTTAAAGTCTCACCTCAGTCTCACGTCAGTTTCACCTTACATCTACAGCTACTAAACATACGAAAGTATAATTATTATATGAACGAAGTAGCAATTAAACGAAACTGTTAAATTGAAACCCGATGATTATGATTAAGGCCTATGAACTGATGAGCTGACGGTGAAACCTATTTTTTTTAAGTATCTTAATATATTATTACGATCTCAAAAATATTTCAGTTCTCCACCTATTGTCCGCATAGTACAGTATAAAGAGGTTCAAACACGTAATACCTTTAGGTACATCACCATTGCCTAATAAAAGTTGCTGGGATGACTAAACTAAAAAAAAACCACGATCACTCTAGTGACTTTACCACTCAGAAATGTCAACCGCCTAGGCCTAACTTTAGCTAATTTAAACATTTCAAAAATATGATGGAGCTGACCTTAATTATATTTTATTAACTTGTAATCTGTATTTTATAACTTTTTATCATTGATTTTAAATTTAATTTTTATTATCTTATTCTTAATATTAGAAAATTTTCAAATTCAATACTAGACCCCACGTTGGGCGCCACTTTATGTTGTTCCTCTTATTTATTTTATAATTCCATATTGTAATTAAATTCACAGTTTGATTACATAGAAAATATAAAATAACACTTGAGTGGTATTGAAGTTATCGCTGCACTGATTTTATCTAAGAAGTTAAGGGTCAAAAGTGTGTTTTTTGTTCACATTTTTATGAGGAGTACCATCTTCTTATAATAGTGTATACTAACTGTGCCTGTGCCTATCAGCAGACCAATTATCCTACATTTATATAATTTCAATTAAATGGACAAATACAAAACTGTCGATTTCGACGACAGTCCGACGGGCGCCGCATGCCGGTATTTCCAAAGCTTTTCTGCGTATGCAACCGTTCATTGTGGTTTACTCCTGGAATTCCCAGTAATTAAGGAGGTTGTTTCCAGGGGTTGTTGGCCGGAATCGATCCCTGGTGCACCACGGCCATTTGTATAACCGGTGCACGGGGTTACACTACAATACCATGCATGACTTCGGCAGTCTTGATGTTTTATAATATCTTTTTAATTTACAATAGGCCCGAGTCTGGTTGTAGCTATAAATCCTTGAATTAGACAACGCAGAGAATTGACAAAAATGATGAGGTCTTCGTGAAAATATAAACAGTTATTTTTCATTCGATTTCTTTTTTCAGGCAATGTCGGTAATAGGTGTTAGTCAGTTCATCTAGTGCAATTTTAGAATAGCAAATCAATCGGAAGCAATTCAAGTGGCGAAACAAATTCAGCGTGGCGTTGCCGGCTGTTAATTGGCTGCGGGTGGCGGCGCCGAGACGGCGGCGGAACCTCCGCATGGTGCCTCCCTTCATGCCCCTTTCACCCCCCTCTCGTGCTCGCCAGCTCGGCGTTTTTATGAGTGAAGAGCCCGTCGAGACCCGTACAAGTCTGTGAGGCTCTTAAATTAGATTGTCTTCTATAGGCTTATAGGTGAGAAGATCAAAGACAAAATATATAATTATACATTTTAAAAAACATATTCTGGATATCATAACCTTATCTGTAGTTTAGAAAGGCTGTAGACAGGCTTGATAAGAACCGATTCTAATCTAAAGTAAAAGTGCGCCTATTTACAATGTAACTATTTAGACCAACTCGTATATTGAAAAGTATTTCTCATTAGGTAAAGGACGATTTGGGTAACATTATTTTTCCATTTGGTGGGCTTATTTTCATGTGCAGGTTATCAAGCTAGGGACGGTAGCGCACAAAGGGAGGTTGCGGGGTGGGTCCGCAGGGCGGGGGTTGCGGGGCTCGGGGTGCGCTATCGACCGGCTGCCCTCCCCGCGGCGTAGTTCAGTTTCCGGGCGAGAGTCGCGCAATCCGCCGGCGCTTCGACGCGACTCCGTCTACGTTAGATAGTCAATTTGAATCTGTCACCATGCTGATAGGACTAGTACGGGATTCGGTGATGCAGTGTTTCTGCCACTCATGCCGCGCACCGGTATTACCAGCAGGTCTGAAGAACTGTGGAAAATTCATCAAAGTAGTCAAATTTAATCTGCTACGTCGCCACCAAAATTTTTTTGGACAAACGCCCTTTGACGTGTTATCTTTCCATAATTAAGTTACTTATTTTTCCCTAAAAGCTACCCAGAAATCACCAATTTCTCTGTATACTCTACTAACAACTGTTAATAATGAAATTACAATCTGATCACGAAGATTAAAAACTTATGTTTAAAAAACTGCATACGTAATATTGTACTGAAGAGGTTTAGAAGATGAACTGAATTAAATGACTTAACGTCGAGTTTTTGCAGGAACATGCCTTTGCCTTTTTGGTCGTTGTCATAAACACCGGCCGGCCGGCTGCGTCATCTCGCGTTTTGCCGGCCGGCCTGCGTCATTTTCCTCCTGTCACCGGCAACGTTATTCAATAACCGTGTCTGATATAATAAACCACGTGGTTATACGTGGTTCTTGAAATGAGTCAAATCTTAAAAGGTGTGATAGGTGGATAAGGTCTTTACATCTGCTTGAAGTATTATAATTTTTTATTTTTAAATCATGATTTTGAGTGCTATAGAAATATACATTAGTTACTTCTCTTTGTCACTTATTAAGCGATATGTAGATGATTTATATGCAATGATTTTCAAGCTCTGATTCCTTCCTTTTCACATTAGAAATTTTCTCTGTTTAAAATCTGAATACTTTTAGCATTCCCAAAAAGTCCCACATAGTACTGTCCATGGGTACACCACCAAAACTGTAGAAAAACTGGTATATATGTATCTAGGTTCTGGACTGAACTATCGATTACAAATTTTATTGTATACATCCTCCATTTTGTAATGTTAGTAACATCTTTCTTCCATTTTGTTCTGGAATCTAATTCCTTTTAATCATAGCAGGTTACGTGAATGGGATTGATTTATTCTGATGTTATTTTCGTCACATTTTCCTTTACATCACGTACTTAATTACTTTTCATTTGGTTCTTATTTACGGACTGTTTTTCAATATTATATATACTTTATTGGTATTGGTATGGTATCATCAAACGCTGTCAGACATTATAGTATTTCTAAAGTTTCATGATAAAGCTTACAGTAAGAATACGTCCTATGTTATGCGTTTAAAATTTCAATATAGTAAACGAAATTTCTGTCTTGGTTTAGATATAATTTTGTTGTAAGTTAAGCTATTGAATTTGCTTTCAATAAGCCGTTTAGATTATCACAGTATGACTGTGGTCTATGATGCATTGCGGTTGTTAGCGTATTTCACTGCTTCTGTAGTAATATTGCAGTCTCGCGGAAAAGGTAAAAATTACAATGATTAAGATGTTTTACAAATCTCAGTTGAGAGCGAGATTCCTCCCACTTTTTCATTTCAGTAGTTCTCTCTCTAATGAGGGAGGGAATCCTTAATCATCAGTAATCTTGAAATTCAAGAGTAGGCAGCACTCAGCGTCTAACTGCTCTCTTGTTTGCACACATTTACGCCCTGTTTAAAACACTTACGTTTTCACATATACTTTGGTATTCCCAACGGTAGTAAACGTTCTGTCTACTCTCCCCTCGCCAGTTTTAAGCCTGCCACTAAATATTTCATCAGTTTTTCATGTTTTGGCGTGCGCCACTGGCGGTGGGCCGTCAATTATAATAAAGTACTTTGGAATTCTATTGTGCAACAATGACTATAACTATACATTATTTAAATTAAATCTAATTTGTATTTAGTATTCATCCTCACAATCTATACTGGCGTTTAATGTATTATATTTATTGATATAAAAACACATTTTTCAAAAGGACGTATTTCAGATCTTACTTATTTTCTAGGTCCAATTTTAATTCTGCTCTGATACGGTCTCCACGTCGTCGTCAACCATGTAAACTGGGGTTTAATCTTGCCGTGAGGGATTATCCGTATTTGCACGAAATTTCCACGACTTACACCATTCCCCTCACGTATCGGCCTCTCATCTCGCGCTGTCGGTCGTGCCGTCCCCTTATTACCTCCCAACTATTCCGCAGCACTGTTCAACACAAGTCTATGACGAAATAAGTGACGACTTCAGGGACCCTTTTGAAATTTTATTACGGTACCTTTTCTTTCTTCCTGCCCCTAACCCCAAAATTCTATCAAGATTGTTGAACATTTTTTTTCTTGATTGATGTGTATAGCCAATCTTTCTTTTATCTTCGATTATAAGATATTGGTTAATTTCCTTTCTTCTGATTCAAGATGAAGATATAGATAGGAGCACAGTCCTCACGGTGATATATGGAACGTAGCAACGACTGCGACAGTTTCTAATCGATTCGTGGATGGATACTACCTTGTACACAGGAATCGTTACTATAGGTCGGCAGTCACGCGAATATCGATTGCTGTTGATTCATTGGTCTGACTGCTCTTCAAATAAACAACACTAGCGGAAACAAATTGCCCGCTTGTAAGCGGTTTTCGATTGTCCGCAGCCAACGATTGTAGTAATGTTGACTTTGGGTGGTGGTTTGTTTGTGTTAAGGGCGCGCCCTTAAAGGTCTCGGTTCTGTTTTTTGTAAATAAAATATGTGAAAGGTTTAGTTAGAGTTAGACTAATAAATAAGCCTTAAGTAATATATTTGGAGTTAATTAATAGTATTAGTACACTGTATACTAAAATAAGGGATACTGTATTTTTATTCTGCAAGAACATTACGTATTAAATTCCTAACCCAATTTAAGTGCTTTGTATTTACATTTCTTCGTCTGATTTTATAAACAATCACTGCCATAACTCTTTAGTATGGAAATGATGTCCAATAAGACTTCGATGAGTATATTTATTATGATTTGATGATGCATCTGCAAGTTCAGACGTTTGGATTTCCGAAAAGATTCTAGTATTGATTAGTCAAGATGTGACATCGATACTTTTTTTTTAAAAAAGTGATTGAATTCTGTTGTTGTTTAGAGATGGCAGACTCCAAAATCATATTGGGACTAAGCGTAACGAGCGAGAGGATATTCTGTCCAGAAGATCATTTACTTATTGTTAGTGATATTAAATTAGATAATGGACGCCTACTATACTTTTTTTATCATCAGGAAATTATATGTTTATAAGATTTTCCCTACGAATATTCTTCACTCCAGACCAGATCTGCAGTTCCGTATTTTTAATACGAATAGTGAACACATTTTCAGGTCCAGGTCCATGGTAATCTGTTCCGATTTATTTTATGGATCTTTAGAAAGCTGTAGTGCACAGGCACCATGGGCACGTTTAAGTTGGACTCAATCAAGTATCAGCTGAGAGCGGCTAAACTTATACCCTCAGTTCAGTACATAATCAAATTATCTCACTAAATTCAATCAGTTGTGTTCGGTTTCGCTTAATTTTTTTGTCAATTTCTCTATGGAGTATATGAATTGGTAATTTTGGATAGTTTATTTTTTTCTCATATTAATTATTTACTAATTTTTCCATAAATAAAAAGACCTATGTTCAACTCCGTAACTTTCTTACACACACATATCTTCACATAAGAAATAATAATGTGATTCAGTCCCTTGTAATCTCGTTTCTCTTTCATTACGTCTTATAAAGAATGTTATGAACGTAATTAGATCACGTCAAGGGTGGTTTGTGGAGGCGCTGCGGGCCCGGGCTCCGCTCACGTTCTCTCTCTGTCCAGCACACCGGAGATCGGCGCCGGTGAAGAAACCAGTCGGCAAACCTAGGACTAAGCAACCAAAGAAGGTTAAATTTATAAGTAAGTGTTGAAGAAGGGTACGATACATTATTGATAAACATGCAATCGAAGTTTTCTTTGATGGGGCACGTTTGTTTGTAGCAGTAATTACGGAAGGTATTTTATTAAATTGTGCCCTTATATTTTCAATGTCATACTGAAATTGAAATTTATATTACGCTGATGTTCTATTTGTTTTAAACTTGCTAAATACTTGTAATAAGTATTATACTGGTCAATTATGGTTGCCATTTTATTACTTTACGTACAATCATTTAATATTTTGTTGATTCTTTGTTGTTATTATATTATTTACCTTTTTGAATAATACATGGAAGTTTATTTTTTAACACCATTTGTGCAAACGAGTTTAAGCAAAGTCAAAAAAACTATGTTCATTTATTGAGACTGGTTTAATCGAGGACGTCATACATGCAGGCCCCGTTTTTCATGCGAACATCTTTTGTTGAAGCAAACCAGGTTAAGGGCCGGTTATCAGCCCACTCACATATGGTTCTCGACCCAAGAACGATGCGAGTTGATGCGATATGTCATCTACGTGATTCACTACTGAAAACACGGAAGTAATCAGTAATAAATAATTCCGTATACAGTAGAACATATTCCTTTGTGGAACGTCTGTTTTACCTTTAAACTACGTCTAAACCGGGACGTTGTGACGCACAGCCAATCGAAATATATTTTCTGTTAATTTTTTTCGTAATTAATGCGCTTAACTCATATTTCGAGATACCATGCCCGCAACCGCGTCAGTGGGCTTAGCGCTTTTTTAAAAACTTAAAACTATAATTTTTTTAGGACTTTTTATATCTTGATTTTCTATTGTGTACGGCGAACGTCCAAAATCGTATATTTAAACTTGATCACAAGAAAGTTTCAAAAAAAGCAAATATAATTTTACCAATGACTTGAAAAAGAAGGTTTTGTTAAATAGATACAATGTCTCTTTTTCTTTATTCAAACTTGTGATACAGGCCTGTTTAACTTTTTTGCGATAAAGCCACTTGTGGCTCATTATCCTCATGTAATCTGAATTAGGTACCCTTTGACTTAAATCATTGTCAATGAATCTCTATAAATGCCGTTGTTGCCGAAAATTATTTTTTAAATTAAATATACAGCATTATTATTCAATTGTGTACATCACGAAGATATTTTGAACCTTTTCTATAGAAGTATGGAACAAAAATTTTTTTTATTGTGTAATAGTATCCCGATAACGTTTATAATAACGTTACGTTATTAAACGAAATAATGAAGATATATATATTTACTCTCCTGTTGACATCGCTATAATATCAGCTATAACTATAACTCAGTAAATCTCCGATGAATAACATAATGAAATTGTCAAAGTTTGTCAACTAGAATTGCAATTGATTTCCGAAAACTGTTAGTCATACTGTACCTTATATCTACGCAGCAAAAGGAGAGTATATTTGTACTGGTAACTGAAATAAAATGAGTCACCCAACTCGCGGCGTGGCGGGGGGAGTGCGGGACCGAGAACACCCCCACCCCTACAACAATTAAACAAAGCTTCCCTATCTTCGGTCTCGAAGTTTAATGCCCGACCTTGAATGTTACAGGAACTCGGCCGAGTAATGCGTCTGTAGCCTTTAAAATTCAACCAAGTAAATTAGGAATCTGGACTTTAATTACACTACGAGAAAAGGCCCACGAGTCACGTTTAGCTCGTGTACGGGATTATAAGTAATTATAATGAAAGGCTTTTATGCTTTTTTCAAAATTAATAAGTATTAATGCCACTTTACGTCATTAAAAAATTTTCCAAAAAGAAAATGCAAGGAATTTAATCTTAAAAATCCATCAAAATTTGCTTACACATAGATTACATAAAACAAAATCATCCAGAAACGAAATATTCTATATTTATATTGTATTTATTTAACGTGTTAAAGTAAAGGCAAGACATACCAAAATGACGGGAGTTTTATATAACGTACTCTCACGTAAACCTTGTTCATAAACAAACTTTTCCTATAAAACAAGACTCTGTGGTAAATTACGCTGTGAGTATGCTTAATCCTCTTAAACATCTCTATAATAATGATATTTTTTGTAAGTATATCGTAGTACAATGGGCAGACTGTATACTGAACTTATTCTCCACAAATAACTTGTAGAAAGTGTATACGAATAGTAACAGCAGTCGTTAAAATATAACAAAATTTTTTGGTCGGATTATAGAAACATTGGTAAAATATTTGTTTAGATAGCATGGAAACTCCTCGAGATATTAAAATTTAAATAGTACATTTTTGACTCGATCAAAAACGCTCCTAAGACTGAGTAATGCAGAGCCAGTCAATTCACGCTGTGGTATTTTATATACTTCGCGGAACAACTCAGTTCGTTAGCTATAATAAATATTATGTTTAATGTAAATTGTATCATAATTAAACTTTATAGAAATTGTATGGGTTATCCAATGGTATAGTTTTTGTTTATATTAGTTATTATAAAATGGACTCTCCCACCTAATTTTAAATGACTATAAAACAGATTACACGCAAGCTATCAAAGTATTTGTTCTTGCAATGACTTTATTCTGTCAACGCTGTCAGAAAAAAGTCTATGAAAGAACAATCCTATTGTTATGGCTTGATAATAAAGAACTGGATCCAAACCAAACCAAAGCGTTATAGCTGCTAGCTAGAATAGTCCTGCAGTCCCTTCGCACGTAGTCGAATTGATTTTCGGTCCTATACTTATATAATTATTATGTTTTAATTATTACCTTTTCTATCTTAAAAGCCATGTAATTTCTTACTTAACGTAGTAATTTTTACAAAAATCAACATGTTAATACCTGGAAAAACTTACTCTCTGTTAAGAATTATCCAGTGAAGATTCTATATTTGACCCGCTATATTATACGAGGTTTTTTAAACCATAAATTTATTTAAGTAACACGAACTTCTGCCACTATTGAATCCTGAATGAAAACTATTTTCAAACTATTGTCCTTAGCCACTGAAATCCGCTGCCAGGAGATGTCAAAAGGTGGCCTAGCGTACGAGGTGATCCTCGCGGAGCCCGTGGGTGTGCCTGCGCCACGCCGCGCGGATTCCCCCGAGAAGACACCCTCTGTCGAAGAGATACAGGAGAAATTGAAGGCAGCTGAGGAGAGGAGACGTGTAAGAATAATATTCTATTCCTGTTCCTTCTGTAATATTCTATAAATCACTGGTGATTTTATTTTTATTTTTAAGAGATATAGATAGATAATAGTCGAAATAAAGCAGAGCACGGATCAGAGGCAGCCGTAGGTCTGGCGGTGCCGAGCTTTCACCCAAGCTGGAAATGTCATAGAAATTTAAATGCCTCAGTAGTCTTGATCATTAAAACCTGAGACATTTACATTCAGGTTAAAAGGATACAGGATCTTCATTACAGACGCATTAATGTATATCCTACAATAACATTATTTTGACAAAACCAACGTTTCAGAGCTTGGAAGCTAACAAGATGGCAGCGATCGCGCAAAAGATGGTGAAGATTGAAGAAGCGTCCCGTATCCGCATGGAACAGACGAACAACTTCATCGCGACAACCAAGGAGGCGCTGGACGCTAAGATGGAGACGCACGAGGAGAAGCGTGAGGCGTACATCAATGAGCTTCGCGCGCGCCTCAAGGACCACCTGGAAGGGGTCGAAAAGACTAGGTGAGACATATTTTACAGGAGTTTCACGGACGTCCATAAAACTCACTTTCCTACTAGAAGTAGGCAGCTAACGGCGCATATCTCATCATGCTATTGGTCTGTAAGCTCTTTAATGGTAGACTTTTAGAGAAGACAATTTGTAGCCACCACACGCACATAGACGAGGACAACTGGGCCAGTTGGCAAACGAAAATCAAGTGTAAACGAATCATTTTGCTGTCATGAGATAAAATTTCCGAACATGTGCTGCTATTTGTACACCTATATAATAGATTGCACATGGGCCATATTGTTCGTAGACTTTCTGCCATCTTGTAGGTAGAGACATGATCCCGTCGATGTAGAAATTTTGTGACTGCTGATCAAAGAAACGCAACAAGTAGTTTTAGCAGTCCTCTTGATGTTAACCTCACACTGCCTAAAGCATTCTGAAGAACCCGAAACAGGTGGAAATCTGAAGGTGCAAGGTCAAGGCTATATCGCGGATGTATGCGATCTAGCGTTACGTGAATAAAGACCACACCCTTCCTATTGATCTATTCCGGCCACTTTGTCTAAACTTCCTGCTTTTATCTCATCAGTTATTGGCAGTAGAGATCCGAATCGTTGGTTTTGCCCGGCGGTAGAAGCTCATAATGAACAATACCCTTCCAATCCCACCATAGACACAGCATCACCTTATTGCGAGCTAACCCAGGTTTTGCCACAGTCTGTGAAGCCTGGCCGACCTTTGACCACGACCTTATTCGCTCGTTCTTGTCATACGTGATCCAAATATCATCACAAGTTATCAATCTCTTCAACACCAGTTCGGTTTGATTACGTCTAAATAAAGAATTGCAAATGAGTACGCGGTTCACTAGGTTCCTTTTAGTGAGCTCGTGTGGAACCTAATTATCGAGTTGTTTTGTCTACCCAGCTTTTTTCAAATAGGTCAAAACTGTTTTGTGGTCAATTCCCAGTTTTTCAGCTATAGCGCATTATATATAAGCAATTATGCTTATATGCCGATCTTCCGCCATTTTTTTAAAAAAGCGTTCATTTTATCCGTAACAGACCGACCAGAGCGAGGTTCATCTTTGACATGATAATTCCCGGATTGAAAACGCTTAAATCTACTTTGTGCTACTCTTACTGACACTGCATTAGGTCCAAAAATGTCACAATTTTTTTGAGACCTTCGTTGCATTTTTTCCTTTTTTGTAATAAAATGTCAAAATATATCTAATTTCTTCATTCAAGTCGCTCATTTCGACAGAAATAAAAACAAATGAAAAATAGTGCGTAACAAAATTTTCCTAATTTGATTCTTTTTTGAAATGTCACCTTTTTAATGTCATGAAAACCAGCCAGATACAAATAGTATAGCCAAAGATATTTTAATACAAGTTTATACATATATTTTTCCCCGACCTAATATTTATTGCTTTAAGCTACTGACACAATCGACGAGGAAAATAAATGCAATGTGCAGAGTTCAATATTAAAATGCACAAACAGCCTATATACAACTCACTGCTCGGCACAGGGCTTTATACATGGAAACAACATCAGAGGAATTGAGGTCAAAACTCCACCATGCTGAGCCACAGCAGGTTGGTCATTGAAACATACACTTCTTGAAAAATATCCTGAGGCGCGTTTTATTAGAACAAGAGATTTAAACCCTTGACCCAGCATTGCACTTTAGGTTCGCTATATATTTTGGAAAAAAGAGCTTTTTAACCATAAAGCCACTAAAAATATATTCTATATTAAATCTATATTCCTCAGGTTGACCCTGGAACAGCAGACGGCGGAGGTGTACAAGGCGATCGAAGACAAACTGACCACAGCTGCCGACAAGCGTGACGAGAACATCAAGAAGATGCTGGAGCGTCTGCGTGAACATGTAACGTCACTCTGTTTCTTATCACTATACTGTCTATACTGTAGATTCAACTGCCTGATAGATTTTTAATTGAGTAACTAGTTGAGCCAGTGCACTTTGTATCACTGACAATCTGTCACTAACGCCATCTATCAAAAATAATCGGAAGTAGTGTCAAAGAAAGAAATGATAATTTTGGATTCTATTTATTAATAGAGTTTTTAAACCTCCCCTGATTAAAAGCGAATGTAATACAAAAGTAATTATTTGAATTGGTTACGCCATTTTTGAGCTTTAGCTAGACTAGAACAGCTATACATTTTTATACATAATAGAGAAGATACACTGTGATTTTTAGGAACAAATTAATATATTGATGCAGTGACATGTAATTTTTAATCGCAACTCTCATAATTTCTTAAAGTGATAAAGGTTATCGCATGATTTCTTTAATGCTAATTTCCTACTTTCTTTTTAACGTTAGGAATAAAAACAAACTACCTTTTACAAAAGTTTAGATTTCACTCTTTTATGGGGATATGTATACACGTTTATAATGTGTCCAGCAAAAGGTAACTGAACTGCTGTTACGCAAATTTCAAGTGTATGTTAAACATAATTTTATGAAAAAAGAATAAGGATCAGTTGAATATTTCAATGATTATTATAATGAGGGGAACAACCATAATCATTTTATCTCTTTTTACTCTATAGTTTTGTTATTGACTATAGATTTTTACATTTTTCAAACAATTCTCAATGAAGTGTAAAGAGAGACAAATCTAGCTGAATTTTTCTCAGGGCACGACGCACCGATAGATTTTGAAATAGATGGTATTAGATTAAAAATATATATAATGTACCGAAGTTGTATAAAATATTTTGTTTTTGACTTCCTGTACCCTGTAACAGCTTTGGATATAATAAAAAACAACAGGTGGTGTGGTTTACTTAGTTTGTTTTGGTTGCAGGAAGACCAAGTGCGTAAGGTGCGCGCTGGCAACCAGGAACGGTTCCAGCAGCTGGAGAGCGCCATCCAGGAGAAGCTGCAGCAGGCCGCCGACCGTCGTCTGCTGCTGGAGGCCGAACAGAAGGAGAAGCTGCGCGGATACGTGAGTACACACTCCTTACTTCCAGGGGGCTTGCCGTCTTCACACGAATAAAACACGTTTCAAAGCTCTTAGTAGCGCCTGCGCAATTACGTAAGTATAGATGATCTTATTTCTAGTTGTTGTGATTGGAACTACTGACATAGGATAGCTCTACCATAAACTCCAATAACAATGTTCGTTTTATTTGAAGTTAAAGACACAAATATAATATTGGTTTTGTTAACTATGATTTTAACAAGAATATAGGCAGATAGATAGGCAGAATAACTTATACAGATGACTAAAAATTAAACATATTTTTTGTGTAAGCGCATGAATTATATAGTTTATATCATTGGAACGTCAACGTTGCATTGTGAACTTGAACTAGAACACTCATCCATGTTATATTTATTACTTGTAGATATGTAATTAACTTCAGATAAGCTCAATGCATTGTCTAAATATGGATTCCAACAAATCTGGTAATTCGACAACTTTAATAAAATATTAAGTATTAGAATACTAACTGTGCGATTCTACGAGACAATTGAAAATGCTCTCGATCCTGTTTGAATTTAAGATCAGTACTACTTTTTCATAAAAATCCTATCAGAAAAAGACAGACGACCAGTGACGACAATTGAAGTACAAACATATTGGCTTATTTTAATGCATCATATAAATGTCGATTCAAATAAATTAAAAGTGTTCAGCTAGCCTAAGTGCTAACTAACTTGAAGATCCTGAAAGTCATTCTCTCCTTTCATATTTTATTGGAATGAACGAGAGGCGTATAGCTGATGTTTAGTTTATAACCGATTTAGAATAGCTACTAATCAAAGATAATAATGGTTAATATGTTAAGTTACGATTAGTGATAGTTTAAACATGCCAAAATTAACATAACTTAACATATCAGCACACTTATTATGTGACGAATTGAATATACAAACATGTTGCAACTTGACTTGTACTGAAAACATAACACTTAACAAAATGTTTATAAATAAACAATTCGAATTAACATGTTAGTGTAATTGATATGTACAATAATACAATTGTAACGGAGTAAATAATAGGGTGGACAGCTCAGAGTAATAATATATTCAAGTAAAAGAAAAACAATATAAAATATAGCGAAATAAAATACAAGTTCACAAGAAGAAAAGAAACAGAACAATAATGACAACCTTCTGTCAAAATAAAGAAAAAGTAAAAAACATTAAAAACTATTTGTGAACCTGCCTGATGGCCAGTTCTTAACAACAATATTACAAAACATGGTCTATTAACATCGTCAGGTGGTTATTGTTAAATGTAATAGAAACGCACGGTTAGATATTAGGTATGAATACAGGTGTTTCGCATGTTGCATTGTCTGTGGGAATGTGTGGTGTTTCATGAAGTTCATTTGTTTAATTATGTGTTCCTATTACCATGAAGAATCATCCTGATGCGGCTACTTATGAATTATGAAGAACATGCTTTAAATCTAGTACATCTCAATATGATTGTCATATTGTCAGCTGTTTTATTATTTCACATTTGGGCTCAGCTTAATCTATCACAGAGTAGACAACGCTTGTATTCAGTAATTAAATTCTATTCGCTATTTTGCAATGTAAATATGAGACAAAGCTAGAGATGGAAAAAGCTATGCGTGTTTTAATGCGTCTATACGCGTCGCCACTCTACATTTATCCAAATTTTTAAGTTACTGAATGGAAATAAAGTTCATAATTACTTAATACAGAACGCGATACTTCGCTTCGTCCCATGCGTCAGTATGAACTGAAACTTTATTACCTTAATAAACTTGATTTTATATAGGAAGGTATTAGAAAACTAAAATTGTCAATGCCTTCTAAAATTGTCAAAGATTTGCTTTAAAACTAAATTTTAAATTAATTTTGTTATCAATATCAAGTGGAGATTTAAAGCATGTATTCAAAATCAGGACTATTCTATTGTAATTACATTAAAGGTTACCATCTAACTATACAGAAATTATTAAATAATAAATTTCCCACATTTTACAAATTATTATAATAATATCTAAAAATGATATTTAATAACTAATCATTATATTCATATATCCTAAGAAAATACACATAATGTTTATATTATATTTATAAACTTTATGATTAAGTGACTTTTGAAATATTTTTATACCACAGCTCAAACTCTTTTTCTATTAGAGAGTGGCGTCTTACCTTGGGGGTACGGTAAGGACTACCTTCGAAATGTTGAAATCAATAATTTTCAACAACGAGCAAGTATTTTTCAAAGCACTTTGCTTTTGTGGAAATATTACAAATAATAGGCAATTTTTCAATTTATTTATTAATCATTATAGACATTACAATCAAGTCAAAATTTTTATAATTAAGTTTAAAACCCTAATTTTTTTAAATTATGAAATGTACTTTGATCGATTTCATTTTACTAAAAAAAAATATTTCTGTATAAGATGGTAACCCCTATCATGTAGCACGCATGCCATTTCATTTTGCACCCGTATCATTTAGTTTCACCGTCCATTTTCTGTTGGTCGACCCTCATAGAATTCTAAGCTGGCGGATGTTCGTTCGGTGATCACTGCAAAAATGGAGGAGATCACAAAAGACATCGAGACCAAGTTGACAGCCGCCGAGCAGAAACGCGAGATGGAGAAGCAGAGAAAACTGGACTTTGTTAAGAAGGAGGTTGGTTATAAATTAGGACGGTGCTGGACTAAGAAGACCAAAATTTTTCGAAGAATTACCATTTGACGAATGTTTAGTTTTTGGGTGTAGTTAAAAAGTACAAACTTGTGTTTTATTCCATTAATACACTAATATTATACTCATTTATACTGGACAATTTGCAAATACCCGGTTAATAACCATTTAAAGTTATCACTATTACTAATGTCATACATTGAATTATATTTATTTTTCTCATACATTTTACCTGTTATGACGATTTAAAACCAATAAGTAATTGAGTCTACTTAAATAAAGATATTTTGATGTTGCTTGAATGAACTGGTTTTACTTTTCGTGTTTTAGGTTTGGTTCATATTTTGATTACTTTGCAATTTTCAATAGAATGGAGTTTTTAAGAAACCGTGACGTCATAATCATGAATCTAACTTCACTTCAGTGACTTCCGATATGTTTTGCGCAAATCGTCGGAACAATAAACTGTCGGAAGCATTATCTTATTCATAATACCAAACAACGCCGAGCAATAAAATGACAAAATTTTCCTAATGTAATTAAATAATCTCTTGTGTTTTGGTACGCAGGAACGACGCGCAGAGTTAGTGCGACAGAACAAGAACGCCCGAGCCGACTGCGACACCGCGCACTCCGCCGCCTAGAGCCTAGAGCCTAGAGCCTAGAGCCTAGAGCCTAGAGCCTAGAGCCTAGAGCCTAGAGCCTAGAGCCTAGAGCCGCTCGCTCTCACCTCGTACACACACCACCCCCAGCCTGCGACATGGACTACTTGACGCCTAACTGACGCTAAATATTGCACTACAGATCTCCCAATAAAAAATTACTAGTCTATCTATATACAGCGTGAAATAAAATATGTCTTAAATTTAAACTTGTATGATCGATAAGATGAGCCGGTTTCCTGCAAGTACATGGTTAATGAAACATGAAATCTTTACCATGTACAATATAAAAACGTTTTTAATGTATCTTTATTTGTTTCCTAGTTCACAATAGGCATAATATATTTATAAAAACATGTTTTATGTGTAAGTCGATCTGATCACAACAGAACTGTATTTTAATATCATGCTGTATAAGATAAAAAGTCTTGAATTTGAAATGACAACTATTTAAACAATATGAATGGGAAAAAACTAATTTGCCTTTGTAACGCTCAAAGTGCTGTTTAAAACTTATCTTAAATTGTTGAAGTCTGCAGTTGGAACACGCTGAATTTCTTGTTAGAGATAGGTTTATGGGAAAGCTTACGCGGATGTCGTGTGTGTGTCGTCTATTAGTGTCGTATGGTGTCAGTGATGTCACGTATAACATCTGGGAATTATACCGGTGACGTGTACAATCACACCAAATCATTCCATTGGTTATGCTTACGAATGAAACTTGAATTGATATTTTCACCGGTGTACATTGCTGGCACTTGAGGCCTGTTTTAATTTATTATCTTTTGGTCGTATTCACAAAATAACACCGACTTTCAGTTTTGCAATATGCTTGGAATACTGAAAGGTGGTGGGCTCCGTACCGCGTGTAGCCATAAAACTAATAATATAATTATAAATTGTCCTAGCCCGGGTCATTCTTTTCATTATGTAAAGCCAATTCAAATGTACGGAGCTGATTCTGTTGAGAATATACTAAAACTAAATTTAAGTTGTTTCTCGTTCATTAAAACCAAATCAGAAGAGGATACGTCTTTTGACGTTGCTTTTATTGGATGCCAGCGGAATAGGCACCATAATGTTAAGGATTTAAGGATTAAGCGGACAAAGGCGGCTCGGCGGGGAACAACCGTCGTTGGTTGTACACTTATATCATTATTTTTAATGTTTATCATAACGCAACAGTATTTTAGGAAAGTATAGTCTAAATTTAAGTTTGTCTCGAGAATCGTTCATGTTCACGCATTAACTGTACGTTATAAAATGTTTCGTAAACTGCGATGTCATAAACTGCATAGTTACGGCCTTATTGTCTCTGCGTGTTCATTTCAAATTTTATCGTTAGAATAGTTTTAAGCTTTCAGTAATTTAACAGTCGCATGCGCAGCAAATGGTAAACTGCTTAAAATTAAATGTACGTTTATATGGATATTGCTACGACCTGTATCTGAATCGTTCAAAGTATTTTTATTATGGATATAGTAATAATTCCGAGTGTAATATTAGTATAAATTTTAAAATAGTTTGATGCTTTGATATGAAATGAGACAAGTATCATTTTTTAATGTATACACGTGGAAATTAAATGTAAGTCGTTTTATCACTTCCTTTTATGATCTCAATCAAATAATGAAATAAACGGAGCGATAGTAAACATCGGAAGTGCCTCAGAATTGAAAGGAATTGGCTCTCGTATTATATCAATAAATTATATCGTTATATAACTGCCTTGCATAGCGTTTTTATATTTTTTTAACGGTAGTGTGCGGGGTCAGGGCGCGGGTTATGGCCGCTTGTGTAATATGTCACGCTCTTGTGATGCTCGGACCGCCTGCGGGCTGGTGGATAGGGGTAGGCTTGGTGAGCTATGTGCTCGCCCACCAGTTACGAGGGTTAGGGGCGCGAACCTTCACTGGGAGTATTCCTGTATTTTATAATGTAAGCAAGGGACTCAGTCATTTGTAAGTCTCTTCATTTTTCAACACTACCCTCTATTTGTTACTAGAATATATATAGCAGCAATCTTAACCAATAACAGAAAACTTATATTATGGGTACTTTGTAGATTGAGTCTCAAAAGTACTAACCATTTGAAAGGAAGACATTGACATGACCTGATTGATTGAATTTACGTTAGTCAAAAATATTATAATAAGAATGACACAAAATAACAAAAACATCGAGCTTAGTATTGAAAAATGAGTCGTAGCTTATAAATAAAAGTCAAAGGACTGAGTCTCTTACAACACTAATTAATATTATAGTATATTTTTGCCATTAATTTGTCGTCGATCTGTTTAAACGTCAAAGGTATGATAATAATTGTATATAATATAGAGATGTATCTTGCTTGACGCGTGGAGCGGGGCGGGGCGGGGTCCGGGCGCGGGCGGGACGCTTGCCGCTTGCACTCGATGTAACTGAAGCTGATATGAGTAAGGGAACTAGTTTAAGCTACAAGCTTGTTTCTCGGTGAAGACGTGAAAACTTCTGACCAATTTGCCTTGGGTATTGTGTAGCATTTTAGATTATCACGATCGAGACGAATCATGTATAGCGATGCAAATATTAATTAGCTTATTTGAATAATAATTATAATTATGTTTTTTTTTGTAATTTTTGCGTAATTTTAGTCACTCCTATTATACTATAAAGGTGTTTTATCGTTGATTTACGTATTTTATAAAATTGATTAAATGTGCTTCAGTTTGTGAGGTATATGAAAATTGCTGTTTGAAGTGCAGGCAACTTTTGTAGTTTCATTGTCGTAATGAATAAAGTCATAAATACTAATAAAAATTGTTTCATTTAACAAGCTCCTAGTTTTTCTAAGCTGAAAAATTATACCATGGTAAATTTTGAATAGTATACTACAATATAATACACAAAAGTGCAGATATAGGTAATATTGGGGTAACAAAGCAAAGGTTGGCTTGATGTTAATTCTGTTGTTTCTTCATAACGAGTTATCAAATATAAACTTCGTGGTCATCATTAGTGGTCGCTTCGTCGCAGTGCGCTTGAGTCTCTGAGTAGTCTGTGCTTTGCTCTTCAGTCATGTAACCTAATTACCAAAACAGTAATGGCCCCAATTCCGTTAGGAATGGACTAAATCTTTAAGTTATTCGCATATCCTTCATTTTAATGCAATAAGAAGAGATAGAATAACTTTATGAAAACGTCAAATTAGCTGACACTGAGATGCTCCATATATTTTTGATGTTTTTTAGGGCGGGTAGTTTCATCGAAACTTATCACACACGTAAAAGTTAAAAATGCCGTAAACTAATGTCAAAACAAAAAAATTGTTTGTTTCACGAAATTAAGTTCTTAACGTACG
This sequence comes from Acentria ephemerella, assembly GCA_943193645.1. NCBI lineage: Eukaryota > Metazoa > Arthropoda > Insecta > Lepidoptera > Crambidae > Acentria > Acentria ephemerella. The sequence goes on along the minus strand of OW971875.1, from coordinate 1,295,813 downwards.
TAAAAAAATAACGATTACATTAACAGATATCTCACCCACTGGTTAACGTAATTTTAGGTGCTTCGAACAGTTATGTAATAATGAACTCCGTTTTGTATTCGCCTTTATTTGACGAACTTTGAAATTTTTTTTTAAAACGGATTAACAATTTAAAGGAAAAGCAGGCATTTATTGTCAATATTGGAAAATTTAATATAAGATGGTAAACATTCCTAAAAAAATTAATGTTAAAGGCCCAGCAGCTTTTAAAAATAAGACAAATTTTATATTAATGCTCAAATGGTTGATAATGCTAATTTATTCATAAGAAATAAGCAAAATGACCACTTTTGTATAAGGTTATCGATTTTTGGTAAAACCAGTGTTCTTTATCGTACACATTAAAAATTTGAATAAAAGACGTTGCTATGTAGGATAATGGAAAACACAGATTAGAAAGAGTCTAAAAAAAATTTCATTGCTTATATGACAATAAAAATTTGACGTACACGACCAAATGCTGCCTTAATAGAAAATGCTCCTCACTGTGTTTATTGCAGAAATATGTCAGTTTTTACTTGAAACCCTGATATGTTTGGCCGTTGGTTTTTTATGATGTGAAACAACGCTTTGTCTTTAACATATTATATGGTTGTTTGGTTTGTGTAGTTTCAGTACACTGAAAGAGAGTTCGTGTTCGTGTGCAACAGAATTGGGTCCACTGGACCCGATATTTTTGTGCATGAAATGATGATGTTGAAATGATTAAGTGTACATTTTGGTGAAAAAATTTAGTTCTACTTGCTATGTTTTCCTTGCTTACCCATGTAGAAAAAAAATAATGTCAACGTCATAAATTAAGATGGAGGCGTGTGCCATCTTTACTTTCAAATGAGTGCAAATTTTAATAAAATTTGTTAATAAAACGATTTCGTAAACGTGAACGGTATCAGTTCTTTATATTTCAAAAGTTATTGAGGTATTATTTTACTTTATTAATATCATAAGAGTATAATGGACTCAAGAAACAACAGTAAACGTAAGAAGGATAAATATGACGAAGATGATTACAATCGGGATAAAAGGTATAAAAGACCGCGATCTAAGTCAAGATCCCCTGCCAAACGCCGTGACAAGCAGTCCGAACGAAAACGGAGGCATTCTAAGTCACGATCTCCGGATAGAAGAATCAAACAAGAAAGAGAAAAAGAAAACAATCCTTCGAAAGGTCCAGAAACTAAATTGCCAGAAAGAAAAGCGAAAGATACAGATATGCTCAATACTCGAACAGGAGGTGCTTATATTCCACCAGCTCGCCTGCGAATGATGCAAGCACAGATTACTGATAAATCTTCTGTGGCATATCAACGTCTTGCTTGGGAGGCTTTGAAAAAATCAATACATGGGCATATAAATAAAATAAACGTTGGCAATATTGGCATAATTATCAAAGAACTACTAAAAGAGAATATAGTTAGAGGTCGAGGTTTGCTATGTCGATCAGTTATACAGGCACAGGCTGCCTCACCAACATTCACTAATGTTTATGCTGCTTTGGTTGCCGCTGTAAATTCGCGATTCCCAAATATTGGTGAGCTATTATTAAAAAGATTGGTTATTCAATTCAAAAGAGGATTTAAAAGGAATGATAAATCTATATGCATATCATCAGCATCATTCATTGCTCACTTGGTAAACCAAAGAGTTGCTCATGAGATTCTGGCTTTAGAGTTATTAACATTGCTTGTTGAAACTCCATCTGATGATTCTGTTGAAGTTGCTATAGCATTTTTGAAGGAATGTGGCCAGAAATTAACAGAAGTGTCATCAAAAGGTGTCAATGCTATATTTGAGATGTTACGAAACATTTTACATGAAGGCCAGTTGGATAAAAGAGTACAGTATATGATTGAAGTTATGTTCCAAGTTTGGAAAGATGGATTTAAGGATCACCCAGCTTTGATTGAGGAGTTAGAGCTAGTGCCTGAAGAAGAGCAGTTCACTCATTTATTAATGTTGGATGATGCTACTGATCCACAGGATATCCTGAGTGAGTAAATTTTGTAAATTTTTTAATTCTATCAAACTTTTGGCAAAAATTGAAATTTATCTTAACATTATATCAACCACAAAGTTGGTTACCTTATTAAACTATTACGAGAAGGCTTGGAGAATATTATATAAATACTACTGGATGAGGAATAAAGGAAACAGAGTTGTTTCTTTATTTATGATGAACCTTAGTGGTTATCACTGAAAATAACTGCTATTAACATTTTTGTGATGTCTTGCAAATTAACTATTAAATTAGCTGAATTTAGGATGGAAAATTAACTTAGTGCTTACATTATTTCAAAAAGTAAACTTACTGATTTACCTTGATAAAAGGGCTTATTCTAAAGAATGAAATCATTTCATAGAAAATTAACTTTTAAATATGGTTAAGCCAGCTTCATGCTGAAAAACTAATAAATATCATGAATAATACAAGTTTATCTAATATATTACTTATTTGTCACTTGATTCTTATACCAATTATATTTAAAAAAAACTTAAATTTTCAGATGTCTTCAAGTTTGATGACAAGTATGAAGAAAGTGAGCAAAAATATAAAACATTAAGTAAAGAAATCTTAGGGTCTGATGCTGAGTCAGGTGAAGAAGATGGTTCTGATGAAAGTGGTAGTGAAGAATCAGAAGAGGAAGAAGAGGGTGATGGACAAAAGGGTGGAGTCACTATCATAGACAACACAGAGACAAACCTTGTAGCCCTGAGGCGTACCATCTATTTGACAATCAACTCTAGCTTAGACTTTGAGGAGTGTGCTCATAAGCTCTTGAAAATGCAGCTGAAACCAGGACAAGAGGTGGAACTGTGCCATATGTTTTTAGATTGCTGTGCAGAGCAGAGAACATATGAAAAATTCTATGGATTATTAGCACAAAGATTTTGTAATATCAATAGAATATACATAGGACCATTTGAAGAGATATTCAAAGATTCATATGGCACTGCACATAGATTAGATACAAACAGACTAAGGAATGTCAGTAAGTTTTTTGCACACTTGCTGTTCACTGATTCCATCAGTTGGGAAGTACTAGAGTGTGTCAAACTGAACGAGGAGGACACAACAAGTTCTAGCCGAATTTACATTAAAATACTATTCCAGGAATTAGCAGAATACATGGGTTTAAAGAAATTGAATGATCGGCTCAAAGATCCGTGAGTATTGTAGTATCTATCAATTATAAATTTCCCCAAAATACTCGCTATAACCTACTTTTTCTTGTTTCTAGGACACTGCAGGAAGCTTTTTCTGGAATATTTCCAAGAGACAATCCGAAGAATACTAGATTCTCTATTAACTTTTTCACTTCGATTGGCTTAGGGGGCCTCACTGATGAATTACGAGAGCATTTGAAACAAATGCCAAAGGTGCAGTCTTTATTTAAACTGAAATAAATAATGTAGCTTTTATTAATATTTTGTTGAATATTGAGGTTTAGTACTAATATTGTTTTATTTCTTACAGAATGTTCCAGCACCTGTGCAGGAAATTCTTGTGGATAGTGAGTCTGACTCCAGTTCAAGTTCTAACAGCTCTAGCACTGACTCCTCCAGTGATTCTAGTTCCAGCGGTAAAGATAATTTCTAACATAACTAAATTAAGGTGCTTAAATGGGTTAATGTGATTATTATTGCCTTCTAAATTAAATGGCCTAATCACATTTTTCAAAGTTGATTATCCATACTAATAGTACAAAGAGTTAGTTTGTGAGGTTGCAGGGTAATCTATGGAACTAATGGTTCTAATTGAAGTGTTCTTTTCAATTGGATAGTCCATTTATTTATCAGAAATAAAACCTTCCCTGATAAAAACATTCGTGAGAGACCGAATTCCACGCGGTCCAACCGTGGGCGGGAACTAGTTGAATATAATTGTGTAAGAGATAATATAAACAATATTCAGAGGGTAATAGTTGCAGCTGTTCATTGTAGTCATTCAAGGCAGTTTTGCAGCCGGCCATTGTGGAGCGGCGTTATTGATAATAAGACTATTAACTATTTAAAAGCATCACAAACATTTACACTTATTGTTTGTATAATACATCAATTTACTATTTATTTATCAATATTACAAGTTAAGTAAGTTTAATTATTTGAACTACTTGACTGATTAAGATTTCATCTTGATTCCTAACAGCTAAAACTTATAAATTATTAATTGCAGATTCAGAAACGGAAAGTAACAAGAAAAAAGAAAAAAAGAAGAAAAGTATTGAAAATCCCACAATGGCCCTGCAAGAGACTACTGAAAAAGTTGGTGAGCGATGGGGACATTCTGGATTTTATGATACTTACGGTAAAGACGCGCGCAGACTTGAGAAGTCAGACAACCATGAAAGAGATAACTTTGTGGCACCTCGAGATGTACCTAATCGAAGAGATCGCGTGACTGGAAGATACAAAGAAAGAGAATATGAAGAAAGAGATATAGGTAACAGAAGACGTCATGATAAAAGAAATGACTTAAATGAAGAAAGAAATAGTGGGGACAAGAGACGACAAGAAGATACTAATGATGATCAAGAAATTAGATCGAGAAATCGTGACGAAAGAATCGGCAGAAGGTTAGAGAACGAAAAAGATAGAAGATACTCTGAAAAAACAAATGAAGATAAATACTACAGAAAGTCTGACAAAGAAATTAGAGGCGAAAAAGATATTGTTGAGAATGAATATAGATCAAGAAATAAATCCAAGAAAGATGATAGGAAACAAGTCGACAGAGAAGGTAGAGGAAGGAACGCTGTGGAAGAGATTGATAGTAAAAATAAATCAAAAAGTCAAGATACAAGACAAGCTGTTGAGAATAGGTCAAATCAAAAATCAAATAAAGATGCGAGAAGAAATAAAGAAAAACAAGATGATAGTACTGATGATGAAAATAGACACAAAATTGAAAAACAAAGCAAAGCTTATACAGATTCTTCCAGCAGTAAAGATAGGACGAAAAATCAAACCGACGAATATCCAAGTGAAGAAGAACCAAGTAAAAGAAAACAAAATAAAAATGAAAAGGATGTTACACGAAGCTATCGTGATAAGAGTTACAATTCTGACGATGACGATAGAGATGATAAAAAGAGAAAGAAAAGTAAGAAAAAAAAGAGCTCAAATGATGCAACTAAAAAGGGAGACGAAAAACGATACTATGAAAATGAAACTATTGACGAAAAAAAATATCGAAAGGACATCGGTAAGAAACATAAAAATAAAGATCAAGATGATGATGGGTGGGATATACGAGCAAGAAGCATAAGAAGAGACTTGGGTGAACGATACTGGGACAAAAAATAATGAAAACTGTACAATTTGTATGTATGCAATAAGAACTATGTAATTGTGTAAATACAATTAATGCCTTTTTTGATTCATTTAAAATTAAATATACCTAAAATAGGTGAAATTAAAGAAGTTTTTAATAATTATTTCCATTATTCGCAACTAAGGAGATGTTATATGGGTCTGACAAATGTCACTGGTGCATAAATTTTGCAAAATCAAAACTGCCAAGATAATGATTATTTACCAATATACATAAATATCGTCAACGCATAGATAATTCACATGATAATTGTTTTTATGTCAGATCAATATATAAGACATTTGCTCAGTGAATTAAATCATTTTGGATCATAACTTTTCAAAGTATTAAATGCTATAATGGAAACAGTATTTAATTCGAATACCAGTTCAGAATTCAGTAGTGTTATAGAAAGTGATATAAAAGCGGCTTCTGCACCTATCGAACCAACAATTTATGAGGGAACTAATGTCAAGGTCCAAATATCAGCACCATCATACCTTCATTCTCTGAAAGAAAATGATGCCCCACCGTTCGTAAAACCTGATCGTGAAGTTAGACCACATTTACTTATAGGAACCATTATGAATGAAGAGGAAGCAGTTAAAATGATAGCGGCGGGCGATGAAGAAGGCGGTCTAAAGAAATTTTTAGGTCCATTCAGTATAAGTACTCTATAGAAATTTCTCAGTCGATACATTACGACTGCACTTCAATGAATTGTGCTGATAATTTACTTTCTACTAGAAAGTAAATTTTCTACTTTTCTTACTTTCTACTTTTTATTACAGCAGGTTCTATTATAGATTCTGCTAGTTGGTTCTGAGTCTCAAGCTCCTCCTTGTGGATACTATCCCACCCATGTTTGCCATGATTCTAACTTACGAAAATACCTACATAACAATTGTGGTGGGTACTAAAAGAATGCTAATCTATTTCTTTGTAATTCTTAGGTTGCTTTTTAGTGGAAAAGAAAGTTATAATAAATTTTAACATATCTGAAAAAGCGTTCCTGATAAGTTTCCTGTACGAAACAATAGACTATGCTGCACAGAGAAATTTCAGTGTGTTCAAGTTGGCTTGTCTAATAACAATTTATCTCAACACTCATGTATATTTCAAATGGTATTACTGGCAATCATCCATGAATGTGTGGTACTACTTTAAGGAGTTGATGATAAGACATACAATTGAGGTAGGTACATAAATTAGTAAGAAAGCTTTATAGGGATCACCACCATATATGTATTGTTACTTATGGTATATTCATAGATTTGCACTATCCCACACAATATTTTCTTGATATCGACTGTAACGAGAGATACCCTTATTAATTTATGTTTTTTATAATTGATGGTGGATTTCTGGAATTAACAGTGATTTGATTTTAATGATTGACAAAGCTTAAAGGTGTGGTACAGCATGGCTGACATGCACAAATGCTTTACAGAAAAAATAACTGTTAACTTTTTCTGCAGGACTCTCCAGATGGTCAAGAAGTATTTGAGCCTGAAGAATGCTATGATATAATAAGCCACTTCCACACTTGTTACTTAAACAACCTGCCATTAGTGCACATTTTAACATTTGGTGTCTACCGACTCAAATTTCTATGGCCTTTCAAACCCAAATGATGTTAGGAATGTTATGTGAAACTTTGTTTCCGTGAATTTCTTGAAACATGGTGTAAAAATAATAGATATACTTGATTAAAAACATTTATTGTATTTTATTCAATTTTTAACAACCTTTTTTTTCTTTCTCTTTCTGACTTTACCATCTGTGATGCCATCTTTAGTTTTAGATGCAAGTTGACTATCCCTTGGCTTTGTTTTCTTCTTTTTGCAAGATAGTGGGTTGGGATTATGTGTTTTCCTCTTTTTCACAGGTAATTTTACTTCTTCGGTTTTCTCTTCGATACCTAAAGTTTTCTTTATTATATTTAAAGTTTTATTTTGAGCTTCACTAATAAACATTGTGGTGGATTGTAAGCTTTGTCCAACCTCTGCATAACTCGCTTGAGATGGTTTATCTAATGTAGGTGATTTGTTATGAAAATATAGTAAAGGTATTCCAGCTTTGCCCCTAAGCCTTTCTTGTAAGTCTCTATCTTGTGTTGCAAGAATGTAATGTTTTTCATTGTTTTTTCGAGTCATAGCAATAATACATTTTGAGCCTGCAATAGGTTCTTTATGTCCACACTCATGAATTCCATACTGCTTTAGAATAGTAAGTGCACCGTGAGCTTTTTTTGCAATTTTTTCTGTTTCTATTATAATACATCTTGTTGTTAAAAGCTTAACTTGGCTATTTAGATATTTTGGTAGTTGCTCTCTAATATTTACTTGCTCCTGAAAATAAAAGATTGCAAAATTCAATTGCCACAGTATGATAATTTCTTATATTATAAACTATATGCAGAATACCTAGTTTTGACTAAGGCTTGCTGGTTCTGGAAAGTTTTCTTGCCAGCGCATGCTCTGCTCTTTGAGGGTGAGATGTGAGTCAGCACTGTCGGCTTCAGGGTCAGGCAGCTCCTCTAGTGGCACTTGAATATCCTCATGAGGTAGCTTCTCTGCCCTCCATTCTTCATCTACAATGTCTATAAGACGACCATTCCGACAATATTTGCTGTCCATTCTGCACAAATACAATTATATTTGTGAGAAATTGTACGATATTATAGATAATTGAATTGAAGCATACATTTTTTTTATTTCAAACCGTCTATAAGCGTAAAGACGTATGTAAACAGCATATCGCCCCTTAGTAAGGTGAGCAGGAGTCGACACATGGCATAGTCCAAAACTTTATTAAATTTTAACTCTAAAATTTATACACTTCATCTATCGTGCAGCCATCATCAAAACTAAGGTATCCTGCGAATTGTAGTGATAGGTGTAAGACTCACTTTGAAAGCAGTAAAACAAAAGGTTCCATCGATAAGAACTTGGTAAGGCTGATGAAATCCATAGTTATTGTAATAGAATTTTAAATATCTTTGAACTTTTTTATACCTTGTTATCTTCATTTTATGAAACTATTACAAACCTGAATAAAGTAGAAAAAAAATTGAATCGTATATAAGAAATTATTTTATTTTGATGAAATACACCAAGTAGTTTTCACAGATTAGAAAGATTGTTTCTAATCTATGATCAATAATCATTTTTATTTGATTAATTCTTCCTATTATAGGGAAAGCAAAGGAAACTCAAGACCATACAGCCATATCTTATATTAATATTTATTTATTTCTGGCTCCGGGATTATGGTGTTATGTATTCCATTGCCCCAAGATGTTTTTGGTGACTAAAGGTAAGCCCCGTTTTATTAATGACTTACGAGAAAAAAAATTGAAAATAGAATGCTATGTTAGTGATTACGATAAAATGATAGGAAAATAGAAATTTATGTTAATGAATATGATGAAATGATACCCCATTGAGAATGGAATGATACGACGATGATAATATGGTGCAACCGCATATTGCAAAGATCATAAATTTTTGCTTCATCATATTATTAAAGCATATATAAATAAATAAATCTCATGTAAGTCACTAATGAACGCTGAATGATTTATTTCATATATAGTACGATATTACGATCGTTTTTGTCATGAAACTTTACCAATTTCATAACAAATATATTCATAACAAAAATAATGTGATTCCTCATTTCGGATCGGAAAGCGTATTATAATACCGGCATCCCAAAGTATTGAACAACGAAATACACGTGACAGATACCATTGCTTTCGATTTAAAAATAACATTAAAGAAAGGGAATTACGACTTCTTTTTAAACTTTATTTTATTCTAAATGAATACCGGCGGGTTAGTAAAAGCGAAAAGCTTAGTCTTAGACAGTTCAATATTCAGCCAAAAATCAAAATATAAAATTAAAATTTTCTTCTTCTTCTTTGTCATTTATAAAATTATAATGTGTCATCTCCGAATTAGATAACAATTGTGCTGGTACAGTGAATAAATTTTTTTATTTTACTGCTGCAGTAGGAAACCATCAATGAATAATTTTTTTCATAGACATTTTGAATGACGTATCCTCAACCATAGACATTTTTACGAAACTTCTCGCTCGCTCGCTCGCTCTCGCTTCCATGTTTGTTCGTGGTAATTTTGCATTTGTGCTAGATTTTCCTAGTGTAGCGTAAAAATTAATGTTTTTATTCCTTTAAGTGTGTGATTAATGAAATTTTTGACATCACGGAGACTTCATAAGGATTTGTCGCCCGAAACAAACAACACATCGGCGATATAATAACAGGGAGGGTACGTCTTTCACATCCAATTTAATCTAGTAAATGCGTCATTTTCTCTAAAATTGTATTCATTGAGGACGAAATTACGACGTCGCATTATGTATTTGTATTGTATATAAAATTGGAAAATGATTTTCATAGGGTAATGTATGCATTATACGGTTTTACGACATCCAGCTGATTTGGATGAGGGCGTAAATGGACAATTTTATGTGGTTAATTTTTAAGGAAATGATCTGATAGGGGCAGATTTGATTAGTCATCATTACAAAAGATATGTTACGTTATTCGACTGTGAAATAGGATCTCTTCTGCTGGTCTCGTAAAATACCTACACCAAATAATGTAAGATAAGAGGCAATAATACCTTTTGTTTCTTTGTGATTCGTCGACGACATGAGATACGTAGATAACACATTCTTGTTTACAGTTGTGAACCAGTTCACATTTGCCTTTGTTACCCTCAAGTTGTTGGTATTTAGGCTCCACTCTTTTGGACAGATTTTGTGAAAGTTATCAAAGTGTAATAGCACTGTCAAATTAATCTATGTAAATGGTGTCAAATTGCATTTTTGTTTCACTGCTTGGTGAATCAGAGTGTATGTATTATTTTTTCTTTAAAAAACACTGAAGTAATTTTTATAACTATAATATGATCTGCTGATAATTTTTTAAGATGTTACTTTTAAATTTTAATCACTGTTACCCTAAAAATATGATATGATGATAGTTAAAGTTCAATAGTAGGTGGTTCTAATTTTTTAATTCTACCCTAAAATCAACATTGTGTTATAAAAATTAATGTAACAATAAAAACATTTCACATCATTTATATACCTGATATCAAAGGTTTTCACTCTATATGAGCTCCCATGGGCTGGAGAGGGATACCAAATAAATTGTTTTGGTAATAGATAAGAGATTTTTAAAATTGAAAATAGGGGGTAACAATTCAAATGTTTATTTCTCTTTGCAGTATAATAGTTATGTATAATGCACAACTCTATAGATAATAACTAATATTTACTATATAATACATACTCTTGACCACATTGTAACATATAATTGAGAATAGTATTTGGTATTATGATCTTGTATGGACATTTTTATACAACATAATGTTATTGAATTAAAATTTTTTGGCACATCACAAATTTGTGTGGAATCAAATTCATATCATTTCTTATTGCTAGATCAGAATTTTTACCCAAAATCTAAAATTATGCTATGAAATGAAACTTTACTCTTATTTTCAAATGTAATTTTGATTTAGTCATAATAATGACTAAATTTAATAATCTTATCATTATCATAATGATAATGATAAGAAAATATAATGTAGACTCATTAAAATTTGGTAGTTAATTGACTATAATAGTTTATGTTAATAAATTGTATCATTTTGCATTTGGATTGTCTGTACTAGTTGATTGATGCATTTAGTGATATTTAAGTTCAAATAATCTTTTCCGTCCCCTTAAATTAAAATATTTATAACTCAGGATTTAGTGGTAATATAATTAAAAACCTTGGGCCCTCCTAGTCTTGTTGTCATTATAACATTAGTTGTAAAAAGCTTAAAATTAAGAAGAATTTAGCTTATATAAAAACAATTACAATTCCCTCATATCATTTTTGGTGAACAGGCGATGGCGACAAACAGAAGCGGGGCTGCCCAGCGTCCGAACGGCGCACCTCAGACAAAGGTGTGCCAGTTCAAGCTGGTGCTGCTGGGAGAGTCGGCGGTGGGCAAGTCGTCGCTAGTGCTGCGCTTCGTCAAGGGCCAGTTCCACGAGTACCAGGAGAGTACCATCGGAGCGGCGTTTCTCACGCAGACAGTCTGCCTCGATGACACTACCGTCAAGTTCGAGATATGGGATACTGCAGGACAGGAGAGGTATGCACTTAAAAGTACTATGTAAATATTTTTAGTGCACACTATTATTAAAATTCAACAACCAAACATTAAACATATGTGTAAAAATGAGGCCTCATTACTATTATAATACTGCCATTTTTCAAAACAAGTTACCTGTAATATATCACTGAATCCAAATCATATCTTTAGTATGTATTGGTATACATTATTTGATTATAGATATAATACTATTATTTGATTTGATAAGAAACAAACATATAACCTACTTTTACAATGTTCTGGCCTGCAAACACTGCTTGTCATATAGTCAAAAAGAGACACTTAATTTATATATTTGGTAATTATTTTCGCTACACAAGGGTGGCAATATGTATAACTTAATTCTAAAAGGTAACATAGTCTATGATACATTTCAGTTTTAATTCTTATGACACAAGGATGTAGGGGTATTATCATAGAAATTCATCATAAACAGTCTACAGATAGTTTTACGTTACTAGTTCAAGTAACTGAATATTCATTGGGAAGTAAATGCGATTATTCTTCAAATCTTTTAGTAATATGCAATGCAAGTGAAGGAAACACGTTATTTTCACAAATGAGGTTATTTAAATCTCAAATTTAATCTTAAAAAAAAGAATCTCATAATTATTTGTATTATACAATTATCTCATAGTAATTTAGTGACAAATTTGACTTGACGGGGATTTTTTTACCCCAGCCATTATTCATAATAGCTACATTACTACCTTACATTATGATAATGGATCATTAATGAATGATAGTAAGAAGGAAATTTACACTGATATGAGTAGCTTCCCCCAACTACTTTAATAACAAATTACCCATAATTTCCTTAAACAAAGTTTAACTAAATAAACATTTCACATATTATAAGTTTTTTTAAAACTTGAAGAATAAAACTAAAAACTAGATAACCTATGTTTTTACTTTAAAGTAATTATAATAATAATAATAACGTAGACTTAGTGTCCTGTAGGTAGCCAGGACTCGCCTGGAGCTAGCGCCGGGTCGAGTAGTATGTAAACCAGCCGACCGAGAGTCGATACGACCTGTCGGTCAATCCCACTTTCACCATTGGCTTGCAGACGGAAAAAAAATTAGGAAATCTGTTCACAATTGAAAGAGAAACATATATATACACAAGAGAAATACAAACACAGAACCTATTCTTTTTTAGAAGACGTTTAAAATATATAGTATTTTAAAGGTGCAAGAAACTTTCATAATGATAATAATTTTTCTACCAAACAAAAAATTATCCTCCTGTTGGTAATTTCAGAACAAAAAACTAAAATGTCAGTCACACTTCAGTTAGGCTTAGTAATAAGCATTACCATTATTATAAAATGTCACTGCCATTGATTATTTAACCGACATATTTACAGTTATTTTATTTTTATTATAAATCTACCCACGTTTGCAGGTATCACAGCTTAGCACCAATGTACTACAGAGGTGCGCAAGCGGCGATCGTCGTCTACGACATTACTAACCAGGTGAGGTACCTTTAACTGTTTTACTTCACACGACCTCATCAGTCTACCATTTGATGACATGTATACTTAATGTGCAATCGAAAGATGTTAATACACTTTTACTGACTTCTAGATTAAATTACGTCATTGCTCCTTTATCTTTTAATAACTGTTGCAGTCGTAGCAATTTCTTAACGCGTTAATTATATAAAATTATATAAAATAAATACTAAAGGCTTTGCTAATAACCATGATGTGATTTTTCAGTTTGTTGACACAGTGATTTTTCTCTTTCGTTTGAGTTTAAAATGTCATTAGAAAGAACGTGACAAAACACCGTGCAAGTAAGGCTTATATAAATGTTAATTAGAATTTCTAGACCTGATTAGGTCTGTTATTTTAACTGGACACTCGTTATAATTATATATTATACCCAAGATTTTTATTTACTCCGTAAGTCATGAGAACCTTCAGTTCAAGTACGAAACGTGCAAATTATCAAAATTTGATGACCTAATCGCAAAGAAAGAATACCTTGTATGTGTATCGTGCTTAATGATAATTGACATTGATAATAGAACATAGAAAATCATATTGTTATCGTACAGTCAGGGGCGTTGTACAATACACACGTTTTTTAAATCGTGTATGGAATATTAATATATTTCATTACACTTCTTGCTCGCTATCACAGCCTATACAACTTACAGTCTCTGAAAGCAGATCTCAAATCCCTTTGCTTCCACTGTTAAGGTTGCGGCATTTTCCACCACATTAAAGTAGGATTACTTGTACCTTTCTTACACTGTATTACGATTATACCCATAATGGTATGCAGTGTTGTGCCACTGATGTCTATATATTCTATATAATTTCCATAACTTAACCTGAGTTGTGGGTATGTCTCGTTTGTTCCTGGTCTCCTGGTGACATAGAATTTCAATTTTTATGCTAGTTATCTTTCGGGATTTTTATAAACAGGCACTCTTCATCACGGAACTGTATTATAAAACTGTACATTTGAGTCATTGAACTTTAAGTATACTGATAAACTTCAAATATCTCTAAGATGTCTGGATCAATTATTATCGTTCTGTGACTTAGGCCTTTTGGATAAGAAGCTAAATACGCCGACGAAGTTTTATAGTGCATGTCAAGGTCGAGTAATTTGCCCTTAATCTGTCACCACACCTGTCACATCACACAGCGATCGTGAGACATGGCAGGCTACGCCGCGTGTCCTTGACGGGAACCTAGACGAGGGTCGCTAACAAGGGAACGTGGTTTAACTGCTACAGCCTTATAGTTATAAAGCTGTAGCAGTTAGCAAAAGAGGCGTCAATGGACTAACGTGTAAATGAAGCCCAGGTACACATACGTAAATCAATGCCTAGTTGTAGCCAAGGCTTGTATAGTACTTTTCTCAAATAATGCCCGTAAATTAAATCTACCCAGGCAGAACTTTTTATTTGAACTTACAATTACATACTTTCAAAAATTAATGATGAGCAACGAACAACAATAGTTTTTCACGTGCCAAAGTGTTCTATTTATTATTATTTGGAGATGGTTTCCAGTTACATATTGTGTGACTATGTGAGACCACATTATATAGGTTCGATGCGAATATAAACCAATTTACTTATCTACAAACGATTCGCAGTACGCTCAATCAGCAGATACGGGGGTATCGCCCGCGCCCTACTACAACATGTTGACTAGACATTACATATATTAAATTAAATGTTTTGTGAAAACTATAAATGTTTACGTTATCGCCCGCCATGCTCATTGTTAGTAGGTCTTAAGATTGCGTCCTTATCTGATAAACGATGTTAATTATAATTACCGTTTGATTATTTTTAAATAACTTACAATGAGAATTGTTGCAGGAACGTGACAATCATATGATATTTCCAAAATATTACTGGAATCTTGATTCACACTGCGTCTATTTATTCAAATAAGTAAATTTCTGTAATGTTTAAGTAATTAGGAATAGTTAGAGTAAGCATATTATAGTTTAATAACAATATATAAGAGTGTGCTAGGCATTATGCTCATTACTCATTCATACAAGTACATGATTGTAACAACATGTAATTAAATAATAAATAATAATATAAATAACGCGAGATTCCCACATCATCCTTGGATTACTTTCAAGTGTATTTGGTAAATTACCTACGTTTACATACACATTTCTTTACTGAAATGTGTATGTAAAATTATGTAATACAGTAAAAATATTTTTACTGTATTACATAATTTTCAGATGGCATTTACCTATTAGCACTTTGTATGTGAAGTAAGAATAGTGAAGTAATAGATTTCTCCGATTACTGTTTATAATTTAACATGTCGTAACAGTTGTATATTTTAAAATTCACACCAAATAAGTTATCTAAAACTGTGTTTTATTAAAATGAACACTCGAGTCAGTGATCTTTTATGTAATATCAGAGCTCCCGGATTTCAATTCCGATAGGACGACACGTTTCTTTATGTGTTGAACATAAAACGTTTTAAACTTATATCTTCAGGTTCGAGAATGTGGCAAACTTTTTGGAAGGAGTTTTTTAGATTTTGTTGAGTTAAATAAGCATCACATGCACAGATTTTAAAATAGAATTTATTAGTATATTTTAATAGTTTTGTTCCAATTAACAGTTTCATTTGGATGACATACTAACTATGTTATACTTTTCGTTTTTTTGGGTTCTCTATTCAGTTGTAATAAGAGTCATATCAGTTTCATTGTCAATGAACCGTCAAAAGTGGCATGCTTAACTTGCATTTCGTTTTATTTTAATTAATATTAATATTTAATCAATACTTTACATTTGTAAATATTGCTTATTGATATTTTTGGAATTCGCTATAAAGGTAAATATTGACGAACGTATTAGATACGCGTAGGTCTTCCCGAGTTCAAGGGCGGCAGGCAGACGAGCCGCCCGCAGACCGACATAGATAAACTATCTCGACTGTTATAGCTGGCCCGCCCAGTCAGTGCACTACGACCCTGGATTCGTATAGGAAACTCCCACTACGGAACTGCAAAAATATTTATATGTTTAATCATTATCGTTCCTATATGATACAAATTTTCTTGCGTGGTCTTCATTCAAAGGAGTTTTTGATAAATATGTAGTGTCTTATAATGATTGTTACCGGATTCTTTAAAGAATTTTTTTCACATTAGCTTTGCCGTGATATAGAAGCTTCTATAGAGGCGGATAATTATATATTCTTATAAGTAAATAAGTTAAAGCCATAACAATGTCCACTTCCTAATTTACGAGATAAAAACAGACAAAACTATTCTTAATTCAATTGTTATTTTATCTCATTGATTCATCCATTGTGAGACTTATCAGGAAATAATTAAGGCTTCCGGTAAACGATGACGCAGAAGAAGTTGGGACATTTATCTGTCATAAAAATTTTCAAGATACGAAAACAGGACAGAATACAGTAGAAATATTAATGCTGTTTTAACTATTAAATGTAATATTTATTGGAGCATTTGTTAATTCTTCAATTTTTTCTGTTATACATTCCATCTTACTAGTTTACTTTAATTTATATCTAAATATTATTATTGATTTTTATTCTTTAGTTTACAAAAGCAGAATTTGCGGACTTGATGCCTAAGGCATTCTCAACTAGCTAATCAGTAGAAACAATAGAAAAAATCGTGTATGGTTATTAAAAGGCATAAAAGGAAAGAAACAAATAAATCAAAGAAGATTACATTAATACTAAAGCAAAGTTAAATGAAGCTTAAAAACACTGAAATAATAAATATATAATTACAGTGTAGTAATTATTTACCTACAACTAACCGTACCTACAAATAAATAATGGATTATTATATTTTGATGGCTTATAAGATCATACTCTTAAACAAGACACAATTGGTTGCAGGACACATTCGGTCGCGCCAAGAACTGGGTGAAGGAGCTCCAGCGGCAGGCGTCTCCATCGATAGTGATCGCGTTGGCAGGCAACAAGAGTGACCTGGCCGCCAAGCGTATGGTCGAGTTCGAGGAGGCGCAGGCCTACGCGGACGAGAACGGCCTTCTCTTCATGGAGACTAGCGCTAAGACCGCCATGAATGTTAATGACATATTCCTGGCTATCGGTGAGTTATTTCAAACACGTATGCTGGATTTCAACGCCTTGCTGAAGTCCGTGTATATGATATGTACTGAGTGTATATGATATCTAATCAAGTTAGTAGGGGTCGATTTTTTATGCAAAACGTGCTGTTCAGAGTGAAGTTTTTGTTTGACGTACATTGGTACGTATATCTTTTCCGGCACTCATTAGCTTTTGCCTAATGCCTAAAGAATATATATGGGTCGTTTGATACAATATTTGTATCACCTTTTTAAGGTGAGGCGTGCTAATTTCTACTGTCTTTAAAATATACCAACTTGGAGTGATTTGTTAAATTAAATATCAATTCTATTGTTGTATTGTTTGTAGTCTTAACCGTCCAACGAGCGGCATAATATATTAACAGCAATTAATTTTTCATCAGTCTTTTCATAGTTTAACACTCTGCTGTCCTTAATAAATAAATTATCTTTATCAAAAACGTGTTTGCTTGTGTCCAGCGAACAAGTTACCAAAGAGCGAGAATGTCGTCGGCGGCGGCCCGGCGGGCGCGCGGCGGCTGGCCGACGGCGACACGCCGCGCGCCTCCTCCTGCTGCAAGTGATACGTCCGCCGCACACAGGTACCTCACCCGCTCACACTCAGGTACCTAACCCGCTCACACTCAGGTACCTAACCCGCTCACACTCAGGTACCTCACCCGCTCACACTCAGGTACCTAACCCGCTCACACTCAGGTACCTAACCCGCTCACACTCAGGTACCTCACCCGCTCACACTCAGGTACCTAACCCGCTCACACTCAGGTACCTAACCCGCTCACACTCAGGTACCTAGCCCGCTCACACTCAGGTACCTAACCCGCTCACACTCAGGTACCTAACCCGCTCACACTCAGGTACCTAACCCGCTCACACTCAGGTACCTAACCCGCTCACACTCAAGTACCTAACCCGCTCACACTCAGGTACGTAACCCGCTCCGTTTCGACAAGTTTTGTGTATAACGTTCTTTCTTAATTTATTAAAAATAAAAGGAAAAAAAAATTAAATTAGGCCTAAATTGAGTTTTTACAAAAATTCTGATAGATTTTATTGTGAACAGGATTTTGAGATAATTTAATATAACCTATCTTCTGAGATGAATTATCCATAAGTTTCAAGTTAAATCTTTGATGACCCTAACATTTTCTAGAAGAGGCAAACGGTGCGTTGACAGTGATGTATGTTGTATTGCAGATATATTTGCTGTTCGGTGTGGGCGCACTCGGGGGTTGAGGTACGTAGTAAGTTCCAGCTAGCATCACCGGCGGCCCGGCGGCCCGGCGCCCACTCGTCCACCGCTCCACCGACAGGCAGGCGCGCTCTCGGCCCCTCCTCCCCCCTCCGCACGCGAGCCCCCCAACCAGCCCTCGCCCACCCCACCCCCTCCTCCCTCCCCTCATCTCCCCCCGTCCCCGTCCCCGCCCCCGCCGGGAGGGTGGCCCCGAGAACGCACACACTGCTCCACGCCAGCCCCATCAAACAAAAGCTAATATTATAAAAACTGTAAACTAGATTAAAATCTATTAATGTAATTGTAACGATATGTAATTAAAATGGACAGGGCGAAGTTAAAGTGTTTCGGCAACTTTTAACTGTGTGTCAAGAATGTAAGGATGAACTCTGTCTGAGGTGAGCGGGCACATGCAGCGCTTTCAGATAACATTGACGCTTTGTGTGAAGACTATTTATTGTTTGTAGTTGCACGCGACCACGGAGATTGTTCAGTACATTCGTAAAATTGATCGAATTACTTTAATTTCACGTTGTGTTCGTTTTATTCGTATCATGTTATAGACGGTCGGCTGCACTGTTTTTAAGGGTTACTTAACGAGATTTTCGTTTATCTAAGCCGTTGCTTAGTTCGGGGTACACCTGTCTGATACAAAACGGACGTGGTACTCTTGATCCAACTTGTAAAGTTTAACATTTAACACCCAGCCTAAGTTGTATTATTATTGAAATTGTGGTGAAGGTGCATTTACATTCGCGTTTTTCATTAAGTTGTAATCACATTGCACTGACGTCTCGTTGCCGGATACTATGCAAGGAGCTCGCAGGCTGGCTGATGATGATCACTGAGATATTAATTTGAGTTTATCTGACGGGGTTATTTTGGTGGCCTGTGGTAGTTTATTTTTGTTATGTATTGACGCATTGCCCTCCACAACCCGTCATGTTATCCGTCTTCATAGTCCAGTAGGATTACAGAGTCCGAAACTTTGGAATCCGTTATGCCACTTGTAAAAAGCCCTTGTATTTTGTATTGACGTAAATTTCTGACTTGTTATTGTTCCAAACTGATAACATTCCACGACATTCAGTAACACGTCGGTGGTCGCCTTCTGCTCCTGAGCATCGCCCGTCAGTCATCACAGTCCTAGCATAATTTTGATCACCGTTAACTCACAGCTCGTCTGTTCTACGCGTTTTAATACTGTTATTTCATTTCAACGTTATTAGTATCTATATCAAACATACCGGCATTTGTACGCTTACATAGCTATTCCTATTGAAACACGTAGAACAATCTCCATTTATTATTTAGTTCAAAATAAATATATACATAGTTATTTAAATTAGATTTACACCTCTCAGTTAGATCGTTAATGTTATTTTAAAAGAAAATAATAAAAAATATTTGATGGACAAAATGTTCTATTATGTATATTAACTGTATAATTATATATTTAAGAGAAGTTGTAACACAGTGGGTCTCAGCCGTGACAATGGTCACTGTTTTATATGAATTGTCGCATTCCATGAAATATTCGAGCCTTGGAATCACTCAAATAGAAATTATGTGAGTGAACATACATTTAAGACCGGTTCGATATCCGATTGAGCCGCAATCGACGCGACCCATATCCTTGTATATGAGTAAATCAGTCACTGGGTTATTTTGAAAGCGCTCACGCCGTCGTGCACGTGGTCGGCGCTACGGTATCTTAAATTATTCAAACATGGAATGTTATAATATTAATAAACAATTTTGTGATATTCAGACCCTATCAATCGAAACACAAGTTGGACATATCCATGGGAGTTACAGTCAAATGTATTGAAATAATACCCATTAAAGTGATTACAATAATTATAAACATGTAAAGATCATTCGTGAAAATTACAAGTCCACACACAAAGTGAGTCACTGGTGTTGCCCGGTACAAGCGCTACCCATGGATATAAACGCGTATACAAGAGTGCAATACTTTTAGATCAATACCGTACGTCCCCATTTGCGTATGGCGTGACACAGTATTCGTTGTATGATCGTGTCTTTATATTAAAATCTCGCATCACTTGATTTTCATAGTACGTATATAACATTAGTAAACGATTTATTTATCCGAACGTATTGGAAAGTGAACACCTCGCACGAGAGCTAACGAGTCCTGACGCTTTAGACGCTTCTTACACAGACTTTGTTAATTAATTTGAATTAAATTCCCGCTTTGATAGAACAATGATGGCGTAGTGGTTGCGCGTGCGCACCTCGTGTCAAAGACGTTTTACAAGTTATATTTGTAGATTAAAGAGACTTTAATGTAGTTTGAAAACACGATGCTTTTTATCCCTTCTGTAAAATAATATATAAATTATAATACCAGGTCTTGGTATGCAAGCCGCTGCATATTTTTACATAAATAATATATAATGTTACTGGTAACAAGAGCGTACGTTGAAAATGTCGTATAGGAATAATTCGACGGCTGCATACCACTAGCGGGTGCGATACCAACCGCCGCGTCCTGGCTACGTATACTTTTCACTTCTGATAATTTATTTAAACATATAAAGTGTATAGTTGCAATAATGTTTATAGGACAACCTTTTTATTAAGGAAGCGGAGACAAAAACTCAATAAACCTTGGATTAAAGTAGCTTGTTCCCGATTTTGGCATAAGCATTATAATATAGTGAACATAACGAACGATGCAGGCTAGCGAAGGGACGCTGAGCAAGGTCATATTGTATGTTTTGTATTGTGTAAATATTTTGGATTTATTAAGATTATTATATTGAATAAAAAAATATTGTAAATGAACTATTGCGTTTCATTTGCTGTCATGTTGTTATGTATCCGTAAAAACATCGAACTATTCCACGCACGAGTCTTATTTCCTTCAATACATGCTTTCGTAAATTAATGGGAATAATTCTGTGAACACATTACATATACATCGTATCTATCCAGAAATATAAATACAAGGTTAGCGGTCATTTTAAAATTGTTTCTTAATAAGTTTTTCGTCTATTCTAACTATTGCTCTCCTTTTTCTATATTCCTTTTCCATATTGGTAGGATGTGATAACTAATCTAAAAATTTAAATATAGACCACCGTGCCTTCAATTTGGTCTCTATAATAGGCTATATAATAGTTGAGGGTTATTTGGGATTTATTTATCATTAATTAATAAAACTAAAATATAAACATAAATAGTTTATTTCATTAACTCATGTAGACAATCACACAATTTGGTTAATACTATAAGTACACACAATTTTTACTTTGGCTAGTGATCAGAATAGAATGTATATTTGCTTAAACGTCAAAAGAAATAAACTTATGCGGCCTTATTCAAAACATCAAGTTAGACATAGTTTAAACTTGTATCGTCTTTGCCTTTACTAACAAAAAACGAAATCGCCTCATTACGTAATTCTGATGGTAAGGCTGGATCATCTATAGTTTTTTACAAGTCCGCTTCATCACAGTCAATCGGTATGATGTGTCACATTGAACCCATAGATTGGGAATAAACTTTAGGTACTTATGCCTTTGCCTTGCGTTTTATATAAAATTATTTATATAAAACGCAAGGCAAAGATATTTAAGCCGTTCAGCCATATTTTATGTATTTTATTATTTATGTGGGTTTTTCATTTAAATGTCAATGAGTGTAACATCATAGCTTCTTGGGAGAATTTGGCGTCAAACATTGGTGACAGTCCGTTGATAAGGTTGATGATAACTTTAAAATTTTCAATATGCCAATACGACGACACACACTGTCGTCGTGTTGACTATTAAAACAATAATGCTCTGTGTTGCTCTTAAAATATTATATATTTTTGTTATTATAATTACAAATCTTTATCGACGCTATGAAATGACAACAAAACGCGGTTGTTCGAAATACCGTCATATTTTGTATTCACAGTTCAAAATCAATGGCACTTTAGTATTACAGCGAACTTTAGGTAAATGTGTTCTTGCTATTCCGACCCCTGCTTATGGCACTACGTCAGTACACGAATATTTTACACAATAAACAATCTATTGTTAATACTATTTATGGCCGTTTACTTTATTAGGGTATTGTACATACATTTTAATAGAGCAAGTCTACATCAATAAGAAAATTATATTGTAGGCAAAAACAGCTAAGTACAAAAATCTATAAACTAGATAAATATTAAATACAGTTTAAAGTTTTCATCGATACGGTTTCACGATGTACATTTAAAGCAGTATTTGTGTCAATTCTCAGTTCCGTAGACTTAATAAGAAAATACTCCTAATTTGAGACTAAAAGCAGAGTACAATAGGCATGATCGTGAAAACACAACCTAAATCTAAATTTTAGATCAGTATATCTCGTTCTTTCATTATGTAAGGGAGAAGGATAGCCAATTTTAGACATTTGTAAAGTATCTGTGGACAATTTAAATGGCTAAATGCCATGCCAGGAAATGCTTCCTAAAACCTGCATATTAATTAGGTCAAAAGGTCGAAAATTTACTGCACCTTCCTTAATATCACGTGATGATATATCACTGTCTTTTTGGAATCATGTAGAGAGAACAAGATGCACTGTACTTAAATTTAGATTAATCCAGATTCATTTTATCGTCATATAATACTATGACAAGTTTTAGTGATGTAAGATCTGCAAAACTTTGATTATGTAAATTATTTTATACGTTTAGTTACTACCAAGGCAGACCAATATACTACATAATATACGAGATATACTCATTTTATAAACTGCAAGTAAACATCGGGATCAAATATTAGCTAAATCCTATATAATTTTTTTTAATTGAAGAGTAGTGTAGATAAGGTCGAAGTTAGTAGTGAACTACACCCGAAATAACTCAACCACAGAGAAACTGGCTATCTTAGCTCCAACTGCCGGAAAAAAACTATGCTGTTTACGTTCTTGTTATAGCGGCATCCTTAGTTAGACTTAGAAAAGCCCTACCACCAACAAAGCCGGACAGAAACTTGTTGTACCCTCTGGGAATAAAACCCCGGACCTTCACTCGACCACAAAGGCAGTTAAAAACGGTTAAAAATAGAGATTATTGCGTGTTAAAATTAATTAAGTATTTATTTACAGTAATATAATTATATTAGAACTCTGCGCATGTCGTGAGATACGTACGCGCTTACACACTGATGTGACAAAAAATATCATATACATAATATGAGGTCAAATAGATATAATTCAATCAAGTTTAAATGAAAGATACGAGACACTATAGGTCTAAAAAAATGTTTTATAACCAGCGGGAAAGTCTATGACATCAACCTCGAAAAAAAAAGTGTAGGCTCTATATTTTGATAATATACGTTTCACCATAACTTTAAGTACAAATAAATTCACGATTAAAGTAAATAAAATTGAATTTATAAATGTCATATTTTACATCTTCCTCCGTAGTATATCAATGTGTTGAACAGTTAGGTAAACAAATTATTTCAATGTCATCATTACGACAGCAGAATTGTATTTGGTCATGGAATTATAACGAATCGGAATGGGAGAATTAATATCTATCGTTTTTATTACATTTCTCACTAACTGAGAAATTATTTTGTGTGAAGCTTTAAGATTTCTTCCATTCTTTATTTTTAAGTTACAATAATAATGCAATCAACATTATTATTTTTGCCTAATTTTCCCCATTAACTTTCAACATATGGTTGGTAATTTCGTTCCGCCATCTATTTCAGTTACTAAGTCGGTATTACCCAGCACCGCCTAGTATTTAAGATTATAATACCAAAATTCTTCCCAGATTTTAAGAAGATAAATTAAACAAATTACTTCATTCTGACAACGCTTAAAGACTTGGCGAAGTCATAGTTTTCATTTGTTTATAATTACAATATTTGTATTAACTAATGCGGCACAATTACTTCTGCTTTTTGTTAAAGACAATGAAAGCTCAGAGGAATTTTGTAACTTCGAAGCATTGAAACATATTACAAGCAGAAAAAATATCTTTATATTTATCAATGTCAAGGTATTATAGTATAATAATTCTGGAAGCCCTGAGAAATGAGTTAATAGTTGAGTTAGTGCCTGTCCATTCCTATGTAAAGAGGTTAATTATCATTGTAAGCGACGCGATACGGGGATAAAATAGATAAATTAATTTTAATTAGAATATAATGTTTGTTGGATTGATAGATGTGATTACGTATTTGTATAACGTAAATAAAACCAAGCGCTGTAGGGTATGCGGTTTGTGTAAGTTCGCCGGCTACAAAAACAAATTAAAGTCACCTCCGAATGGTGACAATTATTATGAACTGACCAGCAGTTGCGCCGTCACAGCCGTTGCGAGCACCCGCACGTCGCGTACCCGAAAGCTTATATAAATTATCCGTCACAAGTTGTTATTTTTACCATTCCTGGCCACCTCGCCTACTCTGGTCGGCTACAATCATAATATCCAATATTAGATTTACAATTACATTTACAATTTCAGACAAATTCCATTACCATTGGGTTAATTTAATATACAATATTAATATTTTTCACACTCACAAAGTACGCAATATTAGGAGCTTGAGTTGTGAATACTATCATAGTTAACTGGAAGGCACACATATATTTATCATATATGAAATAATGATAATAGGTAAACTTTAATAAGAATGGCTTCATCAGACGCAGGCGCATCACGATTAAGTCAACACCTAAATAGTAAAATACTTTATTGAAATGAATGCACGTTTTAATAAATATATTATTAAACCGACTAATGCTAATCCAATGACTCATATACTAACTCAAGGAAAACAGTGTTTATATATGTTAAACTCTCTGCTTCTAGAATTATACTGGAAAAACAAATAATGCATTTTACACAAAAAAACCGCCGATATATTGGAGTTCGTGTACGATGCTCAACTTCGAAGGTAATTCAAGAAGTGGAAGGTCTCGCGGCCTTACGTGCTAGGTGCAGCGATGTCGCGGCGACGAGTGCCGCCTAGAGCTCGTCTACGAAGTGGTCCCTGCTGTAGTCAGCAGCGGGGTCGGCCTCGCTGCCCACGAACACGTGGTGGTGCTGCAGCACTTCCGCGTACGACAGCCGCTCGTCCTGGTCGTCGTCCGCAGACAGGAACAGGTGCTCTACCTCTTCCTCCGCAATCTCGCTGGGAATGCGAGGAAGACATTTTATTTGTATCTAGATTTGCCTAACGAAAGCTCCCGAGAAACAGAGGCGCTCTTCCGAACTGGACAGGCATGTTGGTATTATAACGGGTCAGGGATCTTTTGTTTCAATTTTTCAACGTATTTTACTGACAGATAAGCACGACGAACGTCAAAGTCAGCGAACTGACTTACAGTAACGTTTCATAAGTTCGACGTTTTCAAGTTGGTTCTTGATTTAAAACATGGGCCATAAATTTTTATTTTTTTTGTTGAGTACTCCCTATTAAGAAATGAAAGTAAAGGCAGAAAGAAAAGCCCATTCAACCATGTCTTATGTGAGTAATTCGTCTTTAGTTATGGCTTCGATATACCGGCGTAACTTATTCATTTACTTAGCAGGGTTTTTGGTGCCAAATTTAAATGAAAATGATATTTCATCATAACAATGAAATGATATAGAAATCAGAATGAAATGATACGGTTATGATAAAAAAAATGATTTTATGCTATAAACGAATGGACGAAAATGGAAAACTAAAAATCCCAACAACAGTTGCCATTCTGGATGGTTGATTTGTATTTCATACAATGCATTAGTGTCGGTTGCTATTGCCCCGGCAGCCTCGCTGGGACAACAGCACCAACACTTACTTTCTATCAAATTTTCTAAGCGACAGAAAAGGATACAGTGACGAGACTGTGCTGTCTGATATAGTTCAACCTTTATGTTGATTGAATGCGCGGGTTGGTACGTGAAAGCAGAAACAGCAGCAGCAAATAACTGTCCCAGTTATTTCAGCTACTGCTTTAGCAACAGCTTAAATACGGAGGAGCTAGAGAAAACTAATTCTAGTCAACCAACCCACCCAGGACCAAACATGGCGAAAGTAGATTTGTTACCGTTATCAAACGCAGACGACTCAAACTACTACACTAGCGAGCTTCTTTACCTTGATTTGTTAGATGCTAAAGCTCATTTTCAAGTGACTCCCGTTCATGTGTCGTGTATACTCACTCGTTAGAGGCACGCTCAGGTTTGTCGCTCTCTCATGGCTCGAGCGCCCTGTTGACTCCTCCAGAGGCGAATCGCCGCTTAAGGCTTGAGGACTCTCCAAGGTTCTAGCCTCCTTAAAACCCCGGTAACGCTGTAAAGGCCATCTGCGGCCAAGAGCATTAGTCAGTCAAAAAAAAACTCACTCGTTATTGGGTATCACCCACTTCTCGATCTCTCCTAGGTCGAGGATGCCGTCGCCGTTTATATCCAGCTCGTGGTCAAACTTATCCCGCTGCGATACGACCCACGCTTTGTCCTCTTGTGAGGCTGATAATAAAGAACACATAATTTCCAATAAATATCCTTACGACGAATAACCAATGGTGATACGAAGAAAATGGATCAAATTGTGCACTCAATATTTCATTAATAATAATATAAAATATTTATCACGATCGCACTGGTTACCTAGCCTAAATTAAGCATCATTAAGAGCTTGTGTTATAGATACTAGATAACGCAAAATAGATAGTTATATGTACATAAATATCAGAAATATACTACATAACATTTAATTACAAGGAGTCACGAAATATTATTTTCGTGACTCTGTGTGATTACAGCAACAGATTTATCTGTATTAGGGGATAATTCATTCCATTAGCCTTGGGCGAGACCATGTAGGTTTCACCTTGTCATATAAAGCAATAATAAAAGGTAGGCGGTTAAAAACTCTTTGGTTATTACTACTTTATTGAATGTTCAGTAACAGTTGGTTTCCAATTATATAAAATTTAAATGTCGGTAATTCATTCACTTTACATCCATTGCATTTATTCATAAAACCTGTGGTAATAATTAGCAACTCTTCTATTGGGGTTTACAATTAATATGTTAATCTCTCTATACATTATCGTCCGTTTGATAAAAAACATTAACAAGATAGTTTCTTGATCGATACGCTTTTATATTAAGTACTAAATCAGGAATATAACTCTTAGGTATTTTGCGCCCAGACATGTTATGCCAGACGTGTTATCTGCGTCGCTTTGTAGTACTCTAAAAGCTGTATTCCTTTTTTGAATATATTAAAACATGGAACAAAGAAGTTTGATTACAAACAAATGTATTTATCATTATATCTTTTCAAACAAGTATTGGATTGAAAGAATTTAATAACACATGCACGTGTTTGGGTTTTATTAACTGTCGCGAGCCATTAAGACGGCTTTCAATAAATTACATTTCGTGCTCACACATAAGCAATGCACAATTACATCTACGATATAGCCCGATGCAATCATCATTAAGAGTTTGTGTTATGGATACATATCAGAAACATAATCAATAAACTTACTATTTGGCTCGTCATCAAATATTCCTACTCGTCATACGAATATGTTTATATTAATATTATTCTGTGAAACATTACAAACAAACAAATAGGTACCGAATCCATTGAATATTAAATAAAATATACCGTTACGACTTCAATTAATATTTCATAAGAGAATACATCCAATTTTTAAATAAATTTTAGTTCACATAATAATATTACTGTTTTAAGTCACATCTTCTCATATTTCAGTTTACCGTGATCATAAATAATAGATATATGAATAGAATATGCTTTATTGTGCACTAAAAAATTAAAATATATACAATATGCTTTATTGTAAAAGGGCGGTCTTATGGCTAAATAGCGATCTCATCCAGGATTACCTTTGGATGTATAGCCCCATTTTTTTAACTATGATACCGGTAGCATTTCCTTTCAAATTTGACAGATTTCATAGAGGTTTGAGCGACATACACTAAAGGAGACCTAAAGCTCTCTCGCTTAACTCTTAAAATTGGTTTATTATGTACTCAAATGAGAACAACTAAATTTAGAATTAAAGTGTAATTTAATCAGCATTTAATAGTCAGACTCATCATCGTGTCTTTAATTGTATGGAAGTCCGGGGACATGCTGCACCACCTTCTCAGACCGCCAATGAAGCAGTCACCCTGCGAATTAAACAAGATGTTGTTCATGGACCAGGACCTGTAGAGCACTGACCTTTTTCACCGAGGAACTCGTTGAAGTCGATGCGGCCGTCCCTATTGGTGTCCCTCTCGCGCAGGGTCTGGTTCACCAGATGCGGATGCATTGGTGCGTGCTCCTCTGGGTTGGTGAAGACCTAAAAACACGTCGAATTCGAACTAATGCAGCATAACAAGATGTTTAGATTCAATCAGTGAATCAATCAACAGCCTATATAATCCCCACCGTTGGGCATAGGCCTTCCTACATGAGTAGTTTGAATTATATTCTCTAATATTCACATAAGAGACTAATTGGTCCACATTATTTGCGTCGGATGCTGTAGCTGACTGATACAAAAGTAGCGCAAGGTTCAGAGAGGTTAATTTAATAAAAAAAATTATCAATTACATTCAGTGACTTATACTTTCGAGCCGGATCTAGCAACAAAACATTCTTATGAACTGAATCTCAAATCAAACAACATGGACGAATCAAAGCGTTTACAAATGTACGTCGATTCATTATGCTGTTACCAACTGTGCATACGCATTGCGATACAAAACACGATCAAATACAGCTTTAGTATGTAAGAAAATAATCAATCATCATAAAAAATATACAGTCCCACAAACATAATGTTTCTGATTTGAATGAGTTGAAACATATCAGCGTTTAAATTATGAGTTAATAAATTTTATTTCGGTGATAAGGGAGTATATGCTTGCTAGGGAGTATATAGCATATTATAATGAAGTAAAAAACAAAATTATCTTACCAGAACACTCAAACTATGATTGTGAGTTCTGTGATTTTATTTGACCAGTTGACCAGTTTTATTTGATTAGGTTTGATTTGATAAAATTCTAAATCAAAATGCTATCAAAAATATAAGTAATATTAGTTTCTTTTGAAATTAACAGATAATTTTTTTTATATTGAAGACTACTCACAGTCTTGGAGATGTTACTGCGAAATTAACTTTAATTAAAATATTCTTTTTTATTTAGAATGAAAAAAAATAACTTTACAGTTATAGGTGAACAATAATTTCTGTGGAAACCAAATCATATATTATACTTAATATTTATCACTTATAGACTAGCTCATGTCAATAACGTTAATTTAGTTATGTGTATGTTTATAAAATATTAACGGAATGTCACAGCCATATACAAACTCTTGTAGTTTAAGTGGTTTATGTTTGTACTATTGGTTTATAAATTAATTATTGATAGTAAAATATAAAAAAACAATAACATTATTAATTGCATGAAAAGAAAAGATTTTGCACATGAGTATTATTGAAGATGAAGAGAACATTTATATGATTTGCTAGCACAGGAACACACATTTTGAACTAAACTTTTTCTCTATTCTATACAACCACAGAGGTGAATGATTTCAGTAATTAAATTGTAATGTATTTTAAATAAATTAAAAATTACTACAAATATTATACTCCATATGTAAATAAAATATGAAGAAAATTAAACTTACCTCAAATTCTGATATATCCAATGTTCCATCCTCATTGATGTCAGCAGTCTGGAACATCTTTTTCTCTTCCCTTAATAGCTAAAATATGTAACATATAGATAACATATGTCCATTTAGATAAATTACATACACAACTCTTTACATTCATAAAAAACTAAGAAAACAAAATACTGTTGGAATACATCACTTTCTCAATAAATTTAAGGTGGTTTTAATAACCAGTGTTGATTTTTGAAATATTGCAGTGAGTTGATACTAAAATTCAGAACAGGTAATCTAATTTAAATAATTAAATAAAAAATAATAAATAAATAATAATAATAAAAATTAAAAAATAATAATAATTAAATAAATAATAAAAAATAATAATAGTAAAAAAATAATAGTAGTAATTTTTTTTTTTTTTTTTTTTTGTTTTTTTTTTTTTTTAATCTAATTTTAGTCAAAGTTGAAATGAAAAATTTGAGAATGTTATATGATATATAAATAAATAACTGACATTTTTAAGCTCATTATGTCAATGATTAATATGAACTTTAGGAATTTATGTTTAACTAAAAATTTATGTTTAAAAATATTAGCAACAGCAATCCAAATATAAAAATTGTGTATTCAATACTTGCCATAAAATAATTTAATATTTAAAAAAGTAGATATCACACCCCTACCATTCCTGAATCACCAGTCTCTTCAGGGCCAATCTCCTCCTCTGTGTCAACTCCAAATGCATCCTCTAAATACTCTTCCCATGAAACCACACCATCATGGTTGTTATCTACTTCAGACATGCGTTCCTCTGCCTCCTCTCGAGACAGCTTACTGAACAACAAGATTAATAATTAATCAATTTAAGAAAAATACAATAATGTTTTTAAACATGGTAAATAAGTAAACTAAATATTTTTTATACAATATTTTAATATTTATCAATGAAATCTTACTCACTTGGTTATAAGCAACCTATAAAATACAAGTCCATTAAGGTACAGTATTAAAACTTTTATAATGTAAATGTTTTAATTTAACTTTCTTTTATTAATCATTGCTTAACAAAGAAATCTCATCAAAAGAAGGTTTTAGAATAGAATAGAGTAGAATATATTTATTTGCTACATATTAAAATATAAAAACTGTCTAAAATAATATTAACATTGAAGCTAATTTTAGAATAAATAAAATAAAATAAATTTTAAGAGTAACTCACGCAAAAGAGTTCAAGATCCACTGCTTGAGTTCCAATCGGTCAATATATCCATCACCATCAAGGTCCATTTTAGGCAGGAGCAGCGAAAGCCGCTGCTTAGACTCCTCGGGAGTAAGTTTATCATACTCCTCTGCTTCTTTCACGCTTCCTATGGTAAAATAATAAGTCACTATTAATATGGATGGAACAAGAAACACTAAGGCGTACTTAACGGTCATCGCACACTGCACTATAGCATTTCTTATCAACGACTAACACTACCAGCATTTCAAAACTCCTGCCGGCGCAGGAGCAACGTCACGGAAAGCTAAATTAGTGTAAACAAATGCGGGCGGGCACCTAAAATGGCTTCGTGATCGAAATCCAAGTTATGCCCGCTTTCTTCGTTGTAGTGATCGAAGTCTCTTGCACGATAGCTGCCGTCGGATTCTCGCTCTAAATTATTATCCACGCTGTGACTGTGACTGTGAACAGCCGCGGACGCACAATGTAATAACATATTATGAACTAACAAGAGCAAAAAAGGCAACAAATATCCGGTAGCCATTTTATAAGACTTCCAATCTTACAGTTCTTTTAAAAGGTCTATTGAATGGTTTTATTATTCAAATGCCA
This sequence comes from Acentria ephemerella, assembly GCA_943193645.1. Taxonomy (NCBI): domain Eukaryota; kingdom Metazoa; phylum Arthropoda; class Insecta; order Lepidoptera; family Crambidae; genus Acentria; species Acentria ephemerella. Next base: position 1,263,897 of record OW971875.1, on the reverse strand, counting down.
TTTCAATGAGCTTATTTTATTTTCAAAATATCATCCGACGAATTTTTGTTACACCAAAGTGACAGCAGAAATACAAAGTGTCAACGTCACTGTCAGTGTAGAATGATATGATAAACTTCTTCACAAACGTATCAAGATCATACAGCCAAGTATTATTTCATGGATAATTATTAATAAAGTAACAATGCATACAGATTTACACTATTTTTTATTTATTTTCTAAGGAGCTCTAAATACCTTTCACTTTTTATTTGAAAGCAAAGGAATTCATCCTATACATCCCGATGTGAACAAAATTAGTCACTGGTTGCAACCCTTTTGCACTTCAGCAGCGCACACAAAGGTCTTTGATACCTTTATTATAAAATATTTGTCTTTTAACCTATGTACTGTCTGGATGGATTGTGTGTGATGTAGAAATTAAAATAAAGACTTTATCTATCTATCTATCTATACAGCGAAAATCGTGATCTTTTATTATTAGTTTAGTTATTTTTTATTGGAGATTCTTTAGAGATGGAATAAAATATATTTTTTTATCGGTAGTCTCCATTGTGTTATTTCGAAATAGTACTAACAATACAATTTTTTAAACATGTGATCCTGAGGCGGGATAAGAATCTGCAACATCTCAAATTTCATATGACAGCCGGCACTATTCAGGTTGACTGCGCTTACGTCTGAATAATTTTAATTTTTTGCTAAACAGCAATACACTACTTAAGAATTGACATATAAAGTTTAACTGTGACATTTCAATGTTTGAAAGATATTTACAAAAGCCGCGTTTCCGCATCTCATCTGAATATTTGTAGTTTTCGAGTTTGAATATTATCGCCGATATACAAACATTAATTGAAATATGTAAGAAGACTTATACTAGTTGTACATTTAAACACGAACATGGGTCATTAATACATATTTATGACACAGTTTAAGTAAGATTTAACTATGAGTTTCTCGTCAAAGCGTTTCACCGCATTTGCATATGGACGGCATCATGTGCATGGGGTCATTTGCCGTCAGTTTAGAGCTGCTGGTAGTATAAGATAAAGTGATGCGTCTTTTATAATTATTATATCACACAAATACATTAAGATCAACTTACCAAAATAACTGCTATACTGAAACATGTGTTAAGAAAAAATCCCAGTGTTTCGCACAATTTTTTTAATAACAACAAAACATAATGGTAAACATATAACGGTTATTATATTATAGTATAAAACCATTCTCTTTTCAAGATTTCAACAAGTTATCAGCCGCCATAACTATCAATGTTATTCTTCGACTGGCCACGTGGTTTGGATAGGCTGAAAGAAACTTCATCAGGTGTTTTCGTACTTCGCCTAGCACCAGGGGCAGGTGAGAGCGTGTCGCTGGGTCGGATGTGCTCAGACTAATGATGGCTTCTTCCAAATATCTATAAAATAAATTATTTATTATTAAAATAACGTGCTTGAATAATTAACATGTTCATGGTTAAATTTAAATGAATGTAGATAGATAGATAGATAGATAGATATAATTATATGCTTCTATTACTGTTTTAATTATATTCCTGATACTCTATACGTGTTACTCGAATTACTAATAAACTTGTAAGGAGTAGACTAAATAAAAATTTGAATTTGCTTCAGCAATGACGGCATTTAGCGCAACTTCAGAAGCGTTGTCTCACTGTGGGTTCTATATAAAGCAGTGACTTTTTCCCAATTATTTGGCCTGGTATTTAAGACGTTTAAGCCATCTAAAGCAGTAATCAAGCGGTGTCGAGGAAAAAAATAAACCTGCACTTGAGCTGCGTGTCGTGCAGCAGGTCGGTGGCCAGCTGCTGCGTGAGCGCGAGCAGCACGGGCGGCGCGAGCGCGCACGGCGGCCCGAAGGCTCGCGACGGCCGCACCGCGCGGCACGCCGCCACCACCAGCGACAGGTCCGCCGCCGACAGCGCGCACGAGAATGACCCGTTCACGTCGCCTTCTTCGATTTGCTTGTTTATCAGCGCAGTTAACATCTGCGGCGCGAATACCGTAATTATCAATTAACAAAATTGTAAGTACCACGCCGTCGAAGTGGTCCGAGCGGTCTTTTAATCCATAATAGGGATGTTAATAACTAAACATTTTGGACTCATTTAAAAAAATGGATTTTCTAAATTATATTTCTCTTTTATGATTCCGAAATTATATGTGTAGACAGTTTAAAAAAAATCGTAATAATCAAATTATATAATAAAAAAATTATGTCAAATACTCTAGAGTCAACCAAAAAACTGAAACTAAATCGTGAATTGGCAAAAATTTTGCAAAGGCCATAATGACCTCTTTTTCATTTTACTTCAATCAGAAAGGGATAGTATGACTTTAAAAAGTAAAATTATTCGCCACACCAACATAAATGTTAGATAGATAAATAAATATTATTATTATTTCTACATCAACACAAAAATAAATCCAAATAGTACATTGGTTAAATGACAACCATTGTCGAGGTTGTCAATAAAAGTGAGCTTATTATTTATGGTTAATACGTACCAGTTGATCAATGGCGGAATGCTCTGGATCAGCTGGTTGCGGGGGGCTGGTGGGGCTAAGCATCGGGTACTCCAACGGGAGTGGACACTCAGGGAAATTCTCAGTATCTGAGTGTGTCTGGACTTCCGTGGATATAATCTCGAAGATTTTTTGACGATACTGCTTCAATTCTTTGTCTAATAACCTGTTTATACAAATTATTTATGACAGGATCACTTGACTATTGATTAACAGAGCAATATATTAAAAGATAACAGAGCAATACATATATGTTTTTGTGTGAGGTATTGACAGTGGGCCTGACTCTGAAGCCACACAATTGGTTAAAGTTCAGTACATTCCATGTTCTCATTCTCTATAAGAAAGTTAAATTTATAAATACTTTTTAAAGAAACCATAGACAATTTTAGAAGGCATTTCGCAGATAACAATCCTCGATTTTAAGTGGTCTTAGTTCTTAGATTAAGTTATTTCAACTGCAATATTTAATTATTTACAACTTTGTTCCACATACATCAACCACACATACAGAAATACACGTAACAATAATCAAAGAAACAACGCTCAAACGATGGCTTTATGGCTGAAAGCGAATACTTCCAGGCAATCTTAAAATGGAAAGGTTTTGTATAAACTATATAATTGTTAGGGTAAGTTGGCAACGTATATAGTCATATTGAGATTTATCCAAAGTTATTGACATCATCGACAACCATATTGAGGGAGCAATGTGCACCTCTCTTGTATATAATATACATCCAATTTAATTAATTATAAAACCTATTTTATATATATTAATCTCGTCTATAGATACGTTTGTATATTTTTCAATGTCAGTGTATATGAATATCACGAAGAAAAGACGATAAGTCCTTTTAAATTATACTTACTAAATATTTTCATTGATTCAACGAAGCACGGGATCGGATAAGGCCTTGGGAAGGCACAGTGTCAGTAGGCCTCCGCCCGCAGGCCCGGGGGCACTGGTTAGTGGTCATTACTTACGCTTCGACAGTCTGCCGTAATGGGCGCTCAAAGTTGTGTGATGACGCGTTCTCCAGCACCGTCTGGTGAGCCTCAAGGGTGCGCCGCAACTGACGACACGCTCGGTACACGTCGCGTGACATTTTGGACGAGTGCTCTTCCACTGCATTTTCAAGTTATAAATTTTGATACATCATCACAAATAGTCTACAACAGGCTTACCCAAGCCTGTATATAGACTGAAGACAACACTGTCTTCCTAGATTGTAACAATCATTGCGGACAGTGAGCGCCATAATTTACTTTGTTCGCGACATGCTCTAGTGTCAAATAGTCGTCACCGACTCGTTTAATCAATTGAACAGATTTTTTAACTATAACCGAACCATTTAGTCTACATACCAGTACATACTCCTCAAAGACTTCATGTTACCCAGTAGACATTGAAACCAATTATGTTCAAAATAAGGTTTAATTTAAATTGCTTTACTTATTTATTGCGTTTCTTAGTTAACTTAGTAGCGACAGAATAGTCACTTACATTCGACAAAAGCGTCCTCGAGGGTACGCGCCGTCTGCCGCGCGAGGCTGCGCTGGGCCCGCTGCAGCACGGGCAGGTACACCGCGGACAGGTCTCGTGTGAAGCACGAACGGATTACGTCCCGTACTGATGACGCCGTCGAAGATACCAACCGCTCCTTCAACTCCTGACGGCGAATTACATAGATATCACATTTATTATGAACGACATTGAGAAACTCGTTTTACATACACGAATTCCGCTTTATTTAACTTTTTCTTTCTTTATTATTTTCGTCCTTTGTGACTTCACTTTCACTCCCAGAGAACTGAAATACTATTGAGATATGTGGGGTGAGTACCTCACAGATATATTTAAGCTGAAAGTAAATGAATGGGACATTGATAGTGTAAAAAAAAATGTTGACTACATTACGAACTATATTTTCTTGTATGTACATAGCACTATATGAAGAATAACTATTAGTGCATTCCAATAATCGTCGACCTGACAACTTACTAGTAGTATAAATTATGGCGACTTAAAATAAGTTAGTAATTGAGTTCCTTATGATTTGATTGATTAATAGATTTATATTAAAATAATATTTCTTTCTTTTCTTAGTATTTCTATTAAACACTATTAAATTTAAATAATTAAGGATTGTTGCTGTCAGTTATATCTTCAAAACAGAAGGGTAGTTAGTGCCTATATGATCTTCTGTAAGGTGAAAGTGAATCATCCTTTTTATTTGCAGAAAAATAAATTTCTTTGTAAAATCAGTCCTTCATCCGTTTATTAGACTTTAAAAATAATTTTTAATAATATTTAATATCTTATTATTAAAGCTACGTTTCAATAAATCTATTTACATCAAAATTTATTCGAAATTATATCAAAATTTAATGCATCTTATGTAATACCAGCCGTAGATAGATTATTGAAATACAGCAGTCGTGTATTTCATGACTTACATCGCTTTTCAAAAAGTTAGCGAGGGCTTCTCTGATTTCCTTGTCGAGGGCATGCTCCTGCTTGACCTCGAGGGCGTCCAGTAGACACTTGGCGCGGCTTCGTTCTTTCGTTTCTGACGGTTCCTCCTTCCACACTTTAATACTGCGTTGTGTTATCAAATCATTAACTATATCCACATATAGCTTGTTCTGAACGCCACACTTTTCTATAGCGTCCTTTGAGTCTTCAATTTCTAGCTTAATTTCTGAGAGCAGTTGGCACTGCTCTTGGAAGAGATCTGATTAAAAATATTAAACACTATATTCACATTAAAGTTATTTTTGTCTTTTCACATAAAAAAATCCTTTTTAAAACTAGAATTGTTTACAAAAAACTTTATTGTTCAAAATGTTCAAAATCATGATGTAATCAGCCTTTATACATTCAACTGTCACCCACAGGTCTTCATGGGAGACACGTGGAGGAGTTTGAACCATAACAGGTGCTGTCTCAAAGCGGCATGGTGGACGAAAGAAGTTGACATGACAACCTGTACCAATGGCTAAATGTGGCTTACGAAGGAGCTTCATATAACAAATGTGATTTACTCAGCCAGGATCCAACGATGGCGCAAGCTGCTGATATCGTTATGGAAATTAAAACGCTCGGAGCACTACGCCAAACAACGAAATTTTGACGTTTTGCGTTTGTTTATAAAAGTAGCGCGAAAAAAATAGAAATTCTTTTTTTAAATCACTTTTTATATTGAAAACCTTAAATGTGACTTATTTATTCATGATACAAATACAGTTAGTTATAATGGTATATGTGTTGACCTTGATTTGTGGAGTAAAATTCTTTTATTATAGTTCCATTCTTATTTCGACCATATAGTACAATTTATAAATACATGCATATATTTTTATTATTTTGCTGAAAAAAACCCCTTGTCTCCCCTAGTTAAGCTTTGAAATCAAGTAGGTTCAACAAACACGTTTATTATTTTTATAATATTATTAGTCATTCTAACTTTAGGATGTCACAGATAGCTTACATACCGCTTAATCTATCTATTTTATGTTCCAAAAGGCCCAACACTTCACCGTCTACTCCTCCATCGCTGCTGGGCCTCCGACGGTCATCCGCAGACTTCTCAGAGTCAGACTCCACCACAACGAACACTTCCGAACACTCGCTTACCGTGCGGCTGTGCCCACTATGCTTATCGCTACCGCAGAAACGAGAATCTTTAACGACTCTCTTCAACTCATCATCCAATGAACACAGAGATCGCGATTTCTTCAACACATTATTTTCATTTGAACCTTTAGTGATTCTATTCATTTTATTCAAAAGTAAACTATGTAAGTCGCAAAACTAATCAAAAATAATACAGGGATTGCTTTGAAACGAATCGCAATTTTTTTTTTAAGCCTACCCTCTATAATTTGGAAGTATAATTTCATTTTTCAATTATTTGGCCTGGTAATTAAGACCTTTAAGCCATATCTTCATTAATGTAGTTTTATCTTTATTTATGATTCCAGGCTACTAGTGCAATGTAGCCTTTTGCCCCATATGGAGTTTTTGGTGACTAATGGTAGGCCCCGCTATTTTGTTAATGACTTACGAGAAAATTTTTGAAAATGGATTGCGTAAAATGGAAAGTATGCGATTATGATAAAATGAAACGAAAATGGAATTTTATGATTATGATTACGATGAAATGATAAGTAAATGAGAATGAAATCATAAAATGTAGTTCAATAAATGAACTTAACCTTCAAATGAATTAATGGAAATTAAACACTGAAAAATCTCACCTAAGTCACTAATCAACGCTGAATGATGTATTCCATATATTGCACGATTTAACGATCTTTTTTGTCATAAAACTACACCAATTTCATGACAATAACAACACAATATATGAGATAAAATATACAGCACCAAACCACCCCCCGCCATTACGCGCCAAAAACTTTTGGAAGTATAACGCGTAAGGATAGTATAGTGTATTGGAAAACGACTGATAGTGATGATGTTTATGAATTTTCAACTTATTTGTAGGTAACCTGCAAATGAATTCAAATTTCTACTTTTGTTTTGTCGCTCAAAGCATTTACACATTTTCCTTACAGTTAGCTCGAGTAAAGGCGTTCCCCCACTAACATAGATAGGTATTTATCTGCAAATGATATATTAATTAAAGTTATAATATTGCCGTTTTGGGTAATAAATTTTAATTGCAAATGCAATTTCATATTAAAAAATACATATTAAATAATTATTAATGTGGATTTTCCTCTGCAGATTTATAATGCCCCTAAATATCCATTCACCTTCTTGTTTCACGAGACTTTATTTTTAACTTTTCCTTTGAGCTTACTACAATGACATCAATAACAACAGTTCAACATAGTAAAAAAGGTATTCCGTTACAAATATTTATAGATTAACAATAAAACACTTCGCATACAAATCAATAGGTTTTATTTTTTACAATTCTTAAAAGAAACAACATAAATAAGTCAAAAGTATCAAACAATATCTAGCTTTCTATATCGTAAATTGAGGCCAATTTCTAAAGGCTACAATCAACTTTCCTGTAAACTAAAGCGGTTTAGACATGTTATATCCGTTTTATATGTATTTATATTTTGTATATTTAAATTTGAAGGCGATTACAATTACAAAGTTTATTTTTGCCATGTATGTTATTACATCAGGTTTACATCTTACTAATGATCTATGAAGCGCTTTTTATGTACCTAGGGAATAGGGCAGAGTCTAATAAATATCAATTTAATATTGTAAAAACCAATTAAGATCATAATCAATAATTCAAAAAGACATGTAACGATAGTGGAATAATTTAACATATAATACAAATGAGTATCAATTATTAGAAATATGAAAAAAAAATGTTACAAGAAAATATCGTCATAACACACCAGGAATAGTCGTAGATCTAAATTAGGAAAATAAAATACAGTATTCTACTTAACATTATGATGACTGCGCAGTTTGAAGCGGCAATGATTAAAAGTTTCTTCCCGGTACATCAATACGGGATTGTATTAGTAGAATATTAAAAAAAAAACAACAAATAATTGAATCTTTCGACTACAATAAAATAAGCACTTTAATCTGAGCAATAATTTGCCCATTGTCTTAATGATACCTTTCTAACACTAATCTAATATAGATATTTATTTTTACAACTACATGAGGTTGTTTCGCATTTTGTACATTTAAATAGCAAGTATCTATTCCATCTGTGAGTTATACTATCACACACTAAAATTACTCCTTTCTTAATCATTGGTCATTTTAATTTTAAATACTTTATGGGGCTTCGCTGATCATAAATTATCTGATAACATATTTTGCTTCCAATATATTCCAAATGGATTCTCCTGTATTACTACGAGAAATTTATTTTAAAATATAATTTTAATTTGTCGATTGTATTGGGAGTATTTCGTGTGAACTGCGTGATGTTTCAACTCTTTGCCACTTTGCTAACACCAACTAAAAGATCTGAGTGTGTGCCTTGTCTTAGTGTGAACTAAGCGATTGGTATCATTGACATACAAAATGGCTTATGTTAGTATAACAGTCTTAAATAGTCTTAGCATTATATAACTGGATTTGCACCCGTCACCCTCATTGCGCCGTGGTTACTCTACATCACTGTTGTGGTCCTCTTGGCTTTAACCATACCGTACCGTATACCATATAACACTTAATTTATCAAGTCAAAAAATTGTTTTGTATACATCACTTTTCATGTTCCAAGGTTTACTTATTCAATGCACGAGCAAGATCCTACGTATCGAAATTAATAATAAGGAAAGAATATTGTAAATATAACTCGGACAAGTTGCAATTATGTACATCCGTTAACACTATATTTGTGAATAATGAATTAATGAACTAATTTAAATGTAATTGGCAGTCAAATGTAGTTTTGATGGCAAAGAGATCAGAATGTACCGTTTTACAATCAAATGACGTGGCCTTTACAAAAATACATATGCGAAAAACCGCTGCCATTGTATAAAAACTAGTAAAACAAATGACTTAGTGTCACATTTCTATAACAGCATCGTAAATGTCAACATGATCACTTACGTAGATCAGATATTAGCAGTGGAGCGAGTTGGGGGGTTGGGGGCGGGGCACTAGCGCTGGAGGTGATGGAGACGGTGGTGGCAGGCGGGTCAGGCGGCCTTGACGAGCGAGTCGGCGGCCATGAGCAGCATCTTGAACTGGCGGGCGAGCGCGTGGCCCGGGCTGGCCGCCAGGAACGACATCACCTGCTTCTGCAGCTCGTGCACCACCACCGGCAGGTGCTCGCGCGTCACCGGGTTGCTCGTGTCCAGGTTCATTATGGCTTCTTCTAGATACCTGCACGCGGATAACTGCTATTTAGTTATGGCTATTAATAGAAGTTAATATCTGAGTGTTGTAATGAGTAAACGCGTCTGTCATTTAGGGAGTCCTTATTTATTTATGTAACTATTTGATTGGATGCTGAACTCGAGTTGCTTGTAAGGGAGGTACCTGTGCTTGAGCTGCGTGTCCCTTGGCATGTCGGCGCCCAGCTGCTGCACCAGCGACAGCAGCACGTGCTGCTTGAGGCGGCAGGGCGGGCCGAAGACGGCGGCGGGCTCGGCGGCGCGGCACGCGGCCACCACCAGCGCCAGGTCCGACGCGGACAGCGCCAGCTGGAAGGCGCCGTTGACGTCGCCGCCGCCGATCAGCGACTGGATTTGTGCCACCTGCATCTAGACACGACACATACTCATTTATTTATTAACTCCCGAGTTGACTAAATAAGTGCCGAGGTAAACGGTGCTTTTCATTACGAATACAAGGAAATAAAAAATAAAAACATGAAGTATAAATATCTGCTATATGGAAAACTAAACTATACTCTACAATTCGAAAAAACAAATGAAGATCTGTTTACCACTTTCCCGGCTATTTTGTTTTTTTTTTTAATTTATCATAGTCATTATTTTTCATTTTGATCATTGAAAAAATGGTAAATATTTTACCTAAATCTATGTTATATTAAAGAAATAGATTAAAGTAAATTATAATTAAGTCATTTAAAAAACATATCTTTTAATTATTACTTTGTTATTTTAATTTAACATCGCGCTGTATTTTAGTGGCTATATATAAAGTTGGAAAATGTTTTAATAGAAATATGAAAGCTAGAACTAGTTTTTATAACTACATGAGAAATAGCTAACAAAAAATTTGTCAGTTGAAAATGAATCACCCTAGCGCTGCCCGACCAACGACCCGATCCTCAGACAATTTTAGACCTACTTTCCAAGAATGAGCAACAAAAATACGTTCGGTTTGTGGTTCGTTTCTATACAATAATAAATCTCGTGATTTATATATTAATGAAAGAAACATTAATATGTAAATGTTTCATTAATATAGTACCAAAAATTTTTACTATTTATGCTATTTAAGATGAAAAAACCGACTCTAAAAACTAATATTACAATGCAAAATGATGGCCATTGTTATATCAACAACCGACGTTTACGTAATACAATACGAAACTAATAAATCAACATGAATTTAATTAACAAAACTTAATTTTCTCAAACATGCTTGGAAATATGAGCATTATTATCACAACCTTCTTCGAGATAAATTGACATTGGCCAAATACAAGCGAACAGCGGCCGACAAAAGTTGTATGAAAGTCCATATCTGTCATGTTTTAGCGGCCAAGTAAATTATGTAAACACATATCTGACGTGTAATTTAAAATAGAACGCTCTTTTAATCTGAAACATGACAACCAAGGAGGTAACTAATAAATCAAAGGTTATTTGAATTTCGAACTAGCTTGCAATTAGAAAGCTATTTACTGAAAAAAAAAATTGTTGCGCGTGATAAATTATTGCTGTTCGTTGCTCGTCATTGATTTTGATAGTAAATGTATTTTCAAATAAATAGTTCTGCATAGGCACTACTTATTTTTAATTTCCGCGCATTATTTGAGAAAAGAACTATACAAGCCTTAGCCACAACTAGGCATTGACGGACTGACGTATGAGTGCCTTGGCTTCGCGTCGGCCCACATTTACACGTTCGTTTATCAATGCCTCTTTCGCTGGCCGCTACAGTAATGTACTATTTCTAACTCTGGTGTACAATAACATTAGTGTAAAAAGAATACTTGTAGCAAGAAGGGTAAGGACTCTTGGACACAATTTCTGATTGTATTACGTTGCGCCCTCTGCAAGAAACCGAATTAAGATGTAGTGTAGAAAACTTTAGTGATCCTTCATTTAAACATTAGACACGTAGACGTAAAAATGCTTCGAAATACCGATAAGGGAGATTTTCTATGACATATTGAGAAAAAGGCGTTAAAAAGTATAGAGTATAAAACCAGTCATTAATCAAACAATCTGGTGCACGCGTACTGTGCGAGTGTGGTCGTGTGCAAGTGTAGCTTAGTGGGGTACCTGTCAGTCGTATCGTAGTTGAGTACCTGTCAGTCGTATCGTATTGGGATACCTGTCAGTCGTATCGTATTGGGGTACCTGTCAGTCGTATCGTAGTTGAGTACCTGTCAGTCGTATCGTATTGGGATACCTGTCAGTCGTATCGTATTGGGGTACCTGTCAGTCGTATCGTAGTTGAGCACCTGTCAGTCGTATCGTAGTTGAGTACCTGTCAGTCGTATCGTATTGGGGTACCTGTCAGTCGTATCGTAGTTGAGTAATTGTCAGTCGTATCGTATTGGGATACCTGTCAGTCGTATCGTATTGGGGTACCTGTCAGTCGTATCGTAGTTGAGTACCTGTCAGTCGTATCGTATTGGGGTACCTGTCAGTCGTATCGTAGTTGAGTACCTGTCAGTCGTATCGTATTGGGGTACCTGTCAGTCGTATCGTAGTTGAGTACCTGTCAGTCGTATCGTATTGGGATACCTGTCAGTCGTATCGTATTGGGGTACCTGTCAGTCGTATCGTAGTTGAGTACCTGTCAGCCGTATCGTATTGGGGTACCTGTCAGTCGTATCGTAGTTGAGTACCTGTCAGTCGTATCGTATTGGGATACCTGTCAGTCGTATCGTATTGGGGTACCTGTCAGTCGTATCGTAGTTGAGTACCTGTCAGCCGTATCGTATTGGGGTACCTGTCAGTCGTATCGTAGTTGAGTACCTGTCAGTCGTATCGTAATGGGTACCTGTCGGTCGTGTGCGGCGTGTGGCGTAGCGGGCGAGTGTGCGCGCGACATCTGCCGGCACACCTGCTCTCGCCACCAGACCATCTCCTTCTCCAACACGCTGAACAAAAAACAAAATATTTTAATCTTAAGTCACAATTGTGTTCCATTGTTTAAAGACATTCTAAAACAGCAGGGTGACTGAAGTTAAGTAAGACGATGTATATGATGCCACCAAGTCCATGCTATTCTCGAGTTGTCCACAGTCCGCAGCGGGCGTGTACCTGTGCGCGGCGTCCTGCAGCGCGGCGGTGTAGTGGTGCGGGGCGGGGGCGGGGGCGGGCGCGGGCGCTGGGGCGGGCACGGCGGCCAGGGCGGCGGCATGTCGCTCGAGGGCGGCCCGCAGCCCCGCCGTGGCGGCGGCCCCCCCACGCTCCGCCGCCGCTCGCGCAGCCGCCTCCGTCGTCGCCACGACTGTACACAACACCGTCCAATAATTACTATCACAAGAACACGTTTTTTGCGCAATTCGGTGCGTGGCAATCCACATCGGCTTTAATTCTTAGATGTGAATATGGTGTATATGTAAATACCGTAACATTGTAATGTAACTCGCGACTTTATGAATTATCGATATATTGTCAACAACAAACCAATAATTTTCCGATAGTTTATAATTTAAATTTTTTATTATTTTAATTCAACATGTAAAAAGTTTATATTAAAAAGTGCATAAATACGATAACATTTAAAAACACTTATATTTTGAACTCAAGTTATCGGATGTTTATATTCATTATAAAAGTAAACTTGATGAACCACTTCCTGTTAATAGACAGCCAAGCCAACATAGAACGGTACGGTTTATTCCTGTTTTTATTTATGATGATCCTGTGTTTATGAGTACGCGCGGCGAGATTAATTACCGAGAACGCACTGAACTTAAATTTAAACTTATAATAATTTGTGTAGTGTCTACAGCACATAAGCTTTTTTATAAAAGGAATAAATGTTCTGCTTTCACTTGCATGTGATCATGTTAGACATTGTGTATCGAGAAATAAATCTGTGTTTGTTTAGCAACCGACTCAATGTATTATTGAGTAGCTCTCCATAGTATTAGTATCGCATGTTAATATCATACTATCATTAATTATCATCTAAGACTTTAGGTCCAAAACCCCTTCAATGTGCATGGCGTAAAATGTTTACGTAACGAAACACTGTACGAGATATCTAGTAAAGGGACATTCATGTCAAAAAGATAAAACTCATAACTAGCTCATTAATTTCATAAACAATTTCCTTCTCCTCTGCACCTACCTGCACTTTATAGAAAACTACTTTCAAATATACTGTTGAATTTCATTATAATGAAATCTCCTATATGAAAAGTTGTTAACTAATCGACGAACGAAGAAAATAATATTAAAATTAAGCATTCATTTGAAGTGAAAGTAAATAAGATATCTGTTATGTCAACTTACACTCTTTGGTCCCGTTTTGGAAGGCAACGTTGATCTGTCTAAAGATCTGCGCGTGCGCCTTTTCCATGATGGGCACCACATTCTCCACTAGTGCGGTGCGGAACGACTCGCGGACCATCTCTGACAAAGACTTGGCTATCGAAGTACTGAGTCTCTCCATTAGAATCTGCAGTAAAATCATAATTAAAAAATGTTTGTCTTAATACTATAAATAAAGCAGTTTAACTTAATTTTTGCAAGTAAAAGGGTTGTGTAATAAAACTTATTATGACAAAAACACGATACTCAAAGCTGTCTTGAAAAAAGGCTTTCGATTATTATTCTATGTTTCGTATTCTCGTCGAATCTACTAAGATAAGATAAGATAAAATTTTATTGTGATTCTGTGTACAATAGACCTTACAATTTCATGCATTCTATTTCATTTCATTTTCAAGGAATATCTATTCCTTCTAGTGCGCGCGGCCACTACGGGCTGCAGCTAGTGCCGTACCTTGCTGCCGGTGAGCTTGTCGATATTTTCCCGCAGCAGGTGGTCGGTGGCAGTGATCTTGGTGGCGAGCTCGTGCTGGAGCCCGGCCACTAGAGGCTCCAGCGCCCGCGCCGCGCCCACGCCCGCCGCTTGCGCCGCGCGGCTGCTGGCTGCCTCGCCGATGCGGGCTATGCGCTCCCACCTGACAACACGAACGATTTACGTTTAAGTAAGGGACACTTTATACTATAAGAATACATAAATTTGGTACGCGATATCCAGCTTCGTGCAACAGTAGTGTTCAGTCGTCCTGCGCGGCGTCCACCAGCGAGCGCGGCCTGTGTGTGTACTGACCCGCCGGCGAGCGCGTCGTGCACGGCGGCGGCGGTGCGCGCGTCGTGCGCGGTGAGCGCGGCGTCCACCAGCGAGCGCGGCCTGTGTGTGTACTGACCCGCCGGCGAGCGCGTCGTGCACGGCGGCGGCGGTGCGCGCGTCGTGCGCGGTGAGCGCGGCGTCCACCAGCGAGCGCGGCCTGTGTGTGTACTGACCCGCCGGCGAGCGCGTCGTGCACGGCGGCGGCGGTGCGCGCGTCGTGCGCGGTGAGCGCGGCGTCCACCAGCGAGCGCGGGCTGGTCACCTCGGCCCTCAGCGCGCGCACCTCGCGGCTCTGCGCCGACAACAGCTCTGCCCAACAACAAATACATATCACACTCAAAAACCTGTATACTTTAGTTCAATTAATAAATGAGTTGGTTACATCCAGACGAACAATGGTGTTAGAAACTATTACACATTTTATTATTTGGTTCCACACCACTAACGTTTCTGTTCGGCTGAGTAATTTTCATGAGGACGTATTAAGCTAAGAGCTACTCCAATTTGTTTTCAATAGTGTCGAGGCACACCTTCTCAACAATCAAGAGCCTAAATAAATCAATGCTATACTGGTCAAAAGACGGATCCATGGACTAACCTGTGAGTTTGTCCAACTTATGTTCAATAGCGTCGAACCGCGCCCTCTCAGCGTAAGAGAGTCTCGCTGAATAGTTGGTTGACTGATCACTAGCCGGGTCCACTGATGGACCTGTAAGTTTGTTAAACTTGTGTTGAATAGTGTCGAGGCGCACCCTTTCAACGCAGCGTCCTTCTGTATAAAAAGTTAATGAACTGATCGCTAGACGGCTCTGCAACCTGACCTGACGGCTCGGCTTCTGCTCAAAAGCATCTGAGCGCGCCCTCAGTGTTCAAAAACCTCAATTAACAGTTCATAGACAGATAGCTAAATGGGTCCACAGACTGACCTGTGAGTTTATCCAGTTTATGTTCAATAGTATCGAGGCGCGCCCTCTCAGCGGGTGAGAGCCTCTCGGCCGGTGCTAAAGAAGTGTTCAGGGAGTGGCTGCTGGACTTATCGCTTGACGCTTTACGTTGATTCGCTTCTGATATTTGTGCTAGAGATATCTGTGGCCATGACGTGTCGCTGTCTGTAACAAAACATATATTATAAAGTACTAGTAACTAATTATTAAATTATAAAATATATTGATATCATTCATATTGTGACACGAGATGTTTATATTTTAGGTATTATAATAGCTTCACACAGTGACGTGACTGCAAGCAGGCCTTTTCTGTGATAAAGTGAGGGTATTATTAGGGATTTAGTTAGGTCACAGTGAATAATATACGGTTTCGAACCCCGACAGCGAACAAATATCTACGAATGTATTTTCAATTTTGAATTCATATGTACCTTTATTCAACGCTTTCGGTGAAGGAAAATATCGTGAGGAAATCTGCACACAGCTGTGAAGAAATTCTTAGATTGTGCGTCAAGTCGACCAACATGCGCTTGGCCAGCGTCGTTGACTAAGACCTGGCCCCTCGGCAGGGACGATTACGAGCTGTTGATGATGAAATATAAAAGTGTGCGGGCACTAGAGCCCCGAGTGACTGACTGTGCGTGAGCTTGGCCGGCGGCTGGTCGTACGACGGCTGGTCGTACGTCGGCTGGTCGTACGACGGCGGGTCATACAGCGGGCTGGCCACGAACACCTCCCCGTTGACGGCGCCCGCCGCACTCGAGCTCTCCTCCGCCAGCTCCTCCGGCTCTTCTACCTCTTCTTCTGCTTCGTTCTCCTACAACAATCAACTCCGCTTCAATATATTGTAACTAGTTGTCGGAATAATAAGGCGCTGTTTCATCGGTCTTGTAATTTTAATACGAAAACTGTGGTCTTATTTTGACGGTTAAACCCAACAAGTTATTTCAACTTGGTGGTCTTGGTGGTTTGTGGTCTTTCTTTTTTCAATTTTGATGAAAGAACTTGGTGGTCATATATAACATTACTCTTCTAATACAGAAAAAGAAATTGACCAATGGTAATCAATTTAATTATTAATATGAACTTACCTATAAGTTGGTTGATAATATTTTATATGTTTAATGAAGTACAAATTTCTAATGTAACCGAAGTTGTGCGAAATCTGTGCCATTAATTAAGTGACCACCTCATCACTAAGACAATTTCTCTATCGGAATTTCATCATTTCATTTTTTCATTTTTTCATCTTTCGGTCCCCATTTAGAGACGTAAACTAGCTTCTGGATCACAAAATGGGGTGGCCAGGGAAGTATGTTCCAATCAGTACTAGTTATCTTCGCAAGCATGTAATAACCAAACGGTACCTTTTTTAACTTTTTATCGTTTAAACGATAAATTAAATGAGCAGTAGACAGCGGATACGATAGTTTCAAATAGCAGCCGCTGAGGTCGTTTGGATTCCGACCAGGTACCCACCAGATCGTCCTTGTAGTAGGCACGCTCGTTGTGCGCCATGATCTGCTGCACCTCGCGGCTGGGGCTGGAGCCGCCCGAGGTCAGCTTGCTGGGGTCGTAAGGACCCCGACCAGGTACCCACCAGATCGTCCTTGTAGTAGGCACGCTCGTTGTGCGCCATGATCTGCTGCACCTCGCGGCTGGGGCTGGAGCCGCCCGAGGTCAGCTTGCTGGGGTCGTAAGGACCCCGACCAGGTACCCACCAGATCGTCCTTGTAGTAGGCACGCTCGTTGTGCGCCATGATCTGCTGCACCTCGCGGCTGGGGCTGGAGCCGCCCGAGGTCAGCTTGCTGGGGTCGTAAGGACCCCGACCAGGTACCCACCAGATCGTCCTTGTAGTAGGCACGCTCGTTGTGCGCCATGATCTGCTGCACCTCGCGGCTGGGGCTGGAGCCGCCCGAGGTCAGCTTGCTGGGGTCGTAAGGACCCCGACCAGGTACCCACCAGATCGTCCTTGTAGTAGGCACGCTCGTTGTGCGCCATGATCTGCTGCACCTCGCGGCTGGGGCTGGAGCCGCCCGAGGTCAGCTTGCTGGGGTCGTAAGGACCCCGACCAGGTACCCACCAGATCGTCCTTGTAGTAGGCACGCTCGTTGTGCGCCATGATCTGCTGCACCTCGCGGCTGGGGCTGGAGCCGCCCGAGGTCAGCTTGCTGGGGTCGTAAGGACCCCGACCAGGTACCCACCAGATCGTCCTTGTAGTAGGCACGCTCGTTGTGCGCCATGATCTGCTGCACCTCGCGGCTGGGGCTGGAGCCGCCCGAGGTCAGCTTGCTGGGGTCGTAAGGACCCCGACTAGGTACCCACCAGATCGTCCTTGTAGTAGGCACGCTCGTTGTGCGCCATGATCTGCTGCACCTCGCGGCTGGGGCTGGAGCCGCCCGAGGTCAGCTTGCTGGGGTCGTAAGGACCCCGACCAGGTACCCACCAGATCGTCCTTGTAGTAGGCACGCTCGTTGTGCGCCATGATCTGCTGCACCTCGCGGCTGGGGCTGGAGCCGCCCGAGGTCAGCTTGCTGGGGTCGTAAGGACCCCGACCAGGTACCCACCAGATCGTCCTTGTAGTAGGCACGCTCGTTGTGCGCCATGATCTGCTGCACCTCGCGGCTGGGGCTGGAGCCGCCCGAGGTCAGCTTGCTGGGGTCGTAAGGACCCCGACCAGGTACCCACCAGATCGTCCTTGTAGTAGGCACGCTCGTTGTGCGCCATGATCTGCTGCACCTCGCGGCTGGGGCTGGAGCCGCCCGAGGTCAGCTTGCTGGGGTCGTAAGGACCCCGACCAGGTACCCACCAGATCGTCCTTGTAGTAGGCACGCTCGTTGTGCGCCATGATCTGCTGCACCTCGCGGCTGGGGCTGGAGCCGCCCGAGGTCAGCTTGCTGGGGTCGTAAGGACCCCGACCAGGTACCCACCAGATCGTCCTTGTAGTAGGCACGCTCGTTGTGCGCCATGATCTGCTGCACCTCGCGGCTGGGGCTGGAGCCGCCCGAGGTCAGCTTGCTGGGGTCGTAAGGACCCCGACCAGGTACCCACCAGATCGTCCTTGTAGTAGGCACGCTCGTTGTGCGCCATGATCTGCTGCACCTCGCGGCTGGGGCTGGAGCCGCCCGAGGTCAGCTTGCTGGGGTCGTAAGGACCCCGACCAGGTACCCACCAGATCGTCCTTGTAGTAGGCACGCTCGTTGTGCGCCATGATCTGCTGCACCTCGCGGCTGGGGCTGGAGCCGCCCGAGGTCAGCTTGCTGGGGTCGTAAGGGCCCCGACCAGGTACCCACCAGATCGTCCTTGTAGTAGGCACGCTCGTTGTGCGCCATGATCTGCTGCACCTCGCGGCTGGGGCTGGAGCCGCCCGAGGTCAGCTTGCTGGGGTCGTAAGGACCCCGACCAGGTACCCACCAGATCGTCCTTGTAGTAGGCACGCTCGTTGTGCGCCATGATCTGCTGCACCTCGCGGCTGGGGCTGGAGCCGCCCGAGGTCAGCTTGCTGGGGTCGTAAGGGCCCCGACCAGGTACCCACCAGATCGTCCTTGTAGTAGGCACGCTCGTTGTGCGCCATGATCTGCTGCACCTCGCGGCTGGGGCTGGAGCCGCCCGAGGTCAGCTTGCTGGGGTCGTAAGGGCCCCGACCAGGTACCCACCAGATCGTCCTTGTAGTAGGCACGCTCGTTGTGCGCCATGATCTGCTGCACCTCGCGGCTGGGGCTGGAGCCGCCCGAGGTCAGCTTGCTGGGGTCGTAAGTGCCCCGCGCCCCGTCGACACTCGTCGCACCCGCTACTACTTCGCTCGCCACTATACCTAAACGTACAAATTGCATTATGTATTTTTCTTTTTGAATTATTTGATATACAATTAAGATATATTCTATTTAGTTATTACTCTTTGGAAAACTAATAACTCATAAATGGAACACAATATTCCCATCTCTATGCCTTAGCTAATTAACTTCTCACCCGAGAAGGAAGGTCTATGCCTAAGAGTGAAACATATATAATCTGTTGATGATGACTTTAATCTTTTACTACTTTAGTAGCGATTACGGACAATAGAATATCTATTGTGTCTGAAGTTAGGGTAGTTCAAAAATTAATAAACAATAATACTGCTGTTTATAGGCGATGATGCCAACGATCTTGTTTGATTATTCAATGAAATTATGATTTGTCTTATCTGTTGGGTTTCAACAATCTAGGCTGGATTTGATCGATAGGTTTTGATTTTTAACATAATATATGTAATATGTGAAAATGTAATACTAAAATTTTTTACTATATATATGTATTCTAGGGAATGTTTATGATAATCAAGTGACCTCCAGTAGAGAGGCGCGGCGCGGCATGTGCCGGCCCCCCGGCGGGCCCGACGGGCACGTCCGGTGTGGCCGACAGCGGCGGGTCGTCCTCCTCCCGTTTGCCGGGCGAGCTACAGACAGATATAGATAAAAATAGGATAAAGTTGTGACGTCTACATAATGAAACTAACTTTAATTCAGTGACTGCCTATGGTTTGACAAAAACGGAATAATAAAGTTAAACTCTGTGGTTGAGGAATTTGGGTGTAGTTCGCTTCCATCTTCGGCCTTATCTAAACTTACCATCAGGTCAGATAAAGACTAAGAGAGCTACCCCGCTAAGAATGAAGAAAATAAAATTTTAATTTTTTTATGAAAACCTGAGATTTTTATTTTTCATAATACAAACATGGTAAGCATAAATTAAAATATAACCAACACTTACAACTTGTGTTTATTATTTACAACCATCGATTTTTTACGTATCACTTTGTACAAAATTGATAACCTATTCTTTGTATACTTCTAAATAAATAAATAATTTTATTTGTAATTACAACTTACCTACTATGTGCATGTAGTGTTTACCGTTTCTCAATTGTACACTTAGCTATAAGTTATATATTATTTTGTATGCATATACATTAATCAATGGAACAATTACTGGTAAACCAAATAAATAAATAAAATATTTCTCTTTTTGAATTGATTGAAGTACAATAAAAATATATTTCAATCTATCACGTGTCTACGTAATTTCTTTTACTGTCTTGCCAGTTTCAATATTCTATCTATATTTAGAAAAATGCCATAGAGTTATTACCAAGCAACCTCTGTTTATTTGTATAGTTAATGTTTTATTCTTACTTGTAGATTGTAGGTATATTGTTATCCTATCCCATTTCCTTTTTACTATCTTCATATATATATATGTTATGTTTACACATAACATACAAGAAGGGTAACCTTTGAATATGTGTATTTAGCAATTAAGCTTAATTATGTAACAAAACAGTGTAATATTGTACAATTGTTAGAGGACAAATAAACAGTATAATTAGTTGCCGTTAACTGGGTATGGTACATTCATTTTTTTCACGTTTTCTTTATGTTCTCCTTAATCCTAATATTTAATAAAGAAAAAAAATGGTCGTTTTATTTTAATATGTGTAGGTACTTAAAGTTAAAACAATTATTTGACTGCTAAGTTAAATACAATTTGCTGAAGGTTTTAGTAATTTCTTCGTATTCTGGGGTTGTTTAAAAACAATAATAACGAGAAAAACTTCCAAGAGGAACCAAAGAATTGATAAATTAAAGTTGGTAATTTAGTATGGACAATCGTCTAACTGACATGCTAAGCATCAACTGTCTTTTCTACCATTGCTAATTCGCGTTTCTTTTAACAGATGGCGTTAGTGGTAGTTTCTCGGTGTTCAAAGTAAACTCGTTATTAATATTAAACTAAAAAATATGAATTATATTATTTATATTCTTTAATCTTGACTTCATAAAAGTATGCAGTGAACCTAGACTGAACAAATGTATTTTGACTTTGTTTTTTAGTAATGTAAATCTTTTACGTGTAGCTAAACTCGGATTCTCAATGGAAACCCGTTTTGTGAATTTAATATTCATCTTACCTAAATGCATCGGGCGTCATGAGATTGAGCGGCGGCGGCATGGGGGGCGACTCTGCTCGCTGAACTATCAGGCTGCCGGGCTGAGTCTATGTAAACCACAAAATATAATACATTTGTTAAAAATAACATATAGTATATAATTATTATCAACAAGCTTGCGCCCGCGTGAAGTTCGTTCTGTCACAAATATATAATATTTATTCCCCAATAAATGGAATATTCAACACAAGAACATTTTTTTATTAAAAACCAGTATTTCCAGACATTGGCGCGTTTATGCAAACAAACTCTTCATAATTTAAACCTTTTTATTCTAGCAATAGGCATGTGCATCGGTTACTTCTTAATTTCAATTTTCTCTTTCATTCAAATTGCATAAAAAAGGGATAGAACGACTTTTCGAATTGTCATGTTAGGTGAGAATTGGATAATTCATACAGTTTAGTTATTATAAGTAACATATTAGTAAGGTAGGTTCGCGTTAAAATAAGGTTCAATGCTTCAAAATGGTCGTTTAAGACACGTAAAAAGTGTCAACGTCCTGTGGATTTTAATGAAAGAGTAGCTCTGACTTCTAATTAATTTTAGTCTGTGGATTGCATACTATTAATCTTAATTTAAGTAAAGTTTACCTCATTCTTCATGGACAAAAAAAGGATAGCAATAATGTTGAACTGTCAAATAACTTACATTCAAACAACTTTGTTGCGTTTTAATATGGTCGTTAGGGTTAAAAATTGAACACATCTTTCTTAATGTCACATGATATGACAGCGGACTTTTTCGCAATCATATTAAAAGAACGTATGTACTGCAAGTGAATGTTTACTTAAGAGCGCAATGAACAAACTTTTGAGAAATTTTATGTCAAAATAAAAGTGAGTAATAGTGACCTGTGAGCGCATGAGCAGGTTCTTGAGCTGCTGGCTCTGCTGCTGCAGGATGCTGGAGGCCACGGCTGGTGCCGGCTCCGGGCTCTTGTCCTGCAGCGACAGCTCCGACAGGCTCACCGAGAACTCCTCTGGACATATCAACGTAAAAACCTGCACTGCATCATTCTAGAGCAATTAACACTTGACCGTTCCAAATTATTTTGTCATGGCCGGATCTTAAAATTACCACTGGCGACTTACTTGACGAGTTAGAATTGATTAAACATTAAACTTTGTGATGTCAATCCAATCTACTATATGTTTTTATCATTGCATTCGCCTTTTGGTGATGTTCATATAAATTAAATCGGGTAGGTGTCAAGGATTTCGTATTTGGACTCCGTAACTGAGGTTCTTTGTTGTTGATGTTGGATTTACTATCGACTGGTGCCTGATTTGGTCACAGCTCTAACCTTACCTGACCTCCCGCCCTGTCAAGCTAGATTGCGTCAAAATTGTATTTGAAAATTCATGCATAATGATTTAGTGCACTATGCACAGTTGAACGCGCACGTCTAGTGCGTGGTGTAGTGTACGCACGTGTGAGCGGCGGAGGCGGGCGCGGCGGGTAGTACAGGAGCTCTCCCTCCTGCAGACCCTTGGGCTGCACGATGTACAGTCGCACGCGCACACGCCTGTCACTGCAGCTTCCGCTTTCACCGGGCGAGCCCTCCTCCTAATAACACATTTTAGTTAAATTTTTATAAATTTAAGTCTTGATTTAAAAACCTATATCGCCGTAGGTCCATGTTGAATTATAGAGTCTAGTCAATAAACTATTATATTGCTGTACTCACGTCCTGTAGATCAAACTCATCGGGAGAGTCCGGCGCATCCCCGCTGGAACCATTCCGGTGGAACGGGTCATCACAGCTCGATTCACATTTGGCTAGCTCCTCCTCTGTGAAACAAATTAATCACAAAACTCATTCCACTCTTAAAATATAAGATGAAAACAATGGCGATAAGTAAATTTCGCTGTACCTAAAATCTAAGAAATTTACAGTATTAAGTAATGGTATTGTATAATATTCTTAACTCGGACTTAGCGCACGGTGTTGGTAAAGAGGTGTCTTAGTGTAGATAAAACAGTTATTGGAAAAGAAATGTGACGTTTATTGAACCTCCAAGTTAAGAAAAAATATTAAGCTTAATATAAAGGATTGTGTACATTGAAAGTAAAATAATAAAAGAGATAATTAATAGTTTTGAATTGACCTTTTTGATTACAAACTTTGCATTTTGTTTATTTCTATTAATATTAGTACATCACACTAATTTTGTAATAGTGAGCTGTTGAAAATCTTTTAACTTTTCTTTAGACCAAAAACAACAAGAGTCGAATAAGATTTAAATATTTGATTGCTTCTAAACAAAGTATTTTAATATTGTGATAGTTAATATTTACATTACACCTTTTTTTTAAAACTCACCGGCATCGACGATGCAGAAGCTCAAGACGGGATAAGGCAGTAAAAACTCTGAGATGCTCTTGCAGTAGGCCGTTGTATCGTCTGAATCACGCGCCATATTGAGCACGTAAAGACTACGCGCCTTATAGTCTGAAAGTATAAGGTATCCAGCACTAGTGTCCAACATGGCCTTCAGTCCAAGGCTGGCATCCGCGCCCAGACTAGGTGCGAACGTGATAGTCTGCAGGCAGGTCCAAGACTTGCAGGACCAGATCTTGATGATCGTGTTATTGTCCGCACCGGTCACCGCGAACTTCCAGAACTGGACACTGTGAAATGTTGGTTTTTATTTAAAGCCAATAACAAAACGCCAAGTTCAACTTATATCTACAAAAATTAGGAAATGTATTTTTCTTCTTTTAGCCTTTTTAATTCTTCATGCGGTAGCATGTATTTAAACTGATGGTCAATGAGGTCAAAAATGGAAACGAATAAAACCAGGATTCCTCTACCTACCTCTAGGAACTGGCTATCTTAAGCTTCCAACTGCCGAAATACAACAATGCTGTTTAAATATTTGCCGTGGCAAACTTAGGTAGGATTTTGGTAGCTTGCCAGGCAGACTTATATTTATTGCCGCCTTTGTGACCTAGCGGTTGGGACTACTTCAAATCTTGAGTTCCTGTTGGTTTCCCACTGGCGCAGAAATTTTATGGAAAGGCTAAAGCTACAGTTTAATTGGCGGTAGTTACCACCATTTTTTTTTCTGCTGCTCTAAAAACAAAGAGTCAACATTGTCATGTTCCGGCAGTTGAAGGTAAGATAGCCGCCAGTTTCTCTGTGGTTGAGGAGTGTAACTCGCTTTTTATCTGAGTATTTATCAGCAGGTGCAATGAAAGCCACAAGATAGGAAGTTAAAGATAGTACTAACTCGGTGTTGTAGTTTTTGTGATTGTCAAGAAAAAAGAGACAACTGAGCGGTTTTCCCGCGTGCGGCTGCCACTTGTGGAGGCAGCGTGGACTGCTCTCGTTATGCATATACACCTGGGAACAAACCACTTACTCAGTATTCATCAGTGCAATCAAGACTGCTGCATGTAAAGATTATGCTAATTTAACACCACTCGGAGAAAGTTATACACAGGAACAGTTATACAGTTAATCAATAATAATTAACAGTATAGTGCCTGTGTAGTAACTGAAGCCCAATTAGCCCACAAAATAAATCTTTGCTTTTCGCACAATTGGAGTCTTTTAAGAACGCATACATGTCCTTTAGACTTCTTTTGGACTTGTTAAATCACTATTAAGGTAAGAATAACATTATCATATTTCTTTAGCTCAAGCTGGTTTGAAAGAAAATTAATAAATAGAAATGTCATATTGTAAAAATTATCAGAAATATTAAGGTGATGTGCACAGACCAACTGGGTTTGATAAACGAGAATATTTGCTCTCTGGTCATGATTTATGTTTATATATTTCTTGTATTATAATATAAAAATATTTATAATAGTAAATCCGTTTTTGGTTATCCATCATATATATATAACAGAAGTTCTTAATGTTTCTTACTTTGGGCTAGATAAGAGGTGTGACTGTGTGAATAATATTATTATGTGTATACATTGATTTATTATTCTTTTAGTCTATAAATAAAATAAATAAAAATGTATACTTGACTGTGATTTGCAATGTGCAAAGTTTCTTCACTGTGTCTGCTCTAAATTCAGAGTGGAAGGTATGCCTTACCTCTTATAAAACACATTTGTAGATTATAGCTATCCATATTGAATAAAATACGGCTCTCCTGGGTTTTAAATATCTTCTGCTTGCTCTGTCTCCACATCAGCATGGCTTCCTTTAAAAATTAACTCCAAAAAAGGAGGTATACCAATCTAGTAAATATAAAATAGAGACTAAATAAAATACCAACATACTATTATTTCTGCAGCACTGTGTTTCTCCGTAAGATACCATATGAATTTTATATGAGAATGTAAACTTTGTTAACAAGGTTAGTCAGAAAGCAGGTCACAGTTAGGAGCCGGTCTCAGAAGTAGTAGTTTAGTACTATGTCATACCAACTATTAAGAATAAGTAATAATCGCCACTCTACAATAAACGGACTTTTTTTCTATGAGATGGTACTATAGTGTTAAGCATCTGAGACCGACCGATAGTAAAGTATATGATAGTGAACAACTTTTGTTTTAAAGTTTTCCAAAATATGAAATCATTTGCTGTTCCATATTATTGAAGGTCTCTTTATATATATATTAACTAATTTAATTTTCTTCAAACTAAGAATATTTTTTGATTTAATAAGATACAAGCAAGCTATAATGATTATAAACTATGGTTATACATTGTAAACCAAATTAAAACCCTCAACAATGCATTTCTAGAAAAATAGAATATATTTTTACTTTAAATATCACATATATATGTATTATATTATAATCAGTACAAGTCTCATGAACATACTACCTACTATGTAAAGTCATTGTCATCAGATTAAAGATGATTATTCAGATTTCAGTACAAATTGTTCCAAATATATGGCCTCAAATCTTAGGAACGTAGGAACAACGGATTGTATGAAATAAATGATCTTTATTTGTTACTATATAGAAAATGAAGAACAAAAGTTATTCACAATTGAGCTTTGGTTCTGAAATACATACGCTAAATCTATATCTAAAAAATTAATATTCATAAAAAGGACAGTTTTCAAACATTTTGATTAATACAAAGTAATAAATGAAGACTATGAACTTTCTACATGGTTTCTAAAATTGTTTATGGTTTTCACAAGAGTATAAGAAATTGTCAGTTCTAATTTATATTAGCTATCCAAAAATATTGATTACTGAAATAAGTATAACAATAAGTGACTATTAAATTCATAAATTTCGTAAGTAACATGTTATATAATGACAACATACTATCATAAAATAATTCTTATGCATATGTTACGCACAATAACCAAACTGATTATTGATTATTGTAAATTGATTTCTAAAATTTTTCTATGTGACATTGTGGCAAAATATGCTGAACTTAGAACCGTTAATTTAGCACCTAAAGTCAATAATCAACCATTTTTATTTTTATTAATTTATGAATAAACTGCACTGTACAAGTATAGTATCAACGCCGCTAATTGAATTATTAATAGGAAGCGTGTGTCTTCAGAACCGCCCATAGTGTATAGTGAACGATCCCGGAGGCGGTAGTGGCCCGGTGCCCGTGACTAACCTTGTGCAGAGGGTGGTGTCTGTATCGCACCTGGTAGAACATGACGTATCCGTCGGCGGCGGCGGTGGCGAGCGCGGTGCCGTCGGGCGAGAAGGCGGCGTCCACCAGCGGCGCCCCGTGCTCCGCGCCCCACGCGCCGCCGCCCGCCTCAGCGCCGCCCGCGCGGATGTTCCACATGCGCGCTGCACACACACACACACCGCATAGTCTAAGAGATTTTTTGTTATATTCTCCCTATTACATGGAAGGCAATGGGAACTGACACCTGTACAGCCACATACGGGTGTAACGTTTTTGTCCTATGGAGCTTTTGCTGACTAATGGCAGCCACGACCGGCCGTTGTTAATAAAAAAACTTACGAGAAGAAATTAGAACTTGATGAAATGACACGTAAGCCACTGTCAATGCTGAATTATGTATTCCATATATTGAATGTAGTAGTTATCTTTTTTGGCATGAAAATACACCAATTTCCCACCAGAATTCCCAAAATTATTCTTGATCACGATATATGAAATAAAATACAAAGCACCCAATCGACCCCGCAATTATGCACCAAAAATTCGTAGCCGTAGAGAAAGGACAGAAGTATAGGTATAAGTTACTGTTGCGTTTGTATGAAAACGACCTAAATATTCCATTTACTATGCCTTCTCCTCCAACGAGTATCATCACTAGCTCTCCCGATCTTAGGCTCCAAACAGGCGGACAGCAACTGCCAAATTGCTATATTTAATACAATTCATCTAAAATGGTAAAAATGGTATTTTAATATTATAAACCACTAATAACGCACTAATCTCTGGAACGACTCGTTGGAATAGCAAAATTATTTTTGTGTTAGTCCATTTATCGGATGTGCAGGCGCAGCCGCGGGCATAAGGTAGTCATAAAATAAAGTTCACTTTATCATTCAAATTGTTAAGCCCATGGACAACAATTCCATCATTTTTTAAGTTTCTAATTTGTAGTATTTGTTTATTTAAGTTTAGTCCATGACAAATAAACCGCTGGGGAGACACTAATGTGTCAAAGTTTACCGAGACCTGGTCAAGGTTTTGCGATAAGATATTCGTACCAATATTGGCGTGAGTGGTGAGCAGTAGCCGTGCAACGTCGTCATCAGGAGCGTCGTCGTCGTCGGGGATGTACGGGCACCACACCACGCGGTGCGTCGAGCCGCTGGGGCTGGGAACCTCGGGCCGCTCTTCCGCTAGCAGGTTACATCTATATAAAATAATATTACACATATCAACACTGACTTTCAAGCTGATCAAGAGAATTTATCTTCTTTCCAAATATGTTTGTAAAGGCTATTTACTTTTATACTCATTTTGACAATTAAGGTTGTTATTAACAAGCAAATTCTGTGTCCATATTCCAAGATATTGCTGCAGTGTCACTATTGTAAAATAGTGGATTGAATCACAATACATATAAATCAAAACATTTTAGATTGGCCCTTTGGCAAACAGGAAATATAAATGCATTACTTGCTTTGTAATTACTGTCCTGATATGAAATTTTTAATATAATAAAATAGTAATGACAATATTATAAATATGCATGCTGTGAAAGGCTAAATAGGCTAAGCTATATAATACCTGTATACCTGTACCAACCACTGTATTCACCCTATTTATGGTGAATAAATTTGATTTAATATCCTGATAGTCTGTATATATACAGAGAATGTCTGTACAGTCCCTGTTATAGGTATATAACCTTTTTTTCTACAAGTGTTGCAAACAAGTATACGGCTTCTTTGGTGGTAAGAGAGATAGAATAATATTGACTGCACAAAACAAGTACCTCTGTTCCCTACATGATGCTTTTTGTTACGATGTATCTAGTATAGTACATAATGTTGATGTGTTAATCTATTTCTGAGGCTGATGTACTTTAACACATTGCAAAAAGTGTATTGATAACATTACTGTTTTTAACATACAATAACTCTACAGGTGTAAATAACTATAATGATTGCTACATAAAGCATTACCTAAGTCCACCGTCAGTTGCTTCAATTTCATGCACATAGAAATGGCCATGTTCGTCAATAGATGCTAACACTACTTGGTTCTGTATGTGAGCAAATGCAAGATCTTGCACCTGTAATAAATAAAACACAATTAAGTTTGAAACTTTTTACAAGGAGCCTAATTTAACAAAAAGTTTCAGCAGTATCTAGACATCCTTATTAACTTGTTTGCCAAATAAAAAAGTATGATGTATGTCACTAATAAAAGTTCTACCTCTCCTTTCATGCCTTTGATGAGAGCACGGCGGTCTGTACCCAGTTCAGGAGTGTACACCACACGGACCATACCACTCAAAGTGCCTGGGTTGACTGCATTGGGAGCTGGTGGAATATTATTAATTTCATGTTAAATATAAACTCAATGACACTAAAAACCATGTCAAAAGTGTAATCAACTGATAAAATGGTATGAGTATAACCTTAATTTAAGTTTATTATAAAGCAAAAAAAGATCTACCTTTAATAGAATATGCCAAGTATTTCCCACTCATGTGGATAGCTAATAGCTGTCCTGAATAGAATTTTGGTTCCCAGTTGTAATCCACCAGGCTCTTCAGTTTCACCTTGGAGCTGCCATGGTTGTGGTTGCCAGCATTGGTGGTAACCAACACATCTGAGGCATACACCTCTGCACTGCATACTCCATCTCCCTCAGAGAATGATCTGTTAGAAATTATTAAATTTTTTTAATGATATAATATGAATTAAATTTAGTCTCACAACACTTTTATATTTTCAAGCATGCATAGCACAAGGAACTCGAGAAATATTTTGTCTACACCATTATTTTCCTCACGTTAAAACTTTAACTCCCATTCCTATCTGACAAAAGTGATGTTTTCATTTCGGTAAAATCTTCTAGAGTTTAGTGAGTTACACATGCGGGTGCATTATTATTTTAACAATATATAAGTTGTCTGTCTAATACTCTTTAGAAGTACAAATTGTAAGTAAAATTGGTTTGCTAGAGTATCAATTCGAATATTTCTGGTAAAAATTTGATATACTATAAATGATAGCCAAGAAAAAAGTGAATTTGTCTTCCATATTGTAAGAAAACCCACAAAGCAGATCTATGAATCTACAATAGGTTACATATCTGCACTAAGTCTAGGGTAAGGTTAAAACAAGTCTTTTAGTTTAGAGGCTTTTAGGATTTTTTTTATTACTGGCCTCGGTTAGTTATGAGAATATATCAAAGGAGAAAGAGAGGTGATTTGATTTAGATTCACTTACTGGATATTATAATCATGAAGTAACATAGTAACTATAATGTAAATGAAAAGTTTCATGGCTTAGTATGGCACAGCTAATCTAATAATTCCTAAGCTGCAAAATAATTCCTTAGGTTATTTGTGTTCTTCTCCACCATTACAGATAGTAGCAGGACAGTACCGGTTACCAGAATATAAAATATAGAGCAGTGCAAAATCAGCAATTTTAAGATTGAAGTAGATTTATATTTATAACCTGCAGTTAGAAATAAGTTTGAACCCAAAAATAAACTGACCTGTTGTTACTTTAGCAGAACATACTAAAAACTCAAGTGATCTACAATAAAGTAAAATATAAAAGTAGTTCCTACATTCCTATTATCAGTTTGTGGACTATTTGTTTTTAAGCTTTTCAATAACAAGCAACTGACGGTCACCAAAGATTTATAGACAGGAAGAATTATTATAAATTAAGAGAAGTATTTATTTATCTATTTTTTAACCTAAATGAATTGTGTTGCTTATACTAAGCTATTCTAGAAAATTCGACAATTTTTCCAAATGTAATCTAGTATAACACACTTGGCTGCAACTTTAAGCCAGTATGATTATACAAACTCAATTTTATTTAGGTTCCGTCCAACAGTTCAGTTCATGTCTATATGTTATGCACTTTATTCAGATAATTGAATACTAAATAATAATAGACTTGAAAATAAATTAAATCAACATAATAGTGGTTTCAATGTACTTATTAGTATCAAAAAATTATAGCTTTTGAACCAGATAGAAAAATGGATAAATAATAACATTAAAGAGGTACATAATGCAAAAGTTGCGACCTTGGCAAAAATTTAAGACGATTATCTACTCGAACATACAAATAGGTACAAACACATAATCAGATGGGAAGAACGATTAGCAACAGGTTATGAAAGTTATGATAAGTAGACTTTTTACACTATTAAAAAAAGATAGTAGGAAATTAATAACTATAAAATTTGCAATACTTTCGACGATCTGTAAGTCTAATTTAAAAGCAGTAAAAACCCAAAAGAGAAATGTAATTTTATGTACTTACATTGTTTGGGTAGTGTCCGATAGCTTTGGAAGCATTGTTGTAGGTTGCATTGCTACTTTCAGTCCTCTAGATTCGTCATGAATACTGTAAAGTTACTCAAATTCAGTGGGAAAAATTACTTTGCGAAATTTTAATGCAAACTGCCTGAAGCCGACCGACATGAAGAATGCGTTTGGTTATGTAATTTTTATACAATATTGAAACGTATTTCAATAACATAAATAATATTTCTTTTAAAATTAATCTATTCTTATATCTAAAAGTAATAATTAGTTTCAATTGAATATATTCAAATGGCAAATATAATAAAAAAATATAAAAGTAAAAAAAATAATATTTTTGAACAAAACGCTAGTAAGTGCGTTTTCATTGTACATAAGTTCTATATTGATGATGGGGATTATTATACTTCTAAATATTTTTCTATTTTTATAAGAATAAAAATACATTTAAAAACTTTAATAATGATTTGCTTTAATTTTGCACAAAATTCCACTATTATTAAGTAATTAATCGATGACGTACTTTTATTAAAGATTTTCCAACAAGGAAAACAGGCTAGTGTTAGTTGACTTGACAGGTGACAAGGCAGTGAATTGATTTTTCGAAAATGGTAAATTTCTTAAAAATTACATTGTTTTATCTCGTAAATGGATACACAAATTTTAGGGTTGATTTATGTTTTTGTTACAGTCGTTAACAGACAAGATTAGTATGCTTATGTCGCGGCCGGGGGGTGACAATGTTCAGAAGGATGACGTTCCATGGTGGATGCGCTACGCTGGTCGAGGGCTGGGGACAGTTGGCAGCTTCAGTTAGTATATTACCTACACTGTAGAATGATATCGAGAACTCCTCATCATGACATTTAACAAGTATCATAGTAAACTTAACTTTCTGCTGTAGCCAATAAAATTTATATTTTAATCCTCTTTTTCTCGTAAATAAAAGTACAATGAAGCCTTTAATCTACTGATTATTAATATTTAAAATATATATATATATATCTAGAAATATAATACTTAAAGTAAATTTAATTTCTTGGACTTTATGTAAAATCTTATTTATTTACATAAGTTTCTATACAACAAAATTGGTTTTTGCCCTCATTAGTTCATGCCTCTGTTTAAAGCAACATGTAGATCAATAATTGTTTGTGTATAAATCTATAAATATTTAATTATATTTAGGCCACATCAATAAATAGTGTTTTCACTTTAGACAAATTACACAAATCAGAGCATTGACCTTATTAAAAAAAATGTTGTTATCGCAACCCTTTTCACCAAGTCTCGGGCCAGTGTCACGACTCTAACTCCTCATATGTTTCTCCCATGTAGGTGGGTTGGTGTCCAGCTGTTGGTTCTTTATAGGCTCTTAACAATTAATGATGAGCAATACCTTCTATTAATGATTGTACTTAACTCTTATCTATTCTTCTCTAATAGTTTTGTTTTAAACTTACTAGATAGTTGACTCTTAAATCTAACTTGATCAGTCCTTTTATTTAACAATCATTAAACATTATCTACTATTAAAGCAGATTGTAATATAGCTAAAAAATAAACCAGTAAAAATTAATTTTAAGTTAGCTAGCTAAAGCTAGTAAAATAGTGTAACATTTATTTTTACCAGAAGTGATTTGGTTGTCAAGCTGCACTAGCACTACAACAGTATTCAGAAATTACAAGTATTGTCTTTTAAATCACGATTACCAGTGTTGCATTACATCATTTGTCATATATTGTATTAAACTTTTATGGTCATTAAATATAGATAGTAATTAATGGGACTTAAACCATGAACCTTTTTATCAAATTAAATCATCATTTATCTCTGTGATCATGGTGCTTGACCAAACAATTAACTGACCTCAAAACAAAAAGGTACATGTATAAATCTATATCATTTATCATGTAATATTTAGTTTATTTGTATAATATATATTTTCCTTGCTTTTAATTTGTATGCGCTCAATTATAATCTCAGCTTTGACATCAATGCAGTCCCTGCAACATGTGCTGTATTAGTGTTGTATTTGACAAAGATATATTTTAGAAATAAATAGTTATATGTAGAAGACTAGGAAATAAACTAAAGCAACGAACCATGATGATTTTTTGAACATTTGTTTTGTTTTCTTATATAAATGTTTGTGGTTACTGAGCCATAACATAAGTTTTATGAAAAAAATTAAAGGCCTTGGGAGGGGCATTGTTTTACTTCTCTTTTTGTAGGCTTGTGCCATTATCTAGTTGTTAAGACATTTTCTTGGGAAAAATATGAGTTGTTTATCAGCATTACGAGAGGTTACAATTAACTTTTCTTCTTTAGATATTTCTCTAAAGAGATTTTAAGTGTTCTGCCCGTCGTAATGTCCGTCCTCAAAATGAATGAAGATCAATATTAGAAAATATATTCAAAGCTTTGGAGTCCATTTGAGAGTACCATCTCAGACATTATATATTGTATATTGTGTTTTTGGCGGGCTGGTAAGCGATGGACATTTGGGAAATATAATACCACATGTAAATTATCAACCTCTGATTTCTTACATTGGTAATTAGTTAAATGAGTAGATTTTTAATAGTTCTTATGGATGTATATGACTCCTGTCCTGAGCTGAGTCAGTATATTCACGTAAAACGCGTAATCAAACTGTTCATTGACTATTATCGCAGCAGCTATAAATTGTTTTATATTTATCATTTTTATCAAAGGTTGGATTTAAATAATTAGGCAGTAAAATAGATTTGAAACGAATTAAGTACGGAAGATCTTTATATAATTATTTCAACCAAACGCCGGATTATACCAGTAAGAGGCCCCTAAAATGCTTAGTTGTTTATTTTTATAGCGTATTCTCTCTCTTGCAAAATGATGGCGTGGCCGATAGAAACAGATCTTATAATTAATTCATTATTTTATGTATATGAAGGATTTGCCAAATAATCGAGTTTGGTAAATCTGGCGAGTGCATAGTGGATGATATTTGTGGGCGAAGTATCTTACGAATTTCACAGAGGCTGATAGTCTAGTAGTAGTAGGCATTCCCAAAATGCTTCATAAAGACACCTTGGGGTCGTATTCGGTTTCATCGGTCATTAACGTAACGTAAATTGGTGGCCATCGATTATAACTCCGCCATGCCAATCGTCAGAGTTTCGTCTCACAATGTATATACGTTAAACACGATTGGAGTAATTACGCAGCCATTGCCTATCTAAATCCTTTTTTAAAACCAAATCTAGTCTATACCGATTCATTTGTAATACTTCCTTTGTTATCATAGTATAATGCTTGGATAAAGCTATAAGGCGACGCGGTATGCCAAGCTCCGCCAAAACTCCACAAGTAGCCCAGACTGGGAAATTTAGGATATTAGTTATATATATAGTGATTAACCATTTCTAAAGTATTCAAAAATGTTAGATTTTCTATTAGTATGTAGGTTGGTAAGGGGCTAATTTGGTATGTATGTACATTATATCTTCATTCCGTTGCAGTTAATATCCTCCTCGGTTTGATCAACTGCACTGGCATTATAATGTTCGACGTGTCCTGCCTTATCGCGGGCATCTGGCAGATGCTGGCTGGGTTTGTGGTCATCGTGTGCGAGGCGCCCTGCTGCTGTTTCTTCATCGACTACGTGCAGGCTCTTTCCGACAAGATGGAGTCGCGGCCTTACTGGAATAAGGCGTTGCTTTATGGCGGGTGAGCTAAATATTTCGTTATTGATCAAACAAAAAATGAGATAAATTTTTATTAGATACATTTTTCATAGTCTTTTTCTTCGGATCAAAAGGAACCTCAGAAATTATGATAGAACGGTTACTAGCGAACCGTTGCTACCGGTATCCGAATAAATTTATGGTATTCAGTTAATGGCTCACAAACGCTATGAAGTGCTAATGTGCCAAGTTAGGTACTACCTCCAATAATTATTATATTTTTTTTAGAATGCGATGTGACCTCTATCAAAAGTAATTCGAGTAGATTTTATTGTCAGCGAGAAATTAAACTCTTGTTTGTTTAACAGGGTGATTCACAATATTTTAAAATAAACACTCGACACTGTGTGTGTTTAATTACATGTTTATGTTTGCTGTCATGCACGTTAACAGCTTCTTTGTTTTGTTAATGAACCGTTTAATTAACAAGCCATTCGATATAAACGCCACTAAACATTTATGTGTATGAGTAAAAATATCTCTTTTAAAATAGTAACTAACGAAATTGAAAATGTAACGTTAAAGCTTGTTCATGGGGATTACTGGAACTCTTGCTTTGCAGGATGAGAACTGGGAACAAAATTCAGAGTGTAATTGGTGTCTGGGGGCGATTAGGTGAATTGCTTCGGCAGAACCCAGGTCGCCCCCGTGAAGGGCAATGGAGTTACCGGGGAGTTTTAGTGGGTATTCCCGGGTACAATTTTATGCGGAACTGGGCGAGCCCCACACACGCCCGCTGCTTACTTAGCCAGTGGCGGGTAGGTCCATAAATGGATTCCTCCTCGAAAAAAAAGGGCGTAATGTAACCGTTTTTTTCTAGGCCATGTGTAAGTGTCTTACTTCTCGATACTATTAGTATGCTTATACAGAAACAGAGAGATTTTTAGTTTGCCTTTGTATTGTTCTTGTACAAACAATCGGTAGTAAATATGGACATTACAAAATCTTGGAATTTATCGTACAAAACATACTCTTCGACATGTAATTTTTATTCTCAACGCAATGAAGATAAACTTCAACTGTCCCTTAACTGATAAGAGATAAACAATTAACCTGCAGAGATATCTAAGTAAATATTTTTTAAGCAAATATGTCCAAAAATTAGATAAACATTGTCTGACATATGTGAGTCAGCATCGCATGTTGACGTTATATTATACCAAAATATTATGACGTTTGAAAGACAAACAGTTATTAAATTTGAAGAAGGCTCTAAACTATAATATGGCTTGAAATTTCTTCAAAAATCTTCAGCTTTGATTCTCTTGATTGGGTTGATATAATTAATATCAATTTGTGCCATAAGAGCTTTTTTTACTTATTCTTAATGGGATTGTTCTTTGTGTTCATCTCAATTGATGGTAAATAATGGTCAGGCCGAAGATGGAAGCCATTTAGCACCTATACCCCTAACAATTGAACTGGATATCTTATATCAAACTAACGGAACACAAATTGTTATGGCGATAGACTTTGTTAAGATATGGAACTTAATAAAAATGGCCTTACCATCAACTAAACTTTGGCCATCTGGTCGAGTGGTCAGTACCCCTGCCTACTTAGCCAGAGGTACCGGGTTCTGGCTAAGTAGGCCGGGTCATTGATGTTTGCATGTTTATTTTGTATATTCATATACATATTACTATCTATATTTCTTCGTTATCTAGTATACGTAACGCAAGCTGTTAACGATTCTTCATTTGAGCTAGATAAAAGATGTGTTGTGAGAAATATTATTATAATATTATTTTTATTATTATTGAATCCTACCAGGAGAATTGAACCTGAAGCTCTAGATCTGAGGTCAATGAACCCAATAATTAAATCCCACGCAAATGGATGAATTTCGCCGAGTTTATTTTACATTTATAATATTATTTATTTCAAAGTATGCAGTATCTAGAATAATTCATCACATCACGCCCGAAATATTACGGTACCTTTATAGGGTTCATGTTTAAAACTATATGATTGGAGGAACTACATTTTAAGCAACTAGAACGCGATAAATAATTGAATTCAATAGGAAAGGGATACCTATTTTAGACGACCCTGATAGTGTCACTAATAGTTTTAATTTGTAAGGCTAAATACTCATTATTTCCTAATGGTTAAAGGTGTTTATCCCAGAGACACTAGAAACAGTAATAGGTTGGTGACCTGTTATATTCCCAGAAGATCTATGTTAAAAAAAATGCTTATGAATGAGCATTACTATTTACAATCAAGTGATTTATATAAGTGGCTGTATTTCATATAATTTTTACATAGTAAAAAGTTCTCCAACATAAATATTGTGTTAATTGTACCATTAAATCTCAAAGTATTGTTTTGACCTTTTTTATTTATGTTATTTAATGTCGGTTTTACTTTAACTTTGACTGATTTATTAATTCTCGAAAAGATTTGAATTTATTTGTTTCTCTGACGCTCTGACGTGATTTAACTCATTTAAGTATTTTTGTATGGAGGTAACGCCATTTTTTTAAATACGTGTGGAATTTGAATCATAGTAATTTAGTTGTGATTTACATATTGCACATAATTTGCTATTGTTCGCTGAATGGAAGGAACTGTATTGTAACATAATAATGATTGTGATTTGTGCATTAGGTATCCGTCAAATGCAAATAAAATAATATTTAAAAATAATAATTTTATAACTGTTCCTCGACTATTCGAGGGACGGGAGAATACTTCTCGGCAGAGGAGGCCAGACGACCGAGGGTCAGAACGTCTAAGATAAGAGCCACCCTCTGGAGCCTTGCAATCATCGGCCCATCACCTAGTGCCAATTTCTTAAATGGTCGCAAAGAGTAGTTGGGACGAGGCCATTGGTGGAGACTACCGACTATATTATTTTAATTTTTATTTATTACAGATTGGCCTTGCCACCGTTCTTCATTTGCTTCGGTAGTCTGAGCACGTGGTTCGGAAGCGGACTGCTCTTCGCCACAGCGGTCATATACGGCATGATGGCGCTCGGCAGGAAGTAAGGCTCTCTACTATTTTAAGCTTTATGACCAATTTACTAAAATATCTTTTTAACGTACAGTCGGCCTCAGAAGTGGATTAATACTTTAGTACCTAGTACCTAAACGCAATAGTAAGTGTAACGAGATCCTAAAGTACGAAATTACGTACGATCTCCCTAGAGCCTCTGCAATTGCATGGCTGGCTTTCCATGGTACAATCGAAAAACACTATTTCTTCGGTTGTACCATGGAGATTACTCTGAAGAGCTTTTTGACCTAATCCCTCCCTCTCCTTATCTACTCAGGTGTCGAGTCTGGTCGACGGAGTTACTCATTCTATGTTTTATCTCTATTTTACGCTAAAAGAGATCAGGTAACTACTTTCATTGACGCACAGCTGGAGCGTGGAATTCCTTGCCGGTACACGTATTCTCTCCTTCTTACAACATGGGTTCCTTCAAAAGTGGCGTCCACTTTTAGGCCAGCAAGCTGTGGATATGGAAATATGTATTAGAAATATGTCAATTCTGACTTTTTTCTGATATTTACTCATTTTCTATTAATGTGGACTTCTACTACTGCTTACCGTGAGGCGACATCAACCTGTCTTTTGCTGTGCTTTTTTTTAAAAAAAGTGTTAATCTACATTTGAGGTCAACCGTACTTTACCCATAACTTGATTTAAAATATCTTAAAAAATATTGTAAATAACAACTAGTTTAATAACTAAATCGGCCCTCGCAAATCAATTTGTAAATGATTTTTTTAATAGCATCAGAAAATCTTCGCCAGAGTAGTTATATATAACTATCTTTTTTGCCCAGAGTAAGAGGAAATGCTAAACATGAAAATGTTTTAATCATTTCTCTGATGGTCATATTTAAGTTGTGTACCTGATTTTAATGTATGAGGTAATACCTTATTTTATCATTATAATAATGGCACTAATTATAAAACACTTTCGGCAGACAAAGGATCGAATACTTTGTTAAGTCAAAGTCAAGATATTGAATTCACTTTGGTACATAAGTGTACACTCATTAACGTTAATCTACTGGGTCTTACCTAAGAATGTACAATGGTAAGATTCGGGTCCTTTAACCACATTGAGTTTTTACAGAATTTATATTACTAAAAAAGTAAAAATTCGCATATTATTTCAAAAATATGAGATCTAGTCTAAATTAGAAGTCTGAAAATGAGCCTTGAAAGTCAAAATAAAATATTAATGATTTATTTAAAAACATTTATACTTTTAATAATATACTAATTTTATTCAAGTGCCAATACAGTTTGGTAGGTATTATCTTGTTTGTGACGTCACTTGTAACAGCTCCTGAAACATATACAAAATATTGATTGCAGATATACGGCTAGTTGTGCAATATTTCTTTATTGATATACAATTTATTTGTGAGATGTAACGAATGTTAACAAATTCCCTATTATAACGTACCTTAACTAACATATATCATCTGCTTCTAATTTGCAAATAAAATTGTATTAAAGTTGCATCTCAGTACCCTTTTAGAGGGTTTATTAATTGTTAACATAACTTACTCTGTGGAGTGGTGTGTCTGGTGTGTGTGCTTGTAACTGTGTGGAGCGCTCAGGGGCTCGCGCGACGATATGGCCGCGATGGCGGCGGGTGGCACCACACCGCCCGGGGCTCCGCTAGCGGCCGCGCCGGACCACAAGGTCACACTCATGGAGGACCCCGACGTGTGGCGCCCCAACTAAACGAGGCAATAACATCCCGCTTGCGTCATGCATGTTCTAACATCATTCTGTTGTCTGCAATTTTTGTATTGCACGTTCTTACTTATGTCCGGCCTAAAGTAACAAGTGCTATTGGCTATCGCTACAGTAATTTTAAAATAAGTTTAGCTGTTTGTTTTCTTGTTTTTTTTAATTAAGTTTACTAACAGTCGTTTGTAATAGGCTTAGATTTAATTACTTATCTAACTTAATGTAATAACTACTTATATGTAAACAACACATTCTTAACTAAAGACACACATCTTGTAACTTAAAATTTCAATTGCTCACAAATTTGAAATTTGCAGACGTTACGTGCTGTCGATTGTATATTATATTTTTTATGTCCTTTGCTATAAGCACCGCCTAGTTGACAGTTGATAAGGTTTTTGTGTTTTAGGTATTAAAATTATGAAAAACTCTTATCGCTAAA
Source organism: Acentria ephemerella (assembly GCA_943193645.1). NCBI lineage: Eukaryota > Metazoa > Arthropoda > Insecta > Lepidoptera > Crambidae > Acentria > Acentria ephemerella. The sequence goes on along the minus strand of OW971875.1, from coordinate 1,223,619 downwards.
TTATTTTGCACTGTGTGAATGGTGTTTAATTTGCAAATTTCGCACACTTTCTTCACTTTGTTGTGGCATTAAGCGCTGTGTATACTACTTTCAATCCCATATAGATGATGTAGTTAGCTTACTAATTATGACCACGATAATAAATACGCCTCTTTGTCTAGACATTGTCAGAGATTCTGCTAGCATCAACTAAAACTACAATAAAGCTGTAAACCTCTTCTGTTGAACGACAACTTAAATAAAAAAGTATAGAGACTTTAAGAAATGTCAAGTTAATTTGTCTTGACCAATTTTAAGCGGCATGTTTTTAGATTTGCATTAAAATATGGCAAATTTGCTATAAAGTCGCCGTTTTAGAAATGTCAAATGACGTCACTGGACTTCTGCCTGTTTGCTCAGTTTGTAATAAAATAGTAAGACGAAAGTAAATTGATTTTTTCCCCCAATTATTTGGCTTGGTAACTAAGACCTTTAAGCCATATCTTCATTAATGTAGTAGTAAATTGATTTGAACATGCAACTGCATAGAGTATAACTCACTGCTTTCAACTCGATTTGATTATTCTATCAAATCGAGTGATCTTATAAACTTAAGTGATGATTTTAGTAATACAGCTCAATTTAAATTGTTGAACATTCGTTAGATTCATTCTTGTTTTGAACACGTGCAATTCTTTTAGTATGAACGAGACCTGTAGGATTAAAAAAAACTCCACTTTCTATTTAAATAAAAATAAAATTTAACTTATAAAAATATTTATTAGTTCGTAAATATAATTTGTCAAATGTCTTGTATATTGCCTAGTCTTAGAGTTTCACTTGCCTTAGAGTTTGACTAGTCTTAGAGATTGCCAATACAATATATAAAATATTTAAGAGGAAGCCTATGTTTAAAACTAACATTTTGTATTGATGTAGAGCGTCAGCAGAGGAGATGAGGACGTCGGCGGCGACTTTGGAGGCGGGCTTGGGCCAGCCGTCGTCGGCGCCGCGAGCCACGCTCGTCTCCAACGAGCAACCAGTCAGCTTCACCGGCGTCCCCCGTAACTGACCCCCGCACCCCCAGCCCTCTCCTAGTACCAGACTTTTAAACTAGCGAGGTAACACTTGGTTACTATATTTAAACCCAACTAAATACTTCAATCACCTTTTTCACAGTAAAAATAATATGGATTTCATTTTAATAAAATGAACTTTTAAAAGTGTTGCCCTGTCTATTGTGAAAATGATTTGATTGTTGTTGGTATGACACTATGATATTTTCGTATATCTTCTATAAGAAACATGAATGACATAATTGGTATACTAAATATCAATAATTGTTAAGGGTTGGATCACATGTTCGCACGCAATTACTATCTTGGTTTATTTCCATTGCCGTTTTTCAGTTTGTCATTTTGTCGTTTCGCTTTAGTACGCAGTAATGATTTTAAAGACGAAAGTTATTGCGATTAGTTTCTAGCGATAAACTCGATCGTAAATAGTCGGTAAGTTGCTATCCCTAAGTTGCTCTAATTGAGTTTAAATGGCACTATTATTAGTAATTAATCGTCATAAAGAGTTACAGAACAGGAACTGTTGTGGAGCATTCCGAAATGTGCTGTGGTAGAAATAATTGTACGTAACATGTCTCCATACTTATAACGGGGTGCAGCTGAGATTTTATTTTGTAAACTTGTCACTATACTTTCTATAGAATAAACCTTTTGAATTGTCTTTGTAAAACGTTTCTGTAGGAATAGTTTGAGTGATGAAAAGAAAGCTTTTAAGATTCCATTGTTCCTCTACAATAATTGTATAGTTTATGCCAAAATATGTCCTCCGTTGTTGTCGAGTAAAATATGTTTCAGTAATATCGATTGACAAATGAATATATAAATTATTTAGCTAATTACCTCACAGTGATATCAAAACTGAAAACATTTTTTTTGTAAGAATTGGCTGTTAAGAGTTAAGTGTTAGTTTTATTAATCATATATAATACATATCCCTGGTTTTATATACAATTTATATTTCATCTAATAGTACTTAAACGAACCTGAACTATTTTAGTTCCTAAAATAGTTTAGGTTCATTTAATAAATATAGTTTAATGTTCACGTGAAATAATATTTTTAATTTGATACTCAATTTTTTTTTGTCAAATAATATGAACAAGACTAAAGATAAAAGACATTTTATCCACTTAAATTTAAATAATCCAACGAGGACTTTTTTATTTACTTACTGCGAAGAATAAGGAAAAAATCTTTTAAATATCCATGGACTTTTAAACATGTTTAACGGGATTTGTATTAATTATATTCTTGTAATATTATATATATAATAATTTAAATTTTTGTATAATGTAATATTTGTAATAATTATATGTAATATTTTTAAGTGACAAATCTTACGCTGACATTTCAATGAAACAATTTTGACATTCCATGTATTATTTGATAAAGCTCATTTTTAGGGGAAGTACATAGTATGTACTTGGTAATTATGTAATAAAAATAGCGTAAAACACAATCTCAAAAGCAACTCTGCGTATTCCGATGTGATGTAATAACGTTTGGAAGGATTTAAATTATCGCTTACATTATTGACTACCATTTCTCTGTTAATTTGCTGCAAACACCCGGAGAGGAGGGATTGTATGGTTTGATCAACGATACACCAAGCCTTCATAAACAGTCATAAATAGCAATATTTGTTCTTAGATGCAATTAATTATTATTTTCAATTATCTAAAGACAATTATGAATTAATAATAATTTATATTAATTTTAATTTTATTAATATTAATTTATTATGATTATTTTGTTGTTTTTGACTGTCAGTCGGTCAAGTAATCAGTTATCTTTAAGCATATTGAAATGTCTATATTTATACAAGACATTATGTATTTTATTGGTAACCCAAGCTTACATCCTAAAGATTATATACATTTATTTCTATATTAATCTTATATAGATTCGATCTCGAGATACTACTACCAATATATATTATGTATGGATATGTTTTGTTTATAAATAGGTCAATACTAAAATAATGGTTTTAAATTTTAATTCTTTACTTGCTCACATATTTCAAACCGCTTGTATTTAGAGATGGCAATCTCTTTAGAATTTAACGAGGCGTCCAGAAAGCTAATCTTGTAGTTTATAATGGCAAGATTTTTTAAGCCTGTTTTGAAAACACGTTTAAACGTGTTGGTCGTCATTAATCTATACTGGGCTAGTGTCCCTAAATTGCTCATGGGTTTTCAAAAGATCTGTGCCAAAAATGGTTAAGTTTATTTTAAAATGTTAAAAGGTTGGAAATAAGACAATCGATCGAGTTTCAAAGATGCCCTACCTTGACATTACTGTTCATCTTACCTTGATGTTCCCTTAATAGAATAATGTTGTGAGTTGAATTTGATTTCAAATTTGTTTTATTTATGTATTGAGGAACAGCATTCTATTAGTTATACTTTACTCAAATTATTTTATCGGCAAGTGACAATTTTATTCCATAATTTGTTGATTTGTATAAAAACATGACACATTGAAACAACGATATAATCTCACATGAACCTTTTTTGATGTCAGGGGCTAATTATTTCTCAATTATAAAGTTGTAGTCTAAATATTTTTTAGTTTGTCACAATTGCCTTAATTTATTGGGCTTAATATAACCCCCAATTTGTGTCAAATGTCACAAATTATTTTTGCTTCCTTCGTTTGATACGGTCGGTCAAAATTGTTTCTCTAAATATGTATTTACAGTCATTGCAATGTTTCACTTAAATAATAATTGTAAATTGACCTATGTCTGAAGGCGCACTTGTTTCTCAAGTTATGTGTATCGCATTCTCTCGATAATTAAAGAAAAAGGATAGCAAATATAGCAGCTGTTAAATAACTAAAATTGGTTTTGGAAGACATGTAGCTTTCCAATACCTACATTTTATGACTTTCAAAAGGTTGAAAATTGACATACCTTTCTATAAGTCACGTGATATGATAGCTGTCCTTTTTACTTTCATTTTGAAAGACTGAGATGCACTGAACTTAAATTAAGATTTGGAGTGAGTACTTCAGAATCAGGTACAGTGACATAATATAAAGATAGGTAATAAGAATCACACATGTATAACCTCTAGATAGTAATATCCAGACACTAATGTATTAATCAAAATATCACAGTTAACATAATTGCAAGATATTTTTGTAATATACTGTATACTTAGACAATACGCGGGCGACTGCGTTAGTATTATATTGTGGTTAAGCAAGACCCTAGTCTTTAGATAATGTTTTATAGGTTTAAAAGTTTTGCTCACAGTCAGCAGTTTTAGTGAACGATTTAAATGATGTATGTAATGACGTTTCGTGTAGCCACCGTAGGCCTTAGCGAGGCTTTTGGAATACCCATATCTTCCATCCATGTCCTAAGAACCGCACCTGTATAAAATTTAACTTATTTTAATGTTTCATGCTATCACATTCCTTTTATTATGGAAAGAAAGGGACTGCTACATTTAGGAATTAGTTGAAATTTTGACGCAGTCTCTTAAAATAGTGTTGCCAGTGCCAGCTTCAAATCGCCCTTTGCGTGAATGTTTCTGCTATAGACTACAGTGAAAACATTGATTTACGACTTCCATTTTCTCTGGTTCTTTATTTTAGTTTTATATTTGTATGATAGTCACAAGTGACGGTGCTAGGCGTCGGCGACATCCTCCCGTCTGAGGGGGCCTCCCAAAAAAGTTTTACAAGTTACCTATTTATTTTCGTTTCGCCAATCATCCTGACTGAGATAGCCGAACGTGAACAAATAGTGGAAAAAGATAAGCAGATGATGACTTATTATTTTCGAATACGTGCGTGATTGAAGTGAGAAGTACTTTACGGGTATTCAGAATCGTCCGTCTGGCAACACTATGAAATGAAAGTTTCGCCCGAATCACCGTTTTCACACACACTGCCCGACACGACATCTGTACATCATTTGATTATCAACAATTAATTTCGTTTACTCATACATTATTTTATAATTCGGCTCACATAATTTAACGGTTTTTTTGATTGCGAAGTAAAATAGGCCTTGCGAACTAAATGTCGCCGACGTCCACATGTGGTCTAGTGCCGCCGCTGATAGTCACCTATATCATATGATATTGGTGTTAATTCTGCTGTAGGTATTATTTGACTGAACCTAATTTACTAGTAACCTATAATATTCTCGTTCGACCGTGCTGCGTGTGCGTATGTACAAACGCAGTTAGTAGAGGTCTTGTTTCGTATTGCAGAAATAGGATGGATAGAAATTCAATTAGGACAAACCTTAACCTGTTTAAGCTTATTACAATCAGAACTAATCCTAATGGCCCAGCTATCCGCCCCATTGATAATGTTCATAATCACAATAATAAACAAAAATCCTCTTCTGAATTTTTTTGGTTATATTCATTTGTTTTCATAATTCAGGTGAATTAAATTGTAGTAGGTATCTTGTAAGGTGAAGCTAAGCATGTTGTACCCTTTTTTTCATAACGTGAGACAAATATAGTTCAATTTTCTGATGAGATGGATAGAGGGGATTAGGGATTAGTTTAAAAGGCTTACTTGGTAACATAGTTTGAATGATGTAGTGCTTCCTTATTTTTTAAATTATCCTCCTTTATATTAAATTATTTTTAATGAACCATTAATATTATAATAATATGAATTAGTTCCATATATGTTAGGCAAATGATGTTAATTTATTATTGGATTTGTATATATGAAGTTTGCAATTTAGTCATAATTATTTTATAGTGAGTAATTATCATTTTTACTGTATTAATTGGACTCTATTGTAATCATAGAGGCTGCATTTTGTAATAGAATAAAATATGTCTTCACCATGTACTATTTACAGTTTAGAAATTAGATTATATGACACATATATACAGTTTACGGATGTGTGTTAAGTTTGTTAGTTTCTGAAGGTAATCATATTATACTATTTTTTAATTTCTTATTCCAAACAAATGAACTCTATTACCCGAATCTATATTGTGAAAATTTTATGTATTAACTTTTCAAGTTGAGTAAAAACGTCGAAACTATAAAATTGTTAGCAAATCATGAATATAGTAATGTATGTAATTATCAATTATCGGATAGTTGTATATTGTTAGCAGTTGCAATTGTTTATCGTCAAGTTAATGTTACTGTTTAGGAAGGCATATCTGTAATAAATGTGTGTATATTGGAAATGTCTTTAAATTTTCCCTTTTCGATTGTCTTTAATCAAGACTGTTCCAAGTTAAAGTAGGTTACATCGATTGTGTTTTCTGTGAATAAAGCAGGTTACATGGTTATTTGTGTTCATATTTTTTTAATAATAATTAATCATGGTAGATTTAAAAAATATGTTGGAGAAAATAAAAGTTCATAGATACATATAACTTTATTTACATTAGTTACTTATAACACTAACAATAGTTATAATATATTATTGACTAAAAATAACAATATATTTTATATAAGCATTTAAATTTGATCATGTTCCTTTTCTATTTTAGTCAGAAATAAATGAGAGTTGTGAAAGAATTTTATATTTTCTATTGATAAGTGTTGGATGTGTTTAGATCATAATATTTCACACTGAATGCATTCCAAATTTTTAAGATAAATTATAAACCAGAAAAACACAAGTGCCATACTTTCTGAGAATGTGTTATTCAGAGAATGCACAGTAGGTTCAGTCACTCATATGCATATACACTAAATCTGCTCTCACAGAGAATGGTTTCTTATTTTAGTGGCTTTTTTGTCAATTCGATCGAAATTCTCCAATGTTAGATATGCAGAATTTGTAAAATCCTTCATCCGCAGAGTTTCAGTAGTAGATTAGTAACAATTTGTCTTTTTACAATTAATCAACCCACATAGCAAAACATAAATCTGTCAAATCTACAAAATTGAAAACTGTGTCATTTCCTTACAGCTTTTGTTGGATAAGATATGATTGGTAAATTACATTGTGTAATAACTTGACCTAAGCAAATTAGTTTTTGATGAAATTAATAAATGTGTCTTGATTTTCAAATTATAATAAAAGACCCCTTAAAAATGGCAATATATCTTCTTAAAATATTTTTTTCTATGAGAATGAAGGCTCATTCTTAGTATGATCTTTAGCCTTGCAAATGAAGATCCACTTTTCATCAGGAAGCACATACACAATTTTAATAAAGCCTAAGCCTACAGTTTTTAGGAGTTACCTGTCTTGTAGAAAAAAGACTGATAGGAATTGTATTAAGTAAACTAAATGTAAGTCATTTACCTCCTTTTCATTCATTTTAAATGGTAGTCCCAATCAATGAATTTTAAGTCATCTTTCCCTTGTTGGGTGAGGTTCGAGAATCTGTGTTATTCTTATTTTGGTAACTTAATAAGTATTAATAATGAGATGCAAACATGCATATTCATAAAAATACTTACTTATACTTTTAGTTTGTAAATGGCACCAGTAATAGTTCCATGCCTCTGTATCAAGCATTGTTTTTTATCTGTCTCTAAACATACAGTAGGTGGTTTCAAATTTGGTTGTATTTTGCATGCCTGTTCTGAAATGGCCACTACAATTCCTGCAGAATCAACATGCGCAGTGCCTTTTGCTGCAAGACAAAGGCCTTGGTGATCTGCCACCAAACAACCGTTGATGTTCGGCGTTGACATAATTTCTTCTATAACTTTATCAAGATCTTTCTCCATATTGATTGTTATGAAAATCAACAAGGGAAAACGGTCTTTTGTTTAAGAAAATCAGATGTTTATTCGTAAAATAGCACGATAACCTATTTGACACTGACAGTACACAGATTAATAAGAGACACTACCTAGAATACGATATGGTCAATATGAATGTACTTTGTTTTTTTTGGCGCGTAATGGCGTGGTCGGTTGAGTGCTGTATATTTCATTTTGTATATTGCTTCGTAGTAAATTTTTGTTTAAAATTTGTGTTGTCTCATGCCAAAAAGGATCCTTATATCGTGCAATATAATTAGTTATTAATCATTCAGCATTTATTAGAAACTTATGAGTGAATTTTCCGTGTTTCATTTAAATTCATTCATTTGTAGGGTAACTTCATTTATTGAACATTATCATATCATTTCAAATTCATCAGCATATCAATTCACTGCAATCTTTAACATAACTATACATTTTGGTTATAAAAAAAAAATCTCATAAGTCATTGAAAAAATGGCGGGGCCTAAATCATCTTGGGGGCAAAAAGTAATCCAGATCTAAAATCGTTATTCCAGAACTAAAAATAATGGAATATCTTCACCAGACATGACTGTATGTGCTTAAGTTTCGTTTGCCTTCCCTGAAGTACGGTAAATTTAACAATAACATTTAACTTTTTTTTTCATTGGCAATTTAATATATTCTTATAAAGTGGCTAGGAATTTATTTATTAAAAAAAGACAAATTATTACAACTGCAATGAAATTATTTTTAATTAGAAATTAACAGAACAGAATTTAAACATGTGGGCTAAAATAATAGAAACAGAGTAACAGAAAATGTGTGATCGTTCAACGAAGGCTACGCGCAGAGTAAGAGGCTCGCGCCGGGTTGAGACGCCTTATATAGTGTTCGGAGGTGAAAAAAACAATTCCACCCTCCTAGTTCTTCTTCTTATCTAACAATATATAATATAAAATGCATAATAAACAAACAAAATACATAATACTAAATAAACAAACAAATATCAATGACTCGTGGACAAATATTCGTATTCATCATATAAATATCTGCCCTTAACGGGACTGGATTACCGGGATTGGAAATAATAATATAAAAAAATATGAAATTATTTTTTTTAAAATTAAAATCAACATATTATAATAATGATGTATGATTAACATATAATATAAATAAACTTTTTCTTTTTTATAGTAAAGGGATATTGAAAATTTAATTTTCCCTTTTTTCATAAATTCATTATCAAAAGAGATATGAATCTCCTTTAAAAATATTTTCCATATTTTGAGCTGTGTTCCAACAGATGCAGCAGGTGGTTTGTAGTTCGGGTAAAAGTGTTCTATGGTTCGGGCATAGCGTGATAGCAACTGATTTTCTAAATATCTATTTTTTTAATTCTTTCAACCTAATTATTTCCTTTTAAACAGTTAGTTGGTAGCAATAAAACACTTTACATACTTATTCGATGACCCACCGTTTGGTCGACTGGTCAGTACCCCTGACTACTTAATCAGAAGTCCAGAATTTGAAACTCAGTAGGAAAAGATAATTATTAATATAATTAATTGTATGACAAGTACGAACATTTGTTCACAAGAAATGGTCATTTGTATAATGTTCAGTTTTGTATGAAAATGCATCCAAGATTTATTTAGCTCGGCATACAAAAGAAGACCAGCTCGAAAATAATGGACTAGATACCTAATATTATGGATGGTTTAGTTTTTGTATAATAGTCACAGATTCAGGTATTTCGACGCATTATTAATAGCAGACGTAAGTATGTCGTCTCGTCGTCTATAAGGCTAACAAGCCACTATAATTACACTGTGTAATTCTATATAATACTTCTGGTTAAAATACATAAGCACCTATGTGTAACGTATGGATCCTTCACATATGTGCCTGTGTAAGTGCGTTTGCGTTCGACCTAGTAGAGCAACCTCGACATTGCTATGCTAACACACTATTATTCACGATCACAGTCGTCCACGTAACGGAGTAAAGAAGCCTCGCGCTCGCTAACCCGGCAATATGATACAAATTCTTATATGTTTGATTGTAATATTGATATTTCTATCGTTCCTAGAATTAATCCGATCGTATTTAGTGAAAGAGCATAAAGGCAGTGGCTCGTGTGTTGGTAAGTACTTATTATAAAGTTAGTTTAGTTAGATAAACAGATATTTACTTTGCTATTACGATTTCTGTGTTGTGACAGGTATAATGATAAATACAAACATAAAAAGCTTTTGCAGTTTTTTGTGACGTGCAAAACTATAAATCAGGGTCAAACGCCGTTCAATTTTCGGATTGGCCTCTTTATCAATTTCATTGTCCTGTCCAGGATATTGCTATGTTGGTTGAAATATTCTTTATTATTTAATTAATAAAGCTTGCAAACAAACCTCTGATCGGAATTCGTCTAGTACATAATGTTAAAGAAGTTTTTTGTTTCTTATAAAATACAGTCACATGCATGAGATACTGGAGAAAGTAAGGTATTTAACGAGCTGTCAGAAGCAATCAGTGTAACAAATAGTCTCAATAGCAAGTACTATTGCCCCTTTTACAAACACCAGGTCTCTTCGATGAGCTCTGTGAATATAATCACCGCAGCTGCACCCCAAATATAAATGAAAAAATGATTTTTTGTCTGATCAATACTTATGTACAACGTCAGCATATTCAATAATGTTTTCCTCAATGGATTAGTCTTACTACAGTAATTTTCAAATGATAAGTTTGCCCGAAATTGGTGTAAATGGCTTCACCTGTTATAATATCCCTTTACCCAACCAGGAATTGACGCTAAGCCAATTTTTACTGTTATTCCTTTTGAAATAAAAAATAAGGTTATATCATATACATTTGCAAAAGTTTTTTATGCAAATGTTTACATTTAGAGAAGCATAGCAACGGCAATCGTAGATTCGACCCCATCATGACATTTAATCGTATAATTTTCTTAGTCTATCTAATATTTGATAAAGCTTTTTTACCTGGTAGCACTAAGTTTAATTGAATACCTACTTGAAATATTTTTTGAGTTACGTTGCAGTAATTATAGAATATATTTCTCACAAACTTTATATGCGTTTTTTATTCAAAATCTTTCACAAATGATCTTGTATATCGAAAACAACCTACTTACTGATCAATCAAACAATCTCCACGTAATCCAGTAATAATCCGGACAACTCAAAACTGCACAGGATCTTTTATTCAAAGTAGTATAATTGGTCGAATAATTCCAAAACTTCGGATAGACCTCCTTCTTTCTAAAGGCGATGTGTGATTACTATAAAACCATCATGCTATCCAAATTCGTAGCGAAGACCTAATATAAATACGATAACATTAAAAGTAGATTTTGATTGATTTTGATTGATGATTGATAGATGTAATTTTACAAACTAATAAGATCACAACTTTGTTTGGTAAAAGGAAAAAGGGAAATGCTAAAATTTGTTTGTTCGACTAGGACTCATTTTAATCCACATCGGTTTAATTGTTGTTTAAAATGACACTTCTAAGTTTAGGGACCTTTTGACAAAATTAGTTTACAATAGGGACAAGCTAAATTCAGTAACTAAAATAAATTAAATCCTGTCAGATTAAAATTAAGTTTAATGCCGCCATTTTTGTCCGTTATAGAATAGAGATCGCGATCTGACAGCATTAAATCTAAATTTAGTTAAGTTTAGTCTAGTATGAGATAACGGAATCACTACCACATCTTGATAATCTTGGGGTGTTGTGAGTTGCGATATGCAATACAAAGGTACCTCAGTCAGAAGACACTGCCTGAATAAGTTAGCTAATGCTTGATGTTCGGTATTTCCGGATCCGTATTCCCTTTTTTTAAAGTTTTTATTCATGTTATTTCAAAGTTTACAAAACGGTATTCACATGCATATGATTAAGTCCATTTTGCAATGACTCAAATCTTGAAGTAGGTATGATGCTCACGGTAAATGCCCTGATGGCCGGCCCTGTAAACTGATTAGGTATGTTCAAACACTGTAAACACTAATTAGATGTTTAACTAAAGCTAAATCAAAATACAGGTCAAGAAGCAAATTTATCAGTTAGAAGACATTTCTTGTAATTATCATACTTATCCGTATCTAGTAAAAAACTATTTAAAAAGAGTATTGTAAAGACCTGTTCAAAGTGTAATCCTTATACGTCTTGTATGTTCTACGATAACATGCAAGATGTGTGATTGGTACACGGTCATTGTATTGTTAATTTATAGATATTATTTTCTCATAACACCTACTTATCTAAGTAAGTACTTCAGTTGTATTAACGTAGAAGTTTTTATGCAATTGGTGGTTGTTTGAAAATATATTTTCCAAATGTTTTATTGCCAATAATGGGAGTGATTAAGAGTAAATCACTAGAAGTTTAGGAGCAGGCTAACTTACCTCTCACATGGTCAATATAATTTTTCGCTTGTTTTTAACTCAGAAATTAAATAGTGTCTACAGACAGGTATAAAAAGAACAGTGATAATGTATAGGGGATAACACTTAAAGAGTAACATTTGTATTATAAATGTAATACTAAGCCGGCAAAGTGGAGGCTACTTCAGTATGTCCCTTACTGAACTAGCTATACTTATGCGCCTTACTGATTTTCACCCGGCATCATGGTGTTATTTATTAGCGGATTATATCGTTAAAAGCCACTGTAACGCGTACTTAGCGTGATGCGCATTCGACTGTTCTATAGTAATATAAAAATATCAGTCTGCTGTTACTGGAGTGTAAATGATATGGAAGCCTAGATAGGAGTGGTGTTAACTACCTCATCCTGGGTTAAAGCGGTTAACAGACTGTTGATGCCCAATACTCAAACGCTTCTCAACTGTTAAGCAGTTTAGACTTCAACCCATACATATTTTTGAATTAGGGAAATTTTTAAAATAAGGCTGCTTCAAAGGTATTCGGATGTTTGTCAGTTAGACCAAAAGTCTTTTGAAAATCGTGGCATCAGTTCATCTGAGGCACAGAAAAACTAAGTGTGCCACAAACATGCTGTTGCGTAATTCTTCTTTGAACACAGGGCTTTCTAAATGAAAGTTAATGATGTTATTATTATAACCTATCATTTGTACTAGTAGATGTCCTAAGAATAATGTCAGAATGGCTTGCGTCTGGTTGCAGTGTATTAATGATTTTATTATTTATATTTTCAGGTCCATTAAATAAACTTAAAAATAAGATGAAGGGAATTAGTAAATTAAAAGAAGAAAAACATGAAAAGACTGCAGAAATTCAACAGGACAAAGTGTCTACTGAAGCAGCTGAAATTGTTTAAGGTCTTCTAGGGGTACTACGTTACCTAAGCAAGTAGAGGATGTCACACAAGTCTCAATTATTCGAGGATAAATAGTACCTCTAGTTCCTTGTCGTATTATATATTAAAAGTTTTACAATTTTTACTTTCTTAGTGTGTATAATACGGAACTTACATCGCACAAGGTCGCACGCTACTGGGAGTCATTTTGTAACTAAAAAGATTAAAACAAAGCACGGTATTTAATGTTTTACATTTTCGAACCTATTCAGTCCTACAGAGTCTCCTCTATCGAGCGGTAAGGTGCACCATGAGGTTATATTCGGATTCCCATTACACACCTAATACAATCAGATTTTTCAAACTTAAAGATATATTTATATTTTTCATTGTTGTACAAACATCAATCAAATCCTTAACACCCTTCGCATATATGTATGGCCAAGACAGAATACACTGTATTATAGCCATTAGGCAGGTATACTTAGGTAGCAGATATAATTTGGAAGAATTAAATGTACTTACACACCTAACTACTTACTTCATTAGAATAAATGCAATACAATAGTATCAGTAAGTTTAAGATTTGTAAATAAATTAACATCTGTTACTTACGTTTATTTTTGAATTATTAGAATTATATGATCATTTCATTTTTATATATAATTACTATTGTATATTTTATTTAATGTGCAGTATAGAATTCTTTACAATGAATGTTCTTCTTCTAGCTTTGAATTTATTATCTAAGTATTTTCATTCTGGATGATACAACATTAACTGAATAAAAAGATTACAAAATATTACACCAGTTTTTGCCTTACGCTCCTTGCTAAGAACCTTATCATATATATAGATAGTTATTAATGGGATTTATACCTCGTACCTTTTTGTTTCTGTGTTCCCGATATTTCGCCACTGTTAGTAACTATCTATAATTTAATTACAATGACAACAAGTTAAAAACAACTTATCTATCATATACCTTATTATTTTCTATGGCATTCCAATTTAAAGTAGGATTATTTTCTACCAAGTTAAGATAAACCAAAACAAGTCGAAATTTGATGGATTTTAGAGTACTTAAAAAGCACATGATATTGCTACACGTGGTGGACATATGTAAGTTATCGCATATATTAAAAATTGATTTCAATACTTAACAACAGTAATAAATTTAATTTAACGACTTTCTTCGACGAATCGGCGCCTTTTGCATGTTGAGAGCAATTAATTACAAAAGACAGAAATTGCGTATGTTAAGTTTCTAAGTTCAGTCTTTACAATGTGTAAATCTTTCAATATAAATAAAATTCATTGTCAATGCCTAATACTTACGCCCAACGCCAAGTACCTAAGCAGCCATATTGTTTTTTGACAGTTGTCTGATATTTAATGGGTGTTTTGGTTTTTATTTTAGATAATAACATTTATAATAATAGGTACTGCAGTTTGCCTTTCAAAGATTCATAAATAAATTTTCACTAAATTAGATAAATAATATAATTTGTAGTATAAATCAATAACAATCGCTATCAAAATTCATAGACACTTGCGTCGTCACGGCTTGCACTGAGTATTTAACCGAACATGTATGTAGATAACGATGACATAACAATTTTATGGGTCGACAGTCCACTACCACACAACTCGAATGAATGTAGTTATACCTAGTAATCGAATAAACTTTTGCTTTAGTATACGTCAGGTCGTTATGCTGAATTCACGCGCATTGCTCTCTCTTTAGCGCTCCATTTTTATTTGCGAAAAAGTTTTCGCGCCTATTTATTTGTCAAAATTTTTCAAATTAGGAACAGTGCATTTACAGAGACAGTCATGCTTTTTTCGGTAGCAGTTCTTGCTTTAGCGTTAGTGGGACTAATTGCAATAATACACATAGTCATTGATTCCCTATGGAGTGTATTGGAACTGGTGTCTTCATATTTGATGCCTTTCTTTTTGCCTTCAGAAGTGGAGCCACTGACAAAGAAATTTGGACCATGGGCTGGTGAGTTCAGCATTAATATAGAGTTATTTAAAAATAGAAAGAGACTTAATTCAAGTTGAATTTTAAGTTTTTCTCCATGATCTTAGATTAAAATAAATAATAATTTTATCTTTCGTGCGATAAGATATTCTTTCCAATTTTTTTACGTAAACAAATGTTAATGACGAAGGTAGAGCGGAAACTCTACAATATGGTCATTTTAGTTTGCTTTTGCGATTAACAGTTGACGGAGAAAAAAACAAATTTTATTTAGTTAGTCTGTCTTAAATGGTTTTCAAAACACAGACATTTAAATAGGTGCAAGTGTTTCAATTGGGTAGGTGGTATACTACATTTTATGACAGAAAAGGGGTAAATCAATAGGGTGAAAGATACCTAATCTTAAATCACAACCAATACAATTATATCTCTCTTATTTAATCTCGAGTTGGAAGTTGACAGACCTTAAAGCCAATTCGTTGCACTCAAATTTATAAATGCTCTAACCTTTAAATTTTTTGCTGAAATAAACCAGAGAAGGTCACACTACATTCAAAGACGGTTTCATGAGGACTTAAATAAGTTTTTTTTAATTATTTACAAATAGTTTCTCGTAACTAAGTATTAATTATGGTTTTTAATCTAATATTTTGCGGTTCTCATTGTTTTAACAGTCAACCTTGACTTTTAACTAAGTAGAACAAATATTGTCAAACACTAACTTTTTATTACAAGTGATATCCATTAGCTATTAAAGTTGGATCAGGTTTTATGAATAAATTACATCATTGGCACTACTTATTAATAATTTCTTTTCTTAAATATCTTAATAACAGTAGTAAAGTACATTTTTAATTCTTCGTTATGGTAATGCAATTGCTAATCCCGAAAACCATATTGCTTTATAGAAGCTACGAAAAACACGGTAAAAAATTTAATAACGCTCCTGGCCTCAACGATAACAGATCGCAACCTAAAATTTTCCTGTAAAACAAAGCTTCAAAATCCATTCAGTAGTTATCTAGTAATTAGAAGTATACACTTTTGATCATTTGATAGCGAAGATTTAAGAACTATTCCTTCAATAACGTGGTGTCTGTCTTATGTAATACGCAGTCCTTTAGTTTACACAATCGGGTAACTCTAGACAATTAATTAATAATTGCGTTTGAATTAATTCGATCTGTCCAGCAAAAAATATTTTGAGAATAGCGTGGGGCAGTCTGACTGTTAAGTAATTAGATTTCATTACTTCACAAGCCTACTTAATTCTAATATTTGATGCAATTTTAAAATAATACTACTTATT
Source organism: Acentria ephemerella (assembly GCA_943193645.1). Lineage (NCBI taxonomy): Eukaryota > Metazoa > Arthropoda > Insecta > Lepidoptera > Crambidae > Acentria > Acentria ephemerella. Next base: position 1,207,277 of record OW971875.1, on the reverse strand, counting down.
AACTTTTAATCAATAACTACATAACTTCTTCGAAACAGCTAAAGTATTCGTCGAAGCGGATGAAGGATTAAATTATTAATTAAATTATTAATAACTTTGAACATTACTTAATTCAGAAATCAGAAGTCAAAATATCTTTATTTAAATACACATTTACTAAGTTCTTTTAGATCGTCTTAACAGGGAATATGTATATGTATCGAGTGCACTTTTGGCCAATAAATAGAATGAACACTAAAACTTGTTATAATATAGGTAGCAATTATATATAATAGATATTGTCCGGGATATTAGTAGTAATAACTAATTATTACACGTCAATAGTATGTTAAGGGTTTGAAAGTGATAGCCGCGTTAAGGTTAAAGTGAAGAAACTTGTGAAATGGGATTAAAATTTCAAAAAAATCAATTGAAATTTTCATTTCTCAAAAGAAGGTAACTTCCTTCCCGTTATGAAGTAGTTTATCTAATTTAATACTTAAAATGCTTAAAAAATTATATTATATATATTATGCAGCTCCACGAACAATTTTCCTCGAGCGCTGAATATTAAAACTACAAAATTTCACCCATCGTTCCTTAGACCTTGCTCTAAATGACTTCTCTTTTTTTGTTGCGATCTCCAAAGAGGTTATATAAACGAGCATTAATATATAGCTACTAAAGACATTAAAAAGGTTAACTGAGAGAAAAGTTTTCATCTATTAGTAATGACCGAGTGCAATTGTGAAGAAAGATGCCAAATACATTGGAAGTCCTACTATCTATTAAAAGGCACTTCAGATTTTGTACCCGGTTTAACAACAAGGAAAAACAAAGCTTGAATCTACAATAAGTAAACTCTATGCAACTCTTGTAAATACGCGAAACATTACACTGTGACACATTGATTTGATTGAGCAAAAGGTAAAATAATAATATATAATATTTCTCACACTCACTCCTGTAATCAAGGCCAAAGTAAGCAGCATCATTAAGAGCTTGTATTATGGATTGTATATAAAGGAGATATAAAGATAGTTATATGTACATAAATATAATAAATATACAATCAAATAAAATCATACTAATCATACAAATATCTAACCGGAATTTTAACCCGGGACCTCTGACCGCGAAGACAGAGGTGGGTATTAAACACTATACCGGACGGCCGTCGCTTGAATACCATGTTTTTCATAAGGAATTTCTAAATGTGAACGTTAAATTGAGTTTTTCCCTCGAGCTTCCTTGATATTTTATTTTTAATTAAACAGTCGACCTCTATGGGTCTACTCTACTTATATTTGGCAATTTTGTGTTTTAGTCGATTTCCTTATTTGAAATACACATTAAATTATGTATATAAACAAATACGGAAACAATACATATTACGCAAAAATGTTATATTATGAAAATGAGGGATTAATTTGTGCAAACGTCATGTTATTTGACACTAGACGATCGCGACACTTCCATAGACTTTTGACAGATTGTAATACTTGTAGATGCGCTGATTTGATTTTATGATGCGCTTTAAAATAAGGAAATACGTGAACAACGGAATCGAGGCCAATGCTTACGCTCCTCTCGAATATTTGACTCTTGACAAACCTTTTTAAAACTAATACATACGTTCGAATCCTGTAACCTTTATAAAATATGCATGCATATAGACGTTATAACGTCTATATTTTTGTCTCTAACGTTACGAAACAGTGGCCGTACATGAGTGACCGATTGGAATTTTCGCAATCGAACTTGTCACCAAATGTTGTTTTTTAAATATTGATTTATATCGTCAAAGTTAATTTAAGGTAAACTATGAAAAGGATATGTAAACTACGATCTATAATACTGTGTTATTATTAAGTTTTCTTTTTTAGGTTTTTGCAATACATTATGCTAATTCGATTAGCTAATGAGGTCAAATACATCTACGACGAATCTATGATATAATAATCATAATCATAATATATATTTGTATGTTATATATATTTGTTTATTATAGTGTATTGGGAATTATATCTTGACGATTCATTTTATTTAATTCGGTTGGACTATAGGGAATCACACAATTTGACTTAACTAAGAGATGCAAGATATTTGCAGCCCCAGTTCTTGCTGAAATCTCGCATAGGTCAGTCTTAGCCATTTCCTTGTTCTTAGTGCATTGTGTTATTTGGCTAATTTTCCAATATCAATTTTCAGTAACATTATTTTATTTTAAAGAGATGAATGTTACCTTCGACACAGTCATTGCAATCATCATATACTAAACTGTATTATCACCTTTTCGATTTTTTACTAGCTTAATTAGCAAATTTTTTCCAAATTATGTTTTGGTCGAGTATGGTATGTTGGTTTGTAGGCTATAACCACATCTTAACAAGCAAAGGGGATTTACGGAATTATAATTTCGACATTAATTGCAGTCGTTGAAATTTTTTTAAGTGTTTACATACATTGCCTATTTATATTTTAAGTAATGGCATCTTCATGCTGATGTCGACATGAGTCCAACGCGTTTGAAGTACTGCACACTGTTCTGTGGACTTCAAATAATTACTTGGCATTTCAAAAAGACATTGATACGAATGTACAACAGGAACTGATATCAAACAACAATTTATTTTATAATTTTAGGAGGGGGATGTTAGCGACGCGCTCATACCTAACGTAACATTTATTAATAATTTACTATAATGTTAACTGTGTAGGTAGGCGTTAAATGTTATTATTACCTTGTGTCATTGCGGCAGTCTGCGACTATCCGCGCCTTGTATAACATCATTTTTGTAAAAATTTATGTGAGTTCTGAAATTAAAACAGTTAAACGTTTGTCCGCGAGTATTATTTACTGCTGTGTGACCTGGATAGTGTACAAATTCCATTCTTTATTGTCTCAACCATAATATTACATGAGCGTATTAGATAACTTTAACTATAAGATCATTATGGAGCTACTCTACTATTATCTTTGCTTGCCTGTTTGTACTTATTCCTTTGTTATATTATAAGGAAAGGGACTTGAAGTCTTTGGGCTATGTTGTTATTTCCAGCTACCGTTAGGTTCACTTCTACGCCCTGAAACCATAATTTGTAGCACTTAATTATGGTTTCAGGACATGGATACCAAAATTTAATTGATAAATGTTCCTCGCGAAGTCCAGGAAAACATATGATTTGTGAGTAGCGCCTTAATGTAGCGGTTGTTACGAACATGGCGCGAAGTAAACTGCCCAAAACATTTCTGTAGGTCGTCTATTTCCTTCCTGCCGAAATTGCTAAGTTCTTAAGCAGTTCAAGACAGTTTTAAAACATTAAAACTACCTGTGAAACCAATGATTTTTAATTATCTCACACCTGGGTGTTTATTGCCGATCAATAAATTAAACAAATCATTTGTTTATTAACTACAAATTTCCGTAGAAAAGCGTAGCATCGCTTCTGTTTCTGTTTTTATTTCTTCAATAATAGAAAAGTATTGGATCACCAACAAACGATTTCTTTAACTTTTACAGATAAATATTCATTCTAGTGGTTTAAAAAGAACCGCATCTGTGGTATAGTGGGTGATACCATCTACTTGAGATCTGGAGGTCTGATTTTCAATTCCCAGTGGGGGCTTTTTCTAAATCCAACTGGCTAGCTAACACCATCTTACCTAAGTCTACCGCCATAACAATATCAATAGTATTGTTGAGTTTTGGCAGTTGGAGATAAGATAGCCAGTTCCTCTATGGTTCAGGCATCCGCGTGTATTTCACTTCCATCTTCCGATGAGGTCCAATAGCTACTTCGTCTGTAGGTACTTATGTTTACGTGGGAGTTACCACTTACATTACACAAGTACCACTTCTAGTATGACAAAAACTGAGGAGTTAGTTTGCCAATGCCTATTATTATTAACATAACATTAATTAGACAAATATTGGTTGATACAGCACGTCTTGAAACCAGTAAGTAGTATTGAGACAATAGGTGTGTCGTAAAATATTGTTTACGAGATTTTCTAATAAAATCTTTATATATTTAGCTAGTTTCGTATCATAAAATACTTAGTTCTCACTGCGTTGCGCAAGGGATAATTGCGCAGTATTGTAATTTGTACAGAACTTGATTATCAGCTGATGTAACTCTCTTTCAGTTGATATTTACATATTTTTAATTCACTATGAATTTTTACTTGGAGTGGTATACTTAACAATGTTGTTTTGTGACATTTGAATAATAAAAAAGGCATCTGATGTAAATCTTCATCACAAATACAGTCGACAGACGTGACACAAACGTGAAATTGTCTAATATGTGGATACTTTGTCCTTGCTGTAGATATTTTTATTTAGTTAAACATGGAGAGGAGCTCGTTACCGTAGTGGTTCGAATACTTTGGTTTGGATAACGAAAACTAGCTGACAATATCCACATTCTATTCGGGTTCCTAAGATTGTGTCCATAAAATTTATTTAAACGACAATTACGTCATTGTAGAATTTCTCAATAATATTCACTTACTGATCTAAATCTAAACCACCTCTTTATTAAAATTTTTTCTTTCTTTCATTTTATTTTTTTAAAAAAATCGGAAGTTATACATCATTAAATTCTCCTTTTATATATTTCGTGGTTTTAACAGTAACCTTCGTATTTTGTTCAACCTCGTTTAATACCGAATAAAATTATATTACTAAATCTCAATTAATAATCAACAGTGAAACAATAAATACGCGGAATTGAAAATGTCGACAAATTAAAAAAATATATTTAAATTATTAGTTCTAAGGTTAAATCTTGTTTATTGTTTGACGTCAGGAACTTGTCATCCTTGAATCAAACGCAGGCCCTACTGTCACGATAGAGCAAGTCACCCGAAATTGATTCATAATTATTAAATTAATTCTTAACACATCGCAATTTAAGCTATAAAAGGCCCCAAATGAAAACTTAAATAAGCTTCAGCCTCGTACAAAATAATTAATCGTCGTTATATTTTCTTTTCAGTTTTTTGACAATTTTTAAACTCTCCTCAGTAATTCTTCCCATTCTCTTTATTTTCTTCTATCGTAGGTTACGTCAATAGTTGTAATTAAATTATATTTCATCCAAACCTTAATATTGTTATTCAGGTCTCAAATATTTTTCTATTCTATCGACTTTTTTATTCTGAACATCTACTTATGCAAGAAGAACATCTACAATAAGATGCATCATTTACATCATCCGAAAAATGTCTGAGAATTGTATACGCCTTACACATGCAGTTATTATGTTAACCGAATAATTTATTGTTTAATATCGTAATAATAAGTAGGTGAAGACATTAAGAGATTGCAAAAGTTATTTCATAAAGCATTAATAGTTTCTTACGCAATCAGCTGTACATAGATGGCAGTATCGTAATTGTGTATACATATCGTGACTCTACTGAGTTCTTGATTGAAGTCGCGAAACTCTTTTAGAGTGAGATAGCCAAACCTTTTAAAACTTTCTTCTCTACAGGAGCACGGTGGTCTCAGGGATCGTTCACGATTTTTCTCTTTCTTAATCATGAGAAACAGGTTATTGTAAATTACTATACCTTGATATGCTATTATTATTAAAATATTAATTTTTATAAATCATTGTGCCACTTTGTGGGCAAGGAGGCGGCTATGACATTATAATCCAATCGACACTAGCTGTCTTTGGAGTCTAATTTCCTTGTCTATATAACCTTGATTACATACAGGCTACATGAAATTAATGAAGCAGCCAAAATCATACGAAGAAGTTTCAATATATTTTTCACAAACACTCACTGACTTTGGATTGTTATGTTATGGACTCCTACTGCTTATCATCAGACGATGTTAAGTCATTTATTTTATAAATGAAATAGTTACTAGCTAGCTGAGTGCTAACAAATGTAGCGGTCTGATCTACTTACTTCCCGAACAAACAACGCAACGCGATGAGAAAACAGTCTAATAACTACGCAAGTAGAAGAGAAATAGAAGGTGTGGGTTATTGACTGAAACTTTTCAAATAAATTTAATCAAATCAATAAACCTGGGTTGAATAATACATCACAGCTGGTTATGGTAAGCTCGCCATAAAGTTAATTCGCCACGTTTTTGTAAGTACATTCATTGAACATTAATTCGCCTTGTCCATTAAAAAGTATTCGCCACAGGTAGATAAGAAAACAATTTGCGATCTATAAAATAAATAAGTATCACTATCATTAATTTCATAATTTATTTATACAAATGATTACTCGCGCAGGTCATTAGACTTTGGCACAAACAATCTCTACCTAGAGTTCGACTGTTACACAACAGCGGTGAACTGTTGCGCAGGCGCAACGTCTAACAGGCGGTTGATAAGGTTGCTCATCGACTTGTCGAATAATACAAATCACATTATGAGCTGACATTATATGTTTTAGTAGTGTTTAAAGAAAAGTTAATATAAATAAAATAATAATATTATTGAAATATAATCTTCAAAAAGAATTAATTGGGTGAAACTACTCATGTGTATCATCCATACAATATTGCTGTGCCCAGTAGTGGGACGTTTATAGGCTGTAGATGATGATAGTGAAACTTCCCTACAAGTATAAGTATTTTAATAATTTTCTTGTATCCCAGAGTGTCAATCGAATTAAATGGTCTCTATCGTTAGCTGCCAAAATGCGACAACAGCGCCTCTCTTGCGAAGTATTGGAGACCATTTTTTATATATGTAATTGTCAGTTGAAGTGACAACTACGATCGAAACGACTCGATACATTAGCAATGAAGACTGGGGAATCCCCCAGTTCTGAAAACTGTACGGACTGAATCTTATATTTCAGAATGATGATTGTAAAATTGACTATAGATGAGGATATGACTATAGATGGCTGTAAAACGGTTCTTCCTTATAATTAATTGTGTGTGTATATAAAATAAAACTTAATTGACCTCTTCTTATAGTATAATTTGCTGAAAAGTTTTCGAATTCTTTAATTTTAAATATTATTATTAATATTAAGCTAATACCTCAGTAATTTTCAGTATTACAATAATATTCCTCAATCTTGACTTTCATAAGAGTATGTAATGTACCTACAGCAGCTGAAATTACCTACGTCGTATTGTCTGTTACTTATTTTGCAAGTGGTCAGAGAAAGTTGTCAGAAATATACAACACAAAATGATTCACCGATCCCTTGGACGAAGTTCTAGCGATTGTGCCATAAAAGTCTTAGTCAGTTATTGAAGAGAACTTTTAAAGCTATTGTTTATTGGGCATACGTTCTCACCATTATGATCGAGAATAAGAGCGGGCTAATTTGTTGTTCTATTCTGACTTGGCGAGAAATATTTAGGTCGTGGTCATTGCCAAATATCAGATAAAATTAAGGTCTGTGGTAGCATACAGCGTATAGGCATGGTCCAATATGACCTATTCAAACAAAAATGTTCGAAATTATATTGGAATAGGAGTTATATTAAAAGAAAGCAAATTTTTATACTTTCATTTCCTTCTGAGCAGGTAGAGAAGTACTAAATGGCTACAAATTTCCATGTTTTACTGTTAAAATATGTATAACTTCACTATTTTGGAATAAAAGTGTGGTAGAAATCCCTTCTAACGGTAAAACCATCTTTATGTCATATGTATAAAAAGTATATCAGCAACTTTTCAATATTATGCTTAGGATATGTCTTAATATCTGAAGTAAGAACAAATAATTAAATTATTTTAATTAATATTTAAATTCTCTAACTGGGACAATTTGTAAATACCCGGTTAATACCTACTTAAAGTTATCACTATTACCTTTAATTAGATTTGTTTATTTTTCTCATACATATTCCCTGCTATGACGATTTAAAAGAACTTAGTAAATGTGTCTATTTAAATATAGATATTTTGACTTTGACTTTGACTTTGATATTCTCGATTCTAGGTTTCAGTTCCTATAATAGATATAACGATTAATTGACATACTTTAAATACGATATGTTGTATATATCTTTATTCAGAACACGTCGAAGTTGAAATACAGGATACAACTACAACTGCAGTTATGTTTAAGTTCAGTTTCTTAATTCTGTACTTAGATCACATCCAATGCAAGAACTTTATCCTTTAAACTGTTGCAATTGATAAAATGAGAGTAAATATAACTGAACAATTTCTGCATCCATTTATTACTGTTGAGTCATGCATCGTGGACTAAATACAGATATTGGTAATTAAACGCTATAGGCTTCGGTTTTACTGGTATGCACCTTGTCTATTAGCCTACCAATTGATGAAATTTAACCGCCTGATCAATTACTGAAGCCAAGTAATAATAGACCTTGTAACATTATGACAAAATCTAATAGGACAAAAGGCAAAATAAGTTTCTCAAGAGGTTTCTCTTAAGGTCTACTTTGTAACGCATTATGAATCTCTTGAGCTATTTTTGAATGATACCTGAAATATTTTAAGTCTGATCTTCAGGTGCTACCTTAACTGCGTAAACTACCCTACTACTTATCATCGTAATACGATTTATATACTAAATAGTACTTAGCTATTTCACAGATAATAATCCTGTTTCTCTGTCATACAAACATTGGAATCACTGCTCAATGTACAGCCGACCGCATCATCACCGTAACTGAAACATAGATAAATATAATAAATATATACATAAAAACTATTTACTGTTATTACAACGGATAAAGATATGTACAAATATCTAAAAGAGTTTCGCTTGTAGTTAATGGATTAATATCATGGAGCGTGCAAGATTTGTCTTTGGATTCAATTGTTTAGAATGCCTAGTTATTCAGATTACAAAAAACTCAGGTATTATATGCATGATAGCATGTATCTGTATAGCGTTGTAGCTTGCACAATATAACTAGGCAAAAGGAATCCTGTCCGCAAATCCTGTTTAGTACTGCCGGGTTCGAGCCTTCATGGTAGATAATTGACAAGGTGCATGCATAGTTATTAATTTTCTTGGAATTCTAAGGGTTACCAGTTTACTAGGTTAGTAGACATTCGTACTAGACAGTAAACATTTAAATGTTTGTGAGGGAGCTTAGAGTTCGTTACTATTATTTGAATGTGATAAAGCATCTATTTAATCAAGGAAATACGCTAATATGATAAATGGAATGGGTATAAACTACATAAGTAATTCATTTAGGACTAAAGATATCTATAGTTCTCTGGTGGAGTTAACTTTTAACGCGGAGTTTAGAATTAAGTGTGTTCTGTTAATTGTTCTTCTGTTTTTTTGCATACCATATATAAGATAGGGTTAATTAAATTATGAAACTCTTTATGCCACTTGAAACAATTTAAATAATAATTAACAATAATTAGGGATGTATAATTATTTAGCAAAGATGTCCATCTTATTTATTTTCATACATAGACAGTACTTAATGATAAAGTGTAGGTAATACTAGTATTTACTAGTATTAACTCATTTCTGAATAAAAAACACTTACTGGCCATCTTAAGCAAATTAAAAAGAATATTCTATTATTGTTCGAGACAAGCAGTTCTTAAATAAACTGCCATTTAGCATGTACATAAATCTTGAGACTCGATTGTGTCTAGTGTCAATATTGAACTTCGCGTTGACTTGTAAATAACATGGCAACACGCGTCACCGCAACGCTTAACTGTTGTATTTATTAGCGTAAAACTTCCGCGATCCAAGTTATTTATGTATCATTAAATACTGATAATTTTATACACGAATGATTTTTGAGGATTCAAGATTATGTAACAGAATACAGAATAAGACAAATCCGAAAATTGATTTGTCCATCGTCATTTAAGTCTAACTTAGCGAAACATAATTTATAGCATGATTCACTTCTAACATGATCCAGTACTTTAATCCGCGGCTCTTGAGTTTCGAGTTTTTGAGAGTTAGTTGGATTTTTACGGATAAGCGTAAAAATCCAACAAACGCTTTCTCAACCCAGTGTTGACAGATGAAAAATTTAAAGACCCTGCCAATAACCCAAATCACCATAAAATGTTCTGAAATTTTGTCACAAATGGAATATTTACAACTTTTTTACAAAACACTATTAAAAAAAATATAATTTAACAATTATTTGTTTATAATACAAGGGTATAATATGTGATCAACATGGGTTTCGCTCGTGATAATACAGTAATCATAATAAAAACCCTGAGATTTACATAATCTGGCTATACTTCGAATATTTTATTAAATTTTTATACGATGAAGATTGTTTGTTAACAAACAATCGTTCGTTTTGCATCTTATTAACAATGAATAACGCTAATGTTAAGTGAATATAAGATGTAAAAAGAAAGATTTACTTTACTTTTTCCATTAGGCAGTTCTAGAACTAGAAATTGGGATTGTGCGCCAAAAACTTTAAAAATTTACAATAATAATAACTATTAAAAATCAAATCATTACTTACTAGCTAGTAGCCTGAAACCAAGTTTGGTTTAGGATTTTTTTCAAATCGGAGAATGAATCAGCGTGAATATCGACCAAATCACTACCTTCGAATAAGGGAATTCGTACCCGTAACTGTTCTAAGTAATGGAGGACTAACTCGAGTGATTGGGAGGACATCTTACGGGAGCGCGAAGACTAAGGCTTTCGAGAGAGAGGGGACAGTAAAAACAATATTTTTAAAATGTGAAAAATTGTTAAGTTGACTGCATAAGAAACGAGTCCCTCTGTTTCCGACATAACGATTAGGGAAAGAATATAAATATGTTAGCAGCTACGATATACTGTGGTCATTGATAATAAAAATCAATGATACTATGAGGATTCAAACTGTCCAGTAAATGACGATAATTTAGAGAAGTCTGTGATTGATCTCCAATAAAGCCAGCGTTATGATTTTTAAGTTTTTAGAGAAATCACTACTTATTTAATATATTCTTTCGTATTTATGATAATAAAGAGTTTGGATTGAACTCAGAATAAGGAACTTCTGTTTTTGGTCCTCAAACATACTCTTTAAAAATTTTAGGACAATATCGGCGTACAAGTAAATTGTCATTATTAATTGATTATTTTTAATTCACTATCATAAATATGATAAAAACTTACAATTATAAGAAAACAATAATAGAATTGTTACATTATAAACCATTATCTTTTAAGTCACTGTTTGCTTATATATAATTGCAGCTGCGTTGATGTCTAATGTATCTCTGTATGTGGGAACTACCATTTTATTAAGTTACTAGCTGTGGCTGCGACTTATTCCCGTGGATGTCTGAATAAACAAAATGTCGTACTTAGGTGGGTAGTTTACTTGATATGTTTATATCAAACATTTGTTAGAAAATTGATTACCAAAAAAAAATTATGTTCAGTCAACCTTCAAATATAAACATATATGTTTAAAAAGAAGTCCGCAGTATCCGCAGTATACTGCTGCGGACTTCTTTTTAAGGATAACAATTTAGACACGTGATTTTTATGTAACTTTACGCGTTTACGTTGTGCACGTAACGAAAGCATTGAAAAAGAATATTCGTTTCCCGTTTTTGCAACATTTTTCAACAATGCTCAGCTGCTATTCGTCATAGTGTAATGTTATATAGCCTTCTCTATAAGGGGACTATCTAAAACAAAAAGAATTTTTAGAGTACCGGAGATTAGCGCGTTCAATCAACCAAACAAAGTCTACAGCTAGATATAAATAAATATTCGATATATATTTATTGTTCATATTCGATCAATTTCGTAAGAATTAGAATCTATGTATCTATTGACGGATATCGACGGAAGAAAAACTAAAATAAAATGGTAAATTATCACAAGCTTATTTTGTAATTATCACAAATTGCCTTGCTACTAAATCACCATTTGTGATAGTTGAGATCCATTTTACTCAAGTATTGTGGTTTGCGAGATTATGGGAGACGTCATTTAAGCCACTTTGTGGTTATTGCTGCTCCACTGATACTGTCCTATTTGATAAATTATTCACGTTGACGAAATATCAAACCATTTGCACATTCTACCACTGCAATATCCATGAAAAACTTTGGAACTAACGCTACAATTGAATACTCAACGGTGGTAGATTCCTTAAAAAGATTTCGTTTTCACGAACTATTACTGATTGATCCGTTCTATTTCCAGCGGTAACCGGCAGCACGGACGGCATCGGCAAGCAATATGCGCTGGAGTTAGCGAGGCGCGGGTTCAACATCGTGCTTATCGGCAGGAACCCTGACAAACTCAAGGATGTTGCCACTGATATTGGTAGGTATCTTCATTATGGACGGCCCTTAAAATGTCTCAAGGCTAGACACAGGTCTCCCTACATGGGTCAAACATGAGTAGTTTAGGTCATAAAACCATCTCTGGCCTGATGCGGGGAGGTGGGTGACAGCGGTTGCCGTAAGAGACAACAGGGACCATATTGACCTCTCCGAGGCTAAACATGGCGAAAGTTGATTAATTTCGTAATCGATCGTTAACTAGAGCGCTCGAACCACTACGCCAGTGAGCTTCAATTTGAGGCTCCGCCTATATATATAATAATAATAACGTTTATTTATTCTCTCATTATCTTAAGATACATTGACAATATATACATGTGACACAGGTGCATAAGATAGTGGGAGACTGGAGTCTGAACTAGGCAATTATTTTGCCTGTATTTCAGTACGCCAGTACTCTCCTCTCCCGATGCGTACAGGTTTATGACTTGTGGTGAGGTTACAGTTGAAAAAGAGAATTCGAAATAGAAACAAACTAAAAACAAGAAAATTAAAGAAATAAAGGAAACATATGATGAGTGAGTGGTGCATGTGTGTGTGTGTGAGTGTGTGTGTGTGTGTGTGTGTGTGTGTGTGTGTGTGTGTGTGTGTGTGTGTGTGAGTGAGTGTGTGTGAGTGTGATGTGTGTGAGGGAGAGTGTGCATGTGTGCATGTGAATGGTGTGGGTGTGTGATAATTTTTAGGAATTGTAGGTGTGCCTGCACGAGGGTCGATGCTATTGGTTTCGGTGAAGAATGTCTTCAGTTTCCAAATAACTGAGGGATTGGAGGTAGTTCGTAACTTTTAATTTACAAGAATGTTTTGTATCTGATAGGATATTAAGAGTTTTATGTAATATATTATAGAGAAAAGGACCAGAAAAACAGAAAAAGCGTCGAAAAAATTGAGTTTTGAATGAAGGAAGGTGGACTACTCGTTGGTTGCATCGAGTTCTTGTGGTGAGAACATTAGTATCGGTCAAACGGTGCTGGTGAAGGATGGTATACAGAATGTAAAGTTGGCGAACGGTCAATACTTGACAAAATTGATATAGATCGTAGGTCGGGAAAAGGATGGGTTTGGAAGTGCACACCTTTAGAACCGCTCTCTGAGCCCTTTCCAGTTTTATTAAAACAGTTTTAGCCGCACCTCCCCAAGAAGTGATACAGTAGATTAAAAGGGATTGGACTAATGATATATATACTGTTTTCACTAGCCATGGGTCGGCGATATGACGTAAGTTTTTAAAAATAAACATAAGTTTGCGAATTCTACTAGAAGTTACGTTAATGTGAGGTTCAAACGTAAGCCGATTGTCTATCATAACTCCAAGATATTTAGTAGACATTGCGTTTGTAATGGTGGGACAACAGCACGAGGAGGAAGAGGGGAGGTTAATATGAGAGTGAGCGATCAGGGAAAGGCCCGAAAGCGTTTCTTTAGGAATATTTTTGATTGAAAATGTCACATAAAGGGTTTTTTTAACATTAAGTGTTAGAAGATTGTCTCTCAGCCATTCAGATACAGTATCAAAACCTGCTTGAGCTCTTTGAAAGGTATCTTTCCAAGTATCGGCAGTGAAGACGAGGGCTGTGTCATCTGCAAAAGAGATGATTTTGCAATATGGGATTTTGAGGGAGCAAAGTTCGTTGATATAAACTAAGAAAAGGGTAGGGCCAATAATGCTACCCTGGGGGACACCGTATTCTACCGGAAGAAAAGAGCTCATGTTGCCATCCACCACAACCTGCTGGTAGCGATTTGAGAGGTAGCTTTGAAATAGGGACAGTTGGTTACCTCGAACACCCATGGCCTCCAGTCTACTCAGCAGGATTGGGACCGACACTGTATCAAATGCCTTGGCAAGATCGAGGAAGATGGTCAAGCATTTTTTGCCCTTATCCAGATGTCTGACTACGTTGTCGGTGAGTAAATGTACGGCATCAGCTGTGGATCTACCTGATCTAAAACCAAACTGTCCAGGGGACAAGATGGACTTGCTTTCAAGGAAACCTATCAGTTGTTTGTTTACAACTCGTTCAAGGACCTTAGAGAGTGCTGACAGGATTGAAATAGGGCGGTAGTTGTTGGGACAGTCACGCTCCCCAGACTTATAAATTGGATGAATCCGAGCCTTCTTAAAAGCATCAGGAAAACAGCCTGAGGATATAGAAATGTTGCAAATATGAGCAATAAGGGGAGCCAGAAGGTGTTTGAATCTTTTAAGAAGGCCAGATGGTATATTGTCCCACCCTACCGCGCAATTTTCTCTAAAAGAATCTATAATCCTTTCAATTTCGTCAATGGTGGTGTCCAGAAGAACAAAAGAGCCACAGGAGGTATGAGTTAACGGACACGAGGAGATTGGTAGGGAAAAAGGGTTAAAATAGAACTGTTTCCTAAGTTTCAAAATGTCTTCAGCATAGGATTTACCGATTGTGGAAAAGTAAGAGTTTACATGATCTACTGATTGTTTTGGTGAAGGCATGCATAACAATAGGTCTTGAGAGGAGGACTTAGATTTACCATGATTGGTTACGTCCCTTATAGCTTTCCATATGTTTTTATTATTAGTTCCGGCCTTTCTCAAAAGCTCCCTGTCATATTCTCTTTTTACTTTTCTGAGTAGAGAATTGCAGTAATTTCTGTAACGAGTATAGGTCGTTCGGAGAGTAACGTTATCAGGGGTCTTTTTTAGTTTTTTGTTCATATTATCTCTGTTTTTGGTGCACCTTAATAGACCAGGAGTCATCCAGGGCTTTAACATTCTACGACGACGAGAGAGAGTAACAGAGTGGGTGTGTTTGGCAATAGCGGACTGAAGAATGTTAATTAAGTTATTAGTAGCGTGATTGGGATCGGACGAAGTGAGTACAGGAGAGAAATCAGTGGCATTCAATGTAATAGATAGGTCTTCGTAGATGATTTTAGTGACTAGTCGCGGAGCCCGAATAAATTTATTAGCGTAGATAGCTAATAAAACTGCGTCGTGATCAGTAACAGTAGATTGGATAACAAGCGTTTGCGCTGGAGTAACTGTCTTTAACATTACGTGGTCAAGACAGGCTAAATTGCGTGTAGGTAGGTTATGAGCTGGGAGGATGCCAAAGTAAGCTAAGGTGTTTAAATACGATTCGGTGTCATGATCAGCGTGTCCCGGTATTATATTAAGGTTAATATCACCCATTATGATGATATTTTTAAATGCCTTGAGGGACTCTAGAACCGAGCTTAGAGATGATATAAAATTATGAGCATTTCGAAAAGCTGAAGGACGATAAATAGCCAGAATAATAGTTTCCCTGTTTATTTTTATCCGTACACAACTCGCTTCTTCAATATTTAAATTTGTCAGTGAAACACCAGATAGTCTGTTATTATAGTAAACAACGACACCATCATTCTGGTTTAAGGGATTGCTTGAGGAGAAAGACGAGTAACCATCCAGGACAGGAATATTTGCATTACTTTTAAGCCAGCACTCTGTTAGTAAAATGAAGTCGAGATCAACATCAATATGGCCCAAAAGAATGTTTAAGCTATCTATGTTAGCAGAAATACTGCGGATATTTTGTGTTAATATTATACAGGATTCAGATTTTTTATCTAAAAGTTTGGGAACTTCATGAGGATCGCACTCCTGGGAGGAACATACTGATACACTGTCTATTTTATCAATAATATCACTGTCACATGTGAATTTTACAAACAGTAAAAGTAAAGTACAGCAAGGGAGATGTCTTCCACCCAAGGTGGATCAGTTTGCTGAAAATTATCTAGGTTGTGTAGATTTAAAACATATTGTAATAATATAGAATATAAGAGTATATGAACGGCTTCGATGTCATAAAAGTCCGCGTATCTCAGTATAGTGGTAACTTGGGTACAGTCTATCGGTTGGTATGAAGGATAGAATAAACTCATTCTTGGAGTAATGATGGTCACTATGAAATGAGCTGAGCAGTACATTATCTTGTAAGTTGGAGTATATAATAAAAAGTAAAATTTGGTAATCCAATCTTTGTGTGATTTGTGTATTAGTGTGTTTGTGTGGAGTGTATTGAGTAACTTATGTAATAAAAATTTGTTTACAAAGTATACTATAGATATATAAGGTATTGTTACAAAAATATGAGAATACAACATTAAGATTTTTTGATAATGTACATCCCTAGGAAGGATTAGTTTTTTGTCTTCATGTCCGATAATTGAGATTCACAAGTAACAATCACGAGCTTGCCATTATCTTCTTTGCGTAGTAGTACTCGCCCGTTTGCAGTCCAACAATGCTTGAAATTCTCCGACTTTGCGAAGGCTCTGGCCAGGTAAAACAGCCTACGCGCCCTTGCGGTCAGATTTTCGGAGATATAAATGAGTTGGCTTGGGTTTTGGTTTCCTAAGAGAGAGGTGTTAAGTGTATCTCTTGAAGTGCCCCTATTATAGTCTCGGAATGCTCTCAAGATTTTATTTTTGAGGATAGTCGATTTCAGAGTAATAATTATAGTTCTGTTAACATAATCAGTGTTTTTGGTGGGTAGGCAACGAATATCAAATATATCGGCAGATGACAGAACTATTGATAACTCCTTCAGTATGATTGCCGAAACATGAACGAGCTCCTCCTGAGGTGTGTTGTATTTTATTGGCAGATTGCGAATTTCTAAGCAGCCGGATCGGGAAATACGATCTGAGTCCTCCGCAATATCTTCCAGCCTCGACAGCCGTTCATCATAGGCTTTGTACTTAGATTGGATATTGTTGAGCTGTAGGCTTATATCATCGTACTTGTGTGATAGGTATTCAATCGACTTTTCTATTTCGGAATTTGAGGCCAGTAGTTCGGCGTTTTGTTTTTTTATATCATTTATAGAAGTTAAAATTCCGGACAGTTTAACATCCGTGTCATGTCTCCAGGAAGTAAGGGAATTTATAAATGAGTCTAGTTTCGATTCGTCAGACAATCCGCAGTCGCAGCGCCGTCTTTTATTTGAGCGCTGTGTAAGGTTATCATCATAAGCATTCTCAGGGTCCGCACTTTGGTGTAAATTTGGGGCAGAGCCATAAGGTTTCGTAATTGAGCTAGAGGAGTCGGTATACTCCACTTTATCGGTCGGCGGCGAGCGCAACATAGTCAAATTGTATTTGAGCGGAGAAATGTAGGCCTATTTTGTTCCGTCGACAAACAACTCTGGTAGTTTGTCACGCTTACACTGCGCGTTGCACTGGAGAAGGATATACGCCCCAGTAAAATTGCTCCTGCGCATATGGGCGGCACCGCGCCGCGACCAACAGCAGTGGAGAGGCGTGGCCGGTAAGGAACAAGCAGGCGCAAGACGTGATTTAGAAAAAATGGTATGTTTCACTCACTCTGTGGCTATCCTTGTTTTACCGATATCGGCAACCTCTTCATAAACACTGCGATCCTATTATCAGGCACAGATTCGGAGAATCAAAACTGATTATTTTGTAATTTATTTAAATAATTAATAACAACGGGGCTTTGTGGACACGTCTGCTTTGCACGACATCCAGAGGGGAGAGGCCTATATATGGTGAGTACATGCTGACGAATAATTTAGAGGTATTGGATGCTTTTCGAATAACTTTGGTAAAGACTGTATTTTTAAGTAAAAGAATATCGAACAAGAGGATGATCCAGGTGAAAGTAAATGCCAAAATTATAGCACTTTCGATTTTGAAATCGGTTAAAATGCGCTGCAAATGACTTGACACCACGTAATAGTAAGCAGTAGAGAGAAGTTCATATACAAAGATAGCTGCTTGTACAGAATGCAACGTACTTCTAGCCTGTTCTTCTCAGGATAAAACCCCCGGTAGAGTTATACTTAGATTTAATAGCTGAACTATTAAAAAACCAAGTCATTGCTTTTATGAAGTATTCTGATGTAGTTTTCTTACGTTTGACATGTGATTTCTTCCAGAAAAGCAGCATAGCGTAAAAACAAAAAGGATTGTGGCAGATTTCAGCCGAGGCGCTGATGTATACCCATATATCGAAGAGGAACTGAAGGACATACCTCTCGGAATCTTAGGTAATAAAGTTTTCGGACTGAACTCAATATAAAAGTTCTCTGCTCTTTAAGTGCAACTCAATATAAAAAAGCATACATTTCTATCGATTCCAGTGAACAACGTCGGGGTAAACTATGAGTATCCGATGCCCGTATGCGAAGTGTCATCAGCGAAGGCGTGGGAGCTGATCAATGTGAATGTGGGCGCCGTGACAGGGATGAGCCGACTGGTGCTGCCGGGCATGGTGGCTCGCGGACGCGGCGCTCTTGTCAATGTTTCTTCAGGGTCGGAGCTACAGCCACTACCTCTGATGACTATATATGCAGCTACCAAGGTTGGTAGACTAACAGAGATAAACTAGCTGGAAGTGTCACTGCCAGACTGTGGATTTCATAAAAGTATTCTTTGCGTCGAAGCAGAGGTATTTAACCTCTGCCTCTGTTATCCATTTACGATGAAGGTTAATAAACTGCTTTGGTTGCTGTAATTTAAGGTTGCAATGATATAATTTTTTAATCTAAATAAATCTTTTATTTTGTACCTAAGCATATTGTAGCAGCTGCGTGGCAAAGTAAATTGTTCCCTTGCATTTACTTTTGCAATTTGCCAGTTACTTAGTTAGTTACTTCAACGGGTAACACCCTTTTGGATTGAAATGCAATAAAATCCTGTTAATGTGTTCAAATTATGTTAGGTAGGAGAAAACTTTGAAAAATGAAGATCTTGATCGGCTCAAAAGAATAGTATTAATTCAATCTTCAACATTAATACCGAACTCTTTTTCGGAAGTGAAATATACCTTTTGTTTCGTAAAAAATACGTGTCGAGAGATGTGAAAATATTTGATCGAAGAGAATTGAAAAACGCGCGAAACTAGAAAGCAGCTTTTAGAACTGCGCGCGCAGGGTAGTCAGTGTTGTCAACACTGATAAATGTAGAAAATGTTGCCGCGTAGACACATTGCGACCTAAATGTATTTCACAAAGCAACTCGAAAGCAGTTAATTAACCTTTATCGTAAATAGTTAACCGAGGCACGCAGATAGATAAGACTTCATAATTTATGGAAAGAATCAAAAGGGAACGTTCTTTTGTAGTGAAGGAAGAAAGGTTAAGAAAGGGTTTTTCCTAACACGTATTGTATTTGTATTTGTTAATTGTGTTTTTTCGTAGTGCACAAATAAATTATAATCTTTTATGGCTTACACTTATATTGTTTTTGTAATATATTCCCAAATAACTTTAATTTTTCCAGGCGTACGTCCGGAGCTTCACGTTCGCTATCCGCGAGGAGTACGCACCCCGAGGCATCCACGTGCAGCACCTGTCGCCGCTGTTCGTGTCGACTAAGATCAACTCGTTCTCGCAGCGACTGATGGAAGGCAATGTGCTGGTGCCTAACGTGGCTACGTTTGCGAAACACGCCGTGTCCACGCTGGGGAGGGTGCACAATACTACGGGTTATTGGTTGCATGGGATACAGGTATTAATGTCTTTTTGAGTTCTTTTATTTCTTCTAATTTAACAATGTAGTGATTGTAATAATAATTTATTATCTTAACACGATACAGTTAAAAAAAATACTATGAAAGAACAATTACTTTGATAGCTTATGTGTAATTTGGTTTGTAGTAATTCAAAATTCGGTGGGAAAGTACATTTTAAAATAATTAAATCCAATATCATTGGATAGCCCGTAGAGTTTCTATAAACTTTCATTATGAAACTATATTATTAACATAATATTGAATATAGCTGTCGGACAGAGTTACCCCACGGTGCATTTGAAATACCACGGCGTGACGTCATACTGCATTACTCGTTTCTTAGGAACGGTTTCGGGCTTTTCAAACTATAATATCCAGTGCAGTTCCAATGCTATCGAAACAATTATTTTACTAATGTTTCTATAATCATGTTGTCTTTCAATAACCCACAATTAAAGATAAATTGTCATCATGCCTATTGGTAGAGTTTATACTAGCGATTATACATGTAAGACTAGACTGAGGATAAGACTACTCAAGAGATTAGTTCTTATACAAAATATGTCATAGCTCAATAGCTTATCATAGTTTGTAAAATAAATTAAAGAATCCAATAAAAGTAATTAATTCTGATAAAAAACTTATGTTCAATTTTATTTCTTTCCAGTACTTCTTCATTAAAGTTGCGCCTGAGTGGTTGCGAGTAAAAATAGGCCAGAACATGAACGAGCAATTTCGGGAAGAGTACATTATGAATAAGAAGATAAAAGCTAATTGACGTTAAACCCAGAACCCATATTAGTACAATATAGTATTTTAATAATTACTCCTGATTTATTATAAATTTTGCGTTTATTAACAGGTTTTTTATAATTTTGGAAACATTCAACGTTCTGCAGATTTACATGATTTGTGTAAATCTCAAACCAGAGAGTCGACATCTATTGTTAGTTCCGATATCGATCCAATATTGGTGTTGCAACAAATGTTGACACAGTAACAACAGTAGCGTAATTCGTACATTTCTAGAGTACAGCCTGTACTTTGTTCCGTTTTATCAAATACCAGTAGTTTGACCCTCAGAGTACCACGTGGGGTTCTTTGGACCCCGTCTATTATTTAAGTGTCTAAGAGTGTAGTTTGTAAATATATATTTTTATGAATGACTACTAGTTATGATCAACTTTACAATGATGATAAAAGAAAACCGTAATAAAACATCAACATTTCGTCAAGAGAAATCAAATACAGAATTTTTTAACAGACTAAGACGTAAAAAATCTTTTTACTATATGTTTAAAATAACATCAACATTTCGTCAACAGAAATCAAATACAGAATGTTTTAACAAACTAAGACATAGAAATTCTTATTCAACTTAATGTTTAAAGTATACAAGGATCATGTAATTAGTTTAAAACATAATTGAATTTATCAACATGAGATAAGGTTCATTAAATTTAACATATTCAATTAACGACATCCTGATCCACGTGAGTGATGTGGGTTTAGGGCAGTATCAGCTGTGTCAACATCGCGACCATTTTACCATTATCGTCATGTAGTTAAGTAAGTGACGCAACTACAGCGTATATGTAGCATCGGAGTAACTGCAATAATAATCAAAGAGTAATAGTGTACTTTTGTTATGCCCGGGTCTTATACCTCATACGGACACGAAGGATTGAACGATGTCCTTTAAATTTCGTATCGTATCCCATTGTGCTCAAGCTGTGAACAAGTTCAAAGTAAAAGTAAAAATGTTTTATTGCTTCGTGTGGTTAGGTTATGTTACAATAAAAGCTAAACTGATTTTTGTATTTACGTAAATGTTATTGTTGTTTCAAGTTTATGATTTATCTTTAGCGTGCTAATGATATGTGAAGTAAGGGAATTATTGTTAAAATAAAATGTAGGTAGATCTTATTTTGAGTTCAGTGTTCTATAATAGTCTAGTATATGGGACCCCCAAATTGTGTCGCCACAGCTGTACAATTTGGTGTCAACCCACAACCTTGTAACTATGGCTGAGGTCACGATATGTCGATATTTAAGTCGAATTGAACAAAATATTTAGTGGATTGTACTCCAGGATTTATGGATCTGCTCCGAAAACGTGAACAATAGAAATTTTGTCAGTGAGAAATGATTTGTGTCTCTCAACTTCTCTGCTTTTGTAGTAAATTACTTCTATACGATGGTTTTAACAAATCAAAGCCTATGCTTATGCTATTGTATTGAACAGGATTAAATTTAAGTTAAAACAGGATTGTATAAACATTCCGAGACGGGACCAAACCACGGTCGGGCGGCGACGGGACCAAACCACCATCGATACTACGGCGAAATGTCTTCGGGCCATCCCGTGTTGTCGATGGAAAGAGGCTTGGTAGGTGCGTCGCTGAGGAGTTTAGTGGGTGAGAGCCCCATACACCCCCCTCTTGCTCTTCCTCAGAGGTTAGGGGATCGGTTGGTAGAGTTTCTCCTCAGCGTCACAAAAAAAAAAGGATTGTAATAACATTAATATGGTAAGCAATAAGTTTGTTAATACATTGGAAACTTTTGGAGTTTTTCTTTTAACGAAGTGCTTTGATGTCGAGTGTTTTATTTAAGAATTAAATAAGCACGTTATTTTATTAGTTTATAATAATGAATCATATTGTTTGGCTTGCTTTGCTAATATTGCTAGAAGTAATGATATAAAGAAGTATTTGGTTGAATGATCTTAGAAATAAGATGATTGGTGATAAGATTTGAATGAATAAATGTAAATAAATTTAAACTTAAGTTTGTTTATAAATCTAACTGAGAAGGTAAACAAAACATAGATGAAAATATTTTGTATCAAAATATTAATGAAATAAAAATCTGATACCGATATATTGTTTTTACTCCTACTTTTACACAGCATCATGCCAGTGTGGTGATTTTATAGCCTATATCATGATTCTCCCATCTGTAGACTATATCGAACAGTGAGACGTGTTTTCTTCCCTGTATGTGGGATTAATGGGGCACCCAGGCTCTATAAATGCAAGTATTGTCCCACCCATTTGAAACTCGCTGGGTTAAGATTTTCTAATGACAAATGTCGTTAAATGTCATCAGTCTGCGATGACAGAGATTTATAAACGTCTGTGTCTAGGGATTTGGTTATAACCAAGAAACATGAATTACGATATAGATTGAAGTTACAGGCTGTGCTTCTAGAATTAGAATATATACCTATAATAATACTTTTTAGTTCAGTGCCTTTGTAGAGTTTAAAGACGAATATTGTTCTACTAGTGTAATGGATGTCAACAAAAGTAACTCTCGCTGTAATACAAAGACAAGAAATAGTAAGAACAGCAATATACAGAAGGATGCTGAAATTCAAAACCGTTTTCGAGATGATGAGGTAAGTCTATTAATGCTCCTATGAAGCGCATACTAACAGGGAAAATATCTATCAAGTCATATAATCTAAGCACAACGAAATTTTAATTAACTTGAGGTTCCTGGGAGTATACCGCGGCTCGGAAACTATCACTGTCTAAAGAATTTTTTTAATTTACCTTAACGGGGTAACTCTTGATCTTGTTCACCTAAAAGAAACGAGCTACGCCCAGATCCATAAACCAAAACAAGAGGGCAATATCTGTCCACACTATCTGGAGGCCAGCGTTCGAAACCCCGACCTCCAGATCTGAGGAAGGTCTTAAACATAGAAGGGGTGTATATATGAAAGATCTACTATACTATTATTAGTTTTTATAATAAGAGGGTCTCTATTATTACAAAATCTTCTATTATCATGGTTATAGAACCAAGATAATAGGACTTCACTGTTATTAATCTGTGGTTTATTGGGTCCATCAAAATTTACACCAAACTTCAGAAGCAATAGAGGGCTTCATCCCGGACGAAACCATAATGTCCAAGCAGATCTGTTCCAATCTGTTGTAGTTGGAGTATCCTTCATGGTGGACTTGTGAACGGTTTTTCAAGTGGCTACGGACCCTGCCCGAGGATACACTCTGGAACTGCTTCATATGCCTCATAGCATTGATGGCTATCGTTTGGGTAGTGATGGAATGGAATGTAAGGACTGGTATCCTTTAATGGTTTAACCAAAATAACTAGCTTTACATTGTTTATAAAATTTAATTTATATTATATTTTGCAAGTACATACCCCCTAAACTACATGCTTTCTGACAAATGTATGGGAATTTGACAATTACACTAGACTGCTAAGCGAGGTCTTATAATAAATACCATACATTTCTTTTCATTAGTTTTTTCTTTTTAATTTTCTTTTGTGAAACGTGAACGTGATACGTTGCTTTCGGAGTCACTTGCTGCAATATGTTGGTACATTTCAATTAAATGGCTATTTCATATGTAATTAATCATTAGCTTTGTCTTCTTTTCTTATAGTGTACTATATGTCAGTATCGATCTAGTAAGAATATAAATTAATATAATTTTTTTTATTCTGTGGTAATTCTTGTGACTCAGGATCTTTATGTGGAACTGCTAGACTTAATTTACAACATAGCTTACACGGTTCACGTGTTTGCTGTTGCCTATAGCATATGTGTAACTCTTGGGAGCACTGACATTGGAATTTGGTCCATCGGTAAGATTCATTATATACCCAATAAGTGGATTTTTTGCCGAACTACCCGATTATAAGAAATTTTACGTTGATTGAATTATCGTCATACTTATTTAACCCTATATTTCCTTTCAGTGGGCATTGCAATAGACATTATATCGTATCTGTACCATGCGTTACCAGCTGACACACATAATGGCTTCAAGTTGCTAGGTTATTATCTACGTCTTCACAGACCATTAAAATATCTCTGTAAGTTCAGATACTGTAAAAATTATACCAGTAATTTATCAAATACCAAGCTAGTATAAGAAATCAATTTTTAATTGTAGGGGCATTAAATGATTATAATCTAAATGGAAGCGTGTTGGGAACTACTTTGAAGTACTGTTATATCTTCTTCGTATTGAGAGTTTCGTGGGCCCTTGTCTGGGTTAACATTATTAAGGTATTTATGTTTGATACATGTAATCTGAAAGCCCTGAAAATTAATTGAATCCAATATACAATACTCTATATTTTTTTTTTCAAATTTGTGGATTATATCAATCTACATCCAGCATAAAATGACATGTGTTTATCACTGTACACTAAAAATAATTCAGTTGACTGTAATTGCTTATTGTCTCAGCTAACAAATAAACGTAGTGTCTTTTATCAGCATCATAACCATCTTTATGTGAATGATTTATTAATATATGTAGCTTAAAGCTGAGATCAACGAGGCCAGTTATCGCCGGGTGCTGTACGAGGTTCGACAGAACCAGAGCTGCGGAGATGAGGACTTGACTCCTACCGGCCAATTTCTCAACGCATTCTACATCGTTAACAAGATGTTCATACCAATCGGGTACCCACACCACTTACATCTAAACCACTTAAATCTACACTTTGCTTGATTATTTTATGTATGCAGCGGCAGCGCGCTTTGTTCAGTACGCAAATACGGCACCATTTTTCCCTATAACCGGAATCCAACACGTGGGGCGTATTTATGTCCGTGTAACACCGCTCTTAAGATGGCACGTTAATGGATGCCTTACCTACCTAATTAAAATTATTTTACTGGTAAGTGTCCCAGCAGCATCTTCCTGAACGCGGCGATGGGAAGGGTGTTCCCCTTTGGTAGATCGCGCCGATAAAAGCCTAGTATTGGACCTTGAATCTTTTCTGTTGTTGGTAATACTTACACAGACTACCACACAATATGACCACCGGTACCTTTCCTTGGCCATGAAGACACCTGTGTATATAATAATTTGAATTTACATGTAATACACGGGAGCACCAAATAATTAAATGCGCACTGTCACCGACCAATTACCTCGCTGATGGCCCTTTGGTTCTACTATGACCAAAAGCAGCTATTCCAGCAGCCAGGTAGCACTTAACTTCTATTGAGTACAAGCATTGGAGTAGCTCCTAAGGCACCTGAATACAATCTTTAATTTTAAATTATTAAATCCAATAATGAGTTCCATTACAACACCAAATAAATGTCAAATGTTTTTATCAGTCCGTCGATAGCCCTGGTAAACGACATGGAACGTATTGTGTGTCTGCTTGTGATGATCACGGGCTGCATGGTAGTGACGGGCATGGCCGTGGCTTCTCTGTCATTAGGCATCAGCATTTACATGCGACCGGAGGAGACTTTCCGGGCTAGATACCGTCTTATAATGAAAGAGATGGTGAGTAATGATTTATCAAATTTCACACAGTACTAATTCACCTTTAGTTAATTTCTCACTGTTTTTTAGAAGAATAAAACCAGAACTATTCCATTTGTTGTTCTCATTTTGGCACATTTCCAGAAAGAGTCCAACGTACCTCCCAGCTTACGGGAGAAGGTAGAAACATTCTACAAGATGTATTGGCATAAACAAAAAGCTGTGTCAGCGACCCGGCTGTTGCCTACCTATCCCCCTGCTCTATCTACTACAATATACACGGATATATACTTTGAGGTTACGCAGAAGGTTAATAAAAGTTTTTAAGTCCGCCAAAAGTAAATTTTTTATGGACATTAAAGTTTAAATAAATGAATAAACAGTATACAAAAATAATCCTCATAGGTCACTATCAATCTTACTATAATACTACAAATTTGTCTTATAGAGTCGCGTTCTTTGTGATCTGTCATATTCATTACTGTCTGAACTGGCAAAGAAAATGCAAACTATACACTATATTCCTGGAGATCCCATCATCAAGAGGTCGTCCAGAAAGTCAACAATTATCTACATTGCTTATGGGGATATTGAAGTGAGTTTTTCAATGCGGTTTGAAAGAATCGAATCATGATTTTAATTATCGAGATTTAAGTAAATTCAGGGTCTGATTTGAGTCAATTTTAATATTTTAATATGAGGATAGATGCTATCGGCTGAGGATGACAGCACAGCGATGCTTCGAATGACTAGAGGTACAGTGTTATCGGGATACGCTGCCGGCGTACCAGCAGCATGTGCACGAGCACATGTTGATATACGCGCCGCTACGTTCTGTACCACACACGCGCTACATGTCCACGATATATGGCGTATTGCCCTCAAGTACGGTCGAGATACGAAGCAGGCGCAAGTTATACAGTCATCTTTTGATGTGAGTATTTGATCAGGATAGGGACCTACACGAAGACTTGTAAGAATCTTTATTCACTAAGCTCAAGTACACATGGAATCCGTTAGCCATATATTCAGTAAACAAATACGTACACACACTGTTATTGTCAGCGCGGGATGTTTAAAATAACACAGATACAATAAAACCAACTTGGCATCTTTCGAATAAACGCAAATTTTTTTCCTACTCAGATGCATTTTGAAAGAGTGAAGGGGCATTATTTCGAGAAAATTCCTGAAGAAGTGAAGTAAGTATTGGCTGTAACAATAAATGAAACAATTCATCTCGATCTATTTGTTCCATGCAACATCAATATCATCATCAATTGAGAAATTTTCACAGATACAAAAGCAGCATTCTTTACTTCAAACGCAATCTAATGGCCCTCAAGGAAGCCAAGGACTCGGAGGGTAATCTGTTGCTGAGAAGAAGTGATGTATTTTTGCAGGTTGCTGGCAGTTACATCATGAGGAATGTAAATACCCGAAAAAGACCTTTACTCTTTTTCTCGTTTATTTTAATGTTTGATAATAATATCTTCTTAATTTTCTTCAATCTAGCGAGCGGATGCTTCTCAAACCGACGAAGCGGATGCAATCTGCTTACGACCAACGTTTCCCTACATCCTTCAACCATCTTCCTCTTTACAAGTGGCCTGGCACTCCTTTATATCCTGCGTCATCGTCACCGTGTGTTTTGTAAATATCAATTATGAAACTTGACGCTGTATACTTAATATCGAATGGATATTTTATAGAACGAATACAAACTGATCCAATCATAATCAATAGTCTTGTTGAAAATTGTGAACACAAGAATTTAGAGGTAGTTACGTGGGACATCTTCGATAATGAGTTTGGTGTAAGGCTTTTGCCTCTATATTACCTACATGTTTATTTATAACTTAATTTGCTCTAAGACAAATTTCGACAAGTTGCATATGTGTTGATAATTAATTATGGGTAAACAATTACTCTGTTCTTCCTACTAAGATCTTATTAAGAATTCTGAATGTTTCCAGACCCATCCTTACTACTTGGTGTTCAAAATGACCGTGCCAGTTGAGTTTAGATTCTTTGACTGTGCGGTGACGGTGCTGTATATCGTTGACATTATCGCCTACCTCTCCACTGGCGCTAACGTTGAAGACGGTGAGCTACACTTAATCATAGATTTTATAGGTAATACTAGAAAGCGAAACATTTCTTTTTAATTTCATGGTATATCGAACATTAGAAGTAGTTAGCATAATAAACTTTTAGTATATTTTAATATCAGAATAACATACTGTTTATGATGGGGACTTAGGAGTTCCAATAACGTTCGCGCAGACGTCGTCGCAACAAATGCGCAGTCGCTGGTTTGCTTTGGACGTGTTGAGCACTCTGCCCATCTTTGAGTTCATCGGTGATGGTCATTTTGCCGGAATCAATAAGTTGCTGCGATTGCCGCAGGTACTTTTGAAAGTGCTAATCTAGTTTATTAATTTTATCAAAATCAAGCATTTACAAAAATTTTGAATGTTCAAAATACTAAGTCCTACTGTTCGGTTCAGTTTTTTTTACATTCACAGACAGATTAATGAAAGCATTTTAATTTGTGCTAGGTGTTCCGTGTCCTTAAGTCCTTGGAAGACACTTGTGTCTACCACAGCAACTTGCTGCGCTTCCTGTCGTATACACTACTGCTTATCATTGCATGTTACCTGATCGCCGCGCTGCAGCAGAGTTTTATGTGCTTCCAGTATGTTTAAACTATGCCTTATACTGTGTTTCATTTCAATTTAACAACATTCATATAATTTTAATAATTTTTAAACACATTTGAAAAGATGATTGAATTCTTATATTTTCATTTGCATTCAAAGCTATCTACAGCTAGTATTGCAGGCGTTTCCTCAAAATTAAATCTTAATTCCTAATTGTAATTATTTTTACTCAGTTTCCGTTACTGCGTGGTGAATAATTTCACACACCCACCATACTGGGCGAACAAGACTTTGGACGAAGAGACAGAGAGGCATCGACTCACCTTCAGTCTTTACTGGGCTATATCAATGATCACTTTTACAAGTATTTAGATTTTACTTTTTTTCTCTTTCACCCTATTCACCTAAAATTGGATTACTGGGAGTTACTCAATAGTACTGATAGTGTTTGGAAGAAATTAATTTGGAACTACACCATCGACACGGTGCACTTTGATCTCAATGGCTCTTTCGTGCTTCCATGCTTCTCCAGTAGAATAAATTGTTCCAATCAGGATATATTGTCATTAAATAGTGTAACTGGAGTGCTAAGCATGTGATGGGGATCTGGTTTCAAGATCTTTAAAAAAACAAGACTGTTTAAAACTTCTATGTTTTTATTGATAGTCAATTTATAGTTAAATGATAATGCCTTTTGATTACATAACTGGGTTAATATGATTTGTGTTAATAATCGATTATTTCAACGTCTAGCGCACATGGAAACTTGGGCAATCGATTGCTGGAACGGCATGCTTTATACGATGTTTGTACTAGAAGTATGCATAGTGTTGCATATATTCATTGAGGCGGTGTATTCTGCCACTATCATGGTCACTACTGGTCTAAGGTAGCTTAGTATAGCCTAATAAAAAGCACATATTATATCTTATACTATCAATTATTTTTTTGTAAGAGCTGGTTGTTATGGTAAAGATGGTATAGACAATGTTTGTAATTCCCATACTTACATTATTATATTTTTCAGGGAAGACTATAATTTCTGCATTGCTAATGTAAAAGAATTTTTAGTAAAAAACCAGGTGGATCCCTTGTTGAGGCAACGTTTCATCACGTACTTACAACTTTGTTGGTATACTGATAAAGTAGGTATTCCAACATAAACTAACTGGCATAACTAATACATGAAAGAAATTGAAAATATTTCGGTTTTTAGGCTTACTCAATGACGAATAAGAAGATTTCAATCTTTTATGACCTACCACCGCATGTGTACCAGGATATAGTAACACGGCAGCGTAGCAAATATTTATTGTGCTTACCATTCATGAAGGTACTTTAAAATAAAATACTTTACTCCTTGTTGCGCCCTTATAAACACAGAGTCAAAGTGAAAGTCAAAATATCTTTATATAAATAGACTCATTTACTTAGTTCTTTTAAATTGTCATAACAGGGAATATGTATCAGAAAAAATAAATAAATGTAATTAAAGGTAAACTTTAAATGGTTATTAACCGGGTATTTACAAATTGTCCCAGTTATAGAATTTAATTATGTATTGAATAAATTATTTTAAAATTAAAACTAACACTAGTATGCATATTCCCAATTAACCCTACCACCGCTTCGACGAATTAATAGCTGCAGAGAAGAAGCGGCGCAAGAAACTCTCAGCCTTAGTATTTATAATGACATTTACAATTTACCTATGTCATTATGTATTAGTATTACAAACATATTTTTTGTTTTACAGTGCAATATTTTATACATCGATATTTAAGATTTATTTATATTTCATTTAGTAAATTAATGAACGGTAATGTTAAGACCATGTTAACAATATCAACCATGGACAATAACATATTTAATTCAACGATAATTCTCAAACAGCTACTTAATAAGGAAGACTTAAAGACTGTATCATCAAGGGCAAAATTGTTCCACACATCGCCAAATGAGATTCTCCTTAATACTGGAGAAATTAGTAACGAGATGTATGTTATCAAACAAGGAATATGTGAGGTTAGTTATTAGTATCATTTCATCGCAAATAGAATGAATTGGTCCCGATTACGTTGTGCACTGAAAATTAAATTTTAGTTCAGGACTTACTCATTACAATCCGACCAAAAAGGATAGATTACTGGAGACGTCTTTTGACGTTTCTAAATCAATTTTTGTTCATATTTGCCGTAACTCGTATCATAAGACATGTCGATGCAAATAACTCCATTGGTTATGGCTCATCTGTCAATTAACTTGACATTTCTAAAAGTAATTCTATCTCTTTAATCTTAAATTAGAATGAAACAGATGCAAATAATTTAAATTTAATAAAGTTCGTGTACAATAACGTTATAAGGGCCATCTGTAGAAAAGAGTGTTTTCCTATTGTAGACATAGATCTAGAAATTGATTTCCTAGATTAGATATGCAAAGGAGAATTCTTACTACAGACTTCTTATCTGAATTAATTTGTCGCTAAAGACAGTAATGTCACTAACAAACGTTATGAAATAAGTGGATCCAGGAAACCCACATCTTTCAGAGGTTTGCCATATGATGCGCCACGTGGCATGGTCAACGGACCAAAAAATGTACACAGAGTTGTAAACCACAAGAAACAAATGAATAGCACTGAGTCTGTTAAATATCAGATACCGAGTGTACAATTATTAGTAGAAGAATTTATTAAAACCCCAATCAAGCGGAACTTTCATCCATGATTGGAATTGTCTTAAATCATATTAAATGACCGACCATTGCGTCATTTGACTAGATTTGAGAATGAGACTCAAGGACCTTTTTGATCCAATGATCTTGTTAATTTAATAAAATTGCGTATTACTATATAATTTTAAATACTTTATAATACTCACAGATTCTTGATCCAGAAACAAAGACCGTAGTAAGATCGCTTGGAGTGAAAAATCAGTTTGGAGTTCTTGAGTGCTTACTGCGTGAGTCAATAATTTTTATTTAAGATTATTCTAAGTCACTATCGGATTTAATTTGAATACACTCTATCTTTATAATAGGGATACGTAAATTTATTGCAATAGTAAGTTACTTATCTTTAGCAAGAGATCTCTTCCAACTAGCAATCCAACGGGCGCTTTGTTACGCTATATTTTCGGTGAAAAAGTGGTTCTTTATTTTTCAGGTATACCTGCATATTATACGGTCCGAGCGGCGACACACGTGCAAATTTTCTCGATATCATTGAAGGTCCTTGTAAATGCTATTGAAATGCCCCAGATAAAAGATGCTATCGAATTTGCCAAAGAACAACCGGTGAGTCCGCTAAAGATACTGAGTTTTCGATAAAATAACATTACATTGTAACTTACAATTTTAAGGAGTACACCCGTCTGGTTTGTCGTCGTAACTCCTTTCTATACTACGAGCCCCTTCCCCCTGTACCGAATAAAGAACGATTTCGCTTGCCACGCAAATATGAAATGGATTACGATTTTCTGCACCCATTCAATAGACTTGGTCTCTTTTCTATACTTAGGTAAGTCCAGAGTAATAAAGTAATCATTGGAAATGTTTTATATTATATTTGTTCCAACCGTTACTCAGAGCACGAACATTGTTAAAATTCAAATTTAAATTATATGGTTGCCCGCTCAAAACTCCAACAGAAGACAAACGTATGTTACTTTTTACGATAACAATTCGATCTTAATATTCTTGCTCAGGGCAAAGTTAGCGCATGTACTAGGTACATTGAAGAATTTTGTGGTGGACCATATTTTAACTTTCTCATAGTCATGAAAAATTTGAGGATAGCTTTATTTCTTATTTTTACTTTGAAGGTACATATTCCCTCGATTTACAATCCGGCCCGATGGAGAGTACCTGGCGCAGTACGAATGGCTGCGCGCTGTGTGTGCTCTTCTGTCTGCCATCGTGTTCCCCTGTTACACTTACATAGTGTTGCAGTGGCCCAGCCTCTACTACCTGACGTTACTGCTCGATGGCTCCGCCTACTTTGACATGTATGTATTAGTAGGATTGCCACATCACAGACTCTGTCCTGATTTTAGCTAGAATTGTAGATCCTAAACAGTGACACTTTTTGACATTCGAAAGTATTTTACTTCTTTTGGAATAAGACATAAATAAATATAATAAAATTGATTATTGTTATCAATATTAAGTGGCATTATTCTTTGCTTACAGTTACAGTTCAGTTCAGTATAACAGGGTACGTGATGTTAAATGGTATCTGTAGACTATTGAAGTTTAAAAATCAGAAAATATATTTGAAGCGTTCTTAATCTGCACATATTAGGTGAAAACATTACATTGGAACCATTAATTGGACGAAACATCCCGTGATGATAACAAAAAGGTTTTGTTAGATCTCTTGGCTGATCTATCGTAGAAACAGCACAAAGCAGAATTATTATCTGAGTAGGTTTAGTGCTCCAAATTTTATACTAAAAGTTAAATTACAATAATCCCGTATGGAATTGGAATTGGAAATTAAATTAATCTTTTCTTTGTTTCTTCAGCTTCCAGCGTATGCTGGTGGGATACTTCAACGCTCAGGGTGTCCTGGTCTATCACCCGATCAGCACAGCGACTCATTACATCAAAGGGGCTTTCTTCATAGACTTCTTCGCTTGCTTGCCTCTGGAAAACCTCGAGTCCCCGAACATAGAGTCGTTTTGTACGTACAACTGTCGAATTAATTTACTATACTATATACGTGCAGTGTATTTACATTAAGGTAAATACTTATTACCTTAGTTTCAGTTTATTATTAACACCAGGCTTATGTTATAATAATAGTTCTTTTTAATGATAATCTTACTTTTAGACTGACTGTAATTTTTACCAGGCTTGATGATTTCTTTTACTTATGCTTTTAAACTAAAACTAAGCAATGCAAACATAGATGCGATCGTAATGAGTAATTTGTGTATTGTAAATGAATTTTACAGTTGACACTTATCGGTTGACGTCATCGCGACAATATCTCATGTTGAACCGGCTGCTGCAGTTGTATCGGCTGCCTAGTGTAATGATCAAACTAGAAAGTTACATTGAACGTCGTGACATTTTGTTAGTGTAAGTCTGTTACATTCATAATTTCTAAAAACTTAAAAGATAAGAAAAATCTCAATTTCTAAAGCATAGAATAAGGTTTTGAATCGATCAATCATTGATATTTTACAGGCTCAGTGCTATTCCATTGTTCATGGCTTTTCTAAATGCGCTTACATGTCTTGTGGTGTACAACTCTGTGAACATTTTTTGGTCCGCTGACGATGCCACGTGGCGCATCAACCCTCTGCAAGATGAGGGGGGTTCCTGGATCCACTTGTTCCATAACGTTTGTTAGTGGCATTACTGTCTTTTAGTTACTCAGTAAAACAGATTTTTCTTTATTTTTTAATCAATTTCTAGAGTTATATCTACAATAGAAAAACACTCTTTTCTACAGATCTACTAATGTTTTAAGTCACTATGACATTATTTTAAAGTAATGGGTGTAAGCTTTAAAGTCTTATTGCTTTCCCATGGCTAGCTGAATTGAACTGATCGCGGGATTCACGGATCAGTAATGTAAATTATTATTTGCCTTAGAAGGAAAATTATTGTTGTAATGTATTAAGAATTATGACTTCACCAGTACCAAGTATATTCTTTTCACAGCTGATTGAGAGTTGATATGATTAAGCATTTAATTGAATAATTATAAGATTCAATAAAATATGATTAAATAAACTTAAAAAAAAACATATTCCACGCCGATGAAGTCGAAGGCAACAGCCATTCGATAATAAAAGAATTGAATAACTTAGATTCTAATTTCTAATCAGTTCGCTTTAACATGACGGAGACGCCATGGAACCTACATCTGGCGGCATTTTTCTGGGTGGTGTATGAGACCACTACAACGGGATATAGCAGTTTCAAACCGAGCAACTTTGATCTCATGGAAGTGTTATTTGTTGGTATGGTCATCGGTAAGTGAGATGACGTGTTTTAAATTTTAAATAAATGTAATACATTGTCATATCATATATTTCTGAATAAAAATATTTTGTAAGTAGACTTAGCGGAAAGACCAGAAGTAAATCTACTGACTTAGTGGTTAATACAGTCACCCAGTTTATGTGAGGTTTCCGTATGAGAGAGTATCTTAAATTAGAATTATCAATGGTATTTACCACGCGATGGCAAGTGACAACGAAATCAGGTAGATCTTGGGTAGATAGATCTGAATAGATCAGATCTACTGGTAGGTTGGATGTAGTTCTCTCCTGCCTGTAGTTTCGGCAGTCTACCACTGATCATGGTGCATGCAACTGCGCAGAACATCGCCCAAGTCTTCGTGGATGTACAATGGTAAGCTATTTGTAGTAAAATATTTTTCTTTTTCATAAAATCATAATCAAAAAGCTCTTTATTTAAATGGACTTAATAACTGAGTTATTTTAAATCGTCAAAATTTAACGTTACCACCGCTTCGACGAATAGATTTTTGGGGAAGAAGCGGCGCAAGAAACTCCTCAGCTTTTAAATATTTGTAATTACATTTATAAATTGATTATGTCATTTCGTCTCTATATACTTATTATTAATACAATCATTATTTTCATGAATCGTCATTAAGCAACATACTCCGTCGTGTTTAGTGTCAATAAGATAATCACTTATTTTATAGTATTTTAGTTAAATTGTTAATTGTGCAAATATCTAATCTTGATTGGAAGTTTGTGGTAAAACATATACAACGCGCCATAAAAGAATTAATATTCTGTGGAAACTAGTAACAACCATTAAGAATAGGAACGAATTAAAATAAATATTCCATTGATGATACTAATTTTTATGATATGAAAATATAAGCTGCTAGAGAATGTATTATCGTAATCTAAATGAAGGTATCAAAATATTTCCTGAGTGTGAATTCGTGGATAATATGCTGACGGTTGCCCTTGACGGTTTAACTGTACTTAAACAAGCATTTCATTTGTCACAATAGATCTTAGCTCTCATTTTTTAAAAACAACTTGTAGTTTGTGTACCTATCGTGTCGGTATCTTCCATGAGCTACGGTTAATGGACCACGTTACCTGGATAGCTTTTACTGCTGTCTTTTACTGTTTCCAACTAGGTGCAATGATCACGACATACTTCTCTGTGCGCATCATCAGCATTCGCGCAAACGTAAACAAGGAGTTAGCTGCCTATCTGGAACATACTAAAGATATCGCTGTCTTCATGCGTCGTGAAAGTCTCGACAAAAACCTGCAGAAGTAATGTCACTATCATCCTTTTAATATTCGTTTCTAATTTCTTTCTCTTTTTCTTTTGAGTACAGTAGTACCCAATATATGATTTCTCCTTATTCCCAATAGCGAAGTATTGAGCTACTATGAATACAATTGGGAGAAAATGGGTGGCGTGGACTATAACAATGTTTTGAAGCTCTGTGATCAGATCACGTTACGCACTGATGCTATATTACATATTTACGGACCTACATTTGAAAAGGTTGTCGTTAACTTCAATATTCATTGAATTGTTATTAACTAATCAATATATGCTAAATATATTATCAGTTTTAATAAATTTACTGCTACCAACATAAATGATAATTTAAATAAATGTTTTGTATCATTGCCACACTGCTGATTGTATGTATATATTTTAGTGTCCATTCCTAGCGAACTCTGACATCTCGCTCCTCCGTATGATCGGACGAGCAGTTCGCAGTGCTTACTTTTTACGAGGCATGACTCTGGTCTATGTGGACGATGTTATCGAGAACCTTTACTTTGTCGATTACGGTGTCATCTTCGTTGAAGTAACAAACGACACAAGCACCGCCAACATTAAACTTACCAGAGGAAGGTAATTAAATTATTTGAATATATTACATAGAACATGTATTATTTAGATAGTCATTAACAGCATTTACACCATATACCTTTTTGTTTATGAGTTCCCGATATTTTCCATTATTTATTTTTGTTTCTATATAAAACAATATATCATGTATTATGTTCTTCAAATCAATATTCAGCGTGTTTGGAAATCTGGAGAATGTTCCCACGATCCGGTGCCCAGTGAAGTTTGTGGCAAGCACCAAGGTGCACATACTACAGATAAAAGCTACAACCTTTCATAACATTATCAGTGACTTTCCGCATGTTGCCAAAGAGATGGAAGAGAACCGCGTTCAAAACGAGGTTTAATATGCTTTTTAAATTAACGTTCTTATATCATAGATGGAGTCTAGCTTGTTTAAAATTTACAATAAACAACATTATAAGGAATTTATATAATTATATGAACTGCAATGTAATACGCTTTTTCAGAATTACATAATGGCTGACAAAGAGGACGCAATATTCATTAAAAATCTGCCAAACATTGCAGCTCTTCGAGATGAACTACGCGGTCACAAGCATTGTCTCAATGATAAATTTGTCCAGTTATTCTTCCTCGTCGTGTCTTTTTGCTCTATCTGCGCAGACGTATACAACGCCAGCTTTCAAAATAATAACACGTATTTTATTCTCGTCCTATATGCTCTAGATCTGGGATTCTGTTTGAAGATACTGATTTACTGTTGTTTACCACACTTTGTTTTATCTGGCTACATGAAGGCTCTTGTATCTATTAGGAAAGTGTAAGTATTTTTGGTTCTCTTTGTAATCATAGCATCCATAAACAAGACTTACCACTTAAAAAGCTATATTAATTATAGCTTTGAATTTTTAGGACGCTTGATAATTTAAGTCACATAGAGTAATTCTGTTATAGCTACTTCTCGCGTGAATTTAAATATGATTTGATGTCCTGCTTGCCAGTCGAGCTGTTGTGTTTGGTAGCTCATAATACGTGGATGGCTTTTTCTTGGCTTCGTCTCAACAGAATTTTCAGAATAGTGAGTCAAAATTGTTTTTGTAAAAGAGGAATCTGACAATAGTTCTTTTTAATAATAACAATACCTGAGTAACTAGTTTTCCTTTTCATATGTATTCTTAAAGATATATAAATAGTAAGTAAAATAAAAAATATTTATTTACCTATTTGTAATAAATGTCATTTACGGCATACATTTCAAAGTAAAAAACTGTCGATAAATATTATAAAGTATAAAACAAAAACAATATTTTCCAAGGGGATAAAGCAGGTTTTATGTCTCGGTCAGCATGCAATGAAGGACTTTGTAGTTAATTAACGAGCGTAGTGAGGGAATTCTGGTAAGAATCCTGATAGAAGCGAAGGATTCAAGTCTGTTCAAGGCTTTTATCCCCGAGGAGAATACTTTATTTTGATCACCAACTGTGTGGTTAAATAAAAAATAAATTATACAATAATTTATTGATATATTAATAAACTGCCGGTACTGACCTCATTACGCAAAATTAAATTAAATTGCGATTACATTTTTTTAAGATTCTTATCTTAATATCAATTGTAATTTCATATTTATTATATTATTCTTTAAAAATGTTTAACGTCATGGAGTTCCTAACGAGAGTTGGAATATTATTTTAAAACAGGTTTTTCTTTCTCCATCATGCATTAGGTGACCTTGTACAAATGTTTCAAGTGTAACCGGGAGAGGACCACTGTCAATTTGAGACTCAGCGTCATATTCTCTCTCCTAATCTGGTTCACTCTTTTAATTCACGTCCTCACCTGCATGTGGTATTTCATCGGTTACCTGGAGGACATATCATCGCCCAAGTCTTCGTGGATGTACAATGGTAAGCTATTTGTAGTACAATATTTTTCTCTTTCCTAAAATCATAATCAAAAAGCTCTTTATTTAAATGGACTTAATAACTGAGTTATTTTAAATCGTCAAAATTTAACGTTACCACCGCTTCGACGAATAGATTTTTGGGGAAGAAGCGGCGCAAGAAACTTCTCAGCTTTTAAATTAATATTTGTAATTACATTTATAATTTGATTATGCCATTTCGTCTCTATATACTTATTATTAATACAATTATTATTTTCATGAATCGTCATTAAGCAACATACTCCGTCGTGTTTAGTGTCAATAAGATAATCACTTATTTTATAGTATTTTAGTTAAATTGTTAATTGT
The DNA here is from genome assembly GCA_943193645.1 of Acentria ephemerella. Taxonomy (NCBI): domain Eukaryota; kingdom Metazoa; phylum Arthropoda; class Insecta; order Lepidoptera; family Crambidae; genus Acentria; species Acentria ephemerella. The sequence continues at coordinate 1,168,487 of OW971875.1, read as the reverse complement.
GCAAATATCTAATCTTGATTGGAAGTTTGTGGTAAAACATATACAACGCCCCATAAAAGAATTAATATTCTGTGGAAACTAGTAACAACCATTAAGAATAGGATTTATTAAAAACATGCACTGAAGCACCGGTACGTTTTGTAAGTCCCTTTTTGTATCTGGTAACTTTTAAAAAGTTCGAACATTCCCTATATGATATACATATGCACAAATTAATCTACTCATCCTTTACTTATCTGGCTCCACGGATTTGCACACAGGCCCTTAAAATTTAAAAAATAGGGTTTAGTTTCCTTACCACTCGTTAGTGATAGAAGTCGAAAAAAATTGGTTTGCGAAAAAATTTTTCAATTTACAAGGGCATTGTTTTTGGTCACAGATAAGGGCCATAGTTGGTGTGACAACCTGTATATCTGCTCCATGTACTTCATACTGACCACATTTACGCAAAACGGCGTTGGCGATATCATGCCCAAGCAACATGTCGAGGTACTTATACACACACATTTCAATTGATATCTTTGGAATTGGATTCGTAGATTACAATTTAATGAAAACAAAGGGAGAAATGGTTGAACTTGATAAGTCTACCAAGCCGCAAGTAAACATGCTCGTCGACGATTTTCAGTGTTAAGCTTCCAACTCTGCCCTTTACAAGAGTAAGTATGACATGGGAATTCAAAGTAATTTTCATCAGGTCCATGCTCATTTAGCCGTTGAACATTGTGCCCAGGTCTTCCAAAGTCTCAGCAATTAGTGCGATATTATAAGCCAAATGGAGGTGTCTTATTCTCGCGTTGATGTTGATAACAAATCTTTTCCACCCATAAAGTATTAAAGTTGTAGAATGATAAAGTTATTTTTATTATTTTGAAATTAACTTCAACTCTTCCCAATCCCTGGACGGCTCGAGGGATGGGAGAATACCCCTCGACAGTGGAGGCCAGACGGCCGAGGGTCAGGACGACAGAGAGGAATCGGCGGACAATTCTGGCGTTATCGAGCAAGACTACTGGAGCCTCGCAATTATTGGTCCATCACCCAGTCCCAATCTTATATCTATTAAGACCATAGATTATTGGTCGTCTTGGTCGGTCTTATTATTATTATTTACACTGTACACTTTGGGTTTTTTAATTAATTTATTTGTTTATTGCTTGGTAATTACTCAAAGGCAATATAAACTCATTTATATTATTTTCCCTTCTAAATTCAGTATCTTGCATATAAATAAATTCCTCGTTTGTGAACTTATTTAAAACAAATTTCCTAGGTAATATTCGTGTCGATCCTTCAAATCATTTCGACGCTGGTGTGCATGGTGTACGTGGGCGAGTTTTCCAACATCATCCAGTTCCAGTCCTTCAGGTCGTTCAGTTTCTACTGCAAGTATCTGGAGCTTCAGGTAATAGCACTTATGAGTAGAACTGCCTAAGCGGCGTCGATTCAGATCCAACCTCTAAACCCAAAATTAAGTTATTTCAACTTACGTAATCTACTTCAGAAGAGCACTAAACCATTCATAGATTTTGAATTATTTTAGTCGGTATATTACAAGATGTGCATCAAAATTAGATTATAATGCTTTGAGATTGCTATTTCAGACATGTCAAATGACGTCATTGGCCATCTGTCGTTTTCTGGTAGGAATGTAATGAAAGAGTAACAGTGACTAAAATCTGTTTGCTACATAATTAGGGTTAATGATGTCCTATAAATTTATAATATTTAATAACGGTAAATCTAATAAAATAATCTGCCATTTTGTCCACGCAATAATTTCAACTTACAGGAATTTCTGAAAAACAACCGAGTGTCCAAGAATCTTGTGACGATGGTGAACCGGTATACGTTACATCTATGGCGCGAGGTTCGCGGCCACCAGCTACCGTACTTCCTGCGCACCGCACCACCCTGCCTCAAGCTGAGGGTCATGTCAGGAGCATACATGCAGCATCTTGTAAAAGTACGTATTTTTTTAATCGTTATGTGGTCCTTGTCCTTTTTGTATAATTATGTATTATGTAGTGTATACATGCTATCATTAAGTAAGTACCTATGTATGTATATATTTAATATTTGTATGTAATAACTTTTATCATGTATGTATTCGTTATACGTCGCCAACTTCCCTCAAGTACTTTATCTTTAAACTTGTCCATCGTAAGCTTACCTGGAAGAGATTGCTTTTAGCGATAAGGTCGCCCTTTGTACTAAATTAGTTAAAAGTTTTTCGTGTATTTCTCTTCTTGAATTGGCTGATATACAATAAAGATATATTCTATTCTATTCTTGTGGGAAGACCTGTGTGCTGTGTGGTAAATACAAGAAGAGGTTTGGGCTAAAAACCTACGAACTTATGGGTAACGTTTGCAGTAACAACTTGGACCGATGGGCTTCAATTGCCTTCCGAAATCAACGACTTAAAAGTAGCCCCCTTTAACTACCAAACAAACAATGCTTACAAATACAAAAGCTGAAATGTTACGAAATACTAATCTTATAGGTTTATCTGGTACCAACTGAAACTCCAGCGCAGATTCTAAAATATTCTGGCCTCTTAAATTTATCGTGTTTAATAATAGCTGGCAAAGTATTCATATTAATATGAAAATTTTAATCTAGAACCTTTTCGTGACTGTGATTTCAGTGGAGCAAATTTCTATTTTTTATTTAGGTATGTAAGTATTATTGGAATCAAATCAATTTTATCATACGTCTTACACGATATGACAGAAGATAAATAACAGTATAAATTGAAGTTGCCAAGTCTATTAACTGCATGATTTACAAAGGCTTGCGCACGCTCGTTTGTAATTAAACGCCTTGCAGAATCCCGTCTTCATGCAATGTGAGCTGGCTTTTCTACGCCAGCTGGTCGGATGTCTGCAACTTTATACTTATAATGAAGGTGAGAAGCCAGTTCTTGATAACCAAAATATGTGTATAGTTTCATACAGTGAAAAATGTCATACCTATAAAAGTACTTTATTAAAAAGTTTATATAATTTAAAATACATTTATAACTTATTGCTTTTTAAAATTAAATTCTTGAAGAAAAAATGCATAAGTTTTAACATTTTTATAATCATAATACGTATATTCAAAACCATTATGGTTTATGATCGCTATATTTTTGTAGAATAACTTTATAATTTTGTTTTTCGTTCTATCAGATATGTACGTGGTGAAAGAAAACGAAATAACAGATTCTATGTATATGATCCACTCTGGTCGAGTATTGGAGATCAATTCCTTACTCCACAAGCGTCGTGTCTTCACATCCTCGGAGAGCTTTGGCATGGTTAGTATACCTTAACGGGGTAGCTGATTGCCTTCATCTCATCTGATGATAAGTGGCCGAAGATGGAAGTGAGCTACACCCAGATTCCTCGACCACAGAGGAACTTAACTTAATTTCGCTTACCCTAATTTTGATTTTTAAAATTCCACTTTTCATCCAGATTTTATCTTATTTTAGGAACAGGGTCTAATGTACGACAAACCATATCCATTTTCATATCGGACCCTTGTGAAGTCTCAAGTGCTTACCCTCCGTCTTACTGATTGGGAGTACCTTTTAAAACATTTTCCGAAAAGCAAAGAATCGATTTATAAATATACTAATGGGGACTATCCACCACAAAAACCGAGATCTCCAAATATGTTTGAAGAATCTGACAAAACAATCAATAGCGCAGATAATTCTAAAGACACTGACGATATGTCGAACGCTAGAGTACCTACTCATACAAACTTCTCAACAGGATATCATATTGTATCATCAACTCAATACGTTCCTTCATTACATGAGACGGCGAGTTTACCTTCTGCAACTATTGAGCCACCTCAAAATATTACGTCCATTTCTTTACTTGACCCAGATTTGACTTCATCTTTTGACTCTCGTTTAAGAGAAACACCTCAAGAAATTGCGGAATCAGCTGAAGCTGCTGCAACGATAGAAATAAGTGAATCACGTAGAGTTTCTAAAACACTAATTGATAAAATTAAAAGTCTTCTCTTGTTTTCTGAGAAACTAAACGAATCAATAGAATTGTCGGATTCGACAATTTTAACTGAAATTTCTAGGACTGCTGCAATAACTCCAACTACTGAAACATCTCTTGGTTTTTCTACTTTACACGCCAATATTCCATCAATAAATGAACCGAATTCAACTACGTCCAGAAAAGAATCACCCACATCAGGTACCGCTACTACACCAACAAAAACTGAATCCAGTGCTTCTAATTTCCCGCTCCAACTGTGGTCTGCGGATGCGCAAGGGGCATCAACGTCTAAAAACATCAATATTAAAGTAACACCTATACAAAGAGACAAAGATATGAAAGAAGAAAAGAATACTTTTAATCATGGCGAAATAGAACAAATGACCTCTAACGAAACCGTTGCAGCAACAGAAGAAATGCATGTTAAGAAAGATATAATTACAAATGAAAACAATGTATTCAATGAAAAAAATAATATTAATGTTCTAATTCCCTATAATAACGATGATCACGCTTTAGTGCCCTATATTAGAACAGAGTCTGGAATAGATCAAATAAGTGTATCAGAATCTTCAACAACCATTCGATCAAAACATTCCGGTCATTACAAAGAAGGTGAATTAACTCTTGTTTCTCCAGATTCCGATATTTATGAAAGGTCTTTGGTTGTTAGTGACAATGACTCTAATTCTGAAAAGGACGCTTCTCATATTGAATACGATGAAAACCAACCCATTGAAGAAGCCACTTCGTCTAGATTAATTGATAGTAAAATTCATAGTAAAAAGTCCGATTAAATATGAAAAACAAAATTGGATAAATGGACAAAAGATTTGTATTCGGATTTATTTTATTACCACTATTTTATAATTTGTATATATTACCAGAAAAAAAACTTAATTACTAGAGTTAAATACTCGACATTATTCCTCACATTCAAATGAAGTATTTAAGCGTGCTAACGTGTCACCCAGATTACCAAGCTCATTCATGACATACAGTTATCTGCTGGCCGTGAGTTTATCAATTACTGAGCAATGCCTGGAGCAGTGCCAAGACTACAACTATTTTGGAGTATCTTTCGCAAACACCGCTAAACCACTAACCAGGATCGAGTTTACGAGATCTGGTATTTTGATTTATGTGTTGATATTGTAGTATTAAGGAAGCTTATATAGTAACCGCTATCTCGCTTATCGCATGCCAAGTTTCTAATTGTATACAAAGGTCATCAACATTTCATATATTTTTCTTTCAAATTGCTTTTCTGAAACAGCTCCAATTGTTATTTCTGTCCGGTAGCAATTTTTTATACGGCAGCTATTTATGTGGAGGGTATGAATTGTAAACAATGTTTGTAGAATACTCCACTAACTCTCGGAAGATTAAGAATGTAGAAATAAACAGAAATAACCTCTTAAAAACTTTATTTAAACGCTTAATAATTCTTAACAACGATAAATTCTTACTAAAGATAGACTTCACCGTTAAGCAAAATATTGCCAATGGTCTTTCTCTTCGATGTTAATTTCATTAAGTTGTCTTTCACTTATATTTTTAGTTAAGAGTTTAATTAAATTGGAATGCCCAGCACAGAATTGGTTAGATTTTTCATTTTTGATGAACAAACTTTTCTACTCGATTGCAGATCTTCGGTATTTAGGTTTTTGATCTTACTTTAGGTAAATGCTTGGGTTTATAACACTGCTTAACATTAACTTATTTACTAATATTACGGTTTTTTTATCGTTAATATTTATGGCATTGTCAAGCCTTTCCTCCTTTGGTCACATGGTTAAAGTTGGTGTGTCTCTTTCCAATCTGTAACAAGAAATTGAAAAAATTAGCATTTATACAAGGTGCTATTAATAGAGATGTGGCTTAAGTATCTATTCTCAAGATTCAGAGCAATGTAACCATCTATACTGACTACATATTTGTATGAAACAAATACGTAGTATAGTTTATAAATGAAGGTATCCATAATTCAATTGACGAACATCAAAATTAATATCATTTACGTTACATATTTTACTCTATATTATAGATGAGATAAGTAAATTTGAAAGTTGCTTCTTGAAGGTTTCTATGGGTTTCCTAAATCAGAAAGTCTTTAAAAATCAATACGATGATATTAAAGAATAACATCAAAATAAACGATAGCCCCATTAATTATTACATTATCCGTACCGACTGGTAAGAAAACAAAATTTCTGTTGGCATAGCGACAGAATGTACAAAAATAAAATTAACAAATATTATCACTGTTCCACTCATAGATTAAATTACTTACAGTATCAGCAATAGCACAGTAATTCTAAAAAAATGTTGGTTAGATATACCATAGTGAAAAAATTGCCCTCCACTTGCATGCAATGTGGAACGCTAGATGTCGTAATATAGCGTTATTTATGTTATAGATCAGTCCAATGTTCAGTGTCAACTATTTGTATAACTGACGGACACGATTTTAGAAATAGATGCTACCAGAAAGCAGAATAATATATATCTTATATTAACGATGCCATAAAATGCTATCTAGCATGAGAGTGTATATGAAATCTTCTCAAATACACTTTTATTTGAGAATTTGTCTTGCTTTTTAAATCCTCAAAGTCTATTTTTAATTATTCTTAACGAAGTACTTCTTGGCCTTCTTCTCATCTGAAGGTTAAAGATAAGGCTGAAGATGAATGTGGACTACACCCTGAGTCCTCGACCCCCTATCTTACCAACAACTGCGGGAACAAAACTATGCTATTAACATTATTGTTATGTTAACAGACTTAGGTAAGATGGTTGTAGCTGTCCAGGTGGAGTTAGAAAAATCCTTACAACTAATAAAACCAAGCATAATTGCCCCCACTGGGAAGTGAACCCCGGACCTCCAGATCTGAATTAGGTGGTCACATCCACAGACCATAATAAACACATTATTTTATTCCGTAAAGATTAATTATAATCTATATTACAACGTTTTTTAGGCAGTTAAATAAAATTTTAAATGGACCAATGTAATGCTTTCTTTGCTACAATTTCAAACGGATGTCTTTTGATATTTCTTTTCCAAGCTTGAACATACTATATAAATAGTTACGTACAATTTCATGCATATAAATTATATTGAGCTCGTGAGCGTGCTAAATCGACCATAAATTTATCTTTTCCTAGAGAAATAATAAACTATTTTTATTCCCTGCGTCTATTTTACGGGTTGCGACGGACACGTCGATGTCATAAACGTCTTCTGTCCGGGCAATGATTTATTTGTGCTGTCATGGTTTCCTGAATTTTTGCTTCGAGTCAGAATTAGTGTTTGTTACTGAGTCGTTCGAGATTTTTTTACTCTTCATCTTTTAGAAATTCCTCTGCATTTCATTTGGGAGCCAGCCCAAGTGTGTAGGTGTTCGGTGCTACAGTCCACACGGTGCGACGATGTTTTCATTTATACACTCTACACATTATATTTTATGGTTAGAGACCGTAACTAATGGCTGATACTTCAAAACATGTTATTGAAAAGCAGACTTATATAACTCTACTATTGCGTTGTTTATCGTATGTAGAGCAGTAAATGATTCTATAGTCAAAGCCAAAGTTAAAGTGAAAATACATTTATTCAGTCTAGGCACCTTATATACTCTTATGAAAGTCAAGATTGAAGAATATAATTAAAATGTTGAGTTATTAGCTTAATATTAATATAAGTTTAAATATACAATTCAAAAACTTCCAGCAAATTTTGATTTACTTAGCGGTCAATTATTTAATATAACATTTTAATAGAAAGGAATGTTTTTTAAATAATTTACTTAAAGAAGGACAACTTCACAGCTAGTAGATTTATTTGATACTGTGCCATATCGTAATCAGTTAAAATGTGATATTTAAATATAAGACTAAATATTTCTATTGTAGAATAAACGAATACATCAATCGTTATCTGAATATAGATTCAGAGTAAGTGTTAACTGTACTTGAAATCGAATAGATGATCAAAAGTAGAAAAAATCACGCCTAAACTTCGTATATCAAATTTTTTTGGACAGCAGATCTACTGGATGGAAAGTTCAACCATCACACATAGATACTAGTATCATTAATAACGTCACATTATTTTGTAGGTGTGTTAACTTTCCTTTTTGTTTCTTCAAATTGCTTCACGGTCGAAACACGTAAGGTCGTGGTACATGCTCAGACGGTCGACGAATTTTAAAATAATTTATTTAATATATAATATTTAAATTCTATAACTGGGACTATTTGTAAATAACCAGCTAATACCCACTTAAAGTTATCACTATTACCTTTGATTACATTTGTTAATTTTCTCATACATATTCTTTGTTATAACGATTTAAAAGAACTTAGTAAATGAGTCTATTTAAATAAAGATATTTTTTACTTTTCTCTTTTTGGCTTTTGATCATGCGAAGGGGTCTACCATGAATGCGGATCATTTTAAATTTAAGTTCAGTACTACTTTTTCACAACAATCCAACCAGAAAAAAGTCTGGTGATGTCATTTTCTAATGACTTTTCTAAAAAGCTTCTTACCTTATTTTAAAGCGCATCATAATGCGTGCCGATGAAAATAAGTCAAACGTGTATGGATCGTCTAAGTGTAAACTAGTGACATCCCTAAAAGTTATTCAATCTCTTTTATATTGAATTTTAATGGATGAGGGGCAAATAACTTAAATCTAATTAAGTCAGTGTACGACGTAATCGGGGCCAATGTACCTATAGGATTTGGCATCTCTTCATAATTTGACTTTATTTAAAACTTAGATACAAGCTATTTTTATTCCTATTTTCCTAGTTGATACATATCGTAGACATTTTCAATTTGACCCATTTAATGTATGACCTTAATTAATGGGAAATCTCTTTCAGCAGTCGTACCGATACTGATTAAGTTTTAAACTAGAACTAAGCTCAATGCCCCATTCCAAGTCAATAACTGAAAGACGTGATCATGAAAATCTTAATCATCAGTCATACCAACTCTGTATTACATTATTTCCAAAAAAAACTCTCAGTTTAATGCCTCTTGCCAAGTAAATATCATAAAGACATGATCAAACTGTATTTGCTCTTTCTTTAAAGACACTAAGACTTAACTTACTCTCTTTAATAACTCTTTCTGCACTTAATTTATCTATTTTAATTTGCTAAGAAGTTTATTAATTAAATTTCGGTGTTGCATTGATCAGTGGCAATAACATTAAAACCAAATTTTGTTCATCATTATCTACAGCGTATATTCGTCCCACTACCAACTACTAATAGGCATAAACACATGAGGTACTTGTGCTATAACATAACTACGTTGGCCCAATGCGGCTCGGAGTGTTAAATTTTGTTACATTTAAATCTGTATCCAGTATATTGAACAGTCATTTACTTTTATTAACTCGCGCAAAATATTGTCTGTGGCATAAAACTTTCCAAAATTCCTTTTGGATTCAATTGTAACCTTGTTCAATAAGCCGTCTTCGTCTATTTTAGGTGTTCGTTCATCAATATTTGCATTTAATTTTATTTTTGTATGGAACCATCGATTTTTCGTAACCGACTTTAAAATTAAGAATTATTTCATTTGTATTTTGGGAGTTACGCGACACCACTGCTTTTAATTTTATTTATTACTTCTTATATCTACATCCAATGACAATATTCAGAGTAAAAGAACAGACTCCATATCAATTCGGAATACTCAATTATTTTGCATTTCATATTTTTTACAAGGTCTTACGAAAATATAATCTTCAAATGAAATTTAATATCATAGTAGTATTTAATTAAATGATTTATTAAGATTTTAAATATTGATGTATAATATATAAAAAACAACAGTAAATCGATTGTTAAAACAATAACGTATTTCAACCTAAGTCTAAAAACTGACAAGTACAAAATTCTATTTCTCCTTTGACACGAACAAAAAAGAAGAAAGTGTTATTACACATTTTCTATTAGTTCAACAAACTTTATCGTAGTTCAGCGTTCTCATGTGACAGGCAGACGTGCCATCTCACACGTGCTGTGCGACGACGTGCGTGCAATTACCATTTTGATTATGATCTCATTTGACACTGCGTACTGAATTTTTGGGGTTAGTTTTGTTTTAAAATATTGAATTTCACGATTGTAAAAAATGTTCCCTGACTTTTTTCCTTGCCTTACCAGTTTTTTCCGAAGAGAAATCCGGTCTATTAACTGACTTTTTCATAGTAGAATAACAGTACAGTCAAATTCTCTGTTATTGTCAAAAGAGAACAAATTTTTGGAAGTTTCCAACTGCAATATTTTGCAAAACTACCCAAAAAATCAGTAAACAGTGTCTCATAAGACAGGGAAAAAAGTCAGGGAACATTTATACCATTGTATCATAGTTATGAGGCTGTAATACCAGCTTTTTCCGAAGAGGATTCCGTTTACGGACCACTGACTATGCGGCGGGCGTGAGTGGGGCCCACCCAGTGCGCGGCACTTGGACTAACCCACTAAAACTCTCCGTTAACTCAATTCCCTTCACGGGGGCGACCTGGGTTCTGCCGAAGCAATACAACCTCGCTGGGGTAGCCTCAGAATACCATAATTTTTATAAAACTTTGGTACGACCATTGGGCGTCGATTCGGAAATAACCATGAACTCTACCTGGGTTCTGAAAAAACTAGCCAGAAACAGTGAAAGATTTTGGATAAAAATGAAAGTTAGTAAAATAACATTTAAGTTAAAAAACGTACAACAGAATTTTTAAGAAATTGTAATAATAAGAAAGAATTTCTAAAGAAATGCAATTCTAATGTGTCGATTATTCGATCATTCATTAAAGAATAATGTCACAATATGCACCATATACATCCATATACATCCCTGTTAGGTCTTATCGACAGATACTTAACGGCTAGATACCATGAAATTGAAAACCAAAAGACTATTTTTGATTAAAGATCAAAATATTATCAACAAAATCTCCATAATCGGACAGGAATAAACTTCGATAAAGACAACGATAACTCCTTTTTAACGAATTTGGAAAAGAGTCTTAAAAAGATTTCAATCTTTTAAGAGCGAGCGTGCAGAGGGCTCTTCAAAATTTCAAAACAACAATTGCTTTCCTTTCACTCACAATTTTTTTTTATATAATAAAATAATTTTCGAAATGGGCGGAAATTATAGTAAAAATTCTGTATTTCGTAGTTATTTAAAAAATCCAATATTTGTTACTGTCTCCGTTTTATCGCTTTTTCAGGATTTGAAAATTAATGTATTAAAATAATTAAAAACAACATACAAATATAATTAATTAGAAAATAACTGTTAAACCATTTCTCATGAAACTCGATTAAAAATAAAGCTGTTGTCGTTAATTATTAATTAAAATATTACTAGATCACGCTTTTTAGAATAAGTTTCTATTGAGAGCAAGCATTTTTGTTTTTCGATTAAACTAACTAGAAAAAAAATATTTTAAAATAATTTTTTGTGTTACTACATATTAAATATATGTATGTGTTTATGTATTACGTTTCAATTATTGTGTTGAAGTAAATTTTACTGAAATATTTTTAATATTGTTATGAACTTTTAATAAATTCAGAAAATTGAGATAATGAATTTTATTGTCGCATTCAAAACAAACCAAAGCGAAAGTTGCTTTGTTTTCGTAATCTAAACTGGAGTGCTCAGACCGCCACGCCAACCAGTTTCCTAAGCCATCAAATCACCAGAAAAAATGTTAGAAAATCTCTGAGATTTCTCTCTTTTTTAAATGTCGAAATACCTTAAATTGGTCCTCCATATAAACGGCATGATTTATGTCGCAAATAAAACAAGATGGTGTTTAGCGACTCGTTGTGGAATTAAAACGACACGTGAAACAAATTATCCGTGTTTGTTTTCAAATTTCGTTTCAATAAAACGGATTCTTGCGACAGCCGACATATTTACTGTCCTTATTGATACGCTTTAAAACTCTTTTGGCAGCCAAATTATGTTAATTTAAAGAAAAAATGTATAAAACTTGGCATTAACATGTCTGAATAGCTGCTCTGGAATGGTTTTTCACGGTTAGTCATTCAAGATTCGGTGCAATTATCCCGTTAATTTTAGACGCGGAATGTAATGATTACTGGAAAAGGCGCAGGCGCCGCCTAGATACTGTTTTAGATCTTCTAGCGTAACATCTGAGTGAGTCGCGCAACAAAACATGATTTTGTATTTAACTGCATGCAATTCAAAATATTTTTTTCTCTTTCATACATTAAAAAAATTAAGCATCAAAGTATGTAAGGATAAAACCTTTTTTTATATAGAAATAGGTTCAACGTCATGTTTTTTTAAGTCTATCCACCTAGCAAAAAACAAAATTTAGCCTCACTTTTAGCTAGTACATATCATTTCGCCCACATAGAACACGGCTGGAAAACTTTTAATCAACTTATGACCTTTAAATAAAGCCAATATTGCTCATAATCTAGTAATGATAATAATAAACATGATCAAAAGGCATATACACAAAATTCACTTTGAATGAAAACATCAATCGATATGTATTATCGTTCAAACTCTTTATCGATTAATTCCAGCTCTATTTGTTTATGAAGGTAATTTTAAACGCTGTTACTATAAGCACACATCTACTTTGTGTTAATTTAAACAAGATATAAGCTAGGTACAGTGTTTCAGCCGCAGATCTTTAGATGATTCGTTTCGAAAGTAGTTAGCCACTAATAATATGATTTTTTTATACTCATTCCAGTAATGTTTACACTTATAATGCATCAAACCTATCAGGAGTTGGAGATACACAATTTACATGGAAACAGTTTAAAAAAAGGAACAGTAAGGTACTGGATAGTACCCAAAAGATCACAAGAATTTCACTAAAACTACATTGCTAATAACACCAAAAGATACATTAGAAAAAATCTCAGAATTAGAAGCAAAGTTGAGCACCTCAGAACATTCCTGAGTAGAGGAGCCAGAGGCTGGCGAGCAGCAGCACCAAGATGAGGTACGTGGCGATGAGGTTGGTGGTCTCGTGGTTGGGCATCTTGGACACCTACTCTGGACAAACCGCTCCAGCTAACTGAGATTGGGACAGGCGCACGCCGCCTACACGCCACGTCTTCACGCCAAATACCCAGCATTTATAAATATGAAAGTACAATAATAGAATGCCTTTACGTTGACAGGTGTCATTAGTTGCTGACTGTATTGATTCCATTACTCTATCACTGAATTCCAAAAACTAATTAGAAAATTAACAGGTATTTGCGCACGCGCACGTAACCTTACTGCAATACTGGTACTTGATATAAACAATAAATATTGAAATGTAAAAAGCCTTTGAAATAATTTAATTAACTATTTAACTAATAAGTCCAATTAACTTCTCGTTAATAACGTTTACCCTCTAACTCAAAAAGCATAAATAGCTCTATTCTGTGAGACTGATACACTCGTTGACATTATGGAGATTAAAACTTTACAAAAAACAAAGATACCAAAATATTTTAGCAGAGTAAATAAATAGAAATCGATCTATAGACAGCGTTAATATACCCATTGAATTTTAAAGAATTTTTTTAATAAACAATTTTAATTTTAAGATTTTATTTCCATTAACCTAAAACTATATTTAAATCAAAGTCAATATTTGCACATCAACTTTCTTGGATTTTTTTACTACATATACACTTTTGATTACGAAGTCACGTCATTCCGAATAGAATCTATTATTATCGCATCGGGGATTATGAGAGTACTTTATGATCGATTTATCGTTGATTGAATTACACGAATAGAAGAGGTAATCGATGAAATGAGTCGTGAAAACAATTAATTCGAAAACACTATACGAGAGACAAAGCGACGCATCACCGATAGGAAAATTCAGATACTGATGAGACGTTCACAAAGTATTTCTTTGACACTCCACATACACTGGAAGCTTGATAGAAGGCTTGAGTCTTCGTATCCAAGCACAGAACTTACTGTAGTTCTAGAAGACAGTTGAATACAGCAGCCAGAGGAAGAACAGTAGTAAGACGAGGATCATGTAAGTGGCGGCCAAGTTGACGGTCTCCGCGTTGATCGGCATGATGGTGTCGGCGCGCGCGCAGCACTGCTCGATCGAGGATCCTCGGCCCGCAACAAGCATTCGATCACGTCAATGGACAGGGCCCTACTAGTTCCTGGAGAATCGTCCAGTAATTTCCAGCGATATTAAAATTATACTACATTTACATTTTCCAGTTTTAAACATTAAAATCAAAAATGCATGACAACTTTTTATTTGTTTAATTTATCGATACAAACCTTAACTACGGATTTGATGAATTTAGAAAGAAAAGTATTCATATTTTTCACATAAATTGTAAGTACTCATGTACCTTATACATTATAGAAACAAATCTGAAGCTTTTCTAAAAGGTGATTTTTCAATAATAAATGTTAACGTTTTAAAAATGAACTAATTCCAATAAATCTCCTGAATAAACTTTAAGTGGCTTATTCTCAAAGGCTAAATAAAAAGGCGATGCATTTTTACTTCTTGTCATTTATTTCAGACAGCAAAAACGTATTGAATGTCCCTCATCCAGATACAGCGAAACAGACAAAAATAATTTTACTGACGAAATGTAGATCTTTCAAAGTTTTACGCGTTAAATAAAACAAAGATGTGCTTTGAAAAATTTACTTCGCATTATTAAATTAAATCTTTCTTGATGATATGAAATCTTGCCAAGCGACTAGAGTTACAAATATCAAGTTAAAATTGAAATGATTGCAGAAGCATATTCAGGTATTTCAGGTCTTTAAAGTGTTGGTAAGTTTTCAAATAATTGAAAGTACGTTAAGAAATCTAAAAGAGAATAAGCTATTTATGAAATTAAACACGACCTAATTTTTCAATTTAACTAGTTGTTTTATGATAATAACTTACTTAGAATGCTGAATAGAGCAACCACAAGGATACCAGCAGAAGTAATAGGATGATGTAGGTAGCCACAAGACTCGATCCCTCGGATGTCATTATGAAGTCACCACTGTCACGATTCGCTACCAACTGAGATCAGAATGGAGAACAAAGCTTCATATACATCCATAGTGAAAACTTTTGTATTATATTTATGCTTTTTCAGTTTGTGACGCGCTGTGATTAATTAGGTGTCGCCACACGAAAACCGTTCTACGGAATATGAGGAATAATCACGTATTGGGTTGTTGTTTATAAAGTTTTTCACTAATTATCAGTGCCAAGTTTACTGGTAGACGAAGGCGCGTTGGAAATTAGTCATGTATTTATTGAGTCTATTTTTTCTCGATACTATTAGTCACAGTAGTGGTACTTTGTATTACATTCATACATTTTCATAACACCTGGAATTATTCTGGAAATCTCCAGAGAAAAATTTAATTTTCGCCGAGTGCGGCCCTGGACTCGCCTCGCATTTTTGGGTTTATGATAAGCTGAGCTATTTCGGCACTGGAGCACTCTGTTCCACAATTGGTTTGGTATCCTACAATAATCTCTGAGAAACGCCAATGAGCACTGCTCGTGTTATTTTAGGAAACTTAAATTGTTAATATTAGACAATTAATTCTAAAATTGGTTTACCTGAAATATAGCTGTAGAAATTAACTACATTCTTTAGCATATTCTTGCACATACTTAGGTATTGATACTAAAATGAAGGTAATATACGAAACAAAAGTATTGATAATGATAGCATACAACATTCATATCTAAATAAACCTCCCTCTATATACACATATCCACATATCCACCATCCCTCTAACGCCAAGTCAAATGGTTAATGGATGCTTTTGAAGTTTCTTTATTATTTACTCGACGTAAACATCTAATTGATACGTTGTAACAGTAACTAAACAAATCAAATAACTAAAAGCTCTATATGATTCAGAACGATTCAATTAATTTTGTGCATCGGAATTGAAGGATATTTTTAAACCGTCAACTTACAATCTTAATTCGTTGCATTAACAAACCATTTCCAAAACAACTTCAAAAACTTATCTTTCTTTGTACCCTTTCAAATTTAAATAGATTTTTTATATTTCTACCTTATTCAACCAAGGATAGGCAGGCATTATTAAGGCAGTTTCTCCCTCTTTCATGCCATGGTTTTCTCCTAAGAACCTGAAGGTGTCTATTGCAACAGTAACCTTTACCATGCATTGGCTGTTTTTTTTTCAAAATCATAAAATCAAAATCATTTGATTTTGATTTTGATTTTTGATTGATTTTTTAACCTAAATATATAAGTTACGGCAAACGCTTTCACCTACCAAGCCGCATTATGTCCTAGTGTAGGTCTGGTCTCCGCAGTGAGTCGTATAGTGGCTGTAGATGTAGATTGTATGATTTTAATTTTATTAATTGATTATGAAATAAACTCAGTTGAAACGGAGCGTACGCTACCTAGATTTCTCAGACGTTGACTTTGACTTGTACATACACTTTACTTAACAACGGGGCGAAAGATTTAATCCCTAGAACGTTGTACCATATATAGTACCATAAACAAAAGGCAGACTAAATGATAAATCCTTTTTAAATTGAAAAGTTCTATCACTATCTTTTAAGAAAAAAACAGTGGAAATCGTAGCCATCTTCAGAATCTAAATTCAATAAACCGCTTAAAAAAAACAAATTTGCGCAAAAGCAAAGCTGTGAGGTTATTTATATACAGTTTAATGAATATCTACCACTGTACTGTTGTCCCGTTCCCAAAACAGCGACATAAAATATTATTTATATAATCAACTAAAAATTAAACGAGGCCCATGTCTGACAAATTACAATTTATATCATGAAATAAAAGTTACTTTTGCTCTGCTAATAGAACTGGAATAAACGTTGAATTAGGGTTGCCACTGTATTATTATTTTTAAATGTTATTTTAACGGTAAATCGGGAGGAAACAATTTTGAAAAATACTACAAATTAATCTTGGAGGTGGTATTAGAGTTGTTGTAAATGTTGTCAACAAAAGTTTCTATTGATTTTTTTAAAGGTAATTGACATTTAACCGTTAGCAGGCGTTAAGACAGTAGGCTTAGATTTCAGACTAATCCTATTGTCTTAACGCCTGGACGGGCTTGGGAAAATTCCTAAAGTTCATAAGTGAAAATTAAAATCAAAACTGCGAAACTATAATTAACAAAACCCACTACATATGTTAACGATGGAGTGGACTATGGGATGAAAGCACGTAGCTTTGCAAGATAAAATATAATTTAACTCAAAAATAAGTACAATACCGAGATAGAAAAGGGAAGTGACTAAAACCAAATTAATCTATCAAAAACGTCATAAATTAGTCAAAAACGAAACTGATAACCAGTCAGTTAAAACAACTTCTTTAAAAACATGCCATTGAATTAGCCTTGTCCCGATGCAATGGATAGGTAATAAACATCAAATGAAGCTCGTAGCCATTACTATTTTACTTTCCCAATAAATCGTCAGACTGGTTGCTCTCCCAGTGTAGCTACAATGAATGATGACGTCATAGAACACACTACTGCGGTGTTAATCTTAGGTTCTAAACAGATTTAAGTATATATAATTCTAGTTAAAAAACGTGTAAAAAATGACGATACCGAGGGATGTTTTTAAAGAAATTTTTGCAAAACCTTGTTAAATCTCAATAGAAGTTTAAGTGATAAGGTCACTGTCTCCACCTCAACTTGATGCACAAAGATGTTTCGTGATCATGACTCGTCTGTCGCATCGCACAGCCAGTACCATCCATTTACGGACCTACCCACCACTGGCTAAGCGACGGGCGTGTGTGACAGCCAGTACCCCTAGTGTGAGTTTCAATCGTATCGAGAGACTTGCGATCGTTTACATACCGCCGATAATCGCATATATGAAAAATCGTTTCCAATGCTTCACAACAGAAGCGTTGCTGTCGCTTCCATACAATTTGACAGCTGACGACAAATGAGATCGAGACGTTTCAATTCAATTGAAACTCACACTAACGGTACAGAGTGTGGAATTCTTCAGCGGCACACGAACTCCTTTCATATTATTATAAGATAGCTTCATTTAAAAGAGGCATTTCTTTGGTCATAACATAACTAAATCTAATTTCTCCGAAAGGGCTTGACGAATTTTTATGAAATTTTTCATGTATGTAATTTGTCGTGTAATAACCAAATTTAGGTCCGACATAAGGTAGAGGCTATTTTTTATAAGTCTCGGTGGCTCTGTATATAAGGATATCCCTCCAGATTTTTTAGAAATGTTTGAAAACAATGTTTGCCGAATCATCTAGTTTTATGAATGCAGCACTAGATTTCTTCGCGTATGGACTCCTCCACTGGGGCTGTAAACACCGCTACACCGTCGCATTGCGCTGCACCGCTCATTTGCTGTTAATATTTAAAAAAAACATCAGTAAGTCAAACATCTTTGATCACGCTCATCGGCGCTCACAACACTGACTGCTCATGAGCAATGCTCTATAATTTTGCGGTTAGATCTTACTTCTACACCCGGAACACAATAATGATTTTAACATTATTGTTATAGTGACAATTTAGTAAGATGATGGTACCTAACCAGGTGGACTTTAAGGTAGATGATCCCACCGACACAGAGGCAGTCAGGAGTAAAAAGGACCTACATAAACATGAGAAACTATTTTTATTCAGGTAGATTGTTGTCCTCAAAAAATAGCATAAAACGCGGAAGTCCATTAATTCCATAAGATCGTTGTACTCTGTAAAATGTAGTTGCGCGTCGTCGCCCGTGGGTTCTGGAATTATTCCAATGAAATCTTTCTAGTTATACAGATTTTCCCGGTAAAATAGGTAGCCGGCGAATAACCCACTGTCTGAAATCTTATTATATTATATTTACGACTAATGTGACTAAAGTTTTTCGTGCATCTACATTCGGCTATTTATAAATATAGTATGATATGAGTAGTCTTCAGAAATTTAGAACTACTAGTCAACATCATTTGAAAAATATCTACAATCATAAAAAAATAATATGAATATTCTAGAAAGGCAAAAAACACTCAACTAAACTTATGTTAAGGAATGATTATTAGCTTCACAGCCTAATAGCAACTACAAATAATCATTTAAAATTTGTAATGAAAGAATGAACATTCTTTCATTACAAATTTTAAATGATTATTTGATACACAAAATTTAAAAAGCAGCCTAGAGACTAATTGAATGTATAAACTTCCCCTTGAACTTAACACTCAAGAGTGGCGACTCGCGAATGATCATATTGCCGCTAAAATTTAGACAGGATAGTTTTTTCTTGTGTTCTTAATATTTCTAAGGACTTTAGAAAACTAATTCTGAATCAGAGACAAGTTGATAATCTGAGGGTCAACCCAAACATACCATAAAATTGTAAAGTACAAAAAACAATCTCTTTCATCACTACCGTCTGCCACTTTAGTACAGCAGGGGCATATACACAGTTTAACATAATTTCATACACAATACTTCATTTAATAGATGATTAAAATTGAATTTCTTCTTTTATGTGGCATTAAGGCTAGTGTTGCCATAAGCCATATGCAAGTTTGACAATAAAATGTCGACACCTGCCATTAGTCGCCAAAAACTCCACGAGGCCAAGGGATACTTTCCATCGGTATCCCAGCGCCATAAAGAAAGAAGAAACAACTACGTAAGATATGTTTGTATGAAATTCAGTTTCCTTTGCCATCCCTATCTTAGGGAGAACTTAATAAAAATAATTATTCTGAACTTTTGGCGAATAATGCTGGGATCGGTTGAGAAGTTTAGTGGGTAAGAACTCCACACACTCCCTCTTCCCCTCTCCGGGGGTAGGGGAATCGGCTGGTAGAGCTTCTCCTCAGTGCCATAAAAAGGTGCTATATATTGCTGTTGGTGACTTTCGAGAGGTTGATTTCATTTTTTTTACATTGCCGTAATATATTCAATTCTCATTTATGTATCATTTGATTGTTATCTTTAAAAAATAAATTAAAACGGAATGTGTATTTCATTTCATATTTTTTTCTCACTAGCCATCAACAATATGGCAGTTCCGTATAAATCGTCAAAAATCTATAAGATAAAAATCCGTAACATAAAAAACATCAAATGACATACTGGTAACTCGCAGCCAGAAATAAAGAAAAATTACTACTTAAGTAACCATTGTGAGGGATTTAGTTTTCTTTGCCTTTCCTGTAACTAGGATAACATATAAAAAAAACTGTGGCACAACCAACCTCAAATAACTGACGTTTTTAGATAAAGATTTTTATAAAGTTAGAAAGAAGTTTCGCCTACTATTATATGGTAATCCCGAGACAGCAAGTGTATGATATGAAATTATTGTAACAGTTATTCATTGATGGGGGAGCGATTGCGGAGACCTGATGAAATGGCTACCACCAGCACAGCGGTTTCAACGGTTCAACCCACCCTGCAAGAGGTATACTAATTATACGTATTTATTCTTTGACTCATTGAATACTTATCTCAGTTGCTAGATAAGTTTATGTAATTTTTAAGATGATAACAACGATAAGTAGAGTGTTATATTTACTCAAATAATTCAAATTATGAAGATGGCATTAGTGAAAAAGATTTTTTATCCGGTGTGTCCACTAATACATCAGAAATTGTATCATACGACGAAAGTGAAAGACCTTCTGAGTGATATAAATGTGCTTGATTTATCGAGGATCATCGCTGGTCCATTTTGCACCATGACTTTAGGTGATCTTGGTGCAAATGTGATAAAAGTGGAGAGCCTGGAAGGGGATGAGGCCAGGAAGTGGGGACCTCCCTTTGTTGGTGGAAAAAGCGACTCATTTTATTTTTTGAGTGTAAACAGGAATAAGAAAAGTGTTTGTATTGACTTTAAATCTCAGGAAGGTATGTTATATCAAATTTTTTTCTTTTAAATAACCTACAATAATTTAATACTGATTCCAAATAAATATGATGATTTTATAAACAACAATATTAATTATTATGAATTATTGTATAGTGGCTAAAAAATATAATAGATACATACACCATAGAATATCTGGTTCACAAAATTGTTTAATGTCTTATTACAAAGTTGGATGCTGAATTTTTTTTAAAACTTTTAACAATATTTCAGGCAAAAAAATAATGTATGACCTAGTGAGAAAATGTGATGTGCTGGTTGAGAATTTTATACCTGGAAAATTAGATGAGTTAGATATTGGCTATGAAAAGTTAAAAACAATAAATCCCAAACTCATTTATTGTTCAGTCACAGGATTCGGATCTGTTGGACCATATGCAAAGAAACCTGGGTATGTTTTCTTATTTTATTATAATAACATTATTTATTTCATCACTTCACAACAATTTAACAGCAAATTTTTTAAATTATTTATTTAAAGGAAACCTGAACCTGTTAAACCTGTTTAAAATAAATTAAAATAATAAATAGTATTTAAACTAGCAATTAACTTTGCTGGTTAATGATAATAATTAAGTAATAATGATTATTGATAAAAAAATATGATAGTAATAATAATAATTATCATTAATGGATAACAAGATAATAATAATTATTATTACCATTATTTTATGATAATAATTGTTTAATAATAGTTCATTTTAACAAGAAAATGAATTACTTTCAGCTATGATGTAATTGCTTCTGCTATGGGAGGACTTCTCAATGTGACAGGAGAGAGTGATGGTCGACCTGTCAAAGCTGGTGTAGCAATTACAGATGTTACGACAGGCCTCCATGCATATGGTGCTATCATGACCGCACTCTACTACCGTCAAAAGACAAATAGAGGACAAAAGATTGACTGTAACCTCCTCTCATCACAAATTGCAAGCATGATTAATGTAGCCAATATCTATTTAAACTGTGGCATTGAAGGACAACGTTGGGGTACTGCACATGCCAATATTGTTCCATACCAAGCATTCAAAACAAAAGATGGGGAAATTGTTATAGGAACAGGGTCTAATTCTCAGTTTGCAGACTTATGTAAGCTTATTAACAAAGAAGACTTATGTGTGGATGAGCGTTTTATAGATAATTCTGTGAGAGTTACCAATAGGAGTGAATTAATTCGTATAATTAGTGAAGTAATTAAGACAAAAACTAACAAAGAATGGGGGGAGATATTCAAAGTTGCTACATTTCCTAATGGTCCAGTGAATACAATGAAAGATGTATTTGATGATGAGCATGTAAAAGCTATTGATTTGGTCAAAGAGCTGCCTCATCCTGAAGCAGGAACTATCAAGCTAGTAGGTCCTCCAACTGTGTACAGCCTGGGAGGAAACTATGCGAGAACAGCACCTCCTATACTTGGACAACATACAAGAGATGTCCTATCCAATTTCTTGGGTTATCATGATTGTAAGATTAATGATTTATTTCAAAAAAAAGTAGTTAAATAAAATTATCAATTTGGAATGAATCATTCATATATTATAATTATCATACTATATTTGTAAATAGGATTATGTTTAAAAAATGAATTTTAAATTGTGATATTGTATAATATCAATTTGTTAATGTTTCGGAAACAAAATAACTATTGAGTGATCTTGATGTGAATATATCTTTAAAGAAAGAATGATAATATAAGTACTTAAGATAAAATTATATAAACATGTTGTATTATTGAGAAGATTTATTTTAATAATAACTCCTACGTCACATATGTTTGATAATACTGATGAGGATATGTAATATCATAAGGTTAAGTTTATCTAATAATGTCAAAAGTTATATAATTTTCACTATAATGTTGATAAGGCAATAGCAATTTTAGAAGATTACTTATTACAAATATTAAATTAAGTCAGAAGTTTTGTTTTATTTATACTATAAGTGTTACCTAAATAAATAATTTTTTAAGAGCCTTGCATACTGATAAATACAACAAGTATCTACCACACTGTCGTAAATCTTAGGTTTGTACTAACATCTGAAACTGGGAACTAAAATAGTGGAAACATAGTTCGGTGATTTTCCGTGTTTCCGTTTTTTTCGATTCGCAATATCGCAACGTGTGAGAGATCAGTTCTTACAGATTGGAATTAACAGAGTTTGCTAATGGCCGCTGCTATTCACATCAGTAACCAATAAACCTTTCTAATTACCCATGTTTCGGATAAGATATTGTATACAATACGATAAGTTACAGAGGGAAGAAATGGGAAGCCAGAGAATTCAAGATTGAAAGTAAACAAACTAAATTTTGATTTCATTGTTTTACCACGTTTTTCTTAGCTTGCTGTCTTGTATGACTGTATGTATGTGGCGGTCAAATCTTGTGATCGAGTTTTCGACCACTTCTAATCATCCGGTTGAGCTGAAATTTCGCATGCTTGTTTGTTTTCGATGACAATACAATATTTAAATTTTAAAAAATTGAATTTAATTTTAAATTAAAATTGTTTTCTTTTGATTTTAATTAAATTTACAGTTTAGAAAGAACGACCGCAAGATTTATAAACCAAAACTAGAAAAAGTTAAATATATTATCGTATGGAAAAAATTTCCGTAAAAACCGGGACATTGTCCTCGCGTGCCTTCGGAAGCACAGAGCTCGCAATGACAAATTTAGATCGACTCTTCCTGGGAGTAACCGTGCGAAATTTTGCTTTTTTCTTGTAATCAAAACCAGACCATTGGGACCATTAAATCAACGAAATCTTCTTTCAAAGTATAATATAAGCGAAATACTTTATCCAAATAGAATACTACGCACGGAATGTCGGGCAGAGCGATCACCTGGGCTTCGCGCAAGAACCCTAGTAAAAATATATAGATTTATTTTTTAACATCGTTTCTACAGCATTCCTATTTTTTAATATGACTATGATTTAACTGTATGTAAGGCAACTGCAGAAACTCACTTTGTTACTTGATGATCATAATAATATATTAAGTGGGTAGTTTCACAAAACACACTATATATTGTATTGTGGTAAATAAAATTACAATTTACGACGAAACGAGTTTACACGTCTCCCGCACGTTACTATAAAAAGTGTTAATTAAGTGCTATTTTAAGGGTACCAAGTTAAAGAGATTGATCAATTTAAACACGCTCAAGGTCATCGCGCTCAATAATGTTTAATTTGTCCAGGAGCCGGTTGAACCAGCAGCAGTAATCACGCTGCGAGCGTCGCGCACCAAGCAACGTGACCGCAAGAGAGTTGTCTGGACAGAAGACACAGTTGATAATGAGAACATGAACAAAAAGAAGTCCAAATGTAAGAAGTTTTATCTACATGAGCCTTTGCCTGCGATTTTTTACGCTTTTAATGTAGAAACAAGTATCTAATTGTAAGTTATTTGAATATACCAAATATTTGCCATTCTTTTACGTTACATATCGAGAGTAATTGATATACGAAACTTAGATTTAAAATTTGCATTCAAAAGTAGGCTTTAATTATCTTATTTAGTAGCGAAGTTAATGTCTAAACAAATAAAAATCTAACAAGCGATAACCCAACCCGTTTGAGATAAGTTACAAAGATATTGTTATTACATATTGTTTTTAAATACTTAATAATTAGTCTTGGCATTGTTAACAGGTTGTTGCATATACGAGAAACCGCACAAATTCGGAGAATCTGACTCCGAGGATAGCGATGATGAATGTGAACATTGCTTCGGCCACGTGGAGCGACGACGCGACAACCAGGCCCCAGCCACATCTACAGACACGCAGGTATATCACAGGAGTCGCCACCACCATATCAGACAACCTTTGAAACAGATAGTTTAGTTGAGGGCAATCTTCATCTTGTATCTATCGAAAATTGACAATACTTACTTAATAATACTATTGTGATTAATGGGTGAATTTCTGGCCACATTTTTTAAATTCTTAACGGGGTAGCTCTTCTTATTCATCCCACCTGATGTTAAATGAAATAAGGAGAAACCTCAACCACAGAGGAGCTGGCCATCTTACTGGTTGCCACAACTGGGAATTGAAACCACAACCTCCAGATCTGAAGTAGGTGTTCTCAGTCACTAGACCACAGAGGCGGTTAAGATGAGAAAAATTTCTTGGCGCCCAGACTGGGGCGCTACTGTTTGAATAATAAACTTCGTTGCTTTAGTTTGAAGACGTACGAAGTTACGGTATACGAAATACGTATTTAACAGGTCATTACACGGAGGAGAAAGGATGTTACCACATGTTTTTGCCGTTTCTTCGATCCCAGTTCTAACCAAACCTAACCAATTGAGATAAGTGTCAATTTAAATCATATATGATTTGTTAACTATTACCAGAAAGATAAAGAAGTATGCCAAGCTAACTAACTTGTAGAAAGTGATAATAAAAATGAAATGAAATACGGGCACTTCAGATGGCATGGAATGGATTCCGAAAGAAACGTTTATAATTTGTAAATGGAGTGGAATGACCCAAACTTCTCATGAATCAAAGCCTATACCCAATTGAGAAGTACATTCAAAGTAATTGTTGCAGGAGTCGGCAGCCCCCGAGCCGCCGGCGGCGATCACCGCGCGGCCGAGCGAGCCGGCGCCTGCGCTCGCGCCGCCCGACCGGCCCGACGCGACCGGATAAATCGATCAACCAACCACACAAAAACGTATTATCGGGTCAAATAAAGCATGGGATACAAGTGGCGTCTGATTTTCCGACGTAAACGCCGGAAAGTCGGTTTTTCAACATAACATTATGTTTTTGCGTCGAACTTTAGTACTCATTGTTATTTACGATTGTGGACGTAGCTTATTGGCTATTCATGTTTTATTTCTTACGAGTAACGTAACAACCCAGCAGCCTATCTATTAAAGTATTTACACAAAGCATTTTTGAAATGTTACTTAAAAAATTTTTTTTTTTGTAAATGTCTATTTGGGTGATCCAAATAGACATTACATTATTAAAGCTAAATAAATTAATATTCGAATCGTAAATAAAAAGCCATTTAACATTCCAAAACTTCTAAAAATAAAATGACTCGAAAATCCATGATGAAATGGTATTGATGTAATTTTTCGTGACTTTAAAGGTATTAGATATATAGGACAAGGATAGGTGAAGGTTAACATAAAAGTACTTAAGTTATGAGATTTGCGTGTTTTTTTTTTGTGACAGTCTAGTAGTGAAGGCAAAGGTACTTGGCTACAGTCATGGTTGTAGTTTTTTTTATTCATTGTTTTTACAGAACAATGTGGTCGTGGCATAGATAATATAGTTTTTAATACTTAATAGGATCCCATTCTTTTTTTGACTCTCTAAACAATATATTACACTAATTAATTTATCGTTTTTAAGTACTCCGTAAATGCGCGCCTTTACTTAATACTTAGGTATTATTTCCAATTATGTTGAAATAAGTTAAATCGTATTAATTAAACTGTGCTTTTAATATTGGTTTTTATTTATTTGTATTATTATTATCATAGTATATCCCATACTAGTATTTAGTTTTAAGATAAAGGTAACGCCATTCCCTACTTTTACAGCTAAACTTTGTAAACGCGCAACAACTTAAGATGAGATAGTCATATGCTTTTTATTTTTTTACAAATTAAAGTGCACATTAATATATTGCGTTAATTAACAAATCACTTAGATATAGTAATTAATTTCAATGTAAATTGTGGTGCATAAAATGGGAATGAATAAAATTCAAAGGTAATTTAATTTTTTTTTATTGAAATTAAAAAAAATCCAGAGATAGATCTGTCTCTACATTACCACCGGTATCAAATACAAGTATAATGGGTGGTCCTGTTAATAGTATTTTTTTTGGTAAGAAAATATTGTGAGAATTAAATAAATGCAACATTACGTGCCATACGGCCTTAAGTGAGTTTGTTTACCAATTGAAATAACGTCGTTTCAAAAACGGTTGAATCAAACCTTGTTTAAAGCAATATTTGACACGCAATCGCATATGATCATCCTACAATAATAATAACTAAATTAATACAAGATTACCAGAGAAGCCTATATAAAATGATCGCTGCATACAATAACATTAAAATATTGTTAGTCCCCATATAACCTTTAGCAATAATATAAATAAACAATGGAAAAAGATGTCAATTGTCACATGATATAGCGACATCTAGTGTTGTCTGTGTGATAATACTTTGTTCCATATTGATATAAATATGTGTGCATCAAAAATAGAATACCTACATTAATCTTAAAGCCGCGGTGAAAGATTCGCGCGAGTCTGGCGGCGAGTGGCGAGTAGTTGTAGCAGTAGTTTAGTTTGTAATTGTCTCCATCTGTACCAAGTTGGAATATTATGCCCCATAGGTCTAAAAATGCACAATCCAACACATGGCATTCATAATCTTGCGCCGCTTCTTCTCTGCAGTTCCTAATTCGTCGAAGCGGTAGTAGGGTTAATTGGGAATATGCATACTAGTGTTATTTTTAATTTTAAAATAAATATTTTAAAATTAAAACTAACAATTTATTTAGTACATATTTTAATACTGGGACAATTTGTAAATGCCCGGTTGATACCCACTTAAAGTTATGACTATTGCCTTTAATAACATTATTTGTTTTTCTCATATATATTCCCTGTTGTGACGATTTAAAAGAACTTAGTAAATGAGTCTATTTAAAAAATGGTATTTTTGACTTTGACTTTGACTATAATAAGAAATATATCTATATTATGTAACCTTATTAAAATTACATATTACATACAAATAAACGTTATTGGTGTCAATTCTGTTGGCATTGTCGAAGGCTAAAATTAAGTAACCTCTTCATGTTTAAATCTACTTAAGTAATAGAGAAATGGAGTGACTTTGAAACGTCAAATAACACCGAGACAGATGGTCAGCCATGTCTCTTTCTAGACAGTTTTGAATGAAAGAGTAGTACGAACATAAATTTGATTAGTTTTAGTCTATGTCTAACAGAAGCTAAGCCATTATATATAATTACTGTTATTACATCACAATTGTTCTAACCCAAAATTAAAATAAAAGACGTAAAATTTGATACATTGTTTTATTGAATATCACAAACTTGCCATAAGTCTAGCACGTAAGCTCGAGAGTTTTATCTCTGCGCCGGCGCAGCGCCACTAAGTTGCAGAAATTATGTAAACAAAGACCCAGAAGTTTGTTAATTATATATTTTATTACATATACATTGCCCCCTACAGACCTTTCAGTAAAGAAATCGCTAAACAGGAAATGTATGGGATCAAACATGTCAAGTCCAGGGACTGAAATACTGGTAAAATTTTTGATTATAATACCTGAAAATAATGGTATAAATTAACGCTACCAATGAATATCGACAAAACATTTAATATCAGTGTCTCATGAAACAAAAGTGTGTGATAGCGATGTAGACGAAACCTAATATTGAGAGAAAAATATATATTTATCTAATTAAATATAATTACGTAAAATGCAATATACGAGAATAAAAACCGTAGAAACGTGAACAGAGGAGCTTCTTGGCCTTAGTGGTTTGAACGCTCTTGATCCGATAACGAAAACAAAACAACTTTGCCATGGTTGATATCGGGATGGGTAAATCATATTTGATACCTCGATCTCTTCTGTGTTTCTTAAGGCACGTTAAACCGTTGGTGCCGGTTGTTACCGCAACCGATTACACCCACCAAGCCGCAATTGGCCTTCATGATGGTGAAACGTTACTAATACATTTTCTATTTAGCGACATCACACTTTAGTGAAAATGTCTTATTTTAAAGATAACCTTAAAAATAATCTTTGAGAAAATCAGGGTATAACTCAAATATAACTCTACAATTAGTATGGGCTTTGATACTGAGCTGTCTACTAAGAATAGATTAGTTTACATAATTACAAGCTTTGAGTGACGCCTATTAGGTTAACCAATAATATATTCCATAGATAATAACAAACGACAACTCCTAAGTTTATAAAGTGTCAAGTACTTAACTTTAATTAACAATACAATCTATGCCCCATTTCAGAAATCCATTAACGGCTGGTTTACCTTCCTGGGCGTTGAATTTAGACATGTTATATCATATGTGAATTAAATCAAGTCTACGCCTCGTGAGCTTATCCAAACTAAGGTCGATTAGCTTCTACGTACACGGTGTTAAATAATTATAAATCAAAAATAACTAAAAAATAAATAAGTTGAAAGTGTCTTAAATTCTCGTAATAATATTTATTTATTTATAATCTTTTTCGATACAATTTTTTACTCCTCATTATAATGTAAAACTTCCAATCTAATTTTCTGCCAGTGCAATATAATAAAAAATACATTTTAAATCTATTTTACATCCAATAACTCCTTACATTATTCTATTGATTAAACTATTGTATGTATTCTTTGCAAAATATTCGATTTGATTGCAATTAAAAATTTACGATTTCTATGACTCAGACGCTATAACTTCCTATTACGTTTTGAATAAGGGAATTGACTTCGAATCACTGAAATTACAAAATTCGTGCTATTTCGATAATTGCCGATACTATCAGTACAAGATTTGGCTTCGATCCTTATACTGGAGGTGCGTTCAAGATGTAATGAAAAAATTTCCTTTTGAAATATTTCAAAAGCGTACAAATGTATCTAACGGTAAGAGTATAAATTCGAATGAATATAAATAGAAAAGAAAAGAATATTAATGTTACAACAAACTTAATGTCAAATAATGTCATTTTGTTCAGTCTCAGTCGGTATGATCATGAATTTTGAATTAAAACCTTTTTTGAAGGTGTGTCGAGTACATTCGGAAATCGTATCAAAATATGGGATATGAAAACCATACCTTTGATAACAATGATCACTTGATATCAACCGGCTGGCCGAGTGGTCAGTTTCCAAGGTCCTAGTCCCGAGGGGTCAGATGTTTATGTAATAAACACGAATATTTGTTTTCGGGCATGATTGTTTCTATATTTTTATATTATATATTTGTTATGATCCTATGAAATATTTAATACGGTTTCCGTTATCCAGTTAATAATGTTTAGATATATAGTGCCAGTATAATATCACATTCTAACTTTTGACTTCCAAGTTTTTTCACAGGCCCAAGTGTTCGCATTGCGTTTTTAAACTCCACGTGTTCTTGAGAAAAGGTCGTGACAAATATTCGGACAACGAATTCATTTTCTAAAGGTACGGAACCTAAAAATAAGCTTCGGCATATAAATTGTAATACTGTCGATCCATTTGTATTCAGTGGCGATATAAGAGTTGTTTATATTTAAATCTCTTTTTTTCTTTAAAGTCTTGAACACTTCTAAAAGTTTGTGCATTCATAGAAAAAATTGATTCATAAAATGATTGGGTATAATTAATATAACAAACTATTACATAATTTATGATGCTTGATCAGCGGCAGTCTTCCAATAGAGCAGGTACAATCAAGGTTATAATAAATATGGTGGCTTTAAAACGATCATCTCCGCAGTTTCCTGTTGACAATTAAAAAAAAAATGTCAAAGCTTGAATCAAAATATAATGGAGCCTAGACACTTTAATGCGTTAGTTTCATTTTGTTCTCTAAGAATATTATAAACTCCATTGTATTTAAATCTCACTATTTAAGGTACTTAAGAATGTTGTACATAGCTTTTCTTTCTCCACTGTGAATTACCAAACCACTTTTATTTTGACTAGCAAGTGAGATATTCATTTTTTTACACAAAGCACAGGATACAACCGTTGCGTTCGAAAGTATGCATTCAACTGATCACTGTGAACTTATCTCTTTAAATAAGGAACGATGTGATTGGTTAGGGGGCGTGGCCCGGCCGGCAGACAAGTATGACTCACTGCATTCTCAACGGGCACATACTATAGTTACCTTACCTATTGAGCGGCCTCTCCTTGTAGGTGACGGCCTTCCTGGGCCTGCGCGTGCGGCCCTCAGGGACGACGTCGCCGCCGTCGCTGTCGCGGCTGTCGTGTGACGTCACGCTGCGGCTGTCGTGTGACGTCACACTGTGCCTGTCAGCGTGCGTGTCATCGGCCTCGACAGCGTCGCCGCCGCCGACCTCGCAGGTTGGTGCATCGGTGGTCATTGTCTCACTAAATCAAGAATATATTTTATTGTGTTTTGATTGCTTTAATTCAGAGGTCTTTAATTCATTATCAGCAAGGATGTTTTAATCGTGATATTGTTCCTTGACCAAATATATACTCTAGTAAAATCATGTAACCTACCCACCTACGAACGATATATTGTTATATTCAAAGACAACGACACAAACGCGAACGAAGTCGCGGACACAGCTAGTCATACATGATTCAATAAATTTAGTTTCTGTATAAGACAAATATTAGTGAAACATAATGAAACGTGACAAGAGACGTCTTCTAAGTGACATCCTTTATAGTCGCTGGCAAAAACTAGTTTAGAAAACTAGTTTTTGCCAGCGACTTTGTTTGAATGTTGGTTATCGTTTAAGCAGAAGTCGCGGATTAAAGTTCTATTGATTATACGCTATTCCGCCACAGCAAAAGAATCATCCAATTTTTAAAAAAAATTATTTACATGTATATTTTTCTATTTTTATAAGCTAATCTTTTGAATACACCCTGTATCATATAATTGTTATGCTTTACGAAACTGTGTTTTTTTTTATATCCATATCCATAACACAAGCTTATTTTGGACTAAGGCGTGAGTTTAAGAATTATTGGTATTTTTTTGTATATGTTTTAATTATTATTTTAATAAACTTATCTTTTTGTTTACTCTGCTTACGACAAACTTACAGATTTCCAGCCAAGTTGTGTTCGTGTTTCACATTATCCTACTAAGTGTTTAGTACAACAGCCTTCTAACGTTATAAAATGCATGATCTAATAGTGCAGTATTATTACTTTAAAATATATTGTAAAAATAGAATGCTTTCATTGAAAAAATTGTACTTACCATACAATAACCCCCGCATCGGTGGCGCCGTTGGGGCTGGGCGCGTCAAACCGCAAGAAAGCCTTCCGACTGGAGGGCGGAGTCCCGCGGGCCGCCCGTTTCGAGGGCGAAGCACCGTCAGCCTCCTTGCCGTCGCCCTCCAGCCGCATCTTGGCGACCATCACTTTCAGTACCCGACCGCAGTTACTGAGGAAAAATTAAGCCTGTATATGTCATATATTACTTATATTATTTAAATCTAACCTTTCCAGTTATTAGGAAGTTGGACTCGATTCTGAAGTACACATTCGAAATATAAATTTAAATTTAGTTCAT
This sequence comes from Acentria ephemerella, assembly GCA_943193645.1. Taxonomy (NCBI): domain Eukaryota; kingdom Metazoa; phylum Arthropoda; class Insecta; order Lepidoptera; family Crambidae; genus Acentria; species Acentria ephemerella. Next base: position 1,136,216 of record OW971875.1, on the reverse strand, counting down.
CTCGTTATTTTATTATGATCGCAGAAACTGCAGCTGTAATATAAAGTGACATTTAAAATGGTGTGATTTTCGACCTTAAGTCAAGGCATTAAAATGTAGATTTTAGCAAACATTTCCGTACATCTCGTCTAAAATGGACTATTAAAGCTGTCTATATTAAATAGATTTGTCAATAGGGATGATGACAGAGTTTACAGATGGTAATCAGTATTTATTATCAAACCAAAGCACAGATACAAAAGACTATGTAAGAACAATTACTTTAAAAGCTTATGTATAATTTGTTTTAGTCATTCAAAGTTCGATGAAATAATTAAAAGTCCATTTTAAAATAATTAAATTGATTGCTAGTAGGAAAAAAATATTGACGTGCAAAAGTATTTCTTGTAAATCTACTTGCAAAAACAAATGATTTTGATTTTTATTAAAAATATCAATGTTATTGGATAACCCATAAAATTTCCACCAATAAAAAATATAAGCTATTCCAATTGTAATATCTCTCGGGCAGTTTCCATGGCTTCGAAACAATTATTTTACTAATGTTTCTATATCTTTCAATAAGACCCCGAATAAAAAATTGACATCATGTCTATGGTTAATAAGCACAGATTGAAAATAAAAGCATTTGTAAAAAAAACTTATAAAGCTTAATGGCATAAAGATAAGTCATCAAAATAAACAGTGGGGTCAGAGAAAGTATACATATCTATTATTCCGAGAGCAATTTCAACAACTTTCATTGACAATATGAAAAAAATAATTTTGCAGACTTGTGTCATTGTTATTTAGTTGTAATAATATGATTGTGAGGAAGGTGGCTTCCTTTTTTTTCAATTATTTGGCCTGGTAACTAAGACCTTTAAGCGATATCTTCATTAATGTAGTTATTATCTTTATTTATGGCTCCAGGATACTGGTGAAATGTAGCCCTTTGCCCCATGGAGTTTTTTGCGACTAATGGTAGGCTCCGCTATTTTGTTAATGACTTACGAGAAAATTTTTGAAAATGGATTGCAATGTAAGCGATTATGCTAAAATGGAATGTTATGATAATGATTACGACGAAACGATAAGTAAATGAGAATGAAATAATATAATGTTTTTAAATAAATAACCTTACCCTAAAAATGAATGAATGGACATGAAACACTGAAAAATCTCACGTAAGTCACTAATCAACGCTGAATGATGTATTCCATATATTGCATGAATTAACGATCCTTTTTGCCATAAAATTACACAAATTTTATGACAAAAACAACACTATAACACAATATATGAAATAAAACACACAGCACCAAACCGTCCCCCGCAATACGTACGTGTGCCGGACGGGGGCGGAGGCGGTCGCGGGCGCGGGCGCGGGTGCGGGCTCGGTCGCGGGCGGCGGGGAGGCGGGGGCCCGGCGCCGGCGCACCGTCGGCGAGAACTCGCACACTGGGCCGTTCTCCTTCTGACCAACAACAAATTAACACATTTTAACAGGAAAACGTTAAGATCGATATTTTTATTAAATATTAAATATATATTTAATAAATTACGGATCGTCTCTTATTGGTTGGAAGTTATACATTAAAGAAATATTCCATAATTATATCAATACTTGTGTTAAAAAAATATTTACATATGTAATATGGTGTATGAGTTTATATGTATTTAGATATTTTTGGTGTAATTTAATATAGTGTTATCTATTATGTTGTATAAACTGTTTGTGCGTGCTGTTCACACTTATTAGTGGATTTCCAGCCTACAGCTGTAAGTCCGTCCCTCACTTGTATGTTGTAACTATGTTAAGTGTAGTAAATAAAATTAAAATAAATGTATTACTGTCGCGCTATACCCCAACAAACTACTTCGTGCGATAGGGACAATTATAGCAACTCGGAACGAAAATACCTAATAAATACTTAACAATTATACAAAATCAACGATTTGTATTCCCCTGGTTTCTCTTTTTTTTTTTATTATAATACAAATAATTGTGGCTGTTTTTGTCGTTTTTTTTAGAAAATTATTTATGCTCTAGTGGCGTCATCGAAAATTTAATTTGTATGGAAAACCTGCCCTCGTATTTCCACTTAAGTCAGCAAAGATTAACGGTCTGGCGACGAGGAGACTGTTTATTTTAAACCTTATTGTAAACCTAACACATATCAACTGAATAGGAATGACATATACAAAAATCTTGGGATTATTGCTAAAAGTGATCGCCAAATAAACTCTGGATGAACCGGATTTATGACTTGAAGAATATTGGAGGTGAAATGACGGTGTATTTCCAATTAAATAGAAAATGAGACAGGAGACTAATCAAATTAATAGAATCAAAATGTTGAAATAAATTATTAGATAATGCAAAATCAACCTTATTATAATTAACCTTATATCAACAATAAGTACTTGCATTCTATACAATATTAATTTTTATTTGGTGCAATTGTATTAAAAAAGAGAATCATAATGCGAGAATAAATGATTTAATCTGACAAGGATGAAATTTAACCAGGCAGCGTTTGGAACCTCGCCACGTGTGTTTGTTCGACGCTTCAGGCTACGCTTAAAGTTATGGTGAAGGAAAAAAACATTGTGAGGAAACCTGCACACACCTGTGAAGAAACTCTTAGGTTGTATGTGTTGTGACCCCTACTAGGTCAGCGTGGTTGACTAAGGCCTAATCGCCCTAAAGGGTAGGCTTGATGATGATGTTTTTTTAGGAAATTCTCGTTGGACGCATGATATTTGCCTACCTATATCTGCCTAGCTACCTGACCCGCTCATTTCATTACGTTAACCTCCACCAATCAACCAGTTCCTTCCCGACGCTTGACTGAATGCCAAGTACCCCCGCCACGTTGCCCTCGTTGTCCCGTTTTCTGTGCCCATCAGTGCTATCCTAGTGCCATCAGTGTTGTGCCTACCAAGTGAGACCCGGGGTACACCTACATACCTGTATCGGTGAGAGGGTAACGTGCCTAGATATACCTACCTATACAATAAACTAACTGAGCCCAGCACCATCCCTAAACAATGATTGATATACATTATATAACAGGGGGTATTGCATAGTTCTTATTTATTATTACTTTTTTATTTTGTTTCTGAAATTGGTGATGGATTACCTCAGGGTCATTATTTCTTTGGTCCATGGATGTGGCAGCGCTGCCGCTCTGCTCCGGCTTCGTTGTGGAGTCTGGCTCCAAGCTGCTTGGGCACTCCGGGGATTTAGGCTACCGATGCACAGTACATTCTATTTTTAATATTATAATAATACTTTGAAACATATTAAGAAAACATTCCAACTAATACGCAGACACATCTTAAGGTGGAATGAAAACAAGCGATCCCCTGGTCCTAGTGCTAAATATAAAAAATCTATGCTTCAAATGAAAGCGGAAAAACGCTCTGTCATTTAATAAATCGATGTCGTGGTTCAATAATCTTAATACGGATACTTTTATTATATAAATAGCCCTGTTTATTTTCTTACGTACCTTTGCAGCGGTGGGTGCGTCTAACAACCAACTGGGTCCTTCCAATGGATCGGTTCTTGATCTGCGAATAAAAAAATCTCACTATAATAGACAAGATGACAATTTTCTTGTTCGATGAGTTATTGAAAGATAGCATGATTATAGCAACACTGGTAAAATAATTATTTCTAATGCGTTGAAACTCTCCCAGATATTACAATTTCAATAGCACGCTTTGGATCAGAAACGAGTACTGCTGTATGACGTCACGCCGTGGTATATTGTACGTACGACAGCTATATTAAATTTCATGTAAACGTCAATAGTTTTAAAATAAAATTCAATATAAATTGTATGAATTATTCAATTATATTGGTATTTAAAGAACTTTATTGTTTAAAATGGATTGACCCGCGGAACTTTGAATGCCTATAAAACAAATTACACTTTAATTTTCTTGGACAAATTGTTATATTACAGTCAAACAGAAATTGTATAATTACATGGATTTTTGATACCTTGGTGGAGTGGATTCTTCCTCTTCTGGTTCCAAATATTCAATCAGGGCATCCAATCGTCTCCTGAAAGATAAAAAAGCATAGTGTAGTGCAATCACGGATCTATAAACAAACAGTTTTTAACCGACTAAACAAGAATGAGGTTCCACTATATGTCGTATTTATGTTAATGTTAAACTATATGTATTTATTTGTATGTACGTTCTCAGATTTATCCATCATATTATTGTAAATCGATTTTAAAAATTATGTTTGACGACAGTCTGGTAGTGTGGTCAGTACCACTGTCTACTTAAGAGGTCCCAGGTTTGAATCCAGGTAGGCTTTTTATTCTGTAATTATTCATTATTTTAATTAAATACATTTATAAACAAAATATAATTTATAGTTAAATTTTATTTAAGCGATTAATTTATTGCATAAATTGACCTAATTGTTATTTTTATAACTTACGAGGATTCTGGGTCAAACTCTTCTTCTGTTACATTTTGTGATTCTATCAAAGTCTCTGAAACAATTGTAAAACTTAAGCTACAATCTCAATATATATTTTTTTACACTCTAAAATCTTCCACTTATAATATCTATTTTTTATTGAGAAGAAGCTAATCAAGGAGAATCTTTAAAAAATTCAAGTTTCTTGTCAGCACTTTCTTAATAATGATACTAATACTGAAAGTGACGTGACAGCAAATAGGGCTCACTTTAGGCCTTATAGGAATCAATTAATTTTCCTCCCTTGTCAGTCTGTCGGCGCTTGCTCACAATAGAAAAGATATTGCCTTAGTATGTAACATATAAAAAATATGACATTTTTTGTCAAATAGGTACCCACCTATTTAGAAGACATTTATAAATTTCATAACATTTTTACCTTCCAATTCCACACTATCATCCATATTAGTATCTTCTGCTATCTCTGCATTGTTTCCTGCTAATTCATTTGCATCTATTCTAGTTAATGGTATGTAAACATCTGAAATTAATAAATATTTCTTTTTATCTTATCTCTTGGGGACTTTAAGTTTTATATTAAAAACTTGACTTTTTATTAATTTTACAACCAAGTTAAAGTGGTGTAGTACCTTGTAACATGTGCATGGGCAGGGCACTGATACTACGGCTTGGGTTAGGACTTCTGGATGTAGACCCTGAAATTAATTATGATTAGGACATGACAACGTCATATTAAAACTTAATAATATTATTACTTTTATTACATATATCAAATTAGGACAATAAGAGGCAACTCAAATGTGGTATTACAAGAACAGTAGCCCCATTTTGTTGTACACTGACTAACAAAAATAGGTTTAGTTCCTGTTTCTCTTCATTACAATCCAGCTGAAGAAGAACATACTACCAATGAAGTCATTAATAGTTTCCAAAATGGCGACCTTTAAGCAAATTTGCGTTAATTTAATGCTCGTCAGAAAACATTGCACTTGAAATTAGCTTGACATTTCCGAAAGTCATTCGATCTTTTTCTGATACAAGAAGAACGAAAGAGAGGCAGACAATTGAATTTTAGTTTAAATAAAATTTTAACAATTATTGAAAAATATGTTGAAATGAAAATTGGTAGGTTACATTTAGAAAAATATACACATTCTTCCTTATAAAACTATAGGAGGAAGGAGTTGAACAGATAAATAAATTGCACCATTGAATTTCTTTCTGTACGATTCAATCAATGAAAAACAAAACCATCCACATTTTTGAAACTAAGAACTATAATTCTAACTTATGAGCTGGAACTACTTTACCCAAACCCGTCCGGGAGTTAAGACAGTACGCCTAGATGAGAGAGGGGAGTCTAAGAAAAAATATCTACTAACTCAATGAGAGAGTAGGCTCAAACCCTAATCAGCACTAAAGAATAAAGATGGTTTCTTCTTCCTCGTCTTAGTGATGAAATCTCAAGTATGTTCGATGAGCATTTTTAGTAAAGGTTTTGTAAATGTTTTAAAATTAAAATTATATATAGTAAAGGGCCTTACTTGTATTACTTGTATTTAAGATTGCTCTACTCAATGCTACTACTGGCTGTATAGACTGCCCCCCAAGATTCATTGGAGGTACTCTATGTACTCTCTCTTTGTTTGGTGTGCCACTTATATTGCTCCATCGAGGCGAAGCTTCTTCCAGCTCCTGTCTATCTCGCATGTATGTCTTCGCCAGCTCAATTGTTCTTGCTACAGCACTAGAAGCATGGACTAGATGCTTAAGAGCTTCTTCAGAAGATGATTGTAAAGCAGAATCTAGTTTTCTTGCTTGAGCTGCACTTCCACTACGTAATCTCTGAAAATGGCAATGGTTTTAGAAGCTTAATTAAGCAAAATTAACTTTCATTACTCCACAGTTATATTACATAATATAACTAATATTATAATTAAAAGCATTTACAGACTACACAAAGAAAGGACAACAACATAAATTTTTGTCTATTTTAAATTTGCTATGAGTTATGACAGCTTAAATTCCAAAAAGTGAATATATCTTCTTTCTTTTTGCATTTTATTCTGAGAGGAGATAATTTGACGTGCACCATATGTAAACACTTATTAAATGGAATGTGACCTGATGTGATTCTAAATGCAGATATGAGCATTTCCCCTCACAGGCTCGCACAGTTAAATAAAATTAAGTCTTAACCAATTTGTTCATAATAAACTCTTAAATATTCATTGCAATTTTCTGAAACTTACTTTTGTCTGACGTAGTTATTAATTGTAATATCCTAGTTACCTATCTAGCAATTAGTTTGTTGACTGTTGTAACCATTGCACCTGAATTTTTTGTCTTTGGTAAATTTTTATCATACCTCATCACTCTGATACATTTGTATTTAAAAATAAATGTTTTGTTTATTGTTATCATTATTCATTTATTTCGCAAAAGCAAAGATCCTTACTTACATTACAAGACTTGAATAAGATTTATAGAAAGAGCATTTCTATGAAGTTTCTTTATTCACCTTTACTAACCTATTTTATAACCATAAGGATTATTCATACCATTGTGTGGAAACATAGATTTAAGTAGAAAGTACGTAGTATTGTACATTGGCTTCAATCCAGGCACTTTCCATGTAATAAGTTTACATACTTGATTCCAAACTGACTCCAAACTGTGACATCACCATAAAACACTAGGTGATGGAATATATAAAAAATAAAGAAGAGCAACAGTTATTGATGAATCAGTTAAACCTTAATGAATCTAAAATCTTAATATTTAAAACTGTAATAAGCAACCCTGAATCAGATGTATCTAAACCTGCTTGCGATATGGTGTTAGTGATTTGTTAATAATATTATTTTATTACTTTTAGATATTCTATATATAGTAAGATACTTAGTTATTTCAAAGTGTTTTATCTAGTTAAGTGATAGGATTTAATAATGGGACTTACATACACTATTACAAAAGTCCCTAAATTAATAAAAGAAAAAAATCAATCACATTCAGACACTCCTCAATATTAATTATGATATCCTAGATATCTAGCAAATAACATGTTGACTTTGGTAACCATATCATAATTCAATATTGTACAGCACCTACTTATCAGACATAATTTGTTCATAGTAATTTCAATACAGTCTTACTTGGTAGCTATTTTTATGACAAAGTTCAACATACACAACTCCTCAGAAAAGAAATGTTGCAACTAAAAGTAAGTATTTATTTTAAACAAATCAAGACCTCTGATATGAGTTAGAAAGTTAAGTGTAACTCACAAATATTTGTATATATTTAATTATTGTGTACATTAATCGGTGACAGGAAATTTTAAAAAAAACGCTGACGAAAATTTATACGTACGGCTAATTTCAGTCTAAGGTCATTTAACTCTTTCATAAGCTCGAGTTTCTCATTTTCTCTCTCCGCGGCGGTCACCTTCCAATACTGAACTTTCAGCACTAGCTCACTATTCTTTGCTTTAAGATCACTGATTTCATCCTCGGGAGTTTTCATCTTGGAAACACTATTAATGTGTGACGTAAAATATATACTATGAGATTGTTAATAATTAATACTCTAATAACATACGAAACTGAATAAATTAAAAGATATCAATTTGAGTATACTCAAGAAATCATAAATTAGAAAAAAACAAACTATACTCTTAGCGAAATCCACAGCACAGATTACTATCACTAATACAGAGTACTCTGTGGACTACTATATACATCATTATCACTTATCAAAGACATGAAAATGATTTCTATTTGTCAATCATTTTCATTTAATGAAATATGTTTTTTTTCACAAAATTTACACTTTTGATATTTCATAAGTAATTGTTTTTTTCGCAGTGACCGTGCTACTGTTTACTTCGTAATGAAGTATGTAATGAATTGTGACGAGTAATTGTTTATTTGATACTAAGATAAAATATAAGACATAAATCGTACAGTAAAAATAAAAGTTATTGTATATACACATAATAATTCACATCACAAATAATAAAATAAACAAACAATCATACTTACACCACACAGCACAATACGCATCGTATTATCAAATCTGGTAATTACTGAGCCACAAATAAAATTAATTGTTCACAAATAACCAAGCACCTCATATAAAATAATTTACAAGATGATTAGACTTATGACTTATTTATGATTAGACTTGAATTTAAAACTAAGTGCTGTAGGTAAAACCTACAGCACTTAGTTTTAAATTCAAGTTTCCTGCTAGGTTTCTTGTGTAATTTGTTATGGTAGTATTTTACAGATACGTAATTTGTGTTTTCCTCTTTATACTACTACTACTGCTACTACTTATTACTACTCTCTAAATACACGACAAAGATGAGATAGAGAATAGTTTGACTATTACCTTAAACTCAGTAGTTTTATTTAATATTTCATATATTTAAGGCAAAGAGAATGTAGCCTAATAATAAAGTACAATTTATTCGAAAAATGTGTATAAAAACGCAACCTAACAGTACGGAAAAATCGCAAATGTTAATTTAAAACTATTATTACTATTAAACGATTTTTAAAAATCAAAATTTTACTTCTTTCTTAAGGAAAAAATCCATTCAATCATAATTCCATTAGTTCTTTTTTCTTATGAATAAATTATACTAGTACCACTGTTAATTCAACTTAGATGCGCTAGTCTTGTCAAAAGAGAAGAACTAAATTAAGATATATGTGACAATAGATTAGCGAAGGACTAAATCTAAATTAAAATTAGAGATTTTTTAAGGTTAGTTCAGTTTAGACAGTGGTACAACGGAATCGACACCTGGATTAGTGACTTCGTAAAGTTTTAGTGTTTAAATTTCAATTTTATATTACTTCATTGTAATAATTATCGTTGCTTCATTTTCAAACATTTTTGTCCTTTATGTAATAGCGGTGCATGCGATTGGCTGTAAAGTCTTTAGTTTCCTTTGCTTTCTCTTTAAAAGTAAGACCTTACAAAACTAGTGATCCACAAACTGTCAAAATCAAACGCAACGTGTGTCGTAAATACACCGACCGTATTGTAGGTTATATTCGATACAAAGAACAGCGCTTCATTTTATTTTTATTACTAGAAGCTATGTCATTTCGCGGAAGAGGGGGTGGAGGTGGTGGACGTGGAGGATTCGGCGGCCGTGGCCGAGGATTTGGTGGTGGTGGAGGCCGTGGTCGTGGTGGTTTTGGTGGAGGCGGCGGCTACAGACAACAAGACGCTGGGCCTCCAGAATCAGTCATCCCTCTTGGCCACTACGGCTGGACAGTACAAGATGATCTCGTTTGCAAAGTGGATATCGAAGATGTGCCTTATTTTAACGCACCTATTTACTTAGAAAATAAAGAACCGATCGGGAAAATTGACGAAATTTTTGGCAACTTGCGCGATTACTACGTGTCTGTGAAGCTTGGAGAGAACATAAAAGCGAAGAGTTTTAAGGACGGCCAGCAATTTTTTATTGATCCTGCAAAATTGTTGCCGTTGAAAAGATTTTTACCACAGCCGCCGGGTGCGAAGAGAGGTGGCGGTCGAGGTGGTCCTAGAGGTGGACGCGGCGGTGGTGGTTTCGGTCGGGGTGGTGGGGGCGGATTCGGCCGTGGTGGGGGCGGTCGAGGCGGCGGTGGCTTCGGTCGAGGAGGAGGAGGAGGAGGCAGAGGGGGTGGTTTTGGCCGAGGTGGCGGTGGTGGCGGCGGCGGCTACGGCCGAGGAGGTGGTGGTAGGGGTGGTGGATTCAGAGGAGGCCGTGGCGGAAGATAGTGTTACAGTGAACTTAGGACTTGAATTTCTAATGTCAATAAGTGTAATATTAATTGATACATGCTTGAGGCCCTCACCACAATGGAGTTTTGTGTACCTGTCTAATTGACCTCTATATACATTCACAAATTCTCTAAGATATATAAAAGTTTGAAATTACATCTTAAATTTAAATATTCCCCTTATATTTTCATGTGGTGAGGGCCTCATCAAATAAATGTTAATGATGTTGGTAAAGTAATAATTTTTGTATAATCCAATTTCATTTCAACCATTGTTTTTTTTCAACTCCTTATCATGTATCCAGTAACATGATAATCAATAGCCCAAACTCCTTTTTAAATTTTCTGTAGATTATTATACTAATAGTGTAGTGAATAGTGGCATTTGCAAACAATAGATTAATACCTTTTAACAATTAATATTAACCATAACTTTTTATTATATGAACATTTGTTTAAAATATGGTGGGATGGCATAGACTGGATGATTATGAGAACTGATAATGAGCAATATTGGAAAAGAAGGATTTTAGCAACTTATTTTCTGCTACAAAACAGATATTGTAGATTGATATTGGGTGTGTTTAAGATAAAAAATTACAAAAGTTTTAATTAGTGATGAACCCACATTTTATCTAAGATGGAATATTATGGATAAATTATACAAATAGAGGTTATTTACAATAATGATAATTACTACAATTACATTACACATTTACAACTTAAAATTTATTGGTCAAAATTTTCTAGTTCTGCTTTACCAATATTTGGTAGATAATTAAAAGCTAAGGCTTTTCCTCTGTGGTTGAAAATGTAGAAGGACGGCAAGTTACACTGAGTCTCCCAACGAACTGTGTTTAATTCCGCACCTGCAGGAATTTCTCTGAGATTTCCAACAATATTTATGACACTCCATATAACTGCAAACAAACTTGTAACTGCTTGAACTACAATCTGTAAATGATATAAATTATCATCATATAGGTATCACACACTCAATATGTATTGTACTAATTAGAATACATAATATTGTGATACTTACATCTAATGGTAGCGTAGTAAACTCTTGTGAAGTGATCCTCAAGTAAGATCGATCTGAAAATATTATTACCGTTTTATTACTGACAAGATTATCATTAAAGTATCGGTGTGTTAATGAGTAACAAAAATGTCTTAATATCTTACGTTGGGCGGCCGAAAATGCAGAATGAAACAGTGATATAAAGCCCACTATAACAACAATTTTATGATATGACGCCATTATATTATTAGAGATAGGTATTTGTAAAATTAAATAAAGTATTAATATTTCACTTATTTATTCAAATTATTGTGATGACAGGTCGATTGTTTGTTAAACTTATTTTTATTATCTTTTATGAATGGAAATAACTCGTAAAGCACTTAAATGACTTTTTACATTCTGCACAGATTACTTAGAGATTGGTTTTTAATTATCTCTATGACAGAAAAGACAAAGGAAACTTAAGCCCATACAGCCATATCTATGTGATTATTTCTGCCTTAGTGATATCGGTGTCATGTATACCTTTTTCATTTCTACACTTACTATTTAAACTTATACTAACAGTTATTCAAACTTATACTTTTAGGAAATTGTAAAATAGAAATCAACTTCTATTATATAGTGTGAATCATCACTTTTCAGGATTAAAAATGTATGACCTTATTAAAATCGACGACAGTTGTATGGAAATAGAAATATTTTATTACATTACACCAATCAAAATCTCTGTTGGTTACAATTTTCCGAAAAATCACTTAAACACGGCTGTATATTCAACGATTCCTACGCTATTCAGAAAAAAACAGAAAAAAATTGTTACTTCAATTTCGCGGTTGATGCTGGGCGTTCGCCTGTGTTTAAATTTTTTTAGTAGTATTTCTAAATAAATTGTGCCTTATAAGATTTGCAATGATTCGGAATCCAGCCCTACAAGAATTTGAAATAGAAAGTAAGCCATCCAGAAAACCACCAGCGCAACGTTTTAGTGACTACTTTTACAATGAAGAAACTGGAGCATTATTTGGTCGGACACCTGAAAGTTGGGGTCAGTGATTTTTTTTCAGAAATGCAACTGAAAAAAGAGTTATTCAGAAGTTTTTTATAATTCTTGCAATTTGCAACTTACACAATATGTAAAGCGTAAATTATGTGCAATTGTTTGGGCGTGGCTTCCATTTATTTTGTTTCTGAATGTTGCAAAATAATTACGGTGGCGACTGTTTTATAAGAGTATGCGTTTATTAGCATTTTGTCAGGTAATAGCTTACACTTCTGAAGGGAATCAGTAATAATTTCATTACAGTTCTGTGTATTCATGGTTTTTTATTAATTAAAAACTAAAATTTATGTTTTGCTAGTCATCACTTGATTGGTGTAGTTCCTAAATATCAGACACTTTAAATGTGGTTAAGTTCTAATAGTCCTGGTATATCAAAAAAGTGGTACTTAATAATATATTTCATAGCAAGCTGTTAAAATAGATCAATGTAAATTATGTACTTATATGCAATTTTATGTTACTAACAAAAAATTATATACTTATAAAAATTATATATATATAAAAATTATATAAAAATTATATAAAATTATATACTCATAAAAAATTATATTTGAATCAGTACAAAGACTTTATCTGTGTTCAAATGTTCTTGTCAATCAGTATAGTAGTACTTTTAAAATAAATAGTTTTGAAACTGTTTCTAAGTCCTAATTGCCAAATACTTTCAATTGTTTTCCTTGGTAGCCAATAATTTCAATTGTCATTGTCTCTCTTGTTAAAATCACTTAAAATTTCAGGCAGTTCTTAAGTCATATGACACCCTTTCCCATGGCAAAAGGCCAACACAACATGCTTTTCAATAGTCACTAATGCAATCATTTATAGAAAAATGTACCGGCTATATAGTACAATTATCAATTCTCATACTTTATATTTAGTGATTCAATTGTAATTATCTAAAGGCATGTTATTAAGGGGGAGCAGGTTGCTCTTTTATGTTTCTCTTTGTATTTGAATAGTGGTCCATGTCATATTAATATTATATTATTGCTTTCATTTTGTAGCACTAGACCTGCCCATTCAGACATTTAACCCTTTCGTCCCGTAATACTAAAACTTGAAATTTATCAAAAAATTTATACACGTTACTGTGCACTAGCAATATAATAGATATTATTTACCATAAAAACTAGAAAATCTTTTAGGGGTTGGTGGTAATTGTACCAACAGCCTGGTACAATTTCTACAGAAAACAAGCGATCATTTTAGGTTCCAGGGGTTTTCACACATTTGTGGTACACATATGTACCAACCTGGATGATATTTTAAATACTATACACCTAATTTTAAATTATAGCAACATCAATCAAAGAAATACAGAGTAATGTGGATAGTAATATGTATATAAATATCAGAAATATACTAAATAAAATACAATGATCCATGATTTGTAAACAAATACTTGTACTCATACAAATATATACCCCAAATGGAATTCATGCCCAGGACCATGTGACCATAACACTTTTAATCATCTTAGCTTTCTTCCACTAACAAGCTTTTCATTCTGCTTAGAGCTGGAATATGTTATGTAAAATTACTATATTAATCAAAAAACTGCCACTTTTCACTATGAGAAGCCATTCAAATGATCCAATTAATCACAGATTAATGTGTTGTATCTTTCCAAGTGTTCATAATGAGTGTTAAGTTGCGGGATCCATTAATCCAATGTGGAAGCCATAAAGATCCTATATTATTAGACTTTTATCCAAGACTCCAGTCAAAAGTTTGATTTATATAATTTTTATTTATTTAATTCAATTATTTATTTTTTAAATAACAGTATTGCAAAATTAATCAACTTAATATTAGAAATATAAATTTTAAAAATTCTTAGGTATTCAGTAATTCACTATGTATTAGGAGTACAAGAGAAAGCAGTTGTTGTCAAAGTTTAAGATAAAAAAATTTCATAGTGTCCTGGGAGAGTTATGCGATTTCACAAATTAAACTTGCATGAATGTGTGCTGCTTCAATTTGAATCTTATATTTTATAATTAATAAAGATTTATCTTTCTCATTGCAGGTAAAATTATCATCTTCTACTTAATTTTCTATGCGGCTCTGGTGTCTCTCTTCGCAATCTGCATGGCAACATTTCTACAGCAGTTTATCAACCCTCGCGTACCTAGGCTCCAGCAGCAGTACAGCGTGATTGGCACCAGTCCTGGCCTGGGGTTTAGACCCTTACCTGAAGATGTCAGAAGCACCCTCATATATTATAAAGGCACTGGATATGACAGCTACAAATATTGGGAAGACCAGTTGATTGATTTTCTGTCAGGTAGGTAACGTAACTATGTTTTGCAATATCGTCAATACAGTTGTAATGGTTCGAGTGCTCTGGTTCTGAAAATGAAAATTTGTTTCCCCGATCTCCGTGCATTGGTTCTGGTTGTTACGGTAAACGCTTTCACCATCCACCAACAGCATTCGGCCGGCGTTATGATGTTACGGCCCAAATTTTAAGTGTTTCTCCCATTGTAGGAGGCCTCTGTCCTTTAGTGTTACGTATGTAGGCTGATGATAATGGGCGAACTGGTAAAGATCAAAAGTTAAACCTAATTTCATCTTTTCTCAGTGTACAAGAAGAAAGGGCAGACAGCGGGCGCCGGTGAGAACATTTACAACTGCGACTTTAAGAACCTACCTCCCCCGGGCAAGGTGTGCGATGTGGATGTGCGTAACTGGGAGCCGTGCATCGAGGAAAACCACTTCTCTTTCCACAAGTCCTCCCCTTGCATCTTCCTAAAGCTAAACAAGTGAGCATTATGCAATTGCGGACTTCAATGACTAATTCGTTTGTTTGGGAAATTTATATCAAATTTTCGTAACGACTAGCAGTGTTACACGTTTAGGTGGGATTTGTTGCGAACAAACGAACTAATTAACATTGATCTGCTTTTATTTTGTATTTATAAGAATGAATGTAACAGTTATTACATACAGCTTATATATTTTTCAGAATTTACGGTTGGCGACCTGAATTCTACAACGACACCGCAAATCTCCCACCAGATATGCCTATAGAACTGCAAGATCAAATCAGAAACGTAACGAATTACAACAGAAATTATGTGAGTTTGTTATAATGAAGGCATTTGCCGCGATGAGGCCATAAATACCTACCGTAGAGGTTCGTTGAGTGCCTTTCGTCGGTTGTATATTCAGCCAAGAAAGTTGCGCACCATATTTGATTTCTTAAACCATGAAAATAGCATTTTCTAAAAGTAAAAGTCAGAACCTATATAGCCTGACTTTAAATTTTTCTTAATACCAAAAAAGACTGCAACAAGAGTAATTTTCGAAAAATTGGGTTAAATTTGGCAGATTGTACATTTATCGTGTTTATTAAAGTCGAAAATTGAACATACTTAAATGTCAAATTGACGACTTCTTCCATCCCTACTGCATCAAAATATACGTAATTCTTTATTATTGTATTATTATTATTCGTATATTCATTATTCATCATATATCATTATTATTCATTATTGCATTCTGTGTGCAATTCAAATAATTTGTATTTGTATTTTGTACAAGGTCCATAGTAATTCTCTTATTACTGACCTCAGGCTAATATGGTGTGGGTATCATGTCACGGAGAGACCCCAGCGGACCGTGAGAATATTGGCCCAGTCAAGTATCTTCCATATCCTGGCTTCCCAGGTTATTTCTACCCTTACGAGAACGCTGAAGGCTACCTGAGTCCACTGATAGCTATTCACCTAGAAAAACCGAAGAGTAAGTAAATTATATCTTTAAATAAGTTCTTTTTTTTTAAATGTTATAACTTGGACGAAAAAAAGCTATATTTCATAGTTAACAATAATAATCGGTATATTTTTTCGACTTTGATTTGTGTTTAGGCTGGTTTTAACCAACTCTATTAAAAGGATACTGATCAACTTGTATTGTGACAAATACAATTCTGTGAATAAATAAAATCTAGATTTATATGGAATATATAAAACATAATCTTACATAGTTTTAGTTCTTTATATATATGTAACTTAAAATTTATTACATACACACAAATTCTCAAGTATTACAAGCAACTAACAAAACACTTTAATACTTTATTAGGTTTCCCAAGATACAGATCTCGCCTAGTTTGGGAACCTCTGGTAATCATAGTGTACTGTGTTTTATTATCTATAACAAAATTGTGTCCTTAATAAATATTTAAATTCTTATAATTAACTTAAATTATATAATTATAAATGAAGCAGTGGAAATTTGTAAATGAAATAAAAAAATATATATCAAAAAGATATTTGCTAACTAGTTTGAAATACATTTAATACTCTATTTCATACAGCGCCATCTAGTGAGTATCAAAGGAAAATTTTCGATGATAGATGTTAATAGTTTAAGGTGACTTACATTTGAAATTAAAAAATGGAACCAAGAGATTTAACCCTTTAGAGGTCGCGCGAAAATAAAAACTCGAATCATTTTCTTTTTCTAAATTTTCTTCTAATCGTTGAGCGTCCATTTTTCTTTCTTGAATGTTTTAGTTATAAGTGTAGGGGAACATTAAAAAAATTTGAAGTTCCTAGGTATGCAAGTTTAGAAATTACCACTGTTTAAAGTTTGATATGGACCATTTGGACCCCACGCGATATCTTAAGGGTTAAGTAAGCAATATTTAAATAAAACCAGTCGATATAGTGTCATAGTAAATATAATAAAATATCAGTCTCCATAGTAAATATCAATAACCATTAATTTGTATTGTAAAGTAAAGATATCTATTGTTCTGGCTACAAGATAACCTCTATAACATAACTTCTGTGTGACCCTAGCTATGTGCATGACACCTGCTAGATGATTTCGATCACAGATAAGAGAGAATATGTTTAAAGAATAACGAGTTTGGTAATTCGATTGGCCATCGCGATATTTACACTACAGGAGAGCAAAACTATTTATTTATTTTAGCAATCCATGCTTTTACTCAGAATATCAATAATGAAAATATTAGTAACATGGATTGCAATTTTTTTCTCATAGAATAATTTATTATTTACAGAAAGGTTTTATTTATACACAAAAGAGGGTAGGCCCGTTTTGATCAGTGTCCTTTAACGGTAAACAATGCGTGTAGCGCAATTTATTAGAACTAGGTATAGGCACAACTTAATCGGCGATGTTTCTATAAAAATCGATTTCATTTCTTATGAAAATTTTATTGATATCTACATAAAAATTGATTGTGTTTGATTAAGGGTTCACTACAACTTTCCAATTTATATTGTCATCGAATTAATAATGTGTTGTGGGTATGGTATATATTTAAATAACCAATTATGTCTTCTCTTACAGCGGGTATAGTTATTAACATTGAATGCCGCGCCTGGGCCAGAAATATTAATTACGACAGACGGGAGCGACTCGGTGTAGTCCACTTTGAGTTGATGATTGAATAGAAAAAGTTTTTAAAGTGTGAACAATCCGGTGTTTTTCAGTTGGTTATGAATCTAAAGTTGAATCAGTCAAATAACTACGCTTTAAGGTTTTCGCCCACTATACTGCAATCGTATCGGCACAGACCCAAAAATGCCGCGTACACATTTAGCCGGTTTAAATTTCACGTAAACCGGTGACGCACCGGTACTATTATCGCGTGTCCGCACCCGTAAGAATAATAATATTTATTTTATTATTCTGTGAATGATAGTGTTATAGATAGTATTTCAACAATACTCTGCCGTAGGTCATAATCAACGGGACAATAATAAATTATACTTGATGACATACAATTAAATATCAAAATTAAAAATGAAAATGTCAAATATGCAAAATTGGTACAATATGTCAAAAATATTTTCAATATTTACATACTGTGCCGTACTCTAGCTGTGACGGGCAGGTATAGATACTCGCCAGTGTACACATGGGCTGCAATTCAATACCTAGATTTATATAAGAAAAATATATGTATGGCAGTATGATAATATCAAGTGGGCGCAGACCTTTATTGCTGAAAAAGTTGAAAAGATCAAAGATATGAAATCATGTAAAATAAAATATGATATTGCAAAGATATTTACTCTTGTAAGTAATATAATTGACAACAATGCCTTCCGTAGTAAGAGTATAATAAATATTTAATTTAGAAAAGTTTACTCTCAAGGAAATATTTTCTTTGTTTTATATCAAAATCAGTGAAAATGTACCGTGTATAACTAACTCAGTCGGCCTTTTAAGGGGACCAGTAAAGCCGACATTGATATTTAAGTACCGTCCAAAATTATAATTTTTAATGCGTTAAATTAAGTGCCAAGATTCTGGTTTGGTTCCAGTGAGAAGACCAAAGCTTGTATTACTATGTATGGTATATTAAATGAATCTTGTGTGAAAATAGTCTTTGGGTAGAATAGGGCGTGCACATACTGTGGTACAAGGTAAATATGTTTTTATTTTAATCTTCTTGTTTCTGTGAGGAGACGATAAACGACAATACGACCGACAGGTTAATTTAAACATTTGCCGTACTTGTTCAAAGAAATCTTAGAACAAGTAATTTATATTTATTTAAAAAAAAGACAGTAGCCCCAATTCCATTGTGCAAAGACAAAATTAAATTTAAGATATCTCTTTCACTGCCATTCGATAATGACTATTAGAAATGTCAAGTTAGTTGACATTTAGACGATCACACGACACTTCGGATTATTTAATCGGCAAGTTTTATGATTAGTGTTAACACTAGATATACCAGCGATTTGAATATATGTCAACAACAAAAATTATATTTGTTACTAATGTTTAAAAAATAACATTAAGTTTATAAAACGTACTCTCTAATTATAGCTACAAAAGTCATAACATCATTTCTGAAAAAAAAATATGTGTAATATAGTAGGAATTTTGAATTGAAATTGCACGACCACTCTAAATGACTGGTCTGGTAAATCTAGTGTTAAAATAAGGCAAAATGACTAGAAACGTTATTAATGAACGTGAATGATTAGAAACGTGAAACGGAATTAGCATTTAATTTAGTTCGTGCACAAAGTAATCGGGGCCAATCTTAACTGTTATATAAAAATAGCTATATTATCGCTTAATTAGTTTCAAAAATTTTCATATGTTTATTCCCTGTTTTCATAATTATATTTTATGATAGTTCTTAACAACTTAAATAACTTGAAATTATACTTTCATAACATTTTTTTGAACCAGTACAGCCGATAAATTAATTGAATGTCATATTGACATTTCCACATTGTATTAGGATTTGCTTTAGTTTGGTGAAAAAGTCTTCAGAATTCATCGGATTGGTGTAGTACTTATTTACTTTACAACTAGCGTATTTTAAAATTTACTTTTGAAACTGAAATGAAATGAAATTTTTATGTATTGTAAAAAAGTCTGACAGCCTCATAGTAATTGTTAATTCACAGTCGCTCAATGTCCGTATGTTATTAAAAATTACGGAAGTAGTTTGAATTACGTTAGTTTTCGTATGTTCCTTGTTGACGTCAAAAACAGAAGGAAGCCTGAAATTTACTGTTTGATAAAGCATTACCTTTCTATAGGTCGCGCTCTTTGTATAGTATTCTTTTTTACCAAACTGCAAGCAAATACATCTATTATTAAAAAACCTTACTATAACTTAAGCCATTGCTATGTGCACACTCCCTTATTCTAAATTTACTCAGAATCTCATGTGGCTATAAGAAATAATCGTTGCATTTTTAGACGATAAGAGATAGCTTAGGAAATAGGTAATGATTAAGTTTTTAAATATAATCAGATCTTTTTGAATCCGAGCCATAAACTAGAAGACTTGTAGAAAAAGTTTTCATATAAGTATAATAATTATCTTTTATATCCAGTAGTGTCTTAAATGTAGGTACCACAACATACGGTGAAATAGTGTATGATATATTGACGGATTCTATTCTATCAGAACTTTTCCAAGAGGTGCACTGTATGGACATGTTGTGGAGAGGTCCACAGATTAATGTAATGATGCTATCTATGATAAATAACCTCCTTGCTCTGAGTCTCTCTATATTTATTGTCTACATGTTATTTTACCTTTTTGGTTTCTTACTTTATTTTTATAATTGTATTTACATTTTTTATACAATGATGTATTTATTTTCTATTATTATTATACACATTTACGAATATCTTCTTAGAGTAGTTCTAAGTTTTAGTAACTTAAATTTTATTGAATGATTTGGATAATAGTTTACAACATATCCTTTTATTTAATAAATTTCCAAAAAACAGATATTACGAATAAATTTTTTGAATAAACTAGGGCATTTAATGAAAATGGAGATATGAAGGTATATTTTTGTAAAATATGACACTTTCCAGTGATGTTAATTATTATCAACGCGGTCCTTTAATTTGTGTTAGTTTAAAACTATTCTATTTTTACTACCTACCGTTTTAGTTCATAGGACAAATGTCATTTCAAGACTGATGATAATGTACTTGACACATAATATATGTTTACTGATATTATAAAGGGGTATTTTGTGAGGTTGTAGGGGTAATCTGAAACTGGACTGAAAAATTATTTTTGTGTTGGATACCCCATTTATCGGGGAAGGTTAATAGGGTATATAAAATTTCTGACAGACCCAATTCAACGCGGGCGCAGTCGCGGGCGGAAGCTAGTTTGTTTATAAAGCTACGCTCTTGATATGAGGCAGTTCATTTACAATTTAACATTTTCCTTACGTTCAAATATGTGAAATATTTATTTATTGTCACAATATCAAAAATTTACAAAATCAATTAATAATTTGTTTTCTTTTGGACATATAGCCGTTAGCAGGGTAAGCAGTGGTTAAATTATATTAACAAAATCACCACAATAATTATGTATTATTAAAATGTTAGTTGAATATAATCAGATTTGATACCAATATTATTGGTTTTGTAAAATTTTTTGACTCGGCACACGGATATTTCTGTCGGTTGCTTCTATTATCTCATATCTCTTAAGACTCATATGAAATTATGTGTAACTAGGTGCAGGAGGGGAATTTCGCGATAGCCAACTATATGGCTTTAATTGTTAAAACTAATTTCCCGATTATAGAGAGACCACCAATCGGAAGGGTTCAAGGGGTTTAGTTTGATTATTGAATTACCGCGGGCGTTCTCGAACCTACAAACCCTTCAACACAATCTCACGGTTATCTCATAATAAAATCGCAGTTAGTGTTATGTTATTACTTTCTTGGAACAAGTGTCGCATTGTGTATACAAAGTGCGGTGTTAACTTTAATGCATATATAATTTTAAATTTATATGATTGAATTATCAATGTACTTCATTCCTTATTGTAACAGTTCCGTCCTTTGCATAAGAGATCTTTTTGTATTTTAGTCTGTATTTATTAAATTGTGTGCCTTTAAATATTTGTGAAATAAAAATTTATGCAAACAAATTATGTTTTATGATTCTCTGGGGTCGTTAGATTAAGACAAAATTATTACGAATGGCTTTTATTGATCATATTATATAAGCTTAATCGTATTTTTATATGTTGACCGTGGGACACGCTATGTATATTTAAGTGTAAAATAAAACATTGCTTCGAAGATTAAAATAAAAATGGTCCCAGCAAAAATTTGCTTTAAACTGGTTAATGAATATTGATGACTAATGTAAATTTATACAAATTATGCCAATTGATATGCAATAGACAACAAAAAATTGCTTTAAACGATTTTTTTTATGTAGGATCAATGGCAAACCCAATCATATGTTAACAATCTGGATATTCTGGAATATTTCCATAGGCGAATGTGCTACACGTGTTCCAATGTCTCAAGGTGGTGGACAAAAAATCCGTTCAAGTTCTTCCGTCCCGTTTGATCCCGCACACGTAACGTGCGCAAGCGCAGTGCTAACGAAACCGCCGTGGCCGGCGGACGCGTGTACTCCGATCATTAATTAATATATCGATTAGTGTTGTGATGGCTAAATCGAATGTTCCCATCGGTGAGAATTGGGCTCGAGCGCCGCCTCCTTCAGGACCAGTCTGCAGAAGGATAGCGAATGCCTTATACAATCCAAAGGAGAAAACCTTCTTAGGGCGTACAGCTAAGCGATGGGGTAAGCGGGTTTGCTTGATCGAAATTATTTGCAAGAGAAATTTATTGCATCTTTACTTCAAGAGATTTTATTTAGATTTATAGGTACATGATTTTATTTCGTGTTCACGGTCACACAACGTTCAGCAACATGTCTGGGTGTTATTATTCTAAATGTAATCGCGGTTTCGATGTATTACGTTATGTAATTAAAATATTATTGCCAATTTCGATAGATTAATAGCACTACAAAACAAAAATGACTTTATATTAAGTATTCAGGCATAACGTGTTATTGGTTTGTGGAAAAATTTACTTTTATTACTTTTGACTTTGACGCAGTCGAGTAAGAAAAATGTATTAATCGCCGTCAATGAGATTCCTGTTACGGCAGTTAATGTATTTGCGGATTCAAATCGGGGTCGTATTTAAGTTTAAAGTTGTTTGGTATTAGCGACCTGGCACTTGCGACCTACTTTTCTAATTACTGCTTCTAAAGGAAACGCATGCTCATGAAATAATCATTCAATTCTTCAAATATTAAAAGTATTTTCATAATAAGATGTAAATGCTCCAGTAACATAATGATTGATTAATTTCCTAGTTTTATACATTAAAATATCATTTTTCCATTTGTTGTTTCACCTGCATATAAATAGGAAATTAAAATGAGTAATATCAGCTATATTTTTAAAAACAGTAACAACTAACCTTGTCAATAATTTGCGGGTCAGTATTTTATAAGCTATAATTTTAGAAAAGTGCCTATTTATTTACAGTTAAATGTTTTAATATATATTATCATTAATTACTCTCCGGATATCATTCATGACATCATAGCCATGATTACTAATTATGTTTCAGTGCCTACATTTGAAATAATAAACACGATAACATAAATTAAACTATATGTTACATCTACGTGTAAAGTTCAACGAGATACCTGTTATTCGGGGCCACAACCTTTTTGATTTAATTCTAGTAGGTTATGACTTGACGAATATTCACTAGTAAGAGTTATTTTATTTTTAAATCTAGTCTACAGCTGTTGGTAGAAAGTGATTGGGAATGATTTTTCTTTCATATATTTACAAAAATCCACAGCACATCAATCACATCAAATTTATAAACAATGAATGTCTCCTAAATTTTAATTTCTCCAAAATCACAACAGAATTTTCACACTTGAGTGTTTATATTTAAGTGTTTTATTTTGAATATTGTTATGAAAATAAGTTCTTAGATACCATAAACTAAATTCAATCATTCTAAATCCAATTTTCCTCAAAGGTTCTAAGAAAACGGTTTAAATAATGCCAATGACAGGTTATTATTATTTAAACCTTAGTTTTAATGCGGTTAAAGAATGTATGTTATACTAAATTTTACAAATACAAACTGTTGGAGTAAAAAATAAATTCAAATCAAAATAAGTGCTAGTGTGTGGTGCTGCGTATGTGTGAGTGTGAGGCTATCTGTTGTCGTCATCTTGATTCAAATTTTTAAAAGCTGTTTCCTGCTAGGGAATTAAAAATCTCTTGGATTCTTGCTTATACAAAAAGGTGATTATTAAATTTAATTAATTCTCTTAATTATAAATTATGATGTATTATAGGATGCATTTTGTTATGATAGTCGAATGTGCTTTTGATGCGGCTACCTAAGTACGAGATGGTTTGAAAGAATTTTAGTCATTCATAATCTATAGTGAAATTTAATCTATATATAATATATATATTAATAATCTATAGTGAAATTTAAGTATACAGTTCTATGTATATAACAAATGTTAGTCTAAAAAATATAATTCATTGTACTGTGTCCGATACTTTCTTTTTTTTAAATGGTGCGTTTTTGATAGTGAGAATATAATGAATAGGTGAGAATATTACGTGTCGTTACTTATTTGATCTATATGCACAAAAATACTTCTTAAATATAACTATAACTATTAATTAATAATTGCCTAAGCCGAATTTAAATATACCACTTGTTTTAAAATTTAATATTATAAGCAATATTGGGCTTACCCCTATAGATGGTCGAGGTTCCTTAGGGAGTAAGCATCGTGATAAAGCTAGTTTGTATTCAGAAAGCCTTTTCTTAACTGTGGCGCGTGTTCCTTCGACGGCTGAAAGAGACACTCCTTGGAATCAGGGCTGTCTTTAAAAAAGAGCAAATGAATACATCGCCTGATGGTAAGCAGTAGAGGGGTCCATATCCGACGATAGCTACAGCAAAATGCGACATTCCAACACAGAGCTTGCTTTTTGCAGGGCCTTGGTAATAGAACTACACTATCTGTCGACTTCCAATATTCGCTTATCTTTAGATGAGCCGGGACATGTCGAAGCCACAGTAACTACCTACAAAAAATTACGACTTTATTTCAAACAGTATAGGGTATCAAATCCTGCGTGGACTTGTCTAGGGTACCTATATATTTACACTCGTAACTGGAGCCTGGAGATGGTCTATTCTAGACTTCCAGTAACCGCGTACCGTCACATGAGCCTTGACGTGATTTGCTTACAAACATCTACCTAAGCGTTTCAAAAGGTTTGGCAACAATTTATTTATAATTTTCATCTCTTCATTTCTGCACTACACAGTAAAATAACAAGTTAAATATAAGATCATCTTAGATATTAGCGAATATTGGAAACTTTAGGTATTGTTATTGTAAAAATAATCTCTGCCAGACTTAACGTATTTAGCTGTAAAGGGGCTAATATTTTTTTTTAATAAAAAGCTCAGCAAATGACTCGACACCACCTGATGATAAGCTGTAAAGGAGTCCATATGTGAAGATAGCTAGTGCAGCATGCGACATACTGCCCTAGCCACCTCCATGCCGTCCCAAGTGGGTTTTATGGGATAACTTAGGTAGCTAGGGTCTGCCGGGCGGAGTATTTACGTCAAGGAAAGCAATGCTCGCCGGGCCGTCTCCAGATGTTGGCGGATGGCGTTGAGATTAGCGTGGAGCCCTCGGATCTTAGCGAGCCCAACCTCAGATAGCGTGGTTGTGGTGGGGATCTGCACCGTTCATCGATCAACTCTAGTAAAATGCGTTGTCATTGTGGATAGTAGTGAGGCGTGAATTGAGAGGATTTTGTTGCGACAAAATATAAATATTCAACGGCATCCATATTATTTACTGTTAGAAACCTCTATGTTTAAAATAGAAAAAAAATGAGAGTGAAAAAAGCATGATTTTTATTTGAAAATATGAGACATATACTATATATATTTTCTTTAGAATTTACTTAAACTATATATGTTGTAGTCATTCCTTACTGATTAAGTAGGCTACAACTATTCCATTGCAAAATAAACTTGTTGAATTAGATTCTGAGAAACTTCTTCAAAGATATGGTTTGTTTACGAATTCTTTTATATTTATTACTTTGATTGGCTGATTCTACACATTACTATTAGAAAGATGATACTAATAAAGTACATAACTTATGTGGCATTTCAATAATCGCAATCGAATCGTTAAATGATAAATGTATAGAGGATTTGACAATTACACCCGATTTCTAAGTTATGTCAAAACCCAAACTTTTCCTTAAACTGGCAACATTATTCTTGGTGTTTACAAACTTCTACATATGGTAGAGCTTATTTATTTTGATGTGCAAAATCAAACGAAATGACTAATAAATTGTAATTGTGTCAATATTAATGTTCATCATCAATATTCATCGTGTCAATATTTTCAATTTCCTCGCCGTAAACACTTCTAGCTGCATCTCAGCTTAGACTAGACGAGCTCTAATTGCTTAGGTGCAATAAGAATACTGCCCGTATTCGAATTGTACCTTATTTGTATATAATTAATTACAGATAATGCCATAGGTAAAGCCTTGAATAAAATGGTCTTGCAAAATGCTGTTGTCAACATAGGATTATCTTCCATTGAGAGTTTTGATGACCACTCATGGTAAAGTAAAGAGATGGAAGTAAGCCAATTATAATGTTACCTACTCCTTAATTTCTATAACCTGCAATTATGAAAATATCTACATAAATATCTATAATTCATACGTTAGTGAGTCATCATCAATAGTAAAATCATGTACTTACAGATATAAAAATATTATTAAATGTATATTAAGTCCCGCGCACAGTGGGTTAATATCCGAGATGCAAGCTCGTCCAGATTACGTTGTCGTGTTCGCTTTATGACGTTAAACTTTCTGATTACATTTACTTAAGTAAATATAGGGTTAAGTTCATTATCAACAGACTAAATCTGTACGTGTCGCTATTGAGCAAAAGAATTCCTACATGGATAGGTAATTTAAGCATTTTGGCCAATAACACAGCCTCCTAGGCCCAATGCGGGTAGGTGGAAGCTAGGAGTTTCTCTGAAAACCAAGCTGAAACACAGAGTAAATCGCGATAACAAATTTTTATTTGCACGGGACCAATCATGGCGACAGAAAGCTAGAAGCATATTGGACACATTTTTCGATGTGATTCGAGAGCTCTGATTTCGAAGGCGAGGTTTGCCTTGGATGGGTCAATCAAAACTTGATCTCCAGCTTTTACGTGCTTCGATAGGCATATAGGAGCTCGCACCACCCCGATTTGGGTAGTGCTATGACTGAAACTCTTCTATTTAACCTATGTAGAAAGACCTGTACCCGCTAGTGAGATGTGTCTCATGATAATGATGATTAATTATCGCGCGTAACGGAGTAATATTAAGGTTCAGTGTCTTCGTCACAAATCTTCAAGATTCAACACTTGGGCTGCTTTCCTTTGGGAAGGTAAGCTTATGTGCCATTCTTATTAAACGGTATAAAAATTCCCAAGGGATCCAAAACCCTATTGTATGATCTCACCCCAAAACTATATAGTATAAATGCAAATACTTCATGTTTTGTGTTATAGTAGAAGGGGCATCGACACGTACTTTTTAATCTAAACACTAGGAACTGGTTTTCTAAAGCGCAAGCCAAAATATGTCTTACGATTACGTTTATCAATCAAGGGTAGCGTAATGTAGATATTAAATGACAATAAGGTCCAAATTACGGATCTGCTTATAACTTTTTACAACTCGCTTTAAATACTCGTTTCTTTACAACATACCTTCAACTTGTTTTACATAGGAAACTTCTCGTTGGTATTTTTTGTCCCTTTTAAGAATGTCCCCAGAGAACTATGTTGATTGAATTCTTATTATATATTCACTATAGTTGTTAATAGCTTGGAATTTATCAATATCAACTCAGCAACAGCTAGTTTTTGTGAAGCATTAATCTGAATTGGAACCGAAGTATTTTTTAAATTTACAAATACTTAAAACTATTTCATTTTATTCTTATATCAATTTATCCACACAGCTTTCCATGGGAATTCGCCCATAGTACCTAAGTGAATGAGATCTGTTTCGTTACTAATAGGTTATATTTATGGTGGACTTTTGAACGTTTAAGACTCCATACTCCGTTGTACAGTGCCAGAAACTGACAGGGCTGAACATCTGCATGTTGAATCATATGGGAATTGGACTAACATTTAAAAATCTGATACCTTTGTAACCTAGACATTGAGAGATGTATATGGATACAGTGTAGCAATGCCTAGATTATTGTAGATTAATAAGACGCTATGCACGTTCTATAAGTGTGTGATTTATGTGAAACAAACTAAGATTCGATCAGTTAATGTTGAATTGTTTGTCGAATAGTCGACAAACAATTCAACATTAACTGATCGTGAGCTTAAATATAGATTTAAGCTAATTTCAATCGCGAAGTACACAAATAGTATTACTAACTTGTTTTCAAATAAATCGATTAGTATTAAATAGGAAATGGACTTATTTAGTAAGCCACATTTTTATTATAAACGCTTACTTAAGTTAATTTAATGTACTTTATAGTAGGAGTAGGAGCATCATTATACAAATACTAAAGGCTGAGAGTTTCTTGCGCCGCTTTTTGTCTGCAGCTACTTCGATACCACCACTTCGATGAATACTTTAGCTGTGTGAGAAGACACTTTCTGTTATTCGCCGTTTCAAATCATCTCCTCTTTATGTTTCGTGTCTTCATAAATATGTAGTTTTTGAAAATTGACTCCTTAAAAAGATAGGAATAAGTGTTGTTGTAGTGAATCTATCTGCAAACAAGTGTTTGTCGCCAGTCACACAATACGTATGTCCAGGTCAGGACCAACGCCCCAATCTCATTTACAATCAATGATATGTTACACGGCCTTCGTGCATTCATAGTGATTAACCGTGCTACTAGATATAAAGAGTTGCGTTTGAATCTTATTCCGAGTTTTTCTTAGCTATGAAATCTGAAGGTATGGGTGCCTACTTAGTGAATGCTTTTATCAAAATTATTGAGGTAGCCAGCCACTATAACATTATATAAAAAAGCAGATTTTGTCTCGATTCAGCTGTGAAATAACTAGATTCGTAATTTTACTTTTGTATAGCACGTACTCTATAAGAATTTCCAGTTTAATATAAAAAGCCTTAATATATCGTCATCTATTACGACTCGTAATTTGTTTAATTTAACCTAAGTACAGATGCGGTGGCTTATTGCGTAAGGTTCGAACCTCTTTAATGCTTACGCTTGAAGGATAACATCGCAAGGAAACCAGCACCCTAATCACCCTAATTTAGGAGGCTCGAGCCCATCGGTGGCGTTTATGACCTGTTGATGATTAATTTAAGGCGGACAAATCCAGGGACGTCAAGCTCGAATCCCACGTTGTGGGCACGACGGGCAGGCCCGCAAACTTAATCGATTTGTGACGTCATTTTCACAGTCTATTCAGTAAGATTAACAGGCTGAAGATATTATATCCAATGCCTTATCTAAATAAACAGTCGAGTGTTTGGAACGTAGAAAAAGAACTGAGCCTTTTTCTTTTAGCCACAGAAATACTTGTACTGGAAAAATGACAGTATATTGGTAAAAACTAGTTAGGCTATGCAACTCAACTCAACGCTGTAATAACCTTGGTAAGGCGTCATATATTTTGTAAACATATCCTTTGTAAGAATGCACTATATCGAACATAAGTGATTTCATACTGCGACTCGCCTTTGGACGATTTTCTGGTGGCTGTGATCATAATGTTTTTTTTGAGAGAAGTTCAGTACCGCAGACACTTCAACAGGCATCAAGAAGCTTGAAGTACTTAATAGGTGAACCTGTATTCTTCGGGGCAAAGACTTATTGTATCTACTTATAACTTATAGAGATATTTCATTAGATAGACCCAAAAGGAGCACTTGATTCTTAAACCTGTTTCCAACCAATGAACCTGTAGGAAGCACTTAGAAATCAGTTTTGACGTGATAATAAATCTATATGAGAATTTTATTGTAGACAATCCCTTAGAAGAAGAATGGTTTGGAAAGAAACATTAGATCAGATTTTTTGTTTCCTCCTAAATCAAATTCATACGAGTCTGGATATGTCTCAGAAAATCGGGAGCATTGGCGTGCATTGGGGTGACCTGTGACCAGCAGAGGACGAGTGTAAAGTAGTCTATGATGAAGTCAAGTTCATGAAAGACTGTAGATATATATTTCGAATCATTCACAAGTCGCTGTACGCAAAGATTTAAACCGTTAGATAACCCTCCCACCTTAAAATGTGTCATTATTTTCCTGTAAAAGCAAACAGGCAACGAGATGTGGCCAATGGACGGTCGGTTCAAGACGCGTTCAGAGTTGTCCCTTTCTTTTATACCGTGTCTATAGTGCCGTCTTCTTTTTCAACCAGACGCCATTTTGTTTAGTCACCCCAATTTTCATTAATAGAACAAGATATATTAAATAATCTTCGTAATTATTGTTTTTACAAGTCGCATTAAACAAATTTGTATCCTTAGAATTCTTTGTACACTTTATAAAGCACTTGCGTTGACTTCAATACCAGTATAAATTTCAATTGAATTGAATCGTCTCGATCGTGTTTGTCGTCAGCTGTCACATCATATAAATACGTCAGCATCGTCTGTTGTGAAGAATTTGTTACTACTTTTTATATATGCATTTGTTACCTTGCCAAAACTACAATCCAAATGATGTCGATTTAAAATGTCTGTAAAGGAATCGCTGCCTCTTCGATTGTAGTTAGTGCAGGTGAGCATTGTTGTGCTGGAGGTGTGCTCAGCATGGGCGGAAGAACGGTGAGCGTTGTCAGCTGTTATGGGGGATGACCTCTCTCTCCCAACTGTCATCTCGAAAATGGTTGAGAGTGTCGGGTCATGGCAGGCGCTCTTCACTTACTGCGAGATAGTGTTGGAAGGAAGGACGAGGCAGAGCGAGAGCTGGAGGCAGTCGCCACCTCTGGCATCCATCGCCCAAGAACAGAGAAGAACTCGAGTGGAGAACCTTCGGACGGCTCATGCCACCGCCATAGCCCTTCGGGGCTCCAGGCGTAATTGGGGACTGATGCTCAGCCTTCACAACCTAATCGGCATGCTTACGCATGTCACGTCCGACTGAGGATCCCCTTTACAGGTCTTTCTTATTTCCCCTCAATATTTACTATAACTGGGACCGAGTTAACGGCCATAACGCCCTGCTGACATAACGGCGAAATATCTACGAGCGTCATTCCGCGCGTCGGCAAAAAGCAGTCAGGTAGCGTGTTCTGTTTAAGAATAAGTGATTATTTCTCGTGTATTGAAATAAAAACATTGAGATTATGACAGACAGACAGAAATAAGTTATGATTTTAATCTCGAGTTCCAAATCCTCACGCACGCTCAGCATATTTTAAGAAAATGAATCGGTTACTATATTATTAGATAATGAATATTCGTCTCGAAATAGGCGAACTTTGCCAAACTACAGACTATACGAGTAGGTATTTCAGGCTTGTTTATGAGCAAGCAATTAGAATGAAGGTAAATATAATTGTAAATAAACTTTTACACTCAAGGCAAACCTTGTTATTGAGATGGACATTTTGTTCTGTATGTAGTAATGGTTTGTAACTAGTGTCCGTCCGTGTCTTCGTCTGAGAACCCATTTGGATAAAAAGCATGCTCTTTGGCAATTTAGACAATGGACTATCTACGTGCCTCTCATACAAATCCATCCAGCGATTTTTGCGTGTTTATGTGACAAAACAAATCAACTTTCACATTCAATTAGAATTGAGTTCGTCGAAGCGGTGCTAGGGTTTAATTATGACTATGCCAAAGAGCTTACCTTACTGAGTAAAAATCCATTTAAATAAAGTCATATTTAACTCATGCTCAAAATATTTTATTCAACTTTGGTACAATATACACTTATTCTCGACTGTCTATCCGTACAGTCCAGTTCAGTCCATTTTAACTGTCTCTGATTACCAGGAGTATGTACCTACATATCTAAGGCTTGATTCTGAAATAGGTAATATTCTAAATTCTATATTCTCCAAAGAAGTTGTATCTAAGCTGTATAGTACAGTCTTATTAGTAGGTACACTTCCTGTTTTAAGTGATTTTCTAGACGGATTAAATTCTTGCGTGCAATTAATGCATACGTACCTACATATGAACTGACTGAGGTGGGCGAATACCTTTAATTTATCGTTATTCCGATTACAATTTTAATATAACGTAACCAATTGGTATAAAAGACTTCTTTAATGGTATTAGGTCGCTAAATAAAATTTGTCAGGTTAGGTTTGAACTGTGACAAGTAAAAAAAAATGGCGGATTTGACTGTTGGCGTTTCGCATCACTTACTCGCTGCGTCCCTCGTATAAAGCAATGATAATGGCAATTTTACCGCGAACTAAAACCAGTGTGTATACGTTTGAAATGGAACGGACATTCTAATTATTACCGAGTTGTGTATTAAAGTACTCTTAATTGAACTTTTCCGTGTAAATTTTTAATTGAAAACGCTTAAAATTAATAAGTAAACATTCCACCTGATAGAAAATCTTGACTGTCATTTATTTTTCATTCTCATTACGTGTCTTGTTAGTAATCTCGCCTGTGGAAACTTTTAGATTTGGCAAAACATAATTACGTGTAAATCTCAACCTATCTTATAACACAAACACGAGCATCAAAAATAACTGCGCTGCTAGCATGGTTCTGTCTATCGACAAATTTTGATATCAAAGTAGATATTACAACTCGTCAAAATGTTTTTTTATAGACAACTATGCTCAAAGCGGTTTATAGAAAATAGTTCACACAACTTGTGCTTGTGGGCATAATCTTAACTTTGACCGACGGTCAAAATTAATAAGGTACGCTTACAGCAGAAATCGGACGATGGTGGCGGTACCGCGGCCTGTTTCTGTGTGATATGTTTTATAGTAGGCTTGAATGGGTTTTGTCCTTTATAGATTTTATCTGCATATGAGTACCGTGGTCATTACCAGGAGTTTTTACAATGAGCTTAAAACGGAACATACCCGATTTTCGTCACCGTAATTTTAACTATAAATTGTTTACGTTCCGATTCACGCAGCTCTACATCCATGCCCCACGTTTACAATAATATTGCATAATTTACGAAAGTATTGCAGCTAAAAATAAATCAATCAATTTGAATGTCTACCCATTTGAAGTTCTTTCGGGAAAGTCAACTGAACTAGTGCTATAAAAACGACGTGTTTCGAAATGGGTGAGTGCTATGGATTTGAGCCAAGTTGTCGGTAAACTCAGCTTTTAGGAAAAAATCTCGTATCTGAATGTTCTCGCTCTCCTTACGTGGCTTCTGGAGATTTTGAAATTTATCTGTGGTTTAGCTACCCGGGAAGCTGAAAGCATAGACTAGACATCGGGAGACCAAACAATGTTCGTTCATTAGACCGACGCTATTTTGTTAGCGTTTATTTTATTGAGATAGTTTTTATTATATTAAAATATATACATAGATGGAATATGCTTTATTGTACACCTTAAATTAAAAATACTGACAATTTTACAGATTCGTAAAAGAGTGGTCTTATCGCTAATTAGCGATCTCTTTCAGACAACCTTAAGATGGACGGACTACACAAAAATACGATAAATGAGTGAAGTCGGTGTACCATTTAATTCTATTAAAATAATTCATAAGTGAAAGTCATAATAAAATATAAACTGACAAACTACTAATAAAAATATCACTAAAAATATTAATTTACGCCAATTTAACAAGGTATTGATACAAAGAACGGTGATTATTTGGTTGGTGGTAAGGTAGGGCAGTCGAACACCACGTAAAAATCTTTGCTCTGGATTGAAACATTAGTAAGAATGCCGATAAAACATGGTCGTCGAAAACTTTATTCATGAATTTAAAATTTGCGTTGTAAGTAACTATATCAGAAAAATTGTCAATTGGCTGTGTTCCTGGGAGCTGGTAAGGGTTGAAGTGTTAGATTATTTCTTTTCTTAACTAAAGTAGCTCAAAGCGTTTTCTAGCAAACTTTATGTAGTCAACACATTTTAAAACTGCTTTGGTTTGTTATTTAGATCTATACGAGAACTAATGTATTTAATAAATGTAATAATATATAACCTATATGTATCTATGAATATATAAAAAAAGTTTGACTAACAATCCAATTTGTCCGAGAATAAAAGTATTTTTAGTTAAAAATGTTTTTTTTTTAATGATAATTTTGTTAGCTCTCTATGACTGCTTCGCCCTTGTAGGGCGTCACGTTTATACCTTTTTAAAGTAATATCCAAACGTAATGTATTGTTGCATGCAATGAATAAATAAATAAATAATAATAGTCTATATTCGTCTGTCTGATAGACATATATTCTACTTTGAATATATACAACATGATATCAGTAATTAGGGTCAAAACATTACTACACCTCATGCAAACTTCATTCGCAGCGATTATTTTTAGGGAGTATTCCTTTTATAACTAAAAATGATCAATTCCATACTTCTACTAAGCTTAGTTCACTAAAGATTACTACGCCTAGGGATTATTAGTGATATTTTTGTTTAATTTAAGTTATTATTATTTTACTTAACCTTTTCTTAGCACTTATGTCCATTATTATAATTATCTTAAAAATATATATCCTATTGTTGTCTTGTGAGTAGATGTCACTCGGAGTAATAAGTCTTTCTTGTTTGTTACTTGATATTATTTATGTTATACCTCGTGTGGTATATTGTAAATGTTCAAAATTAAAATTTAAGAAACACCTCTAAGCTACATACATTACTTTTTAACTAATCTTACCATATTAATACAGAAGTATGCTTTCTTGCAAAAAATATACAGACACTGATTTAGTATGAATTATTCATCAACACATGTAAATCGAGTATTGAGAGCGAGCTGCGCTTGCGCATTGATTGGCGTATTGATTATGCCGCCATCGATTTACCGGTTAAAGAGCCTTGAATATGTTTATGTCCAATTAGTTACGAGAAATATTAGCTAGAATGGTTTTATTTCATTGTTACTTTATTTTCTATTACAATAGTGAAGCGTAAAATTAATTAGGTAGCTTTGTCTCATTTGCGTGGCCTTGGGAAATCATCAGCTAGATAAAAGTATTTAATATCGAGTTGCCGTTTTTAATATGTGTACAATGCATGTCAAATTTCTTCCAAATCTCTTTAGTTATTATTTTGAGTACTTTCATACATCATTATAAAAATAAATTCGTAATGTTCCCCAATTTAAGCTTCATTAAGAGCTTGAGTTATGGATACTAGATAACTGAGAAATATTGATAGTAATATGTATATAAATATCAGGAAAAAACTAAATAAACATACAAATATATATGACTCTTAAACAAATATTCGTACTCATCTTACAAATATCTGTCCTACCGGGATTCGAACACGGGACACACACGACACTAAGTAAACAGGGGTTCTGAATACTCAACTAGACGGCCGTCGAATTATAATTAACTAATTCTTTTAAATGAGCGGAAATTAAAAAACATTACTCAAATATGTCTAATAACCTGGAATCGAATCAATCTTTATTAGGATACTATCTTCGGGACAAGAGCGACAATCTGCACCCAAGCCAGTACCTTCTCATTTTCCGCGATTAAGTCCGTTATCCCTATGCCTTTAAAAGCCAGAACCATGGGTTGGTGGTGGAATTGTCCAAGAAAGCAGAACCTAGTATATGTATCAGAACCGAAGTTGCAGCTGTGGTAACAGGGAAGCGCTGGATAAGTTCGCGCATTCCTGGTGTTTCGGATTAGTTGGTTTTATAGTATTTTATGTAACAATTTATGAAATTGTATTTTTTATATTTTTATATATTCTATTTTTCAGTTTTTATTTAGAGTTGCAATATAGACGTCTACATTATAACACGGTTTTATTTGTAACCAACACCTGGTTTAAATTAAACCAATGGAACTCTGATAAAAACATATTAATCAGCTCGACAACAAAAAGTATATTTCCGGTGATATGTCCCAGAAGCGATAGAGTTGTAAGCCAAAGCTATGGATAAATAATCTTCGAGTACAAAACGATGTGCAATTTCAGAACACGATAGGTTTAACCTCTCTTTTCTCTATAATGTCAATACCCCAGAATTAGCAATGATGGTTTTAGTGACTTCTTCTCGATCGTACGCGCGTGGCGTATGCTAGATTACTCCAGCTATCGGACGTCCGTCAGGATATCTCCCAGCGCCTTGATTCAACACCTCCCGGAAACTACATTCTAGATTCGAGAGACTCGATGTAGGGAAACTATTAGAAAAGTAGCCTTGTTGCTGTCTTCATCAGGTTATTTGATTACTTATGAATCTGTTTGTAGATTCATTGTTAAATAATAAACGTTTACATTGCTATAATTGTCTTGTAGATATTCAATTGTGAATAGCACGCTATCGTGACTTGGCTTAGATTAGCAAAATGGGGACAGTTGCAGAATGCACGTTCTTGTGTAAACAAAATGTTTACATTCAAATATCAACACTACTTATTAAACAAGTGTAAATGCTTATTCTAGCTTAAGAGTGTTTGATTTAGGCATTATCATCTTTAGATAAACTACATGCCCTTTATTACATAGATACTTCTTATATACTAACTGATATTTACTCAGAATACATTGCTGCTTCACAAGTGTTACAAAGCAGTATATTACAAACATTTTTAACCATAGTAGCAATGAATGTGCAATTAACTTTTAGATAAGTCTATAACCCATATCATTGGTGTGAAATAATTAGGGCAGTTATTTCAGTAAATGGAAAATGTATTGACATAATTGGTGTAGGTAGTTAAATATATGTTTTAAAGCATAAGCACATTGATGTAATACGGGCTCTGAATGTTACTTCAAATATTACCCTTGTAGCAGTAAAATAGATCTTTACTTCATGAGAATAAAGTCTACATGTGTAAAGCTTTTGCTCGTCTTGACTGTAACCGATAAAGAATGAGATTAAATTCTGTGGCAATGGTTTTTTACGGTTTTATTACGGTACATAATATGATACTGTAGCCTTCTTAGCATCGATGATTTTCAAGCCCCGATATTCCAACTAAATAAATACAAAATACTGGAATACACCAACACTAAACAGGTTTTTATTTGTTTTATATATTTTTTTTATTTTTGTTTTATTTGTTTTTTCTCTCTCTCTTTAGTTATTTTATAGTTAATTGTCATTTGTTTGAATGTGTCTTGATGTATTTTGGGCGGCTGCCTTCTTGGCTTCCTGAAGATTTTTTGGAAAGATAATGTGTTTCTTTAATTGGCTTGTGTCTGGGTAATTGCATTATATTCTATGTGTGTAGAAAATTGCTGTTGAAACAGTGTTGAGATAAATAACTAAATAAATAAATAATCGTTATTGATATTTATCGGTATGAAAGACTTAAATTGGCGAAACTAAATTGATTTTCAGTTATCAAATTTAAAGGTATTTTTGTGGTCGGGGACTCACTTTCTATAGTTGCAGAATCGTTCGCAAATTTTTGTCAACACAAGAAATAAGATACCATGATAATGAATACAAACACTCACATTTACATTCAAAACACTACCATGCTTGAAAACATAAATATAGCTATATATCCTTCATAGGATTGGTCAAAAGCCTGCGTGTTTCGGCAAAAAACCTCTTTTATGAAAGATACGATATTTATTACATTTATATTTATATATTAAATATTGCTTATATTATGGATATTAGCCAACGGAGACAAAGACTGTAATATGTATATAAATATCAGATATATTTGTAATAAACATACAAACATACTATGACTCGTTGTTACTGTAATTACTGTACAGTACTCTTGAACAAATATTATTAATCATTATACAAATATCTGCCCTACCGGTATTCGAACCCGGGACCTTAGGTTAACCAGACAGAGGAACTGACCATTCAGTGAAACCGACCTGAAATAAGCCTAAGTTTAAAAAATAATAACTAAATAAGCCTTTTTGTTATATTTACAAACTAATAGTTCACAAGTAGTTACATTTTTCTCATTGTTATAATATGTAATAATATTAATTTTTATTGCTTTTAGAATTTCAGTAAGATTCAATTTTGTATAGCAAGCAACTCCCGAAAATGAAAATGGTCAATAAATATTTCTAAAAATTAATGATTCCGGGATCTAGATTTAATTGTTATTGAGACTCGAACCCAGAACCTGTAATTCAGGTAAGCATAATTTTAACTTCACAAGAAGTATAATTACAGTACCTGGGACTTATCAATGGTTTGCATAACCTTTTTTATTCACTATAAATTAGGTCAGGTTGTCGTTTACGTCAATGAATATTTTATTTCCAGTCTGTACGCTTGCGTCTGCGCATACTCTATTTCGGGACAACCTCTATCGTCACTCGCTCCGGTTGTTAACATTTGACATATACTCCTAGCGTGCTAATAGCAACTGTATTGCGAAGTAAATAGAATTGACTTTTGTGTCATCTATATTCGCTTCGTAGGTTAGGGAATCCGAATGATTGAAGTAATGCGAAATATTTAGGAGAGTTAATTTGTTTTTTGTTGTGACGGCATTGATTAGTTTGATTAGCCTCTTTCGTAGGCTATAAATCATATTTTACCTTACAATTGGCCTATGTGACCTTTGTCATATTGCAATCCAACTCTTTACAATCATTATAGCTTCCTCTACTCTTGTTATTCGCCAAAAAGAGCCTGGATCTGCTAACTTATCGCTAAATCATTTACCGGCTACATAAAATCGAATCTGTTGTTTTTAAACCGTTAAATTCTCATTCAAATTGCTTATCTATTACAGCGTTACAAGGCAAGTATGGTAAATTTATAAATAAGATAATAAAAACCGTTATTTAAGACTAAATTTGTTTTATATTTGTTAAGATTATAGCATCTAAGTGTATGTGTGAGTGTATGCGCGCGCGCGTGTTTGCGTGCGTGCGGGAGTGCGTGTTTGTGTGCGTGCGGGAGTGCGTGTTTGTGTGCGTGCGGGAGTGCGTGTGCGTGCGTGTGTGTGTATAGTTGGTAGTATATGTATGAATGTTAGTGAACTATATTCAGCGATTTCAATTATTTAGGTTTTTCTTACCAATGGTCTTGTGAACTGTTAAAGTGGCACTACGTTTGTTCCGAGCTAACCAAGGCTAAGGAGTTAATTTATTTAAATTAATTATCGCTCTAAATGACCCAAGTACCACCTAATTGGCATTAAACATTTTTAATTTACAAATTTACTATAAATCTGACCATCAACAAGATATTTAAAACAACTGTTAGTCAGATCTTCTAGGTTATGTCTGCTTCAGGTTGATAATGATTAGTTTTTCGAGTTTTAAATAAATAAATGATAAACCAATGTAATGTGGACTTTGATTTAATATAATTTGCAATAAAAATATCTCTATATGCGATTGCGGGCGTGTTAAAAAGTTGTTATCGTAAATTTGCAATCTAGTAAATAAAAAACTCAAAATAATACTGTTGTACCGCTCTTCTTCAAAATATATTTCTTAAAGTGATAATGAAAAGAAAAATAAATGTGTTTAATTTCTAAATATTCAAATGTTTCGCTTTTTCTTCCCTCAGATGACGCTCTCGCTTTTTGTTTTGCTTTGAACTGAGGTACTGACTTATTATCAATAAATTTTAATCCAAATTTGAGATAAATCTTAACATGCTCTTTATGTTTTCAAGAGATCAACATAGCAGTGAAGCCATGTACATTCCGTTGAAAACACTATTTTGGGACGTTGAATTTGCATATACGAGATGTAAGGGGAGAACTATTAATTAATTGTTGATTCTGTTATACAAGTTGGAACTTCTATAATCAAAGAGATGTTTATCTAATGATGCTGTTATGAGATGCTGCTGTTATGAAGAAGCAGTGGACCTGTAAATAGGTCCGTGGCTATCACAACTACTTAAGATGTCAATGAACAGACTTTCTGCTGTTAACTGGGGTATCTCACCAGAATAACAGCTGCATGTGTTGATTCTTGGCCAAAGGCGGTCTTTCTATAAATATGACACGTTTTCTTTGGCTTCAGTTTTCAGTTTCGTTTTAGTTCAGTCCATGTTGAGTTAAATAAAATCGTCTATGGCGTGCGTCATTCTCAGAAGGTCGGTGGATAAGTGAATCATAAAATTTGTAAAAACTGGCATCACAAGTGTTTGTTCTATATAAAAAAGATATCAAGTTCATAAATATCTAAATATGTTTTTCAGAGCGTCCTTTCTCAAAATAGATTCAATTTTTACAAGCTTAAACCTTCTGGGCATTCTTAATTCCGACTGACAGTTTGCGAAACCAAATTGTACTAATAAATTTATCGAATGAATCGTTACATATATTTTATATTATACGAGTAAATAAATATTATTCACTATAAAAAGGCAAAAAGAAAGGAAGCTATAATTAATAACGGAGTTCTGATGAATGCTAAGGAAAATAAATATCCAAAATAGAAAAAACATCTAATCACATTTTTATAAACTCCTTCTAGTATTTCTAATTTTTCGTCATAATGTTGAATTTCGAAGCTTAATTTTTTAAATTAATATCGTGGTATTGATTGAACAAAATCATTGTTTTACTAGAGGACTGAATTTGAGATATTGGTATTTAGAAGTTGACAATTATTTCACAATAACATCGCCGACTCATTGCCTGAATATTGAGCCATCAATTTAACTTGTCGAAGGCAAGCGTTGATTGATATGTTCATTAGGGTTCTGTCTCTATTTATTGGTGACAGCTAATAACTGCAATAGACAACGTATACATAAATGTATACAGTAATATGCAGTTGATGCAAATTACGCCGCCATCGCTGTATCATGTACCGCTAGTAAAAAACATCCTATTTCTGTTGTTTCTTTTATCTTCTGATCAATTTCGAATTATGTGTAATTTGAGTAAATATGAGAAGTAAACATTAAAGGAACTTATTGGCGAAGTTTCTATAACGAAAACAAAGCGTCTTACGCCATGGTTGGTCTCTGGATGGGTCAATTAAAGTTTGTTATCTCGAGGTCATCCGTGCTTAGGAAGGTACGTTGAACTGTTGGTCCTGGTTGCTACGGCAACCGTATTCACCCATCAACCCGCATTGGACCAGTATAGTCGTGTGCACACAAAAACTCACCATGTGTTTCTCCTATCTAGAAAGGCCTCTGCTAGAC
The DNA here is from genome assembly GCA_943193645.1 of Acentria ephemerella. Lineage (NCBI taxonomy): Eukaryota > Metazoa > Arthropoda > Insecta > Lepidoptera > Crambidae > Acentria > Acentria ephemerella. The sequence continues at coordinate 1,095,203 of OW971875.1, read as the reverse complement.
GAATATAGGCTGTATGTATGAGTAAATAAAACATTTAATAACTAAAATATTATAGGTAATGATTTTAAAAAAGTATCGGTTTAATATCACATACTGTACATAAATTCATTGTACTGTTATTATACTTACTTTAACGCATAAATCGCATTATATTTCTGTGCATTTTTGTAGGCACTTCGTTGTTAATGATGTAACACATGTTACTTTTGAACCAATATGTAGCGATATATATATATATATATATATAGCTGTTTTTATATCTGATAATTAAGTTAGGCTTTGGAATTTTGACCCAATTAAAGGGTTTTAAAATTCGAACAAAGAATTCGCACAGCTTAATATGGATTGTACAATTTTTGACATTTTTGCTTTAGGTTCTCTATTATAAAACAAATACTATTTTAAAGTTGTAAGTTCATTAATTACTTAGTCTAGTTAATATTCAAGGTTTTTTCTACATATATTTTTCTGCCTAACCCTACCCCACTTGACTGAGTGCCTCGGTATATCATTTTAACTAACCGGAAAATTCCATGCAAACTAGCTTTTGAATGTGTGTGAAACTTAAATAATTTTTTATTCTTTTCTTTCTTGACAAGTAATTGTCTTGAAATAAAGCCGTGAAATTGAAATTTCGTGCTGTTTCGAGAACATCATTCGTTCCCTTATTCTCTATTACTTATGCTACAAAATTTCGTCTCTTGTATCTTTGTGCCTAGTTTATTGACATACCTATACGGAATTATCATAAATTTTTTAACTAAATTTGCCTTGTTTGACTGGATTTAAGTGTTTTGAAGATTTGCTTCCAGACCTGTTGAATTAATTGTAAACATTAGAAATTGTTTACCTACTGATTACGTGCTGCGCAGACGCAGGCATAAGATAATTTATGATCCGACTTCACACGGACTATGGCGCTTCTTGGAAAGTTGTTTCTTAAATACACTAATCAACATAGGTAGGTATATATATTGCGAACGAGAGGTCATGAACTCTGATGATGTATATAAAAATAGTCTTTTTACTTACAACATTTAATTAAAAACTAATGGAATATTTTCGGCAATATAGTTTAGGTAAGTCGTTAAGACTACAAAACACTAACCGCCTTACAAATTACAAAACGTGGTTTAAATTTAGGCTAGGTTTGAAACTGAGACTGTCTCATATTTTTATTTAAGGTAAATAGAGACAGCATGAGATTTACACCAGGTTTAATTTAAGACTCCGTTTTGTAATAAGTCGGCAAGTGTCGTTTGGACCAACTCCATGGTTACACTACACGTGTTTTGAAGTTGGTTTTTAGTTTTGTTTAATTTTTTTTTATCCACGATTGAGTGTTAACTTATGAAAGTTAAAGTTAGATGGCCAAGTAAGGATGACCGAGAATTATTAACTTGCGTTTTTTTGTCGTTTGGTTAAATATTAGAATAAGTGTTGAAAAAATATGAAACACGTGCCTATAAAATTTGAAGTTTGGCCTAACCCCAGGATTATACTCTATGAAATTAAATAAGAATGAGAAATTCACAATTGACAGAGAAATCGCGGAACGAAAAAAATAAACAGCTGAGAATAGAATTTACTCCATTTTGCAGTCGGTTCAAAAGTAACTTGTTAGTCCGATAAATACAGAGTAAATTCAACAGAAAGAATTCAAGAACAGAAGCTGTTTGGAATTTTTTTTACAAGACGACTAATTGTGATTATATGTACTATTAGTACCACAGAGTACAAATTGTTTTGTTCTCAACTGAATGGTATCTAAATAACTGGCGACATAGATTAGTAAATAAAAGTAAAATTATCAAATCCATAAACAAAAAAATAGATTAATAAATACCGTTTATTGTTCGAAATCATGGAGCGGGTCTGACGTAACCAGTTCATCCTGTAACCTGAAAAATCACTCCTTAAAAATGATGTATTAAAGCGGTTAACGGCTGATCTTCTGGCGTACTGACGCATATCTGAGGTGATGATGAATTCGGCCGTGAAGCACTCTGCTGTGTTTGTGTCTGTGTGAAGTGGAAGGTAGCCCAGCTACTAAAGGGTATGGAAGTCATTAATATCTCCTGTCTCCAGTCGTACCAATTGCAGTATCGAGTGATTTGATTCTGCTACCATTCCACGAACGATAATAATTGTTCGTTTCACATGTAAAATAATACTTTACATAAAAAAAATATTCTAGTGATGTGTCATCAAGCAACTCAAATTTATCACCATAAACGCTTTTCCCTTGATCGTCCACCTGTTGTGTATAGGAAACGATTTCTTATGCGGTTATCAGCTTAACGCATTGTAGTTACGAACGAAACGTCTCGATTCTGTTCAAACTAACACTAGGGGTACCTGTAGTGTCAGTTTCAATCGTATCAGAGTATAGTCACATAAGAGGCGCGGATGTTGTTTGCGTAATTTGACGCCTAAAGACAAATACGATTGAGGTGGTTTAATTCCATTGAAACTGACACTAGGGGTACTAATATTATCTGTCCTTTTCGTTTAGTTAGGTAAAATTTTAAACTCACAATTCTCTTCTTTAGTACATTTCGATACAAGTGCGGAAAGTATGCATTTATTCAAGAGTCCCTGTTTGTTGATGCAAGACGAAGACGTGGCTCAACAATAGGCACGGGTGAAAATGACATACTATCCACACGTGCATCGAAAGCAGTTTTTGGACAAGTAATAATCGATATTGTAGTTTAAACAATTGTAGCGAGTTATATCAAACAATTGAGGGCCAATTTAATATATTTACGCTGTATCAAGTATCTCATACAAAAATTTTGTTCCGAAAACTTTGTAGAAAAACCTTTTTCGTGCATTTGGACATAATGTGCTTAAAGAAAAAAAATGAGTTGTGCGTAAAAGAATATCTTTCCGCCCGCTAAACACACATGGAAAAGTGTACCTTATGAACATATGCAATAAAAATCATATTATGAACGTTTATTTTTTATTTGCAGGTATCATGCTTACTTTCTACACAGTGTTCTACGCGGTGCTCGCAGTGCTCTTCTCGGCTTGCATGGGAGGGTTGTTCCTGGTCATTGACCCTAAAAGACCTGCTTATACCCTTGAAAAATCACTTATAGGTAAGTCTCTAATTAACATGAGGCATCATTAAGCAGCCAGCCTCTAGACGTCCTACAACTGGGCGCAGGGCTTCATGAGTATAGGCACCGTAACACCAACTCGCTGACCCAATTAAGCTTAGTGGGTATAAAAAGGTGTGGTAAAAATGGGTAAAACCGAGACAATGGTATAACGTGTAAATTTTTAAAGAGGTATTTGAAGTAGTTTAATCAAAAAGTATGTCTTTTAGTCACTTAGATTAAATTAGTAAATCATGTGAAAGAGTGACTCCATCTGCTAGCACGCGTGCTCCTGAGTAGTAAAGGAGAGGAAGGGATAATATCAAAAAGCTCTTAACAGTACTCTACTAGAACCTATAATAGGCCCTAAGCGAGACTATGTATAAATGATTTGATTATTCCAGGCGCTAACCCTGGTGTGGCGGCGAGACCGCGCCCTGAAGACGGTTTCCTTGTATTTTTAGACGTCGCCAATTCAACTGGACAAGAGTACTACGTGCACCAACTCAATACCTTTCTAAAACGTAAGTTCGAAAATATACCCAAATGAACTTGTGTTACCTTTTCAAGCCAGTGAAATTCAATTCAATTTTAGAAATAAAATGTTAAGTAGGGGCCAGGGAACTTGACCTTGGGGACGACCAGGTGAATTGCTTCGGCAGAACCCAGGTCACACCCTCGAAGTTCGATAGAGTTACCGGAGTTCTACTGGGTATTCCAGTGACATTTTGATGGGGCACTAGGTAAGCCTCACACATGCCCACCGCTTAGCTTGTGGCGGGTAGGTTCGTAAACGAGAGGGGTAAAAAGAGGGAGTTGACATTGACTAACATGGAAATAAAAGACAGATAAACTTTAGCCACTAATTGTAAAATTAATCTACGTTTCATTTATTAATAAAATTGAATTGACTATAGCTGCAGACGTTATGTTGGAAGTAGAGTACGCTTAGTTCTCGTAAAACGGACAATGTATCCGTTTTACGAGGACAACAAAGTAAAGCAATCTTTGATGAAGATAGTAGATATCCATTGGACATCACTATATGCCCGTAAGTACTGTAAATACACAAAGACGCAATCATAATACTAGCAGGTTTATTGTGGTCTATTTCAGGCTGCGATCGATTGCCTCATCAATGGGTCGTTTACCAGCTGACACAATGTATTGCTCGGCTCGCCTTCAATGTGAACCTATATATCGACTTCTGTTTAAAATATACCAATAGTTGTGTGCCAATTACATTAATGGCTTACGATACAGAGATAATGAAGTTTAACGGAAGAATTGGGGGGAGGGTAAAACAGAAATTCCAACCAAATGAAAACCAATACTTTTTCTAGTTTTTTTGTTCTTACCAAGGTAGCTCAAGGCCTTCATTCACCTGATGGTAAGTGTATGGCTGAAGATGCTAGCAAGGTACAAGATTTCTCAAGTATACAGGAACTGGCTATCTAACCTCCTACTGCAATAAAATTTGTGTTATAGCAGCAGATTTAAGTAGGACGTAAGAAGTATTTAAGCAGGACTTTTAAAAACCTTAATCCAGTAAGCAAACGGTTAAGAAATGAATCCCCCACTTGGGATTTAATCCTGGTTCTCTAGATCTGAGGTAGGCTGTCCCAGCTGCTAGACCTCAGAGACGGTAAAGAATATCAAAATACTGAAATTATTATATCTTACCATATGGTGTTGATATTCAGCACAAACTATCTATGAAACGTGACATCTTCATAGATTACACTTGTATCGTTTACTCATCATACTCATCCTTTGTTTTGATTAATTTTTAATATTTTTCTTTGCTTCCAGTATACAAGCATTCCAAGAAATACGAGACGGAGTTATGTAATTCTGAAAACGACTACGGCTTACCTGAAACACCTTGTTTCTTTATCAAATTGAATAAGGTAAATAAATTATCACGATGATGAAATATTTGAACGTATATTTGCTTGTGGACAAACCTAATTGATATTGTTTTTTGCAGATTTTTAACTGGCAACCGGATTGCTATAACGATGTTACAGATTTACCGTCAGAAATGCCTGAAGAACTCCAAACATATATCAAGACACACGATGGACCTAAGGTAAGGTATTATCTATAAGTAGTCTTAATGATGTTTGTTAAAGTACAATATATTTTTCTATTATAGATTTTCTAAAATAAAGATTATAGTTCCATAGAAAATTCTATTTCTATGTCATATTTTGATACAGTTAAATGCATATGTAAGATCCGTTACTTAAATGAAATCAATTCAATTTTGCAGCTTAACCAAATATGGATGGATTGTTGGCAAGAGAAAAGCAATGAGACAAAGATCGAATACCCTTTAGGTATGGGTATATCAGCAGACCATTACCCTTTTATGAATGAAGACGGTTACCTCAGTCCGATATTGGCTATCAAACTAACACCACCAGGTAAGAACTTCATTATAATGTACATTTGAAGTTTCAAACGCAGGATCAACGAATGCATTTTGTGAAACTTGTATACAAAACATTGATTTGAAACATTATTCGTGTTACAGTGAACAAAGAGGTGTTTATCCGCTGCAGATTTTGGGCCAAAAATATTATTTACAACAAGAGTCTTAAAGAGCCTTCTGGGTACACTCGCATTCAACTTTATATAAGGGATAATACGAGTAAAGACGAGAACTAATTTACCGGTGGCTTATTGATAGAAGTGATCGTGGAACTTGAAGATGATATAAATTATTGTGGTAACGAAGTATGAGGCAGATCGCATGGAAGTTAATACACAAAAATAGTATTGTTAGAAAATAAGTGAGAGTAATTATGTGCAGACGATAAATTTATAGATATAAACAATTTACCTCGAAATAGTTGGCTGCCGATTCGTTTTTTATCGTAATTAGTTTTTATCATGTAACTGTAGAGTTTTCTCATAGGAACTCACATAAGGTAAGTTCTGAACTAAAACATAAATGTACTAGTTCAGAACTATTCTTTTATATAATATGTAAAGTACATAAATGTTGAAGTAACAATTTAAAAAAATTGCACACTTATATAAATAAATAATAATACAGTTCTATTTAAAATTGTATACTTTATAAAAGAATCTAAATTATGATTGTATTGATGTGTCTTAATGTAAGAGGTTATTAGTTATTTATTTCAGATATACTTAAAATTTAAAAAAGTATATAGAGATAGTAAAGAAACATAATAACTTCCCACAAGAAAGTTAAACTTGTACAACACCTGTTAAAAATAAAAGTAAACAAAATTGAAAGCCATAATTATATAAGGAGGTATTATGTCAATTGATACTGTTATTTTATTTAAACACGTGTTCAACCCACAATATAAACGCTCGTCACACCAATTCTAGTTAAAACGCTGTGTTAACATATTTTTTTTCTCAGCTGTAAGTACTACTCAGCTGTAGCTACAAACTATAAGTTTAATTTAACTAAAGTTGGTTAAAGAGTGCTGATTTTCATGTACTATCGTCAGTTTATACAAATAAAATAAGTGTTTGTATCAATATAATCATGTTTGTGATGAGCACCCCTTTATTACTAAATATTTTAATCATAAAATGCACGCAGAAGTTTATTGAATGATTTAGTTATAGAATGAGAGGTTGCTATAAGTTTGTTTGGATATCATGGACGAAGTGTGGATCGTATTACTGTTTAAATGAAGCCCTAATGTTACAATAATTACTTATTTATTCAGTGAATTCTTATGGTACTTACATTATGTACTTTGGCACAACTTTTGATTTAATAAAGAAGGGCATAAGTGTGATGTTGTTATTAAGATTTGACCTCTGCTGTCCATTACGCACGCTACATTTTTATGTACGATTGTATTTATGATTAGATTTTTATATCTTTCTAAAATATCTTTACCTAAAATGTCTTCATTGCTGTAATAATTGCATCAAATACGTGATGTGAATTCCTTGTAAAAGAAGTTATTATTGTGACCCTTTAGTTAGATAATTTGTTAGTTATATTATTTGAATAAATTTTAATTTATTTTTCGATTAGTGGAAAAGTAGTATATGATAGCACATGAAGCTTTGCGATGTTTTAAGCGACCACACATAATGTATACCAACTTCGATAGTTTTAAATACAATCCAAAAATTGTTATACGTAATATACGTTTCCGCATTTCTCCTTTTGAAGTAACTTAGCTGTATCCTGAATTACTCGATATAATCTCATAAGGCGATACTTAATTGATGATCAGATTGCATTAACTACTGTTTGATTGGAGGGTATTTTAATTAATCTTTAAAGGCATGTTTTTTAAATAACACGCTTTCTTAAATAACATGAGTTAGGTTTCTGGTAAAAATTATAATTTCTATCTACGTCTAAGGAGGTTTAATAACGACGATGCTATGTATATTGTAGAAAATCTATTGGTTAATGAAAAACTTGTTATAGTCAATCCCATGGATATTGATGATAATAGAAATGTTTGGGAAAGTTCAGTTTACAGCAGTAAAACAAAAAAAATTAAAACAAAACGCGTATATGATAAACCTATAGATTTAAAGTTTAAAATTTTAGCAATGTTATATTTGATACAGTTTAATGCATTTGTAGGGTCCGTTACTTAAATGAAACTAATTAAATTTTGCAGCTTAATCAAATATGGATGGATTGTTGGGAAAAGAAAAACAATGTGACAATGTGAACTATAGTATATGATAAATTTACAGAAAAAATTAAAATAATAAAATTGAGTAAGAACAAGTTTCAGGTTAGTGGTACACTAGAAGAATTGTTTATTTAAAACATTATCTGTACACCTAGATGAATGCCTTAGAGCTAACAACACTACCATTGTAGACATAATTATTATAATGTAAAGCGTTTGCTTAGTTGTAATGACAAATTATTTATTGTGAAAAATGTTTGTTAATTTCTCAGCAGGGAATGAATCTCGTGGGCGTGCTAAATATTTTATTTATCTGTAGTGTAAACATTAATCGAGTTTTTATTTTTAATTTGGAACTCAGCTTCTAAATGGCTTACACTTTTCTTATATATTTATTTTTAATGTAGTCTGTGGAAACTCCAAAATGGTGCAGCACAAAATGGTCCTTATCACGTCTTAATAAGGTCTAAACCAAATTGTATTTTACAGGCACAGTTTAGTACGCTTTTAGCGTTATATTCAGTCAATGTGACACCTTTGTTGACTATATAATTTATGTAGGTATACCCAAAGTAGCTTTTTCCGTGACAAGGTATTTTTAATACTTTAGTTTTCCTATATCCATATACCAGGTGATTTTTTTATTACGGACTGTCAGATCATTGTCTTTGAATATTGTATTATTTGGTTTTTAGAAAGATTGGTAGTAATGAGATCGAAGATACTTAAGTAACTATTATTAAGGTACTTTTATACCTACTGATTTCCGTGTTATTATTAATAGGGAATTTCTTATAACCAGTTACTTAATAATGGTTAATTAATGTCTTTTTAAACGTCTCTAGAAAATACCTGTAAATTACAAGTTTACCTAATAAAGATTTATTAAGGGTTTGCCCAAGTTAAATTAGTTTAATGAAGTTCTATATCAGATGAAGGAAAGTTTAGGAAGGTCTAATTATGGTTTAATATCGCCCCCTATTACGTAACTGTATTAGTTTTAGCAAAACGAATTTTTCTGAAGTATATTGTTTATCCACTGGTGCTGTATTTAGACGTCATTGTGATAACGTGTCAGGCAGCAATGTATATTAAATAAACTTCAGATGAAGCCAATCACTATTATCATTGTAAATACCTAACAAACTAGCCAAGCACATACAGAAAAAGAAAAAGAAAGAAATAAATAGAGCAACGTAAGCAAATAAAGAGTTATACAGTTTTAAAAAGTTAAGAATGTTGAACGAGAACGTGTGTATCGGCATAAAATATACCAAGTACATCATTTTGTAATTACTCGTTACACCGTTTGTATATCTATCACACTTGTTGCTTCGTAGCAAAACGTGGACTAAATTTACCCTTTCCATTGATTATCTGTTATCTTTGCTGACTTACAACAAAAAGTGGACTGTATTCGCCCTTAAAGACCCTTACTCTTGACGCCTTACATCAAAACCTGGTCTAAATTTACTATGTATTAATATATATGGTTTTTTTTCTTTCATAAATTTTTGGCGATGATTACTATGTAAAGAATGCTGTACACGCCTGTACACATCAGGATATTTTTATCATATTTGTGTTTTTGTACAGATTAATGTGTATGCTGTTGGTGTGTCATATGAAAATAAATAAATAAATAAAATACTCTTGCCACAATGTATAGCCTTTTTGCCTTATAACAAAATGTGGAATATCGTTAACCTGATTTGAAATTTAGCCTGTCTAATTGATAGCTGGTGATAGATTCTGATAGACAGCGTAAGTTTTAAGACAGAACTCATTTTGTTTCTATTTTTGTCCAGTTTTGTTATAAGGAATTAAATGTTGATGTAAATATTTTCGGTACGCGACTGTCAGACAATTATAAGCATTGTCTGTCTCATTCTACCATGTTTATCCACTTTTTAAGTATTTATTTACGTAAGTTGTATACATATATTTTGTATATAATTTTTGTATGTGGTTTTTTATCTTGTACAATTTTATTTATTTACTAGATACATAACAGTATGCAATTACAAAAGCTCAAATGTATATACAATTATATAACAGTTTTAAACTGTACTATTAATCAATTGTTAACCTTAAAAACTAATCATAATTATGCTGTCATTATATATACATATATTACGGAAGAAAATAATGTTATAAATAAATACAATATATAAACTTATATATAAATATGTATATATTAAAACATTTCATTTTATATTTACCAGTACACGCTACATATATTTTCCGAAAGCATTTCTATAGCAACTGGATTGGAAGAATATTTTAGAAATTAATTTTTTGTTGTCTTTTCCTGGTTTACACACAATCACAATAACTCGAACACAAATAAATAAATACAAGTTAATACAAGGGTCAAGGGTAAAAGGCAGCCAATGTCCCCAATTCCGTAATGCACTAACTAAATTAAAGTTAAGTTCAGCTCTACTCTTTCAGTTTAAAACAACCAAAAAAAGATAGATGACCGGTGACGTCATTTGATGTTACTAAAACGGCTAATTTTAAGCGTTTTTGCTTCGGTTTAATGCGTATCATAAAGCAAGCCGATAAAAATAATTCAAAAGTGTATGCATCGCTTAAGTATCAACTAACTTGACAATCCTTTGTCATCTCTTCCTAATGAACTGGTTTGAAAGAGATGCGAATAACTAAGTTTTTATTTAGCCCGTGTACGAAACTGGGGCCAAAGTCTAGATTTTATGGATTCACGAATCAGTCTGCTAACTTTCTTTCATGTAATATTGTAAAATCACTTGGTGTTTTTATTTATGAAGCATTTAGGATAACGTTAATCCCACCTGTTACAGATTAGTTTTAGAAATATTATTTGTTATAGATTCACTCGTTTACTCTTGTATTCTGAAAATGTAATATGAGGTAAAATTTTATTGAAGAGGTTATATAATTTATATAAATAAATATCTCGATTGGAAAAATGATATGTTTTATTTAAAGTTCTTTTATTATATTTATTTTACCCTTTACTATATATTGTAAGGAAACATCAATATGTTTCCTTACTTTAATTGTTTTAAAATCAATATTTTAAAACAATTAAAGTTGTTTTAATGTTAAAGTGAAAGCACAAGTTCACTTTTTCATATTCATTCTTATTATTAAACGAGATAAATTAATTTCTACTGTGTCCACATGGCCAGCGCGTTAATTATACAAGAATATTTTAATTAAGCAAGACAATACCACAGCCAAAGCTTTCTTAAATATTTATGAAAGATGTAGTGAAATCCGTCTAGTACCAATAGTGAGTTTCAATGGTATTGAGTCGTTTGCGATCGTAGTTGCGTACAACCTATAAACGGATATATAAAAATCGTTTCCAATAGTTCGCAACAGAGGCGCTGCTGTCGCTTCCATACAATTTGACAGCTGACGACAAACACGATTGAGAGGTTTCCATTCGATTGAAACTCACATTAGGTCCCCTGTTTCCTCCGTCCAAAACTGTACCAGTTTTGGACGGAGGAAACAGGGGATTTCGAGACGTTGTTTTTGATTACTTTTCTAAAGTATTTTTGATACAAGCAAGTTCGGTTATTGAAGCACAATGTAACAGCAATCGATTGTATAAATACTTAAATTCATAATTCTCTTGATCTTCATATTTGTTCTTGATTACTAAGCGATTATGATGGAATTACCTTAGTAATAGGACTTCTGATTTAATGAAGTAGGCAAATACTTTCAGCGGCAACCTCTCTAGTATAGGCAGAATATTATATAGCATGCAGAGCGTGGGCCCGCAACTTCAAGTACTCTCTCTCTCGAGTCTCAAGGAACGCCTCGGTTCCACTCACCTTGAGATTATGATTGACTAAGTTAATGATTATTAACTTTTATTAATTTACTTTGTTTGATTGAATTGATAAAACGTATTCCAATTACAATAAAGATGTTTTAATGTTGTGTGCCGACTCTTTAACGTGTCGAGTAGTACATAAATCATTAATCTGTGGTCCATCATTCACTCAGCGAGCACGGACGTGATACATCGTTCTAACACAAATATTCTCTTCACGCTATTCAGCACTCCTTGTAGGTTCGCACGTGAACAAATACTTTTTGGTAAAAGCATATAAAAATTGAGATAGTTTAAAAAAAAAAAACAACATAAACAACAGCCAAACTACTTTATTTCAAATAAATTACAAATTAATCTCACTCTTTAACATGGTAGAGTCTTGCCAACGAGACACGATACTGACAATGGATTAAAGACAGTAATGATGAATGAAATTGTAACAGTGTGTTGTCAATATCGTATTTCGTTGGCCAGACTCTAATCACTCAAGGTCAAGGTTACCTAGTGTGAGTTTCAATCGAATTGAATCGAATCAACTGTGTTTGTCGTCAACAACTATATTGTATGTAAACAACGGCAGTGCTTCTTTTATGTTATATTGGAAATTACTTTCTGTATATGCCATTATCAGTTACACGCAACTACGATACGATTGAAACGTGCACTAGGTTGTTAAATTCTACAGATATTCTACATGTAGAACCGTGATTTTCGCTATTCATGTCATGACTAATCCTGCTTAGTGTTATCGCAAGTCAATTAAGTTTTTGACAGTGATTAAGCGAAAATTAATACTCAGTCATTTAAGTTTTGGATTCGTGTGATCACGACATGTGGTGTTGTTGAGATTCCGCTGTCTTAATACTTTGAAGTTAGATGTCATGTATTTGGTAAATTGTAATCATTTTAACTATACATATTCAAATAAAAAAAGAAATCTTTGAAAATAAATCCACCTGAATTATGTTGAATATTTTCTATTTTATAAATGTATTTAGAATCAAATAGAATTTAAAATAATACATCTTTATTGTACATCAGCCAATTCAAAAAGAGAAATACACAAAAAGTATTTAACTAATTTACAAAATTAAAGGGCGACCTTATCGCTAAAAGCGATCTCTTAACCTTAGGATGGACAGGATTAAAGAGAAAGTACTTGAGGGAAGTTGGCGACGTATAATATATATTTTTTAACTGAACTCTGTTGTTTGTGATGAATTAAATTTAAATATGAATTTATTCTGTTGAGAGTTTTAATTTACTTTTCCTGGTTTTATAGTAATCTGTTATGGTTACACGAATCCAAAACCAAATGGTTTTAGTTAGTTATCTTCTTTGGTCTACTAAGGTCTGCTGTGGTCTATTGCTATCTACTCGATCATAATTTCAATGTGGACGGTGCCCATGCCCTCGTGTCTGTCGTATTTGATATTATGCGCCCACGCACGACATTCGATGTTGACGAGCAAGCCAGCTGAAGAAGAAAATAAATACTTATTTAAAGTATAAGTTCAACTTTTACATAAATAGGAAGACATAAAGATAAAGGCAATAATATTGTCTCCTTCACTTTCTACTTTATTAGAAAAAGATAGAATGATTTATTTAAATAGGGCACTTATATAATTTATATAAGACTATAATTTGGAGTTTAGAATTTGAACTTAAGTCGTCTCCTTATCTACCTTCATTTAGGTGAAGATCAAATTATCATTAAGAAATTACGTAAGTGCAATTTTATATAAAATATTAAGATAAATAAATTAAACCTAAATAATAGAGGTGTATCTTGACTATGCAATTAGTTATTACTTTGTGTTTGGACTGAGGATCATATAAACTTAATTTAAACTTACTCTTAGGCCTCTGGAAGTGAACAGCAACTAGTGGACTAAGGTAGCCCTCCTGGTTGGTGTAAGGGAAGTAGTAACCGGGGAATCCCCGATAGGGTAGGTACTGGATCGGACCGATGTTCTCCCTGTCGGCCGGGTTCTCTCCCTGACATGATACCCACACCATATTCAGCTGGAAAAAATACATATTTCAGATTTATTTTGAGCTTTGACATTGGTATCTATAAACCCATTAAGAGAGGGATAAATTTTACTGAGTTTTTTGCCAGTTCTTCTCAGTGCAAGACCCCCGGTAGATTTACAAACAGATGGCATAGATTGACGATCAATAAGTGCATAGGAAATACAGGTAGAACCTTGTGCTACAAAGTGACGTCATCAGCTGCGCCATGACGTCAGTACTACGCCGTAGACAGTCCAGTGCTACGAGGGTGGAGATGAGGTTAAGGAGGACAGTTCTAATTAAGTCAACGATAAGAACAAACGTTAACTCTACAATAAATCAAGTTACATTCATACCACCACTTGTTTCATTTCTGAACTCTATCAGTACATATATGTATATATGTATAAAGCTTGAATAAAAGATTTTGACGTTAACTTTCCCATCATATCTACTTATATCGTGAATGAGAATGTAACACTGTCGATACATTACGTTTTTTCGTCTAAATCGCAGAATCATATAATTATAACGTCTAGAAGGGTATGCGAATCTAATTTATAGCAAAAAGAAAGCTTTTTGGCTTCTTTATCAAAGGAAATTATGCAGGCGGAAAGCTAGTAACAAACAAACGATGTAAATGCTGTTATTGGAATCCAAGTTTCAAATTGAAAGTAAAATTTCAAAGCCAATAACAAGAGACTATTCTGCAGGAGTGTATATTTCTACTACTTCTGCTACTGTAGAGTGGACTCCTATTTATTATGAGTACTCTACTGAATTTATTATTATTTTATAGCGATAGCATCTGTGAAGACACAAGATTAAGAGATCCATAAAAAAATAACGATTGAGAATCACCAGGCAGTTGCTAACAATATAATTATTAAAAAAATTTATATTGGAACAAAAATAGGCATACATACATAAAAAAGTAAACGATAATGGCTACATTAGCTTAAAATAAAACTGTGTCGCAGACATTAACGCCCACCTCCAGTAAAAAGAAAACAGAGTCCCATCATCAAAGTTTGCACAATTAATAAACAACTTATGACAAAACATAAAATAAAAATAGTAAGTGTAAGAGTGAGCCTGTGAAGTATGGATTACTAAGTGTATACATGTGTGTGTGTGTGTGTGTGTGTGTGTGTGTGTGTGTGTGTGTGTGTGTGTGTGTGTGTGTGTGTGTGTGTGTGTGTGTGTGTGTGTGTGTGTATGTGTGTGTGTGTATGTGTGTGTGTGTGTATGGGTGTGTGTGTGTATGTGTGTGTGTGTGTGTGTGTGTGTGTGTGTAAGAGTAAAATACTTTATAAGCAACTACTGAAAAACTCTTCAGTATTTTTGAATAGTCTATCGAATAGTTTAATGTGACTTACGTAGTTCTTATCGTAGGCTGTCATATTTCTTATATGCTCCTTCAAGTCGTCAGGCATGTCGTCGGGCAGGCTGTCAGAGCTGTTGTAAAAGTGAGGCTTCCACGCGAAGATCTTGTTCAGTTTGAGAAACACGCAGGGCGTTGACTTATGATACCCGAAGTGATTCTCCTCGATGCACGGAGACCAGGCACTGATGTCTACATCGCAGACCTTCCCAGCGGGGGCGGGAAGCTTAAAGTCACAGTTGTGGATATTCTGACCAGCTCCAGCCTTTTTTCCGTCGCGCTTGTATGCTGGTTCAATACAAAAAAAGCAATTTTAATTGTCACGGCGTACACGATTGCAGAAAGTTTACGTTTGCATACGTTTTGTCGCAGATATATCCAAATACGCCGTAAAAAGGTGTTTCATAGGTTTCGCACACAGTTGTTGCCGGATCACGTACCGGCTTGTTTTTATATAAACAAATTGTCGTGTCGTATCATCATTTCAAAGGCCCACAGTCGAAAGGAAAGATAGGGGTGACTCTTTTATTGTCTGTATGGAAAATACCTACAATCCACTGAGATTCAAACCCACGTTCAGCTAAGTGTCATGTCTTCTGGTGGATGCTACCCTTGGTTAAAATTCATATTACATATATGTATTCGTTATTGTAGAGTCATTCCTACTATTAATATAAAAAAATATATAAAAAAAACTAACCTCTAGAGCGAAATAACATGCTATATTATTTTCAGTCTGGTACGATATTATGACGGAGTTTTCTTATCAAGACAAGTGAAAAAACTATTTCGTAACTTTTGTTGTGGTTCTGATTACGGGACTCTATCTTACTGATGCAATACAATAGTGACTTTACAAGCACTTTAAAATTAATTATATTTCGTTCGGACTCCACTAAGTATTTATTTGAATCAGTGTTACATACATACATATAAACATGCATACACACATACATATATACACACATACATATATACACACATACATATATACACACATGATATGTGAGGATGTGAAGTATCGTAAATGAAGTAATAAAAATATAATCCAAGGAAAGATTTCTGTATGTTTAGAAATAGCTGCGTCCAAATATCTATTGAAAGTCACCAAAATCACCGCTAGAGATAGAAAATAATAATATTTTTATATTATTATTTAATAAATATTGCCTCCAACATTTTAGGGAACCAAAAAAATTAAGAATATTAATATTAAACAGGAGCTTTTGGAATTACTTAAGTGATATTTATTTGAAATAATTAGTAATTGCTTATAACGATTTTTTTACAGGATTGGCCTGGAGTCCACTTCAAACAACAGACTGTTGTTAAATAATTATTGGTACATTGGTTTTAGTTGAGTGTCTTTAAAATAAATAAATATTTTGTAAATTGTGCCACTTAAATTTATTATTGCTATTTACGTATTGTTTAGTAACCACTTTAGTGACCAGATAAATTTAGAAAATATTTTTTGTTATGATACCGTTGTATTATAAAAAAACATAATTTTTGTCTGGTTCGATTCCCTGCTCTGGGAAGTGATTTTTATAATTATGTTTGAACACAGTTATTTTTATTTATATAAGATAAAAATATTTCCCTGGAATCAAATCTTTTCCCTGTTGCGTTGGCTTAATTCTGATTTAAAAAAAAAATGGTTAGACAGAGATAAATTAAAATGCATTAAAAACTTACCAGTCAAGAACTTGGACATCTCCTTCACCCAAAACTGATGGCTTTCTGGATCGTTTCCCTTGTACCAAATAACACTGCTAGCAACTTCTGGAGGAGTAGGCCGGAATCCCAGTCCAGGATTGGTGCCAATGATACTGCCTTCCAGTTGCCATTTGGGCTGTCTCGAGTCCAGGAGTTGGAGGAATGTCCACATGCAGATTGCGACGAGTACAGCCAGTGCAACGTAGAAAGTGAAATAGAATAAGGCTATTTTGGCTGGAGACAAAAAAAACCTTTTACTAGGGATTGCATTTATTTTAATTCTATTGGCTTATAAAACTGGTAACTGTAACTTTGAAAATTTACTACTAAGTACACACTATGATGATATTGTGCTGGATTGTATCCTTCTAGATGGAAGTCCTGTATGTACCATTGAATAAAGTTCATATTTGATTTAAAATTCAAACTTAAGCCTTCATTACTCTGACTCTACAATTACATTATTCGTTTCGTTTCTCTTATTGAATCTTCAATACATCTTTTCCAGTGTAAAAGAAATACGCTAAAACACTGCAGAAACATATTATACGTACGTAACGTAAGTTGTGCGTGTTTTTTATTTATTTATTTTGATCATTATTGTGCTCCACTGCGCACTTTATTACGTGGAAGAAGATGGTGTATTTGGGTAACAGGACCACGGATTGACGGGTGACGACGGATGCGGAAACCCCTTGGATTTACAGAAGCAAAATTGAACTTAAGATTATAAAACTGGTTTACATTAAAAACAAATTTTGACTGACCTATCTAAAATTGGTTTTGTTTTTGTAGTCCCAAGCATAGTGAGAATTTTTAATTTCCGATACAGGTGTCAGATTCGATCCCTGTTTCGATAAAAACTTCACAGAGTGTTTGCTGATTTCCATTTCTATGAAACAACCATTTATTATCTGATTGATTATATTTTGATGTGAGTAAATTCAAAAAATAAATATCAGTATTTGGCCTCGAAAATATAGTGGTGCTCCGCATTGTCCGGCTAGAGCCGGCAGCGGGCGCTAAGCGGCGCGCGCGCAGGATGTCGTCTAATGACCTCATTGCTCCAATTCAATGTCCATCGGGGCTTCCGCTCAGCTCCTGATCCGGCTGACCCACGTTTACTTCGTAGACGTGGTTCTTGAAGACAATTGATGTGTATTGTCGGTTTTTAAATTTTTTGATTCTTGTATTCAGGTCAATTGCTTAGTAGTTTTGATAATAGGAATGTAGGGCGTTCTTGGTATCTTCTCTAGCATTATATTACTAATAATATTTACCCTGATCGGTTTTAAAATGGCACAAGTCTATATATGCCATAATGATGTAAAAATATTTATTTTTGTCATAGTTATAGGTAGTTATAGGTATCATTGATATCCAAAACACAGACAATCGTAGTTAACACGAACTAATGCAGCATATATATTTGGAGATAAGCCCGAATATCTTTCTAATGTTTACTACTTTGAAAGATCAATTCCATGTTCAATTAGAAGTTGAAACTGACTTACACCAGCTGGATCCGGTTCTACCGCAGAACTGCCTCGTCTTTGGGTTCCAGATGAATCTCTTTACACGCTGGCCGCCCGTCAGAGGATCCTCTTTCTCTTTGTAGTACAAGTTGAATCGCTCCAAACTCGTTAAATCAGAAGGTCGTTTCTTCACCGTCATCTTGTTTGTGGTTCTGCTGTAAAAATAATACCAATTCAATAACAATTCTCGAAAAGCGATTTAGACAAGTGATTAATTGTTTGATGGCAATTAATGTCATTTTACTATCGAAAAGATCTTACGGTTTGTAAAGCCTACTTTGATTTTGAAATAATTAAAATTATAAGTTAATTGCAGGAGGAATAATTTTTGACCATTATTTTCATAACTATTTCTGGTTTCAAAATTTTAAACGTTATAACTGATTGAGAAATCTACGTATATATTTTCTTTATGGTGCATATTCTGATATATAAATTGATCTACCTTTGGCCTTATTAACTTTTCTTATTTCACTTATTTCACTATTAGAAGATGGTAATAAAACCACTTTACGCTCAATCTCAGTCATCGCTTCAACTGAAACTTCCCAGTTAGAGTTTACATATTTTTTATTATTATCATAATGAGATTTAAGATAATATAGTTTTTTAAAATGCATAACACAAAACTATACATTCTTTTTGTTACGTTAATAAAGTATTTTATTGTTCTAATCATTCACATTTATTTGTAAATCATACATAACATAGTCGATATTATTTAGTGATCACGATAATATGAGGGGCTTAATTTTTCTAAATCAGATCAAAGTTAACAGAACATAATGAAACAAAATTTTCTCCACTCACCTGTGAACGGTTTCCCAGCGAGCGGCGCGTGAGAGAGTAGCGCACGGCGACTGCGCCTGCGCACCGAGCGTACGTCACAGGATAATAGGACCGCGTCAAGCGAGATGGAGAAAGACTTTAGAATAGTTTAAATAAAAAAACACGTAATGTAGGCTGTAGGGGTTATTTTTAAAATAAATATGGAAATGTGCTATCTATACATATCAAAAACTATATCAATTAGGAGTTTATAAAATTATAAATTATAGTGGCCATTATGAGAACAACTTTCTTTAATAAAGAAACTACGTAGCTTCAACCCGTGTCTTCGTATACTGATTATGTATACTGATGTCTTAGTTTTAAGAGGAAGCTCTTAAAACTAAGACATCAGTATACATCAGTATTCCACAATAAGCTCGGTAAGCATAACAGGGTAAGCCTCATTTGGGTGCCTGGACACACCGGTCTCCCTGGCAACGAAAGTGCTGACGAGCTTGCAAGGAAAGGGTCCGGGGAAAATATTATTGGCCCCGAGCCCTGCGTTGGAATCTCATACAGTACGGTGCAAATGGCATTCAGGAAGTACGCAGAGAGGAAACAATCAGAAGAATGGGATAGGATTGCCTCTCTCGCACACTCCAAACAAATCATGTATCTATTCTGAGTTCCAAAGAAGGCGATTTGGAACTTACAACGTAGCATGTTTAAGATGAAACTTGTTGGATCGCCTGTAGGGATGTAGGGCCATGTAGGGCCTGTGGGGAGCACACCGAACAAATGGAGGACATCCTATGTAACTGTGATGCTCTTGCTAGAAAACGAATTGGTTTCTTTGGACAGGGCTATCCCAGTCCTGGAGATATATGGCTGCTGACTCCGGGTGTACTTAATAAATACATCTTTGAGATTTCAGGACAGCGGTCAGCGGATTGGGGAAGCACAAAAGATCCCATTGGGTCGACGTGCTACGGGAGTAATCCTGACCCTACATCAAGATAAGATAAGATCAGTATTCCACGGGAACTGTCACTGTCACTGTACATTTTTCCAGGATAAAAAGCAGTCTGTGTGCATTCCAGACTGTTAAAATCTATCTAAGTTAGTCTGCTAGTGTCATCTACATCTGTTCAGCCGATCTGCTGTGATTGTGTGATAAAAATCCATCAAAATTTTTGACTTTAGAAGTAGTGCCCAAATATTGATTAATTATCAAATTTATAAAAAATACAAATTGTTTTATAATAAATAGATCCTTGAATACATTTTGCATAGCTCCCTCAACAGCGCCCCCTCACGCACAGGCGCAATCTACGCGATAGTGCGTCACCGTGCAGTGATTAATGCCCTTTATGTAAGGACGAAGTAATTGTCTATGCCATCTATGATTATATGCTAAAATTTAATACTTACAAGTAACTTTTTACGGAAAGAGACATGACATGAACTAAGAAATTTTTCTAAGTTAAATGCTGTAAAAAAATGCTATCCCGTTGAAAGTGTTTATGCATAAGGATGCCACTCTTAAGGCGGAAATGAAGTGAGCGATTTTTTCTTGAATAGATAATTATGTTCTTTTCTTTTGAGAATATAAGGTAAGTTAAACTCGCGTACCTAGCTTAAGGGTTACATAGTTATTTTGTTAATTTGTCCCGTTACTTCAAAGCATATTGCAATGTTATTACATAATAAATGTCAAAAACAAAATTATTAAAATATAATTCATATATATAGGTTTTTTGTGAAGCCACTACAAATTTACGGTTTTAGAACGTTTCCCTTCATAAATAGTTGCTAAGATTGTATGTTAATTTTTCTATTGCGATCTCAGTGTAACAAACTGACATGTAAGAAAAATTCCCCTATTATATTTTTACTAAGCGCCAGACAAAATATGGAACACGAAAGCAAAAATATGGTTTTAATACAGTTATGAAAATATATAAACAATTATTAGTGAAATCAGAATTTATTTTAGCTAAAATATACTTGTAACACTTTTTCTTTAACAACTTGATCGATTTTGAAGAGAGTAAGTAAAATTATCGTTTTCTTTCCCTGTGTGTTATAGACTATAGTGTTAGAGAAATAAAAAGATGATTTCTCTTCAATTATTTTAATAAGACAAAACAAGATAAGTGTCAATAAAAAAGAATATGAAATATATCAAAATTTAAATATTAAAAAAATACAATAAACGGCCAGTGTATCGGCAACATATAGTCTACAACTATGTTAAAATAAAAAGTGTATTTTAGACTTCGTCGTTGTTAGTATTTCAAATTAATTTACTTTTGTATAGTTTTAACTCTTATTTATATACAGCATAGGTTGTGTTAATAATACAAGCACTTGTTTTGCACTGACATATATTTTCTTTATCTTATTATTTTTCTACTTACAATTGTGGTATAACTAAACATAACCGAGGTGTCTGGTGACCGAAATGCTGGCAGCTATCTTGGTCAACGGATCAGCCTTGCCATCCAACGAGGCAATGCTGCTAGCCTTTTAGGCACCATTCCTGACGGCAGCCCTGGGGCTGATATATTTTTTAACATATAATTTTTAAAAATTAATTAATTAATAATTCAAATTTTTTATGTTTGTTTATGTTTTTTTTTAGTTTGTCTTTAATACAAAAAAACTAAGTCATTTAGTGATCATGTCAAACAACAAAAATAAAAATTATTTTTGTTGTTTATTCAGAACTTAGTTGTATGCTAGCTACTGTATGTAAAGAAGTGCTCATTTTTAAGCTTCCAATAAATACTAATAATATAAAATAAATAAATATATAAATTGCATGTAAATTAAAATAATCATAAAAACAGTACGGGAATATATTAGTAAATAGTAAAATAATTACATGGTATAACATGGTGGTATAAAAGTAGTTGGTCGTGAACATGTACTCACTAAGTTCAAATCATATTCAGACTCATAATTACAAAGATATGTCTAACAAACAAATACAGCGTGTATCTAAACGTCTCAGGGTCTCGTGCGCTGCGCCGGACACGACCTATTGCTTCTTCCTTTGCGGCTGACCTCCACGACGCTCAGTCTGATGTTACACTGTACAACTAACTAACGTCAGGAGGGTACTATGCTCTACATACGTGCAAATAATCTTGCATATATACTTTTGTTTGAACAACAAATACAATGAAATGAAATGAAATGAAATGAAATTTTAATTTTAAACAGGTTACTTAGGACCAAGACCAACCGTCGCTGAACTAGGCCGATTGCCTGTACAATAATGTATGACTGAGTTCTTTGGAACTACTGTAGGTGATGTGGTGTGGTTTCATGGTTACATATATTATAATTTGATTGCACTTTTCGGTTTAATATATATAAATTCTAGTTTTTGAGAGTTAATTGATTTAGATGTTTATCTGATGACCAGCTCTCATACATTTGCAGATCCTCCACGACACGTCTCACCTGAGCCGAGGTCCTAGCCTTTAGAGGCACCCTCAGGTTTGTCGCTCCCTCATGGCTCGAGCGCCCTGAAGAATCTAAGAGACAGCGGGACACCTCCCCGGAGGTGAGGCCTGTCGATTAGAATTCCTCCAGAGGCGAATCGCCCCTTATGGCTTGAGGACTCTCCAAGGTTCTCGCCTCCTAAAAACCCCGGTAACGCTGTAAAGGCCATCTGCGGCTAACAGTATTAGTCAGTCCAAAAAAACATTTGCAGGCTGCAGCATAGGCTTTTTAGTTGTACTATTACTAGAACTAATCTAATTTAATTTTTTTTGAAAATGTTTTATATCTTTGTGGGGTTATTCTATTTTTGACCGCATAGTATACATCTGGGTTAATGTAAAAATATCAATAAAATTACAGTATTAATTAATATTTACAGCTGTGCGTGAGAAGAGCCCGCAAAGTTACGTTATTAAATCGATATTAATCACAATGAGTGAGCGATAAATCTGGATTTCCTCGAAATCTCTTTAAACTCTGCTACGGTTATAAATCGGACATCGACGAACCGCTTGCAGCCGATAAATTAACAAAAAGAACAAAAAAAGAAACCTCCGTGTGCCCTTTGTAGTGCGCAGGCGCAGCGTCAATCATACGTGCGGGTGTAGGTCTGCGCGGTAATCAGTATCGATATCGACAGCTTTGGGAAATGACTTTAAGATAAAAAGAATTTCGTTCAATAACAAAATTTCTTTATTTTTTCATGTAGCACAAATTAATCATCATATGTATGTAAATACAAAAATAATCTAACCAAGATCCATTAGATGTTAGTTAGTCAGCAAATATCAATCATACAAATACCAACTTCTAGTACAAAACATACAACCAGTAAATAAACTTAACCTCCGCTTTGCGTGTTTTTGTCTTCACGATAAAGCAAAAATTCTTACGGCCCACATTTTTTACTATGAAACAAGATTTTATGTTGTAAATAACATTTTTTTTCCATGAATGACGAAAAATATAATATTAGATTTTTATAGGGATAGTTACAAATGAAAATTTGTTGCTGTTATTTTCATATTATATTAACATAGTCCTTTGCAAATAATAAGATTTTTTGTTAAAATTTAAGAATAAATAAAATTTCATTAACTACTGTTTTAAAAGGGATGATGTTTTGTTTACAAATACTACTTATCTAACATACAATTTATATTAATTGTTAATAACTATAAATATATTGTGACCAGGGAATTTCTTACATAATTTTTTCCTTTAAAAACCAAAAAATCTTCTTATTCAATGCGGATTTGATTTTGAAAAATTGTTCTAAATCACGAAATGTTAAAATTGGAACACTGTTCAAATTATAAAAAGAGTGAGATAATAATAATATTTATAATTAGTCGCCAAAAACTCCATGGGGCAAAGGGCTACATTACACCAGTATCCTGGAGCCATAAATAAGATAAAAACTACATTAATAAAGATATGGCTTAAAGGTCTTAGTTACCAGGCCACATAATTGAGAAAAAAAAAAATTTTTAAACATTACTTAATTATTAATTTAAAATTATTATGTTTGTTTAGAGTATAAATACAATAAAAATATTAAAAGAGTGAGATATAATTCATTCTTTTATGGCAATAGAAACTGTTACGTATACCACATTTAAGTAAAATATATAGTTTTAAGCAAATAAATATTTATCGATATGAGAACTAATGAGTACATCGCAGCGCTGAGAAAGTGCGAGATAGCGGGACCTCCTCAAGGGGTGAGATAACTCGCGCGCATCGCTTTCGATCACATGCTATGCGATTCGCGACATACGCACAGGGCTGTCTACAACCATAAAATTATGTTTCAAAAAATTTTATAATTTTAATCCAAAACTGTAACGAGCTAAAAGAAATGTTTGAAAAATATACTTTATTATCCATAATTTAAACGTATTTAAGAATAGTACTTTAAAAAAAATCTTAATTAATATCATACTTATATACGTTAAAATATTTTTTTACTGTTATTAAGTAAATAAATATTTTAAATAAACTCTTATTCGTTTTATCAACATAAATTTTATTTGGAGGAGAATTTTTAAAGTAATATTTTTTTATGACATATTATTCATTATAAAAATGACAGTGAAGCCTCTCTGTGGAGTTTTATTTAGTTTTTACATGAAGATTACTCTGATTTTCATTAAAGTTGAAATATTAATACAAATATAAAACTACACCTGCATCAATTATTTTAGAAATATCCAATAATTATTGTATCAAAGTACAAATTTTATTGGTATATTGTATTTTGGAGACGAGAAGACGTTTATTGGATCTGTTCAAGTGACTGTTAGTTGTAATAATTTTTCAACAATCATCTACATATATATGATTGTTGAAAAATCTTATATACCCAGAAAGATCTTATATACCTATAAGATATTTTGAAAATTATACTTTATACTAGGTATGTATAAGCTCTTATAGGTAAATATTTATTCTTACTCATGAAAATAACTAACTCAATCTATTTTTAATCAATCAGGTGTTATATAAAACATACTCCCTGTATAGTTACTAAAATGTAATTAATATTTTAATCGAAATTTCATTTAATTTCACTAAAATCACTTTACAACCCTATTAAAATTTGCGTCCATAAGTATTTCAAGCGATTACAAGACAGTTGGTAACCCTGAAATATTGGGCGATTGGCGGCGGACGGGCTGCAGAGATCTTATATAAAGTGTGTCCTTGGGGGCTGCTGGCAATCGAGCTAAGTACCTTGATCAGGCAAAATGGGAGGACGACGCTTATCTTTGATTGTAAGTGTTTTTTATAATTATCTTCAATTTTCTGTAACAAGGTTTGATTTCATGTAGTTGAAAGTAGTGAGATGATATTTCGAAATTAAAAAAAAAGTTGTCCTAGATATATAGCTGAGATTCTATAGCATCCAAAGGTCAATATACAATGTAAAATTTGTGGTCAAACCATTTCAATTTGGTATATTTATATATAAGCTAGCGGCCCGCTCAGGCTGCGTTTTGAGTATGTATGTAATACAAAGTATGTATACCTAAAACTTCCTTATGAATCTTTCCATCTATTGATAAAAACCGCATGAAAATAAGTCCAGTAATTTTGGAGTTTATCATGAACAGACAGACTAACAGACTAACAGACGCGGCGGGAGACTTTGTTTTATAATATGTAGGGATAAATTAATTACATACAGTACCCATTAACTATAAATATTTACCACAGAACACAAAAAAATATATTCCATGTATTAACGGTTTTATTTAACGTCTATTGTGAATGTTTCCACTAGATTATATGTTTTAGATTATTATAATATTTTCAACTAGATTTATATATACATATTTACAGTGGTAAATATGTCTTTTATAAATATGACATATTTACGGTGACTTAAATCTATAATTAACACGATACTCGATCGGATCAGTAATCGATTCCCAATAACTTTGGCTAGACTATAAACCAACTAAATCAAAAAAGAACTTTCATTAATATCGATTAAAACTCGAATTCTGCTAAGATAGTGTTAAATTATTGATAATTTTCCGGGTATCAATTAATCAATAAAATTTGAATGAAAAAGAAATATTTATATTATGTAATGTACTCATGTCATAAGAAAATATGTGACAGTTATGATTACAAAGAATAGGTAGCTAATACTAGTTTAATATAAGGTAGCTTTTAAAGAAATCTAGGTTGTCTGTGATCCAGAAGTTACAGGGAGGTATTTCCTTGAGCCTAGTGTTGGTTTGATTTTATATAAAGCACAACAAATGACTCGACACCACCTGATGATAAGCATTGGACGAGTCCACATGTGAAGATAGCTAGTGATATTATTGTATACGTCTATATTGCAACTATAAAATAACAACTAAACTAATAATAATAGATACAATTTCTAAAGTAGTCCGCAACTCCTAGTATGACACGTTCGTTCAGGTCGAAAATTATACATTGTTCTAAATGTCAAATAATAGGTCGGGAAAAAGTTTCTTCGCATTTATGAAAATTTAAGACATTTCTTTCAAAGGTAATTCACATTTAATTACAGTATATATGTGCCATTTTGTTCGTAGACTTTCTGCCATCCTGTAGGACATAATCCCTTTGCTGTAGAAATTTTGGGACTTCTGATAAAAAAAACACAACAAGTAGTTTTGGCAGTCCTCTCTTGATGTTAACCTGACACTGCAAAGCCAGGGCTTTATGGTGGATGCATTAACACCTCCCCGTCAAACTATCTTAAATTTTGCTAAGTGGCTAAATATTTATGTGGTCTACGTTATCGTAATGAAAGACCACACCCTTTCTATTAATCAATCCGGTGCGAGTTAAACCAGGTTTTGTCACAGTTTCGCATGTCTTACTTTATTTATTTATTTATTTGGTTTATCAGAACTTATCATACGTGATTCACTTTTCATCACCAGTTATCAATCTCTTTAAAAACGGTTCGGTTTCATTACGTATCAATAAAGAATTGCAAATGAGTACACGGTTCATTAGGTTTCTTTCAGTGAGCTCGTGTGGCACCCAAAGCCTTATTTTATACCTCGATTTTTTCAAATGGTTCATAACTGTTTTGTGGTCATTTCCCAGTTCTTCAGCTATGTCGTTACTGCTGACATGCCGATTGTAAAGTTTGTGTGTAATTTCTTGTTTTTGTAATGAAAAAAAATGAAAAATAATGGGAAACTATATTTTCTCAAGTGGTTTCTTTGTTTGAAATATCACCTTTTTAATGCTATCAAAACCAGCCAGATACAAATAGTACAGTCAAAGATATTTTATTACAACTTTATACATACTATATGCGAAAAGAATTTTTGCCCAACCTAATATAATAAATCTGAAATTCAACATTATGTATAGTAATATGAAATGCTATTCTTTTTCACTCATAATATGATAGAGATGGCACCTTACCTCACTGACATTAAACTTTGAGTTATTTCGGTTCAGTGTGAAGTAAAATAATGATTAATAACACATTGCTTAATATGCAGTATCGAAACATAAATTACAAATTTTCATGCAGGTGTTTCTATGCTCAAACAATAACCAAACAATAATTAATATATTAATATGTTTTCTAGCTCTACCTCATTGCCAACCTAAGCAATGTAACTCCGTCAGAAGTTAAGGAAGCGAGGAAAGTTGGACTTTTAATACCAGAAAAGATAATCGGAGGCGTGATTGACATCGTTCATAATCATAAGAACAAGCCAACTCAGGGTTCGTTGCAGCAACAATCGCAAACGCAATCTCAGCAAGCTTATCAGCCAGCACCTGGATACCAGCCGCAGTACCCTACTTACCAACCCCAGTATCCTCCTCAGCAGAACCAAGGAGGCTACCAATCGCAATATCAATCTCAGTATCAAAACCAGTACGGTTATCCACCTCAAAATGGCAATTACGCAAGTAACTACCCTCAAGGAGGTTATCCCGTACAAAATCCTGGCCCGGTCTACCAAGGTTCCAATCAGCAGCCAAACTATGGGAGTTCTCAAAGTCAGTCCCAAAGCCAATACCAGTCTGGCTACCCTCAAAACCAAGGTAATCAATTTCAGTCTCAAAACCAACAGTCAACTGGACTGTACCAACAAAATCAGTTTCAAAGTCAAAATCAGCAAACAGGGCAATACCAAGGTGGTCAGAACCAACAGACAGGTATTTACAACGGTGGTCAACAGGGCGGTCAATTCCAAGGAGGCCAGGGTCAAACAAATGGCCAATATCAAAGTGGGCAGACCCAACAAGGAAGCCAATATCAAGGAGGGCAAGGACAGCAACCGAGTAATCAATTCCAACTGCAAGGACAAGGCTCAAGCAGCACACAAAGTGGAGGTTTCCAAGTCTCTGGTGGATCCCAATCTGGTGGCCCGGGACCAACTTGTGTCTGCCAGGCGTGGACAAAACCTGATAATGTGGTGCCAGAAACTCCAATCCAAAAGGTCCATGAGAAAAGTGACTCCAACGAAATTAGTACGCCTACAGAATAGTAGCGCCTGATTGTTTAGTTAATGCAAAGTTGCTTTTTCAATATTTATTGCAATTAGATTTAGTTAGGCGATTTAGTGTTACCTTGATCTCTTTTTAAATCATATTTACAAGTAATAAATAAGCTTTTTCGTTTTTATTTAGAGAAGATTACAAGTATTCCCAAGGAATATTCACCAATAATGTGTTCTCATAGAGAATGTTTGTGTTAATATTTGCACCGATGTAATCAAATATTTTCTCGTGGTAAAAATGTATGCTGACTTTTAATTATTTATCCTATTTAGTGAATTACGTGTATTATTGTACATATGAGATGGTTTTGGGATTAATTTATTAAAAATTTTTAATAATGAAATATGTTTCTCTTAATAAAAACTTAATTTTTACCTATGCTTCCTAACCTTTTGAATTTCAAATAAAAAAATTCATTACTCGTTTTGTTTTGTCTCAAATTATAAAGGCTCAGGAAAAGAATTAAAATGTTGGTCAATCCAAACGCTTTCAGTTATTTATGTAGTTATACAGTTTTAATTAAAACAATACGAATTACGATTAAACAGTACGAAAAAGAACTTCTTGACTATCTACGTGCCTGCTTTTAAGCAGGTACAAAAACAGGAGACGTCACGACAGAGTTGATGAGACAGAGAGTTAAATACAAGAGACCTTTGAGTATTCGACCGATAATGTTTTAATTATGTGTGAGCGAGTGTGTGTGAATTTGCAATTAGTTCTAGATTTCTATGAAGTTTATGCTTATAATTTAAATAATGTTAAAATTAATAATAAGATATCATAAATATACTGTTAGTCCACATCGCATGCCGTGGCTGTCTGTAATTAAAAACTATACTTAATTTAATGTATTCGCTAAAGTTAAATATTTTTTGTTAGTATGTGTTTTTGTTGACTGCCCTTAAAATAAATAAATAAATAAAATATTCCTATCAAATAAAAAAAAAGTTTTATAAAAAAAAGTAATATAAAAAAATAAATATATGTTACTTTCATTTTTATTGAATGAAATATACATTTTATTAATGTATTTAAATTTTTAAAATATAATACGATGCAATAAGATGAATTTAATGAACACTATTTTTAACTATATCAATAGACAACGGGCCAAATTATGACGTCAACTTCAAATAAATTTCAGGTTAATTCATCCCGCTCTGTCTTTATGACATAGGAAAGGGATATCAAGAGTAATAACTGTTCTATAGCCAAAATTATTAAAAAAAATATTTATATAGGCTGGTCCCTTTATAAATAATACTGAAATTAGGATTTTAGGATGTTTTTAAGGTCAAAAACTGAATACACTTTTTATGGCACATGATATGCCAGCTATCCTTTTTTAATTATACTGTTAGAACGAGATGCAATGTACTTAAATTAAGGTACCAACTGAAAACTATATATATCAAAGTTTAACTTTAAAAATAGTTCCAAACATCTATGCAACTTAAAATAAGGTTTTCATTAAGACTTAACAATAACCAGCATAAAATGATCTCTCTCAACACAAACAATATTTTAATTCACGGGTCAATATTGTTGGATTTATATCCAGTTTAAAGAAAACTGTTATCAGCCACTATCAGTTTGTGAAGAAAGGTCTCAGAACCTGGTTAGTTATGTAGGTCTTAAACGTGCGCGCGCCGTCTTTACGTAATCGTTACGTAAGGGGTGACTGGGGGTTGCAGGGTAAATATAGGCGTCGGAGGGGGGAGCGAGGGCGACGAGCGGCAGGACAGGGGCGAAAGCGGCTACAATCGATTCCCATCCGCAGTCCGGCTTGGCGCTTCATCATGGCTGACAAGACTAAGGTAGCTGAGCAATACTATTCACCGCCACCGGACCTCGGAAAATGGGAGTCCTTCAGGATTTTCCTGTGGAACTCAGAGACTGGGCAGTTCCTTGGACGGACAGGAGGAAGTTGGGGTAAGCTTTTTTCATATTCAAATACTACGGTAATATTCATAATCTCTTTTTTGGAGGGAATCTAATGAAGATGAATGAAATTTTCTCTATAATTAAAATACGAGACGTAACCAACTAAAGGCTTGATAAACATTTGATATGTAAAAAAAGGTATTCATAAATCAAAATTTTAGTTACGTAACTCGTAACGTTACAGAAAGCTATTTGACAGAGAATGAGCTAACTTCATTTAGCTTATATTATCTATGTTAGACGTTTTTACACAACAATATTAGGTTTATAACAGAGATATAAATAAAAAGAGATAGGAATTACATTCCCCTGAGTTTATAATAAGTTTAAGTGTAAAATACGGATGTATATTAAATAAACTATATAATTAACAGATCCCGTAACATTTCAGTGTAAATTCTATAGTCGGATTTAAATACAAGCCTATTTTACAATACAGGAACATTAATCTATAGTAGATAACATAATTATAATGTAAAATTAAGCTGTTTTCCAAAATAAATTGAATTCGCTATCGTCAAAGTGAAAAAGATCGTTATTTTTTATTTTATTTAAAAAGTGTTTAAATAATATCTTCATTAACCTACTTCCGGAAAACGATAATGAAACTACAGTGACCAACCATTTCACAATCATTATTTGTGGACTGATAATTAAAAAATGATAAGTTATAAATAGACATCGACGGGAACAGATTATAAAACATGCGCGTATAATTTTCGCGCCGAGTTGCGCGCGACCCGTCCTTCAAGAGATCGATCCAAGGACGTCCCAGAGCTTGAGGGAAATCCAGAACAGTGTGACATTTAAAAATTTATTATCTGTGGAAACAGAAAAAGTAATAAGGTCAACTGGAAATCGATTACTTATTACTTGTTACTTTAATTCAATCTTGACTTTATTCACAGTGGGGAGTTTTTATACGGTTAAATGATATTAATATTTGTCTTTTCTGTAGTGCTTACGCAAGCCAAGTATCTAATATGAATGAATATACGAAGTCTCAGTATCAGAAAATCTAGTGAAGAAAACCCTGACCAAACTTGGAACTGCATCTCTTTGAGTGAAACTCATCAGTATCTATCACGTCTAAGAATCTTTATTCACTTTATTCATTCATGTCAGTGATTTTCTGATACTGAGACTTCATGTATTCATTCATATTAGATACTTGCCTTGCGTAAGCACTACAGAAAAGACAAATATTAATATCATTTAACCGTATAAAAACTCCCCACTACTACCCATAGGCCTTCCTACATTGGATAAAACTCGTTAGGAGTACGGACAATTACACTATCAGCATATATATGCAGGGTAGCACAAAAAATTATGTCTTTTGCCTTAATTGCCTACAACAATCGTAGACCACGTAGACATTCATCGTAGTGGACTAGCTGCTACGCCGTAGCAATGTGGTAGATTTATTTATATTATTAAGCGCCAATTAATTTATTTATTATATATACAATACGAGTTGACCTGGTAAAGATTGTATACAAAACCTGCCACGATCGCCCTCTGTCAAGAGTAACCCGAAAGACATTTAGGAAATCACATTTTTCAATATTATAATTTATTTAAAGTTTTTTTTAGAATTTTAAATTTAATTTAATCATTTCAGTTTTTCTCTATGGTAGGACTGTTGGAAGGGATCGTTTAGAAATAAGTTATTAAAATTGTTAAAAGTTATTGTTCAATTTATCCTGCAACGCCTGTTTTCCTGAAATTTTATTATGTATACGTTAATTATAAAATATGAAATATTGTAAGTTTTTCCATATTAAACTACCAAGTTCCATTTATATTATGTAAAGCTTTTTTTGGAAATTCTTCGTAATTTTTTTGTTTGTTTTATATTTTTATTTTTAAAAATCCATACAATTTTATTTATATTCATTTTAATACACAAGAGGAAGGAGAAAAGGGTTACAACTTATATAAGTTAATTAAATATTTAAATAATGTAAAAATATACACATACTTTAAATATAGATTTGTATGTATATAAGTTGTTTAATTAATAAAATAATAATAACTTTTATATTTAAGAAGCTCTCGCAGCTAATCAGCCTGCGGGCATTTCCTGAACAATTCAATATCTTTTTTGGTATATAGAAACTTCTTAGAGTACAGTACTTTACTGAATTTTGACATTTCCACTGACGGTGAGACAAAAGGGCAAAAATAAATAATGGAAATTGACAAAAATAAGCGATAATGTATGTATGTGGAATTATAAATTGAATTTCTCTTATTATCCAGTGTAATATTTGTAATAATTTTGTAAAAGATGAGATTGTAAATTACAATCCGTGATGGCTTTGTTTTGTAAGAACGTATAGAAAGACTCGAAGGACCACAGCTGATACCATAAATACGATATCAAATATAACAATTTATTATAGAATTTCAATAAAGATATATAGATATACACAGTGTTGCTTTGACATAGATTTCTTTTTCAATTCTATTGAAAATACATATATATGTTACAATTTAATTGGTTCCATCTTATGTAACATATTTATGAATATATATATATTTATTACTGTTTTATTTTTCTTTTTAAATTTGGAATAGAATTGAAGTATACTCCTTAATATAGAATGACAGAAACAAGTAGAGTTTTTAATAAGAAGTTCGTTCCGTAAGATTCTCCGGATTGAAATCATATCAGTTAGCTAGTGAACTTTTCTACTTCGGAAATTTTTCTAAGTACACTAAGGTCGCCGAACTTTACCCGAATTTATAATTACATCAGCCTTGTAGCTCATCTGTCCCCAAGAGGCTATATGCGTTAACTAGCTTCGTTTCGTAATAATTAACAAGTTGATTAGTGCAAGTGTGCGAATTGCGATGTGTACTAATCGGGCCGAGGCCACCGTGGGGACCTAGGTATATTTTGTCAGGTAGATAATAATGAAGTTGAATTTTGGAGAAAGTTTTTAAATTGAAATTAGTACTTTTTTTGGGCCATTTTTGTCTTCAAGATTAATTCCGAAACTTTTAGATCTGTACTATAGTAGAGCAGATATACAATTCGTCTATTAATAACTTACCTGAAACAATTTGATATATTCTGCTGAAATATACATAAATTTGAATTCATGGCTCATAATATGCGCACATTTATGGATAATGGTTAATTAATGAAAAAAAAAACTGTGTTTACTTATTTATCGTCTTATTTACTAAGCTTGCTGTGGTTACCTACTTCTAATTGGTTTTTCTGTTATTAGTTAAGGTTTTATGTAACATTATTATTAGATTAAATATGGTTTTTAAAAACTAACAATAATTCAAAGTCAATTACAAACTCCAGACATCGATCACCTAACCACCACCAGAAAGTATAAATGAATAGAATTTATTTATTAAATGTAGAGATTAATTATCTTAGTTTAAAAGAATGGATAACCTCCTTCTTTTTTAGTCCTTTAGTTGTACCTTTTATCACTGTATAAATTTAACACTGCCAATTAAAAAAAGACGGTAATACACATACAATTAAGCAATGAAAACTTAGATTTAATGTCATGTCGTACGGAATTTTCTTGTGGGGTAGAGCTGCTCATATTGAATCTATATTTATACTACTAAAATGAGCTGTAAGAGCAATATATTGCTTAGGAGTCAAAACATCTCTTAGAGACTTGTTCAAAAAAGTCGGCATATTGACAGTAGCTCTCAAAAAGTATTTAGTTAATCTTTTTTATGCAACAAGATATAAACACTCACTGGAAACGCAGGGACATTCATGCATTAAATACGAGAAATAAAAATAAACTTCTACTACCGTTTGTAGCCTTCATAAAGTTATCAGGTATAGTCTACTATAATAAGATTCCTAACAATTTAATTTGATTGCCTCTCAATAAATTAAAACCCCATATCAAATTTACATTACTATTCAAAGGATATTTATTCTGTCAAAGATTATTTAAATGATTATTAAAATAACATGCATGTCTATGAGGGTTACGCTCAATTTCCCTGGGACTCCATCATCAGATTCTGACTAAGTGACAATGGAACCTCTGGTGTATTCTTAATCAAATAATAAAATGTGAACCGATTTTTCATTGACAGAGAAAACGTTATTAATACATTAAAAAATACAGCAGTCGGTTAAAATATGAACACACGTAACAGAACACGTTGAAGATGGTTATTTAAATTATCAATGAAGCAGTAAGGAAAAATATTTCTAGAATCAGACAAAGGGGTAAGTAGTATGGCCTGATTTACCGTGCATGCAGTGCGGTGCATACGACCGAGGGTCACGGAGCGTGCGCCGTGAGTGCACCGCCGTTTGTCCGATATGTATCCTGTGGTAATCACTAAATCAATATAGTTGCGAGTACTTGATATAAATGTAACCGTCCAATATTTGAAAGATAACATTCATTCTGACAGATTTATTCATACTGTATAAATTACTAAGACTAATGAGTCTATATTTATGTACGAAAACTCAATAAAAGATTTTGACTTTGATTTAGCTGATGAACGAAAATATATCATATTTATTTAGTCTATTTTCAGATTAAGATTCGTAATTATTATATCTTAGCAAGTGTAGATTTAGTTTTACAGGTAACTGTAAAACAAATATCTTCTAGTCAATTATTGAATTTTGTAAGATAGTTCTAAATCTAACGAGGAGAAATCCGCTTATGGACCTATGCCACTGTCTATGCGGCGGGCGTGTGTGGGGTTCACCCAGTGCCTCATCAGTGCGGCACAGGGAATACCCACTAAATCTCCGCGTTCACTCCATTACCTTTCACGGAGGTGGCCTGGTTTCTGCTGGAGTCGCCACCGGAACTTATAAAATGGACCTACAACATATTGTGACGTCATATAGATGGAACTTTATGTTAGAATTAAGATAACCGAGGAATATCTTTAATATACTTCAGAGCTTTTTGATAACAATTTCCTAAGACTTATAAGTTCCTATTAATTTGATAAAACACTACTAACTACAATAGTACCACTACATAACACAAGTGTACCAATTATTAACCCTTTATTAATTAATAACAATATAGCCTTAACTAATGACGGTAAAGATTATATCAAGATTCAATAATCACAATCTGTGTATGTTGTGAGTTCATCTGAATTCTATGATATGATAAACGTGGTTGAAACAATATATGAACTATATAATAAATAAAAACACAATATATATTTTTTACACAGAATGAAAATAGGTTTTCCCTGACGCTTTTATAATAACGATAATAGCGAGCCTGATTCGTTATACGAAACGCTAATGACAATACTTCCCCAGTGTAAGATTCAAGCGTATCGAAACGTTACGATCTTAGTTGCGTTAGTTTAGAAATGCATATAGAAAAAGTAATTTCCGATACTTCACAACGGAGCAGTTGCTGTTGTTTCGAGACGTAAATTTTGAATCGGTACCGGTCAACCTGAATGGGGACTTTTGTAGTTAAGACATTGTCCCTCATGGCTCGAGCGTCCTGGAGACTCTAAGAGAGGGCGGGACACCTCCCCTGGAGGTGATACCTGTCGATTAGAACTCCTCCAGAGGCTTGAGGACTCTCCAAGGTTCTCGCCACCTTAAAACCCCGGTAACGCTGTAAAGGCCATCTGCGGCGAACAGCATTAGTCAGTCAAAAAAAAAGGTCAAGACATTAGGACTATGAACTCTAGGAGCACACCGATTTTACAGGGTCATTGTCGATTAGAGAACTCTAAAGGCCTATAAGAAAAATATTAAAAAGCTTCCAAGTCAAAATTGGAAAAGTGTGGGGATCTTCCATTTTTGATGTAAAAATCATCCAACAGTGATTTTTTTTCTAGCGAAAATCCTGCTGTTCTACTTGATCTTCTATGCTGTGCTGGTGGGCTTCTTCGCGGCCATGCTGGCCATCTTCTACCAGACCCTCGACTCCAAGATGCCGAAGTGGCAGTTAGAGGGATCCATAATTGGGAATAATCCAGGTGTGTACCACTCGAAACTAATGTGTGAGTTTAATGTAGAGATGCAGTTTAAAGTAAACAAAGACAGGATGACACAATAGGATATCAATAAAATAAAATGCAAAGTCTAACTTTAGAATCGACATTAATTTAAACCTTGGACCTCTAGTTCCATGAACAAGTTCCATAACCAGATAATAAGCGGGTTAATAAAATTGTGTGCCATTTGTAATCTGCTCTAAGTAATTGGCCTGAGATCACTCGTGCGCTTTGTAGATAGCATCGTAAGCCGTGATAGCTGTACAAACTTTATATTCTATAAATAAGGTATACAAAAGCGAAAAGCAATATTCAAAGTGTGGATATGTGACTTACTTGCGGTCTTTCATTTTATTCTTGTAACTTAAAGTTTGGTAAGGTACAGGGGGAGAATATGGTCATTTCAAAAGAAAGGTACATACTTAGATGAAGAAAAATAAAGAAGAAGAAAGCAGAAGAAAAAGAAAATTCAGAAAAAATTAACTTTGAAAGTAAAATACAGTAAGGGACAGATATTAACTAATTGACATATGGTCAATTAGTTGCGTGCCCCGGGTACCTAAATATAATAACAACATATAACTCTGGTTTTATTCTAAATTTATTTAAAGGACTTTTGCTTTTAAAGATTGTCACTCCTATCATAACCTAAAACCTTATATTTGTATATTAATAGTTAAATAATTTTAAATCGAATCATATCTTAATGGACCAACAATAATGTTATGGAATCTGCGATGCAGAAGGCACAGAAAAAAAGGAACGCTTAGGAAAGCTATTTTATTTGCTGGAAACTTACATTCAAAGTTTTAATAGAAATTGACATGAGATCTTTTATCAAAAACGTTGATTAGCCAAAAAACCATAAATTCTAAAAGCATTAAATAGGTTGCGACAAATATCTAAGCTAACTATATCTGTAAAGAACTTACTACAGTTAAACAATCTCTCTCTCTCTCTCTTAAACAAGTCTTTATTAACTCAATCATAATAAAATCGGATTTTGGAGAAAAATACACTTTATATACATTCATTTACCAAAATGATACTCAAGTAAAGATAAATATTTGCAACATAATGCAATATTTTGATCGTAGATCGTTCGCCAAAATGTAAATAATCGATT
Source organism: Acentria ephemerella (assembly GCA_943193645.1). NCBI lineage: Eukaryota > Metazoa > Arthropoda > Insecta > Lepidoptera > Crambidae > Acentria > Acentria ephemerella. Next base: position 1,057,568 of record OW971875.1, on the reverse strand, counting down.
TTACTAACATACTAACAATAAGCTTTACAAAAAATGCCTATTAAACAGAAGTGTGGATCTTGGCTTGAAACTAGAAGTCGTTAAACAAATTTTGATTTTAATTCTAAACGACTGAATTAAAATCAAAATTAGATAGTCTGTTTGTTTTGGTACGTAAGTATTGATTTGTATCAATAAAAAGAGATATAGATAGAGAATAGAGAATAGATATAGATAGAGATATAGATAGACAATAGAGAGAGAAAAAGAGAGAAAAAATAATATATTCAATATAATACCCTATATCGCAATTCTCGTAAATATTTGTATATTTACGAGAATTGCGATATAGGGTATTATATTGAATATTGCAATATAGGTATTAGTGATCCGTGTATTTGTGACTGGTAGCAACTCTTTTTATTTTTCTCGTTTCATTAAAATGTTTATTCCTTCATAAAGGTCTTGGATTCCGCCCCATGCCGGATTCTGCTAACGTGGAGAGCACCCTTATATATTACAAAGCCAACGACAAGGGTTCTGTGCTCAAATGGGCTAAGATCATTGATGAATACCTTGCACGTAAGTCTTTTACACTCTTTGACTTTATCTACAAGTATAATGTTATAACTTAAGCCATGGGATAGTGATTACACTATCCCATGGCTTAAGTTATAACAACATTTTTTATTCCATGCACTCCTTCTTTTTGCAACAACAAAGTTATTAATGACTTAATTTTCTCCAATGTTCATAAAAAAGCAAGACAAATAAAATAATATAAGTAAATAGCAAAAAGTTAAACTTGATACAGTCAAAATTATTTATCTATAAAAATCTTTCCATACACCCTTCAAATCTAAATTTTTTAATTTTCAAAGACCTTTTGATATAAATTATAATGTGATTTCATAAATGACAAGATTTTATAATAGACTTCCATAAAATAAATTATTAAGTCGACATAAAGAAGCCAGACGCCACTTCAGTATACTTATGTTTGAGGTTGTTTTACTGACAGAAAAAGGGACGAATACCGATACAGTTTAAAATCATGTCACCAGTATACCGCAAGAAGGGCAGTGGTAGCGGAGAACAGACCGGCGCAGAAAATCGAGTGGCATGCAACCCTGCCACTGGCTCCCGAGACTTGGGCGAGAAGCAGGTGTGTGACGTCCCCGTCGACGATTTCCACCCGTGCACGTCTGCCAACCAGTACAACTACGAGGAGGCGGGGCCTTGCGTCTTCTTGAAACTGAATAAGGTAAGATAATACTAAGCACAAACGCAGATTTTAATTAGTAAAAGACAAAATACGTTACAAATGATGATTACGAGAGATTTACGACTACCTGACATGAAATGTATCATAGTTTGTATAAAAACAAATTGAAACAGTTACAGTCTTACAAAGACAAGATTCAGCTATTCTTAAAGGGTACTCTGGTGGCGGCCATTGCCATTGCCATTTGATTGATTAACTTCAACATTTAATTATATATCCAGGCTTTAAATTGGTGTACTTAGTAAATTACTCATGTATAACAAACAAATTATAATTTTAATAATTAAAAAGTATTTAATTTGTCTCGCATTTCATACTTTATAGACTCACACACACACACACACACACACTTTTATATTTTTGCCTTTTGTATATTATAATAAGATAAATTTATTAAATAAGGTTTGACACTCACCACAGAAGCACAACACTGCAAATTAACTATACATCCCGTAAATTGGAGATGCTTCCCCAGTTCATATTTCGACTCATTATAATTAAAATAATTACAGATCTTCAACTGGGTGCCAAAACCATACAATAGCACCGAAGACCTGCCCAATAACATGCCCGAAGACCTCAAGCAGCACATCAAAATGGTGGTAAGTATCTTCTAGAAGTTTAACTTGTTCTAAATCATTACTCTCATAAATATTTGTGTTAGAACTTTTCAACTTTCTTACCAAAACCAATCAAAATTTTGGTTTTTATTCAATCCTTTAGAATTCAAATCAAAATTTTGATTGATTCACGTCTTCTAGTTTCAAGCCAAGATCCACACTTCTGTAGAAACCCCTTAGTATTTAGGTCTTCTGGGTTCCACTGTCTTTCCTATTTGGCTGATCGTGAAGCAGTTCGTTGTATGGCATTAACGTCTGTTGTAACCAGATTCACGAAGCACAAGCAATACGAAGCGATTTCTTGATTTTGCATATTCATAAGCGATACCACTTACGACGAGCCATTTGCTTGATAGGTATTTTTTAAAATAAAAAGAAATACAACTATGATTCTAAAGATACAACTGATTTGCCAAGTAAGCGATCTTTTATAACGGCTGGCTATTATTTATTTGTTGAATTGTCAAAAGTGGTAACACAATATTGCCGATGGCCGTAAATTTCTGCCTACTTGACAAATATATCTTATTTCAGTCTGGCAAGCCAGAAGCTAACACAGTATGGGTGTCATGCGAGGGGGAGAACCCTGCCGATGTTGAGAATATCGGGCCGGTGCAGTATATCCCGCGGCGGGGCTTCCCCGCTTTCTACTATCCGTTCACCAACAAGGAGGGTTACCTCAGCCCCCTGGTCGCTGTACTGTTTGAAAAGCCTAGGAGTAAGTATATGTAGAAAAGCAAAAGACAGCCTTTGTTTACCCATTTAGATATTTTAACAAACCTGGTCTATTCTTCATGCGCAATGACACATTCTATTGCAATATGATCTAATATAGAAATTTAATAACGCAAAATGTATGAACTTTAGTGAACAAAAAGATTTAACAGCCATTAAAAATACTTCTCGCTATTGGGTTTTATTGCTAATAAAAAAAATCTCCAAAATGGGTTCAAAAGTATTGCACTTTTTTCTTCTCAATTTAGAAAAAATTGGTACAAATGATAATTATTATATGTGCTATTTCATTATCGATCACACAAATTATCGATTTCTTTAAATTTGATAAGCAAGAAGTCAAAAAGACTCCTTTCATCACAGCTTATATACATACCCTTGCTAAATAGGATGAGTTCATGAAGAGTTTGGGCCATAACACGACCACCCTGGTCCAATGCGGGTCGGTGGGTGAAAACGGTTGCCGTAGCAACCGGGACCAACGCCTCAAGTGCCTTCCGAAGCACGGACAACCTCGTGATAACAAACTTTAATTGACCCATCCCGAGACTAACCATGGCGTAAGACGCATTGTTTTCGTTATAGAAGCTTCGGCAAAAAGTTCCTTTACTGTTTACTTTGAAATTGATGAGAAGATAAAAGCCGTAAAGCAACAGGAGTTCCAAGATGACAATTTTTTGTTTTATCCGTCGTTGTTAGTTTTAAGACTGCCTAGTACAAAAATAATCGATACAGAATGTTCACTGTCTACGCAAATCTTTCTTTTTCTGGCTTATCATAGTGACTTACTCTGTTACAGCTACGATTTTCGAACTTTTGCAAAAGTTTCATCCACATTCAACATTTGGTCGTGTAATTACATTTTTTTTTTAATTTTGTTAGGACACATGTGGAGTATCAGCTTATCAAAACTGAACCACTTGAAAGCTTCGAGTGGTTCATACACAATATCGCGTAATACAATATCATGCAAAGTTTGCGTACTCTGTTGCAGCAAAATGTCCCTTAATATGAGTGCAGTAGATATGGTTGTCGATCGTTATTTTAATATATTACGCTCATTATCTATATTCCTAATCCTTAGTTTATTATAATATTGATCCACTATGCAGTTATAGTTTCGCTGCTCATACAGGTTAAATAATTGATACTCATCATTAACAGCCTTTATAAGATACACTGATGGGACAGATCTTCCTACATGACAGCTGCGGGTCGGTGGGTGAAAGTGGTTGCTATAGCAACCGGTACCAAAGGATACCGATGCACGGAATCCACTTTTGATTGCTAAGGGTGAACCAAAACGAAATCAAACAAGAGCATTCAAATCACTACGCCAACTAGCTCCTCAATAATTTATATTTTTTTAAAATTAACTTACACCCATTTGAATTTGATACTATATAAGCCCGTCTCTTTACCGGGTTTTTAGCTATGATTATATTGGTTCTTATCAATAAGACCGTCGATTTTTTTGCTCGGTTAAGGTTTATGTTGTGTTTTGTGCGCATTAAGGTCAATTTGATTGGTTAAGATATTTTTAGAAACTGTCTGACTCTATTTTAAGTTGATTAAAGATAAATTACGTAATCGTAATTAACAAATGCTTTAATTTACAGCGGGTGTACTTATCAATATCGAGTGCAAAGCGTGGGCAAAGAACATAATGTACGACCGCTACGAGCGACGTGGTTCGGTCCATTTTGAGCTGATGGTGGACCGGTCTTAAGTCAGCAGACTGGCTGGTCGACGGTCCCCGTCGGCCACGCGCTACGGCCGCGATTGCCCCGTCAATCGGTGACCGACAAGACTTTAAGTGTACGTCCGGAGTGACGGCACTCCTCGGAGCTGGAGTCTACAGCGTATGAAACTTGGGATGTATTACGAGGCATTGCGCACGCGCATGTTTTCTAGTGTCAGTGCATCACGTGTGGATGGTGGCGTATGTTTTTGGCTGGATTGCGTGTATGATAGATAATTCAATGCACTGGACAGCATTGTGATTGCACATGCCTCGCAAAGTCCATGGAAACACGAATGAGCATCACTGTCGAATATTGACATCTACGCCACGGGCTTGACGTGCATGGTGCGTCATCACTCCAAATGTACACTGAGAGATCACTGCCTAGGTTGCCACTTGGTTGGACAGTCGCCAAATGTAGATCTCTGTAAATCTTAACAAGACCAAACGAGTGTTTGTGCTTGTTTAAATTGTTTATAACTTTGAGGAATGTTTCTTCGTGTTGCAATAGCCAATTTTTTGTTCAACTCTTAACGCTGAATCTGGCATCGCATCTAAATACAGAACCGAATAAACTGTTCTTCAACGAGTTAAACAACTTAAAGTAGGTAGACACTTTTCAATCGTCATTCCTACCAGCGCTTAAAATCGATAATTTACAAGAAAGGAACTCCCTCAGTTTTAACTGTAGATTTAACATTCAAGTCATTAGTTGGTAATAGGAAAATTGAGTGTGTATTAAGTTATTGTATTCTTGTTAATCAGACTAATTAAATAACTTAGGTAAGTTTTGTAGATGAATTATACAGTCGCTGGGGTGTTCCTTATTAACGTTAAATATAGAGAGCATTTTCATTCGCATTTTTTTAATACTGCTATTAATATCTGGCTGTCTCATTTTGTGTATTACAATAAAAAAGAGACAGAGAGTTTTGCGAATGTTCATGACTAAAGAGGCTAGTGTCGTTTCGTTTTTGTGAAGGTTTCCAGGGTAAGATGAGCCCAGGGACAGCCGCCATCCCGGCGCCGGCTGCCCGAAGCGCCAGTAGCAATAACCACATAGTCGGCCATTAATTTATATTCGTTTTAGAATAAGCCGAGAGGCACCACTAAGTTAAGTTTTGTTTTCATGCTTCAAATGAAATTTAAATTATTGATATTTATTAAATTATGTAATATTTTCTTGACGATGTGTCAATAAACACGCAATAGTTGGTTCCAATTAAGGTTTCACTGTGTTTTATTTGTAATTAGTTGACCTGGTGAACTTCGTATCACCTTCTATACAAAAGATAGGTTTAATCAATGAACATTCAGGTACTACGTTTGTCTGCAAGCCATCTATCAAAAGTTATCCACAGTAGCGGTGGAAGAATTGACAATTCTGATTTGACATGTCCGTTCCATACTAACAATTTTAAATATATTATTTATTAATTTTTCTTAAGATTTTGAATATAATTTTTTTAAACTAATCGTGAACACAATACATAATATTACTTAAATAGATAAATAATATTACTTAAATCATTCAATCAGTTTTGAGTTTAAGCAAGACTAACTTTTGTATTAATAGAACGGAATATACTAGAAAAAAGTTAATTTGTTTATCTATGTGATTATATGTCTATAAACGATATTTAATGACCTAGGTGGGTCTAGCTAGATATTGTCTGACATGAAAAGAAATAAAAAACTATAGAAAACCATCCGTGTACTCCGAACACGTTGTAATTTACTTAAAATTCAAATTAAACGATGCGGGGTTTCAATATCTTACTGCGAATACTAGATCAGAAGTAATGAAGAAGAATACTAGATGTACAATCCAAACAATAATATTTTTTCTTTCTCGAGGCTTCTAGGAGTTTATTACGGCTTAAAAAATTACTCACAAGAATCGAAACAGTCATAATCACTTGTACAACAACAAAAACACTCACGCGTTGCCCACATCACAAAGCCATAAGAAAACCTTATGTTGACGATTCAGAAGGAGAAAAGTAGCCTTGCTCTTCTTTGAGCTCTGGTAAACTTACTCAACACATTAACACAACACTACGCAGTACCACCACATACAACTACATCAACACATTCATCTATTCTCTTCTGTAAGATGGTGGAAGTGCTAAACCAGTTGATGGTTCGGAATTCCACTAGAAAAGAGGAATGTATCTCTTGGGAATATTGATGGATAATTCACTAATGAAAAGACATCTTGAACTATGTCGACAAAATCGCCAGCTGAACATCAAACAGTTTAAAAATAGAGTATCACTCAAGATTTTGAGCCTCATTATGTTCACTAATTACATTATTTACGTTGTAATAGGTTAAGACTAAGTAATTATAATGTATCAAACAATAACAACGTATACGTAAGTCTAGTAGTGTATATTGTGCCATGAAGAATTTTCAAGGTCAGAAAACTCATACAAGCAAATGCAAGATTACGTGCGTACATCTGAAAAGGGTCGAAGATGCAAACGTTTGTGTAATGGAAATTATTATTCAGGTATTGAAAGAATATCAAAAGTGTAAGGTTCATATTTATCATTATCATTAATAGCTCATCTACGTCCTCACCGAGTCCCCCGTCCCCGTCCCACCGGGCGAGTAGGTTTTAGTCAACCACTCTGGCTTAGTGCGTATTGGAAGTGTTCACTGAAAATTAGTATTTCTTCACAGATGTGCGAAGACCTTATGCTTAAGCCACCAACGCTCAACAATTTGAGATTCATTGTGTTAATATGGGACTTAGGAATATTAGGTAGAGTTTTGCCAAAAACTTTTCGTTTGTTTGTATTAGTAGAGCAAACTCATTGGATTTTCGCTAGCTCATTTGTGAGAACTTATTTCTACTGGATTAAAAAAAATAAAAACATTAATATTTCTGAAAATGTGTAAAAAAGAAAAATGAAATGAAAAAGGAATTAAAAATGAAATGTTAGGATTACAGCCTACCCCATGTTTGTAAATGCATTAATAAATAGTACTAGACGAAAGTTGACGAACTAATTGAACAAGCTTACTTATATCTATTATATCAAACATACTGCTATACATATTTATATATTATAGAATGACCAATAACATATAACAACCATTCAGAACGCTGAAATGGAAACACACAGGAAATAAAACCATTGAGGTAATATCTAATATAAAAGACGTACAAGGAAGTGATGTAATCATTCATTGGGCCATAAACGAACTGGAATACGATATTCTCGGTAAAATAAGAGTCCAGCTAAATCCGACCGAAAGTTTCTGACTTCACCCGCCGGGGGGTGGAATACCTACCATGGAGAAGATGCGGGGGGTATGAAGAAATTTCGTAATAAACCAAAGAAGTTCATTAAGTGAATTTGCAATTGAGCAATTTAGTGTTATTAGGACATCTTTAGATCACATTTATTTCATTTGATTCGAATAGCTATACTATTTGGAATATATTCTATTTATAAATATATATCAAAAACGTTTAGTTTACTTATTTTTTAAACACAACTTTAATTATACATTTGAACATAATGAAAATAAAGTAAATCAGGATCATAATATATTAATACACATACCTATATAATTCACATACCTACCTACCTTAGACACATAATAGTTATACCCAAATCTTTAATTTTGTTAATTAATTTAGAGTATTAACAATGAGGTGTGTCCATTAAGTCTACTGGTTTTATATTAAGTATAAATTACATGGGAGCACCAATTAGATTTGCACAAAACCTATTCATAGAATTTGCTACGTCGTAGCTTGTAGCAGTTTAGTCTTCTACGAAAGTGATTTTTTTTATAGAAACTACATCAAACCACTCGACACCGCCTGATAGTAAGCAGTAAGTGTGCACATGCGATGAAAGCTAATACAGCATGCGACATATATTTTCACGCCTTGAGGGGTCACATGTTTAAAGGAAATACGTGTTCCAGTAAATAATATGAATATACATGCATTTTCTCAGTGCATCATTTCATTTCATTTCAGTGAATTTGAAAGTTTTAATATAATTTCATGCGTAGTTGACAAATTCATTGACACAGCTCAATTCATAATGGCATTTCGCAATGTAATCCCCAAGGGGTCCCATCCCCGGCCGCCCGTGGCGACACTCTGGCGCCTCATACACCCCGCTGCCCTATTTAACGTTCTTTGTCTATCTTTGTAATTTTATGATTAGGTTGTCTAGAACGTTAACTTCTACCTGTAATTGAGGCTAAAGGTATTTTATATGGTAAGGTATTATATATTATTGTTCTCATTTAAATCGCTAGTTAATTTTACACTGGATTATCAATTCAATTCTTTATTTTGCGTTCCATAGTTACATAATATGTAGATCTTAAGACTATTATTGACACTATGGACCCTGTCGGACACAAAAAATTTTAGGATATACAGGAGAAAGGTAGATTAAAAAAGACGAAAATACTCGTTATGTTTAAGTTAGTATAAGTGTTTTAATTTGTATTATGGTCAAATTCAAATATATTCATTTAAAATAATAATTATCTTGGGATTGTTTGTTTTGTTTTCAGTGTGTTTTAAATGTAAGTAATGTTTTGTAGAATATTATTTACAATTGTTTGAATGTCAGTAATATTAATAATAAATAATTAGAATTATCAATATTGTATTATTTTTATTTCTTAGAAAAATATGGTTAATATGTCAATTATACACTGATAGACATAGTTTGTCTTTTTCATTTGCCAAAAGAATGAGAAAAATAAAACATAATCAATCAATGTGAGGGTGGTAGGTTTAGTAAGGATTAATAAATAAAGCGGTTTATTGCATCAAATACAATTTACAAATAGGTTAATATACATGTATGATAAAACTGGCGGAGTTTTAAGTACCTTTAGCTGCTGGCTCCTCGGTACTGGATACGAGTTACTGCCTGGGCAGATTTTTGTGTGATAAACGTGCATATTTGTCCTAGTTTCATAGTACTTACATGTGTTTTTATATCTCTTATATTCTAATATAAAAATATGTATAATATTAAATGTTTTCCGTTATCTAGTATTCATAATACAAGCTCGTAATGAAGCTTACTTTGGCTTAATATAAGGTATGAGCTTAATAAGGATAACAAAAATATTCTTACATCCAAAAGATACGGAAATTGTTAGACTGTCAAATAAAACAAAGTAATTAAGGCTTAAGAATATTTTTTGTATATAGCTTAGCCAAATCTGTAACTTCTAGCTTCTTATATTCGGCTAGTGTGGCGGCCTCAAATGCTTAATTTGTATATTGTGGGTATATACAGTTTTGGCCCCATGTTAATACCCAATCCAAACATAACCAAGAAATTGTTAATGTTTATTATTATAAATATAAAATATAATACCTATATTTGTTTATTGAATTTATTGCATAAATCAACTAACGGCATTTCGATTCAAATTCAGAATCTTCTGCTTGGCTTGGTAAAGACGTTTAACGGCTAAATTAATCAAATTTAAAAACAACGAAGTTAAATATTGACAGTTAGATTAACAGCATTTAAGATTTAACGGTTGGTTTGGTGATCGATGACTGATTAAACACAAAAGGCCGATTCCAATATACAACCTTAAGTTAGATATAGCCTTTTAAGATTTTAGATTGCCTTATAGAACTACTAATGTTAAGTTACTGTTATTTGGAGTAAATTAATGAAGAAATCCAGGTAATAATTCTATATCAGCGTAGTTGTATCTGTAGATATAATATTGGAACTGGCCGTAAATCAATTCAGGTTTAAATTATTAGTATCTAAGTAATTGAATTTCTCTTACAAATGTCAATGTCAAGTTGACGTTTAAAGGATCCATATCTGTACGGGCTAACCGCACATTCTTTTAGTGACCTATATAAATCTAGCGTGACTTACATGACGTCGCGCACTGTAAATTTGCTTTTAATTTGCTATTTTTGAAATATCAATAAATAGAATTTTAGTTAATACACAACAGACTGGAATTCCTTACCAGCACACGTATTCTCTCCTTCATACAACATGGGTTCCTTTAAAAGAAGCGTGAAAAAGCACTTTTTGGACCGGCAAGGTGAGGGTGGCTAGGTCAGTATATCACATGCTTCACTAGCTGTCTTCACATGTGGACTCGTCTACTGCTTATCATCAGGTGATGTCAAGTCATTTGTTGACCTTAATATAAAAAAAGATTCCGCTCCAAAATGTCTCATACATTAATGGGTTGCCTGAAAGAGATATAGTCCGCCCTTTCTAATTTGTTACCAAATTGTTTATAATAATATTGGTAAAGAATTTTATTATATTAGTAAAATATATATATATATATATTGATATTTTTTTTAGCGTTACCTTAAAAATAGATACTAGAGAATCCTTAATCATACCGCTGGACTGAATCTCTCGTACAATAATGTCATCAACCTCTCAGTTGGATATCCGTAAACACCTTTTAGTACAAAGACACGCAGACTGTACATAGCTATACAATATACGTTGTTTACCGTTACCTCTACTAAGGAATTAAAACTCACTATGTAACCTGAGATGCATTTCAATCAACGCAACCAAATCACTAAATGAAAAATATTTGGAATTCGACAATTACTCTCGACAGCTAGAGCTTAAAATCATATCCCATACATTTTGACATTTAGCGAGTCGATTGCTATTATTGAAAGCATCTTGTATATACCCTGCCCCCTTATTGTTTAGAGTAGAATAGAATAGAATATATCTTTATTGTACATCAGTCAATTCAAAAAAACAATTGTTTAACTCTGAATCTATCGCTAACGATTTCATTTTGAATTACATCATATTACCACTGTTTCCCTCATGGCTCGAGCGCCCTGGAGACTCTAAGAGACAGCGGGACACCTCTCCTGGAGGTGATGCCGGTCGATTAGAACTCCTCCAGAGACGAATCGCCTTTTACAGCTTGAGGACACTCCAAGGTAACGCTGTAAAGGCCATCTGCGGCCAACAACATTAGTCTGTTAAAAAAAATTACTACTGTCTCTTAACTGATCATTATGTCGTATCGTTAAGTACGCAGTAGTGGTTTCAAAGACGAAAGCTATTGTGGTAGATATTAAGTAACACAACGGTCCGGTTCAGATACCTTGGAAGTGAGAGTTAATACGTTAAATGTTGCAGTGTCAATATAGCGACAGCTCACAATTAATATTTTCTGCCAAAATTATGTGATTTCGCACATTTTTCTGAAATCAAACAAAGACATTTATATTGGTTAAATTAGTAGGTAAATTTAATTATTTGTTATTATATTTTTATAATATTACTAAGCCACATTGGTCAGTATGGAGTTGCTATGCCCCAAACTCGTCATGAGTTTTTATATTGAGAGATATAAATTATATGATGACGATTATTAATTGAAAACAAATGGAAATTATTATTGTATTATCAAAAATTGTATTTTTATCTAAGATTTTACTACTATACCTGTCTAATAAAAATATGAAAAGATAAGTTATCTTAAATAGAAAACATCTAAATATTTCTTAGTAAAATCCCTATATTCTGTTCAATAATATATAAATAATGCACAAGTACACATTATCAATTGCATATAAATGTCCTTTGAATATTTCGCAAGCCTTCATTTCACTTAGTCTTTGTTTATAGATTGACTACAAATCGCAGTTGGAAGGGTGTTGCGAATTTCCGTCAAATCGAGGGTTGTGACCGGAGTCTGGTGGCGCCAGACTGTCGGGCTGCGGCCCTCGGTGCCCGAGATTGAAGGGGCGAAGCGTGGGTCGAATATAGGATCATACATTGCTGCGTATTTGCGGGAGATATGAGTATACTTTAAATTATGAAAAAAATACAGAATATTCAATAAAACTTTTCTGCACTTAAAGATTTTTTAAATTTTTAAGTGAGACCTTTGTTTAAATTTAACAAAAACTCGTTCACTCTTTATTTTCTAAGTTACAATTTGAAATCCAATTTTTGCCTAAAAGTATATATTTTTTCGATCAGGCCTCCAAGCCCTGTCCATCTAGTGGACACGGGTTGGAATCACAGTTGAGGCAGGTCTTTGCATGATCATCCTGAGGAGTTTAGTGGGTGAATAAACTAAACTCCTCAAACGCACCACACACCCCCCTCTTCCTTCTCCCCAGAGGTTAGGGGATCAGCTGGTAGAGCTTCTCCTCAGCGTCACAAAAAAAAAAGATCTTTATGGTCACGCACATTTCTCCTTGAGTCATGAATGTTTGTCTGCTTGTTCGGTACAGAACTTTTAGTTTGTACTAATATTATTTTGATTAATCATTTCGATAAATTAATTGCTAGATAAAAACGAGAAGAGGTTCTTCTTGGAAAGTTTTTGACAAAAACTATTTAGTAATGTTGACAATACGATAAAAAAAACAAAAAAGATTTTAGCTTAAATTAAATAACTACATCTATAAAGATATTTCCATATTTTGTTATCTAGTAGACAAAACAAAGCTCGTTATTATGATTAACTTGGGCAAAATAATCTATGCCTTATAATATATATAATGCAGTCTGCCTTGCAACAGTTTGTGGTGATGTTTATGCCTAATTTCTCATAATCTTCGATAAAAGTAGGGTTTTTATCACCAATGGGTTAAACCGGAGCTGTTGAAGAAGTAATTAAACTCCTCGTATACTTCCTTATAGTTAAGTTTCTACAAGCAGTGGGATTTATCTATGCCAGTATGGGTTTTTTTATATTAAGCTCAGCAAATGACTATGTACGATGATAAGCAGTAGATGAGTCCATATGTGAAGATAGCTAGTGAAGCATGCGACATACTGCCCTAGCCGCCCCAAAAAGTACTTTTCACGCCTCTTTAAAAGAACCCATGTGGTAAGAAGGAGGGAATATGTGTGCTGGTAAGAGAAAGGAGTCACAAAATCTCTTAGTGCGCAAAGTAGGCGTGGCGACAGTGAAGGAGTGACTTCGTAGACCAGCACGCGTACTCCTGAGTAGGAAAGGAGAGGGAGGGATAAGGTCGAAGAGCTCTTCAGAGCATTCTCCATATTACAAACGATAAAACATGTTACAAAGTGTTTGTTTTTTTAAAAAATCATCGAATTTTCTTTGCTGTTGGAATAAAAATTTAATATCAAAATATATTATAGTCTTCCTTTCTTTAATGTTATCAATATTTCGCTTGCTTCTAATTCAATTATATTAATATTAGCCCCAAGGAGCAATGTACTACAATCACGTGTTTATGTCCTGCATCTTCCCGCCTCTCCCAGTTCCGGAACGTAGTACGGTATTCAGTGGTATCCCGCCTTAGTGATCGCACGTACATCAGAGTATCCAGAATGGGCCTTGAAAAACGCACCGTGAAAATTATCGTGATTGTTTTTGTGACACTACTGATTATAGGTGAGCTAATTTTATATTTAAAAAAAATTATGAGTCCTAATTCAGGACTCATAACTGACGAGTCTTAATTAAGGACTCATAACATACAGGATCACGAGTGGTTATCGTATCTTATAGCTTGTAACACAATCCGTTCCTCAAAAGTAAATCTTATTACAGACAATGATATTCACCCGTAATTCCGCTCGTGTAATAAGTTATAACACGGCAACTTTCTATCGCGTCACTGGGGATTTATTTACCTTTTATACTTCCCCAGAATATAATCTGTCTCCACGACTAATTTTATCTCTGTCGAGTCAGTGGTTTAGGCGTAGAAGCGTATGTAACAAACTAAATCACATACACATTTAAAATTACCTAGTTAGGGTGTAGCATTATATTTGAAATAATATCGCTGCCCTCGAAGATTTCCTGAATGTGATAAGTGATGACCATTAATGAGATACGTTGTCTATGCTATTGTAACAAAACTTCTTTGTGTAGACTACACAAAGAGCAAGTGTAATATTCACTAGAGTTCCAATGACCCATAGAGTACTATAAGTGTCCTGATTTGAAAACGACCCGATCTAGGCTTGCTCGTACACAGATTATACGTATACAGTACTCGTTTACCCAATTATTATTGTAATTTCGGTCGGGAAGCTGTTTTCTTGTGAAGTGAACGTTTGAGACGTAATAACATCTCTCATAATTCCAGAATGCTTGTTGTTTTTAACCTTTACAGTAGAACTAGCGCAGGCGTACGTCCAACAAGCAGCCCGCTCGAGGAGATGTAATCGCGACATTTGTACTCATACAAAACAATACCGCGTAAACTCGCCGCTAGCGTGCACGACGCATACGACCATGCTAGGCTATCAATAGGACCAAGATCGCGCCATGTTATGATGCCATAAATGTGAAACTAACTTTTTAGTGATATTGGCTATGGTCATCATCATCATAATCATTATCAGCCCGTATAGGCCTTTACAGAAGCACTTACCTCATCCAGTTACTGCCAACCATTCTGCAAAGATCGTTACTCCACCTAAAAGACGTTCTAGGGTATAATATATACACAGCATCACCTAACGTTAAAATTTTAGAACATAATTTTCAGGTGACTTAAGTGATAGGATTGGTGATGAAGTTAGTGGGATCACCCTTGTGTAGGGTCTATGGGGAGTACACTGTAACTGTGATGCTCTTGCTAGGAAAAGAACGGGTCTCTTTGGGCTAAGCTATCCCACTCTTAATTGTGAATAATAATTAATTATATTTTAATTTCTTAATCGATGTATTTTTTACAATATTTGTGTTCTTTTTTTTACGTTTTTTGGGTATTTGAATGGCGAGGCTATCAACTTTTCAAAGTGTAGCTCGTAGTATCTCGTAGCACGTAGGCCGACTTAGGTTAAGGAATAGATGAAATCTATCCTTTTTTTACGTGGATGAATCCGTTCATGGGCCTACACGTCGCTGGCTAAGTGGCGGGCGTGTGTGGGACTTACCCAGTGCCACATCATAGCGGCATAGGGAATACCCACTAAAACTCCCCGGTAACTTGCCCATTGCCCTTCACGGGGGTAACCTGGGTTCTGCCGAGCACACCAGGTCACCTCGAGGCAGCCCAGCCTTAAAACCTACGCGCTATGGAGCCCAGAGTTACTTGGACAATCCCAGACGTGGCGGCCTGTGCAATGGGTGCGTCCTCAATTAAATTGTACCGACTTCAAAGAAGAAGGAGTATCTAATATCTTTAAATGTTGATCTATTTTAATAATTACTACCAGTTCGTTTCCAAATTTTCATCTGGATCTGATGAAGACTTTCGTAGATGGACAGCAGAACTGTTCAACAATAAAAAACAATATTCATTTGATTTCAATCAGCGACTGACTGGTAAACAAAGTGATGTCCATCTAGCCTATCATAATTTATCCTTGGATATTTATCGTTAAAAATAGTAAAATAAAGTTCTATTTATGTAGAAACCTACAGCGAAACACTATAAAAGTACACTCTTATATAAATTAGAACTATTCCTGAAGTCGGCGCTAAATTGACTCCAGAAACAATAGGAAGAAAGTACTGACTTTTTAATTAAATTAGTTGAAGACTATCTATTTAACTAAAGTGGTTGTATGGTTAACTGTTTAATGCGCTTTGTTCGGACATACTCGTATAGCCAGTCACTACTAAGGCTTCAGTTGCTCATATGGATTTGTTCATTTCACAAAGACAATACTGGACATTGTAATGTTTAATTAGGGTAAATATTCCTAAATGCTTAGAAAAAAAATTCTGTTAGATATCAATCATATGATTAATTGCTATGTATTATCATGTCCCGACATTTCTTTGTTTCATTATCGTACAAAAAGATTAATCAAAAATATACACGAGTTTATAATAATGAATTATTAAAATAGGTCGGTTAGTATTTCAAAAGTAAATTTTATTTATTCATTATATTTAAGCTTTTTTTTTTTTTTCACTTTAGAGATAGGATATAGGTTCTGTTACGACGGGTTTTTTAAAAGTAAAAGTCAAAGTCAAGGATCTTCTAAGATATACGTTAACGTTATTTGATTCATCGTTACTAAAAAAAACTAAAAACTAATTTTAAAACTAAAAAGGCAATAATAATTATTAAAGATCCAATTTAAAATTAGAATTTCAGTAGGAGCTTCGCTTTCTTTTGTTCCTGGAAACAACTTAACATGATTATATTATGATGTTAGTTTTCAGTTTCATTTAATACTTCTTTCATGATTTTTGGTATAAAGTTTCGAAGGTCAAAGTCCGATGAATGACCGTCGACCAAACTTTGTTGCAAGTACAGGTTGAATGTTAAATTGTTTTGTTATTCCTCTAGCTGGTATCCTGGGACTTGTTTTGGGATTGCTGCTAAATCAACGCTACGTTGGTAAGTTTATAAGAGTAATAATAATAGATTGATACATTTGTTTCATTTATAATCTATATTGTACATCAGCCAACTGATAATATAATGAATATTTTATATAGTGAGTAATTGTGCTATGGATGATCTTATCGCGTAAAGTGATTTTTTTAGATGACTTTAAGATGGAGTGAAATGCGTTAAACCAAACAGACAATAGTGTAATATATTATATATAAAATATACTACATAAAAACTTAATAACATAAATCCATGCTTACTCGAGTTGCTATCGCTATCGCAAAATGGAAGGGATTTGACATTTGCGCTATTTCGTTTTGCGACAGCGAGTGTCAAAAGATAATTGGTCTAGGACTCCTGGATGGTGTTATTCTTATTTCAAATCATGTAAGGAGGTAAATAAAAGGGGCATTGTAGCTACTGCAATAGTTGCCTGATTAGTTTTAAGCCATGCGTGTGGTAGTCACTGGTGTACGAATTCCACCAACACATTTGGGGCAGTAATATTTTTTCACTGACCACAATTTCTGACCAGTTCCTTTAGTAATCCGCTACCAAAGGAACTCGTGTTTTCATAACATAAAATTATAGAACTGGAAGTATGGCCCCGCTCCGAAGACTATACCTGGGAGCAGCCTCTCATCCAGTTTAGACCTTCGGACACTGGCAGCTGGCATCCATGGTACAAGCGCATCAATGAATTCTTGAGAGGTGGGTCTTTAATTGTGTTTATTAATAAATAATAAATAAAACTATATGTTACTTGTGTTTTACACCACCTCTGTGGTATAGTGGCGGATTCCACCTAATTCAAATCTGGAGGTCCGGGGTTCAATTCCTAGTGGGGGCAGAGTCTTTTTGTTATCTAGGTCCGCCTGTCAAGCTACCACAATCTTTCTTAAATCTGCCGCCATAAGGACATTGTTGTGTCCCGCCAGTTGAAGGTTAGATAGCCAATTCCTCTTTGGTTGAGGAATCTGGGTGTGGTTCACTTCAGACTTCGCTCTTATCTTCCCTTACCATAAGGTGAAATTTTGTCAGTCAAAAATCGAAAATTTCTTACCAGTTATGATTAATATTACAGTACAGTAACTTAGTGGTCTTAACTTAAGAGCAAGAACCTCACAGTGATTTTCTTTCTAGCATATGAAACCACTATCCCCGAGGACCCACCCCGCGCACCATGTTCTACCCATAATAGACAGGAGCAGCAGCTACGCTCCAGCAACTGCGAGATGGCAATGAGGGTCTGGGCACCATGCACCGTGGATGAGTTTTATGGCTACAACATGGGAAAACCTTGTGTGTTCTTGCGTCTTCATCATGTAAGAGATGAAATTTTCCCCATAATTTGAATTAACAGTTCACCCGTTTAGAATAAAACTAAAAACTTTCTTACGAAATATAAAATAATCAATTTATATTCTAGATAATTTCTATTCACTATACGCATTTCTATACACATGATTACTAGTTATTCTCTTCAGACAAGGGAATTGACATAGAGAGAACCCCGGTTCTCTCTATGTCAATTCCCTTGTCTGAGTACCCGTACTGGCGTGTCATGTACCATCTTTTTTACTGTCCATCTAGATTCACTATTGGGTACCAGAGCCATACAACGTTTCTTCTCGGCTGGCCATCCCAACGGAGATGCCAGACCACTTGAAGCAATTTATGGTGAGTGATATGTATAGACATATATGACAGACAGACACATATGTTTGATAAAATGTGACGAATGATGGCATACAACAATAGCAACTTTTGCTATTGTTGTATGCCTATGTATTATTAACATAGTTATTACAAAGAGTTTGCGATGTATGCTCCAAATAAAAGACCCTGATGATCACCCGTTCCTCACACAAAATATAAAAATAACCAGATTCAGCGTCCCGCTCACACATTCGGGGACTACGTGTGGGTGTCCTGCGGTGGGGAGTACAACTCTGACAAGGAGAACATCGGGCCCATCCAGTACATTCCCGCCGGCCTACCGCCAGGGTTCCCCCTCAACCGGCTTCAGACTGCAGACAAAATACCGTACGCGAACAGAAATCTGCCCGACCAGAACCCAGGGCCATTGATCGCTGTTTTCTTCGAGAATCCTCGTCGTAAGTAAATTGAGCCTTATTGTAGCTAGCGTTATATTTGCCTCTTTATCTTCTACTAAAAGCACTTCATCTATAAATAGATAAGTTTACAGTAATCCTTAATGTTCTTTAACGGCGATCTATAAGATGGACGTCGACTACGCTGAATTTGAGTATAAATAATTATACAGCACATTTTTTTTGTAACAAAGACTACCCATATACGATCCGATCGGATTAGCACGTAACATACAAGCCACATATTCACAAATTGACCTAGTCTACTTTACCATCCATAGACATGTGTCTGGGCGCTCTTCTCCTGTCCCACTACACGTCACAACTCACCGGATTCAAATTCCGAGCTTCTGTACCCTCTTTGTCGCCTCTTAAGGGTTCATGCGCTCCGGAAACTAAACGACGATACACCTCCCGTGTCTGTAGATTAGAAATACTCTAGAGGCAAATTGATCCTCAAGCACGAAGATGCTTGCCTCTTTTGAAACCTTGTAACGCTATATGTGACGAACTGCGATAATCTGTCCTAAAAAACCAATAACCATTGCATATATATTTTGGATACAGATGGATATCCTCTTGATATAATCGATCTAGACTGAATCATCATTCCTTATTATAACATACATAAACACTAATGGTATACAGAAAAGGTGCTTCTTTCATGATAAATGGATATAAAGCATTACCAATTATTTTCCAGGTGAGGTGCTAATCAATGTGGAATGCCGCATATGGACCAGGGACATATTCTATGACCCTTCAAGCCGGGTGGGCCGAGCTCGCTTCGAGCTTTTCATCAACAATTAAGCTTACATTCTTTTTAGGGTTGCCATCTAATGCATTATTTTTTATTGTGGTACAACAACAACAAAATCCCTCTAACTAATGTACACCATTCAAATATTACAATTAGACTATGACATAAGTTTTTTAATACAATACTTTCCTATTTAAATAGAATAAAATTTCTAAAGAATTTATAACTCTATAAAATCCACTAAGTTTTCATAATTACCTTTACCTGTTAACTTCATTATCTATAAAAAAGTATACAAAAGTAAAAGTATTCAAAGTATATAAAATAACAGTATGAAATATCTATAGAAAACCATAGAGTAACTAAAATGTTCTTTGTATGCCACAAAGACGTACGGAAGAACTAAAATGTATTAAATAAATTAAAAGAATATATATAAGTAAATCTCGTTCCTTTAATTTTGGCAACCCTAAGATCTGTAAGAATTGATAAAAGTATTATAAGGGTTTTACTTTGTCTAAATTTTAAGTCACAACTGTTAATTTTAATAAAAATTAACGCCTTTTTTAACCTGTTCAATTATCATCGGCATTCATTGCTCGATAGCCTGCAGAGTGCAGAGCATTGCTACGCTAAAGTCAGCGTTGTATTGTTTATAAAAATACAATACCAACGTTCATAATTCTTATTCATTCATGAACATGGCTATTACAAAGGTGTTGGTTATTAAAATATGTACAGACATGATCATCACCAGGTCGTAGTTTTACTAAAAATTTGTAGATCTCGTAAAAAGCTATAACTAGTTATGTGATTAAGAATTTGGTAGTTAAGTAATATGTGCATACACAGGTGTCTTCTCCAGTAGTGTACAAACAGCTTAGTGAACGATGTCAATTTATTTTTTTATGTCAGTTGCACAGTATAAAGACTGCAATTAATTATAAATGGCTGTCAGTCAACACTATCTTAGTAACTAAATTTACGCACGAATTTGATGAAATTATTTCATATAATTTTCTATTGTAGAAATAATTCATACTTTTTGTCATATATTAATTATTATACCGAACAACAAAATAGTTTACTAATTTTAATGAAGTTTTCGCTGTCGCAATTGGTCCATTTAATTTAAGGTAGCAGTGGACTTTATATTACGTATGAAATTGACGTTTTGTATGAGAGGAATATAAAGTTAGCTAGCTCTTCCGTCAGTTGTTGACAGTAAATAATTGTCGTAATCGTTCGGTCAGATTTAGAAAGTACTGAAGCACAACGGCTCTAATCTACCAAATACTCACAAGTCACTCCTTCAGAGTCAATTTTCACTGGGTGGCCCAAATTTTTTGCTGGTTCTCCAGGTTCTGCCATTGGAACGAGCGCTTTCGAATATCGTACAGGACTTTTCGTCACAGGCTTTCACAATGATTTGATTTAAACCCATCATTATCGTGTCGGTTATGTCGGTTATCAGATCATCGGTGATCATCAGATTGTCGGTTCGCAATGTAACGCAGCAATTGACGCGTGTTTGCTCGTTCGATTCAATCAATTCATTAGGTAATGAAAGAAGCTTAATGCCAAATTTGTTTTAAGTAGATTTAAACAGTTTTGACACCGAAGCTAACTGCGGAGTGATTTGGGATCGATACCCATACAAAATCTTTAATTCTTCATTATCCGCTTTGGTCTCCGGTTGTCCACGAGGCTTATTAAGTAGGTCGAAATTTTCAGAACTAAAATGTTGGAACCGAAACGTAGCCTTTGAGCCCTTTCTACTGCATTGGCGCCACAGTAGAACTTGAAAATACAGCGATTTCATTTTATCTATTATGCTATAGAAAAAATGAAATATCGCCATAAATAATTTTTTTCAGGAAAAAACAAACGAATGACGGTTTCCGAAACTCAAGTTTACCAGCTTAATGGATTTATAAATTTAAATTGGGAACTCTTCGCCAAAGAGGAGGTATATCAGATCAAAGTGGCCAGTACGACAATACGCCAATTTCATATGTAAGGACCTAACATAAAAAATATTAAATTTTTATGGAACCAAGCTAAGCTAAACGTGTAACAAATATAAAAATCTAATTTGTCAAAAAATAAATTTGCTTGTTTAGATATTTAATATGAGTTAAATAAGTATGTTGTAATATAAGTGTTATGTGTAAGTTAGTTAAACATAGGACTGCGTATTATTAATTTTTAGAGTATTATTCTGTATAAAACGATTTTTGTTGTAAAGTGTAACTATTCAGTTCTTGTTATGTCCTAGTATGTGTGTATTAGAAGTAATAATTATATTTTACAAATGTTGATATGACTATTTGAAAAGTCGATGAAAACCCCTAAAAAGCCATTTCATTTTCTTTTTTATAATTGAGTCCTATTGTATTAGTTATCTGTACCTATTTTGTAGGAGAGGTCAAAAGGAAAGGGGGTTAAAGGCTTTCCTCCACCTCCCGCTAAACATCCTCTCCAGGTTGACCGCCATCGCCATGGAGCATTTCGGCGATTCGGGCTCCCTGAGAACATTTCACCGGGTCACCACCTGCTTCTGCTTTTGTGAGCCATACCTTGCTCAGTTTAAGACCAGTCTGTTATCGGAATCGATAGTTAGCCCGTTTGTCGATTCCGGAAACTAGCCTTCACCGAGCGCAATGCTCCTCTAGCCCTAAAAAGGGTGATCTTTTCTTACCGGTACTTCCAGGCAGGTTGAAGAGCGGCTTGGATGGAACTTAATATACTTACTTTACAAAAATTTGTGGTCGCTAACGCCATCTATCGCAGAACATAATTATTACTGAGTAAAAATCTCTCATGCGGGTAATTTTTCCAAGTTGTAGCGAATTGAATTACTTTACATCCAATTCTTAAAAATTAATTTATTACAATATATTGATAATCTCCTAGATTATCACGTATCAAACTGGTAAGACTGGAGTTCCTTAACAAATTGTATATTAGGATGAGGATACAATGAACTTTACAATTTGGGCAATAATTTAGGTTGTTGTTAACGTAATGAAACTGTTGTTATGTTCTTAGCTTACTCGGTGATTCATTAGGTACCTCGTGTTTAGTTTGTACAAATGTTTCGTTATATATACATAAGGTAGATATTTTATTCACGGGGTTTTTATCTTTTTGGATACGTCAACCCCATCGTATATTAATGCTTTTATTATCATATCTTATCTTGATATACGGCCACTATTATTCCCGGAGCACTTCGATACAATGAGATCTTCCGTGCTTCCCTAATCCTAGTGTCTGCTGTCTTAATGCTTTTATTAACTTAAGCTTTTATTAATATTAAGTTAAGTCTAGTTTATTATTAGCATAAGTTGACATAATCTTTTCGCAGCTTGTGATGTGTGTTTTGGTAAAATACTTAGAAAAATGTCGACATCTACTAAATATTTAACTTTAAGGCCCGTATTATAGAACGAGTCTCAGTATTGAATCTAGTTTTAAGAGTAGTTTTAATACGAGATTTAATTTTTGAACGGTTCTTGATACGACATTCGTTGATCAACACTCAGCTGAGTAATCGCTTATTCCAGAAGGACACTTAAGTCAAAATCTACGCTCAAGCATAGATTTGATCATTGTTTACGTAAGTTTGGTCGAGACCACTCTTGAGACTAGAATGTGTATTATACTCCCAAATAAAGTTTTAATGCGAGTTTATGAAGTTTGCTATACCGCAATGTTTTTTATATTCTGACGGGTTATAGTTTTACGCCATTTTTGATTTTAGCATTTGGCAGTTTCTTTTCTTCCATTTTCATTCACACTCACGGTTTATTAATACGTCCTTATTATTTTCGCTTTGTTGTTATATATTGGTTTTAGTTGTTGTTATTTGTTAAGTTTATTGTAGTATTACACTGTTTATTAATTGTGTTAGTCTACCTAGTTATCTTGCTTTTATAATATAGTGGAACTGGACATATTTGACGATATTGATAATATATTTGACATGGGAATGAGATATTTAAATGTAAATATACCCCGAAGATATTTACGGGATGAGCAAGACCCATATGCATGAGCGTAAACGATTTTAAAATTCGTTATCGATTCACACAATACAGTGAAAAACACCATTTTGCCCTTAATAAGAACAAATTTACAAAATATCAACAGGCGAGGGCTAACCTATAGCACCAGTACTACAAATATTAATTTGTCTCCGTTTTTATGCCACAGCTTCATTCCAGGTGAGTAATTATTTGTAATTAATCTTAAATAGCTACATTGACATGACTACTAACTAATATATCAAAATTATTGGCTCACAAACATCGCCAATTTATAAAATACCCTGAAAACATGACCACTAACAGATTAGAATTTGCTCGTTTAGGTCAATATCATTAACACATAGGGTTAAGCAATATTGATGGAGCAATTGATTGTACTCATATAAAAATAGTCAATACACCAGGAGTGGAGCATCATGAAGTGTTTAGGAATAGAAAATCTTATTTTTCTATAAATGTCCAAGTAAGTAACCGAAACCCTTTACTACAAGTACCTACCAACCATGCTTTATTGTGAGAAATTATTATTATTATTATTCTTTATTGTATTCATCCTTTTGTCCACTTAATTTTGCTTAATAAGGAGTAGAACTTGATACATAATTTAAAGTATAAAAAAATCCTGATTCTATATGATTCTTTCATTGAACTGGTTACTAAACATATTTATACAGACATTCACACCTTATACTGTGTTGTACTATGTGTTATTTTAAACTGACATGTACCATCACTTTTACCAACAATATAATGATATATGATTTTTATATTACTTAATATGACAAACTTATTAAAGTGTCCCCTTTTCGGGTACCTATTTGATTTTATTGACAGATATATTTTTTTTCCAGGCTTTTGTCTGTCCTAATGGGCAATTTATGGATGTTGTTGCAAGATGGGCAGGAAGCACTCATGATAGCAGAATATTTCAAATGTTGAATATTAATAGCAAATATCATCAAGGAACTCACAGTGGAAAGCTAGTTGGGGACAAGGGCTATCCATGCTTACCATATTTATTAACACCCATAAACTCTGCAAGTAGTCCATCAGAAGTAATATATAATAAAGTTCATACTAAGACAAGAAATATTGTAGTGTGTGTTTGGGCAATGGAAGAGGAGATTTCCTTGTTTGCACAGAGGCATGGGTAACAAGTTATCCACAGTTTCAAATATAATTGTTGCATGTGCAATATTGTTTAACATTGGATTCAGTGTAAACGATGAGCCTCCAGTTGAAAATGAATATAAAACTAGGGATGAACCTAATAATAACATTACACATAATGTGGGAGGTTCGGCAGAAGAGTTTGCAATCTGAGCAGCCACAATTAATAATTATAGATAACTTGTAAACTGTCCTTTTTCTAAAATAAAAAATAATGAAGTATGTTTGTGTTTAAATTCAACACCATTTCCTAAGAATTATCTATCATACTTATACTTTATCTAGATACATGTTATATACTTGTAACATTTCATGCAACAGTATTATTTAAATAAAAAGAATAATACAAACTAAGTTTTAATATAGTAAGCTAAATATTTGACATTAACAAAAACGTAAACAATGTCAATTAGAATCGTTTTATGCAGAGCAAATTGATTAAATGAACACGTCAGCTGACGTTTTCAGCACTAAAAAGTAAATAACTACTTATTTTAAGGATTTTAACATGTAGTACTTTACACGTTGAACTAATTTAACGATTAATATTGCTTTCAAATTCTTCATACAATATCTAGAATATAAATGGTGTCTGCTTGAAATGGAGTTGCTAAGACGTAATTTTAAAAATGTAATTGAAAACATACTTGAACCATAGAGAACTATGATCACAGTTCAAATCTATTCTTGATTCTAGTTTCAGCTGATTCGCTCTTAAAACGCGACCAATAATAAGCAGGAGAATTGAGAAGTGATCTACACTTAAAACTAGCTTTGCGTGATGCGAGATCGAACACTGCTTGAGACGTGTTCTATAATACGGGCCTAAATCTCTAACTAATGATTCTCTCTCAAATTTAATCCTGGCAACATTCATGAGCGAATGCTGGTTATTTTCGACCTTAACACATACCAGACAATTAACAGTATGAGATTTTTTCATTTTGCAAGTAAAGCTAATTTCGCTGATGAATCAATTCCTGAACGAATTTTCAATAGCGTTATATCGCAGCTAACATTAAAAAGTATTTGTCTGAAATTTTACATATATATGTTTCAAGTTGTTTAACAGTTTTTGCGGACAATTCCTTAAGTTATAAGGTTTTGAAAAAATATTTATTACAATGCTTCGATTGATTATACCTACAATGAAAAACATTTGTGACGAACCAGTTCTTTATACATTCGTTTTAAGGTAAATGAACTCTATGAATAGGTACTTACGTATAATAAATATTTATATAAGTTATATTGTTAAAATTAATAATTTAGAATGGACATCTTAGGAGTATTAGTAGGTATTTAATGTTTAATAGATGTTTGTTGGATATAATAATAATAATTACCTTATATTTTAAGTTTTATTGTTGTCTTTTGTGAATGGGGTATAATAAATAATAACAATTCTAGTTTATGTGTAGTTTTTTATACGAGAAAGGTGGCCAACAATGTATACGACCCTCCTGCGGCGTGCTTACTGTATACAATATTAATTTAAAACAACTTCCCAAACTTTCTGTAGCTAATGAGAATAAGAAACACAATCGATCTATGATTGAATAAAATACTGAAAACTTGTTTTCACAACAATTTTTCCAGAGTTACACAAAATATCAAGATGAATAATTCAATTTCTATTAAGTAAAAGTAACACTAAAAATATTTGACTTTGCAAAAATTATTATGATAAAGTAAATTGCTAAAAATTTTCAAATTAAGTTCAAGTGAAAATAATTATACTGGTTTTCACACCAATACAGTTATATAAAAATAAGTACAACAAAAACAGTATTTTTTTCAATTAACACTGTACAGTATAGAATAGATAAATCACTCATAGATACTAGGTATGTACCTATCTAAGTTATTTACAACCGCACTAGGTAATGAATTATCAGAACCCAACATTTAAAGTCATACACTGACTAACAATATATTAACTTCATGATCGATAAATGAACGGTATGTAGAAAGATAGACAAAGACAAAACATTATTTGATATGACACAAACATTAAATAAAGAAACCATGCGGGAACCACAAAAACATAAAAACTTAGTAATTGTTTACTTAATCTTACTTGGCTTTAAGTTTTGCACGATGAAAGTCGACACCAAACAATATATAATATTTAATTGGTGGAACAAAATATTCTGAAATGTTGGTAGTACTTTGACCTTTTGCCAACTGCATAAATTTAATGTGCTTATAGTCCATTATTATATTTTTTTATTGGTAAAATCTGTACCATTTAGAAACTTTTCTAAAAAAAATAGATCATTCTGGTACAAGGACCTTCAATAGGACCTCTAAATACGGACGAAAAAGATTTATTTATTGACAAATATTCTCATTCCCAATGAGTGTTAGAATTCATTCACTGAGACAAACCAAGGTACATACAAACTGCCGATCTGATGTATTTTTATCTTTTTCGTTATCATAGGTTAATTTGTGACGATGTTATGTTTTTGTTTTATTGCAATGATATGTGGGTGCGATGTTACATTACAGTACACTGTGGGAGACTTTGACAGCAAATTTTTGGTCTTTGACACATTTTTCACCACAACTTTTATTACCTTTAATGTTTCTTATTAGTTTTGTTATAATAAAGATAAATAAATATTTACATATTTAACATAAATTTTTACTTAACTTAATCTACTACTACAAAAACAAATTGACGCCATTAAATAAAGGCAAAAACTCAATTTATCCATACATAGTAGTTATTCCACATTATGATATAGCAACACAGCTCAGCTGTCGAACAGTGACGGTTCTAATTAGCTTGTGGACATTTTCTTTTGCACCGGAGTAATAAATCAAACCATTTGCTTCGTATTTGTGAGATTGTACGCGGATCTCAATTCTCAGTGTGTATAAACTTAACAGTGATACGTAAAAATGTCTTCGCTTCGGTTTTTTGTGCTTTTAGCGGTAATCATTGGTTCCACTTTGCCAGGTGAGTCGTTTTGAACTTACTGCAGTGTTGTATTGTTGCAACATAATTTTATTTGACTGTTCTTTGTTGTTCTAAATATGTTACATTGAACTAAGTGCGTCAGTGTTTTTTCTCTTTGGTCGAAATAAATTAGATTAGTACAGAATATATATGTATTATTTTGGTATTGAGGTATATTTACTATTATACATTATATTTTGGTATTAAGACATTTGTTAATCTAATGCAAAATACCCTCTGTTTAGGTCTGGCAGACGATATAGCAAAACCCAAGACAGAAATCATAGATATTGTCCCGATATCGTCAAAAGTAGCACAGAGTGAGCTTGTCACGACTTCTAAGTCTACTCCGGCTCCAGAGACAACCCCAAAGCCCACCACAACTACTCCATCTACCACTACGCAGGCAACTACTACCCCTGCACCTACTACCCCTGCACCTACTACCCCTACCCCTGTGCCTACGACCCCTACCCCTGTGCCTACGACCCCTACCCCAGCACCCACTCCAGCTCCACCCAAACCAGGTCCAACTCCTACACCAGACCAGGGCACATGGCACTACAGTGATGAGAAGAATGTTACCTGTATAGTTGTTACATTTGCTGCACAACTTAATGTCTCCTACAGCAAAACTGCTAAGGATAATTGTGAGTATAAGTTGATTTCTAAATAGTAATTATGTGAGTAAAGTTGGCCAAAATATTGATTTATCACCGAAATGTCATTCACAAGTATTTACTTATAATACACCCAAACTTACAAACAATCCAAGATCATTAATACACATAGAATCAACAAAAGTTGAAAGCAACAGAAACTTGACATCAATTTTAAAAGGAGAGAATGTTCTGAGTGTCAAACAAATAATTCAAACTGTTAATTTTTGTAAATTCTGATTTTTTGACTTTCGTTGCTGACTGCACAGCAATAATTTTCTTATTGTGTATATTAATCTGTCAGTTACTTTGATATCACTATTTTGATGATATTTGAAAGCAATAATATTCTAAGGGTAATTGATTGTGCACTTTCTTGTGTACAATTTAAACCTTAGCCAACTGGATGATAATTGGTTCATAGAAAGTATTTTTAATACTCTCTTTCTCAATAAGAATAGTTATACTAAACATGCAGTGTACCATTTATGTCACACATGTCCCATTTTTGTCAAAGAGAAATAAATAATAAAAATATGCCACTATATAATTGACAATATTAACAATTAAATATAAAGACTAATACAAAAGCCGCCTGTTTGTCACGTGAAATAATTAAACTTCAATCAAAATAACATTTTGATTTTAAAAGTCTGTACATACAAAAATCAATGAAGTTAAATAGTTGACAAGTTTAATGATTTGTTAAAATAAATAAACTTTTTGCTGTTAGTCATCAAGAAATTTTATAACTGAAGAATTAACTGTTATTTACTCCACTGAGTTAATCGAAGCTTGTTCACTGTAAAAGTTGATTTCTTAATGATTAGTGGGGCTGTATAATACTGGGAGTATTATCAAACAATCAATTAAGAACCAATTTTGTGTGGGCTGTGTGGCTTAGCACATGCCAATAGATACAAATTTTGATGTACTACAAATTATGATATTTCTGATGTAAATTATGTACAATATAGATATTAATGTTATTGTTGAAATAACAATGATTTCCTTACTGATAAGAACACAAATGACATCAAAAAAGATTTTGAATATGAATTGCTTTGAATAATTTTGTAGATCAATTTGATTTTGCTGATTAGCAGGGCTTATTATTGCTTATTATCTGTTTCATGTAAAGTGTTTGTGTCAGAAAGAAAACATAGATACCATGAATAAAATTTCAAATAAACTGAACTAAAAATGCTTTCAAAAAGAGTTTCATCTTCTTAATCAGGGATTCC
Organism: Acentria ephemerella; assembly: GCA_943193645.1. NCBI lineage: Eukaryota > Metazoa > Arthropoda > Insecta > Lepidoptera > Crambidae > Acentria > Acentria ephemerella. The sequence continues at coordinate 1,027,925 of OW971875.1, read as the reverse complement.
CAAACTATCATGGGCAAGAGACCTTCCTTGTCCAAAATTTACTGTGATATCTCAAACCCCAATATTCAAATTACTTTAAAAATGTAGCTCTAGTTATCATATTGATACAAAATACTTACTAATTTAAAAACTCAGTTTTTGTTTATGTTGCCACAGACATCAGATTTCTACCAAGGGAAACCCTATTTTTAAAGGTGAAGGCCCAGAGTAGGAACGTATTTATTATGGTTGCTTTACTTGTTCAAAATACAAAAATAGTTACATATCTGAAACTCACAAACTGTGATAGTTTATTTGTTTGCGATGACTCACTCTATTGAATACTTTTTAAGTTTCTTTTTAAAATAACATTTTCCTTTAGCATATAAGTTTTGTTTGCCTACATAAAGTTCCTTTATTAATATGATGCTAACAATAACATAGTTGAGACCTTGAGTGCTATATTTACATTATTTTTTAAAATAGTATATATTTTTTATTTTGCAATATTTCCCAGAGGTTATGTTGCCGATTATAAGTATTTATGTTTAAAGCAACCATATTGTAACTCACTGATTCAAATAGTTCAGATCAGGTACCTACATTCAAAAATTGGGATGGATATATTTCCCCCAAAGTGATGAGAACTATTTGTGCAATGTACATTACTAATAATGTTTCTTTACATTGTTTTCTTATCATTTTAATAGCAGCAATATTTGATGTAATGTCTACAAAAACTTATGACGCAATCTAATTTAATAAGTATTATTTTTGAGTTTGAATTTAACTTAAAATTGAACATATGTAATTGCAACGGCAATGCAAACCCTTAATGCAATGATTTGAATTTTCTCATATTTTCTAAATAATGAAAAATTTCAAATATTTACTTGCAGTTAATTGTAATATAGCTTTAAACACAGCTCAGTATTAATGTTAAATTCTAAATAATGAACATTTAGTTAGGCATTCTCAGTAATCATTACTGAATGTATAGACAGCAAAACAAGTGTAACACTTCTGTTAGAAAATTACTTCTACAATATAATGAGACTCTTTAACATTGGTACAATGTTAAAGTGTTTAAATTCGTTAGTAGGTGTGTGTTGGCATTGTTATATTTATGTTTTATCGCCAATAGTTTTACTACAATAACGCCCATTATGACGAGAGCATTGACGATTGATAAATAATAAAAGTAGCTTTGTAGTAAACGGGAACATTCGCAAAAAGTGTTTTGTCCTATTTATAAATATCCGTTCTCTATTGTTAAGTAAAAAGTTATTATGTACTTCTTACCGCAATACAATTAGATCTTTTGAGCATTGTATAAGGTATGAGATTTGTTATAAACTGTTGAATAGCTTCCGGAGGCAGTTTAGAGCCCATATTTTGGCTCTTATAGCAATGGCTGTTGTATTTATGTTTATAAAATTTATATAATTGGAGACTGAACTTTTAAACAATATATTTTATACAATCTGTCAGGAATATAATGAAATTTTTTTTTTAATTCTCTGCCAGTATTACATCAAATGGTATGATCTACAGATGAGAATTACAATAATGACATCATTAGCCTCCTTATTAAATGAATTGTCATTATTTAACAGATTAACTACTATTTAAGCATAATTATTGTAAAAAATTGAGTAATTAAAAGAAAATATTATGTAGTCTCAATTTAAACTAGAGAAGTGATAGAACCGTGGTAATGCGATATTGAACCTTAAATCTGCATTGTAAAGTATATACAGATAGCCGTAGTTTTTAGGGAGTTAGCACACGCTAAATAGCTGGATTATCTTTAGGGTCTGAATACATTAAACAGAGATATAAATGCAATGCCATTTTATTGCAATATTATTTACTAAATAAGATTTAAGTGATCTAAATTAATATCAATCTGGCTGTCGTCGAGAACTGACTTCATCTTTTTTATAGTGTGCTCTTTCCTGCGGTTTAATGACGTCATAATCGTTAAACGCCAGAATCGTATTTATCAGACAGTTTACTATCTTTTTAAGTAACGTTTGCGTGATTTTCAATCGAATCGTCTTGATCGTGTTTGTCGTTAGCTGTCAAATTGTATGCAAACAAAATTAGCGCTTCTGTTGTGAAGTATTGGAAAGGATATTTTAAATATGCGATGATTACTCGATAAGATTGAAGCTCACATAGAGCACTGCTTAAGAAGAGGCTCGTCAAATATAAATCCAAATAAACTCCGGCTATCTGTGGTACTAACTATCAGTTTTAAGGTTCAATATCGCGTAAGTACAAAAAAGCAAGTATAGTTTATAATTTGGTTGATAAATACAGTATTGAAATTCTACTTAGCCAGTTACTAATTATATATATTAGAAGTATTTTTATGCATGTATCACGGTAAAGTATGGAGATATACGAAACAGTCTTACGAAAATGCATAGCTTTGAAAAAATTTGTGTCGTACATTATCCAATAAATTTTGTTTTTGTTGTAGTCAAATTTGAGTCAAAAATATTAAAAAACAGTTCACTTAAATTTCTGATGAATAGACTGTGCGCAAGGTTGAGAGAAGTGAAATAAAATTTAAAATAGTCGTATTTTAACCTCTTTAGAGGCATTTTCTATTTAGAAGACCGTTATTTATTCGTGATAATTATAGTATTATGAAGTATTTTTTTAAATTAATATTTACTTTACCAAAAATATTTAGTCTCAAACAAGTTTAAGTTTTTTTACAGTTTTCGTATTACGTGGTTATTCAATTCACTGAGTCGAACAAGTTATATTCGTCTTGCATAAATGAACTTGATTTCATTGTTATGCAAATGTTCATTAAAATGTACAATAGAATTATAATATGTTTCAAACAACAGGAAATAATAAGAAAAAGCAAGTAAATTCGATATGTATATTCTTAATGGATTTCGTTTCTGAACACCCCTGTCTATTATGTTGGAGCTCGCTGGTGTAGTGGTCGAAGCGCTCTGGTTTCAATTAGGATACCAAGCAACTTTCGCCTTGGTTAGCCGCGGATGTGTCAAATAGTAATTAGCTGGAGTTTCTTCATATTTCATAGAGCACGTTCGTAGGCACGTGGTCCCATTTATCTGAATGAATCGATTTAGCGTTGTGGTTCTATAACAAGCTATTAATAATATGCTCAAAAAGAAGAAAATTGATTTAAATCAAACCAACCAATATTACACACATATAAAATAAAATATATAAGCATGTACCTCAATTGTTGCAATAAGAAATTCTAATGAGCAGGCATTTCGTTTACTGAAATAATTTTTATTTGAAGGCATTTGAATAAAGGTTTCAATTTGGTATTTATCTCATAGGGATGCATAATAACATATTTGGGAGACGTTCTCGTTTGATTTAGAATGAGTCTGGTTACAGTTTTAATTTGATAGTTGTCGCAATATCCCCAAATCAAACACTATCGATTTTCTAGTAGGTATCGATAACAATATTATGGGACATCGAATAGTTTGTCTAAACATCGCCTGTTGTATATGATTATAATTAATTAATTCGCACAGGTAATAATTTAGATTTTAAGAAGCGATATATTGTTTTTATTACAGTGATATGAAATATAATGTCTGTCGGTTTTATAAGTTATAGTTGTTGTTATGTCTCTTCGATAATTACATTTAAAAAGATAATAATCAATAGTAAATCTTAGTTAGATATTATATTATATCTCTCATTGGTCAAATAATGTCACATAATATTTTATAGTAACGATAATAACGATGTGGCGAGTCGCTCGTTATCACTGGCGACGTGACGTGACCGATAAATCTATGTACTGTATTAATAATACTGATATATTTATATCTTTATGGCTGCTCATTTTTGATTAGTTATAACTTTTATTGGCATATAAATGAAATTACAATTCACTGTTTTTAGTTTTACTAAAAAAAATTGATTAGCAAATGCACCACGGTCTTCAGAAGCTGTTTTAAAATTAAAATTACGCTTAGGCAAGCTAAATACGCAGTTAATTTTAGCTAAACCGATGTGGTACATTCTGAGTTCATACGAGATATCTAGAATTGATAATGTTAATTGCAATATGTTTACGATTTTAAGCATTTCCGCTTCATTTTATCGCTAGAACATTCATTTAAATGGGGTTAACGTGAAAATTACCTACCTTTTGCAGTTGAATGTGTATCTCTACTGCAAATGTCACTAAAATATCATCTCTTAATGATCAATAATTTAAAAGTAACGCAAGAGACGTAGTGATGCCTCTAATGTAACATTTGTGAATATTGTGTTTCAATTCACTTTCGCCATCTTATCTTGATATAGGGCCAGGATTATTCCCGGAGCACTCCGACCCGATGAGATCTTTTGTGCTTCCCCAATCCTAGTGTCTGCTGTCCTGGAATATGTACTTACTAAGTACGCTCGGAATCAGCAGCCTTATATCTTTAGGACTGGGATAGCCCAGTCCTTAGGAACCCATTCTTTTCCTGGCAAGAGCATCACAGTTACATAGGATGTGTTCCATTTGTTCACAGACCCTACACAAAGGCGGTTTAACCAGTTTCATTTTAAATAACATTCGCCATATTATTTTGACTTGATCAACGTCGACGCCAATGTTTTCTGTGCAAGAATCGCTCTGAGTTTCTAGTGGAAGACATGAAGCAATACCTATTGTTTAATGTCTTCGGCTAGACAACGTTCCCTTTTTTTTGAACCTAATCATTCACAGTGGACGCCTATCGACGGGCTTAATTGCTATCTTATTTTTAAAATAAGACTAAAATATTTAATATTTGTAAATCCACCACTTTATCATCGTAATATTATGAAATGTAATTATAATAACAATAACTCTTCGCTAGAGGAATTCTACCTAGTCCCTTGACGGCTCGAAGGACTGGGAAGAATTTCTATTATCTAGCAAATTGAGTATCATTAAAAGCTTGTGTTATGGATATGAGAAAATGGAGAATTCTATAGAAATAAATATCAGTAATATATTAAATAAACATACACTCATCCATCACCGGCGAACAAATATTCGTACTCTCTCTCTCACTGGATAAGTAGACAGGGGTACTGAGCAGTCGACCAGACGGCCGTCGATATCTTGCCTTGTGACGCACAAACGAACGGTATTTGACAAATGTCAGAAAAAAATAGTAATTATTCTTGCAAATTAGTAATAATTCTTCTTCATTACAAACTCGTCATATTTCATTCTTCAAATCACGAGCTCACAAATGCTAATCTAATCTATTACTAGCTGACCCTGTGATCTTCATGCCGCATAAAAAATACTTACTAATAAGCTATGAGCGTTTGCGCTGTGAGCTGTCAATTCTGGAAGATGACGGAGTTCCAAAAGTAATTTTAAAAAAAAATCTGTACGGAAGACGTTGGCGCAGTGGTTTAAACGCTCTGGTTTCGATAACGAAAACAAAGCAACTTTCGCCATGGTTGGTCGCTGGATGGGTCAATCAAATTTGTTATATCGAGTTGTTCTCTGCTTCAGAAGGCATGTAGTTCTGCCATGTAGGAAGGTATGTGCAGTGAGATTTATGTTGATGATGAAAACTGTATGCATAAATTTTTTCGAGTGATATTTTCGATATTATATAAGTTATTCCCTCTTGAGTTCTAAATGTTGTATTAACCCGACTTTTATATTTATACAAGATTACAGTGAATATCAAGTTGAAGCCCCTATCTACTGTTATGAAATGAGAAATATTGTATTGTCCGTCTGCTATTTGTAATCCAATAACATGTCTGATGATGATTCAGTGTTTGTGTCTGAATCATGCGCTTGCGCCGGTGGCCGACATATTGACTTGTCTTTTGTATCGTTACCGACAAAACGCTGAATTCATTGTAAATTGAAAATTGAGAACAAATGCTGTTTACGATTTCTCATTTATTCTGAATTAATTGCATATAAAAATTGTAAAGGTACCTTCATAGTATATAAAGTTTTTTTTGTGCCTTAGTGTTAATTTTCTAAAATTACTACACTACGCACTAAGATGATATTAGTATTGTTATTTGAGGGAAATAGAGAAACAAATAAAAACAGCAGAGTAGATACGCCTAAATAGGGAAAATTTTCATTTTTTATTGAAATGTAATTTGTATCGAGATTTAAGTGTGAGAAATGAAGTCTTGACCTAAGAACAATAAAATAAAAATGCTAAAAGCTTTTATAATATCAGGCTTGAGGGAAGTTTTGTATATACATAAAATATCAGCAGCTCAGCTTGATATGTGTTCCGAAATACGGAGATATTAGAGAATGCTAGTTCGATCACCCATCCTACTATAGGCTGTAGCGATAGAAGCTTTTCTCGCGATTGTCACGCAAATAAGCAACTTCACCGAGCTCCATCGTCACATGAAATAGTATGCACTTAAAATAAACTGTTTGATAAGATATCGCAAAACTATTACGATGAGAGCACTGTTGCCATTTTTTGATATGGCAACATTATTATTTACCTGCGTTAATAGACTTAACAAAAAATGATTTTATTAAATTATTGTTTGGGTTCTCTTCTTACTTTAATAAACCCTGACTAATTTGGAGTGGTGAATGTTTGATTTATTTGATTTGTATGGTAAGTGGCGTCTATCGCCCATGAAAGAATTCACTCGATTTTGCGAGTGTGATGGCAAAAGGTGTTAACGACCCATCCGATGTTACCCGTAAAGTTAAAATGCATAAAATATTTTCTTCGTAACATAGTTTAAAATACCGATACAGACCCCCTGATTGCATTTCAAACCATATTGTTTATTCCCCTGCATATGGGGTCATTATGCGCGTGAGTCTGTTTCGCATCGGCATTGGTGCAGTACAAGGTCATCTGCGTCGTGTAATCGTTGTTCTTTGAGTTGTTCGCGCTACTGCTGCGGGGACTGGTGACCGTTAGGTACAGTCACGGATAGTATATGTTCACACTTGAAATTTTGTCGACCTTATTGGCTTTGTTATAAGTGTCTACTGACTTCTGTGTGGAAATATTAGTGCACGTGACTGTACTGTGGGTTACTTTCGTGAGGGTCATATTGAAGTGTTATTGTGGCGATTTTATTTAAACTACTAATCAAACGAAGCAGCGTTACTATGACGTTAATCGTTTCAAGAGTTAGTCCGTCTCTTTTTAAAACTTGATGTGTGAGAGAGAGGTTTCTTTTTACCGTATCTTATACTGAGTGGTTGGTTGATCATGATATATGGGAAAATAATCTTGCCTTTGCGCAATATTAAATATCCGCATACACATCATATTATGAAACGGAAACTTTAATATGTCTTGCACTCGTAATATCAGTTGTCTATCCTGACTATTGTTTAGAAAATCCTGGCCCGGGTTTTATATCCACGTTTAGTACAATTATTTATAGTTTTTTTTTTCAATTTTGTTTTGATAGCGTTCTTTTTTATAAAACATTTTGTATGTGATTGAAAACGTTCCCATGTCGTGAGCACATGAGCACTAAACACTCATGTCACTTTACCAAAATATTAATATAAAATGTTATCGTGCCATAATGTCTGATTTTTAAATTAAACCTTTTTTGTTTAAAAAAAATAAGCTAAATAAATAAGTTGAATGAAAAACAAAATGGTTGGGTGTGCATATCCTTCTGGATTTTTCGGTGTTAATTGTGAGGTAGTTGAGATTATAACTCAACAACATTTATTGAACAGTTAAGACGTAGGTAGATATCACTTTTAACAAATAAAATATTCTTGCGTGTCTGTAGTTTTATCATTATAATGAATCATTTATTTTCAATGACGTACCTACTAAGTACCTACGTCTCTTAACAAGCTATTGAAAATCGTGTCAGATTATGTTTGTTATTAGATTACTCTATGTAGCATTTTATTTTATCTATATCATTATATATAGTAATCCGATATAACTTTATATTGGTTTTATTTATAAATAGATTAGCATATGCAGCAAGTGCCTATGCTATCGGCCATTATGGTCTGAACTAACAGCCATCAACAGCATTCCACCTTAGGTAGTAATTTTGAATCTTTTTCTCATGAAATTAAGTATTAAATTCAACAAATGCAATGGTTATATTTCAAATTTCGTTTTTAGCACAACTTCTCCGAAAGTTGTGGTCTTTATCAACCGTTTATAGTTCTTATTGGGTAAGCTATAAGACTTAAATGAGCTACATAAATTTGCTCTACTTCATGAGTGTTCCAAAAGTTACTTGTAAGTGACGCAACTGGTTGTACTATCGGCTAACGGCTTAGATCAAATTGTATAGATCTCTTTGTTAAAAATTATTTTGTGGTGCACTTTCTGAATCTAAATTTAAATGTAAACCGTCTGGTTGTATCAATAGGATTGCAAAAAAGGCAGGTGTCATATCACGTAACGTTTATAGGGTATTTGACGTTTATTTGTTATTTTATATAAGTAACAGTACCTAGGTCCTTAGATAGTCAATAATTCTTTAAGTTTATCGAAATATCTAAGAGTTTCGATTGCCTTGTTAGCGAAAAGACATTATATTAAGTACATGAAAAAATCTCAATAGCTGTGCCAAGTTACCAAGGCTTTGTTATGATGGCTATGTATTACTGATAATTTATGATATAAAGTGATGGTATATATTCTCCTGTATCTATTAGTCTGAAAGCAACTCAGGGATAACTTCTTAAATATGATTATGTTGGCCTTTTTGTGTTTGAAGACGGTTTTTAGTTTTGTTTAATATTTTTATTACACAAATTTGAAAGTGAGAGTTTTTAAAGTCAATGATGGATGGTTGATCGTCAGTACTGTCGAGTTGCCTGTCTGTTTGTTAAAAATACTCTATTAGCTTAAGAAGAAAATATGAAACATATGTGCAAATAAAATTTGTAGGTTGAAGAGCTTGACTTAGTGAGTTACTCCTGAGGTGGTTCCATTACCACCTCAGGAGTATACTATCGAATAAAAAATAACTCTGAAAATTATTTCACAATTGAATGACATATCGATGAACATATATAAAAGTACACACAGTGTAATATGTTCTAACCTGAGTTGGATTATGTTCCAATGTAAAACTCCTCTTTTTGAAGCTGGAAGTATAGAATTAAAATTCAGGCTGGATTCAATGAAATTTTAAGACGGTGCGTTGGAAATTCATTAAATATTTTAATTATATTATTATCTGTTTTCTAGCCACGAACATCGCATCTGTGCTTCTTAACGTCCCTGTCAACGGTACCAAAACGGCTGGCAACTGTAACGGCACTGAACAATGGATCCTCATCAGCTGGTCCTCCGGTGTGCTGAACTCCTCTGTACAAAACAGCCTGAGGCTCAATTTTGTCAAGAACGAGACCACCAAGGTGTACGCCCTCAAAAGCCTCAATGTTACGCTGGATTCGAAGATACTGGTCAATTTGAGTAAGTAGAACAGAATCCTGATATTTTACAATAACCATGGTATATTATATTTTTGAGTCACGTTTTTACATTGCGTGACTTCTTCCTGGGTTATATTTATGCTCTGAAAGCATTCTAGTGGTCTAATGCGCCATTCAACCTTATCAGACCATCCTCTTTCTAACCTAGTTCGTGGTCTTTCATAATAACTGCCCGCATCTACATCAGACATATAAAGAAAAGTGTTGTATGTCCAAAACTTAGAATTCTTTAAAACAGTTATACTTAAGTTATATACAAGCTTGTTAGACGGTTTTTGCTTCTCGTACGTAAGGAAACATATGAGGTTCCAAATGCAAGCAAACTGTCACAAGAGCTTCTTCGTCATTCTCTTCTGATCTGGACGCATCAAAGATATCTAACCCTGAAAGCTGTGACTGCTTATTCATTAATGTTATTCTTTCGTTATTTCTTGTAATTAAACAGTTCAAAGCTAAAAATATTACAAATTACATGTGAATAATCTATTAGTAAGACGTCTGGTCTTTTATAAGCAATACAGTTGTCTCTAGCGGTAAACGGTATGCGGTGCAATATCAACTTGGGTAGCCTATTCAGTTCTGTCATGACCTTGCAAGATGAGAAACGTTCGCTCTACTTTTTGACATTTCCAAGGTTTCAGATAAATGTTATGCAATAGTTTTACAGTAAGTAGACGCTTCAATAAACATCTATTTGTTATTTGCTATTTCTTGGTAGATTGTTGCAACAAGGAACTGTTCAGGTTGCGCACTGTAAATCATGAAGGGTTATCGAACTCTAAGCTGGGTCAGAGAACTGTCTTAAGACTTCTATACTGTATAGTTCTTGCAGACAATGTCTTCCACTTTCACATCTTTGAGATCTTAGAAAATGTTTTATTATTCATAATAAATACATACATATAATATTAATCTATGCAGGGTGTACAAATTAGCAGTAATAGGCACTTGAGGCGGTGAATTAGACCAACGAACTTCAGGTTGATAGCCGATTTCATCGGCTTAAGCATAATTGCTATTGTTTTAATACTGTAACACAGGTCTTGGAAGAAACATGTAATGAGAAGTTTAAGCCATAAAACCCCCGCGCTGAACCAATGCGGCTGAGTGGGTGAAAGTGGTTGCCCTAGCAACTGGGAATAATGGATTAACGTGTCTCCCGAAATACGGATCCGGATCCAGAGCTGGAGATAACAGATTCTTGATTGACTTAGCCAAGAACCAACACTGGCTATTGTTGGTTTGCTTTCGTAATCGAAACAAGAGCGCTCAAGCAGCTACATCAACAACATATTCGTCTTATATTTACTTAAACCGCATTGTCCAAATTTCAAAATGATTTGTCAAAATTAATATAGTGTCCTATAATGTCGTGTTTTGTTTAGCAACACCCGGTAATGAGGTACAGTTCTCCCACGGCGAGGAGTGGCAGACACCCCTGGCCACATCGTACCGGTGCTCGACGCAGCAGCTGAACCTGACCACGGAGGTTGGCATCAACGCTGCGTCACTGCAGCTCACTGGACTGCAGGAGGAAGCCTACAGGTCTTCCAGTGGTCAAGGATTTAGCGCTGGTGAGTTAATAAAATTGACGTGTATGGACTCGTGTATCCATCAGGACTCACAGTAAAATTCTTCATTCATGATTTTGATGACAGTACTTCCAAAATCAACAACTTTTAACCCAACGGTAGCGTTAGAAATATAGATAAAAAAAATTGATTATCTAAAATGGGGTGTTGGTAGTATTCACCTACTCGGTGAAGACACCTCTCGTTAAATAAAATCCATATTTGAAAAGAATTATATTTGACGATATGCAAAAAATACATCTCATATTTTATTAATGTATAGTTGAATATCCTGCGCGGCTATCTCGCGTGCGCGCCGATAACGGTTACGTTGTACTTTGTTTGTTGTCGCGATATGGTACGAATTATTACAACTATGCAATATATACCTAAATAATTTCATTAAAAAAGCCCTCTGGTTGTAGCAGAATACCAGTGCTTTGTTCACATTCCGATGTCAATAAAATCAGTCACTACGTTGCGACCCTTTTACACTTCAGCGCACACAATGTTGTAACAACGTGGGTAATTATCCTGGAAAATTAAATGTCCCTCGTAATCAACAATAACAGTATATAGCGGCCATCACTGGGCACAGGTCTTCCTACATAGGAGAAAAACACAATGAGTTTACTCCATAATAGGGATGTTATGGATATGAAATTTCGGATACGGATATAGAAATGATTATTATACCGGATACGGATACGGATATGAAATTATTTCGGATAATCCGATAGTTTCGGATAATTTCGGTTACGGATATTAGATTTTTAAGGAATTTTAGAAGTATTAAATATAAATTGCTAATAAAATGGTTTTATTTGGTAGGAACAAAAAACAGTCATTTAAAATATTATAATTACAATTAAATTTAGAATGCTCATTGCACATATTTATTACTGTATTTTAAGTTTAACGTAACAATCACAGCTTTCTTTATTTATTATTATTAGTTACACCTAAGTCTGTTTTTACACGGTCTTTTTGTACACGGTTTTGATATAACACGGTTTGAAAATTGAATATTTTTTACGATTTGAAATTTTATGTACTTAAATTTTTTTTGTCAAATTTAATTTTTGCGAAGTATGTTCATATCACAAAAAAGTATTTATGAAAGAAAAAAGTCTAAAAATTGAATAACCTATTCTTTTCGTTCACAACATAGTTTTTTAGTTCCTGAACTTGCCATACATTTAATTTATATTACTTTTAAGATTAGAGTGCATATCTTTTTTATCATTAATTACTATGCTTGTGAAAATAAGCATTATATATTTGATTTAATAAAATAAACATGAATTCTTGTTCTTAAAAATTCTTGTTTTTCTCTAATTTTAATAGGTTTTAGAGATTAGGAACAAATCACCCATTTTTTTATAAGATCAATGTCTTTTTTTACACGGCTTCTTCTGGAACCAATCTACCGTGTAAAAACAGACTTAGGTGTACTTAATTTTTAATTGGTCTCATTCATACATCGTCTTTCAACTTACATAACATTTAGTCAAAATTTAGCAAAGGCAAATTATACTTAACAAAAAGTAATTTCGCAGCCTTATCACCAGAAAATCTATTTCTTAAAGGATCATAAATTAACCCAGCCGCACTGAAAAGTTGCTCACTCGGTACACTTCCGGGAGGCGTAGAGAGGTACTTAGTATGCATTTTCGTGCAATAACGTGTCGCAATTATGCTCCACCCCTATCCGATATTATCCGAAACTTTTATTGCGGATTCGGTTACGGTTATGGATATTATTTTATATCGGATATCCGATAGTTTCGGTTACGGTTACGGAGCTCCCTAACATCCCTACTCCATAATATCATCACGTCTCACAAATGTGGATCCGTGGGGAAAAGCAGTGGCCGTAATATTCGAAGCAAGGTGTCATAAAAAAATGTACATAATAAAATTAGATTCAATAATAATAGTCTGTAATGTCAACAACCTCCAATTAAGTCTAATTTAGTAGTATTAAATAAATTCTTGTAAACCCACTTATATCTTCAATCCAGTGTTATCTCTGATGCTAGAATGGGTGCGACCTCGTCTCACACGCGTCATGTGTGTAGTGCGCTATCACCGCGCTTGCTCGCGCGTCGGATTATTTTCGTTATTTATTTTCCTGCCTGAATGATAAAAAACACATGCGTTGCTTCTGCCTGTACCTAGAAAAAATTGGTGTCAATAAATAATAATAATAATAAATAATATTACTCACATTTACCTATTATCTAAATTAAATTAAGCATTGCTAAGAGTGTGTTATGGATACAAGATAACGGAGAAATGTACATAGCAATAATATATATATGTTTGTGATTTTTATATTCATATTACTATCTATATTTCGACTTTATCGAGAAACCATAACATAAGCTCATAATGATGCTTAATTTGGGTTAGATAATAGGGGAATGTGAGAAATACTGGCTATTATAATTTAAATATCAGAAATATACTAAATAAACATGCAAAACCCATGACTCGGTACCACTGGGTAAGTAAACAGGGGTGGGTACTGACCACTCGACCAGAGGGTCGTCCAATAAAGACTTGAGAATAAACGATTCCTTTAGCATCAGCAATCAATGAGTTTAATTGGTATAATTAATTTTTTTTACACTTAATGTTAAATATCTAGTTAAATATAATAAAAGACTCAACCCACATGTACATTGCATTGTATCGTCTAAAATTATAGTACTGGCAACAATAGCTATCCTGATGACGTGGTTCACTCAATTTCAGTGTTATCAACTTGAGCCTGTTCGCCTGTTGATATAGATTCGCTGATTGTTCCATAGTAAACAATGACATTGTTTTCCATTTGATTATGCTATCAACTTCTTGCCATTATTCTCAATATACAAGGGCTATTTTGTTGCTAGTTACCTTTTTAATGATGAGGATTCTAACAATTCGGGTACTTCCCCTAGCAAAGCTGTGGATTACTAGGGGGGATTTAAAATATAGAATAAATTAAAAACACTGGATTCTTCTGGTTGATTTGTAATTATACAAAATGAAATTGTTTGTTGTTTTACTGGTACACTTAACACCTCAACATGGCAAAATATACGGGGTCACATTAGGATTTAGAGTGACCCAGATTCAGAGTGCTTGCTTAGTTGGGAATATATTAAACTTTTAATTTGTCGAGAACCAAATAAACTATTTTAATTCTTTGAGTATTTTGTAGTCTGAATAATTTGTTAAATATCTTTAGTAAATTATGATAAGAAGTTAAGATATTTAGAAACATATCTATACATTCCATATAAGTAAGTCTTCAGAATAGGTGTTAGTGGGATTCTAACATCTATTCTGATCTATAGTAAGTAATATACCAGAGAAGTCACTGATGCATGGGATAAGAAGTTTAAATATTTAATATAATAGTCAATATGTCGCTGGTTGTGTACTACAGTACGTTAGCTCGAGCTGTACGAAACCAGAAATCTTTTTAAATACCGGCAGTATGGTCGGTTTTCCCCTGTAGCCTTTGGGCTTAATACAGCGATCTGCTATTACAATACAAGGGCCGCCGTGGCTATGGAGTGCCTCAAGTATGTCTGCTGAGGCTCTCAGAGATGACTTCAATGTTATTATGTGAAAAGATTTCTTCTACGTGCTATCACGGCTCCGCACGTTGCCAGCCAGATGTGAAACACGAAGAGATTGGGCTAAAATACTACCACGATAGCCTAATGTGGTTTTGTGAGTGGTTGGCGTAACAACTTCTACCAACGGTTTAACGTGTCTTCCTAAGAACGAAGGAGCTAGAGATAAATAATTCGATTGACCAATCCAGGAACCGATCGACACAAAAACAAGCTAAATCTTAGATAGCTTTGTATCGGTGTTGACAAATGGTGGTAGATGAATAACTGTGCGTGGTACGGTACGTTGCAGCGCGCGAGTGCGGCGGCGGCGACGTGCCGGACGCGGTGCCCATCGCGGTGGGCTGCGCGCTGGGCGGGCTCGTGCTGGTGGTGCTGGGCGCCTACCTCGTGGCGCGCCGCCGCTCCGCCGCCAGGGGATACCTCTCCATGTAGGACGCGGGTCAGTACCACACTCACTCCACTTTATCAAAGTGGAAGACGACATATTTGCACTCAATTGTTTTCTGTCAATTTCATTATAAGCATCAGATGTACATCAATACATATTTTGTTCAACGTTCGCATCAGCTTAAACATGTTTGTGAATAAAGGTCAAGTTTTTGTGATTGTAGAAAATAGGGAAATGTGAATATGCTTATTGATTTAATAAAAACTCCTTTCAAATATATCTATCTAAGTCATAATAAAGTAAATTTACAAGCTTACCCGGCAAACGTGTTTGTAGCTTCGTTTCACTACATTTCACCGCGTCGTAGCTAATTTACAAGTTATATAAGAAAAAAAGAAAAAAAAATTTAATTATATATTTAAATAACTTTTCTCTTTTTTCCAGATGATATAGCAGGGTCAGTTGTTTAGTCAAAGAAAATATGTTACATACTTTTCCGGTGTCTCAATCAACAACATAGTTATACAGCACATAAACCATCGTTTTATAAATACAAGGTCTTAAATGTACGTTCATTTTAACAAGCTAATTGAGTATATCATAGGCCGAGAGTAAAGTATTAAGCAACATTAAAACAATTGCTCTTAAACTATTTTCACGATTATTTCGCATTTAGACTCCTCTATTTTGGCGAATAGATCTTACAGATTTGCTCAATAAAATTGTTTCTTGTTCAATGTTTGGAGTGAATATGCTAAATTCCATTCAATTTTTTTTAAATTCATATTAATAAACTATAGAATTTCTATGGTAGATTTATTTGTGTGAAGGTCAAAATATTATACATGCCTCTAATGGTCAATAAATTAAGTAAAAAGTAAATAAAAAATATAGTTTTAATCATCAGTTATTAGTAGGGTATTGGAACAATATAGAATTTAACATGATGGCAAAGAGAAGTAACTCATAGAGCCACGTCTGTCAGTCAGTATACATTGTTTTTATTTATCAGTATGTTGATTTTTGGGTGGAAATATTGAAATTATTATAAACATTTCTCTCTTGTCTTATATAACTACTGCTATTCGTAATCTTGGCCATAATAGTAGGCAAATTTTATTTCCAAATTAAAAAAGGAATTTCACTTTGTTATAGAGATGCGACAAAGTATAAGATATATATAGAAATGTGATGTTATTCGTAGATTAAAAGAACATAGAGTAGAAATTAATTTCTTTCAAGTCTGCATTGTTTGTATTTGATTTTTATAATTACTGGTTTGTCTAAGGCTTATGTATCTATGTTATCGTATTTACGTTGACTTATATCGTGATTTATTTTACCCAAAGATTTTATTTCCAATAACTTTGTGTTTTACAGTAACATGTTACTTCATGACATTATAATTATTATATTATCTTATAAACGTCGGTCCATGAGATATAATTCCGTAAAAGACGCCAGTAGACATATAGATAGTAGCTAACAAAATGCAGTGTCTTTTACTATAGATAGCATTCTAAATATATATTTCCGTACGTAATACTATGAAATGGACAATGTCATTGCTGGACCTCGAGAATATTGGTCTGGAACTTAGTATATTATATAAAACTGAAAATATTATGGCAACATTAGTAATTCCTTAATTCGGTCACCGGTGTTGCCAGTTGAAAATATGCAATGGATTGCCCTGTATTGCTACGAAATACGTCTTCAAGCGCCATCGGAATTCAAAAATTTATTAATCAGTTTATTGAGAAAAGATACAATAATACATGTTCAAATAATATTATTGACTACTAAATAATGCTATTCAATAAATTTTTGGATTCGATCTTGAAATAGAATGGAGGTTCATAGTTTGGCCGTAATTCGTAGATACAAGGGGGATTGGGGTTAGAACAAAAGTTCTAGGAGAGGGCGATCTTCCGTTGACTCCATCGTTTAAAGCCCTTATAAATGTAGTTTATGTTAAGTTTTTAGATCAATTTTCATTGCCTCATATCTCTACGCCAGGTAAAAATAGCTTGAAAATATAAACTTTATTAAAAAGTTTATTTTCATATAACCACTTTATTTAATAATAATAATTTATAAACCCCTCGTTTTGATTAAACTTAGTTCATTATAAATAGTATGCGCTTGCGCATTACAGATGCTGCATTGCGCAATATAGTGTTGTTCACATGCGTAGGTACGCCTTTTCGATAGTCTTCTAGCGCTGTTTCTTCGCGACGAAAAATTATAGTTTTAAAAACGTTTAATAATGCAATCTTGTGGGAAGTAATTCAGTGTGTTTAGCTGTAAGTTTTTTTAATTGGTCCAATCAAAGATCGCCCGAAACGTATGAGAATGTAAGACGTGAAAAGAAAAATAAATGTTTTTTATTGTCATAATAGACTTTTATTTGTCATCTGTAAAAAGCAATTTAATAAATACGTACATTATTATATACATTGCAGTGATCTTACATGTCTATATGTACATTTGGATAATTTAGTGTTGGGTTGAGAAATTAATTTATATTGTAAACGGCTTACTAGTTATTATTTCTATCGGTACAGAGATTGATAATTCGTTTATTATAAATAGCCTTTATTGGGTACAATTATCACGAAACATGATTTCAAACTTTATGATGGGTTAAATTAAGATTGTCGTGTGCACTTCAGAGTCCGGGCTACTTATGTCTTTTGATCTCTAAGACATCTTTGTCTAGAACAGTAGTATCAAGAATAATTATGTAATAAGAAATATATCCGAAATTAATTTCTAAGCCCAACACTTTACAGTGACTGATACATAACCTACCGTCTCCTTGTTCAAGTTTCATTCGAAACGTGTCGATCGCGTTTACGTTCACATGTCAAATTGTTTGAAAGTAACTGGGTCTCTGTTGTGTGGTATAGGACTAGTTTTTATACAGAATGATTTTATTTGAGTGCACCAATTTATAGTTGTTTGAGATTGTAAAAAATATGTAACATAGGAACAATTAATGATTTTTATATTTTAAAGTATCTTACATAGCTATATCCGAAGAAACATGCTGCACTAGCCATCGCTATCTTACCAGCCCAAAAAGTAGTAGGTATATGAAGGGCCAGCAAAGATTTCTACAAGAAAATCGTTCCTGAATTTGTTTGTTCGTGACGTTGAGTTGGAGACAGTAAACTAATATCTCTATATACTGCTACGCATTCTCCTGAGGTGTAAGGAAAGAATTGGTTCAAGAATCTGATGGTCTCAAACTTATTCACTCATATACCATAAACGCGGTCGTTACGTTTGACGTAAAACTGATACGAACACGTGTTTAAACAATTTGTGAGTTAGCACTCGTTAACTATTAAAGCTGAACCCGACGTCTTAAGTATGCGTAACCTTGACAACTGCCCGGCCCTTACCATTGTTATAAATAATTTCTTATTTTTAAGTCAGTATATTTATTAATATTAGGTCGATATTTCACTGAACCTAATTTTGAAGTGTGATTAAGTTATATAGATATAACCTCATGGTAAGGTCCTTATATGTAATAACGCTGTTAATGATCTTCCCAAACTAATTGATCTGGGCTAAAACGAATCGTTGATAGTTCATAATATCGATATCAGTCGATTAATCTTCGAACTGTGCAGTCCATCGATTATCTAAGTAACCATTAAATTTGGTTTTTAAAATTTACTTGCTTGTGTGCCAACTTTTAAGGTTACACAGTTTTTAAGGCAGTTACTGTCAACATAAGTGACTAATTAAAAGCAATCATAAAGTGTAATTAAATGCAACTTTAAGTACATAATCGATAGTTAAACTCGATATCGATAGTGGCGCAACTCTAAGCTTGAAGTTATTCAGTCTTAGCGACGGCTGTGAAATAAACTTACCATAACCATCTAACCATCTTATCTTAACTTCTTGACCATAGAGTTTTATTGAATTATCATATTATAATGTCTATTAGAGAGTTTATCCATTTTCTGTAAATACTGATAGAAAGCTTCAAATGAAATTTATTAGAGCCAATACTAATGTGAAATGCATCTTCAGTAATCGCAATAAGACTTATTTTGCAACTGTGGAAGCTCGCTCTGCTCTTGACAGATATTTTATTATTGCTATAAGTATTTTCCGCTTTGAGTTCAAAAAATAATATTAAACTACTTAGCTTAAATTAGTATGTACACAAAGCAATCACTTATAAATTACGAATACTGGTTCTTACTATAAGTACCTCATTGTACATGAGTATTGATCGATGACCGCATAAATAATAATTGTGATGTGAACTTAATATGATATAATTAAACAATATTTACATTGATTAGCCTCTACTGGTCTTTCGTATCTGTAGTGTCTATTACTCGGTTTTAATCTTAATTAACTACTCTACAACTACTGTTTAAATTGTAAGCAATTTTGGTTTTAAACTAGTTTTTAATAAGTTTGGTCCTTCGAGCCGAACACATTCAATATTGATGTCAAATAATCAACGATAAATTGTTCATTACGACCATTTTCATTTATTGCAACGTTATTGCCATAAGTTCCAAGATTATTAATTACTTAATTCATAGATCTAAATAAGCTAGCTTCGCTATTTGGTAATGAAACTTATTTAATAGTTAGTAAGGCACATAACAGACTTTTAATGACAGTTTCGTTTGGTTAACAGTACAAACTTCATCATTGTGCATTTTACTTGTACACTTTAAACCTAGTTTCGCTATGATAGCTATACTATTTATCATTGACTAATTGAACGTCTACATATAAATAACTGCATAGCAAAATTTTAAGTTTATAAATATTCAGCATGAGCCAAAGGATAATTGTTGAGACAGTTTATCTTTTGAACATTCAAGACGTATTTGGAATACCGGAAATTCCAATTAATTTTAATGAAAATATACACTTTTTGGACCCGCCTGTAAATTACGTCAAAATCGTAATTAACTCTGTAATTTGCCAGCTAACGCTCAACGAACAAGCGATCTGTTGCTAATTGTACCTTCGGCTACGACTGTTTTAGGCGTGTAATTACTTATCGCGACGTAAAACCACCTCATATTGCGCTAGCCTTAACAAAGACGCGCCTGCACGTTTTTAAAATTGTATTAATGTTCAGTAAAATTAGCTACTAATACAAAGGGCCAATACCTACAGTACGTATTAATCTGTATTTTAAGGTATCTCTGTGACATTTCCAGGTACCGACGAACCATTGTTTTCGAAAGTGCGCGAATGCCGCTACAGAATAATGTTTATACTAAACATTTCCACAAGTATTGAAATGTGTGCACGTGTGTAAATATACCTGTGCAAGTGTTAATTGGCGTAAGAATATCGTAACGTGTATGGGTGCCTTTACGCAAGTTTCGTCAGTGGTGCGTGGGGCAGGAGTCTAGCAGTACGTGGTGCGTGTGGAGGTCGCGCAGGTCTCTCTCGCGACCTCCTATCCACACGTCTTTGATGCAGCCTTTGAAGTTCTCCCTTCCGCCGTCCGCCCACTCCGCGGTAGTTCCCTCTGTAAAGAAACAGTCATTTATATTAACAGCTGAGAACTGATATGGATATTGGAAGACAATAGGCATAAAGTGTAAGGTTGAGGCTATCTGTCTAGTGTCATTGTGGCTGACGGTTTCAGTTTTCGCTTGTACATCAGTGATTTAACGCTTTATAAATTACGGCTTGACAGATTGATTACGTTGTAATTGTATTCCAGCTGCAAATTTGCAGTGAGAATGTCGTCAGCGTGCAATTGTTATAAAAGTATTATGTTTGATCTTTAAAATCGTGTTGCTCCCGATGTGGATATTATTTCACACTACCCTCTATGAGAAAGTTAGTAAATGCAACTATGAATATGCACAAGAACAATAAGACATGACATAGTTTATTATATAGTCTGTGACTTGTCCGTTAATGTTCGAGGTTGAGCGAGATCAACCTGGATTTTAAGGTGATTGGAACTTTTATTAACAATATACACGTACCTACATAAAAAGATCCTACTAAATTTATTTTTTACCTTGCACTAAATACCTGAAGTTTGAGTAAATTAAACTGTTTTACTTTAGATTCTGTTTATTTTATACTCATACTGTCTCAAACAACTTGCCTCTGAGGCTAGATATTATAAACACGTCTGTGGAGATTTATGGCGCTGAATCTTGAAATACAGGCTTACAACAATCTAGTCTGTTATATATGTATTATGTAGATATAGTTATGTTCAACTGTGTGGCTGTGGCCGCACTAATTAAATCTCAAATACTTTGTGTGAGTTGTGCGTGCAGTGCAGTGCGTTGACAGCAGTCGAGAATTTCACTAATTCTCTACGCTCTCTTATTTAACATAGTGCAAAGTTATTTGTTAATATGCTGTAATTATTATTTTTAATTCACTTTTAGTCATTAGGGACTAAAACGAAATTTTAGTGCTTATTAACGTAGAATGATGCTGTCATCGAAGGGGCGACATGAATAATTAATTGAACCTTCGTTTGAGTCTGTGTTTTAATTTGGCTAGAAATTTAAGTTGTCGCTGGTGTTGCGTGTAGAGAGGGAGTACTGACCCGGCAGGCCGCCCAGGTAGAGCACGCGCGGCGCGGCGGGCGGCGGCTCGTCGGTGAGGGCGGGCGGCGGCTCGGCGCGACGCTCGGGCGCCTGGTCCACGGACAGCGCCGCGCCGCGCGCCACCACCTGGTGCCAGGCGCCGTCACACAGCCCGCCCCCGCCTCCGCCCCCGCCCCCGCCCCCGGCCGTGCCCCCGCCCCACGCACGGCCGCGCACCTCGCCCGACCATGAGTAGCGGGTCAGCACCACCTGCCAACATTGACACGCTGTTATTTTATCATCTTCTATCTATAGTTCAAAATGGATTAAATTCTAAGTTTTAGATAATGTTTATTGAAATTTGAACTAATGAGATGATGGAGTTATTACACACTACGCTAACGACACGGCGTACTATATTGTCCTTAGACGCGCACGACACGGCTCCCGTGTTCACCCTATAATGAAGGGTTTCAACTTACAAAATATAGATAGCGCTTTTAGAAATGTTCTTAAATAGCGTCAGCCATACCCCATGTACTATGCGGTAGTGGAGTCACAGTCGGCACTTCAATGTTGCGAAATAGTTAATGTTTTATTGGAAAAAATATTTAATAAAATTATTAAAAATATTGCAAATATTGCGCCACAGTGCAAATATGGGCATTTTTATTCGCATTGAATGTGTAAACAACCTATGCTGGTTTGTAGTGTAAAGGCTTAACGTGCCTTCCGAAGCACAAAAGAGCTCGAGATACCATAATTTTGACCCATTCAGGTACCAAACATGGCGAAATTTTTACCACCACGTTTTTTTAGCTCCTTACGCGCGATTGCAACCACTAAAATACGGTACAAAGTAGCTGACCTTCCCGTCCTTAAGCTCGAGCAGGAAGGACCTGGTGGCGACCAGCAGCCCCCGCGGCGCCGCGCTGCGGAACTTGAGCCGGACCTCCCCCACCTCCCCCTCCTCCACGTCGGATAAACGCGCATACGCGTCACCTGGTGGGGAACACATTTAAAAATACTTAAAGTGAATTGCCTTCCAGTGATCTTATTTGATAATTTTGACAAAGTCACACGCATTATATAAAATTACAACCAGTTTTTGTACAGTAGTTGAAAATCAGCGTTTTGCTTTATTTAGGCAAATATATCGCTGAGCCTGTTTGCATCGCTGTGACACACCTTATTTATACAAACCATTTAAAGGACTTTGTTAATTTTAAGTTCTCTAAATGTGTGCGTATATGATGATGCAAATAAATTCTATATCTATCAATCTATTTTAAAGTTTTATAGTTCTGCACAGAATTTAAATTTCACGATCTTGAGCATTATTAACTTCTCTATCTGTTAGTTATTATTTGAAATATATATATGATTTCTACTTAACTGTTGATACTTGAGGAGTTGGTTCTTAATATCTTAATATCTTCATCGGATCCAGACGAAGTATTTAAAATCAAAAATCAATTCAAAATTGACTTTTTGGAGGTGGCCAATTAGTTAGTCGGCAGTAATTCGATAATAAACTTTGTGACACAGAAAATGAAGTGTAAATTGTATATCAAGAGCGTGTTACCGCCGAAGTATGCGGCGGGCTCGACGTCGGGGAAGCACTGTCCCACGGCGCGGTGGTCGCGCGCGTCACGCACCGGGTCCTCGGCGCGCCCGTTGACGGCCACGCGCCGCACGCACCCCACCAGCCCGCCCAGACGCACGATCTACACAACAATCATCAAATTCTTAAGTACATTTATTTAACATTTAATGTACACACAAAAAAATTCCGGGAAACAGGTATAAACCTGTTACAATGGTACTGCTTATTTACTTAACTGAGGATAAATTTTACAATGGTACTGCTTATTTATCAATGAAATCTCTTCCAGCAGTACTATTCTTAACTATCAAGTACTGGTATCTTATCTTAGAACCGTAAGAGACGGTACAATACATACTTTAGGATAATTTGTGGGTCCTCGCTTTTACACTCATTCTTCAGACAGAATATAGAAATAGTTGCCATATCAAGGACCTACCACGGTAAATATAAACTCTTGTTTTTCTACTGCATCAGTTCCACTTACAGCCATTCAATTAAAATTCAAGATGTGCAATCAAAAGTATAGGTAAATTAAAACACTAATTAAATAACTCCTAAACTTAATGGAAAAAGATTGTGTTCAAGATATCCGTACAACAGATATGTTGAGTGAATGAGGTGAAATATGAGTTGAATGTAATGGAAAATTGGCGTAAAAAGCAATACTAAGGTCAAATAAATATTCACCAGTCAGAAACTCATATTTCTTTTTCAATAAAAATAACTATGTTTATCGTCTATGCTCAACTGACATTAGTTTGGACAACTCTCTCATTTACAACGTAACATCAACACGCGAACCGTTCACAGATGCTGTCCAACATAATTGAAAACCCCATGGTTCTAAAGTAATAATTATAAATACTCGTGTCAGCTTTATGACCTGATATAGCTATGCAGCTTCAGTTCTTTCTTGTTCTGCGCTTATTTATATCAGTGCGCAGTGTTGTACTTACCGATGGTGGTAATGTCCTCGGCGCTGGCGGCGCTGGCAGCCCGCCTACGTACAGTCGGTGCGCGAGCGCAGGCGCGGCAGCATGCGCGCGAACCGTTTGTTCGCCGCTCGACAAGGATATGCGATTACGGCCGACTGATATGGAGACCTGAGGTCATAGTTTTTATATTATTTAAAAACAATCTACAATGCGAGTAATAGTTGAAATACAGTTTGATTATTCTTATTCTCGTCAAATTAATTCGTCTGTCGCAAAGAACTCCAAAGATAGGTCGTATTTTTCTTTATAGAAAGATCGAGCAAATTACTCCATCCACCTGATGGTAAGCAGAAGTGAAGTCCAAATAAAAAGTTGGCTATTGCAAGTGAAACTATGCACTGTACTAGCCAACTTGCTCTTACCGACATGCAAGATGCTTCTTCACGCCTCTTTTGAAGAACCGAGGATTATATGAAGGAGGGAAAACATTTTGAACTGACTCTATGAAACTTATGCATCAACACCAAAAGTAGTATTACTTGTCAGCGATCATTCAAACTGATTGCATAACTAAAATGGTGGCTTTCAAAGACACAGGTAAGACCTCGTAACTTTGGTTGTATGATCTATATAAAGGAAAGTAGACCCTGGTAACTAAAAAATAATATGAACAGTACTGACCGATCTCCAAGTGCCGTCAGAGACGTTGATGGGTAGAGACAGTTCCTTTCTCTTGCGCCCGCGCACGATCAGCCGCAGCCGGCCCTCGCGGATCACTAGCGCCACGTAGTGTTTCGGCTTTGCTTTAGAACCCTAAGCAAGTAAAAAAAATCTTCACGTCCCTGTGCACACGATTGCATTTGAAGCGTAACACGTTAGTTGGAAAATAGTTCATATTACAACGAAGTAAGATACGGAAATAGATATTATGATACTTTTATTTAACTTTGACGAACTTATTTGTTTTGTTAATGGAAAACCATCATTCGTTACCAAAGATTAATTGTTGAACTTTGAAATTTCTATAACCATGATCTAAATTGGCTTATGGTTCAACTAGCCATCATTGGTCCATTAATCGAAATTTGTCATGTTAAATTTCCCCATGCTACGGTAGGTGCAATATGCTGTTAGTACCAGTCGTTAGATTTGTTTGTAACAACTGTTACGGCGATCGCCGCCATTTAACAACCTGCATGGGCCTGTTTGTGGTGTATGACCCTAACATCTCGTGTCTTTCTCATATGCAGTTGGACGTATTCAGGGTTATTTTCAAGGAAATTTTTTTTGTAATAATTTTTAATCTTGATAATTAATAAGTATTAATTTAAGCTAGTGTTTGAATACTATTTGTCAGTTTGATACGTGTATTATTATGATACGTAGTATCTCCTCAGTAGTCTGTGATTATATGTATTTTAGTAGATATATATTTATATAATTATCTATTATGTAGTGTATACATGCTATCATTAAGTAAGTACCTATGTATACAGCATAGTTAGTAAATTTAGTATTTGTATGTAATATTATTAATCATTTATGTATTCGTTATACGTCTCCAACTACCCTCAAGTACGCTGGTTAGGTTAGCATTATGGGGAACTAACCACTCGTCCATACAGCTGTCAATCCGAAGTACCTTCAAAAAATTTAACAAATTTTTGCGAAGCAGCTGTGTTTAAATAATATTTAATTTTATTCAGAATAACAAACAATTCAAAAAAATACCTTGATAAATGATCTAATTATTTAAATGGATTTACGTATTACAAAAAAAACGTTATCCATGTATAAGCCGTAGTACTGACCGGCGCTAGTAGCAGGATGCCGGCGGGACGCGCCGTCCGCAGCTGGAGCGCCACGGCTAGGGCTCTGGCGCGGGCCTTCGAAGCCGGCAGCCGGAGCGCCGCGTGCGACCACGCCGCGTCGCCGAACTTGAGCGCGCCCGCCTCCACCGTGTAAGACGCCGCCTGTCACATGACCGACGCGTGTTTAACTAGGCTCTCCCTCGTCCCATACACACCGATACTTAATTCCTAATGGTATATTATGTAATTTTATGTATAATTTTATCACATTCACTTATTATATATATATGTGTAAAAATAAAAAAATCTACTTTGAATAATAATTATGGCAGTTTAAAAAAACAGACAATTTTATTCGTAGATGCTTCGCAAAATTACTATCTATTGAATTCATTATAAGGGCGAAAATTGTACACACAATTCTACATGTTACGTGACAAGATAGCTATTACTTTGTACAATAATAATAAAAAAGACGCCCCTCTATGGCTAGGGTCAGATGTAATTTAAATTTATTTAAGGTAAAATCGAAGGTAGTTTGATAATTTTGCTGTAAGCAGGCCTTAGACTTCAGAATCATGCTGGTGATCTTATTCAACATTACGTCGATTCCCTAAGAACATGATCTCACTACCAATATCATTTATTTAAAAAAAACACGTTTATTGTATAGTAGGTTGGTAAGTTACTTGGTAAGGAAGGTTGGTTGTATGGTTTATAGATGATTGGTTGTAATGAATTTCAAACTAAAAAAACTGAATCAAAACCTTATACCAATAGTAATTAGTTCTCAGAGTCGAATATCGAGAGAATCTGTTGAATTACCAAAAATGATGTAATTTATCGTCATTATATTGGACGCAGTTAGCGCCCAATATTTAATTCACATTTTCCTGTCGCAGGTTTGCTGGTGGAAATGTCGTTAGAAATTAACAGTACCTTTGTGCTCAATTTTTTTGTGTCAGTCTCACTATAACCATTTATATATACATAAAAAAATGTATTACGTATTAGGTACCTCGAAAGGGGCATTAACTTTGCATGAGTACACAATATTACTTAATTAGTAACAAACCATATTGATGACAATCTGAATTAAATGGATTATAATAATTAATAAAAATGTAATTTGAAATCTCACGAAACTGCTATTCAATAATATACCTGGGTGCAGCCGAAGTCGCCCTCAGGCTGTGCCTGCAGTGCCCGGGGCTCGGCCCTGGTCTGCGGCCGTAACTCACCATCCGCGCGCCCGAGCTGAATCCCTTCCCATTCTACGGCAGTTTCAAATCCGATCAATCTGTGATGTAAGAAATGGAAAATCTGTCACCTGAATATCTAAGATGTAAATTGCAAATAAATAAATACCTCATTAAACTGAGATGGTTATGTTATGATGGTTATGGGACTTGGATCCTATGTTGGCATTCAGGTAGTATGTGGAGTGGAAACTCCAAAAGGTTCATGTATCCATTTGGTGGCTCTAAGAAGGCGATTTGGAACTTACAACGTAGCAGGCTTCATAACTTAAGTTGGGCTAGAACTGCCCATAATATTACAAATATCATGCTATTTAAAATACAATTAGTGGAATCGCTTCTGGGTAGCGCCTATGGGGAGTATACTGAACAAACGGAACACATCCCGTGTAGGTAAGTGTGATGCTCTTGCTAGGAAAAGAATGGGTCTTTTTGATCTGGGCTATCCCACTCCTGAAGACATAAGGCTGCTACTCCAAGCATAATAAGTAAGTACACCTTGGAAGTATATCAGGATAGCAGACGCTAGGGTAAAGGTGGTGCAAAAGATCCCATTGTTCGAAGTGCTCCGGGAGTGAAACCTAGCCCTTTTCTAACAAAAGATAAACTAAGAGGGTAATTTTATTTTAAATAAGGCGCACAATCAATGAGCCATCTAGGGACGAATACTGGTACTAATATTAATAGGTCGTACATATGGCTCGACACTGACTTTGTACAATGAGCAAATCGGTTAAAGTAACATATTTTAGTGCTTAGGCTATGGTAAAGATAATATCTGATTGTGCTATACTGAAACTCTTCATTCAGCGACTTGATCCAGCCTCTTTATTCCAGGGTTTTAGTATAAGGAGTTGCAGTTTACTTCAGATGAAGGTTTACATACTCACTGGTTGTCAACAATAAAGTCTCCTATCGTGCCAGTGAAGCCCACAGCGGTGAACCCGTGCAGCGTTCCGTTGGCGCCCCCCGGTCGCGTGCTTCCTACGCCGCCCAGCTTCAGGCCGCGGGAGCGCGCTGGCAGTGCGTTTCCCGGTAATGTTCCGCTCGCTGCACGCTCGTCGTCAACCCATAATTCTAGCTGAAGACATGCACAGGATATAATAGGTTTTATTCATATTATTCTTAAAGGCCTTCATCTCACCTGATGGAAAGTGACGATAAGGACGAAGATGGAAGTGAACTATACCCTGAACCACAGAGGAACTGGTTATCTTACCTTCAACAGCCGGAACACAACATTATCATGGCGGCAGACTTAGTTAATATGGTGGTAACTAGCTAGATGGACTTAGAAAAAGCCCTACCACCAACTAAACAGCAGAAAAATTCGGCCCCTACTGAGAACTGAACCCGGACCTCGAGATCTGAAGTATGTGGTCTCAGCCACTAGATCACAGAGGCAGGTATTTTCCATTAATGACAAGATACATAGGTGTAAGCAGTTTTATAAAAAAGTATAATAATTTCTTTGTATCTGAAGACAGAGAACAAGAAAAAAGGTATTAACTTAAAGAAATATTTGAAGTAAAATCGGCGATTACCGGAAATAATATTGCGGTAATGGTCCTATGGACATCTTTGTCTTGCCAGTAAATAACGAAAATTACCTGTTTATGGACTCTTTCTATCCGTAAAACGTGCAACTGGCCATCGTCAAATCTAGTTTCATTTGTTTTCAAGCGAATCTCCGCTTTGCCTGCCGCTGCGATCACATGTAACTCACCTGTAATCGAATTAAACATGTTGTTGACAAACTTGCGTGTTTTAATATACGTGACGTAAAATTATTAACAAATTGACAGTTATAAGAATTCGGTGAGGGAACTTATATCCAATAGCATGACCTTTTTCACTGAAAGACATGATGACTCTAAGTGACGTCATTGATAGCTGATACTACACAACGCAGGGTTCATTTTGTGCTCGCTATATGGCTCTCTCAGTGTCGTCAGACCATCATTGGCTCGGACAAGGTAACTCATATTAATATATATATATATATATATATATATATATATATATATATATATATATATATATATTATCTTGTCCATCCCAAGGTTACTTGGAAGAGATCGCTTTTAGCGATAATGTCGCTCTTTGTACAAAATTAGTTAAATGTTTTTTGTGTATTTCTCTTCTTGAATTGGCTGATGTGCAATAAATATATATTTTATTATATTATTCTGAATTTATATATATTTTTATAAGTTTATTTAGTTAAAGCTACTTAAAATGTAGTGAGCGCTCAGATTTGATTGGCTTACAAAACATAGTATAATGGAATATAAACCCATAAAGCCACCGTTCTTATTATTCAAACTCACCAGCCACCATCATTACAGCCAAGTAATGTTTGTCATCAGAGTCTTCATCAGTATCGCTGGTGGCGTTAGCGGCGCGATACAGTAATACACCGTCAGAAGCCCTCGCGCGAAATGTTAGTCCAAGGGCACTTTTACGACGGAGAGTGGGGGATGGGAGCTCGATGAAGCCGGAGCTTTCAAAGATGGCTGAACGAAGTATCTAGAATTACAGTAATGCGAAAATTGTATAAGAAAATACAAGGTATTTGCTTTTAAAATACGATGAAGTAACCCTACAGATACAAACGGTAAATATTCAATTTTCTTTCTTTCTTGTATTTATAATATTTATTGGGATATTTTTATATGTTACAAAACGTACTCTCACCCTATTATCGCAGTTGGGTTCCACCCCATGTCGTGCTGATGTATCCAACAGGCTATATGTATCTCTGTCGACGGTAACTCCGCCCAAGCAGCCTAACAGCGGAGGCGCGGTAGGCGTGGGTTCTTTGGCGGAGGGCGGGCGGCCGCCCAGCCAGTAATTCGCAGTGGATAGGTCCGGTAGAGCAGCAGCAGTTTGGACCGGTGGTTCAGCGGAGCCGAGGGTTTCCTCGCCGTTCACGCGCAGGCTGCCTGGGGGCAATGGACCAAGTATTAGGCGGAGATCTATATTATGACGATATGAAAAGTCAATCAGCTGGCCGAAGTTCGTCGGGGACCTTATTCCCCATTTTTACAGAAATCTTGATAGCAACTTTAAACACCGCCTTGTCAGGGCTGCCGGCGGTGTACACGTACCTCGCTCGAGCTTGTTCCCAGCGAACACCCTGGTGGCCTGCACGTGCGCGGGCTGCCCGCGGCAGTGCTCGGCGCGCGTGGCTATCTCGAGGCGCGCGCCGCTGTACTGCACCAGGAATACCACGCGGCACGCTCGCAGCTCCACAGACACCGAACGGTTCTACGAACAAACTCCTTATTTTACTTCACTCAGAGCTCAAATTCAAATAAATATCGTTCAACAATAAAGACAACATTTTATAGTTAATGTTGAAGCATCTACACTGTGAAGAATATCTAACAAACATCATGACATAAGATAGGATCATATAGAATAGACCACTCCAAATCATGAATCATAAATGGATTTTCGTCGGCATTATTTCTTTTCACTTAACGGGGATATATTTGTTCTTATGCCTACGTACATTAGCAGCATCCTCGGCTAGAAACAGCAGCGCGTTTTTATCTCTCGTGCGGAAGGTGAATGCGATGCTGAAGTGGCGAGGGTCTGGTGGACGTCGACCTGAACGACGGACTTCTGCGTAACCTGCCCCGTTAAACCAGGCCAGGGCGGCTCCTCGACCACCGGGAGACCATCTGGGAACCGAGGTGTGATCAAAAACTAATTTTCAATGGATTCTATTGAAAAGTATAGTTAAAATATCTTAACCTTGAAGTCACTCGAAACTTATCCGAGATTTTCTGTACATATCTAACTATTGCAGTAATAACATATTCGGCATACACACAATACGAGTATCAAACAGAACCATACATCTACGCCATGTTATAAGGATAGAACGCCCCTCCTCATCATTAGAACAGAAATGAAATATGCAGTCGTTTCCAACGATGCAAAATCTAAACAAGACAGATGTATTCAGGGGTTTAATTTCAATAACTGTCAAATGCCACCAGTGTCTCGAGTTCTCTTTAACTTTTATCACTTAGATGCACAAAATGATTTCTTCTTGAATATTGTTCTATTCTTTCAGTATAAAGTACTACCAAGCTCCTTTCTTATCCCGAAATTTAATTAATTTCAACCAAAAGTCTAATTAATAAATCTGCACCTTTTTTATTCTAAAAAATAAAGTTGTCTCATCCGTACCTCTGCGTACAGCCCGTACACTTGGCCTGAGACGGCTGCTTGTTGAAGTTCCACAGTCCAATAGTTGCATCGTCATGGTAGAGTCCATGCACGCAGCCCGTCAGCCCTCTGGAGTCCCCTACCTCCCCACTGCTTCCGTCGCCCCCCAGCCACAGACTAGTGGCAGCCAGTCTGGAGGCAGAGGGAGCACTGGAGTTGCTGACGGTGACTGGACTGTTCCCGCCCATACGCTCCACACGGAGGTTGACTGTGTTCCATATCCTAATGAAAAATGACAACAATTTACAGGCAC
Organism: Acentria ephemerella; assembly: GCA_943193645.1. Classification (NCBI taxonomy): domain Eukaryota; kingdom Metazoa; phylum Arthropoda; class Insecta; order Lepidoptera; family Crambidae; genus Acentria; species Acentria ephemerella. The sequence continues at coordinate 996,232 of OW971875.1, read as the reverse complement.
AGTAAAATTATCAAGATTATTTCAAGATGATCGGGAAACCAGCTCAATTCCAAATATTAAATTGTCATTCTTTGTGGTTCATTATTTCATTAAAAGTTTATGTACGTATAATGCTGCGCACACGCCTTCCCATATTAAAGAAACAGGACAAGTTTTGACAATATCATCATCATGCTGGTTCAATGAAACTTGGTAAGCCTTCCGGAGAACGAAGAAGCACTCGACATAACAAATTTTAATTGACCTATCCAGGATTGGTTCCGTGGCGAAAGTTTTGTTTTTGCAATCGAAATAACGCTCCGGACATTACCCCAACTAGCTTTTCAATGTAGCAAACGCACAACTGTCTGTATTTGTAATGAACGGTATATAATAAATCCTATCTATCTAGATAATATTAATGGCACACATTTTTTGATTCTCTTTTTAATAGGTTAACTAAATAGGGGGAGGGGTGGTGCTGTGGTATAATCTAGCGAGAAAGAAATTCTAAAAAGTTTATGGACTGTAAAATGGATTAACAGAGGTTTTTATTGTATTTTTTACAATCTTAATTAATCTTAATTTTCTTTTTTATCTTTTATCTTTTTTTTTCTTTTTTATTGGCTGATGTACAATAAAGATATATTCTATTCTATTCTATTCTTTTAGCTTTAGTACCCACTTTATCTATCCCTCTATTTATCTTTGGATTATATTATTTATCGAAGAGTTTTTATATCCCCATTATGTTGATGTACCTTTCGACGTCAATTCTGTAAGTAGTCTGATCGCCATCATCGTGCGCAGCTTGAAGGACTTCAGGATGTGATATAGAAGTCTCACCAGCACCTAAATCCCACTGCACCTTTAGTTTCTGCTTCTGGACGAACAGCTTTAGGTACTTCTCCTTATCCTGGTGATAAAGGTAATAAATCGTGACAGTTGTTTATATTAGCACAGATATGCTAATTTCCATGGTTAGAGATCTGAATGTGAAATCTTCAGTTTGATCAGAAAGGCGTTCGTCTCCGAAACTCGGGGGGATTGGTGACAATATTAATGTTAAAATTATTTAAAATATAACCTGTACAAAATATTGTTACCAAATATTATTTCTAATTTTGTAACGTCGACAAGTTCCTAAGTTCTTCTAGAAGTTTAGCGCACTCAATGACCAAGTGTCTAGCATTTCCGAACAAGTCCCTTTGATAAAACACTTCACTTTTATGGTTAAAACAATAATTTTCAGAACAAAATATGTGTTCTTGCGTTTGTTATATATTCGTTGCGACGTCAATACAAAATTTTATAAATTTGGATAAATCGTAACCGAATCATCAGGTGACAGTTCTTGACCCCATCTTAACTGTAACAAAAGTAGAAATTCAGACACAGTGACATTTTCCTGTAGAAGCCCGTTTAAACTCACCTCAGTGTCATCCAGCAACTGCAGTAAGGTCCCATCCTTGACTGAGTTGTCGAAGGACACGGCTATGGCTAGCCTGGTGACTGCGGGCGCAGCACTCGGGAGCAAGTATGCGCGGGAGCATCCCAGCGAGCCCGGGGGTGACGTGAGCGATACCGAGATCTGTGTAAAATGGCATGCTTCAGTAAATAGATGCACTACGAAAATGTGATTTTCGGATAATTTTAACGTAAAACGGAACTTAGTTTACTATTATTTTTAATGTTGCGTTTCTAAAAGCTACCAATGGATGGGTTTTGCTGAATTTAAATATATTATAATATGCTAAACTGTAACATTTCGGGAGCAAGATCATGAATCGGTAGCTTAGTGAGCCGTAGCGTACGTACGGCGTGCGCGGCGTGCCGGGCGGCGGCGACGCGGGCCCTCAGCGCGCGCAGGGCGGGCGGCAGCGTGGCGCGCGCCGCCGCGTGCTCCAGCGCCCGCGCCCCCGCCGCCGCCGCCAGCGCCTGCGACAGCTCCGCGCCGCGCAGCGTGTTGCCGCGGATCTGGGACACTGCAACAACACATTCACACCAATTATCATTCTGTTCATAATACCTTCACAAATAATTGTTTTACTTTTGGCTGGGTAGTGCCATGTGCTTATCTAGTTTAAAGTTGCATTGAATCTAAAACAGAAATCAGTCTTGTTTGGCCGAACATTAATAGAATCAATCTCTTCGATAAATTTCTCTTGAACTTCATGCGGAGAATATAGTTTAAAGCGTACTGACCGTGCTCCTGCGCAGCGCCAAGCTGCGTGTCGCCATGCCGCTGCAGGTCGGCGAGGCGGCGGCGAAGCGTGTAGCGTGCGCGGCGCGTGAGCTCGGCGGCCTCGTCGTAGAGCGCGCGTGACGTCGCGAACACGCGGTCGGCGCGCTCCCCCGCCGCTCGCAGCACGCCGGCGACGGCCGCGCGTGGCCGCCCGCCCAGCGCGCGCTCGCCCCAGCCCAGCCCGCGCAGTGACACGCTCACCACGTCGCCCAACCGGCGGAGCGCCTCGAGGCGGTTTCGGAGTTCTGGCGACATAAGCACATAACTTGTAGCAGGCAAAACAAAACCAATTCATAAAGATGACTGAAATAAATGTTACGATAATCATGTAGTAACTTCGACTTTAATTTATTACAAAATAAGAATGACTATAATAGAAAGAATCACAAAAGTAATTTTCAAATATACGTATTGCTAATATGAGGTCATGAGGTCGTAAATAAATTCATATGGGGTTGTAACTATTCATATGAGGTCGTAGCTATTCATACAAGGTCATAACCATTCATATGAGGTCGCAGCTATTCATACAAGGTCATAACCATTCATATTAGGTCGTAGCTTTACTGAAACGTGTGTAAATTAGATGAAATTAACAAAGCAAACATTGAACTCACCATCCGACCTTGCTAATAGTTCAGCTCCTCTCCTCTTCAGGTCATTAGAAGCCGCCACGCCCGCAGCAGTCGCTTTGGGCACAGAGTCCTTAGAGAAAGTAGCAGCGGCGGCCGCGGCGGCTGCTCGCGCGGTGTCTGCAGCGACAGAGGCTTCTTTGACAGCTGTAGCTACCGCGCCCCAAGCGTGAGCTGCAGATACACCTAAAGAGGCTGCTTCACGAGCTCCGGCAAATACTCTAAAATAATACAACCAAATTGTTAATCATTTTGCTTTCTCTTTTAAGTAATGATTTTAATTTTTATCCTTAGTTTTTGTATCTATAATAGACTATAATTTATTAAAGCTGATTAACTAATTTATTTATTTGAATACTGGAAATTATTAAATACTAGGAAAACCAAGATTTTGCTAGTTTTTATTTTAAATAAATGTTTAGTTTAAATAAGACTTTATAATATGAAAATAGTATGAGTTTCTTAATCTTTCTACAGTATAGCACCACACGCCTGTTTAAAATCACAAAATAAGACACATCAGAACGCTCAATATAATATCAGGCAGCAAGATATATCAGAAATCACCTCTTATATTCTTTGGCCTTTTCATTTAGTTTTCGTACATGTTTCTCCACAGGTTGCAAGTATTTCTCCTTATACACCGGTGTGAGGTTATACAGGATGCCCTCCTTTTCCTCAGCCGCGCGGGAAAGTATTTTGAGTTCAGAAACTAGGCCAGGGAATCTGATAGCTAGTGTCTGGCTTCGAAAGATGGCAGAGCTGATCTCGTTGGTCAGATTGTTCACTGACAGTGAGTTGATATCCTGTTAAATTAAGGTTAATTATGTAATGAATAACTAGTTTCTTACAAAACTCAAGAAAGAGCGTTTTAAAGACATTAATTTCTTCACATATCTTACTGGACAGCGCTTCGGTTCATTGTGGTCTTATTCTGTTGTATAATCCATTGAAATTAAAGAATTGCTCCCCCCCGTGTCCCCCTCACCTCCAGCAGCAGCGAGCACGTGAGCGCGGCGCGCGTGATGGCGGCGAGGCCGGGCCGCACGCGCGCCGCCCCCGCCGCCACCGTGTCCCCCGCCCCCCACACCACGTCCGCCAGGCGTTGTAGGTCATCAGACTTTTTCTCCCACAGTTCCACTCGAGAGCGCAGCTTTTGCACTCGCTTCAATAGATCTTCCACTCTGTAGTTGTACTCTTGGATTGATGTTGATTGGACATTTGCCTGAAAAAGGTACAGATTCCTTTGGTAGAGCATAGGTTGACGAAAAAATACAAAGTTTAATATTTAACTTATTACAAAATTACTCACATTGTCGAACACGTCATTAGCTCCATCGAGGAAATCATTCACCCTCACACCTTTTATGTGCCTCAACAAATGCTTCGCTTCCTTCAATGCTCTGTGAGCAGATAGATGCCGTTCCCCTCTCGCGAAGTCATCCAAGGTCGCCACCTGCTCCCCCAACCGTCTCCTCTGCTTCAAGACTTCTTCTAAGCCACTCATACTTTCCAAACTCAAGTAGTGCGCTTGTTCTTCTCTTTTAGAAGCTTCTTTTTTCAGCGAATTCGCCTCCGTAAATATCATGTGTTCTCTCTCTTCTAATCCTCGCACTGCGAGTTCTAAATTAGCGGATTGTATGTTTTCACTTATTTCGTTCAGGGCGGAACGAAGGAGAGAGGTGTTGTGAGCAAACTCCAGCAAGGCGGGGTACGGTTTTGGTATTCGACTTAACTCGTTCAGATCGGCGTGTGTATGAAGATCGGATGTCAGTCGTTCCGCTGAATCCAGTAACGTTTGAGTGCAATTGTCACAAGCTGAAAAATAATTTAAGTAATAAATGAATTATACCAATTATTTTCGCTTGGATCTCTGCGTAGGGATGCCCCAGCTAGTTAACGGTTTAAGTACTTGTCAGTCTGACCTGTGCAGTCCCCGCGGGCGCCCATGGCGGCGCGGCGCGCGACGCACTGGTCGCACTTGTGGCCGGCGGCGTGCGGCCCGCAGCGGCAGCGGCCGCGCGCGTCGCACTGCGGGCCCAGCGCGCCGCGGGGGTCGCAGCCGCACGGCTCGCAGGCGCCGGCCGCGCTGCGCCGGTGCCAGCCATCGGCACACTGCTCACATTCTGTCCCCGTATAACCTACACGCACGAAACAAACATTCAATATATCAAACGCAAATGTAGACAGTGCTTGAAATTTAGACCAAAGGAATGCTGAATGTAAAGCCAAATCCATCACGCCAAATATAACAAATTTATGATAGCAGAAAATACCTTAAATAATTTGTATACTTTCAAAAGATTGTAATTTCATAAATCAATTTTGTAATTATCCATTACAATGTATTTTAAAGAAAATATAAATGACCTTAATGACTGAATTTTATAAGTCGTTTTAGTCAAGATTCAACTTCTTCATTTTAGACCCTAATGATACGTACCCGGCTTGCACAAACACTGTAGCCGCCCGTTGCTGATGGTGCAGGCAGTGGCGTAGTTGGCAGTGCGCGAGGGACAAGGGCAAGCCTCGCAGCCAGTATCCGGGGTCCCGTAGTACCCCTCCGCGCATGTCTCGCAGTGGGGGCCGCCAGTACCGCTCGTGCAGTTCTAATACAATAATACTTTTCGATATAAGTACGGCAAGTATGTGATTTCTTCACGAATCCTGATTTTTTGAAACCGAATCCGCGGGTAAATTATACGGACGTGTGGAAATGACAATTCCGCACGTGGATCGAACGACGTATTAATATATTTGTGAAAAAGTATAACAACGAAAAGAAATCAATAAATAATTGACAATTGATATTACAGTTTGATTAATCGTTTAGAGTTGTATTAAAGATATTTCATGTATTATTAGTTTTTTTTTTATAAAAAGCTCAGCAAATGACTCGAATTCTGAAGTATCAGACTATTACAAAAGTGACAGACTTTTATGCACGAAAAGATTGTCTACACGAGTGTTAAATTCTTTTTGAAGAGTCTAATAGCCCCTAGGCATGATATATGTCATGGATTACGTATTTATAATGGTCCTTCGAGCCAGATTTGTGAGTTTTAATTATTTTTGTGTGATTTTCCAATGAGATAAAAAGCTCAAAAATGAGATGTCAATTATCAACTGGTTTATATTACAATACTTTGCAAATTAGTAAGACTGTTCACTTTATACTTGTTACACCTTTATAAAGATTATTTTTATTAAATTGGCATTATAATGCTTTTAATAGAAACGAAATCAGGTATGGAGTGAAGGCCGTATCATCTTCCCTTATATCAGGAGGATTTAATAAAACACTACAAGTGGAAGTGTCACACATATCAGACTCACCAAGCAAGCTCCAGTCTTCGCATCACACGCTACAGCTCTGTTATTACAGCTGCACGGTTGAGCCTTGCCCTCCAGATTAATAACAATGGTTCCCGCCACGCTGGTCACGTGTACTCGAGGGTGGGGCATCCAGAAGCCGATTGCTGGCTCTTGACATGACGGCGCGGCGTACCCTGCACCACATCGGCACAACTCTACACCCAATGCTGCAGCTGAACGACTGGAACCCGGCACTACTGTATCCAGGGATACGTTTAAGACTCTAGAGAAGACATAGTGATTATTAGATGAGAGAAACATAAAATATCTATGTGTACAGTGGAATACTATAATAAATAAACAACAAAAAATGAATAATAATCAGATTCGAAGCGTCACTATTTTGTTTCTTTCCTATCTTCCCAGTGCTGTCTGCCCAGGTTACTCTCTGTAGCTGTTCCCTATCCACGAACTATGCCACTTCTGGGGGTGACCACTCCAGGGTGTAATCTGGAGTCGAAAACTTTGAAATTCAATTTTCTAGACTTTTATAGACTTAGCCCCTGGCATAAGTTTTAAGCATTCCTAAACATTCCAATTAAGTGGATATTGATATATCCTCAGAGAATTATTGTAAGACTATGGTAGAATCGACAGTACTGACAGGGCATGCACGTTGTCGCGGGCGGGTGCGCGCGAACTGACTCGCAGCAGGAGGCGGCTGACCCGCTGCAGCGCCGCCATCAGCGCTGGTCGGCTGGCCACGGCCGCGTGCCCGCGCACCTCCCACAGTGACTCGTGGAACCGGATGGCATACGTGCCGTTCATTGCTGGAATTCGCTACAAATAAAATAACATTAAAATTAAAATGACACACTTCGTCGCATAATGACATTCGCAACATAATAAGATAAAATCGTCTTGATTAGAAAATTACGAAAAATTTATTTGGTCCTTCGAGCCGATTTTTAAGAAGTATATACCTTTAAAATGATTAGACAGATTTGTATTTTAAATATCACGTGCAATACAAAGTTAGTTTATTTAAAAATTTCCATTTAAATTTATAAATAACATTACAAAAATGTAAAGTTTCACGCAAAGCTGTACCTGATAATGATTTAGCACGATATCATTTCCCTCCAGCCTTACAAGCGGGAACGCAGCCATTGTTTCTGGCGGCAGTGGTTCTCCGCCTTCTTCCTCCACGGTGAACCTGAGAGCCCCACCGTATGACGTCACTCGGTCTCCAAGGAACCGCTTGTCTAGTTCCATGTATATAGGAACTGCTGGATACGGGACCGCAATGGTGGAATCGGGCTTATCCGTTGAAATTGCAATAAGGGAGTTTTGATCTACCTGTGAAAAGAAAATGCGGCTTATTACAGCAAATCTAGAACACTTCCACATTAAACTTCTGTATCTAGCTTAAATTAAGCAACATTAAGACTTATTATATATCTCCAAAAATAATACTTATTCGCGTATCTACCAGAGTTAAAGTACGCCTATCTTGATCAGATTCTTATTTCTAATGTTTGTAGGGTAATTTTTACATTGGCTGTATTTTGTGAGATACGTGAAATTATTCAATGCCAAAAGCGCGGATTTACACTATTCTGACATATGTGCCATTATAATTCTACAGAAATTCGAACCCGAGAATTATTTACTAAACTAGAGGGCTTAGTAGACTGATAATCTATCAAACCACCGACACGGTGAATGTTCCTGACGCAAGTAATCCTAGAGCTTGGTGTAATGCTTTCTCATCTGCTGTTGTCTCGCATCATCGTATAGAATCCAGAACTTAACGTAATAACCTAACTACATACCATAAGAGAGACTATGTTTTCTACTTCTGGGTATCTGCTAGTTTATACTAGCACAGGTCCAACTTTAACTTATACGTCTGTAAACAACAACGGTTTCATTCTAGCCACTTACAGAGATATTCCTGTCTGCCTTAACAAGCGTTATGTGATGAGGAGTAGCTGCATGTAGCGCCGCTCTCGTCAGTGTCGCCTGCGTGCAGTATGTGGCTCGCCCGAAACAGAAACACGCAGTGCAGCCTGATGGATTGTCAGCGGAAAGGCCGAAGGTGCCTTGGAGACACTCCGAGCATTTATCGCCTACTACGTTTTCCTGGCAATAAGAAAGAATGTTGATTGAAAATTTTTTTTAAAGTATAATGAAGACATTGTGAATATAAAATATACTTCTTTGTTGTCTGTCTCATAAGAGTTCTTTGGTTTTGATTACGGAAACAACTTAACTGTCGTGATTTTGGGTTTCTATATTGATTAATCAACATTTCTAATCTTGGGTTCCGAAGAGAAACCAAAAGTCATATGTCAAAGCAAAAGGCCACGTAGTAACAAAAACGACATCAGGGCCCGATTTGACGAAAGCGTTCTCACAAGGCTCCGCGTTATTACCTTACAGGAGCAGCGGCCCTCATCGTCACACGGACACACGTCCCCCTCACAGTTCTTTGTGCCCGCCCGGTGACATAAGCACTGCCGGCAGCGGGGCCCGAAGTGTCCGACGGCACAGCGGTCACACTCTGCGCCCATCCATCCCGGCTTACACTTGCACTGACCTGACTGAGGGTCGCAGTGGTCTAGGAATAAAGAGAAGGATATAATTAGTCGCAAATTTAAAGCAATCGATTATTTGATGTTTTTGAATATAAAATGTAAATCAATCTAAGTCATTAATATATTTTAAATTACTCATTAATATGGTTAATATCAAATAATTTCAACCAGATATTTGTTTATTTGAAAAGAAAAGTATGCGATTGTATGCGTAGTTGAATGTGGGAGTCGCTTTTAGTGGCGCTTACTATATTGTACTTAATGTTGCTCATTATGTCATTCAATATGAATTTGGAATCTACCTTCAGTTATTTAAAATTTTATTCTTTTTGTTTATAGTGTTTGTATGCCTTACAAGTTTGTACTTAGTAAATTGTACTTACTCTGCATTTTATTGCTATGTATTGTTTGGGAGATAAAATTATCTTTAACCCTATCTTCGGAAGTGTCCACAGAAGAGTCAGGGTTTCTTTGGAGTCGTCACATTTAAGACTTGTTTATACAATTTATTTACGAGTGTCGTTAACTGACAGAAGATATCAATTGTGGAGCTTTATTTGTATCTCTGCAATTGCGTTTCTACAAAGAGTTTCTTATTGCCTTTTATCGATGTTACCACGGAGAGCGCTCCGAACAGGTTTTTGATTTTATCCCACCTTCTCTTTTCCTATTTAGAAGCCCACTGGAGTCACTGACTACACTCCCCGCCTCAACTTCACGCACAAAAGCAATTCGCACTTACCAGCCCCCGTATTCCCCCTTCATACAACATGGGTTCTTTTGTAGAGGCGTGGAAAAGCACCTTATGAGCCAGGAAGTTGGAGCGGTCTATGACAGTATATCGCGTACCGCATACCATCAGGCAGTGTCAAGTCAGTTAATGTCCTTTTTATTTAAAAAAAATATATAATTAATAGACACTATTTGCTAAATGGTATTTTTTGCACGGTACAAATGACCAAAAGATCGTTACAGTAGGACACGTCTAGAAGTATATCGTAAGGTACTCACTGGCTACAGCGCCCGCGCCGCACCGGCAGGGCACGCAGCCGTCGGGCCGGTAGTGGTAGCCGGGCGCACACTGCCGGCACCCGGGGCCGCGCGCCCGCGCCGGACACACGCAGCGCCCGCTGTCCGGGGAACACACCTTGCCGTCCGAGCATTTAGGACACGCTTGGGGACAAAATTTGTGATTATAACTCTTTACTATTTTTATTTATTTATAATATCGACAAATCTAACGGTTATCGCTGGGAAAACCATAATAATAAGATTCAAATCTCTAGGTCGGGGTTTGATTTCAGAATTGAAGCTAAGCAGATCTAATTTTTTATTGAATTTATTAAGTTAATTATTAGTTTGCTTTTTGGATTTCATCTTGGGGATTAATTGAAACAAGAAAACGTCAAAAATTAACAATACACGCAGAAATTAGTAATCATCAACAATTGCATCAGGTTTTTCTAAACAAACTGTTTTATTTATTTATGCTGTTGTTCTTGTTTTTATTTCACTATATTTCTGTTTGATAATAAAATTAGTCTGCAATATTCCTTACAATTAATTAAACTATAATTAATTGATAAGATAATAGGGACTCACGCAAGCAGCCAGCCGGGCCGAAGCCGTAGAAGCCAGGCAGGCAGGTGTCGCAGTGCTCGCCGCCGACGCCGGCCGCGCAGGCGCACAGCCCGCTGCGGGGGTCGCACGCCGCCGCGCCCGCGCCGCACGCGCACCGTCTACACGCGCCCAACTGCAGGCCCCAGTAGCCTTCCTGGAACAATATGCTTGTTTATTTCGCTGATATATTAAGATGTTGTTTTAATTTGACAAAACAGTCAAATGAACGAAAAAATTATTAGTTTTAATAAATAATACTCTTAGTTGCTGTTTTGGTCCTGTTTAATAAATCAAAGATCTCTGGTTTAAATGTCGGCCGTGAGCGATGTGTGGATGAACACATTTTTTCAAGTCATACTATATGTAATTATTTTACTATAAGTAGTTTCTTCTATGTGTCTCTATACTTGTTTGTAAATTAAAAATATTAAGAGCTACCTTCGTGCTTCAATACTGCAATAATCTGCTTCTGAGTCCTTATTAAAATATCCAAAGTTAATTAAATATGGACACGTGAATAATAGCGATACTTATAATTCACTTTTATTTCCAAAAGCTTTGTAATGGAGCAATACTTTTCAATATGTACTTCGATGCGAAAATATTCACAATTGACAACATCCACATAGACACGGATATCTATTAGACTCGGCAGTATAAATCATGCAAAAATATACAAAACTCAGCCGTCGGCTGCGCACGTCATGTAAAATTATGCAAGTCCCAGAAACGTGTCTACAAGACCCAGTATTTACGGCGAGGAGAGCAGGATTTATGTGTGTAAATGAAATAGAATTGGCAACTTGGCATTTTGAATTCGTAACTAGAGCACTATCTAGTTATTTTATCAGCTATCAACTCATAGGTGGTAACGAGAGACCGCTTCGCATACTTGCAGGATTGGCTCATGCCAAGAGCAAGCCTTTTTACTGTTGTGACATTCTGTCTGTGCTGCAGTTTTTTTGTAAATTTTTACTAATATGGGCAAATTGTTAAAACGAGTAAGACACTGTTGTAATATTTCCAGGAAGAGTTGTTCTCAATCTGCGGTCACCGGTTACAGGCGACACCTTGACGTGTAAATATTTACGTTGAACTACCTAATTTACGTTTGAACGTTAATATATGGTGAGCGACTGGCTGGCATCCATAAAACTCTTTATATAAATTTGTGTTTTTATTATTTATGTTTTGACGTTGTCTTGGTAGACGTGAGATTGATGGTGTCAGAGTGTGTTAGTTTGTGTTATCTTTTCTGTTTCAATTTAATTATGTATGTATGTTATGTTATGTTATTATGTATGTACATATGTTATTATCAATGTTAAATATGTAAATTAAAATTGTTATAGGAATATTCCTTTGTTATTATTTAAGTTTTTGTTTTTTGCACTTCCGAGGATGGGGGCACTGTATGCTGAAATACAGGCTTCGGCCTAGTTCAGAGACGGTTGGTCTTGGTCCTAAGTAAGCTGTTAAATAAAATTTCATTTCATTTCATTTTCAATTATAGTTGGTTTTACCGTTTGCCTCGTGTTTCCTTACTTCCACATTACAGTCCACAAAACGGTAGCGATCATATGGGTTGCCATAATATGGAATTTGATATTCAATTCCGGTCAGATTAAGTTCGGACGTTCGAACATTTGAAAGATAAAAATATTGTACATATTTTCTAAAAAATGCATATCCTCTTTTTACGGTGGTACACATTGATCAATTAGCGACATGTTGGGATCGTGGTAAAAGCAGACCTCAATATATGCATGCATACTGTTAGCTTACGATTGATTTTAACTATATGTAAATGATTGGTAAATATTTTTTAAACGTAGATTTTTTAAATACTGCCGTCGGCATGAATCGTTTATTTTATTGCTTAACTGTATATTAATAATGTTAGTTATTCGTTGACTGGATAGATATTATTTCAATAAGACTAGCAAGTATTGACACTTTTCATATTCAATGAAATTTAAGAAGAACGGAAGGGTGAATTTGTTTGTAACATAGAGGCAAGTCAAACAACAGTTTTTAGTAAGTAATTGTAATGTAATATCAATGAGAATTTAACTGAAAACGCAGTTTTGTTTAGTTCAGTTTATCTTTAGTTATATTTTAACTTCTTCAGCAGGTATACTACGATTAAATTCTACATTACTCGAGTTTCTTAAATGAATAATCTTGCTAATACTGAAATACTTGCCACGAAAGGCAGTAAATCAAATATTTAAACGTTAAACTTATGCTAGGTAGATTAACATACATACAAATCTATATTTTTATTTATACATTCAGAAAATTTATAAATTTAGACCACACACAGTTAGAATAAAATGTTATCGCTACGAACGATCTTTACCATAGAACCATAGAGTAGTTTAAGATAATATAATTGATAATATAGCTGTTCATTAGTTTGGCTAAAGCTCTAGCGGTTACACCGTTTAAATTATTTTTATTGTATTTTGTGGTGGTTTAAATATATATATCTATACTAAATTAAGATTATTCATCTAGTATGGTAATAAGCGTCTAACTGACGTGTTATTTAAAATTGTTATAACTAGAGTAACTTCAGATACTTATAAAAGATGGCGTTGGCTTTAGATGATACAGATCTCACCGAGTTAATTAGTATAAACTTACAACACTACATAAATATACCCATTTGTTTGATAGAGATTTATTGCAACAAAGTGACGATTAATAAGTTGCTCATCAAGAAACAGGTTAATATAATTGTAGAAGAAACGAAACACAGAAATGTATAGACGCAGCGAGTGGTGACATTTCGTTGTACTAAATGGTCGCCGGCGCAAATAATTGGCGTTATATCACGCGGCGAAGCTCCGACCGAACCGTAATCCTACTTTCGTTAACGACTGGGAAATGTCACCGAGACATTTCTTGTGTTTTCCTACGGGAGCTATTAAAATGATAGCCGTAGAAGACATTGCTACCGTTAAATTGGAAGTCAATTGAAATTGCTATTACTATAACACCCACTTACCACAGAAGCGGTCCATAGTGTCAATAATAGTCTTAAGATCTACATATTATGTAAATATGGAACGTAAAATAAAGAATTGAATTGAACATAAAAGTCTGTATCTATCAGAGAAGTTATAAGACTCGTGACTCATTCAAAAGGTCAAATATTTCAGTTATAGATTATAAAAACAGAAGTCCTGAAATCGTTTTCCCGATTTATTTACGAACCAAATATTTGACTAAAATTAAAAGTGAACTTCCCCAGTATATTACAATAAAATCCTTATTCTATTGTGGTTTTTAAGTGAATAAGCTTGTAGATATTTAGTTACTTCCTCACATACAAAGGGCAAGATCAATGACTTTAGCAGACCCAGCAAAAGTAGTGTTGCCATATAAATTATTTTTTAAAAACATTTTGACGACACTTATCACTCTGCCTGTACCTTATTTTGATATCTTAGTATATATATGTTGAACTAATTATGTACCAAGTACTTGAGTATATGCAAACATCATGAAATTTAGATTTATGGGAAATTATGGAAGATGGCAAAGTTATTTTGTAGTCTATTAATATTATAAAGAGGTACACTTTTGTGAAGTTGTAGGGGTTGTATCTCATGAATTACGTTTGAATTGAAAAATTATTTTTGTTTTGGAGGATAGCCCATTTCATCCCCAGAATTTAGATGTCGGGATTATTCGTACGAATACATAATGTGCACCTTTAGATATCTCTAGGTACCTATAAGAACCCATCAAAAGCTTCAGGGACAATAATTCTAGGCAACTCTTGCCTTAAAAGTAACTAGAGCTAGTTAGTCTGTTAATCTGTGAATGATATGGATTTCCAGATGTCTGCGGGGTCTCAATTTCACTTTTCAATAAAAGACTATTGCCATTATAATTTTAAAAACGTTACCTCGCAAGTATCGCAGGCCCTCCCGGTGACGTGTGGCCTACACCTGCATTGGCCAGTACGGATATCGCAGGCGTTGCTTTCTGAGCCAAGCTTCGAACAGTTACAGCCTGAAACAAGAAGAAAATCGTACGTAGAATGATTATTGAATATGTAAATTAGATCAGCAACTATCGGGCTAAATGTAATAATAATATTTTCTTAAAGACAAACACAAATAATTTACTTAGGCATATGCCTAAGCAAACCACCATATATTAAACCACATGGTTTACAGGTTTTTTATATTATTGGTACAATTGGTTTTTGTCAATAGACAGTACGCTTGTTCAACAATGTGGAGTGCTATTGCACTTCTCGCCTGAGCCGTAGAGAGGCACCCTCAGGTTTGTCTGGAGACTCTAAGAGACAGCGGGACAACTCCCCTCGAGGTGATGCCTGTCGATTAGAAACTGAGGCGATTCGCCCGTTAAGGCTTGAAGAGTCTCTAAGGTTCTATATATATATATATTCTAATATATATATATATTATAGTAGCAGCGTTCTAGTCTATGCAGTTTACAGGATTGCCCAATGACCAGTTAACTAAGCAAATTAAAAAAGTTCTAAATTAACTTTAGGCGATAAATTCTACCAGTTTTGAAAACAACTTACAGCTACATGCGACTTAAACCTCGCAATAATTAAAGACTAGTGATGGGGCCAAAAACTATCGATATAATTTTTCTGATAATATATTATTATTACATTTATATAAATAGATGTATATATTAGAATTGATTACCCTATTGGTTACAATAAAATAATTTTATATGGCAGTTATTACATTTCATATCATCACTGATGGAGATGATGCGCACGTCTTAATAATTATTTCTTATAAACTACAGTACTACTATATTAACTACAGGTTGATCAAGAGGCTAACAAGGAATTAATAGGTAAAATTTAACATTCATACGTACGTTACATATATTTCAACCAAATATCAGCAGTAGTCTCACCTGTTATTGTGTATCTTACTGATTAGCATAACCTTACCAAACGAACTAAGTGGGATAGGTAGTTATTACCTATCTTAATGCTAAATGTTAGACATTGATTACAGCTGAAACTATTCCAAATAAATTAATTGCCAAACTTTTCCTTGATTATTATTATTAAAGTATTTCGATAATCGAAGCTTTCAATTCCTTGTTTATCGATACACAATTCAAGCAACATTATCTCGCTCTTAATACAGCTGCAGGCATGGCCGCTTTATTGGCGGGCTGTCGATTAATCTATTCAAACATGCAAAATTATGCGAGTGATAACAATAAGCGAAAAACGACTAAGTGCTCCTGGGCAGTCAGGTTATGACTGACTAAAAGCGTTCGCACATCCGACGCTGATTTATGGAAGCCGTTAAGGATTATTGGGTGTTCGAGGACTTTAAGGAGATTGTAAGAGTTTCCTTAGCAAATTAGTTACGATAAAAAATATCTGAAAATATGTATTTATACTTTTAAAACGAATTATGTTGCAAGAAACCATCAAGAAAATTTTTGAAGTGAGCAGAAATGACCGGTTTTGAAATTACTGCTCATTAATGTCTTTTAAATATTTATTTAGTAGTTGCTGATAAGTGCGGCTAAACCCGCGTGGATGTTATCTTGTGACTTTTCAGACCTAGCCTAGGTCCTTTCTAAGGCTGAATGTAATTTATCTTCACACTTAATGGCATTCAGTTCCTAATACCCTCATGGACAGAAAGAGCTATTACGACAGGCCAGGGATCAGATGGAGTCTCAGAGGGTTAGATTTTGTGTGATTCTTATATTCTAAAATAAAAATAAGAAACAAATTTTATATTTTGTTATCTAGTAACCATAACGCAAGCTCATAATGATGATTACTTTGAGCTAGATAATAGTTGTAGGTTATATGTTGTTTAATTCAGACACGGTTATCAACTTTCTCCTAGTTAAGCGAGTATAAGTTCACTAATGCCTTGGGTACGGCTGTAAATTCTCTTTTGAATTAGCATTCTCCAGCACAATGGCTTGTTATCCAAAGTTGGGCGGTAACAAAGCAGGTGCAGCATGCAGAAAAGGCACGTCCGAAAATATATATGTGCTTTGTTAGAAAGGACGGATTACGATAAGCCAGGAATACAAACGATTTGTTATAGTTTAAAGCTATAAAAGCGCTGGTAGATTTCTTGTTGCAAAAAATACACTTTATTACAACGAAATTAAGAGTACATTTTAAATCGTGAAGTCGTGAAGCGTTGAAGTCGTCTTCTTCTTTGAGGCTTATTACCGTTTTGAAGACGGTGCTTAGTTTTGTTTGAAACATTATTTTTTCACAAGATTGCGTGTCACCCTAGAAACTTATTCTAAGGTCAAAGTTAGATGGGTGACCGCCAGTATTGCCGAATCGCCTGTCTGTTCGTTTGTTAATATTTCTAGAATAGCTTTAGCAAAAAAGTATGCCTATAAACATGTGCCTTTAAAATTTAAAGGTTTTCTCAGATTTCCCTAGGTTCCCATCATCAGATCCTGACTTGGTTACAATGGCACCACTAAAGGTGTGTGCTCTATCGAATAAGTTTCACAATTGACAGAGAAATCACTTAACAAACGTACAAAAAACAATACGTGTCACTCTCTTAAATGTGCAGCGCCCTTACAGGGTATTACGAAATTAATGCTCTGGTAGACTCTTTTAACAACTATGTATCCATGTGACGAGCTATGTAAATAAATAAATAAATATTGAAAATCCCACGAATGTCAACAATCAACACTGAATTGTGTATTCCATAAATTTTTCATATATTTTATGGAACGATCCTTTTCGACATGAAACTATTTAAATTTATTTATTTATTGAACAAAATTACTAATGCATTCTTATTTATGGAGAATGGCTACAATTTCACAACAAAATTACGCCGAAACTTTTTTTTCAAATTATGTGCATCAGTTGATGAATCTATTACATCCATCATTCGTCATCAGAGTTTTATTATTAAAACATGTCTGCATCACCACCTACCTCAGATCTGGAGGTCAAGGGTTCGATTCCCGTTAGATGCAGGAATTTTTTGCTTAGTTTGGTTGGTGGCTTTTTCTAAGTCTACTTTACCAGGTATCATCATATAACCTAAGTCTGTCTCCGTTACAATAATGTTAACAGCATTGTTATGTTCCGGCAGTTGAAAGTAAGATAAGAGGCAGTTGAAACAGTTCCTCTGTGGTTGAGGAGTTGCTCGCTTCCATCCTACGTCAGAAGAGATAAAGGCCCAGAGCTACGCAGTAAAGGATAAGAAATATATTGACATTATGATCTACATTTTTTTAAATAAAGCTCAGCAAATGACTCGACACCACCTGATGATAAGCAGTAGAGGAGTCCATATGTGAAGATAGCTAATGAAGCATGCGACATACTGCCCTAGGCACCCTCACCTTACCGGCACAAAAAGTGCTTTTTCACTCTTTTAAAGAAACCCATGTTGTAAGGAGGGAATACATTTTGTATTAGCTTGTTAACTGGCTAAGTACAATAGGCGTGTCCTAAAATCAAGAAGAGTCGCTGTTTTAGCAACACAGGATACAAATCCTCCTGTTCCCAGTATGTTAAAAAACAATTTTATTAGGTAAGCAGATTACATAACTTTCAAGATCTGATTCAATTTGATCTGAAGTGATTAGCAGTTGATTTATAATAATATGATAATGCGTTGTTTACGGTTCGACATCTCGTAGTTGTTGAGAACGACTTTTACGATAATGCGATGGAGTCATTCGACGGCTTATTATGCCATTTACAAATCGCAACAGCAATAAAGGTCTCATAAAACTAAAAGGTGTCATGTTGTTAGATAAGGAATTTATTTTACACTCATAAAATTCAAATTCTTTTCTTTCGAACGATTTCGTGTTATATCTTGTGAGTTGTTACTAACATACGAATTGTTATACAATCGAAGTTAGCAACACAAATGTTATTGAAGAAGCTGCAATTAAGCCACAATCAAGTTTTAAATACCCCGAGATTCCCAGGAGTTTATTGCGGTTTTAAAATTAACTGCTCTATTGGAAGGATACACAATTTGACTTTACATACAAATTTTTGCTTTGAAAATTGGAACACAGTTAATCACCAAAAGTGCTATTTATTCAGTGATTGTATATTTAATAAGTTGTTTACATGGAAACACAAAATTATATGACAACACATGGAACACTATACAAATATATGATGTTTAGTTGTCAGTGCATTTGATAACATGTAAAAATACTTCAAATATTATATTATAACAATTAAATATGCTTCAAGTAGGATCATATATATGGTCATTTGGAGTGCTGGCCATAAGAATTATTCCACAACAAAATGTCATTTGTAAAATGACAATTGTAATTGTTTGTAACTTGTGTTCTTTTGTGTATTTTGTCAAATTATCATTGATTAAACAAAGATTCGTCGTTCTTATCTCTTCCAAATTGTTATCAGGCGAATTTGGAGTCGCCCAACTGGTATCGCCGGTATATTTTTAGGGGTTTATTTCGGAAATAGCTTTATTTTGAAAAAGTTGATCACCATCGTTTGAAATTTCGGCATCATAAAAGAAATTAGTGTCTGCCTTTCTCTTTGCATTGAAATTCAGCTGAGTGAGAGCTATGTCCAACCGATATAGCATGATATCTGACTTACAAATCAAGTATCGTCTTCCATTTGTGTCTTCTATTTATTTCCATATTTATCTATAAAACTTTTTTGTACTTTCTCTTTATTATATTTCCATCAAAGTTCTTCATTATATAATTGATTATTCATATTCAATTAATTTTATATCAGTTAAAGACCTCGTGACCGCAACCCCAAATTATTTTCGCTGCAATTGTACCTTAGCTATATATCTTAATACAACCTTTAATTTCTGATGGCAAGACGGGATAGTGCAGTAAAAGGAAACGGGTGAATGTAGGCTGCTTTCTGGGATCGTTAAATGGTGAAACCTGTTAGTATGACGGCAGGTACATGCTTAATGGTGGAAGCCCGTGGCTTTGTTCTAGGGTAACCATTTTAATTAGAAACCACATTAATCTGACTTGAAGCTATATAAATTGCAGTTATAACTCTGAGCTTATTGGATTTCCTATCAGAATATTGTTGAGGTCTTTGAATCATGGGGTTACAAAGATCTTTGATTTAAATGACTGAAGAAAAGTATATTAAAAAATAAATCTCCTACAGAACATAAAGATGATTGCAAAGAAACATTATTGATTTTCTTTACCAATATTTAAACGTTATTTGCAAATAAATACAACGAGTCTGATTTTACAGCAGGCAATAAAAAGCATTAGAAGAAAGTATTAGTTAATAAATAAAAAGCATTAGTAATCCAATAAATCTTTATTGGTTTGATTCTGAGATCTTTCGATGATTAGCATTGAATAAGAATGGTAAAAAATATAAAAGTTCACGTTTGATCTTGTGTTGACAGTATAAGTGGCGGTAAGAAGGGCGGGCGAGTAGTGACGGGTGATGGACAACTGACCCACATTCATTCGTCAGACAACCCTGAGCTCAGTATAAATATTGATACAAGGCAAGCTTTCCTTCATTAAGATGTCACTACGAAGGAGTTTGTAGAACAATGTTGGGTACTCAGGATTATAATAATGCTGAATATTTGATAAGCTGACGAGAAACACTTGAAAAGTTATATTAATGCAATGGGGATAGTAAATTATCGCAATGGGACTTGAAGAGACTATTGAAAATAATGATATTATTGCAAGAAAATGAATAACCAATTAGGAACCGAAGTATACAAATTTACATAGAAGCGGCAGCCATATTGAATTTAGTGTGATGTTAGTAACCTTATTGTTTTTAACTCTTCAAGATCATTTATTTGGTACACATATTAATGGGGTTGAGGAAATATATGTAATCTTTATCTTGGAAATTGTTACAATATTGAGTATTGCATAATGCAATGTGCATTGTACCGTTGTTGCGTTGAACTAAACACGTATCAATATCAGTACAATCGCATACTAACTTATAGTGGAAAACTGTTTTGCAAATTTTAATGGACGAAGAGTGCAAATAAAATAATAGCTTAAGTAAAAATTAAAAGGTGAAGTTAGAATAGACCCAGAACTTATCGATAGAATAAACTATATAATATCGATAGAAGAAGATATAAAGAAGAAAGAAAAAAAATGAGATAATATAAATACGCGTTGATGGTAGGCTAACGTATGCCTTAGACAACCTCAATCTTATCTTAAATAAAGAAATCTTCGATTCTAAACAGTAAAAGCTTGATGGTAAGTAATATTGTTGAGCTTCGTGTATTAAATTGATAGACTGGCCCAAATTGACAGTGCAGTTGGTAGTACAATATCCAGTATTTCAGGTTATTCAAACTGATATTAAACAGATAGTGACAATTAAAAGCTGTTCCAAACGTTATAACCAGACTCGGTTCACAAATCGAACTTTTATGTTTTTCGTAAATACCAGAAAGCAAAAGATGAGTATTTCAAAGACCTAACAAAACAACAGAAAGTGAATAAGACTGTAAAAACTCCATAGATGTCAATCTCTATTTAATATTTTTCGAATATAAATGCGCTGTGCTGTCCCACTATCATATAGTTTCGTCCGGGAAAAAGAAAGAGGTACCTTTCCTTACAAGTTCTTCAAAAGTGGGATCAGAACAAAATTGCTTTTCTATTGATCCAATAATAAATGTTTGCTTGTGTTCATCGCTTTCTATAGATGAATCAATTTTATCGAAAGTAAATATACCAAGTTATGCAGTTCCTTTTGAGTTTAAAATCATGTTATATTTATTAGAAAAGTACTTCGTTATTTATAACCTTCAACAACATTTAAATACTCGTACATAAAATAGGTTTAATGAAAGTTAACTCTTTTCTAGATCTCACTTCAATATTAATCCCGTCCAATAATCGTAGAGACTTAAGATCGATTGTTCAATTATTCCGAATGGCTAATAGCTACTTTCCACTGTCTTTTAATGTCACTGCCAGTTGCTAGTTGTACTACATACTCGCAGAAGAATTCATGTTTTGTTCGTTGCTTCGAGACACAATGTTGCTTGTCGTTGAAAATGGAAACTTTTGCCAGACTATTGGGATTCACAGGTATTTTACATTTTATACGAATTCTATTATTTTTATAAATCTATTGCAATAGGAGCGTATGACAAATATATTGGAGTGTTAATATTGAGATCAAAATTCTATTGGCATGAGTTATTTCAAACGAAAATATAATCAATAATATTTTGAGATTTTTGGGACGGAATTCGGTGTTTTTAGGAGTCACTAAAACACCATATTTTCAAATTCACAGCATTAACAGAACAATGTTTTTAGTTCATATTCAGTTTATCGATACGTAACCTGTCTTCCGTCATTAGATTTCTTTAATAAATTCAGCTAACTATATCTTTCTTTTGATGTTCACACAGAAATAAAAAAAATCAATCATAAATAATCTACGTAACTTAAAAAAAACTATACCATTGGTCCTAATTAGTTGTTTGACTCCAATGACCACTATGAAACTACCCTGTGTCACTATAAATCCTTCATTAGCTAACTAGACATGCTGCAAATGGTTTCTATCCTTTATTAGTAAACAGGTAATCTTATATTATTAACAACGAGTCTGTAGTGCGACTGAGTCTGGCCAATAAATTATTTATAAATGATTTTATTAGTTGTGGACACTCTACTACTTTTAAACGATGTTAGTAACGATGAAACAGTAATTGATTTACCTTTTACCAAAAGCCAACTATCTCTAGAACTAGTTCATTTACACATTTATCTAGTTCTTTATTAGTAAAATGAGCTAAACGAATATTTAAAAATTTATTTTTACTCACTCTGTTGTGTCTGCGCCAGATTTTGTAATGGATTTTTAAACTATTTCCTTTAATCCGATTTTGCTAAAATTTTGCATACAAGTTTGATACAGGAAACAATACAACATTTTAATGTATATTATACTTAATAATACAACAGTATGTATATTCTCCTTTTTATTCATATAAGGCACATTAATTGGCGTGATGGTTCCAGCAATCTGGATTCGGTAAAAAAAACCAAGTAACATTACCCATGGTTGGCCTCTGAATGGGCTAATCAAAATTTTGGAAGGCACGCTAAGCCATTAGTCCTACTTTCACCTTTTTTTTAACGAGGAGGAATCCATCTGGAACGTACCCGCCACTGGCTAAGCGACGGTCATTTGTGGGGCTAACTCAGTACCTCAATAGAGCGGCACTGAGAATACCCACTAAAACTCCCCGGTAACTCCATTGCCCTTCACGAGGGTAACCTGGGTTCTGCACGAGCAATTCACCAGGTCGAGTCCTTTTTTCACCTACCAATCCAAATTGGGGCAGCATGGTGGTGTTATTGCTTCAATTCCTGGTGTGTTTCTCTCACGTAGGAAAGCCCACGCCCAACAGTGGGACGGATATAAGTCGTTGACGATGAAGGGAAAGGTACAGACACTTTAATGTTCTAGAACATAGGTCTCCAAACTTTGACTTTTCAGTTTGTTCCAAGGGCCAAACCAGTTTAAATTTTTCTGCCCTTAACTATATTTCTAGACTAGAATAGTCGCAAAGTGCGAGTCCTGAGCAAACTTACTTTATTGCATTTAAATTTTTTAAAAACCAAAATACAAACTTTGGCCCGCTTGCCGAAGTTTGGAGCTAGTTGTTTTAGAATAAAAACGGTAGTTTACTTCGAGTTTGGATTCCAGTGTAGATAAGTTTTTCAGAATGTACACCATAGAAGCCATTTTATTCTATTATAAACGGGACTCCAATTGAAATTGTGAAGTTTATCGCGTTCAAAATCGTTGGCGCACCCACATCCCGCCTACTTCTGTATAATAGGAACCAATTGAAAACTTCCCCGATCCTTAATAACCGCAAGAAACTAGGCGTTACATTATGAATTCGACGCATATTAAACCTTTGGTAGTTTATTGCATATAAACTGAATAGTTAACGAGTTTTGAGAGTCAATAACTGGCCCTCTGTGTGCCTTGGGACTGTAAACTGGACATACACATGTAGTCAATTTGAATAGAATATAAACGGTATTCTGTAGTGTATTAACTTTGGGAGACATCCATGCGTTTTTATTACGAATGCCCAGCTAAATTGGCCTCATATTGAGCGCGAACTCATTATATATGAAAAAAGGATAGCTAAAATTTAAAACTGTTAAATAATTTATTATCTAAGGAAACCTACAAAGATGCTTGCTAACGCTTGCATTCTGTTTCAATCTATAAGGTCGAAATTTATACGCACTTTCTAATATCATCTGATATGGCAGCCGTCCATTTGGAGAAGAAAATTTAGAAAAGATCAGTGATTGTTCTTGTTTATGTACTTCAACAGCGGCGTCTCCCCAAACATTACAGCTGTACCCCAGCAATTTTTAGTGTCACAGCCATTTGAACGAATACAGAAGAATTCGATAAATGTTGTATTTTATCGATTAATCTTGTATTTTATCGATAAATCTTGAATTTGAAGAATAAAAGATTAAGCTCGTAACTAAAAAAATCGTAGCTATAGCTGTGCGAGTACGACACGCGCTTGGCTGGTTATGTTGTACAATTAATTACTGGTTTTTCTTTTATATATTTAGCAGCAGATAACTTTCTATTATTTTCATTTCAATTTGACATATAGATTGCTACAGTTCTTGATATATCCAGATTAGATAGATCCTTGCAGCTGTTATATCGATCGGCACTGCGCTTTGATCTATGCGCCTTGAAGACCCACTTGTATTAATTATCAGTTAAGCATTGATTAAGCGGACACTAGTGGGCGGCGATCTTAGACCTTTCGCATAAGCATTTTCGCAGAGATTGGATCAGCCAATCATTCACTGCTATACCTCATTTACCTTACAAACATCTGTCATTACTTTAACCTATAAGCATTAAATACAAGATACAATCTACTGTTCGGTAGTGCAACGGAGATGTACATAGTATTTTTTATATCTCTCGCATTAGGATCGACCGGCTTATTTTTAATTACAAAGGAGAACAGAAGAACCAGAACAACAGAATGAACGAACGAACGAATGAATGAATGAACGAACGTTCTTCAGATGAACTCTTTAATGCTATTTATCAAAATAAGGTTTCAATCAACCAGCAATAGATTTACAATTCAATTCAGACTTAAGACGCAAAGCCCATTGCCTTTGGAGATACAATGGGAGGGTTCTACCATTCTCTTCTAGAACTCTCAACAGAACCAAGGGCTTTAGATAGACTCTTAGGCCTGTTGCGTCCTTATCACTCAGCGTTCTGGAGATTAAACCCTAGCAGGAGCAGTCTAGAGGTGCTGCCTATTTGAATATTCCAGAGACGAATCGCCACTAACGCTTGAAGCCTCACCGAAAGCAATGAATAGGCATGAGAAAATACCTATGGCAATTACTATTGGAGTCACATGATTGCAGGGCTGCTATCCGCATTATTTTCGAGTGCGGTATATTGCAAATATGTTGCTAGTGCTGGCAGAATAACGTTCACAGTTCATAATAAGGCAGTATTATGACTGATTCCGGCGGATGAAGGGCTTTTATAAAAAAAAATTAAAGCGATGAACATGACATCAAATAGCCATAAAATAGAACACCCATACCATCAAAGAAACCGTTACATTTATGATAATAGTTACTTTCCTTCATGCTTTTTGACGGTTCAATAAAAATATTTTAATAAAAAAATACCCGCTACGCACTCAGTGCTTATCAGCAATTAAATATTGAATATAAATGTGCATAATGTGCAGACAGTAAAATGAAATTTTAAGCTCAACTAATGCTTGTAATCTTGGCAATAACAATTCACGTGTAATAATATATTAATGGATACCGGCTCTTTTCAATATACTAAAGAGGTCTTTTAAAATGAAATATGTTGGATTGCGAATATCTGTCATATATATAACTCAACCACAGACAGATCCCTGTTATTATATGTCCTGTTCTAGTGAGCAAAAATTATCAACCACAGTACTTTAAAAACTATACAGTATCTTCTTTTGAACACACAGTTGACGACTGAGAATTCTAAAGACTTATTTACGTATAAAGGTGTACGATTCCATAAAAATAAGGTACATATTGTATCGAAAGTAGCAACACTGGTATTCGCACTTCTCTGTCGCACAACTAGAGCATGGAATTCCTTACCGGCACACGTATGCCCTCCTTCTTATAACATTGGTTCCTTTAAAAGAGGCGTGAAAAGGCACTTTTTGGGCCGGCAAGGTGAGGGTGGCTAGGGCAGTATATCACATGCTTCACTAGCTGTCTTCACATGTGGACTCGTCTACTGCTTATCATCAGGAGGTGTCGAGTCATTTGCTGTGCTTTTTATAAAAAAAAAAAAATTATATATTATATATTTTTGATACATCTGTTGTTCTTTATATCTTTATATTTATATTGTGGTCTGTTGATTTCCTTACTTACTGTCGTGTACTTATTCTCTTGAATATAAAAATTAGATTTTATCAATTTATTCACCTTCTCATTTCATTGGAAAATAGCTACTAGAACACACAATCATACCTAACATTCATAAAGAGAAAGACACAAATTACAAATATAAAAGTTAAAAATTTGTCAGAGATTTCTATAAACAGCCATAAAAAATATTTATATTAAATTTGCTATATATACTTTAAATAACGTGAAATTCACAGTTGCATACGATTTTGGAATTAAGACTGATATTTAGTTTCCTCAAAAACTAAGCCAAATAGTACACATGCAGTTGTAAGTTTCATTACTATCCGTAGTTGTAGATATAGTAATGATATCCATGAAACTGCCAGTCGTAATTAGCTGACGGCCGTTGAACGCTCTCAGGGAAGGCAGCCACACCCACGCACTTGCTTACTGGAATATTTCAATAAAATTTTACATTCAAAGCGAAAAAGGTTTTAAATCATAAAGTAAGGCATTTTCATATAAACCGTAGCTGACACGAACATTTTTGACATTTCCCATTTTTTCTTCGCGTCCGCGAATTATGTTGTCTGTTGAATTTATTGTCAACCATTTATAGTTAATAGAATGCATTATTTATAACTTAATTTTCATTATTAGCTTTCCCTATATCTTTATTCTTGTAGCAACTATCACGCGAAAGAGATGACATACTCGTCACGCTATACCAGGTACAGATACGTACCAGGGCGCTTTTCTCAAACCTAAGGGTGCCTCTATAGGTCCGAGCCTTTAGAGGCACCCTTAGGTTTGTAGCTACCTCATGGCTCGAGCACCCTGGAGACTCTAAGAGACAGCGGGACACCTCCCCAGGAGGTGATGCCTGCCGTTTAGAAATCCTCCAGGCGGATCGCCCCTTAAGGCTTAAGGACTATGCAAGGTCGAGAACCTTCTTAAAACCCCGGTAAAGCTGTAAAGGCCATTAGCGGCCAACAAAATTAGTCAAAAAAAAGCGAAACAGATGACGTCTTCAATTTTTTGTTTCACCTATAATTAGTATTAATGTTGATAGTTAAATTGTATTATGGTATCGTTGAGTAGCACGCAGTATCTGGATACAAATTACAACATTCCTTTTGCAATACAAGATTTAATTTAAAATGCCAGAGTAATCTGTGTTATGTCCAGAACAGATTAAGCTTGGCAGCCACGATGAGATAGATGCTAAGTGACTTATCGTAAACGTCGTATTTTAATCAACACTTGATACAAGAACATTATTACTAGTAGCTTCTTCAGACTAAGTTTTCGTAGAATAAACGTATCCCAACTGAATAAGGACAATAATTTGGTCAATTTTGCTGACCGTATAGTCGAGAGATCAGTGCCCCTGTCTACTCAGCCAGAAGTCCCGAGTTCGAATCCCGGTAGAGTCATATATTTGCATGATAAATGGGAATGTTTTTTCACGAGTCTCAGATGTTTGTATGTTTATTTAGTATATTTCCGATGTTTATATACATATTACTAACTGGAATTTTTCGATATCTATTATCTATAACACAAGCGCTTAATGATGCTTAATTTGATGCTTAATGTACACACAAATGTCTAACGTCTTAAATCAGCACTGCTTGCAAGTATAAGCAAACTAATACAATTCACAAGTTCAAATTTGTGAAGCCTAGGTGCACCGTTGTAGCCGTAACACGCGTTTAGAACTACCATAACATTCTCACGACTTCTCACCGTAAAGTTTATAAAGCGTAGAACTGAGCATGCCTGTATTAAGCCGCCGCTATCAATGAGTCAGTACTTGCGTGTACCTTGCCCTTTGCAAACACTTGTAATTTCATAGGCTATGTACGTCGCTTTAAATTGTGCCTAGGTTATTTAATGTATTTGCCGAGGTAAGTGGCGGGCGTTTCGATAGGGTCGTTACACCAATTTATTGTTTTATTGTCGGCAATATTAGCTGGACTTTAGGGATTATCTAGCAATCTAGACTGGGACGTAGTTTATGCGACGCATAAATTAGTGCTGCAACCTAAAAATAGGATTGCTATTTAGATTCCAAATTTTACGAGGCTGTATATATTTCGCGGCTTCGATTTGTGATATTGTCATACTTTTTTTGGGGAGTGACTAATTATGACTGAATTGCCTTGCTTCCTTGGGAGTCCTCATGATTTTGGGGTCTTATTGTCTTCGATTAGCATCACTTCTGGTGTTCCAAAGTCGTTGAAGCCCTACGGCACCCCGAGTAATGAGGGATTATTGTACTAAAACAGAATTTGTATACTTTCTACGGTATGTGTACATGCATAAACTATTAGGCGTTTGTGTGTGTTTTACACACATTCAAGAAAATGACTCCATTCCATGATAACCTGAAATGCAGTCCAAATAAAAAGGTGGCTAGTGCTAGTGAAACTCTGCACTGCACTTGCCATCTTAATCTTGTCGACCTGCAAGATGCTTTTCACACCTCTTTTGAAGGACCCAGGGTTGTAGGAAGGAGGGAAAAATGTGCTGGCAAAGAATTTATTCTTCGTTTATCGGAGGTAAATTAAAATACAACACCGTCTCTTCTTAATTAATGGCTATCTAAATAACCCATTAGTTATTTACCAACCCTGTTCTATACAGGAATGCAGTAACTCGAGAATCGTGACTGGCGGCAGTCGGAAGGAGGTAGCCAGATCGACCAGAACAATGGACTCTTATCAACAACAGCATACAGTCTAAATTACTCGCGCATGAAGTTGATGTTGGCAATATAAGTTAATCCCATTGTAATACTAAATTTGTTGTTTGATGTTTAATTTTGAGTACCTGATTTAAAAGGTGGTTCCATACAATTGCTCGTAGGACATGATAAGTTATAATCAAAAATAGTATCGAAACTTTTTTGATTTCAGAATAACAAGAAAAACAAATTAATTATACAGATATATTTTTAAATAATAAAAGAAATAATAATAGTTATATTAATAATATAACGATAACATATACATATATATTGTTCTATAACGTCAGAATTGTCCGCCGATTCCTCTCTCTGTCGTCCTGACCCTCGGCCGTCTGGCCTCCTCTGTCGAGGGGTATTCTCCCATCCCTCAAGCCGTCGAGGGATCGGGAAGATTTAAAATTGATTTCAAAATAATAATATTCCCAAATATAATTATGCTAGTGGGTAGAGCACACGGTTAGGAGGACTTAATACCGTTAGGGCGCAAAGGTCTTCGAGGGGCGACTCTTACCGGGAGACTTAGCGTTGATAGCCCTCTCACAAGATGGAAGGACGGACAGCGGACCGATAGGTTTAGAGATCCTCGGGGGGGGGGGGGGGGGAGAGGCCTATGTCTAACAGTGGATGTGTTTAGGCTGATATGATAATGATAATATGTGAAACTTTTACATTCCATTTGTACCCATCATCTATCATTTAAGTTGACTTTTACAAGGACATTGTTGCGGATATTTTATATTTTTTTCTTTGTTTTTGAAATATACATTTTGTTTTACTATCAGTTTGAAAATTATACGCTCACAAAGCAGACGCGAGAGTTTCATTCTCAACAGACATATAAACTCATAATTAAAACTTAACAATTCAATATATGTCACTTAGATACTATGAGATTCGTTTGAAAATATACACAACGCATATTTACATTAACTGTTGCACTAATCGACTTTTGTGTTGCAGTTTCATTCATAAATCGTAGAGCGATGTGATCTCTGACATTTGACGCTAAATTGCTCCGTTTCCTTCCACATTTCATTATTTTAGAACGTTGGTTCACTAAGTAAATAATTAATTAATCTTGCAATACATTGTAAGTAAACAAATTATTCTAAATGATTTTGATTTCCTGTGTGAGATTAAACAGCTCTCATGTGTGTACTGTAATTGGTATTTTGATTTAAATCCTTAATATTTGTCACTGTTAGCAATAATTAAACTGCCTACGCATAATCTAGACACAATAAAATAATTCTGTCTCGATTGTACGACTTGGCAGATTCTAATATTAATAACTCTTAAACATTTTCTTAACTTGCTAGGCTCTTTGGTTTCGTGTTTAATTTAGTTATTGTTTTTGTGACATTTATCAAATTGAACTTTTAGACTATAAACTGGCTGGGGTCGGTGATCTCAGTCTTCGTTTGTTTTTTTGTTTGATGAAGACATCCGGTTTAAATAAATACCAAATTTTCAATCCCTTGGAAATATACATTACAAAAGAACACATTATAGAGAAGAAGCGAAAGGAATCAATAGAAGAGAAGAGAAGAAAATAGAAGACATAGAACCAAGAAGATCAATACAAGAAGAAACTATACTTTCTGTTGACCAATCCGTGAGAATCGATGTCTTGGCTGGTTATCATATTTGTCATACAAAGTTTCTATACAATATCTAGTAGTGCCGAAAAATTGCAATGAATTAATTCTTTGATCATATGATCGGAAGACGCGAAAGGTATAACTGTGGTATGAAAAAGATATGATACAACCTATAAAAACCTTTTTTTAAATTAATACCAACATAATAAACCTATTACTTTAACACGAAAAAGGTGTGTAAGGATAACAGGAACATAGATTAGATAAATTAAATTAAATAAAAGAATGTCGGTCGTCATGACAAGCAGTCGTGCGCACGCGCCGATCGTATCGCACTCGCGATGCCCCGTGAATGGGTGTTTGTGCTCGGACCTAGTATACGAGAGCAACGATAAGACGTATTGTGCATGCTAAATAATCGCAATATGGGCATAAAATGGTACAGCTAGCAAAACAGGGGACTTTTTAAATTTTCTAGAATTAAAAAGAAGCTTTATGTCATTGTCAAACATAAAAACCACCAAGTGTTCTAGGGTTGTCAGATCACTGTTGAATAAAGTACTCAATAATTATTTCTCTTTCGACATACGAAATCATATCAAATTTCTCTTTGAAAATACTTCCGATATTCGTGATTGCTGATATTCGTCTAGCCTTTATTAATAATTATACGATCCAAGAAACATTAGTAAAGTGGTAAATGGTTTAAATCATTTTTATGCGACACCTAAATTAAAAAAGTACGTTTTTTGTTTTTTGGTTAGTGTCTGTTTTAAATTTTTTTTTAATAGATTAAAGAGATTTTTTTATATGACTCACGGAAATATTATTTGAATGTAGTCACACAAGTAAAGTAACTTAAAATAAGTTTGCTAATGCTAAACTTATTTGTTTTAGGAGTTTTTTCATTATGTCTCTATACTATTAAGTCGTTACCATCAGCATGACTATAACGCCACTTCAAAATGATCCTTAATACAAAGGTCTAAGTTGTACAAATCGACAAAGCGTCGCGGCACTCCTAGTGTTTATTATTTTTAATTTACATTGACATTACAAATTAGATGTTCATTTTTTCTGTTGACTGTACCTTTTCTGTTTTACCTTAGTTTGAGATTAGCTTGCCAGTAAACTTGTGCTTTACTAACCAATCCCTTGTATGGTCATTGTGTAAACCTATTTGGTAAGGTAATGGCATGA
The DNA here is from genome assembly GCA_943193645.1 of Acentria ephemerella. Lineage (NCBI taxonomy): Eukaryota > Metazoa > Arthropoda > Insecta > Lepidoptera > Crambidae > Acentria > Acentria ephemerella. Next base: position 964,823 of record OW971875.1, on the reverse strand, counting down.
ATTTCTAAGAATAAAAAAAAATACAATATTAATTATTCTAATTATTTATTATTAATATTACTGACATCCAAACAATTGTAAATCAAAAATTCTATAAAATCTATTTCTTACATTTAAAAACACACTTAGACTTAGAATTCCAAACAATCCCAAGATAATTATTATTTTGAATGAATAATTTTGAATATTTGAATTTGACCATAATACAAATTAAAACACTTACTTAAACCTACCTTTTGTAATCCACCTTTCTTCTGTGTATCCTAAAATTTGTTGTGCCCGACTTAGAGTCATTAATAGTTTTAAGATCTACATATTATGTAACTATGGAACGCAAAATAAAGAATTGAATTGAATGGAAAAAGATTCACTGAATATTATAAAACTAATTAGTTGATGTTTTTTACTTATAGGGAAAGCTTGTTGGCGTTGTGGTTTGAACGCTCTGGCTTCGAATAGTTAAACAAAGCAAGTTAGCCATGGTTGTACCTTAGATGGGTCAATCAAAATTTGCTATTTCAATCTCCTCCGTGCTTCTGTGCACATTAAACCGTCGTTTTCGACAGCAACCGCTTCCACTCACCAACCTTCACTGGGCTAGCGTTGTGCTGTTGTGGACCAATCTCATGACTGACTTTAGGTCAGTTAAGGTTCATTTTACACTCCAAGTTTTTGGCTTATACTTCGTAATAAACTTTGGCAATATTTAAAGGATATTGAGAGTTATATTTAGAACTGGCGACTGAAATAAAAAAATATTACATTTTATAAGGACAATATGACAGTAAGTCAAAATCAAATTTGTTGATAATTTTTATTAATCTAAACATGTGTGTGTGTGTCACGATGATAATAAATTGTTTATTTATCTCGTAACAAACATCTGTTGCTATGGCAACATAAATACATGTTAGTAGATGGTTCGGCAATGCTTCATTTCTTAATATTTGAGTACGACATGACTAAGCACAGAATATGTTCCGTGACAATCTGAGAAAAAGGCCGAACAAGTGGGTTTTTATTATTTATATACACCTTTGGATTAGAGAAATATACTAATTAATTCCATTCAATAATTTACTAAGCCACATTTTTGTGTTTAAACTATAAAAAATTAACAATCAAATCTGATTTGGCTTTGTAAACTTTAAAAACTTCTACGAACTTCAAAATTATATTGCCATAGATAAAAACCAAATCGACAAAAACGTTAAGAAGCTGAGCGGGTTGTTAATTATAGATGTATGATGTCAACGCATGGAGCCTCCGTGAGAGCCTCTTGTCATATAAAAACTATCAACCATATTTAATTCAATATTCGTTTCAAAGTAAAGACTATATATTGTATACAGTGGACGCGACAGCGAGCGCGGACGCGGGTGATTTTAAGTGACTTGTTAAGTAACTTATGAAATCCAATCAAATGTAAAAATAAAAATATATTTGACTTACACACATTAACACAATCACGTCATTTAAACATTTATACAATACGACAATTAATATATAGTGGCATGGTTTTAAGAATTGTCGATCTTCTGAGGTTGAACATAGAAAACTTTTGAGTGAAATTTAAAATAAAAAACATTAGAATTTTGACTGAAAACGGTTAGTATATAGTTAAAAGAAACAGTAAAATAAATGAATTTCCCTTGTATCAAATAAGCTTGGAGTGATTTATGATTTTCGATTCAGTGTAACTACTTTAAAATAAAAACTAGTAATGGACTATATATGGATTGTACTACTAGTAATGGATTGTAATACCTATGATAGTTTGTATAAATAAACCTTTAAATAGAGATTTTTATTTACAACAAATAGCAGGTGATCATTAATAATTGGGTTGGTATATGTTTAAATAGTGTCTTATCTCAAGCAATATCCCTGTGTATGTCTTTATATGTCGTAATTTTTTTCTACTAACCGCGTTCTTATGTATTGTGTCCGAGGCTTTATACATGTGTTAATATATTCGCAAAAAGTAATGAATATTCGGAAAGGTACGAATATAAGCACTTTGTATTTATAAGTTAAAACAAATAAGTTTTAAAATAATTACCCGTGATCTATAAACGCTTGTTATTATCACTATGTAAATAGCGTAGAGGCTCTTCAGTGAGCTCTGGCGACGTAACTCACTGGATGAACAAAACCTTACAGTTCAAAATATTGACAGATTGTATTATTATTTAGAAATCAATTTTAACTCTTCCCTATCCCTCGACGGCTCGAGGGATGGAAGAATACCCCTCGACAGAGGAGGCCAGACGGCCGAGGGTCAGGACGACAGAGAGAAATCGGCGGACAATTCTGGCGTTATCCATCAACCGACTGCCCGCTGGAGCCTCGCAATCATTGGTCAATCACCCAGTCCCAATCTCTTCTGATGGTCGCGAAGAGAGGTTGGGACGAGACCATTGGTTGAGATTATGACTAGTATGATCTCAGTGGATGTCACCCTCCACATATCAGTATCCTCGTGTGCCAAGTTCAGATACTTGATCTTTTTATCTGATTTGGCTTTCACGAGGTTTTCATCGAAGGGAATGGTGACATTCACTAAGGACACACGCGACTCTACTCGGTCCATCAGTACGATATCAGGCTTGTTAGCCAAAGCCGTCCTGTCCCTAATGATGGACCGATTATTTCGAAATTGATTTCTATGTATTAAAATACTGTATATTTTTTTATAAGAAACTAAAATCAACAGAAAGATAGCGACCATTAAATCAATTGTAGTCAGCAATAGTAGTTTTTAATTATTAACGGGATCATCTCACCTGATGGTAAGTGTAGATAAGTCCTAAGTCGGACGCGAGGTATAACCGGATTCTACTACCACAGAGAAACTGGCTATCTTATATCAAACTACATGAAAATAACAATTCTGTTAACATTATTGTAATATCAGAAAACTTAGGTAAAAAGGTGGTAGCTGACCAGGTTTAGATAAGCTCGTGTTCAAATCAAAAGAAACAGTCAACGGCCGGCTGGTCGACTCATCAGTTTCCCTGTCTACTTATCCAGAGGTCCAGGGTTCCGGAATATTTTTTATGAGTAATGGATGTTTGTTTATCAACAATTCGACGTTATCAATGACACTCTTAATGATGCTTACTTTGGGTTAGATAATAGGTATGTGAGTATTAGAAATATTATAATTATAGTAAATTACTGCCCGGACTGGGAATTGAACCTCTATTTTAGAGTTAGATGGTCCGCTTAAACGAACAGACCACAGGTAGTTAAGTTTAATTCATTATTTTCCGATTTGTTTTTTTTTACTTTCTTAATAAAGTTACCTTTAAAGAATTAAACTAAGCCACTGCTAAGCCTCTAATAGCAAGTCGGAAGTCTATTGGCGAGTTGAGTGGCAGAGATCGCGACGCGTGCGCAGCTATAGCGACGATAGCGTCGCAGCTATGAATGAATCAGGCCTCGGCGTAAATCATTACAGTGTTGTTATTATGTAGCAAGAACCTGCCTGGATATGGCCTAGACTATTAAATGGATGTTCTCAAACTTTTATGTTAATTATAATTTATTGAAGTTTAGTATGACAAACATACTGAGCACGAATCTGAAGTTACGCTTTAAACCATTGAAGAACTATTTAACTTTTGAGTTAAATTGATAGCTTTAAATAAGTCTGCTTTAGAAAATACATATATAAATTAAAAACACATGAAGTCATGTGCTTTCTACAAACTTTTATCAAGTTCATTCGAATACATAACTACTTTTTAAATGTCAAATCATATGTGGGAGTTACCATTCATTTTAAATAGTAAGAAAAGTTCAACAAAGTTATATTTAGCAATGAAGAATTATATTTATACTTAAGAGTTACCTCTTGAGTTTGTGAGGTTGTAGGGGTAGGCTCTAGAACTACTGGTTGGATTCTTTTTGTATTGGTTAATCCATTTATCGGCGAAGATTAATACAAGGGAAAGCTGTAATACATTTGTGAGAGAAAGAGAACACTGCGTAGGCGCAGCCTCGGGCAGAAGCTAGTTCACAATAATGTTTGTATTAGGATATTAAATACTTATTTAAATTAAAATATATTAAGTATAGGCGTAGGTATCTACTGAATCTGACCTTAATTGCAAGCCTCCTTTCGCGGGTCTACTGGAAGATATTTCTTTAAAAATAAGTAGTACCATGTTACATTCTTTTTGCTTAAAATATATGTAATGAAATTGAGTATATGTACATAAATCATTAAATAAATATTTTTTTTAATAATTATTGGACACAACTAAATTAACTATTAAATTTTATTAATACTGATTATAAAATTAAGTGAAATGCTAAAAAATGTCTCCAATGAGGGAACCGAGCAAGCGAAATAACAAGTTACTTAGTATACTTTATCACAGAATTTGAAATAAGCAGTTTGAGCACCACTGTTCTAAAGACTAGACGAGGTGCGTAGGCGCACCCACGTGCGATGCCCCAGCTGACCTACCCTCGGATAAATATAAGACTGAGTTTATCGTAAAATATCGGCGATGATTATATTATTTGCAACACTATCAATGTAACATAAATGTCTTTAAAAATTACTATGAAGTACTTATGATAGACGATACATTTCTTATAGCGCGGGGCATCCCCGCGTGGTTTTTGGGGCGATTTTGCCATTAAACCTGTGGTATACATATTTACTTATTGATTTCTGTTTTCTATTTACGAAACAAGAACATTTATTTTTTTAGTTCATCATGGTACGAAAATTTAAATATTTATAAAACATTGCAAAGATATAACATTAAAATATAATTTAGATTAAACATAAGAATATTATATTGTATTCTTATTAATGTACCTATTTTACCTGTTCATTATTGTTTTTTTTATAGAAACCTCAGCAAAATGTCTGGACACCACCTGATGGTAAGCAGTAGAGGAGTCCATATGCTCGTATAGCTAATGCAGTATACGATGTACTGCTCCAGTCACCTTGCTGGACCAAAAAGTGCTTTTATCATGAATAAAGTTTAAGAATGACGAGCCGTTTTTACGTTTGTCTTCATTAGTACTGTACACACAGTCTAATTAGGTAGCAATTTTTATCAAAGATTCACTTATTTAAATAATATAATATCAACATATAACATCAAAGCCCATATTCTTAAATTAACTTACAGGCAAAGATTTATATATATAATTAAATGATATGCTAAAATGCAACTTACATATTGGTAACAAAAGCCTCTCATAACAAATATTTACTGTTTTATTACATATTTTTATTATTTTATCCCTGCTGCTAGCGGTCATGCTAACTCGTGGTCAATCACGCCGCCGTTTCCGTTTCAGATATTTATAGGTTGATGTGCCTCAAAGATGTGCGCCGAAAATACCATTGAGTGATCTGGATATTTCGTACATCAGTACCATAAGATCATAATGCTAGCATTCAAACCAACAATATAGATTATAGAATCGATCATTGACGGATACGACGCTAATGGAAACACTTAAGATAAAGTTTAATATATTAAACTTTGTAATTTGCAAATAAATTAAATATTCTCTTGTATATTTATTATAACTATTTTTATATTTTGCTTTATCTGATTTGGAAATTTTAAATGATATAAGTACTTTATTCCTGACGCCATAAAATGCGATCAGAGGGGTTACAACCTTATTTATGTTGTGGCTATCTCGTAGCTATCATCAGTATTTGTCACTATATCGTGGTTGTATTTGATAAAACGTTCTGGATCCTGTATCTGGAGCAATGCTGGAAACTGTCACTGTCACGTTGATCGGTAATCTGCACTCAATTTTATAAAGATGCGTTTGTCCTAATAAAACCAATAATTCAGTATTTGTTCAAATTAGTTCCGGGTATTCAATAACCTACTTCTGATCTTCTGGTTTCAATTTAGGCGACCATCTGACCGAGTGGTCATGAACTCTCCAGAGGTCTCGGGTTCGAATAACGGCAGGGACAAATATTTGTATGATGAGTACGAATATTCAGGAGTCATTGATTTTTATGGTGTTGGTATTCCGTTCATTCCTAAATGGTGATCGTTTGAAAACGAAAAAAAATATCAAGTAGATGACCTCTTAAGTATGAATGAAAAATATTTTTGATCATGTTAGTTTAAAGCGAAATCAAAAAGCGGGAAGATTAAACGAAACAGTTGAAGGGTTAGTAATTAAATCCAATTCAAAATTTAAATTTCTTTGTATATTTTAGCTGAAGAAATTTGACTTTGAATATTTATGACACCCGAATGGTGTAGTGGTATTATTTTGCCTTATTTATTTACTAGGCTTTACAATAATACCCATTAAATACTCTTGCAATCGCATATAAGGATAAGTTTATCACTAATTACATTAAATCAATGTGCACATTATATTGGTTGGTCGGTTGTTTTATTAGTAGATTGATAATTTATTTCATCAAACTGAGTCCGGCATAACCAATTCTAACAGTTGTTTTTCATCTTTTTGATGGACAGACCTTTAGTTCAATTTTTAATGCCAATTAATTGCCACTTGGGTCAGTTTAGAGCGAAAAATATGATTATTATTTACAAAAATAAACTCCTTTGCTTTTTTTAGTTATTTTAGAACACACGAATGCAGCGTTACATTGACAGTTGCCAACCTCATTGGTTTCTGTCAGATACGCAGAAGTATTAGACATACTCTTTCTAATCTGTGGAATTATCTATTGCTAGTATAGCGGAGATGGAGTTTTTGGCGCGTAAAGGCGGGGGGCGGTTTGGTGCTGTGTATTTTATTTCATATATTGTGTTGTAGTGTTATTTTTGTCATAAAATTGGTGTAGTTTTATGGCAAAAAGGATCGTTTAATCGTGCAATATATGAAATACATCATTCAGCATTGATTAGTGACTTACGTGAGATTTTTCAGTGTTTCATTTCCATTTATTCATTTCTAGGGTAAGTTCATTTATTTAAAAATATTATATGATTTCATTCTCATTTACTTATCATTTCGTCGTAATCATTATCATAACATTCCATTTTCGTATCACTTTAACATAATCGCTTACATTGCATTCCGTTTTGAAAAATTTTCTCGTAAGTCATTAACAAAATTGCAGGGCCTACCATTAGTCGCCAAAAACTCCATAGGGCAAAGGACTACATTGCACCAGTATCTTGGAGCCATAAATAAAGATAAAATCTACATTAATGAAGATATGGCTTAAAGGTCTTAGTTACCAGGCCAAATAATTGAAAAAAAAAATAGTATCGCGGATTGGCACTAACCGCAACGATATCTGATTTGGTTTTGGATTTATTTCAATTCAACGCAATAGTTTTCGTTATGAATGGCAGCTGGGATGTATTTCTCAATGGCCCTTTAAAATGCCATTAATTACGGTATTCGATGGCGTCTACTCGCGACCCGTGAGCCGTTACGGCATTGTTATTGATCCAGTTCCAATATTTAAATTGTTCATTTTATAGATCCTTTGTTCTTTGAACTGGTATGGAATGGATTACAATAGTGTAGCTGAAAATGAATTTCAAAGCATCATAATTGAAAAAATATTAAAAACTTTCAATAATAATCTTTAGAATTGTATAAAACATTTTAATTATTTCTTCAATAAACAGTATGTCGATCATACAGAAATATTGCATAAATATTATATTTAGTAGATATGCAATCAATATTTTCTGAGACATCGACGTGTAAGGAGCCAAAACTAACTCAACAAGTCGCCCAAAAACGCTCCATAGATTTTCATCTTATGAAAATCACATGAGCATAGAAATAGTCATAGACTTGCCCAAAGGTGTTTTTTAAAAATGGAATGCAACGTTAGTGATTACATTTAAATGATACCAATACGATGACGATAAATAAATGAACTTACCCTATAAATGAACATATGGAAATAAAACACTGAATAATCTCAAGTAAGTCATTAATTAACGCTGAATAATGTATTACATATATTGCATGATATAACGATCGTTTTTGGCATGAAACAACACCAATTTTATAACTAAAACTCCAATACAACACAATATACGAAATCAAATATACAGCACGACTCCGTTATGGCGCGCTAAAAACTACAGTCTGTTACTACAAATATTGCTGCTAGATGAACCAATGAATTCTCCTCAAAACTAATGGAGAACGAAATAAGACACGACAGATGAACTGAACCGAGATGGCTTAGTACTAATGCTTCAAATTGGGAACTACTCGGATTTTATAATCATTAATTATTTTGAGCCACTAATTGCACAATGGACGAAAATCCTCTATCATGGACCGCATTAAAGTGTTTTATGGAAATCATTTCCCATTTGAGACGAAAATAGAGAATGTGCTTTAAATTATATAATATTTTTTTCACATCTATTAACTAGTCAATTCAAGCTTCATCAAGAACTTTTGATTTCATTGTTTTAATAATACTGTGACTGCATGGTGTGAAATCACAAGTCCCGGTTATCTGATTCATTTCTGGTTGCAGTAGAACGTGACGCGAAGCTCTTATCTTGATCGTCTGATGTTATCAAGCAACCGTTAGGCGTTGTTAGATCGCCTTTGACCCGTAGGAATGTCACGGTTGTCAAGTTGATTTATCAAAATGAAGATTTGGAAGCTAAAACTTAGATTCGTTTAATCTTAGTTTGAAGTTGGTGTGATTATGATCACTCGAACAGAGTAAGTAAAATTTCTCCTAGCCTTTCTCTTTGAGCTTTGAATAGATGAATATATAAAAGAATACTTTTGATGTTATGTACTACCCGAATGATTGTTTTCTTCTGCAAACAGCACAGCAAATTACTCGACACCGCTTGATGGTGAGCAGTAGAAGCTGTGAGAAGATGGCTAGTGAAGCATGCGACATACTGCCCCGGCCCCCTTCACCTTAAGAACTGAATTTCCACCCTTCTTTTGAAGTAACCCATGTAAGTATGATGGAGAGAATATCTACATTGTATGCAAAGCACACGATAAAGATTGAGTACTTGAAGATATAATTTTATGCATTGACTTTGCCAGCGTTATTTTATCGTCCACAATAGAATCGATGAGCATTACTTTGATAACATCAAATTATTCATTGTTTCGTAGCTGAGGTATCGATTTCCCAACGAAAATATGTCGCTGCAGAGTTATTTTCATTACCGTTTTTAATTTGATGATAATTATCAGTAATATGTATAGCTGTTTCACTAAGTCTGATATTCACCAACACATAAACCGCTGACTTTTATCGAACATCAGTTCTGGACATTTCTTCCATAAAGTAAATGTCAACATTTATTACATATAGTAAATGTCAAAATCTACGTCTCCTAAGCAAAACCATTCGTTGGTAGATTTTTTAACGTGTGAATGGGTTCAAACAAACATTTATGATCCGTGTATTGATTGATTTATAGACGTATAGAGGTGAGGTACACTGCTTATACTGTTTACTGATCTGTGCTGAGTCGGAGCAAAAGAAAATACTCAGATGCTCCATGTTTTTAAAGAATAGCTTCATTAAAGTTTTAACTAACTCTTAACTCCATGTAAACATTTAGATGAGTACGTCATTCATACTGAAGTACATTGAAGTAAATATTACGATGTGGATATGTGAAAGTTATTAAGAAATTAAACACAAGATAACGTCATAATAATTCATAACTAATAAAAAACTTACAATTTGTCACTAATGAAATTGGAGATCACTTTATAATTCACTTAATTACTTGTTCCATTAGTCACACTGAAGAGATTAACCAGGATATCGCTTGCGCTTTGTGTCAAGTTTATACCAAGGGCATAGAGTTGTTTTTAGTTGTAAGAGTGTAGATATTACATGGTGCTGATGGGTAGATGGTGCAGCATACGGCGCGAGAAATAAGGCGGAGTCAATTTAAGCTGTCAAATCGATTGGACTCGCTTATCTCGATACATTGATTCAACTTTGATGATGTAATCGCCTCTATCTATGGATAAGTTATTAGGCTTGCTTTTCTATGTACAATCTCCATTGATAGAAATTTTTTTAATTCCAGTCAGTAAGATATTTTTTGGTGATCTCTTTGGTAAAGTGGTTTGAACTCTCTGGTTTTAATTGCGAATTTAAAGCAATTTTTATCATGGCAATTTTACTCGTATACACACACACAAGGACCAGCCTTGTGTGTGTGTATACGAGTATGTGTATTTGAGTGTGATGTGTTGTGCATGTTTTGTAAGATAGAAGTGCGTATTTCCGGCTATGTTATGTTAGCAAATATTATATTTAATATGTTACTTAGATAAATACTAATATGTGACTTTTGATATACGAGTAAAGTAATAAAACTATGCATGGGCTATTGTGGTTTATGATTAAGGGACTCAGTTACTTCAAGGCTTATTCTAGAACCATTCATAGTATGCTTTAGGTTTAGTACTTACATATTTATTAATTTTATTGTATAATAACTTATTATATTACATTAAACTGTTGGCCCCGGCTTGCCCGGCGTGCTGGTTGGCACCAAGCACTATTAGGTCAACTTAGTGGTGCTATATGCTATAATAATAAGTCCTTACGTGTTTCTATCATGTCCAATAGTGAGACGTATATATATATATATATATATTTATAAAAAGCTCAGCAAATGACTCGACACCACCTGATGATAAGCAGTAGACGAGTCCACATGTGAAGACAGCTAGTGAAGCATGTGATATACTGCCCTAGCCACCCTCACCTTGCTGGCCCAAAAAGTGCTTTTTCACGCCTCTTTTAAAGGAACCCATGTTATAAGAAGGAGGGAATACGTAAATATAAATTTGGGCTGCAGATGATGATGATGCCATCATAACCATAATACGACATTGAATTAAAACATTAAAACGAAACATAAACTAGAGGATGCAATCAAGTTGGCTGTTCTGATATATAGGACTGTGTTACTTATATCAAATTAAATAATTCAAAAAATTTAATGACAATTCTATGAAGAAAGTAAAATACTAAATTAAGTAACGTTTGACGCAGAATTAAACTCAAAACTCAGGATCGATTATGTAGTGGTCGTAAGGTTATAACTAACTGTATGAAAACCGCCTGGTTTAGTATTGTCAGTACTCATATTTACTAAGCCAAAGGTCCCAATCAAACACCTGTCCCCAAATTTATACATATTATACCATGAATTTGTAGGTACATACACTTTAATAATAATTTAATATGCAACGAACATGTTACAATTATAAAGACATTTAAATTTAACGCTTGATCCAAAACGAAAGGGTCCACTTGATTGCTGACATCAATCAAGGGAGCTCGGGAATTAACATGAATAATTTGATTACAAAAAAATACTACACCAGAAGTTACACTGAACGCATTCCTATCTTACTTTATCACTCAGAGATCAAAAATTATAGGATTGTTTACGTAATTTTTTTAGGTTTACTTGTCGTTTTTATGTCAGTTCTTAGGGGGTATTCCTAATAATTAGATTTCAACTTCTCAGGGAATATTCTTATACCAATACGGGTTAACTACCGGTGTCTTTAAGCACAAGTAGTACCTACGGCAAATTTTAAGGCAGTGGCTTCTCAGGTAGTGCTACTTATGACGCGTTGGAATCATTAATGAAATCAAGTGTATAAATAGAAATAGTAATCAGTTTACTAATACTGTGTAATATTACCATCAAACTGCCATCCAAATTACACCACATACATAATCATACACACACACACACACACACCCACGTGTGTGTAAACTTTGTTATGTTCACGATTCATGTAGATCTTTTGAGAGATTTTCTTGCGCCTAACAACACAATTTCTGTTCTGAAGAATTTTTTTTATAAAAAATCTCAGCCTTATCATATATTATATGACAAGACACCACCTGATGATAAGCAGTAGACGAGTCCATAAGTGTGAAGCATGCGACATACTGCCCAAACCACCCTCACCTTGTCGGCCCAAAAAGTGCTTTTTCATCCTTTTTTTAAAGGAACCCATGTTGTAAGAAGGAGGGAATACGTGTGCTGGTAAGGAATTCCACGCTCTAGCTGTGCGATAGAGAAAGGAGTCACAAAATATCTTAGTGCGCAAAGTAGACATGGCAACAGTGAAAGAGTGACTCAATAGACCAGCACGCGTACTCCTTAGTAGAAAAGGAGAGGGAGGGATAAGGTCGAAGAACTCTTCAGAGCACTCTCCATGGTACAAACGATAAAAGCGACGCTTTGTCGCGACGTAGTTGCAGAGGCTCTAGGGTGTTCGTTACCTCCGCATCGCCTATACACTCAAATACATATATAATTAATTAAAACTAATATATCCTTCGCGTAGGTCAGATTTTTAATAAGCAGTGCCCGTGTACTATTTTTTCTATGTTATTATGTGTTCACAAATCAAAAAATTAATAATATAATTTCCTTAAAGAGCCCTGTAAATCAAAGAAACGACACGTCCAATCTCTGTCGATTATTGACTAATATAAATCAGTCTACATTCTGTTCTGGAAGGCAGTTTAATAATTTACCAAACGTCAATAATTACTACTTTAAACCAACGTTAGATAAGCGAGTCGCGTGCGCATGCGACAGATCATATCTCCGATCAAGTCCAGGGAACTATTTATCACAGTAATATCAATTTACTGGAGCCAGAAGTCGCTAGAGACACGAGAAGGGGTTTTTAATCGCAGATCAAAACTACATCGCATATATCTTGTGAAAATATACTAATGATTGTGGACTGTTTCATATATAATAAATAATAGTATTAATTCCATTTAAAACAGACAAAAATTTTGATAATAATTAAGAAAAACAGCGTTGGCTAAAATTTTCTATTTTCTATAATTATTTTTTCATAAAAATGTATCATTACTCCAAGGAGTTTCTAACACCGTTATATCTAATATTGATATTAATAAGATATCATGGTATGATTTAATAAGAAGATTAAATTATAATTGTAATATTATTTTGTGTTCTTTATGGAACATATGCGCTTTCAAGCGAATTTGGGCGAACCCAAAAAATGTACCAATTATCAAGACGACCATTATTTGTCCTGCGTTGTTGACAAAAGCCTAATCCTCTTTCTATGTGTACTATAAAACTACTGTACTCCTCTGTTGGTAATCTAATAAATTAAACTATGTAACAGTCACCATTACTATTTGGTAAATGTTACGTTCAGAGAACATATTTTTAGCGAAACTTAGATTTCGACATTACACCATGATAACAATTCATTAGAAATAAGCATTATTATATTATTAAGTTTTACCATTTAAATTGTTCTGTATTCTTAATTAAAAACTATGATTCACACTTATTTAATAGTAATTTTGGTGTATTCGATTGCTTATATTTATATTTCCTTATATTTAACTTGTGTCAACAAAATACGTATTTATTCATCAAAATTAATTACTTTACAATTAGCAACTGTAAAATTTATTAGTAAACCAATCACGTATTCCCTATAGGCGTAGGCGTCTATACTATAGAGTGGTTAATATGCACCTTAATTATTAAATATTACTTTTAAGATCGAGATAAAAATTGACCCATCATTACTACGAGCTGCTCATCAATTTTTTTTTATTTCTTATGATCATCTCGGCATATTTAATTAATTGAATTGCTAAGCCATAATCATTATGTCATAATCGTTGCTAGATATGATTATGGCTCCATATTTCTTTCTCCATGATTATTATTTTTAACACGGTGATACAAAAAAGCCAATATATCAATAAGTAACGATATCCTGATCAGTTATACACTCCTAATCAGCGTGATATTCCGCTGGAAAGTATGTTAAGCTGAGCTTCGCTGCGCAGGCGCATTGCCCTGATCACACAGGGTTGACATTTCTTTTATTATTTTCTATTATTTACACAATAATTATTCTTAGTTTTTCAAATTTAGGTGACCCACTGTTTTACCAAGCGTTGTTTCAAAAATATTAACTTCAATGTTTTCTATTTTTTAAATATCAAATTCCAAAAAAAACATTCTATACAATTTAATAATAGCAATTGTAAACACCCGCGTAAGACTGCTGGGTAATTAAATGAATGAAAATAGAAATTGTAATGAAATTGTATATTGAAAAAACTTATGAATATTACATTGGAAAATAAAAGAATAATTATAATACATCAAATCTGACATCTTTATATGTCACTATAATTTATTAAACCTAAATAGGTTTTATGTTTCTTACACCAATTAGCACAAGAAGAAACAGTATCACACAAGTTATACAAAAATCATATTTTTACATTAATGAATAAGTCCCCGGCTTAAATAATTATTTAAATATATATTATACACCAGAATTGTCAGTGAAGCTTACTTGTCTACATCAAACATATTTTTTATTTCCTGATAGTATATAACTCCAATTACACTATAACATAAAATGCTTACGTACAGTACGAGTTGAAGTGACTCTAATCCTCTGAAGTACTTATGCTGTTATTTGCAGTTATACCTACTTCGGTATTTATACGCCAATCTAGATTGAAATTAAACTTTATTATCATCTCTATTCACAGATGCACTGTAAATTGTGACTAAAGTCCCACGCAGATTGCTTTCACAAATTAGAAATTAGCTTAAACTAGGAATATTTAGACGGCTGAATATCTACATGCAACTTTGTAGGCTGTGATGTAGGTGGCACAATCTACATTGCCCTGGCCATTTGTCTTTGTTAGGCCGCTTGTTGGCGACTGATTTACTCGATTATGCTGGGCTGATCGTTGAGTAAATTGAATGGCAAAGAAGACGGGACTTGTTCGTACAAACGAGGAAGTTATGAAGTGAACGAATGCTACCAAACAGCGAATAGTTTCACACCTATGACATGTTCTGCAAAATACCAGATACCAGCTGCTGCCTACCATACAAATGGAGAAGTTATAGCGGAAACTAGCGAAAGCCATCATGGTTGCCAAATATAAGGGGCTGGTTACAAAACTATTGTTTTAACTCGCAGTGGACAAAGAGAGAGTCACGATATCATCTGTGACAGTGAAGACACACAAAAAGAAGACTAACGTGTTTCTTTAATTGGCTTGTGTCTGGGTAATTGCATTATACTCTGTGTGTGTAGAAAATGGCCGTTGAAACAGTGTTGACATAAATAAATAAAATAAAATAAATAAATTTAAAAGCCGATTTAGGCGTATGTCAATTCGATCATGGCTGCGATTTGTGTGCGGTAAATGATATTCCAATTCCAAAAAGGTCTGCACCCTTTAATGAGTTATGTGATACTCATAATTTGAATATAAGAAATTAGCATAATCTTGGACAAAGTAATGGTCTCCAGAGAATTAACAACTCCTGCATCGAGCACCGTATACGTTTTTCCAACTACCTTCCAATTAGTTATTAGAGAGTTACTAATATACAAATTTAAAACAATAAAATCAAAACTGTTTAAGATATATCTTACTAAAAAATTAATGATTATCTTATTTATACTAAAGCGTAGGAGTATATAAGGTGATTAACGACGATAAATAAAATAAAAATCAAAAATAATAATTTTATCAAAATAATTAACATATTCGGCAACAAATAACTAATTTATAAATGTTATTAAAAACATTTAAAACTATAATTGTATAAACAATAAAATTATTGACACGTTACGATAACTAATAACTAAAAATAAATCTCAAATTAATTAGTTAATGTCTTATTTATAAATGTCATTTAAAACTGCGCCCCGTTTTCTCTGAAGCCACAGTATTTATTTTGACGATTTGATAGAATTTAATTCAGTAATTAAATCCATTTAATTAAAGAGCTCTTTGATCGACATATAGTTTTGATTACAAATCTGTTATCCTATCTTGCCTAAATTCCTCGCAATTATAAATTCTTATAGTTTAAAGTTCTATATATATTTTATAATGATAAATTTGAATATTCTCCGACAATTGTGAATCTTTTTGCTGGGCTTAAATTTCATGACGACAAACAGTAGATTGGAAATCATGCGGTGGATCAGTTGAAATCAGTTAGTATGTCCGTTAAAGTAGTAGCTACAAAAACATACAAAATAATTGAGTAACAATCACCAGAAACATTTTGCTTAGTCAGTGAACATGATCACACTGTTAAGTATATAATTTAACTATTACTGTTTTATATTTTGTGTTCCAATTTACGTAGACGGCACTCGTGGTTACTGTTAGTCGTATAGTGAGAAGACGGAATTAAAATTTGATTTACCACCCGATAGGAACCGAAAAGGACGTTCAGCTATCTCCTTTACTGAAAACTGAAAATATTGAGAAGCTATAACCGACTTCAAAACATTAAAAATTGAAAAATTCTTCACTTTTTGATTGATTCTGGAAACAATCTATCCTCTAATATCTATCTAAATCTAATAAATAGTATTTTTGAAGTCGATTTTTAGTTTTGTTCAAAATTTTTTTGCCTCTTTGTTTGTCGTTTGTTTTAATAGGCTAGTAGCATCAGAAAAGATATGAAACACGTGCCTATAAATTTGAAGGTTTCCCTCGATTTCCTTGCGATCCCATCATGCGATCCTGACTTGGCACAATGGCACTTCTGCACGCTTAGCACAAGAAACTCGGCACAATTTTGTCTCCACTGATACGTCACTTTTCTCAGGTCTTTGTATGGGAGTTGAAGTTTTAACTCGAGAAAAATGACATAACGGTATAGACAAAACTACGCCTGTTGGTGTGTGCTCTATTGAATAAAAAAAATAATTTTGAAAATCTGCTTACTATCAACAGAGAGACAATAACAAACACCTTTTTTGAAAGCGGTTAAAATATCAAATCACTTTAGCTTCGAGCTGTCTGCCACTAAATAATTCAGTGAAAAGTAGATAAAATCACAGAGAAAGTGGTTTTGGCCAGCCCTACATTGACCACGACAGGGTTAAGTATAAAAGAAACTGACTGGACGAATTGACCCCATTAAGTATATTTTAACGATCTTATTACCGCCAATTTGCTGTTCCGGTATTTCACTTACCCATGTCGATGAAAAAACGAGTTACAGTATCGAGTTAGTGTTAACACAAGTTAATTTTATTTTAAATGGCGTTTAAGAGCTTAAATATGAATTTGTTAAAGAATTTTGGTAGCTACTATTATTAATAACCGTTCCAGTGCTAAGCAATTTTTGTAAAATCTATTGAAAAGTGCTATGCATATTTTGATTTCTTTAAGTGAAAAAATTATGATGTCAGATGAAAAACTCTCATTTAGACAAAAATCATAAAATTTTAATAATTCTTTTTGGGTTATACAAAAAAAGGTTAATTAATATGAATTTGAAGAAATAAACATTAAATATCAATATTATTATATTTTGATTTGGTTTTGAAAATAAAAATGATAAAAAACGTACAGAAACTCGCGGCGATTTTGCGCTGCGTCGCACTTTTCGATACAAATCGTCGCAGCGCAAAATCGCTGCTAACGCTCTAACGGTTAACAATCATTCTTAAAAAGTTATTTTTAATGAATTAATTGAAACTGGATAAAGCATGTATTTCAATGTACATAATTTACCATTACGTAATAAAATATAATATATTTATATATTTATTGAAATACATCTACTTAAACCCGGTTAAGTACTTGTAAATTTAAATTTTATTCAAATACCCTTTAGCGTTAGTCCTACGATCACTGTAATTTTATAAAATGACTGATGCAAGACTAGATGCAACATTAATGCGGACACGGAGATTAAACTAAAGACATTGATTTCCTTAAATGAAGTTAACTGCATGGCAAATGGCAATTTACCTTTTAAAAATAATTTAACTTCATTCTAAAGTGATTTTTTATGTCAGACAATATCAAGCACACAATTCTTTATTGCAGAAAAATTCTAGAAATCATTATTATTGCTAATAATAAATCTCTTCTTTGGGTGAGAGTTATTAAATAAATTAATGAAAACAAACTCAAACAATATTAAAAAAAGTTTAAATTGAGACAATAGATGTTGCGTATATGACTATTATATGACCTATAAAATATAATTTTTTAGGTCATATATTAGTTCTATATGACCTATGCACGATTACTTAATATAGTTATTATTATTATTCTATATATAAAGCTCAGCAAATGACTCGACATCACCTGATGATAAGCAGTAGAGGAGTCCATATGTGAAAATAACTAGTGCAGCATGCGACATACTGTCCTAGCCACCCTCAACTTGCCAGCCCATAGTTATTATTAACAAAACTAAAAAAACTAGACGAGTTCGTTGACTCAGTGTTTTCGGACCACAGCATCAATGACCTCCTATATGTATCCGATCTGGTTTCAATAACGCAAACAAAACAACACGTCAAGGTTGTTCCCTGATGGGACAATCAAATTAGCTATCTCGAGTACCTTCGTGATACAGTGGGCACGTTACACCGTAGGTCCAGGTGTTGTTAAAGCAACCGCTTTCCCACATCAAGCCGCATTGTCCCAGGATCGTCAGGATAAACCAGACTCCTTATGTGTCTTCCATGAAGATTTATAGCCAGCAGTGAGACATACATAGGAAGATGATCAGCTTTCATTTTCTTATTCAGAGCTAGAAATGCTGTAAGCATATCAATAAGCTAGCCGTAGAAGAATGTAGCTTAGTAGATAGCTTTTATATTGGGAGTCAAGTCCAAACATTGCGGTGTTATAATTTAAGACCGTCGTATTACAGTTTCATATTTTAAATACAGCCTATAAAATACACTTGATGGCAGTAATACTGGTAGCTTTTTCTTGCGTTCTGTAACTAATTTTTGTAATTTATTGACCGTAAAAGTTATTTTTAATAATCGTAAATCTCTCGCGATTTGAATATTTCCGTCATGGTTCGTGTGCGTAAATCACTGATTTTCTGTCTTAGATGTTAGCTACTTCAATTTCATAGTAAATAAGGGTAATAATATACTTACGACATGTGTAAATATAATAAATGTTATTATGAAAAATTAGAAAAGAGTTAGTGAAAGTAATATTTGAGAGGGAAAACATTGCTGGATAAATAAAATTTTCTTTTAATATTTTTTGAATCTGTCATTTGTTAATTAAATATAAACTTGAAGTAACTTAAATGTTAGCCTTTTTGCATCTTAAATCGCTTTTGAAATAAAGATATTCATTTAATCTAAAAGTATTCCAATAAATAATTATTTTTCCGAATCTTAACTAGAAGTTAGTATCATATTCTATATATAAGTCACTTTTATTACATTATTAATGAATTTCAATTATATATAATATCGCATCGATAATGTAAGTTAAGGCGTTTAAAGACTTGTATTTCTCTTTCGACACGGCTTAAATTAATTACGGATATTACCTCCAAGATGCCAAATTCCATAACGATGGACCTCAGGTACGAACGTTTGACCTCAAGCCGCTAAATTAGTACTCCCAGGACAATCTGTCCACTTCGAAAGCATAGAGTAAGTAAGTATAGGTAGGGTTAAGTATTATGTGTGTAGGCAACCTAGTTCTAACAGAACTATTTCATATTTTGCTTAAAATTAATATATAATTTGAGACTTTATTTGCAAAATTGTTTGTTTTCTCATTGCTTTATGGTTAAACAATGCATATTAGTAGGTTACAACGAGATATTACCTGTCTTCTTCGGGTGGGTGCTGATTACTTTTTTCTCTGATGAAACCATTTGAGATTGTTTGATGAATCACTATGAATGATTGATAAAGTCTAAAATATACCAATTTATATCTAAAACCAAAACTAACAAATGAAGGAATGTTGAGACATAGGTCCTTTTATGCTATTACAAAATTTTTTGACCCACCAATCGATGGGTCGAATTTCTAGTATACTTTTCCTGTTCTATTCATGACAGAAATACATGCCCAGCAATGGGTCATTCATTAGAGGCACTTGTAGATGATTATAACAGCAAATTTAAATAGGGCGGCCTGATAACTACCTGATAATTTTAAATAGATACACATCTGGTCAATGTGGCTAAAAATTACAATAAATTTATTGGATAAATAAAAATTCAACGAGTCAGGAAATAACACCCGATTAAATGCTAGTCATTTACCAGTTGTAACACAAAGTTGGCAGTTTTATATTTTGTTAAAGATTTTATGTAACTGTACGACAACGAAAGCATTCCACATGAATGATTACAGATTACAGTCAAATTGATAAGATATATGGTATCCAGGGCCCCATCAATCAGACCCGCAATCAATGTCCTGTACAGTTCCCATCGGCCGCACACAGCCAACAGCCCGCGGCGCTTGCGCATCTATATCACTAAATTCAACTTCGACGTTTTAGTGAAACAGAAGCTTTGTTTCTAAATTTTTGTAAAAAAAATCAGTCAGTATTTTTCTACTTATACACCTATCCAATTAAATGACATAAGAAAATTTATCAATATGTATTTTTTTATTTCTCAAGGGCTTTTATAAGCGATTACTAAAATATAGCCATTTGCCAATAAGCGTTAAAAATAGCAAGGTGTTAACAACATGGTTCTGTCTTGTCACAATCAATATTTTCAATCGTTCGTAAATTGACAGATATTTTCAATCTACTTATGAGTTTATTATTATATTTTAGATAACAATTTATAATAATCATATTAGTCAAGATCCCACTAGTGATATTTGACTTTGTTCTTGATATCTGAAATAGCAAAATAACGAAAACCATCAAGGGGGCATAAGTCTCCCCAAGGATATCAGAACCGATCGATCCTGCGCAACCCGGATCCAGCGGCTTCTCGCGATCATTACTAGGACGTTGATCCAGCTTGTAGGAGGCCTACCAACGTGTCTCCAGATACGCGGTGGCCACTCAAGGAGCTTTCCTAATTACAATATTCATCTTTAATTAATTACAGTAGTGTTTAAATGTACAAGTCGTCTTGTTAAACGTTGTCGCCATGTCTACTTTACGCACAAAGAGATTTCGTGACTCCTTTTATTGTGTTGTATTTATGTTTATAAAAATTTGGATTTGAGACTGTGAACTTTTGAATAATATATTTTATATGTAAGACATTTTAGACAAATACAATCTGTCAGGAACATAATAAAAATTCTATTTAATTCTCTGCCAGTATTACATCACATGGTATGATCTACAGATGAGAATTACAACACTTTGTCGCACAGTTACTGGTGTAGAATTGCCTCCTTCATACAATGTTGTATGAAGGAGGCAATTGTGTCTTTCACGCCTCTTTGATCCTTCAAAAGGTATCTGCATCCATGAGGTATGAAACTATGGCATTCGCTTGGGTGATTTGCTACTAAATGTCATTAACATCCTTTGAATGTTTTATAGATAAACAAATCTTGCCCAACAATATTCAGTTAATAATGAAAAAAAATTATGCTGTGGGAATTCTCTTTGCGTATAGCAATTTGAGACCATGCTTTTTACAGTCTACAGATTAACAGCAAACTTATATAAATACTCTTTACTTAATTATTAACTGCTTCTTTAGGTACAATGTTAGGTCAAATTTTAAAAACTGTCATTATTGATTTTGATAGGAATCGCCGAGAAGATAGGAACACTTATAAAATTATCATGTATGTACAATGTTCTGACATGATTTTAAATTTTATAATGTATAATATTAACTGTCAAGGTAGACACAAGCATTTTGTACTTTGGTACCACGACTTAAATAATAGAGTGCATTGACAAAGCGAGCCGTCGCTAATTGC
Source organism: Acentria ephemerella (assembly GCA_943193645.1). Classification (NCBI taxonomy): domain Eukaryota; kingdom Metazoa; phylum Arthropoda; class Insecta; order Lepidoptera; family Crambidae; genus Acentria; species Acentria ephemerella. The sequence continues at coordinate 943,073 of OW971875.1, read as the reverse complement.
ATATTTATAATTTTATTATTTTTAGTGTTAAATTAGACGTCATCCGAAATACAGTTACATTTTGTTTCCCTTGCATAAGGACTTCGAGACACAGTGCATCAATTGCACTGCATACTGCATTTTAACATTTATTGTATTGCATATCGCATTTATTTAAGACAGTACATGAATTTAAAGATTATTAGTTTTTTACATTTATCAGTTTTTATTAAATTAAACACTTACTATTTTAATAAACAGCCATTAACCATTTTTATTACTTCATTAGTTTTAACGGCAGCCATTCTGACAGTTTTAAACTTATTTCATTAGTTTAACAGCCATAATACATCGTTTTAAATCTATATAAATAAAAATGAATGAAGTTGAGAATCTCAACCAACCGCTGGACCAATTAGGCTATTTTTTTTCATATATTTTTTTATCGAAAAAAAAATGGCGTTTAAATTAAAAAAAAAAAACACTTCTGGATAATCTAGTATAATTACATTTGTGCTATCTCCGCGTTATTGAATTTACTTAATGCATTTTGTGTTAATCAACACAAAATGCAAATGCTTTAAGTAAATAATTGAAGTTCTACATAGGCAGACTTCTAAAAGCACTTTTTGGGCCGGCATGGTGAGGGTGGCTAGGGCAGTATGTCGCATGCTTCACTAGCTATCTTCACATATGGACTCCTCTACTGCTTACCATCAGGTCGTATCGAGTCGTTTGTTGAGCTTAATATAAAAAAATAGGCTTAGCCATTGCTTATCTGGCGCTGATTAGTTGCGCCCTCCACAATCTTGTTAGATGTTTCCACAAAATATTTTTAATTTCCATGACCGTTTGTATATTTCAAAGATCGATTTTCTAAACCTCTTTTAGGATTTGTTTATTTGATGGTAAATAATTTTGTTCTTGTAATTTTTTAATAATCGTAGATTTATCAGTTCTGTTCCTTATTTTACTAGGAAAGCTTACAGCCTGATTCACAATGTACACAATTGTTTATTACAAGCTTACAAATATTCTGTAAATAGTAACTTCCACTGTAATTTTCATGTTTTCTTCGGAGCTTCGGCTCAGGACAATCAATCTTGCTTTATGCAATTTCAAAAACAAAGCTTATATCAGAGACGTTGATTCACCTTGGGTTGACGATTAAAATAATTACTTTAATTAAAATTCGAATGTGTTCACATATTTGTCCATAACCGTAAATCGAATAGGGTAAAATTGCCGGTGCATGTCTCGGTTAATAGTGATACAGTATATATACTGCGAAGCTAAATTACAAGAGAATTTAATTCCAAGACATCAATTTGCAAGGAATCCACTGATCGTCCTATAAATAAGGAACGAATGTGCGACGGACACAAATGGCGCAACTGAGTTAGTAGCTCGCATCTTATTACAATTGCATAAAGGCTAATTTGCTAATTTGATGTTATTACGCCAAAGAAATTCCAAACACAGTCAGCAATGTATGTATTCGATGACAATCCGCCTAGAGCCGAATAACTCGATAAAATAGTGGATGTACTGCTAGAAACATTGGTGATTGGTAATTGTATTCAATTCTTTATTCATGCTGTAGATTTCAAAACAGACTTAACAAATATTAATATATTACTTAGGAGATATTCCATAATAGATGTCCATTTATCAGTTTTATATTTCAAGCTTTTCTTTATGGTTTTCCCAAATTTTTTAATGATTTTGAAACCATTTAGCAGTTTTAGACGAGATTAAAGAATATCAATTCATTTTTATATATAAGAAGATTCTTATAGAATTATAATTATAAATATTGTAAGTTGTATAATTATTAACGCTATAGTATCTATCATACGTTTAATTTAAATCTTATGATGATCTCTTCCATCTGTACTCATACAACATACTCACTCAAAAATAAACCCAACCATGTCCATAGACAGAATAATGACAGCTCGATCTATTTTGGCGTTGATGGTGTCACGATAACTGCGCGATTGCCCAACATGTGGCGCCGCCCTAACAGGCCAAACGTGATTTGTTCTCTCATGTACGCCTATTGTTAGATGAACGAACATCGTCTCGTATGCAAAACAATAATTTAGTGTATTTAAGTGTGTCGCTGTCTGAAATATCGTTTTAAATGCCTATGATGATATGATTCAAACGATGTTGAAAACTGCGCGTATCACTAATTTGTTACAATGCGATCTTCGCGAGTCGTATGTAGTTAAACAATCGTGCCGTGTAAAATCAATAACGACTAACAAGATACGATTCAATTCTTAAGCGCTAGTCCTTCGGGGCGTCGACCCCACGCCGCCGGGAGGTGGTCCTGTCAAAACGAATTCACTCCTCATTTTTTCTCGCTTATCTTCACGATCAGAATGCTTTGTTGTGTAATTACCAAACGAGAAATTACCGAAAGCTGGATCTGAGCTGACCCTGGGTCACGGTCCACCGGCGCGGCTCAATGAGCGTTTAGTGACGCACTCCCACCGCGCAGGACATTATCAGATTTATTGCTGCGTCTCGATTGAGACATCGACAGGACTATTATGTTGCGTACGCGCCGATTGAACTACGAGTACTATTGATAGCTCGTGACGCACTCTTCTATTGTTCAGCTGTCGCACTTTCTCCGACGTGATGAATTAGATAACGTAAACAAAGTTGGGCAACGATGATGGATAGCCGCCTCAGAGCACTGCCGCGTTATGACCGTTCTGGCTGAGTAACGGCGACATGAATGAATCGCTACGTTGCTGGCAAGATATATCGAGTATTCCTCTTGCGATTTGTGGGTTAAGACAATGTATCAATACTGATGTTACTGATAACTTATTCTCGTCCAGCAATATCCCGGCGAGCAAACAGCCAGTTTCACCGGTTTGCGCTCCTTCCTGCGTCGGGTTTTCGTAAATACATCGTGCAGTGATTGATAAACGCTAGCGCTTGATTGAGTCTTTAATCCTGACGGTGTTATCGAGTTGCGGTAACATGACGATAATATTATGCAGCGCTATCAGCCATCCTAGATTACCATCCGATATTGAAATAAATAAGATGCCAACTGCGATCACGTTAACCGTTTCTCAAATTCGAAACTGCTACCGAAATGCCTCGTGTAATTTTTAAGTGCGCCTCATTACCGCAGCGGATGGTGTTGCAGCGAGATCTCTTTGTTGGTAGGATTTGCATGTTCTCCGCATGAGATTGATCGTCTTATTTGTATGATAGATTGGGTTATGTGACAGCGACATGTGAGGTATTTGATCAAGCCTGTGTCTATAATCAATTGCAGCGAGTATCTGCCCTTGTAAAACTGTATCTTGATTATTTAATAAATATATTATTTTAGGAGCGAATCAAATTTAGGGCAGAAAAGCAGATAAATCAATTGTGGCGCAATGACCCCAATCAGCGGGAGCGAGATATCCGATTGCTTAGTATTTCTGTGTGGTTTAATTCATGAATGGGATATTTGGCATCGTTATAAATATCAACGCGGGTCGTCGACCCCGGCGCTCCCCTGATAACCTGCGCAGGAGTCGCGCGGAAGTACCGGCCCCGATTTTTAAAGGTCACGATCTGGATTTTGGATTGGTGCCGTCAATGTGCTATAATTTTCTCATAATTTGCATAAAATTGGGATATCGGAACGCAAGCGCTGAGTTTCTCAAAATTTGCATGAAGTGATTGACTGCAAATAAGAATTTTATCGAGGTCTCCGGCTGTAATATTAACATATACCTTGTCGTCTGATTGAAGAAAAATATGAAAGTTAATTTTTTATAGACGACGTAATTTAAAATAAATGTACGCTTAAAAAATTAAGCAAAGAGCTTCTGAAAATGTTATCTTAAAAATAGCACCTTAATCAATTGCTATCACACATTCAGTATTTTTTATCTGAAATTTATTCAGTAAGTTTTAAATTTTAATAGACATACCATATTTCAGTCCATACCAAGTCTTATGGTATGGCTGGTAACGGCGTATTGAGGGTGGAGGTCTTCTCCTTGGCTGAGCGCATGCGGGTGCACAGCACAAGAGATAGTACCTCTTGTCTCGGATCTTCTCAGCAGCTTTGAGCCTCTCCCGAGCAACCCGTCCAGAGCACCGGCGAGGACTGACGGCCGAGCAGGCGGCCAAAACGGCCACAGCCGCCACCAGTACGCACCAACGCATTACTAGGTGTTGTACTGTTCATCTAATAACCATCGCAACTAGTTTCAATCCCATCAAACTTTATGTCAACACTGGGCACATCACAAATCACGGATCATCTTTAAAAAATACTTTTAGTTTCTCTAATAATGTCGTTTTCAAATTTGCTACACTGCAATTTATTATCAATCATCACTTTAATATTCTTGTAAACTATTTCAAAATAATCCGCAACATTATAAATATTTATAATTTTATCGACACGACCCTGTATATTGAGTAATAATTTTAATTTAGCTTCACAAATAAAACATCGTTAATCGTAGATAAGACTCGCCGAGCCACCATTCATAGATATTCCGCGTGTTTTGTAGTAGCGTCTCGGTGAGGTGCGTGCGCTCACATCGGATCGGCCGCGGTGACTATCCGAGTACAGACTGCCCCGTGGGTCCGCAGACTCTAATCCTGACACGCTTAGTTTGTCTAAGCTTTGGCTTTAGCAGTTTTGTTAAGAAAGCTTATAGTAAAACCGTAGAACGAAAAATCTAAGTTAAGAAAGGTTGAACGTACAGAGAACATAAAAAATGTGATATAGTTGAGAAAAGCACTGGAAATCTTCTCTGAATATAAATCTCAGTGTTGTGAAGCCAGTAACTAAGTCTAATAAATGTATAGTAATGTGGAAAAGTAAATTATAATATTAAATAATAAATAAAATCAACCAGTTTCTGTGACTGTCATTAATCAAGTCATATATTTGTCATAAATCAAAAATAAAACCATAGTTAGGTATATGAACTCCTTAATCCAATCTTTAACACTCAGTTTAAAAAGTTAACAGAAAAGCTTTGAAAGTATATTTCATTCAAAATGTGTCAAATTCACGTCTTGCTCAGGCGCTTGATACCGTTAGCGAGAAAATAGTGGTCGAGTGTCATTTTAGCGTACGTCCGTGACACTGGCACGCGAGTCCACTAATTAGGCCATGCTCCGATCAAGATTGTCTGATAACAGATGATAAAAACATGCGGGTGGTCGACAAAACGTCACATCCATCACACAACTCGCTCCTTTACGTCTCTAGGTTTTAGACCAATATTCCCGTATTCCTCCACTAAATTATCATCGCGTTTTCCAATTAAGGTACACAGATTTGCCATCATATGCAAATCACTATTTACAGCGCTAACTAGAGCCAATTTCAGCCTTACATCGTTACATTTAAGTCACATTCCTTAGTATCGCCTTCCTCAACTGCATTCATCTTGATCTTTCTTTAAATTCTTGTAGAGTTGTTAATGTCTTTGCTCGTTTCTAAATTATATGGTTCTGAATGAGATTCATCTATTTCATTCGTTGCTTCAATTGTGAACTCTATTTCTGGTTAGTTAAGAATGTAATCTGTTAATGTAATAATACAACTTTACACCGCATTGCAGTCATTAGAATGACTTAAAGGCTGTTCTAATAAAAGATAGCCGTTTGAGAATTTATAAGATTGTCTTAGTGATAAGAAATGGGAAGAAGTTGCTAATCATTTTAACTATGGAAAATAAGCTTTGCTTCTGTGAGAAATATTTACTCATGCTTTAATATTGCTTCGAGTTATGAAAATCTTAGCTAATTGAGTGATTTATTTTAGACTTTAGTAACCACGTTCTTTCCTAGTATTTCATTTTTTACTCAATATAATTAAGCAAGTCGCAACTTCGATTAACTGAAATATTGAATCAAGCGCGGTTTCATCAAATATGTAGAATCATCAATTAAAAGGCGTGTTATTATTTGTCACTGAATTACTAATTATTTTGCGGTCGCTAATTATAAGGAAGTAGTTTTAGTAATTATTAAAACACACACAAATATTATTATATTCAGAACGAATCTGCTTCTACCGGGATGCGAAACTGGGACCTTTGGCTAGGTACTGGCCACTGGATCAGATAATCGTTAAAATTGAATTTATGTAGAGTTGCATTTTGAGAAGTGCGTGGTTAATGGCGAAATGCTATAAGAACAACTGCCATAAAGCATAGTGTCGTCCAATAGGTAAAACAGACATATCAAAAGATTGAATAAGAAAAAACCAAACGGAAAATAAATATATTTGACAAATAAATTGGATATAATATCCAAAAGTATGTCAAAATTAAAATTATATAATGTCTATCTCTACCAACACAACGACAAAAACTTTAGCTAGTGGAAAGTTGTAAGTGTTGGTAATTAAATCTGATTAAAATAACTGTTGCGGACTGGCTAGTTTTGTATGATTCTATATTTCATATTTGTATTTTTATATTTTTTATTCGTTTTTGAAATATACATTTTGTTTTACAACGCTCACAAAGCAGACGTGAGAGTTTCATTCTCAATAATAACAATGAAAATTGGTATCTCAATTTGTCAATTTAAAGTTTATAATTATAGTTAAGGTGAAGGTTTAAGGTTAGTTTAATTTTTTTTGTAATTTTTTTTGTCCTTTTTTTTAATAATAAGTCAATGTGAGCTTGTAGAGCTGGCGTTTGATCAACATCGTAGGTTCAACATTTTATATTTGCGAAATAAATGAATAGTTGTTTTGTCAAGCTGTCTTTGTTCGCGTGCGCAGGCGCAGGATCCGCGGGCCTCAGATTAGATTACGGCCGCGCCCCGTCACTATTGTTGCTTGTAACAAATGGGTACTACACCGCACCGGTCGGTAGAGCACCTGGAAACGCGCTAATACTTACTACCTATGTACTATGTATGCCTACCTCAATGTAGGTATACTTTACACTATATTTGATAAGGTTGGCACCAGGCAAGAGATTTCTGTTTTAACTAAATGAAATTGAGTACATGGTTTAGAGATATTCCATCCAGTATCACTTTTGGTCGACACCCCTTTTTTTTACGAGGAGGAATCCATTTACGGACCTACCCGCCACTGGCTAAGCGACGAGCGTGCGTGGGGCTCACTCAGTACCTCAATAGAGGGGCACTGAGAATACCCACTAAAACTCCCCGGTAACTCCATTGCCCTTCACGGGGGTAACCTGGGTTCTGCACGAGCAATTCAATTGGTCAACACCCCTAGCTGCAGGTTACCCAGCCAAAGGACCAGCTGACTAATTATCTAGCATATTAACACAAGCTCTTGTTGTTACTTAATTTGTTAGTTAATAGGTGTGAGTATGAGAAAAACTTGTATTGTTTTGATTTACCTCAAGTAACTTCGTCAATTACATATCGTTTAGATATTTTTTAACAAAATTTCATTAATATATTTTATTTGTAATTACAACTTACATACTATGTGCATGTAGTGTTTACCGTTTGTCTATTGTACACTTAGCTATAAGTTATATATTATTTTGTATGCATATACATTAATCAATGGAACAATTACTGGTAAACCAAATAAATAAACTGATAAAGCAGTAGTATAGTTTATATACTATAACGCGGGGTTTCAATAATATACCAACAGATAACTTTGTTTAAGAGTTTCTCATATTCTACACCTTGTTAACAAATACATCCGTAGATTGATTATTGATAAGATAAGATAAAATTTTATTATGATTCTGTGTACAATAGATCACAATTTCATGCATTTAAGATACAAAAGATTTCAGCCATTTTCCGGCGTTGAAACAGCATTAGTCTCATAGGTGTTTACGAAATTTATTACTAACTAGTTACTTCCGAACCTTATATTAGAATTGAAATCAATTGTTAAGTAAATATTGTGAATTTGAATATTTTTATTAATTGATATAACACTTTGAAGTTTTCGCAAACGTGCCTTTGAAGTCTAAGTACTAAACGGGTGACATCAATCGCGGAATCTTGCCAGTTCAATTAGGTACAGTCGGCTAACAGTCCCCCTTTCATGTTGTATGCTGGCTTCGATCGTGGCCGACATCTCGGACAGTACCAACATGACGCTAGCCACATTTAAGGCGCTGACTACTATAACGGTTTAAATTAATATTTTGACTTTGTATTTAACGCGTTAAATTATATGAGACTTCATTAACTTTATATAATGAACTTTCCTTATCTCATAATCTGTGTAAGGTTACAGTAATGTTTTAAATAAAGAAACAATTAACTTTAATAAATAAATTGAATGGAAATCAAAACTGGAATTTTACTCTTATTTGTATATTGTCAAAGTTTTAATGACATTATCTTAAGCCACCTTTGACATAAAGCCACTTGTACACTGTATGAACGTATTTAAATTTAAAAATAACGGACACTACATTTCTTCAGAATCTACATGACCTAGGTACCTACGTTTATACAATAGAGTATTTAAGAGCAATTTTATTTGATTTCATAAATCCGCAGGAACCAATAAAGAAATATTGCATAACCCATAGTAAAATTGACATCAATAATATTGACATGTGTTGAGGAACAGTCGCAAGTCGCATAAAACGCTGTGTTATGTGACGTCACATGCTAGAAAGGAACTTTTTTTTTTCGAGGAGGAATCCCTTTACGGACCTACCCGCCACTGGCTAAGCGGCGGGCGTGTGTGGGGCTCACCCAGTGCCTCAAGACCGGCATTGAGAATACCCACTAAAACTCCCCGGTAACTCCATAGCCCTTCACTGGGGTGACCTGGGTTCTGCACGAGCAATTCACCAGGTCGATAGGAAACAAACCCTGGCTCCCAGTTAAACGCTCCTTTTAAAAGACATTGCCTATCATGTCTATTGCCCATCGTGGGGGTGACCCGGGTTCTGCCGACGCAATTCACCAGGTCATGCTAGAAAGTAACTACCAAAATTGTACCCTTGTAATGAGTTACATTTAATGTTGATAAAATAATAGTGACGTAATATAGTCTTTGACGAATTATTTTATATTTATATCCATTTTTTAAAATTACTATACTTCATAATTTTTGAATCTGAAATATACACTCTAAATAAATGCGAAATAAGTTACCCTAAATCAATATTTTTATACCACCTTGCCGTTCTAGAAGGTTCTTTTCGTTGTTAAAGCCAGCATTGTAAAGCAAGCGATGAAATATTTTTTATTTATTTATTTATTGACACATAAAAGGATATCATGAAACTGACATAAAACAATTGAGTTTAAAGGTACTGCTTACATCTAAAAAATTCTACCGGTACACCTGGGAGAACGACAATTTACATATACTACACATACCATTATATATTGTGATCAGGTATAAAAACTTCTGTTCGAAAAGGAATCAGTTTGGCGAAATATCATTTATATGGGTAAAGTGTTTGATTAAAGAAAGTGGATTATTGATTTCCAAGAGCTCGGCACATGAGCTTCTTAGTAGGGAGGGGATAGATAAGGTCAAAAGCACTTTAGAGCGCTCTGCGTGGTATTTATTACTCAGTGTGCGCCTTAAGACTCCGGCGCAGACAGAGCGACGCGTGCGCACATACCGGCGCGCGACACTCCCTTCACAATAAGACTGAACTACAAATGCGATTCTATTTCTGTTTCTTGTATAACATTAACACTACTGATAGGCCAGCCCGGCCGTTTGTCGTGGTGGAAGTAGAAGTCTTAATTAAGATCAACATAAAGCGTGTCTGTGGTTAATCCTTGTCATTCTGACTACAGAAAAAAAATAGCGGACACATTTAATATAATTTAATTTAAAAAAAATATATATTTAAAAAATGTTTCATTGAAATGCAGGGACTTTTTTAGAATGAAAGTTATTTAACAATCCAAACTTTTATTATCTATTCTTTTTAAAAGCGTTGTGGATATTTGTAATATTTTTTAAAACGTTGATAAGATAATCATTTGTAAAGAAGTAATTTAAAGTCTCAAGATAAGGACCTAAGTTCCTACAAGTAAAACTTAATAGTTAACTCTACGTTCAATCTAAAATCGGTCATAACGACCTAGTTTAGATTTAACATTATGACCAAACGGTAACGATCATTTCGCTTCCTATTAAACACATTGAAGTTTAACATCAACAGCAGACCAAACAATCTACCGACGGCGACGTAATTATTGCAGGCCTGCGTATGCGCATGTTTACGCCAAACATCATCAAAGGCAGCTGGCGAAAACTCGTAGCAGTTTTGATCTGTTAATGCTTAAACAACATATTGGTTTATAATGATAATTTTTCTTTACAATTTTAAACACAAGAGGCCTGCAGTTTACGTGGATATAGAATATCGATTTAAATCGACTTAGAACGAATACGAAGTGCGACATTTTCCCGACTAATATTCGGTTACCGATTATTGGTTGCAAGTGGGAGCGTTAAGAGGGAGTCAATTGAGTACTTAGTCATTTTTGCGACTTTTCGACAAGTCGAAACTTGCCCAAACTCGGTCCATTTTCTAACTAATTAATTTCAATTTTATATTATGTATTAGGTCTCTTTGAAAAACGGTTAGATTAGTGATTGGCTTATATTATTTTTCCCTTCGTTTTCAATCATTTGAATTTGTTTGCGCGATGAATATTTTACATTTAGGTATTTAAAGTGGTTAGTTATCTGTTGTACATTGTTTAGGGAAGGTGCTGGGCTAAGTTAGTTTATTCTATAGTCAGGTATATCTTGGTACGTTACCCTCTCGCCGATACAGGAATGTAGGTGAATCCCAGGTCTCACTTGGTAGGCACTAGGATAGCACTGATGGGCACAGAGAACGGGACAACGAGGGCAACGTGGCGAACACCGCGGGTACCTATGTCAGTCAGTCAAGCGTCGGGAAGGAACTGGTAGATTGGTGGGGGTTAACATAATGTAATGAGCTGGTCAGGTAGCTAGGCAGATATAGGTAAGCAAATATCATGCGTCCAACGAGACTTTCCTAAACACACATTGTATCATAAATAATTTTATCCGAAGCTTCCCTAAACACTGCAGTTTGAGATAACAAATACAATCTTAATTGTCTGGGAACCAAGTAAAAGGTTTTGTATAAGTAAAACCGTACTAACGCAGCTAACTCATCATAATTTTGAATTTCGTCGTAATCATGTCGATAAAACTGATTGATGTGGCGCAGCATCTATTTCGGTTGTGAATGCTTGACAGAAACCACGAGTGAAAGAGCTAGCAGCTTATTTGCGGAAGTGAGATGAAAATAAACAGTGAACCAAACTCGCGGACCTTTTTATAATGGTCTTACACAATTGTGATAATTCATACGATCAAAATAAGAATACAGTGGAATACTAATAACTCTTCAATGACTAGGTATGTTTGACTCAAAGGTGTAACTACAACTACAGCAAAATTTAGATCTACAGTTCGCAAAGTTATGCATTAACAAGTTGTATAATTTTAGTAATGTTTATGCGTGGGTCCAGGGCATTCAGAAAATTTCAATGAAGAGCTTTACGATTCTCTGTCATATATCTGTGTAATGTTAAAGGTTTTATATAATAGTATAGATTTGCTTCCAGGAAAAAGAAATTTTTTCATTAAATAATGTTAGCAGTAATGGACGAGATCTTTAATACGGATTAGCTCACCCTTGGTCACGTTTTCTTCCAATTGTTTATTGCTATGTTTAACTTTTGTTTAAATGGGATATGTTCATTCACAATAGAATACTCATCATATAAAATTGTGTGACTTTTGCAAATTCTATAAAATCTATTTCTTACATTTAAAAACACACTGACTTACAATTCTAAACAATTACTAGATAGTTAGCATTTTGAATGCATATATTTGAATTGGACCATTATACAAATTTAAACACTTAACTTAAATCCACCTTTTGAAATCTACCTTTCTCCTGTATGTCCTAAAATTTTGTTGTGCCCGACAAGGTCCATAGTGTCATTAATAGTCTTAAGATTCATATTATGTAACTATGGAACGCAAAATAAAGAATTGAATTGTATTGGATTTTGTCATGTATCGGTAACATCAAAAAAATCTTTGTTTTTTTACAAAGATACTAACTGATATTATATTAATAGTATAGATACTGACTCAGATACCAGTTATAACGTGATATTATATTTTATGCAAATATAACTCAAAAAGACACTTCGGCAGTTTATGGTCACTTTTCATTTAAAATAAATACAATAATAATTTTCCTGCATTTTGGTAAATCTTTTAATGTATTATAACTGCTTAGTAATTTTACTTTCCTAGAAACATATTTTTACTAAATGTTGAGGTTGCTTAGCGACATGAAATAATAATATTGTCAATATTATTAACAAATTGTATTTGTTCAGTTACAAATACGGTTTTCTTTGAGTAACTTGGTTTTGAGTTTTGAGCATAAATTAATATGTAACGGGATCCCCAACACTAAACGAAGTTTTAACTTAATTAATTTAGTTGGCTTGTGTCTGGGTAATTGCATTATATTCTGTGTGTGTAGAAAATTGCTGTTGAAACAGTGTTGAGATAAATAAATAAATAAATAAATTAACTGAAGACAAACAAAAATAATAAAGATTTGAATAAACTATGTTGAAATCATAAAATTTAGCATATGATTTCAAAAAGCTTATTTATCTAGTACGAAATCTCACAATTTACGAGAAAACACACACTGTGACTGGGGTTTTTACATAATTTCAACAAATTACTGCTTTTACGACAATCCCCACTATAAGCTGATGCGGACGTGACGTCATAATTCTACGCAGGCCCTATCATTTTAGACCACGGTTAATACCCTATATGCGGCAATAAAACTTGTTACTGCAACCGATTCGCGTTGAACAAGGAACATTCGATAACATTTAAACGTGGACGCAGCAATGTACGTCATGCTTTAACAAAACATCCGCGAGTACAACGTAACTGCGGTGGGTCCTTGTGGAGTGGTTTGCAAATTAAGGCCCATCTCGCATTACGTAAATTGTACGGCACAACCGGCGCGGGCGCAGGATGGCCTAAGGTAACGCGTGTTTTGTGTGTGTATGTTTACACGTGAGATTTACTTTTGAACCTAGTCAGTACAGCTAGCAACTCAAAATAAATATATTATAAATAATATATTATAATTTATGTTATTTTATTTGTATGTTTATATTTTAAACCATTTGTTACCCTACTGAAGATCTTACGACTTGGCTGATGTTGATGATGCTGAATGTTCACCAATTATTTATCCCTAATCCGGTGCTAAAACAACACTTAGCAACTAGGTATGGCCCCTCTTTAAATGCCCATAAAATCTGAAGCACAAAGTTTTTACTCATACAAATCAGTGGCGTACAGCCTACGCGGGAAGGTTTTTTGGTTTTATTGGTTGGTTCTTGTATAATAAAATAGATAGACAGATCAATATATATCCACTTATGAAGTATGAATGCAAAGAAACTAGTACTACTAGGCTTAAATCTTTGGATTATGATAAACCAGAAAAAATATTAAACGTAAATCCAAATCCATACTCACACACGCATACGCACTTAGACAGAGATAACTATTAAGTATTATGAAAATTTATTTGATTATATCTCACACATATTTGATACCTTTGTTGACAATGTCTACCGGTTGTGAAATCGGTTCGGAAGTAGAGAAGCTTGTAATTTCTAATTAGTCGGGGAAAAAGTCTATTCGCATATAGTATGCATACAGTATCGATTCAGATCTCTACTCATAATAAAAAGGTCATGGTCCAAGGTCGGTCAAGCTTCACAGACTGTGGCAAAACCAGGGTTAACTCGCAGTAAGATGGTTCTGTGTCTATGGATGAAAATCAGTTTTAACTCTTCCTAGTCCCTCGACGGCTCAAGGGACGGGAGAATACCCCTAGGCAGAAGAGCCTCGCAATCATATTTCCATCACCCAGTCCCAATCTCTTCAGATGGTCGCGAAGAGAAGCGAAGTGAAGACGAGACCATTGGTAGAGACTACGACTATATAATATAGGTACAATATATTTATGTATATTATTTCACATGATCTATGTAATATATTATATATTGCCTTTTAATTGTAAATAGATAGTAAACATGCAAAATTTTTGGAAATATGTTGCTCTTGTGGCATTATCCAGCGAGGAATCAGGGGACTACGTTTGTATGGAGAGAATGTCCTAGGGTTTCCACTTAACCGTGCCATTCCAGTTAATCTGTGTAAAACGGTTCTTTGTTAACCTTAATTCCGAACCAATTTGGGTTCACATGCCCCTATTGTATGAATGTGCTGTTTTAACGTCTCTAGGGGGTTTGGCATCAGATAATTATCAATTTTTTATGTGTTTTTGGTGATATATTAATATGTGTGTCCACTGGGGTCCATAATAAATAGAAAAAACAGCTTTGCCACTCAAAATGACAACATTTCCTTAAGATTGGCACTCAGAGCTAGAGTGCTGGCGAATCAGTCGACTTACTTACATGCCAACCGTACAGAAGCATGTCGGTAATGCGTCGATGTAGGTTGGATGCCCGATAGAACTTAACAACTATGTTTATAGTAATCACTATACAACTATACACTAATTAAGATAGGTGACTTTAATATTGCTTTTTTATTTTTATAAAATTGTGTTCAATATAATTCTACTTAATTAAATCGCAGCAATCATCATTTTAGCATTAAAATGAAATTAATAATACTGTTAATATTATTACGACATTGGCCTCCATTCTGTTTTTTGGTCTTTATGTATATATTGGCTCTAAATAAAATTCCTCTATTCATTTCTCCTTCAGTTAAAAAGAGATTATATAACTGTAGAAACGTCAGTCTGGGTTGCAATAATCTATCTACGTTTATGCTAACATTGCATTGAATCTTTACATATTGTAATATGTACTTTTGCTGAAAAAGTATGATATATTTCATATGTCTAACGTCAAATATATCATCATTAGATAGTATACGTCAATAAAAAGCAGGTAAAACCAGCTGTAGATTTTAATGAAATCCGGATTGATGTTTCTAAAAGCTATACTAGGCTCTCTTCTTGAAGTAGAATTAAAGAAAGAGAGAGAGATAATTATATTACATAAAGACAACGATTTCGTGGCCAACTTCAAAATTTTAACATATTAACACAGCGAGTAATTTGTGTACTAATAAATAAAGATGTAGAGTTTTAGTCGGTGCACAGATTTATGTCGTAGGTCGACATAAATCTGTGCACGCGAAGCCATTTCACCAAGTGACCTGGTGGAATATCCAGAATAAAAATTACATTACCATTATTTAATTAAATTACATTTACCTAGTTCTTTAAATGGTCACCGCTCCTTCAAAGGCGTTGTAGAGTTTATCATATAATCCAGCAATGGATAAGCTATTTTCTCGTTGGTTATCACTTTAGGTGAGTTATACTTTTGAGTGGAGACCTTTTTCTATATGACATGATCCATGTTAACTTAAACGTTACAAAATACCTGCAACCGGCACTGATTCAGTAGTGGGTTCAGCGATTAAAGCTTTCAAAGATGCTTAATTTCTACTAGATGATAGTTGTGATTTGGAGAATATAGTTATATTGCAAAAATATTTGCTTGGAATTCAAAGGCTTTCTCAGTAGCTCGGTAGTTCGAGATAGGATTAGGATTTTTATAGGCTATGGGTAGTACTTAATGTTTCGTGTAAAAATAATAACAACCAGTATTCATTCCTTTCCACTATCGTAATGTAATTTCAATCTAGCTTGTAGCTTACGACCCTAAACTGCTAAGTTTGTAGTTCATTAAATAATTTTTCTTCAAGTACCCTCAAAGAGCAATACCTAATTAATTAAATCCATACTAAATTCACTCAGTAAACGATTCAAAACGTTTTATAAACATGAAAAACTGCTTATAAATAAAAACTAGTATTACACACAAGATATTTACCATGTAATTTGGTAGAATGAAACTCCAGCTAGAAGTCAACTTCACGCGAGCAGATATATCTAACCATTTTCGTTGACGCTCGCTACGATCGATATCCTTAACATCAGACTCATTTTCAATATCACACGGAACTAGTTCCAGACACACAACACTAATAGTATCCATGCCCGGCAATGATAAGGTAAGCTGTTTGTAACATCGATATTCCAAGCCGTGGACAGATGAAACCCAACTTCTCTATTGATTACAAAATTTTGTAATTTCAATAGCTACACGTAACAAACGAGGTATGTTCTGTTGAAATAATCTGTAGGTTACAGAACTAAACCTAGTGATTGTGCCCTGTTTTTACAGGTTCTTGATGTGTGCTAACTAGAAATATAAAAAATGCTTCGCCTCCACTGCAGCTAGAACCTGGCAAATGCCTCTCTTTTTGACCTTATTAAATTCAGTATCCAATGTACTTAATCTGAAAATCATGCACCACTGACCGTGGCAGCCGCCCTCGTGCAGCCCGTAGTGCTGGTCGAGGCAGGTGTCGCAGGCGGGCGGCGCGGCGCCCTCCGCGCAGGCGCACGCGCCGCTCGTGACGTCACACGCCGCGCTCAGCGCCGCAACGCCACAGGAACACGCCGGGCATCCCGCCGCTATGCCTGCATAAATATGTATTAAAAGTGACTCACATATAGATAATAATTTATTTTGATAATAAGAATACAGGCTAATGTCGTTTGAGTACGTATTAACGCAAAGATCTATTTCTTTATATCGAAAATACAATCACATCACTACTCCTCAAAAATGCGTCAATCTTTGTCAAAATACATATTTATTATAAAATAAATCAATTTATTAGACAAAATTTATAACGTTTGACATAAATTAAACCATTTCTTAGAATCAGAACTTTTTTCTAGAATAAGTTTACAGCTAACTCTGTGTTGAGGGGAGTTCAGTTATTGACGTTGCGATGTGTTTACCAAAATGTGTGGAGCCATTGCGGATCATAACGTTTTGAATCTTTGTATATATGAGTAGAGTATGTAGTAACCTCCATGCATCTCGGCGCAGACGTCACAAGCGCGGCCGGCCCAGCCGTGGCGGCAGGCGCACTGTCCCGAGCGCGCGTCGCACGCGGCCGCCAGCGCGCCCGCGCCGCACGCGCACGACACGCACGACACGGCCGCCCCGGACTCTGACGACAACGTCCCGTTGTCGCCCACCCAGTAGCCTTCCTGAGTAAAGTGTGATTGAATCGGTATTATACATACGTTACTGTAATTTGATTTTGAATAAATTAAATTAAATTATGGGTTATAAAAAAAAGAATATTATAAAATCTTTTAACCACTTCTACTAGTAGAAGTTACGAAGAACTCGCACAACTTCACTCTCTTCGACGTAAATAATAATGGTCAAAAAGTCATCGGCATCATTTGAACAGACAAGCAGTAGAAGCACCTGGCACTGGTCGCAGCGCGCGCCCTCCGCGTGCGGCGGGCACGTGAGGCAGGCGCCGCTGGCGGGGTGGCACGGCGCGCCGGCGCACGCGCACGCCCGGCAGCGGCCGCCCGGCGTGCTCGGCGAGCCCCAGTACCCGAAATCACAGCTGAGAGCCATAGACAGATTAGGATAAGTGTCGAGTTATTTTTTCAAATTTCTCAACACGTGTATATGTATAAATGTAAGTATTTCATACATTTATAGATTGCAATTTTACTGAAAGATTGAAGATTTTACGTTTTTTAAATAAGGTTTGTAACCTAAAAAATTGAAAGATTTATGAAATAAAATATATGCATTGAATTCTTCTAGGTAACTTAGTTATATCATATATGTCGCCGCAGCGATCAACTGGCGCACATTAATTATTTTATTTATTAATAATAGTGTTTGTCATAAGAATATAGCTTCACAATGTTATCCTAAAATTCTTAAACAAGTTTTCAAAGTGTGATTATTCGATTGGAATGAAATTTAAAACAAATAGTTGTTAATTTAAACCTATGTAGATAGGGTACTCTGTGTTACATCAAAATAAGTAACAATATTCATATTCTAATGTTAAATGCTTTAAATTATTTGAAAATAGTTTCTATTAATCAGATAATGAGTTTTGTAGTTGGTTTATAAGTTGTAATTACTGACTTGTTAATAATTAACTAAACTGGATATGAAACGTAGTTTTGCAGCGCCATCTGAGGCGCATTACACAGAGTTATCAAAATAAGTAACAATATTCATATTATAAGGCTATTTGTTACATACTACTTTAAAATAGATTCTATTAATCAGATTATGAATTTAGAAGCTGGCTTATTTGTGGTAACTACTGGCTTGTTAATAATTACATAAAATAGATCTAAAATGTACGGCGCTTGCAGCGCCATCTGACGCCCGTTATACAGTTCTTTTAGGCGGCAAAGATGGCACTGTCAAGCGGCAAAAAATAGAATGACTAAACCAGTCTGGACGAGATTTTCAAGCCGAAAACATCTGTAAGTAAACTCATGTCAGATTTCAATAAATTTAATATTCTAATTTGTTCTAAAAATTAGTTTAACTATTATTTGTAATAAATCTAAAGTGTCAATTTAATGTGGTTTATTTATTTTAGTCTCTCGTTTTTTCTAAATGTAAATCGTAACTTAAGGTAACTGCTAGATGGCTTTTAGCTTACTTTCTTGATCAGAACCAGCGACCACTAGCAAGGTCAAAGGTTCTGATGATTAGTTCTTTTCTTTTTACGCCTACTTTTCAAATATATTCCGATATCAGAAGTGGGACTGCTCTAGCGATCCCTATCCTGCCCGGTCACTATACTAAACTTTATTTTTCTTTTTCTGACACATCGAGCACCATCTTTGAGCGTCGTGAATCATGAGTGATTCCAATATGGATACTCCAGCTGAGACCACATCGACAGCGTGTACGGAAGCCACGACGAGTGCGCCAACAGTCAACGCGTCTCAACCATGCGAGCAGGTGTCAGTACCACCGCAAATGGAATACAGGAAGGGCGAGCGGATGCAGCATGCAGACTTCTTTAGTCGTAATCCGGATGCCCTGGCCGGTTCTTGAAAATGATCGCTACCTAGTGAAGAAGGTCGTAGGTCACCATGGGAGACCCCGTAAAGTAGCGCACGATCAACTGCGGCGTGCTCCACAACCAGGCCTGTGCACCAAGGGGACCGTGTCGCCTTCACACAACCTACAACCAGGGTCATCCGATCTTGCCCTGCTGACCTCTCAGCCCTCCGCCTCTCTGGAGACGCCCAGAGCTCAAGAACTAGCCAGCGACTCTCAATCGTCTGGCTAGAACCGGGTGAGAACCTTCCATATTATTTACCTAACTTAACCAAGGGTTTGAAAGTAATTATAATAAATTACTTATTTACATAGAAATTGATTAAAAAAAATCTTACAAAAAAATAATAATAATAATAAAAAAAAAAACTTACAAAAAAAAAAAACAAAAATAATAAAAAAAAAAAATAATAAAAAAAAACTTTGTTACAAGCCATGTAAGGCTGAACTAATTGCTATTAACGTGTGGAGCCGTTTAATAGTAAACCCTATCCTAAAAGAATAATAGTCCCCTGTGTACCACGGCGTTCAAAACCGCCTAGAGCACAGCATCGACCTGCCCTATATTTCCCTTAGAGCCTCTGTTACCTTTAACAGCATCAACCTATCACCGCCCTAACCTTCCATCCGTAAACCCTTAACTAGTACACAGCTAATCAAACATTATCTGTTGTCACGTGGAGTGGACAGTTATGGTTTGTCAGCATAATTATAGGGTATCTGTACTGTGGAAGTATATACCCCTGATACAATCTTAAATGTGGTCTGGCCTAGGAGTACAGTGGATGTACCTAGCCTCAAAATAGATTTTCAAATTTTCAGAATGAACAGTGGACTCACTTGGAGTAGGAGCAATGCAGAGCACGCATTGAATAACAGAATGGCCGTGTCGCCGCAGCGATCAACTGGCGCACATTAATTATTTTATTTATTAATAATAGTGTTTGTCATAAGAATATAGCTTCACAATGTTATCCTAAAATTCTTAAACAAGTTTTCAAAGTGTGATTATTCGATTGGAATGAAATTTAAAACAAATAGTTGTTAATTTAAACCTATGTAGATAGGGTACTCTGTGTTACATCAAAATAAGTAACAATATTCATATTCTAATGTTAAATGCTTTAAATTATTTGAAAATAGTTTCTATTAATCAGATAATGAGTTTTGTAGTTGGTTTATAAGTTGTAATTACTGACTTGTTAATAATTAACTAAACTGGATATGAAACGTAGTTTTGCAGCGCCATCTGAGGCGCATTACACAGAGTTATCAAAATAAGTAACAATATTCATATTATAAGGCTATTTGTTACATACTACTTTAAAATAGATTCTATTAATCAGATTATGAATTTAGAAGCTGGCTTATTTGTGGTAACTACTGGCTTGTTAATAATTACATAAAATAGATCTCAAATGTACGGCGCTTGCAGCGCCATCTGACGCCCGTTATACAGTTCTTTTAGGCGGCAAAGATGGCACTGTCAAGCGGCAAAAAATAGAATGACTAAACCAGTCTGGACGAGATTTTCAAGCCGAAAACATCTGTAAGTAAACTCATGTCAGATTTCAATAAATTTAATATTCTAATTTGTTCTAAAAATTAGTTTAACTATTATTTGTAATAAATCTAAAGTGTCAATTTAATGTGGTTTATTTATTTTAGTCTCTCGTTTTTTCTAAATGTAAATCGTAACTTAAGGTAACTGCTAGATGGCTTTTAGCTTACTTTCTTGATCAGAACCAGCGACCACTAGCAAGGTCAAAGGTTCTGATGATTAGTTCTTTTCTTTTTACGCCTACTTTTCAAATATATTCCGATATATATTAATTAAAATTAAATAAAGTTTATTAATGAAAGTTATAATATCATCGTCGCACAGTTTACGTGTCTGTGGTTCTCTACACTACTTACCTTTCACAATGATCCCCGGTGTATCCATCAGGACACTGCGTACAGACGTACTCGTCACCGTCAGCGTCGGCCAGCGCGCAGTTGGGGCTGAAGTTGTTCGATGGAAGGTACAGAGGGCACGCGCACGGCTTGCAAGCTCCCTGGTGGGCAGAAAGACATTGAATCCTTAAGTAATCGTAATGTGAATTAATTCAGAATCTTCATTCTAATTTGAACTGTACAGCAACTGCATATATTGTATTGTTATTACCGTTACAGGATTCCCGTAATGTCCCGGCAAACAACGTTCGCAGTGAGGTCCGGTCGTGTTGTGTTGACACTCTCCGCAGGGTCCGTCCACTGTACATGAAAATTTAATGGTTAAAATAATTGACTAAATCTGCTTTGTATAACCTCCAACCCAGCTCTAACGCCATCTATTAGAAGTAACTAAATTGGTGGATTTAAATTTAGTAATTTAAATAATTTAAATGAAGCATTTTGACTTTAGTGTTGATATAAAGATTTGTTGTTCATATTTTCTTGGTATCGTGGTATACTTTTACGATATCAGAATGTACCTTCAATGAAAAGAACTTCACCTAATCATATATTATATAATTCACATAGCATAGTTAACACTTATTTAGTACGGGATACCTTTAGATGATACTTGATTAAAATGTAATAATATTTAAAACACGATAAATAAGATAATTAAGCTAATGATAAAATGAACGAGTGAAAACGTGAAGTTACTTAAAATATGCAATAATAATATGATGAAACGAAAATTGATAATGTTAGCAATGTGCGGTTGCATCGTACGTTTATTGTTATAGCAAGATACGATACAATTCGTAAATGTTCTAGTCTACACTGTGTTACAGAGTGTATGAACACTGTGTCTGTACAAGCAAATAAAGTATGGTACCAGTGGAGCACGCGGCGTGGTTGTGGCAGGCGCAGGGCACGCACAGCAGGCGCGACACGCGCACGTGGTGCCACGCGCACTGCGCGCACTGCCGGCCGCTGTAGCCCGCCGGGCACGCGCACGTCTCACGCGCCACGCCGGCTGCTGGACCCGACACCGACGCAGCTTCCAAGCGGACCTTTTTTACATTACAACGAAAATTTTTTGAAGACTTATATTGAAGTTAGAGTTAGAGTTAGAGAGCAATCTACCTAAGAAGAGAGTTGAACGCCATCAGCATTATCTCTAATATAGATCTTTAGAAGAACAGCCCAGTTAATAGAGGACCGGTGTATAGTCCAGCCCACGATTTGTTTTGTATTATTTCGAAATTATGTAGTAATCAGGAATTAAAAAGAAAATAAATCACTTACTTCATCTTGATCAAAATGGAAGTGCGCACGCAGCATTAAAGCCTTTAGGTCTCTGAGCACGTCCATTAGCTGAGTCCTGGTGGCAGGGATAGTGGGGTCCTCGAGCAGATACCAAGCACCTTCCACCAGAGGCGCAGATATGGTCAGCTGGCCAGCTTCTTCATGGCTGTTGTTGGCGAACGCTAGCCTGGTGCCATCTAGGTAAGTAAGTAAATAGGCAGCTTAATGATTATCATACTTGCTAATTCAAATCTAGAACCATATTTTTATGAGGATACGGCCTGTTTTAGGTAAAGCTTCTCTTCACCACAAATGTAACTAACCTGAAGCCACCAGTATAACGTCAGGCCCTACGGTAGGGTTCCCACCGGTGTCCCCGCGCACGACGCCCCAGAACAAACTGGCGGAGATTTCACTGCCATAAGTTGCTAATTGTTCTCCGCTCCACGATTGCGTCACCCAGTAGTACAGTTCCCAGCCTTCCACCTGGAACATATCAATATAAAGGGATTATTCCAGACATCTCCACTAATTAATTCCACTTGTGGGTTGTTCTTATTTGTTTGAGGTTTTCTTTAAGAAACTATGCACCTCGTAGCTTATTAAGTAAGGTTTTCCTTGATCGTCAATCGAAGGCTCTACAGTTTTATTTCCTAAAGCATCTGTCACCATCCAAGCATCGCCCATAGACAAGATAATCTGGAACAACATAAATTGAAAAAATATATTAATTATTCTTATTAGACCAATCTTCTTCTAACCAAATATATTTATAGAGTAGTTTTTGTTCAGCAAATTCTAGGTGGAAGATAAAACATATAAATTCCATCAATTATGTATCTTTAAAAAAGCTAGATTGCCAATATTAACAAACAAAGGATTTTACAAGAGTTATAATATGTTTTGGTTAATAGAGTGAAGGCTTTACGTGTGTAGTGTGTGGCTGATCGTCTACTGTACAAGCATCAGTAACGTGCGAGCAATAGCAGGCAGTGCAGCCACCTTCCAGCCCAAAGTGTCCGGGGGCGCATGCGTCGCAGCGCTCACCCACTACGTTGGCCTGGAAACATGAAGGTTACATCATTCATTATCACATCGAGGAACTAACTACGAGGATCTAACTTACTAACTTATTTAAATATACTTAGTTGTAAGTAAGTATTTAACCAACCTTGCATTCGCAGACTTCGTCACATATCCTCGTTGGGTCAACTATGCCCCTAGGGTCGCATTTGCAGGCCGGTGTAGTAGGTGACTGGCAGTTAGGGAACACAGCAGTAGTGTCTGCGCACGCGTCACACAGCGCGCCCGTGAACCCAGGGTAACATGTACACGTGATCTGATGTTGTCTTCTGTCCCATTTACACGAGCCTAAAAAGGAATAAACTTTTTTATAGATAACTAATCGAGGATCACAGATTAAATTGCGTATATTTCTTTTACATAAAATCTTTATTAAAAATTGTTTTCATTTCTTGAAGGGTAGATATTAAAAAAGAATGTTGATACAACATTGAAATCGATTCGTTAGAAAAATCGTTTATAACTTTTTCGCGACAGTTCCCGCACGGTGGCCTTTACACACTATGGACTATCTTGCTTAGTTAAGTTTTAAGCCGGCTCGATGATGCTATGACCCAAACCTTCTCGTGTTTCTCAAATTAAGAAAAGGCTATACCTATAAGGCTATACAGTGGAACATACGCTCATATCAATCCCCGGGACTAAATTATATTTTCATACCATCTGATCCTTCCGGGTCACAATTACAGGGCAAGCAAGGTCCATCGGGTAGCACGTTATAGTAACCACTCAAACAGCGGTCGCAGAGGGGACCCGCGCGATTCTCCTGAAATAAAATATTCCGGAAATATCAGATAACATTTAACTTTGACAAGTGGGGTTGCTAGAATAGATACTAGAAATATAAGTTTGATTAAACAGAAGCAAGCACTATTATTTACATTGAATAACAAATGTATAATATAACAATAACTATTGTAAAGTAAGAACCATAACTGTTTACTAAAGCGAAACGCCACAACGTTTAACAGTTAAGCGGCAATGGAAATACGATGTTCTTGAAAATGAAAGCGATAGCGATAGATTCAAAATTAGACAGTACGAGTGCTAGACAGGGAGCAGATGAACTTGTCTCCCGTGTTGTTAAAATACTAGTACCAATCAACCTCTGGTTTTTAAGGGTAATTTGGAATAATTTAATTGGATAACCTTGTTAAACCTTTTACTTAATTCGTTGGCACTTTACTTCAGCATACTTACTACGCATGCTTCACTAACTATCTTCACATATGGACTACTGCTTATAATCAGCTGGTGTTGAGTCATTTGCTGAGCTTTATATGAAAAAAAAATCATTAAGCATTTGAAAAATATTTACCGTGCAATTCACACATAGTATAGTTCCTGCGTCGTCGTAAGTACAAGCACCTCTCTCGCCGCATGAGCACTCCGATTGGTCATCCAGCCCTATAGTGCAGGGCTTCCGGGGCTCCCATTGATCTCCTGAGCAGCATCGCTGGCAGTGGACTCCACAGGTGTCATGCTGGCATTCGCATTTGGCTCCCTAGAAATCATACAATTTACTTTGAGTTAAATAAGTTTATGGAGACTCTTTGAAGTTGAATTTATTTATTATTGACTGTTGGAGATTTACAGTTAAATATTAACTATTATGATGCAATTATAAGTTAACTAATGCCTTTTACGACAAACATGTATTAAAGTTAGTCGCAACAATCTATTTACGATTACAACTTACAAATAAAGCAAACTTATTAAAGAGATAAAACAGTTTAATTTGTCAATAGTTCATTTAGATTAAGGTAGCAACAGTCAGGAACTGGCAATAAGTTTTTAACTGAAACTGAACTCAACCATAGATATCAGAAAGGGGTGCCCGATATCTATGGTTCACCGCTTAGTAAATTTAAATACAACTCAACTGGGCTAATGATGTCATAGAAATTGCATGCTATGATATTTATAATAGATTAAATTGAGTATAGAATTATATTGAAATAAAAAATCCATTTAATTAATTTTTTTTTAAATATACAATTTGAAAATTCAGCTTTTAGTACTTTATTAAGATACCCGTTCGTTTCTTGTTGGATCATGTCGTGTACACTATCTTTTGAGGTTTTGTCTTGTAATGAGTGAATGACATTACGTTTAATATACCCAAATTATTGTAATGCTGTTTTTGTGCCAAATAAATATATCATGCTATAGTTTGTCAAATAATTTACTTGCTCGAATTACGAATGTTTGCTGGATGGGTCTGTTTAATCCTGGGTATTAGAACAACTAAACTAGGATGTTGTCTAAACCTCTGTAAATTGCTTTTGATATTTACTTAAAAAAGTAAGGGCAGTCATCAAATAGTACACAGCACGACACACAAATGCCACTACCAAGGTAAATCATATGGGACGATAGTATCATCTGATGTACTGCCTTAGCCACCTGCACCTTGCCGGCCTTAAAAGTGCCACGTCTTTTGAAGGAGTCTTTGTTGTATTATTGAGGGAATATGTATGCTGGTAAGAAATTCCACGCTCTGGCTAAAAAAGTGCGATAAAGAAAGTGTTAAGAACTGGCCATCAGGCAGGTTCACAAATAGTTTTTAATGTTTTTTACAGTTCTTTGTTGTCATTATTGTTCTTTTTTTGTTATTACTCTGTGCTATCCACTTACAAAAAGTTTTTAGCAAATCTCTTTGTGTCTACAATTGGCGGCACGATATATGGCGTGTTCTATGCGCAGCTAGCAGGCGTAGAATACGAAAGCTGGTATTACATATCTAAATGATGACGAATGGGCAAACTAGCATTGAATTGTTACAAACATCAGATATAGAATATCGCACGCAAAAGACGGGACATAACATCGGAGATAGGATAAGACAAACCAAATATTAGTTCAATATTTCATGGGGATCATAATAAATTCACGGTAAAAGTGGTTTATCTAAGTACTCAATGTACGCCTACGTCGTATTGAACATATGACGTATTGTAAATGAATGATGTAATGGATTACATTCCTATAACACAAATTTCTAATATCAAAAGAATGGTTCTATCAAAGGAATTCCACTTTTAATATACAATAGATAATCTATATCTATCTACATGACATTTAGGAATAACAGGTTATATAAATTTTGTAGGAAACAAACGAAACCACAATTTTCTATTGGTTGCAATTTTTAAGTAGGTTACGTTTTAATTTTCAATTTAATACTATACTATAAAAATAAGTTTCATGTATATGTACATATGATTTGTTTTCGTTATTAATGTTTTGTACGGTAAAATTAAAAGAAAAAAATTATGTATACGTTAAAAATATTATTCGGTAGCGAGTCACAAACTATTAGTTTTACCTGTTGATTTACGTTGCAGTGTTGTGCGTGCCCGTGGCAAAGACACCTCGCAGCTAGAGTGAGCGCGCGCACTGTATAGTACTGATGGCGCTCGGGAGCCGCGTGCGCTGCGCGGAAAGACACGCGCACGCGCCGCGCCGTCACGCCTTCGCCTAGGCCTACGTGCATCTATGTGACGGATAATTAAAAAAAAATATTATATAAGAAAATACCGATATAATTATACACATGGTAAAACAGCTACCTAAGGGATTCATTCATTATATCCTAACAGATAAGGACCAAAGAACAATTTCTTTTATAAACATCATAGTGACTGTAAGACTATTAAATATTCCGTGGAATATAAGTACGTAACTATTCCCGATATATTAAGTTTTGAATGAGTTAATGTAATAAAAATATATTCTATCTTTCTGGAATCTTTCACGGTTAACTATAAATATTAATGTAATAAAAATTTTTGGTCTTATCTTAAAACCCTTCCATCATAGATTTGCATCATATTAATATTTAAAGTAATTAAAAAAACTGTTTCATGTTCAAATATCACAATTTAAAAGTTACTATATTATGTAAGAATTAAAGTTAAATTTTCAGATATTGTATGTTAATTAAATTAACATTCAAAGCTACATTAACTATTATGGTATCAAAAAAGATGTTACCATTTATCTCAGGAATCAAAGAGGCTGAAATTTAGCACATACCTCCCCATTCTCAAGCGGTTTTGGGCTCACGAACTGTGTGGAACATGTCGGCTTATCTGCTCTGTTAGTCCTTTTAACTGCTCTAGCTTTCCGCCGCCGGCGCTCCGGCCTCAGGTCCCAGAGCTTCCGACAGTGATCCCTGTCGCCGAAAGCGCGTACCATACGCCAGTCCTCACTGCTCTCTGTTGGAGACACTTCCAAGGACCACGCCAGCGGACGTGGAGACGGTCCTGATTTTACTATGACGTGTAGTAGTTCCATTTTCTGAAAAAGATATAAATGAATGGGTATTATATTGGTATCAACCTGCATTTGGTCAGCGTGGTTGACTAAGGCCAGATCGACCTAATTTAGTCTAAGACTGAGCTCCTGGTGTGGTCTTAGCTGTTTATGATGACGATTATAGTGGTATACTCCAGCACTTTTATACCAAGATATCACAGTCACTGAAAGCTATCTCGTAACAATCTTGTAATGAACAAAGTTTAAAGTCGGCAGAGCTTTACAAGATGTTTTGTTAGGAGCAGTGGAACTTCTCTCCCATGCTTTCAACGTTATTCTTACTCTTGATTTCTAAAGGCCAGATAGGCATAGCCGTTAGACCTAAATTAGAGATGTTAGACTCCACTACCATGGTCTGGTGGCTGGTCTATTGCAGATTGTTGAGTGAAAGCGGTTGCCCTTAACCGGGATCAACCGTTCAAAGTGCCTTTGGAAGCATGGAGGATCTCGAAATAACAATTATTCGTTTTAAAAATCCAGGGATTAAACATCGCAAAAGTTGTAATCAAAACCAGAACGCTCGAATCACTACGCCAGCATACGCCTAGTTAATTATAGGGATTTATATGTTGGATCAATATATAGAAGCATTTGATGCGTTTTTCATTAAAGAGGAAAACTAGCAAGACTCAAAATAAAAATGTACAACCACTTATGGAACCGGCAGGACCTTAAAATTCATTGCATGAATAAAAGGCCAATGAAAGTATGTAGAACAAGACAGAACAACATTAAGTAGAAACGTTTTATATTTGAACTGTATCCGGTAAATATTCATGCAATTCTGATTCAATATAAGAACTTTCTAATTCGACATAACAAAGCCTAACCATGAAGTCAAACATCACGGCTTCGCGTAAATATTCAGGAGCGAATCCCAATCAAGTGTGGCGGGCGCTTTATCGCCGTCCAATTAGGGTAAAACGCCTTTTGTTTTGCACGAGAGGTGCGCTAGCGCATACAAAGTAGTCACCGCTACCACTGATTTGAATAAATTGTAAGTCTGGAGACAGCTACAGTGTAAATATTGTTATTTTGTTTCTATTTCTGTTGAAGGACATCTTCGTCCAATCCGTAGCTGATGGCTCACATAGATAATCCACCATCACGCTCATAGTCTACTTCCCATACGTCTTCGCATCCTGAGGATCTCCTTAGCGTGATGATTAACATTGGTTTCGATAAGAAACTTACGCCATAGTTAAATTTCGACTTCTTCCGTGCTCCGGAAGGCACGTCAAGCTAAGCTCCTAACATTCAATAAGTGTATATATATATGTACCAAAGCTGAATAAAATCTTTTGACTTTGACTTTGACTCCCGGTTGATAAAGCGGTTTTTTGACTTTGACTTTGACCCCCGGTTGATAAAGCGGTTTCCTTATTACCTATTTTGCGTTGCTTTTTAACCACCACCGGCACCAACCTGTATCGGTGGTGGTGGTACACCTCAAACTCCTTAAGTGGTTCCCACATGTAGAAAGGTATAAATATTTTGGTATCATTCCAGGCTGGGTTATAAATAAGATAAGATAAGATAAGATAAATTTTATTGTGATTCTGTGTACAATAAATAGATCTTACAGTCACATGCATAAGTCACAACAGATTGCCATTTTCGGGCGTACAATATTGACATCACATTACATTATTATTATGATTTATTTGACGAAATTAAATTACGTAATTTTAGAAAGCCTTTCCCCGTTATTTAGTATCCATAATGCTTGTTTTAGGCCAGATATCTAAATGTTTTTATACAACAATTTGTTATCGTATACGATATGTGGTATTCCTCCTGCATTTCTAATACCGGTTGCCATATGTAGAGACGTTTGTCAGATACGGTCAAGTACTTGCAAATCAACGACCGATCACATTGATGGGAATTATACAACAAGAAGAATCTAATCCATAGTTTTAATGTTGCAAGCACTTACAAGACATATTTTAAATAGAATAATTAGAAAACATGACATTGAATAAATTCAGTTTATTTTTTACCGAAAATGTCTTTTCAGATTAATTTAATAAAGATTGACTGCTTCTTATAAACAATATAAACTAGAACCCTATAATCCAATTAGGATTTATATGAAAGGAAATGCCTATTATTATCACAGAGCTCTAAACAAATCATTCTTTGCATCCTCTAGCAGACCAACATTTTGATAAATTTACCGCATGTGTTAAGGGCACGTTAAGAGGTCAGATTTTACACTGGCATGTTATTTCTTATTGTTGCTTTAAAGTCGATGTTGCTGCAAACTGCGGCTAACCATCTAAGGGGCAGCTAATGAGAGTGCGCGGGCGCAGACACGCGAGCCATCTCGCCTCGCGGTTTTTGCGTTAACCCAGTATGGTCGGCTCAGACGACCAGGGGAATGTTCGTGGTCCGTATCGCTTTACTGTGAGCTTGTTTGTCAGCAGACCTGCTTGGGCATGGACAAATTGGTAGACAGAGATAGATTAAATGCGAAATAGTCCTTGTAAGTTCTGGACTACATATACAGCTTCAAAAGTAACATGTTTTTATTAAGAGCAAGTAAAGCTTATTACTTGAATAAACAATACACCTGTATAAAAAAAATTTTGATACATTTTTATCATGTATAGCTATATTCTTTCCACTGTACGTCCCAACTCTTGAGACAGCTTTGCAAATCCCATAAAAAATAAAATCGTTTTTTAATAGAAATGGAATCAAATACTATATTAATTTAACTCTTCAGTGTTGAAATGTTTGTTTAGCCATTACGTGTCAATATTCCATTTTATCAGTACAGTATTTGGTCCTTTAGCAACTTACTCCCATGCCTTGGTATCACTAAGATCATCATTTATTTTATAGTTAGCTTTCTTACACAGTTTCGCTTCTATTTTAGTTTCAATTTGTTTATTGGTAATTCGCAAATGTCAATTGGAAGCTTGTGGATAAAACGTATACGATGCCCAATCAAAGAATTATTCTTTCCGTGCAGAAAAGTGGTAAGTCCAAAGAGATTACGCTTATTCCTTGTTTCAAATAATGAGTATCACTTAATTCATTATTCATTAAACATCAATGCGAGTTGGAGATGAAAATATTTGTAAGAATATAGCAACCAAATTTAAAATAATAATAACATAACATTTATACATAAAAAACTTGCATGAAATACGAATTTTTGTAGTGCAAAATATTAAAAAGAGATAAATCTATCTGGGACCAAAATTGACAAAAAATGAAAAGGCTAGATGTAAAATCTGAATACTTATTCGTGTACATAAAACAACGGAAGCCATATCATACCAGCAGAGACACTATCAAGCATACTTATCAAGTGTAATAGATAAAGGAATTCAGTTTGACGCGAAAACAGATACAGGCAATACATGGTGATGTGAGCCTTTAGTGCAAAATGGAAAAGTCACCGAGGAAACATTTAACGGACTCTGGAGATCTGCAAGAGTTGAGAGTGGATATTTTAGGTCGTAAACGATCGAGTAACGCTCAAAACTCGTCTATGTCAATGGAAACAAGGACCAGAGTTGCACAGGTGTCCAGTCGAAGTATGGACTATGTGTATGTGAACAGTGGATATGTCGCCAGTGTCCATGACGTAAGGAGACAAACCCGTCAAAGTCAGAGTAGGATCGTATTACCAGTGCAACCGCCGACAAGGTCAGTATTATTTGCTTCGTGGAATTCTTTAAGATAGCGTTGAAAGTGAATGTTTATAATTATATAGACGAAGTGTGACACTTGTTAAAATATTGTCACTTACATTACGATGGATGAACTGATGAAAATAAATAACACATAATCATTTGAATAAATCGTGATATTGTAATGATATTTGGAGTTTGAAATTTAAGTTTTATAAATTGTTAAGAAGCTGTTGATTTGCGTCTGCCGAACCCATAAAGTAAAAACTCACATATTGATTTAAACTAACAAACAGAAATAAACTAGAGTAAGATTATGTGACTCTAATAATGCAAGTTAATACTTTATGGTAATAGTGAAGGAGAAATAACAAGAACACATTGTTATTAATTAAAAGAAAAAACATTTAATTTAAATAAAGAATTCTATCAAAAAGTTCTCATATCTCTTACAACCAGCACTTAATTATTTTTTATAAGGTCGTCTATAATATTTATTTTAGGATAGTGAACATTTACGCCGTAATATATAGAGTTGCCAACATTTAAAAGAATCAGTGTTCAAAGCGTTTCAGGCAGTTGGTGGTGAAAATTCTAAAATACATTACTATTATGCTACCACGATCGTTAATCGTTATCAATTTCAACCTGACACGACACGGCACAAAAAATAGTGATACGAAGCCGATATTTTTTGCAAATCGATAATAACAATCAATAGATAACAGTGGCTGGTACTGAGAAAAAAGGCGATCATGTCTATCCGATAACTTATCAATTCGAGAACCCGAGTGACGTCTTTGCGTATATCCAACATTATTAAAGTAACCACTTCATTTCAATATAAATTCAGCCATAAGAATTACTTCTCTATTTATTTTAATAATATGTTTCCTTTATACGTCGAGATTTAGATTAGATAACGCCATTTGTTTAGTTGTTTCATTCACAAAGATGTCACTATCTCTAACTGGTTCTGTATTAATAAAAATGGGCCATATACTTTAAAGAGACTCTTCGCCCCCAATTGTACCATACGAAAGTAAGGATTTTTATTATAATACAAAGTTAATCACCTTCCTACATAGATTGACTAAAACCCAGTATGTGTATTCAGTAAAAATTAGATTACTGAACCTAGAAAAATATAATGTTTATTAAATATTCAATCAGTATTAGGAAATCCTGTTGTTACTATCAGAAACTGGCATTATTAAGTAGAGATAACCAAGATAACATATACAGCCATTATACACCTGCACATTATACGCATATCATACAGGGGCCGGGGCACCCCTTGGCAATTGATAAATATCTAATTACATATTCGACTTATCAGTGTCACAATTGAGTATAAAGAATAAAACATTTAACGTAAATAAATTCCAAAGTACAAAGGTCACTCACAGTGCTGTGAGAGCACTAAAAGAGGCAATTGGAACGACTTTTAGTGCGACGTAAGTGTCATTTGGATTGTACCAATGGGTCTTCACAGCATAGTGAGTGAAGGAAATGAAAAAGAAAAGCTTATATAGGGTACATTCCTAACCACGCACATGGGGTTTTACAGCGCTGTGAGCGCACAAAAAACATTAATATTGTAGAAATAAGTGGAACTCCAACGTGTGGATGCTAATATAAAAGAGATATAGATATGTATTTAAAAAGTTATGGTCGTCTGGGTAGGTACCTCCCAGGGGCGTAGGTATCGCCGTATCAATGATACGGGGCCCTCGGGCTACAGGGACCACAACGTGTGTAAGCAAAAATTAGTAAAATGTTATTCGTGGGGTATTCTCCCGTCGACGGCTCCAGGGACTAGGAAGAGTAAAATTGATTTTTAAATAATAATAACTCAATTATCTGAAATATGAATTTCACATGATTTCTGAAACACCAACATGACCTTTTAAATAACAATATATGTTATTTCTGTTAATATACTCCTGGATTAATCAACACCACTTATAAATTTCTTTACTTTTCAGTGTTGTCCGCGAACAGTACTGGACGTGTTCAAAATGGTCCAAAGCTCAGCGATTCTTGGCTATAGCTGTGGCCGTTCTCTTCGGTGCCGTCGTGGGTCTGGCCATCATTGTCATATTAAACAACACAGATGATAACATTATTACTAAATTTTTCGTGACCCGTTCAACTCCAGAGTGATCAAAAGTTTTAAATAAATACGGCTTTCGTTACACTTTATTTTAGACCTCGCACTTAAAACCAGCTCTCTTCATCTTTTGGCACATGTGGATAATGGAAAGACAGAGAGAGAAGAAGAGAGGAGAGAGAGAGAGAAAAGTAGCGAAGTAGATACTTAAAAATTTTCTTTTTCTTCAAATTCAAAGTGCGAAGTTCTAATAAGCTATGTTTTGACTGATATGATATAGTAACTAAAAGTAGGAAATATGTAATGTGATGTTGTATTACTATTAATAATAATGCAATTACTTATTTTTTAAGTTACACATTGCTTTTTTACAGAAGTAAACAATAACGTTGATTGTAATAAAAACAGAAATGTAAGTCCAATTTAACTAGTAATACTGATCAAAAGTGTTTCTGCTGTTTTTTTATTCTGTAAATTGCATTTGAGTCGGTCAATTGTGAGGATTTGAACGTTTTCACAATACTTGTATCAATTTCGTTTTGTTGAAATGTTTCGCGTCATCTCATGCCTACTTAGATGTAAGATTGTTTTTTATTTGAATATTAATAAGGATTAAAATCTAATTATGTGCATATGTGGATTTATGTGAAGTGATAAAATTTCATATATGTAATATGAATCAATTTTGATTTCTTGAATATTTATTAAGATGTTCTTCACAGTATATACTTGTCATTCTTTTATTTGAATAATATGATTCAAATGCAAAAACGTTAAAAAATATTTCTTACTAAAATACACTTCATCTGTAACTTTTAAAGCGACTAAAATATATGTAGGTTGTACGCTAGTTAGCTCGGGGAGCCTGTGGACTGTATTTCGGAGAGAAGTGGGAAAACAAGGAAACCACGTCTTGACTCGTCACCGGTATATTGACAACTACATAACATATAAAACAATCTAGTATCAAAATATATTAAAAAGTAAACTGACATAAACAAAACAGGCTTTATACAAACTATCAGTAACAGTAGGTATCTATAGTTTGTAAATATTTTCGAAAGAAAATTAAGTAGATATTTTGATAAAGTACAAATAATTCGTATTGATTTATAATAAATGTGATATCTTTCTTCAGATAAGTATATTACAATCTGTATATTAAATAAGCAATTAGGTATTGTGTGTTATTATAGAAATGATATTTACTATGTTATACAATTCTTAAAATTTGGCAACATTAATGGAATTAGCTATAGAACATATCTATTATAAAGTTTAAAATTATATATTTATCTTAAATAATTATGCCAAAGTTTAATTTACTTGCTTACTATAAATTTCATTTTGAAATCAAATAAATATAAAGGTTAAAACTATTTTGTAGCACCAATTACTTGCGTCGATATTCCTAACCATTATATCGTCATTTCATGCTCGTTTTCAAAGAGAAATAATCTCAAAGTGGAAAATCATTCTTCCGATAAAGAATATCAGAGGATATTCTTTATTCCGGACACCAACAGTTAAGGACGAGAAATTTTTAATGAGATTACAGGTCTTATAGGCTAAAGGTTAATAGGAAGATCAGTGATACTAAGATACAGGGTGGGACGTAGACTCTTCCTCATAAAGCATGTTACATCTTGGCAAAAGCGGATGGACCCTTGCTAGTTGACCTTAAGGTGTGGCTTGCAGCACTGGGCTACATCTGGGCTTAAATAATACGACATTCAGGGCAAATTCTTGGAATTTCTTAATATTCCGTATATCTTTGTAAAACAAAAATATAACACATAAAATTGGCAAAATTCCATTGCGATTAGACTGTCAGAAGTCCAAATATCGATTGCTAATTATGACGCATACAAACATAGTGATTAAAAATTACTTAAATAGTCAAACTGTGTTTAAGTAAAATAATGAAATTAATTCAATTAACTATCCAAAACTTGCGAATGATTATACAATATATATGATCGATTGACATTTTGCACGAACTAAATTAAATTTAAGTTCAGAACTACTCCTTCAATATAATACAAGCAAAAACGACAGATGACCGATGACGTCATTTCATGTTTCTAAAATGGCGGCTTAAGCAATTTTGCCTTATTTTAGTTCGCTACGTAAAACATGAAGATTGCAATAAGTCACAGGTGTATGGATCGTCAGAGTGTCAACTAACTTGACGTACGTAACAGTCAGTCCACCCTTCCTATTGAAATAGACGAAAGAGATGCGAATACCTGAAATTTAATTTAGTCCGTGCACATCAGAATTGGGGTCATTGCCTTATCTGCCCTAGCCACCCTATCTTATCGCATTTCATGGATAAACCTGTGTTATAGGAAATGACGAAAACAACGACATGTCATGTTGCGGTTAATAATTACAATATTTGTATTTGTACGACAAAAGAGGATACAATATATTATAGTGTTAAAACGTATTTTTAAGTTTGTTGGCTGTTTTATTTCCCTCGCGCTTAAATTCTTAAGAAAAAGCACACGGTTTTTTTTTATTTTTGAAAAATCTTTAACAATAGCCAAACACTTTTTGTCTCAAATGTACATACTTTAGTTCAGTAGATATTCAGTGAAAACCTTTGTAGTTAAACAGCGAGGAATCACCATTACAGAAGTATGGTGTAATTTTACTAGCCGTTAAGGGCGTTAACTATAATAACCCGGGCTGAGTTACCTTACAGCCATAGCTGGTATCAACGCCTCAATATAATTAAAACAGCTTGACACTTGGTACAGTTGCACGCGAGTATTAATTTAGCGCGTTAAAGTAACATCGGAAACATAAATGGTTGTCCATGTTTTTATATACTTAATTATCTTGTATTTTAATAAAGAAAAGAAATTCCAAATTATGTTTGTTACTAATGTCTATAAAATAACATTAAGTTTATAAAACGTACTCTCTAATTATAGTGTTATAATTAAAACACTGCAGTAATATTAAATATTTATTTAGACTGGCTACAATAATAAACTTAAACAGAGAGCTGAGACTACTGTTCGCTACGAGTTACAATCCAATAATGCCTCGACTGCTGTAGGCTGAGCTGAGTCGGAATTGTAATCCCCACTCAACTCACCCCACCGCACTCGCCTCTGATTGGTAGTTTTCCGACCAATAAGAAACGAAGTTGTACTGAGAAGTCATTAAACAATTTTTATTCTTAGGATAACTTTCTTACCTATAATTAATTAAAATAATCACAATTTTAAATATAAATCAATATTTTAATTTTTAAATCACAACATTCGGCCATCCTAATATGTGCAACCTCCTGGTGCACATTTGAATCACAACATTCGAAACATTTGTACTTCATATATATATATATATATATATATTTTATACTTATATTCACAAAATTATTCTAAATTTATTCAAGGACGGATTCTGTCTGCTGCCACAAAACTTTTAAACATAGTTTTCTTTTTATGAAATCCTGGGACATCAGCAATTTTATACCTTTCGTTTCCTAGAGATTCTACAATTTTATATGGTCCTATGTACTTCAATAGTTTTTTTTTTACTGTTGCCGTGATTGTTTAAATTATTTCTAGTGATCTTAATTAGATCGCCTTTCTTGAACCGATATACCCCTTGGTGCAGATGATACTCTTTTCCTCGTTTGCCCACCCTATATCCTTCAACGTATAAGTCACCAGAGTAGGAAGGGTTACCTACTGAAACTTGGACTAAACCTATATTTTGTGCAGTTGTAGATGTTATTACAGATAATTTAAAGTTTGTGTCGTGAACGAAAAAACGGTCACTCGAGCTTTTATAAAATAGTAATTTTACATTGTCTTTTATAACGGCGACGAATGGTAGCTCTGTAAAATTTTGTCCGACTAAAATTGGAGTATACATAAATTCGGCATCAACAATGAGAACTTCGACAAAAGCTTCTACTTCATCTACTTTCATGGTAATTTCACTTTTATAAAGGGGAATAACTGAAAAATTTCGAAAACCATTGATTGCTGGCAAATTTTTCGTAGAGCCTTCCAAACGCAAGGTTTCAGCGTCAGAATCTCGCATTAAACTGCACTCGCTTCCAAAATCTATATAAGCAACAAAAGTTCGACCATTATCTTCTACCTGCTTAACGAATTTATCGTTAGTATTATTGAGTGCTTTCGGAATTACGAGAGGGCGAAGGGAATCTACAAGCTGCTTCAACATGACCAATTCGTTGACATTTTAGACATCTTATTAAAGGAATCGGACATTTTGTGTAAGTGTGACCTTTTGTCTTGCAATTGAAACAAGTGAGTGCATTACTATTATTATCATTTGAAGTGGAAGCATTGTTAGAACTATCGAGACCAACATATTCGCCACGTTTTTTAACAAAATAGTTATCAGAGGGGCGTTGAGAATTAAGAAAGTTCAACAGATCCTCGGGTTCCTCACAGTTTAAAGCTTGTACACCATTTCTGATAGATTTATCATTTATGCCATGAACAATGCAGTCTACGGCCTTCCTACCACTAATTTCACATCTATTTAAAAGTGTGAGCTTATCATAAAAGTACTCTTTTAAACACTCATTATTCCGTGTAGTACGTGCCAGCATCTCCTCGAGAAGCCGACCGTAGTTTTGCTCGTTTGGAAACGCACGTTTTAGTTTTACCTGCCATTCCTCCCAAGTATAATTGACAGATGGCAGAGCTTCATACCATTTTTTAGCTAAACCAATAAACTTTTGCAAAGCAAAATGTATGGTCTGCCTCCCGTCCCAATCATAGATACTGGCACATTCATTGACCTTTCTTATCCACCCCTCGATACTTTGCGTTTTACTTGAGGGATCGAACTCTGGTATAACATTGTTTAACTGATTATTGCTTAAAAATGTAGGCTTATTCTTATCATTATTTTTGACAGTTGACAAAAGTTTTACTAAGTCATCAACACTAAAAGTTAATGCTGGCGCTTTATTATCAGTTTCCTCGGTAGGCAACTGATCGGCTAAATGATCTGACCTGACACTGGAACTCGGCTCCTGTTCGATCTCTTCCACAACCCACGTAGAAGCTGGATTAGTTCTGCGTACTTTGACAGTAGGCCTTGCCGCCTGTGGTAGTTTTCTACGTCGGCTGCATCTTACACTTTTAACGTCTAAATCCTCACTCATGGTTACCTCAAAATGAGAATAAATATACTTAAGTAAATAACATCACTTAAACTTCATGCTAACAATTAATATCAAAAAGCTTTACTTTATACTATACACTTAGCACTAAAAATAAAGTGACATCCTGAAAACCGAAAGTGCGTCTAATGTGGTACACTCAAAGCGCATTTAGCCTTGTACCCTGAAGACGCGTTTAACCTTATACACTAAAGGCGCATCTAGCCTTGTACACTAAAGGCGCATCTAGCCTTGTACACTAAAGACACATCTAGCCTTGTATACTGAAGGCGCATCTAGCCTTGTACACTGAAGGCGCATCTAGCCTTATACACTGAAAACGCATCTAGTCTTGTGCACTGAAGGCGCATCTAGCCTTGTACACTAAAGACACATCTACCCTTGTATACTGAAGGCGCATCTAGCCTTGTACACTGAAGGCGCATCTAGCCTTATACACTGAAAACGCATCTAATCTTGTGCACTGAAGGCGCATCTAGCCTTGTACACTAAAGAAAAATCTAGCCCTGTACACTAAAGGCGCATCTAGCCTTGTACATCAAAGATTTGTTTAATTATTTGTCTGCATAACTTAAAAATCTAGATGGATAAAAATCTAACGTACGATTACATTAGGTTAGCACTACCAAAGAGTCGCCTTTTTAAATGCTAACCTGATACTACCATGAGCATGCGATAAACCTTTGTTTTTTTTTTAACTTCAAATATTAAAGAATAACTATAGACTGATTCATTTATGTTTAAAAATAAAATTATAAACGCGTATTGCACGTGCCTGAGACTATAATAGGACATTATCAAAGTGTACTCTTGACTAAATGATATTCAGACTAATAAAACCGTATAAAATAATGAAAATAAATTATTTTAATCGAAACGTACCTTGTGAGCTGTAGATTTCGTACCACTTCTGAATTGTTATAATTAAAACACTGCAGTAATATTAAATATTTATTTAGACTGGCTACAATAATAAACTTAAACAGAGAGCTGAGACTACTGTTCGCTACGAGTTACAATCCAATAATGCCTCGACTGCTGTAGGCTGAGCTGAGTCGGAATTGTAATCCCCACTCAACTCACCCCACCGCACTCGCCTCTGATTGGTAGTTTTCCGACCAATAAGAAACGAAGTTGTACTGAGAAGTCATTAAACAATTTTTATTCTTAGGATAACTTTCTTACCTATAATTAATTAAAATAATCACAATTTTAAATATAAATCAATATTTTAATTTTTAAATCACAACAATAGCTACAAAAGTCATAACATCATTTCTGATAAAAAATATGTGTAATATAGTAGGAATTTTGAATTGAAATTGCACGACCAGTCTAAATGATTGGTCTGGTAAATCTAGTGTTAATTATCTTGTATTTTAATAAAGAAAGGAAACTCCAAATCAGAGATGACTCAATAGTCTTTGATACCAAGCCGAATCTCTTAAAAAATCCCTGTCACCAGGATTTCAAGGCACCATCAATTAATAACTCCTTGTTATTACTGTTGCTTATGGACGATGTTTTGTATACTTTGAATGACAGCTAAATTTAGAGCAGTACCCTATTGTGAGTTCCAATCTTATCGAGATGCTAAATCGTTTTCAATATTTCACTTGACTTAATTAAACAGTTGACGACAAACACGATCGAGACGTTGCAATTCGCTTGAAATTTATACTGGAGGGTAAAGATGCAGTGTGGGAAACAATCCTAAAAATTCAACGTCAATTATGTAAAGTGTTCATTGTTTTTTAATATGTATTATTATTTTATTCCTGACTACTTTGAAATACTAATATAACTAATTAAATAAATAAAACTTATAAAAAGGAAAAATAAAAATAACTACTAATGAAATAAAAATTATATTTCACAATGTTAATATTGTACGCCCGAAAATGGCAATCTGTTGTATCTAAGTGCATGAAATTGTAAGATCTACACAGAATCACAATAAAAATTTTTCTTAAATGGACAGTAAAATTCATGGCAGATTTACTGGGAGAGATCTCTATTTGAGGTACGTCCTCCGCTGCATAATACAGTTTACTTAGTAACATAAAACATATCGCTGCCTTAAGATAAAAATATATAGGAAAATGGGAACGAAATAAAAGATTAAAAATGTAAAAGGTACTTAAAAGGAATAGAGTAGGTTGAATTGATATTTCAGATAAGTATGCTTCTTATCAAGTCTCATACGTATTGCTTGAACAGACTGAAGCAAATACAAATTAACGTATTTCAAGGAACTATGAAAAATGAGGTCATTAAGTGAATAATTGAAATTAAATTTGTAGAATACATATGTCGGCCGTCTAGTCGAGTGATCGCCATTGGTTAAATAGACATTACTCCTGGCTTCTTAACCAATCGTCTCGGGTTCAAATCGCGGTAGTGGCCGATATCTGTATGATGAGAACGATTATTTTCTCACGATTCATTAGTATATATAACACAAGCTCCTAATGATTCTTAATTTGCGTTAGACAAAAGGTTTAATTGTGAGAAATATTAATAATTATTACATTAAAGAATGCATCTAATTAACACATTACAACTTAAAACTAATAAATATTAAAAAGGAAAGCATCGTAAAAAGTCCGGAACTAATTAACGCCTAAGATTTCAGTGCGCGACTGTACTTTATCTCAATTGCAACTTTCGCATGGACATTTTTAATCAAAATTCATTCTTATTTTTCAAGGATTATCCTTAAGACAAAGAGGGTAAAGTCTAATTTCGGTCATACGATGCGCTCGCGCAGAGATAAGTTCCGATTACTACAGAGATAACAATCGAGGTAGTTAATTTGCTTTAAAGCTTTTTCCTACGGCTGCGTTTCGTTTCTCCTCGTTTATCGCTTCGATACGTGAGGTCGCAATTAAACATGCGTTTAATTGCGTTAACTGTACTTTTTCCAGTTGAGAACGTGTCACTTTCTGTTGCGTTTAAGTTAATTAATTTTGGTAATTACATATTTTACGGAGCTGTTAGTCTATTGCCATGGCGACTGGTATCTGAAGAGCGGGCAATTTGACTTCAGCAAACTATGCACGTCCAATAAGTTGAACGTTAAAGCCTCTTCAATAAAAACTTCGATAAGTATGTTAAGATATACTTATCGAAGTTTTTACTGAAGAGGCTTTTATCGAAAAACTGTTTGACGTATTTTATCGAGTATGGATTGAGTTTTAGATTAACGTCGGATAAATTGGTAAGTCTTTGCCTGCATATTTCACAATATTAATGTTACAGAATTGTCTTAAATTCACATTCTAACTCTTATTCACCGTCATCATCATTCTCTCAACCTCTTTCTCTTTCTTTTTCCTTTTTTCATAAAGAATTTGAATGTTCTTGGGTTGAATAGAAATTTCTCTTAATTATTCCAATTAAGTTAATGTTTCTAAATTGCTTTTGATAGTTTGCGCTTCCACAGTCTGTGTAAATATATATATAGTGAGATTATCAGCATTTTTATGTCGGATAAGTCTAATGCATTCACTCATCAGAATTATGTTTAGCCGGTAGTCGGGGAACACTTTCACCCTCAGTCAGTTGGCACTGTACTGTAGGGCATAGTATGATGCGTAAGTGCATTCTTAATTTTTATTTATTTTTCATTGTACAAAAGCACAATTATCAGACTTATGCCTAAGGATTTCTCTACCAATCAACCAGTAGAAATAGGTAAAAAGGCATGTATTGCTATTATACTAAACACGATACATTAACACTAAATACAACTATATAATTAATATATATTTACTACAGAATGAAAGTAACATTAATAAAGTACATATAATGACATAATACATAATAAAAAGGTCAAGGTCAAAGGTCGGTCAGACTGTGGCAAAACCTGGGTTAACTCGCAATAAGGTGA
This sequence comes from Acentria ephemerella, assembly GCA_943193645.1. NCBI lineage: Eukaryota > Metazoa > Arthropoda > Insecta > Lepidoptera > Crambidae > Acentria > Acentria ephemerella. Next base: position 900,549 of record OW971875.1, on the reverse strand, counting down.
TGCTGTGTCTATGGTGGGATTGGAAGGGCATTGTTCATTATGAGCTTTTACCGCCGGGCAAAACCATCGATTCGGATCTCCACTACCAACAACTGATGAGATAAAAGCAAAAAGTTGAGAGAAAGCGGCCTTAATTGATTAATAGAAAGGGAGTCTTTCATCACGATAACGCTAGACCATATACATATTTAGCCACTCAGCACCTGTTTCGGTCTCTTCAGAATTCTTTAGGCAGTATCATGTTAACATCAAGAGTAGACTGCCAAAACTACTTGTTGCATTTTATTAATAAGATGTCTCAAAATTTCTACAACAATGGGATTATGTCTCTACCTACAAGATGACAGAAAGTCTACGAACAAAATGACAGATATATACTTTAATTAAATGTAAAGTTACTTTGAAAAAAAATGTCTTGATTATTCTTATAAAATAAGAAGAAAGTTTTTCCCCAACCAATAAGTTTAAATACAAATAAATAATAGATAATACTAAAGGACTCTTGTTTTACCGCTTGTACAAAAAATCGTCAAAAAACTCGTCCGATTTAAAAGTATATCCAACTTATTTCATTGTGGTGTTCTAACAAATTCCTTCCGAAATGATTTAGTTGGCGCCCCGCGGTTCCACTTGACCCTTCCCTAGCTGATATAATACTCGATGTTTATCTCCCTCCATTATCCCGATACAGACCTATTTGCCCCTTTTGTTGGCCGACAAACACCATTGTTCGGGCGGTGCACATCCCTGTCCAATCTAGGATATAATAAATAAAATAAGGTTTAATATACGAGTTTTATAGCGAGCTAATCTTTATGATCGTCGAACGGTAGTTATTAGCGCTTGCTATAAAACATCAGATCATGCTCTCGACTAACTTAATAGACTATAAGGTCGCTTCTCTCGCCTCGTTCATCATGGTAGCATGATAAAGGTACTAATATTGCAAGGAATACATACAACAAAACGATATATATAAATTTGGTTTATATTTTATAATTATTCAAGCTAAATTATTAATTAATAAGTAATTAATAAATTATCTTAATTTATCTTTATCTTATCTATTAATATTTCAAATTATTCAAATTACAAAGTCATGTCTTGAATTGTTTTTTACTATCTGTTACAATCGTCTCTAGTTAAGTTTATTTACATACAACATAAGAAATGACAACAAGAAAAAGCAGTGGCTTATTTTGAACAGAAATTAAAAAAAAAACTAATAGCGGAAAAATACATATTATTTTTTCTTTTATAAGTGAGAAATTCTTTTTTTTTATATTAAGCTCAGCGAATAACTCGACGCCACCTGAGGATAAGCAGTAGAGGAGTCCATATGTGAAGATAGCTAGTAAAGCATGCGACATACTGCCCTAGCCACTCTCACCTTGCCCGCCCAAAAAGTGCTTTTTCACGCCTCTTTTAAAGTAACCCATGTTGTATGAACGAGGGAATACGTGTGCTGGTAAAGAATTCCACGCTCTAGCTATGCGACAGAGAAAGGAGCTATATTTATACTATAGCTACCTATATTTATATTATGGTTTTTACAAATCAAATAAACGTAAAGAGGCTTTACTTGACAGGTATGCCGAATATTTACATTTGCAATTAAAGTATCGCTTCATATTTATACGGAGATCAAAGGAGCGAATCAAACTGCCTGTCTCCTGTATTCCCCAGAGCTTATAAAACTTGAGTTCTTACATTAGATTAAATCGTCTCGTGTGAATAATCTTATTTGCATTTTATTCAAGCAGACTATGTAATAAAAGCTTATAAAGTCTATCTGTTACGGTTACATGTTTCACAATTTCAAACATATTTCTCCCTCATGGCTCGAGCGCCCTGGAGACTCTAAGAGACAGCGGAACACCTCCCCAGGAGTTGATGCCTGTCGATTAGAACTCCTTCAGAGGCGAATCGCCCCTTAAGGCTTGAGGACTCTCCAAGGTTCTCGCCTCCTTATAACCCCGGTAACGCTGTAAAGGCCATATGCGGCCAACAGTAGTAGTCAGTCCAAAAAAAATTAAAACATATTTTTTGTCCCTCAAAATAAGGATCACAGTCCATTATTTATTACCCATCGACATATTGTCGGAGTTAAGTGGCGGAGCTACTTTTAGTAGGCTTTTGTATCCTTTTGAACGTTTATGTCACGCTGAGCACGAAAATAACATAGATAAGTTATCGTTCACGGTATACAAAGGTTGCGATAAAAGTACAGTCAAGTCTCGCGATAAAGAAAGATTTTGTTATAGGCACCTCGGTCAAATTAAATCTCAAGTTAAAAGGTTTGAAATATCAAAATAGATAACCTTGTAAAAGGTAGTTATGATATCGCAATAACATCAGCTGTTCCAAACAAATTACAGGCACAATACAATATTTTTTAGGAAAACTTAACTTTTATAAAGGCGGAATCAGGGTGACCATAATTCCCTCCACCAACCTATGGTCCTGCCTACCTTGCTGCATACGGACCGAATCACGGGAGAGCGCGAGGGTACTTGCATAGGGCTCTTTCCCCTTCGGCGCTGATCTGTGCTCCCTACAATTATCTTTATCCGTCCCTTCTGTTGCCAACTCTCCCCCTTCTGGGGCGTGACGACACAATATGTGACTTCGCGTCGGGCTGCTCTGTGTGTTTTACCTGATTCCTCCTATTCGTATAATCGTCTGATGGCGTGCCAGGAGTTCGCAAACTCGCCATCGCCAGGGTGACCATAAGTTGGAATTTTTGTACATCAATAAATTTGCTATTACAAACAAGATGGTTTACCTTGAACAGCTAATTGCATTAAGTCGATTCCGCCACAGAAATGATAGGCAATGTCTTTTAAAAGGAGCGTTTAACTGGGAGCCAGGGTTTGTTTCCTATCGACCTAGTGAATTGCTCGTGCAGAACCCAGGTTACCCCCGTGAAGGGCTATTGAGTTACCGGAGAGTTTTAGTGGGTATTCTCAGTGCCGCTCTATTGAGGTACTGAGTGAGCCCCACACACGCCCATCGCTTAGCCAGTGGCGGGTAGGTCCGTAAATGGATTCCTCCTCGTAAAAAAAAGGTTTGTTTCCTATACTGCCAATATAACAATGCATCTAAACTTTTCGAATAGTAATAGATACTCTTTTTGTGATGAAGAAGCCGATTACAGACCTGCCTGGTACTATCTCAGAGGCGTATGTGAAGCTCGCCTAGCGCGTACTAAAGTACCACGGTAACTATTGTCCTTCGCGGAGTTTCAAATTTCTGTTCAAGTTCCTATAGACAAAATTTGCATTGAAATAACGTTGTAGGTACTAACGCACTTATGTTATACGATCATCATTTATTTTTAAATATGCCTAAATCGATAAGACGGTGTATTTCGCTGATATGCTTATATATGTATCAGTGTTGTACTATCTTATAGATTAGGCGATATTTGCTACATTGTACACCGCTACATTGTAAATGTTTGGGTCAATTTGAAAATACAAATAATACCGAATGAAAGATTGTAGAATAATGCCAAAACTTGGGTGCGACGCCAGCGTGGCATACAATGATCTCTGAAACACACATGATATGCGTACGTGCCACATCTATAATTTGTTATATGTATAAACTTATACAAATCCACAAAGGTCTTGCCGTCTTTCACCTCCTTCGCCATGATGAGTGCCAAGCTTAGTGCACTATCTGCTCAACGTCAACAGCAGCGTTACTGTGTGCTTGCTCTGAACATTCTTAATCCTATATAACTATCAGCAGTACGCCCAGAACCCATTGAAGCCGCACCCAGCTCGCTGTGTGTTGCCAGCTTAATTTTTTCTGATTCCAATAAAAATACTCTGTTTCCCGAATGTTATAATCTCGCAATATTTGTTATAATACCATGCGGTGTTAAGCACTTGTAATGTGAACCTTCTTAAATAATTGTATAAGTTCTCTTTTGGCGTTTACAGAGAAATCTAAATTATTGTGGTTTTATATTTTGGCTGCTTGAATAAGATTTTATCAATTTATCTGCCTTCGAATTTCCTTGCTCAGTAAATATTTACCATCATAGAATTCATTATCACCTAAGCCTCGTAACGACTGTGTGTGTGTGTGTGTGTGCGAATGTTTGCCTATTTATCTACCACATTAATTAATATTACCCTGGTTCTTTCACTAACTCTTGCTAAACTATAATTTTCGTACTTACTGTATTTTAAAAATAAATAAAAGATAATATTTACTCAAAAATGTTATGATTACAGCCGAAATTGAGCGATACATTTCTATTTCATTTTCTTCTCTTTTATATAAAAATGAATTGCTGTTTGTTAACCTCGCTAAAACTACTCGGCTTGACTGATTTTAACATAATTTATTGTTTTTGAGTCAACTAGTCCATAATAATTATCTTTATGAAATAATCATTGTTCGCAACATACTGACGTATTTAATATATTTCAAGACGAGTGAAGTTAGTTGCACAGACCGTTAGCGAGAGTGGCAACTGACGACTTAGCAGACCTCACTAGAGTGAACGGCGCGCAATCGATGACAGAAGAAGCAATAGATGAACCCACTTGCTCGCGTTACAGTTACTTATTGACAAGTTAATAAGTTAAAACAAAAAACCTAATTGAAATCGCAATAAACAATTTCATTTACCTACAAACTACAAGATAAAGTCATTGTAGAGTTCTCATGATCCTGACCAAGCTAAAGGAGCTACACTACACAAAAGCCTAAGCACGAAATAGTCACCACAAAACCTCAATTAATAAGCTTAATTGGCAAAGAGAGAGAAAGAGATTCCTATGTATTTACTTTACGTCTGTTAGGGACGTAAGGTGCTCTTCAATGACGAATTTATTACGATATTTTAAATATTTAACGTTTATTTAAATTTACATGTTATATGTACGAATATCATTGTCAGAGTGTAGGGGGGGAAACAAACAGAATGAAGACCGGTGTGAAGTCATTGCCCGCAGCTATCGCGTGAAGTTGGTTGCGCGTTTAGCTTCACACAATTGCCGCTAGATGTAGTAGGTTGCGCCCAAACACGTCAATTATAGAGAAGTATACTTTGTGATTTAGGGAGATTGTTTGATTTAAATGTAAATATTTACAAAGCGCTTGGCCACCCTACACATGCGTCTGCGCATCGTGATATATTTCCACGGAGACGATAAACGAGCGAACGGTAGATGCGCTTTTGTAAGCTTATCACTCCCTAATAGCTGGCAGACAGATATTGTTATTGATGGCGAAATTGAAGACCTTTACGTTCTGTGTAATGGCCGACTAAGGTAATCTTAATGCTCGCTGGTTAAGTCAATATGGCTAAGTAATTCTCCAATATATTTAATATAGGAAGAAATCAATTTGCAATGGAATCTGTTACGTTAAATACAAAATATATAACAGGCATAAAAATTAGTCATTAAATTAACGATAAATAACTTGATTAACTATTATAAATGCGAAAGTCTGTCTGGCTTTTATCATATTAGAGCTTTAGTTGCTAACCTAATTTGGGCGAAAATAGTTGCAATAATTAAGAAAGACATAACTAATATATTCCCGGGCGTTGCTATTGTTCTTATGTCAAATAATATATGGTTTTATCAAATTAAAATTCATCACTTTCATACAACAACAAAGTAAACGAATAACTTATAATAACTACACACTCACTGCCCACAAAATTTTGAAATGGGTGACAGATATTACATAGTGTACACATATATTACGAAATAAAAAGGAGGTAATAATTTGAATGTTAGTTGATTTGTATTCGCTTAGTATTTACACTACATAACTAAATAGATAACAACACAGTATTTGTCTATAAAATTATAATTTAAGAATGAAATGTCGTATACTGTAGGTGATTACACTGTTTCAGATATTAGCACAGTATTCTGGTTCAGAAACCTCAAGATTACTTATCTACAGATATAGACGATATACAGATACAATAGATTTTCCAATGAGTGATAACATTAAGTAGAATATTAAATAAAAACATGTCCTATTACAGTAAACAAGATTACAACTTTAAAATGTCAGAAAAGAAGAAACAGTATTATTTAAATATTATCGTATGAAAAAAAATATAAAAATCCACGTTTTTCTCGAGTACAAATTGGACTGAAAAGAAGAAAATAACTTTTTCTCTGGGCTTTGAAGATTGATCAGTGAATACACATAAATCAAGCTACCTGGGGCAAACCTTCGAGTGTACCAACTCCACGTGAAGTAATAAGTAAATTAAATGCATCTTTTCAAAAACAATCATTTAAAAAGACATCTAATTAAATAGCAAAGCTCAAAGTCGACTCGAGAGCAGTTTATGAAACGTGGTAATAATAAAATAACGAACTGTTGGGAGACCTGCGGTAGTTGTCTTTTTAAAAAAAATACAACCTTCTGCACACACTAATTTTTATTTGGCTAGAAGGCCAACACAAAACTTTTATACGCACACTAACTGACTTCCCGATTTACTCGGAGCGAGATTTAACCGCTTTCCGCGATGTCCAGAATCTAACTGATTGAATAATAGAATTAAAATTGTAAAGACAAAAATGAAAAATTGCAAATTAGAATAATGGAAAAGTACTTATAGTTATTAATGCGCTGACGCTGCTGTCAGGCCATAGTGAGTAAGGTTGTAACAGAACGTAAATAGGTATAAAGTGAAAATTAGACGCCATTTTCCATTCACATATTAATTGCAATGCTTATACGAGCACAAGCGAACCTTGTAATAAATTACCACCACTTTGCAGCCTGGACGCTTTAAAAACACATAAATTTGGCTAAAAGCATGTTTCGAACGAAAATTACGTAAATTTATTGACGGTTATTATAATTGAAATTAATTCAACCATTCTGTCGTGAAAGGCCGATTTTCTTGAATTTTTTTCATAATAGTTTTATAACATGCGAAAGGTACTGTCAGTTGCGTTTTAAAACCTAAACTCCAGAACTGATTGGCAAGAAATTTTGTTTAGAGATAGATAACATCTTAACGAAGGTTTAAAGGTAGTAATATACTGCATCATGATTTGTAACACTATGTTAAAAGTACCTAATATTTTTAGACTATTATGATAAGAAAGAGAGTTTCGGCGGGCGTGTATCGGTAAACGCAGCGTTGATAGGCGTTCGACAAGGTGGATTGATGATCAGTTAAGGTCGCGGGAAGCCCCTGGATGCAGGCAGCGCAGGTTCGGCTTGGACATCCTTGATGGGCGCCTATTTCCAGCAGTTGTCTCAGCTGATATGATGATGATCGTAGAAATATCTCCAAAATAGCCTTAATATTGATCAAAATAATATTAATGTTAATCCAACTTCTCCAAATTTTTAACCAGGTGGACGTTTGATATTTTTGTTTGCTTTCATACGTTTGTTCTATTAACAATTATTATATATATTCTATGTAAATTACAGGACGTATGCCTGCGTGAAGATAAAAATTATTTATCTGCAGGTGAAAGATAAATGTTTTAGATAGTATAAACTAAAAAAAATCGATGAAATTAGTTGTAATAAGTAGAATATTAATGCTTACCGCGCTATCTAGCGTGGAGTAGCTGAACTACAATAAAAGGCCCAATGCTTTTGTAAAGTGTGAAACTACTTAAGGAAATATGTAAAAAGTTCTATGTGGGCCTGTAAAATACTCTTATTACTATACTTATATTTATAAAAGTGCTCAGAAAATGAATCCAATACTACTACCCATTTATGAAAGATCCAATTTAGGTAACTAAATACAGGTGCCAGTAAAAATTCCAAGTACCGAGTGTCATACCCATATCTAGAGGTCCCAGATTCGAATCCCGTTTGGGGTACATGTTTTTGTGATGAGTACGAATATTTTTCATGTAATATGTTCATGTTTGTATATATTTCTGTTATTTATATAGTAACTAACTTTATATAGTAACTAAATACAGGTGCCAGTAAAAATTCCAAGTACCGAGTGTCATACCCATATCTAGAGGTCCCAGATTCGAATCCCGTTTGGGGTACATGTTTTTGTGATGAGTACGAATATTTTTTCAAGGAATATGGTTGTTTGTATATTTCTGTTATTTATATATATATTATTATATATATGTGTTAGATATCTAGTTTCCTTAACAGGCATTTGATGATGCTTACTTTGGGTTTGATAATAGAGTTTGAGAAATGTTATTATTATGTATAGTATAACAAATAAATGAGTGTTAAAATTTTATTTTTGTACGCAGTTGAGGAGGACGCAGAAAAGCTATAAGTTCTAATTTTTCAGATAAATTTAAACATTTTTGAGATTACAGTGCAACACATAATCCTTAGACATTATAATAATAACAGTTAGGAGAACACAGATGATGTACGGCCAGAGATCCGGTAGCGTTGTAAGCGAAGTATCGTAATATTATGGATGAGTAACTACGGTCGGGGTCGCAGTGCAGCCGATTGTTAAATAAGTCATTATTTAGAAAAATATTCAAATTTGTATAAAAATCATATTCGAAATCACCTTTGGGCTTCAGATAGAGTTATTCTTAAGACTGTGCCTTATTCTGAAGTGCACACACGATATTAATTTGGTGCATCACTTTTTATCAATATAATTGTAAAAATAACAGCTTTTATATCATGTGATATTTAGAATATTGTGCTTTTTACAAAGTCAAAATATCGTTATTTAAATAGACTCATTTACTAAGTTCTTTTAAATCGTCATAACAGGGAATATGTATGAAAAAAATAAAAAAATGTTATTAAAGGTAATAGTGATAACTTTAAGTGGGTATTAACCGGATATTTGCAAATTGTCCCAGTTATAGAATTTAAATATTTTAACCATAATTAATGCATTCAAATACAGGTTTTAGAAAACATCTAAATTCTGAATGGTTTATTTGGTGTTACAGATTTTCACCATATATTTCCTACATACGATGCAAGAAAGTTAAATAGTGAACTGAAATTCAGATTCTTAAACTGTATTCAGATTGAGAAACATTATGACAAGATCCTTGGAGAAAATAATGTTACTTCTCTTGAGTAAGGCTGATAACGATAGAAATTGAGTTGGTGGACTGTAATAGAATATCGAAAGTTGATGAGATGTACCAAGTCTTCACTTGACATAAGTATACTGATAAATTAAGAACAACCATTTAAAAAAACAGAAAACAATGCACAAAAGATAATAGACTAATGATGAGACGATGATGAACCTTCAGCAAGAAGACAGTGTTGATGAATCAGCAATAGCTTCCAAATTTTCTTTTTTACGTACTGCACAGTATTACCTAACAGTTGAGGCATTTTTATGCAACATTGATACTAAATATGCTATCGTTCTAGGAGGAAACCAGGTCCTAAGGACTAGTGAGTGCCAAATTAGAGATAAAAATAATTAACATGATCTAAGACTATAGCTGTTTTGTCTATTCAAAAACCAGTTGAAGAGAAGTAAGCGTGGGCGAGTTTCGCGTGCGCAGAAGCACGAGTAATGCGCCGTTTCATATTCAACGTAATATACCTGTTTGGTTTATTATCACTAAAATTACATGTAATGTATGTCAAGCTGGATATTGTAATTTTTTTAGTAATAAGCTTTTAAAACGTAACGATAACTCACATCAGGCAGTGTCGCCACGAGCTCCACTTGGCCGAAGTCTCCAGCAGCGAGCGTAGGGCTCTGCCACCAGGTGGATGGGTCGCCATCGACAGCGTGCGATGCGGGGTGTCGCCGTGATAGGGGACCATCCAGGCCCTCACACACGTCACATACAACGCCTCTTCTGTATAGCAAGAGCAGTAGCTGATAAAGTAACGTCTTAAGTGTTACAGACTTGTATCAATAAATAGGTCGTAATTTCCCTTTGCAATAAAACTCTAGTTGAGTTGGTTAAACAAAATTCCTTCATCACAGCTCATTGTTAGTAATGATAAGTTTCGTGAACCATCTTAGCATATAAGTATTCTTTCGGTTTTGACTTTTAAATTCTAATGTCTTTGTCCTTCTTTATCATTTTATAAGTTTTTTTGTGTATTTCTCTTCTTGAATTGGCTGATGTAAAATATACTCTATTTTATTCTATTCTATATTATAAGTACTCCTTTGGTTTTGTCTTTTAAATTCTAGTGTCTTTGTCATTCTTTAAAATTCGTGTTTTTTATTTAAAATTATCATTTTAGCCAATAAATTTGTATTTTAGTTTAATATGTTAATTCCTATATTCATTTACTTTAGGTATTAATTTCCAGTCCTCCTTTAAAAAGCTCATCTACAATAATGACGACGATAGAAACGAGTTACATCTCGATTTCTTGACTACAGACGTACTCGATATCTTTTATCTAAATGATGGAACACAACCACGTTTTTTACATTATTTTATGGTAATAAGACTTAGGTAAGAGAGTGGAAATGGTAACTAAAAATTTCTGCCCCGGAAATGAATCCTGGACCTTGAGATCTGATGTGAATGGTTTCAATAGACTACTGACGCGGTTGGAAATATGTTTGAATTGTGATATAAAATAACTTATATTATAGCAATTTTTGAACTCGAAAACTAGAGCAGTCTTGGCTCAATACTATTAGCTAAATAAGATGAAACATCTTCCAAACGAAAGTCATGGCTATTGTTCTAGGATGTACGCTAATTAGCCAGTCTTTTAATGTTCCATCTAATCTTTCTAAAAGTGAAAACTTCATCTAAATAACCACTGTTATCTTCTATCTTAAATACTAAAAGTAGTATTATTTGGCTGGAATCTTCTAGGATTTTAGATGCAGATTCATCCCAATGAGTTCAAAGTGTAAATTCTTGGTGAAAGTTTTTTAACATAAATGATATCAACGTACTTGCCAGGCATATCCCTGCAATACTCCTCAGCGCCGTTGTCGCCACACGTGGCGTTTGCCACGATTGCAGCGTACGCCGCTACATCTAGCGGAGCGGGCAGTAAATCTCCACCGCTTCTCGCCTCGCTCCTCAACGTCACCTCGCTCACTGTGGTACCGCTGAGGCGGTCGAGTAATGCACGACCTGTGAAAAATGAAAATCTTTAATAGTTGTTAATTTTTATCTATTGTTTTCCTTTTTATAATTACAAATTAAAAGGTAAGTGTTACGAACTCCTTTTAAGTTTAAATAATATTTTATGGTTGAAGTATGATCTGACATAGAAAAAGATGAGAGAAAATACACTTTTTTGAAAACAAATAATTATTTTATTTAAGTTACTTATAGTAAGAATAAAAAAAATACGTCTACATAATAATACTTTACTACATAATTGAACTATGAAATAGGTAAACTTAAATATCAGCGATTTAAAGAAGCTCGTATTAGCTTCTGATGTGATCTATATTTAAGTACATGTATAAGATAATAATCTTCCTAGAGTGCCACACGCTAGGTATCAAGTATTTAAAAATATTAAAGTCAGAGGGTTTTGTAACTTAATTTACGTGCTAAGAGCGACTATTGGCAACAATAACTGCTTTTTAAACGACTTCAAAAAGGTTGAGGTATGTTTCAATGAATGCATTGTTTTTGTTTGTATAGTATAATTAATAATTCAATTAAAGTTATCCAATTCAAAGGTAATTTTGAAGTTGGTGCTTCACTTTCCATTGTTTGTTAACTTAGCATCAATTAGCATCAGTTATTAGTTTTGTTTAAATCTTTCATTTTCAGCATATTCGCTACCATTACATTAAATGCAGAAAATTCTGTGTGCCGAATAGTGAAACGTACTATATATGATAAAATAATTCAATTAACACAACATTTTTAGTGTTAATAAAATTTTGCACCTGTGGCTTAAGTAGCTGAAATCCGCTAATTTACTGCTAAATAAGTGTAACACCTACTTTTTAAACCTGGTCTCTCAATCCATACCGACATAGCCAAATCAATCCATTTTAATCCAAGACAATTTAATGAATAAACCTGGACCTTGTAGTTGAACTATTCTCCAACTACAAGGGCGTGTATATAAAGTACAACTTTAACGACTTTCCAGAATATTATAGAAAGTGAAATGTCTCGAAACTATTTCAGTTTGCCAACCTCGTGTCCTTTTAGTTGATCTGTTTATTGCTTTGAAACGACTCGCTGAAATACTTTAGATATTGTTTACGAGTTCAAGTTATGACAGAAACTGGAGAACACAGAACACATGTCCAATATTAAACTAGTTACATTACTGACGGACTTAATACTGTATAGAATGCTCGCAGATGTCCTTAGCCTGCTGAAGACTTCGTGCTGGTTCTCTCGATGTTGCACTTGACATTTATTTCCTAATGTCAAGTGATGGTAAAGTCAAAATTTTACTGAACAATTAACCCCTTCAGTAATCATTAGAAAATAAAAAAATTGAAAAAAATCACATTTTTGTTTATGAATGAATTTTATTTATTGAACATATATATCCCTCATAAAAGCCATTTCGGGCTCAAAATGGGACTGAAAGTTGATGCTATGGTTTTCTGAACTTTTACTGGTTTTCTGAAGACTTAAGAAGAAGAAATGATTACTATTGATTAATTTTGTTAACATTAATCCTAAAACATATATGTGAAAATAAAATTAAAACAACTCGCGTACACTTTACAAAAATTTACATCTGTAATCTGCGTTTCTACATACCGTAAATCGTATTTGTATACTCGGGAGTAGTTTTTTCTGCAGGTAAAGCTTTCCCGAGTTATCTCGGGTGTAGGATTTTTCGCACATATTAGCCGCCCGAGTAAACTCGGGCGTAGTCCTTAAGCGGTTAAGACAGTTGGAATTTCTGCCAATTTTTGGCTAAATTTGTAAATATTGTTATTATTTTGATTGGTACTGTTTGATGCCATCTTGTATATTTCTTTTAAATATACATTAATATACTATTAATGATCAGTCTCTTCTAATATAGATGTGCCCGACAGGGTCCACAATGATTCTTGTGTCAATGTAAATACATAAATACGACGGTAACGTCATAAATATGACGGTTACGTCATTTATGTATATACATTGCAGTTTGCAATAAATTTTGAAGTTGACATTAATAACTATATATTTAGATGAAATGCATTCTACTGTTGTGCTTCGGTTTCAACTGTGTAAATGCTGTATAATATATAATTCTTATTAATTTATAACTATTAATGTTCAAATAAATATTTATTGCTGGCAGAAGCTAGTTTCTGTGTAACAAGAACTTCATTCATGTCATGACCTAACCTGCTTCTCTGAGCGTAGAAATAGCTTTGACATAGCTAAATCAATAAACTATCCATGATGATAACGTAAGAAATAAACGAAAAAACTAGCAAATATTTAATTTGGCTTCACAAAATCTACAAATATCGTGTTATACTGAAAGCGGACACATGAATACGATTAAAATTCTTTACAAGTTGAGCTTCTGAACCTATGTTTTGTGACGACACGATTTAGCATGAAATTAGAATATCACATGAAATACATGAAATATTTATTACCTCAGAATGTTTAAAACCAGCATGTGGTCTTGTTACTGCTTCATGACGTGTTAATGTAATGCAAATTACAATTTGAATTAGTTTTAGAAAATACGTTTGTCTTTAGACTGGTTGGCTTATTACTCTGGTCGCACACTTTGAACATAACTAGATTTTTTGTTCAATTTCATTAAAATGCTACGTTCTATTACTTTTCAGAGTATTTAATGGCCCGCTATAATGTAAGTTCTCTGTCGTCTTCAATCAAAACATCTTTTATTAAAAATTAAAATTCATATCAATCATAACAAATATCACATTGAATATAACTATCTATAAGTTATTGTTTAAGTATCTCCAACGAATCCAGATGGCTTGACAGCTTATCTTTAGCGAAAAAAGCCATTTTTAGGACCATCTGGTAGATCTCCGATCTGTGTAGTTGACTGGGAGCCTACGGTTAATGGCGCCTTCTAAGCTAATGGAGTCTTCAGTGGTCAGGGAATGCGAGCTACCTAGGTCCACCACTAGTTGTAGCGTTACTTCCTTTGGTGGTGTCAGTACAAGGGTGACAGTGGTGGACCCTGGAGCCCGAACTGGGTGGCTTTAACGTGGGATGAAAATACTAATACATTTTGTAACAAATTATCGTGAAAATATTACATCGTCCATGTTAATATAACTGTTCTGGAAATAAAAACTATTTGGTTCAACAAATAGCAATAATACGTAAATCGGAAATATCCCCTTAATCGGTGTATATATATAATAAATACACAAACTGATTTGAGAACCTCCTTTTTGATGTCGATTGAAATGTGAACCGGAAAAATTAAAGTGAAATGTGATGTCCGTTAATGTGAGATGTGTGAGGTAAGAAGCCTGGCCTAGTAAACGTTAAATGATGAAATGAAATGATATATTATAATTATAATTTAGTTATTAGGTAAAAGTTGAATAAGTCAATTCATTTAGATAATATTAATAATGATAAATTCATATATATTAGTAAAGCTGATGTTGATATTCGTAGAACCACTAAAACATTTCAAGATAACCTTTAATAAGTAGCCAGAAATGTCTCCACATTTTTAAGTAGAATCAAGTACACTAATGAAACGGTTCATTATGTAAATACGCGGCGGGAGCCTGCGCACGCGCAATTAGACACATTTTGAGAATCCTGATGTATACTAAGCCCGAATACCACTAGGAAATACTTGGAGGTCATCGAAATTCCTTTGAAATGAGAACTGGTTTCGAAAAAGTTCGAACATTTTGAGAGTTTAAATATGTCGGCTAAATGACCGTATATCCTTAACAAAACAAATTTATTTTACGTTATTTAATGATCAAAAAAGACAATCTTTATTTTGAAACTAAAGTTTAACTGATTACCGGAATGTATTAAGATCTTGTCTATAGCAGACTGCTTTTAAACAGTCTGGAAAGAGTTGAGAACTGCTGCTGTTAATGAGGTTACATTACCTGTTGAATTAAGGGTGTCGTAATACAAAAAATACTTTAACTAACAAGCAAGCAAGCAGAACAAGAATCATTAAAACTAATTGTCGTTCAAATTCCCAAAAAGTAAAATAATCGCGTTCACACATGAAATAATCTATGCGAAAAAAGGTTTAAACGTAACAAAACACTAAAATGGCTGACCAATATTTTGACCGCCACACGGCTGACTGGTCAGTGCCCCTGTCTTCTTAGGGCCACTTGTCCTGGGTTCAAATTCCGGTAAAGGCAGATATTTTTATGACGAGTACGACTGTCAGCTCACAAGTGATGGATATTTCTATGTTTGTTTAGTATATTTATTGTATTTATACACATATTAATATCTATATTTCTCCGTTATCTCTATCCACAACAGCTCTTAATAATGCTAACTGTAGGCTAGATTATAGGTGTGAGTGTGAGAAATCTACAAAACCTGACTGTTCCTGTTCAATAGAACCACTTTCATTTCTACTTTATCGAATAAAAAAAGACTTTTGAAAATCAACCCACAAAACACGGATTATTCGATGGAAATACTTACAATAGAACCTCCTAGGCTTCAAAAAAGTCTAAAAAATGTATGAAGCAACGTAGTTTCTTTTGTTTTGATCTAATAGAGAATATATTTGAGGGAAAAGTAAGAGATCTACATTGTAACGTTGTGGCACAAGTTCGTTTTCATCCGTATTGCCTGATGAGTCCAACATTCCTACAAATCCCAAGGAAGAAGATAAAATGATAAGCTGTAGCTAATTCTTTTACTGAAAATCAGACAAGTACATAGATATCATTATTATTATTGAAATCTTTATTTTGTGTTTTATTTTCGGAAAATGTATTTTGGTTGATGTATGTATAATAACGCAATATTATCTTCTTTTATATTCTAGAAGTCGTACTGATTATAAGTGTGTAAACGTCATTCTGAAGCAACCATTACTCAATTAATTTTGGTTGTAGTTTTATCGCTTGGCCAACAAATAGGCAAATATAAAGGCCCTTATCTTTGAATAATGATAAATAATAATAATTAGTTAGTAATAATTAGTTTTCTTCGGTGATCCTGTTACATCGCATCCAACGTCATTTTTTATTTATTTTAAGATAAGCCAAGTAACAGACCACCTGTAAGCCCCGATCAATTAACACGATTAGAGTTATTAACATGTCTCGAGACGCGTCTTTATTTCACACTCACTTATAATTTTTTGTGGCTACTTGGATCAATGCTCTTGATACTTTTCAACGGTTCTATGCTGACTCAATTTTTATGATGATGGTAGCTTATGAGACTGCAATTGAAAGTTTTACTCGAACTTTTGAGTTTTGTTTTTGCGATGAATACAGTCGCCGGAGATCATTAAGTAATCTGATGTTTTATATTGTATGAACAGGTAAGCAAGGAACTTATCTTATGGTATTTTATAGAAAGTTCTATATTTAAGATATTAAATAGGACACAACAGAATAACAGAAAATTGTACAAAGGTACTGCTTATTTCTACAAGAAATCTCTTCCAGCAGCCCCACATTTGGGAAAAGTGACAACGAAAGGTAGAGGGCGTGTACCAATACAAATATAATTAAAGAAGCAAAAAGGTGAAAGTATTAAAACAAGAAAAAATGACATAAAATAAAATAATATTATATTTACTCTTACATACTCTTATATACAAATACATACATACTAATATACGCATAATATATATTTAGATTCTCTGTAAAGAGAAATAATGCGCTTATATATGTTACGTAAGCCGTACTTTGTGGTCAATGTAAAAATAGATGGTAAGGGATTTTTTATGTCATAGACATGTAATTTCACTTCAGTGAATTTGCGTATGGTTTGCGAAAAACGTAATGGCACAAAAAAAAAATTATATCTTTTATTGAAAATCATGGAAACGTTTTCTTATTTATATAGATATAATACAAATACTAAAGTATAAATTCAATGTTATAGTGACCTTCCTTTATTGAGTAAACTTCGTTAGTGCTTCGTAATTCTTAATTTGACTACATAGTAAACGACTGTTGTAAGGATATATTTCCTACAAGGTGAAGTAGGTTCTTGTTTGTCAACCGTTTTGTAGTTTTATCCCTGTTAAAATAAATAATTTCTGACACAAATAATAACAACAACTAAAATAGCATTTAGTCTTTCCTAGTATTCTAACACGATACTTCCTGTGATAAGTATCAACACTAAGTGCTTCGCCTACTGATTGAGTGGTATACGATTTGCATTGGTAACTGGGGAAACAGAGTAGTCGGTTTGATTACTAATGAAGGTAAGTTTGAATGTAAGTACTTAAAGGTGTGTAGTTAGTTTTACTTGGCACTCATTGCTGTACCTTGCACTCTTTTGTAGAGTTGTCAAGAAGACTTTGTATGTAGAGTTCAAATAGTATTTTACTCGAAATATTACCTTTTTTTTGTTTTTTTTTACGAGGAGGAATCCATTTACGGACCTACCCGCCACTGGCTCAGCGACGGGCGTGTGTGGGGCTCACTCAGTACCTCAATAGAGCGGCACTGAGAATACCCACTAAAACTCCCCGGTAACTCCGTTCCCTTCACGGGGGTAACCTCGAAATATTACCTACGATTGTCATACTTGGGAAAAAATTCCGGTCCTTCGTCAGTATTACTCTGATCGAAATCTATATTATTATTTTCACAAAGTATCAAATCAGCATTGTTGGTCTATCAAAATTATTTAGAGGTTTTTGAATCTCCTTAATTATAAACTGGAACAGGAGGTTTTATATGTGTATATATTTTATACGGGATTTGCGTAACTATAGACGAGAAGGCCTCGAACTCGGACACTACTGTACAGAAGACAGTAGCTACAAAAGCATGTTTTAGTCTATTAGATGGGTAAGGAAGACAGTTCACTAAGCGAAGAGAGATGAGAGTAAATGGGATGAGAAGATTAGGTACGTGATGAGAGTTTATGATAAAAGGTAATAATCAATATGAATGGAAAAAGATATTTAAAATTTTTCGAAAATGATGTAAGGCTAAATGTCAACATATTTCAACCAGCTCCAGGGTTAACTTTGTCTACAAGTCCTTAATACTCGTGAGTTTAATAAGAATTATCTTATAAATGAGAGCAATATTAATCACTACACATGTAGACACACATATGTCTTCAGCTAATTTTATTCAGTAGTTTTTACTCAGTAATTTTCTGCGTGATAGATTTACGTCTACAGATACTCAAATTTTACATTTAATACAGAAGGCGCTTTACAAAACTGAAGGGTTATCTAGGATTAGCTCATTCGATTTTGTTTCCTGGATGGGTCATTCAAATTATGTTTTATCGAGCTCCTCGTTCTTCGGGGGTACGTTAAGCACGTGATGATCCAAACTCCTCGTCTATATCTTATCTTATCTTGATGTAGAGCCAGGATTACTCCCGGAGCACGTCGACCCAATGGGATCTTTTGTACTTCCCCAATCCTAATGTCCCCTGTCCTCGAATAACTCCAATATGTACTTACTAAGTACAGCCGGAGACAGCAGCCTTATATCTTCAGGACTGGGATAGCCCAGTCCAATGAGACCCATTCTTTTTCTGGCAAGAGCATCACAGTTACATAGGATGTGTTCTATTTGTTCGGTGTGCTCCCAGGCCCTACATAGAGGCGATCTAACAAGTTTCATCTTAAACAGCATGCTATTAGTGCTAAAGTGGCCAGTAATAGCACCACCTCGTCTATAGTTTCCATGTACGAAGACCTGTGCCCAGCAGTAGGACACACGTAGGACGTTAATCAGAGTAATCTATATTTGTTCAAATAATCGACCAGCAATAATCTGATCTGAACAATCGAGTAATTGATTTTAATTGACTCTTCACGGAGCGTGGGTGTTTTTATGGAGCAATGCGTTTTCTGACTAACAACACGACTTGAAGCATTATAGATTTGTATTTAATTTGCTAAACAATATACGTATATACGTATTATATATATACACGTATTCCCTCCTTCTTATAACATGGGTTCCTTTAAAAGAGGCGTGAAAAAGCACTTTGTGGACCGGCAAGGTGAGGGTGGCTAGGGCAGTATGTCGCATGCTGCACTAGCTATCTTCACATATGGACTCCTCTACTGCTTATCATCAGGTGGTGTCGAGTCATTTGCTGTGCTTTATATATAAAAAACATTATCTAGGAAGTCACTCAGTTTATTAGAATAACAATTTTAATAAGGTTCTCTGACAAAATCCTCAAAAATTTATTATCAACTTCCTAACTCTACTTGCGTTGGATCGTTACGTTCCCTCTATTATGGTTGCACGAAGCGTTGGCTGATTCATACGTTATGCATGTGTACAGGAGCCGCTAACGGGCTCTGGTTCATACTCACTTTATGTTTTCTTCAATCAAACTATTTAGTCTTATATTTGAATATCACATTATAATTATACCAACTGCTCTACAGCACAGTATCAAGTGAGATAAATCTACTATACGGCTGTGAAATTGTCTTTCCTAATTTTAATTTGTGTATAAGTATAAAAAATCAATACTTAGTTGGACACTAAGAATAGTACAAACTGCTTGACGATTTGGAATTGTTTAATTTTAACTATTAATAGTCAAAGTCAAAGTCAATATATCTTTATTAGACTCTTAAATCAAAAAGGTAGGACCTCTTTTAGCATTATATAAATTATTTCTTTTCTCTGTACAATTTTCTGTCTTAAATCTAGTATTCATCACATGTGAGTGATAAATATTATTATAATATCCAGAGAAAGACTGGAAGGAGCTTATGGGAAATAGATAGATTTATCGTTGTTTACTTAAAAAGTCGATAAAACCATATATAACCCATGTAAAACCCACTAAACTAAGTATAATAGTAATTCCAACTGCATCCCCTCGCTAAAATCAACACTGGACAGTCTAGGACTGACAAATCATCAATTTCACATGCCAATGGCTTTTGAGTCATAAAAAATGCAGACAATGGACGATTGGCAAGTCACGGTAGATGCACGCGCACGCACCGCGCACAAAGGCTGCGCACGCGCATTCAAGCTAGATCCCATCTCGAGTTTTGCTTATTTAAACAACTGAACCTAATTTAGAGAAGGCATATTTTAATAGACCCAATTTCGCAGATAGTGTACTTAATATTGATATTGATAAAACCTCGTTGATAAAAGACTTATTAAATATTTATTGTTCTCTAACGTAGATAAGATTCTCTTTATCAAAATCAAAATATTTTATTTAACGTTGGTATATATTTATACGTTTATTAAAAAGTCAGTTTAAGCTATCTTCCTTACACTTCTTTGGGAATTGTTTAAAAAATGTTAATATCCACAGACAATTTTAAAACTATTCATTTAGAAACTTAAAAATGTTTATGGTACATTTTTTTGATTTAAATTGATTACAAGTAACGGAACGTTACGGGCTCTATGGTGGTTGCCTGGTTACGTAGCAGAGTTGATGTGTCGTGTGGTTTTTGCTGTGATGCTTGTTTAATATTATTTTATTTTCATATCTTATTATTACAAACTGTTATTGTTCTATTATATATATTTAATTCAGCTATCACTCTTTTATTCCACACAGTCCATTCGCTTTCAACTAGAATGTAAAATAAATACTGTATACTATATAACAAGTAATAATACTTATGACGATAAAAACACCAAGGAGTAAGTATATGAGGCATGAAATTATCATTAACATATGATTTATATGATTTATAAATAAGCAACTTTATCTTTTACCGCTCATACCTTTATTCCGCCATGGTCTAATTAACACCCAGATGAGAAAGAAAATCTAAAATAACTGCCACAAAATTGTTCGAAATTTTAAATTAATTTAAAATCTTTTATAAAAAATAATGGTTTTATATGAATCTAAGCACTCGCGTTACGAAAGTCACTAATTAAATATTTTTTATATTAAGCTCAACAAATGACTCGACACCACCTGATGCTAAGAAGTAGAGGAGTCCATATGTGAAGATAGCTAGTGAAGCATGCGACATACTGCCCTAACCACCCTCACCTTGCCGGCCCAAAAAGGGCAAATTCAAAGTAAAACCTACTGTAATACTATATTATATAAACCTACTATATCTATATAATTATGTATTATGTAGTGTAGAGATGTTATCATTAAGTAAGTACCTATGTATGAATATATTTCATATTTGTATGTAATAACTTTTATCATGTATCTATTCGTAATACGTCGCCAACTTCCCTCAAGTACTTTATCTTTAATCCTGTCCATCCTAAGGTTGTGTATTTCTCTTCTTGAATTTGATGATGTACAATAAACATTTCTATTCTATTCTATAATATATAAATTTTCTGTTGCTTAAAACATATTACTTACCTACATCAAATAGTTCCTTAGAACACTTTTCCAAAATCAATCAACATTCATCAAACATTAAAATAAACGGAACCCAGTCTCCGAAAGTTTCCGAACTTCAAACACTACTGAACGAGTGAGGAGGTAAATTGTAATAGCTTCCTTTGGTTCAAAATGGCGTGTTGACGGCTGTCGACCGCTCCTAAACAAAATAGTAAGCAACAGAAGGTCTGCAACTGAACGTATTTCATTTCATTTAGTTATGCTCGGTTGATGACTGGGATTGTCAGTTCCATGTCTGAATAAAGACATGAATTTTGTTATAAATAATCTTATTATAAATATTAATTATTATTTATCTCTATTGAGGCAAAGGGAACTAAAAACCATACAGCCAAAGACGATTTAGGTATTCTTTAGCAAATTTCGATAAAGTTTTATTAGTTTCTAATGTATGTAAATAATTTGGTTAATGTGATATGTTAAGACTTCGTTTCACCAACGCCCTGTCATAATAACAGCGTTTCAGCGGCATTTTGAGTGTCGCAGAAGGTTCATGCTGAGACAGGGTTCTCTTTGACGGCACCAATACGTGTTTTTGTATTATTTAATAAATTTATCATATTATATTTTACTTTTGTTCTTATATTTGTTATCTCCAATATCTAAGTGTGTCTTTTTACATAGTGTATACAGGTGCAAGACATTAAAATTACTTTTCTTCCTTTCTATTTTATAGAATTCCTTTTGAAAACATTTCGAAGCAGATTAATTAAATAAAAATAACACTCTTGAATAGGGCGCGATCACTAAATTCCATTAAATCGTCACAATCTAACCCTACGACAGCTTCGGCAAATAATCAACGTTCTTCTGACAGTTCCTACTGGACTAGGAGGTTGTTCCTACCGCTGGGATTAAAACAAACTTTTAAAATACCAATTATAATTTAATTCAAAGTTGCACTACTGCACTTGTAATTATGTTGGTAACAATAAAGAGAGACTTCGTAAATTTTTAAGTTGGTATAATAGACTACTTTTTGTAATAGGTCAAAGTATGTTTTGAATTAAATTTTTTAAATTTCAATTTTATTAACTTAGCTCTAAAGGTCAAATTGATGTGATTTTTAAATGAGCTCTTATGTAGCTACTACTTTATATATTATACCTTACCTTTTTCTTTGTTACAATTCGCTCTTGGCCATGGTTGCTAGGTTACCCATTTTTATATTCTATAAAATGTGCTACAAGTTGACCCGGTGAACTGTTTCACAAACATACTACCACTAACGCCATCTATTAAAAAACATCCGAAGTAACGATGGAAGAAATAGCATGACAATTAAATTACTTTTATTTGTTTTTCTCATACATATTCCCTGTTATGACGATTTAAAAGAACTAAGTAAATGAGTCTATTTAAATAGAGTTATTTTGACTTTAAAAAAAAACGACGTCATACTAAGTTACTATAACTTATAATTTTTGAAGGTTTTTCTTATTATTATAGTTTTAAAACCATCTCTGAATTAAATCAAACAAAATGCAATAAAGTGTATGCCAATCAGTAATACCATTTTGGAATTTTATCGAGATTAAAGAACAGCTATAAATTTTTATTTATAAGAAGAAGAAGATTATGTCCGTCCGAATCAAGTTAACTTTATGTAAAAACCATTTTTATTAACAAAAGTCCACATTTCTATTGCTAACAGCTATACAGTTACGAGTATTATAAAGAGGACCTTCTGTACCTCTATATTTAGTGGTACCTGTGTAACGACGGCTGCACGTTTGTTTACTGGAGTGCTGCAGACAAGTTCAGGGTTGTATTTAGGCGACTACTTTAAATAAATAAATAACGAATAGACTAAAGCTCCATTTGCTACTTTGACTTGATTACTTCTGACGTTTTTCGTTTTTAAAACTCCATTGTAAAGAGATAGATTTCTCTTACTTAGAGGGATCTTACCTGAACAACGATTAATTGCAACATTTTATTAAAAGTCTAATCAAATGTGATGCTTAATTTTTTACTGTGAAAGTGAAGAGTTTTTTGACTTTATAGCTTACAGCCAAAGGTGACACATTTCCGTAACTATAATAGTAACTACTTACTTCATGTGACGACTTAAAAGAACTTGTAAATTAAGTTATTTTGACTTTTATATCTTCATGTTCTTTTCTGTGTTTAGATTAAAAATTGGAACAAGTACTTCATTTCAATCAGAACAACCTCTTCATTACAATACAGCATCAACTTTCCACCAACTACAGTAACCGTAGTAACCCGTGATCTCCAGGTCTTACGTTTCCATCTGAGATGACAGTTAATTCAGCCCTGCGGTCTGGCCGGCCCATTATCTCGGCGTGTGGTCGAGCTTCGACCGCAACGTGTAAGCCTATATGCGAGTATGCCCTGGGCTTTGAACTTTGTACTCGTTGTGTCGACAAAAATGGTTTTAACTATGTTGCACTGGGCTATTGTTGTGAAGTCTATTGAATGGAGTGTTAGTGTTTGATATGGTTTGCGTTAAATATGTGGAATGTAGACAAAATGCCACCATTTGTAAGCTTAAACGAAGCCATAAATGGAATCTAAAAAATATATCATTTTAATTATATAAAATATAGTAGAAAGATATTAGAAATCGTGGCAAAAATTCTAATTCCACATAAATTGTGGATTGAAAATACTTATAACATTGATGTGCCGTTTGAGGTTCTTATCTATTCAATACAGCTATACCATGGTTCATCAAACTAGAGAACTTCTCAATACTAAATAAAATATGACGACAGCGTCTCTAGTTATACGCAAGAGATATTAGAAGCACATGTATTACTCATCAGATATAACCTTCGCAGAAGAATAAATAGCTCTCGATCGGGATAGCTAGGTTCACAAAAGGAGTTGTCAGTAAAAACCTGGGCCCGTGGGAGCGACGGCCCATTACAGGGACCCATTAGGCTCATTAGCTCACCCAAATATGGCCGTTGTGGTTTTTGTCCGACGGCCGGTTCGGACTCATTCCCGTCTGACGTTCACGTTTGGTATTCGTAAGTGGATTTTCAATTAGTGTCACAGTAAATTTTTAATTGGTATAAATAAGAAGTTATGTCGTCCAGTTTTTTTTATACAAAGCTCAGCAAATGACTCGACACCACCTGATGGTAAGCAGTAGATGAGTACATATGTGAAGATAGATAGTGAAGCATACTTCATACTGCCCTAGCCTGCGCCTCTTAAGTTAAATTAAAAACCCACAGAAACTTACGCATTTGTTTTGATGAGTGACATGAGATTTCGCTTGCTAATTGTGTCATCATTCCATGATACTGCTTCATAATTATGTGGTACTTAATTTCTCATAGAAGGTTCTTTGCAAATTGCAATGCCCGATTTATTAAATCCTTTTGGTTTTAGTAGTCTACTGTTTTCCCTGTTGATATCTTCACCAGAATCAACGCAACACGAAGGAGCGTGAAGACCTGGATACACTACTCAGAAGGCTTGGAAAGCTTACAGGGGTTAAAAGAAGAGTATTATCATGAGAAAAATAAACTCTTAATGAACGAAGCAGTATGCACGTCTAAACATGTGGTATTGTAAGGTTCAAAGAAAATTACAATCTAGAAATATAACGAAGATTCCAAAAAGGAAGATATTAGCACAATGAGTGTAGTGAAAACTGGGAAGCTTGAAAGTGAATATTGAACTTTACGAAAAAAATATCAAACGTTTATGTCAATGTCACTGTCACTAACACTGCCGCTGTCCTTAAGATACCACTGAACAATATAGAAAACTCATTAAATCAAATAACAATAAGAAGGGGAAGAAGGTGGCTTCTTCGCTGGACGGTAAGACTTCAATCGGCAATCATACAAGAAAACCATTCACTTATGAATGTAAAAGTAAAAAAAAAACAATTTTACAGGCACTGCTGAAGCCACTGGTCATTGTAAGCAGTTTTTCAAATTTAAAACAATCTAATATTCAATTATTTTGTTATTCAAATTACTTCTAATATTAAATCGCATTTGCGTACAATAAGTTAGGATACTGTTTATTGTTATTCTGTGTACAATTGATGTTACAGTAATAATTTGACCAACAAATTGCCGTTATCGGGTGTACAATATATAATTGCAACTACATTTAAACATTATTGATACAATATTTAAGTGAAATAGTTTTTTATCTTTATACATAAGTTCATGTGATAAGACATATCTCTTATCATTGTGTACTTGCAAATATCTATCTTGTATGTAGTTTGATATTGTCGATGGTATAACTATATTAAAATAAATAAATATGATCCACGATAGAGTTCCCACGCCAAACAGATCTTATTTTTAAACTGGCCTTCAATTATTTTTGTTCGTCTGATTTAGACAGTTTAATAACAAAATTACCCTTAGACATTTACAGAAAAAAGCAACTAATAATCTGAAATAGCGCACGGGACGAGCCCGCGCTGATGGCAGCACGCGATACCGAGGTCGAATCGTTCCGTATTTTGATCGATGTTACCTCAAGGAGCTACTGATTTGTGATTGACGTATTTAGCAGTAATAAAAATATGTCGTACATTATAAAATTCACTTAATATTTACTGAAAAAAATGATTTAGGCAGTTAAATATCATAATAAGACATTATCAACAGTCTATATACGTCTCACAGCTGGGCAAAAGCGTTTCTCAATGGAAAAAACGCATGAGAAATTCGAGCGACCAAACCCACCATGCTGGCCCAATGCGAGTTGGTTGATGAAATGGCCGCTTATACACCTAGAACCAACGGTGTAACGTGCTTTCAGTTATAGAATTTATTGAAAATTTTTTTGTCTTGTCTTAATAGTTAGTTTTAATATTTTTAAATAACCAGAAATATAATTAATTCTGACCTAATTTTTAAAATTACTTCTGCAAAATACTAGTCATAATCAACAGCCTGTCAATCAACGATTTAAGTGCAAACTTTAATCTTATTATAATTGAATAAAGTCTGTTTCCTGGAGAGCTGCATTTGATGAGTTATTAGAAAATAGATAATTATTACAAACAAATTTTAATAAAATACGCCGTTTCCACATCGCCATAGCTCAGTAGCACTAATAAATCATCTTAACTCATCATCTCAAGTTCATATTCCGACCGCTAATCGGTAGCTGGGATCGGGCGATAAGATCTCCATCCATCGGCGCAGGCGCATCTAATGGGCTAAAGACATAATGAATAGACGAGGTATGCTGTTATGTCATTAATTATTAAGGCCTCCACGTGTTACTCTTGTTAAATTCATGAGAAGATCACATGCTGTACTAGCTATCATTGCATATGGATTCCTTCTACTGCTTACCATCAGGCGGTATCGATTTAAAAAAAAAATACAGATGCAATCAGATCAAAATATTTTTTAACACCTTTCTTAATACCTACTGTTGATGCCATTCGACTGATGTCCCAGTTATATTAAAGGAACAAGTTGCGAAGATTTATAGTTGTATCTAAAACTGGACCGATTATCGTCTCTCGACTTCTTCAAAACATTTAAGAAGAGACCATTTTTGGTCTAGATGTGATGGTGACAAAAATGGTCAATGGTCATCAGATATTTATATATTGCATTCAATTAAGTATTGGCAGCCGCAAAATCAGATTACAGCCATTTTTCTTTTAAACGTACCCATACTTCGAGCGAGACTCCGTTATCCACTTTTACATCTAATACTGCGCGCACGCACCGCTCCTTCGGGACGTATATGGGATTACCGCGTGATGGATCACTGCCGTTACGGGAATCTACATCGGTCTGTGTTCCGGCATTATTTTACTCACAATGTTAAGCACAGAATAAATAATAGCTAATGCTTCAAGTGTTACTAATAAAAGTAGGAAGAATATTATAATTAACCTTACGAATAGTTATCATGTCATATTAATTCTGATAGGTACTTAGATATCTAATGGTCCATTGTTTAGAAGAACCAAAAATTAAGAATCATCTCAATCATTCCCATTACCCAACTAAACAGACACAAGCGTTAATTGCGAATTACTCCTAGTGTAAATTAGTATCGAAACGTTTATTTCGTAGTTTGCGTTTAGCGACAAATATAAAATGTAGTTATCAATACTTCACAGCGGAGGCGCTGCCGTCGTTTGCATATTGACGTCTAACGACAAACACGATCGAAACAGTTCATTCGATTGAAATTTACACTAGTGAGTCTGAAATAAAAGGGAAAATTTTACACAGATTGAAGAGCATACGAATTATATTAAACGTAAAATAGATATTCAATTCAAATAGATAGATAAAGACTTTATTTTCATTTAAATTAATAGTACATTGGTTAAAAGACAAACATTTTAATTTTAAAATGTTTGTCTAGATAGTATCAAACAACATTGTGTGCACTGTAAAAGTGTAAAAGGGTCAACTCGGTGTCTAATTTTGTTCATAGTTGTTCTTAGTTTCTTTATTCTCTTCTCTTTTGTCTTTTCCTCTCTTATTTACTTTAAATACAGTTTTCCACTACTCTAGTCTATTGTGAATTACTCACTCCTTTAAAGAAAGTGTAACCAAATAAACAATTCCAATCATCCAAGGAAGGCTGTGAGACGTAAATCAAGACCGCAATTTCGCGGCGGCGGCACTCCAAGGACAAAAGCCCGCATACCGGCGACAATCGTGCTTATTCCTTTTGGGAGCCGCTAGCTTATTTTCATAATGTGAAAATTATAAATGCAAGATGTTTTTGAGATATTTCTGATTCTGGATGTCTTTTCCCTAAATTGATGTTTCCCCAACTTAAAAACATTTAAGTAAACCGGCGGAGCATCCTTATTTCGCTATCTACCACCATCTCACTATAATTGACAAATTCTACATAAGTCATAAATAAATATCACAAATTATGTCTTAGCCTATCTCTAGTTCACATTGTCATGTTAATGACTTCGTAATCTTGGTCAGTTGCTTCTAAATCTACTTCTGAAAACTCCAAAAGAGTAAGTTGGTTCAAGTGTCACATAGTCAGGATCTGATTATGGAATCAGATTTTTCTGGGAATTAAAAAAATACATTCAGAGGAAGATAGAGCCTCCTCCTCCTTTAAAATTGGTTATAATGAGAAGAGAGAGAGAGAAGAAGGCATTTTATTTTCATTCTCATACCAAATATTTAAAATTATGAAACGTGCGTACTTAAATCTAACTCACCATAGGAATTAGCCGCAAAAAATGTTCCACCTCATTTCTCACCGCTCCATTGGTGATTGCATTTCAAGCGGCCGCAGCTGGTGCGTAGCGAATACACATCAATCGTACACTTGCATAGATGCGCCTGCGCATTGTGCAAGCCGGCGCCGGCGGCGCTAGCACACGCAGGAGGCATTCACAATGCTATTATTGTGCGAAGAAAAAACATTGACGGCAATCGAATCGTCTTGTACAAGATCTATCGGTATCTTACAAACAGCTATAATAGTGATTTGTTACGTCAATTTATATTCTAAAATTGTTTAAGTATTAAAGAATAATTTAAGATCTTCATTTCAAATAAAGTCTATTTTATTAAACATTTTTCTAATAATTCTGCACCCAATTTATGATTCTTGTTTTAAGCAATAAGACTGCCTATTTGTACTATCACTATAAAACAACAGTGGCAAACTCAGGGCTTTGCCCAATGTCTTATTGCGCAAACATATACCTGGTACGATAGTACCGTGTGTAGACATATGGCTACAATATTTTCAGGTCATGACAATATTAAATGTATGTCTTCGTGTTTCTTTCTCGACTAAAGTCATTTCAATATTTACTAATTTCATAGCGATATAATCATTCACTCTGATATCATCCATCCTTTCTTTGGTCTTTCTATCCGTATGTAACCATCGAGTATAATATTCATGACCGTAACATTTCTGGCCTCTTTTCTTAGTTTAATATAATTTTATAAATATAAGCCAGTAGGTATTATTAATTTAGAAAATAATAGAAAATAATAATTACAAAATAAAATAAAAATAGTCGTATATAACCTATTTAAACAATTTTGTTATAATCTCTTAATGAATTCACCAAATTCTGGGAACAGAACTTTGACAATTTATTGCTAAATATTTTCGAAATTCCTAGATTTAAGACAAAGTCTCAAAAGGCGTTTGTCACAAGGAAACATCGCGGCGGCGTTCAAAGGCACCATAAATTGTTAATGAAGTGCCGGGTAAACGGCGCTGGGTCAGTTGCGCGCGCGCACCTCTCCCAGCGGGCGATAGCAGGTAACAGTTTGAGATAGGGTTGTAAAAATAGCGGTGCGAAAAGCGGAGACAAAAATATAGTTAATATTTGACTTAACCCGTGCTTTGGAAGGCACGTTAAGCAATTGTTACGGCAACTGCTGTCACAAGCCGCTTTGGCCAGCTTGGTGATCTTATTGCCTAAACTCCTCATGTAGGAAGGTGGTGTTTGTTGCAGACCACGGGATCGCCACAAAAGTTACAATAATACAATTAAATCAAAACTATACTATATTCACGAGTAGTCACTACATGACACTGGCAAGAATTGTCGACAAGTTGCCATAGAAGGAAAAAAAAATGTCTGTGCCCAGCAATGGGACTTATAAAGACTGTAATAATTAATTGACTAAATAAATACAATAATAATTCGATCACAAAAAAAATTACGCGACGTAAGCTAATCAATCATATGAATCATACGCATTGCTTTAATTTTATTAACATAAAATCAGAAATTAAAACTTAATACTTTAAGAATTAAATAGTTTAAGTTTACTCAATAGTTTTTTTTATATGGAATCTTTCAATTCAATATCGAAAGAGTAGTGTCCGCGGTCAAATAACTTCGCAATATTTCTCAAATATCTGCACGGTCTAGTAAAGCGGACTACCCGCTGCTTTTACAACCGTAGCTTACTTCCAAGCATTGTCAAAGTTTGCATATCACACCACTGCCTGTAAAGATTGTTTGCTTGGCGGGTTCGATCTTTGGGCGTGAGGTATTTTCTAATATTCTGTGTATTTTGTAATGGATATGCTTCTTTTCTTTATGCTCTCCCGGGTCACCAGCTTACAAGAGCTAGTCACGTATAAAAATAATTATGTTTACTCACAGGACGTTACGGGTTCTAAGATGTAAGAAAAAATATTATTATTTCATCTCAATATACGTGCCATGGCTAGATATTGGTTTACTTTAGACGCGTGTTATTTCTACCGCATCGCAGAGTAT
This sequence comes from Acentria ephemerella, assembly GCA_943193645.1. NCBI lineage: Eukaryota > Metazoa > Arthropoda > Insecta > Lepidoptera > Crambidae > Acentria > Acentria ephemerella. Next base: position 869,910 of record OW971875.1, on the reverse strand, counting down.
CTATATTTTTGTAAAACTTTTAGTTTTTAAGTTAATGATCTTAAACGGGTGTAAAAAGATATACGACACACTGTACAATTGACATTAAAAGCGGTTTATTCTCTTTTTATAACAATTCGTATGTCAAACAAGCAAACAGCCCACTTAATGATAAGAGTTTATGTAGTATATCTATAAACTAGGAAACTCACGTATTCATCCTGGAAATTAATAGACGCTCGTTAACGTAGTTATCTTGTTTTCGATCGATTCGAACAAATTTAACTGAGATTGGCCCGGATTAGATGAACCAATAGGAGGCATATTAGCCCCTAGGTCACGGCTGTTAGGGCAACCGCTTTCACACACCAACCCGAATTGGGCTAACGATGGTATTATGAATCAAAATCCCAAGGAAGAGGCCCACTTTGACGAGATTTGGTCAAGAACACCATAACTTCCTACATTCGTTCCAATGGCGTCCCCAGCCACCATTGAAACATACATAGGCTGTTGATAATGAAGTCAATAAGGAAGGAAAAAATAGGATTAAACACATGAGACTACCCTTTCCCGATGAGCTCTGGCGACCTTACACACGACAAGAACACAACAAGCAGTATTATTCGGCTTCAATCTTCCACAAGGTGGAGGTACTTCCCTCTAAAATCTATTGAAAATACCTCACTACTACACCAATATATCCATACGTCATAGTTTAAATTTTGTCTTATACTTAGTCAATACTTAACATGAAAAATATTACTTAAATTGTTAAGGGGCTGAGGTTACTCCATGTACGCTCATCGCCAAGGTCAAAACACAGCCTTATAGTAAAGGCGATAAGACTTCTTGAACCTTAAAAAATTATAGGTATTTTTAATAAAAAAAATACCGGTCTTACTGCCGGTTCCAATATAAGATCAGATTGAAGTTTTCGTGACTTTTGCTGTCTTGCATTCTGAACTCATTTCCGAAATAACAGATTTTGCTTGGTAACAGAACTGTGGTAGGCCTATCGCTATTGAAAGATAGAAAATAGGAACTTTATAAAGAATATCAATTAACACATCATTTTATAATTGTTACAATAAAAAAAAATTACTACAAACTCAAAATAGTTCCTGCCTTGTTTTTTTTCTATTCCCACGCCATTACCGGCGCAGACGCATGCAGCCAATAAGTTAATGAAGTAATATGGCGCCTTCGCTACTAAATTGAAACGTACAGAAGGTCCGTGTCTTAAATTTTTATCTTATTAACTGAACTGCCTTTACAGAAACATAAAGTCTATGTCAAAAAGTCAAAATATCTTTATTTAAATAGACTCTTTTACTAAGTTCTTTTAAATAGTCATAACAGGGAATATGTATGAGAAAAACAAACAAATGTAATTAAAGGCAATATTGATAACTTTCAGTGGGTATCAACCGGGCATTTACAAACTGTCCCAGTTATAGAATTTAAATATGTACTAAATAAATAAATATGTTAAACAAAATTTTATAAAAAAGGACTATTATAAGGCTCAGGAATATTTAGATGATAAGAATGAGTGGATCATTTGAATTTTTATTTATGTACAGTTTGATTTATTATTGAGGGTCATAAGCACTATTACTTATTGTACATTATTGTATTAATTTTACATTTATATGATTGGAAGTGTTGTTAGCCACAATCTTTTACATCAAACAATTCACAATGACGTTTAAAGGGAGGGACAAATCCTGCTGAGTTTCTTGGCTTTTCTTCTGAGGACAAGACTGAAACAGATTACGTACAACAACAAAAACAGGTTAACGAATTGATGGCTTAGATTGACGTTCAATAAGTCAAAGTTAAATAAAATATTTTGACTTTGACTAGTTTAATTAAATCTACAATATTGACGGCCATCAATAGATCAGATACCCCTGATACCCTTGTCTACAAACCAGAGGTTGGGAGTTCGAATCCCGGTAGGGATATTTGTTTCATATACGAATATTTGTTCTCAAGTATATCTGATATTTATATACATACTACTATCATTTTTTCACTGTTACCTAGTATCCATAACACAAGCCCTTAACACATTCAATGCCCAATAAAAATGCCCATATTTGCACTGTTTATTAAATATTTTTTCCCAACAAAACATTAACTATTTCGCAACATTGAAGTGCCGACTGTGACTCCCTGTGTATTCATAAACATCAAATTATAATCTATTTAAGAACAATTCTAACAGAGCTACCTATATTTTGTAAGTTAGTAAACCCTTCATTATAGAGTGAACACGGGAGCCGTGTCGTGTGTGTGGAGTGTGTTAATGATGTTTAATTAGGGCTAAATAGTAGGGGTAAGTGTGTAAAAAATCCTAACAATTTTCATCTGTTACAGTGTAGGTACTGAGTGGTCCTACTGTACTTATATATTTTCTATTATCGTCAACCACAACATACTCAACAGACACTACAGTGCTCTGCAAGTAGTATCAAACAAATTTAAAAGTTCTTGCGTGAGAGTGACGAAAGCATTTGAAAGGTCGTAAAATATAATATAAATTATGACGACTTTTATCGCATGCACTTAAAATTTTAAATGTAACTTTCCGAAGCTTACAGTGTGTTTTAGAGCTAATATTATCACGCAATTCGAAACCGAGTACCGATTATCAGTTGGGTGGCTCTTAATTAATATATTTATACTACACTGCTGCTGACTGTACTCACGGTCAAAGATTTTCATTACCGCCTGCGTTTGCGACGCGACGCCAAATAGGGGCGCGGTAACGAGGTGACGCGACTCCATACACGGTGCGGAATTGACGTCACGACTAAAATGCTTACGTGCTTAATGAGTTTATAGTTTATTGCTAATACCATGTTGATGGAAAATAGAGATTTTTATAAATAGAAAAACAAAATTTACACAAAAAATAAATAGATTTTTTTTGTATTATGTTATCTTAACATATCTTGATGTAGGGCCAGGATTACTCCCGGAGCACGTCGACTGTCGTCTGGAATACCTCCAAGATGTACTTACTAAGTACACCCGGAGACAGCAGCCTTATATCTTCAGGACTGGGATAGATCAGTCCAATGAGACCCATTCTTTTCCTAGCAAGAGCATCACAGTTACATAGAATGTGTTCCATTTGTTCGGTGTGCTCCCCATATACCCTACATTGAGGCGATCCAGCAAGTTTTGTATTATGTTATGCGGTAAGCAGATTCATAAGTGACAAAGGGATCTTACAACTGCCTCTCTAGTGTGGGTTCCACGTGAAAAATTATAAACGCCATTATCCTATGGAATCCATATCAAAATAATTCGTTTTCAATATTTCATAACAGAAGCGCTTTCGTATTATACAATTTTGAGCAACTTGTAGTAACGTTTCAAAAATGTCAAAAATAACACTAAGCCTTCGCTGGCTCTGTTTGACATGTGTGCAATCGTTTTGCGTCAAACTAAAGTACGTAAGCATTTTAGCAATTTACATGTAAGGAATAAAGTTTTGAACAAAATGAAAAACCGATTTTGATACACAAAACAGGCAAAAGTAATTCAATACGTAGTTCTAATTTGTTTCCAGGAAGAATATAAAGTGAAGCGTTGATTCCAAAAGTATTATACTTTTAAATTAGACAATATTTGGCCTCTTTAGTGTTATGAAGTCGGTTGTTTGATACATATAGAAACTTTTTCATTCCGTGCATAGAAAGTTAAATTTCATTACTTTTTAAAACGTTTTTAGGTTTTATAATTTGTTTCGATAATTTTGAGTAATATTTGCACTATTAGTCGCTGTTTGGAATACATATTTTATCTTTACAATTTTTTTTATTACATTTAAGTGTAGCCCTCGATTTCCCTGGATCCCATCATCAATTCCTGACTTGGTGGTAATGGGGTTTAATCTGATAATCGGCCCACAACTGATAAAGAAATTAGTCAACAAATATACAAAAAAAACATACCTAATACCTCATTTTGAAGTATTTAAATATCGTTACAAATTTGATTTTTATATCTTTATTTATAATAGTGAAACGTCTTAAATAATCAACCTATCTATAGAGATATCGAGCAACAATGTAAACATGCGGCGCCTGCGCCTGCGTCGGCTAAATATGGCGACAGTAACAAGTTCACATACATTATAATGTGATACATCCTGATAATAATTTCAATAGGTTATTTACTTAACAACGAAACCAGTTCAAAATACAAGAAGAAAAAAGTAAATATGAGTTTAACTTAGGCAGTACTTGAAAAACCAGATGCAACAGAATTACTATTGTTAAGTAAAGGTTCGGATTCGCTGGTAAGTCAACAAAATAATTTAAAGTTTTTACATTAATCTATCTTAGCATTTCTGTGTGTGTGTATTCAAATCTATTAAACGAATTGTTATTAGGTTTTCATCAATGGATAGTTTTACGACAGTCTGGTCTAGTAGTCAGTAGATCTGTCTACTTAACCGGAGGTTGGTGGGTGGATCCCGGTAGGAGCAGATATATGACAAGTATCGATATTTGTTCACAAGGCATAGGCGTTTGTATGTTTATTTAGTATATTTCTGATATTTGTATACATATTATTATCTTGATTTCTTCGTTATCTAGTATACATAATAAAAGCTCTTAACAATGCTTAACTTGGGCTTGATAATGGGTGAGATATATTATTATTTTCAAATCATTTTCTCTTTCCATTTATATCTTTTCCATTTTCTTTCCTCTTTCTTTCATATTATTCTTATTATTGTAGATAGTCCGAATCAAGAAAAAGGTAACATCGTCCACGTATAGTTTGTAATAATTTTTTAGGCATTTGTAAGTTCACCGGGTCAGCTGATTAAGTAAAGAAGCCACTTTGTCGACCACCATAGCTAGAACTGACAACTCTAAATCAATGAAGTTGTGAGTAGTTACTAAAACAATGTATTGACATTGAAACTACAATGAAATTGATATTGAAAATTTAATATTAAAAACTTTTCTATCTTAGTCAATATTTAAGGCGCAGATGCGGCCTGGAGTAATACAGACACACAGGATATTAAAGTTAAGGCGACATTAGATTTTCCGTGTCACTTTTGTAAGTAAAGCGCCTGTACTAGTCATAGTCATAAATTAATAAATTCTTTTGACACCACAAAGTATAATAAATAATATGTGAATATGAATATGAGATTCAGAATAATTAACTATCCTATCGTTATGGTATAGAATACCATAACTTGAATTAAGTTATCTCCTTCCATAATGGTTAAAATAACTTTTAGTAACGTTAAATTTGTTGACACTGAACTGATCTATACACCTTTGCCTACGCTGCCTATTTTAATAGTCTTCAGTTGATCAATTTAGAAGCTTCTTTAAGCTAAGGTAACTGGTCAGCTTGTCGTATCATAAGTAACATTAAATATAAGTCTCATTGTTGAAGATATGCCTATGCAATATTTATATCAGAACACCATCACGTGGGCCCTTTTTCCCCGGTAGCTCTCTTGCCCTTTGCGGGGGTGACCCGGGTTCTGCCGGAGCAATTCACCAGGTCATCCCCATGCAGGCCCACCTTACGGCCGGGCTTCGCACTAATGAAGATTGCCCAGAGCTACTTGGGTAATCCCAGCCGTGGCGGCCTGTGCAATGCAGGCTCGAAAAGACCGGCGACCACAGCCCGTCTTCTCGTGCCCACCCGTCTACGCCGGAGAGGAGCGTCTAGAAGATCGTCCTACCGTTCTCTCTCCACTGCCTCCTTCTGTGAGAGAATAGTCTCGCAGAAGGAGGATTAGTGAGTGGTTAAGGTATTAGCCGAAAATAACTAATAACGCTTGCTTTTCGAACGGGCAGGAACTCGATATCAAAAACATTGATTGACGCATTCAATGGTCTACCAATCCCTTCATTGTTGTACAAAAAAGTAATGATTGCTATGGACTGTTCGACAGCTATTCCTGAAGTTAATGAACAGTGAACAGTGGCCAAAATTGACCCTTATACAGCATGGCCAGGCGGTGCCTAATATGGCTGCCGGTAACGAGGCGACACGAGCCATACACGGGGACAATTGTACCAGCGACTATTGGACTGTAGTCAGAAAATTACGACACATTAATGGGGTGCTTGTTTATCAATCAGCCATTATCTCTGATTTAAAGTTTTCTTTATAAAAAGGCTTTGTAACTTAAGATAAGAAGGTAGATACAACAGATAGAGGAACCATTTTTATTTTTATTAAAAACTTAACAAATATCTCAACACAGTCATATGCGATGATAGCTAGTGGCATGGGACACTAACAGCTCTTGTCGATTCTAGCAGCTTCTCAATGTTTCTTTTAAAGGAGACCCTTGTTACACGAAGTTAGGAAAGGATCACACGCTTTGATGATGATGATGTTGAAGTGAATGGATGTGATTTTGAGGCAGAGATGCTCCTGAGTAAGAAGGAAGAGTGAAGGATAAAAACAGTTTAAGTTCAAGTCACATAAAATAACTCAATCCTTTAAACGGAAACTTGAATCCAAATGCAACATAGCTAGTTACATTTGATGTTTCCCAACTTTAACCAATAAAGAGCTTTTTATGGGTTAAAGTTGGGATATCTCGTTTTAAGGAATCCATATCTTTGAAAACAGAAAAAAGCAATTATAGCATGACAGAGTCGTTATAGGCTCCGGTGTAGTATAAATGCACCTCCTATATAAACGGATCAAATATTGATTCTAATTAGGTTTTAGCTTCATATCCCGTCCTTGATACCACTATAAGATATGGAGTTAAGGAGAAATGAGACAACGTCTTTGCGATAACACGAATCTATTAAGACTGGAATTGACATAGTTAAGTTTTATTGTAATACCCGAAATTCTAACATACATTATAAATTTTACCAAAGATTTTAACTACTTAATTCAACCATAAGTTTAAAAAAAATGGTAATCAGTATAGTATAAGTACAAAGTCTTCTTTCATTTAGAAAAAACAAAAAGAGGCTTCGTTTACGTTTGCTAGCTTTACAGGATGTAGACACAGCCTTCTGCCTAACAGGCAAACAATATTTGCCATCGAAGAACACTTCCTTGCTAACAAGTTAGCTTTTAGCATGCAATTTCACTAATTTTAGTAGTTTATCTAGCTTTGTATATTAGTATATACTTTACACTCAGTAAGGCTAGAAATTAATTTCTGTATAATGAATATCGAAATTATTGTTTTAAAGAGAGCTTTTCATTAATTTATATTTTGCTTAGCATTCTTTCTATGCCCACGAGTGAAGACATTTTCTTTTTTATATCCTAGTACAATCATATCTAGTGTGTGGATATTTTCTTTTGTAGCATTTATCACACTAGGATATTATTACAAATCAAAGTTTCATCGTATTAAATTTTCTAAACCAGTTTATAAAACTGGTATCTACCGTTCATTGAGTAATCAAAGAAAATTTCAAATTATCGCCAAGCTAAATAAATATAAGCGAGATGACGTACGTTTAAGGATACTCCGATACAATTTAATGTTGATAAGCAAATTGTTGGTCCTACAAGACTTGATAATGATCAGATAGATGTAACTACAGAGGTAAGTTCTATGGTACTTAACAGAGAACACTGATACGCGGTTATTACGATGGAACGGACGAGCAAAGCTTCTTCCTCTGTTATTAAGAGTTTATTTCTGTGTCAAATCATTAATTCCTGTATATATCTAACATACGTTAAGAACTAAATCCACACAACTAAAAGTCATAAAGACGAATTAATTAGATACAAACAAAAAAGAAAAGGATTCAGAGATTAGGATTGGACAGCATATTAAAGAATTGAGCATCAGCTAAACCCTGGGAAATTCAAAAGAAGTTGCTATAAGCACATTATGGTAGTCAGACCCTTTTATTGCCAAGCCGTCGACAGACATACCGCCTCACTAATAGCCTCTACATATTATATTTACCCGTCATTCACTCTCGTACAATTATTAAATATAATCATCCGGTTGTATAGACGACGCTTTAACATTAGGGTTATGATATTTTAAGGAATGTTGTCGTACACAAAAGGTCTTTGTTTTCTTTTCAATTAAATTCGTAAAAGGTTTGGTGATTCAATAGCTTCTGTTTGTTATGGTAGAATTAAACTCAGTGTTTTAGAAGAAGAAATATGTATTGGAAGAGATTTCTTATAGAAATAAGCAGTACTTTTATACAATTCTCTGATATTCTGTTGTGTCCTTTTAATTGTCTTTGTGTGTACATAAATTGTTAAATGAATAAATATGTAAATCATAAGCTGTATTATCAGATGTAAACTAAATATCAGAAAGACTTGATCCGGGAATATCGGAAAAGAAAATCAGCACGGTTTCAATATTCTTGCTTCATTTACTAAATCAATAAATTAAATTAATTTGCCTTTTGTAATTTAGGACATCATACAATAAGTTAAGGATGTAAAACATAAAATCAATAAACTCTGACTTACCTCACCTTTTATAAATGATAGCAAGGAAATATTTATGAGTTAATTAAAATATTTTCTGATTCACAATAGAAGCCGACGAGAAGCGGCTCATAATTAAAGGCTTTGCTATCAACTCGGATGAGACGTTACAGACAACGGTAGCCAGGGGCAGCAGTTGTTAAGGATCTTAATAGTTCTGTGGTCATTTATTAAGGGTCATCGAAAACCGCCGCGAGGCAAAAAAGAAAAAACTCATACCATGATCTTCATATTGTTAGCTTACCAATTACCAGATAGTGGAGTGGTTAGGATACTCTGCCGAACCAGTATCTAGAATTCGAGTCCCGTTTAAAGAGATTTCCAAAGTTTCCGAATTACGTAGGTACTCCAACAATTAAAGACTACTGATTTAAACAAGTGAATGAATGGCTTATCTAAAATCCTATGGCTATTTGATCGAAATTGATAATGTCTTGCAGCTTGTTCAAATTGGTTGACATGAAATTTATTCTGACTATTAAAAGTTGCATAAGTCCCATAAGCTTAATCTTCAATTAAAATTTTTGCACAATTATAACAGAAGATCTTTCTCTCTTCGTCTTAAGATAAATCCTAAGCTGATTAGCTATCAGGTGAACCTGGTGTTGGTTAATTAAAACAATTTGGGAGTCCCATTGAGTTAATACGACATTAACTTCGCTGATCGTTATCAAAGTGGCGGAACATTTAACTGCTTTTACTTAATGAGTATTAATTGCTCGTACGGATATATGAACACATTTAAATGGCTTAAATATTTATTAGATGCATTACAACTAAACAGAAATACGGTGCGTCACTTTTTCTCAATACGGACGGGAAAAAGACAATATGATTTTGAAGTTTTCAAAATTGTCTTTAGTTTCTTTATCGAAATAGAATTACTTTAAGCCGTTAGAAACAGAGGCGGTAAAATTTATGTTGGAACCCCAACTACTGGTTTAGTATTGAAAACTTAATTCGTAATTATACTCCGGGTGATTTATACTCGATCTACAACTCTATAACCTACAGTTATGACTTACAACCGTATGCTTTTTGATATTGTAATCTAATAAAATACTCTTTATCGAATTCCGACACTGATTCAGGAGATACAGGAAAATTGAGAAGATATGAACGCGAACGATAATATTAACATTGAATATGCAAATTTCAGGCGATGGTAAGAAATTATTCAAAATAAGGATTCTGAATTTAAATTGCAGTCATCGGTCGGCCATACCAGATCCAGTAGGACATCAATGATAATTCTGATTTAGTGTACCAAAAAACATTAGCGTTATTAATATATTTATATCGAATCATCAATATTGGCTCTTATATTCCGACATGCTGGTCCATCCTCAAAATATTGATGGCATTACAATGTGCAATAGTAGTTGTTATATCTGCAAGCGAAATAAGCTTTAACTGGAAAATGTCACTCAACCATACGATGATAAAGTATACAATTTCTTCTTTGACCAAACATTGGCTTCCGAATTGTTTTAACAAAATCCCACGGAACTTATCAGATCCCTATTTATTATGTAAATCATAGACGAATCGGAGAACGATAAACGCTTTCTAGAAAATAATTAACATAGAGATGATGGTATATATTTGTACAATAACAATATTAAAGGCACAGCTTAAAATAAAATGGTCGATTAAGTATACACTACAGGAATATAAAGTAAGTACTACCCGTAAACGTTTTTAAGCATATCGGAACGGGCTTTATGCGCTTTCAAACTGACGCATGCGCCGTCAAAATCATTATTATGTATAATTTAGTGATGGGCGGCGACTAGGAGATTTTGATCTGATTGTGTTTACCAAGCGTCTTGGTTTTCTTGGATTTTTAACAGGTAACCTACCCGCTGTCTATATAATTTATTTAAAAGTGGATTTGCCTACATGTCCAATGCATTATAAATGTAATATTCAATAATGTTGGCATGTTAAACATTTGAATGTTCAAATTCGTTAAGAGATCATCTGCAAATAGGTCATTGTAACTAATCATGATTTGACATATTTCTGGTGTAGGAAGTGTGATGTGTCAATGCCGCTATATTTCTTCCAGCTTTTGATCAAAAATGTTGTGAACTTTGACTTAGTAAAGTACTTCTTCCAGCCTAAACATGGAAAACTACTTCTTCGCCTGTTCCTATCACAAATTAAAAAGAATAAGCTCTTTCAGTTTCATCTCCAGAACCTTACTCACCCTACTCCAGATCACTATCAGAGGCACCCAGCGTCGCTCACATAACCAGTTCTCAGGCTGCGTTGAAAGGTATTTTGTTGATATCGATAGTAATTTTATATGTTGTATCTGAGTAAACGATACTTAGTCAATCTTAATTTCCGTAAGCATCAGTTATTAAATAATAAATGTAATCATCAAAAAATTTGCTTAAACCGATTTTCGACCCAAAAATCACCAAAAAATAAGACACAAATTAATAAATATCTCATTTTAGAAGAGACGGTAAGGATTCACTTTAATGATGGTGAGCTTAAAAAAATGTAGTCTTATCTTATACCCAGCATTGTGTAGACGAAAACTGTAAATGAAGATGATAATGATGATGACAGACTTAAAAGTAACCTTAAGTTCACATTTTACTAACCTGATAAACCAAAACACAACATCAAACCTGAAACACTTGAAATTATTTATATAGTTCTAACAGTAGATCTTTGTAGTTTACGAACAGTCGTTTCTCAAGCACATTTAATATCCAGAGGACATCGTGAATCACAACCTTGTACTGTGACAAATCAAGATCAATCGTAAATCCAAAGCCATAAAACGGGGTGGAATGGCTATTGAACCTAATTTGGATGAATGGAAGAAGAAGAAAGTAATGTAACAACCAATTACTATTACCCATTCTATTTATTACCGTAACAATTGACGGTCGATTCAGTTAAGCCTTCATTTATTTATATCTATATATATCTAGATTTTTCGAAAGTTATGGTCATTTCTGATTTAGTTAAGATGCCAAAACGCTACCAATGTGAAATGGAATTTGTAGCTAACCTGTTGATAAGCAGTTCTAGTTAGCAGTACTTGTCGATGAAATTTTTGCTTCGATATTTGCTCCTTTTTAACCGATTTCAAAAACAAGAGGTTCTCAATTCGGTTGTATATTTTTTTATTATTTTTAATATTGGTTTAATATTTTTTACCTCAGCACTCTATCATTAGCAAACAAATTTTTAAAATTCTTTTGCTATTTAAAAAGACATAATTCCAGTTTGATCCCATTATTATCAACGTTGGTAATGGGAAGCATGAGGAATCGAGGATACTCCTTAAAGGTTTTTGTATTTTTATGTAATTAAAAAGGTTGGTATTTTTATTTACATATAATTAAAAAGTACTAAATTTTTTAATTATATGTTAAGACTATGTCATTTAATAAAAATTTAGATAGATAGATGTAGACTTTATTTTCATGTCTACGTCACATACAAAAATAGATCTAAATAGTTAGTACATTGGTTAAAAGACAAACATTTAAAAATGGATAATATCAAACAACATGCGTGCGCTGCAGAAGTGTAAAAGGGGCAACTTTATTGACATCTGGATGTGAACAAAGCACTGGTATTCTGCTTCAACCCGAGGTCTTTTTAATAATATAAATTATAGATAAGAAAAAACAGTTAAATATTAAATGTGTATTTGTTGTATATTTATATCTTTGTCTATGTGTGTATATTAATATATCTTATCTTGATGCGGGGCTCCATTATTTCCGGAGCATTTCGATCCAATGGGATCTTTTGTACTTATATGTTACTATAACTAAGATATGTGAGAAAGAAGATAAATTAAATAAGATATATTGTGTATTTTTTAGATAATAAGTGTTTGTGACACATGTAGTAAGCTACGTATATCAATTTGAAACCTGACAATATAATTAAATGTCTATTAATCAATCAAATAGCAATACCCTTTAGAATAAGCCTTTGTAATACTAAGAATTAAAATAATTTAGTTTATAGTTAATTTTTTGTTTTTATTTCTGCGCAGATTCTATTATTTCATTAAATTAAAATTCTATAAAATCTATTTCTTACATTTAAAAACACACTGACTTACAATTCCAAACAATCCCTAGATAATTAGCATTTTGAATGCATATATTTGAATTGGACCATTATACAAATTTAAACACTTAACTTAAACCTACCTTGAAATCTACCTTTCTCCTGTATAACCTAAAATTTTGTTGTGCCCGACAGGGTACATAGTGTCATTAATAGTCTTAAGATTCATATTATGTAACTATGGAACACAAAATAAAGAATTGAATTGAATTGAATTAAAAGTATATAAACAATGAATTAATAATTTGCATCTCCATTCCAAGCCATTTGCTCATATACGAGTCAAGCGTCGTCTTTAGTCTCTACGCCCAACAGCGGCTTCTTCTGTCTAATTTTTACGACTTTTACCACAAAGCGATGCTATAAATTTTATAACTGTAAGAAACTCTATTATCTCAGCAAATGTATAAGGCAATTTGATTCCAGTTCCAAGTTAATAAGCTTCAAATTTACGAAGCCCTCGCCCATTAATCGAACTTGAGAAAAATGTTACGTACAGTATTTGGTACCTCGTTCTGTCGTTATCGTTTTTAGATTAAAACATTGTTAATAACGTATGGAACATTAGCACCATAAATATTAAACGCTATCTACGCTTACAGACTACTTTCCTTTGTGTTGAAAGATTGCTTTTTTAAATGCCGACACAACGTGAAGCTTGTTCTCTGTGTGTAACGCGTATTGAAGTCATTTGATTTATTTTTAAGACTTACAATACTATCACGTTGATGTATTAACTTTTCAATTTACGATGTAGTGTTTTATATATTAGTATTACTGTGTGAATCGTCTTCAAATACAGTGAACATTTCACTTTTAGGTACAGGTCACTCACAAATAATAAAATTGTATATACAAGGTGGAATTTTTGGATGACAAGGAGAGCGAGAGCTAATGCTTGATGCTATATTATCTAGTTACAAGGTTCTTTGGATACAATTTTTTATTCTTAGACAAATTTCAAGCTCCTTTAAAACCGTAAAAATATTGTAAAAATTGTCAATTTACACAAAAACGGTTTTGAATCAAAGCTTGCTTTTTAGCAAAGCATGAGTACTTTTAAAATATTTTTTTTTGTTACCTTTGAAACTACATAACGAATTATTCATAAGTTAACCAAAGTCTACCACAAGTATATCAACTGTTGAATTAAAATTGATTTGATTAGTAATCCAGGTATATATAACTATATATAACATAGAAGCTCTTGAACATCGTCAATTGTCCCCGTTCGTACCAAAGAAATATTTCAGGTATGTTCATGTTCCGAAAAGTACAGATATATTAATGTCTTCCGAAACTCAGAGAACTACGCCACAGATGAAATAGGGAAGCGCTTGTAAATTAGTAAATAGGCTATTAAATATTTTATTATATACTTCAATGCAACGTTTACTATTTAATTACACGTAAAGTTTAAAACAGCTTTAGTATAAGAAGCAAGTACCCAATGTCAAACAAATTTCACATGTAGAGACAATGAACCCGCAGCTTATAGTAAACTTTAGAGTTTTAAAAATTTCGGGATAGTGCAGCTTGACTGAAAAGAAAAACATAGACATAAATAAACTGATTGGATTCAGCCATCGAATGATGTCGAGTAAATGCGTTATCAAATGATAAACAGCATTTTAGTGCTTAGCATCATGTAAACATACTTAGATCCGACCAGACTATTGAACAGAATCTGTACAATCGGCTGCATGATAAAAACATTACAAGACTATTAACAATATTTGAAAATTGTTTTAAAAAAATTATCACTTTCAAAGCATGGCTCATTTACCAATTAGATGAACTAAATATTGTTATTTTTAACTAACTCCTCAAGACACACCGTAATCGCTTTAGGAAGGATTAGCGTCGGTAAAAGTCGTGAAGAAACCCCATGGATTTTTAATTTGACGATAGAGTTCGTGAACACGTGCCAGGCCATGTAGTCCTTAAGAGTATGAGAGTGGTATTGACCATTTAAATTTACATGTTTTTTATTATATTGAAGATCAAATACAAGCTTAATCTGTTGAAGGGAATCAATTACATGTTGACAACATCCCTATTGGTTGATAACATCCCTATTAGTTGACAACTTCCCTATAGAGACAAAAATCCCTATTCCACACATATTAAGGGGTCTTCCCCAGCTAGATGTTCAAATTCGAATGGAAGAAAGATATTTTTTCCCCTTCTTATTGTTTTGAACTCTCTCAACTGCCATAAACAAATTATGAGCGTGTCGTTTGGATTCCAGATTTGTTTCTGTGCAACGTTGCCTATAGACCATGTGCAGACGACGACATACAAACGTCACGTCCAAATATTCGCTTACAGACGTGGAAAGTACAATTAATATTCGGGCTTAGCTTTCAGTTTGTTTTTTGTCTAATGACATAAAAATTAAAGTTTCTTTTGCCTTCATTTTAAATAGATTTAATCTCCTATTGATCTTAAGTTAATGATCAGACGAATGGCTCCAAGTCCAGTTGTCTGTGCTGGGCACTTTGGTATCTTTCGCTTCGTTGTTTGCGGTGTAAACATTATACTGTGTTAAGGTTTGGGCCATTTTATGAGAAGTTCCGGTTGAAAACAGTTATTTAATTCTTCAAGAATATTTTAGAGATGTTTGAAAAAAGTGATGAGTCTGTGTGATTTGTGTGTGTGTGTGTGTATGATGTGTAAAAAAGTTTTTGTTTTATGACAAATTTTGGCCAAATAGATAAAAACCGTATATTGAAATTAGTAATGTATATCTTTTAGGTCAATGCTTATTTAATGAGCAGCTCTCAAGATAATGATTTACTAAGTATACATGTTCGCGCGTAAAACCTGCAAGGAGGCTTCTTAGGAGACACATGCCACCTCCTTGGAACATCGAACAGCGGCGTGGGCTTTTTAGAAGAAAGCCAGATCATCAATAGTTTTTTGTTTTGTTCACTACTACTTTTTATTTTATAATTTTCATTGTAAATCCTATCTTTTTATATATTATATTTGACAAAAAATTATTCCTGGTATTATTGTTCGCACTAACAATATGTGTGTAAGTATTTGTAGGTTGTTTTACTATCTCTATCTTGCACCCAAGCTTACTTTCCGCTTTCATTATAAGTATTTCATTTACTCCAATTTATCTGCAAGAGATTGTTCATAACAATAAAGCTGCGTAGTATAATTTTAAATGAATGTGTTGACATAAATGTGTCACTTTATACAATGAAGCGTATTTGAATGATGTATTGCGTCCAGCAATTTTCTGATAAGAACGACAAGGACTCCAGCATACGTAGCACAAGGAACTCGAGAAGATTTTGTCGACAGTGAAACGTCACTTTTCTCAGGTCATTGTATTGGAGTTGAAGTTTTAACTCGAGAAAAATGATATCACGGTGTAGACAAAACGCTTCTCGAGTGTCTTGTACTACGCTAACAGTGTTATTACCAAGCATAGGATGCATTTACCCAGTTTTAGTAACAAGGCGAAAAAAGTCTAAGCTAATCCAACGAAATACGCTACCTCACATAACTTGTAAAAATATAACTACTAGAGAAAAATATAATTATGAAAATGGACTGTTAGTTGGCCAAAATATTAATGGGTAAACGACGAGTTACGTAACAAGTTCACTACACAGGAAATACCAATACCATATTGGGATGGAATTTAGAATAAATATTGCCACGAGACTATAGACTGTTAGTAAAAACGAGCGGACTGTAAGAATTTGATAATAAAATTGATAATAATGTCGCATTAATATCGTTTGTTTGCAAGACAATTTTTCAATAACAATAGAATAAAATAAAATGACAAAATAACAACCGTAACTAAGCAACGTAACAAAAAATATTACTAAAAAAAAAGTTAAAACTTAAAAGAGTTTCTATGTTGGCATCTAGTCGCCAACAGTTAGGGCAACCGCTTTTACCCACCAAACCGCCATATATAGGCTTTTAATGATGAAGATGGTAGAATATATAACTTTTAGCAAAAAATTTTACCGAAAGCTGAAAGCCTTACAACTTGTTAATAACATTTATTTAAATATGTTTTGATATATTTTGAGCAGTTACCTTTTTGACTAACTGATACCTTTAAAAACATAATGTGTTTCTAATTGGCTTATGTCTGGGTAATTCTATTATATTCTGTATGTATAAAAAATGCTGTTGAAGCAATTGTTTCGTACATTTATATTGATTTTTATTCAGTTCATTTTACTATAAAACTAGCACAAATCCTGTAATTGTTTATATTCCAAAAGATAAAACTTTAAAGTGTTCTTACTTAATATGTGTATGGGTTCACAATATCCTGACATCGCTTTTCTGTGAAACGAAACATTATTCTGGAAGTGCTGCCACCAGTACCGTTTGACCGACCGTCGGGTGCGCATCAAAACATTGCGTTCGCCGTTGTATAACGAATATATCAAGAAATGAGTACATTTACCACTAAAGTTCTAGAATCTATAGCAGTGCTTCAAAACAGTTTACGACATCAATAAGAAGCGGGGCCCCGCTGACGTCATGTCGAAGAAAAGACCATCGGTGAGTGCTCCCATACACTTTCATAAAAATCTGTGAATTTTCATATGTCCAGGAGACCATTTTAATAAAATTCTCCTACAGCAATGTTTAAGTCAATAAATAAATAAATATACTTTGAGATTAAACTAATTAGAAACTGAAATGCTATTAAGTATTCGCAAATTAGATATATAATATCAAGAAAGTCTAATATAGATGATGCTATATCGAGTAATCACCAGTACGTTGAGATTCAGTAAGCTTACCTCACTATGTTAAGAATATTAGGACTTGTCAACAAAAAAAATGTATTTATTTAATCTAAATATTAATCCTTACAGTTTAAAACCAATTCGGTTGAAAATACTTACACTAAATATTCATTACTTAAAGTTAACACGTTATGATTCTCTCTGCTATTCGTTTGAAGGTGCACAGTGGTCGCGTCATTACAGCTTCTTGTATTAGTATGTTGCGAGCGCTGCCCACACAGTAACAATGGCCGCCGGCGTCAGGAAGATTTAACTCGTCAAACTTAGTTACTCTTGGTTGTTAGTTTTTAAACGAATAAGTTTAGTTTAGTATATATATACAAAGATGCTTCGCGTTTATTTTAGGGCTGAAGTACTGAACCTCATAACTAATGAAAATTAAATTGAATTCGAAACAGATTTCCTTTTATTTCTTAATAACTTTTATTTATACATTTTGCTAAAAAATATTCTTAATCATAATGATAATTCTTTTTTGCAGGTATCGTGACCCATATCTTGTTAGTAATATTGGAACTTTTTAATGTTAGTTAATAAAAATTAATTATAATTATTTTTCTGACAAAACAGTTAACATGAAACCAAAATTGTCACTTATACCTCCGTCGGTCTCACAGACCGATTGGTTGCGTTTTTCGAAGCTCGTCTTTATTACTGCATGAACGAAGAATCTGCCATATATTAAAGTTAGTGACAAATCACGCTTAAGGCGATAGGTATTTAATATTCGGAGAATTTATTTTATTTTTATTTCAAAGAAAAAATGAAAGTACTGATCTGACAGACGTAGAAAAGGGTCAGGGTGACCGCCCTTTAAAAGAAGAAAAAAATACTAGCAACTTCGGCTCAAAAATGGCAAGAGCTCATGTAAAGAACCAGCTCAGACGATAGCATAGTAGTTGTAACTTAGAACACAAGGCCTTGGACAGGACTCGCCCTGGGCCAATTAGCCGAAGGGAGGCAGACCCAGATAATTGGGCCAGGAATTAAACCGGTTCAGAACTTGCAGCGCAGTGAACATGGGAACGGGAGAGTAATATCGTAGAGTGGAACATTTTTGTCTTTAGTAAATTTACGATTAATGGTTTAAGTAGAATATTAGATAAGATAAGATAAAATTTTATTGTGCAAAATAAAATCTTCAAACTAGTTCTAAGGATATTTAGGCGCAATGTCGTAACATAATATCATAATATATAATAGTTATTGCCCAAGTACCCCAAGGAAATCTTGATCTGGTCTGGTCTAGTTAATTGCTTCGGTAGAACCCAGGTCTACCCTAAGAAGGTTGCATTTACCTTACCGAGGAGCATAAGTGGATATTCCCAGTGCCACTTTCATGTGGCTCTGTGTGAGCCCCACACACATACGCTAGGTCATGCTAGTGGCGGGAAGATTTTTTAATAGATTCCTCTTTATAAAAAAAACATTTTTTTTCTATTGGACTAAAATTTTGCATATTTCGTGTATTCATTATAAAGTTAATATATTATGTATAGTAACAACGCTCTTCTACCTCAAGAATATTGTCAATTATTCCAAATTAAAGCTTCAAAGTAAATTTAATAATTCATTCGCCTCCAAAGTTTTGTAAAGAATTTTTCATAGTATTTTTTTTGTATTTAAAATTAAAATTAAATAAAAATGTAGTTGTATCCCGTGTCACTTACAATGAGGACAGCCCCACAAGATTTTTTTATATATATGAAAGTATTTTTGATCTCGAAACCGATGTAAAAAGATGTAAATAGAATTTGACATATTCATAGAGATAAGACAAATGGCTTATAAGCGCACAAAAGACACATATACGAACAAACATCGATTTTTATTAATATAAAAATCCAATATGATCCATAAAAATCTAATATATAAAAATCCGAAGAAATGACATAACCCTGCTTCAGTGACTTCTACCGTCATAATATTACTGCAAGCAAGAGTTTTCATATTTGTATAAATAAATATCCCTAAAAGATCTACCATCAATGTGTTCACTATGACGAGGTAGTGTTCTCCGAATGCGTAGCGTCTCGCGTCTCCGAACAGTTAATGACATGAAATACGTAAGTTTAATGAGCCTTCGCGTAATGTTAAAGCCTTGTTTACATTCTTATAAGGTTGCCGAGAGATTTATAGGAAATCAGAATGAAGTTAGGATCAAGTTAAATGCATTTTCACATACTATACTTAAACCTTAAAAAAAATATGAAGTCTCAATTGACTGTATTTCGCCTTGATTCTACAATTTTGAATGCTCTCAAAGACTAAGATAAAGCTCAGTAGTGCGTGTCAGAATTTAAGCGAAAACTACATGTCTTCCTTTCGTACTGTCGCTGCGTTAGCGCACGTGTCTCATAAATAGAATTAACACTAAATTAGAACAGAGAGAAAGAAAACCAAAATGATTCACAACCGCCCAGTAAGACGAAATGTATCTATTGTTAAAATTTCAATATTTGTTCTTATGTTAGCGGCTGGTGCTTATGCCACTACTCAAACATGTGTCATTATTTCACTATCAGCCACAGCTCCAAGTTAAGGTCAATAAATTTTTTCAACGGCATCAAATTTATTAAATAACTATATCTAATATTTTATTTACAAGTGAAATTTTTTGCTTTGTGTGTTCTTAGAATAATGGCATTTTTAATAATAATAATAAATTCGTATATTTCAGGCATATTTCACCCAAACTACATTTACATTTTTTTTATACGATTTCGTATAAATCACAATTTAAATAAATCCTACCGAACGAACCTTAGAAGTCATTATAATTACAGTATAAGCCTCAAAAACAAAATATGTAAGAAAAAAATACCCTTGTAAATTCTCTCCGTGTCTAATATATTTTATTAAAGTGTATGTGTTAAATAAATAAATAAAAATGACACATGACAATTGAATTAAAAATAACATTATCCATTCATCCGAATCTGAAATCCGAATTGAATGGATACACATGTATATCATTACAGGAATATTAATATTGCACACTAATTTCTTTTTAATTTTATCGATAATGGTTCTTAGTAAGCACTGCTGATGCTAAGTGAAGATAGGGTCCAAGGTGGAAGCGAACCACACCCGGGTTCCTCAACCAAAGAAGAACTGGTTCTCCTAACCTCAAACTTGCAGAATACAACAATGCTGTTAACATTATCGTTATAGCATGACGGCAGACTTAGCTAAGATGGTAGTAGCTACCAACAAAACCGAGCAGGAAACTTCCGCCACTGAACCCTGGGCCTCCAGATCTGAAATAGCTGGTCTCAGCCTCTAGACCACGGAGATGGTTAAATTTAATTCACTACCTTTCATAGCCAATAACATTAATAATAAGAGCACGATATCCCAGCGACAATGAGTCACTGGTCATTGATATGGAGCAGATTTAAAAATAAATACGTATCAGCACCATCAGAACAATTGTCGCCAACACTCGAATAACAGACACGTGTGAATTATTTTTAACTTTCGTAACTAGTTGACAACAAATTGGGATTCGTATGATGCCAAATCTCAAGCTTAGCAACACTACTGACCAACTTATTACGCTTGGCAACAGTGTAATCAAATATCTATTTATAAAGGTACTAGTAGTAGTAGACAGGGATACTTACCACTCAATCAGACGAGTGTCAAAAGTAAAATGTAATTAAATGAAAAGTAATATTCGACGTCCAAGGTCCACCATCTGCCGGAGCACCTTGGTGCCATGGAAAAATAAATTCAAAATGTTTATTGCAATATATATTAGTTATTACAAACCTATAATCTAACTCGCAAGTTTATAAACCTGCGAAATTGTGTATGTTACAATATACCAATTACATCCGATTTGACGCATTATTTTCCAAAAATCGACGTTTACGATTAGTTTTGCACCCTTAGATTGTGTACGAAACTGACGGAGATCATGGCATATCCAATTTCGCTAACCGTTTTTTTCAAAACCGTCCCTGATTATTCAGCCAACAAGCCAATCAATTCACTTGCGATAGTGTAAGTTTTTATCCTATAGTGGCATTTTGATCGTGTTTGCGTTCAACTGACAATTGCATATTTAAAAATCCTTTTCGATACTTCAAAACAGAAACGCTACTGTCGTTTATACACAAACAAGTAACGACAAACACGATAGAGATGGTTTAGTTCGATTGAACTGTGCGCTCCATCGGATGCAAGATTTCACGGTTTGCAAAAGATAGATAAAAAAACTTGTTAACGTTAAGTTTACATTCCTAATATTTCAATTGTTTACAATATCGCTAGTTAGATTATAAACTAACAGTGTTCACAATAATACGGAAACAAATATAAAACAATATTGATTTCTTTACTAATATTAACATGAAACCGGACAATATTGGTAGACTGGTTGGTATTTTGGTTGACTGGTAGAGAACGACCTTGGAAGTTAAATTATAAGTTCTTTTTTATGGATACTTAAAGTTTAAATAAACATTCCATTCATTTAACTGCTAACAATAATAATATTATCTTTGAAAATTTATTTTCTCTAGCGTCGCGAGGGTAAGTGACCGGTGATTCAACACTCATCACCACTGCCACCTCACATAACTAACAATCAGTATCCAATCAATTTTGGTCTCTGAAAACTTGTGCATAAAGTTTGCAATCATATAGCGTACATCCTGAATGTGTTACGTTATGGTTTGTATAATTAGCGAGCTCTATATCTGTACCGGCGACAGCCCCCCTCCACCTTCCATCGTAGTCTCTCGTACTATTTATTCTCGCCCCCTACTTTCAGCCCATTGAGCAAAGGAAACCATTATTCAGATGGCTTCGAAGCACAATGGAGTTTCCGGTTGATCAGACCTTGAAAGATACTTGGGATACCTCACCTGTGCCAATAACTGTACTATTAAAAAAAAATACGAATCTTGACATGATACAAATTAGGTTTCGGAATGATAAAGGGTTTACTTACGTTTTTTGTATTCTGTACACTTTTATATTAAAAATTATAAGCTATTTACCATGCAATTGTTTTCTATGAGTTCCCGTTATACTCACACTTTTACATTTATTTTGAAATCGATTGAGAAAGAGGATTAACTTTTTAGTACTCAAAGTAATAGTAGTTTTGGAAATGCGTACGTAATTTAACTTCCAATAAGTATATAAGAAAATAATTTGTAACGTAAAGCGCTGGCACAAATAACTATATTTCAAAACTTTCTGAATGAACCCGTTTGGTGTTGGAAGCTAGTCTCAAGGCAAGACTGTAGGACTTAAGAGGAAACATCAAGGTTAAGATAATTAAAAAATTGGTATTTATTAAATGTATTGCTCTCACACTGTACCCTAACATCCGGACAACTGCAGCTCGAACCAAAAAAAAAATTAAGAAAACTATATGAAAACACATTCACATTTAGAAAATCTCTTCCGACCGCAAAACTTAACCGATTCCATTGCTTTTTCATTAAAATTGAAAGAAAAGTGTTGGCCGTGTTCCTGTATTTCTTTTCTTTTAATCATTTCGTCAATTTTGTTTACTGAATGTCTGAACTAGAGATATAACAAATAACATATAATGAGGATACGCGAATTCTAATACGTATATCTGTTTTTAACATTTACGAATGCGAATATTCAGTTTATATGCTAATTATATATAGTATCTTATTACAAAAATTGCCAAATTGATCCGAAAACGTCTATAGGTTATTGAATTTCATTTGTCGTTAGCTCACAAACAAAACCAAGTGAATTTTGAGGCTAGAGTGTGAGATGAGAATATTAGGTACATCAATAGTCTGAACACACATGGTAACAATATCCATAGATTTTTTGGAAAAAAAATTGATATTATCCAGGGAGGAAACATAGGTCAACGCTTGTATGTCAAATACCATATAGACTCCTATGTCATATGGACTCCTTTACTGCTTATCATCAGGTGGTGTTGAGTCATTTGCTGTGCGTTTCCTCTTAATAAATGATTTATCATTGGCCCATTAAATCAAAGTATCTGATAAGAGTATTTATATGTTACATCCAACCTTGACCGGCTTTATCAAAGAGAATTTATTGCGATTGCGATCCAACAACCATAATTATCATAATCATGGTTATTAAATTCTTATTTGAAAAGTAGAGACAATAGACAATTTAAAAGGCCTGTAGGGAGGCGCCCTTCAAATCTTTTTTATTTTTTAAAGTCGCAATGCCAGCTATTCTTTTTTGTTTTCTTACTGAGAGAACGAGATGCATTGCACATGAATTAAGATAAGAGTGTTTAATTCAGAAGAATGAAATATATTTTCACTTTACATACTCTGATACAATGCCGTTGTATATTTTTAGTAAAGAACGAGTTAGCCATAACTGACACCACAGATTATACAACAGTACTCTGAAACACACCTTGAAGAACGTTATTTTAAACATTATAAACGTATTTCAAAATGTATTAACAGAATTAAAGATAATTAACATACTGTGCACATTTTATTCTACCAAGATGTTTTTAAGAAGAATATTTATTTGAGACTACAATTAAAATACTGCGAAGCTGCAACATAAAACATGATTCACGTAAGAAAGAGAACCGAGCGAGAAAGCAATACGAGCACACATTATTTTCTATCAAACTTTGGTTTATATTATTTATTTAGCACTTTATTGTACATACATAGCAACATCATAAAAAGGTTTTAAGGTTTTTTTTAATTTGAAATAAAAAAAAATTGCTTAGCTAAAATGAGAACCCTTATTATCGTGGTTAACAATCTACTATTTTGATTACGCATTTTGTAACATAGTAACATACAGTTATGTTGAAGTCCAGAAAAAAATTCTTCATAACATATCAGTCCAGTAACCCCGAATAGAATCGAGTTCAATCCTCCACAAGCAAGATCGGCTCTCACGTGCTATTAACTCTTATGTCGCCGGGCCCATTACATTTGACAGTTCTTTGACAGCTGTTTGACACCAGCACTCGGTCCCGACAGCCGACGTGCGACGTCGAGTGGAATCGATTTCCATAATTTATCAAATGCATCGAGTTACAATCGACAAACTGAATGCTTTATTGATGTATGGATATGTCACCGTTATGTAGTAGTTAATATATTTAAATCAGCATTTAATAATATAGATTTTGAACTGAAAATATTTTTCTAAATTGAATTCTAATCAACTATTAAATACTTGTAACGTGTATGTATTTAGAAACTATTATTTTTGGTTGGTAACAAATATTGTACATAATCGTAGTAACTAACATAATATACAAATTACACGAAACTGTACTGGTGTGTGTTGTTTTTGTACAAAAACAACACACACCAGTACACACGTGTGTGTACGACAACAACTACAAACAATTCGCGGTAATGAAATCGGAATGAGTTCCCCAAAATGATTTTTATCTGAGAGTGCTATATTGTGAATCATTAAGCGCAATACGTTGCCGACCAGAAGCAACTGTACGGTACTTATAATGACATTTTATTTAAATTGGATTTTATTTTATAATAGTTGCTATTACAGCAAGATGAATTTTGACTCATTTAAATTATTACTCTAAATTATTTCTGACTTGTATTTTACTGTTTAGCATACTAACCAAAAATATAATCAAGAGTTGATGTTGATTATTAAGTTTGATAAGCACAAAGTCCAGCTCATCGGCAAGTTGCAACCATAAAGGCACACGCCTTTATTATTACTGATCTTGATAATTTTGTCTTCAATTTACCCATTCAATTGTTTTTTGTATCCCTACAGTACTGTACCAATTGTGGTGATATGTGGACTTGCGTAGAGGCGTTCCCCCACTACCCACTAAACATCCTCTCCGAGCTGAACTAGAGCATGTCGGTAAGGACTCGCGTTCACCCGAAAATATTTCACTGAGTCACCGCCTGCACCTGCCTTTGCGGACGCTACCGTGTACTTCCGTCATCGTAATCGACAATGGACCGCCGGTCTTGGAGACCGGCCACCTACGACCGCAATGCTTCGCGGGCCCTAAAAGAGCCTTAAACCATTCATAAATCTAAATTAACCACCACTCCTACTATTCATAGCGAACGAAATTGCTTTGTCCTTGGAACATATCTCTTGAAGCCTTTGTCCTACATGTACTTCAAGACTCCCTTTCGATTCAAAATCTAGCCACAATTGAAATACCCTCCTATAAATAAGGACGCACGAACCAATGCAATCCCCATATCTGAAGATAGAACAAGAAATAAGAATATCTCATTATCTTTAAATCTCTCATGCATATTCTGCTGGAAAATCATATCTAATGTATAGCTAGTCTATACTAGTGAATATTCAGTAGACCAATTGTCATAAAATGTTGTTAACAATTTACATTATTTTGGTAACAGTTTACATTATTTTGGTAACCACTTACATTATATTGGTAAGCATTTACATTATTTGGTGAACATTACATTGTTTTGGTGCCCATATTTATGTCGATAATTTAAATAATTTCCACTATATATATCATATTTTACACTTATTTTGTTTCCTAGGTACATCTGTAGGTTCCTAAAACATATATAAATTTAAGATTGATTTGTAAATAACCAAGTCGTAGTCTGTCAATACTCACACGCGATTTGTCAAAAAAATATGTAGAGTCGTTCTTTCATGTCAATTTAACAAAAACCGTGACTGGGCAATAGTTGGTCTATAGAATAGCAATTAAGTAACACAATACGAAGCAGGTTGTTTCAGGTTTGAGCACAGTGTAGTTGATGACAGTACGTTGCTACCTGCTTATTCGTATTTATTTTAATCTACCGCATGTTATTAGGTTTATAGGTTTATAGCGTCTTTGGAGACACTTGTATCTCTGTCGTAGTGTCATCCAGCCTGTTTTAATGTTAAGTGATTTTTTGAAAGATGTTGCTAAAAAAATATGGTGAAGTAAGCGAATCTCACTTTCCATCAATATTTAATCATGTTAAATACTATATATTAGGTCGGGGAAAAAGACTTTGCATATAGTATGTATAAACTTGTAATAAAATATCTTTGGCTGTACTATTTGTATCTGGCTGGTTTACATGACATGATAAACACATGAAGCGTTCAGGCCATAACTCTACCACGGCCTAATGTGGGTTGGTGGTGGTAGCCGTAACAACCGGGACCAGCGACTTCTGGTCGTCCAAAGCAAGAGAAAGCACGTTCTTCGTGCTTTCTCTTGCTCGAGAGAAACTTGCTTTGTTTTCATTATTCCAGTCCTGAAGATATAAGGCTGCTGACTCCAAGTGTACTTAGTAAGTACATCTTGGAGGTATTCCAGGATAGCGGAAATTAGGATTGGAGATGTGCTCCTGGAATAATCTTAGCCCTACATCAAGATAAGATAAGATCGAAATGTGCTAGAAATAACACGCCAACAAGTTACAGCCGCCTTTATTTAAGTTATTTGAGAGTTCTCATAACACTCAAAGAACCGGTAAGTAAACACGAGGAAGGGCAGTGCTTGTAAAGGGCTAGTTCTTATATTTTTTTTCTAATAGAATAAAGTATTTGAGAGGTTGTCATTTATTGTTGTTGTACTGAGTATACTTGTCAAAACATTTCAAAAAATTGTATAGAAATGTCAAAGCTGACTTACTGCCGTTATCCTTACTATGGCGTGGGTTGTTGCCTAATCGCATGAAACAAAGGGACCTTCCTCGAAGGGTCTACCTGTAGTGACGACCCACATTCAAGTGGCGAGTGCCGTTAATGCAAAGGGATGTTTGCCACCTTACGCCTCACCTGAACGCGGTATTCATTAAAAACTGGAAGTGTCAAAAATACCGTTTCATGTTTCATTTTTCTGTGCAATTTGAGAACCCTGTTAATTATAATGATGCTGTTCCCTATTTTATCTAGATATATATTTTTTATGATATATTTAAAAAATTAAGTTAAACTGCACAATCCACACTCAATAATAATTGATTTATATTTATATATTTACAGTATATAATTATACTTGTTTTTTAATTATATAGTTAATATAAAAATTTATGTAATTTTGAATGTACGAAGTCATACATTAAAAGTTACTTTAGGTTACTTGTAAGGTATCAATATATTGTTCTGTGGATAAATATGATATACTTAAGTAACAAATATTAAAATTACTACTTAATAACTACTACTTAGTTACTTTATAACTACTTAATTAGTAGTAATTTTAATATTTGTTACTATTTATTTTATCATTTATTTAAAAGTTTCAATAAAAATCTCGTAAATAAATCAATTATGTGTCCAATATGGTGACATCTCAAGTGATGAATCAGTGCGCATATTGCGACGTGTCTATTATCTCCCGCGCAGTTATAAATATTGCGCTCGCGCAGTCTGGCTGCACGCGCGCAATATTTATAACTGCGCGCACTCTGATTACGACTGTGTGACGCACTCAACATGAGTTAGGTTGTGCAGGGCATTTATGAATTGCTTTAATTCACACCATTGTGAAATATATGAAAGTAATTTCCTTCATAGGGTTGTTGAAATATTTTTATTTATTTAATTTAATTTAAATATAAACTTGGCAGGATGGTAAGCACATAGGAGCTGTAATAATGGCTGTTTATTGATGCGTTTAATGCTTAAGATAAAATTACATTTTACAAAAAATATGATGACATCTATCTTACTGGCTTCTTCCGTGTTGATATCAGGTCAAGAACCCCGGTAGACTTACGAAGACATGGCTCAGATTCCCGTTCAATAAATATATACGTCGTGGCCATATCGTAGATTTACTCAGTTCGTGAAATGCGCTGTCTCTTTGCCACATCATGATGTGGTTTGGGCTGATCAATGATAAGAAATTGTTTCTACATATGAACCAATAGGTCGAGATTATTTGATCATATCGTAAAAATGTCAATAATTACCGACAGAGCCGGTACAAGGAATTTCTCAGCAGCGCCATTTTAACATATAACGTGTTAAGATGGCGCTTGCTGACAACAATGTCGTTCTGGCAGAGTCATATGTATAAAAAAAACCATGAAATCTAAGGCAATCGAGAAGCGTGTTTCTAACCTACCACGGCCACCTCGGACTTACGTACACATAGCTTATCATTATTATACGATTAGGCACCCTATTTATACGATTCGGTCAAACGTGGATGGCGATAACGTAAAATATTGAAAATTTCACAAAATACTTTAGTATTTCATGAACTGAACTGAGAAAATTTAAAATATGGGTCAAGATCTCCGGTAGATTTACAAACATATGGCTTGACTTGTAATTAGTGTATGTACAAAAATGGATAAAATATTTTCACGTTAAAATTAATTTTTCGTGTCCTAAGCATATGCGTAGCGTATGCTTTTTAAGCTAAACAGAATAGCTTTACAGTAATTCTCTGACCGAACGTACGCACCGTCTCCCAGCTATACAATTTAAGCTGATGTATTTTAGTCCATTTCTGGTTCTACAGAACAGCTATCAGTCACCATCAGTGCTACCGACATAAACACCGGTGTCTCACCCCTGCGGTTTAATTTTAACCTGCGTTTACGTTGGCTCGTCTGTAAAGATCTATTTCTAGGGTTGTGTGAGCTGAGAAAATTCTGTTAAAATTTAATTTTATATATGTATTTTTGACATATTTCTTTTAATTATTTATTTAGTGTTTGTGGTGTAGCTATATTTCTAACTTATGAACTAAAACTTTCCCCGAGTCCGTCCAGGAGCTAAAATGAACCTTATTTTACGGATGTATATTAATATATATATTAAGCCTGAGAACCGGTGTGATATTTAAATTAAGAATTAACTATGAATGTTGCCTTTCAGTTTTCTATTCATAGTATCTTTAACATAAACTAATTTATGATAGAAGGGAAACAGGGGAAAGTGTAAAAAAAAATAAACATTAAACTAGTTAACAAACTAACTAATCCTTAGAATATGTTTTCATCATACTATAAAAAATTATTTAAGTAAAATGTTCATAAAAGTTGTTGGTGTACGGGAGCTGAGTGTCATTTTTATTTACTTAAAAAATAGTGTAGAGCAATTTAGGAGTGGTCTGGTGAATTGCTGTGGCAGAACCCAGGTCACTCCCGTGAAGGTCAGCGGAGTTACCGGGAAATTTAAGTGTCGGTATCAGGCACTAGGCGAGTCCCACACACACCCACAATTTTAGACCGGGTAGGTCCGTAAACGGATTCCTCGTCGACACAAAGTGTAGAACAATTTTAAATGAGGGGCTCTTTGGGGTTGGTTCAAACGCTCTAATTTCGATAACGAAAACAAAGCTACTTTCGTCATGGTAGGTCCCTACATGGGTCAATCTAATTTGTCTCCTGAGCTCCTAAGTGCTTTGAAAGACAGTAAAATGTTGGTCCCAGTTATCATATCAACCGCTTTCACGCACTCAGCTGCCTAGAGATAGCATGGTCGTGTTATGGCTGAAAACTCCTTAGAAGTTTTTCCTATGTGCATTGGCTAATGATGATGGATACAATTCTCGTTTCTATCTTTATAGTTACACAATTTAAAATCCTGTCCACTGCTCTTTTACAGAATCGCTCTTCGCTCAGTGATGATACAGCAGTGTGAACACAGCGATAAAATGAATAACGTTATATTCTTAAAACATGTAAGAAGCTTTTATGACGTAGAATAGTTGTCAAATTAATACGAGCCTTCTTAAATGAGAGAAAAATATGACTGTTTCAATTCTTTTAACTAAATGAAACTCACTCGATTTTAGTAGGGTAAAAGTTACAAGTGACAACCCTATTCTATCTATTTGCAGGAGTCCACAATGGCCGCCGTGCTGTCATGTAGCGCTGTCATTTGCCCATGTATTTCAATTACACTGCACTTCAAAACTTACCATTTGTGTTACAGGAAATTATTTCACAATGAAGTCTAGTTGTAAGTAGATGCTAAATGAGTCCGGCTGTAGAATGCGTCTGACTGTTTGTTAACCTTTTACGGATTATCTACTAAAATAACTGAAGAAAGTATTTTCTTGTATAGTGGGTGTGTCTCCCTGTCATAGTTTCAAGTTTGAGCCGCGCTATATTTAGAAAATACTAACCAATTGTATCTGGATTGTATTGCTTGACGGTCTTAAAATAACAGACGTTTACAACACTAAATAGACAAAATAAATTCAGCCTTAGTACTAAACAAATAAGTGTTTATATAGTTTAAGGGTAATGGTGGATTTCGAACGCAGTTTTCATAAAATGTACATTAATTGAACGCTTCAATAACGATTCATATCCTACCCACATCCTACCCGTACATTTATCCTTTCCCACTTGGGGGTACCAAAAAATCTCTCTTCCGATACGTCACTTGGTCGAGCACGACGTTCGCTCCCAATAAAATTACCGATCGTCGAAGACAATCAATAAAATCAGCCGCGATCTATACGTTATTCATTCATACGTGTATCGTGCATATAACAACTATTTTGGTGACAAGTTCGAATTAAAAGTGAAGGTGAATCGCGTCTACAACATCCAGCACGCCGGAGCACGTGAACCAGGTTAGCCCAGTAAAGTAAAAAAGACAAAAAGACAAGTTAGTAAACGTCAAAAAGACTTCATTTTATTTAACGCACTTCCATTAAGCGTTGGCAGAACGGAATAGTTTCGTTTGTTAACCTATTAAAAATAAAACTGTCAAATTGTCACTTACTGTCAAATTGATTATTTACTTATCGAATTTATTTTCATAGTATTTTGTTTTGTTTACATTCATTAATTATTCTTCCATACAAAATGGCTACTAAAGATTTGAAGCTTGCTGTTGTTAAATTTAATATGGCATGCGATTTCGTGAATGGATTATATAAAATTACTACTGATATAAGTCATAGTGAGCCTACGACCCAACAATTAAATATATTTCGTGTCCGATATTCTGACTTATCTCGAATGCGCGACCAGTTGGATACGAATTTTTCGTTTATTATTGCTCATTTGGATAAGTCCGAACAAAAGGAACAGATAGAATCTCGTTTCTCCGAGTTTTATGATAAGTATTATACTATACAAACATTGAACAATGATATTTGCGAAACAGATACCAAAACGTCGGTAAATATTAACCAAACACCATTTAAACAATATGAAACAACTCGTTTTCACTTGCCTAAGATTGAATTAACTATATTTAAAGGAATTCATACTGAATGGCCTAATTTTAAATCTATTTTTGACAGCTTAATACATAATAACATTGAACTAACCTCAGTGCAAAAAATGCATTATTTATTAAGTGTACTAGAATATGAACCATTAAATTTAATTAAACATTTAACTATTTCTAATGAAAATTATACTGTGGCATATAAAATATTGCATGAAACATGAAAACAAAAGACTGATAATGGAAAAACATTTAGATATTTTATTATCAGTGTCTTGCACATCTTTAAAAAATCTAAAAAGGGTTGTTAACTCATTAAAGGAAAACACTCAAGCTTTGACTGCTATGGGTTGTGATGTTTCCTCTTGGAGTTTTCTTTTGTTTCATATTATATCTAGAAAATTACCTTTGGATTTGAGAACTAAATTTGAATTTACATTAAAACATAATGAAATGCCAACATTTAATGGTTTATTGCAATTTTTAGAAAACCATGTAAGAGTTTTAGAAAGTACTCAAGTAATTCAATCTAGTCACAATCACACATCTAAGGCAACTCATTTAACTTCAACATTACATGTATCTAATAACATGTGTTTATATTGTAATGGCAGCCATGCTATTTACTATTGCACAGAGTTTGATAATTCTAAAGATAAAAAACACTTTGTAACTCAAAAGAAGTTATGTTTTAATTGCTTACGGCCACATCACGTATCAAAATGTTATTCAAAATCCTGTTGCCAGGTATGCAAAGGTCGTCATCATACTAAATTACATAATGATTTTATTTCATACAAATCAGCAGATTCTAATGCTAATCCTGAATCAATGAGGCAGGTCTTGCTTAATGCTCAATCTATGTCTACTGGCCTTCTAGGTACTGCTATTGTGGGTATTCATGATGCTCACGGACATGTGCATAGGGTTAGGGCGTTAATCGATCCTGGTGCTCAGTCATCTCTAATTACTGAATCTTTAGTACAGCAGCTTGGCCTTCGTCGAGAAAGATCCTGTGATCTTTTTGGTGTTGGTGAACATCGACAAACTACCTATGGTAAGGTAGATTGTTTAATTACTTCTCTTGCTAGTGATTCTGTTCCGGGTTTATCTACTGAAGCCATCATTCTAAAGCGCATCACTGGGTATCAACCTGCAGCAACAGTCAATCCGATAGTATCAGAGAAATGTGAACATCTCCAACTCGCTGACCTTAGTTTCAACATTCCAGGCAGAATTGATTTACTGTTAGGTGTTGAACTGTTCAGTGATATTTTTACAAATAATAAATTTAAATTAGGTGATAATTTACCTACTGCACATTCAACTATTTTTGGTTGGATCATTATGGGTCCAGCACCAGTAACTTCAATAAATTATAAAAAGGTTAATATTAGTCTTCTTACGGAATCTAGGCTCGATCTAGCTTTATCTAAATTTTGGGAATCTGAAGAAGTTAATTTGTTGCCTATTCCCGACCCTGAAGACTTAGTTTGCGAACAGCATTTCTTGAGCACACATACTAGGGATAGCCATGGCAGATTTATTGTTAGGTTACCATTCAAGGTAGATTCCTCGCAGCTAGGTGATACTCGTTTGGTCGCTTTGAAACGTTTCCACAATTTGGAACGAAAGCTTATTAGAGAGCCCAGACTGAGAGATCTCTACATAAATTTTATGAGGGACTACATTGAGGCTGGTCATATGGAACTTGTGCCATCCAACAGTAGCATCAGTAGGTATTACATTCCTCACCATGGTGTGCTCAAGGAGAGCAGTAGCACGACGAAGTTGAGAGCAGTTTTTGACGCATCTCTATCTAGCTCTACAGGGATTTCTTTAAATCAAATTTTAATGTCAGGTCCTAAATTACAGGAAAATATACAAGATATAATTTTAAGGTTTAGAACACACTTAGTCGTTTTCACGTGCGACATCAAACAAATGTATCGCATGGTACAAATGCATGCCGATGATCGAAGGTTTCAAACCATTTTCTGGCGCGAGAGTCCAGATCAACCGTTGCAAGAGTTCGAGCTAACTACTGTTACGTACGGCGTCTCTAGCTCAGCTTACCAAGCTATAAGGGTGATTCACGAGTTATCGAATCTTAACAGCTCTACCTACCCTGAGGCGTCACGTGTCCTACGGGAGGACACTTTCGTAGACGACATCGTGAGTGGTAGCGATACACTAGAGAAAGCCAAGGTGTTGCAACAACAGATTATCGAGGTGTTGGCTCAAGGTCATTTCCATCTTCGGAAATGGTCTAGTAACTCAAGCTCTTTACTTCAAGGTTTACCGTCAGATCATCGCGAGACACCTTATCGGTTTGATGATTCTGGTGATAACATTTTTAAAATTCTCGGTATCGAGTGGAACCCGACATCCGATTGTTTCCTGTATCGTGTGGCCGGCATGAGTAAAACTTTTACAAAGCGAGGTATCTTGTCTGATATCGCTCGTCTGTATGATCCCTGCGGTTTTATCACTCCTGTAATATTCTTCGCCAAGGCTTTTATTCAAATTCTTTGGTTGGAAGATCTGGGCTGGGACGATTCGCTTCCAGAACATCTTCAACTAACTTGGTTAAAGTTTATCGATGACTTTAAGTATTTCAATAAAATAAACATTCCTCGTTTAATCATCTCTAATAGTTTGTCTAAATGTCAGTTGCATGGTTTCAGTGATGCTTCTGAGCGTGGCTACGCAGCTTGCATCTATCTTCGTAGCAGTTTTGGTCACGATGTAGAGACGCATCTGATAGCAGCGAAGTCTAGAGTTGCAGCTATTAAAAGGAAACTAACTGTTCCTAAGCTTGAACTTTGTGGCGCAGTCCTTTTAGCTCGTCTTATGGAACACGTTTGTAAGGTGCTGCAACCTATAATTAGCATTGACTCTATCATTGCGTGGTGTGACTCTAGTATTGTTTTAACTTGGCTGCGTACTTCACCACACAAGCTTCAGACTTATGAAGGTAATAGAGTTTCCCAGGTTCAAGGCATTCTACCAAATGCTACTTGGCGATATGTACCATCAGCTCTTAACCCGGCCGATTGTGCGAGTCGAGGTTTATATCCTAGTGAGTTATATAATCACCCTTTATGGTGGAGTCCACCTTGGCTCAAATTAGATTCCAGTTCATGGCCTCTATCATGTAAACTGGTCGAAATCAATGATTTGCCAGGTTTGAAATCGGCTCCAGTTGGCTCACATCTTGTGACAACTGTCGAGACTGTACCGGACTCCAATCCAATTTCCATTTCTGCTCTACTAGTAGAACAAAGTTGTTCATTTCCTGACTTCATTTCAGAGTTGATATCGAGGTTCAGCTCTCTTTCTATGCTAACTCATGTTTTAGGTTGGTGTTTACGGTTTCTTCATAACCTAAGAGAACCCACTAATAAAAGCAAAGGGCTTCTATCAATTCCTGAAATGAATCAGGCATTAATAATTTGTGTTAGGTCGGTTCAATCAGTCGCCTTTTCCGACGCTATAAAATGTTTACATGACAACAAGCCTATTAAAAGTAATATTTGTCGTCTTCATCCGTTTCTAGATAGTGCCGGTTTCCTCAGAGTAGGAGGCAGACTAGTCAACGCCGATATACATTACAGCAGTAAACATCCTCTTTTGCTTCCATCATCTAGCCCGTTAACACACTTGATCATAGATTATTATCATAATTTATATGGACATCCGGGTTCCGCAACTCTAATAGCTTTACTTTATCGTAGGTATTGGATCGTATCAGCACGTCGCATAGTAAGGCATCGCATCTTTAAATGCCAGCGATGTTACCGACTTAAAGTCAAACCTATCAATCCCTTCATGGGCAACCTACCTGCTAGTAGAGTGACGCAAGCCAGGCCATTTCAGAAGGTTGGTTTGGACTTTGGAGGTCCATTCATAGTTAAGGATTATCATTTTCGTAAGCCTAAAACTTACAAATCATACTTGTGTGTTTTCATCTGCTTTACCACAAAGGCTGTTCATTTGGAGGCAGTGTCAAACCTATCCACTGATGCCTTTCTTGCTTGTCTGGATCGGTTCGTAGCTAGGAGAGGTTTACCTTCTGATATACATTCGGACTGCGGGACAAACTTTTTAGGCGCACGCAACATTTTAAAGGATATTTATAGCCTAAAAAAACATATAGATAGCAACTCTCGCCAAATTGAAAATCATCTTTCTCGCCGTGAAATTAATTGGCATCTAAATGTTCCTTCTGGTCCCCACATGGGCGGTATCTGGGAGAACGCTATTAAATCAGCCAAAACCATACTCAAACGCATAGTCGGTGAGCGTATACTAACTTTTGAAGAGCTAGTTACCGTATTTTGCAGAGTAGAGTCTGTATTAAATTCACGACCCATTTGCCCTATAAGCAGTGACTCAAATGACCTGGAAGTCCTCACGCCAGGCCATTTTTTAATCGGTCAGCCATTGCTTAGTTTGCCAGAACACAACTATGAGCAAGTTCCTATTCATAGATTAAATCGTTGGCAATTATTAAAACAAATTACGCAACATTTTTGGAAACGTTGGCATGAAGATTATTTGCATACCTTGCAGCAGCGCAATCGATGGACGAAGCACCAACGTAATTTAGATATAGGAGATTTAGTTTTGATAGTCGAAACTAATTCGCCTCCACTGCAATGGCGCAAAGCTCGCGTAACCAAACTCTACCCTGGTAGAGACGGTGTTGTTCGGGTCGTAGAGGTCAAGACGTCCACAGGTACTTTATTGCGTCCTGTGGTAAAACTATGTCTTTTACTATCAAACGATTGAGTTCAACAACAGCACTTTTAGTTTTAAGTTTATTCTTCAAATTAACTCAGTAATTAATTAAGTATATTCTTTAACTTTAATTTTAACATTACACAAAACGTATTTTTTTTATCTCGTTACACAAATTTAAAGAGCTTAATCGCTCTTTGGCGGGCGGTATGGTGGATTTCGAACGCAGTTTTCATAAAATGTACATTAATTGAACGCTTCAATAACGATTCATATCCTACCCACATCCTACCCGTACATTTATCCTTTCCCACTTGGGGGTACCAAAAAATCTCTCTTCCGATACGTCACTTGGTCGAGCACGACGTTCGCTCCCAATAAAATTACCGATCGTCGAAGACAATCAATAAAATCAGCCGCGATCTATACGTTATTCATTCATACGTGTATCGTGCATATAACAACTATTTTGGTGACAAGTTCGAATTAAAAGTGAAGGTGAATCGCGTCTACAACATCCAGCACGCCGGAGCACGTGAACCAGGTTAGCCCCCAATCCCCTTTGATTTCGTTCTTTACTCGCCATCCCAGGTAATCCTCGCTATCCAACAAGACTATGCTGCCTGCCTTTAAGGCACCATTCCTGACGGCATCCATGGGAGAGATATATATTTTAACTTGTAATTTTAAATATATTTTAAAATTAAAATGATTACATAATTATTGTTAATATTTATGGGATTTTTGTTTTATTTTATATTTTGTAATCATATTTTGCTTTATTTCTTTTGATTATAATAAAAGATTCCCGCAAATAAAAATAATATTTTTCAAATTTATTTTAAAGATTTAATTCATATAAGTCTTTTAAAGTTTAAAATACCTTTGGAATGATCTCGTTATTATGTTGACAAGAAATGTTCAAAAATGACCAGATAAATTGAGCAACAAATTTTCGTTCAATATTAACGTAGAGTGCGCGGTAGCCTATTATTTAAGTATTTTTTATTATATTTATTTCATTCTTTATTATTTAAACTTACTTCTTTTATTTGATTTAGTATTTACTAAATTATACTTTCCAGTAATAAGTTTGTCGTTCTGGAAGCTTGTGCAGACTTTTAACTTACATTTTCGTATAAGGTTGTGTTTTAATTAAATAATTTAGGTACACATTTTTATCTTTTATGTATTCCTAATATTTTTATTTATAACGTAACGTCTCAATTCTCTAAAGCATTTAAATTAGAAAAGTAGAGATGCTTACGTTCAAAAGATACTTGCCATGTGCATCAACCCATTCACAAAGTTTACTCACCCAAGTTAAATTAACATCCAAATGAACGGAAATGGGGTTTAAATAATCTTGATTTGTGTTTGACAAATTAATGAATCCAATATGTTTATAAACAAAACCGTACGTAACTGAAACCAGTCGCACTGACCGCTGGTCCGTTAAAGCTTGTGTTCCACGATATAGAGAGAGCGATATTCTTAAATATTATAACTCTTATTTTTCGTCATGTTATGGTAGATTACGTCCGTCTGATCATGTGTTCGCAGTACCCCTATCTTCATAGCGAGAGGTTCCGGTTTCTAGCTCACACTAGTCATGGATGTTTATATGTTAATTTAGTATATTTTCGATATTGATGTATATACTGGAATACAGCTAGATATAAATTATTAATAATTATAATCTTTATTACAAAGATAATTTACAAATACAATATCTCCTTAAAAACCAACCCCAAGTTTGGATACAATTTATCCTGATTTTTTATAGTAAGGAGCGCTTAGGCACTCATTCTAGGATTTCCTGTATCATGGGTACCGTTACATACCCTTAAATCAAAGGGCAAAACTGCTTTTATGGATCTGTGAATGAATATGTTTGTGTGTGTAATATAGATATCGTGAACTAGCTCTGACTGCGACTTCGTTCGCGTAGATGTCGAATAAAACAATATGTTGCACGTAAATATGTAGATTACAACATTTAACTTGAGTGTTTTAATATTATTCATTAACCAATCTTCAAAATGCATTATCTTCGTAGATAATGCATTTTAGAATTTTAGTATGTCAAAGTCAAAAGTCTAATTAACAAAAAAAGAATTTTCAATTTAAATCAGTAGGTCATGTATTTAGCGCGCTGATGTCCTGCGTTAAGGTGCCATTCTGTATAATATAAAATAGTATATAGGTGGGTCATGTTTACAATTTTCAATATTTAATTACCTAGCAAAATAAATAAAACCACTATATTACTGAATTCAAAGACACAGTTTTAATAATTAAACTTTGTAAATTATTTAATAGTTATGAGAGTATAATATGTCTAATATTGTCTGTAAAAAAAATATTTGCATCACAATATTTTTTTTACTGTTGAGGTATATTTTTATGGCAATTTAATTTTTACTGTATTTGCCTTGTGATTGCTGATTATTCATGATAACTTTTAAATCAAAAATAATACTATCTTTCACTTTTTAAAGCTTCGCCTATCTCAGTGGAGTAAACCCCTAACGTGCCAGTGCCTCAACCCGACCGGGAAACGTATCGGGTGACGACATCACGTTTGTGGCACATTCTTTGCGGCCCAGCCTCTTCCAGGAACAGTGAAGGGAGTTCACACTCGTTCTGGAAGCACGGGCCACTTTAAAGGCTTATTTATCTAGATGACCGCAGTTCCTTGGACTTTTAATTTATATCTCGGTTATTTACGAACTTCATTAACCTGCCTCAGCTTGGCGAAGCATAAAAAGAAACCTTATGGTTGGTAAAGTGAGGTAGCTAGAACAGTATGCTCCTGCTTTGCGAGTTATTTATTTATTTTATTTATTTATTTTAAGGGCAGTCAACAAAAACGCATACTATCAAAAAATATTTAACTGTAGCGTAGACATTAAATTAAGTATAGTTTTTAATTACAGACAGCCACGGCATGCGATGTGGACTAACAGTTAAAGTTATGATATCTTAGGTTTATATATGTTTTTAAAGTTAATATAGAAACACTGATTACAGGGGGTTTACGTTCCTGCTAAAGATTTTGAAGTTAGCCTTGTATTTTCGTGCACTAAGGTGAAATATGTCCAACTCTCCTACTTTATTGTTCCGAGAAAGAAGGTTATAGTATTTCTGGATCCTGTTTAATGTGGAATGGGAGCCTAGATTGCTCTTTGCTACTTTGGGTGTACCCAAAGTAGCAAAGAGTGTGTGACATGTTAAACCTACTGACACGTTATTTCGCAAAAGGACTCGTCTGCTTCTCATTAAGCACTGCAGTGTCAATAGCCTTGCGATTATCGAATACAGACAACAATTTTTATTATTTATCAAACACTACACACATAAGTTACTGCTTATTGCGAATAGAAATCTCTACAAGCAGCTCCAGTTATGGGAGTGAAAATAAAAATGGCGGACAAGTACAATCAAAATGTAATAAAAGTGTATTGTTAAAAATCCATATTATGTTATATTAACAATTCACAAGGGAAGCATCCCTTGTGAATAACAGAAGATTACACATATGGACCTCTACTGCCTATCTTCAGGTGGTGTCTAGTCATTTACTGAGCTTTTATTAAAAAAAATATACTTATAAAAATGTTTTTATTCCACATAACGTTATATAAGCTACGATATAACTGCGCCTCGAAACCGTTCCACTATAAGTTATAAAAAATGAAACCTTCATGCATACAATGACACATGATTTACATAGAAAAGAATTGGTTTGACTTTCGTTAGCCGGTAAGTAAGTAATAGTCGGTATCTTCTGTTACATTACGTCAAGTCTCTGATAACCTCTTTATAAGAAAGGATTATCATTAACAGCCTTACGTCTCACTGCTGGGCGTTACGTTACATGACAGGAAAACGTGGATATATAGAAAGGAATAGAATAATGGGAATTGATAAAAATATGTATATTTGAAAAGGGATATTTATATGTGTTACTTGCAATTAAGTATACGATTACTTTCTTCGATTTTTCTAATATATTTTGCATAATACAACAAATCAAATGAACTATTTTTAAAATACAATATCGTATACAAAACAATTTTAATATCATTCTCATCTAAATATTACAATGTAAGTTTATTAAAACTACCCTCTCAGTATTAAGTACTGAATTGTTCAAAAAGTTATTCCAAGATCTTGCAAACATGTACCTTCTTATCAATAACAATTATTGCGAATGTTCAAGATTAATTTTAAAAATTTCAATTCAATTAAACACCATACTTAACGCAATATTAATTTTACCTTTGCGTGTCACAGACAAAATTGCAATCGTTCTAATCGATGCCTATTTGGATTCTTAAGTTAACATAACACGTCCTAAGCTTCTGTCACTATAGTCTAAATAAACTGCATACCCCTGTTGTTACTCAATATAGAATATCCTAATCTGTCATAATTTTGACATACTACATAAATAACTAATAATTCAGACAATTATAGCACTCACCAGGCTTATTATGACGATGTTTCTTTTTGGCGGCAACCGCCAGGAACAGCACCAGGAGCCACCAAGGCCACCTCATCATGCCACCGTCACACACACCACATCACAATTACACTAAACTCCACGATTAAATTAGTAAAATACTAACAAAACTAAACAGATGCCAACACTGAACCTTTTCAAAATAATTGATAATTAACGTGTTATCTAAAGATTATTTAACAAATAGTTTTCAAACCAAATTCAACTACAAACGTTTTTATTTAATAGCGAAAAATATTAATTGATAACGATTTTACCACAAATTCACAGAACTACCATTTATTGATGTGTAAAAAATAATTCACACGAGAGATTGTGATCGGAATAAGTTTTCTGTCGTAAACGAGCGTGAACCGACGCTGACCGAAGCCAAAGCACAACTAGCTAGACTATCAATGCAACTCTGAGCTTTGCGCACGCCAAAAGCTCACTTACGGTACGATTATTTTTTTAAATAAAAAAATCCAATTTGAATAATTAAGTACCGAAATGGTCAAACTCAAGAATCAAAATTGATTAACCATTATGTTTGAAAGAATATTTAATAAATAAAGACACTAATTTACTTATATTTCATCTTTAAAAAAGCTTCATAAAAAAGCACAGGATAGCTTCAAGAAAAGCAACGAGTTATGAAGCTTTGCTTGTAGTACAGCTACTCAACAACAGGTGGCGGTAGCCGCTAGTAAGTTACATAGTTGTGGACTGAAATGAGATTGCGCCAGACGTAGGGGTACGTTTCCCAAGTATTTGTATATATTAGTATATACCATCTTCTTATGACTACTTTAGTACATAATTATATTCTAGTACTAACTGCAAAATATTTGTAATAGGAATTATTTACCTGT
The DNA here is from genome assembly GCA_943193645.1 of Acentria ephemerella. NCBI lineage: Eukaryota > Metazoa > Arthropoda > Insecta > Lepidoptera > Crambidae > Acentria > Acentria ephemerella. Next base: position 828,250 of record OW971875.1, on the reverse strand, counting down.
CGATATATTTCACATAAATACCCAGATATTTCGAGTTTCTCCTACTAAACTCTAGTTGACTTGTATAAAGGCTTATATTAATCCTTCTTTATATAAAGTAAATCCTATGGTTTTCTGTAAATCCAATAAAAAAGTAGATATCTTTATGAATATGGTAGTTTTTGTTTTATTTTTACTTTGACACACGAGGACATTACAAAAAGTCTAAGTCTGAAATATAAGTCTCAAAACAAAATTTCAAGATACCATCTTTTATTATATTGTACTAACATTATTCAAATTTCTATAAGATAGTCGATATCATCATTTGTAAGTTAAAAATCTTTTCAAATTTATATCTAAATAAATAATTAAATTCATTTTATCTACGCATACACATATAGTATAAAACTCTGTGTAACGGCTTGGTAAGAAACCGTATTAACGGGTTTCACGTCTACAGTAGAAACTAACAGGGTTCCCTTTCCATTCGATTCCCTTAAAGCTTTGAAATAAATCGACTTCGAAGACACAAGCTCTCTCAAACAATAACTGGGGAACTGCGGACATCCATTAATCGTTCGACGCGGCACTATCCATCACGTTCCGTTACTAGTCATTACACTTACGCTTCGCATACACACAGAATTTTGGAAAAGGAACACAAAATATCCTTCACCATACATGAAGAAAAGACTTATTCATAGTTATTTCTTCTCTCTCTATAGCGGAATTGATTTTAAAAATAAAATTAATTTTAGTTAAGTTTTTAGCTAAGAATGTTTAACTTAAAATTATGACCCACTCTTTTAAAGGAGCCGATGTAATATTAAGTACTTATACTCGCTCTGGTGCGACAAAAACAATCAAAGATTTAAAGATTTTATTAAGAGCTTTATACAGAAGGCCGCCTGGTTAAGTGAGCTGTCTCCCAGTGTACTTAGCCAGAGGTCCTGGGTTCAAATCCCAGTAGGGGCAGAAATTTGTATGATGAGTACGTATATTTGTTAACGAGTCATGGCTGTTTGTATGTTTTTTAGTATATATCTGATATTTATATACATTTTACTATCTATATTTCCGTTATCTAGTATCCATTCCACAAGCTCTTAATGAAGCTTAATTTGGGCTAGATAATTGTTGTGAGTGTGAGAAATATTATATTTTATTATATAATTTATATACTAGACAAAGGATAATGAATTTTGTACTCATTATACTAACTGCTACCTTTAGTTACCAGTTAGGGGATTGACCAATCGATTAAGCATTAATTTAATCACAATCGTCGTAGAGATTTTAAAAATTTCGTCATAATATTCGGTAGTAAAGTATTATTACCAGTGTTATTTGATCTGCTGATAACTGAACCGCAAACCTCAAGCAGACTTTGTCACATTAAAAACCCAATCTAGAATGAATGATTGATTGAATCAAAAACATGATCTAACGGTTCACATGCTGGACTTCGTCTACATTAAGCTACCTCTCACGAATGTGAATTTTACGACATTGCCTGATGGTATGCGTTTGAAGTAACCTTCGCTTGGCGTTACCAGCAATATTAATAAGTCACTTGTTACTGTGCGTTGGTCAAAAAATTCCACACTTCCTATCAGTAACAAATGCATACATTACAACACTTTCATATTAATGGCGCGGTTTCATTCTGGAGACGCTAAAGTTCTTCCTGTTAAAGTAGAGCTTGGTTTTGCCCAGTCACAGGTAATTTTTTTTAGTATAGTTGACCTCAGATATGTTACACACACATTGGAACCATATCACGCCAATTCAATACGCTGTAATAGTTACGAGCAAAATTAAGGATCTCGATAGCGAAATTATTAATAATCTGTTTTTTATATTTACTTAATGGGGTCAATCCTTCTTCTCACCTGACGTTAAGTGAAGATAAGGCCACAAGATGGAAAAGAGCCCCGGATTCCTTAACCTCAGAGGAACTGTCTATCTAATCTCCTACTGCCGCAACGTAAATGCTGTTAACATTGTTGTGGCGGCAGACTTGGTAAGATGGCAGTAGCTAACTAGGCGAACTTGGCCCTACCATTAACTAGTCTTTCCATAGCGGAAACAAATTAACCTTCGCTCTTTTTATATTAAACTCAACAAATGACTCGACACCACCCGATGATATGCAGTAGATTTTGAAACTACTTTTATGATCGTTTCTTTTTTGGTTGTTGGTTGATTGTGAACGTGTGTTGATTGTGAATTGTGAACAATGTCAGATGTCAAATAAATATTTTTCTATTAAAACGTGTTTTGTAATTCTCTTCAGTAGAGGAGTCTATATGTGAAGATAGCTAGTGAAGCATAAACATACTGCCCTAGCCACCCTCACCTTGCCGGCCCAAAAAGTGCTTTTTCACGCCTCGTTAAAAGGAATCCATGTTATATGAAGCAGGGAATACTATTGCTAGATGGGTCAATCAATTTATTATCTTGAGCTACTTCGTTTTTTGGAAAAGCAATTATAAGTCAGGGCTATGACGACAAAGTTTTCAGCCCATGACTTCAATTGGACCACTGGGATGATGTTATGTCAAAGTCAAAGTTAAAGTCAAAGTCAAAATATCTTTATTTATAGACTCATTTACTAAGTTCTTTTAAATCGTCGTAATAGGCAATGTGTATCAGAAAAAGACCTCAGCTTTTACCCAGCAGGACCAGAAATAGGTTGTTAAAGAAAACATAAGTCGACATGACTCAAACGCTATGCTTAGGCTAGTGTCCAGCTATTTTTGAGATCAACCGTAACTACATTTCAGAAAGTATGAAAGCGGCGAAATAACGCTCATATCTTCAAATTCAAGTAAATTATTCGTACGAATTTTGCGAAATGACTAATTGATTAGATGAAACATGTCGACTCATTAAGAAGGACACAGGTCTGGGTTTAATCAATAGGACAAAAGGGTAGTATTACCAGTATTCGCAACAGATTACGCTTGAAACAATTATACCTTTATCTCAGTGGTTAAGTCACTTTTGTCAGCATTTAATCACGTTTTTAGACTTAAATGTTGCGTCTTTTAAGTTCTAAAGATGTCATCAGCATTATAATTATTCTTCTTTGGGGTTTTATGGCGCTTTCTTAGTAGATTCCGCCAGCGTCAAGTATTCTGCTTAGGTATTAATTTTTTAAAACTGCCTCTGGGCAAAGTGATATCAGTGCACAAGATATATTAATTTGTATATGAACGTAGAACTGTTAACATTATAACTTAAAGCTGAAATAGTTTTTAAAACGAAAAATATGTCAAAACCTTTTATTGTACGAAAAATGCCGAGGATGATACCCCGAATCTGACGGGAGTCAGAAGTTACAAGACTGTTTTAATTTGGTAAAAAAATATAAGCTTAATATTATTAAAAGTTTCTTCTCATTTTATATGAAAATTCAAGACATTTTTTTTAAAGGTAATTTAAATTTAATTACAGTGTATATATGCCATTTTTTTCGTAGACTTTCTGCCATCTTGTAGGTAGAAACATGATCCCGTTGTTGTAGAAATTTTGGGAGTTCTGATCAAAAAAACGAAACAAGTAGTTTTGGCAGTCCTCTCTTGATGTTAACCTGACACTGCCTAAAGAATTCTGAAGAGACCGAAACAGGTGGAAATCTGAAGGTGCAAGGTCAGGGCTATATGCCGGATACATTAAGACCTCCCAGCTAAACTCTTAATTTTTGCCGAGTGCCTAAAGATGTATGTTGTCTAGCGTTATCGTGATGAAAGACCACACCCTTTCTATTTTTCTCTTTCTTCTATTAAACTCATCAACTGGTGGCAGTAGAGATCCAAATCGATGGTTAAGGCTTATAATGAACAATGCCACTATAGATCCAATCATACCATAGACACAGCATTACCTTATTGCGAGTTAACCCAGGTTTCGCCACAGTCCATGAAGCCTGACCTACCTTTGACCACGTTCTTTTTCGCACGTTCTTGTCATACGTGATCCACTTTTCATTACCAGTTATCAATCTCTTCAAAAACGGACTTTTTTGTTATAACATTTTCCTAATTTTATTCTTTTTTTAAAATGTCACCGCCTTTTGAATGTCATGAAAATCAGCCAGATACAAATAGTACATCCAAAGATATTATATTACAACTTTATACATACTATATGCGAAAAGACTTTTTCCCCGACCTAATATGTCTATCTGTATTGAAATTGCAAGTCACAGGTTGTATCAGGATTAGGGAACTAGTGAACTAGGGATAATTTTTACGAAACCACCCCTGTATGTAATCCTGGGAGTTGCCCGAGTAGAAGTAAGGCTTGAAACGGACGGTTGTTCCACTGTACACATTGTTTAGTGTTTAGTGCCTCATATATGTGTAAACTACCTACGATGTATATAGCTGTAATGCCGCTCAAAGAAGATTGACTGGCTGCTGACCACGCTGATGAAGTCCAATGTTCAGCTGGTAGCTAACGCAATTTATTGTCTTTTCAACTAAATATTGAAAATAGTTGTATTAAGGATCTCCTACCCCATTTTATAATACCCAGTGCAATCTGAAGTCTTTACATGGTTATTAATAATAATATTGTTCACACTCTAGTGTCAGCTAGACCACAAGCAAAGCCCCGAAATACAAAGCGAGCGACCAGCCCTGCTGTACAGCCGCCTGTGGGGCTGAGTGGGTTCACGATATCAGTGTTACCACTGGAAGTCCAAGAAAATTACGGTACTCACTTACCATCAGGCGGTTATCACCGTTCTACCTTAATTTGTACTGATATATGTCATTACTAAGTCCTGCTACGTATTTCAATTTAGGGTACAAGCATGCAAGAATGTAGGCGTCATAAAATACAAACACATAATCAAGTATATAACAGTTTATTCCGGAAACGAAGGAGACAAGTTGTAATAACAACCCAGAAATACGAACAGTAAGCCAAAAATGTTTAATGTCATATAGTTTTAAATTTACATTGCGTATATCGTAAACACCAAAAACTGGACACCACGACACGCGTGCGGCGCGGCGCGCCTCTTCTAAACGAGTAAAAATTCACCTAAAAAAATCTCGCTAAATCAGATAGTACATACATAGATACGTTCGGATAGATCCGCCGCCCGCCGGGGCCGGCGCCTGTGGGGGCCGGTACGGCGCCCCCGCCCTGTCAACAAAAGGACTCTGGTCACCAATTTGGAGAAACAATAGAAAAATACTGGACAAAACAATGTAGATGTATTAAGTGCTTTCGGCAGAATACGCTCAAGTTTAATTAATTTGAATATCATTTTCCAGTTACATTATGCGTATATATGTCGGATAAACATTTATTTCTTATAAGAATTAACTGTCCAAAGGAATGACTGTTACTTCTCTTTATTTATCGTGCGAGCGGTTTCCGCAAATCGACGTCCAATGTGTTGCGTACTTGCTGTGTTCTGTACATTAAATTCTATATCCCGGTCCCATCAACTCATGAACCATGTTCTCATATGTAGGACAATGGTGGGTATTGCTCTTAAGGTTCAGTAAGGATAAATGATATTACCTGCGGGCCCGACCGGGCCGCCTCAGACGAACCACTCGTCCTTGTGCGGGGCGGCGCTCAGCGCTGCGCCCGCGCCCGCAGGCGGCCCGGGCGCGCCGCACTGTACCCGCGCGGGCCCGCAGGGAGCGCCCAGTTTCCCGGCAGCCTCGTGTCGGCGCCGAGCCGGGGTGAGCCGCCGGCCGGCTTACCCGCACCGTTGCTGCTCGCTGTTTGTTGCACTGTAAAGAAAAATAATAATATTTCAAACTACCCACATTTGTTCCATGTTAAGCGCCAATTTTATTATGTGTTAGTAAAGGAACTAGAATGTGATGATTAGATTGAAATTCATTTTACGGACTAAGCCACAGAGATCGCCATTCGAAAGTTTCAAATCAAAATTACCAGTAACCCTAAACAAAAAGAACGCAAATTATTAACAAACTACGAAACTTGCTGAAGAATTAGTTTCAAATTTGACAAGTTATTCAGACCTGGTATTGACGATGCCGTGACGATAACAACTACGAACGAGGTCTAATTATACCTGTAACTTTTTATTAATTCCCTCGAGATCCTCAAGAGGTCAACAAAATCGATTCAGTCGTGGATGAGGAAAACTCAAGCCTATTGTTGTTTAGAAGCGGAAAAAACAGAGAAATTAAAGTCCTCAAACGACCCTAAACAAAAACTTTATATTTCAGCTGAACACACAATATCTACTTTCCTTTTAACTCCTGCTACGAACCTTCTTGGAGGAATTTTTATCGAAATTGGTGGATTCTTACAACATTCTTTACCTTTTACGACATTTTATGTTTGTGAGTGCCAACGTACCTAAGGAAAAATAAAGCGTGTAGCCAGAGTTAATTTTTAGAATACATTTTGTAAGTTGCAAGTTTAATATTGATAATTATCGTTTATTAGCTTTGCCTTTGAGTGGGGGTGACCATAGACTCAAAGAGCCTTCAGTTTAATTTAAAAAAGACAGAAATGAAAACACGTGTATGTTGATTTGCCTGTGTCTCTTTAACATTCCATTTTCATTTCCTTCAAAATGCTCAATTTTAAGGAGGATATGACGTCATAATCTCGTTAAATATTTCTTCTGGTATTTAGTAGTACTGTAGGAAATGCACCTATCGATTCCATACAAAACTTCATGGATTGTCGAAGTAATCGAAAAAAGTGATTTAATCTAATGCAATTATATGAATACTATCAGCTCTGTACTTTTTCTTTAACAAAATACAACTTTCGTCAAATTTAAGCGCTGTACGATCTGCTGCTGCTTTCATTTTAGATTAATGATAAATCATGAAATGATATTTTGATGACAAAAATGTATTTCTTGACACTTGGTATTTATGATAACTGATACAATATGATATGAATTTACAACGCGGCTAAATGATGAAATGATATTTTGATGACAAAAATGTATTTCTTGATACTTGTTATTTATTTTAACTAATACAATGATAAGATATGAATTTACAACGCGGCGTTCAAATGCATACTAAACTGATGATAATGAAATAATTTTACTGTAGAAGAAAAATGTTGCTTATACAAAATTATATTGTGTGGTGTAAATATCTTACACGTCCATACTGAGAGAACATATGGAAACTATTCCTTGTATTCTATTCTATTAAAACCTTATAGATAATTGTAATAAATAATCTTGAACCTAAAATTGTTCTTGAATAATATTTTTAGATAAATCGTCATAAGGGCCGAGCTAATTTCCCATGAAGCGGTATTTCGTAAGTCCCTTGATTTTGTATTACATGACAAATTATTATGGGTCAAGTTCCTGTTCTAGCAATGGTACTCACTGTGAAGATGTGTGCGCTGCGCCATGGCTCGGCGGCGGCAGTAGCAGCAGACCACGACGGCCGCAGCTACCAACAGCACCACCGCGCCACCAGCGCCTATCACCACCCAAGCGCCACCAGCGCCTGCGCCACCGCTATCTGTTGACACAATATATGAGTTACGAAGATGTAAGTAGTAGGAGGAGTCCATATGTGAAAATACCTAGTGCAGCATGCGAAAAATTGCCGCTATCATCTTACCCTTGCTGTTTGACGCCTCTTTTCAAGAAACCCATATTGATCACACTACATGAAAGAGGGAGTACATATGCCGGTAAGAAATTCTACGCTCTATGCGGTAAAGAAAGAAGTAACCAAATCTCTTTCGCGTAAAGTAGAGGTGGAAAAAGTGAATGAGTGACCCCTCCGAGCGTGCTCCTAAATAGAAAGAGGAGGGATAAGCTCAAAAACTCTTCGAAGCACTATCCAAGGTACAAACGATAATGGCTTCATTGCGTGACTGGATCTTGACCTAAGTTCAACAAGTTCAAAAATATAACATCAATTGACATAATACTTTATGACATTATGTAACATAAATAGTAAAAAACTAGTTACTAAACCACACAACTGAATTTATAAATGATGATTCAGAATTCTGGTAGACATTAAATTTTTAAAACAGAATGAATTCTTCAACCTAAGAGTAATAAGGATTTTAAGAGACCAAACCCTAAAACAGCAAAATGTAAAACCCCCCTATTTCCGACTCTTCATTAAAGAAATGATACATAGTCCAAAATAATTAGATCAGTTAACCTATTTAAATTTTCTATGCCTAAAAATTACATACCTGGTTGTTTTGGATTGACTAATGCTGTTTGCCGCAGATGTCCTTTACAGAGTTACCAGGGTTTTAAGGTGACGAGAACCTTGAGTCCTCAAGCCTTAAAGATACATACCTGGACACAGTGCTGCTGTGTCCTCGTCGGAGCCGTCGGCGCAGTGGTCGACGCCGTCGCACATGAGGTCTGCGCTCACGCAGAACTCGCGCTGCTTGCATCGGAACTCCTTGCACCCGTGCTCTGGAAGTAGCTCTTCGAAATCAATTAACACATAAGGTAACGGTGGGATTTGAATTAATTGTCTCGGTGGGAATGTTTTGAGGATACTTGGATTAAAGGTTATTATCAGTTTACGTCTAGTTTATGCTAATGGTGATATTGTACATAGCCTGTGAAACTTAGATAAGTAAGGACAGTAGATTAAATTCTTTCTATAATAGTATTTTTGTTTCTAGTTTGATCTTTTTATTTTAAATTTATGTACCAGTGTGGGCAGAATTTTTCTGGTTGGTTGAATGGATAGCAACCGCCTTTTACCTAGGCCTGAGCACCATTGTTGTGGTCCGACAGTTTTAGGTTAGATAACCAGTTTCTCTGTGTGTTGATGACGACCACACTGCCTCCTAGTTTTTAATCTCTTTAAGTTATTTTAAAATGTTTTTTAAGTATTTCTTTGTATTTTTATTACCTCCATCATCAACACTGTGGTTCATCTTCGGACTTATCTTCGCTTCAGGTCAAGAGCTACTCCATTAAGGATAAATAAAAAACAATAAAGTTTATTTGTATACCCATCTATCTAGATATTAATGTCTTTTATTTTTACATGTCAAAGTCTTTGTACTCTGAACAAGGTGAGAAGTGTATTTGAGAAATCAGTGTCTTGTTCTACACGCATTTACTGTTAGAGTGACTGATTAAAGTGTGTGTGTATGGGTGTGCATGTGTCAAGTCTCCTCAATGTATTTTCACAGGGAAAGTTCAGACAATATGTATCCGTCAAACTGAGAGACAACACTTGCTAAGTCTTTTGTCTTTTTCTTTCTACTTCAACACCTTTTGCCCTAAAATATATATCTTCTTGGAGTGTATGTTGCTCAATAAACTTTACCAATAGTTCTCAACAAAAAAAGTCCAAGATACTATGACCACAGATAAATTTAGTCCTGGCCGTATCTACTCTGTGAAAGAACTGGAACAAGCTTACTATTGATGCCAGAACTAATTTATATTCTTGATGTTAACTTTTTCATTGCTTATTTTTTTTCTATATTCATTTAATTCTATATATATTTTGTAATTATATTTTTTTTAATAAAGCTCAGCAAATGACTCGACACTGCCTATGGTAAGCAGCTAGTGAGCTATACGAGATTTTTTAGGGAATATGCATACTAGTGTTAATTTAAAATTTAAATAATTTATTTAATACATATTTAAATTATATACCTGTGACAATTTGTAAATACCCACTTAAAGTTATCACTATTTGTTTATTTTTTCTCTTAGTAAATGAGTCTATCTATATAAAGATATTTTGACTTTGGACTCCTAGCATACTACGAGCATGCAGCACTCTGCATGCTACATACTGACCTTGCAGGTCGAAACATTACCTTTTCACGCCTCTTTTGAAGGAACCCATTTTTTATCAAGGATATGTGGTAAAGGATTCCACTCTCTGGCTATGGGACAAAGAAAGGAGTCACGAAATCTCGTTGTGTACGCACAACGAGATTTCGTGACTCCTTTCTTTGTGAAGAATCTCAAATAAAATCCGTCTACTTTACGAAGTAGACGGATTTTATTTGAGATTCTTCATCTCACAAAATTTTGAATTCTAAATTATACTTCAGTTAGTCAAAGACATAACTGTTTGAGTATTTATAGTGAAATAATAAAAAAAAACTGTCAACTTTCGTTTAAAAATTAAAAACATTATTTTTCTAGATAAAATAACGAAATAACAAAAGCCATCTCGTATATTAATTTTGTTTTAAAACTCCCTAAAAATGTAACAATGAAATTTGCTGACACAGCGGCTCAGATCCGTCGTTTTTGAACTACGTAGAACGGTTAACGAGCTTTCAAACCAAATTAAATTCAGGAACTGGTTCTTTTGTCAAGTCTCTTATTAATATAGGTATTAAAGAAGATGAATTTAAATTAAATCTTATTAATTTTACCTAAGAAGATTACACAAATTTAACAGAGTTAAATACTCGTATAATTATTTCTACAATAATAGATAGACTTCTTTTTATAATTAACGCTAAATCAGAAGCACTACGATTGTTTCTAGTTTGAATATTTATTTAAATAACCCTATTTAGAAAAATATCTAGCAGATAACATAATGGTATGATATAAATATTTATACTGGTAAAATCAGAATGTAAATAAACAGAAACTATAAAAATGTTCATTTGAAATTATTATATCTACTTACAGGAATTGTAAAATAAACCTAATCCTAAGTAAGCATTAACATAATTTTAGTGATCAATAACTTCTTTTGGTTAATACGATGAACAGTTAAACACAGTAACTATTTACTTTATGGCTTTGATAAGGAACGTGTTGTCCACTGAACGACATTGAATGCTTTATTATTAGAATACGCGCTTTGCATTAAAACGTTGTAGATACGAGACCTTCTTCATATAATTAAAGTTTATGTCGTTAGTGAAACCAACCTTATTAATATAAAATAAAATATTCAATTATATCAGTAAAATTAATTAAATAATGCTTGCTTTATCATGGAGCTCGCCAACTCTGATGTAAGCGAAAATTTAAAAAAAACTTCACAGAGTATCATATCTGGTACCTATTTACCCTTACTTTCTCTCTGTAACAAACGCGGTTACAATACATAAAATAAAAACCCCGGTCCAGCCCGAGGGGATCAAGGGCTTTCATCCCTCCCCCAGTGTGCTCACTACATCTATGGTTCAAACTCTTTGTTTAAAATTTCACTTGACCCTACCTTTCGGTTGTACCTGCAAATTTATTATTCAGTCACCCTTCGGCCCGTATTTGACAAGTTTGAAGCTTCATGATTTTCATCTAAACCTGTAGACGAGTGCATCTTTGCCAGGGTAAAAGCTGTTAACAATTTTTGTGGTCACTTTTGTGTCTTTTAAAATGAATTGTCGATAGGAAAAACTAGTCGACGTGACACTCTCTGAGCTCGCTATTGGGTTGTCTCATCTCGTTTGTAGACATAAAGCACAGTAAATCCCATAACAACTCGTGGTCGGGCGTATTTGTTAGTAAAACCCATTTGTCTGGTTGGTGGATTCTAATACAGAAAAAAAAATGTCTTATTAACAAAATAAAGATAATCATTGCTTCAGTTGACTATTACGAAAAGGAAATTTTAATTATCTCTAAGAGGATTTAAACACGTTTATGATGAGAAATGATAATGAATCCGTAACAGTAGAAATTACATATTATAATATCTGGGTTACAACAGATATTTACCAACGTTTCCAGACAAAATCCCGTAAATAAAAACCCAGGACTACACTGAGATGTCTCAAAGCGTTGTTCAGCCTTGTCTAGTTCAACGGGGGGAATAATTGCAGTCTTCATTTCAGAGCGTTTTAATTCAGCTCTCGTATGAGTTGTAATTGGAGTGACTTTGCATTTTGTAGCACATGTGAGTGACTAGGTTGCTTTATATTAGACTGTGAGAATTAAACTCTTGCTAGTTTTCATTCGCTCGCTCCAGAAAATGTAACCAACTTTATTCACATATTAGATTTTAGAAGTAATATGCATATGTAGCTTAATATAATTTTACTGAGCTTGGGCTCAGCAAATCTTTTACTTGAAACATTAGATAACTGAAATGAAAAAGCAATGTTAGGTACTGAAGAAAACCTGCTAAAGTCTTTAAACTAGCACGCTTGTTGAAGTTATATATAAAGTCTAATAAAGAGATATACAATAGACAAAAGAAAATCAATGTTAAACACTTGCGCCTAAACATAAAAAGTATTAACATCTCATACTGAAACATCAAAGGAATATAAAGTTATGAAATTACTGGAGATATTTTTGAATAAAAGATTCCTTCAGTCCCAAACTTAGTGGAGGTTTACCAACAATTTAGGGAACTAGATTCCGAGGCGAGTTCGACGCTCAAACGGTCCGTTGTGAACTATTCGTTAATGGGTTGTGGTTTAGGAACTCTCGGTTCATTATTGGAGATGTCTACGTGGTAAGATCCAAAGTAGTCAAAACCTCCTTTAATATAATATTGGAAAAAGATTCTAATAAAAATATTATTCACGTGTAGTTACTGCGTAATAGACACATAAGTATTAGAACGATAATGACTAGGTTCTATTCCAGAATCGTCGCCATCTTATTCAAAGGATAAATAAAGATAATATTATTATAAGTATTACCTTTAGACATAATTAACATGCCCTTAACTTACTACGGTAAGTATGCCTAATATATCTCTGAAAGTAATTTAGCAAAAGCCTTCGACACTGTTTACTTTAATTTGAATTCAACACATCATCTGTGTTTTCTTTGTTGGCTTAGGCCACGATTCCTCTGATCCTTTGAACCTTACACAATATTTGCATAACTTAGATACTTGTAACAACATTGGAAATGGATAGTTAAAGCCGCAATTTTTTCTTCATATCAATTAATATACGAAGAATTCCCCAAGGAAACAAATTAGGGTCATGTCTTTTAAAATGAAAGTAATATTTCTACAAATATCAATTTAACGAAATATATGAATTTGTCCTGGCTAAAATGTATTCTTAGTAATAAGCAGTAAGTGAGTAGACGTGAATAGGAAGTAAGACGTTATTTGATGTATGGTTAGAGTCTCAACTCAACTTGCGTCTGAACTCAAAGTTGTTACATTTCTCTACGCGTGTATTTTTCGATGCGGCCAAGCGGAAATCTTAATTGCTATAGAAGTATAAACCTCTGAAGCCTGCACAAAGGATATATGCTTTGGTTATTCGAATGGATTTCCAGACAGTCTGATTGAGTTTTTTGTGTGTGTTCAGCTAAACAGACGGTAACTCAACTATGGCATATTTATTTATTCTTCGTTGCCAAAATTGCTCTGCCATTGCACAATTGGCGGACTTAATGCCTATTTTCCTTTTTTCCTATTTCTACTGGTTGTTAGGCATTATCTACCAAACAACCAGTAGAAATAGGAAAAAAGTCGTGTACGGCGATTAAGATAAGAGAAAAAAATATTATCACAAATAAATCAAAGAAATATGATACATTAACACTAAATTACCAATATAATAGATATATATTAATTATGACTATAATGCCATGATACATAATATAATAAAAATATAATATAAATACATAAAAATAAATACAAATAGATAATATAATAAATATTATGTGATTATAAGACATATATTACATTGCACGAGTGAAAAGAAAATTGTTTTAAACATTTATCATAGCACGTAGCTTGCTCCTACTCTTTCCCGAAACTTAAGTCTTCTTGCTATTTAATTTATGTTTACCAAAATAAACATCTTCATATTTAATATTGTTCAAATTTTAAAAATACAAAAATATTCTTATCTTTATCATTAAACGGTAAAGGGTTGTCGGAAATTTTCTGCCGTAAAATTTCTAGGGAAAGCATTGGAATAATTTCATTGACATGATCACAAAATGATAGCTAATTTTGTCTCCCCCGGTTGTAGGGAGATATGAAAGGAGTTTATAGCGGCCATTATCATCTCAATATCGTTTAAGACGGAAAAGGAAAAGCAAGAAGCTAGAAACACATTTATAATGCACTTTATTTCTCTAATAGGAGTATAATAACATCTATATGTCAACCGTTATATTTCTACAAACATTTAGTTTGCCTTGCAAAATTCCACGTGATCTAAATATGAAACCCAATACAATATCGTTTAAACTTTGAATGGCATGAAACGACTTAATTAAAAAGATAACTTTACTAACAAAGTGGAACTCTGTGTCATCAACTTCAGGAGCAACTGTTACGTTTTGCAAATTATCAATGTATTTCGAAGTTAATGGCGAATCTAGACTAACACTTGTACGCTTAGCAACAGGTCCATATCTTAAATCTCTCGAAATTGGTGGAGAAAGGAATCTGGGGTGTGTAATAAAAAAAATATATAAAAGGGGTGGAATGCTTAAACGAAGTGGCCTGTCGGCTGTTTGCACGAATAAATAAACATTGCGCCAAATTAAAGAGGGTAAAGCCGTCAGTGTTTTTGTACAATGTGCCAGTATTTATTGCAGAGGATTATTGCTTCATCTGTTATTTTAAAGGACGAAATGCTTTAATCTCTTTGGTATGTTGCATGAACTGATGGAGAATTCAGTTCCATTTTTGAATCTTTTAACAATGGAAAAGTCTGATCAGCCAAATAAAACTTCTTTGTAGTTTTATGTTCTTTTAGCATTTTGCTAGAGCTTTATAAGAAAGTTGTGTAGGAATTTGACTTCTATAGTATTGACATAGCGATTTATTTTCATTATCAAATAATTGCAGTTTGGCCTTAAGTGAGTTAGAATATGCAGACATGAATGCTATAGGTTACGATAACAGCCTTCAATAAGCTCGTGTTTGTATGAGAGGAGATTTAAAATAATTATTGACTTTAGGAATGATACAAGAACTATTGTTAAATAATTGGGACATTACACGCCTCATAAAAAAACTATGTGAATCCGGCTATTACAAACAAACAAAAGTCATTCTTCGTCTTGTTATTTTACTTACACAAGTTTAGTTTATATTCATTTACAAAAAATAACTAGGTTTATTCTAATATATTTAAAGTGCGGCGTACTATTACCTTTTTATAATTATTTATGGTTGTTATTTATTTTTAAATTACTCGAATTTTTGTTTTTTTTTTACTCCTTGTCATATTGCTGTTTTCTGTTTACGTAGTCTGTTTGTACAATAAACCCATTTTTACTTTTAACGTTCGCTCGCCTTTTAATTATTTAGGAGATACTCACAGTCCACTAAATCTCCGCTTCATATAGCTTTTTTGTCTAATTTATAATTAGAATTTTTAAATATTAATAGTGTATAAGGCATGGTTTGTTATAAATAAGTAAATTATAAATATAATAGTGACTTTTTAATTGCAGCCATATTGTTGAATAGAAAAAAGCGGTCAGTTCTAATACATGTTCTTTTTTTAAACTTCAAAGTAGAGACACATTCTGAAAACTGTTTGTAGTAAATAAAGTTATTTTTGATTTTGATTTTGGAATGTGTTAAATAAAACATAATGGCCGAACTTTTCACATAAAGCATATTATTATAACTTCAATTCCATTAAATAAATAAGTATATTTAATCCAAATCACTAAGAAAAAATATTCGACGTTTACTACCAGATAGGACAGTTTTTAATTTATTCTTAAAGGTGTAGCTCTCGGCCGTACTCACCTGGTGGTATTGAAGATAAGACTGGACCTCAGACGGTGGTTGTAGTTTAAGGTGATGGTAGCTAGCGAGGCGGAAAAATCTCTACCACAAACCAAACCGTGAAGAATATGTATGGCCACTGTATACTATTATTACGATGTCGATAAATCAAATATAGAGGCAAAACAAATAACAACATATGAGGTGGAATAATTATATCCATAATATATTTAATTTCATAATCGTGATTCAACTCAATTTTGTTAAAAATTATTATCAAGCATAAAATGTCGTTGGTACTTTATAAACCTTGCACAATAATGTATCATATATAGTATAGATATACGGTCTAATTTTCTACATACTATTGCTTGTCCCATAGCTTCTAGTATGTTAATAAATGATCAAATAACCGTATTTTAGGAAGAATTTGAAAACAATTTCATTAGGTCACTTCTACACCGCAAAATAATGTTTATGAAAGTATTGAATACTATTTAAAAGACCTTTTAAGGCTGAATATTAAAAAAGAATTTTATTAAACAAAGTCCAGTATAATTTAAACCAACTTAAGTATTCTTTATGTTGTTACTCCCTTCTTACGAATGTTTAGATGGCGACGGTCCCTCAGCGGTCTTTACTTCGTATCTCTTCATATTTCATTATATTTCCCGTTACACAGCTTTGCTAACATTTACAAATTCTAAACGGACCTATTCATTATTCTCTATGGTATTTTTAGCAGGCCGCTTATACGTGACTTATGCTCAAAAACCCTCACATGAACCCTCAGCTACAGTAATTTGAACATAGATGAAGTTTCATTGCCCGAGGGAAGGGCGCCATTGTGAAAAGGCCGGGAACATTAAAATGCACTCGCCAATCCACATATTTAAAACATTATAAGCCTTTTTGAAATGTTGCGCTAGTATACGCTTGTATTTTATCTTGATTTGGTTCTGAAACTAATCGGAATGCTACTAAAAATTATTTTGATGATGCTAAAATGTATTTAGGAGATTTAGCTAATAAGATGACAAAAAAAAAGTGTTAAAAACAATAATCTTTTTGAATTGAGAACCTTGTGATAGTTTGGACAATTTAGAATTCGATATCTACTATAAACAACTCGAACTGACCCTAAAATTTCTTTTCTAAAAATAATAACATAGGCAAAATAATAATATTGGTACAACGTTAATCATTACGAATAAATATAGACTAGAAAATGATTATTTA
Source organism: Acentria ephemerella (assembly GCA_943193645.1). Taxonomy (NCBI): domain Eukaryota; kingdom Metazoa; phylum Arthropoda; class Insecta; order Lepidoptera; family Crambidae; genus Acentria; species Acentria ephemerella. The sequence continues at coordinate 811,400 of OW971875.1, read as the reverse complement.
TCAACAGTTGAAGAACTTCAACCTATTATGGTGAATATATTATTAACTATCGTATATAATGAAATACCAAAAATTCTAAATGCGTGAAAACCAGTATCTGCAAACTTATACAATTCTGTCACTTTAAAATGTTATTTGGTCAAGAATTATTTTGATTTCTGCAACTTCTGTAAATGAAAATGAATTTAAAGTATCCTACCCTGTTGGAAGAATTTTATTGGAAGATTTGGGATTAGCTTTAGGGTTCTCTGCTACAACTAAAGTACTCACTAGGGTCCTTGACAGCGGTGATGACGAGTTTGAACCCGTTGGCGTCAGTGCCCCAGTTGTCGGTGACGTATTTGAGGGTCACGAAGTTGCTGCGCGTGAACAACGCTCCCACCTGCTGCTTGGTGTTACGGCACGACAGGTCTGCCTGCAAAAATAGGGACAACAATGTTACTTATCTTAGACCAATGGCAAGGATCTTTAAGGGAAATTGTAGCAATTTGAGTATAAATAGTTCTTTTTTAAACTGGATTTCAGATTATGGGTCCAATCATGTACACACATAATATAAAAGGATATGAGACTACTAACGCCATCTATCGTGATCTAGATAAAATAACGTTGAAAGAAGCCTGTGAAAGAAGCCGATCTTCTTGACTATTGATCTCCGCTACAAGCATACGTGTTTCTATACTATTTAAATAAGTTTTTAATTAAACAGTTTTAACTCAAAAATATAAAGTATCTTCATTGAATTAGTCTGGAGACCTACCGTAACCTGCACGCTTACTTAATGTAAGAGGTTAATTTTACTTTTCTTACCAGCAGGTTTATTGAAATTATAAAGTCATGATACACTTTTCTTAAAGCGATAGAACGTGAGGTAGTTCACTTTAATTTAGTCAGAATCAAACCCTTTCTGTGATATTAAATGAAGTACACATAGGAAGCTAAATATAGAATTAGAGATAGAAATGTATGACCCGGATCTTTCATAGTAAATGGATCAAAATCCAAAAAGCTCTTACTTACAAAGACTCAATTACTTAATTCTTATAAACCGTCGAAATTAACCTACCACCACTTCGAGGAATAGTTTAGCTTTGGAGAAGAAACAAGAAATTTCTTGTCGTTAACAAAAATTTATAAGCTACAAATTGGCCGTACAATTACGTGTCATATGATTATTAATTATAATAGTTGAATCATTTGATGTATGAGCAACTTACTCCCACGCTTTAGTATCTATAAGATCTTTCTTAGTTTATTGGGATCTATTAGTAATGGATTTTGGTATAAACAAATCTCTTCTGGTTATATTGGTCAGTGAGATGTCATAACAAATTAGTCTTAAGTGATAAAACATGTTCAGAATCTGTACGCTTGCCTTCTCAATGTATCTTTCAAGACATGACAGCTTACTCCAACTAGCCAGCATTAAAATAGTCTCGAATTTCCAGCCGCTGTTATTCCAAGAGTGGTGATAATGCATCGTCTTGCAAACAAGCTTACAAGCGATGGTTGGTTGATCGCTCAGGCCCCGGCCATATTTCCCCCATCGGGCGAGCTTACTGAGCGATGAGGGTATTATATCGTTGTCATATTTCAGAGCGTGTGATCGCGGCGACGTGACGACTAGGACTTAGGGGAATATCTACCTATATACATCATGGCGACACCCTGGGACTGGCTAGGGGTGTCAATAGATACATTTACAACTAGTAAGTTTGATCATTTTAAAACAACACTCTTCTAGGCTAGGTAAGAAGAAATTAATAAACTTAAATTTAAAATCGATAAATAAAACAAAAGTAGCAGCAGTTCCAGCTGATACGATTGAGAACAAGTTTAAAATGATGATTTAGCAGAAAAAAACCACCGACCAATTATTTTGGAAACACATTGTGCTTCACTTGATACACAAGTACACAAAATAAATTGTGTCGTTTGAACATAACGAATATTTTGTACGTATCTTTTTTATTATTCACTGTGTCATTATTTTTCAGTAATCCTACCTCATTCGGCGCGGCATAAGCGAGAGATACTTTGTATTCTTTATTTATGTATATATGGTAGCTTTGACATTTATGATCATGAGCATCGGTATATTACGTGACATAAAATCTCACTGTCAGAGGGAAATAACTATGTGCGTTTAAAGAAACTCCAAAATAATGTTCATATTTACTCGAGTTACTTTTATGAGATACATCTGTATCGATAATAAGTTACGGTCTACCTATTACAAAATGAAAGGTGTAAGAAGCGTTTTTAAAGGGCCGTCAATCGGATACAATTTTGTCGTCACCCGAATTGTATCCGATAGACGGTCACGACGGATATGAATGCATTTGATTTTTGATATATTATACATGTGAAATAACATATCGAAATTTCGTCATATCTTTCACGTCGTATACAAAACTATCTTGATTGATTATTAGAATCCAGCATAAGAAGTCAAAAGCAGAAAAAAAGTAAATTAAAAAGGTAACTTATCACAACCCTACCTTCCCCATCCCCTGGCTCCACAATTCAAAGGCACCAGCACTCTTTTACACCTTATTGTAGACCAGTTTAATAAAGATGGGGCTTTGGTTGATATTAAAAATTCTTCTATATTTCTCTCGGATAATTCTTAAGAATTAAGGAGGGGTTTTTGTTAGGCTAACTATTATTACGTCGGTTCACTCAAAAAGGCATAAGTTTCAAGGTATTATCAATTATGGAAAGATTTTCTTGCCTCATTGCTTTATTACTCTGTGTACGAAGTTTTCTTTGTTCATTAAGTGTTTGGGACTATTTGTTGCTTTCAGTGGAAATGTGATATTAAATTATTAATATCCTATTTCCACTGAAAGCAACAAGAGTTTCTAATATGGAAATATGACTTGCGAAGTTTTATTAATAAACAACTTTATAATATATTATAACAGTTCTGATTCTAACATCTATTATCTAGCCCTAGCTAAGTATCATTTTGAGTTTGTGTTATAGATACTAGGTAACAAAGTCATACAAATAGCTGCCCCTGGTGGTATTCGAACACTGCACCTTTGGTTAAGCCGTCATCAGAATTTTAACGAAAAGTAATTCATCAAAAATATAGAATTCGCTACTTCAATACATTTTATTATTAAGAAACATCCGCTCTAAACCCCAAAACGATTTTAAGGTTTTATTCGTATTCTATTGGTATGTTTTACAAACGTCAAAAATTTGAACGACTTGAGGAAAATACGCATTCTTTGGTACCACATTAACACACATTATCATCATTTCATATAGTTGTATCTATGAATCTTTCTTTATCGTCAAATTTATATTTAATGAAACAATTCTACTTCTTTTGCAATGGCAAAGTTTAGTAAATTCATAAGTTAACACTTCTTTCATAAAAGTTAAATTAATAAGTAATTTTGTATTGCCTTAATTCAACACTGCGTGATTTTTTCCAAAACGCTGTCGATTGTACAACTGAGGTCTCTCCCAACTAATTACTATTCTGCTGGTGGCATCGTAATACTTCAGTATAACAAAGCCATCGGAGAAGAAATCTTATAAGATATCGGTACGAGAGTCGCATCTTGATTATTAACTTTAGGTACTTACGTGGCTGGTAATAGCTTTGGTGCTTGAAATGAGCTCAAAGTCAGCTTAGATGAAGGCCACTTAAGCTACGGGCTCACAAGTTCTATTATATGATTTATTACGTAATAGCTTCATTCGTTTTATGGTGTTACTTAGTATGCAGAAAAAACATCGTGTAAGTGTCGGCGGGCTGGTAAAGGAATAAGTTTTAAAGAAAAACGTAAAAAAGCTTCCTAGTTTTTTATCCTACTCATTACAACTAGTTTTTTATGTCCCGATTAATACATCACATCCATAATCATTGCTTACGTCATTATCTATATTTTCAATAATCCTAATTACTAAGTATCACATGATCTAGATTTATAAAACCATAAACTTTAAAAAACCTTAATTTCACCTAACCTAAATTTAAAATTTCGCTCTGTTTTATTTGGAATTTCGAAAATTTCAGTCATTCGTTCCTACAGTTGTAAAAACCTTCTTGAAATTTTTCTTATGTCATTGCACAATACATTCCCAAAACCTCTTTACATTTCAAGCTTCTAACTGTAAAGACCTTTAAGTGCAGTCAGTCGACCCGCATTACACTCGGCTGTCAGCACAAGTTGTGTCGCGGAAACTTGTCGGTATATTGTCACGATATTCGAGCGTTAGATAGTTACGATAGTTGTGGTACACGTGGCCGCAACTTCACTCTCTGTCACCATCTCTGAGGAGTTCAGGGTAGGATATACTGAGTTTGCAATTTACTCCAGAGAGATACAGGAACTAAGTTTACCGGAGCTTACAAAACATTTGAATCTTAAAATAGAATATATGCATTGTGATGCTTCACTCCAATTGAGACGATTACTTAAAAGTCCAGAAGAATGCAGCCGAGTGACACAAAGTTATTCTTTATTGTTGTGTTCTGGTAATATTTTTATTAATATTCTAATTTTGTGTGTGAGTTATGTTCACTTTGAATTCTACGCAAGTTCTGTTCTTCCCCAATAGTAAATAGTCCTTCTAATCTGTATGCTATTTTTTCTAAATTCAGAATACAACCTTGCAATTTTTTACCAAGCGGTTATAAATACCTAACTGTGTATACAATGTAGGGTTAGGATTTTAATAGTTCACCTCACGGAATCAATAAAACTATACATTTTTTTTCACACTTACTTATCCACCATCTATAAATACCAGTTCGTTAGTTTAAATATAATAAGGTCTAGGTCCAAATACAGTAAGATCATAAATTAAGTTTTTCTCAAGTATGTAAATGATATAACTTCAAAACAAGAATAAAAATGATAACTAAATCCCGCGTTACAAAAGCAACCAATAAAACTTCAGAAATAAAGCGATCCTCTGTGTGAATCTACACCAAGAGTACAAACAGCTGCCTGCCAGGTGTTATCTTCCAAATAATTAACACGAACAACTTTCAGGATTTTAAATTCAAATTTTGAAAGTTTCAGACAAAGCGACCTCGAGAATAAAGCGTCGAGTTTGAACTTACTGTAGACTAGCTTTCTGGATTCGTTTTATTTCCGTAACGCGTGCTTTGTCCGTTGTTGTGCAAGGCGAGGAGTGGGAAATTCTCTAATTATTTCCAGTCAGTTGTTGGCATTAAATTTATTTTGTATTTTATTCAAAAAGTAGTGTAAAAACATACCACAGTAGTCTCTACTAATAAAATACAACACAGAATTTTGTTTTAGATACGAGTAATTAGAAAGAAAATATTAACTTCTCAATTCTCACAAATAATATCTTTGTAGCTTTACAGAAAGTTAGCCTTATTGACGTGTGAAACTTCTTAGATATTACCTTTGTCATAAGTTTCAATAAAAGGGGGCTACGTGCCAAATGGACACTTGACAATTCGTTAAGACTCGGTACGGCAAACTTGGATTGTTTCCAGTTCACCTCTAAGTTGCCTGTTTCGCGTTCTTGTCTCCTTGAACCTGGTTAGAAATTCGTAATTGTCAAACTCAAAATTTTCCAGAACTTTCACGTTTAATTGAATATAATATGAGTGCGATGGAAACTTTAAAGCTTGTTGAATTTGTCAGGGACAATGTAATTGATCTCTGCCAAAGACATTATTTAAAAATGTGGTATTTTAAAACAAAAAGATCACACTTCAGTAGTATCTTGGCTCACCTTGGGCAAAGGCAATAAAATTGACAAGGAAGCTATTTTTTATATACTAGATCCTTAAAAAGTAATCATTTACTACATTTTGTAACTTATTTGTAGATAACATATGAATGTATTTACATTCCCCACTGTAGATATCAAATAAGACACTACAAGTCGATCAAGCAATTACAATGGACCTCACGGCGGCATTCCGTCAGGTCTCATTAACGCCCGATCGGAAGCATCCTTAATAAATTAGAGGTCTCCACGTCCCTTGGGATTGGAACAATAGGGAATTGCCGGGAATCGGGATAATTGCTGCCAACGACGACTTGGAATGTCTCCAAATTAGATGCTATATCAGTCATATACTCATTAACTATATCGATGATATGCTCATTACGGCTTCGCTTGTGCGTCAATGTCAATGAGTAAGTACTTGCAACCTTTAATGAATGTCTTTTAATTAAAATTTTTGATATTATATTATACTTTTACAATCAATCAGAACCCACCCAGAGCTCGTTTGCCAAAGAAGTATTTAGTTCGTTGTAAAATTATTATTACATCATGATTCAATATTATTATATAATATTTTAGTAGATTATATCATAATTAATAATAATTTTATAGTATATATTTCTAAATACATCAGGCAATAATAAGAATTGAAGAGAATATATTTATTGTATTATGTGGATGCGGCCAAGTGGAAAAAAGAACAGAGGGCGGGTGACCTTTGACTGGAGGACGGAATTCAAAAAGTTTGCTGGCGCATCCTAGTCCGAAATAGCACATGATAGAAGCAAATGCATTAGAGGTGGCGTTTACCGACCAAGGGACCCCGTAGGCCCTTACATACATTAATTATTAGCATATTGTAGTTTTAATATTACTAACAGAAATAAATACTTAAATTTACTAATATTTAAAAATAACTATTTACTAGTATCAAGATGCAACTGATATATTGTAAGCTCACAGATAAATTCAGGCCTTTTTTATTTTATTTATTTAATAATTTATGCTTCAGAGAACAGCTTATTTCCCTTTTACTGACCTATATCTTTTACCTATGGCAGTAACGCAATCATCTTAGTAGAGATAGCACTTTTAAAATATGCATTTAAAAAAGGTTTGTTTTTTTTATATATTATCACTAAAATTGTGCTGAAAGTTCCAGCAATATTCTATTAAAAAAATATTTATTATATATTTGGAATGGTTTCATGAGTTTGGACTCTCTTTTCAAAAATGGCTAATGATTAGAACTGTACGTTTGTTTTAAATTGGTGCACTGACGTTATATAGCGGACATTATACATTTGAAGCATAAATATTATAATTATTACCTTTGGAGGTGTCGTGGCATGTGCGCCATCATAGACGTACAGGTGGTCATTGCAGTCGAGCTGCAGTAAGTCGAAATGTAACATAAACCGCTGCAGAATGCTGTGTGTCTGGAAGGTCACCGTGCAATCCAAGTTGCGCTCGTTGCGTGACCAGAGCACACCTCCATCCAACTTGCGATACTGTCGCTGAAGAAAGTGGTCCTTGCATAATGAGTCCATATAATCTGGAACAATGGGAAACACCAATGATAGAAACACTCATCATCAACAACCTAAATACGTTGCACTTCTGTTACGTTCTACGTTAATTGTAGTTAATGGGAAGATAGAGATAGACGTATAGTTTAGAATGCGATATTCTTTATCTGACTTGTGTATCGCTACAACTTTACCTGATGCTCTTTTTCAGATATCGTTAAAGACGCTAGTAGATAAATTATTAAATATTTGTTATAAATCATTATTAATAACTTTGATATATAACTTGCACAAGTATAATTCGGCGGCAAGCAATCACACGCATATTTATTACAATTGAAATTTTAATGTTTCTTTAAAACATCATCATGATCTATCATAAGCACTGAGAGTGGCATAAGAGTTTGGGCTTGGTAGGTGAATACCTTTGTCGTTATCTGCAGTTTAATTCGAGATACTAAATTTTAATCTACCCATCCATACATCAATCATGGCGTAAATAGTTTATGTAATCGTATAACTTGAATACGGTTGACTGCAGGACAAGACAAGACCACCTCAAATTATTGCTAAATTTGAGGATAAATTATTGATGAGAAAACTTCAACCGACATCTACTATCCCTCCAGATACCACTTTCTTAGTACGCAAAATCACAAGTGATTTTAAATAACATTAGCTTAGAAATTCTCTGACACCGTCTTTTCACCATTCGTCGCACCACATGTAAAAGTTCTTTTGCAATCGGCGAAGAATAACAATAGTATTTTTATTCAACTCTATCTTTCTAGTCTATGAAACTTCATTGCATAGACACTAATTTGTTTTTAATAACTCAAGATGCATTTATATCAAATAATGCAATATATGTTCGTCCTGAATGAGTTCACATATTTGCGATAACATTTCCTAAATTCGTCATTACATTCCCATAGTTCAAGTATTGAAAAATTTTACTTTCACGTCGTGAAATCACACGATTAGTATCTTATAATACGTGTGCTTAAGAATCAATATCCACTGTCAACTTTATCGTATCTTCAGATAAGGATATACTGATAAATTTAAGAAATGTATCTTATCTATAAACTCTCCTACATTTGAGAGTCGCGTTGAAGACGTTCAGATTAAGTGAAACTATCCAAAGATATTGTACTTATACTTTGTGATTGTGTGAGAGTAAGCATGTAAGTATTATAAACATTTTTGAACTATTTTATATAAACATGACCAAAAACCAAATTCAAGGATATACTAAAAGAAACAATATAGCACAAACATCAAAATATACTTTCAAATGTACCTACTTAAGTATGTGTACTTGTATACATCAATATATCTTTTTTTTAAATATTAAATTGAATAATTTTTGCGTCGTTTTTATGTTGATATTCGGATTTTAGTTCTGTTTAAATATTTTTAACAGTATTGTGGTAAGTTTCTATGGTCAAAGTTAGGTGGGTAACCCAGTTTTGTCGACTTGCTTGTCTTTTTCCCGCGGGATAGCCCACTATTTCCCTGGTAACAATAGGGCCACCTCAGGAGTATACTCTATTGAACTTTTTTTGTATAATGTAGTGCAGTTAAGTTCTTTTTCAAATCCCTTAAAAGGTTCTCTTAATCATTGAGAACTCTTAGTATTATTAACATTGTCAGAACCATCCATACTTACGCGAACAGTAACAGAAAATTCGTTGATTTAACTGTAAGTTCCGATTGTATTATACTATATTAGTACTTTGGAGTAAATAAATATATCTTTAGATTTTGTGTCCAAGTCTTTAGAATCTTGCTATCACCTGATAAGTTCTCGTGATGCTCACCTACGTTCAAATTAAGTTTAAATATAGCAATTGTTCCCAGGATCGAATACCACGTGGTTTTCTATATATTGCTACTCCTGCTGATGGTGTCCACGGCACCAACGCATCGGCTAATAAACCAGGCCTCTGGGATCACAACTGGCTTGGATGTACCTCAAGATCTGATAGCAGGATTGGGAACAGGTTCTGGTGCATTACAGTTAGTGGTGAACGTGCTTACTGACAGCCAAGGGAATATAGAAGTTTTTACCAAATAGAACAAGGAAAACATCATTTGGCAAGAAAAAAAAAATACTTTGGACCATCAAACTTACTTTTCTTTCGGGAAAAGTTATAGAGCTTCGGTTTACAACCTAACAAACAGAAAAACTACAGTATTAATAGATATTAATTAAGATTCTTATGTACCCTGGCTTCATCAACATAAGGTATCGAATCTAAGAAAATGCAATTATATTTGGGAAGTGTCATATCCTATAGCCATCGCTTTTATAAATCAAATCATATTGTTTATGTCAAAAAGTTGTGATATCGGCCATTAACTTAATGAACAGCAGTCTGCGGCTTATATCAAAGCCGTAGCACCAGGACCTACAATATAGTTTAAATTGGTTAGTGAACAGGTTTCCTCAACTCAGTAACATCAAAAAACCAACTTTATAAGTCTGATAAAGTATCAAGCAGTATATATAATATTTAGTAAGACTTATGTTAACGAAAACACATTTAAAACTAGGCATTTGAACGTTGACTTCACAAGACCGTTATTATTTCTACTAAACATTCGTATATAAGCGTAAAATGCTTCGTCAAATTCGAATAAACAAAATCTTCTGACTACAAACCTTTAGGAAACGAGAAGTGCGGCGTTTAGTGTCTGACACGCGATATGAATGTTAAACAATATTGTGAACAATCCCAAGTATTAAGGAAATAAGACATGATTGTCATATTACGTATTCGCGTCCTGTTTTTCATGTTCAGTCCGCCTGTTAAGACTTGCATGGCTGCAAATACAATATTTTTATACCAAGCAAACGGTCAACTTGATGATAAGTGTTAACAGTAGCTTATGATTGATATAAATTGTAAATATTTCGTTCGTTAACTTATTTCGACAAATTAAGTGCCAAATTCAAATCTATATAGTGTCCATAACGTATATTTTATTGTGTATTATGAAATCATTTAAAGAAAAGTACAAACGGCGTGACTCTATCACAAGTCTGTGATAGAGTCACGCCATTACTAAGAAACGTGAGGGCTCTCTACAAAAGCTGGTGAGAGAAAGCGCAATAAGAGAAATCAATCGATCTCATTTATATTGTATTAAGTGAAAGGGACGAGTACATTGAAGGGGTGAAATTTATATGTAAATGTTTTAGTAGCCTCCGTCAGTTAAATATTGTGTTTATCAGTTTTGTGTGTCTACACGGTAACTACGTACTTTATGCAACAGTTTTAAATATAATAAATTCAAATTTTTAAATTTAACTACATCTTTTTGGCTTACAAATTCACGATTCAAATATGTAAACTCATGATGACTACTTTTCCAACAGAAACGATATGTAAGAGTCATATTGTATTACAACTGCAGACAGTTAGAAATAAACAAAATTAACGTGTTGTTAAATTTAATTTATTTGTAGCTGTTTAGATTGAAGTTGATTTCTACCTACAGTTTCAGCAGTTAATCCATGAACAAGGCACATGTAACTGTGCCGAAATATCGGGAACCCATAACTACTAAATTACCCTCAGATGTCTAGAGTATAAAGTGCTATTTGAGCAATCTATTTTCTTTTTAAACAGCTTTATATCATAGTTTGAGGGTTGGCAATTCTTGAAGGAATATTTGACAATACATAAACAACGGAATTCGTAAATAAAATTGAAATTTAATGTTTGAATTTATCATGCATTTGATAGTACAGACCAAACTTGTAATGGATATTTTGCATTTATATGAATTTGTTAACATGGGTAGGGTTATATAAACCTTATATATTATGTATAACATAAAATTACCAATTTATTAATTTAGTATAATAGTTAATATAAGTAACTTTTGTATGGAACTCTAAGTGACAATAAGGGTGGCACATATTTCGCACAGCGAATCAGCGTCATCATTCGGCGAGGAAATGCTTCTAGCGTTATTGCTACACTTCGTGTTTCACAAGACCTAAGTAATAGTTTTTACTTAAACCTTAGATTTATTTTTCTTACGGATTTGCTCATGGCGTTCATCGCACCTGATGATAAGTGAAGATAAGGCCGTACATGGAGAGCTACACGCGGATTCCTCGAATACACAGGAACTTACCTTAATTTAAATTTAATTTATATTTATCGCGTTGTTAAATGAACACTTCAAATTAATTTTGCATAATAATTTATAATTTAATTCAGTATTGTAGTAAGATAAGATAAATTTCATTGTGATTGTGTGTACAATAAATAGATCTTACAATTACATGCATAAGTCACAACAGATTGCCATTTTCGGGCGTACAATATTAACATTTTGAGATATAATTTACTTCCAATCCATCTACATCTAGGCATGCTTCCTAGAAGTTAGCATGGATTAATATTTGAGGGTGACGTACTATGCGAGACAGCATAGTACGTACAACTTTGTGATAGGATTCACGCATGGATGCGCGATGCAGTCAACTAGAATCGTTCGCTGTTTTTCAGAAATATGCAGTGGTTGCATACCAAATGAAAGCACCTTCCTCTTTTTTAATAAGAGTACATTTTGAAGTGATCTGCTACGTTTGGTGTTTGGATTATCTGTTAAGTTTTCACTTAATAATAAGAAAATAATGTAGAGTAAAATTAAGTTACTTAAGTGCAAAATAATTATTAATTATCATATATTTTAATGAACATTGTACCTCTACTTGTATTGTTTCAGCTTAGCCCAATGGTTGATTGGTAAAGAACGATCTTAGTTGTTAAGTCTGCTATATGTACATTTTTTCATGGACATATACGACGGACGATAACGATTAGAAACAAAGTACGCGCACTGACTGTTTTAAGTCTGTCGGAAATTACAGTGGTTTTGTCATAACATATCAAATGATAAAATCTCGTATTAAGTAAATAAATAGCTAGTGCCTATTAAAATTTATTCCAATAATGATTATTTTTTAATTTACCTAACGCAATCCATCATCAGGAATTTTAAATAAATGTCAAACGATTTTTATTTGTTTGTTAGTATATTATATATTGTATACTTTCATATGTTTGTTTTTTAAATGTTTATTTAGTAATAATAGGCGGTTCCATCCCGAGTCCGCAGACTACATGCCTGGCGAACAAAATTGTGATCTTAATCGCGAGCAGGCTGGACTGTGTGTATGGATCACTGTTCGGCGGTCTCGCATGGTGCGCAGCAGTGACGTAACACAATTATAGCATTTTGATTAGTTTTGTTTATATATACTCTTTAACTTGTTACTAACACTTCCATAAGAATACTATTGTAACTAACGTAAATTGTGCCTGAAATATAAATTTTGATAATTATTTATACAACCTGGTGTATTATATTTTATAAAATCATATTATATAGAGTGTTCGCTTTTTTGTGTTTTGTTCTATCCAATATCTTGAGAAACAGTCACTGCAATCTTCAAAATCTGTTTTGACTGGTTACCAATTGGGCAAAGTAGCTCCTTGGTCTGGGCACAGGATCTTCCCAACCTCACTTTACTTCTCTAGAAAGGTGATTTGTCTATAAGGGCGATGTACTTCTCTATAAGGGTGATTTGTTTCTCTCCAAATGAATGCAATATATTATTAGTTAAATCTACAAAATCATCAAAATCTGAGACTGTCTCTCTTAAAAGAGAGAGTCTCAAATTTTGATGATTTTGTACGGCTCGAATCAAAATACCAAATAATTTTATACTATATTATATAACGAAAATATAGTATTACAAGTTTGTATAAGCTGTGGTCATATGTTTTATGTTTATCTTTATCGGTTTAACAGATTTTTTTATTCAATATTATTTGGAGAGGTTTTTACCTTAATAGAATATGCCAGCCTCATTGCTTACAAATATAGATTTAATTACAAGCAAACTTAACTACAGCAAGTATCTTTCTGTGCAGTATTTACAATTTTGTAAAGCTTTTTGGCAGTTACCATTGTAGGGGAAGCCAAAATGCTGTTACATAAACTTTCATGTCTCTTTCATTTTCATGTCATTCGAAAGTGATGGAAATCAGTTTTAAATTAAAAATACCTCAAATCAAATAAAGTCTCTACAAATAATTATTCTTATATTTTAAGGCTTTTGAACGATGTTGTCTGTTTGTTTTTTAAAATTATTTATAGATAAATAAACGAATTTTATTTTATTCAATTATTATCATAGGTAAGTATACATGTAAGTTATACAGTATACCACCTCTCTCAAGAGCAGACGTTCTGCTTCGGAGAGTTCAGAATAAATCAGTGCACTAATTGATTGGTCTAAGTGAAAAGTGCGGAGCCGTCTATCCGGAAGATTAATGGAATACCGCGATCCGGAGCGAGTCCATTTTATACGAGAACTGATCCATTAGCGGTAAAAAATAATTCAATCCCGATTGGGTATCGGTTTTCGTCGTGACGTAACGTGAGCGGGTTCGATGTTAGCGGGAAATGCAATCTAAAGAATACGGAACATTAGGCATATTTGGTAGAGTAACACATAATATTTATAGATAGACTTGCTGTAAGTAGAGCAGCATTTTTACTTCCCAAACTTAAGCTAATATAAATACTAAAAATAACACTCATTACAAATTGGTCTAACTTTGAAGGCGAAATAATTTTTCTTCAGCATTATAATATTGACATAACTTCTTTTAGACGACATTAAGTGACGTGAGTACTTTAGAATACTTAATTTATTTATTTATTAAGATAAATACACCATCGAAAATTTCAGTGTACATAAGATAAGTATATAAGGATAAAAAATCTTTTTGTTTTTATTTTATTCGGACAGCTAACAGCAGTTGTAATCAATATAAGCTTCTATATTAATTATAAAGCTATCAGAATAAGCATTAAACTGTATAATTTTTTTAAATACAATACCCGGTAAACGTTAATAAGAGGCAAGAGTAAAATCTCATTTGAAGACTGCTAATGCATCATAAATAGACTGCTCGAGACACCTCCTCCTTGCTAATACTTGACGCCAACGTCTGGTCGAGTGGTCAGTACCACAGTCAATTTAGCCAGCGGATCTGGGTTCTAACCCTCGTAGTATTTCTGTATTTTCTGTCTATATTTCTCCGTTATCTAGTACCCATAAAACAAGCTCTTCATACGCATCATTAAGAGCTTTTGCTTTTGAGCTTTAGTAGGCTAGATAATAGGTGTGACTGTAAGAATATTTTATTATTATATATATATAGAGAGAAAATATTTTATTAATATTATTATTTATAACAAAAGGCATCTTTTCCCGCCTCCTTTGAAAGAAACAAAGCCGTTACAAAGCCTTAGATGTACGACAAAGCTGATATTTTTAATAGTTTTCCATCTAAGAAAATTCGCAACGAACCACGCTACATGACAGCCTGTCAATTCGTACCCCACAGCTATTCCTTACAGTCACCAAGAGCCATCAATCTCTCTACGGACACACCCCTCTGAAACAGCTATTTAAGACGAAGAATAAACTTTAAAAAGCCGTTCCGCGATCTCGATCGCAGAGGGCGCCACGGGAGACGAAAAGAGAGCGACAACTATGTATTACGTCTCGTTTTGGCAGGTTTAATTACTCGCCCGACAGTTTACGAGCGCGAAGAATCGCAATACAGTTGTGGCCGCTAAGTATCCGTTTCGAAGTTAGGCTACAAGAATTATTTTTAAATTTTATTATTATATTTATTTTAATAAAAGTTAAACTTCTAAGCTTAACCTCAATTAGAATATATGTGTCTTACTTTATGTAAATACTTAAAAAGTAATATTAAAACTATCTTCGTTTCTTTTTTACTTTTTAGGGAGATAGTTTTAATAACTAACGCTCGAATACCATCTTTAAAAGTAATCATCATATAATATGGAGCCAATTTCCGATAAGTCAAACCAGGTTTCGATGCAACCGGCTATTCCCGGCGCGTCTAAAATATAATGGCTTCTGCAATGCAAGATTTGTAACGGAATCGCTTAGATTGTGGCTCTCGATAAACTGATAAATCTACTTGATTCAACTTTAAATAATAATATTACAAAAAACGAAAATTACTAGTTTTATTTGTTTTTTAGAAAATCATTATACTAGTTTAATATGCGAAATAACCAATTACACTCTTCTCTGCACAAGAAAGAGGGGATGGTGAATTATATAGTAATACATTAGGATTAAGGTAAGAAGATTGAAAGACTTACAAGAGTTTTGGTGAATCAATCGCTTTTATAATCAGCTTAAGCTAAACCCAATCAAAATACGCTTATCTTTCTGAAAAGAAAAGTATAGAGACACAACTGTGTTACAAGCGAAAGGCAAAATGATTTGTTGCGTAATAAAGGTGGCTTAATTTTATGGCCCGACTAATTAAAAGCGGTTACAGTTAACAGACGTTATTACCTTAGAAGTGCCACCGTAAAATAAAGGACGCGTTATACTAGCAAAATATTTGCACAGGCCCGATTTATTAGCACAGAATCAGAACATCATAATCATATAAAAATGACTTGTTTTTGTAAAAAACAACTATACCAAAATCACTATCGCAACTTAGCAGACATGGTAGTACTATAACAATAATCGTTACAGCCCTATAAATACGCCACAAACACAGTAAACCAGGTTCTGGGAGAGAGAAGATGTAAGTGCCGTATAAAATATTTAATAACGCGATACTACGAGGCGTCGAGTTACGTTGTAACGTGAAGTTATTGGATTTTGGTCGGCGTCTTTAAAACCGAGACAACAGAAGATTTTCGTCAACAGTATTTTTTAAGCACTCCAGCAGAAGATTATTTATTACTCCTCATTTTTTTTAAAAAAAAGCACTGCACTTGATGGTAAAGGTGAAAGAGGTCTATATGTGAAGGCAGATAATGTTCTAGTCGCCTCCTCCTTGCCGACATACAAGGGGTCTTTCATTCCTATTTTTCGGAATCTCACTCTTTAGGCGAAGAGGATTGGTGAACGTGTGCTTATCACACTGTGGGTAAAAATGCCAACGCTTTGTATACGGGGATGCCGTACCACTTGATAGGGGAGGAGTTAAGAGATTAAATGATAGGATGATTTTATAGGAGAAACGAGAAGATATAATGTAAGTACTTGTTTATACTTGGATGGTTCTAATGGTAAGATGAGAACGCGCGATTGACTTGATGTATGAGAACGAACTGAACAAGTAATTTATTACAATATAAATGTGCATTTATAAGTAGGTCCAATATGTGCTCATGTGACTAATTAAAGACTATGGACGCGCTTGCCCGTAGACTTTAGTTGTCGATAAAAACTACAAGAAGAACTATACTGTTATCTTAATTATCGACCACATCGTGTGTTTATATAAAAATGTAAAAATTAATCTAGTGCTCCAACTAGTCCATTTTAAGTTATATTGCCAAAGATTTAGTTTTAAAATCTTTTCACAAGAAACCCCCTAGGATAATAATCTCCATTCGGCAGCATATAAGAGATTTCTGGTACAGAAGAACTGCGTCAGCTGCTTATGTCTAATGCGTTCATCTCAAAGCTAATGTCACACTTAATCATCAGGTCGTGTGTTTGTTATATGACCAGCGGTGATGAGCTTTGTAAAATTAATTTTGAGCTAAAACGAGCATTAGGTATTTTCCTTGCCTTTTAACAATAATTAAGTATGATTTAAGACATCGTTAGTACGTATTTAATTAAAATGAAAATTTATGTTGGGAGCGTAATTTTTCTAAAGCATTTAACTCACAGCATTACGGTAGTATAAATAAATTGTATAAACGAACAACGTATAACTTTGTTGCTTTGCAGTTTCAATGACGTCAATATATTTGTTAATATGGCGGCTGTTTCATATATATCCATCTCTATGGTTCCTGAATTTGACAATAGACAAGCATTAGTTATTACATAGTCTGGTCCGATGGCAAGTAGATATTGTTGTTGATTGTTTTACTTTAATTAAACAATTTATTTCGTGTTTTGTAGGTGGTGTCGAGTTGTTTGCTGTGTTTTTGATTTTAAAAAAAAGTTTCAGTAAAGTATAAAATAACAATCACAAACGTTACTTGTTGAACTCGATCGACGATTAATTTTATCAAGATTTTCCCCGCAACCACGCGGTTTTAATGGCCCCACAGTTTCGTCTGAATACTTAATGCGTAAAATCTCTCTTTTAAACAGAGATGGTATGCCGTAATGGGGTAAAGCTGCGTGCGGACCTAGATGAAGAAAAATAGTTCTTGTTACCATTCTAAGTGCTTGGATTTTGTAGACGTTAGACAGATATATCTTGGGAGGCAGGTTTGAGGGTATTTTCTATTAGAATTTGGAGCGTCTTTCTGGGGAATCACTTCCCAGCCTTTAGATAATCAACATAATATATAAATATGTTTCTATATAAGGATGCGCTATGTTTGGATCTGATGACTCAGTCATGCTTGGTAACCCCATCAACGTTGAACGGCGCACCTTTTTGTCTTCCTTTGAATTATGAGTCCTTTACTATGCCCCTATAGCCTCTCTCTCTCCTGCGGATTCATATGCTACCCGATACAAATAAACAGATTATTATGGTGTAAGCATGGTTGCTGTTACGGTAACTGTATACCATCAGATGTGGTCACAGCGACTAAGATTCCATTCAGAATCTTGATCCAGATTCAACCAATCAAGAAGTCAGTCAGTAAGTGAACTGATTTTATTTATATAAAGCACAGCAAATGACTCGACAGCACCTGATGATAAGCAGTAGAGGAGTCCATATGTGAAGATAGCTAGTGAAGCATGCGACATACTGCCCTAGCCACCCTCACCTTGCCGGCCCAAAAAGTGCTTTTTTATGAATTTAAATAATTTCATATGATTTTTCATATGATAATTCTATGGTCCCTGCCTAGTCTTTAATCTCTGAAGTACTAATTATCAGACACAATAGATTCAATATAGCATAAAAAGCTTTTGGCATTTCCCAAAAGCTTGGGATACTAAATCATGTTGTTATTAGCAATTTCAATATATTCATTTATCGTTTCGGTTCGTTTTTGCTAATTCAATTTTATACCAAAAATAATACCTAACCCTTTCTAAAATAGTTTAGTCATCAAAAATTACACAAAATTTATTACCCACATCTCAACCATACATTAGCTTTCCCGGACACGACCGGACAGCACTTAATTACGCCGTCCGACCTCTGTCCGGCGTGCAAGATGATACCTATTTGTCATCCTCGATATGTATGGTATTATGGATACATAATTTACGCCTCGGGACAAGTTAAATCAAATTAATATAGTCTTCAGGGTAAGATAAAGCAACCATCATGACTTTATGACGAGGACGGGATATCTTTTTGTACAGGCATTCACTACCGTTTAGTTTTTGACTTAATTACGTAGGCATCTAGTTCTTTATTATGAGAAGGGTAGCAAGAAATCGTTATACTGTAATAATTTGATCTACCACTATTTTATTATATATATGCTGTGGAGCATCAGAAACTCCGCCATCTTTTCAACTATAATACAATAAGAATATAACCTTATACACGAAAGATCGGGTTGTCTTCCAACGAATCCCCCTTTTTACATAACTATATCCTCTCGTGTCTTCTTTATGTATTATTCAATCTAAATATTTAGTCTTTTATTTATGTACTGGCAGCGGTGTGGCACAGTATTAGTTAAATTAAATCTACGATATGGATGTCAAATTTACTTATAATACTTTGTGTATAGTTATATAAAATCAAAACTAAATTGACCACTAAGTTAACTATAGTATTTGCTGGAAGTTGTCGAATAGTATATTTTTAACTATTATAATTAATATTCAGCTGATAAATCAATACTTTTCAGTATTATAATTATATTCTTCAATATTGACCTTCATAAGACCTAGACTGTATTTTTTCTTTGTCATTGACTTTATATGTAGTATATTTTTTAAGATCTGGTAATACTAGCTTTAAGTAACAAAGTTTTCTTTAAGTTGAGAAAAAATTTAATGAGAACCTTTTTAATACCTTTACGTTATCAAATTTATAAAAAGGAAAATGTCCTATTGTATAAAAGTAAATAACTAAACGAAAATAAAAAGTGGACAAAACGTTCCGGTGTACAACATAAATTACATCGACAGCTCTATCTTGACATTTAAATCAACCTACAT
This sequence comes from Acentria ephemerella, assembly GCA_943193645.1. Lineage (NCBI taxonomy): Eukaryota > Metazoa > Arthropoda > Insecta > Lepidoptera > Crambidae > Acentria > Acentria ephemerella. The sequence goes on along the minus strand of OW971875.1, from coordinate 791,930 downwards.
TTAAAAATACATCATCACACTAATGTTATTAGTGATAAGTGACAGCAAGAATCATATTTATAAACCTTGATGATATTCATAATGTTTGCTTGTCAAAAATAAATCGGTACCAAATCAAATGACAGTATTTTTGACAGAAATCGTTATTTTCATTATAGAACCTTTTCAACGCTCTCGTACGAAATTATAAAGTTATTTCAAACGAGAGCCTTAAATTGTAACAAACTTAGGCATCGAGTAAACATTTTTAACTTTATTTTCTATATCGAGACTTCGGAAAGACATTAAATATCAGGTTTAAACGTTTACCTAACTAGCCTAGGCAAGGCCCAGTTATAATTTGAAGTACCAGGCGACAATGAACTTGTAAGAGGTTAGCTTTAATTAATTTCTTTCCAAAGAAACCTTGAAACTCGTGGCCACAAAAATTAATACGAAAAAAGGATTTATTTGTTTTCATTATAATTGAGATTGCGGGTAGGTTTTACTATCGTCGTTATTCGTAGAAAAAAATAATTTAAATAAAATACCTCTTTAATGTACATGGAAAATTCGTTATCAGATACATTCCGTCAGTATGTACTTACTGTCAACTGGCCCGATGGTATAGATAAGATGTTTAATTAAATAAATTATAATTGATTGGATTTATCAACGCTATCAGTAACAATAACAATAGCACTTTGAAAAAGGCATGAAAAAGCACTTTTTGGTTCGACGAGGTGGAGAGGACATCTACTTAAACTAAAATTAGGTTATTAGTGTCTCGTTTTTTAACTTAACTGAGATAAAGATAGAATGACCTTTAGAAATGTCACTTTAGTTGTTAAAACGGGATTACTTAGCTTGAAATGTAACTAATAATTTATGGGTAAGTTTTTGTAAGATGACCATTTCGATAAGGGCTAGGCATTTATTTTTGTTATAGAATTTGATTAGCAAAACGAAACTATTTAATGTTTTCATTGCTAACTGCATTGCACAATTATTAATTATAATTGTTACTGAATTAACAATTTGAGAGGTATAATTTGAGATGTCTTCTCGATTAAGAAATTGACCGTAAAGCACATATTTTTATCCTGCGATTCTCTGCAAAAACTTTAACATTTCTTTCGTCATCCAGTAGTTTTGATATATATTAGAAAAGCCTTGAAGCGATTATCGCTGTTACAACCTTCCATTCCAACGGACGAACGGACCTATATACTATATTTATATCATGTATATTAAACACGGTACTCATTACAAGATTTTTCCGCGTTTAAGAAAATGATTAGTCACTTTTGGTTGAAAATATTGTCCGAAATTTCCAGTACTCCTGTATCTATAAATCGCAAAAATTAATCATTATGATAGCACTAATGGATATACAATAAATAAGTGAAATAAGTATTTTGACATAAATAAAGTATAATAAATTGCTTGAAAACTTCACGTAACACTTATCTTATCTTGATGTAGGCCAGGATTATTACTACCGGAGCACGTCGACCCAATGGGATCTTTTGTGCTTCCCTAATCCTACTGACCGCTGTCCTGGAATACCTCCAAGATGTACTTACTAAGTACACCCGGAGACAGCAGCCTTATATCTTCAGGACTGGGATAGCCCAGTCTAAAGAGACCCATTCTTTTCCTAGCAAGAGCATCACAATTACATAGGATGTGTTCCATTTGTTCGGTGTGCTCCCCACAGGCCCTACATAGAGGCGATCCACTAATTTTAAATGAGTTATTAGGACATTGTCATACTGCAAAATTGGATCTAATCTTATAAACAAATGCCGAAATCAGACAAACTATAGTGAATTGGTGTTTGTACCTAAATAATAGAGATCTATTTCTTTATATCGAACTTATAATGAATCAGCGTTTTAAGGATTAATATCGTCTTTAATCAATTAAAGTTTTCTTGTAAACCATTTTGGTCCTTCGAGCCGGATTTTAACTGTCCGTGTATGCCAGGGCTACTCATTCGAGTAGTTGCTAATCGACTATATCTAGCCCGGGGGATAACGCGCTGGAATGAAATCCTAACAACTTATCCTTATAAGTCCAGACTTACATCCTGACACAGCTTAGCTTCTAATGTACTTGTGGGATGTGTGTAGGTTGCTCGTACAAGTAAACTAAAATTTTTATCAAACGAAAATAGTTCGAGGAAGTGTCAATGTCAAAGTCTCGTGCGAAGTCTTATTTATATTATTATTACCTTATTTACTATACATTTTATGGGCAAAATTATTCTATTTACAATAAAAAGCCCATTAAAAGTTGAAAGCATCCACTTAGAGCGTTGAGCGACATCCGTCCGTCCAGCGCAGTTTTGATTACTTCCAAAAAGTTTTTTAGCCATTGTATAGGAGAGGGATCTCTTCACTTGATTCATCTTAAAACCAGAAGTATCTTCAGCGGGGACGGAGGGTACAAGGGTATCGACCGTGCGCTACGACGGGTCATTCACCCCGCGCCCCGCCGTAGCGCCTACAACGTAGACCGTAGTCCGTAACAAACCCGAAAACAACGAATTATTTTTTCTATTTCAATATTGGAATGTTATTTGCTTTTCTATATATAACGTTATGCGAAGGCAGTGTAAGTGTTCTGAATTTATCTGAAGCGAAATTAGACTGTTTGGAAATTTAAATAGAATTGAATATCGCTCGTGTATTATTTTAAATTACAAAACGCAATTTGCTATTTAAGTGCTCCACTGACATAATGTAACAGTTATTTATTTTTCAGCGACATTATTTTGTTTTTTAAGCTTGTGTTTGAACATTATTTGTTGGTTGATACTTAAACCAAAATTACATAGGAGTTTTAATATTTTTTTATATATATAAATGAATTTACAAATCAAATAACAATTTTTCTGAAAAAAATATTTTTCATATCTTAAAAATCATTTTCTTCGTTCTAACGAAGCGCTGTTGTATTTTGACTGTATGATGTAATTATACAATTCACGGCACTGAAGCGAACTGATAAGACTTATAAGAAATGTCAATATTATACAACATTTGAAGTACTGACAAGCGATTCTCCAACGGTTCGTTTAACTTAGGCGTTAACTTACATTTAATGTAATAACACGTGATTTAAGAAGTTACACTTTTTATATATAAAGCACAGCATATGACTCGATACCACCTGATGATAAGGATATGAGAAGATAGCTAGAGAAGCATATGACATACTGCCCTAGGCACACTCACCTTGCCGGCCCAAAAAGTGCTCTTTCACGCCTCTTTTAAGGGAACCCATGTTATAAGAAGGAAGGAATACGTGTGCTGGTAAGGAATTCCATGCTCTAGCTGTGCGACAGAGAAAAGAGTCACAAAATCTCTTAGTGCGTAAAGTAGACGTGGCTACAGTGAAGGAGTGACTCCGTAGACCAGCACGCGTCCTCCTTAGTAGGAAAGGAGAGGGAGGGGTAAAGTCAAAGAGCTCTTCAGAGCACTTTACACTTGGTTTCAACGTATCTTTTCCGCTAATGTTAACAGCTTTATGCAAAACTTTAACGGTCCAAGTTTTCGTAATAAAACTGCAATCAGTATGCGAATGTGGCGTTTGGAACAGCTTAAAAGTTTCCCAAGTAACTTATTCTCTCACTTAACATGCTTAAATTTATGGTTATTATAATTTATAATGTATGGTCTCACACCTCTAAGTATAAAAGCTGGTCTACATGTTTTTACTCAAACTAACTGTCTCAGATTAAAGACACCTGAATCAGAGCTAGCTATATTATTTTAATTACCTACAGTTATAGTTTATAAATGTCTTAATGCATAGTAATTTTAGTTTTTAGATTTTGTCAAACAAAATTAGAAAAGTCTTTGCATTTGAAGTGAACTTAGGATTTCACAAGATTATTATCTTTATCAGTATTTTTTCCTGATAATCCGTCAAAAATGTTTTTTTCATTAATAGATCGATATTTAAAAGAAGGTAATATTATCTCATTTGTCTCAATACTGTTTAGATTTCTTTTCAACTTTAATCAATAATTAATATATAGGTTACATTTTACATCTATCAGTTAAAAATTAATTACAATAATATATTTTGGCGCATACTACGATAATTATGTAAATTGATCTGAACTTATGTAAATCTATGAAAAAATTGTGAATTTTGTATGATATATTTATACATTCACATAAGTTAGCGACAAGTATTAATAACATATAGAAAAATACGTATTTATAAATATTAAAAAATTACAATAATTATAATTGATTTTTCCTTCAATCTTTAAAATCAAATCATTTGATTGCTTATTATTACATAACCTGATCCTCTAACTTCTACTACAGGAATTATTTTTTCAATACGGACGTAAGATATATGTGTAGGTATAATAACAGGTGCGTGTGTGAGTGTTTGTGTGTGTGTGTTTGTATGTGTGTGTTCCCAATCGATTAAGTGATTCACAGCCTTCTACGGCTCACGGTTATGGTGTAAATAATGGGGGTCACATAATAACCGTTACATAGATTTTACGATTTTGAACCTACGGTTAATGATATGACGTCGATTTTTGTATGATTACGAGTTATTTATTACATTGGTATATTGTTTTCTTAGTGTTAGTTAACCTTTTCTGCTTACTTCTTACAATTTTATTAATATTTACCCACATCTCAAAATTTACTAGTATAACGTAATGGTAGATAATATTAATTTGTTATTATGAGATCTCTTTCACTTTGGATTCAAAGGTACAATATTTAGATAAATAGATAAATAGAACTATTTCAAAAAGTTTGTAAAATAGATGTATACAGTTGCGCAAGAGTCCTCGATGAGGGCAACACTGACTATTATGAGGTTATTTTTTTTTATAAATGTGTCCATTTATTATTATCTTCACAAACTCAGAACGTCCACTAAGATTTGCAGCAAGTGTATGGTTATTTGGAGTGAAATACTGATTGCAGTGTCAGCGTATATATATCAAGGTAAAATCGTGCTTATGACAATTAAGTAGTTAAAAATTACAAGCTTTGAAATACTAATTTCAAAATGAAATATATTATAAAAACAATAATCAAAAGTATAACTACCCGACAAAGACAAATTCAACTGTTTATTCAAAATAAAACAAAATGTGTATCTTAAACACGGACAAAGTCGCGGACAAAAGCTAGATAATCCAAACATGTCTCAGCTTGGAACTATTCTTAGACTTACGTTTTATAAGTCTTCAGCCGACAGCATATCAGGCAAGCCTCTTGTAATTTTAGACCAGACTCAGACGTAATAGAGACTATTTTAGCTGAGCCAATGATAATCTAGATAAAGGCAGTGCTGACTGACATGTTTCGTATAGTCGCACCCCTTTCTCCCATTCTAGTCCATTAGACATGTTTGTCGTCGCGACAAAGAAATAGGCTGAAGGAATATTCTCTGAACATACGGAACACCCGTCTTGTTTCATGTGTTTTATAGTTTGTAATGAGTCATTCGCCATGTGAACGAATGTTTGAATGAACGGTGGCGGACTAAGCTTAATGGCTTAGTTGCATATTTAGTCTAGTACAAAAACAAAAACGAGGAAAACTCTATGGAATATAAATCATCTATGGTCATGCTTAGTCAGCTAATAAAGATTAGCATAGGGAGTACGCTAAAAATGCGTATAAATTATTTTTTTATTTTAGACAAATTTCAGTCATATATTCACAGAACTGTTAACTGAAATTTCACTTGTACAGTTAGTATGCGATCAAAAAGTTATTTAGACCAATTCATATATAGGAGACAGCCTTTTAACTATGGCGTTGGAGAGACTTTGTAAGAAATTTCATCAGCAGATAGATTATTGAAACCCAAACGCATATTGTAACAAGAGTTTCAATAAGCTACAACAGATAGATAAAATTATACTACTAAATGAAACAGTCATTTAGCGTTTCTACAAGGGAAAATTTAACGCATTTTCGCTAATGAATTATAACTTAGTGTTCAAGCACATGTTGGAGCCACAAAAGGAGATTTTGGCTTCTGTTTTCCTGATCGCTAACTGTACCAACAATAAAGATCAAATCATTATCTAAATTATTAAATTTAACTACAAAATATTATAAAAATTGTCACCTATTTTTAAGAAATTATTTACTCATTAACAATGTAATTATAATTATGGTATTTGCGTCCTGAAGCATATAATAATAAGTATTATATATTTGAAATTTATATGACTTTGAAGCTCAGATTTTTATTGTATTTCAGGGGGAGTCCCCGTTATTATTAGAATCTTAGATAATTCTAACAATGTTACTTGACAGTCTTTTTTGAAAAAAGGTCTGTGGATTACTCGAATCTGAATTAACTCAGACTGATATTTCTTATAATGATTATTGCGTATTTGTAACATGACCAAATAGTTTTATATGTAAGTCATAACTTTTGGATTGTAACCAAGACAGATGTGGCGTAAGAGAAAGCTAATATCTATGCATTATTATCCTTAAGATAAATAATCATAGAGTATCATGATAATTCATCATTATTGAAATTAGTAGACAAACTTATAAAAAGGTAAAAAAACATAAAAACATAGATATAGATATAACCGTAGATATTAAATGTTTAAAAAACTAAATATATCGCATTAACATATGTATTTTGCTACGAACTATATGAGGTTTTCAAAGTAATTGCAATCGAAAGATTTCTACTGGCCAAAATCAATTAAAAATTAATCATTACTGTCGTGTGGGCAGAATAAATTTGTTTTACCCTCGCGTGCATTACAAAGCCTCTATCTGCCCTCCCGATATTTACCGAGGGGCGATTTCATATTCGGGTCCCGCGCCTGCCATCGACAGAGGTGACCCATCAGCCTTTTTGCCCCAGCTCGTGATTAATTAGACCCAAGCGGAGTTAGATTAATGCCCGGGAAAAACACGGTCGAATCAATTTCCTACGCCGAATAGTGTAAGTAAGCGAAGATTCACAATGAATCGGAAAAGTTCGTCGTTGTCGTTGTATGATAAAACTGAATTTGGTATTTCAAATAATTGTGTAGACTATATACTATACTACTTGTAATGGCGGATATGTATTATTACAAGGTATGGATATGGAAGGGATGGTTTGGTGGATATGGATTATTTTAAAGATAAAAATTTGTGGCCACTATAATTTGCTTCTCTGCACTTATTTATTATATTTTGCAATATTTAAAAATATATTTTTTAATGTACTGTAAAACAAAACATGTATATGTTTATAACACTAATACATAATGACATAATTGATTTGTAAATGTCATTATAAATACTAAAGGCTGAGAGTTTCTTGCGCCGCTTCTTCTCTGCAGCTACTAATTCGTCGAAGCGGTAGTAGGGTTGATTGGGAATATGCATACTAGTGTTATTTTTAATTTTAAAATAAATTAAAACTAACAATTTATTTAGTACATATTTAAATACTATAACTGGGACAATTAGTAAATGCCCGGTTGATACCCAGTAAAATTATGACTATTGCCTTTTGAATTATATTTATTTGTTTTCTCATACATATTCTCTGTTGTGACGATTTAAAAGAGCTTAGTAAATAAGTCTATTTAAATAAAGTTATTTTTGACTTTGACTTTGACTTTGTATACAACAAAATATCTTCTTTATACTTTATAGATAGAATTAATAACCAAAGATTAATTTATTATTCCACGTAACCAGTTGCGTATGAAACCGCTAGATAAGATCTTATACAAAATTAATCCAATCAAAAATTTAATTAATTATCATTATGTAGATAAAATAGGGCATTCGACCGCATTGGTGGTCAAACAAAATTCACTATTGCGCCCGCGCAGACCTCCCGCAGTCGCAATGAAGACGCTCCATGTAGTGGCCATCTCCGCCGCCGTTATTATCGGTGTAGGTAAGGAAAAGTACTCTAATTATTAAAGTTAATTATATTTTATATATTAAACTATTTATGTGTATTACGTGTGATCTTTACCTCACAAAAAATTCAAATAATTACATATTGAATAATTGAAAACGTTTTGAAATAAGGTTAACATATTTATTAGTTATTCCCATAGACAAGTTCTTCCATTATTTTTTTACATTCACCTTTTATCTTCCAGGTAGCATCACCTGGGCAATCCTAGCTTCCCGGGAACCGGTGCCCGAGCCACCCGAATTGATCGACTTAGACTGGTGGCAGCACTGTATCCTGTACCAGATCTACCCAAGATCCTTCAAGGATAGTGACGGTGATGGCATTGGAGACTTGAAAGGTAAGAGAGACCATTTAAGACCGATGTCATTCCTATTTAATCATCCATCCACTGATATAACAACTTTACCATGAAACCCCATACATTTATGCAACGTTTGTTTGAGAGTTTTTACATTCATTTATATTTTTTTTTGGTTTATCTTTCTGCGATTTTAGCATATGAATATAATAAATTAATTTTGAAGTTAAGATAAAATCTTAAGTAATTTCTGCAATATTATACATTATTTAAGGAGGTAACTAGGATAATGATAATTAATCACATAAAAAGACATCTGAATGCGTTACGGAGATAATAGTAAAAAAAGTAAAATTAATGTTGAATACTTCAAAATTACAAAAAATAGCTGAATATTAATGGGAGTGGTTCGGATACCCCATAGCATACACATTATTATTTTTTTACTTTTAGACGTCTATTAATCGATCACCCTGTATAATATTTAATATAGTTAATCAACAATAACTACACTAGATGTACAACATCTACATATTTAATTACATTTTAATGCAAACATAATAAACTCCAAATTACATTTACGTAATTACAAAATTACGTTATTTACATTTTAGTGATATTTTTTAATAATTATATATATTTTTTTTAAATTGTAAACCCGCTTTCAAGATCGTCCGTCTAGTAGATACTTTCTTTTCCTATTCCGGGTATAAATTAGTTTACTGTATTTCGTTGTGAAAGTAACCTTTGCTTGGTAAAGTAAAGATTACTAAGTACAAAGTAAAATAGCCTTTACGGCCCTTGTGATTACAGGTCACAGGAGTTATATCGACGCGGCAGATATATCACATGCTTACTTGATATTAATGGTATCCAGGCAATGGCGATCACTCACCATTGGGGAGCTATTGCGTTTATAGTATTCTTTGAGATAATAATTGCAAACATTGATTTAACTTAACTGTATCGCGTTTATCACATTTTTTTTGGTGTTGAGTATATCATTCATCATATCAACCAAGAGACGACCACTGCTGGACAAAGACCTCCCCTAGGATCACCAAACCACTCGGTCTTGCGCTGGCCGCATACAGCGGCTTCCCGCGACATTTATTAGATAGTCAGTCCACCTTGTGGAGGCCTATCGACGCTGCGTCTCCCGGTACGTGGCCGCCACTCGAGTACCTTTCCGTCCCAATGGCCGTCAGTCCTCCTTGCAATAAGCCCTGTCTATTGCCACTTCAGACTCGCAATTCTTTGGGTTTCGTTCAAGTATTTCATTAATCTATAGAAATATTATAAAGGTGAAGCGTTTACTTGTTTGCGGGGAATCCCACAGCAGCATTTTGCATATAAAACTAGACTTTCTCTATGATTATTTAGATAATAAGTAATTTATATAACCTACTTTAAGCTCAATGATATAAATTATGTTATCAATTTTCTACTAGAAATATCTGGAAAATGAGTTGATAAATCAGTGGGCTTATATTATCGGTGTAATTTAACATGGCCTTCAATGAGGAGACAATTACAATAGCGAATACACAAAATAATATCATCATGAATATAAAAAAGTAACAAGTAATGATTTCCTACCTGTTTGACATAGTAATGACCCATGCAAAATTTGAATACTTAGCCTCATATAAATACATATATGACTAACACATATAACTTCTTAATCTTTCTTCATTAGTGGTAATAACAAATTATATCTTGTAATATCAGTATGTGTACTGATATTTAAATGATAAATTGTCATGAAAAGTTTCTTAATCTAAAACATCAAATAGATAGGGCATTCTGAGTGTTAATATTTCGATAACATTTATGGTAATAAAGAAAAGTAAATGAAATGGGACTTAGATAGACGAAGGCAGCTAGCCAAGTGGACTGAACCCCGGACCTTCAGATCTGAAGTGGGTGGTTGCAGCCACTAGACCATTAGAGGCTGTTGTGGATTGTTTCTCCTAAAGATATCTGTCTCCTAAATTGATCGTAGGCTCTTTGAGGCGCTAATTAGCTATCCTAAGCACGAAAAAACCACTTAAGAGAAAAAACACTTTTAATATTATCAATGAAAAATTCAAAATTGACAAATCAAAATAGAAATATGGGAAAGTAAAAGAAAACATTTGTAGCAAACAGGTTGGTATCGGCAACAGAGGCATTAGTTATGGTGTTATACATTTCAATTTATTTATTACAAACAATATCAAACAATCAGATAGCCCATCTGAGCTTAAGTGCTAACTATCGCCCATAAAAACAAACAATATCAAGGGATTTCTTCTTATCCCAAATAATATAGATAATTTCTATCCTTTATGTCTAAAGAGTAAGAACAGTAAAATCCATAGAATAAATTTTCCTCTCATCCGGCCAGCACAATAATTCCTCGGTCTCTTGAAATGATGAATATCCCCAGACTGTAAACAAATCTAAAGAAAACATCGCCGACATATCTTAAATATCTTTTAAAATTCATACTAGATAATGTCTGCTCATCTTCCAGGCATAATCAGCGAGTTAGAACACTTTGTGGACGCGGGCGTCGATGCCATCTGGATGTCTCCCATCTTCACCTCACCTATGATCGACTTCGGTTATGACATAAGCAACTTCTACGATATACATTACGAGTACGGCACTATGGAAGACTTTGAAGAACTTTTAGAGAAAGCGCATGAACTGGGTAAATATTTGGGAACTTCAAATCTTTTGAAAAGGCATTTTTTCGCCATTAGACTAACAATCTAGAAAAATTCTTGTCAATCATGACCAAAAGATATGTAAATAGCTTATTATCAAAAATTATTAGCATCCAATAGATAATAAGTGTTCGCAATCACAAAAACAATATTATGATTGCTTAATGTAATTAAGGATCATGAAATAATCTGATAAAATTCTATTCATTTGTCTATATAATCTATATAATAAAGTCGATATAATCGAAGGACGTGGGTCCTAACAAACCTGATATTGAAAAAGCCGGCAAATTATTATAACTTGAATGCCAAAATTTTGTAAGGGTAAGCAAATTAATACAGCCATTTTATGCTTTGTTTCCAGGCATTAAAGTCCTTTTGGACTTCGTTCCGAACCACGCTAGCACTGAGGCGGAGTATTTTAAAAAATCAGTACAACGCGATCCTATGTACGAAGACTTCTTTATGTGGGCCGACCCACTGTGGGATCCCGAGAATGACACAAATCGTCTACCTCCTTCGAATTGGGTAAATTATAAGATAATCTACAAAAAAAACATGTATCTAAGGGTATTTCTTCCAAACTAGTGAAACAAATTTGAGAATTCCTTTCGGCTGTGTTGGTATTGCTGAACAAGGTTTTTTTTATAATAAGCTCAGCAAAGGACTCGACAGCGCCTGATGATAAGCAGTAGAGGAGTCCATATGTGAAGATAGCTAGTTCAGCATGCGACATACTGACCCAGCCACCTCCTTTTCCGGCCCGATAAGTGTTTTTTCACACGTCTTTTAAGGAACCTATGTTGTATGAAGGAGAGAACGAGTCCACCGGCAAGGAATTCCACGCTTTAGCACAGAGAAAGGAGTCTGTTTAGAATGAAAAATTAATAGAAACACGTAATTTCATTTCATTATATATGCTAGTATATGACAGAATTCAAAATAGCATATCAAATTTAGCGGAGATCATTTAATCTCTGTTCAATTTAACATCCAGACGGTGTCCAAAAAATTTTTTCGTTTAAAGGTCAGTCAATTCGGTGGATCAGCCTGGGAGTGGAATGAAGAGCGCCAACAATACTATCTTCACCAGTTCGCCGTTGAACAAGCAGATTTTAACTTCAGAAACCAGGCGGTCAAAGCAGAGATGTTAAACATTATGAAGTTTTGGCTAGATAAAGGAGCTGATGGCTTCAGAGTAGATGCTTTGCCTTATCTCATCGAAGCGGATCCTGCTGATCATAATGGTGTCTACCCTGACGATCCTCTCAGCGGCTTAATACAATTTGAGTCGCATCAGTTGGGATACACAATTCCTCTATACACGAAAGACCTGATTGAGCTGTATGATGTGGTTTATGAGTGGAGACAGTACGTGGACAAATATAATGAAGATCATGCAGGTGATACTAGGTAAGAAAATAAGAAATTACTCATAAAAAGAGAAATTCTCTAAGTATCTAATATTTCCTTATGTAGAACAAGAAAACTACGCCTTACCGGTAAATCGTAAGTTATAAGAGAGAATTTACGAAAAAAAAATGCTATCAAAGTTACTTAGACTTCGTTGAACATAAATTATAGACAACTGTTTATTAATATTCTTACTGCACACGAGAACAGCGGATCAAGAAAATATGCCCATACAAATGGTGCCCTAATCTACAAAAGGCCAAGAAAAGTTTAAAGTAACGTAATGTAATAACATGATTCCTGAAAAGCATCAGTGATTAAACAACTTCGAGTATTTCTTTCCATTTCCTTCCACTTATCACCATCATAAATTTTATATTTCTTTTCAACAGAGTGCTCTTCTCAGAGGGATATGCTAATGTCACAATGACGATGTTGTACTATGGCAACGAAGAAGGAGCTATTGGGGCCCATTTCCCCTTCAACTTCGATTTTGTCACCGATCTTTCGGCTGATTCCAATGCCAGAGACTTCGTTTATATCATCCTGAGATGGCTCACATATATGCCGTATCGTGCTGTCCCTAATTGGGTGGTGAGTAGTCATTGGATAAATTTAATCATGATATAACCATTACCTTACCGTTACCTTGAAAAATATCAATTTATATTATTATAACTATCTTCTTATTTCCAGTTTGGCAACCATGATAACAACCGAATGCCTACACGATTCCGCACTGATATGGTTGATGGCCTGAACTCTCTAAACATGATGCTGCCAGGTGTAGCCGTGACTTACCAGGGAGAAGAAATTGGAATGAGAGACGGTTACGTCAGCTGGGAAGATACCGTCGACGTGGAAGCCTGCAACCGAGGCGACAATGAAACATACCACTTATACTCCAGGGACCCTGCTAGGACACCTTACCATTGGGATAACACCACAAGTGCTGGCTTTTCAAATAATTTAACCACGTGGCTACCAATCGCTGAAGACTATATGGAGATCAATCTAAAAAAACAGAAAGAGGACCAAAGGAGTCACTTTAAGGTATTATGATAACACAGCAAGTCATAGTTTAGTCACTACCGAGAAATTTGGCAACTTATTGTTTCATATTGTATAGTGAACACGAATAATATCACATGAAACATCTTGAAAGTAACCACTAGTGCCGTTTTAATTAGATGCTAAGTTATTTGCATTTATTTCCAGGTTTACCAAGCGTTGACTAAGTTACGTAAAGAGATGACACTGGCTCAGGGTGAATACGATATCAGGGCATTCTCTGACAGCACTTTCTTCCTGGTGCGAAGCTTGCCAACCTATGATACACTTGTGCTGGTATTCAACGTGGCTAACGCGACAGACACTGTAAACCTTTCAAGGGTTACTCATCTGAAACTACCAGCAACTGTCTATACGTCAAGTATTCACTCAAACAGAGTAGCAGGGTAAGAAGAATATTTAATGTTTGTTTATTGAACCATAAATGATTTTATAATATTTACGAGTTCCAATACCAATATATGTGGCAGCATCTCCATGATCAAATTCCAAATATCTTTAGTCGTATCCCATATTGTCTCTTGGGAAAGTCTCAGTTGCCATTACGTTAATGAATAGTTGATGTTATTACCTTTCTAGAACAGTTCACGCTCGTTTTGATTGAGTACTCGTAATTTGTTTGATTGGTATAGAAAACTAATGTTGAAATTTAACAAGGTGGCCAACAGAAAAAAGTTTATCTCAATGTTAGGTATAGAGTATAGTAAAAATTTTGACTTCATGCCCATCTCGAAATATTAGTCCCAAAATTGCTATTTAATTTGGTTCGACGATTCCAAAATATTAGTCACATTTCTAACCTTAAATCTAATAGGGTAAAGGTAAAACTTATTTGAGCATTTTATATTCCAGTGACGTCATTGAATCCGAGCAGCTCACATTGCAGGCTGGAGAGGCATTGGTGCTCCGCGGTCTACCAATATGATTAGAATTTCAATATTGATTCCATTATATACTAAATCTGTGATCGAGTAAATCAAGAGACTTAATTTCATCAACGTTAATTTTATTATATAAGATAATTATTTAAAAGGTATATTTAAGTTTGTTGTATGGTGTAAATAATATTATTAATCTTTATTAAGAGAAATAAACTATTCGTATATTCGTAATGAGCACTTGTCTTTTCGTTATAGTGTTATTGACTTCCCTAAGTATTGAAGACTTCAGCAGTTATAAATGATAATCATAACGTATATTTACTTTAATTTTAAATGGTCTTCGTCATTACTAAATTAATAATAATAATTAATGTTATTATTTTAATTTTAATCTTCTCAGTCAGAGGCGGCCAGACATCCGAGGGTCAAGGCGACAGAGAGTTAAATCGGCTGGCAATTATTATTTTAGATAAACAATTTCTTTTTTTGTCTTCCCTCGACGACTTCAAGGACGAGAAAATACATTACAAATTTTTGGTTACAATGGTAGTATTGGGATTTACTAAGTAAGGTAGCACTTGTGTCAGGCAGTCCCGCTTATTTATAATTATTATTACAAAAATTAATACGCAACAGATTATCATGTTACTAATAAAGCCTACTTATATTTTAGTTTATACGTATTAGACCGTCAAGCGAATGAGCGTTCGTACTTATGTGAATGCGTGTGAGTGAGTTTGTGTGTGTGTGTTTGAATGTTATATGTTACGTGTGTTTCAGTTTGCGTTTGTAAGATGAGACAAAGTGATGTGGCTATATCATAGAAGGTGAAAGTACAAGATTTTATTCAGTTCTGAAGATGACATATATACACATAACACACATATTGACTTGATAGTTAAATAATACTGTAGCATCACGTTTAAGAACGATCATTCATTCCTGATATTGATAGACAAAAACGTACAAACCGATAAGAATCATCAAAATAAATTAAATAATGAAGACAAAAAATATCAAAAAAGATCTCCTCTTAACCTGTCAGCATCAAGCTTAATGGCGGAAAGACGATACAATTATCACCGCCTCCTAGCTGTTATTCGAGATAACAATATTACCTCCATACAGTCCATACATTACATACATTTTTTCTTGTCTTCGTCTCTTAATAAACATTTCCTGACCTTATTGTGTAACTTCACATCTATCGCGATAGCTTTCGTCTTTAAAATTATTACTGCGTGCTAGAGCGATAAATCACAATGATAAATAGTTGAGCGGCAATAGAAACATAGCGTACATTAAATTGAAAGCGATAGCGATAGATTCAGAGTTAGACAAAAAGGAGGTAGGTTAAAAAAAGTCCGCAATATATAATAATAATAAGAGATTGGGACTGGGTGATGGACCAATGATTGCGAGGCTCCAGCGGGCAGTCTTACTCGATAACGCTAGAATTGTCCGCCGATTCCTCTCTCTGTCGTCCTGACCCTCGGCCGTCTGGCCTCCTCTGTCGAGGGGTATTCTCCCATCCTTCGAGCCGTTGAGGAATTGCGAAGATTTCAAATTGATTTCGGAATAATAATAATAATAATAATAGTTATAATAATAACTATTCTCTCATCATCTTAAGCTTAACAATTACATTGACATATGCATGTGACACAGGTGCATAAGATAGTGGGAGACTGGAGTCTGAACTAGGCAACTATTTTGCCTGTATTTCAGTACGCTAGTACTTTCTAATAGTATCATTAGTTGTCCGAAAGAGAAAAACATTAGCATATCTTTATACGATCGTTTGAATATCACTATGATCAGCTGAAAATCTAACGGTTAATATTCAGCAACAGTTTGCCCTTTCGTGTTAGACTTTTAATTATGACGAGGCTTCATTCGACGACGTTTTGGAAGGGAATAAGTTTAGTGTGGATGATTTATAAGCATCGTCTGCTTTAAGCACTTCCAATTTGTTCTTTATAATAGTTCTGATTTACAAGCTTTTAATCATGTCATAAAGTTATAATTTCTAATTTCTTAGCCATTAAGAACTTCTCCACATTACTGGCGATGGAAACAGACCCTGTTAAGTCAGAGACAATTAAATATAAAGAGGCTCAACAAATTAACGGTGCTTTCTTGTAGCGTCTAGTTAATCGACGACTTTTTCGTAGTTTCTATATAAAACTTTCAAAATTAATGAAAACGTAATAAACGTGAAATGTGTATGTTAATGATTATGAGACTCGCCATCGTCTTCGAGCTTTTAAAAGTTAAAAAACCCACAGCCACAATATACAGCATAAGTTTATCAGTTAATAATTTATTGTTAGTTAGAGGGGTTAACTCAAGTCTTAAGAAACTGAAGTTTTTATTACATCCAATAAAAAAAAGCTTATCTTAGTAACTAGAACATAATAAGAACCACAGAATGAGTTCAAAACTTTCCCAAGGAAACCCTGTAAGAAATTGCTTCATAATATGGCGGGGACAATGAGATTAATGCTCGTAGTCCGAAACTTATTAAATCTATTAACTAGGAAAGTAAAAGTTTTATATCAGAATAATATTAAACGATGTACAACATCTTTGACATAAATCTGAGCGGCGACCATTTATATAAATAACGAGAAACTTATTGTTATAGTGGTTGGAAAATAAAGCAAATTCAGCGATGGCTAGTCACTAGATGGATCAGTGAAGGTTACCATGAGCTCCGCTTCGAGCTCATTTAGTCGTTGGTCCAGCACAACTCGCTTTGGATCAACGTGGGGTTGTCTCGAACTCATGTTTTCCTCATATGTTTCTCCCATGCAGAAATGCTTGTATCCAACAGTGGGAGATAAATAGGCAGTCGATGATAACGATGCTTAAAATGTTATTAAATGTCAACTTTAATGCCTTAAAGATAAATACTAAATTTGCTGAAACTTATATGTATTATTAAAGTACGGGGATGCCGTACCACTTGATAGGGGAGGAGATAAGAGATTAAATGATACGATAATTTTATAGGAGAAACGAGAAGATATAATGTAAGTACTTGGATACTAGGATGGGTCTAATGGTAAGATGAGAACGCGCAATTGGCATGATGTATGCGAACTGAACAACTAATTTATTACAATATAAGTAGGTCGAATATGTGCTCATGTGACTAATTAAAGACTATGGACGCGCTTGCCCGTACAATTAATAACAACAAAACAATGGGCATCACTTTATATTAATTGTTTTAAAACAAGTCTTTTCATGAGCGCATAGGATTCATTACAGCAAGTATGGACATTGATAACAGTGATCAGAAGTATAACCATTGTAATAATGAATATTACAACAAAATATAAACCGGATAACATCGAGTAAGGATTCATGATTAATTAACCCTCGTGTTACAAATAAAACAAGTGTCTCGAAACGAGCCCGAGTCCTAATTTCGGAAGGCTACTGCTGATGAATTAATAAAATTGTTGAGTGTGGGGTCGTAAAGACCTCATGTGCGGGGATCGATTGATGGATTGCCACAACGAGGGCTGAGTGGACCATCAATCAGTATTTTTTTAAGTATCTGTAAAGTGACATTGATCCAGAGGCCCTTTTATTGGAAAAGTAAATGAGAAGATAAAGTTTTCAAAAATAATTATTCCAAACATGTTTAAGTGATTGTGTAATTTCATTGTAAGCTTAGTAATAGTTGTAGTTCAAATATAAATAGTGTAAGTTACATCAGCTAAGTAATTTTTAAAATTTAACGTCTCAACAACAATATTAAAATTAATCAAATTAACTCAGACAATCAAAAACACAATTTCACAATTTCAAATAGAATTGTAAAAGTTACTGTATCAAATTTCTTCATTAAATAAAGACTCAGTCAAAGCCATTGTTCTAAACTCTTGTAGATTATAAGACGCTTCGTTTTCAAATAAAAATTTTGGTATCCGTTTGACATCCTGCGTGTTTAAATTGACAATCACCGTTGGCAATATATGGAAGAAACTATTCAATTCTATTAAATAATATCTTGTTTTACTGCAAAGCTCTTGCTACATTGCTTCAATAATTGCTATTTTGAACATATAGTATGTTCAAGTTAGGATATTTTATTAAACTTAATACATTTTTAAAATAGTTACTTTTATAAAAACTCAATCGAAATTTGTAGCTGAAGAAGACTACAGCTGTAGACACTACAGACTACAGCTATAACACACTACAGTTACAAATTTCTCTGGACTCAACAATAATTTAATAACACAAAAGCTTATAACGAACATTCGTTTAATTTAGTACCCTTCTATATTAGGCGCATAACCACTTCCTCTTCATATAACCACCCAAGCTTGGATCGTGGTAGACCCATAAAAATAAATAGGTTGGCCTATTTTCCTAGAGCTCTAGCTTAAAAATATTATGACCTGAGTGGGATTCAATGTACGAAAAGAATTGCCAAATAATTTTCGTGTTGGTACTGCTGAGTTGTGACATTAATAACGATCAATCTTTACAATCTGTTTTGCGAACCGCTCCTCATAGTCGTTGAAACAGCGACAACAACTATGATTAGTGAAATGATTCACTTTTGCAGACTCCAACAAATTTCAGATCTTTAACATTTTGTTAAACCTGTTCATTATCAGTCATAAAAATAGGTATACCTTTTTATAAACACAACACGTCATATCTATTGAGCCGTAAACGTATAAGTAATTATTATTTAGATAATATATATATCTGATAACAAAACCACGAAAATTATTATAGCCATCATCATTCGAGATGGGATCTTGCTGGAAAACAGTCAGTATTGGCGTTGGTGTGTTAGTGGTTCTAGGGGTGGTGGTAGGAAGCATCACCTGGGCTATCCTAGCCAGCAGAGTCCACCACCTCCCGAGATTAAGCCCTTGGACTGGTGGGAGCATGCTATAATTTACCAGATATATCCAAGGTCTTTCATGGACAGCGATGGAGATGGAATAGGAGATTTGAAAGGTAACGATAAAGTCAAATAAATTAAATCAGTATGTTACTGGCTACATTATATATAAATTAAATCAGTATGTTATGGGCTAGATTATATAAAAAATATTAATATTAAATTTTGAGTGATAGAGTCAAATTGAGTTCAATTTCCCCTTTAAATTGGGAAAAACAACTAATAAGCCTTTGCGGAGCTTGTAGCTAAATCACATTGGTATTTCAGTAAGATAAGTTAGACAAAGAAGATTTGTATCTATCCAACAAGGACTTTCAATCAAATCAATCAAATTTGTAGGCATCACGAGCAGACTGAGTCACTTCGTGGAGACTGGTGTCACTGCTATCTGGATGTCTCCAATATTCACATCGCCTATGGTAGACTTTGGATATGACATTAGCAATTTCTACGAAATACATCACGAGTACGGAACTATGGAAGACTTCGAAGAATTAGTTGAAAAAGCACATGAATTGGGTAAGTTTAAACAAATACTACTTAAGAAGAATCTTCATTGAAACTAATTCAATATGGTTTATATTTCAGGCATAAAAGTGCTTTTAGATTATGTACCTAATCACTCAAGTAACGAGTCTGAGTATTTTATAAAATCAGAACGAAGAGAACCAGGGTATGAGAACTATTACATATGGGCAGATCCTAGACCAGATCCTGATAATGATACAAATCTACTTGTGCCTTCAAACTGGGTAATTAACGTCAGAATTTAATGCTGCAATTTTTAACATTATTATATCATTTAGATAAGAAAATGATTGTCTGAACAATTTTTAAACTATACTTGCGCGACTATTATATGCCTTTTTCAAAGCATTATAACGAAACAAGTAAATATATCTATTTTGTGTACCCATCACTTTAGCACAATTCAGATAAAAAATCACTTCAGATATAAAATCCTCATAGTTTTATTTTAAATATATAAATATGTGTCGCATATTAAATATCAGGACTGATAACAATGTACTTCGTAATTTTCTAGATAAGTCAATTTGGAGGAAGTGTTTGGGAATGGAGTGATGTGCGTCAACAGTACTACCTTCATCAATTCGCAAAAGAACAGCCCGATTTCAATTTTAGAGAGCAAGCAGTAAAAGATGAAATGTTAAGAATAATGGAGTTCTGGATTAGGAAAGGCGCTGACGGGTTCCGTTTAGATGCTATTCCTCACCTTTTTGAGTCAACTCCTGATGAAAATGGCATTTACCCAAACGAACCATTGTCTGGTAATATGTTTTTGAGTCCTGATCAAGCTGGATACACCACCCAAATTCATGTTAGGGATCTGATTGAACTATATGATGTAGTGTACGAATGGAGACAATTTGTTGACACATTAAAGGAAATACTTGGAACTGAAACTAAGTAAGTATGTTTAATAATGTTATTAAATATTTCTGGATTTTACTGCTGCTTTGAAAAATTATTAACATATCCACAGGGTTATCCTTGCAGAAGCTTATGCTAATATATCTATGACCATGCTTTATTACGGAGATGAGCGCGAGCGCGTCGGAGCCCATTTTCCATTCAACTTTGATTTCATCACCAGTGTTTCTGCTGGTTCAACAGCCCGAGACTTCGCGTTTAACATAAATCATTGGCTCACCTACATGCCATTCGGAAATGTTGCTAACTGGGTGGTAAGGAAAAATTCAAATCTTAAATATCACAACAATTTAGTATAATCACTCAAAAGTAATACTTTGAACGTTATTTCAGTTCGGAAACCATGACAATAACAGGCTGCCGTCCAGATTCAGGGAAAACATGGTTGATGGTTTGAACTCAATAAATCTGGTTTTGCCTGGTGTAGCTGTAACTTATCAGGGCGAAGAGATTGGAATGAGGGATGGATATGTCAGTTGGGAAGATACGGTCGATGTGGCTGCGTGCAACCAGGGTAACCCCGAGAATTATCTAGAGTTCTCTAGGGACCCAGCTCGAACTCCATACCATTGGGATGATTCTATTAGTGCTGGATTTTCCACAAGCAATGCTACTTGGCTACCCGTCGCTCAAGATTACACTGAAATAAACCTACAGGCGCAAAAAGATGCGTCTAGGAGTCATTATAAGGTATCTTCTCGAAACTTATAATTCCATATATATAATTCTACGGAAAGCAAAAAACACCAACAAAATTGTGGTAAAAATACATTCCCTTATTAAAAATGCAGCCTTGTGGAGTTGTGACTCATCTTACTCTTAGTCCTCGTGTAGCTCTGATCTTCAATGTACCTCACTATAATATTAAATATATATATAATTAGTGGTCTTACTGTTTTCTTCAGGTCTATCAAGCCTTGACAAAGTTGCGCCGAGAAGAAATCTCCTTCTCTCACGGCTTCGTCCATGTCCAGGCGGTGACTGAGAATACCCTAGTGATTGTAAGGCACCTATCCACATACGATACTTTCGCTCTGGTGTTCAACGTCGGCGCTGCATCGGACACAGCTGACCTATCTAGGGTCCAAATCTTGAAAAGCCCAATGGTTGTGGAGATTTCGAGCATCCATTCTACCCGGCTTTCAGGGTGAGTTTTGAGGATGTGGTAACCATGGTTGTAACTGCCATATAACCACTAAGTATAAAGAGCAGCAAAGACCAAGCAATTAAGTGTAATACATTAGCCAAAATAACTGTAGAATGAGACATATATACTGTCATCTCTTTTCAAGATGGCTAATAAAGAATAAGGGTTGTATGTTGATATATGACGAAGAAATGCATCGCTTGATATTTGATAATAGAAATATCACCATTTTTTTTTTTGCAGAACGGAAGTAAATCTGGGTGAGATAACTCTTCTACCAGGTGAAGCCATGATGCTGCGCGCGCCCCCCACATGAAGAATCCGCTCCAAAATACTTAACTATGTTTATATTTATTGCATTAATTATTAACAATAAAGAACTTATTACGACGGAAAGCTAAAGTCCACAGATTAGAAGTCGCTACACCCAAAGGCTCGTTGAATGTTGAGCTAGTCAGTCAATATTCAAGTTCCAATGCAAATTATTTTTAATTAATTATTATGTGATATTACTCATTTACTTACTAATAATAAAAACCCCATTGTGGCTGTAAGGGAAACCCGTATTTTATTTACTCTAGCAATGTATGCAAATTAAAATTTGACTACCTTTGTTTTATCAAATTGTTCGTTGCCTTCAATGTACCTCAACCTAATTAATCTTCAAAGATATGACAGGATGAGCTCTCTTTTGGTTTTTCAATTAATTTTATATTTCTCTATTTAACTTACGAAAATTATAAATAAAAATAATAAATAACTCGTCTTTGTTGTTCCCAAACGGGCCTCTTTAGAGTTTATTTTTTATATTAATTTGGTATTGACGTTTTACGTCATTGTGTTTTTTATAAGCGAAATATATAAGTTCATTGTAACATCTTCGCTTTTCATTTATAATTGATATTTGTATATTAGTTAAAGGAAAGGAGGTAAACGTTTTACTCAAGTTACATATGGCTACATACACAGTTCGAATGCCTAAAAGTGATGTTATCAGTAGTATTATAGTGTGTCCATAGCTTAACAGCCAGACATATTGAGAGAATTGCCGGGTCGGTTGAATGCCTGAACGTTAATTGATAGTCTACCGCTGACACTCAAGGCTCATGTCACGCCTGTCCAAGCGATAGATTAATCTAGAAGTATTGTTACAGCCACGCATTCATGTTGTTTTAGTACAAATTCAGGTGCTTTTTATTGAATATAGATAAAATTATACACTTCACACTGAATCTTTTATTTTCACTTCCTTACAAATAATTAGTGTTGTGAGTAACACTCGTTGCATTTATCATATTTTTTAAATTAATTGTCTCTCCTGGAACTAGAGCATTCAACAGCTAAAAGGAAACTCCATCCTCGGCTGTTGTTACATCAAAGATTTAAAGGTTTTTCGCACTCAAAATTGAAGCCCTAAGTGCGGAAGCTCCAATCCATCCCAAATTACAGAACCCAAAATCCAATGTTGACCACATCTAGTGAAAAAGGAGTCTCTTAATTGTGATACCTGACGGACGTTCAAAGATATGTATCACTTGTTGGCGGAATGTGTGCGAAATCAAGCAGAGCGAGAGGAATTGATGACGAATTTTAATTTGAAATCGTCTGATGTTGGTGTTGTACAGCGAATCTTGGCAGAACCAACATCGAAAGCTGATTTCAAGGTTTACGATGGGATAAAGAAATTAGATCGTCAATGACAACCACTCTCTATGTCAGGTCTAGCTATTTAGCAATGTGTTTAAATTTTAAGGATTAGGAACTGTTGACTGAAAAACTCACTGAAAAAAGATAATTTTTTCTTTATAACTTGTTCGAGAATGAGGCCATATTGGGAGAACTCTATTATTTTCTTCTTAGATAGGTGAGCTATTCCATTAATAGCTTTAAAGACGTAAGTATTTATTGAAACTTAAGCTTAAAATTAAAACCATATTCCAAATTATATCAATCAAAACAGTTTTCCAAAATAATAAGTAAATTAAATGTAACCTTAATCAAATAAAGATAATTACAGAATAAATGCACCACTGAATTCAAATTCTGAACGATCAAATGATCACTTATTATACAGTTAACGGTATAATTTGTCAGTTAATAGTCGGTTCTCACAATGCTCGCCTCACATCCGGTCCAGTAGTGATGGATGGCGCTTCGAGTTTATTGAAAATCGCTGAATTGGTATTCCTAGATACATCTTCTTAATGTGGTAGAATATTACAGAAATTTTTAATACTAAAATATATTGATATCTTATCGAACTTTCAAAACCTTGATTTGAAGCCTAGATTGAAAAACTCAAAAATTCTTGCAAAAGGATAATAGATACGCATTTCAGAAAAATATTTGCCGTCGCTAACACCAGACTGTTGAAGCAGTGAAGAATCAAAACAGTCATGACTATTTTCAAAAAGCAAAGTGGTCAGAACGAGAACTGTATCAGCAACCAATATCGCGAACACTGCTTCTACTACAACTAATTGGGGTCATCTGAAGTTTTAAATTATTAAAATTCAATGACATCATACGTTTACATTAGCAACCTCCTTGTCTTATCTTCAATAGTTTATGATAACTTTAGAAAAATTAGAGTTATATTTAATAGCATTTTCTCACAGCCATTTCTAGTTGAACAATTAATCATGAATTTCACCAAATAACTAGGCGTTACATAAGCCTTAAGCCCCGTTAATTGAACCGTCCTTGAACAACGGTTAACTCGCTAATACTTTATCGTGGGGTTAGGCAGGAAACTATTAATTATATCATAATAACCCCTAAAACAAGCTACAATGTGAAATTTTTGGAATAATTGCTACCGGTTTTTTATTTGGAGTTAGCAATATTATGGGTGTTATCGCCGTATGGGTAGGGAAAAAACTAACGTAACTTAAGCATTCACCCATTTCATTTCAAACCATGCCTAATATTTCACCTTTTGCTTTTGCTTTGCGCAATTTCTTACTGGCCATTTGTACTGTCTTTATAACTTTGTCGTGTCTGTTTGGTTTTGTTTCTTTAATTTTCCAATCATTGCGTTAACGTAGTCCATTACTTTGGATCTATTAGTACCTACTTCTACCAAATACTCAAAAAGCGACACTTTTCAGTGAAGTTCATTTTCTATTTCTTAACATAAATACTCCTTAACAACTTAGGCCCGTTTTACTTTTTATATTAAAGGCATAATAAATTTATTTTAAAATTCTTTGTAAACCTCTAGAAATGTATCCTTCAAACAAAAATACGACGGTAAATGTAACACCATAATACGAACAAGAGGTAATCTTCTCAGCACAAGGTGTGCACCTAAATCAGGGTTGTAAAATGAAAGGGCGACCCTTATTAGACCCTGGAGACCCCTAACGGCGCCGACAGTGCCAACATTCAATCAAGTAGCATTGTAAGTAAGATCTATCTAGGTTTTGCGCCCACAAATACGTTATTCCGGTTTACTAATGGACAGTAAGGACCAACTAGAAGGAGACAGATTTACGTTTTAATTTGTCCTGACAAAGAATTATATGAGATATATAAAACCATTAATTTGACTTTTGTAATGCTTGAAATAAACTGGCTTCCAATTTTCTTTGGCAAGACTATAATGGACAAACTTATGCGTGGAGGTATGGAGACCATAAAATATATGGAGACCTTAATACTTTTTTATTAATATCACATTCTCGTTTCCCATCACTACAAGTGGAAGGTCAACATTATTGATTAAAGGCTAATCTCGACAATAATGTGGTATTTTCCGTTGTTAGTGGCTGTCTTGTTGAGGACAATCCTAGGGGAGAGCCCCTGGTGGAGCAATGCTGTTTACTATAGAGTCCTCGTGGACTCTTTCAAAGACGGGGATGGCGATGGATTGGGGGACTTAAATGGTGAGCTACGAATAATTTGAACTTATCAGACCTTTAGAGGTTTGGAGTTCAAGTCCCAGTGTGACCGGAAATTTTTTGTTCGGTTTGATTCTTGTTAGGACTTATTTTAAGTGCTCCAACTTACGTAACTGCATACTTTTTTTATGGTTCAGGAAGTCAGATGTAGTTCGTTTCCATCTCTTACCATTAGAGAAAAAGGAGACTGAGGGCTATCTTAATACAAAAATATCATACTTACGCTCTTTCTCTGGAAATTGTACTCCATGAATTCCGTTCTGGGAAGAACCTATATCCCCTTACTCCTTTGTAATATTAAATTTCAACGTGACGTCTTGTCATTTAATTGTATTCAGATTCAAATTGTATTAATAAATAAATATTAATATTGTGTCCTTTAATATTTTCCAGCACCTACTATAACTATGTTACATTATTTCTACCAATCATCGTAAATCCTAAAAATACTGATCTGTAATTTAAATTCCAATCTAGTTTCGTAAACTCTAATTAAAATGATAATTATCGATAGCCTTATGTAGGTTTAACTTTAGTTATTAATGATTATGTATATATACAGGGTATTAGAATATTTAAATGTGTTTTTACAATTATTAACGATTTTTGACTAGCAGTAAGATCTTCTGGAATCGGGAGTAGACAGTTATCAAAAACGCTTTGCATCTCATTTTGCACTTTTAACACCGCCAAATGTGGCTCTTATACTCTCATAATTGTTGTAAGATAATTTTCAGGGGATGATTGTTTTTTATTCTCGTAACAAATATCGTTTTCAGGAGCTACGAAGCAAATAAGCTACTTGCGCGCATTAGGAGCAGATGCGGTTATTCTGTCTTCAATATCAGTTAAAAGCACTGACTGCTCTAAACCCGGCATCAATATTCTAGCAGACATTGATCAAAGGTACGGCAACCAGGAAGATATTGGTTCATTTTTGGATAAAACGAAGAAACTGGGTAAGGGAACAATCGTATTTCTTGTGAAATTACTGCGAGGGATTTAATTAAATTGACTTGTCACGTTCTGTTACAGAATTGAAAACGGTGATCACGTTACCTATTAAAACAATTAGTACGGCCTCTGAATGGTTTAATTCAAGCGCCAGTAAACTAACTGGATTTGAAGACAGAGTAATTTGGAAAGACGCGCAAGAAGGGAATATGCCACCTGTAGATATTCAATTTATACAACATTATATTGTGCTTAAATGGTTGCTTATCTATGTTCTGCAATTGAACATTGTATCCTTATATTGACTTTAGTATCCTAATATGAAAATGTTTCTTTTATTATAAAAACATCGAGATTAAATTCTTCTTTTTCTGTTATAGACTGAAGATGGTATCACATGGATATGGCACCAAGGCCGAGCCGCTTATTTCGGTGCAAGCAATAATGAAGCTGTTTTGAATTTATGCTCAGAAGTGGTCACGGCGGATTTAGCTGCGGCTCAGTGTGCTTGGATTAGACGAGGCTTTTCAGGAGTCCTTTTGAATCCTGATTTTACTCCCAATCAACGCTGTGCAGAGAAATTATTACAGAAAATGGTTGCAGAAGCTATGACATGTGCCCGGACTTCTGCTTTGAATACTCCGTAAGTTAATAAGCTATGATTAAATCTAATACATTAAAAGATAGTGCTCTAATTTCTACTGATTGAAACTTAATTCCAATTTTGTTTCATATTTTTAGTGTTATTCTTGTTGAATCTTCATTAGAACCACTCGAGGCATCAAAATATTATGCAGATGGAGGAGTAGGAGCTAACAGTGTAATTAGTACAGCTTTAACATCGTCTAAAAAGCAAACAGCTCCTGAAATGATTCTAGCCTTTCATGCTGCCATCTTAAGTGCACCACAAGATGCTGCTCCTATTTGGATGGTAATTTTTTTTAAAGTTAAATAACCAACTTAAGGTCTTAAGTACAGAACTTAAGTTATAGTAAGAATTTTCCTTTCCCAGACAAGCGCGCCTTATGAAAGTCGAATAGCAACTAGATATGGTACGGAAATGGTAGATGCTATAAATCTATTGGCTATTATACTACCCGGAGCAGTCGTTTTACAGCAAGGCGACGAACTCGGAGTAGCAGACACCATACTTGAATGGGCAACAACAAAAGCAACGTGCTGGCCAAGTTATAGTGTCCCTTCGTCGGCTCCCTTCCCGTGGAGTGATGCTATAAACGGAGGATTCACTAATGGTGAACCCTGGCTTCCCCTTGCTCCTAATTACAGATATGCAAATGCTAAAGCAGAATTTGGTAATGATAATAGTCACATCGGGATGTTGAAAGTTGCTGCTGCAATGAGAAAATCTCCAGCTATAGGTCCTCATGTGGAAGTAAGTTGCTTAAACAATAACCTAGGTTTTTAGTAAAAGTAAGTATCTATTGTCATACTAGATTTTTAATGGGTCTAAAACAAATATTAACTCAGCTAACTATCAACATTATTCTAATATAACAAATGTATCCAACTTGATTGTCAATCAAATTGATTGATAATTTTAAAAATATCGTTTACAGATAAAACGTCTTGGAGATGCTATAGCTGTATTAAGATGGGGTGGAGCTGGAACTCTCATGGTGTTATCCAATTTAGCTCAAAACCAAGCTGAAATAAAACTGTCAGCTATTTACGGCCTTCCAAACGAAATCACCGTTGCAGCTAGCTCAGCAGGCTCTAGCCTTTCCACTGGATCACATTTGGCCGTTGACAAAACCTTGAAATTGGCCCCTGGGGAAACCCTGCTATTAGCTGGGGGACCACGTCATTGTGGCGGCCCCGGACCAGTCGATAAAATTACCAACAAGTTAACAGAAGGCTGGCAAAAATTAAACAAATACTTCAGTAACGTTTAAACCTCAAGCTTGCACAAGCATATTAAAGTTTTATATCCCCTGATCACCATTTGTATCATTAACGACAAGATAAGTACTTCCACTGGTTACTTTAGGGGAACTAAACTACTAATACTAAAATTATTTCCCATAACAATAATTTGTCTAACGATATGAGCTCCAAATGACCCGGCAATATAGCTTAGGGAGTTTCGAGCAACACGAGCGTAAGGACGTTCAAACCCTAACTAGAACGTAATGAATTGAATACAAAATTACACTCACACATAGCCAAGCAGTGTGCTCGTACTACGAGTCTGCTGACTCCATTTACAACTATTGTCTCCCTGACCTATTTTCAATGCAACTAAAAAGAAAATGTAATTTGTAAAACCAACTTCGTATAACCTCGTTTACCAATTG
This sequence comes from Acentria ephemerella, assembly GCA_943193645.1. Taxonomy (NCBI): domain Eukaryota; kingdom Metazoa; phylum Arthropoda; class Insecta; order Lepidoptera; family Crambidae; genus Acentria; species Acentria ephemerella. Next base: position 762,915 of record OW971875.1, on the reverse strand, counting down.
TTCAGTTACAACGATAGTTGAAGTTATTTACAAATGAATTTTTTCTAAAACGTGAAAAACAGAATCCGTATAAGCGGTGAAATCAAAAATCGATAATTTTTTGGTAGGTACAGTAAATTTGGGGTCGTTTAGGTACTCGGCTAATCCGGCGCGCGTCTTCAGGTGCTTTTAGGGATAGGCGTTATTGTGTATGAAAAGTGGTGTGTGGTAAGATGGTACTTACAGAACTTGCTCTTCTCGGCATGGCTGAGGGTCGCGGCCAGGAGCGCGACGAGCAAGACAGGCAACGCGCACGCCCTCATTGCGGGCGGCGCGGGCGTCTGGGGCCCGGCGCGGCGCGGACTGGTGATGGCGCGACGGCTATCGACCGTGCATGCACCACGCATGCGCCCCAATACCCACGCTTCTAGGGGTTGCTACACACGAAAAATATTTTGAATATTGAACCTGTTTTAGCTGACACTTCTAAGTTAAAAGTAATTACGAATTAATTAAGGTACCTGGAGCATAAAATAAAACTGCTGAAAATGAAAGATAACGTACTATCAATGTCTGTTAACGTAGGTCCATCATTAGTAGATTTTCATATTATACTCAATTATGTAAATTTAAAATATCCGCCTACCCACGTTTGATGTTTCATATAGATACTTAATCTTAAACATAATTAGTCGATTAATCTGTTAACTAATTATCCGGTAAACCTCCTATTTTTGATCCATAACACTGATTAAAAGGTTTTGTTACAATTAGTGTATAAAAACTCCAATGCGTAACCTCCTTCGAGGGTAGCAACCCCACTATCGCGATCGCGTCCCGGCAACGTACACACAAACTACCAACTTATTGATGCAGTCGTAAAATACATGCTTATTGGCAGTTTAAACGATTACAGCCCTTATGTTCCAAGATAAAACCACAGAGGTTTCCTCGTTGAGCTGCACCATAAATTTGTGGGCCCGCTAGAGTATACGTACGGCGTCTCGCAGGCTCCCGTGTACTCACTCTGTTATACTTTATGATGAAAAGCCATTTTATTTCAATTATACAAGATTTAAATTCGCAAAGCATGTATTCTGCGTGATTGGCTGTCCCTTTTACAAAAGGTAGGCGTAAATAGTACGGAGTTTATAGTGGCACGTTGCAACCCACACATATAAAAGCGTAGTTAAAGGAATTTCTCATATTTTCACGAGAAACCGAGCAATAGATGATATGGCTTTTTCCATGTGTGAGTGGCTGGCTTCGGATTTCAGCATTGAAACTCGGAACTTTATAATCTATGCACCGAGTCATTCGCTCAGTGAACGAGCGATTGAATGAACCGAGAACGTTCATCGTAGTTTCTTTGTAGTACGATACACATGAATAATATATATGTATGTTATTGTTATTGGAACTTTAATTAGCAGTTGGCGTAATCAAATAATGTCATCTATGAGTTAGTACAGTCAACGTGAAAGGTAAATAATCACATTTAACCACTTTTACACCTTATTGATTTCGTAATTAGAAATATGTACTTTTAAATGTGAATCCCTTTCGTGGTAGACTGTAAGCAAGAGAAATATTTTAGATTGATTTTATAAAGACCCTGATATTTGAGGTAAGATCGAATAACCATTGAAAAAATATAATCTAGACTTACCACTTATGCTAGTACTTCAGTTAGCTAAGTGGAAATGATAACTCCTAAACCTCAAACTGCAATTGGCAATATAACCTTGAAATTTTAATGAACTCTATTTTGTTGATATCATCACGAACTGCCTATATACGCCTGTTGGGTACAGGCCTTCATGCTGGCTAAATTTGGGCTTTGGGCAAAACCAGGCGCACTACCGCGAGAAACGGTTTAACGTGCTTTGGTGACAGTTTGTTTTAATCATTCTTAAACTGTTCATCTTGATGATATTACAGTAAATCCTCACGTGTCCCTCCCATGTCTAAAGACCTGAATCTGCATTGGTAGAGTGAGAGGTACCTACTATATTCACAAATGCAACTGAGAAGAAATTTCATGTAATTTAAAGAAGTTTCATTGTTTCTTACATAATCATTTCTTATCGTAGGTCAATGTATTTCAAATTGATTACAATTTCTTGCAAGAGCATCTGCTTTTTCTTTTATACTTTCTGTTTGACGTAATAAATCTATTAACAATGCTAATATCATTGTTAGTATTTAAACCAAAAGGAGTATAATGTGAAATGCCTTTAGTGTAACTATTGGTTTAAAATATATTTTAATAATATGGTATCATGGTTTAGATTAGCACTCTTTATTACCACACAAATGTTTAAATGTTTGACTTTAAACTTGTCGCCAATGGCGGTAGCCTAAAAAATAGAAAACTAAGATGGCGGTAGTTATTGGGTGACTTGGGGCATTCTGTAACGAGCGTGCAAGGTGAACGGTTGGTTGTTAATAGGCACTAAGAGTATGACTAAATAAACGAGATACTATTGAAGGGGTGTTTCTATTATTCGTAACAGGCATCCTTATTATTAATAAACGTGCGAAATGTTACATCATATAAACGTTAATATTTATCTCTCAACAAACTAAACATAAACAAGGTTCGGTTGTAGAAAACTTAAAATTTTAATATCAAAATGCAAAACAGACGCAAGTCATCGAATTACGAAGACCTCTTCACAAACAAGGAAAAGCACTTTTACTGTTTTAATGACCGTTCTGGCCAGGACTGTGCCGTCGCAATTTCACATAATTTCATAATTTAAGTAGCATGTGTCGTAAATTGCGAGAAATAGATTCGTAAAATGGAACGCAGTCTATGAGTCTTTAGGTTGGGAATGAAACCTAGGGTGAAAAAATCGAGTGAGGCATAGAAGCGACAGTAGCGAGTGATGAAGTGATCGGGACAAGATGAAGCGATAGTACCTATTGAAAGTCGTTTTCAAGCTAAGAAACCAATTATGAAATATAGAACAACACTTGTGTGGTACTAATGAGTGGAAACTGGGTGAGTTTCTTACATTGTAATGGTGGAAAGGGGTGGCTATGGGGGAGGCGTAAAGAGGCCACTCGGGGGAACATTGTTCCCGTACTAAAAGATTAGCTATTGTCTTACGGTTTCATTGGAAACTAAACATTTCAATATGTCAAAAGTAAACATCTATATAAACGCGATACGACATATCGCTACACACACATGATCATACGTGTATGTCAAATCATTTCCTATATTTTATCGTCCTTATTATTAACTTAATTCAATGATGGAGTCTCAGACTAGAAAGTTTTTCGCTGTAATTATGTAAAAGCATTTGAAAATTCATATTACATTATTTTCATTATTCACTCCTGCTACTTCCGTTCACTTCCCAAATCCACTACTGCTAATATCCACACTCTGCGAAATCGCATATCTTATTAATTTCATTTAATAGCAGATTTATTGATTATGAATTATTTCATTAAAAAAATCATGTAAAATAGCAACCATTTCCATGGCTATTGCGCGTTAGCGTTATATTGTGTCATCAGCATACAATGACCGATTATTATTGTATCATCTATATATTTCTATTTACGCATTCTATTTCACTCCCATAATAAAAAACACAAATATGGCGGTGAGAGGCCACCGTAGAAATAGATACCTTGATCCATTTTGTAGCAAATAATTTTAATGGTAAATTAATACACCCGAATTCACAAAAATGAGATTTATCTAGTTATTCTTTTTTTTTTATAAAAAGCACAGCAAATGACTCGACACCACCTGATGATAAGCAGTAGACATCTGAAGATAGCTAGTGAAGCATGTGATATACTGCCCTAGCCACCCTCACCTTCCCGGCCCAAAAAGTGCTTTTTCACGCCTCTTTTACAGGAACCCATGTTATAAGAAGGAGCGATTACGTGTGCTGGCAAGGAATTCCATGCTCTAGTTGTGCGACAGAGAAAGGAGTCACTAAATTTCTTAGTGCGTAAAGTAGACGTGGCTACAGTAAAGGAGTGACTCCGTAGACCAGCACGCGTACTTCTTAGTAGGAAAGGAGAGGGAGGGATAAGGTCGAAGATAGTTAGGCGTTTAATTACAATACCTATCATTGGTTCTCATGCTTGTTACTTCCTTGTATTCCTAAAAAAGCATGATGTTGCTTAAATGGAAGCTCCTTACTAATTTATTAGACGAAGCTAAGAAATAAAGAAAATAATTTGATACTAATTAGCCGACCGACTTAATTCGGCGCGTATATTTTTTATATATGTACACCAATTACGGCGAGATTCCTAATTCAATTTATGTAATTATTTTTAATTTGATTTGGAATAGTAGCCATTTTGTCCCATAAAAATTTAATCCAGTTCGGCCCAGGAGTTTTTATTTAATGAGTATTTTTGTTCACTTGGACGATGTAATTTTCACGATACTTTGTTTTCTAATTAGTACACTATACGTTCGATAACTCGCTTCTATTATTCTTCTGAAAATGCGTGTAATATTACGTATTCATGAGCGTTCAATTGTTTTTACTGACTTCAAAACAAGATAGAAGTTTTATATTCTCAATTGCCTTTATTCATTTTTTTTTCAATTACAACATTTATTAAAATGGTGAATTCTAAAAGAGGTCCTAATTCAATTTGGTTGAGAGCTTATTAAGATATTTAGAGATACAAATTGAAACCTACATCTTGCCGACTTACAAAGTACCTTTTCAGTACATATTGTATGAAGGAGGGAATACGTCTACCTGATGATAAGTGATGATAACATCGAAGGTAAACTAAGTAAGAATAGCGATAGTAAACAATAAAATGTATTTCAACCAATAAGTTAAAGGCAGACGGGTTAATAATACTGGCAGTCAGATTTTTAAAATTATTAACAACTTAACTTTAGATAAAGGTTCAAATACATAAGAACTGTAACCATTGTTATGTTTCTCAAACTGATCTGTTTTAAATAACTCATTCATGTTAATACGACTAAAGGAATATCTTATTATTTTATAGTTGAAGACAATGCTATGCTTTCAGAAAAAGATGGTTGAGAATCCGAAATTAATTTTTTAAAAATTAAAAAAAAGCCAACCACAAGATAAGAAACCGAATCGTCTTTAAAGACGGTGTCAGTCTCGAACCCACAACAGTACGGTTAGCTAACCGACACTGACTCGTCAAGTTGACAGCAGAAGGGTACCCTAGCTGCAGATGCGCCCCCCTCGCCCCCGACGCCCCCCACTACCCTGAAACTCTTCACGCCTCTCGACTGAAGGGCCACTTACCACACCTCAATAGCACTTCACATATAAAGTATCTTTTTGACAAGCCTGTAGTCATGGAAGCCAAGATGCTTAATGTTAAGAATGGTCTCCGAGTATTCAATCTGGGAACAATCGGATGAAGTATCCAAAAATTCGGATAACTCGAGTTGTTTTCAGTTCTCTTTCATTTTTATGATAAAGATATTTCAGAAGCATTCGTTGAGAATGTAGATCTGATCAACTTGAACAGCATTAGAATTTTTCTCATACGTTTTCCATGTACAGTACCTAATGATACACGGCTTTATCTTTCGACTTAAGTCACAGAGGAATGAACAGCTTATTACTTAATCTACGTAAGCTAATAAGATAATTAGCAATGAAAAGTCATCCACTGAGCATAACATACAGACCTACGTATAAGTATGTGACAAATATCCTATCAAAAAATTCATCGTATCAGCCTAGAGACACCCATTGCTAGATATAGGCTTCCCCCAAAGGTCTCCAAACCGATCGGTCTTGCCCTCTCTGCATCCAGCAGATTCTCACGACCTCAATCAGATCGTTGGTCTATCTTGTAGAAGGCCAATCAAGCGTGGTTTTGAGAAGCTATGGCATCTTGCAGCAATTATGATGGAGAAAGAAGCATTGGAGCGAGCCAGAGAGGACGATACTATATCTGACCCGCGCCGATGCACCGTAGTGGGTGTAGAAGTCGAAAGTTTCCCTTCCTTCGCTTCCGTAGCCTGGACCGCGTGAGGGTTGAGCCGGGGTATTTACCTCAACACTGCACGATCCAGCTAAATGTCGATCGCCTTTTGCTCAGAGGATTGTCAGTTCCCTAGTACAGATTGGCCTGTTTTGTTAAAGTTCCAGCATAAAATCCAAGGTCTTTACAGAACTATCAAGAAACTTGTCTTCTAGAATGTTCTCCAAATCCAAATGTTCACGAGCTTCCGATGGAATATACGATAGTAGTATTGTGATCTATTTTTGTGACCTTCGATTCTCAAACCTCATCAAAACATAATTATATTTTCCACAAAGAGGGCATCGCCATCGCAATTTCGCCATTATAATGGATATAATCTAAGCAATATAAAGAATAGTACGTAATAACATTTAAAGTATACGTTTACAAGTAAATATAGATAGACGTCATAATTCAGAAATTTTCTATACCTAATCGAAAGAAAGTAGATAGAGACACCCAAACGATTACAAGTGAAAGAAACGACATAAAGATATATAATCTACTTATCATAAATACTATGAGTCAAAATAATTGTCACTATTAATCCCTTGCCAGCCCTCCGGAGTATTCTCAACAAAAGAATATTCTGTATCTGTTAATTGTTTATATAATAACTTACATAGAGCGTTAACTTAAGAGGTAAATACGACATCAAACTTTTCTACGGGACCAACATTGATTGCGAAAAATCTACAATTTCATACAAAACCAACCAAATGTATGTGACAGCTAATTTTTTCGAGATCGCGACGTTTGTCCCGTTCAGTTTGAAGGTCTGTTTTACTTTCTTAAGTATCACTGCAATTTTTTTTACATTCTATATAAACTATTAACTTATCAAATAAGCAGTGAGAGGAATTCGAAGAAAACTATCTTAACATGAAGTTCTGGTCGGATATTGAGAACAAAGTTGAAACTATCCCAATGTGTTTATTATTCGAAACACCATTTCCAAAAATGCATCGTACAACTTAACACCATTACCACTTGTCCTAATCAATCCCCAATCGATTAATTACCCGAATCAATCAAGATTATCGAAAAAAAATGCCAAGATAAAAAAGGAACTACTTCAGGATCAGCAGAGGTCTCGAATACCACCGCTCCGAACAAAGGGTTGGCAGGCAGCTCCTAGGTACCCCAGACCACCGCTGATGATAATACGGTGCCGAAATTTCGGTGTTATTACACATATCTAGCGTGCGTTATCACCTTATCAGAGATAATTTGTTGAACGTGCATCGAACGGTTTGATAATGGAGCTGTTTTAATTGTTACGGCTATTAAATAATGTCCACTTAGTACCTTAAACTGTAATGGCTGAAACTATGATTAGGACAAGGCAAAGATATTAACACCAAGAACATCTTTATGTTATGCTAAAAATCAAATTTTAGAATTATTTTTAAAAAAGGAAAGTTAACTAAAATTTATTTAAAATTACCATTATCATTTGTTAGATCGCTGTGATAGCCAATTTTGGGCTTGATTAAAAATGCTATATTAAGTTGTAAGAAGTAGGGTTTTTCATCAGCACCACGAGCTGGACGCTTCTTCTCACTCCTTTTTCAAAAGGCCAATTAGCCGAAAATAATATAGTTAAAATAATGTAGTCATTTGTTGTACCTCTAAAAATTAGTTGTGTTTAGATAGATAGGACTGATTGACCTGGTGAATTGCTCGTGCAGAACCCAGGTTACCCCCGTGAAGGGCAATGGAGTTACCGGGGAGTTTTAGTGGGTATTTTCAGTGCCGCTCTATTGAGGTACTGAGTGAGCCCCACACACGCCTGTCGCTTAGCCAGTGGCGGGTAGGTCCGTAAATGGATTCCTCTTTCGTAAAAAAAAGATAGGAATGATTAGAAAATTATATCCTTATGGTACAGTGGCTCTGCGAAGATCGCATGTTATTCTTCTAACTGCGTGGATTCATTTTATTATAAAAACAGTTTCTTAAGCCCAACGCTTCCAAAACAAAAATACCTTAAGGCTTCGCACACGAAGACAGCGGCAAGTGGCCGCAGTCCTCGAGTGGCGCGTCGCAATGTATATATTTATACTTTACGTACTAAGACTCATTTCTCTGTCGCACAACTAGAGCATGGAATTCCTTACCAGCAAACGTATTCCCTCCTTCTTATAACATGAGTTCCTTTAAAAGAGGCGCGAAAAAGGTCTTTTTGGGCCGGCAGGGTGAGGGTGGCTGGCAGTATGTCGCATGCTTAGTGAAGCAGCTATCTTCAAATATGGGCTCCTCTACTGCTTGTCATCAGGTGGTGTCGAGTCATTTGCTGTGATTTATATTTAAAAAAATATATGGGACTGCCCTCGAAAACAGAACACTCCATTCATTTTGTTTTTTGTTTTTTTTTATTGACACCGTAATATTAAGAACCGCCGACGTAGGCTTGCTCCAGTGCCGGACGAACTACCACTACCGCGTCGCCGCTGATTCGCAAAAAACCCGCAAATATGTAATTTTTACTAATTATTAAACTTTCTAAACATAAGTGTATGTACCATTCATATTTAATTATGTTATGTACAATAAACGACATAAAAAAAGCAATTGTAGAAAGCAATTTCTATCAATCTCAATCTGTTCCATCAATCAATCGATTTAATATATCGATAATGATCGACACTCAATTCTGAAAGTATTCGTTTTCACATCACATCCTTTGTTATAACAGAGTTTTTGTCAAATGGAAATCTTTTGTTGACATTCAATTTCTTCCTTTCCTTTGTTTAGATAGGTCTGCACCGTCGTGATAAAAATATTAACTCCTCAGAGAAGACAGTGACTCAGAACTTAAAAGGTTTTAAATGAGAATCTTCAACTCTATAAGGGAAATTTTCTTAGCATCTTTAGTTGGGATATAAGTTTCAATGTCATAAAACCTTTAAATGATTTTACTCAGTTCTGTATCATACTACATAGTATAATATCTCTTTGTGATTAAAACATTAGCTTTTTCTCGCTTCCGATTAAAAGTTATACATATTATACCAAATTATTATTTTTTCAATTAATCTTCTTAAAGTACTTCTCATAGTGTACAAGATTTAAACTTGTATGAAGCGCTCATGTGATACCGTTAGATATACAACTGTCTACAGTTAAAAATCTACAATACTATTTATAACTAGCGTTAGTTCTAATTTTAAAATAATATTTATTTTGAAATTAAAACTAACAATTTATTTAGTACATATTTAAATTCTATAACTGGGACAATTTGTAAATACCCGGTTAATACCCACTTAAAGTTATCACTATTACCTTTAATTACATTTGTTTATTATTTTTCTTACATATTCCCTGTTATGACGATTTAAAGGAACTTAGTAAATGAGTATATTTAAATAAAGATATTTTGACTTTGACTTTGAACTATATGTCACTGGAACAGTAGTCGATTTGTCAAAACGATAATGTCAAAAGTTTTGTAGAAAAATATAACAACTGAACTGTAAGAGTTGACATTTCCATAATAAGACATTCAATTTTGAAATTCTTTTGGAACCTACTTATATATAACTGTTGTTGAAAATTTCAGAAGTATCTTTTTTTATATAAAAAGATGGAGCAAATGACTCAATTCCACCTGATGGTAACAGAAGTGGAGTCCAAATAAAAAGGTAGCTAGTGGAAGTGAAACTATGCACTGCACTAGCCAACTTCGCGCCTCTTTTAAAGGACCCAGGAAAGAGGGAAGGAAGGAGGGAAAACGTGTGCTGCAAAGAATTCCATTTCTTGATAGTGCGGCAAAGAAATGAGTTACCATATTTCTTTGTGCGCGTAGGTACGGTCATCACAGTTTGTCACATCACATCTTGGGCTTAATACCCATTACCAACAGATGCTAATAAACCCAAGAACTACATATTAAAAAAAGAGTTTAAAACAAAGCTAAAAATCGCCTACAAAAATCACTAAACAACAAATATAATGCAATTTAATTAATTATTCAATTTTTTTTATAGTATAGAGCGTCACTTTCTATTGTTTCTTGGAACAACTCAGAACCAACACCAAAAGAATGGTAAGCTTCTAAGGTAAGATGGATGGTCATCCACTACAGTACTGTCAACTTACTTGTCTCCTTGTCTATGGTTAAAATACTCGTATCTATTCCGCATCCAACAAACAAATAACACGAACCTAACGCAAACTTCTGAACAGTTTGAAAGAACACTGCTTAACATCTAAACAATACTTGAAGAACTGTTCTTTAACTCATAACTTTTGAGGAGTTGTACTCTCCACCATCCACTCACTGAAATAACTTGAAAAATTACTACTAAGGATCAATACGTGCGCATTATATTTAACGAAATAACCCCTAACTCCTAAAACAATTATACTACATTCTAGAGGAATCCTTGAGCTGATGGAAGACTGTCGTATGCAAATATCTGAAGAGAAAAAACGTATAACACATTGGACGGGCCTATTAAGGGATTCCCTTGATTTTCCTAGAATTCCATCATCGGATTCTAACTTGGTGATAATGGGACCACTTGAGAGGTATACTCTTTCAAACAATAAAGAATTTTACAAATCTTCGCGTCTTCGAGAATCGGAGAACATATAAAAAAGATTACGACGAATTGATAATCTCGGCCTTTTTTGAAGTCGGTTAACAATATCTGTACACAATAACAGAACAAATAAGGAAATTGTATACTGTTTACATTTGATACAATGATTATTTAATACAAAATCCACAGGCGACGTGAGCAAAAGCGTTAATTCATTCTACGTTACATTAATTTTATACAGACTATGATAGTAAGTACAGACGCAGGCACTTCAAACGTAAAATGTTAAGTTAGGAAAATGACTCTTAATGCAACCAAGTAAGGCACCCATAAAAGCCAAAGTGTTACATTTGATGTGGCATCATTGTACTTATATCAATGCGCCGAACGTTATCGAGCGCCACAGCCACAACGAATAACTCAACAGAAGGTCTTTTTACAATGAATTGTTAATAATAAGCAATACACTAAGAAATGTAAATTTCTAAAGACGAATATAAATAAAAACGAACTGCAACTGCTCTGATATCGTATTAATATAAGTTCCTTCTAAAGAAGCGTTTAAGGCACTTTTGGAAGGTGAAGTACTTTAACCGTTAAGTCGCTGTAATTTATATTATGATTCACTGAATTAAACAAATTGTGATATCGTTATGCACACAGACTTTTTGCACATGCTAGTAAAAGTTAATGTCATATACACCAACATAATTAGTTATATAAATCACAGGCCGTAAAGCAAGTTCCGAAAACTTTTCTATCCTTCCTGCTTAAGCTGTCCAATCATATCTATCAGTGGTGTCATTATTCAAATTATCAACTACATATGGCAATCAAGGTATGTATATTATGTTTGAGGTAGAACTCACATGAGAGTGAAGAATTATGTGATAACGATAGATATAGGTTACTATCCTCTGACCTACTTTGATCAGACAGTAGCATTATCTTAATAATATGAGTGTACGATAAATACTATGTTTTGCTTTGTTTAATGGTGTTCATGTTAATACCTACGCTGGCACAATGTGGATTGATGGGTCAAAGCGGTTGCTATAACAACCGGGACCAATGTCTTAGCCGGCATTCCGGAGCACCGAGGACCTTGAGATATCAAATTTGTACGATGTTCGTACATGATTTTTAATTTTATTATTTATAATTTATAAGATTAGCTGTCAATGCAATACAAGTATTTTGTACTTCGGCCGCGACCTAAATTATAGAGTGCATTGACATAGCGAGCAGTCGCTAATTGCATATTTATTATTTTATTATTTTTAGTGTTGAATTAGACGTCATCCGAAATACACTGCAGTTTCATTTTGTTTCCCTTGCATAGGGACTTCGGGACGCATACTGCATCAATTGCATTGCATACTGCATTTTATCATCCATTGCTTGCATATTGCATTTAATTTTACATTTTTTGGTCCTTCGAGTTTAAGGACGTCGCGTGTGATCTGTGTTAGTGCCGTGTGTTAAGCTTTGTCAAGACAACCGCGGGGGGAGCACCGAACCAGCGACTTCCAGCGTTATTGCAGATTTTAAGGAGAAGTTGCAGAGCTATCAAGTAAGATCTTTCCATATTTTTTTAAAAAAACCACAATGGAGTTGATAGCGCGTCAGGCTGACATTTTTGCTGAAATTAAAAGGATCCATGTTAATTTTACCAAGGATTCAAATTATCGTAAAACCGGTAATTATATTGCAAAGCGGTTGGAATTATTAGATTCTCTTTGGACGGAGTGTCAGAAGAATGATTTAGAGTTGACAAAGTGGGAGGATAAGGAACATCAATATTTTAAAGAAAATATTATGCAAGTAATTCAACATTGGTACGAGGGAACGCGGCGTGAAATAGTTGCGTTTCAAAATAAGCTTCAGGAGAGCGATAAATTAGCAAGTCAGTTCCGAGGTGAAAATCCTTCTACTAGTAAGGATGTAGGACAAGGGCTGGTTGTAGAGTTTGATAGTATGCAATTTAAGAGTACTTTAGAAGATGATAAGGTATTAGAGTTACAACAGTTGCAAAGTGCTAATTTTAGAGCTTTGGAGAGGTTAATTAACAGCATTCGCATTGACGAAATAAAAGAAAAATGGGAGATTGAGGATAAATTGAAATATTTAGAATCTAGGTGGATAGCGATTGACAAGTTACATTTGCAAATTGATGGTTTGCTGGCGGGATCAGAGTGTGATTATTATTATGAGTTTGCAAAATATGAGTTAGAATTTGAATCTATCAAAAGAAAATTAAATATTAATTTGAATGCTTCAGTGCATCAACAACATTCTATGCCAAAAATCGAAATACCAATTTTCAATGGTAATTATACATTATGGCCGACCTTTGTCGATTTGTACACCGAAGCTATTCATAACAATTCCGCAATTACAAAAGCTCAAAAAATGCAACACCTCAAAGGCAGGCTTCGCGGAGAAGCAGAAAAGCTCGTGCAGCATTTAAATGTTACAGCGGAAAATTATGATACATGCTGGGAATTACTCAACCATAGATACAATAATAAGCATCTTTTATTCACGAAAAATTTCCAAATATTTATGAGACAATCTGCTATTCAAAAACAATCTGCATTTGAGCTGAAAAGACTTTATGACATAAGCAATGAATCAATTCATGCCATTCATAATTTGGGTATTGATACGTCGACCTGGGACCCCATGCTGGTTTACATTTTATGTGAAAAACTTGATTCAGAGACGTACACCGAATATATGCAATCTAGGACGGATCCACGGCAAATTCCAGCATTCGATCATTTTATGGATTTTATTGAAAGTAAATTCATTGCGTTAGAACCATTGCATAAGAAAAAGTTGGAGTATACAAGCCCCAGACAACAACATAAGGTTCAGTTTAATAATAGGCCATATCCTAACATGAGATATATTAAACCTACATATACACAACCTCCTAAAATTCCATATAACAGTAATAATAATAATTATCATCGTAATCATCAAGCATATAATGTTGGACAGTATAATAAGTTGATTTGCATATCATGTAAAGGAAATCATGATTTATTTCAGTGCTCTAAGTTCATTGACATGACGAATGTGGAGAAATTAGAATTTATTGCAAAACATAACGTATGCAAAAATTGCTTACACGTACATATCAAAGGTTATTGTGGATCGCAAAAACGATGCCGAGAGTGTAATGACCGACACAATACATTACTGCACGATGCTGTTTCAAGCATGACCCAAAAGGCCGTCGCAACTACATCAGCGTTTCCAGCGAAAGATATTAGATCAACAAAATCGCCTTACAAGAATTTACAAAATAATTTTGTTTCAAATAATGATGACGAAATATTATTAGCTACTACGCTAGTGCAAATAGTTAACTCTTGTGGTGAGCTTATTACAATGCGTGCATTGGTGGATCAAGGTTCACAAATTACTTTAATAACAGAAAACGCTGCACAAAAATTAGGACTTCAGCGCCAGCAGCTGAATGCCAATATAAGTGGGATTGGTACTCTATCTAATAGAAGCAAGGGTATGGTGAATTTAGTTTGCAAATCATTACATAACGAGTTTCAATTTACGACTGAAGCTTTAATTATGACACGTGTAGTGAACAACTTACCAAACAATACTTTTGCGAAGAAAGCTTGGTCTTATCTCACTAACATTTCTTTAGCCGATCCAGATTATAATTTATCCAGGCCCATAGATATCCTATTTGATGCACATGTCTATTCCGAAATTTTAATGAACGGTCTTATCAAGGGGGAAGGTCAACAACCAATAGCCCAACAGACACAATTAGGATGGATATTGTCAGGTAACGTAAAAACATATAATTGTCACGTAGCAATCAACCAGGTGGAAAACTTAACAAAATATTGGGAAGTTGAAGATATAAGTGGAGATAACTCAAACATTATGACTCCACAGGAGCAATATTGTGAGGAGCTGTTCGCGACGACTACTGAAAGATTGCAAAATGGAAGATATACAGTTAGATTACCGATGAAAGAGAACTTTCAGGAGCTGTTAGGGAAGTCGAAATCTCGTGCAACTGCACAATTTATACACTTAGAAAGAAAATTATGCAAAGACAAACATTTATCGAATAGTTATATTAAATTTATGCAAGAATATATACAGATGGGTCACATGAAGGAAAGTAAGTCAGATTTACAACCCTATTGTTATTTACCGCACCATGGTGTTTTTAAATTAGATTCTCTCACTACTAAGTTACGAGTAGTTTTCAATGCTTCGCAAAAAACTGATTCAGGGTACAGTTTAAATGACTTGATGGAATGTGGACCGAAGTTACATCAAGATCTGTTAACATTATTAATAGGCTGGAGGTTATATAAATATGTGTTTACTGCAGATTGCGAGAAAATGTACAGAATGATACTGGTAAATGAAGAAGATCAACAGTTGCAAAAGATAATGTGGAGAGAGAGAAAAGATTTTCCATTAAAAGAATATCAACTTTGTACTATAACATATGGAACCAAGGCAGCACCTTTTCTTGCATTAAGAACATTAAAACAACTTGCAATTGATGATGCAGAAAAGTACCCATTAGCAGCAGGTATAATTGCTAATGAAATGTATGTAGACGACGTCATGAGTGGTAGTAATACGATTGAAGAAGCACAAGAATTGCAACATCAATTGATAACCGCGAGGAGCGGGCCTCAATTTACGAAAATGGAGTAGTAATGAGCCTCTATTAATAAAAACGCTAACTTCATCGGAAACAACACAACCAACTCTGCACTTTAAAAATGAAGGAATTACAAAAGCGCTTGGACTGCAGTGGGATCCAAATACGGATAGTTTCACGTTTCAAAACAAAATGGTTATTGACGACACTACTAAATTATCAAAAAGAAAATTATTATCAGCAATCTCGAAAGTGTTTGATCCTCTCGGGTGGCTTACACCATTAACTGTACGATGTAAATTACTATTTCAAAAAATTTGGCTTTCAGAATACGATTGGGATGATATTCTATCTCAAGAAATCCAAGACGAATGGAAAAAGCTTGCAAACGATCTTTGTAATTTACATGAACTAATAATACCGAGATGGGTGGGGGATACAACTAAAAAGATTCAGATACATGGCTTCTGCGATGCTTCTGAGAAGAGTTACGCATGTGCAATTTATTTACAGTCATTTGATGAGAATAATAAGGCTGTTACACGTCTTATTGCTGCAAAATCTAGAGTAGCACCAATCAATAGAAAGATAACACTACCTAGACTCGAGTTGTGTGGCACTGTTTTACTTGCACGTCTCATGGAAAAGGTGTTAAAGGCCTTAAAATGGGATAAGCTACATGACAATATATACGCCTGGACAGATTCCATGATTGTTCTAAGTTGGTTGCATGGTGACATCACCAAATGGAATACATTCGTGAGCAACAGAGTGCAAAAAGTTCGTGACGTCATACCAAAACAAAACTGGAACTATGTCAAATCCGAGGATAATGCTGCCGATTGTGCAACTAGAGGTATAACTTTATCCCAATTATCAAAAAATTCATTATGGTGGCATGGTCCAGGCTGGATAAAAAATTATAATGAAAATACAAAAATAGATCCGATAATTACTGACACAAACATAGAAATGAAGCATAAACAAATATGCACCGTGCAAACGGATCCGTCGTCTATAGTTACCGAGTTACTAGACAGATATAGTGATATGACTCATACTATTAGAATATTGGCATGGATTAAACGTTTTATTAAAAACTGCAAGAATAGAAATAAAAAATGCACTTATTATTTGACTAAGTCGGAAATTGAGGAAGCGGAATTAGTCATAATTAAAGAAATTCAATTGTATAATTTTAAGGAAGAAATTTTGAAGTTAAAATCCAACAAGGATTTGAATAAAAAAAGTAGTATCTTAAGCATGAATCCATTCCTAGATCAGATGGGAATTATGCGCGTAGGAGGAAGACTAAATAATTCATATTTAAATAGTGACACTAAAAATCCAATTATTTTACCGCATAATACGAAAGTGACAGATTCAATAATTGTTCGAGCGCACCAACAAACTTTACATGGAGGTCCTAAATTAACATTAACCCATCTCAGACAAAGATATTGGATATTAGGTGGACTTCGTGCAGTGAAGCGAGTATTGCATAAATGCATTACGTGCCGTAGATGGAATGCGAAAAATCAACATCAAATAATGGCAGACCTACCAAAGTCTCGTGTAACAATATCGCGACCATTTTCACGTACGGGGGTTGATTTTACTGGTCATATTGAAATCAAAGCCAACAAGAGTCGAGGAGCAAGGTCATTGTTAGCATACGTTGCTGTTTTTGTATGTTTAGTTACAAAAGCTGTACATCTGGAATTAGTCACTGATTTAACCAGTTTTGCATTTTTAGCGGCTTTTAAAAGGTTTTGTGCACGTAGAGGTACTCCAAGTGACATGTACAGCGACAATGGGACTAATTTTGTTGGAGGAAACCGGATACTATTAAAACAATACAAGGCTATATTACAAACTTTTGATAGTCAATTTTTAGGAAAAATCGAAGAAATGAGAGTCAATTGGCATTTTAATGCACCTTCATGGCCAAGTGCAGGAGGCTTATGGGAAGCAGCTGTCAAAAGTATGAAATACCATCTTAAGCGAGTTTTAGGAGAACAACGCTTGACATATGAGGAATTTTCAACACTGTTATGCCAAGTTGAAGCTTGTTTGAATTCAAGACCATTGTGTGCATTCTCTGAAAGCTTAGAAGATATTGACTGCTTGACACCAGGACATTTTCTGACCGGTTCATCCATTATGACTATTGCCGAACCTGACATCAACAATTACGATCTACGAAAAAGGTGGCAAATAGTTCAAAAATTGGGAAAGGATTTTTGGAAGAGATGGAGTCAAGAATATTTACAACAATTGCAATCAAGACTGAAATGGAAACAACAAAGGAATGACCCACAAGTGAATGACATTGTATGCATCAAGGATGAAAACTTACCTGCAGGCAGGTGGGCTCTCGGGCGAGTGGTAGAGTTACATCCAGGAAAGGACGGCCATACGAGAGTAGTTACTTTAAAAACAGCACATGGTATACTGAAACGACCAATTGTAAAACTAATACCATTACTTGATTCAGAAAACAAATCTGAAACATCTAATAATAATATGCATCAAACACGTCAAAGATCAAGAAAGCTAAACTGGAAAAGTCTTATTTGTTATTCTCTTCTTCTTTTTATGACATTAATTGTACCAACAAAACAACAGGATAATAACAATTTGCAAAATAGTATTCACCTTACGTCATTAAAAAGAAACCAAACTATTTATTTTGATAAAATTTCAGAAATGCAAGAAATAAAAGATGAATGGAAAATTATTTTTTACTATAATATGACAAGTTATTGGCAAAATGTACAAGCATTAACACAGTACGTTACACATCTGCAAGATTACAGAAATGAAAATTGGGCTACACAATTTCAAGTTCTATTAAATCAGTTAGAACAAAGTACCAAAGAGATCAACCACTATAATAATTTATTAATGTCCCAAAATTATATGCAAAAAAGATTCAAAAGAGGTTTAATAGACGGGATTGGATATGCAGCCAACGCCTTATTTGGTGTATTGGATCAACGATTTGCAGAAAAATATGAAAACGATATAAAGACGGTCCAAAACAATGAAAATCACCTTTTGCAACTAATGAAAAATCAAACAAGTATAGTAGAAGCTCAACAAAATATACTACAAAGAAACGAGGCCACAATGATAAAACATTTTCAGCTAATAAAAGAACAGCTTAACATAATTGCAAACGAAACAATCTTCGAAAAACAAAAGACGGAAAATGCATTCTATATAATCACCTCATCAATTGCAGCCGAAGCTATGATTCAAAATATAAAATACATTCAACAAACACTCATAGGCACGTTAATAAATATGTACCGTGGACACATAGATGTTCACCTGTTATCTCCGAATCAATTGCAAAATGAACTTAACAAAATAGCTCGATACTTACCAACCCATTATGCGTTACCAGACGTACAAGACGATATTAGAGATATGTACAGGATGTTACGAATACATGCACGCATGATTAATGAATATTTGGTTATGGAAATCAAGATTCCTATTTTAAGTGATGAAATATATGAACTTGATAAATTAATAAGTATTCCACAAAGTATTAAAGAAAACCAGATTCTCAATATTATTCCTACATCCGAACTAATAGCGTTAAATGCAAATCATTACACTTTCATACCATTAGATCAGGCGGATTTAAATACATGTCAAAGTATGAATGAACAAAAATTAATGTGCAAACTCAACCATCCTGTATACAGCATAGGTACTCGTAGTAAATCTATTTGCGAAATAAAATTGATCCATCAAAATGATCAGCACGATATATATTGTCACACAGAAATTAAATCCTGCACCGACAAATGGATCAAATTACATAAACAAAACACATGGTTTTATTATTGCTGTGACTCTTGTCTAATTCACGTTATGTGCTCAGCTGGCATGACGTCAGAGACCTTACGTAGCTCAGGATTGCTGACGCTTGAACAAGGGTGTGTCTTGAAAGGAGACACCTTCATGCTTTATGCAAATATGGAATACGCGAGCCATGTTACTATTAGTAATCCGAATAATTTAATGTTACCAATTATTTCTCCAATTAATAGCATTATAAATACTGCAATCGAAAATTCATCTTGGCAATTTGAAACACACGATGAGAAGTTTAAACAAATTGAAAAGAATATAAGAACTTTAAAAGAAACTTCAATGTTACAGGAAATTACATCTCATGATTGGCATCATTATGTAATGATTTATGTTGTCTTAATAATTAGTTGTGCACTGTTTGTAACTTCTATATCTTGTTGGTGGAAAGTAAGAACCAAGAGAAACCAGACAGAAGGTAAAAGTCGTGATGACACGGGCGGAAAAAATGCTTATAATTCTCGCATAGAAATAGAAGAAGACGTTGAAGACAGCTATAGTAAAGTTCAATATGATACTAAAGTGAATAGTGCTAAGTGCAAAGTGCAAAAAACTACTAGTGGAGTGAAATTTGACACAAAAATACCATTCTAATTTTAAGAGAAAATAGTGCGTGCAAAGTGTTCAATATACAATATATATATAGACATAATTTATTTTAAGTATTGTTAGAATTACAGCAAATGTATACATTATATTATTTTATTGAAGATTTTATTTAGAAAAGAACTATGTTAAATATTATATATTATCTATATTTGAAATACTATCTTCATTTCAAATACTTAAGTTGTTATTACATTTATCTTTTTTATAACTTAGCGTGCAATTTCAAATGTATAATAATTTTGATGTACTTATTTTTGATATAGATAGTTGGTGGTGGCAATATGTACGATGTTCGTACATGATTTTTAATTTTATTATTTATAATTTATAAGATTAGCTGTCAATGCAATACAAGTATTTTGTACTTCGGCCGCGACCTAAATTATAGAGTGCATTGACATAGCGAGCAGTCGCTAATTGCATATTTATTATTTTATTATTTTTAGTGTTGAATTAGACGTCATCCGAAATACACTGCAGTTTCATTTTGTTTCCCTTGCATAGGGACTTCGGGACGCATACTGCATCAATTGCATTGCATATTGCATTTTATCATCCATTGCTTGCATATTGCATTTAATTTTACAAAATTTGATTGACCCATCCAGGAACCAACTAAAATTAAGCCACTACGCCAACGACTTCCTCAATGTTAAGCTTTTTATTGTAATTCTTAATTGCGATATTTTTCTATCATCATGTAAGCCGATGCCCGCTTATAATACTCCCCCAAGATTCATCTTGTGGACAATCTGCCATTGCTACGTCTCCCAGTACGGAAATGCCAGACGAGGACCTTTCTGCCCTAACGACCATCTGAGTGAAAAAAAAATGCCATTTTTTTACAATGAAGAAATCTTATCTCGAAGGTTTCCTTCTCCACGTGTGCATGAAGTATGCCCATGCTATATATCGGTGCATTCCGCTGCCGACGCTAGCGGTCGATTCCCGATAATTAGCGGCTCTCAAATAAGTTATTTATTTATTTATCTTAAGGGCAGTCAACAAAAACATGTACCAACAAAAGATATTTAACTATAGAATAGACATTAAATTAAGTACAGTTTTATTGTTAAATTTAGTGCCGCTGAAACGAAATCTTATTTAAATATTTTTATTAAATTGGGTATTCCTAAATTTAACGAATATATTGCATCTCTTTTAATGAACAACAATGTAACGTTTAGAGCCCTACTAGAATTTAACGTTAAGTACCCTCGCGCTCTCCCGTGATTCGGTTCGTATGCCGCAAGATAGGCAGGACCATGGGTTGGTGGAGGGAATCTAACGTTTAGTACTCTTGGGATATTTAACTTAAGTCTTTTTTTGGTAATTGTTCCAAATCTATCCTATCCTCCCGTAAATTTACTACTCATAATTATTATAATTTTGTTTTTATTTCGTATACCTTTTTTTTTGAGGAGGAATCCGTTTATGGACCTATCCGCCACTGGCTAAGCGGTGGGCGAGTGAGGGGCTCACCGAGTACCACATAAAATTGGACCTGGGAATACCCACTAAAACTCCCCAGTAACTCCATTGCCCTTCACGGAGACGACCTGCAAACTACCAAATCAATTCACCTTATCGCTCCCAGGCGAAGGTAATAGCTATTTTCTTTCATATAAAGTTCCATTTTAAATTTGACAATAAAGTACCTATTTGTTACGTTGTTTATCGAAATCAATAGTGGAAAATTACAATGTATATTGGAAGGCATAGTAACTAACTTTTAATTACATACATTGGTAAAAATAATATAATTTAATTGTCTACAATAAATAATTTAACTCAAAATTTAAATTTTCCGCCAGCCAGTGATACCACGAAGAAGATAAGGAGAGAAGCAAATGAAATTATTAACATGTTTTCCTTCATTAGCAATTTATTGTTAATTTAATAAACAAAAAACAATATTAAGTAAGTAAGCATTGAAAACAAAATCATGTTATTTTGCAAATAAATTAGATATTCTCGTTTCTAATTGTTTACATAAGTAGGTAAGTACTTTACATTATCTTTTAGCGATCATTAAATAATAACTTGACCTAATGTCCCCGCTTTAATGATATCTTGTTATCTGGCCAAGCATTTCCATTTGCATTCATATGCCTTATAAACATTTTGCTAAATGCGATGATCCTATCATGAATTTCAAGTAACCTACATAATTAAACCTTGGAAAAGTTAAAAGTAAAAAACCAACCATACGCTTATAATTGCCTAAAATGTATTTACAAACGCATTCCGGTAAACAAAAGTGAAACAGAGCTCGCACAAGTGAGCCAGTTCTAGAAACCGCAACGTTTACGTAAAACAATGTCAGTCCGGGAACCACGCCGCGACCGCAACACATTTGAATTCATTTAACCGAGCCGAGTAAAAATATATATACGTAATAAACACAGCAAACATAATAAACAAACGCTGACTATATTCTGTCACACTCGTCACTGATTTTACCCTACACAAATAGACATTAAATTGGATTAGCATGCACGCGACCGCAGGCGCCGTGTCGTCTGCATTACATTCTCGGCCGCGAGTTAAGTGCCCGTTTCTTCGTGACACAGTAAAACACCGGTTTCCTTTGCATAAGCGCCGAAATCAGTAATTAGCGGGCGAGGTATCGGAGTATCGCGTGCTCGCTGCCAGTGCGTAAGCGCGCGCCGCGCGAGCGCGACATGAGCCTGTTCCCACTCACGCGCGCTGAAGACGCGTCCGCGCCCCGTAGACAAATCGAGATCGTGGAACCCGGACCCGATGCCTGTAGCGGCCCTCCGCCGCCTGAAGGCAACGTCAAAACCCGCAACTACCGCATGCTCAACGACAACATCCGCGCCTACACACCCACCGGCGACGTCAACACCTCCCCTACCAAAGGGAAATTAGTGCCAAGATTTGACGTGTGCTCCACTATCTCACCCCCGCGTGCCAAGATTCTCGAGCTGCTTCGGCCTGAGGACCCCGGCCGGGAGGCTCTAGAAGCCATCGTCCGGCCGGCACCCCGCCGTGGGCTCACGCGGCCTCTGGACGACGACACGCGCCGCTTCCTTCAACGGGCGCTTTTGTCTCCGAGTCCGCAAGGACTGTCATTATCAAACACCCCGGAACCGCCCCATTTAAAGCAGGAGCCTATTGAAAATACGAATGAAGTTCCTCGCTTAACGAGTACTCCCAAAATTCGACAAATTGGAAGAGAACGTTCCTTAGCGGATGAATTGAGGGAGGCGGAGAGGGAGGAGAAGACCGGGAATAGTAGGTGGGATAGGCTTCAGGAACTTCAAAAAGGAGGAATTAAGGAAGCAGTTGAGAGAGAAAGGCTAGGAAAGCTGGCACTTTCGGTTGAAGAAGACGAGGAAGAGGAACAGGAGGGACTTTCGGCGGCGGCGCGACGGCTGGATGCCCTGCTGGTAGAGTCGCGGGACCTGCACCAGCAACTGGCCGGCATCCAGGAAGACATCCAGGTGCTGGCCCTGCGCGTGGCGCGCCGCGATCCCTGACGCGTTGGTACCGTTGCTGGCGAGAGCCTGACACGCACCACGCACAGATAATTAATTATTACACTTCTTTCTTGCACAAAACTTCTGCTTACTACTTGAATTATCAATATACCCATTACTCTTGAAGGCATATATCTTACAATATAGTTATTTTTAAACATTTGTGAAGCAACGTTCTTTGGTGGGAAAGTATTTTAGTAATAATGTGGTAAAATGCACGTCGTTTTTAGAAATGGACTATCGTGTGTGATTACTTTCATCAGTAGTGTTTTAGTTATTAAAATTTGTTATCGAGGGCAAATGTTGTCGACCGGGGAATCCTGCAGTGGTAATGACTTACTATCGCTTAATAACGTAGTGCTATCGCTCTTCTTATCCACTGCTATGCACAGAACATGATCGACATTCGAAGCTATAATATTCGCATCAAAAGCGTGAATGCATCACTATTTATTCCGACGAGGTGCACTCGTCCATCGCCGTTCGTAACTCTCTCTTCGTCTTTTTACATTAAGTTTCGCTTTGTTGCACAATAATTGCACTATGCTTACCAATATGATAATGGGTTGGGTTGGACAATTGTGAAAAACAACTATTATGATAACGAATACTAATTAATAATTTATTTAATATTGTACAAAGCTGAATCAAGGAAGTTATTTTAATTTAGTTATTTTACAGATTAATTTTGAATGATTTTGCGTTTTAACGTATTTTAAATTGCCCGCACACGATTCGTGACTACAGCTTCTAAAACTTTTTGATACTTTCTTAATAAGGATAAAATGTGTTATAGAAACTTCAAGTTGGCTATAACCCTGACCTATATTAACTTGAAAGATAAATTCTATCCTTTTCTTGTTTGACTGCAATGAAAGAGTCGCAATGTACTTTAATATGTTTTGCGATAGAATTAAATCCATTGTAAATGAATACAGTACAAAATCGAATGGAATAAAAATATGTAAGTGTCTGTCTCCTAATGGGCCACCACTTACCCACAGTTATTGTAGCTATCAATCAAACTTCATATATATCAAACTCATTACAAGAAATCGTTGTAATATTTCTGTTTACGATTTGATAATTGGACAATCGATTTAAGGAGGGTCTTGTAAGAGAGTAGTGTCCAAGACATACACAACATAATGTGAAATTATTGAACATAATATAGTAAATATTTAGGAAATTTTAGCTGTTTGATACAAGGGACACGGCAAAAATCCAGGAAAAACAATTGAAATCAAAAATTATAAAACTAACGATAAAGACGAGCATATTTCTTCACTGTCAGATTAAAGTCACTGTTGTTTGAATTATATATATTTATTTGAGTACATTAATAGATAAGCAAGACAGTAACCCTAAATGAATGTGCATAGCGTGAACTACAATGCCGCTAAAGCGCGCGCTAAAATAATAATATAATCCATTAAGCGCTTTAAGCAGATTTTAGTTTAAAATCAATTATATACAGGCATAACGTTATAAATTATTTTATTTTATTGAATTACAGGAAGTTAAATCATTTATCAGTTCATTTTTTATAAAAAAAGGCACAGAAAATGACTCGTCAACAAAACTTTTTTACGCCTATTTTGAAGGAACCCTTGTATGTAGGAGGGAATACGTGTGCTGGTAAAAAAACTCCACGCCCTGGTTGTGGAATAAAGAAAGGAGTTACCAAGTCTCTTTGTGCATTAAGTAGAGGTGGAAACAGGGAATGAACAGACCAGTCCTTGTGCTCTTTTGTAGAAAAGAAGTGGGAGTAATAAGGTCAATAGACTCTTCAGAACACTCGAAAATGGTACTTATTAAATTGTGAATTGATTCCAAATTTCTAAATTGGCCTGTTCTCTACATTTCTAGGCGCAGAGTGCGCGCGCAGGTCGGTGTGCGACGGCGGCGCGTGCGCTGGTGGCGGAGTCGCATGCGCTGCGGTACCTCGACGATGTGGTCGCGCTGCTGCGGGGCGATGTCTCTGCGGCATTGCGGGCGAGGGCCTGGCCCTTCGCACTCGGCTCCAGGAGGCCTGATAGAAACTACGTCATTTGATCTCAGGTGAGTCTAAGAATTACCTAGAGAAAACATAATGCAACTCGTAAGACGTTACTATGGCGTTTGATTTCAGTTGTATAATTACTAATACTTAAAATCATTAATTTTTGGCGACTAATCACAATTACAGTAAATTATTATTATTGGACGACCAAAATAGAATTTATTGTAATATATTTACTATTCTTGATGTGTTACTTTAGGTTATAGTGTCTCTGTGTAAATAAAAAACAAAAGACGCGGCAAACTATCATGAAACTATTATACAAATCAAAGATAACATACATACAATTAACTAATATGACACGTCAAAATCTAATTTTAAAGTTTAAAAAAATATAAAAGGGCTTCGAAGGAGGGCCAGGGAAGTTGTTAAATGGGTTTCGTGACTGTGATTTCACAGATGTCGTTTTAAACGCAATAATTTATTAGTCAGTAGATTGGGAAACGCTTTAAATATAAAATATTAAAAAACCAACTATATTTAATTGTACACAGACATAAAAACCACAAGATATGTAACTGATATCATCAGTGTGGTGTTATTAATTAGCTGTCACTATATATGCCACCTCCGGATAATTTTTATAATTACACAAAAAATGGACCCATCGTATTTTGATATTATATCCTATCACGGTTAGAACTGTCTGCTATAAATAACAAACAATTTAATAGTACTTATTGTATAATTGGTTTTAAACTAACTTAAACTCTATGTAAATGACGTATGTAAAAGGAAAAATAAAAAAGTGTTACTTGCCATGAAGACTTAAGCAATGGTTGCTTTATTTTAATATAAAATTGCAATAATTATTTAAGTGCATAATATAACAATACTTTTTGGTATTGGTTTTGTATTTTACGTAGCTTAATCATTATTTTTGTATTACTTATTAAAAATTCATTATTTTTATCTTAATTACACGCAGAAAACGTTAAGTAAACTAGCTGCCATGTAACTTCGGTTCGTGACGTCATTTTTATAGTTAAAAGCATTTGTAATAATCATATGATTTATTTAATTCCCTAAGAATCAATATGCTGTCGAATATATAATATGTAGAGCAGATAAAAATGTGATTTCTTTACATAGATAGATAGATAAAACATTTATTTCCATCTCTACATCACACACAATTCATCCAGACAATACATAGATTAACTGACAAACATTTAATAAAGGTATAAAGGACCTTTGTGTGCGCTGCAGAAGTGCAAAAGGGTCGCAACTCAGTGACTAATTTTGTTCACATCGGGATGTGATCATAACTTACTTTATATAAATATTTATATACCATCTCCTTGTTCTTCAACTAATTAAAAAGGAACATATCTTCAGCATTACTGATTCTTATGTTGGCATTATTTCGTAGCGTGGTTTAAAGTAAAAATATTAAGGAAAATCCTAAATAAATAATAATTAAAAATTGGTAATTTAATAGCCATGTTAACCAACTGTCTTCGAAAGTCTTAATCAAAATGCATTGAATGGATACGTGGTCTATTTACAAAACATTTACCGGTCCGATGCGTTTAGGAAATCATTAACTGAAATAATAAAACGACGCAAGAGCGCAGCGCACGTGAAACCTATTTTTTCCAGTTGATTACAATTAGTATTCTCATTCTATTCGACTTTAAAAGCTATAATCGTGTAACATTAACTCTCTCACTCATACACATTTAATAATTAAATTATTCGTATTTAGTTATTTATTCAAATACTGGTTAAGGCTCAAAATTAGGTCAAAATACTATCAGTAGTTTTCAACATATTTCATCACAGAAATTTGTACTATAATTACACTACATATGACACTCAATAAAATTGTCAAAAATTTTAATTAGTCCACGCATTGTTAGCATCGAAATAACTCAGAATCGTTCATTCAATTTTGTTTCACATGACTTTAAATTTGTCTAAACTAAAGCCAGTTCCGAAACATTTGTTATTAATAGGTTTACATGTCCCCGTAAATAAGCGTCTAGTCTTGCGACATCTATAGTTTGGTACAACCAGTTTGTTTTTAAACAAACTCTAAAAGAATTTAAAACAAAATTAAAACCGAATTCAAAACAATAAAAAAGTAAAAATAATTCAATTTAGAAGTTAAACAATTTAGAAGGTAACAGCATAGAATCATCTCCAAAACATAATTTTAAACTGGATAACTTATTAAAATTATTTTTACCAATTTATTGTTTTGAAGACATGTTTTAGTTGTACTTTACTTTTTTACACAATTTCGAGTGATAAGTTTCTAAGGTCAAAGTTAGATAGATAAACATCAATTGTCGACTTGACTGTTGGTTTGTTTTTGGTTAAATATACTGGTATAGCTTTAGAAAAATATTAAATCTTTCCGAAATTATATCGTTGAGAATTTTATTAACAATACATATCTAGCAATGATGACGGGAATTCGCAATGTCGCACATAATATGCAATCAGTAGCGACTACGTGACGTCTTCTGAGTGCCGACTAATTAATACCTACTGAGCGATAATTCCACATTGTTGACCGACAAGAGATATAATCCGCGGCCACAGGTATGCCACGTTGCGTGTAGCTGGCGCTTTTACTGCGACATCTGTATATATTTTGATATTAAATTAGATACTAAATGGGTAATCGTGGCTTACATCTCATCAAATGAAACCGAAAATAGAGTCGAGTTGTATCTAGATACCAACCACAGAGAAGCGAACTCATCCTTAGACCAGGGGTCGGCAACCTTATTAGTCTAAATAGTCAAAAATTACAATTTCAAAGTTTTTAGAGCGCCACGAATTATTTTCTTGCCAACAATAAATAGTACTTGCAAAAATTAAAATAAACTAATCTATTTATTCATTCATAAGTAGTGTAATAAACAATAAATCTGATAATATACCGGTGTATGTGCAAAAAGTAGCCTGATAATAAAATAGATGCGTATGGAACAAAGGAGCCGCTTGACATCCTAAGACCCGCATGTGGCTCTCAAGCCGCAGGTTGCCGACCCCTGCATTAGATCATATAGGCGGTTATACATTCCATACAGTAAATAATTTGGCCCTTCTTTATTCGTGCCTCCTTGTCAGACCAATTTCTATAATAACGAGCATTTATTTAATCTGAAGTGTCTATAATGTCCTGGTGTCCGATTCAGCTGAAAGTGGCATATGTAAGTACTTATTTATATTAGGGTACCGACAAGCTGGCCTGATGAGACGGAAAGACATCATGGCAGCTCCTAATCTAGTTGTAATTTCAAACCATTCAAACTTTTACAATCTTGAATTATTAAAATATTGAACGCCGTCTTCTAAGTAACATGTTTCGGGAACTCGCTTTGTTCAAAGAAATCGTTGAGACAGAAGATCAGGTTACTTTGAGAATCTCAATATAAATATCCAATAATAATATATAATATCCAATTCAAGAGTTTCACACAAACATGTACTTACTACCTACGACTGGTCTATAATGAAATAAACACGGGATAACAAGATTTAAATCGTTAGATGTCTCAAAATATGTTATTATTTTACCGTCACAACAGGACGGCAACAGCGCCAATATTCCGCCAATGGACAAAGAACACAGGACGCGTACTGCAAAAGATTTCTAGCTGTCTCTTTCTTTCATACCTCATAAAGAAATAAACTATTAAAAATGGCGAGAGACAGACGCAGAATTAAATAAAAGCTAGACATTTATAATAGACTGATTTTTGTTGATGAATTTGCCTGAGCCATTATGTCATTTACTTTGTTTATGATGTTTAGGTAAACAGTTGTTTACCTAAACATCATTTTTATTTATATGTAGTAATAAAGCTGTAAGTAACTTTTTAAAATAAATAACTCTTATTATTATTGTATTGAAAAGCGAAATTCAATTAATTTAGCCGTATTTGTGTTCGTACACTTTTTAAAAGGGAGTAAATGACGTTACATTTTGATGTTCTTTGACTTGTCGAATATTTTAACGTTCTACATTTATAGCACGTAACAGTACGTATTTGAATAAAGCGGACCTTGACAGGGGCATATCCAAATATAAATCTTTGAGTACATACAAACACAAATATTTATGTTTCAAGTATAATCTTCAATGTGGACACAAATAAACGTAATTTAGGCCACCCGATAAACAAATGTACGACAACCAATATTCACAATTCGTAACTTAATAACTACTGTATTATTGATACCGTAATGATAACTGTGTTTACTTATTCCGTCAATGTCATTATACTTTATAAGTACATTTATTTGTTGCAGATATCACGACCGCCCCGACATACGATGCGATTGAAAGCTGTTAAAATCGGCTTGAACTTTTAATCGATTTTCATTTCATTTCATTTTTTTTTCATTTTCTTTCTCCCAAAGTGCTAGAAGTATGAACTGAAACTGTGTGGAGGACGAAAGCTAGTTAAATAAATTAGTATTAATGTTTATTGTTAATTACATTATAAATTTTAGTGCTGTTTTTAATTCAAATATTTTGTATAGAGTTTCAAGTCTACTTTTGAAAGGATGCGTGTAAATTATCATTATTGTATCGCTTCTATTCCTATATAATATTAAAAATGCATTCAGATGATGCAAACATGAACGTGATTCTTAATGTCAAACGGAATGAAATGTTAAGGAGACCACAATTAGGCGACTTCCCAATTTTTTAAATTCTCGAGACTTAATTGTGCAAAACGGTCTCAAGTCAAAGAATCTTTTGTAAATTCAGCATGAAGAACGTAAACTTTAAAACTTTGCTTATCTAAAGTTCATTTTTAACTACTGTAGGTGTTCGTGCGAACAATAATACAATAGATTAAAGTAGGATATAATGTAATATTAAAATTAGGTAATTTACAATCTATTGTAAAAAGTAAAAGAACAATAACAACAAACAAGTAGACAAGAAGAAAAGAGACAAAAGACAATCGCCGAACTCGGCTTCATTCTAAAACGTCACACGGCGCTCTTCAATTCTTCAAGGAGGCGGCATGTCTCCTGCCACGAAGCCTCCTTGCTAGTTTGCGCGTGAACAGTAGGGATAGTTCAAGACAAGAGACTAAGCTTAAATTATGCCCAAAATTCAGCTACAATAGTAGCGACTATTATATGACTATATTAATATAAAAATATGCCATGTAACCATGCTTTTCACTTCTATTATTACTATTTTAATTAATTGATAGGGTCCAATGAATCAAACAAACAGTCAACTAAGCAATTTTAAAAATACATATATTATCTATATTATAAAATCTTCTTACATCAAGTAATATTTTAACTTTTGTTTAATACTTTTATAATAAATATAGACTTTTAAATTTGTTACTTGGTATGGCTACGGCTCCTTAATATCCTATATCATAAGTGACAAGTGTGAAGTTAATATTTTTTTAAGATTAAGTGTAAAATCTGTTACTAAAGTTACACGAATATCATACAATATTAAAAATTTCAGTCATTTTTGTGCGATTGTTCTAATAATAATAAGTTTTAACTTCATACATACATATACTTATAGAATACACATAATAGAACAATATTATGGATGAAACTTAACGATGCCAAGACTAAGACAATCATAAATGACTCAAAGCGTTCCAATTTATAAGTTAAACCAAAAACATTAAATATTGATGTGTAAAATGTTGCACTGTAAAACAAAAAATATGTTTGTAATACTTATACATAATGACATAGGTAATTTGTAAATGTCATTATAAATACTAAAGGCTGAGAATTTCTTGCGCCGCTTCTTCTCTGCAGCTGACTTGACGAAGACTCAGTACTAATTCGTCGAAGCGGTAGTAGGGTTAATTGGGAATATGCATACTAGTGTTACTTTTAATTTTAAAATAATTATTTATTACATAATTAAATTCTATAACTGGGACAATTTGTAAATGCCCGGTTAATACCCACTTAAAGTTATCAATATTACCTTTAAATACATTTCTTTATTTTTTTCTCATACATATTCCCTGTTATGACGATTTAAAAGAACTTAGTAAATGACTCTATTTAAATAAAGATATTTTGACTTTGACTTTGAGAGCCTCCAGATTCGAAGTTAAAATATTTGACAGAAGTTCAAATCATCAAATCAATAAAACATCAATTGCAGACTCTGTAAACATGCCAACCAATATTTCAGTGTCGTCTAAATACAGCGGTGACATCGGCCACGGAGGCGCCGATTGATTGGGACTATAGTTCATTGCTCCTGTCCCTAAACAGAGTAATTTGGTTTCGTCAGGGTTCGTGATTAATGTGCCCGGTAGGGAAGCCAGGCTGTCCGAGTTGAGGATGAGACTATTCGGATCCTTATGAGATTAAATATTATAATATGAACTTTAAGCGTCAACTAATTTGGATAGAACATAGAAGAATGCATCGCATCATCCCTTTAGACTCTTAAATGAACTGGCTTTAATTCCAAAATCACACAAAATCTGGAGCCATTCTCGCGAAGTTGTATAATAGCGTTTTAAACGTTTTTGCTTGATATGAATCACTGAACTACCAATATTATGAAACATAATGACTTATTATCGAAATTTACGCATAATGGACACATAATTTTTAATTAATTATCAACACACAAATGGTTCACAAGGAAGACACAGACTACCGCGCACAAAAGACTAATTTCTTAGAACATCGCTCCCAATAGATCTGTAAAAATAACTTAGAACAGTGTGT
This sequence comes from Acentria ephemerella, assembly GCA_943193645.1. Taxonomy (NCBI): domain Eukaryota; kingdom Metazoa; phylum Arthropoda; class Insecta; order Lepidoptera; family Crambidae; genus Acentria; species Acentria ephemerella. Next base: position 730,941 of record OW971875.1, on the reverse strand, counting down.
ACGAATAATTAATATTTCCAACGGAACAACTACCCAAAGAAAACTACATTATCGCCAAATGTATCCAACTACTAAAAGTAGTGATGTATTCAATAGTTATATCATCATATCAGCGTATTATTCTCCAGTGCTGAACAAGGCTTCACCACCATACACAATCCTCTGCTTTCCACATCCAGCCACACTTTACCGAGACACGATCTAAGCCCACTGCCACTTTAGCTTTTTGCATTTCTGGATGCTGTCGACCACTTTGGCTTACTGCCGAATAACTTCGTTCCAGAATGAAGTATAATAGCAACATATCCTTCATGGATGGATGTTCAACATTAAAACACATTGAGTTGAAGCAAATGCAAAGTAGGACAAGAAAATGACAAAATAAACTCTAGAGCCTTGATTGAGGTATGTCTTGAAATTGACTTTTCCAAGAGTATTCCAATGGTTTATCATTGAACTCTAAAAAGGTTTAGAAAAACCTTCTTAAAGAAATGGCAGCAGCAAAAAACTGTTTGAGACAAAACGAAATGATATCTATCTGTTTCCGTTACTGCCTACGTTTTTAATTAGATAAGTACACAACAAGCTTCGTTTTTTCAGCCAGACTCTTCTTGATGTGGGTCAGAGGGGTACCCTAGCCGTAATCTCTGCTGATGACAAGGAGTGACGCAGGCACACTCGATGCATCTACCAACCCCCTCTCCAACCCTCACCCTCTGGACCCTTGCATGTTGATCTCCCAACCACATACATATGTTTGGGGAACTAGGTGACCGAAAAATGAAGAATAGTGTTTTAGTGTTATCAATTTAGAATAGATTTTAGAATTGATTTATATTGCAAGTCTCTGACATGCACCATTTAGCTTTTTGCCAATCATAGTAATAACAAACAGTAAATCTTCGATTGATCGCTGCATTAAAATGTGTCACAAATGCGATTCGAAACAAATATGTAGTATAGGTGTATGTACACCTAGTGTACGAGTGTGCGAGTGTGTTCTAATTTTCAAGCTCTCCTTTCGCGGGTCCACTGGAAGAGATTACTTTAGAAATAAGTAGTACCTTTGTACATTCTCTGTAAGTAGAATATATTTTATTATATTGTGTATATATACATAAATTGTTAAATAAATATTATAAAATAAAAAGACATCGCTTTAGGAATTAAATTAAGTAAATAACAATAAGTGGGTCATTTAATTTACGAATTATATGTTATATCATGATTATACTACCAAATGTGGGTTTGTGGGTAAAGCAGGTGACTTCGAAGCATAAAATCACCGAGGAGCTTGGTAATCATTTTCATTGACCCATCCGTGACTAACCAAGGCGAAATTTGCTTTAATTTCGTAATAGGAACCAGAATAGGAACCACTTCACCAAATATCCTCTTTAATAACCAAAATCAAAAAGGTTTTTCCTTAAATTGCAATTTTTTTTAAATTGTCAAAAATAAACTCTACCTACGATTCGACGAACAATTTAGCGTTGGAGAAAGAGCGACACAAGGCACTCTTCAGCTTTTAATATTTGTAATGACATTTACAAATTATTTATACCAACTGTCAATATTCTTAATATTATCAATATTATTTATTTGAACGCTAGTTTGGAATAAATATTTCTGCAGATGCACTTCTACTGATATCTTTATATATTCGTAGTTTAATTTAAACTTAACCATGTCATGTTTTACATATTTTGTGTATTATACATCGTACATGCTTTGCAGTGAAATAAAAATATTGACTTACAATCTGTTTCACTGAAACTGCAATATCACATGCAAGATACTTCGCAAACGTTTGATAACGAGAAAATTGGTTATGAAAAACCGCAAACGTTCTTGCGCATGACCCAACTAATTACTTTTACTAATAACATAAGCTTGTAATGGATACGTAAATAATTCATGCATACACCTAAAGAAATTTGTATATTTATTTCTTTCTTTTAGTCTTTGTTCTTCATATTTCATTTGTACGTTTCTGTCATTTATATACATACAAGTTGATCCGGTTATCTTCAATCTGCCACTAACGCCATCTATTTAATGAATTTCGAAGTAGCGATGAAAGAACAGTTTTGATGTTAAGCATGTCAGTCGTTATTCATACCAAATTATCAACATTAATTCATTATAGTTTTAGATGTTTCTGGGAGGTTTTCTTTATTATTATTATTTTTAAACCACCCCTGAATTAAGCAAATAAAACTCAATAACATAAATTCAAATATGTCCAACCGTTCTTGGGTTTTAAATAGACTAACAACCAGCTATATATTTTTATGAATTGCAAATACCCGGTTAATAACCACTTAATATATTTATTTATTTTTCACATACATATTCCCTGTTATGACGATTTAGAAGAACCTAGTAAATGAGTCTATTTAAATAAAGTTATTTTGACTTTGACTTTGACTTCCACTTACGGGCTTCTACCAAGTAAGTGCAGTGTGTGATAATTATAAAGCTCTTTATGTAACTATAATGAATAATCTAAGTATATATATTCTATTATGATTCCAGAGTTTTTCCAACAACAATAAAATTCAAAAGCCTTCTGGAAAATCGAACAATATAATCTCATCCTGGCAGACAGACATTGCGTCACTGATAACCATATTTATCCGAACGTCCTCTTTAAGGTCTTTCATTAAGTGGCGGCTCCCTAAATATGAGTTGGTTTAAAAGAAATATACACTATCCCGTACACAACCTACGCAAGTGAAAATTAAGTTAACGATTGGTTATATATTATACTAAAATTTGTCTAAAACAAAACAAAATATTTTGAAATTTTTACCATACTTTTTTTCCAAAATGGTGAATTTTATGAAAATATTACGTATTTCTCATTAATTTATCAAGTTATATGCCTAAAAATACTTCGAATAGATGAATTAGATCACTAATTAATATCTGGCTAGGCAGAATTATAATGCTATATTTACTAGCTAAATTATAAATGAAAATGAGTTTTGTGACTTAAGTCATTTCCTTCCGTGATATTTTTCATGGAAGCGGGTACGCGACATTGATTCTTAACTGTACGACGGAACTCAATTGATAGCCGGAGTTTATTTTATAGCTGAATTTTATTTAGGGAGCCGCGTCTTAAGTCAGTCGTAAACAGCAGGATTGCAGTTTAAAATCAAATTCGTTACGTGCCTGATCAAATATCGCGTGTTTTCTAATTGTGAAGACCGTACTGCGAGCAGTGAGCGCGTGGCAGCGGCCGACACGGCTCGTACCAACCTCCTTTAAAAAGAAAAAAGATATTAAAAAAGTAACATTTCAAAAATAGAATAACCTTAAATCCTGTTCTAAATAAGGCTTTTGCTTTCTTTGTGAGAATATTAATTAAAAAACATATAATGCACTAGACGTAACAAAGGAATCGCTATCAAAACATGAGAATTTAAATCGCGTTCTAATTTCGAAAAATAAATATAATGAAAAACAAATTAGTGAGAGTTTAGTGTTTGTGACAGTCGTGTGATACAATGCGGTTGTCTCGTCTGTATTTGATTATATTAAAAAATATGCACACTTGCTTATAATTAATAAAATTTTATGGCACTAATTAGTTAGCTGCACATAATTTTGCTTCTCTAAAACGAACCATTAAAATGTTATTTCGTGTTCTATGGCGCACATAGTACGGTATATTTGCACCCTAGTTTCTTTAATAAGTTGCTTAAGCATTTTGATTAATTATCATTCAGTAATTTAACATTACTGAAAAGTCTGCAGTTTGGCCTCCAGCCAAACCCCTTTGGCAAAGCAATGCGTGAAAGTATGTTAACTGGAAATGTGATATACGCTCCATTTATTCAACAATTCCACATCATTACCAATTTATAAATCACCTTAACGATGGCTCTGATTTCTTAGGCTTTATCATTTTTACTTTTAATACGAGGTCAGTACGCCCCATGCGCCTCTTTGAATAATATAGTAATGGGATACAAGATGCGGTCGTTGGATATATGTTTGTAATACTAATACATAATGACATAATTGATTTGTAAATGTCATTATAAATACTAAAGGCTGAGAGTTTCTTGCGCCGCTTATTCTCTGCAGCTACTAATTCGTCGAAGCGGTAGTAGGGTTGATTGGGAATATGCATACTAGTGTTATTTTTAATTATTTAATATAATAAAAATTAAAAGTAACAATTCATTTAGTACATATTTGAATACTGGGACAATTTGTAAATGCCCGGTTGATACCCACTTAAAGTTATGACTATTGCCTTTAATTACATTATTTGTTTTTTCATACATATTCCCTGTTGTCACGATTTAAAAGATTAAAAAAACTTAGTAAATGAGTCTATTTAAATAAAGTTATTTTTGACTTTGACTTTGACTTTGACTTTGATGAATGCAAGTTTAAATACTAAATTGGGGAACGGCTGTGTAATGGAGGGGTAGGTGACATACCTTACATAAAACAACAAGAGTTTTATGTGATTAAGGTCACTTAAGCTCTTCGAGGTGGTTATTAGGCCGGGTGTTGGGAAAAGGGGGGCTTGGCCTCAAATTGGCGACAGGTCTGGTGTTGTAAGCGTCCATAGGCTTCAGTGATCACTATTTATCAGGTGCTCCGTATGCTTGTTATGCTATCATCGCCTTCGTCATTATCATGTAGCATAGCTCACTACAAAAGCTCTGAAAATGATTATTGCTTGTAGAGAGATGTTATACAGCCATCGAGGGCTATCGAACGCCAAAATAATTTTTCAACTTGAATCAGTAGTGAAACAAGCTCTACAATATAATACACGTATAGATCACGACACAAACAATATATCCTGTTTATCATTCAAACATATGACAAACAAACATAACTTTTCCTATATGTGGGGCTGGAAGAGATTTCTTATAGAAATCAATATGTCAATTCAATCAATTGTACAATTTTCTGTTATTCTGTTGTGTCGTTTTAACACACAAAGATGTGTACAAAAATGGTTAAATAAATAAATAAACATCAGCCCCTGAATCTTTTTAATTTATGACTTTTTCTATTAATTAATCAGTTTTTCTTGTTATCTATGGCAACTAACCATAGCCTATGCGATACAAAGGATTTTTTTTTATATTAAGCTCAGCAAATGATTCGACACCACCTGATGATAAGTAGATGAGTCTATATGTGAAGATAGCTAGTGAAGCAAGCGACATACTGCCCTAGCTACCCTCACCTTGCCGGCCCAAAAAGTGCTTTTTCAAGCCTCTTTTAAAGGATCCCATGTTGTTATTTCCCATGTTAAATTATTATATGTTCCTATTGTGTTGAGTTTCGTAACATAAGAATTAAGTTTGCTTCGTAATTCCATTGGCTAAAATTCTGCTTAAAACGAAACAGCGAACATTCACAACTAAATTAGTAAAGCCGGTGGTGCCTTGTACATAGCCATGCCTTGACATCCGAAAAAAATAATTACGCCACACAAACTTCAAAGGTACATTAAGTCAGGTAAGGTTGGCTTCAGTAACATTTTGCGCTAACTACTGACTAGATAGATAGATATAGAATATTCTTAATTGAACCAGTTAATCTAAATACATATATAAAGTTATAACAAAGACGTGTACAATTGCGGTCTTATGTCTATATTAGCGATCTCTTCCAGACAACCTTTAGATGGACAAGTAAAACAAGGTAATAATATGAGGGAAGTTGTCAACCTGTTGTCAAATTTTAAATTAATACATGTTACGTTATACTTACACTAAAATAAATACATACATAAATGTTTTTACATAGTTAATTAATAACATGGTAGATAAACGTATTAATATATACATATACTATATTAATACTAGAAGAAGGACATATATAATTATTATTAAATAGAGTTAAATGCTAGGTAATACTTTTTACTTGATACGGAATGTGATTATGAACAACACATCCCCCGACTTTTCTTATAGATATCGGTAAAGAATTCCAAAACAGTGACGCTTGCATTGTGAAAGATTTGGAGTAAAATCTAACGTAAACTATCTGACGTAAACGGAAACTAATCTTTGCGAAACAACTGAAAATAATCCTTTGTCCAGTAGCATAAGGTATAAACTTACTGCTGCAAATATTTATTTATTTATTTATTTATCTCAACACTGTTTCAACAGCAATTTTCTATACACACAGAATATAATGCAATAACCAAGACACAAACCAATTAAAGAAACACATTATTTTTCCAAAAATTCATCAGGAAGCCAAGAAGGCAGCCGCCCAAAATACATCAAGACACATTCAAACAAATGACAATTAACTATAAAATAACTAAAGAGAGAGAGAAAAAACAAATAAAAAAAAATAAAAAAAAACAATAAAACAAAACAAAAGTCTGTCATCGCATGTGAAAAGTGTGTTTGTGTGTGAGTGTATGTGTGTTCATATGTAATAGTATACGTTAAGATCGTAGGTATCTTTTTTGTATATCGCATTAAATCGGATTCCCTAGTCTTGATCAACATCCTATATACGATTTACTGCTAACCATAATCCTTTCTGCATGGTGAAAATATTAGTATTAAAAAAACTTTTAAAGTAGATCTAGATGTACTTTTCCGAGTTTCTCGAGCGCTGACCATTTCAGCCCCACATCTCTCTATGGTAGAGTTGCCTTAAAAATAGCGATACTTAAGAAACACTTGTAACTTTATATCATTTTGACTAAGTTTTAACACTTGGCGTAGTATATTGCTTTGGCATAATCCAGGTCTCTCCCGTGAAATCAGCGAAGTTACCGTTCAATGGGTAATCCCAGTGCCACTTTTATCAAGTACTGGGCGAGCTCCATACACGCCCGCCGCTTAGCCAGTGGCGGGTAGTAAACAGATTACTCCGTGACAAGAAAAAACAGTTTTAACATTAGCTCTTATCATTCATAATCTTGTTTAATTTCAAGATTTCTTAGTTTATAAATATTAACATTTATTTCTAATAAAAATTTTATAAATCGTTCCTCATATTCAAATTTTTTTAATGGAATCATGTTGCACAAAATAGATTTTATTCAATGGTATTAGTTTACACTTACAATGGTATGACAGTTGAAGCCAGGACATACCAATATTGTTGGCAATTGATTCTAAACAGTAAATAAAATACTACTATATTAAGATATGTTTAAAGTAAATTTTTGTTTTAACTTAACGACATAAACAATAATAATTATAGTATTTATTAAAATAACATGCTATTAGTTTCCATTAAAAACTTGACAGATTACAGAAAGCTCACTCGACTAAATGTTGTTTTAAAATATTTCTAAATTTAATAATATTATTTTGATTTTGAATATGTTTTGGAATTCTATTATTGATTTTGATGGACATGGTGGCACACATGGGTGGCTCGGGCAGTATGTCGTTTGCTTCACTAGCTATCTTCACATGTGGACTCCTCTACTTATTATATGTAATGAAATTAAATCATAAAAACTAATTAAGACTACAATTCTTTTACAGTTATAAATAAATTGAACAGGCCGATTATATGTTTTACTTCTATTCCTCTTTAAATATGTGACAAATGATTGAAATATAACTTATTAACCCTTAAAATCATTTCGTTGTAATGAGGAATAATAAATAATATTTGTTTTATAAAATAATGGCCACCATTTTCTTTCGTTTTGGTGTATTAAAAATATTTTTATCCAATCATTTTGTTTAAATCATGTGATTTTAATTACGATATAAATCACTGATTATAACCACATGTTTTTTACTTTACAAGCCTGCCATAAACCAATAATGAGAATCATTCTACATTATATAACATCCTACGCACATTTCAGTTTATCGATGAATTGAGATTTCAATTCGAAATTGTATCCAGATTTCAAAAGTAATAAGTTTATCGTCCTTTGTCAAAGTTACAGTCGTCTTCAAAATGATTAAACTGAAATGAATATTACCAAAGTTGGTTCGTGTATTGAACAATACGTCGCGTGTCCCGCCGCCGTTAAAGACAAATACATAAAATTAGCTACGATTCATTCCGTAATCGATTAATGAACTAACAGTTTAGACAGTATATTTATTATTATTTTGACAGTGACAAACAGTTACTACACTTGTTTCATGCAAACATCTTTGAGAAGAACGCAAAATCAAACTACCTTAGAAACTTATATTGGCAGTTCAGTTATTTTTTAAATATTGTAAATAAATTAATGATTAAGACACTTTTATACAGGTATGTAGGTGTATCCAGGGTCTCACTTGTTAGTCACAACACTGATGGTACTAGGATAGCACTGATGGGCACAGAAAACGGAACAACGAGGGCAACGTGGCGCACACCGCGGTTACCTATGTCAGTCAGTCAAGCGTCGGGAAGGAACTGGTAGATTGGTGGGGGTTAACGTAATGAAATGAGCGGGTCAGGTAACTAGGCAGATATAGGTAGGCAAATATCATGCGTCCAACGAGACTTACCTAAACAAATATGTAACCTTGAAAAATGAGGAAGTAATTGATCATCATCAATTTCTCTCATCAGAGGAGCTCGTCTCTATCTGGTTTCGATTGATCTTGTCTTATCTTGATGTAGGGCCAGGAATACTCCCGGAGCACATCGACCCAATGGGATTTTTTGTGCTTCCCCAATCCTAATGACCGCTGTCCTGGAATACTTCCAAGATGTACTTACTAAGTACACCCTGGTTTCAATAACATAATCAAAGCAACGTCCGCTATTGTTGGTCCCGAGATAGCTCAATCAAATTAGCTATCTCGTGATCCCTCGTGCTTCGGAAGGCACATGAAGCTGTTCGTCCCGGTAGTCATTACAACCTCTTTCATCCACCAACATTGAGCCAGTGTGAGGCTGATCTTTCAGCCTCACACGGCCTCTTGGCCCAAATTCTTCATGTGTTTAACAGTGGGACATATTTAGGTTGTAGAAAAAAAATCACGTCCTGTGGTGGAAATTGTAACGATTAACAAATTTTTCTGTAGGTGTGTATATGTCTACACTGTCTATCATCAAGCGGAGTTGACTTGTGGAGTTATTTGCCGAGTTTCATATAGGAATATATGAAACTCGGCAAATAACTCCATAATAACACAGCAGTCAGAGCAGGCCCAATGTAAGAGGTCGGTTCAATTATCGCCTCGAAAAGCATTAAGAATATCGAGAGCACGGTTTGATTTGGTGGCAAGGTCGAAGAAGGCAGCCAGGATAGTCCTCAATCTGTTAGGGGAAATTAAGGGTCTATTTTCAGAATAGGCCATCAGGCATTGATAGAGCAGGAATATACCGCTTTCTTGTTGTTTTTACACAGGATTGGTAAAGTGTGCACAATGCCCAAGGTGCTATCAGCGTCTATTTTTTTTTTTTGACAGATATTTATTTATTTTCTTGGAACAAAAATAGGCATACATAAAAAAGTAAACGATAATGGCTACATTAGTTTAAAATAAAACTGTGTCGCAGACATTAACGCCCACCTCCAGTAAAAAGAATACAGAGTCCCAGCATCAAAGTTTGCACAAAGGTAAAGGCTTTACGGAGAGTCTTATTGAAACACAACACCAAGCTTTATAAACTTCTACGATTCAACTATTAGATATTATCACAATACATCTATCTATTAGATATCATACAGTCAGTAATGAAACTCAATTTGCGGGTCATTTTAGTAGGCTCTCGCTCCATTGTGTCATGCTAAATATCAATTTGGGGTAAAAATACGGTATGTTAGTTTTCTATTACTTTCTGTTACGACATGCATTTTTTAATACTTTCGTCTGACTGAGTTAACTGTTATTTACATTCCTCGTTGACAGTTGTGCCTTTATAAATATTGAAACTTAAACCCAGATCGTAAATAAACTGCGTGAGTAGATAAATTAAAGTTATAAAGGTTGTTTTGCGACAGAAATTCAGAGGGCATAGACGAGGAACATTTCGATATTCGCTGATAAATGTATGGGATTTGACAATTATACACGATTGCTAAACTATAGCACACGTTATTATATTACCAGATTCGATTGCTATTATCAAAATGCATCTTGTTCAGATCTGAGTACGAAGTTCATACACAGATTTATGGTATTCTAGAGAGTTTATTAATCCAATCCATTATTTTTAAAACACATGTAATTCACCTTAATCCAACATATTTGGATCCAATTTTCGGAATACAAACATTTTATGTATATATATATATATATTTTATGTTATCATGTCAGGAAAATATATTAAATCGCAATTTCACCCAAATAGCTACTTCCACTGCACGCAATTGGCATTTTTAATTAAAGTTATCATTATTTTCGCTCAAAATTCATTCATTGCTATATAAAGGTACCTATAGTAATTTGAAAACTTCATTGTTTCTAAAAAGCTTCTAATTTACCAAGAAAAATAGGAATTTGCTTCATATTGAAGTTCTTATGTTCCTCTACTGTAAGTTTCAATGGAAACGAAGCATCTAGATTGTGTTTGTCGCCAGCTTCATATCGTATGAACACGACGGCAGCGCCTTGTACAGTATTGGAAACTACTTTTTGTAAATGTATGTAAAAAAATAGTTTGTTTTATTGATATAAAACCTCTTTTCTTAATTTAGTACTGATTGCATTCGGCGCAGTACTAAGCGTGTAAATTGACAGTTGTCAGATATTAATTTATTGATTGGGAATTTTACGAATTTATGTTATTATTATTTTGATTTTAATGTAGTAAAAAAGTATCTGAAATAAAGCTTTTGTCTTTACAGAGAAATGCAATTACGTCTTTGTTTCATTTAAATAATTAATTAAGAATATTATTATATGTATTTCTCAGCTAAACGCTACTAAGATCGTATTGTCTCGATACGATTGAAACTTCGTTTACGGACTTTGAGTATATATATATAGTATATATATATATTACCTTCATGAATTTTTTGGGTTAGTTCATTTTTCAAGTTTAATCATTTAGTCATGTCGTCTAGTCCTTGACGTATGTATTTAAGATGATTGATTAAGTTTTTCGAATTACTATAAGATCGAGGAAAGGTTATGAGTCAACACGCAAGTATTTAATATTTATAAATACAAACATTGAAATGGGTGTTCCGTTTAGAATAACAACATAAAAAGCGAACTATTATATCCATTCAGTTAATTTCTTGACAACGGAATACGTGTTACGGGCAGTAGGTCAGCTTCGTATGGTTGAATGATACACACACACAGACATCGTTCGTATTGTAATGTATTTGTGTTACGGTAATGATTGAGGTATTGGGATATATATATTTTTATTGACCGTTGACCCGGTTTGTGTCACCTGTCTGCCTTAAACGCCATCATTGAAAAGTAATTCGAAGTATATTGAAGAAATAACAAATTTAGCAATATATAACGTCATGTCGTTTCGACGATTTTTAATAATAAATTACCACGAATTTTCAATGGTAGATATTTAAGCTATCCTTTAGGGTTTTCTTTGATTTTGTATTTTAAAACCATCCCTGAATTAAAAAAAGAAAAAAATTATTCAAATTTGTGTTTAAGCGACACCAACAGCTTTATATTTTAATAAAGAAGCAAAAAAGAAGGAGCTAAGTAAAGGCGCGCTTTTTTTTGGACTGACTAATACTGTTGGCCGCAGATGGCCTTTACAGCGTTACCGGGGTTTTAAGGAGGCGAGAACCTTGGAGAGTCCTCAAGCCTTAAGGGGCGATTCGCTTCTGGAGGAGTTCTAATCGACAGGCATCAACTCCGGGGAGGTGGCCCGCTGTCTCTTAGATTCTCCAGGGCGCTCGAGCCATGAGGGAGCGACAAACCAGAGGGCGCCCTGGAGAATCTAAGAGACAGCGGGGCGCAGAGGGCGCCTCTAAAGGCAGTAAAGGCGCGCTATAAATGCAATATAACATTGAACACTAGAAACTATTTATTTTCTTAACAATTTATGTACACACAAATATAATTAAACAGGACACAACAGAATAACAGAGAATTGTACAAAGGTACAGCTTATTTCTTTAAGAAATCTAACAACTAAACTAAACAATCGAACTAAATACGAAAGATTATGAAAAAAGTGCTTACAATAGGTATGGTAGTATATTTTTTAAAATGAACTTTTATCTTTTCGGTTTATACGCACATTGAAGAAAAGATCAATTAAATCGATGAAATGGTATCGGGGCACTAGTGATAAGGAGAAACGTCTCCATCGACGACCAACATTATCATAGAAGAATTACCATTACCAAGAAACAAAACAAAGCGGAAAATGGGTCAATAGTTTGAATTTGACCAGCCTTTTTAAACATTGTGACGGATATTGATAGAACATAAGCTGTAGTAGAAGAATATGAGAATAGTGTTTAATAAATTTATTCGAAAAGAAAGCTATTTCTGCACGAATCTGAAATGATTGGATCCGCATGAGAGCTAGGGTCGCCGTCGTAACCCGAAGGATTGCGAGCTTGATGTGGCTGTGGGCAGGGCATATTACGAGGAGGATGACGTCCCCGGGTGATGGCTGATTACCTGCGTTGGTAAGCCTCGTTCTAATGAAAGTCGCGGGAAACCGCTGGATACTGGCAGCGCAGGAACGATCGGTTTAAAGAGTTTTATCTCCAACAGTGCGGGTCTCGCGAATGATATGACGATGAATTCGAAAACGAGAACATAGAAAATGTGAATGCAGCAATAAAAACGACAGTCCAATATAAAAAGAGACCTAAGTCTCTATGTAGAGACCATGAACGTGATTCTTAAAATAATTTAATAAGAAAGGAGTTGCTATATCTACACGTGGACATTTATGGTGTATCTAAAAGTTAAAACAAAGTCCCGTTGACTTGGCTTGGGATCGAGCGTACAACCTGCGCAAATTAACACAAATCATCAAGGAACGGAGAGTGATCATGCCCAGGAAAATGACTCTTATTACATATTTACTATTAGTTATTTCTAGTTTACTTCTGTATTAAGATTAACTGGTGTGCAATATAAAATATTCTATCTACCTGTTTAGCCTTCATTCAACAAGGGATAAGACTGAAAAATCTAAGTAGGTGACACTGTGGGTACCTCTAACCTAACGAGCTAACGTAATGAACCAACGTAGAAGGGTTCGACGTAAGAAAGAGGAGGTAAATTAATGTCCCTGATGAGGTACGGGCGTTCCGCAAGTCATTTACTCTCAATTACCGACGCATGGTTACACGATTACTCTGATTAGACGGGCCGAGCAGTCATGACAATTATCTCACTTGAAACCGTGAGATTGATAAAGACTTCATTGTACTGTCAATTGTTGATAGACAGTTATTCAAGTTAATAATCTCTATGTAATAAATTCATTTGTTTCTTCTTGTTGAGAGCCTATATGCCTATATTAAATATGCAGATGTTCTCATTAATAAATTAATTAGATTTTTTAAAGGTCTTGTATTTTTAAATGTCGCATTTATATTTGTATCTATTGATATTTTCAATAATGTTTATGTAAAAGATAAGCTTAAAGCCCTAAGCTTCAAGTAGCGACATCTGTTTAAAACGATTGAAACCAAATACTGTTGCGCCATCTAGGAACGAGTAGCAAAACTGCAATGAATACGAAATCTGACATTTAGCGCTACAGCGCTCTATTATAAATATGAAAGAGCTATGTCCGCGCCATCTGTTAGAGAATTAGTTAAAGAAGAAGGCTCTCAGAGGCGATGGAAATAACAAAAGAATATTATTTAGCAGAGAGTTAAGATACCAAAAACCTAATGACATTGAGAAAGATTTTATGCTGTACTGAACCAAGAGATTAATAAAAATTATCCAAAATGTTAAACCACTGTTTTATATTCTAGTAGACCTCTTAGACTTCTTGACCTTCATATCACCTGATGATAAGCCGAAGATGTAAGCGAAGTACACACGAATTCCTCAATCACAGAGGAACTGGCTATCTTACCTCCATATGATGGAATACAACAATGCTGTTAATATTATTTTTTGGCAGACTTAGTTAAGATGGTGGTAGCTTTCCAGGCCAAACAATTGCCTTGCAGGCCAAACAGTTGCTTCGGCAATAAAGTCTTTTGTTTGCGACGTTTTGAGCGAACATGCAAAGCGGACATAGAGTTACATATTCGAAGAATAGACCGTTTTAAAATATATTTTATATATATTATTACAATCTCAACACTCAAAATGTTAAATGGTTAGTTAAATTCAAATACATCAATATTGTCTTTTAAATTCAAATTGTCACCAGATAAAACGAATAATTAAAATTAATTAAAACACCTATTTTTATTTGGGTTAGAAAACTACATAAATTTCAACTAACAAGCACTATTTGCTTAATGTTTAATTAAACATTTTAGAACCATACTTAAGCTATGCAGAGATAGCCAATACAATATTTGGTTAATGCCAGAGAACCGTTAAAAACATCAAATTCAAATCGCACTGAGTCGTAAATTGTTGTCGTTATTCGTAGTAATTAATTCTATTAGAATGCCTCGAACAAAATTGCACATTTAAATAAACAATCTAATAAAAGGGTCAGACACAAAGAGTCTATAACACAATATCATAAAGCCTTTAATATCCTCGTCTTCCTCTCTAGGATGTAAACTATTTTAAAGAGTATAAATACGTGTCTGTTACATCTTTTCAAATGTGCTCAATGTGACATAAATTACAGATTTTAGACTTTGAAAACTATATGACACGGCCTTATAAAAAAAATGCATTGATAAAGGCTTCGTCAAGTCATAAAGTTTTATAATTTATTAAAAGTATTCCACCTGTTTTAGTCTCTTCAGAATTATGTAGGCAGTGTCAGGTTAACACCAATAGAGGACTGCCAAAACTACTTATTGCGTTTTTTTTATTAGAAGTCCCAAATTTTCTACAGCAACGGGATCATGTCTGTATCCACAAGATGGCAGAAAGTCTACGAACAAAATGACACAAATACATTGTAATTAAATGTAAATTAACTTTGAAAAAGAATGTCTTGAATTTTCATATAAAATGCGAAGCAATTTATTCCCCGACCTATTACTAAGTAAAAATACATACATTCATAACTCGTAAGCAATTCGTACTCGTCTTACAAATATATACCCCTACAGAAATTCGAACCCGAACTTTTTTCTCATTGTGCAACATATCTCCCTTGATTACACGCTATGCCAATTTTAGCACCCCCTATGTCTACCCACCCCCAAACTTCCACACGTAGCATTGCACGCATGTATTCGCACGTGGTGGCACTTGGCTGCGGCACTCGTTGGAATGGCGCTGACGAGTGCGGTCGCCAACGCCGCTGCCGCCGCCGCCGCCGCGGGCGCAGGCAAGAAAGCCGCCCAGGTTCAGCTGCAGGCGGAGTTGAACACTGATGATGATTGGAACAAGTTTCTACAGAGAGATGGATTGCTTGGTAAATGTCTATAGTAATAGTTTTAATATAAGATTTAATAAAACTATTTTAAAAATATTTGTCTACTATTGTATACTGCTTACTTCTGCTGATCTACTTACATCATTCTAAGTTCTTTATTCATAGCCTGCCTCAAGATATTAAAATAAACATTCCATATCTTCAATGGATATTGATAATATCATATTTACTTACCACATACTCAGTAAATACCTAATACTTAAAAAGAATGTTATAAGCTATAAAAAGATACTCAAACGCTTTAGCTAGGTACAACTGACGATGCTGTTATATCGGATGTTGTTATGTAAGATGTTCCCAAGTGAATAGGTATCTATTATTCTCATAAAATATTTGTATTGCAGTTGTTGATGTGTACACGGAGTGGTGTGGTCCATGCATCGGGATGTTGGGCAACTTGAAGAAGATCAAAGTGGAGTTGGGCGGTGACAATCTGCACCTGGCTGTGGTGAGATCGTATTAATATGACAGTAAGATGTTTCTTGCGTTTTGTATTCATTCTCCGGCTCAAAGCATAGTGCTTCTATGATTCTTCTGTTCACCACAAAAATACATAATTCTAATATTGTCCAATACTTAACTTCGTAACGTTCGTAACGTCCTATACTTCAACCAGAGAAGAGCTTGTAATGTAAAACATCTTAACAAATCTATGAATAAAATACTTCCCAGGTATTAAAAAAGTCTAACTAAGGTAAATAATGGAATGTGCTTTTCATGTTTCAGGCCAAATCAGACACCATCCAATGCCTGAAGAGGTTCAGGAAACGTAGCGAGCCTACATGGATATTCATTGCAGTAAACAGTTTGTCATTGAGATCTTAAACTTATTAAAGAGATTTGCTTAGCTATCTTCACATATGGACTCCTCTACTGCTTATCATCAGCTGGTGTCGAGTCATTTGATGAGCTTAATATAAAAAAAGAGATAGAATATTATAGGTTGCTTCGGCTATTGAGTTTCTCAATAATTGGGTTCTTGAGATATTCAACAGCTGAAACAGACGTCTGAAATTTGAACTGTCGTGAGTTCGGTTCCCGACGCAGGATAGTATTTTTTTGGTTTAATAATAACTTAATGCAGTGAAAACTATATTACGTTATGTACACACTTATAATCTAACCCAAATTATTATTATGGATAATTCAAAACAAAAATAATTGTAATAATATTTGCATATGCCTCGTGAACAAGTATTTGTAGGCCGTGTACTTAACAAAACTATATTACGTTTTGTTTACGAACGCTTTTATGAATAGATAGATAAATTAAATTTCCTCACATTCACACCTATTATAGAGTCCGAAATAAGCGTCATTAAAATATAAATAATAATTTTTATATAAATATCAGTAATATACTCAAAAAAGTATAATATTTGTATAAAATATTTTAATTTGTGAAAAATGTAATTATAATATTATTTTGCTCTATGACGGGATGCGAACCGTGACCTTTCACGATCCGGGACACCTCTTAAGTCTTCTTCACTTTCTTCAGCCACTGATTTTCAATTCAAAATCCTGTTTGGATTTTGAATTGAAAATCAGTTACCCGGACAACGCTTTATTACGATCTAATACCTAAAGCTGTTAGAATTTTAATAATTTTACACATCTAATTTTATTACCCTCTTCTGTTTCTCATATAAACGTATTACAGTACATATGACAGATATATTCCTATATTTTTTTTTAAATTAGTGTCCGTTGTCAGATGTAGTGTAATATCTACTTATTTGGCTGTTCTGAAAGTAGTCTCAAAGAAAAAATTGCTTGTACCCTTAATAAAGTTTATAAAGTCATTACCAACAAAACGCATCGTGGTTAAACGTGTTTTCATCCAAACCACTAGTCATCAAGGTTGAAAGTTATCGACTCGATACTTTTCAACAGCTGCCTAAATCTCACATCAGTTTCCGCCACTGAAACCACGACTTTATTTTTTGCACCATAAAGATTTTAATCGCTAAGCTTTTTCAGTCTAGCAAAGCGCAAGTATCGTGTATAGAAAAGCTCATATGTTGAGAATACCTTGCGGTGAAATGGTACGGGTGTGGACGGTATTGATCAAACTTGTAAACAAAAATTACGACATTGACATGTTGAAGAACTAGAAGAAACTACTTCAGAACTACGCCACACTTCTTAGAGTTTAAGACGCAGCTATAGCTATGACTGACTTCGTTCCGACCACCCAAATGGTCACGAAAAAAATTTACCAAATGACATATATGAGCATGTTTATAATAAGATTACTGCGTTTCAATAACCTACCAACGGATGGTTCTGTTTGCACTTTGTAAAATTTTTCACTTACACAATATGTCAACTCTCAATGCCGTAAGCAAAACCATCCGTCGGTAGCCTAATGAAATGCATCATAAATAGACTTGAAGCTGTTATAATGGATTCTACACTTCTGTTAAGCTATAATACTCTGTAGGTATCTCCGTTAAACATCACACGGACCTAATATTTCTGAAGAATTCTGAAGAAATGCGGTACAACGAATGCTTAACTGCCTATTCCGTAAGCCTACCGTATGATTATATATTATATATTAGGTCGGGGGAATAGTCTTTTAGCATATAGTATGTATAAAGTTGTAATAAAATATCTTTGGCTGTACTATTTGTATCTGGCTGGTTTTGATGACATTAAATAGATGATATTTCAAAAAAAATAACCAAGAAAGGAAAATTTTGTTTCACACTATTTTTCATTTGTTTTTCTTTCCGTCAAAATGAGCGAATTCAATGAAGAAATTAGATACATTTCTAAATTTTATTACAATAAAGGTAATAATACAACGCAAGGCGCGAAAAAATTTATGACGTTTTACCAAATGCAGTGTCAGTAAGAGTAGATTATCATCGAGGGTTGAGTCCTCTCACTCCCGCCGCTTAGTGACGGGTAGGTCCGTAAACAGATTGTTTCTCGATAAAAAACGGTATCTTTACCAACGCATTTTTTACTCAGTCTAAAAACATTGATAATGTATTATAATTTAAACATGACAAGGCGAATAAAACGTTTCATCCCTAATAAAATCTTTATAGATCTATATATTTTGACGGCGGTGAATTTGGCCCAAATTGAAATATATTTGCAAATCAATAACCTTCTGTTTATATGGTACTATATTAACAGTATAAATCAAATAATATCGCAGGCAGGTCAATTGCTGAACGTGGTGTTCGGCGCGGACGCACCACGGCTGACGAAGATGATTGAACAGGAACTCCGTAATGAAGAACTCGCCAAGAAAGGGGAACTGAAGCGGCCACTGAGAGCACCTCACGAACTCACGCCTCCAGAGCAGGTTAGTGAATAGAACTGTTCTGTATCAAAACTAAAAGATACAACACCAATTAAGATTCAAGCATAACTCATTTATTCATGGTTACCCACTTTTAACATTTGTTATTTCTTCACAATGACAGATTGACAATCAAATAGAAATATACAATATACCTTTCCCTCATAATCAGAAGAATCAACAATAAAGCAATAGACACTTAACAATAAGAGATCAATTAATTGATATTAGGTATGCCAATTATATCTGCCCATTGTTCCGGTGGGGGTATAAGAATAGGTGATTCTGGGGATGTAGATCTAGATCTCAAACTGATTGGTGACTGTGGCCGGTCAGGTGGTACAGGCTGTTGTACCACTGCCCGAGCCACTAATTGATCTGCATGACGTCGATGAAGTTCTCCATCTTCCGTTCTCACCATATAAGAGCTAGGTCCTTCTTGTAATTCAATCGTGGCTTTCTGCCATTTCTCTCCAGGCCCATACATGCGAGCTAAAACTGTTTGATCTATAGTAAATGAGCGGGTTGTTGTACGCTGTGCTGCCGCGTCATGCTGTTCTTGTGCCTCAGTATATGCATTGTCTGGGTGCAGAGATGACACAGCCGTCTTATAACGACGTCCATTAAGCATTTCTGCTGGTGTTTTATTCGTAGCCGTATTCGGCACAGTGCGAAGCGCGTATAATACTCTAGGTAACTTCTCTGACCAAGGGTTATTTAATGTAGACATTTTCCTGAGTTTATTTTTAAATGTTTGAATAGCCCTTTCAATTTGGCCATTTGTGGCTGGGTGATAAGGGGGAGAGTACAGATGTCTAATTCCGTTATTTTTCAAGAAGGTGTTAAATTCTCTAGATGTAAAATTTCGACCATTATCAGAAACTAAGACATCTGGCAAACCTTGTGAAGCAAAAATTTTTCGCAAGATCATAATCACGGCCTCACTTGTCATTGAAGGTACAATTTCTGCCTCAAACCATTTACTATAGCTATCAATTAAAACAAGAAAGGTTTTGCCTTGAAACGGTCCAGCAAAATCTATATGAAGGCGACTCCAGGGCTTCTCCGGAGTAATCCATGTTTGTGGTTCTCGCGGTGGATTATTTCTTACAGACTGACAATGTTCACATTGTGCAACACATCGCTCTATCTCTTGGTCCATACCCGTCCACCAAACATATCCTCTAGCATACGCCTTTGTTTGGACAATACCTGCATGCGGAGCGTGCAATAACTTCAAAATATCAATTTGAAGATTTTTTGGAATAATTACTCTATTACACCACAGTAAACATCCTTTACTATGTGATAGAGCTTCTCTTCGTGTCCAAAACGGTTGTAAAGCAGGATTAGTATTTGAAGGCGGCCAACCATGAAGTACATGAAACAATACCTTCTGTAGTAACGCATCATTTTTTGTCTCTTTTGCAATCGTCGAAACATCTATGGTCCATCCTTCCGGTTGTTCGGCTAGCAATAGTATCTCTTTCATCGGTTTCTCTTTCTCGATATCAGTATTGTCAACAGCTGTCCACCTACTCAAAGCATCAGCATTACCCAAAGCTTTACCAGGTCTATATTTAATTTCATACTCATAGCTACTAAGTTTCAATGCCCATCGTAACATTCTTGGTGAGATTTGTTCAGGAATTGGTTTTGTGGGATTAAACAATCCAATCAAAGGTTTATGGTCCGTAATTATACAAAATTTACGGCCTGCCAAGAATTCATGAAATTTTGTTAATCCAAAAATTATTGCCAAAGCTTCTTTGTCGATCTGGCTATACCGCCTTTCATGCGGTTGCAGTGTTCTAGAAGCCATCATCACTGGTCTTTCTGAACGATCATCCATGACATGAGCAATAATAGCTCCAAGGCCGAAACTGGAAGAATCACAAATTAACAATAATTCTCTATCCAGTTCATAGTTCACCAGCGTCAAATCTGATGACAGAATCTCCTTTGCTTTCTCAAATGCTGTACTTTCAGCTTCTCCCCAGGTCCATGGCTTTTTAGCTTCCAATAAACGGTACAACGGTTCTAATAATGTCGATTTATTTGGAATAAACTTTTCATAAAAATTATATAGGCCCAAAAATGCTCTTAAAGTTTCTCTTTTGGTTGGTGGCGGCCTATTCTTAATTTCCATTACTTTAACAGGTGAAGGATGGAGCCCTTCTTCATCAATCACATGACCTAAGAATTGAATGCTATTTGAAGCAAAAACACATTTCTTCGCATTAAGGTGAAACCCTAAGTCATTCAATCTTTTCAAAACTGCAAATAGTCGCTGATTATGTTCAGCCTTATTTCTTCCCGACACCGCTACATCATCAAGTAGGCATGCTACACCATCTAGACCCGATAGAGCGTTGGACATGACTCTCTGAAATATTCCTGGCGCTGCATTTACTCCAAAAGCCAATCGGTTCATTTTCATTAATCCCAGCGGCGTATTGAGCGTTAATAACTTGGCTGTACTATCATCAACCTTAAGTTGCATGTACGCTAGCTTCAGATCTATTTTGCTAAACACACGTCCACCGCTTAATTTCACAAATGACTCGACTGCTGCTGGTAGTGGGTACGTGTCTACACCAATGGCTGCATTGACTGTGGAACGATAATCACCGCAAATTCTAAGAGTTCCATCGTCCCTCTTCACTAGTCTGAGTGGCGTGGCCCATTCAGAGTATCGTACAGGCGAAAGGATACCGATTTTAACCATACGCATTAATTCTTCCTCTACTTGAAGTCTCATTGGAAATGGTACAGGACGGGCTTTTAAATATCGAGGCTTTGCAGAAGCACGAACATGTAATGAGACGGTTGGGCCTTTATACTCACCCAGTGTCTCTTTAAATAAATTTGGGAACTGACCTATTAACTTATCAATTTCTGAAATATTCCAACATATTCCTGATACTTTAATATCTAAGGCCTCAAACCAATTTCGACCCAAAAGATTAGGTCCTTTTCCTGACACCACTAAAAGTTCGCACAGCGCTTCTTTATTACCTAGTTTCGCACAAACACGTCTGGCTCCCAAAACTTTTAGGGGGTCCTTGGTCCACGTCACTAGTTTAACATTGGTAGATTTCAACAAAGGTGGAGTACGCCAAAGTTTTTTAAAGGATTCTTCAGACATAATAGTACGCGATGCGCCCGAGTCCAACTCCATAGTAACATCGGCACCGTCTATAGACAAATCTGCTGTAATTGGCGGGCGATACATATCTGAACATGTATACACACCCATCATTTTCTCCAGAAGTTCTGTAGAATCATCTTCACTATTACTATCCACCTGATGCACCTTTGCACGCTTCTTTGTACAAGCAGACGTAATATGTCCATATCTTTTACAATAGAAGCATCTTGCTTTCATAAAGGGGCATTGTTCATTGGCTTTATGCCGCCGCGCACAATGTCGGCAATCATCTGATTTAATTCTACCAATTTCCATAGGTTCACTACTCGTGGACGGAGTTAGCTTCGACTCGATACTAGTTTCAGGGTACATATCATGAAACGTCGCCTGATAATTCAAGCACTGCTGCACAGCTGTCTCATATGTCAGGTTCTGGGCCTTCAACAACTCCCGGCGAAGTCGATCATCACGAACGCCTAAAACTAATCGATCTCTTAATTGGCGCTTTAAATCAACATATTTACAATTAGCGCCTAATAAACTGATAGCCGCAATAAACTCTTGCACGGTTTCATCTTTGGATTGTTGGCGTCGATGGAATTTTCCAGCTTGCAATATTTCATTCACTTCCGGTTCAAAAAATTTATCCAAAACTGTAATAATGTTACTGAATGGTACATCCGTAGGTCGCTGAGGTACCAATAGTGATACAATAAGTGCATAAGTCTCTTTTCCACATTGAGAAAGAAACACTGAACGTGCTTTGTCAAGGTTACTTTCCGAAATGCCACATGCATCTAAAGCACACAGTAATCGTTCTTTGTATTCACACCACTTATCAGTTTTTGGATCAAATTGTCCAGGAAATACAATATTTGCTACATTTGACGCCATAATTCACCAAAAAACACTGTATTTTCCTCAGTCGCCAATAAAAGATACAACACCAATTAAGATTCAAGCATAACTCATTTATTCATGGTTACCCACTTTTAACATTTGTTATTTCTTCACAATGACAGATTGACAATCAAATAGAAATATACAATAAAAACTATCTCCAGAAGTTAAATTCTACATGAGGATTGTAAATCCCACTGAGTAATTACCAGACGCATCTTTAACTTAAAATTCAAGAAGAAACAAGTAGTAATCAAAATGTGTACTGGTGAAGTTAATGAGTAAGCAAGTAATGAATTTCTAAAACCCTAACGATGGAGTGTCAGTTTCCTGCATCATTATTCTACTTCCCCCAACTGAAATATTTATCTAATCATTTAGGAAATAGCAAACGCCCAAGAAAAGATGAACCAAGAACGAAAGGAGAGGGAAGCATCCGCTGTGGAAGCGGCGCGGCTGGCTCGGCGGGAGGCGCGCGCCCGGCGGCTAGAGGTGCACTTTGCCGATGTCTGTCCGGTGCTCCTGTTGCCGCACGCGCAGAAGAACCTACGCAAAATCTCTGATGTCTTGGAACAGAATGGTGGGCTTTTAAACATTTTGAATCATTGATTCCAGTTAAGTTACTATTTATGATTATCAAGAATAATGAGCCAATTTATGCGTAGGAGAAGCTTTGTTTAGCTTTTTCGAATCATGAGGTCCGCCTTGCTACACGCTTGGAGTTCAAGCGACTTACGACGGCTGTGTTTCGTGACAGGCTTCGCTATGGTTAATTTTAAAGGGAATAATTGTTTAGTGGCTTGTTTTGGTGTATGTGTGTGTGAGAGAGTGTGTGTGAGTGGGTATTGTATGTTTAATACTAACCAATAAATATTTTTCATTTCATTCCATTTTAAAGTAGCGAAAAATCTGTCTATAAAATAATTCATTTGAAATAAAATACTAAACAGTATATTAAAATGTAATTGATATAATAAGTTAGATGTAATAACAATATAAAAAAATTAATTGGAGGTTTCGAGATATTAAGGACTTAATTGAAATAGTTAAAAATTTCGTTCCAGGCTTACTTATAGCAGACAAATGTCCAATTCTCTTGGGCAAGGATGGAGCCAAAAGGTTGGCTGCAGAAGACCCCGAATTCAACTCTCCCGCTGTCATATCAACTCTGAACGAGAGGCCAGCCCTTACGCTGCTTCTTAAGAAGGTGCCAGAGAAGGACGAGAACCTTATCGGTACATATTAACTTAAACGTTGGTCTAGGGAGTCCACCTCCTGGACGAAGAGAGTAAGAGCAGTCTCAAGTTGAACTGTTACCCTTGATGAACTGTCGACTGTACAAAATTTTAAACCACTTTTGTAGTAATTAGGTACCTTTATTGATATAAAATATTTCGGAAGTCCTTTTTACAATGTATAAAATGATAAACAATTTATTTAAATATCCAGAAACTCAGTTGAATGTAAAATCACTTTATTTCCTTCGTCTGAACGTTTGAAAATTTTATTAGAAATTTAAGGATAATTTGCTTACTAAACTTCAGTGTATACTATTCTAAATATTTCAGAACTAGCTCGCAGAGCTCTTTGTGGCGATGGACTAGAAGACGACGATCCAAAGAAAAGTCTCTATGAAGAATTAAAAGCAGACTCAATGCCTGGACTGTTCGTGCCAGCCGACAGACACCAGAGGGCTGCTGCGCTGGACTTGCTATTTCCTAAAGTAAGAAAAAGTACTCCAGTTTCATTCACGGGTGGAGTTTGAATTGGCATATGTCGCCACAGTCTGGTAGCAGCAATTACTTAATTAAGGTCATCTCGAAGATTAAATTACTGAAATAAAATGTTAGTCACCCGTCAGTAGGTAAAATATGTTTGATACATGTCATACCCAATCAAGACACATACATGGTATGGAAATATTTCAAAGATTGAAAATGTCACCATTAGTAATAAATCATAAGTAATAAGCTAATCCCTCGGAGTTTGCTTGCTCAAGCGTCATGGTTGGTGCAGTCTGCACATTTGTCACCGATGGTCCTAATGCGTCAATCAAAAGGTGTAATGAAAGATATTTTGTGGTGTTCTTGACTGTAACTGCAAAAAAACCTCACCTTCCAAACCACATAATCTTTAACCATAAGACGGGGACATTCTGCAACGTAAGGCTGCCTGTAACATTTATATTAGCTGCATTGGATGTAAAATTAAATTCCATTCCTATTGAGGCTAGTAACTCACAGTAACCAATGAAAACTAGATCAAATCAAAAAAATCAAAACCTCTTTATTTAAATGGATAAAAAGAACTAAGTAATTAGTTCTTTTCTATCGTCAAAATTAAACCCTATTACAGCTTCGACTAATACGCAACGATATGCATTTCCATGTTTGTAATGATATTTATAAATTGGTTATGACATTACGTGTGATTTTTTTTATTAATACAATTATTATTTTTATGAACTTACTCCCACGCTTTAGTATAAGAAAATCATTTCTTTCTATAGTAAGCTTCATACACAGTTTAGCATAGATTGTTGTTTTAAATTTATTTATCGATGTTAAGTATCTCTCTAATATCGATTAAAGCTTGTAAAAATGTTTATGATACCCGTCGAAAGAATTGTTTATTCTGTGGAGACTTGGATATACGATCCAACAAGATTATGATTATTTCTTGGGTAATTAAACTGTGTATTATATCTACAATATACATCGTGTAGAAGCCAATATTGAAGTTCGTTCCGAACGACTTCCTCAGATGGTGGGCGCCTTGGTGGAGCCCCCGCCGCCGGTGGAGCCGCCGCACATCGCGCTGATGTTCGGGGCGTGGCAGCGGCGCGCCGTGCTCGCGGCCGCCGCCCCCGCCATCACCGCCCGCCGGGTGCTCCGCTACGGGTTCTTCGCAGACGACAGCATCACTGAGCCGAAGCTTCTGTGCAAGACTATCGACATATACGAGGAACGACCTGAGAAGGACTAGTAAGTTATAATAATAATAATACGAGTTTACACCCACTCGAGTATTATGGACCAAAATACGCGAGCTCAGAGTGGTCAGAAGCGAGGCACTGCAGCTATGTACATCAACGGAAATTTACACCTAAATGAGAGACACACTGAAACCTGCAAATTGTACAGTGTAACCAATTCACATATATATAAAAATAACCAAATGAACTATCAATTAGATTCCAACTGTCCGTTGGGTACTTCAATCACGTCGGCAATCCATCTGCCATGGCTACTCTCTGGGATAGCGCTTGGCATTATAACTACCATAAAGCCTACGCCCTGGAGTTTCTAATCGTTTCCCTTCTTGGCACAACATTCCTCTAAAGTAAAGTTAATGGTCCCTGCTTAATTCTGCGTTGGGGTAATTTTAGCTGCAAACAAATTCCAGCAGCGAGACTTTGGTACTGATGTTTGCGGTGGGCCTGGCGGAGCCAGAGCTAGCGTCCCCTCGCGCGGGCACGCCGGCGGGTGATCCGGACGAGCCGGGTGATCCGGTGGAGTCGGTCGACCCGGTCGAGCTGGACGAGCCGGGCGAGCCTCGCGTGCCGGGCGCGCTGCGAGCGCTGGGTCCGCTGCACGTGTCGTCGGACACGGTGTCGGGCGCGCGCGAGTGCGGCGCGTTCTTCCCGGCCGGGTACAGCGCGCCCGAGCCCAAGCCCAAGACGCGCGCCAAGAAGAAGAGGAAGGTTACTCACGCCGATACTATTTACAAAATACCAAAAAGAACAAGTCTTCACTGTCCATTAAAACGGGGCAATATGGGCACCTTCGACGATGAGGCTTTGAGAGTACATTACATAAAAATCAAAAACAGGAAAGACACAAAATTACAATTACATGTTCGAAAAAGTAAATTAACTTTCATAAAACGGGAAAGTGACAATATTAGTCGGGTGAATATTACCTCCAGGTACTCTATGTCTATGGCCGGTATGTGTTAGTAGAGAAAATTTCGAAACAATATCTAATTTACCGTCGACAATTGTAGATTTCATCCGGAATGTGTGAATAATACTATAATACTCTTGTGATAGAAGTCATTTCACAACTGGTATGCCTCGTATGACGTTTTAATTTTCTTTGTTTCTAAAGGCATATATGATATGGCTAGTAGTCTTATGCAAAGAAAAGTCAGTAGTAAAGTATCGAATCCATATCGGTCCAGGTTAGTCAACAAACACTACAAATCTCAGTTTAAAAATATCCACTATAACTACTAATAATAAGAAACAGAAAATAATATTCTCATTATTTGACAGAAGCGTCAGGAAAAGGAAAGTCCAGCGGAGTCGACGGAGGTCCCTCCAACGTCGGAGACGTCCGAACAGGAGGCGTCGGAGGCGGACGCCGGCGCCGAAAACGACGACA
Organism: Acentria ephemerella; assembly: GCA_943193645.1. NCBI lineage: Eukaryota > Metazoa > Arthropoda > Insecta > Lepidoptera > Crambidae > Acentria > Acentria ephemerella. The sequence continues at coordinate 703,721 of OW971875.1, read as the reverse complement.
ACGACAACGACCACGACAACGACCGCGACGACGACAGCGCCGAGGACGCGCGAGCAGACAAGGCCACCTCGCCACCACCAGCCACCGAAGCGTGATACTGACACGACATCCTTGCTTTGATATCTCTCTTTCAAAAAGTTTTTATTTTTTCTCTCGCTTTTTTGTCTTTGGCTTTATATGATCCATAAGTCGACCACGATAGCCTAATGCGGGTTAGTGAGTGAAAGATTAATCTTACTTAATGGTTATATTTAAATCCAGTAAAAAAAAGCTTATTGTGATTTATTTTTGCCAACTAACACTTCGAAGAATGAAACTATTTTTAGATGCATCATTTGATTGTAAAGTATTGTTCCTAACATTATTTTTAAAAAAATTACCAAAGGTTTGAATACTCATAAACACTAGCCACAAACTACTTCAACAAGTAGTATCTTATATTAATTAATGGCCACGATGAACACCCCGCACTTCAACCCACGGGGACCTTCGTGTCCCCTTTATCCTAATGTAAGTCCTGGAATACTTTCAGTACGCTTAGAGCACACTTATGTCTTCTGGTGTGGAGTAGCACAGACCAAAGAGACCGATGCTTTTCCTAGCGTAACTTACTGCCTGGCTGAAATTATTTGCAACCAAATCCAACTTGTTTATTACTTACAAATAAAATTAAGTGTCAATATAAAACTTTGACAGGTTAAAAATGTATTCTGTACAGACTATTTGCCCTGACTAAGGCATAACTCTGATTTTCAGCTTTTGCCCAGATCACAAGTGCGAGGACCTATTAGATAGATAGATATAGAATTTATTGGCATCATCATAAACACATTTATAAAACTTAAATTTAACAAAGGACTTAAAAAAAAAGTTAGACATAAATAAGTTGTGTCCCATCGATGCTAACAGGCCTACGCGAAGCAAAACGCTGATTTTCAGTTTCTGCCTAGGTTAGAGGTGCATGGACGCAAAAAACGGACAAAACAAAAACTGGTTGTAATTGTATATACGAAAAAATAAATAAAGTTAAAATTATGTCTTCCATCTTTCATTTCTTATTATTAAAGTTTTTTTATATAAAAAGCTCAGCAAATGACTCGACATCACCTGATGATAATCAGTAGAGGAGTCCACATGTGACGATAGCTAGTGAAGCATGCGACATACTGCCTTAGCAACCCTCACCTTGCCGGCCCAAAAAGTGCTTTTTCACGCCTCTTTTAAAGGAACCTATGTTATAAGAAGGAGGGAATACGGAGTTAAAAGAAAGAGAGGCAGATAACTTAATTTTAGCTACACATTACACCAATATCAATATATTACAATATCAATAAACCAAACGTCACTTAAAAGTCAATAAAAGCCAAAGTTATATTCTAAAATTTGTATTTTCATTTATTTATAAATAGTCAATTAGTATGTATATACTTTAACAATAAAATAAAATGAGTAACGGCTTAACTTTGTAGGAGTGGAGAGGTATCTCACAGGGGCGGCTACACCACCGAGTCTTTGCGATTCCTGCAACAAAACAGACAACAAACATTATCGGATATATTGTTTTATGTCAGATATCAACAAGTAGACAGTCCAGGAACAAGTGCGCTGACATTCTGGAGACGAGACATGTGAATCCTCATGCCTTGTTTCACACTGGCTAGGTTTATGTTTACATGTAGGGTCTAATAACGATATGGAGGGCGACAGGTAACGTTATTACTTTCTGAAGTATACCTGTTGAATCCTTGCCTTGGTTTATGGTAGAATTTGCCATTTAATTTTTTCCTCTCATCTAAGCGTTCGGTTTTACATTGGCAACACTAAGAGAACACTGTTGCTTCTTCACTCGCCACGCACGTATTGTGTAAACGTTTTACAAATCGCCTATCAATATCTGTCCCTGGACGTTCTGGGAGATTGAGTGATTACATTCAGTGCCGTGCACTATTGTGAAATCCTGAAACACGAAGTAAAGGAACCTATCGCTGATCAAGACACACGCGCCTACAACCACGTGCTGAACAAACCTTCGTAAGGGTGTTGGTTAAGGTTGGTGGCTTTTTTATTGTTCGCCTTGGTCAGGATTCACTTCATTTTTATACAGTCCACATATCAAATTGTTTAAATCGAACAATACCGTTATTTTTAAAAAATATACCAAAACATACCAAAAATAACGAAACAACTACAAAATACAATTAGGCGTTGTTGCCCGCTCTCACAGCTCGCAGATGTCGCCATTATCGCTATTGCAAAGGCACTGGCTGAGCTATGTAAGCGTTTTCGCCATAGTTCCGTTTTCCTATCATCTTTAGAATTTAAAGAGTAATAATAATAATATATTTATTTGGGATATTTGGATTTTTCAATGGTATAATAGTGTTGGACAAAAATATATAAAAGACAAAAAAAACTTTAACGCGGTAACGTTGCTAAACCCACTTTAATTTCATAAAATACCGATATTAAAGATTATAAAAGTATATATTTGTAACGTATTATATATCTTTATATTTATACATGTAACTAAGGACCGAAATGTGTATTAAATAGAAGATATAAAAATAAAAAAGCTAATACATTCGATTTGGTATAATGTAGTGTAGGTGCATATACTGACCATATGTAGTGGTTGTCGTGATGCGGCGCCCGCATAACCCCGACGCCGCCGCCGAGCCGCCGGTAGTTCATGGCGCCGCACAGACGCCACTGGTTCGACTCCGGGTCGTACACCTACAACACAATTACTTTGTCAACGGCTAGATCATAGTTAAATTAGTTAGTAGTTTATTTATTTATCAGACGGTTTAATACAGTCTTATTTTTTGATAAAACAGACTAAATTGTAACAGAACCACAAATTATGTAACGGAATAGCATAACTTTATATGTATCTTCCTTTAATCTAAATGGAAAAAATATTTTTTTTATTATAGTTTTACAACATAAGTCATCAAAAATATCCATTAAACAAAGCATTATCGTTCTTACCTCTATAGACTTAAGATAGGCGGTGCCGTCGAAGCCTCCGACGGCATAAAGCTGTCCATTGACGACGGCCAGACCAACGCCGCTGCGCCGTGACGTCATCGCCACCACCGGCGACCACGTGTCTGTACTGGGTTCGTATCTGCAACGAAATATCTATATATTATCTTAATACTATATATTACACATTGATAATGCTGAATTTCTGACTTGTTTTAACAATTCAGTAAAAAAGAATAATCAAGTACAATGATATATAATATGAGTTAGAGTAAAATAAAAATATAAAGTATTTTGTTTGGAATGGATTTCATTATTATGTCAGAAACTACAAGTGAAGAACGCTATTGAAAGTTTAAATAAATATCATCTATAGCTCCTCGTAGCATAGGTTACTGTCGTAGCACAGGTACCGGTCGTAGCAGTAAGTCACCTCTCGGCGGAAGATAATTCGGTGCAATCGTCGCGGCCGCCTACGGCGTAGATGTGTCCGTCGTAGACAGCCGCGCCGAGATGTTTCCGTCTCGTAGCCATGGGTGCTACGGGCGTCCATCTGTTGGCCCGGGGGTCGTAGCGCTCTACTGTATTTAGAGGTGCCTGTAATTGATAACGAATATTTTGAAAACTTAAAATAATATTGCACACGTAGTAACTCTTTCAAGATGGTCATGGAAAATCACAGTGACTCATAGTGTGAGCAAGTTTTTCACTGCCCCCCACAGCATACAGATGTCTAGCCAGCACGGCCACGTGTGTCCACCCTATCCTGTCCTGTTGCTACTTGCCCACTGACCTGTCCATCGCTGCCCCCCACAGCGTACAGATGTCCGGCCAATACGGCCACGGCCACGCCCAGCCGCCTCGTGCTCATGGCCGCCACCTGGATACATTGACACAATCAGACACTACTTAACTATCTTTGTATTATGGGTATATTAGATGCCATGTTCTATCTCTCTTTACAAAACTGTGTTATTGTAATCTAACATTTTCGTGATAAAGACGGGTGTAGGACTTATTTGTTAAATAGCTCATTACTAAGAATTAACCTGTTTTAGGAATTACTTATTCTTGAAAGAACTTATTCATATAACAGTGCTGCACCCCTCGTTGGGCCGGCGTACGTTACCTTGGCCCAGCGGTTGTCCTTGGGGTCGTACCGCTCCACGTGGTTGAGGCACTGCACGCCGTCCTGCCCGCCGACGGCGTAGAGCGCGCCCTCGAGCACGGCCACGCCCACCGACGTCCGGCGTACGTTACCTTGGCCCAGCGGTTGTCCTTGGGGTCGTACCGCTCCACGTGGTTGAGGCACTGCACGCCGTCCTGCCCGCCGACGGCGTAGAGCGCGCCCTCGAGCACGGCCACGCCCACCGACGTCCGGCACGACGACGTCGGCGCCACCGCCCCGCACCACTGCAACCAAACAACGCAACATATCGACCCAGAATCTCGAGGCAATTAACAAATAATGGTGTCAAGATTATACAGCTTCAGTTCATTGATACAAATATGTTTCAACTTTGTAAGTCATTTAGCTGGATTCAGTTGAGGTAGCTCTGGACGTGGTATACGCTGGCTGACCTGGTTGGTCTGAGGGTCGTAGCGCTCGATGCTGTTCAGGTAGCTCTGGCCATCGTGGCCGCCCACGGCGTACAGCAGGTCGTGCAGCACGGCCACGCCCACCCCACAGCGCCGCTTGGTCATGGGAGCCACCATCTTCCACTCGGCCGTCTGGGGGTCGAAGCGCTCCACCGACGCGATGGCGTCCCCCGAGCACCAGCCTCCCACCGCGAACAGGACCTCTCCTGGACAGAATCGTTGATGATGATAATAATGGTATTGATGAATTATGTATTCTGTTTATAAACAATTATAAATTATATTTTTTTTATTTCTCTATCTATAGATAAAACAGTACCCATATACGGTGTAATGTTTTTGCACAATACAATAAAATTAAAAGTATGGAACTACTTGGCGAAATAAATTTAAATGTTCCATACAATAATAATAGACATCTTATCCGTAAGTTATTTAGTATTGCAAACTATACGACTTACCCATTCTGTCATCGTTTGGAAAATCTAAAATTTGTTCTGATTATAATTTAAACAAATTGCCCTATTTCGATGTTTTAAGTGACTCTCTAATAACGTTTAAAATCATATTACACATCACTACATAGCTCTCAACATTAACGGTTTTATCACTGATGTAATTAATAAATTAATAGCGCAAGAGTAGTTTTCTCTCTCTCTCTCTCTCTCTCTCTGTGTGTGTGTGTGTGGGGGGGGGGGGGTACCTCTCCTGGTGGGCTTCCGCGGGCGCGTGCGCGGCCCCTGCATGAGCGGGCGCTCCTGCGGCAGCAGCAGGTAGTTCTTGGCCTCGTCCAGCAGGTCGCGGCAGGCGTCGTCCGAGCGGACCAGCAGCTCCGAGGACACCGTGCCCACCAGGAACTTGGGGCTCAGCAGCGGCAGCCGCACGTGCTGCAGCACCTGCACCAGCCGCGTACGGCATTCAAACGTGTACGTTTTACTTCATAAAAAGGGCCTAACTCTTTACACGAAAAATGCTCGACTGACCGTCAAGCCTCATACTGCCTCGTTTCCGACGTCCTAGCGTAGCATATACAAGTTTAAATCCACAAGATCAGTGCTCCAATTTAGTATTTACAACCAGCTTCCTACGACCTGTTCTTTGAATACACAACTGCCTTAATTAATAAATTAACCTGTGCAAGGTGTTGCCGCCTCTCGGCGACGTTGTACTTGACCCAGGACATGACAGCTTGGAAGGTCTGCTCTTCAGAGCGCACGTTCAGCTCATCCGACGACACTATGTCGATCAGCTGCGCCGCCGGCAGCAGGAGGAATTCTTCACTCTCCATTACCTAGCATGACATAACCAACTATCAGACTGAATGATGAAAATAGCAACACTTTGTGACGTCAAAGATATAAAACTAACTTCATATCAATTAGGAAAAAGTAGCTTTTTTATTAATGATGAAAAATAACCAAAATTAAAATATACAGAAAAAATATTTGTCATAATAAAATTTTAATTGTTTACTTAAGGACAATAAGGTTCATTTTGTGTCACCAACCAATGATTTTTTGTTGTCCTTGCTTTGCCACCCAGAATATGACAACCTTCCCTGTGACCTACCTCCGGAAAGTTTTGTTGAGTGAATTTATCCGCGATCCTGAGCAGTTCGCGGCAAGAGTGCGTGTCGGCGAAGGCGCGGATGCCGAGGCAATTGGAACAGTCTAGCTGCCGCTTCAGGAACTCACAGCATACATCTTGGATCTCTTGTAGTTGAAGCAAGCATGCCGCCGGCAACAATGCCTGGAGACAATAATAGCCTTGTTACCGGACTAGTGTTGGAGAGATACTACAGTCATATAGCCTGCCCCTCCTAATCACTAAAAGGTTGAATGGCTGTAAAAATACTTACAAATCTGATATATATCAACACAGACAAAATTGAAACTAAATAAATTGCAAGGGTTAAGTCAAGTCAAAAATAGCTTTATTTAAATAGACTTATTTACTAAGCTCTTTTAAATCGTCACAACAGGGAATATGTATAAGAAAATAAATAAATATAATTATAAAGGCAATACTCATAATTTTACTGGGTATCAACCGGGCATTTACTAATTGTCCCAGTTATAGTATTTCAATATGTACTAAATAAATTGTTAGTTTTAATTTTAAAATAATACTTATTTTAAAATTAAAAATAACACTAGTATGCATATTCCCAATCAACCCTACTACCGCTTCGACGAATTAGTAGCTGCAGAGAAGAAGCGGCGCAAGAAACTCTCAGCCTTTAGTATTTATAATGACATTTACAAATCAATTATGTCATTATGTATTAGTATTATAAACATATACATGTTTTGTTTTACAGTGCATTAAAAAATATATTTTTAAATATTGCAAAATATAATAAATAAGTGCAGAGAAGCAAATTATAGTGGCCACAAATTTTTATCTTTAAAATAATCTTCTACCTTGTAATACCCCTTTTTCATCAAACAACTTTTAATAGTTGACTTAAATTTATGCAGAGGCAATTCAATAAAACTTTGTGGTATCATATTGTACATTTTTATACTTATTTCTATAAAACAATTACCGGTCTTATGCAGTCTGTGGCTTGGAAAGGCGAGCTTATGCTTATTTCTGGTGTTGAAGCTATGGCAGTCTGAATTTCTAAGAAAAGAACCACTGTATTTACGTACATACATAATACAATCAAAAATGTATTGAGACGCCACGGTTAGTATGTTAATTTCCTTAAATAATTCTTTTAGCGAGTCACGTGGTCTAAGGTTGTATATTGCACGAATGGCTCTCTTTTGAAGTACAAAGATCGTCTGTATGTCAGCAGCGGAGCCCCACAACAGTAGACCATACGACATTAAGCTGTGAAAATAGCTGAAATAAACTAATCTCGCCGTTTCCACATCAGTAAGCCGTCTTATTTTTCGAACTGCATGCGCAGCTGAACTTAATCTTCCTGCCAGAGCCGTAATATGTGGGCCCCATTGTAGTTTGGAATCTATAGTAATTCCAAGAAATGTTGTAGAATTAATTATTTCTATTGATTCCTCATTTATCTTAATACAAATATTGACCCGCCTTACATTAGGCATACTAAATTTAATACACTTGGTTTTCTTAGAGTTTAAAACAAGATTATTAGCCGTGAACCAGTGTAGGACTTGAGAAAGAGTACTATTTACCTCGTCAGATACGTCCTTGCGTCTGTCGGTTTTGAAAATCAAAGAAGTGTCATCAGCAAACAAAACTATTTCACAAAGGTCTTTAGCAAAATAAGGCAGGTCATTAATGTAAATTAGAAATAATAAGGGGCCCAATATGGAGCCCTGGGGCACTCCCATATACAGAGGCGCGCCGGAAGAATTAGTGCCATTTATGTTAACTTTTTGTATTCGACCAGTAAGATACGATTCTATAAGGCGTAGCGAATTATCTGAAGCACCATAATGTTTCAATTTTACTAATAGAATCTGATGATCCACACAATCAAACGCTTTTGATAGATCACAGAATATACCTATAGCATCTTGCTTATTTTCCCATGCATCAAATATATGTTTGATGAGTGCGACCCCTGCATCCGTAGTATTTCTATTTTTAGTAAAACCAAATTGCTTTTCATGGAATAATTTGTTAAAGTTAAAGTGTAACAGCAACTGATGAAATATAATTTTTTCAAAAATTTTACTTAGAGCAGGTAGGATAGAAATTGGCCGGAAGTTTGATGGATCACTCTTATTACCTGCTTTAAATAGTGGGATGATTTTACTATATTTCATTAGATCAGGGAACTGGCCTTCATCAATACATTTATTGAATATAAATGCTAAGTAAGGTGATATTTTGTTTATTATTATTTTAAGAAGGTCTGTTGATATGCCCCATAGATCTTTTGTTCTTTTAATGTTAATTTGTTTAAAGTTTTTAAAAATGTCTATTGGAGTTATGTAAGTAAAGTTAAATGTACTTTTACATATCTCAATACTTGACTCAAGTAATGATATGGCATGATCAGTACTAGAATTTAAATGTTTTGTGGTTGTGGCAGCTATATTAGAAAAGAAAGATTCAAAACCGTCAGCCACATCCTTATCTGTTGTAGCAATAATATTATTAAATTTTAAACAGAACTCTTTATCTTCTGATTTAAGTTTGCAAGTCTCTTTATTAATAATATTCCAAGTGGCTTTAATTTTACTTTTAGAATTAATAATTTTATTACGCAAGAATATAGCTTTTGCATTGTTACAAACCTTCTTAAATATTTTGGAATATTTTTTAACGTATTCATGGAATTTATTATCACTAGCGTTTGATTTAAGATCATATAAGTCATACAGTTTATTTCTACTTTTATAGATGCCGGGAGTGGCCCAATCACTGAATTTACTTTTAAATGGATTTATTGTTAAAGTCTTTTCAGTGAAAACTGAATCAAATTCAGTTCTTATTAATTTAAAAAGATTTTCGTACAGGTGATTGGCATTATTATCCTCATGAAACGGCAAATTTATAATTTTTTTGTTGATGTTACTATTAAAAAATTTTACGCGACTCTTCGTAACCGGCCTACAATTAATAATAATTTTTTTTGGAACATAAAGGTGTTCGAAACTCACGAACTGCCCAGTATGGTCAGATTGCAAACGATTTATTATAGACTTATTTAAAAATTTACCATTTTCACAGAATATGTTATCTAAGCAGGTAGCTGTAGTGGCAGTTATTCTTGTTGGTTCCGAGAAAAGAGGAACTAAATTAAAAGATTTAAAAAGATTTAGAAATCTAACAATAATTTGAGAATCACCCAATATATCGATATTAAAGTCGCCACAGACAACAACCTTCTTTTTGGAATTACAAAGTTTCCTTAGTACCTCTTCCATAGTGTTTTCAAATAATACATAGTCTGATGATGGAGGTCTATACACGCACACAATTATAAAATGCTCCAACTCTGCACATGATAATTCGATTGTTCGTTCAATAGATAGTGCCATTATATCCTTCCGTTCCTTCGATTTAAATTTATTATGTAAAAGTATCAGTGACCCACCACGAATAGCCGACTTTCTTATGAACGAACTAACCACACTAAAATTATCAATATATATTAGACACTCATGTTGTCTTAACCAATGTTCGGTCAAACATAAAACATGTATATTCATTTCATCCAAGAATAAACCTACTTCTAGTTCTTTTCCCGAAAATCCTTGTATATTTTGGTGAACTCTCAACAAGAAGGTGGAATCAGAAATGTAAAAAACCTAAATTTTTACTTGTAGTCAACATCTTTATTATGCTAACTACAATTTGGCACTCCGTCTGTGCAGAGCTGAAATTTAAACCATGGTTGGCCATAGGGAAGCTTGATTTTGTACGAGACCTGCACGTTGCTCTCCTCGACGACGATGTGCGCTGTGTAGCAGAACTCGACCAGCTGCTCCATAGCTTGCTCGTCCACGTCGCGGATGGTCACCTCCGTGGCGCGCGACTCCGCCAATTCCCCGGTGAACATGGCTCGGAAGTATGGACTACATGCTGATAGGATTACTCTGAAAATAACATTTACAAAAGAAGTTAAACCCAGTTTGAGTACAGGCCTAAGAAAAAGAAAGATATACTTAAATTCAAACAGAAACCATAGAAAATTTCAGATGCTGAATACCCCCTGAACTTTTCTATGGTTACGGTCTGAATATAGATATGTTTCTATAGGGGCTATCCAAAATTTCCCATTCATTAATCTACTTCAAGAGTGACTGGTATTTTGGCTTTTCTCTTTACTCTTATCCAATCATTTCTTCTGCTGCAGGCAAAAATTGTCTGGAACGTGTTCTAGAAACCAACCTGTGTGCAAAGAGCTTTCTGTTAGCGACGTTGAGCACGACGTCGCAAAGCTCGCGGTGGCGGCGCAGCGCGGACAGCTCGCCGAGGATGGCACGTGGGTGCTTCTCCGACGTGTGCGACAGCCGCGCTCCACCGCCCGGCGACCCCCCCTCGCCCATCCTACATGGACCATCATCGCATAATAAAGTGACCGTTTTTTGATGACTCATATGTTTTTATTAACATTTATTTACAAGACTTACTATAGGTTTCAATCATGTATAAGCAAAAACATCCGTAGATAGATTATTGAAACCAAGCAGTATTGTTTATGCAGAACAATGACTTAAGGATAAAATCATCAGAAAGCAAATCCTACATTCACTGTTTTAAACAAAATATAAGGTCATAGTTTATTTCAGCCGAATGCAATAAGCAAGTTAGAAAACAGTTATCTAATTTGTAGTACATATATTTTGTCACAATTTAGACAGCTTGTGTGCTAATGTGGAGTAAAAAGCTAAACTGCTATAAAATGGCTTCAAAGAAAAATCAAAGATTTCTCCTTCAGGCATTATTCGATTAAAATAAAACCAGTTAAACTCAGATTCACATATAGAATTAGCACCATTTTATAAATATAACAGATAAAAAAAAAAAAAAAAAAACAAACTTAGTAATGATTGCCGACATCGGCACATGCAAAATCAGGCTGCCAACTGAGATAGGCCTTCAGATTGACCTATTCTCTCTTGTCACAGGCTAATCCTCTCCATCCCTTGGGTAGACCATGTTGCCATCACACAGAACATAAATTAAATTCAAAATGTATTCAATGATTAAACATGATTGTTACAAATTTAGTTAGCTGTGCTAAACTGTAATTAATAATTAATCACTATATCATTTTTTTTCAGAACAAACTGACATGTTGAATATAGGCATAATTTGTATGATCATCTAACTTTGTCAATGTACATTTTATTCAAATTAATTTACAACATTTTATCATAAGACTTCATCGGAGTTCTAAATCATTTTATGTTATCCAAATAAACTTATCACAACACTGATATCAAAAAAATAATTTAGCAAAATGATACTTATGATATTTAACCGTAAATAAGCATATGGCGAAAATTAGCAGCAATTTACGGTGCATTAATGAAAAAGAAACATGTTTCATGACAATATGTGATGATATTCACTCACCTTTTGTGCCCGCGCGCGTTACCCAGCTGCAAACGCAGCGGGGGCGAAGCCCAGCCCCACACGGAGTCAATCTGCAATCATACACACCTGAAGCTCTACTACCCACAATACATCTGTACACTAAAAACCTGTGTTGTTTTGTAATATTAGTTATGCAAATGTCAGTACTCTTTCCTCACCCTTACCTTTGAAGATTGCTCTTTCCCTCGACAACAAAACCTTTCCACTAAGGAGCGCAAAACCCTAATTAAGCGCCTTAAAGATAAAAACACATTAACGGAACATTGATTTTATAAAATGAAGAAGTTTTTATGTTTACTGTTGCACAGACATCGTATCTTACTTTTGTTCACTAGTAAATTTTATCTAGTTCGTTCAAATCACGCCAAAAAATATGACAGTAAATCTACAAATAAAATTTATATTTTATAATAGACTGGAAAGACAAATTTTTCAACAACATAGTTGTAATATTAAAGATATAATTTAAGAATTATTGTTTAGAAATAATTGAAGAGTATATACAAATAAACTGCATCAATTACTTTAAATATAGAAAATACTCTATGCGGTAATTTCTTTCCAGTTTCATAATGACTTTTTAGGGCAATATGTCAAAATATATCGATAAGTTTTATATGTCTATCTCTGACTTTTTCGCTACGTAAAAAGGAGTACAATATGAAGTTTTTAATTCTGGAACAAAAGTACAGGTATTGAGGTCAAACCCATACAGCCACATCACTGATTTGATTTTGACTTTGAGTAAATAATAAATTTTAAGGCATTAAAAGAGATTTTGCACTAAATCAGAAACAACATAACCGTGCACAAAACTTATCTCGTTTAAGGTGTGAAATTAAACATATGATGCTCTTCAACCATACGGAATACTTTTAGAAATCAACATACACATTAATAATATCGACCTCAACAATCATAATATTCATTTTCACTGCCAATAAATGCATTATTAAAAAATGATTCTTATAACATCTTAATGCAATAATAAATATTCTGAATTTACAGTCCTAATCCTAATTTTCTTAAATGTGCAATAAAAGTTTCAAAACGTCTCATGTGTACGTGTATGACAAGTGACCAGATATGACAGCGTCCACTGAGCATATAAACACTGACAGCGTCATGACATTGACAATTGTTGTTGTGCTTTTGGAGAAATTGTTTCAAAATCTTGAAAAACATTTTGTAAAAAATACATGTTAAATATCTATTCCCTAACTAATTATTTATTTGATTTTAAGCGTTAATTAAATATGCCTCTTAGCCTTCTTTTAGAGAAGTATGACGTATCATCAGAGGAAGGTCTGGCTAAAGCCCTGAGTGAAATTGAAAAAGAAGAGGTTAGTTAAAAATATGAGTATTGATGGGATGATTGAACTTGAGCTAGTAAGAAATCTATTTTAGCTTAATGCAATTTTTTACTAGACTACAAATTCTAAATAAACTCTTATTATGCTGTGAGTGATGTTTTTATCAATTTAGTTTATTTTACCACTTCTCTTCAAATTTATCGCAATTAGTCCTCCATTACGATCATTCCGATCATATAATTTATCAACCAAACACAGGAACATTATTGCTATTGAAATTATTTTTGGTGGGGTAATTAATATTGTTGTCTGTTGCATTATGTGCCTATCTATGCATATATGTTTAAGTATAATACTCTTTCTCCAAGTTTTCTTAACCTAAAGACGGTCAAATAAACTGTGTTTCTATGTGAATCAGCTTAGGTAGGTGTTGGTATGTAATGAATGGGCATAAAATAATAAGAGTTTAATGTACTGTTAATTCACAAGTTAATCTAATGAAACTACTATTTAAAATGCAGAGTTAATGTAGAATGTAAGTGAGCTATTAACCTTACATTAAAATGGCTGGTGTAGTACTATTTCTAAATGCAAAACCTTATTTTTGTGTCTTAATTTACTGCCCATTTAATACCTCACAATATCTTAAATGGAACTGTAATCAAAATCTCAGATTTGCAAAGATTTACCACACCTATAATTATTTTAACTATATAAATATATAGTTTAATTATTTGCTTTAGAAACTAGAAATATAAGTACACCATCTATTCTTAAAAGAGTTCAGCTCATGGTTCATTCAGTTCTTATTTTATTCCAAATTATAACATTACAACCAATTCTGATTATTTCTGACCACTCTGTTGTACTATAGTACCTAATATAATAAAATTTCAGTTGGAAGTAGATGAAGCCCTTTCGAATGTGTTATCTCGTGCTTTCGCATTAGAGGGCCAACTTCGGACTGCCAGTCAGGCATACACTAAGTTAGGAGAAGTAAAGAATGATGCTCAGACTGCCTCAGACATGGTAGACAAGACAGCAACCTTGGCTAAAGATGTCAGTGCTAAAGTGCGGCAGCTAGATCTTGCTAGAGTAAGTAACTTAACATAACCCAAAGGGTGCCCCCCCTTGAATGAAACCCCCTGTCAGCAGGGTGTATCTTATGGACCATAATAATAATATTTATGACTTTTTTATGAGAAGACTGTAGCTTGAAAGAGTTTAAACCTTATACATGACACCAGGCTTTTATTTCATTTTCGTTATTTTTTATTAAAGCTGGACAGAAATACAGATTCTATGAACACTTCAACTATATACTAATTGTATATTTATATAATGTATGGGTAAATATATACATATAGTTCGTAGTAGTAATTAATTATAGCCATAATTAGAAATAAAGTTATAAATGGGATATTTACTATGTAGTTTGTTTTAAAGAATTCAGATATTTCAGTGCAGTTGCATGCGCCATGATCGTGGTTAGACTGCAAAAAATGCAAGTTGAAGTCAATTTTGGGAACTTATCAAATAATATGTTAATATGTACCATGTACAATGAAAGTAATAAGTGCTAAACCCATATCATATTATATAATTAAATGTTTAAATATTTAATAAAATAATAAATAATTTAAATAATTCAATGAATTTTAATTATATAACATACATTTAAATTAAATTATGTCAGTAATTTTAAGTAAAATAACTTGTCTGCTGCATTAGATCAATCCTATAATGGTAGATTTAATTTAATAAAAAAGAACAAAAAGTTTGATTTTGTTCATTTTCAATAATGATTTTTTTACAAAAAAAAATCATTTTTTCAACACTTGCTATAACTTAATTCTTATATGGTAGTATCTACCACCACCTTGCTCAAAGCAAGATTTTTAATATATTTTGACCCAATATTGAAATGAAATGAAAATAAATATTAGAAGCAAGGATGTGTTACATTTTAATAAAAAATATTAAAATAAAATTCTGCGTTATTATTCCATATTGAAATTAAATGGTTCCAGTAATAATTCGTTAATGTATTGTTATAGTCCCGGGTGGCAGAATGCCAGCGACGGGTCCACGATTTGATAGACCTGCAGCTGTGCAGTGCCGGGGTGGAGGCTGCTATTAAAGCCCATGACTATGAAACTGGTATTTCCATTAAACATAACATAATACTTATTGTGATCACAATGCAGATTAAACACAAGAATGTTTCGGGTGCATTCATAAGTTATTCTAATTATAATTTTTCATCATAATCATCTTTTACCGGCTGGGTTCCGGCCTTCCCACATGGGACTAGCATAAGAGGAGTTTGGGTCATAGTACCACCAGACTGGCCTAATGGGTGTTGATGGATGAAATCGATTGCCGTATCAATCAGGATTAACAGCTTTAATGTGCTTTCTGAAGCATTGAACAGCTTGAGATAAGAAATTGATGAACTCGTCTGCTTGACAATGTGCATAGGTATTTCACGCCTGACTACTTATGCCTGTTGTATAAAACCCAGGTCAACTTTTGCTTGGTGTTTGGGATGGCTCCGTTCATTATCTCCTTGTACGTTTGTTAGACAGATTGCAGCGTCGTGCAATGCGTATAATAGGCGATGCAGAGGTAACGAACAGCTTAGAACTTCTTTCATTCGCGACACTTAAGTTTTAACAATAGGAAATTAAACATGTTTGTTAATTCTTTAATTTCTTAATTAGTAGTCATATATGAAAATCTCGTGTCACAGAACTTCTCCATAATTTTTGTGCATATTTGGTAGATCTAAGAATAAGTCGTAGGCTATTTTTCATACCGCTTGGTGATGAGGGTAGTCCTCTCCAAATTATTTATCAGAAATAATTTATGTGGCAAAACAATGTTTGCCGGGTCAGCTAGTTGTACCTTAGAAATTGAGTTGTGAGTCTCTGATACAGGTGTCTATATACTTGTATAACTAACACTATAATATTGTAAATACCTGGTATGTTTCTAATTAGAATATTAGTTGTTTACGATAAGCGCGGTGGTTGTAGCGGCGGGCCACGTGGAGCGCTTCCTGAGCATGGACCCGGGCTCGCTGGCGGCGGCGCGCGCGCGACAGGGCGGCGCCCACGACCCGCGCGCCGCCATGACGGCCGCCGCCGACACGCTGCGGGCGCATCTCGTCGCCAGGTCGGTGACCCCGCGTCACATACACACACAATACACTTTGCAGTGCCGTTGTGCCGGACATGGCGGCCAAATGTAAGAGCGGTCCTAAATTATAAAATGTACTGCTGAGCATTTCATGTCGCTATAGCTGCGTTACTCACTTTGTCTAAATTAACTATAGGGTGAGAGAGAGAGAGAGAAAGTTCGCGCGTTCTTCGCTTAATTGGGTGGTATTACTAGTCACATCAAATGTCATATTTGTAAAACGTATTGCGAACTCTAGTAGGTACGCCTCGCTAGCAGTTCAAAAAAGAGGCTACTCTCATAAACAGTTTTTCAAGTCGTGTCCCTCCCCACGCAACCCTAGTTGGTTTACTTCTTCTCTCTTAAATATTTATTTATCATATTTGTTGCGTGTCAGGGTTTGTGGTGGTTCGGTTACTATATACACTTTTATTTCAATAATAATAAATGTTTCTTTATTGCGAATAAATATGTGAACAATGTAGCAGTTGACTTAATCGGTTGACTTGGTCGAATAGTGTCCAGTAGGGGCCGAGACTCCACGCGCCCCGCCCCCTCCCCGCACAGCTTCTCCCCTCTGCCGCCAGAGGGCGTTAACAATATTGTCCTAAAAATTATACAGTGATAGATTTTTAGAAAGAAAACAAAATATCCTGTGCTGAGACAGTGTAATTAAGGTGGATGAAACTAATTACCGCATTAATGCAAAATCGTGCAGCGCCATCTAGGGACGAGCACTGGTACTAATATTAATAATTCATATGTGTGTTTTTACACTCTTTCTTTGTACAAATACGTACACATAATAAAAGCGAATTCTATTCAATCTAATTAAAAAAATCTGTACCTGACGTTAAATATTTGATTTTGTATGAGAGCCAGATAATTTGAATTTCATTAGATTTGAAGAAGCGGCTCGCAAAGACGATTCCGCAGCTGTAGAACGCCTGTTCAAGCTGTTCCCGCAGATTGGGTGCGCTGAAGAGGGAGTTGACCTTCTGGCCAAATATCTCGCTGCACAGGTTTGTATTTCAAATATATTTTTTTACTTGTTAATGTTATACTGGGCACATTTAATCGTGGCGTTACGACTCTGACTCATGTGTTTCTATCATGTAGCAAGGCTTGTGCCCAGCAATCGGACGATGAAGATTTAATCGGGCGAAGATTAGTTTCGAATTGTTGCTATCTAAAATTGAGGTCATTTTAGTTAAAATCAAATGTTACATTATGGACTGATAGCTCGTTTTCGTATGTGCCGTGTCACACAAACGAAGTGGCTCTGCGTAAGCGCAACTTGATGCCGAGGTGATACGCTCATAAGGTACTACGTAAAATTGAAATTGTTAAAAAATTATTTTTGAGTGAGAGTTTCACTTTCTACTGTACAGTGAAACATTTGAGCTCTTCCTATTTTTGAAATCGGTTAAATTCAGATCGTTAGATTCAGTGGGACATCACGTTATACGGCATAGAAGTAAGGTAAGATGTGTCCCGCAGACGGAGGTGAGCATCCGGCGGCTGGGCGCGGTGTCGGTGTCGGTGCCGGAGTCTGGCGGCGAGGCGCCGGTGTTCGCGGAGGCCGTGACGCGTGTGCTGGAGGCCGGCGCCGCGGCCCTGCAGCGGGCGCGCCTCGCCCGGCCCCGCCCCGGCCTGCTGCCGCGGGCCGCCGCCCGGCTGCAGCCAGTCGTAAGTTAGCGGAGGCCGTGACGCGCGTGCTGGAGGCCGGCGCCGCGGCCCTGCAGCGGGCGCGCCTCGCCCGGCCCCGCCCCGGCCTGCTGCCGCGGGCCGCCGCCCGGCTGCAGCCAGTCGTAAGTTAGCGGAGGCCGTGACGCGCGTGCTGGAGGCCGGCGCCGCGGCCCTGCAGCGGGCGCGCCTCGCCCGGCCCCGCCCCGGCCTGCTGCCGCGGGCCGCCGCCCGGCTGCAGCCAGTCGTAAGTTAGCGGAGGCCGTGACGCGCGTGCTGGAGGCCGGCGCCGCGGCCCTGCAGCGGGCGCGCCTCGCCCGGCCCCGCCCCGGCCTGCTGCCGCGGGCCGCCGCCCGGCTGCAGCCAGTCGTAAGTTAGCGGAGGCCGTGACGCGCGTGCTGGAGGCCGGCGCCGCGGCCCTGCAGCGGGCGCGCCTCGCCCGGCCCCGCCCCGGCCTGCTGCCGCGGGCCGCCGCCCGGCTGCAGCCGGTCGTCAGTACACTGCTCGCTTCATAAGTCGACAGTTCAACTACTGCCGAGTGCCGACTAAACTACATAATAATAATAATACTTTGTCGACAGTAGTTCTCCTTACAACCAATCTAATAACTGTTCACCATAAGGTAAAGAACCCTATTGTCTTAACATTATATTTATAACTAATTCCTTATATATATTATTTGCGTTACAGAGACAAAGATTATCAAAAGTTCCCACAGTGTTGTTCGCTTATGATTTGAAAGAGATGTAAAGTGTGTATGTTGTGTGCGCAGGTATGCGCAGGTGCGACTCGCGTGGTGCGGGCCATGATCATAGCGCGCGGTCTTGCAGAGCCGCGACGGCCCGCCGGCGGGCCCGCCGTCGAGCCAGCGCTCGAGGAGCTGGCTGCCTGCTCGCGCGCCATAGAACTATACGGTGCCTTCCTGCGCAGCCGCGCCCAGGTCGGTGCCCATAAAAATGATGGCTAATACGATTAAACTAATAAATATGTCCAGACACCATTTCTGAAATCTTATTACAATTGTGATAAAGATAATAAATGAAAAACTTTCATACACTCCGGTTTTTAAAAGTTGTTAAGTGAAATGTAATATGTTTATTTTAAAAAATAATAATAATAATTAAATCTACATAAAGTACTCTGAACTAAAGAGTATTAACTTTCAATAATAGAAGTCGCTATGGACACTAGAATCACCGTAGCTGTTTTTTCCGTTGCTATTCTGACCATGAAGAAACTTGTTCATGTCTTAGAGGAGGAATTGTTTAATTGAACTATTTTTATTTCTTATTACAGGCAGACGCTTCGTCCCTAGATGAGAATGGGAAGCAAGCTAGCAAAGAGGCGATAGAGAAGTTATTAGCAGAATGTGAACTCACGCGCACCTCGCATGACATACTTGAACATTATCTCAAACTGGAGAGGTAACTTAAACGCAAAATGCACTATGAGGACTTGGCCGATGGCCTGGTCGAGTGCACATTCTGGGCGGGTCGGGTCAGTCCTTGTCTA
The DNA here is from genome assembly GCA_943193645.1 of Acentria ephemerella. Classification (NCBI taxonomy): domain Eukaryota; kingdom Metazoa; phylum Arthropoda; class Insecta; order Lepidoptera; family Crambidae; genus Acentria; species Acentria ephemerella. Next base: position 684,402 of record OW971875.1, on the reverse strand, counting down.
CTTAATCAGAGGACTCGGGCTTGAATCCTGGTGGGAAAAGATATTTGTATGATGAGTACAAATATTTGTATAAAGTTTTTTCTGTTTATTTAGTATATTTCTTATAATTATATACATAATGCTTGTTAGGGACGTAAGGTGCTCTTCAATGACGTATTATATTACGATATTTTAAATATTTAACGTTTACTTTAATTTACATGTTATATGTAAGAATATCATTGTCAGAGTGAGGGGGGGGGGGGGGGGGACAGAATGAAGACCGTGTGAAGTCATCGCTCGCAGCTATCGCATTGAAGTTGGTTGCGCGCTTAGCTTCACCCAATTGCCGCTAGATGTCGTAGGTTGCGACCAAACAATGCTATTTATATTTCGTTTTATTAATAATCAACTATCTTAATTTGGGCTAGATAATATGTGTGTTGAAAAAAATACACCATATAGGTTATTTAATAAAGAGTAAGATTATAAAATTTTAACAGGAAACTATATAACGAAGTTTATAATTTTTTCAAACAGGTACTTCTTGGAGGAGAATGTAAGTAAGGCCTTGAAGATGGCAACACCGCAACCTGGCTCCACTACTTCCACCCTTGTGGATGATTTATTCTTTATCGCAAGGAAAGCCATCCGGTAAGTTTTGATTTTAATTGTTTATATATATGTTTTATGAACAATAGCCGTACCCATAGCCGTTTATTTATCGTCATCAGAAATAACTAATGAGTAATGATGGTAAGATCGGCCTCACAATGTGATATTGATGATGAAAGAATGGAATATGTTGAACTTAAAAGGATTTAGAGCGTACCTTTAGAGTTGGGTTCAATGCTGTGCACGATATTTTAGTGGTTATTATGACAAGGTCTTGTTAGAGTGCGCCGTGCTCAACGAGGGGCGGCTAGTGTAGTGTAGTGTAGTGTAGTGTAGCGGTGTGCGTGCAGGCGCAGCGTGAGCACTGGGCGGGCGGGCGCGGTGTGCGCCGTGCTCAACGAGGGGCGGCTAGTGTAGTGTAGTGTAGTGTAGCGGTGTGCGTGCAGGCGCAGCGTGAGCACTGGGCGGGCGGGCGCGGTGTGCGCCGTGCTCAACGAGGCGGGCGCGGTGCTGGAGCGCGGCGCCGGCTGGCTGCGGCGCCTGCTGCGGCCGCCGGCGGAGCTCCCGCTGCCGCCGCCGCCCGGCGCCGCGCTGGCGCCCGACGACGCGCTCGGAGCGCGCCTCGCACGAGACGTGGCCGCGCAGTGGGACCTCTTCCTGGTTAGTCGCACCTTACTATGTTACACATTATAGTGTAGGTAATCATGCATTATATTCTATATGTAAGACATTTAAGACAATTAGAAACATTGTGAACATTCTTTTTAAATCACTGTCAGTATCGTAATCGTATCACATGGGATGATCTTTAAATAAGAAATACAACAGTTTATTTATCTGAAATTCATTACAGCTGTTGTTGTGAGAAATATCAGTTATATGACGTGTATTATCTGGTCTCACTAAAAAAGCGTAATGGAATAAATAAGTAATGACGAAGTTTTATTATTGTAGGTTCGTTTATTAAACTGTATCAATATAGTTATAGGTTTCACTGATAACTTGTCCACGTGTGATCTATAATAAAAACGTTAGACGTATAAGAGGAACGGTGCAGCTGAGCGGGGCACGTTGCAGGCGCACATGAACGAGGCGGAGGCGGGCGGCGCGTGGGCGGAGCGGCTGGCGGGCGAGACGTGCGACTGGGCGGCGCCGCTGGGCGCGCTCGAGCACGTGCGCTCGTGTGCCGCCGGGCTGGCGGGCGCCGCGGCCGCCTACCGCGCCGCCCACGGCGCCGCCCTGCGAGCGCTCGCCGGCGCCGCGCGGCCGCGCCTGGCCGCCTGGGCGCTGCGGCTGGCCGCGCCCCAAGCGGGTACGTACACCAACTCAACCGTACTATTGCTATACACTTCTACGCTGTTTCTTGTCGAATAAAGTTGCTCCACGATGTTAACAAAATACCACGGCGTGACGTCATACGCATTACAGGTTTCTCAGCAGCGTTTTCAGCGAATTGTTCCATTTGATTTTTAATATCTCGGGGAGTAACCGAGTTATCAAAATTATTATTTTGCCAACCGTTTTTAACCAAATATTGCACGTTTTTTTTCAATAATTGAAAAAAAATTGTTATCATGTCTATTGCAAAGAATTACAAATTCTGCAGAGTTCGCATAAAAGTATTAAATAAATGTGACAACTACAGGGTCAAACCTGTTTCCGTCCTATATGTATGCATGGAGGATTACAAGAAGGTTAGATAATATCCTCGCGGTGCGGTCTGTCGGCCAGATGTCGGCGAGGAGGACGCGGACGCGGACGCGCTGCCGCTGGCGCTGGAGTCGTTCCTTGACAACTTGCGGGCTCGCCTGGGGCCGCGCTCCGTCGACGCCGTCATGCTGGAGCTACTCAACGAGCTGGCCGCGCGCGTCGACGCCTGCGTGCTGCAGCAGCACTACGACAGGGTCAGTACACGAGCGTCATGCTGGAGTTACTCAACGAGCTGGCCGCGCGCGTCGACGCCTGCGTGCTGCAGCAGCACTACGACAGGGTCAGTACACGAGCGTCATGCTGGAGTTACTCAACGAGCTGGCCGCGCGCGTCGACGCCTGCGTGCTGCAGCAGCACTACGACAGGGTCAGTACACGAGCGTCATGCTGGAGTTACTCAACGAGCTGGCCGCGCGCGTCGACGCCTGCGTGCTGCAGCAGCACTACGACAGGGTCAGTACAAGAGCGCTTCCTTGCTGCACTCGAGGATAGGACTTAGTAAATCTGTTTGGTTGTTTGCGTAGATATTATCTGCCGGATCGTAATTTTTTATAACGTTTGGAAACAGTTCGTTGTTTTTCGGTGTTAAAAGAATTTTAGTTATTGTAATAAAGTTATAATATTTAAAGCATGATCTAACATGCATTGAAATTTATAACATTAATAGAAGGCTGCGTTCTTTCTTAAATTTTTGTAGGAGTTATTTTTTTTAATTATTTGGCCTGGTAGTGAAGACCTTTAAGCCATATCTTCATTAATGTAGATTTTATCTTTATTCGTGGCTCCAGGATACTGGTGCAATGTAGCCCTTTGCCTCCTGGAGTTTTTGGCGACTAAGGCTCCGTTATTTTGTTAATGAATTACAAGATAATTTTTGAAAAAGGAATGTAAGCGAATATGATAAAATTATGAGAAAATGGAATGTTATAATATCATAATCATCATAATCATTTATGATGAAATGATAAGTAATTGAGAATGAAATCATAAAATGTTAAATAAATGAACTCACCCTACAAATGAATGAAATGGAAATGAAACAATGAATTATCTTACGTAAGTCACCGATCAACGCAAAATAATGTATTCCATATATTGCACGATTTAACGATCCTTTTTGTCATAAAACTACACCAATCGGAAATTGTCATATGTTTTAATATTTATTACATTTTATCGTCCGATACGATGTTCGCGGGAGTTAATTAAATATATTATTGTAGTTTCTCGAAGAAGGCAGACGCAGTTATTTGGTTAACAGTAAGAGTCGACAGAGTTAGTGTGATGTAACCGTGTGTTGCGTGCAGCCGGGCGCGCTGTCCGTGGAGCGGCGGGCGCGGCGGCTGGCGTCGTGGGCGGGCGGCGCGGCGGCGGGCGCCCGCGAGCGGCTGGCGCGGCTGGCCGGCGCCGCGGCCGTGCTCGCGCTCGAGCGGCCGCACCACGTGCGCGACGTGCGCGCGCCGCCCAACGCCGCCGCCCTGCTCGCGCGCAGGTACCCCGCCCCGCCCCGACACCGCCGTCCCGACAACCCCGACCTCGGAACATCCACTCCGATCGATATCGGATAAAAAATACACACAGTTCACTTGTTCATTGGTACCTTTTTGTCCAACTAAAAGAATCAAGCAGGTAAACAATGCATTTAATCCAGTTTACAGTTCCAGAAACAATAATATTTTTTTATCCAAATGGAATCTCACGAAATAGAATTTCCATTTTTAGGGTCAAATATTAACTTGTACTATAAATTGTAATTTTTTTTTGTCAAAAAATAGTTTCAGTTAATCGATCTCAGATCACCATCCCTACCGCCAGATAACACGACACAACGGACTAGCTCAACATTTATTATACTCACATCCGGAATAACTTATATCGACATCATTCTTTTTTTGATAGCTTCTCGTTTTTACGAATTCTGCTAATGTCACTTTTATGACAGATACACACAAGTAATTTATCGAGTGCCACGAAGTTTTCGCCATATAATAACACCTTCAACCAACACCTTGACATTAGATTATCGCGGCATAGAACTGATTGGTAACCATTTTATTTTTAATTAATAATATACCAAAAATTAAATTATTTTTCTTTATACAAATCTGCGCGTTGAAATTTTTATATATAATAAACTTAAATATTATTATTTTCAGAACGGACTTCAAAATAGAAGAAATCAAACGACTGAAACTGTAAATATTAATATAAACGAAGTTTTTCAGTGTTATTAAGTATATTGAAATAAATAATTATATTTATAACAATATTATTCTATTTTTATTGCTAATAACCACTTCAAAAAGTGTGAATATCCAAGTAGTACCCTTAACAAATCCCATCAAATGAATAAAACAAAAAAAACAACACTGCATTAACATTTATTTCGAAAAAGATTACACAAATACTGATAGTACGTTTCGTGCATATTCAACATTATATCTACTAAATAGTGATACAAAATATATAACATTGTGTGTAGTACGCGACAAGCAATAGACTTATACAGTAATACTGTGAACACAGTTTATTGATAACTAACTTGCTAGTTCTGAAACTGTCGAGATATTGTGACCAACAACACACCGTTTAGATTTTAAAGTATTATTTTCCATTACGTTTTAATATACTCACTCACACTAGTGTGAGTTTCGATCGTATCGAAATACGACGATATTGAAACTGAGGCAGCGCTACTACCAACCGAATAATTTGGCTTAACTAAAATAATCTTTAACTCTAACATATTAAAATAGTTTTTGTTTGGCAAATGAAATGGCGAAAAACATCATAAAAGACTTAATGTCATCGATGCCGAATTCGATCGCATTCGAAGATTCTGTAAATATAGCAAGTGTGTAGATATAAAAATGGCACCCAACAACGCACCTTGGGCGCCGATTGGTTGAACGTCATATAATAACCGATCAACCAGATATGTTTTTCAATTAAATAGTTTGCAAATAAAAAGGGTACATAATCAGAAAATAATAAGTTAAATTATAAACGGTCTGTCGATGTTCACAATAAGTCGATTCTATCTCGAGAGTTTAAACCAATCGTATTTACAATATGACGATGACACCTTCAACAAAATGTCCTAATTCATTGCAGTCAGGGGTTATGTTTGATCACTAATTTTATTGGAATGTTATCTTTCTTCAATAACCAATTAAAATTTGAATATCGATACTCAATACCGTCTGTCACATCACTACAAAATCCTGCCGCGTACTATAGTGTAAGTATGTAAGGTAGTAACCATATAAACAGACAAATAATACATTACTATATTTGTTCGTTGTTAATACGTTTTCATTTGTTAATCATAAAAACAATTTTCTTAAATACATAAAAAGCGTTATAAAATATAAATGCTTCACAGAACACGTCGGTTAGTAAGTGATATTTATAAGAAATACTAATTTTTATATTATCTCGAAGACCAGTTGTGGGCTAATACCCTCAATCTACGATCGACCTTCGACGATCATCAGATACTGTAGATTAGCATAACGTCACAGTATAGTTATATGTGTGAATATTTTTTTCTTGATCACTCTCTGATGTTAACAATATATCGTGGTATGCGTAAGAGTTGAGAGATCAATAGCCACCAAACATGTCAATAATACTCTAGTGTTTTAACGCTGCGTTGCTATTCACTTGAAAGTTGCGCTTGCGCAGAATTATAATCACTATTATTTCTATCATAAAAATCGTGGTACAAAAGTTGTTTTCTTTGACAGAATGGAAGGCTATTTTTATAATACAGGTAAAATACTTTAAATTATAAAATATTATATGTAAAGCATGTATCCTTGTATGAAGAACATGGCAAAAATCCACCATTGCATTCTATTTTAGATACTTTCAATGTTATAACACACTATTAATGTCGGTCTCTTGTTTAAATAACATTTACATAAAAACCATAAAATTATTGAGTGTCTCAATTCCTTCCAGACACCATTCACAATAGCATCTTCATAGTTGATCTGTCAGTTGGATTAAACTATTCATAAATACGATTAATATACTTATCAAATAATAACCAGTTTATAATATAACTAAGTAAAGCATATAAAAGTCCCTAAAAGCCCGGTATCAGAGTCGTGAGCACACAAGTAAAATATTAAGTAAAATAGATCGACGAATTACGTATTAAAAAATCAGTCGATTAACAATACAATTAGTTGAACACAAATAATATATAGAATATTATATACTACTATACTATACTATGAATAGAAATAATTTAAATTTTTTATGCACACAATTCATATACGCGCCTCGAGCGTCATTATCTGTTATCTTTTAAATATTATGTTAGTTAATTCAGAAACATTGATGAAAATTTATAAATTTACGAAAATATATATGTATATTACAATACTGTTTACATAAAAATAGAGCAAAAATATTGTTTTAACTTTTTTCTACAATATAGATAGATTGTCATTTCGATTTATAAATATAAATATAAATAAAATTGAGCATAACATTATGGATATTTTAGTCATGAATTAAGCACACAGTTAACTGTAAGCATAATCTTAAATTAAATTAACAATATATTTTATTTACATAACGATTACAAAAAACGGTGTATAACATCAATCAATTGTCTTTTTACAAGATGGACCGTATAACGGACCAACTTACGGAAAACAATAAGATATGACGAGAAGAACATAAACCTCCGGTTCTCTACGTAATCGGCTTATATTTTGTATCAATAGTATATCTATGGATGGTATTGCATTCGTGGCCTTGAATTTCGGCATATTTCACATATATGCCATCAAAATTTAACGCACCGTTAACATCTGTTGATAGATTATTGAAACCTAACATAAGAGTGGCTGTTTTACTTTTTAAGACAATATGGTTATTAAAAAAATTTTAAACTAATTGAATCAATATTATTGTGTGCACTCAATTATATACAAGTGAAAAAAATAAAATTGTAAGTGTAAAAAATTTTGTGCATAATCTCTGTACAAAGTTAATTGGGGTGGGCAAGTTAATGCTTCAGTAGTCATAAATATAACTTTGCGATAAAAACCACAAATGGACCACCATTGACAAGAGAAGCTCTAAACAATTCATTGGTGTATTTCATAACTTAGCATTTCATTTTACTGTGGCAAAAAGCAAAAAAATGATTAAATGAAAATGCAGCAACTGCAAATTAATGATGCACTATAAAATGTTTTCGAGCTATCTATCTATATAACCTTTTTGGAATTCATGATATGTTATCTCACCTAAATTTAATGTATTCTCTCAAAACTCCATCCCAATCTGATTTAAATCGCATAGCAAATTTATCTTCTACAATAACAATAATGACTACAATAAAATACAATATATTATTATGCCATAACAATATTATAGATTCCTAATTCCTGTAAGTATTACATAGACAAGCTTTATCCAGATTTGTACAAATCATTATGGGGTTTATTGGTAATACAAAACAAAAATATTGATAAATATTAATTTAAAAAATTATAATGATAGTTACTTAAAGCATCTTCGGTGTTTGCATTATACGGAATGCCATCGTTAAGTCCGTAAGTTAAAAAATCCTGGAATAGGTTTTCTTTTTACATTACTATTCTGTATTACATTCGTTTCATTCTCAGTATATGGATAGAAAAAGGATAGAAAGCTTGACATTTACAGAAATGAATTTCATTTTCACGTTCATTAAACATGTAAAGAATGTATTATTTCGCTTGTTCAATATTTATACTTGCTATCCTTTTCCATTGGTATACAGATTAAGAGATTCCAAGTTTTTTATGATTCCAGCGAATGTAAGGAAATGTTTGTCTTCGAGTGGCGTTTGTTGCTAATACTGAGTTGTTCGTTGTTGATAATTCATTATAATACGGTAAAGATAAATACAAATATAAATAAATATCATGATTTTGTATATTTAATAATAACGATATAAAATAATAACATTCGAGTTAGTAATAGACTGAGACTCCTCAGATTCTTCTTTGGTTAGAGTTTCATGTAAAGACATCTACAAAGACTGGTGAAGTCATATTTTGTATAATATAGCAGAAGATTTAATTTTAAGTATAAAATGTTAATAAATAATATAAAAACCCGAACAGTTACCTCACGAAACGTCGAACAAAAAACAAACCTTTATGTCAATGATTACTCTTTGTAAGTCCTTAAAACATATTCTAACATATTATGTATTAGTTATATTATTGTATAAAATAACTTATATCTAGATATAAAAGAAATAATTGTAAAAACAAACTACTACATAACACTTACAGCAAGATGATTTAAACTGTTGATTTAATAATATTTACTAACAGAAAAACAGTAAAATCAGGCACATTTACTCAATATGGTGATATCTAATCAATAGGAATTCGGAAATAGCTTCTATTTTAAGTTATATAAAGTTGATTTTCCAAAGATATCCTTAGTGACCATTCAACTGTTTAAGAACATCATTGATCTTTCATATATCTATATATGTCTTGGTCCACTGGACAGTGCATTATTTTTAAATACATAAGACGATCTCCAAATTAAGAAGTTTTTAAGTATTCGTCTTTTATTGCACTTTCAAGCTATGATATGGCTTCACGTCATCTACACTCCTGTCTCTATTAAAAAATATTGTACCGCAGAAACTATTCCAACCTTCTAAATGATAAGTTCTCAAATGTGAACCTTACTCCAATTGTAACAGAGTATCGAAACCAATTTAACGATTTATGAGCTAAATGAGAAGCCAATTTGATACATCAAATACTTGATTGTGGTCTGTTAAATCGGTTATCAGCGTTGTTAACGTTATGTATGACCTTATAATTTGATAATGGAGCGCAGGTCATTTTATTTTTATGTTATTGATGTCATTAGCATTCTGCAACCTTGTGCAATCTCTTATATTAGACAGAAAACCAGTGACCCTATCAGTTATTGGTGTGGTTCCTAGTTTTAACAGTGACATATAATATAATGAATACAGCGTGTTTCTTTTCGAACCCTATAACTTTCTGGTTTTATTTATGCCAACTATCTTCTATCTTATATCGCCCAGAATAAAATGAACTTAGACATATTATATTCGCTTTCTATTTTAAATGCTTCAGCCCTAGAACTTGGAGGTCCAAATTGTTATGCTAATTTAGTAGAAAACCAAAAAGTATTGTTATCTAAGATGTAGAATTTACCTGTTTGTTAGATATAGATTAATGCCCAAATTGTATTTCTTTATGTCTTATTTGAGTAAACAAATATTCATAGATCTATAAATAAATAAATAAAACCATAGCAATGGTTGTTATTATATTAATTATTATTATTTTTGCCTATTTTCAGATCAGGTTTTTTACAAATCACAGCGTAAAGCGCTTTAAATGTCTCACTTTCAGGTATAATATAAGTAATACTCTTGCACATTCTCTCTGTGTCTAATATATTTTATTAAATAGTGTGTATGTACATAAATTATTAAATAAATAAAGCTGTTATGTTTTAGAAATTATAATGTAAGTGACAAGGTATACTTTGTATAATACTCTGAAACTGTGCGTCATTGGGTTTATGTTTATTAGTGAAATATTTATCTTTCATAGAAGAATATTTTCCTGAATTTATGCGAATTCGTAAAAGAGACACGTTGTATAACAGAATTTGTGGCCTTATTAATAACCCTGATGGTGTCAGGCTACGATTGCTTTGTAATAGGTGAAGTACTAGTGGCTGTAAGTAAAAGATACTAATACAACTGTGTAAATACAAGACTAGTGACTTCGATAGCTGCCCTGACAGTATCAGGCTAATACAGCTGTGTTGTAAAGTTAAAATACTTTTAGTTATAGACAGTGATATGGTAATAAGGTAATAGGGGCATTGTTAATAACAGACTACTCCCTCAAAATAAATAAATACATCAGGCGAATCTAATTAAGACATAATAACAAGCGCTCGCGTACGTATTACACGTACTTACAGTAATATTTACTCTAGCGAATATTTCATTTTGTTTTCTAAGCGCAATACACGCGTGTTATTATTTTCTGTTTCCAGGTTTAAAGTAAGCCAAGAGCTGGTGAGTCCTCAAGCCACAGAGGTTTTAAAGTACAAGAAGCTCGAACCATGGAGGTGCGACAGACCTGAGGGAGCCTTCAGAGGTTCAGATGCTGGGTGAAGTGAATAGTTACAATTGAAAGACGGACCAAATGTGCACAGCGTTGTTCAAGGAGCTAGTACCCGTCGCGCGGGGCTTGAGGCGGCGGCGCCTCCACGGAGGTGGTCTGCTTGGAGACGACGCGCGAGCCCTGCGCCAGGCCGCCGGCGCGCGCCGCCCGCCACTTGAGGAACGCGTCCGCGCCGTACGCGAACATCGCCACGAAACCGAAGAACTACACCAATTCAGTATATGAGTATACCTAGTAATTTACTTGGTTAAGTGCAACAGAGATGAATTTTCATACAACATTTGCCAGCCACTGAATAGAATAGAATTCCAATGTATTTGGCCTATACAGCAATTTTGATTTATCTCGAAGAAGTTTGTTAAAATACTACTAAAATTTCCAAACATGTTTGAGAAAAATTACTAAATATCAGGTGGAGTGTTATGAACTCTAGGTTAAATTCAATTCAAGGCTAAGGCACCCTATAGAATATGTAGAAAAATCAATTAATTTTTCAGCAAATATCGTAAGATATATTTCAAATGGGAATGAATTTTGATATTGTTGATATTTTTTGGATGTGGGACACTGTGTAGATAGTGTGGAGACAGCAATACTTTAAATTAAAATATCGCCTCCGATTTATAAAAATGGGATGAAACAATCAAATCAATCTTATTTGAATATCTAGTATTGAATTAATTATCAAATGATAGTTTCTTTTAACTATGACAGTAATTGTACTAAGTTTATAAAATATTGCCACTGAAGAACTGTGGAACTTACCGCAGCCGCCGAGTGCGGGTTATCGTGGACTGTGACGGCCAAAATGGCTGCCAGCATGTAGAAAAAGGTCCAGAGCGCACAGAATCCAAATTCCATCTTGAGCCAGGGGATCTTGTAGAACTTTTCAACGAGGTGGAACAGGTACAGACCGAGCAGGATGCCCGTGAACCAGAATGCAATCATTGAGATCCAACTAAAGAAAGCGCCTTTGCTGAGTGTGCTCAAAGATGAACACTGGATGCAGATAAACCCCAGAAGACTGCACAACTGAAAGACAAATAATATTTTTTATGCTTTCCATTTATCTCGCGATCATTGTCAATGGTGTCAGCATGTTTATTGTTAGACATGTGTCATATACATGAATTAGTATATTGTAGGTACTTGTTACTCTTATTGACTAAATAAGAACAATTAAGTGTGGGTAGTTGAATAAAGTTAGTGTGTGATGCTACATAGCTCAATAAACATGTTATTACTTAATATCGTGTTTTAATACAACAAACAGACATAATAGTGGCGACGAGGATGGGATAATTACATAGAAAGACTAAAATTTTGTTTTGAAGCTAATGGAATCGTAATAGATAATGTTAAACGGGCGAATTTCTTTACCGTGTGTGGTTCGCAAGTATATGAAACATTACTAGCGCTAATTACGCCACGAAAAGCTACCGAAGTGACATTTAGTGAAATAATTGAAATTCTTACCAAACATTACAGCCCGAAACCCAATGAAATATCGGTGTCATTTAAGTTCTATAAACGGGACCAGAATCGTGGTGAATCGGCTTCCGAATACATTGCGCAACTCCGAAAAATCAGTGCCAATTGCAATTTCAATGACTTGGAGCGTATGTTACGTGACCGGCTAGTATGTGGAATGATTGATGAACGATTGCAGTACGAACTATTGAAAAGGGACAATCTAAGCTATCAAAATGTAATTGATGCCATGTTGTCATCTGAAAGTGCAAGTAGAGACGTGCGCATGATACACGCGACAGATGGCAGCAGCAGCAGCACTGCCCCATCGGCAACATTCACCGCAGCACCGGCACCCTACATGTCACTGCCATCCTCCACTTCTCCGGCACCAGCTGGGATGTTGCCGCCGGAGCCAATGGATATCAACGCTCTGCGCCCGCAACCTGCGCCGCGCTCCGCTCCGCGTCCCGTCCCGCGCACCACGCTGCGACTATGTTATCGGTGTGGAGACCGACATGGTGGCGAGTGCCGGTTCTTAAATGCTACTTGTCGGTTTTGTAATAAAAAAGGACACTTAGAAAAAATATGTATCGCTAAAAAGAACGCAAATAGGCTGCATTGTACGCTGCAGGATGAAGATGCTGCATTGAACGGAATTTACGCCATACGAGCAACGAGCAAAGTTCCACCTTTTGTCATTCGTGTGCTCATGGCGGGTGAACCCGTGACACTGCAGGTGGACACAGGTGCTTGCTACACGCTAATGAATGAAAACACGTGGCGGCAACTGCGACCGCGTCTACCGCCGCGGTGCCTCTCCAACGCGCCACTACATCTGCGCACGTGGACCAATGCACCAGTACATTTACTCGGACAGGCAGTGTTGCCTGTACAGTACAACAATGTAAACTACAATCTCCCGCTGCTTGTGGCAAAGGGCAATGGGCCTAACCTTTTGGGAAGAGATTGGCTAATGCATTTAGGAATTACTATGAACATCAATTTCGTTTCCAACGGAGATTATATCGGATTAGATGAAATTATCGCTAATCATCATGAAGTATTCAAGGATGGTCTCGGTACCTACCGTGGAGACCCTGTGGCGATACATCTGAAGAAGGACGCTATTCCGAAGTTTCTTAAAGCGCGCCCAGTACCTTACGCTATTAGGGACAGAGTGGAAAAGGAAATCGATCGGCTTGTATATGAGGGTGTTCTTCGGCCGGTGGCCTTCTCCGAGTGGGCGACTCCAGTAGTTCCCGTTGTCAAGAAGTCAGGTGAAATTCGTCTCTGCGGGGACTACCGCAGTACAGTGAACCAAGCAACAGAGTCAGACACTTTCCCTATGCCGACCGCTAATGAAGTATTTGCTGCTGTAGCGGGTGGAAAATTTTACACAACGTTGGACTTAGACCGCGCTTATACACAAGTTACGGTCAAGAATGATACGGCGAAGTTATTAACGTTAAACACATGCAAGGGACTGTATACCGTACACAGACTCGCATTCGGCGTGAAAGCCTGCCCTGGAATCTTCCAGAGGCTAATGACAGCACTACTAGCTGGAATTTCAGGAGTGTCAGTGCTGATTGATGACGTCATAATCTCTGGGCACACCATGCCTGAGATGCTACTGCGATTAGACACTGTCCTTCAACGAATAGAACAGGCTGGACTACGCCTTAATAAAAATAAATGCAAGTTCGCAAAGGAAAAGGTTGAGTTCTTGGGATTTGTTATTGACGCTGAGGGTATTCATCCATCGCCAAGCAAAGTTGATTGTATAAGGAATACTCCAGAACCTAAAAACGTACATGAACTTCAAGCTTTCCTCGGTTTATATAATTTCTACGAGAGATTCATCACCCACAAGGCCACAATACTCGAGCCTCTGCACCGACTTTTAGATAAAAAGCACACTTGGTGCTGGACGAAACGGGAACAAAATGCTTTTTCTTGTGCCAAACAGGCATTAACATTGGACATGACTCTAGTACACTACGATTTAAATAAACCCCTGATATTAACATGCGATAGCTCGGATTATGGCGTCGGGGCCGTTTTGTCACACGTAATGGAAGATGGCCAAGAGCGTCCTATAGCTATGAGTTCCCGAACTTTACACACAGCAGAAAGACGCTACTCTCAATTGGACAAAGAAGCTACAGCCATTTTATTTGGCATTAAAAAATTTCACAATTTTTTAGCAGGGCGAAAATTTACCGTAGTTACCGATCATAAACCGTTACTGGGTATATTTGACACCAAGAAAGCAATGCCAGCAATACTTTCACCACGTTTGACCAGAATTGCAATCGCGCTTACTTCACACGATTATGATATTAGGTACTTGCCTGGCTCACAAATCTGTAGTGCAGACAGTTTAAGCAGATGGCCACAGCCAGTTCCTGAGGAACCTGAAGCAGAAATGAGTGAAATACTCCTTATGGCAGAAAAACCCGAGGACTTCCCAATCGATGCCAGACATATAGCAACAGAAACAGTGAAAGACAAGGTATTAGCACGTGTAGTACATTTCGTCCAACGCGGCTGGCCTGCTAAGGTTAAGGAAACAGACTTACATAATTACTGGCTACATCGTGCTGAACTGTCCTTGCAAGACGGCTGCCTGCTACTAGGAAACAGAGTAGTAGTTCCTCCGCCATTGCGTGCTACCATTCTACAAGCGCTACACAGGGCACACAGTGGAATTGTGCAGACAAAGGCACTGGCCAGAAGTTACATCTGGTGGCCACATTTAAACGATGACGTAGAAGCCCTCGTGGGCCAGTGCGTTAAGTGTCTCCAGCACCGTCACATGCCCCCGCGATCGCAGCACGAATGGATTACGCCCACCAGACCATGGTCCAGAATTCATATCGACTTCGCCGGACCTTTTCGTAGTAAGAACTTTTTGATTATCGTTGATGCTTATTCGAAATGGCCCGAAGTATTTATAGTGAACAACACTAACACTGCAACGGTAGTTAAGCTTCTACGGACAGTTTTTGCTACGCATGGCTTATGTGAGACAATGGTTTCTGACAATGGAACTGCATTTGTGTCGGAAGAAATGAAACAATTTCTCAACTCAAACAAAATTCGACATATCACTACAGCTCCTTATCACCCAGCTACCAATGGTTTGGCAGAGAGGATGGTCCAAACCGTAAAGGACAAAATACGAAAAATGGACGATATGACTTGGGAAATAAAAATTCCGAACATGCTATTAAGTCTCCGCACAACGCCTTGCACAGGAACGCACCGGAGTCCTGCGGAACTCTTGATGAACCGGAAACTGCGCACGCTACTGGACGTGATACATCCTGACCATATGCAGCGGAAAAATACGGAACAGCAAGTTATAGATAACAGTGAGAAGCAGAACAGGCAGTCGGATGTTGGCTGTAAAGTAATGTATAGAAATTACAGTAGTGGTCCAAAGTTTTTACCCGGTAAGATACTGAATAGAATTGGCCCAGCAAACTACAAAGTAGAAACTGATGAAGGCATCATAGTCAACAGGCACATTGACCAACTTATCAAAGTCACATCAGGGCTTCCAAAATCACAAGAAAGTAGAGTAGTTCGAGATAATGAGGAATCAGAACAGATTATTGAAATTCCTAGTGATGAATCTTGGGCTGAGATTCTAGGAATACCAAAACACTAGATTATAAGAGACTTTGCTAATTCGTAGAATTAATTGAAAGATGATTTGGTTAAGTGAGGTTATTGAATGCAATTTCGGTTTTGTTGTTATGAAAAGATTAGTTTTGTTATATTTAATCAATATTTTACTTAACTTTTGTTTACTATGTTTACTTGGAGGAAAGGTATGTCATATACATGAATTAGTATATTGTAGGTACTTGTTACTCTTATTGACTAAATAAGAACAATTAAGTGTGGGTAGTTGAATAAAGTTAGTGTGTGATGCTACATAGCTCAATAAACATGTTATTACTTAATATCGTGTTTTAATACAACAAACAGACATAATAACATGCATACATACAGAGCATAGACAAATCATGTGGAACTCACAACTTGTACAATCTTCAGTATGCCAGGTATTGTCTTGACATAGAGTGGATCAAACCGTATATTGGTTTGGACCACCGTGCTTGAGGTCACGGTTGTGGTGGTTGTGTGCTGTCCTGGGAAACCTACGTCCGCCATTATTGATTACTCTGAAAGTGATAATAGGGAATGTATTTTCAAAAAATCTTGATGTCAGACATGAAACTAACCTCATACATTGAAAACCTTGGTAATGATCTATTATTACAAATATGGTAACTATTAAATAGGATGGTTGTTGACCTAGCTGTATGGAGTGAAGTTTGTCAGTTGTGTGATCTTATTCTTTTTTGGCCTCAAAATAAATTATCTCAATGATTATTGTAATATTATCCGTTATAAAACAGCCATCAGTATTCAGAATCTCATATAAATCAAAATAAAGTTGATAACATTGCTTAAAGCTTCCAATAGAACCAATGTTATCAACAAAGAAAGTTCATAACGCCCCCTTTTAGACAAATGCTTTATATAGGGTAACTATTTTGGTAACAACTGTTTATTAGGTAATATTCTTGAATTATTCTCCTTATCAATAACTAGTGTTACCTAATACTAAAACGCAATATAAATCGGACTGGGTGGCCCGCGCCTGGCGTAAAACAGTAAACTTTTACAATTATTCAAGAACGTTATGTAATTTGATGATTGATTGATATTCGTCACCACTATAATAAGCAATCAATAAAACTTTTGTCAAAATATACAGAATCTATGAATTTAACTTGCCTTACTTTTTTTGTCGATCCTACATTACCCTTAGGTCATTACTATAATACACTTTATTCTTTGGGACACGTCTTCTTACCTACACTTTGACTATGAAAAATAAATTAGTTTAATTGTTGCGGTATTTCAGTGATTTAATTATTTTATTTTATTTATCACTATATATGGAAATCCATAGCAAATCCAATATATGTAGCACAGATTAAAATGAATGTCACAGATAAAACATTTTTTGTTTTTGTTGAATTCTCCTTATTACAGAGAAGACAAAGGAAACTAGAGTTTATACAACCATATCATGTACAATTATTATTGGCTCAGGGATCCAGCTCCCGTTTGCCCCATGGAGTTTTTGGAGACTAATAGTAGGCTCCGCCATACCTCATCATTTCACTAAGAAAAAAATACGTAAATCTAATAGCTTCTTAAATATATAATAAAATTAATTCTACATAATTTTCTAGTGGCACACGCCTTTAAAAAACTGAGTTGGCAACATTGTTTTCTAATCCTATCTTTACCACGGAGAATATAAACACTACGTTTGATCTTTATGGCCAAAAGACTTGTATCCAGGTTATGGAAATAAATTAGAAAAAAAATTGTCCTATCTCTATGAAGTCTGTGATTGGCTGTATTGCGCAATGCTATTGCCTGTCCCTATTGGACGAATTTTCTACTACTATTGAAGTCTGTGCATGTTGTTCTCATTTTTATTTTCAAACTTTTTCATGAACTAGTAACTAAAAATAAACATAAAAATTTGTTTTGGCAATTGGGCAACTGGGAAATTTTCTAGTAGTTATGTAGACTGTGAGGTATTAGAATATTTTTATATTATAATATTAAAACCGTGAAGTTTTATAGACGTAAAATGAGTCATTATTATGTTGATGTTTATATGCTTACGATTAGGTGCTATACCAGAGTGAGTGATGATTACTTCAGTGGCCCTTGCAGACAGTCAGCGGTTGTGTCGGATCTCACAGAATATACTGTAATAATCGGCTAACCGGTTGTGGCTAACAGTTAACGCTGTACATACACGGTATTTCAGTGTTATTTTACCTGGTTTCTATCTTCAATAATCTTAATGATATCAACAACATTAAAATAAAGATTAACTAAAAAGCATATAGAAAAAATGTTAGCAGAATTAACCAGCTAATAAATATCACACCCACTATTTAATATATAGACCAGTTATTTAGTTTACAGTGGCAACTACACTAAAGTTAACATCTTAAACAAAATTTGTTGTTAGTTCTAAAGTAACTTCAGAAGCTGACATTTGTTTAAAATGAAAGAATTTTGTGCCTGAATTCTGAATATATCTTTTTGTATTTACATAATATATTTATCATTTCTTTCTAGCAGTCCATCAAGATGGCATATCCAAACCGTCCTCCACCTCCACCACCACAGTCAGTTGGCTCTACAAATACATTGTTTATTACTGAGATAAGATTTGATCCATCATTTTTTAAGACCCCTCAGGGCATGGTGAAATTAATAATTATTGTAAGTTTTCATTTTTTTAACATTTTATGATGATTAGCGGCTTTGCATAACACTTCTTGGAAAACTATTTACATTTATTTTTTCATTCATCATCATCATCTTCTTCTTTTCATTTTATTGGTGCTGTCCTATAGATTCTGCCATTAACAAGTTTTCTGCTAAGAACTTTCATCCATAAACTCTGCTTACTCAAAGTGTATCATCAATGCACAATGTGACAAAATTTATATTTATTGGTGCTACTCAAACTTTGTGACTGTTGACTTATTTCAAAGACAAACACAGTTATAGACATTATTTTGTTAGTGAATTAGTTTGCGACATTAGTTTGTCTACTTTTATTGGAACTTAGAAAATCACATAGAATATATTTAGAGTGGTGTTGACATATGAATGTACTGAAGACTTATTAAAATTTAGGAGGATAAAAGCTATGGACGGGGTTGTACACCACATTGTCTGCCTGCACTGTAAAAAAAATTCACACTGTTAAAGAGTGGTCAGTTTGATGTCTGTTCCAACAGATTTTTTACTTTGAAAGTACTTAAAATACTCAAGGTGCCTTAAGTTCGAGTAACTTAAGTGTATTCGGTGGTCATCATCATCTACAACAGCCTTTATACATCTCATAGCTGAACATTTGGAACACATAGAAATACATGAGTAATTCTTTGGGCCCAACAACACCACACTAACCCAATGAGGGTAAAAGCTATCGCTTTAAATACCAGAATCATTAGGTTAATATGCCTTGCAAAACACAGGGGAACTCCATTTAACTTATTCTCGATATAACCTGAAACCAACCATGACAAAAGTTGTATTCATTAAGTGCTGTAAGTGCATTAATAAATTTTCAATTAACATTTATTATTTTTGCAGCTATTTAGTTTTATTGGCTTCATCTGCATCCAGTCATCCGCATTCTGGTTGAATGCTCGCGGGGTGTACTTCAACCTGGTTGCTCATCTAGCCTTCTGGTCCTCAGGCATTATGCTGCTATTGTATCTGTTCCATGTTGTGGAGAAATACCACAATATCAAGTGGCTGCATATCGAGCTGTATATAGCAATAGCCTTGGCAGCATTGTACATGATAGCATCTACAATTGTGGTTGCGTTTGGCTTGGCTTCATTTTCTGCGGCTGGGGTGAGTTTTTGTCAAACAGTTCATTTTAAACTTTTCTAGTAAAATGAGATGCAGGAGCATGCGACATGTAAGATAACGAACATTATAACTTATCCGTTCTATAGCTGCCATTTCACACTTAATTATTTATTTAAACTGAAATAATTCTTTTATATTTTAATCTATTGAAATAGTATTAAAAGAATATTATATTTTATTTCTGGCAAAAATTACACGCATACATAAGATAACAATTGTAATTATTGACTAAAATACATTAAATTAAATTTAAGTTAATCTAATCAAATTAACTTAAACCAAATAAACTAAATTAAATGTTAGTCGCGTTGAAACTTAAAAAGGCTTGACCAATGTAAATAATTTTAATCGTGTTTTGTTTTGATTCAGGGGAGGTTTAAAAATAAAAATAACTGGGAAATTCCTAAAGAAAAGATTAAAATATACAACTAGCTTGTCTTGTGAAGTCAAAAGTTTGGAACAGAAAGTTTATTTTTTATTAATTATGTTATGATAAACCAATAAATAAATAACCTTAGTCAAGATGATTAACACTAGATATACCAGCGATTTGAATATATGTCAACAACAAAAATTATATTTGTTACTAATGTATATAAAATAACATTAAGTTTATAAAACGTACTCTCTAATTATAGCTACAAAAGTCATAACATCATTTCTGAAAAAAAATATGTGTAATATAGTAGGAATTTTGAATTGAAATTGCACGACCAGTCTAAATGACTGGTCTGGTAAATCTAGTGTTAAGTAGGAACGTAAAATGGTTTGTTTAAAACAATCTCAGTTGTCTTTAACAACCAGAAATGTTAATAGATAAATAATTATTTGTTTAATTCTGTCTGAAACAGAACGCTTTCATTACAATTATACTTGTATGACTGACTTAGTGACATACTTAACAAATAGTTACAGCAAACTGCGCGTGCGCCGTATGTAAAACATTGATAGAAAACATGACTAAGATTCACTTGTTCAACAACTATTTAAATATGTATACAATAACAAACTTTATTGCATTGAATTAGAATCTACAATTCTTTATGAATGGAATATTTTCAAGTGTATTGTTATTATAAGTGTGTATGACTATTTGCTTATCATAAGCACTATGTGTTATGTGTAGCTGTTATTGAGAAAATTCTTTGTCATATTTTATTTCTAGTGATTCATAATATATTACTCAGGTATTTCTAACAAAGATAGACATTGGCATACCAAAATAACTCTTATTACATCTACAAAAAGACCCTTCTTGTAAATATTACTGTCTTCTTTAGTGTAGTAACTACACTACTGTCCAAGGTTTATTCATCAAACTGTTATTATTAGTATTTCAAAATTTTATTCAATTACATCATCATCATGATTGTCCCTTGCAGTAATATAATACAGAGCTCCTAATTATAGCATTAGAATTATTGATACTCTCATTAAAATGTGTTAATGACATATAATATCGTCAATAGAGATGAGAATGACGGGCTAGCTAACTAAGCTAAATATTACAACCAAGTGTATAATACCTGAAATACTAGCTATCTGTCCCTGTTTCGCACGGGAGATGTACCTTTTAAAAAAAAGTCTTAGTACAAATAACGAAATACCTCAAATAAATTATCCAATTCTGTTTAATCGTTTGAAAAAATCGTTATGCGCGGACATCAGTTATCCGACATCACAATTACCTGACTCACACAGAAGAATGGTAATGTTTTAATGTAGTTCGTATATAATTACGCTATTATTCTTGCAACTATTACTCTTGCAGACTTTTTAGAGATACTGAGTATTATTTTTCTTTAGCAATAAAATCGTCTATTTTCCAATGTCGATTTAATAAATGTAAGGAAATACTCTGTCTTATTTTATAAATATATTACTAGTCTACGCCACAAACTTCGCTCCACTAATATAGTTTTAAAAATAGGATCAATGAGATATTTCAATCATCCATAGCTAGATTAATGAAACCCAATACAAGGAATGTAATATTTCAGTTCTTCGGCTACCTGACGATGGTGGCGTGTGGGCTGGAGGCGTTCTTGAAGGCGCGCTCGTTGCAGCGCGGAGACCTCGCCCAGGGACGTCGCACCGACACCAAGCAGCCTCACGTGGTCACGCCGCCTGCTTTAGCTTAACTCCTCACTCCTCACTCCTCACTCCTCGCTGCTGCTAGGCCTTAGCACACGAAGCATCGGCTCTAGGATCTGGCTCGGTGTATGGGCAAGGACCAGTACCAACTAAAATAGTTAATGTTGCGTATGGACCAGTCAAACCAAAGAAAACTGCAACAAAGTCAAAGTGAAAGTGGACTGTGAATCAACAGCTGCTGAACTTTAGAACTCCTTGTCGAAATAGGCCGTAAATTGAACCTTGTGACATTTGGGGGTATATTGTATAATAATAATTATTTTCCAACTAAAGTTTCCATTCTTCAAGGGATTTACCAATCATTTCAATGAACTTTGTTATTAAATTTACTTATATACTATTTGATTAGTTATTTATTCTTATATTAGATATAAGTGTTATCATTACTGTATTTCTGGAACATATTACGTGTTATTATGTCAATGGCAACTAACTGATAACAGACAGGAAAACTATACTTAATAAGGATGTAATTTAATTAAAAAAATATATCACAATTTAATAATAGAAAACTCAATAGTAATTTATAACTGAAGCCAGTTTTAGTACTTAGCAGAATTAATTAATCTCGAACATCAATTACGTGTCATGGCCTCTAATTCTATCCACTTCAATTAGATAAAGTCAGCCTTGTTTTACAGAGAAGCAATAATTTGTAATTTCTGTAACTAAGGTTCTATCTAGTCCCATCGGAATGGGTAAGACGCATGACGCTAGTTAAAAATCTAAATAAGTAAATATTTTAAATCTGAGATTAAGATCACAAAAACCTCTTTTAACCCGACTTAGTACTTAAGATTATACAATTTTACTTTTGTGATATTAAATGTGTAAGAATAATGTATTATAATTACAATATAAGCGAATACCAACCATTGGTCGTATGTTATATAAAGGAAGATATTTTTATGAATTATTTTGAGAACATCAAAGTAATGGAAAGTTTTTCATTTCTGTGGCGCGTACAGAACACTCCGAGGGTTCACATAACTCAATCTATCCTAGAAAAAATGTTTTGTGACACTGGTTATGGGTACCGGAAATGTTATGATTTGGCATATTACAAGGGGAACCCCCTATCTAACGGTACTGACTCCCTCTGATGTCTTTAGAACTCTTATCATGCCGACTCAAAGTTGAATATCGCATACCCCGCTTCAAAAATTTAAATCTGTTAGTGGTTCTAATAAAGTACCTAGTTCTAATGATGTATCTTTGTACATTTTTTCAGTGAATTTTAAGTAAATTCAATAAAAAAGTTTTTCTTTGTTTGTAAATACTTAAATAAATAAATTGAGTGATATAAAAAGTATATATCACTTAACGTCCTCGCATTAGTCTGAAATATAACTTCTGTATTAAAAATTTTGAGGTTATAACACAACAGGGTCTTTGCACCAATAAAAATATTCAGAGTGTATGTTCTGAACGCGCCAATGAGATTGCACAAACAACTCAACTGCTCAATTCAGGCATCTTTTATTTAGGAAAATTAAGGCTTGTAAAAAAGAGCTGATTTTTTCGACTTTATTATTACTTTAGTGAAAGTTGAATATTTTGATGATCTTGAGAATCCAAAAAAATCATTGTATATACAATATTAGCTAAGTACCTGCCGAAGGCCAGTCCCGTGTAACATATATACCCACATACTTGTGTCTGTCTCAGTAATTGAGTATACGTATATTTGTTGCACGTGAGCACGTTGTATGTATGACATCTGATTGTCCAATTAAATAAGAAACGAAAGACACACTGAAGAAGAAAAAATCGGGTACTCCGAAATATGGGTTATCCTAAATCCGACCTTACGGACATAATGATTAGATATTTCTATGAAAAAGTTATAGATCGATTTATGAGCTCTTAACAGGCCCTGATAAGATAGTATCTGGTTCGTTTATATTACTTGCAGATCGTTGTTTTCGAACTATGGGGACTGTAACAAAAAAGATTCAGTGTTTAGCGATTAACTTGTTAAATCTATTGTAAATATTAAATATACTGTACACCTAAGTCTGTTTTTACACGGTCTTTTTGTACACGGTTTTGATATAACACGGTTTGAAAATTGAATATGTAACTGATGACGACAGCAATTAAATTTATGTTGTTGTATTTATGATTATCACTTATTCTATTTTATTTTATTTTTTACCTTAAAAATTGAATAACCTATTCTTTTCGTTCACAACATAGTTTTTTAGTTCCTGAACTTGCCATACATTTAATTTATATTACTTTTAAGATTAGAGTGCATATCTTTTTTATCATTAATTACTATGCTTGTGAAAATAAGCATTATATATTTGATTTAATAAAATAAACATGAATTCTTGTTCCTAAAAATTCTTGTTTTTCTCTAATTTTAATAGGTTTTAGAGATTAGGAACAAATCACCCATTTTTGTATAAGATCAATGTCTTTTTTTACACGGCTTCTTCTGGAACCAATCTACCGTGTAAAAACAGACTTAGGGTGTAAATCCGTAGTAGGATTGGATAGGCCTCATTTGCTCACGCTTGTGTCAAATATTAAGTATTATTAGTGTTGTATTGTTTCTGCATTGTATATTATATAATATAGTACTTTATATTTTTGAAAACAGAAGATATCCTAATGTGGTCTGAAGTTATTCTGGACGCCGAACTTTTCTGCATTTTTTTTATCAAAAAGAATATCTTTATTGAGATTATTTATATTATTTTTTATTTTATGAATTGCTATTTGTTAGTCTTGATAAAACGAAAAATTACAACCAATTTGAAATCAGTTTTGTTTTATTTTTGTCAAAATACAGGTTATTTAAATTAAAAATAGTAGTTCACCCTAATGGAAAGCTAAAAAAATAATAATTCAAAATTGGTAATTTAGTATGGAAAATCATCTAACTGATATGTTAGTGAAAACTGACATCTATTACATCGTCATTTAGGAATACTTTATTTTGATGGCATGAAGGTTGAATTTCCACCGGGTCAACTTTCACTAAATACCTGTGTATTTTAACATTATTATTTTATGAACTTTGTGAAATTATAACATGAATAATTTAAGTTAATTTATTCTTATGAACCGGAAAATGGTCAGTAAGTATTGTATTAATAATAATTATATCCAACATTTTAACACTTACACATTTTATCTAAATGTCTAAATATTTGTACGTATTCTTAATCACATGCAGCACTCGTATTTAATGTTTATAAGCCGTTTTAAAACATGTGATCACGATGTCTATTTATACATAGTTACTCTCATTATATTAATATTTTCAATACTATATATTTGTAAGGAAATATTTCTATACAAGGTGACAAGTGATTCCTGTTAGAAATATTACTTTATGTATTTAAAATTATTATAAAGTTTTGTAGCAAGGCAATTTTATCAAATTTATCTGTAACAAAAAAATATAAACTGTAAAGGTATAAAAAATATTGTATTAAATACACTTCATATACAATGGTCGTTTTTATTGACATACAAAAGTAAAGTGTTAAAATATATCAAACTTAATATAATAAATTTAGAGCTTAGTTTTTTAATTCAAATTATGTAATAATAACAATAACTGAAACTGACTGACTGTTACAATTGATTCGATTGGCACCGATATAAAAATCCCATAACGACCGTTACGTCACAGTACATTTTGTGCTAACTATGCAATAAATATTTGTCATTTTATCACCAATCAATAAGTGCATCTCAATCACAATCTTCACTGCAGGACATGCTCACTAGAGGGCGCAGTCTCAAATGCGCTAAATTGAGACGCACAAAGTCACTGATATTTTAATAACATAGTGCTCTTTTTGGTACACAAAAACATTCTAAGAATTAAAACAATTATTTCTTGAATTCAAAGAAGCAACAATAGATGTAAGCGTATATCATCCTTATAGAGTACTGTCTGCGGCGCGTGAGACTTGAGTGAGATAAATTAGTTCTTAAACTGACAATAATAGTTAATGATTATTAAAATTCAACTACGCATTACGTAAGCAACATTAAAAGCTGTATTACAAAAGTCGATATATGGTGGCCGTGATATAAAAATGAGCCTAAAAAAAGAGATGTACATTGTTCTAGTTTTAAAACCAGGATTAAGTTAGTCTGTACTTAGTTACTATATAAATATCATTTGACATAAAACGACTGTTATTGTAAAGACGATAAGATACACGAGCACTTACAAACACGCATTGAAAATGGAAATTAATAACTTAATACAAATAAAATGGCTAGAAATTAGTATAAAAGGATGAATATTTATAACAGTATAATATCAGGAGTGTTACTTTTTATTCAGGATTTACACTTAGCACAATTAACACTTAGAAATTTAAATTTTTGAAAAACTGTCTTTAATTCGGTTTTTTGACGGTGCTGTGGCCCAGATATTAAGTATGAGCAAGAATACAGATCGGCCAATATTTGTGGTTGAGTATCAAAAAAAGTACAAGATAAAGATAATGGCGTCGTTTCTGAATTGGAATGAAAGATGTCAATAATTTTTAGAACTTGCCAGCTTAGTCAACACCAATATGAGTTCAATCAAATTAATATTTTACATAGATATACCACTGTGATTTTTCAACTGGCAATTGTTTATTCCTGGTAAAAATAAACAATTCTACCATTTTGACAATTATACTTTCTCACTCAGAATTGCTAAATTAATAACAGATCTACAGTCATAATATTCAAAATAAAAGATTCCACTCAGTACATGTTCACTATATAAAGTTAATAAAATAAAATAAATCTTAAGTATTCGTAATTTTAACACGACAGTGCGTTACGTGATATCTTAATTAGTAGGTACTTAAAAGTGAAAAAATTGTTTTAATAACTTCAATATCAACGAGAACATCAAAAAGGTCTTTATTTTTTTAATATGCACAATTTTCATAATTTACAGTGACTGTATATGACTGTAAAAAAATATATATATACACATATAAGTTTTATAACAATATATTTATGCTAACCATGCATTATCAAAGTTAATCAACAATATACATAAATAGCGTGTAATGGTTAACTCTTCTGTTACACACTCTATTTAAATGGACCCCACTTAAGTAATCTCTTCATTTTCAAAGGCACATAGATCAATTCTTAATACTACTTAACATTTATAATTGTACATCGTGGAAAAAAAGGCATTTTAAAAATTACTTATAGCTGATTTCAATTGATCAACTTTGACATAATTTGTTTAATGTTACACTAAGCCTGACGGGGCAGTGCAATGTGTCAAACTAATTAGAAACATAATTTTAATATTTAATTTTCATTCAATTGATTTTATTAAATAAATAAAGTAATTATTAAACATGCCATTTTTTTAATATAACGTTTTTAATGAGGCTTTATTGGATCTAGGATGTCACTGACTCAGCCATTAGTTTTTTAAAAAAATAACCAAGCTAAGGCATACACAATTATTGTAATTGTAACAAATAAAACAAAAAAGGTGGATATATTATTTGGTTTCTTTAAGCATTATTTCTTAAATTTAAATAATTTTAATAAAAAACTTATGTGTTTTCACAATACTGGAATAATTTACCACTTTCCCACTGAGATTCGGTTTAGTGGTGTAAAATTTTATTTGAAACTCAATTAAATTGATCAGTCATAACAGACAACTTATATCTTATATTATACAAAAGTTACAAAATACATTTTTTTCATGATATCTTAAGTAGTATTTTATTTACATGGCTTTGAGATATTATCCGCTGTGACAGTAAAATAACAAAATAACACACAGTGCAAGCCTTGATAAAGTAAACTAACAAATGTGTAATGTATAGTGTGGCCAACTGGAGACACAATCTAAATTTTATTATAACTCATTCTCTCATTAGGTATAGGAAGGTGATAAAAAAGATGTCAAATATTAAAAAACATTTTTTTTGTTGGTCTTATCTTGGCATTATATAATGCTATGCAGTCCATTGTGAGCTAAAGAAGCCCTCGACTAGTTTTTAAGGCATTTAAGGTGATGACTCCTAAGCCTACATACTATCTCCACCATTCATTCAGTGCAACAGCAGCAGTGTTATGACAGCTGTCTTTGCATTTATATTGAGTGAACAATACTGAACCCAAATAAAACTTACAAGGTGTATTTCAAAATCAGGTTGACTTTAAAAACTATTGACAAAATTGTAATAGTATTGAAAATATGTTTAGTATTAGTTTAAATTGTTTGGCATTGCAGAATAAAGAGTTGATAACTCACTATTAAGGCCCTATAAAATTCTTATAATAGTATTAATGATCATATTAACATATATTTAAATCCTCTACAATGCAGTCTCAACATACCAGACCAAGTTAATACATCACTCAGTTTTCACACTACTGAGGTGGTAAACCTCGCTTCCAACCCTTGTAGCACAAAAATCCATCTAATCCATAAGCGATGATTGCACATATTCCAAAGAACTGAAAAACAAAGGAAATAATTCCTTAGTAGGTATTACTTATTAAAATAAAAAAAGCAAAACATAAAAGCAACTCGTTGCCTTTAATTATTTTTTATTAAACTAAACCCTATTATTTAATTTTACCAAATCATCCAATTCAAAAAATAATGTATATGTGATTTATCAGTCTTGGAATCTTGATAAGCCTTAAATAATTATCCCCAGTTCATCCATATGTTATAGCAAAGTCCTTTAATTTTGTTGGATATTTTTGACAAAACTTTTACAATTTAAATTAAGTAAAGCTAGTTTTATATCCATGATGACATAATTTATTGATAACTCTATCATTACAAATTTTGTTGCAAAGTATAAGGAAATTCAGAGTTTACTAATATTAGTAACAGTTTTTTCCTTATAAGTTTTTGGATTAAGATGTTGAAATTGTCATACAAATTAAAATTAGTAAGAGTATATAAAGTACCGGTTTGAATTATGCTAGCAAATCAGGAAATTACAATCAATGTCTGATTATTCTGACCACTGTACTGATAAATAAAAATTTATATATTTACCCCAACAGCATAGCCAACACTTTCAGCGATTGTTGTAGCAAAAATTGAGGTACCAATATATGCTAAAACTATAAATGTACAGAAGAAGAACTCCAGTTTATGCCACGGCCAGCGGTCATACTTCTCAACAAAATGAATGGTGTATACCAGCAACAGCAGTAATGTGACACAGTTCCCTATCCAATACACCAAGTTATATATTAATGGTGAAAGGAATGCAGATGACACTTTGATGCACACAAATCCAGCAATGTTGCTAATCTGTAATTTAAAAAAAGTATTACATACAAATTTTTATAATTTCAGAACATTTATACAAGTGTTAACATCAACTCACCACTTCAACTAGTTTCAATATCCCAGGCAAAGTTTTTACATAATTTTTATCAAATCGCAGAACTTTTTGATTTTGTGCTGTATTAGCAGCCTCTGCTTGCACTTGGTTATTTCCATAATTGTCAAACATTTTTCACCCTGATAGAAAAAAATTTAAGCATTTATGATAATTGAGTATTGTTAACATACATGAGATTGGGAAAATAGGGAAATTAAATGTATTTGTAAAACGCTGCAACACCAAAAAATAATTAACAGGAAACTATACACGCCCAGTAATAATTAATTATAAGTTAACAACATCACGAATGCAAAAGTAACATGGAATCAAATTCACATATAAGGTTTTTTTTTATTTTACTCATTGAATCTAGCCGATTTATGTATAAAAAGCACCAAATAAACGGTTATGAACTAGAAATATTTGTGTGTGTGTAAGTAAACATACCAGCAGGTATTTAATTATACACTGTACCTTGATTAAAGTTTCTAGTATTTCTTAGCACTTTTCTTAGCTTCTAGTATTTATTAGCACTGATATTCCAAAACGCTGCAAAATAAAATATTATTTATTTTATTTGTTAAGTCTCGAGCACATATTACTATACTATCACTGAACATATAAACACTACGTAATGAAAACAACCTGATGGCCGGCCCACGCTGATATAGCAATCTAGGCCTTATGTCTCTTATCATTATGGCGGCCAACTTTAAATTTCGTTTAAGACTCCGCGCCACACGACAAAATTAAGGCAGTAGGCAGGCTAGGTGGCAGTTCCGCCATGTTGTTATGGTTTTGTATTTGGTCGAAATGACACTAAATAATTGTTTAATTAAATGTGTGCCTAAACGTCTTCTAAGATGCCTAATTTAGTGAAAAGCTCGAGCTCGAGAAATTATACTAATCTTTAAGGAGTTTTGTTTTGTTTGCCTAAACAATACGCTTTTCTAGATCCGCAATGGAATAGCCAAATGAAAAATGTTAGGGATTAGATGATGATTATATTAGATGATAGCTCATTTCAAATCCCATCACATTTTTACTATTAGCGACTTGATTGCGATTGTCGAAATGCATCGTGTATAGGCCCTCAGATCTTTAGTAAATTTATAATTTTTCGTGCCGATTACGTAGCACTTGGGAAATTTTAGATTAAAATTGAATTTAAAGAAATAAACTATCTTTGGTTACTTATTTTGGTTAATCGTACGCAGCACCAAAAAAATAGCAGGGCTATTTTATATCATTAGTCGCCAAAAAGAAATAACTACAAAAGTTGTTGATGTATCAGCATCAGTTTCCTTTGTCTTCCCTATAATAGGCATCGTACGCAGCGCTACTTTGACAGTTGCCTACCCTGCAGCAGAGAGTAAGCTCATTAGTCTGTGCTGCCTGCTGATTGTCACAGGTTGTCAGTTCTGCAAGCAATTCTAGTGAAGGAGATTACTGAATTTACTGATTATTTTGTTTAAGTAGAAGTTCCTGCCTCTTCTAAATTATTAATCTTTTCATTGATATCATAGAACTACTTGTTCGTATGTAATGGGAGATCGTGACTGGAGACCGTTTGTTTATGGCGGCTTGGCGTCGATCGTTGCCGAGTTCGGTAGGTTATCCTACAGAATTCTTAACCTCTTGTACCTAAAAATCCGATTTTTTTTGTAAAAGTCAATCTCTTCTTTCCTAGTTGTAGTAGTAATAAAAAATAAAGCTTTTTGACATCGATTCCCGCACTAAGATACTACTAATAATATGGTGTACTCAATTTTTCCTAGCCTTTATTTGCTATTCATGAATTGTTTATTTTTTTACTTTTTATATTCACCGGCAATATATCATATTCACGGGAATTCCGAAACAAAACTCAAAATAGTTTTTGAGTATTTTTTCGAAGTTCCCTGTTGTCTAAGAACTGTTCTAAATTGTTAATTGAAACTAAAAGGTTACATCGTAAAGAGTTATGCATTTGAAGTTGTTTGTAATTTGTCATAGGTACATTTCCCATTGATACAACAAAAACACGCCTGCAAATTCAGGGTCAGAAAATTGATCCTCGCCATGTGGAGCTCAGATACACAGGCATGGTGGACTGCTTTGTTAAAACTTCACAGCAGGAGGGTGTCAAGGCTCTATACTGTGGGTGAGTAGTGTTTTTTAAAAATAAAACTTACCATCCTTTACTAGTTATTTTGTTGTGCATAACTTTTTGTTTTTTTGTTTTTGAACCTTAATGCTCATTATTTGACAAAGAATACATCTTCAGTTTTGTACCAAGTAGGATGTTAAAAATTTTTAACAGCCTTCGTACAAGAAAACTTGCTCTGAGTACAGTTCAACATCAGGAGGCTTCTTGGAATTCGGGAAGATACAAAGTTTAAATGAACATGATGTATAATTGTTAAAAATGTAGGTTGTTAAATTTTTTTGCAATTCTTTATTTTCATTCAAGCAGTTTCAATAAATTGAAATTGAAAATAAATAAATCACATTTTTCAATATTATTCTATTCAATATAATAAATAAATAAAAAAAATTTTTTTAATTGGAAATGGAAGATGTAACATATGCAAGCTGAAAATGAAAATATGTGTATTGTTCATACATTGATGTATCACAATATATTTTTTTTGTGCAAACGACTGTTTACAATTTAGTGGAAATAATAACAAAAACTTTATTGTATTTTTTTTTTAAAGTTATCTTTTAATATGATGAAATACTGTCACAGTCAATATTGCTTATTAAATTGCACTTTGAATTTGATAAGTCAAGATGGAAATAAGATAACATTATTTATAATATTTGTAATAAACATCTATATTTACTCATTTTATTGTGTTTGTTTTAATATGATTGCATTGACACATATTATAATTTGCCCTTCAAGCTTCAGTCTGTTTTATCAGTATCCCGTTCAGCCTGTTACCATTGTTTAAATTTTTTTTTTATGAGTGTGCTGTACATTCCTTGCCTTTTGGGTGAAAAGCATTGGCTTACTCTACTCGGTTATTAACCTCTTATGATAACAAAGATTAATACATAAGCTTATCTCTGCAATATAAATATACATTTATTCACTAATATAGTCTAATAGTGATGGTGATTCTGCTGGTATTCTCTTGAAACTAAAATTATTTACATCTCTTTCATTTCATTGCAATATAAAGACTATATAATATGTTTTGGAAATGTCAAGTTGATATGCATGCCATACTTTTGATTTTTATCATGATGCTTCATGTGCACTTTAAAATAGGTTTATAATCCACAATTTTGATAACGTCAAATGCCATCACTGGTTGTTCATCTTTTTCTGGTCAGATTGTAATGAAATAGTAATATCCAACAGAAATTTAATTAATAAGTTTGTGCACAACAAAACCGGTATCTAGCTAAGTAAGCAAGTCAAGACATTATGTATGACTATAATATAAATTAATACCATGGTTTCACAATTTGCTTCACTGAAGTATAATCTCTAAATTTAAATGCAATCCATCTCTTTCACCCGATATGATTGTAAAAGGGACAGCTATCATATCATATATTTGCTTGTACCAGTCATTATCATATTGGATTTCCTAAAAAAAAACATTATATGACATTTAAATACAGTTCGGCTAAATAGGGTATGTACCAAATAATCTGTATATTTATTATCATAACAAAATACAGATAAAAATACTGTGAAGGAACAATTTATTTGATAACTTAGGTGTAATTTGGTTTATAGTAATTCAAAGTTTGGTGGCGATTCACATTTTAATATCTCAGGGAGATTCCATGCTATTGAAATATTCCATGCGATTTATCAAACTGTTATGTTGTAATAATTAGATATTATCTAATACGAAAGTAAGATCTTTTAGTACAGTGTGATTTACTTGATAACTTTGATAATAATTGACGGAGAGTACCCAGTTACGGCTACAATCATGCTAGTTGACTATCTTGTCTAAATATACACAGCGTTAGTACAATATTTCGAATTATATAAAGATGTTAGTATGAAATAAATATGAAAGAAAAGTATATTTGTTTTATCTCTATAAATATGTGTTATACTGTATGAATAGGGTAATTCCCTGATAGGAACTTAACAAAGCGAGTCAATAACATATTTTTCTGAATGGAAGCAATCTAAACAAGATATTAATAATAGACATTGCTATGTACATTTAATAAAATCCATCCTGGTGGTTTCGATAAAATTATGATTACGTTTTGTGACCTTCACTCAATTCAAGCTTGTCTCAAGGAAAATATGCTCTTTATTGACGCTGTCTAATCCTGAGTTTTGGCAAAGATTCTCGTTTGTTAATTGCAAGAAGTTAATGGCTCTTAAGAATTCTGAAATTATCATGTGCATAACGTCACGTGGGGTATAATCTCTTTTTCAGACTAATGTATATTATTTAACCAGAAGAATATTATTCTAAAATTATGGTTTTTATAATTTGAAATAGTTGTTATTTAAATTACGATGAGGTGATTTAATTGTTTCAGCATCTGGCCAGCGGTGCTGCGGCAGGCGACGTATGGTACGATAAAGTTCGGCACGTACTATACCCTGAAGAAGGCGATTGCTGCGCGGCGCGCTGACGGTGGCTCCATAGAGCACCTGCCTACGAACACCTTCTGTGCGGCCTTCGCCGGAGGCCTATCCAGCGCCATCGCCAACCCCACCGACGTGCTCAAAGTGCGGATGCAGGTAACGACAAAGCTGTTTATATGATATACCTCGATGAATCTGCAAGTGAGTGTAGTATCAATTGAAATGGAATGAATCAGTGATTTTATAAAATGTTTTGTTAGACTATAAATACGTTATATGTTAAATATTAATCTGGATATTAGGCATAATAGCTGGGCACGGGGCCATGGTCTTAGGATGCTATCGTTTATTTATCTTCTAGTTATTATCAATCTTATATAAAAAAAAAAAAAAAAAAAAAAAAATCTAAAATCTTCTATAAAAGATTTTGAAATAGCTTATTGCCAATATTAATACTATCAATGTCTTCGTAGTGACCGTAATATTATCCCAACGGATGATATAGTTCATAGTATAACTCCTCTGTTTTTGCAATCTCTTCTACGCATAGGTTTAACTCTGATAGTTACATTCTTATAGCTCGATGCATAGTAACTGTATTAATTAAAAAAAAATCGTTCCCGGGCCACTTTACTATGGCGTCGTAAATTAAAAAAAATGTAGTCAATTTTAATAATAGTAAGATACAAAATGTAAATTATTACTACAAAAAATAATTTTTACTTTGTATTTAGTTTTTTCTTTTATATAGAACGTTTTATAAAGTAGTGTAGTATGTGTACGTATAGTGTATGTATAGCGTGTGTGTGGATGGTGGTCAAATGGGGCACGAGAAGCGCGGCCTGGCTCGATGTCTGTGGGGCACGTACCGCTCGGATGTGTACGTATAGTGTATGTATAGCGTGTGTGTGGATGGTGGTCAGATGGGGCACGAGAAGCGCGGCCTGGCTCGTTGTCTGTGGGGCACGTACCGCTCGGATGTGTACGTATAGTGTATGTATAGCGTGTGTGTGGATGGTGGTCAGATGGGGCACGAGAAGCGCGGCCTGGCTCGATGTCTGTGGGGCACGTACCGCTCGGATGTGTACGTATAGTGTATGTATAGCGTGTGTGTGGATGGTGGTCAGATGGGGCACGAGAAGCGCGGCCTGGCTCGATGCCTGTGGGGCACGTACCGCTCGGATGTGTACGTATAGTGTATGTATAGCGTGTGTGTGGATGGTGGTCAGATGGGGCACGAGAAGCGCGGCCTGGCTCGATGCCTGTGGGGCACGTACCGCTCGGATGTGTACGTATAGTGTATGTATAGCGTGTGTGTGGATGGTGGTCAGATGGGGCACGAGAAGCGCGGCCTGGCTCGTTGTCTGTGGGGCACGTACCGCTCGGATGTGTACGTATAGTGTATGTATAGCGTGTGTGTGGATGGTGGTCAGATGGGGCACGAGAAGCGCGGCCTGGCTCGATGTCTGTGGGGCACGTACCGCTCGGATGTGTACGTATAGTGTATGTATAGCGTGTGTGTGGATGGTGGTCAGATGGGGCACGAGAAGCGCGGCCTGGCTCGTTGTCTGTGGGGCACGTACCGCTCGGATGTGTACGTATAGTGTATGTATAGCGTGTGTGTGGATGGTGGTCAGATGGGGCACGAGAAGCGCGGCCTGGCTCGTTGTCTGTGGGGCACGTACCGCTCGGATGTGTACGTATAGTGTATGTATAGCGTGTGTGTGGATGGTGGTCAGATGGGGCACGAGAAGCGCGGCCTGGCTCGTTGTCTGTGGGGCACGTACCGCTCGGATGTGTACGTATAGTGTATGTATAGCGTGTGTGTGGATGGTGGTCAGATGGGGCACGAGAAGCGCGGCCTGGCTCGATGCCTGTGGGGCACGTACCGCTCGGATGTGTACGTATAGTGTATGTATAGCGTGTGTGTGGATGGTGGTCAGATGGGGCACGAGAAGCGCGGCCTGGCTCGATGCCTGTGGGGCACGTACCGCTCGGATGTGTACGTATAGTGTATGTATAGCGTGTGTGTGGATGGTGGTCAGATGGGGCACGAGAAGCGCGGCCTGGCTCGATGCCTGTGGGGCACGTACCGCTCGGATGTGTACGTATAGTGTATGTATAGCGTGTGTGTGGATGGTGGTCAGATGGGGCACGAGAAGCGCGGCCTGGCTCGTTGTCTGTGGGGCACGTACCGCTCGGATGTGTACGTATAGTGTATGTATAGCGTGTGTGTGGATGGTGGTCAGATGGGGCACGAGAAGCGCGGCCTGGCTCGATGTCTGTGGGGCACGTACCGCTCGGATGTGTACGTATAGTGTATGTATAGCGTGTGTGTGGATGGTGGTCAGATGGGGCACGAGAAGCGCGGCCTGGCTCGTTGTCTGTGGGGCACGTACCGCTCGGATGTGTACGTATAGTGTATGTATAGCGTGTGTGTGGATGGTGGTCAGATGGGGCACGAGAAGCGCGGCCTGGCTCGATGCCTGTGGGGCACGTACCGCTCGGATGTGTACGTATAGTGTATGTATAGCGTGTGTGTGGATGGTGGTCAGATGGGGCACGAGAAGCGCGGCCTGGCTCGATGCCTGTGGGGCACGTACCGCTCGGATGTGTACGTATAGTGTATGTATAGCGTGTGTGTGGATGGTGGTCAGATGGGGCACGAGAAGCGCGGCCTGGCTCGATGCCTGTGGGGCACGTACCGCTCGGATGTGTACGTATAGTGTATGTATAGCGTGTGTGTGGATGGTGGTCAGATGGGGCACGAGAAGCGCGGCCTGGCTCGATGCCTGTGGGGCACGTACCGCTCGGATGTGTACGTATAGTGTATGTATAGCGTGTGTGTGGATGGTGGTCAGATGGGGCACGAGAAGCGCGGCCTGGCTCGATGCCTGTGGGGCACGTACCGCTCGGATGTGTACGTATAGTGTATGTATAGCGTGTGTGTGGATGGTGGTCAGATGGGGCACGAGAAGCGCGGCCTGGCTCGTTGTCTGTGGGGCACGTACCGCTCGGAGGGCGCTCGCGGCCTGTGGCGCGGGGCGGCGCCGACGGCCCAGCGCGCGGCGCTGATCGCGGCCGTGGAGCTCCCCGCGTACGACGGCTGCAAGCGCCGCCTGCTGCCCCGGCTGGGCGACTCGCCGCCCAACCACCTCGCGTCCAGCCTGCTGGCCAGCCTCGGCAGCGCCGTCGCCAGCACGCCGCTCGACGTCGTCAGGGTCCGTACTAACCTCCCTATCAATCGCTTCGTCGTCCTCATTGCACCTCTCAAGTTACACTCGTAACACGATCACGTTGTTATTGATAACATTTAACTTCCCGCCACATTCAACATTATTATATGCATCCACGATTATTAATATGCATCTTACGTAATATTCAATTTATTATATCACAATCATTTATTATTACGTCGGTTGTCAAAGGCTCATTTTTCGTTTTGATCAATTTATTTAAATAATATAACAATAATCATAATAAAACTTCAAAATGATTTAATGTGAAGTAAATATTTAATGTATAATACAATTAATTTTTAATGTTTCAGACAAGACTAATGAATCAGAGAAAACTTAAGGATCATATAGCTAACCCAAACGAAAAGATATACAAAGGAACAGTCGACTGCTTTTTACAGGTAAATCTGTTATAGTTATTATATTTGGCATATCAAAGAATTAATAAAAGCTCTTATTGCACTGATTGATTTTTTAAAACGACTATTTTAACAAAATAATAAAGTTACTAAAAATATTAACAATAGAATATTCTTCGAAAATATCACAAATATACACTACTAAAACTTGATTAACATAACAGGAGTTTCACAAGGCTCCCTACTCGGACCACCTTCATCAATTTATGTTTTTTGTTGTGTAGACGATCCGTAACGAGGGTTTCCTGGCGTTGTACAAGGGATTCATACCCACGTGGCTGCGCATGGGTCCATGGAACATCATATTCTTCCTCACTTATGAACAATTGAAACGGTTCTACTAAATTGATCAA
The DNA here is from genome assembly GCA_943193645.1 of Acentria ephemerella. Classification (NCBI taxonomy): domain Eukaryota; kingdom Metazoa; phylum Arthropoda; class Insecta; order Lepidoptera; family Crambidae; genus Acentria; species Acentria ephemerella. The sequence goes on along the minus strand of OW971875.1, from coordinate 646,832 downwards.
ATAAGAAAACCGTGCTACGGTTGGACGAGGCAATATCAGGTAGGTCACAGTAGTTTGCCTGGCAAATTAATTATATGACACTGTAGTATGGCTTGTCAAATTTCTCAGTTTCTGAAATATAATTTTACTATGTTGGTATTGGTGATTATGTAAAAAGTAGAATATTATACTTTAATATGACAGGCACATGATACATACCACCTCCATCGTTTCAGAGTCCACAACGGAGCTGTTCCGAGGCTTCGCGGGGTGTCGATATCGTTCATTTGCACATTACATTATTTATTAAGAATAAGTCGATCAGATCTGGTTGAGCGATGAAAAAGTCACAAGTTCGTGTTACACACTTGGCAAGCGTTTAGTAAAAGTAGGCAATTCTTTTCGAAGTTGGCTTATTTTAAGGCTGGAGCTCCTTATGATGTTAAAATGTGATTTCCCATTAGTGAGGCTGCTATATTAATAAAGTTTGTATTTATGAATGACTTTAAGATTTGTACTAATTTAAGTAGTTGCTATAGGTAGCAGTAGTTGTATCTCGTTCCATTTAACTGTAGCAGACTGAATGTGTCACAAATAAAATATTTTAATGGTCAATTAACGTTAAATATATTAACATATAGGAAAACTGTACTGAATCCAACCACAACGCACCTGTACAGTAATTACATGTACAGGTTATTCTCAGATCTAAATGCTATTGGCTTATAGATGTACTGGTATCTTAAGCGGCAAGTTTTGGTCAGTTAGCTTTGTTATGCCATCAACGAACTATCACAACAAACCACAGGCGCCTGCGCAAGCTTTATAATCATCGGTAGATTAGCTTTTGTTTGTTTGACTGCTTTATGATGTAAACTGGGGAATGGCCTCCGCTGTCCCAAATAAGTTGGTAAAGTTAACCAATCAAATGCTTAGCACCTGTAGCATGAAGAATGGGAAATGCTATATTTATATGCTTAAGTTCGAGAAAAATTTGAACCATTATAACGTTCGCTATGTGTTATTACTACGAGAATCTTCCGCCTTTTAGTTATTTATCTAACAATAACCAACAGCCACCAGCTGAAGTAATTAAAAGTAAAGTAAAACTCGTTTGATCTGAGCTGAGGGAAATTTTAGTAAATTTACTAAAGTTTCCCTCAGCTCAGATCAAAACTTTAGTAAATTTACTAAAGTTTCCCTCGCTAACTTATCTTGACAGATAACCTCAAAAGTTTTATAGAAACTGTAATTGTAACTATTTTGCCATTGTACTGCTTAAGTAAATTGATCCTCCCGCAATGTTTCAACGATATCCTAACTGGTGTCATCATTGGTCTTTTTAGAACGTAAATTGGAAATCCATCGGTTATTGATTAGTTAATAATATTATTTTATGTAACATTAGCATTTACTGCTAAACAGTCATTAGATTTAGCGATTATAATAAGGACAACATACGCTATAAGCTGCTGTCATATTGACGGGATATTTTGTGAAGGAGTAACCAAATACACAATGAACACTAGATATACCAGCGATTTGAATATATGTCAACAACAAAAAATATATTCGTTACTAATGTATATAAAATAACATTAAGTTTATAAAACGTACTCTCTAATTATAACTACAAAAGTCATAATATCATTTCTGAAAAAAAATGTGTAATATAGTAGGAATTTTGAATTGAAATTGCACGACCAGTCTAAATGACTGGTCTGGTAAATCTAGTGTTAATAAAGAATAGTGTTTCAAAACGGGATTTGCAAATAAAATTTATTTCTCAGTCTGATACTGGCTGTACGTTTTTCTTTAAATTCTGACATTATCTCTAGTACACTGCATCGAAATTGCTAGTACTAATACAATACGGATTTTATTATATTTCATGAGTTGATTTAAAAAAAATTGTCCCTTTTAAACTAAAGGAACAGTTAAACCGTATTTAAGTATAAAATGAAAATTAGTTTTCACAGACATTTAAATTTCAGTTTCGTCTTAAGCATTAGGTGAGCTCTTATCTTCAAGAGTCAGATTCGGATTAAGCTGTAAGCCCTTTATTGAGAATCCGTGAGTTGCTATGTTCACTTAGTAAGTCTATCTTTGTGCAACGAAAACATATTTGTAATCTTGGAAATGAAGCGATTGTACTTACATTTTGGTTGGGAATTTATTAAAAGTAGACTAAAGGCCGTCTATTCTACAGAAGGCCTCATGATAACGCCACAACTCAATCGGAAAATAGTTTTTATTACAACGGCTAAGGGAACAAATTTCAATGCGTTTCTCTTGAACTGGAGAAGCGTGTACATACTGTCACTTTGATATTTAATGTCTGAAGCGTGCGCGAAGATATTAATTTGAAAAGAAAACTAGTAAATATACAAACGATTACGACAAATCAGTCATAGAAAACCTTTGTTGCAGTAACGCGTATACTTAGGAATACTTTATATAATGAACACTTTTATTACTTAGCTAGGAATTGGTTTAGGTTCTGTTTTATGAAAACGGACTTTATTGTTAGGAGATATAACATAATTTATTAAATAGATAGTCGAAAATGAAAGATCTTACAGTAAGTCACTAATAAGATCTTTGTTTATATTTATACTGATAAATAAAGAGAACGTTTTAAACTATGCCAAATGATACGTTTATTTTCGAAATATAACAATTAGTTATTTAAATTTGAATGTTTAAATTGACAATTTTACTAAAAAATTGTCACAATAACATTATATGTCTTAGTGAATGTGTAAATCTTTAAAACATAATTTAAATCATTGGGGAATGTTTATCTAATTACTTATGTGAGATTTCGATTAAGAAACTATCTTATTATATAAAATATATTATATTAAAAACCTTGTTCCTATCTGCTTTGGTCAATGTATATATATGGCAGTCGTATTAATGTTTCCACACATTGCGCCTGCGCATGATTTGCATCGCAATGTTGCGTTTTGGGATTATTACATGTATAGTTTATTGACGTGACACAATGCATACAAAGACGTCGTGCTTATTGTAATTGTAACGTAAGTTAATGGTTGAAAATTAATGTCAATATGTAATATTTTTCAAAGGTTTGTTCTATTAAAAGATATTTAGGACAATATGTTCAGATACAAATAAAGGCGTGACGTCTTCCGCCTCAAATAATCCGGAAATGACTAAAGTATAATCAACATTGGGTGTTAACTTCTAATATATTTTCTGGCAATATGCGCGCGCGCAGCAAAACTTTCATTTTTGATTTTATTTTTTGTTATCTGTACAAACTTGTACTTTAACTTATACTTGTTTAGCATAGTGTTAGGCGTGAAACATATCATATTTATATGTGTTTAAATAAGTTATTACGAGTGGTACAAAGTACCCAAAACGTATTTATTAATAATTCATGTTGATAATTCAGTGTCATTGAGAATCGATTCTATTGGTAAGTTTGATAAGCTAATTAAGCATTGGGATATTTATCTTATTTTGTCAAAATAATTTTCTCACTAATCACACACCATAATGGTGAGAATAGTCTCACTAATTGAAATCGAGTACCAACACTTGATAAATGATATTGAACTAACATAAAGCTCAATCAAAACGAAAGCACTGGATATAAATATCTGAAAATTTCGTTGTAACGTTTTAATTAATTCTCTTCACGTAGCCAATAAAGTGTGTATATCATGTTGTTTTGTTTGTGAACTGTTTTGTTAATGTTATATAATGTAGTGGCTTTGTTTATAATGTTTGTTACCTAACATTAATAAACTATAGTAATCTAAATATCGAAGGGTATTTCTTTCGTCCACATATACTAACTAAGGTTGGTTTGGTTATGCCCGTGACTAGAAAATGTAAATTAAGTAATGATTGATTCTCCATGTGCGATAAATAAATGCATTAATATTCAAAATGTATTAATGATTTTGTTGTATTTTAGATAATTTATGACATTAAATGTTGATAAAGTCAAAGTCAAAATATCTTTATTTAAATAGACCCATTTACTAAGTTCTTTTAAATGGTCACTGTTTATATATGATTCGACTGTAAGATTTCCTGTAGTAATTGGAGATTATGTATTTTAAATTACGTTAGTCATCGAGTTATTGGCGTTAAAGGTTTTCTTTAACATTACTTACATTGTATTGTTATGGTTTTAGAAACCGCTAAATACATTGTACATACTTCACCATGTGTACTTGTATATTGTATACATATACGTTACCACATAGCAATTAAAATGTATAATATTAAGGTTCTTATTATATATTACTAGATAAATTTTACAGTGATGAACCGCTTTTGTGTCCGTTTAAAACGGCATTATATTTGTTGTATAAGCGAAATATTGCAAGTATACGACTTTACAAGTATGCGCGCTACATTTAGAAATATGAACCTTGTTGCAAAGGCATAAAATACTATAGTAACTTCTCTTTCAGTATCTGTAAAAAAGGCGATCAATAAAGTACTTTCATTATTAGTTAATAAGGTTCATATTTCTCTATAACCCGCTTTTGGTTTGTTCAAACAGACAAGGTTACGGAATGAATTTCTGACGAACATTAATGTTGATTGATATTAATTAAAATCGTTTTGATTTCAAAATAATAACACTGATTAGATATAATATATTGGACAGATATATCACAAAGCCTTCGGAGTACATTAACATTTAAGTTACTAAGTCACACTAACTTAGTGTGCAGTAATATTTGCAGCCGTACTATTGATGGTAATAGTTGGTGTGGTATGATACTAAAGTGTAAAACTATTTCTGAGGCCGACTCCACGTACTGTGTGCTAGAAAAATATATTTTTTGGATTAGCACACATTTAAAATACAATGGCAACCAATAAACAGATGTAACAGTATACAGATGGGAATCTGATATTGATAGGTATATTCGATAGTAGATGACAGCCAATCATTGAAGTGAATAGCTTAAGTTATCGTCACCTAGTGTTACAATGATATATATATTAAAGTTAATATTTGTTGTTTGTTTCTCATAAACTGTATATTTTATAAACTTTACTATGATTTAAAATTTTTAACATTTCGACCTAGCCGAAATAAATGGTAATGTTTACGAATTTTTATTACTACGAATCTTATTTATTAAGATTAAGATCTTAATGAGAAAAAGACACAGAAATAATATTCTAAAGGCGGCATAATTTCATTCGACGTATCTCAAAGCGAAATTATGTTATTTTGAAAAATATTATTCACCTTTTAAGTAATGCGAATATACCTAACAAAATCGCAGTAGCGAGTAGGTCAGTAATAACATCTAGTAGTAGCCACAGTATTAATACAAGTATAATTGACAAAATAATAAAATCAGTAGAAGCAATTAATTCCTAGTTGTCAACATTGATCGCGGCCGCGTGCGTGAGTGGCTCTTACGTATGCATTGCACAGGCCGTCACGTCTGGGTTTGTCCAAGTAACTTTGGACGATCTCCATCGGCGCAAAGCCTGGCCGTAAGGCTGGGCTGCCTGAGGGTGGACTGGTGTATTGCTTTGACAGAACCCAGGTCACCCTCGCGAGGGGCAATGGACTTTAAGTGGGTATTCTCAGTGCTGAGGTACTGGGAGAGCCCCACACACGTCTACCACATAGCCACTGGTGGATACGTATGTTAACAGATTCCTCCCTGATAAAAAAAGTTGTCATAATGACAAGAAAATATATTGAAAGGCAGAATTAGAAAATATAGAGTAAAATAAGTTCCGCCTATTTTGTGTTACGAAGTTTACGAGAGGAAGCTCATATTAAAGAATGATGAAGCAAAGTTTAACCGTTCCTTGGTGGAATCGAGCTTGCGATACAGCATACTATTCTGGCTACAAAGCTTTTGTCCTATAAAGAGGACCATTAGAACTATGGTTCTTATACCACACCTTTAATCTTGTGAGCATTTCAAGATATACTACGGCTCTCGACTGTTCTAAGTTTGTATATACTTGTTTTAGTTACAAATATATAAGAGTCAAGAAGACTACTCAGGAAAGCTCCTATATTAAACATATTTAAAAACTTGCACATATCAAGCAGTGAAATTATTCAGTTAATAACCCATTGGGCTGAAAATATAATATATCATACTAATTTTAAACTTAAATTAAAAACGTACTTGTTCTAAAAGTGCTTATACTAAGATGAAGAAACGTTGAAATTATTCTGTGGATGAGTTTCGAAACGAAAAATATTTTTAAAGAGAAATGACTAATAATCGTCTATGAGTTAATTAAGCTAGGACAGGACAGGACAGGTATTTCATTTCTTGGTTTTTGCATGTATATGCTAAATTTGCTGACGTGGCAAACGTTTTTCTATAGATATTATACTTAAATATAATTCTGGAGAGGGTCATCCTTATCACGTACCCCTACGTGACGTTCTAAAACAATTTCATGAAAATCAGTCATGAGTATACGCGATTGTTATACATATACTAGTTGACCCGGTATACTGGTTAATCACCTACGAACTACCACTAACGCCATCTATTAAAAGAAACCGAAAGTAGCGATGGGAGAAATGACAGTTTTAATGTTTAGCATATCAGTTAGACGATTTTCCTTTTTAAATCATACCTAAATCAAACCGATTAAAATACCGTTCTTGAGTTTTAGCGGGACTAACGAACTTTTTATACGAACGAAATATATATAAGTAGATTTGATTAAAATATGGTTATCAAGGTCACAAAATTTTGACTAAATAAATATTATTATTAATTTAATTCATTCAAATGTATGTGAAACAATCCATCATGGCGCAGCCTCTGTCACATGACGTCTGCATCATGTGTCATAAGCTGCGTCATTATTTGAAACCATAACCTAGCTAGATAGCCCTAAGAGACGGAGAATCAGCACGGACAGCATGGAAAAGTGGCTTAATAGTTAAATATCATCATAATTTGTAAATAAAAAAAGATGGCTGACATCAGTACTGTCTATATTTTATCTGTGCTCTGCCTTGAGACATTTATTAATGTTTACAGTAAGCACGTACAAATAATTAAATTATTATGCGAATAAAATGAATACAATATACCTATATTTTGTTTTTTTTAAAACTTTTATTGCAATGAAGACTGTCTTTTGAAAACTGTATTTCTTTCCTGCAGGACAGGCAGTCAGTGACTGTTTTAATCAAGCACACAAAATGTTTTTTTTTTCAATTATTTGGCCTGGTTACTAAGAACTTTAAGCTAACACAAAATGTATGTTGTGTGTTGTATTAGATAAATAAATAAACTTAATTTTATATCAAATATCTACTCGGCGCCCGCGCCCCTTCGCTGTCGACCGCAGAAATATTAACTTAATCTCTATTTCTCTTATCAATATATTTGATGATGTACCTCATATCCTTAAACATGCATAATTCTACACCTATCCAATATAATTGAATTATATACATAAAATATGAGTTATATATAATTATAGTAGTTATGTACTGAAAACAGTCAGTTTTTTACGTAAGTTTCCAAAAGCTGCCTTGGAAGAGCACTCAAGAGAGTTACTCATAATGAACCATTATATTTTCGTCTTTTTACCTTCTTGTTTGGTTATTATATCAGCAGTAATATTCTGACATTAAGGAGTAATTGAAACGTCAAAACGCCCACCGAATCTGAGCTCCGGCAGGCCATAGTCAACAGTCAACTAATACTGTCACATTTAAAATAATATATTTATTTTTGCTATTATTTATTGAAATGATTAGAATTATGAATATTATATAAATCCTTATATTTGGGGTGCAATGGAGAGTAATATAGTAGACTGTGATGAGCGGGAAGTTTGTGTGTGCAAGGGAGAGGCCACGCTGGGGGTCCTGAAGGATGTGCAGCGGCTGTATGAGGAGAGGTTGGCTCTGGTCGAGAGAGTCGGCGGGGCTAACATGTCGCAGGTACGTGGACATATTGTTTAAACTAATGGTAAAGTACCTTTACATCTTTGCGCAGTTTCTGTGACGTCGGCGCTACTGGTAAAGTTGGAATGTTATTTTTATAAAAAGCATAGCAAATGACTCGACATCACCTAGAAGTGCGCAGTAGGAGCAAAAAGATCTTCCGAGCAATCTCCACGTACAAGCGATAATACTCACTAAGCAACGATATGTCGAGACCTAATTGCAAAGCTAGGGTGTTCGTTACCGCTGCATCGGCAATTATATTCACAGGGCGACCCTGTAAATTGTCTAGATCATCGAGGAAGTACTGATGATGAATGAACAATACGAGCCATATACCACGCTAGACTCGCTTAACGAAAAATGTATGCGATTTGACAATTAATATTTTGAATGTAAAACTCTTAATCAATTGTTTTATTAATAATAATACTGCGTACCATTTAGAGCCATTACCAGGGTTTTCTAGTATCCTGAATTATATAACTACAATTACTTTCGTGTTTAAGAATCAAGTCGAAGTGCTTAGGTCATGGGTGAGCGATCTAGTGAGCCAGAACACCCTGCTAGTGAGAGCTGTCGAGGACCTAGAAGCCGAGGCCACTTCCGCACTGCTGCTCGAGAGGAGGCGGCATTCAGAGGTAAGGTTCAGCTTCGAAGACAAAAGCTATGGTTTCTCGGTAGAAGTAAGGAGTACTTAACGTGTTAAAGGTCTCGGATATCACACTGTTGTCGTATTAAAATACGTGGCTAAAACTACACCTTGCAACGATGATAAGGTGTCTCTTCAAGGTTGTGCCCGTCTTCTGCTGCCTAATCACAAATACGATGTTACGCATTCTGCAACTGCAACAATTTCCATTGTTTTAAAAATTGTAATTAAGGCCAATTCCTTAGGTGTCAGTATAATCATAACGGGATTTTTAAAATTAAAAAGAGCACGTAACCGCCTCTGCGTTCATCTCGCTGACCAAACCATCTACTAACCTAAAAATTTATAGTGTTCTTTTTGTGCATTTTGATGGACTGTCAGCTTCTGTTAGGGGTAAAGCGTGACTGTGAGCCGCTAAATATAAAACGATGTATGTAGGTTGTTTGCGAGATGCGCGTGGAGGTGGCGGCGCTGCGACGGCGGCTCGCGCGTAAGGACTCCGACTTGCGCGGTCTGGTCGAGGTACTGCGGCGGCTGCGGGAGTTTGATTACTGCACGCTAGACGGGATACACTTCTTTGAGGTCACTGAATCTGACATATTTGGGACGGTGGAATGGTGAGTGCTGAAATTGAGTTTTCTTATCATTTTGTCTGTCTTGTAAACCTCATTAAATCTACCTAGAAGATGTGTCTGTCATGTGGAAAGTTGTGCACACAGTTGGCGACCGTTATGCCGATAAAAATAGAACGAATCATTTTCTTAGAAATTATGATCTGAAAAGAGGAGGTACATTGCACTAGTACAAGCACGCTTAATTATGTGACTGCTTAGGCATAAGCACGCCAGAGTAGGAGTTTGATCACTCATCTTAAATTTGTAAGTCGCTTATCGGAGCTGTTCAGAGAGACTGGTGTGCACGAACTATAACGTCATGCGAGAAGTGTACTGTTATTTTTTTTATAAAACTGTGAATAAACATTTATCATTTTCATCATATTTAGTGTCTTTTAAATTTTTTAATTCAAATCATTTTGTGACTTATATTTCTCACTTTAATGCACTGTTTTAGGCGACAAAAGAAATTGGAAGGGGGCGACGGGAAACGCAGCAAACTGAAGTAACAACACAACAGACTGAAGGATTTACGATATTGTAACGTTTTATAAATGTTTATATTTTTTATTTTGACTTTTAATAAATTTACATTTTATCGTTTAGTATGTTTTTGTTTTACTTATTTTTATTACTTTTAGCAAACATTTATTTACGTTTTTATAGTTCCTAATGTTGTATCTCGTAGCCTTCATTTTAATTGATTTGTTATAACGCAAACAGATAGTTACCGATTCTATGATACTTTTGTTAAAAAGAGGCGAAGTTATCTATCAGATTTTATAAATCAGCCCTAAATTAAAAGTTATATATAAGTTATGATCCAGGTTTTTTTAACCACACTTTTTAAGGGCACTCCCTTAAAAAGTGTTTAGAGTGATATAATCACTTAGTTTAGTGACGAGACTGATCGTAATGATTACTTTACTTAAACAAGTTATGCGCACGAGTATTTCAGAATGCTAACCTTAGACGAAAGTGTTTTCTGATGAATCTTTTGAAAAAATTCACTATAAATCAAAACAGCTCAATCTGTATTGAGAGTACTTTGAGATATTTAGTGAAGAAAGGGGTAACCCTATTTAGTCAGGTGTCCATCAGTGACCTCACATCTAGAAGTCTGGGGTTCTGTCCCCGTGGTGGCAGAAGTTTGGGGGATGGTGGAATGGGTTGGGGATAGGACATTTTTTAGTGCCTAGCCACCATATCAGTATAAGTTTCTCTGTGGTCGAGGAATCCGCGCGTAACTAACTCGCTTACTTCTTTGCCGTCAGTTGAGAGAAATACCAGTATAGCCAATAGAAAAAACCCTTGTCGTTATGTTGTAACGAAAAGATTGGTAAATGTAAAACTGTATTACAGCGTGAAAAGAAGAGGATGATTTGCAGCAACCAGAGCGAGCTGAAGGGGTTGAACGACAAGCTACAGAAAGAAAACGTGGCTAAGGATAGGTACGCCCATATTAATCAGGTGAAATAAACTCGGCTTTATAATGACTACTCGGTCCAGTGGTCAGTACCTACCTCTCCCTACTTACTCAAAGGACTCTGGTTTAATCACAGTAGGGTATGATAAGTACGAATGTGCGCATGAGTCATGGCTTTTGTATGTTTATTTAATATATTTCTAATTTTTACAATGAGATCTATCGCAAGTCTTCGATAGGCCAAGTGCGAGCCGATCTCGCAATCTTAAGAGTTTCCGTTGAAACTTGTAAATTATACGAAATGTTCGTCTGTATTTTTTATAATTAATTGTGCTATACGATATTGTTGGCCAAATTTTATTGTCAAATTACAAATGGTGGACTTACAATGTTATATACAGCTTTCTCTTCCAGTCGACCAACGGTGCAATGGTGAGACGTTTAATAAAAAATTACCTGATTTACTGAATACATAGACCACAATGTACTCTTACAAAATAATCCACTTTACAGTTTGTCAACATTAATTATACATATTTACTGAAGAATCAATTTTCAGAGAGATCCGCCGCTTGAACAAGGACTTGCAGCAATACGAACAGACAATTATGAACTTAAGGAATGAGCTATCTGCGAACGGTCAATGCAACACGTTAGTATCTAACTCACAAATTTTTATATAATTAATTAGATGTTGCTGCAGAAGTTTTCTGACTTTAAAAGAATTTAACATCTCCAGAAAGTCAACTCACCTGTACCCCAAGTGTTCAGTAATTAAACTGTCTCAATCGTGTTTGTCATCAGCTGTCGCTTCGTCCTGAAGTATTATAATTACTTTTTACATATTAATATCTTATCTAAAGGCTACTACGATCTAAACGTCTCAATGTAATAGACACTTAAACTAGGGATACAGCAATATCAAGGAGTTGACTCCGTTATCTTGAGTCTCTCCTAGCTTTAACAAATACATCAAAGCCTTAATGCACCATGGCTTTGATTCAAGTTCAGAGTGTTGATGCTCCGACTCAAACACCTCATATGTTCCAACAGGCCTCTGTCCTTGTCTGTTTTTAACCAGAATTGGAAGAATTGAGCGAGGAAACCACTGGCGCGACTGGTTTCTCTTAGAGTTGAGGTGGGGTTGTTTGCACGCTCATCAGAGTTCAGCATTGGTAACTTTTTCCTTTGGGGTTACCTGAAGGAAAAAGTTTTAAGATATCGTCCTCGCACATCTTGGATGTACTTCAGATAGGCTAGGGAGTAATACCCATTTAAGTATGCCGGAAAGTCGATGGCCACCATCCTGCACATATTATATATATATGTATTTTGTAGTAAACGTTAAAACAAAACGAATTTCTGTGCATCGATTTTTTGTAGTCCTTCTAAACCGGTGCATACGCAACATTTCTAAATTGACTATTTACGCTGTCACTAAAATTGACTTAATTGATAGTTCCAAACTTTTGCTATTTCTTTCCTCTTCATGAGAAAAGAACGGGATATAATCGACTTAAAGTTGGATGTGTCATCAGAATCTAACTCAGTTTATGATTATGTATATATATTTTAAAATTAGTAGGCATCATATTATTATCGTTTAAAAAATGTGTAAATATTCTAGAAATGTCTCCAGGAAAGACGCAGAAGTTATGGCTGGTATGTGCTGTACCGGAAACGAGGTATGTATACTGTGATAATTTAAAACTAATGAACTATTGGGATATTAGCAAAGCTAAAATATGCTTGGATGTTGTTGTTTCAGTTTCAAAATTCAGCCATTTAAATAGTATTTCATGAACTCATTGGTCCAAACACGATTTTTAATTATAAAGTCTATATAAGTATTATCGTTGTTGATTTCACTATAAATGAGTGTGAGTTGTCAGTGCGGTGACTGGGAGCCGGTGCGCGAGAGCAGCGTGCCGCGGGAGGAACTGAAGGGTCAGGAGCGGATATTGAAGATGGAGGCCAATCTCAAGGTGCTAACTTACATCATTATTGTTAATAAGCTTTGTGGATACGACAGTATATTGAAACATGTTAGTTAAACACAAAGTTACACAATGAGGTCCTTGACCTAAGACCAAGCGATACTTCATTTTTATCGTAATAGCTTTCATCTTTCAAATTATTACTGCCTACTTAAGCGTAACTGTAACAGTTAGCGTAATAAGTAATAGAAATATGGCGTTCATGTCAAGATGTCCACTGAGTATGCATTCACAGCCCATTGGACCAAATCTGGCTCGAAGGACCATGCGTTATATGGGAAGTAAATCGTTATCTTAAGTTAGGATTGATCATTGATGCACAAGTAATAAAGAATCTCAGTCTTCTTAAAGTAATGTTTCTTGTCTACAGAATTTACTGTTAAAATATATGCCGACACAATATACGTTTCGATTACTTGCAGCCTGTTAAATATGATACGAAGTACAGATATATATATACATATAAGATATCGTGCATGTCGGGTACCTGCCCAAGCCGTGGTGGTGTGGTGGTATGATGGTATGGTGGTGTGGTGGCCCGCAGGCGAGCGGCGCCAGCGTGCGCGCGCTGCGGCGGGCCAACGTGTCGCTGGGCGAGCAGCTGGCGGCGCTGCGCCGGCTGTGCGCCGCGCTGCACCAGCAGTGCCGCGACGCCGCGCTCCGCACGCAGTTCAAGGAGGACATCATCCGCGAGATGCGCCGCCAGCTCAACAACGCCAAGGCCAAGGTCTAATGCACCACAGTAGCTCGCCGGAAACATTTTATTCGACTTGTTTCTTGTCAAAAAAATTTAAAAAGTAGGTTACTGATTTGATGTAATAATTCGTATTTACAAAATCATCTTGTTCCAGTTAAAAGAAATGTCGGAAACTAGGAGCACGGCGAAGAAGGACTACGGCAGTGGCGATGATTTTTCTGGCCCGTCTATGTCGTACGACTCTATGACTATCGCGTGCGTTCGGCAGCAACCGCGGCGAGCGAGCGACACGCTTCTAAGGTCTGACAGTCAGCCGCGCTCTGACGTCAGTGACGACGGCCCCACGTGCTCCGGGGGCTCCGGGGGCTCCGGAGACGAAGACTTGGCCATGAGAGTTGATTCTGTGTGATACGTAAGATTTGACTGACCCGAACAGCTCATCAAAACAAATATCTTTTTAAATACATAATCCACACAAAGAGTATCTCTTACATTTTATACTTAGATATATTAAAGTTTGAAGAGATCTTTGTACAAATTTTGATGAATTTAGTAGTATACACTTACTCAAAAGTTACATTAATTAAAATTTATTATATGTATCTGAAGCGTGCGTGTATGAGGACCTTTATACCCCGCGCCGACCGTTGGATGCATAGGCGCAGGGGTGAGCGGGACGTTACACTTTGTTACCTGTACCGAACGAACTCTTACCAGTCAGTCTGATGGATCCGGGACCTATATAAAGACACACGGGATGCCATAGTTTTTCCCGCGCTTGCGTGACTTACTTGACGATTGTAAAACTTATGTAATCTGTCAATAAGCCATTTGATCACACTTTTACCTGAACTTTTTGTGTTGTAAAAACCCAAAGCACATACCAAGTAAAAGTGCAAAATAAGGGCCCCACGTTGGGCGCCAATTTAACACAAAAAAATCCTGTTAAGTAGTGTGAACAAACGGTATGTTCGGAACCAAAATTCCTTATGCAACTGTTAAAAATATTCTAGGGAACAGTAATAATAATTGTCAAAATACTTTTTATTGTTTCACCATGCGTGCGACTATGCAGGATTTATTTGGAGGAAAGGAAGGTACAATCACATACAGATAATAAATATTTCTGGTATATCTATATAATCTCATAATAAATACTAGGAATAGCAGTCGTATATTGGGTAATACGTCAAAACTCCGTAAATAACGGGATCTCCTTTAGATATAGTACCTAAAGTTTTTGTGCGCCATCAGACCTGAGTATGTGTAAGAAATAGAAAATATATTTACATACTGACGTCTATCATTGTCAAAACAGGTAAGGACAGGATAACTACACAAACACTGCGTAGTAAAAAAATATTTTCTTATTAACTGTTGCTGGTAATTTGAAATATTATAGAAATAACGGAAATTTAAAACAAATATGTTTAACAGAAAGTATTGTGTTACAGCAGACAGAGGTCGTTGTCGTGGTCGCGGCTTATGGCGTGTGTGTCGGGGTGCGGCTCTAGAGGAAGCTTTGATCTGGGCTACCACCTGCTTCGTGAAATCGAATAGTGTTTCATATATGTTAATTTATTGTATTGTTAATTAATTCTAAAGTATGGATATTAAAGTATGTAGTCATTTTAATTTATATTACTTAAAGTTTGATTTCGCGATTGGTGAAGTTTACCTAAAGCGAAATAATTTGTAGTCTAAAATTATTTACATGAATGTAAAATTATATTCAACTGTTTCAGCTCAGGTAATTGTCGAATTAGTGAAAACGGCTAGATCAAATTATTTCGTATAATTTCTTTAAAATTAAAATATAATATTGACACGTATATATCACAGTTGAGTTCAATCGATTTTATGGCACGCTGCTATGCCCACTGGACCGTCGCGCATGTGTTTCTTTCGTTTGTCAATAGGTGGCGCGAACATCAACCTTGAACCAAAAAAACTAAAAAGACAAAAATAAAGACATCAAAGGTATCTTACCGACCTTTTATAAAACTAGGAGTGGTGTTTATCTAATTCGGTTTATAATCGTCTTAGTGATTAACTTGTGTTTTTAAATTGCATTCCTTAATTTATAACTAGTTCAAATGCTAATAAAAAGATCTCGAAAAACCATTCTTATCTTTTTAATTACATTGGCTTTATTGTATATTAAATCAGAGAGTGTTCCGTTTCCTAAATCTAAGCATATGTATGTTAGCGTCAATCGTAGTAGTAACTAGAAATAGAGACTAGACAATTGAACCCGTCTCGTCTCACAATCCAGACTAAATTAATTCGTAATTGTCTGGCTTTTTCCGAGAGTAAATCGCGGTTTAACAGATTAAAAACTGTTTCTGTTGTACACCCTCAAACGAATCAAACGAAGCGTTTCTTTAAAATGAAAATCAATTCCGCTGTGGGCATTAACACTTGTGGCCAGATTCTTAGTGGAGAATTTTTAAGTACGTCTCAATATGCAATCAATAATTATATTAAATAAAATATGTCACAAGGATTGTGAGATACGTGTTCAACTTGATATCTTAACACAGTAACCGGCCGTTAGTGTACTGTAAAAATGTTTTTTATTTATTTACAGATAAGTAAGAAAATGTATTGGATTATAAATGTGTTTGGACCAATGTTAAGTTGTTTGATATTGACTATTAATTTCAATTAAATAGCTAATGGGACTAATTCTGAGGGCTCATTAATTAAGCTCATTGTGTTATACGAAAAGAATAAAAATTAGAAATAACAAATAACCTTTATTTAGAAAGTTTTAAAAGAACCGTAGACAATTTCCTAAGACCGGAATATTACGTTCTAATGGTCAAAAATTAAATACACTATACAATCTTAATGTCACGTGAACTATTAGAAAGAGATGCAATGCACTAAAGTTAAGCTTAAGAGTGTATCAGGTGTATCAGAATCAAGCCCAAAATTTTACTTATTGTATATTTTAACTACTTTGTTTAATGATCGTCAGAGCTTCGAGTCCTGTCAGCGCGTCGTCGCCTCCACTTCGGATATGAAGATGAACAGTGGAAGTGCTCATTTCCAGCTGCCTGATGTTTCCATCATTGAGCGAGTTGGTTGGCTATTCTGATATTTTTTAACTTCTTAGATCCTGTACAAATATTATATCTACAGATAGCGATAGGACTATCACAGTTTAATTCACATAAAGCTTTGATAGACGTTGTTTAAGTTAAAAAGATCTTTCTTTTTAACATTAATAAAGTCTATTTTAAATAAACAGGTAGTACTTACTAGCTGTTGTATATATTAATTATTATCTTCATCATATTATCAGCATCTTTTAGCAATTAATATTGGTCTTTTCTTTGCTGTCGTCAAAAATTGCTCCTAACTAGTGAACATAGTCTCCCATTATTATCAAGTACATATGAATCTTTTTATAGCCAGATGCAGTATCAAATTGCGTATCCGAAGATACTTTCGAAAACCTAGAGCGACCCCCACCGAGGAATCTGATAGACTCCCCGCGGATCGCAGGAGTCAAATCCTCGTGTTCCTCCATTACATGTTATACCGAAAACGTGAGCACTGAGGAGTCGTTCTGTGACTGTGGGAACAGCAGCTCTGCGCCTAACGTTGGGTACTTATTTCAGATGCTATTTCAGAGAATGTATGACGAGTGAGTAAACAGTGCACATAAAACGTGTTGTATGATGAACACATACATTTGTTCACTGTTGAAAGTGACCAAATGTACGTGTTCATCACACGTGTTCAAGTTGTATTTATTCTTTGGGCCGGATAATAAACGGTGTCGTGTAGTTAAATCTTATTATGACGTTCTTTTTTTTGTGTGTTTCTCTTTTTGAATTGGCTGATGTACAATAAAGATATATTCTATTCTATTCTCATCTTTCATCTGTGGACTTATCTGTATGTATAACTAGATGAGTTTGTGATTTTTGAATTGGAGATATGAAAGTTGATTCCAATATCAGACTAATCTCATAAGTATAAGGTTTATTTTACGTTTTTAGTTAACAAATTATATTTTTTTCCAGAAAAGCTGAGGACCCAACACCAATGCCGCCGTGTACGTTCGTATGTATAGTTTAGTTGTAACATTTACCACATTTAAAAATCAAAGTCAAAGTTAAAATTAAATATTCAACTTTGGTACATATTCTATATATTATGAATGTCAGCAGCTGTGCCCCAAACAAGCTATCTAAATCAAACCAGTGGCTCATAGATTGGTTATTTTCGGAAGTATAAACTAATTCAGACCAGTAAACAGTTTGTTAGAAGGAATGTTGACGCAAGCTATTTAACCGCCGCCGATTTAACTTAATGGTGGGCATTAATGGTAACTTTATTACTAAAAGTTAGTAGGTAGGTACATTTCTTTATAATCATCAACTGCTTAAATATATACTCCTGCTGGTTCCGGGCCTTCTACATCGAAGAAACATTGATACGACATGGAGAGTGCTCTGAAGAGTTCTTCGACCTTATCCCTCCCTCTCCTTTCCTACTATGGAATACGCGTGCTGGTCTACGGAGTCACCCCTTTACTGTAGCCACGTCTACTTTACGTACTAAGAGATTTAGTGACTCCTTTCTCTGTCGCACAACTAGAGCATGGAATTCCTTACCAGCACACGTATTCCCTTTTTCTTATAGCATTAACTTTTAAAGGAACCCTCCTTTAAAAGAGGCGTGAAAAAGCACTTTTTGGGCCAGCAAGGTGAGGGTGGCTAGGGCAGTATATCACATGCTTCACTAGCTATCTTCACATGTGGACTCGTCTACTGCTTATCATCAGGTGGTGTCGAGTCATTTGCTGTGCTTTTTATTAAAAAAAAACACATGGGGTGTGTACCATAATAGCACTCTGACCCAATGTGGATAAGTAGGTGTAAGTCGGTCTCCTATTATCCAAAGTAATCGAGATGGCGAATGTTGCTTTGTATTCGTAATCGAAATCAGACCGTTCGAACCACCACGCCACCGAACTTCCAACAGATTTCTTAATCCGTTGTGTTAACAGTCATTTTGTAAGTGACACGTTGTCGTGACTTATTCTCTTTATGTTGAAAACTAATAACGAAGTTCTGATACATTGTGTATTATTTAAATTCAGAAACTAATTAGGTTATTTTGTGTCTTATATGGATAGTTACTATAGGGATTTATACCGAGTACCTTTATCTTTTGAGTTTCCGATATTTCGGCACTGTAGCGCCACGATTACGGAGATAACTCTCTCCTCCACGACACGACTCGCCTAAGTTGAGGTCCGAGCCTTTAGAGGCACACTCAGGTTTGTCGCTCCCTCATGACTCGAGCGTCCTGGAGACTCTAAGCGACAAGCATACCTGGAGGTGATGCCTGTCGATTAGAACTCCTTCAGAGGCGAATCGCCCCTTAGTCTTGAGGATTCTCCAAGGTTCTCGCATCCTTAAAACCTCGGTAAGGTTGTAAAGGCCATCTGCGACCAACAACTTTAGTTAGGAGATGACTGACAATTTTGCGGGTGAGATATAATGTGCAGAAATATCGATGTACCCTATTTCGAAATATTTTCTTTTTATTTGGTTGTTTCTTGTCTAATATTTTCTTTTTTTTTCTTTTTCTGTTTTATTTTAAATAATTTCAAAAAAGCAGGTAATACACCTAATGCTATGTTGGAATATTCGCTTAAAATCTATACACACCAATACCTATTAAAATCACAATGACAAATTAACTTTCTGTTGAAATTTTTTAAAGGTCTTCAAGAAAATTACACAGGCTATCTTCAGTGAACTGAATCACCGTCGAAAAAGAAATAGTTAAGGTTTTAAAAAAGTTATAAAGTAGTTGCGCGTGCGCTGGAACTCATTTTAATGAGCTATGTGTAAATTATGAATTTAAACTGCAACAACTTGGAAGCCTAGCTAAAACAAGACAAAAGCTATCTAAAAATAAAATAATAAAATATTTAATTATTTATTTTATGTACAGATAGCTTATAAATTATAGCACTCCGTAGCTATATATTTCACAATGAGGATTAAGCGTTCCACGCTTTTATTCATACCCTGTAGCAACATAATTAAATTAAATTAATTTATTTTCTCCTTTTTAGTGCATTTAAATATAAGCGTGGGTTTAAAAAAGTATTTTTAAATTAATTTTTTAATTTCAATTAAATTGTTCTGGACCAAACTTGTATGCAAAATTTTAGCAAAATGGGTTTAAAGGATTAAAAAGTAATTTAAAAATCGACTACGAAGTCTGGCGCAGACATACAACAGAGTCAGTTAATATAAGCGTGATAAAGATATTTAATTATTACGGAGAATCTTACACGTATTTTTGCTCCTAAATTAATTATGATTGAATAAATCTAATAAATAATGATTATACTATTTGAATTTAGTTCCTCGTTCAAAATAATAAGCGCGGCGGATTGTTTCGTCGCGGCGGTAACGGCGTCCCGTGTCGAAATGTAAACGACGGAGACACCTTTTCGTCTTACCGCGCGCTAATGAAGCGAATCTACAGGCGGTTGTATAATAAGCCTCACATTTTTATTAATTTTATAACTTATACAGAACCAACATCTTTGGCTATTAATGGAGAAGACAGAACTTAATTTTTTCTGGAAAATATTATCGTTGTAGAATATTAATTATTTATGAGACAGCCATTTTTATTTTACTTATTCATCAGTTAAATATTAATTCAACATTATCATCATTCTACTACCCACTGCTGGGTATACCTCCCTTCTATATTCACTGGTTTGATTCATTTAAAAATTTTCTGAAACTCTGTAGTATTTTTGTCATTAAGAATCAATTACAAAATAGCTGTCAGAAATAATCTAAATAAATTTAATTAGTGTTGTAAATTCTGTTGTAAGAATTTGGGGCTCCTCGTCAGAAGCATGCTGTATTGCGATATAATAATAAAACATAAAGTGGGCCGCTCTCCTTCCGCTTTCAGCAATATATTTATAGTTGTATGCAGATGGATGCGTGCGCGCATCCCAACGTAACGGCGCGTAAAGTGCGCCTGCGCGTAAATATTATTGTTTACTGAACGCGAATAATGTGTTTTGTATATTTTGTTAACTTAATTGCCTCATTTTAATGGTGTGTGATATAAAAACGGGTTTGTAGATTATTTATTGTTAATCAAAATGATGTTTAACGGTCTCTTGATGTGTGGTGATTCGGATACCAGTGATTTTACAAAAGTAAGTGCAGTAGTAGTTAAGTTTCAATTTTTGAAAATTGGCTACGAAATTTCATATATTCGTCTCCATTGCTTTGATAGTTTTGTCTACGTACCTTTCGTAACATAAATATGTCTTAAACTTATCAATAACGTCTGGTTATTGATAAGTTAAAAGTTTTTTAGAAACGCCTTTTCAGACAATAATATAGCTAGTGTTTAGTGGAAATGCACATGCTATCGACTTATAGGCTGATTCATTTTTGTCATTTTCCAATTATTATTATAAATGTGTTTGGTGGGCGAAAGCGGTTGCCGTAACAACCATTATTTATATGGATATTTATTTGTGAGATGAATATGTCAACGTCCTAATATTAATAAGTGATTTCTTGATATTATTGGTTTATGGTTGTGTCAGATTTTATGGTGGCCATTTACCATCAGGTAAACTTCTTGCTTGACAAAAAAACAAGTGAAAATTGATTATTTAAAACAATAAGTTATGAGAAAAAAATTGTTCATAGCACCCTAAATCTAGCATAATCGTTGATATAGATTTAATAAATTAAAGTAAAATTGTACCAGTGGCGAAATAGTCCATCGCTGGTCTGCTCCAGCCTTACACACACGCAGAACCTTTGTATGTTTTTAGAGCAATGATTAGTCAATTGCATATATTTTACTAAGGGTAAGTATGCATGTGTTGCAGGAGAGTATCGGCGCTTCGAGCGTGAGCGCTGACACGTGCAGCAGTGCGTGGGACGCGGACGCGCGCGCCACTTACTACCACGGGAAGCTGCTGTCTACGCTGCAGGTGGTCAGTACATCGCCAGATCATTATATGTTACATGATACTACAGCACTAGGAAGTATCTTTTTACGATTGAAAAGACCTTTTTTTTACGAGGAAAAATCCATTTACGGACCTACCCGCCACTGGCTAAGTGACGGGCGTGTGTGGGGCTCATTCAGTACCTCAATAGAGCGGAACTGAGAATACCCACTAAAACTCCCCGGTAACTCCATTGCCATTCACCGCCGAAGGGGAAAGGGAGCCCTATGCAAGTACCCTCGCGCTCTCCCGTGATTCGGTCCGTATGCCGCAAGGACCATGGGTTGGTGGAGGGAATTGCCCTTCACGGGGGTTACCTGGTTTCTGCCGAGCAATTCACCAGGTCAACGATTGAAAAGACCTAAAAATTTAGTTCATTTCAATAGACTTAAGCTTTGCTTGTTTAACTTCTGGTAACTGCTCTGCATCACGAGGTTAATTATATACTATACTTTCTAGCCGTTCTTGCTGCTTAAATGATATGTCAGATGTTTAATAATGCGCACACGTTTTAAGAATAATATATGCTGGTATATACCCAAATTTGGAACAATTTGGAAATTCACAAGACTTGAGCAAATGGAACCTTAGGTAAGAACGTAGCACCGTTAATAACATCAGGTGGGGTTTTGGTTTTGACCTTCAATAGATTTACTACAGGTATGTCAAGACGCCAGGCGGCTGGTAACAAGTGCTCGTTTTGTCATACAAAATTCTATCCCAGTATTTGAATCCGGGACTTGTGATAGGCAGGGAGACTAAACTGACCAATGGGCTGCACTGTAATATACATCTTAATGTCTGGCAGCTACAGAACAAAGAGGAGACGGTCCGCGTGCAGGCGGAGAGCCTGCGCGTGGCCGAGGCGCGCGCGCAGCTGCTGCGGGACCAGCTCGACCACAAGGAGCATCAGGTACTGCTTAATATTGTTTCTTTTGAGTATACTTTCTCTGAGGTTTATCAATCAAGGCACGTGCTTCCCATCAGATGAGGTTACCGCAAAGAGATACTCCGTTAAGAATAAAAAAAAATCTTCTGGTGCCGTTCCTAAATTTATTTTATGTAAATCGAAGCTGAATAGAAAATAGTTGTTATTTGGGCACTGTAAATAAGAATGAACGAACCTGTCAGAATGACATTAAAGCGACTGATTTGATAAGTAATTTGAATGCGGCTACACCTCTACCTCTTGATTATGAAGTTCTCGATGTAATTTGCCTTCGTATTAGAATTGAAATGTATGAAAAAGCTAGGAAAAATTTTGATGACAGCATTCACAACTTGTTTCCGCGAGTCATACCTGTAATGTGGGTAAGTGAAATAATTCTTAAAAGTCAGGCCGCGAATTGATAACAAACACTTATTCTTAGAATGCGGTGTGAATGAATGAATTACTATGGATACTTCTACAAACATGCTACAATATTGGCATTGACGTCACTCTTTTCAAATTTCGTATACCGAAAAAATGTTAATAACATATTTAAGTATGGCATATTGTACGCAGCTGCGCTCAGCTCAGTCGGCGGCGCACGCGCAGCGGGCGGATGTCGCGACGGATGCGGCCGCGCAGGTTGGTATAGAAATAGCACTATTGCTCCATCGGCAACTATTATGGGATGAGATCGACTTATGTTTTTTACTGTCTCGAAAGTAGAATAATTTTTTATTTTTAATATTTTAAAACGACATTTTAGTGAATATAGTAAATGAATCTAATAAAGTCAAAGTATATGTTTCAGAACATTCAGCCTAGATTCATTACTTATTAAAGTCAAGAATGAAGAATTTAATTCAAATGTATTTATATAATTGTTCTTAGTTTTAAGTAATAACTATAGATAACACATGTTTTCCAACGTAACAAAGGGGATCCCTGCCACAGATGTTGTCACCATTATAATAAATAATAAAGAATTTTTGATTTTAATATAGTTTGGCGTCTAATATTGCAACATTGAATAAAAATATAAACTGTAATAAAAATGTATGTATTTAAAAGTAATATAAAATATGTAAAATGTATCAAATGAAATGTTTAAAGTAATCAAATTAAATGTAAATAAAACTGCTTTTTAAATTATTGTTATTAAAAATGAATATAGAAACAATTAATCCGTAATCAGGTCTTTGTTATATGTTTTATCAAATTAATCTGGAGATGGTTCGGAATTTTCTACTGTGGTATACTTTTTGGAGTATTTTAGGAAGTGAAGACTCAAAAGGCACTCGTGCGCACGCTGCAGACTAACCTGTCAGTGATAGAAGAACTTTATAGGGAGTGTTTTTACGAGGTGAGTTTTATTTTTTATATATTTGCAATTATTTTATGATAACCTACGAAAATAATTGTTGCCGTTTCGGCACGTTATTTATTGTACAGGCTTATTATATGTCAATAGAATGCCCTGTTTTCATTTAACAATTACTTGACGGCCTTATAAAACTCTTGCAAACTTAAAATTTTGAAAATACCGATATCTGAGAAACAAGCACAAAATACAAAACATACTCCTTTAGTGAAGAAGAAGTGAAGTTGAACATTGTCAGTACTTGCCAAAACATTATGTTGTTTAGAGCGGGGTGGTTTTGATTGGTAGTCTTATCACAGTTTGTCTTTTGTACATTGTAAGTTTTTTTATGTATTGCTTGTAGGCTGCTAAACAAGAGGAGCTGATCGATGGTCTCCGCCAGTCGTACCTGGATGCTCGCGCCGGAGAAAGACAGAAGGAGGAAGATATTTTGCGTTTGCGACGGGTAATACACGACCAACACTGGTCTATGGAGCAGTGCCAGGTGAGTTAACGATGTCAGCTGATGATAGACTTTTTGTGCAATTGGAAAATCATATTTTTAATGTACAGTAGAGATTCAGTTCAACAGTATATTTAGGCTCACTGCTGGGTTCATTCCTACCTACATTGGAGAAACACTTAAGGGGTCGTGGGTCATCAGATGGTGTAATGCGTCTTGGTGAGTGAAAGCAATTGCCGTATCGGCTGGTAACACACGGCTTACCGTGCCTTCCGCATAAAAGAGCTCGGTGTGACCAGATTGCTCGAATAACAATGCCAATCAACTCATCAGTGATTGAGATTCACATTTATATTAGGGGCCTAATTCTCAAGGAAAACTAAGTTTAAGTTCGTATACTTGAACCATAGCAAAATTTAAAACTTTATTTTAGAAGAAATGTTCAAGCATTCGTCCTAAAACCTACATATTGTGACGTTCATTAAGGTCGTAAATTGTACACATCTTTTTAAATGTCACTTGAAATGACAGCTGGCATGCGCACTGGTCTGAAGCACATAATATACCTTTATGACCTCGACTAAAAATCAAAATTGGTTATTACCAATCGATATCTTCTTATATAACTATTAAGTATATACATTAAGTATATATATTATTGGAAATTCAAAACTAGCGAAACGTTATCTTAACGTGTAGAGAAACTTTAAAAAAATGTGTTGGGGACTTTAAATTGGAAACTTTTTCATATAGTACAAAATTTGCTTGTGGAGGGGATTTTCTTCAGTTGATTTCAAGTCATGATGATAGAACTAAACGCGGGCAGATCGAAACTATAAATAAAAGTCTGGGAATATGTTTGAGATATAAAATTACCAATTATTTATGTATTTTCAAGGTCATATTCTGTTGATCTTATTCAAAGAGTATTGTACAATTTCAGGGTATCGCAACTGAAGTAGACAACCTGAAGCTGGAGATATCTAACTTCTTGAACAGTTCCAACAACGACTCGGTCTGTACCTATACTAGAACGTGGATTGAATATTAACAACAATGATGAGTCACGCTAACACTACTTGAATAAGAAGGATAACTGAACGATGAATATTAAAACTATTATCGATTTGAAAAAAATACGGGTTTCATTGACTGAATCGTAAACTAACACAAGCTCTTAATGATGTTTACTTTGTGCTAGATAGTAGGTGTGAGTGTGTGAACAATTATTACTATTAAGTGCTTTGTAACTGTTTAATCATTTGATAAATGTTTAATATCTAATTTTTATAACTAAGTATAGTATATATCTGATGTTTATATACCGTTTATTATTATCTATCTATATTAATAATATGCAATTAATATTATTATAATAGTAAGCATAACACAAGCCCTTAATATTGTTGAATTTGGTCTAGTTACTAGTTAATAAGTGTGTGACCTGGTCGTGCAGAACCCAGGTTACCCCCGTGAAGGTCAATGTAGTTACGAGTTTTAGTGGGTATTCTCAGTGCCGCTCTATTGAGGTACTGAGTGAGCCCCACACACGCCCGTCGCTTAGCCAGTGGCGGGTAGGTCCGTAAATGGATTCCTCGTAAAAAAAAAGTTAATAAGTGTGTGGGTGAGCAGATTATTATTACTTTTTTTATAATTAATCCATAACCCAAGTTTATGATTAGCTTAGTGTGTTATTTATAACCGGCGTCAGAAATTTCGCAGATCTTGTGGTTTTCCTTACAATATGTGTCTTTTAGGTTGATAACTTTTATAAAATATTAGTTGACAATCACTCTACCACTTACGCTTCTATTAAATGGAAACCCGAAGTGGCGATTGGAAAATGAGTATTTAAAACGACAATTAAATGATTTTTATGGTAAAATTACTAATTTTCAATTGTTTTTAAGCTTTCATTGAGATATTTCCTTGTTATTTTAATTTTTAAACCACCCATGAAATAAAGCGAACTAAACACAATACAAATGATTCAAATCGGTCATGAAGTTTATGAGTTCTAGATAGACAAACGAACAGTTGTATATTAAAGTGAAATAAGGTTTACAAGCAATTAAAACAAAATAGTTTGGTTTAAAAATACAATCTATCAAATAAGCGACTTAGCCTTACATGTAAACCTCTATGGCAGTGTTTCTTTATTAGACCAGTATTCTTAAAAAGAAGGTCATAATAAATCATTGAATTGTAATTAAAAAAAAGTTTAATTACTACTCTACGATTAATCTTTGTAAAGTATCTTTATTAAATTAATTACTGACCTAAGTTTGTGATATATAGTATCTGCGATATTTTGTGACGCCAAGATTTATAAAACTTGTGAATGCGTAATATTGTATAATAAAATGTATGAGAACCGAGATGACTGTCGTTTGATTGGAGCAGGGCATGTGGGAGCGCGGCGAGGACGCGAGCGTGCCGCCCGACGTGCTGGACGACCTGCGACATATCAGCGACCAGCTGCTGCAGCTCAGGGCTATGCTCGCTGTACGTCTGACGGATGCATGATGCGTTTGCTCGTCTCAAAAATAAAAAATACAACAATACATAACTTCTTCCTTATCTGAAGATAGTGACTAATCTTTTCTGTACAAATGGGACATTTTTACTCTGAATGTGTAGTTAAATTTAATTCAAAACTTCCACTACCTGTTAACACATTGTTCCTAAAAGCAAAGGTAGTTTAGATTCGTAATGTACTTTAATGTTTGTAGTTAGGTTTAAGATTTGTTACTCATAGATTCAACAACTAGATTCAACAAGTTAATTTAAATCGGCATAATATCCCTACAAGCGCTTCAAAGAATATTTTAGAAGCGGTGCAAGGCCTCAGCTATTAACTTAGGTAATAATATCGAAGAATAGTTATGCTATTACAACGGTGACGATTCTGTACATTAACATAGTAAATATCACGGCTTATTTCATTCCAATTTACTGATTAGGATTGTTAAAGGTATGTTTACCTTTAAATCAGGTCCTCTAATAATTAAAAAGTAAGGTTAGTTTTAAAACTGAGGCTGTCTCATTTTTGTTAATAGAATCAGATAGATTCAGCAATAGTTTTAACTCTAGTCTACGTTTAGTAATAATTCGTGATTATGAGCTTTAAAACGAGGATAGAATATTGAAACCGCGAGTAACATGATATTCAACCATTCCAGTGTTTGGATTGATTATTTAGAAACTGGTTATTTCAAATTGCTATCTAGATTTAAAGTTTATTTTGTTTTCCATTAAAGCTTAAGTAAATATTAAGAAGAAAACTAGACAAGAGACGAGTAGACAACATGTTTTGTGTGAAATATTTTAACAAAAACACGCGTGATTTTCATTGGTGTAAAACTAAAAAAATTTGACCATTTTTTGCGTTTTATTTCAATTAATTGTACACACTATAACGCAAATAAGTTTTATAAAGGAGGTGTAATGTTTATTGTATTTTTTTTTAAAGCTAATTATTTTTTGTGCCTTGGTATTTTAAGTATAGTATGTTCTAATGATGCATGTTATTAGGTTTTAGACCCGTTTGTAGATTATTTGGTTATTACCACTGCTTTTACTATATGGCCATTAAACAGTTCTCTTCGGTAACAGTTTTGGGAACAATAACAAATCTTGATTTCAGAATTCTTTCTTTCTTTTGCTTTCATTGCTACACACACACACACTTGACTTGGTTGTAGAGTGCATGGGAGATATTTCTGGACACTAATCAGCTTGGCGCGTTGATAGAGAAAGAGAGAGAGAGAATCTAACTATTGAGCTCGATAGGGTGGTAGACTTTGTCTCTCAATGGAGATTTAAGAATCTTGTCGAGTTCAATGCTAAGAAAGAATGCCTTCTCTTCAAGCAGCTCCTTGATAGACGGTAATTGTAACAAATAATGACTTGTTCCAGGGCAATTGTTCCTGTGGTTTGGAAGAAGAGAACATGAGGTTAAAAACCGCCAACGAAACTATGGCGGTAAGTGTTGTATGACATATTTATACGGTGAATAGGGTCGTTAATACTTGGGTATAGATTGACCACGTTATTATAAATTTATTATAAGATAGTGGAACTTTGGTACCAGGTACAAGTGAGTGAACTCCAGCAGAGAGTGAGTGAACTAGAGGCAGCTGTGTTAGAGAGAGAAGACGGTGAGCAGGTGAAGAAAGAGCTAGAGGAAAAGACTGTAGAGGTAAAGGACATTTTCTAGAACAAACTAGTTGTGTAATGTTCATGCGTATGGAGAAATGAATATTGAAAATAGTTTTTAATATTTTACAATGGTCTCGTTGTTGTCTTTGACATAGAATTCGTCAGCTAGCAACAAACATGATCTAGAGGACTCAATTTGACTGAAACTAACTCAAGGGAGCTTCTCTTAGCGACGTTTTAACGTCAGGTAAAACGAAGGAAAGGTTTGATGCAAATCTACAGCGTGGAGACGACAATTTGTATATATTAAAATTTTCTTTTATATTAGTACATATTTTGAAATTATTAAATGAATAGGATCAGTTTGATTGTTTCAAAATAGTTCTATGAACTTAGTAAATCCAATGATTGATTTTATGAAGTACAATCGTTTTATATTTTAGCGTTATTTCGTGCACGGTTGCCAACGTACAGTAATCTCCTATAACGCGGTTGATTGTTTCCGCGTTATAGGGGATTCCCGCTTAATGCGTTTTTACGACCGCGTATACCTCGTTACATATAAAACTATTATTTTCCAACAGGCGTTTAATGTCGAGGACTTAATTCTTCAACTAATAAGGATATTAATCCCCGTGTTATACAGGGGATTGAAATCGCGTTATAAGAGTACCGCTTTATAGAGGGGATTATTGTACTAAAACTATATGTAAAAATGAACCTAATTAATATGTACACTACGGGTTGTTTTAGCTGGACAATGTACGGCAGCAACTAGTGCATTTGGAAGACGTTATCAAAGAGAAAAGCGAGGCTTGCGACGCTTACGCTGAACAGTTGCAGCGGTCACAGGGTAAATTTTTCAACATAACTATATTATTAACATATCTTCCTATTATTAATGTGACACTGTTTGTTGTATAATAGAAGAGCACAGCAGGCAGTTGTCCGAGGCGCTGGAGCAGTGTGCTAAGCACGAGGCCGCCGTCACCACGCTGCAGCAGGAGGTGAACCGTTGCAATGATGTCATTCAGGAGGTACTGTTTCTAATAATTGAAGTTTTAAGGTCAAAGTGAAAATATTTTATTCAACTTTATTTAAATTTATTGAACGTTAATCTAATTCCCATCTGTTCGTAAATCTAGTTTTCGGTTTTGTCCTCAGAAGAACAGACAAGACAACTTATTGTGAATTGTTTGAAGAATATTAAATCCATAGTCAATAATAAATGATTGTGGCCTTTAACGTTTCCAATTACAAAACACATTAATGTACGATAGGTAATAGTGCTTATGACCCTCAATCATAAATCAATTTGTACATAAATAAAAATTCAAATGATCCACGCATTCTTCTAAATATTCCTGAACCTTATAATTTAATGCTAAGCCTAAAATTTTGTTTAACATAGACTTTTAGTTTCTGTAAAGTTCAGTTACCATATTGTAAAATGATATCGAAGTTTTAAATGTGAAACTAATTCAGATTTATTACAAAACGTGGTTTAAAGATAGTCCTCGTTTAAAACTGAGGCTATCTCATATTGTTATTTAAGGTAGATAGAGACAGCATGAAGTTTACACCTTTAGACCGTATTTTGTAATAAGTCGGATCATGTTTCTGTGATAAGGAATTGTATGTGTTCCATTTAGGTGAAGATTAAGCTTGTAATTCAAAATATGGCCAAGTGTTACGAAGTTAGCATTATTATTTTTCTTGGTTTGAAACCGCAGCATCTTATATACCATTGATATTACTTGGTACATTTAAAAAACCTTTTTATTCGTGTATAGAGGGCGAGCATCGCGAATAACGCACGAGAGCACGCGCGGGAGCTTGCGTCCGAACTGTCTCACGTTACGAAGCGAGCGCAACGGTTGGACGAAAACTTTAGGTAGATGCAGAAAACTCAAAAGCTTGTACTCGTAAGTTTAGCCTGATCAAAAATGTAGTAATTATATTTGGTTCGTTGTGTTGTCGTGCAGGGAGCAGGCGGAGTGTGCGCGCACGTTGCAGCTGCAACTGCTGGAGGCTCACGAGCGCGGCGCGCGGCTCACGGACGACGTGCGCCGCGTGCTCGCCGCCGTGCGCGACTGTGTGCGCCGGATGAGGCACACGCACAGGTACACACACGCACAGGTACACACACACACACAGGTACACACACACACACACACACACACACACACACAGGTACACACACACACACACACACACACACACATGAACCAGTTGATGCAGTAAGCACATCGTTAGTTGAACCGGAAAATAGAATTTTTGAGCCACTTTTTACTAACATTATGCCTGTATTGTACGGCTTAGAATGTAGGAAATGCAGAAGGTAGATAAATTACTTTCAGTCCCAACTTTTCAATTTTAAAATAACAAATCTTCTTGTGAATCAATCAGTCTGTAACTATATAATAATTTCGTATTACAGAAATAATGAAGAAAAAATAAAGCATCAAGATACACTAATAAGCTCACTGCGACATCGTTTAGAGACCAGCAAAAGTGAAACGGGAGTTGTGAGAATAGCAGACGACACTTGCTGCACTAGTAGCACACAGTGCATCTCTTTTAGACGTGGGCGATGTCAAGAGCTCTCAAACGAGACGGCTAGCTGTTCAAAGTGCTCCAAAGTAAAAACGAGACGGGAAGATTGTTTTGCCACGAGTGTGAGTGGGCCTAGTGATTCAGCGGCTCCTACACCGCCAAAGAGATTGCTCAGAAAGAAGAGTACTCCATTGAGAACTGTTGTAAGTAAATAACTTTTACAAAACTTTAATATTTTCATGCTTAAAACAGAAACTATTATAAAACATACCAACCGAATTGAGAATCTTCAAATCAGAAATATTGTGGTTTTCAACTCTTTCACATCAATGCAGTGATATGACTGGTGATAATTTTAAAACTACACAAATTGTTACAGGTATTTGAGGTTTTTATATTATTAGTAAATTTTTGTTATGCGTATTTAAATTTTCCCTGGTTTATTAAAGCACTACCCTATAATCCTTCTGGACTTAATTTTTTGGTTAATTGGTAGGGAACGCTTAATAAGACGAGTCCGAAAGGACGAGCACAGTGCGCGACCTGAGAAGTGTGCGACGAGCTACCTCGGTCGCGCCGCACTTATGTGGTAAGATGGGTATCGTCAGTTTTTAGTGGGTATGCCGGCTCTTTACACCGGTGACTCCCACATAACCCAGGGGGCAAGCCCCACCGTTTCTTCCTGGGTATCCATAAAGGATTTTCTGACGTTAAAAAAAAGGGAACGCCTAATGGCATAAGTCCGTCAAATATATTCTAAAACGTCACAAAAAGAGAAGTGTATACTTGTGCGAATAATATACGAAGATTTTATTACAAAAGGTACTTTTCTAATGCATATCTCAGTACTTTAATGTAAAGGAATAAAGTTCATAATGAACCAGAATACGGTTGAAGTTGTAATAGTTCTTTTTCATCCCTGAAAAAGTATATCTCAGTCATATAGATCTAACCGATAGTGGGTGTTCATTTAGAGCAAAGACAAGCAAAGGAGGGTTTCCTAATGCCAAGGAAATTTATATTATTTTAATGAGTTTCTTTATAAATTAACTCCGGTTTTCACCAACCTTTTCTCCACGTTGCTGCAAATTAACGTTTAATATATCATAAATAAAGTTGTTGAAGACCTCTTTCGCGTTGATGATAAATAAATTAATTTTGCTGTTTTTATCGACTCCACACCGGATGGAAAGAGTCAATAAGAGTCCAGAAGACATCATTAAAACACCTTTCTAGTCGGCTCCACCTTGCCGTAACAAAAGGTGATTTATGCTTCATGAAACCTGTATTAGCTAGACAATCGCGTACCTACTAATAGCAAATTTTTTAGTTCAAATATTGTAACTAATCAAGAAAGAATAAGAAGGACAACAAAAAATACTTTTTTTTACAAATCACCAATTAGTTCCAACAAACTATTATTAATTAGATCGCCTAGTACTCATATATTATATGTCGCAGCAGGGCCGGTGGTGCGGTACGCGCGAGGCCGAGGTGCAGCAGCCGTACCGCGCCGACGCCGCGTGCGGTAGCGGCGCGGCGAGCGCGCGGCATGACGCGGGCCGCACGCAGTACCAGTGCCTGCGAGGTGACCTACTGCAGGTACTTATATATTTCTTCCACGTTTCTAAATTGTGTACTACGCGGCCGCATAAGAAAACGTCTGTCATTTTATAACCCTGACAACAAAATGAATTTTTTTACTTAATTTAAACAAATTTAAACAGTGACACTTTACATAATTACCAAAATTTCTACTTACGTGGATAATTTAATCTTTTTCATACGCACGCTATCTACAAGAAAACTACGGCGAACTGTAAGATAAAATGTACTAAGTTATTATGACACTCTAATAGAAGACTTACTTATTATTGCGTAAGGTACATTTCCATACGCTACTAATTCGTCGAAGCGGGATCACTGGGACAATTTGTAAATACCCACTTAAAGTTTTCACTATTACCTTTAATTACATTCGTTTATTTTTTCTCATACATATTCCCTGTTAGGATGATTAAAAGAACTTAGTAAATGAGTATTTTAATAAAAAAAAAATACGTTTTAAAGGATTAGCCGGCGCGACGGCTCTACTCAAAGAGAGGTGAATCAAAAAACTGCACAAATGATAACTCGACCGCGACAATGAAATTACACTGTGTATTCACTCCGAAGGACCTGTGTATCATATTTTGCTAACTTTTTGTTCATTATTATCTTTTTCATCATAGTCATGAACGATTACAAATTATCATTGAGATCGAACTGTTATAATATAAATCAATTATTGACATCCGCAGCGGGAGATGTCTCCATCATCAGAGTTGGAAGAGCGAGTGGAAGCCTTACAAGCGGCGCTGGAGCGTTCCTCCCGTCGATGGACGCACGCGCACACTAGGTGACACAAGTTAAATATCTATTTCAAAACTTAAATCGAATTGGAAGCAGCAGATTATCGTTCTCTCTTTATTGCAATGTATAAGAGTGAGATGAATGGAAGTTTCAGATGTTTCTGAATAGACAAGTACCTCACCTGTAACTTTATTTCTAGTAGAATCCGTTTTAAAATGTATCGAATAAACCTGTACTTAATGTGTTCTTCAAACATTCCAATTCAATTTTGTGACTTGGGATTATCTTGTCAACGATTTTTTCAATAAGTATTTCTAGATAATTTTTTGTGTAAAAAATTTAAATATGCATTTATTAATTGTATTATAAATTAAAACAATAATTTTTCTAGTCTTATTGTAGTATTTTCTAACTTATTTACTTAGGATTAAATATGGTTTCTTTTTAGCTTTGTTTCATTTTAAATATTGTTGCGTGTCAGGGTTTGTGTGTGGTTCGGTTACTATATACACTTTTATTTCAATAATAATAAATGTTTCTCTATTACGAATAAATATGTGAACAATGTAGCAGTTGACTTAATCGGTTGACTTGGTCGAATAGTGTCCAGTAGGGGCCGAGCCTCCACAAGCCCCGCCCCCTCCCCGCACAGCTTCTCCCCTCTGCCGCCAGAGGGCGTTAACAAATATATTTCTTAAATAATAGCCAGTTATGAAATAAAACAAGTAAGTATTAAAATTAACTATATTTAATAATGTCAAATTAGATCACAAAAATATAAAAAAGTTCCTACAACAGTGCAATATGTGCAATGATCTCTCACAACCCCATAATACTTAGGTACATTGTTCATGACCTGGTGAAATGCTCCGCAGAACCCAGATTACCCCCGTGAAGGGCAATGTAGTTACCGGGGAGTTTTAGTGGGTATTCACAGTGCCGCTCTATTGTGGTACTGAGTGAGCCCCACACACCTCCGTCGCTTGGCCAGTGGCGGGTAGGTCCGTAAATGGATTCCTCCTCTTAAAAAAACAGGTACACTGTTCGTAGCTACACATCCTACAGCACGATGGGTCACGTACCGCTAAAATGGTGTGTTCAGTGACTAAATACTGATCAAATTTCAAAGACCTACGACATTGAGACATCTTTGCAGTACTTTTACATTTAAAAAGAACCACCTGCATTTGTAGCCCCTGTATATCAATAAATACAGTGACACAATTTGATTACGGACACATTTCCGGCACTTTTAAAATTGTCTTCATCTACAGCTTATATACGTGCACAGGTCTTGTTACATGGGAGATACACGAGGTTGGGCTATGACGCCACTCTGGCCCAATGCGGCTTGCTGGGCGAAAGCGGTTAAAAGCAGCCACCTGGGCAAAACCAACCTGGGCAAAAGCAACCAGGATCAAACGTGCTTAACGTGTGCACGTTAAGCTCGTTTGATGCTTAGGAGGAGCTGGAGATAACAAATTGATTGACCCATCCAAGGAACAACCAAAGTGACGGTTGCTTTGTTTTGGTTATCGAAACCTATTTTGAGCTTACACTAACAATGCTATAATATTGAAAGTTGTAGAATTGTCTCAATGTGAAGACATGAAAACATTAATTATGATGCATATTTTATAGCCAATTCCAATATAGCTACAGGTAAAAGTAAGCTAGCAGAGGTACTAACTAAAAATAACTAAGGTTAGTTTGTAACTTAACTGTGGTCGGTACATCGCGTGCAGATAGAATGTTGGAACAGGCCGTTAAGATTATATTTAAGCTTTACGACAATGAGTCAAAAAAAGTGACACTAATTAAATTATTTCCAATTTCGCGTTATGTATTAACTACGATATTTGTACGGGATAATCTACTTCAAATAGATCAAAATGGACATTCCATGAATGTGACAAGAGATTTACCAAGAGTTCTAGTAAGAATACTTATTGAGTTATCTTTAGCAGGTAACAAAAAAGAGGTTTCATGCCGCTGAAAATTCATATAACGTTTTTGGAACAAATAAATGTTTTCGTCGTTAATTCAGTCAAACTAAACTTTTATTATTATCGACTTATTCCTTATTCACAATAATTTGTTATAATTCATCAAAATATTTGCATTTTCGTATGTTCACAACGCAAGGTGCGTTGGGAGCATAAAAAATATTGAGCGTCACTTCCCAAAATTTTCATATGTTGTTTTTATCGTTACTATCGCTGTCTTAAACTATTTCTACATGTGTGTGTTGCAATTATGTTGAATAACGTCGCATGCAACTCCTGCGCATAGATCATTACACTCAGCTTCCTTACCTCTTCGGGTGTAAAGATAACGGCATACTTTTATCATACTGTATTGAGTTCTCTATTATACTTACAGTTAAATCACATCATTCTGTGTGCTACTTTCACAGCGACTCAATTTTGAGTTAAATATTTAACACCATTTTTGTTAAAAATTTAAGAAAAATCACAATATTCAATTAAATCAGCAGTATATAATTAAATAATTTCTCTGATAATTTTCTACAAATTAATATACGATTTCATTGGACACTATTGACGCGAGAGACGACTGGAGAGCTCTTTCTTGAACAAATATATATATATATATATATATCTTTCATATGTATAATTACGACATTCGTTGCAATACTAGTGAAATGTTGCCTTAAGTAAAAAATTTGGTATTCAAATTTTTTTACATAAAATAATATTTGGAATAGGAAGTTCAAAAGCAGCTTGAAGCTTTAAGCTTTGAATATAAAGTACATTTCGAGTCACCAAAATTTCTTCATTAAAAATGGTTATCATTGAAATATTTAATGGTTTTGCTAATTCAGAAATAAATTCTTAAATAAACGTTACCCGGTACATTTGACTGTAAAGCACGTAGGGTTTGTTTAGAAGAATTCCGCTCAGTTAATCTCTGCTCAATGAAGTGCCAGCTAAAACGAATCAGGATATTTGACACAAAAGGGTAAAAGTATTATTTTAAAACATATCCGAAAGAATACCTGAAGTCATA
Source organism: Acentria ephemerella (assembly GCA_943193645.1). Lineage (NCBI taxonomy): Eukaryota > Metazoa > Arthropoda > Insecta > Lepidoptera > Crambidae > Acentria > Acentria ephemerella. The sequence continues at coordinate 610,628 of OW971875.1, read as the reverse complement.
CATAACAATTTACATTACAAGTGTCCCTTTGTCAATCCTTATTTTTTTTAAATCTTTACTGTACAAAAATATGCATATTCCCTATAAATATTTAATTGTCCGCGGTAATGTGTATAATACTAATGTTAGTTTTGAATGGTTTGGATGTGTCTGGACTAGTGTGGACTAGTGTACTATTGGTGTGTGATGTATCAGTGGTGCGTCCGCTTGAGACACGGCGGGTGACGTCACCGGCGCCGTCTACTTGGTCCAGCCGCGCCACAGCGACACGAACGAGGCGGCGGGTGACGTCACCGGCGCCGTCTACTTGGTCCAGCCGCGCCACAGCGACACGAACGAGGCGGCGGGTGACGTCACCGGCGCCGTCTACTTGGTCCAGCCGCGCCACAGCGACACGAACGAGGCGGCGGGTGACGTCACCGGCGCCGTCTACTTGGTCCAGCCGCGCCACAGCGACACGAACGAGGCGGCGGCCGACGTGACGAGCGAGGCGGCGGGCGCCGGCGGACTACTCGACAGCTCCTGCAGCTGTCCCAGGACAACGGACGCTCAGCACAGATAATACCATTCACTACAGAGCGCTTCGTCACTCTACTAACGCCGCCATTATTTTTGAAATAAACTACATATTATTGCGAAACGTGGCCGTTTATGCAATGACTGCGACTGATGACTGTTTAAAAATGACAAATGTGTTCATGATGATTATAAAAAAACCATAAATCGCAGATAGAGTATTTTTTTAGAGTTCCATACCCGAATGGTCCATCTATCTGTCCGTCACATGTCTGGCTGTTTTATAGCCAAACGGTTAGGGCAAAAGTCTTCAAATTTTCACTGTAATGAATCTTATTGATACAAAGCCATATAAATTTTCAAATAAATATACTAATATAAAATTGTACGGAACGTTTGGTGGACGCATTCGACTCGCACTTGTCCGTATTTTTTTTCAAGAGAAGGCAAGATGTTCTTGCTTGATAGTCGTATGCACAAAAAATATGTCCTGGTAGGATGTATAAATTATAACTATCTTTATAATAAATGATAAAATTTTGCGTGTCACGTAATAATGTGTGTGTGTGTGTGTGATACGTACGTCGGGCAGGTGGTCAGGCCACGAGAGATGCTCGGGCGGCTCGGGGTCTTCCAGCTCCGGGAGATCCGCCCACGTCTCCCAGCCGCCCGCCTCCCCGCCCCCGGCCCCGGCCCCTGCCCCACACCACGCCTCCACCCTAGTCACAGAGGATAATGAAAAACGGCCAAAGACTACGACAAAGTGCAATTAATAATAGTAAATTTAATTACTACGCCGCTCACGACCGACCGTCGCTCTGTACGTCGTTGGCGTATGCATTAAAAAGTGAAGCGTCGCCGAACGCCAGCATAGGTTGCGGACGTGGTCGACGCTAGTTCCGTGGCAGAGCCGGTACGGTACCTGCCGAGCGCTGGGTCGTCGGCGGCGGCCCCGGCGGCGGCCCGGCAGAGCGCGGCGAGCGGCCCGCCGGCGGGCTGGTGCCGCCCGGCCGTGCCCGCCCCCGCCCCCGCCCCCGCGGTCCGCCGGCCGAGCGCCGCGCACGCCGCCTGCAGCCGCCGCCAGCGACACCGCGCGCCGCTCACGGACGGCCGCCAGTTGCAGTACTCGCTGCAACACACGACTACCCTCACATACTCTGCGTGCTGTACTTTGATTATGATTATAACATCAGTTTACTTGTCTCTATATGTCAAGTAATAAGTTACATCTTCTTTTATTTATGTCCCCGGGTTACCAGTGATGTAACATATCCCTTGACCTTTTGGGGTTTTCGACGACTAATGAAAGATGCAGCTATTTTTTTGATGACTCGCGGGAAAAATAAATGAAGGTGAAATGTAATATTAATGACTCGGAGGAGACAGATGTACTGATCGAAACGATAAAATACCTATGGAAATGGAAATGTAGAGAATGATGAAAAATTAACTATTATCCTACAAACGAACGAACGAAAATAAAACACTGAAAATATACGAATTAAATAGAATCATCCAACCGACAAACTTTTTATGACAAAAGTGGTAAACTAGAGTACATTTATGTTTATATACATTTATGTGTGGCACAGTATCGAATACAATACATCTACTAAATGACTGTAAAATTGTACTTCTTTAGTGTTAGAAATTATAGTTTGTGTATATATAAAAAAAAATGCTATATTAAATAATCAACAGCTAAGCATAGCATATTCTAAATTTTCAAGAGTATGTAATGTACCTAAACTGAATAAAAACATTTTGACTTGACTTAACTTCGGTCAGCTGGTCTGGTAGTTGTTGACATGGTCATACCTGAGTGTTATGGCGTAGGGCAGCCGCATGTCCAGCGTCCAGGCGAGCAGCGCGGCGAGCTGCGCGGAGAGCGCCAGGGCCGCCGTCACGCGGTGCGCCGGCAGCGGCTCCGTGCCCGCCGACACTTCCTTGTTTTGAGATACTGACAGGGATTGCTTTTGTTAAACATTGTTAACAACCTATATACATCTCAATGCTAGGCAGTGTCCTTGCTGCATGGGAGAAACACATGAGAAGTTTGGGCTATAACACAACTATAGAACCAATCATTGGCCTAGCCATGATTGTATATTATGAGCACTTTGCTTTTCTTGTGGATATTTACTGTCAACTGTCCTCATTTTTTACAAGGTGACACGCACACACAATAGCCAAAGTTGGCATAGTGTCTATAGGCTACATTACCCCGTGTCAAATATAAAAAAATTGGGATGAATAATAACTTACATCATCCATTTATTATAAAACCCAACTTAGATTGTACACATTAGGGAAAAGCATAGTACCAATTAAAAATTACTATCTTTTGTTTGACTCTTACAGTAATGGATGGCTGAATACTGAAACATGTCTTATTCATTATATGATTGTCAAAGAATGAATTTAAAAGTCTTTTCACTTACACCAAGCTTGTATATGTGAGAAATCACCATCAATACTAATCCAGGAGTTTACTATATGTAGCTGAGGTCTTTTGGGAGGTTCTTCCTCAGCATCGTCACCCACAAACTCCATATCTTCTATACTATCACTGAAATGAAAACCCCTTTATGTATTTTACTTTAATTCAAGTCATACAATCTAGGCAAAATGACTATTGTCCTGAGGTACACAATAGGTACAATAAATTAAGGTTATATTGATATTTAATTATATTTCAAATTACTATATTATGACATGTTTATTGGAGACATTAGGCCAGAATGATTGTGTTGCATTAAGATTTTATACTATGCAAGTGAAAAATTTAAAATTTGCCTGATTTACTTAAAAATCAGAAAGTACCTATATATCAGACATAGCAACTTATTTCTATAGTAGGTGGGAATGTGTTGGTAAGATATAGAATATATTATAATCTTAACTAGTAAAGTTACAAATTGCACAGTAAAAATTTTTCATCCAAATAGTAAAATTTAACACCTCCAAATTATAAGATAATAGAACTTTAGTAAAATATAAATAACTGGATGATTGGAGAGACTGGTACACTGTACAGGCCTTCTAGAACAGACAGTCATCTCTCACTTATGCCATAAATTGTTTTAGGTTAAGATAGATAAATAAACAAATTTAAAAGGTACCTATTATATGAACTTAAAACAATGTTTCTTCAGTTGTTAGATATAAAAATAAAATTAAACACTACCTTGTATCATAGCTTATGTACACAGGGAATATATAATTAGTAAGCTGCCTTATCCTGGACCTCCTCAATGCTGCCAACACATCTGCCTGTTCATTATAAACACCAATTTTGTTCTGTAACTCAATTTGCTGATCTTGGGCATGTTTCCCCAGCAGAGACACTCGTTTCTGGTACCTTGGTAGCTTGAGGCTTAAATCTTGGTTGTGTTGCTTTAAAGATTGCAACTCTTTTTTCTTCTCTTCAATGTTATTCCGACGTTGCTCAATAGCTAATCTCAGCAAGTCTATTTTATCTCGAGACTGCTTAGCATCAGTGAGTAGCTTGTCTTTTTTAACCTTGCTATACAGTAATTTCTCACATCTGTCCAATACATGCTTTCTGTTAACTTTTACCCTAAGTAGTTTGGCCAGTTTTTCTGCATATCTGTAAAATTATAAAGACTAATTTATCAGCATGGTAATTAAAATATGAGTGTTATCATAAAAGATCAATGTCAAAGATAAATGTTTTGAATAAATTTAATTGTGCGTATGAATATTTACTGCTTTTTACATAAAATAACAAAAAGTAAACAATATGCTTCAAGACATTTACATGTTTACAACCGTCTGGTTATCAAAACATTTAACAATATTTGTCAGAGAGAAAGATAAGGAATACATATGAATCATCATCAAGTTTATATTACCTCGACGCAGAAGTTTGAAAATTCACATACCTGTCTGAGTATGGCATAGAGGTATGAACGAAGTTTCCATTCTTGATGCAATCTTGACAATAAAAATTTCGTTTTACTGTGTAACACAGAAGGCACTTGGTGTAGTGGCTATCGCTATCAGTAGAAGAAACACGGAAATCCCGAGGCGCTTCGCCTTCAGACAAATAACTGAGCGCCATTATTTAAGAAAATATAAATGAACACAAAACCATGTCATTGTCAGCTGGCGTTTTTATTTTGACAGACAGGACAGACTGATGTGACGGCAGGAACGAAATTAAAATTTTATTATGTTGGCATAGCTGATACGTATCTCTGGATTGGGTGAGATTCTGCGCTGGTGTTACTATTATTGAAAAAATATTTCTATCATCATGGTGATCCAAAATTGGACTATAATTTTGTTATGGTTGAACTGCACGATTTAAAAGAATCCATCGTAATTGAGTCCATAAAAAACAGTTTTTTTTATAAAGAACTTTTTGATTTTTTTGCCTCGTTCATTCGACATAAGCTCTTGTTTAGCAATCGCGTTTGATTGTCAAATAATTACGAATTTTAAAAGTCGAAGAAGATTCAAATGTGATTATTAAAATGCATCTTGTCTATGCCCTCGGTTATTGTAATTATCCACGACACGACTCACCTGCGCTGAGGTCCGAGCCTTTAGAGGCACCCCAGTTCACTGAACGTCTTCATAAATGGCTCCGTTATGCCGTTGCGTTACAAATCATAATAACACAAGGATGACGTAGTGTAGCAGCAATGGATTTGGAATCAATTCAGTTACTACCTTAAATGTACCAAAATTGTTAAAAAAAGGTTTAAGTAAAAGGGAAACCGACTTCATAACACTAAAAAGGTAGACAGCTTCACTTTCTACAATTTCTGGAAACAACTTAGCACCAACTCCATCATATAATTTCAAAATGGATAACTTCTTAAAATTATTTATTTTCGCCTATTTAATATTTTGAAGACGGTTTTTTGATTTACTTAACAATATTGAGTGGTAAGTTTTTAAAGTCAAAGTTGCATATTATAGAACTTACCGCTAATTCCTGAAACTCAAGGATTTTTTCTTCATCAGCTCAGCATTGAGGAAGAATCCTCGAACAGGTAGATGACTGCTATTCACAAATATCTGAATAGCTTTAGAAAAATCATGAAACAAGTTGGACTTGCCTGTTGAATTAAAAGGCTTCTCTCAATTTTCTAGGATCACATTATCTGATCCAGACTTGGAGTTGGAATAGGGTAACTTGGGAGGACCACCCTTTCTTGCAAAAAATAAAAAGACAAAAGTACCGTAAGGATAAGGAAAGGATTAAAAAAGTTAGATATCAAGTATCTCTAAATTGATTTTTCTTAAAGTCCAGAGAACTTTGAGAGATTAGCATTGCGGAAACAGTAAGTTGCATCTAAAATAATAAATTAACTATTAATTAATTACCTATGTTATGTTATGTATGTAATACCTATTACATTATCTACATACCTATGTAGATAAAATATAAATTGTTAATGTAAAGTATCCTCACAATTTCCTATTGCTTATTGTCTTGCAATAAATATCCTTGATACAGAAAGGACGTGTTTTATTTGGTTCCTTCAGACAGAGAACAGTTAAATAGCCGCCATAAAGAAGTCTTATCTATATTTCAATGGTGTTTATTGGCAAAGGGTGGAATGTCAGTACTCGAATGGCGGGCGTGGTTACTGATGTTACCGTAGCTCGTGTGGCGTCCATGCAAGTTGAATTCGCGCCAACTTTATAAAAAGCGCTCCTTTTTTACATTCCACGGGTCATTTCCTAAGTTTTTTGCAACGTAAACTATATTTTGTTGTTGAAAAACTCAGTATGTTCTGAATGTATACGTTGCATTTTAGTGCTTACTATTTTAGTGTTAGACAGGTTTTTGAGACTACCCTCAACAGATAAATAAAGTATCGTCCTGTGTACATTTATTGCTCTTTCAAAGAGTGTTTACGCTTGTATTTAGGTAACGTTTAAATTAAAATCTCGTAAACGACATAAAGCTTTTACTTGTATAAGGTGACAATACAATACAATAATTTTTGCACGTTCATAATTGCAATAGTGGCGCCGTAAGTGGCGAAATTGGCGAACTAAGCTTTCAACAGTTAAAAGTGTCTTCATTTGACAGTAGGTGGCGGTACAAATATGTTATAACTGTGATTTTTCAATAATAAACGTCTGCATGCTTTTCGTGATATATTTATAAAAACATTCTTACACAAGGACATTATCTTTCGCAATGTACACATTGTATTATGGCTACTAAGCTTTCAACAGTCTCTTCATATGACAGTAGGTGGCGGTAACAAAGAGTAAACCAACCCTTTCACACATGGAATACTTTTGAGCCGTAGTAGTTACATAATTATTTAATGAAAATAAAAACTTTACCATAAACCATATTTGACAGACTTAGTTAACTACGCATGATTGAATGACGCGCGAAAAACTATATATCTATTGTGAGTTTTATCGAATCGAACCATCTCAATCGTGTTTGTCGCCTGCTGTCGAATTGTATGCAAACGACAGCAGCCAATCTGTTGTTAAGTATTGGGAACGATTTTTTATGTTTGCAATTGTCAGCTGAACGCTACTACGATTGAGACGTCTAGATAAGTTTGAAACTTATACTAGGGGTAACTGTTGAGCAAGTACAATAGACCTTTGGGAGAAAATACAATAGTTCCATCGATCACGTTGTCGAATGTACGAATTTGCTAAATCGTTTGGGTGATAGTTTAAAGGTCGAATATTTATTTGTTATAAATATTGCCATATCTAAATATTATTATATGCTTAATTTTTTAGTGTAGGCTTTTGTAAGTTTTGACATAAATGACTCAAATTTGTTAGAAAATAGATTTTTTTAAAAAGCGTCCAAAAACGTAAAGGTTCTTAAAAATTTAATGTAGTGGGATCAACATTGAGGTAAATCCCACTAAAGTTGCTGCAGTTGCCACTGGCGGTGGTTAACCCTTGTTTATAATTTAAAGGATAAAAACCTTATTGCAAGGTGATTAAAACTATAACTATCTGTTTTGACAATGTCTGTTTTATTTTTTAAATAATATAGAATCTGGCACTCTGGCCCGCCGGCAGTTTATACATAATTGAAAGCAAAGGGTATTTAGTATATAAGTTTTGCCTAATATTGATAGAAATTATATTATTATTTTTCATCACTAACTAGGTAGCAAGTTACAGAGGTAACTCAAAAAGCTTTTCTTTGTACAAGTCATGATACATAGTTAAAATAATTTGAACAAACTATTTTTAAAGAAATTTAGAATAGAATAGAATAGAATAGAATATATTTTTATTGTACATCAGCCAATTCAAGAAGAGAATTTACCAGATTTTGTTACTCTTAATTTCTTACATGGCTTCTTTTCAATAAAACCCTAACCAAATAGTATGAGTATAGTATGTGTCAATTGTAATTCACCTTTTTCTATAAGAGATGGCGCTCAAAACATCAAGTGAGAACATAATCTTTCACAAAACTAAATATAATTCTAATAAGGATCTTAATACTACTACACGTGTTTTGTTCATTTCTTAAATTAGTTTTCAGGTGCAGAAACCTATACATTGGTAACGTAAATCAAAATCAGTTCTGTACCTTCCCAATATCGAATAAAAAAATAATTTTAGATGAAGGGTGACTGAATTTATGGTCGATAGCTACAATTATTTAATTGCGACCACTCGTGGATATTATATTAAACTAATATTAGATTACTATTCATTAAATCGGTTGCGTAGTATACATATTAAATTTCTCATTAGGTGCCGTGAACAGGAAGTTACAAATTTGACGTGTACCAAATATTCTAATGTAAGTACTTATATTGACGTAATGACGCTTTGAATAAAATACGAACACATTATTTAGTCAAGAGAATAGATACTAAGATACTTTTCGATATTTATTCAATTAGAAAAAGACTTAGGAAATAAATGGGTTATCGAAAGCAAATTCGGAAATGTATGATAATTTGCGTTTGAAAGCTGAGAGTAGGCTTATGTCAAATGTCATACATTTTTATTTAACGTAAAAATAATAAAATTATGTCATCTTCTTCTTCTTCTTTTATAAATGACAATGTGTCATCTCCAAATTAGATAACAATTTTGCCAGCACAGTGTTTACACCGCGCATACCTATACCATTGAACCCTACATTGGCATGTAGGGTTCAATGGTATAGTTTGTTCGAGGATAACATGCACTGAGTGAGATTATAGTTTAATGTTCTTAGTTTTAATGAATTTATTATGTCATCTTACCTAGGCCTAGAACAGAAGCTTAGACACAGGTAAAGTTCACAAAATACCAAATTACCAAATTAAATAGCTATGTGTTGTAAGGATCATCTGCTGATACATCTTAAATTCCAATCGTTTTTGCACGACTGGATATTAACGTAATTACAAGCGTGTACCAGAGAACTGAACTTAAACTTTAAATATTAAGAACATTAATTTGGTTTTGGTTTTTTTTATACATTTTGATATTTTTTTTATTAGAAATTAAAAGCTAAGATTAACATTTCATTTCGTGGTGCTTACAATGTCTACATCGATATGTAAGCCAGACTTCAAAGTGCTTCGATGCATATTGAACTATCGATAGATATTGCATTGCGTTCCACATGTACAGTCGGCCTCAGAAATAACTTAAAACTTTGGTGAAAACCTACAAGAAACACTCTCCTTGCTGTGACATATCACTATAGTCTTAAGCTACTTCTGTGGGCGACCGTACATGTATCATATTTGCTTCGTATGTGGATAGAGTTTGCTATATTTGTCCAGACAAAAAATAATCACACTAGAATAAAATATTTAGACTTGATCTCATTCCTGGGTTATTGATTGTACCATCATCGCGACCATTTGACTACAGTCATTAAGTGTTCGAGCCCGCAACTCCAACTACATAAAACTTTGGATTAAATACTACAGCATATATTAATTACTACATAGAAATACAGCTATTTTGATTTTGCTAAGGTGTGCATACCCCATGTATTACACGGAGAGTTAATCAAGTTAGTATGTTATCGGCATCTGTCCGCATCATCTCGCTCCCAAGACATCACATATTCCACCCCTACTCCAAGATAAAAACTACGGTTACAGCAAACATCGGCTGCTAGTCTGAACGATGTCTGGGTCTCAGCGCCACCGCCCCCGTCAGATTTATTTCAACCGATTTTTCCACTTCAATTTGACCGACTTGCAGCCGACTCACCGCCTACTAACTAAAAGTAGAGATGCTCCTTACAAATTAATTTTATTTGCTACATAAAGCCGTTACAATATATAACAAGTGTGGACGCGACTAGATAAGTTTATTTATTTACATAAGGCACACCAACAGCATGCACATTAATCTGTACAAAAACACAAATATACATAAAAATGTCCTGATGTGTGGCGTGTACAGCATTCTTTACATATTCATCATCGCCTAAAGAATAAAAAAAAACAATATATATTAATTCATGAACTTAATTTCCATAATATAATATAATCCATAATATTAATAATATATATATATATATATATTATCAGATAAGTTTATTTATTTACATAAGGCACATCATTAGCATGCACATTAATCTGTACAAAAACACAAATATACATAAAAATGTATATTTATATAATTAAGTTCATGAATTAATATACATTGTTTTTTTTAATTCTATTCTTTTAAATATAATATATTTCCAATTTACACTGCATGTGATTCCAGTATCATATGCTTAAAGCGAGCCAAAGAATCATGAAAGATGTCCAAATCGTCCATAGTAGTGTTTAACTTATTGTATTCATTACATATCCTAACTACCGGGGAGGAGTGGCCCAGATAAGCTACAGCAGTGCCAGAATTACACTTATATGTGTAAACAGTATAGGAAGCAAAGATGGATGAGATATCTATCGATATTGCGCTGCTTCTATGATGAAAGGATGATCTGTTATGACGATAATCTTCTTCGAGTTTTATTATGTGACATGTGCGAGGACGTGTCATTTTTCTTGAGGATAGCAGTTTCTACCAGATGACTTCTTCTTCTTATTTTGTCCAGTCCTGTCCAGTAGTAATTAATTTGCAAATGATATAGAAAAACAATTGTTAGTCTTTTTTAATATTACCACAATACCTCAATCACAGAAATATTTCATTAAGGACTTTCTAAAGCCGTGATATTTTTATTGCGGTAACACCGTAATAATCAACACAATTCGTCGCCAGCCTTCGCCAGCCAGATTAAAACTACTCCGTGAATTAAATTGTTACAGCATTTCGCAGCAGCTTGCTTTGTTTACGTTTGTCGCTGGTCATATTTTAACCGCTAATGCGACTCTGTTCCGGCAAAACTTCCATCACGTTTGTTTTGGGGTTCAGTGCACTAAATGCTTATTATCTAGAACTTTGTTGCTTTTGTTTATTTATTGAGATGACCGCAAACTACTCTTTACGATGTCTTACTTCAATCGCTACGTATGAACATCATTAATAATAAAAGAGTTATGTAAAACAAATCTTTTCCTTTTTGCAATTAGATATGCAGCTATCTTTTTTTGTGACGCTGAGGAGAAGCTCTACCAGCCAATGTCCAAACCCCGAGGAGGAGGAAGAGGTGTGTGGGAGAGCCTGTAAAAAAAGAACCCCCCAAACACACAATACCGTGAATAAAGTAGGCGCACCGACAGGGCTGTGCAGTTTGCCTGAAGTCCAAAAAAACAGACCGTCCTTAGGCGACGGATGCCAGAAATGTCATCTGCTTCCCGCACTCTCTCTGCATTCTCCTTTTCCCTCATCACGGCCTCACAAAAGCTGAGGACCCTTTGCCATGACCTGTCGCTTTTCATTAGTTATCTCGTCTAAATTAATGTCAAACTGAAAATCTATTGTAAGTGCTGTATATACCTATTATTAATTAGCTTTTTGAATAACTTCTGATTGCGCATACTGTTGTTGAACCACGCTGACAGCTTTGCTTCAATAATCACAAATAAATGTCTCTACGACATTCAGCACTTCACTCAATATTAAAGGTACAAAAAGTTACGGAACCCTAGTCCAGGTCTCTCACGTGGCCTCTTTTTACTAGCGGCCACACCACACGCGGAGCATTCTAGAATATTCGAGAGGTATACACAATAACTGCGCATATTAACGGCACAAAATACGTTCGGAATAATATTCAGAGTAGTTCTACTTTTTGACACAAACAAAAGCTTTTGTTAATGTGTCGTGTGCTCGACAATCTGTGCCTGAGTGGTTCAAAGCTGCATTTTAGGTTAATAAATTTGTGTTTTCATTAAAAACTGGTAGCGAAACCGGCCAGAAAACGCGCGGGATTGAAAAATGTGGATAACTACATTATCACAGATTAATGAATATCGTAACTCTGGAAGTGTAGACTAATCTATCTTATATATCGCTAACCTTTTTTTTATATCAAAACTAGAATACAAAATTAAATTAATAAAATAAAGGCATGAAGATCTCTTTTATAGGCTAATGGCTTAATGTATTGAGTTTACATAGGTTTTGTCTCACCCAATACAACAGAAGCAAAAGGTAATTTGACTAAGAACCTCAAATACTGTAAACGAACAAAGATCTACACTTTTATCAAGTTCTGCGGGAATTCATAATATGTATCAAAGTAACAACAAAGTAACTTCACATCAATAAATTTAAATAATCATTTTACATTTATACTTGGAATATCCGTGTGAATTTTGAATATGCTGCAGTGAATTTAGTGCACAACCTCCGGGCATGCTTCACCAGCTCCCGTTGCATATTTTACGCTATCCCAACAGGAGAGAGCACCCTCTTTTGTAAATGAAGATTAATTCAACACTTACTTCAATGGAAATTGGCATTCAACTTTGTAAAGCCAACGAAAGCGGCGAGTATTGAGTCAATAACCTGAATGGGATTAGATTTATTTGACTTGTATTTATTTGATCATATTATACAAATGATTGCATATTATCATTAACTTACTTTTTCTGTCCCAGAATAAACGTTAAAAAACATTTCCTCACCTTTACGAGTGTAGCTCTGAATCATGGACGTATGAATTCGACACAAACAGAGTTGTTTGCTATGAATTACTACGAATAGCTTATAATATGAATATTAATTCAAATTACATTTCTTGCTGATTAAGCATTCAGTATTGGTGACGTATACACAACAGCTTTAGACCATCATTGTTATATTAGTAGACATAGGTCAAAATTAATCCAATAATTTGTGTCTCCATTAGAAACTAAATCACAATAGAAGACAGAGGCGGTTAGATAGAGAAAAAAAATTAAAGGCTATTTCGTCTTTGATTTTGCTTTTATCGTCCATTAAACAGCTATTGAGCTAAATATTGCACAGAGACATTGCATGAAACGATATATCACATCGCAAACCACTTTTTATGAAAACCGACGGTAATTACGATTGGAGAATAAACTTCGATTCTAGTAGATAACCAAGCGCCCAATTAGCCGCATTCCATGAAAATCATTGGAAATTATAATTTGTGCTGACGTCACAGGGTGCCTAATCCCGTTTCATCCCGGAGTAATGTGGCGGGATAAATCAGCGGTTGGCGGCGCCGCGACAGCCTATTTAGAGGCAGCGAATTTGGCCAGGTGAGGGCGTTCAGGGCTGACAGGATTAATATTAAAAAATAATTAATAGGCGTAGTGAATTTTTTATGATCGGTGATTTTAAAAATATTGTTAAAATAATTGTTTCGATAGCATGGATAGTAAAATTATAAGATCACAATAATAAGATCAAATATCTCACACGAGGTAACCGATATGTGGGGGGTGACGATTGGGTTTGTATGACGGACCAATATAGTAATAATATTTCTCATACTATCATCTATTATATAGCCCAAATTGTGTTATGGATTAGAAATATACTTAATAAACATATAAACAACCATAATTCGTGAACATAAAAATATCTGCCCTACCGGATTCGAACCCGGGACCTCTGGCTAAGTAGACATGGGTACTGTTCACCCCCGACCAGATGGCCTTCAAATAGATTTGAATACTAAATTTTTTGGCTCAGCCAAAAACACTGCTAAGAATCGGCTAACGCAGTATGACGTCACACCGTGGTATTTTGTATACATCACGAAAGTATTCTGTTCGACAGCTGTATTAAATATTTTGTTTATGTAAATGTATGGGTTGTACAACGATACTGACTTTTTAATGAAATAAATAATTTCTAATGGACTTGCCCATCGAACTTTGAATATAAAACGAATTAAATATAAGCTATCAAAGCAACTGCTCTTTCATAGATTTTTTTTATTTGTATTATGTTACCAAAATAAATAAATATTGCAATCTGTCAACCCTGTCATTATCCCTATACGTATATTTGTTAAATTCTACCACCAGGAAAGAAAAACCCGCTGAAGATAAAAGTGCTGAAATTATGAAACTTTAAATGGAAACAGGCCGCTTACGCAATACGAGTTGATGAGAAATGGATGGGAAATTTGTAACTAATTTGTTATCCGAGAGGCAAAGAGAAGAAAGGGAAATCCCCCAAGGAGATGGGGGCATGAGTATCGTTTGTGGTTATTAGATTTATTTCCTGTGTTCAAAGATCTTATTTCGATCAAACAATCACCTGTAACTAATTAATGTAATAGCCCACAGAATTCTAGTGCATGATGGCAACCCTAAAATAAATCTATTATGAATCGGGCGATATTTGAATATATCATTCGCAGCACGTCTCTGAATCCAGTTCTACGGGAGTGTGTATCATAATGAAGTTCGAAGGAGCATAAAATTGTATTTATTAAATTTTCACAGGTGGCCTGGACAGCCCTGACCGCAGCCGACTGACACACCGAATAGTTCCGAATAGTATCGATTATATATTCGATTCGTCGCCTGCGGTCGCTGCATTTATTTAACTTGAAACCGCGCCATATACTTGTGCACCGCGACCAATATTTACGGAGAATATTCGATACAGAATTTAATTCAAATAAAAGAGTAAAAATTGGTAGATATCCTAGTTTTATTGCACAGAATATTTTTGAAAAGATCCCAGAAACCAATCCGGTTTTAAACATCTATTTGCTTAGTATCTCTAATAGTTTTAAGACTGCATCACAACATATACACGTAACAACTTTAGTAGGTGTGACCCACTATAATTGTGGCCAACCAATTGTTTGTTCGTTCAATTACTCATCCTGCAATTTGATGTTTTCTTTTGTATATTTCTGATATATTAACTAACATTAATTAATTCTAGATGCTTTTGGACCTAGGCTACTTCGACCAGTAATTGATCTTCTGTGGCAATCCATCAGTTCACTATTTCACCCCGTTGATTCCGGAAATTTCCAGATTTTGCAGTGAGATGACAGTGATAAGTTGCACCACGCCTGGGTGCACTGTGTGCTTCCCCAGGTAAATACTTCTTATCCATTTGAAACAAGGGTGCAACTTGCGTCGTTTAACACTTTTATTTTATTCAAATATTTTGTCCTTTTACGGACTTCCACAATTTGATTGCTTTTTTTTCCTGTTGTTAAAAAGAGAATAGGCTTCACTTTTTGTGATTCCACAAAAGGGTTCTGGATCGACCAGGAGGGTGTCTGCGCCTTTCTTAGCAAGTTCATTTGCTTCATTGTTTCCGGTAATATCGGAATGGTACCCATCTAAGTATTACTTTATTAGAGTTTGCTAGGGTGCTAAGATTATTTTTGCAGATGCAGGCTCTAAAGATTCCTGTGCCAGCAGAGCAACTTACTGTCTGGGTTATATGAATTTATATATACATTACTCCATATTTCTCCGTTATCTAGTATCTATAACGTTGTCTGGGTTTCGTTATGCGCACTTGTAGGTCTTTTACCACTCCATCTTCTATTAAGGTGGTATACTATGCCTGCGTTCGTATATTTGTACATGCAAGGCCTATCTGGTGCCCGCAATAAGGTATATATCTGAATAAGTTGGATACAGAAAAAATTTAGTCTGCATTTGAATTACAGTATAATAAGTCCTCTAATGATTATTTTCTTATTTATTCTAACCCTCGCTGAGCGTCGCTGAACATGGGAGTCTGTGGGATATAATGCGTGGACGCCTCGGCTGACCTGAATTACTAGCAAGTTTGTCACCTCACGTTCCTGTGTTGCATACACGACACTTACGACTTTTTACATGAAACAAACAAACGACATGTAACTAAGAACGGAGGCAACCATTCTAAAACGTCTTCCTCGTCGATACAATAACAAGATCTCCAAGATTGACATGTTACTTGGGCCTAAACAGTTATTTAAAAATAATATTAAAGACATTATTTTATCAGTTTAGTTTATACATTCTATCATATTTATGTGTGTGTGTGTGTGTGTGTGTGTGTGTGTGTGTGTGTGTGTGTGTGTGTGTGTGTGTGTGTGTGTGTGTGTGTGTGTGTGTATTATGTGTTTATGAGTATGTACCCAAAACTAATTCAGTCCTCCTAAATAAAACAATTTATTTGGTAGTTCCACTAGCATCATTTGTATTAATATCATGTACTTTTTAGATATAGATATAGAAGCTATGAAATTTAATTTATTTGATGTTTATTTGTGTTGAGCTGTGTACATTCTTGTTGGCTCCGGCTATTAATATAGTAAATAAAATAATATAAAAAAGAAAGCTTGATTTGGCCTAAATAATAGGTGTGAGTGTGAAATATAATTATTTTTATATTATAACAGTCCGGGGAAGATTAAAAACCAAAAGAAATCTTATTCTTCTAAGTCAGAAAACCGGTTGCGGCTACAGAACTTAAAAAACCAACTGCACGGCTAGTTCTAGAAGTTAGGTTGTTATCCAGATATTTCCTCGTTAGAGAGAAAATCAGCAGCGGGAACTCGAATTCCATGTAACACTTTTAGTTGGGAATCTTGTGATAGTAGAGTAGAAAGAGCGAAGCGATATGCGATGGAAGTATGCATTTCATTAGATTTACCGATCTCCTTACTTAATTTGGAGATTAAATTGATTTAAGATATAATTGGGGTTTGATATTTGTCTCAACTCCATTAAAATAAATAAATAACGTTCTGGTTTTAAATAGGAAACATTAAATTCCCAAGGCACAGTTTGCGCTTCGCTCAGAGTAAGTGTTCACTTTACGGGCAACTCTTAACCACTTCAGGTGTTACATGATTCTGTTTGCAACTTTCCTAAAATTGTATTCGCAACTTCTTAACTTTGGTTAATGTGTAGTTCCAGAATGGAGTTTCACGGAGTTGCAAAAGCCAAGCAGCCAATGCTGTCGATTTTTTTTGGAAATCTCTAAGTAATATTCAGTTACAATATTTCCGGAAAGGAGTACAGTTGTGTTGCTTAATTTATAAACTTTATTTTTATTAATTTATTTTAAATAAATGCAGTCACGTTTCTACGTGATTTAATTTATTAATTAATAAATAATTTCGGAAGATGATATCACGATGGATGAGAATTTCAATATCTGATAGAGATTTTAGTAAATATATGAAAAAGAGCTTATAGCAAGGGATTAATGGTTAAAATTAAGAACTTATCTTAAAAAGAATACAAATGGGGTTTCGTTTTACTTTTCTTAAGATACAGTTAATACAATTTATTTAGTACATATTTAAATACTATAACTGGTACAATTAGTAAATGCCCGGTTGATACCCAGTAAAATTATGACTATTGCCTTTATAATTATATTTATTTATTTTCTTATACATATTCCCTGTTGTGACGATTTAAAAGAGCTTAGTAAAGAATAAGTCTATTTAAAAAAAAAAAAAAAACAGAGGTAGATAAAAGGGACGTTGCATAGATGATATTCACATGATTACAAAGAAAAATAAGTCTTTTATTTATTTATTGAAATTATGTTTTTTAAAAATATATGTTAAATTTTTGATTAGGTTACGTTTGATAACGCAATTGTAGGTTTAAATGAAAACAAAGGGCTTTGTTAATAATTTTCATTTAGGTAACTTCAAATAAGTAACATTTAGGAAATTACTAAGTAACCTTTAACTACCTCAATTAAATTTAAATTAGCCATCTTCCCGTTATCAAATATTTGAAGTTGCCTGACAAATTAGCGTAGCAATACTAAAACAAACACAATAGAAGTCGGACAAAAATCCACTTCTCTATGTAACACTTTTTAATAAATTTCTTAGTTCCCATGATTTATGAGCTTGTAAGCCATTTCTGAGTCGTTAGCTGGAAAACCGCTCATTACCTTAACTGAAGGGTTATTAACGCTCTGAGCCACGGTTAAAGCTTTAAAAGGGTTAAACGAAATGAAATAAATGTGAAACGCTTCACTTTTGTTCAATTCAACTGAGCGGTTTCAACGGGAGAACGAAACATTTTTATTTAGTGCTAATTAAATATTTTGTGTTTCCAGCTGTTTACATTGTGTAGCTTATTCATTGCTGGCTGGTAAAGTGGTAATTAATCTCTTTCTTTTAAATTAGATATCTCAGTCTGAAGCCAAGTAGAAACAGACGTGTCTATGATGTATACGAACGTTTGTTCTCGAGTTAGGGATATTGCTATATTAGAATCAGTTAAAGTTTTATTAATAATAGCGAATATTCATCAAACCAGTTGAAAACTGTGAATGTTAACAAAAATACAAACACAAAGCTTGAACTCCCAATGAAGGTATGGTCGAGGTCCCACGTGGATCCCCTGAATCAAATCTTATCAGTCAAACGTTTCGTGCGTTGTCAACAAAAATTGGATTAGAAAAAGTAACAACGACATTCCCGCATCCATTCCCAAAGGGACCAAAAAAAATATCGCTACAGAAGCTCCTAAATTGGTAAACGGTACAAAGGCTAAAGTCTAAATTGAAAAAATCTGACTCGATAACTCGAGAAGTCGATAGGAGGATGAAAAAGACTGCCTATTTGAGGGTAGGGGAGGGTGCATTCAATTTTCCAATTTAAAAGAGCGTAAAGCACACCCGGTGCCGGCGGGTGCTGCAGTGACGTTTGTAAAGCGCTATTTTACGAAATGACTAGGAGAATTGTTTCATAAAACTGGAATAAAAGAATTTAACTGACATAAAGTTGTGAAAATTCGTTTTGGAGATTTCTGGTGCGTTATCAGTGAAGAATGACGTAGATAACTTATTCTCAGTAGATTTTCAAAAAGACCTTTTACTTAATAATCAGGCCTTTTACCAAGAAATCGCTCCACGCTGCTGGTGCATTATTATTTTTCGGAATAACTTTTAGTATCTTCAGCCATCAGAATGTAAGGTATGAAAGTATATTCTTCTAGAAGTATCTTCAACAGATTTGTTTAACAGTATTGATGAGGTTTATTAGTAACCAATTTTTTTTTATACCTGAACAACAGAAGCCGGGCTTTAAGCTGGTTGCAGAAGACATCCTTACACAATACAAGTTATATATCACAGTTGATTTACCCGTCTATCAAGGAGGAAGCGAACCGTGACCAGATCCAAATACAGCATGTTTATTCAAGTCTCGGAATAGAACAAGACGTCTACGTGGCGCGGTCCGAACTTTTTGGACAACTTGTGGGAACTTCGCGGGGATACCGCCAAGCCTGTTTAGTGTGATCTCGTGGCTTATACATGACATGAGTTTTATGGCTGGAGAACAGCTTTAGGAATACGTTGGAAGACTGACAAAAAACCCGAGGTTAAACTGACGTTTGGAATCGGAATACTCCAAGGATTAAAATGTTTTTTATGCATATTATGAGTAGACAACTCTTATCAAAGATCTTTGATAGATAAAACACCAAAGTCTTCTATGGAGAACATACCTTTGGTGTTTTGCATAAAAACGGATATTTTATTCTGAATTATTTCCTGAGACGCGCTTCAGTGAACACTTAGTGTCTGCCTGTAGGTTATTTTTGTTCAGTCGCGAGCTAGCTGAGTCTTGTCTTCTTCCACCTTTCTCGCTTGCTTCCACTTCTACACTCATGGTGTGTAAATCGGAAAAACGGAGTAAGTGGATCTGACCTAATGTTAATTTTCAGGTTCTGCTTTCTCTTCACGTTAAGTTTTGTATGCGATTAGTGCAATTATCTTTTCTGTCTTCAACTACCTTCATTATCAAGTTTTCTCGCATAATATGTTTGTTTTGGGAGAATCAGTAAAGGATATAGTGTTTATTATGTGTTTAATGATATTCAGCGTAACCGACACCTATCCTCAGCATGGACTAACCAAAACACCATCACTTTTAATAATTACTTGAATTACGTAAAATATTTTACGGCCATAAGGTCAAGAATATCGTAGAATCAATTTTTCACGCAAAATACCGGCGTGTGTATGACATCTGTCAGCAAGGTCTAAACGGGGCGCAGAGTATATTAATATACTGCTGACAGCTTACTTACACAAACACTATGTGTATGTACTATGTGGACATACATACAATAATTCTATAGTTTATTTTATAGAGAAATGTCTATTTAGGAGACAAGCATTAATGCCTTCACTACTAGACTTTAATATTAACGTATCCTTTCTCATAATGAAAGTTAAAAAAGAATAAAAAGCTAGACACGTCTAGCTTTTTATTCTCCTTAAATAACATTTAAAGTAACTGTAAACTTATAATCCGCATAACAATCTTGGTATAATACAATTTCGCATAATATTGATTTTCAATCATAACATGATAACATAATGATTACTCAGAAATAAATAAACATTAATTCATTAGTGTTGTTAGGAACTGGCTAAATATGAGCTAAATACGCCTTTTTACTTTCCTTTCGTTTGTGTGTATAGTTTTGATTTTGGTCAGCTAGGCTGTCGGCTTCGATTTGTGATTTGCTCTAAGTTCTTGTTATATATTATTTACAAAATAAAGCCTTCTTCCCTGTTACCAGGTTCTTTTTTATTTATAGTCAGTAACAAGTGTTAACATTTACGTAATAGTTTAATATAATCATAGATAAATATGTGGATTTGCATTTAAGTGTATAATCGTTATGCGATAGATAGATAGATAAAGTCTTTATTTTCATTTCTACATCACACACAATCCATCCAGACAGTACATAGGTTAAAAGACAAACATTTTATAATAAAGGTATCAAAGACAAACTAAGATGTGTGAGATATTAGATAAATAAAATATATATGCTATGCGATGATGAGATAACAGTATTTCCTTACACTATTTAAAATATCTACTTGACGTCGTATCTATGTTTCCTTATTAGTTATTGACTAGTTGCTTCACCCGCGTGGCTTACAGGAAACAAAACATTTTTTCGTGAACAAACATTATAAGTGCTTTCACTCCCCTTCAATTGAATACACAAATATAAGTCATACGGGATTATATCAGCCGGAGGACGCCCAGTTCTGGAAATAGGCCTCCCCCATGATACTTGTAACCGATTGTTCTTGCGCTGCCTACATCCAGCGGTTTCCAGCGACCTTGACCAGATTGGCGGTCCACTTTAATTTGAATTTTTAACTTCCCCAATTTTTTAAAAGCGCAAAAAATACAAAAAGGTTTCACTTCATCTTACGAGACCTCTTAGATACATTTTGTATATCATAATTAGTTAAGTTTTTTTTTTGTGTGTTTCTCTTTTTGAATTGGCTGAAGTACAATAAAGATATATTCTATTCTTTTCTATTCTATCATTAGTTTCATCCTCTAGCATTCCAAATTCAATTTTAATGTATATACTCATTACTTAAGAAAATTTAAATATATTTTTATTGTTGATATTATTAATTATATGTTCTATATATTTAACTTAATCTCCCCAGAAAACTGCTAAATCGGTCAATCGTAACAACGAACCATATAAACGATCTAAAACAGTCCTCTATCTCATGTGAAAAGAGTTTATTTTTTCCACAATTGTCTTCCGGAGCTTGCATTCGCATCAGTAACGTTTTGCTTGCAAAAAACATTATCATCTCAGTACATAAAGCATTCGCGAGTGTTGTGGCCATTCTGAAGAGTAAATAAATGTTGTGTGTCGTTCGTGGAGACAATACGCGAACAAATGTGTCGTGGAGATAGCGAGGGGGTGGTGGGTGCTTTATTTGATCGTGTTGATGCGGGACAGCAGTAGCTGATATGTAGGGCGACCACTGCTTAACCTTTGGACGTCTGCAACGAGGGCAGGATGATATTTCACAGTTGGCTATATTAATTTAACTAGTTAGTTAATAGAAGAAACAGTATCTAGAGAGATAGTTAAGAGAGTTACTACTATAACTGGAACAATTAGTAAATGCCCGGTTGATACCCAGTAAAATTATGACTATTGCCTTTATAATTATATTTATTTGTTTTCTCATACATATTCCCTGTTGTGACGATTTAAAAGAGCTTAGTAAATAAGTCTATTTAAATAAAGTTATTTTTGACTTTTGACTTTTGAGTTATATTGAAAGCACTTGAATGACACAGTCAGTCTTTTTTCAGACAACTTGTGGTTTTTTGAATAGAATTTTTATGTCACATAATATATATTGCCAAGAAATCACATCAACTACATTAAGCGAAATTAAGCATCGCTAGTTTTCTTAAAAAAATGTAATGATTGAAAACTAAGCTCGATAATAAACCTCATTTGCTAATTAATGTAGTTAAATACAGACCACTTATAATATAACTAATTCGTAATAAATATTTATCAGTATATAAACTAATAAATATATATTATAGCCTCCATGCTATATCAACGGGAGGTTTGCTTACTAGGTGTTACGAATTGGCTGAACATGAGATAAATGCACCTTTTTACTTTCGTTTTGTTTATGTATATAGTTTTGAATTTGGACAGATATTCTGTCAGTTATCTGTTTGTTGTTGTTTGTTCTGTCTGTTGGATTTGTGTGTTTGATTTGTTATTTTGCTCTAAGTTCTTGTTATTTATTATTTACAAAATAAACCCTTCTTCCCTGTTACCAGCTCCCTTTATATTTACAGTCAGTAATACTAGGCGTTCATTTGGCGAATCACACAGTACATCGTTGCGCGCTGTCAGCATTTTCACTTTAATTAGATATTTTATTTAAATTATTAAACCAGTATGAATCTATCGCCGTACATATCGCACGTATCATTTACCATTACCACGTAACCATTATAGTGTAGTGGTTGTTCAATATAGTCTGCAGTCCTTTATCAGTGAATTTTATTTATCTATCTATAACTTTCTAAATGCGCGGACATTAGCCATACACTATCAACCATAATATATCGTCTCTAATTCTTATTAAATTAAAAAACATTCTCCAGAAAACTTTTTACCGATATTTCAAGAAACATTGTCACCCGACGAATTGTGTATATACGTATTTCAGTGTCTATTTCTCCGCAGTATTTTTCCAGGATATCAAGAATTGAATGTGTCCCACTTTAGCGTAGCTGTGTGCCAAATCTGTGATCATGGCAGTAAATACTGTAAATTGTAAAAGTAATCGTGGTACGCGGGATTAACAATAACATTGTATTTATGTAGGCGTTCAGATAACGATAACACTGTGTAACGGCTCCGATATCATAGTACGTCTGTGGCTCCCTCGTCGACTCTAAATCACAGATATAAAATGCGAATTACTGTTATCTGAAATGGTAAAAAAAATTAACCTATTTTCAAATTTAGATAAGAATGATTTTTTTTTAAATTTATTGAAACCACAGATTTACAATGAAACTTAAATTTAAATTTACTTAATACATTTGAAGTAAACCTTACTCTGATGGTCATTAAAGAAGTTTTAAATTTTAAAATTACTGTATACAGACTAACATTTTCAATTTCTAATTTTACGAAGTTTAGAGAATTAAATATGTATATAATACAATATATATATTAAGAAGAAAATTAAATACTTCTTTAGAGACCATCAGTGTTGGGTTTATTCGTGTCTATGCTTGAGTGTTTGTATGTGTTTTTATATGCATGTCGGTTGACGCTTGTATGCAAGTCACCGTATGCGATTCATGTCCATGTTTAGTGTTTTTAAAGGTAAACCCAAAAGTTGATTATTTAGCAATAATTTTACAGTTGGTCTCCCGAGTGAACCAAAGCCTCATGTTAACATGTCTACTGTGGTAAACACTTTATTATAAGTGTTAAATATGAGGGATTGAATTCCAGCATTTTAGTACAAGATGTTGCAACTGTGTACAAAGGTCCGCGGCGGACGTGTAAGTATCACAAAAAGAAGCGGTCTCAATATGGAGCCTTGGGGCACACCTGAACTCCAATTACTACCTTTTGAGATGTACTATTCAAAAAATTGCCGTAAATTTCCACTAATTTAATGCAATTTTTTATAGTAAAAGCCGATGAATTTTTTATAGAATTTTTTTTATTGAAAGAATTTTTATAGAAGGCCTAGTCGATCAATAGCGTTACAAAAATCGGTGTAGACACCATCAGTTTGTTGATTATTGTCAAGTACGTGAAACAAATCAGTGGTGTACCACTGGTAACCTACAGACTAATTAGTTATGGTTGAGTAACGTTTAACAAACTCTATTGTTGTATGATGTTGTTATGTAGGAAAGTATAGATGACATTATGAATGAGCCTGTCAAAAACCTTCCAGAGAACGGTTAGTATTAATATTGGTCGGTTATTCTTCTCGCCACTCCTTGATCCAGATTTATGTATTCGAACGCTTCGAGCGCTCCTTAAAATTAGTGAGACGACTTCGCTACTTAGGCATTTCTTTCAGAGATAGTATAAAGGCATGTCAACTATATTTGCTGTTTCTAAATTACAATAATTTTACCTAGAATATTGAGGAAGCTTCCTCGGCCTCTTGCTTTAAAAAACATCATGCCAATTGACATAGGACAATTTTTGTCTGATTCCTATAACAATACTTAAAACACGGCTTTCGGTTCATATATTTTTATCACAAAAGCAGGTTGATGTTCATCTGAATGTAAAAAATGTCACAGAAGCTGTTGAGCCATAGCAGTTCATTAAGTTAGTGAAAATAGGTGTAAATTATGGCTATGTATAAATTTTTTAATAGTTAATTAATTTAATAGTGTCATAAAATCACAGGTACTTAGTTGCTGTTCATACGAGTCATCGTTAGTCCATATTAATTTAGGTAGATCCACTACTATAAGAAGTCTGTTATCTAGTTTTAAATAATGCATATGGTTAGTTTTAACTACGTCATATAATTATTGTCTAAAACAATAGTCCTGAATAAATCTGTTGAAACAAAATATTTAATTTATAAAACTAAATATCTTTAATTATATCAAAACAAAGATTCACGTCCTACCAAAAACTAAGAGTTTTGAACAATCAACATAATCTCTTTGAGGCTTGGGAATACAGTAATAAAAGTAAAAGCACTCTTCATTATGTTTTTTTATTAAGTCAAAAATAACTACAGATAAAATTTCTTTTGAAGGGATAAAATTTCCTAAAATTTCCTTTGAAAATATTTTGCTTTATAAAATTTTCTTTGCTCTGTCCTTAGTTAAAAACGAAAAACGATTTCTTAGACTTGAATTTTGAAGTTGGACTGTACATTCAATTGTAAATTTTGTTTGTTAACTATATTCAAATATGTACTTTATAAAACACACTCTAAATTATCATGTTTTACATTCCGAACGCTTGGAAACGTACAGCTTACGTAAGTGATAAAACGGTAAACGGTTCTCACCTTTAAATTCACTCTTTATTAGGCTTACTTTCCTATCGCTGAAAAAACGCAGCGAAGGCTTTGTCCTCTCAAAACATCACAAGGGCTGGCCTAAGAACACAAAGGCTGTTTGAAAAACGACCATCTGTGCCGGGTATGACAATTAAACCGTAATTTAGTGCGTAACAAATTTGAGTGAGAGACGGGCGGCCTGCGGCGAGGATCACAGAGGCGGACTCTACCTGTAAACTCTATGAAATTATAAAAAGAAAAAAATCACTTTTTCAGTCTACGTTCAAGATTAAAATATATATTATATTATAATAATAATCCACATACTCACACCTACGATCTAACCCTAACTAAGCATCCTTAAGACTTTGTGTTATGAACAATAGATAACGGTGAAATATAGATAAAAATATAGACATGGAAATGTTTTTTGCAATATGTTTACGAATATCAGAAATATATTATATATATATATTATTGTGCTTAATTGTCTCTCTTTTGTATTTATTTATTACCTTTTTATTATTATTTCGACTTGTAAATATGACGTTAAAAAAATATAGTTAGTTGTCACTGAATTCTCCCTTCGGAACTTGTTTTATTCTTTAATTCACTCTCTCTCCTTCTCTTTTTCACCCTCTTTTAATTGCTATCGATAACAATTATTGATTGCATTATTTAAAATATTTATGTTTAATACTTTATTTTTAGTTTGTATTACAACACGCTAACCCGGGATAGCATATTTAGTTCATTAAACAATTTTGCTTATCCGCAGTGACGCAGACAATGTTTTTGTCCTTTTGTTTTGTATCCTTGGTAGCGTTATTCTCTGTTATAAATTTTCACACATTTTATTAACGAATGAAAATATATTTGTTACGTTTTTAGCTTTGCAAGTTCCCATCTTTTATAATTTGTATTAAGTGTAATTATCAATTGCAAGCAAGTCTTCGGTTTTATTCTCTTAGATAGTTACCATTAAACAACTATATATCCATAATTCAAGGTAAAATTACGATTACGAATTATTTATTACTTTAAAATTATAATTGCAATTTGTTCAAAATATACAGGACTTGTAAACGTTGCTAAAGCCCAATTTAGGTTAAATACTGTTAAACAGGGTTTTTTTTTAATTTTAGTGAGATATATTTTAGTGGAATAAAACGTAGTTCAATATAATTATAGAATAGGTTTAAAGAACGAACTTCTTGATAAAGAATCAGGTATAATGTCATCAAAATCTTCTTCAACTGGTCATGGTCAATTGGTCACCAATAAAAATTTTGAAATATAGTGTCGGTGTCCACCAAGCATGCTATTATGAGGGAATAGATGCTACAGTTAAATAAAAAGTACACCGTGATAAAATGTATACATTGTCTTGTACTAGAAAAATCACAGTTAATTCGTTCGTTGTATAAATTAATTTAACAGAAACTAAATATAGATATAAACATCCACAACTCAGGAATAAATTTTCGTACTCACCATACAAATATCTGCCCCTTCCAGGAATCGAAACCGGGACCTCTGGCTAAGTAGACGGGGGTACTGAAAAGTCGACCAAATAGGCCTTCAAATAAAAATCAAATTTCATTTATTTAAATCCCTTGCTTTGTCCCTGCACTCTACACCCATAACTATAACGGGTACTGTTATTAGATACCGCGTAAATATGTCGAGAATTCCTCCTGAATTGATATGGGCCAAGTTTGGCACTTATCGTTAAACGGGTATTTTACTAATGGTAGACTCCCGGGAGAGGCAACTGCATTGTTATCAGCGATAGCGAAGATAATATGAGAAAATACTTGGATCATTTAATTTGAATATCGATTATAGCTAAGTTTCACAAGCTGCGCTAAGAGCTGCTAATGTAGCGGGCTGAAGTTCTATGACTACGAGCGATGTCTACGGCGTAGCAAACGGGAACGCCGTAGTTGAGCACCTACGGCGTAGCTAAAGAACTTATGAATCAATAGCGATTACCCGAATAATGGAATATTCTACTAATGTATGACTACGACCGATGTCTATGGCGTAGCAAACGGGAACGCCGTAGTTGAGCACCTACGGCGTAGCTAAAGAACTTATGAATCAATAGCGATTACCCGAATAATGGAATATTCTACTAATTTTTGTTTTTTTTTAAAAGGGAAAGCTGACATAAAAATATTTATGTTTTCAAAAATTAGATATGTAAGTTCAATTTTGTTTTTACTCCTAAGGATGCCTCGAAGAGATTGCCTATTAGCAATAAGCCTACTTTTTGTATGTTGATGTTTCTTTTATATGAATATAAGAGTACATCAATACATAGAAGCAAGAGAATACATTAATATACAATTTTATACTTTCTTCATGGCAAACATGAATAAGGGGTACATAGGAAGCAATGTAAAATGAGATTTATTAAAGGGGGATTGTGTTATATTCTCCGTATATGACTCCAACAATTGCAATGTAAGTCACGGAGTTAAAGATGTATTTACGTTAACATCTGAACTGAATAAGGAATATTGACAAAAAATATGACGCGAACAGCTACAAAGTGTAACAAGGGAGTTTCCTCAAACACCATTCGATCTTTAACTAGGCCTTTTTCGTTAAACAAAGGAGATGTTAAACTCAAAGCTGCAGTGAAAGTAATAAAAAATCTATCTCACAAGCCGTCTGCCTCCGCCCGTAAAACTGACGAAGGGCCTCCTAGCGGCCTTAATGTCTGCATTGACAAAAAGGGACCCAGTTTATGACCAGCCTCTCAGCACAAACTATGCCGAGAACTCGTAAGCTGCAAAGTGAAGAAACTTGTAAACCATTTCAAATTAAATTCTTTATCTTAAGAAGATTCTCAATTGGTTCTTATTACAGTTGGATAGTTTCTCAGGTCTTTAGTAGCTTTAATCTTCGTAATTAAAAACTGATAACCATACGTTCTGATTTGCTAATTTGACAACCGACTCACATCTCTGTCTAATAAAACTAGAGGTCTCGTGTTCAGATCCCGGTAGGGGCAAATATTTGTATGATATTTGAAAATTTGTTAACGAGTCATGGATCTTTGTATGATATTGCTGTTAAACATATTACTATCTATATTTCTCTGTTATCTAGTATCCATAACATTAGCTTTGAATGATGCTTTATTGGGGCTTGATTAAGAAATAAATCATTACGTCAAGTTCACATTTCTCAACGTGTAATCAATTTTAAAAAGTCGATTGTAATATGAATTTAGTTGTAATAAACGGAAATAAAAAATTAGAGTGGTAGAAGAGGGGAAGCTGTGTTGAGTTTAATATTAAAAATGTACATGTAAAATTAGAATTGTAGAATTGCATGTGTGCAGTGGAATATCCAAGAAATAACGCGATAAAACAATAATATAATTTTAATATAAAAATACAATCATCCAAAAAACGAATTCTCCGATAAGAGTGTTATTGTATTTTTGTCATGGTTACTAAAAACAGATTTCAATAATGAAGTTTATGTGAATGGTAATGAAACACTGAAAAATCTCACGTAACCATAACAATCGGAGACCACAGATAATGTTATACTTCTTTTGTAGTTAAATGTTTATTGTAAACAAGTCAATGTGGCGAAGGCTTTATCAATCAATTTGTATTGTATCTGTAGGAAGATGACCATTGTAATCACTCCGTAATCTAATATTGACAAAGTTACTTAAATTATTTAATTCTTTAAAAATCGTTATTAAAAAGAACATAACATTTTGTGAAAAAATTTTTGAATCAATTATGTGTTTCTTGTTAGTACAGATTCACCTTTTGATTATTGCATTTCAATAGAGACTAAGTTCGCTAGAGTTTCCAAATATGATGCATTTATTATTATGTCATCAGTATGAGAAATATAAAACACACTTAACAAGTAAATATTACAACAAATAGCCGGATTGAATCCAAACTAATAATAAACAATCGTAATAACTTTACAATAGAACTCAGAACTGCAGGAACTAATCAACTTAAGCCACTCAAACCAACTGGCATTAAATCAGATCCATTGGCTTATATCCTTGCAGCGAACAATTGGGAAAAGTGCATCGTCTCTATAGGCAATTACTGGAGACGCAATTAGTGATCGAGCAATCGGGCTCCTTCCGGTCACTAACGAAGTGGACGCGTCTGCTCGAGGTTTTAAGTAGCTCTTGTTTTTGTTTCTTTCAGAAGAAATCTGAATAGGACGCATTCAAACAGGAAGATTGTTGTTGTTCACGGGAATACTCCTATAACACGGAAACAATCTACAGCGTTATACGGGGGATTACTGTATTTATATTTAAAATTAATCTATCTCTAACTTATCAATTAATTAGTTAATAGTCATGTGCATTGAAAAGATTGACATACGCGACCCTGAGCAAGACTTAGATTTAAGTTTGAATATATTGTTTTGTAAGACCATTTTAAGGTGATAATAATACCAATACTAACGAAGTAACACCTTCACTACCATGATTCTCATAAAATAATTTAACAGGACAACTGTTTTTAATGTTACCAGTTTCCAACAGTTCCACATTACTCAGCCATTGTCAACCGGCGCAATATTCTTTTTATACCTCGTGAAAATTGCTTCTGTCGCCTTTTACGATTACTGAGCAGCCGCATCACACTTTGGCAGTTATGACCGCCTTTCACTTCTTTTTAAACAATTGACAAAAGTTATTTTATCTGTCACGTGCATCCGCTTGAGTCGTTATGACGTTTAAGTGTTTTTTTTTAAATTTATAGAAAGATCGAACAAATGACTCCATTCCACTTGATGGTAAGTAGAAGCGGAGTATAAATAGGAGTCTAAATAAATTGGCTAATATAATTGATTACATGCACTAGTCAACTTGCACTTGCCGACCTGCAAGATGCTCCTTCACGCCTCTTTTAAAGGACCCAGGATTGTAGGAAGGAAGGAAAACGTGAAAACGTTAAGTAAATCTGTTTCAAAAGAAATCTTTTTAAAAAATGAGTATGAAAGCCTTAATTACGAGTTGTTTTAAAAGAGGTGTACTTTATTGTGCACACATATTTAATACGCGATTACATTACTATACTATTCATAATTTAATTATGTACGAAATTATTATTTTATCAAAATTGTACCTTTTTAAAACGTATTTTTTCTTCCTTTTTTTCTTTTTTACACACACACCTATTATTTAGCCCAAAGTAAGCATTGTTAAGAGCTCGCCAATATCAGAAATACACTTAATCTTTATCATATATCAAATCAAAATCCATGAATCCTGAACAAATATACAATACTCATCTTACAAATATCTCCCCCTTTCAGGGTCGAACACGTGAGCAGGCCACTCGACCAGACCGTCTTTTATGTAATGCGGTTTGTGCTGCAAAGTAAACCTTTTTGTTTAATTAATTTATCTCATTCCAAACTCAAAAATTAAACGAAATTTAAAAATTCTCCATTTAGTTGTACGGCAAGATACACTAAATGCTGCCCTTGTATACTAGGTAATAAGAAAGCAATTCCGATACTTCTCTTATTAACGATGATTCTCTTATTAACTTTTTGAAACTATAAGCATTACCATTAAGAAAAGTGGACAAACGTGACAGCGACATCTAGTAGTCAAATCTATAATTGATACTTGATAAGATCTTATAACTATTTGCAAATAAAACTAATCGCTGAAGGCTCAGGATGGAGAGGATATTCTCCAAGTATAAAAAATGCTACCAACAAAGCTAATATCCAACCATCTCTTTTACTTCATATAAAACAAGCAATAAGGTCTCTCGACGCTCGAGTTTTTTGATACAGCTAAATTATTGCTCGACTTGGCACGAAACAAAATGGCGGGTTGTGCTTCAGACGGCTTTCAAAGGTGAAATGACTTCCAATATTACGGCTCTCTAGGCATTTGTGAAATTATAGCTTTTGTGGGGCAATTTTAATTAATTACTGAGTGAAGAATTTCGGTATATTAATGGTAACTTTTGTAAAAAAAAATAAGATTGAAGCGGAAATAGTTGAAGCAAGAACTTAGTAATTGCACTCATATTTGAAAAGTTGATTTTAGTTTAAATAATTAGCATGAGGTTCACCAAAACTTAATATAATTTAAATGTCGATTTTGGGTTTTTACTCTATGGAAGTAACGTCAAAGTTTCCATAATTTCGTGTCGTAACTCTCTCTGCTAGTAATCCTCGGAAAGCAGTGAATTATCACCATCGCAGTCTTCGAGCTTTTGGTTCGTGAACAGCGTCAAAGATAACTTGAATGTTTCGTTTAAAACTAATAATCTAAACCTTCTATTCGGACGTTTGTTTGGTAGAGAATCCTGATTAGCACTAAGCTTATACTCTTTAGTATTGGTGCAAAGTTTGTAAATTTTTACAAAGTGTTTTATACAATATGTTTACAAATTTTGTATTCATATGTACGTTTATTTGACGCTTAAAAGGTAAAAAAACATTGTGAGGAAATCTGACATGATATGAACCTTGCCTGCCCTTGGCCAGCCCCTCGGTGAGGGTGTTTTTGAGCTGTTGACGTGCATAGGTAAAAGTTCTAGCAAGAGAAGTTCCTTTCTCATATGACTTATGAGTCAACGTTGTCTAAAAGAGGCATCTTCAGATTAAAGTGGCCAGGGTAGTGTTTCGCATGCTGCACTAGCTAACTTTGGACTCCTCTACTGCTTACCATCTGAAGGTGTCGAGTTAATTGCTGTACCTTTGATATAAAACAAATATTCTCAATTTACAGCAATGCACAAAGATAGGATTTAATAATTCCAATAAAATTTATACGAATATATAATTAAAAGTGGCTGAAAGCGTTATATTCGCATTAACAATACGAGTGTTAAATATTCCGACGTTTTGCACAAATTAAAATGCCACTGCGTTCATAATTTATTTTAGCGGGAACTCGCGTGACGCGGTCGCTCGCCGACATTTTATTTTTCTTTCACAGCAAAATGGCGGATCAACTAAATTATGTATTAAAATTTCTCATTTCGTCTCTTTCTGCGAGGGAAGCCGTTTTTAATTAGAGCGAGGTTTCTTTTGTGGGAACTGGCAGTGTAGTTTTATTCGAATATTATTTAACCAAGCAGCTGTAGCATTCAGTAGCTTTTAAGATTTTATTTCTTATTCGGGTTGGATCGGTCTAAGTAGCGGTAAGGCGTCTATATATTTGCACAGTACATCAGTCTGGCAATTCAGCGAGGTAACTCCAGGTTGGAAAAGATTTAGATGTCGTTTTTTACTTATAAGTTAGTTTTTGTGTAGGTTTCAATGTACTGTTCATGTTTTTGTCCAAACAATTAGTTTTAGGTGTTATCAATAATTTCATTTGTAATTATGGCAAACAGGCTTTACGTGGTAATTAACGAATACGCTGTAGAGTATGAATATAAGATTATCAGTTCTTAGAAATAGATTATACTAACTGAGGAATCTATGGACATTAGGACGATACATTATGTAGGTTATTAATGATTATAACAACTAAAAATTGCCTAAACTGATCCTGGATGAGTAATCATCAATTCTAGTAATTGAAAGCTTTTGAAAGTTTTGCATAATCATTAGATTTTTGTTATCTATCTTCTTTTATGTCAAACGAGACACTTATGTGTTTCGAATGATTTTTGTGAACAAGCATTGTAATTAAATAAATAAAAATCGAAGTGACTTAAGTTCAGTGGAGTGACAATGTAATACACATCAGCTTAAAACTTCATTATACTTTCAACTTTATGATTTTTGTTGTCTATGGCTGCTAGATGTATATCTATATCTAGGTCATCATCGTTCAATTACGAGTGACGCGCGGCTATCGGCGACGAGGCGACGCGACGCGTCTTGTCGCGAGCAGATCCAATCAGTGACACTATACTACAGATGAATCGCACACAGAGCCAAGAAAACATTAGGTTAGGAGGTGGCTTTTTATTTTATAACCTGTCAAATTATTCAATTTTCATTGTTCAATTGATTTAAAAAAATTTAAGAAGTACCATTAAGTATAGCTTAATTATAAGTTTTTTTCGATTAATGTTATATTTTGATATTTCAGTAATTATATTGGCTTTTTTTTGTAGTTCACAGTTTCCCAACTATACTGTGCAAAAAACGGGCTAATTCATAAGGCGTATTCATGGCACCAATGTGCCATGGCATCACCTTTGGTAATATGGATTATACGATCTGTTCTGTTCAATAAATAGCCATTAATTATTTAATAATTTCTTCATACAAAACATCGTTTTGAGAAATAAATAAAGTTCTTTTTTATTTTATAAGAAATGCCAACTTAGATTACATCAGTACATAAAATCATTACATGGATATAAAACTATAAAATTAAAAAATTACAACATCAATTATATTATATTATGAATAACAATTATTTTATTAAATTAGGAAACAATTGCAGGCAAAAAAACTTGAACAAAAAATAGTTAAACAAAATAAGCTGAGAATTTATCATTAAAATTTAACAATAATGTACGCACAAAATATAATTCCACTTGAATATTGAATACATTACCTTTCAGTGAGCGAAGTTATAATAAATTTACGGATCATGTTCAGCAAGTCACAATGAACATCGGTGATCTCACAATATTCATTTACTGGTTTACAAAACCTCGGTATCGGGAATATCGGTATAGTAGTCGCAATACAGCTTAGAAGCCGTAAAAATCAATTCAAACTACACTATGATTTGATCTACGTGATAAACAGCTATATTTAGTCTTTGGATTTTGCGTGCCTGTGATAGACCATCATTATCGCGAGAGACTGGCATCTTTTTTCGAATTTAAAATGTCCTAGAGACAAACATCAAGTGAGAAAAGACTATGATTAGTAATCAGACGCTACGACGCAGTCACTATTAACTAATCTCTGTGCTAAGAGAGGATGCAAAATGTCAAATGGTGCAATATCAGCGCTCTCACGTGTCATCTCTGTTACCGTATCCACTAGAGAGCAGTGCATACATCTGGGTGCAGGTTCTTATTTCCTAGCAATAGGACGGCAGTTGTTATGATTGTGTTACGCCGGCCATTACACGCCTCGCTGACCGTCCACCGGCCCCTGGCCCCCGACCCCCGTTCCCGTCTGTCATGGTTGTCGATTAAAGATGACAATCTTGATAAAAGTATACCAATATGAGTTTTAGTTGTAGCATGACAAGGACAGACTTAGTCTTCGTTGAGTTAGTTTGTTGATACTAAATCTTAAATTGCTTTTCTTTAAAGACAATTTCTGTTTGACACTGTTTGGGAACTGAAACTAATGTATTGTCTGTAAAATTAAAATGTCTATTGATATGAATAATCAATGTCTATTGTAATGAATATTCATAGATTCTAGATTTAACCACTTTCTTTTTTAAACAAATAACGACCAAGAGTATTTCATTTGGGTAGATTATTTGTCGCCCTAGATTTTGAAAGATAGGCTCATGGAGTCACTCAGCGTTTTGGTAACAATCATAACATAAAAAACACTTAATTTCATGTTGAATATACGTATACATTCGACACATACTTTACCGAAGGGCAAATTTTCGAAGCCACGTCACTAGATTCTAGGGAGCTAGATTCTCATGAAGTGCCACCCCTATATATGGTACTGTCTGTCGAATCCCGGTGGGTGTTTTCATCTAGTGGGCCGTAGCAGTGAACCATGCAGTTAAGTATGGTCGGACATTGTACACAAGTTATCGAGAAAATTTGAGCCCTACCGGTTTATTGTGTCAGCTTCTGTTGTTCAAGACTTCACGTACCAAATATGAGAATTGTTTAATTGTCAGTAATAATATATGTCAGTTTTGTTTGTTGCTGATTTTAATTATGTTTGTCTCTAGTCATAGACTTGACTACTAGATGTCGTTGTCACTAAAAGGCGGTGTTAAGAATTTTTCAGTGTAAATAACCTTCCTGGAGAACATCAATAAACCGTCCTCGACTTACAACCAAGTTGTTTCATTTCAACACTTTTTTTAAGAACAGTTTACAAGGGCTACTTTTGGGTGGCTCGTTCAAGAATATATTGTTTTTATCTACAGTTAGTAATAGAAATCTTAACTAGTTGAGTTTCAAATCGCTTACAATTTTATTTTTATTTTTTAATTGAAGCTCTGCAAATGACTCGACACCACCCGATGATAAACAGGTTACGCCATTCGTACGGAGGTCTCTAACCAGTCAGGTGTTCAAACCCTACCACCAGTGGAGCAGATGGTAGCTCGCAAATCCCTTAGTCGCTTCTTACGACACTCAGGGGAAGAATTCGGGCGGTGAATAGTATTCTTTCTCCGTCACCGCACGGAGAACGGACACTGACTTCACTCTCGACACAATGATTTATTTTACAGTTTAGGCAATGAAACAGGATCCTGACCATAGACTAGAAATGTGCCAATTACTTTTTTCTTTACTATGCTTGAAAATACTTTTATTTCTTAAATCTTTTGTGACTGTTTAACTAATTTGTTAATATCCTTTAGCCGCCTCTGTAGTCTAATGACTGATACTACCTACTTGATATCTGGAGGTCCGGGGTTTAATTCCCAGTGGGATATAAATTTTCTGTTAGGTTTGGTTGGTGGTAGGGCTTTTCTAAGGCTGGCTAGCTACCACCTAAGTCTTACAGTTAATGTTAACAGCATTGTTGTCTTCCGGCAATTGGAGGTACGATAGCCAGTTCCTCTGTGGATGAGGAATCCGGCTTATCATCAGGTGATATGTAGGCCACGAGCTAACCCGTGAAGAATAAAAAAAAATCCTAGTCTATGGTTTATGTTTTCGACTCTATCTATAATATCCAATAATTATAAGACTCACGTAATAATGTTAGTGGATCAGGTAAATTCAATCGACTACAAAATTCGTATTTCACAGGTAATTATGAAACGCACGCATAATATTTTAATCACATCAACTGACCTGTTTTATTACTGATATTTTGTTTCGGGCGATAAATGAGAACGTTACAAAGTAAGTAAGTTAGTAAGTAGTATAAACTAAGCAAGAAATGACCCAATTCGGGACGCGAATTGATCTTTGAAGTTCTCAGAAGAAAACTAGGATTTCTTCTTGGTTTTCTGTTTGTTGACGAAGACATATTTTAATCTTTAAAGAAGGTCTTAATCTCTCAAGCTGTAATAATCGCGGTTTATATAAAATTATAAAAATCTATCCAAAAATCTTCATATGGTAGATAATACTGAGACCAATTAGTTCAACGTAACGACGTTTTTCAAACATTTTTTAATACTTATGATAACAAGTAGTAAAAATTATTATTATCTACGAAATAGATATATTCCTTTGGTCTCGGCAATTTTATAAATATATGTCACTGTGTTATCTTCTTAAGTAAGTATTATATTATAATTTGATGCAATATATCCCATTTATTATTTATAAATCTTTGTTTTATCGCAATTCAATTTATGTATAGTATGTAACAAATTGAATCCTGATTCCTTATAAGAGAGACTTCAGACTATTATTCCAATTTATTTTGTTGTGGAATTAATTAATTAATTAGATGTTGTCTTGTGTTGAGTCTGGTACATTTCAATAGTTAAGGAAATAATCGTTTAAATCTAAAAAATATGTCTGGCAAGCTCCATAGATTGCCTGAATTCTTTAACTTTAAGTATTTCCGTCATCAGCGTCAATATTTACTCAAAGTAGCGCAACATTTTCGTCACAACTCGATAAATAGCCAAATCACTTAGTCCCGGAGCATAAGCCAGGAGCACGGGAGTCCCCTTCCTGTAATAATTCCAGAAAATTCCATCTTTATGACTTCCCCGTTTTATGTCTTAGCGACTTGGCGATATTCTGATTAGTGTTTTGATGTTTCTTTTTATAGCGTATATTAATTTATTTAGGGCACATTTCGACTGATGACATGCAAATATCGAGAAGTGTGTCTAGTAGGTACGTTATTAAGGTTATTTTCGTAAAAACATACAGTACAATCTATATTAATACTATAGTTATTATAGGTAAAGGTTGTGAGGTCTTGGAGTAATCTCTGTATCAAAAGATCCGATTTTGAAAATATTTTTTTAATAAAGAATCCATTAATATAATATATAATATAATGTTATATGTTTTACTATTAACTGTAGTTTTCTTAATTGTTATACACCGCATTTAGAGAGCTCTGTTTAGTTTTTAATTGACTTGTAGAGAATGCTGTTAGGCGTTAATTCCACCGTTTGTAATGTAGTATAAATACATAATTAACTTGTAACTTCTGCGATTTTAAGTTTTACTTGTTATAAATAAATAGGGTATGCAAAATAATATATATTTTTTCGGCTATAATGCTTAACAAGAATCAATTGCAATTGAGTTAAATTCGCTTCAATGTAGAGCTCCGTCTCTCCGTCCGAGAGAGTGTAATTCGGATAGGTTCCAAACATACGGTTAATTATAGGCAATTGACACGTTAATCAATTATCGGGCCAGTCGATAACTCGCTGGTACCGTAAATTTGATTAGTGTATGTACTTTAACTATATTTAGTTTCTTGATGATACCTTTTGTTTCTTAGGCCCTCGGAACATTTTCAATGTAATTAGAGTAAATCATTTTTTTGTGTCATTATTAGATCTATTTTTATTCTTTCTTATTTATTTTATGAACTGCTGACATGTTTGATGTAAAGGTTTAATTATTTATACATATTTGAATTTAAAAATTGAATCTAACGGTTCTTTCTAAGCGAAGCTTTTTGTATGTTACCCTGTTTTTTCTTGTGTGTATGTTCATCGATTTCTCCGTCAACAATTTTCAATTTTTATTTAAACTCTATATAGCGTTCTAATAGTAATGGTATATCTAATGTATTCTTGCGTATCCTGTCCATCCACAGATTGTCTGAAAGAGATTGTTTCTAAGCGATAAGATTTTTGGTATTTGTTCGCGCGAACAATAATACCAGATGTTAAAGAAGTATCAAATATAATATTTAAAACATGGTATTTACAATCTATTATAAAATAAAAAAATAGTAGTAATCAAGAAGATAAAACAAAAAGCGATTCTTCTAAAATGTCGCACGCCGCTCTTCAATAGTTCAAGGAGGCGGCATGTCTCCAGCTACGAAGCCTCCTTGCAAGTTTTGAACGTGAACAGTATTTTATCTGTTTTTTAAATTTAAAGTTAAATTTATAGTAAAGCCAATTTTACCAATCTATCTATACTCATGAGGTGGTCATATTATCACTACGTTAGGGTCTTATAATGAGATGCAAGGGAAATCTAGGGCAACCCTTAAATTCTCTACCCTGTAGATACCAACCTACCTACCCTGAGATTGCTTAGCAGCATAAGTCTGCCTTGTATCCTTTTTTGAATAAAATAAATAAATGATTCCATGAAACTTCATAAAACGTTCGATGTCGCGACAACACAATTTGAATCTTTGTCAATACAAATAAACTTTAAACTCGCTTGTAAATTTCAAACGTCCCATAAATCAAACGACTATAAATGGAATATCTATTGAAGCCGATGCTGTAAGCGAGATATTTTATTCAGTACCGTAATTAATCGATACACAATAATCGAATTTAGCGGTGGCTATCGAAGCTCCACTAATACGGCATCATGTAGCGAATCACTGGAAGTTAATTACGTCCAAACAAACGCGACATGGGACTAATTGAATGAAAACAAATTATATAGCCCTCATCCATATGTTTGGATCCTTACTTTGGTTATATTTATTAACCGACTTCAAAAAGGAGGAGGTTTTCAATTCGATTGGTATATTTTTTCATTGTCCACTTGTAATTACCTCATTGGAGTGGAAATACTATCCTCACCTAACTATCTATCAAATTTTAGCTTGAAAATGTTTTCCGAAACGCCGCCTTAAATCATTTAAAATTATCTTATCCTATCTTATCTTATCTTATCTCTTGCAAACGTTCAGTAAAATCAAGAAAATATTATTGTGACATCAAAGAAGATAATGCTCCCAACACAACGTTTCCTCAATGAGTATTGACGACAAAATGCTCTGCTGGAACACATCACTTAAGCTTTCATTCTTTATTAGTGTTACATTTCATATTCTGTCAGCAGTATCGGTTCTCAATCTTCATGTGCGCTAAACTTCAGTTCCAAGACATGCTATAAGCACGTACACACACACTTCCCCTACATTAAGTTATATGTACGCAGGGACGTCTTACCCCTTTCCCGAAGTTGAACTCAGAACTGAGTCAAGTTTGTTTCTATTATCGAAATTATTATCCATTTCCAAGTTCATCCCTGGCCTCCTAACTCTAACCGGCTCCGACACTTTCTCTAACGGTTCATGGCTTCCATTTTCGTGTATTTGTGTGTTAGTCACGTAATCGTTCTCAAAATAAAAGGGTAGGACACTTTATAAAGTAGACGCTTCAACACCGGTGACAGGGTAGGATTAAGGCCGTTTAAAATGTCGCTCCATGTTTTCTTTATCGCTTCTATAAACCTCTTATGGTAGAAAGTAAAAATGAACAATGCATTTGGTATATCATGGTTTTTCAAAAGAAGATCCAACCCCAACAATTGTTATCATGGAGAAAAATAAGTATTTTCAATGCGAGTTCCTCATACCTAGCTGTGAGATATTTATGCAAACCCAATTTTATATTTACGTATTATTTAAGATATTTACTGTATTTTTTGATTAAGCTTACGAATTAGTGCTATAAATCCCAGGATATATAAAGCCCAGAACAATAAACTTTGATTTCTTATGGCTGCTGTCTTACCTAACATGATTTTATTATTATACCTCAGTAAATGCATTAGTTGCATCGTTTCGCTGGATAAACTGATATGTAACCATGAAAAGTGCCAAATCGCTCTCGCTTTCCCGTATTCTGTACCCGTCAGTGTCTAAACTAGTGCTATCAATGTTGTGCTATTATCTAGTGAGACCTTGCGACAGCTACACCTGAACGAGTTAGAGGGAAATGTATCTAGACTTACTTCCAACCTAAATATAAATCCAGCCCAGCACCTTTCCCATACAGTTTAACTTCTAACAAACGTCATGGATTATGACAAACGTGGCAATCATTTACCGGTGAATATGACGAGCTATTCGCAGAACAGACGATATACAAAAAAACACTCAATAGAATAAATGGCTTCCTTATGATATTTGTTATTCGCCGTGTTTCGATGCTAATGGAAAAACCAGTTTTATTTCAGATCATGTGAATAATAATTTTAAGGCACCTACAATACAATATCAAGTAAATGCTGGTGTCTTTAGGCGCTACTTGTCATTTAAATTACGTGGGTCCTGATCTGACGGTCTTGAGAAGAGGAACTTTTTAAAACATGTCAAGGAAGCAGATGGACTTTTTAAGAACCTGTCCATTCTATAGTACGAGTTGGTCATCTGACTGTGAAGAAGTGCATTTTAACGTTCAAAGTATTTCCCCAGGTTCAGAAACCTTCAAATTTCTTGATAATGTAATTTTAACTGGTAATAAAAAATGCAGGACATAAATGTAAGAGCTTTGCGATGGTTCCATAAAATGTGTCTTTAGTCTTTCAGTAGAAATAACTTGAGGTATTGATTCAAAAAGCTATTACGTCTTGGAAAATAACTAAACTTTGGCAGTTTCCTTAATTTAAAATACTTGAAGTATTCTAGTTAACTTTAAAGTTTCGTTTCATGTTGCTACCATTGTTATATGCCACCAGAATTTAAAATATTTACTTATCTAAAGAACCCTACAATGTAGTGCTATAAAAGCTAATCCATTTCTGTTTGCACTTTTAGTAATAGTTTCCTCATAAACAACTAAATAGGCAGTTATTGTTACTTCTTAAACAAGGATACTTGAAATAACTTCTTCGTCTAAGTTATTCTATTCCATAATATCAAAACTATCAAAAAGTGGACGTATATGTACCAAAGTTGAAAAAGTATTTTGACTTTGATATGACCTAATGGCCATCCGTCTATGTTTAGGAAGATTACAATTATTATACCTATTCCTTCATAACTAGCTGAATGATAATAATCCCTAAGTTTGTTTTGGTTTGTTGATTTTTAGATATGAAGTCTACACCAGCTAGCATTGCCTTGATGGTGCAAGACACGTTCATTTTTCTTTCACAATTTTCCTTCAAAAGATACAAAACCTTATTTCTTTTATTTATAACCCAAACAGGAGATGCGGTATCTGACCCTAGATCCGGTCTCATTAAATTTAGTAATTTGCTCAACCGTCTTGTTATTCGTGATTCTTAAGCAGTAAGATGTAAATTTCCGGAGATTCGTGGATTAAGAGTAATCTCTGAAATCTCCATTACAGGCTTGCAGAGCATCTACAAGCGCGGAGACAGCTTTGTCGGGACTTGCATTCCTATACTGATTAGAATTTTAGGATAATAAGCCGGGCTCACATTCTATTTTACGAATAATATCATAGCGGCGCTTTCCTTGTCCCCAAGGTTATATATACATAGATGATATCGTTGCTAGTTCAAGAAAACTGCAAATCTGAGGAAGCTATTTAATAATATATAATATAAGCGTTCGTATTAAAAAACAGACAGGAATGCATGGAAATCTTTAAATGAGGCCTTTGTTGATAGACAAGCTGTTACAGGCAAACATCAAGTTGCTGATACTAAATAAGTAATTAACCTTAGACTTATAATCCACAAAAAGAACAGTTTTAAGTAAGCTAATGCCTACTTAATTCTAATTCATTTAATAATAAGGATGGTAATAAGGATGAAAGTAATAAATTTTTAATAGAAGCGAAAGGAAGAACGTTATTAAATAAAATAAGCATCAATTCGGTTATTATATGTCGTGGGATCAAGCGGAATATAATAAATGTGACACACATAACTGTGATGCTATTTATTTAAACGACGCGTATAAACCAGCGCACACATACACTCACACACAAATACACCTTTCACATGCGATGACTGGCTTTTGTTTTGTTTTATTGTTTTTTTTTTATTTTATTTTGTTTTTATTTTTCTTTTTTGTTTTTTCTCTTTAGTTATTTTATAGTTAATTGTCATTTGTTTGAATGTGTCTTAATGTATTTTGACTTCCTGATGATTCTTTGGAAAAATAATGTGTTTCTTTAATTGGCTTGTGTCTTGTTTATTGTATTATATTCTGTGTGTGTAGAAAATTTCTGTTGAAACAGTGTTGAGATAAATAAATAAATAATTAGATATCACATCAGATGAAGTGAGTATACTTGTACAAAAACGCCAGTCGTTAATATAAGCGACTGACTCCCACTAGTTTATTTAAAACTAAAACATTCATAACCGTTAAAATGTTAATTTCTTGGACACACGGATACATTAGAATGCCCAAGGAATTAAGTGTGCTTCTGTGCAATGAATAATAAAGAAATAAATACATTAGCTTAATACAGAACTAGGTTTGTATATCATTCAACTTCCTATATATATTTAAATTCTATTTGTGAACAATAGCATCCAGTTTCTAGTTCCGAAAGCGTAAAACATTCTCACTGAAACAACACGCGCCTATTTGAATATAAAATCGAATCTTTCCAATCCACCGTTTCCACCTACACTGAATTTATTATCAAACTGATTTCATCTTGATATTTTTACTAGATTCAACCATTTGGTGACCATTTAAATTCCAAATATTCTACAAAGTAATTCGTACCGATAGCCCCTGAAAGCTTAAATGGCAAATCCATAATCTCGCTCGTGATTTTTCATTTCATATTTTTCAGAGCTGTTGAAAACGCATTAGGCGAGTCCTATAAAGAACGTTGGAATGCGCGCATAAAGAATAGACTGGGGTAATAGTCTATAACAAAGATACGTTGTTTGCAGATAAAGGAAACTGTGCTTTCTTGGTCTGAGAATAAGCATTTGGACAATTGAAAAAGTTTTTATCGTAGTAAAGGGATTGAAGGAAGCACTTGGTTTTCTTCCGACGGATGGTGTAACGACTTGGCTCCGATTTGTGTTTGCGAGTACGCGACTTTCGTACGACTTGAGAAATCTGCGCGTGAATACTTTATTGTTCGGATGTTGGGGCCTGTTCGGGTCTCTCGCACCGTGTAACGAGCCAGGTGTTATGACTGTACGAATTGCTTTCCGTAAATTTGAATTTTTATAAAATAGTTAAGTCTTAAGACTGATCTTGTATTCAGGTAACGACCTAACGTTACCCAACTGTGAT
Organism: Acentria ephemerella; assembly: GCA_943193645.1. Lineage (NCBI taxonomy): Eukaryota > Metazoa > Arthropoda > Insecta > Lepidoptera > Crambidae > Acentria > Acentria ephemerella. Next base: position 567,176 of record OW971875.1, on the reverse strand, counting down.
AACGTTTATCGTTCCGATAACCTGTAGGAGATATTACGTATATAATATATGTTGGCGCCTCTTGGTGTTTCATTCCACTGGATTGTAAAGGGGACTTGACAGTGCAGCCGATGACATGATTGTCAGATTATTATAGAGAGATGTTAACACGAGATGGTCTCATAATCTGACTTTGATGGCAAAGCAGGAGATGTTTCTAAGTGGGAGAGGTTTACTATGTCTCAATGGAGAAAATCTAGCAATATTATAAGAAAGCTGACTGACATACAAAATTTCATCCTAGTAAAGCCTTGGTTTTATTAAATAATTTTTTTAAACCATCTGCCGTCTAAGACTAGGTGTTTCGTGCACACCAGTACATTTGGCTAAAATCAGGGTTAGAGACTCTTCATTGTGTGAATGCGGCCTCGATTAAGGAACAACAGATCATATATTCTTTGAATGTCCCGAATTCCGTAGTTCCCTATATGATCTTCTTCCATCATTAATTCCGAGACCCATTAACTTTTAATCCCTCCTATCATATGTCAACACTTCGTTTGTTTTAGACTAAAGGTTGTTTGCCCAAACTAGTTCACCAACAATGTCTATATGTACTGTTTATGATTGCCTTTCAGATAAGTCTACAACAAAGTTATAGCAGCACGAAATAGATATAAATTTAGTCACATTTTTAGTAAGCAGAATCAATTAATGAAATTTCTCAGTTGGTAACTCGATACTGGTGTGTTAGACCAAACCTTTTTTTAAATATAACTTTATAATATACAACACCCTGGCTGCATAGTTTATGACATATATTTTTTTCTAATAATACTGTATTCTATTATTATGTCACATCTTTTTGGCTTGTCGAATTATACACTGCAATCTCTACTTTAGGAATTTCATTCCTTATTTTTAGAATGGTGGAATCCACAAGGACAGCTCCGACAAACTAAGAAGAAGATGGCCATAGAAGCTGCGCTGTGACGTCTACTTAAATTACAAATATTTCATTTTCACCTTACCAGCGCGGTCTTAATATGATAATGGTAATAGAAATGATTTATAGAGTATTGTACTACTGAATTAATGATAGACTATTCAAGTTTAACAGTGATCTTTTATCACTAATTTTCTATGTTTGGGATAACTCGGATCTGGAATATCACTATTGAAAGCTCTGGAAAAACTGTCAATTTATAAATTGAGTTCAAACCCACTCTTATAAACATTTTTTTTGAGTGACTAATGCTTTTGCTCGCAGATGGCGTTTGAGCGTTACCGGGGTTTTAAGGAGGCGAGAACCTTGGAGAGTCCTCAAGCCTTAAAGGGGTCTGTCCTGTCTCTTAGTATCTCCAGGGCGCTCGAGCCATGAGGGAGTTATAAAACATAAAATATTTTGTGTGTTGAGATTGCAAATAAAGTTATGTCTATATCTTAGAAAACAACACCGAAAGACTGAATGAATCTAGGCAATTGTTTGTACTTCATGGTGTAATGTCATGGTATATACTTGGTAATTTTACCGAGTTACGATTTGAATGTAGTAGTGGTGATAAGTAAAGCAATTTCTATAGAATACATTGTCCTTAAAGGAACTGTGTATTGAATATAATTTATTTTTGGTTTGGGCGACAGATTAATAATAAGGTAAGTCACATTGTTTGCGGGTTGAATGAACGCATAAAACCCCAAGCCCGAATCCAACATAAACAGAGCTTGGAAATAGCAAAGTTACAGCTTCAGCAAAAATAGATGGGAACTAAAATATTAAAGCGCCATACAAAGTAGACTTTGTTATAAACAAAGAATCAATGAGTTCTACTTATTAAACTACAAGTTATTTTACTGAATAAAAATTTATTTTAGATACAATGTTAAGATATGGCCCATATTATAAAAAAATCCATCCGATGGGAGTAGTCACCAATATGAAGATAGTGCCTATGTCTCGTTTAAAGTACATTTAAATTCAGAAGAGAGATAATGCATCTAATGTACGGTAGTTAAACTGGCAACCTATCCCTTTACACTGAAACAGCGAAGGAAATAGAAAACTCGCCTGTACCTATCCAGATGACTCGCTTACAATTCTACAATCAAGCCAGAAGCTTTAGTGCTGACTGGGGTTTAAGCCTACCTTCCCTGGAAGACGGGAGTTTTGATATTTCAGTACCTGGATGGGCTTTGAGAAAGTTAAAACTATCATTAGCGTTCTTTCATTTCGTGGACTATATCCAAGGTAAAGTGGTATAGATAATCGCACGCTTTCGTAACCTAACCCTTGTCTTTTATTATGTTCTCAGCTTTAGTTTCTGATACAAATGTTTTAAGAATATCTTTCTAACATTTCTAATTTATGATTTTTTCTCTTGTGTTAATTAAAACTTTAGAAACTATATAAATGTACAATTACTCGATGCTAAACGTGACAGATGTTTGTATAGCCCAGAGAATATCATCATTAGATTTTTCCTACTTATTGTTTCATTATTGGAAATGAAAATAATAAATATTTTCACACTTTCATGATTCTTCGTCAGCAACTTAATATTTTTCAACTCTATCGTGTAAATAAATATTTTTAGCTGAAAAATGGAATTTAATAAAACCCAATCCACTCCTCTAATCGAAAAAAGGTACATTAAGGAAATATGATGGAAAAAATTACAGTTTGCGAAAAAAAGTGTATATTTCGTCCGAATTCCCAGGTTCATTGTTAGCCATTTCGCATATGATCTTGCAAATTATTAATTACATTACCAGCGGTTCCCGCTAACGAACGTCGGTCCATGGTGTTTTACCTGCCGTGCTTATTAACTTGAGTGTCTGTTTGCATTTATTGTACTGAATACTTGTTACTCGGATGAAATGAAAAATTCTGGAATCTTTCATGTCTTTAGGGGAAGTTGTTAAAATATTAATAGCTGTGTTTTGAGTGGGTTTATTTTATTTATAATTCTCAACTGAGATGCTCTTGCTTTTCAACTTCTCTTTCCTTTCATCTCTCGCTTGGCTTCAATAGTATCAGAAAATGTTACAACATTTTAATGAAATTCTCGGAAAGCAGAAACAGACAATCCTCATAATGGCCAGTGTCTGTCCACGAGCGGGCCTAGTGCCATAGACCCCAGAGGATGACGGAACGAGACTCGTGAGAGGGAATTGGACCGGTCGTCTCTCCGTCTACGGCTTTACATCGAACGGTTAATTTGAATATCCCGTAAACTTTGTAGCTTTTGCATTGTTACACCGTCTTTTATCAGAGAGTATATTATTTACCACCTCACCCAAGCTACCACCAGTACGAGCTTGGTGATAATGAAATGGAATATTTCTTTGTCATTTAGTTTCCATTGCCACAGCCTTTAAAGACGCTGCATTTGAACTAGATCATAGTTGTTCTTGTGGGTTATTTAAATAATATGCCGTGAACTTAAAAATTCAACTTTATCTAATTGTGCTAACACTGCCAAATTCTCCACTTCCTATGTCACCCTCGGGGACGATTGCTGTGTCCGTTGTTTATCAACTTAATTTACGCAAGAATAACTCGTGAAGAAGATTCTGGGGACATTTTTATAACCTTCAGTCTGGCGTAGTTGATACGCCTGCGGATTCTATTTATGATAAAAAAACCGTGATTCTTTTGCTGTTCTTTACATATTTTATTTTTTAAATTATTCGAAGTGCGTGTTTTGACTCCAGGGATTCCTGGTAAGGACTTGAATCCTGCTGAAGGCGGAGTGGTTTCACCTCCGAGTCTACGCTCTCGCTTTCTGTTTATAGTCTTCGAACTTTTCCACCTGCATAGCTCACTATATTATATCAAGGACAAAATAGGCTTACGAGATCAGGAAAATGGTTAAATTATGGGGTCAAACTCAAGAATCGTGTGATTACGACTCTACCTCTACGACTCTCCGCTTACGATTCTACCTCTACGACTCTCCGTCTACGACTCTCCGTCTACGACTCTACGTCTACGACTCTCCGTCTACGACTCTCCGTCTACGACTCTCCGTCTACGACTCTCCGTCTACGACTCCCGAAGAGTTTATATGATAATGAAAACAAATAGTCGTTAGTGGTCAAATTGCCATTTCCAGTGACGTCAGTAAAAAGCTCAATATGCCTGTATGTCTGGTCGTTCCCGCGGGCATCGCCCTGTTAATTTATGCCGGCGCAGTGATTTCCCCCGGGCAGTTGGTCCAGACTACAATCTTAGGAGTCACACTGCGAATTCGAATCGTCTATTACAACTAAAAAGACCGCGATATGGCTTTGTAGAATAACACAAAATTACTAGGGTTAGTCTGTACTAACCTGCCTAGACATAATAAAGTTGCAAAATAATTTTTGTACGACATGCTAGTTAAACTGGTAAAGAAATGCCTGCATAATAAATGGTACGTAGTCGAAATCAAAAATATTTTATTCAATACTAGCTAGCTTCGCAACAGCATTGTACATAGAGTTTGGAACGATTTGTTACATGATATTTACACTCGTTGAATAAACTTTGACTTTGGAAATTCATATTCAACTTTGTATTTAACTTCGTTCGAGTTTTGTGAGCGCGATATATGATATTTTTTGCGATATTTTTATTTATTGTAATCACACATTTGTCTTGTGTATTGTTTATATTCTTTATATAGCATTTAATTGATTTAAAATAAAAACAATAAATATATCAATATAAAATGTACGTACACTCGTTTTTGAAATATAAATGGTTACTAAAGCTATTGACCAAGGTCCTAAATAAGAGTATTATTAATAAAATTAAAAACTGTCTAACAAAACAAATACATATGCTTTGTATAGAAATTAGAAATTAACACATTTAAAGTACAGATAATGTCAAACTCAAATCTTTCTCGGTACAAGCTGTTTTTACTGTGGAACTCTTTACCTGTCCACATAATGCAAGCTCAGTCACTAAACAGTTTTAAAAAGCTTGCGTTTGAACACTATTTATTGGTTGATACTTGAATTGTACTGATACTGCATCTCTTTAGGAGTCTGTGATTATGTGTATTTTAGTAGATATATATTTACATAATTATGTATTAACTAGTGTATCATGATATCATTAAGTAAGTACCTATGTATATATTTAATATTTGTATGTAATAACTTTTATCATGTATGTATTTTGTCTTTAATCCCGTCCATCCTAAGTTTACCAGGAAGAGATCGCTTTTAGCGATAAGGTCGCTCTTGGTACAAAATTAGTTAAATGTTTTTTGTGTGTTTCTGAATTGGATGATGTACAATAAAGATATATTCTATAATGTAAGGTTTTCCCAAAAACAATTGATAGTGAAGCACCAACTCCGAAAATTCATAAATGAGATATTTAATTATTTTTTGCTGTTTATGTTTAATTTCAAATATATATCCAGCGACATGCATTTATCTTAAAATATATAGCTACCTCATAAGGTATTAGTGCCATAATATAAAATATTACCTCTCATAACTATACAAATGTTCACGCATATAAAAACTAACTGGGATTTAACCAGAACACTGCTCTAGCTAGAGCATGCCTAATAGTCAAAATATTTTATTATAAATAATGAACGTCGATCTTAAAAAGCATGCTATTACACTAGGTGATAACATGCTTTTTAATCCTAAATCTTTTTCAAATCATCCACGTTCTAGTGTTGGTATTTGCTGGTACTAGTAGCTGGATTATTTGACTTTTATAAAGTTTTAAATGTTTTTTTCAAATAAATATTGTATTCTAAAATACCAATCTCAAAAGCTTTTGCTTTTGCAAGCGTATAAATTAAAAAGTTACACATCTATCGGCAACCGTAATGGCGGCGGCTGAATTCCCGCCAAAATAAAACAAAATGGTCGTCTCGTTACGGCACGGTTAATCCAATCTTCTGATTTGCTGCCTAAATGTGGCTGGGAAAGGCTCCGTTGGTATATATGTTTTCATGTCAAAGGAGGTGCACGCTAAATTATGTTGATCAATCGTTAACTCGTTAAGGGGCAAACAAAAATTGGAATCTTTCATATCGTGTATTAATTTAATTGGGTACAGTAGTAGTAGACAATTCCTCCAATAGGGACAGGCAATAGCATTGCGCCATACAGCCAAATCTTCATTAATGAAGTTTTTATCTTTATTTACGGCTCCATGATACTGGTGCAATGTAGCCATTTGCCCCATGGAGTTTTTGGCGACTAATGATAGGCCCCGCTATTTTGTTAATGACTTACGAGAAAATTTTTGAAAATGGAATGCAATGTAAGCGATTATGATAAAATCATACTTAAATGGAATGTTACGATAATGATTACGGTGAAACGATAAGTAAATGATAATGAAATCATAAAATGTTGTCATGTACGAGTCAATTGGAATAAACCTATCTAAAGACAAGCGGTATTTCCTTGTTATTCAAGCGAAGTAGGTACATTACGGTGGCGATGAGGGTATTTGGCTTGAACTGTTCAACATTAATTGTTTAACCCTTTGAGGACGGCTATTTCTTAACGTATATAGACGGAAAAACGTATATATACGTCTACCGTCCTTAAAGGGTTCGATTAAGGGCTCGATTGGAAAAAAATCGGAGTTTGACGTGATGGTACGTAGTCATCTTATGCTGATCAGCAAAAATGATACCAGAAAAAATAAGCGAAAATAATTTTAAAATGAAAGTTTCGTGAAGGAAGCAGAAATGGTTGAATTACTGTAAGGTATAGTAAGGTAGGTGCCAGAACTAAGCAGGCGATGAAGTATCGCTATCACTGATGAAAACATATTAAAATAGGTATCAGTCTCAGATATTGATATGTAAATATTTCAGAGCCTGTGTAAAATGCATAAAAAAGAAAAGAGGACATATAATTAACAGTGTCGATTCATTTCGCATAGTTTCATCACAATTGTATACAAAAAACAAAGTTTAATTGAACGTTTGATCGAGAGAGCTCGCGTGGCAGCACTAGTGCACCGCTAAATGAATCGTAAACACGGCGAATAAACAAGGACTGTATTATAAATACATGCGACACCGCGCAAGCAGAACTACTCATCTACAGGGTGATGAAATGGAAAAAATGGGAAATATTTATCTTTGAGATTTGCAACAATTGAAGAATAATATTTAGTATGGTTGTAGTGATATGTCTTTATGAAGTAGACGATTTAAGAGATCCTCCATTCCATCATTTGTACCCTTCTTCAGGCCGAATAAAAGTGGCGTGAAAAAGCACTATTTGGGTCGGTAAGGTGAAGGTGTCTAGGGCAGTATGTCGCATGCTTCACTAGCTATCTTCACATATGGACTCCTGCTTGTCATCAGGTGGTGTCGAGTCATTTGCTGAGCTTTTTATAAAAAAAATATCAGGCAGAGAAAGCTTACACTTTCGAAGTTTTAATAAATTCAACAGCCAGTGAACTCTCACTAGTTGCTAAGTGAATTATCATTGTTCAGAATGTAACCTTAACCATAACATATTTACGTCCAAAATATCTTAACCTTTGCATTTGTGTGAAAACAATCAATGTTTCAATGCTTATTATTACTTCTTTAGATGTAACCCAATAATATAGCTTAAATCTTCTTTAGCTAAATCTGAAAACTTGACTAAACTCAAGAAGACCCAAACGGTGAGGAAATAAGATTGTTCTAAAAACCGTACAAGTTAACTAAGTTTAAGCACAAACTTTAGTGTAACTTTTAAAAGAAGTGGTGTACGTTTTCACGCAATTTTGAACAAGAAACTTGAATATAGTATCTTCTTTTTCTTTCTTAGTTTAGTTTTGGACAATTGATATAGACATTTAATTATACTATCAGGTTTCTAATTGTTTTTACCTAGCTTACTACTTATCACAAACTCTTACTATCTAAAAATACACAATATTTATCTTATTTTATTTATCTAATATCTCACACATCTTAGTTATATTAATGTACACACATTTAATATTTAATTGTTTTTTTCTATCTTTAATTTTAATTTTAAAAAGCCCTCGGGTTGTAGCAGAATATCAGTGCTTTGTTCACATCCCGATGTGAACTTTGTTCACATCCCGATGTTTCTCAATGCTGGATTAGTAACGTTAAAAGGCTTTCTCCCCCTATAAATACAGATACTGAACTTTTATTTAGACTTAAAATGTTTCGTCAACTTAATTAGGCTTAGAATCTGAAATGTTGTATTTGTAGCATGCTGTATATGTTCGTGTCACTTTTAACAGCTTGTTGTTTTAGCCCTGTGTATTACTGCGTGGAACTTGCTTTGCAGTCAGTTAATGTTCTTGTTTAACGATACGAACAAATCACAGTAATGTCTGTGACTTCTTAAGTCGGAATGCGTAAAGAAACATCCATGCTAGATTGAGACGGTAGTTTAGCAACGGGGTTATATAGATTAAACTTATATAAGTAAAACCACTGGTTTAAACTTTAACACGACGTCTTTTGACCGTCGCTTTCGAGAATGCCGCCTCGCGTAACTGCTCCCCTTTATCAGGGACCAAAAAATTTAAGAGTTGCCAACACAAAAAATTATATTGAATTTTAAAACTAACCTAACAATTTTAATAGTGTAACAGGCTTGAATAGCATTGTAACTACAAAATAAAATGCAGGTAAAAAATGTCATGCTTCAAATAAAAAAACTACTAAAACTTATAGATTACTCCCAAGATCAGTGGATAAGATAACATAAGATAATTTTCCTTGCGAGTGGCAAAGCATGCGACATAAAATGCTGTATCTAGTGATTGCTTTGACTTAGAATATTTAACTCTTACACAGCTGACTAAAAATTGTATGCAAAAAGTATTTGACTTAATTTATTTGATATCTGGACGTGCTTCTTGGAAATAGTGATCCTATAAAGGTAAATTTTTGAGGTATGGAACCTTAAAAATAATAACAATATTTATTTTAGTATTACTTGTTTAATAACAATATATATTGTACTATTACTAATAGAACTGTAGTTTCTTTACGTAACTAATTTTTCAAGCTAATGAAAGTTAAATTTCAAATCAGTTCAAATGCTTTGAGACTAAGAATATTTTTAGAATCACAACCTTTCTGTACTTAATTGAATATACCTTTCACTGATGCGAATCTAGTACTTTGATATTTGTAAATCTTACTACTCTGTGATAAGAGCGTACACAGTGTAATGTAGTTTGTAAATAAACACCTACATTTTACATAAAATTGGGGGTAGTTCGGGTAACTCGTGAGGTCTTCAACCATAGTTTTCACTTGAGCTATATGTGAATCAGTACACGTATATGCATACCCTCGTTACTATATATTATTGGGTAGTTTTGAAATGGTTGTGCGTGGAAAAACCGTTGGCGTTTCTTTTAGAATACTTTATTACTTATTTCTTAAAATTAGAAAACTTTCCATATGTAACAATTGTTACACAGGGAAAAATTCACTTCAATAATGGAGCCTTTTACAAGAATATTAGAATTGAAATACTTAATGTTAGAAACTGTATCATCAGAACTAAGGGTTCTGAAACGCTTAGTTCTTATTCAGATAATCTAGATTGATCTAACAATGAAGATAAAATATAAGTTTTAACACCACAATATACACCAGAGACATCGAGATCATTCAAATTTCATTGTGTCTGGATTATTTGGCATGATATTGACATAGTGACAGTTTAAAATGATTGAGAGAATCGAATTAGAATTGGTCGAAAATTAAAAAAAAAGATAAATACATTTTACCGAGCAGTGGACAGCCATTCAATCGTATCACTAATCCTATTTCCCAACACTGTCTGCTTTAGACGTCAAAATCGATATAAAAATGAAATGGGGTACCATGCAATGGAAAACTGATACAGACAGGGGAATATTATTCATTGATACTACTTTGTGTGCCAAGTATACAACATCAACAGTTACAATACGAAAACAGGTTCTATTACAAACTGAGTAAGGGTGGTTTTAATATCAATCCGTTACGGTAGATGTGCTTTTGACTGCTGGTTGATATATAACAAAATATTGTCACAAAAATATTGAATAGTCAGCTTCTATATTTGTTTTACGTATAGTCAGAATATGTTTTGACTTGTTACCTCAATATTTATGACTATTAATATAATTTTTATCGTAAATTCTTAAAGCTTGAAGAAAAATATAAAACCACACTCTAAATAGTCTATCTATAGTATTATTTCGATAGGTATTGGCACAGAGGGCGATACAATATGACATTGCTCCACCATCGAGTGCAATTTATGATATCTTACTGTTTCGTTCTCAGAGAAATTGTACCCCTGTGTATAGGGGCTTAACTTAGTAATAAGAAGACAATGCATTCGGACATCATGGGACTACACTTCTGTGGGAATTTCGGTACTTACATCAGTCTTTCATTACAAAGCTCGGAATTAGAATTTCGGATCAATTTTAATAGAGTTTCGTGAATTTGTATGTGTTTATTAGCAAACTTTATTCTTTTGATTACCTCCAAAATCTTTATTAGTCCTAAAAACAGGTTCAACATCGATACAAACATTACCACTACTTCGTTTGTCTCCAAAATATTGGTTTTATTGGCTTACTCATTATGACATTACAAAGGCGGTATAATTATAAAGAGTTTCCATCTTGCAATATTTGTTCTCGTTACAGCATATGTACGTTTAGCGTAGTATATATGTCGGGTAGTATATTTTAAGTTGAGAGCCATGTGTGCAGTAAACAAATGCGACTATGTCTGCTTTTAGTAACGCAAGGTGACAAATGTCTTAGATAGCTTCAAGACAGCACAAACCTCTTTAGCACTTGAGGCGAAGCGTTTGGGGACGAGGTAGTTAGAAGCGTGTTTTTTTTGTCTGACTGGGGTTTTAAGGAGGCGAGAACGTTGGAGAGTCCTCAAGCCTTAAGGGGCGATTCGCCTCTGTAGGATTTCTAATCGACAGGCATTACTGCAGGGTAGGTGTCCCGCTGTCTCTTAGAGTCTCCAGGGCGCTCGAGCCATGAGGGTGTTGGTTGGCGTTAGCCTGCTTTCTGACATTATGCGTATAAGAACTACCTTCACTGTCAGATTGTATGCGCAGTCTTTAATTTACTGTTGTATTCAAAGTGATTACTCAGTCGACACATATTCGTCGATTATTATTTTGTCGATTAAATCAACAAAATAATAATCAATTAAGTTTTCACCGGTACCATGGTAACCTGTAGAATTCCTTGATACTTCCAACAGTACGTATTCTCTACCTTCTACATGGACTTCGCAAGAATATATGTAAAAATTAACTACAGTCTGCTGTAAGGTGGACGTACTTTCCGTATCAAGCAATTTGGGTTATGGTTACTAAAGTTGACTGCAAGAGCTCTCTATTAGAGATAAGTCCTCTTTATAGATTTTTAATGGCACAATAAGTTTAATTACTGTCTCTATTGAGACGTAACATACATTATTTGGATACTCCCGGATTTGTTCCCATTTAATCAACTGCCTGCATTTACTGTTATATTCCATAACACGCTAGGTATAAATTTGGATAACAAGCCAGCCTCAGTTTTTAAAATCCGTTCTAAATAAGTTGTTCAAATCTTCACAGGAGTTATAAGAACAGTTTTGAAGTTGTAATAGATTTATTAACAAAGGGATTTTCGTATGGAAATCTAAATTAACAATAATTGCATCTTATTTTGACATTAACACTTCAGTCGATATCAATAAAGATTGTGATGAAGCCTTACCTCTAGAATCAAGTTATAATATATTATTTGTGAGTTGGACACCGACGAATATGGATACCCTATTTTCAGCAACTACCCCGGCTCGTAGTAAACCAAACTGAACTGTACGCACAGGCACAGAAATAACTTAAAGTGAGCGATGTACGCCTTCGAAGAACTTTTATACGCTTGAAATCTTCCAAAATGTAAAGATAAACGAGAGACGAGTTGTTTCGGGGAAGACGTTTATTTGGTAAGTGAACGATGCGATGGATATAAATTTGATTGTGTTATCATAGACAAAAATATAAAGCATAGATTTTTTTTTAATATAAAGCTCAACAAATGGGTCGACTCCACCTGATGATAAGCAGTAGAGGAGTCCATATGTGAGGATAGCTAGTGAAGCATACGACATACTGCCCTAGCCCCCTCTTTTAAAGGAACCCATGTTGTAAGAAGGAGGGAATACGAGATTATATATTTCTTAGTACAAAGGTAATAAAGCCAAAAATCACACGTGGCAACATTGAAATCGAACCGTTCTGTGTGCGGGAGTAATTCCAGGCGCCTAATCAAACATTTCAGTGTATTAGAAATATAGACATCTCTTTTCATTTTATGACATGTTAAATCTCTCATAGCAAAACGGGTCCTCAGACATTATATCATAGTTACGGTGTCCTTTCGCTCTACTCAATCGTAATCTTCTACGTACTCTACTACTTCTCCTTCTTTCTTTTCCATTAAATATAAATATATTAGTCTCGCTAAAACTCAAAAACAGCTTGACAGATTTGTACTCAATTCTGAACCATTTACTTTCAAAGTTATTATTTTTATTGTATTATTAAAGATGTGGTTTAATAATATAAAAAGCCTAAAGAGAAGCTAAAAATTAAAATGTTAAATTGGTAATTTACAAAAGAAAATCCATCTGATGTTCTATTCAAAACTATCATTTCTTTAATCTCTAATTCGGATAATTTTTGATAGATGGCGGTAGTGGTATAACAAAGTTCACCGGTTCAATCTTAACATATAAAGTTGTTATATACTCATATATTTCATTAGTCACGGTCTCCAAATTTGAGCTGATAATACCGCTACGACAAAGAAGGTATCATGTCTTGGAATTTATACACAAGTACTGTCATTTACCTTTGTAAATTACGCTTTATATCAACAACTATAATGTAATTATTACCTACCCTCACTAAGTCCGTCCGCACTTAGCACCCTATAATATGTTACATACATTACAAACATGGTAGACAAAGGCCTTTACAACAGGCTGGTTTAATAACAGAATCAAGGGCTGACAATTTATGAAGCGCCCTATTTACGGGGAGAAACGGGAAAAATGTGAGCACACCTCAAACCCCGGTCGTTCTTACAGGGAAATTTCATAACATTGTCCTGTTGAAATATTGCGTTTCTTTAGAATTTTTCCGGGTGCTAACCAGGAGATCGCTCGCTTTTGGCCATAGGTATTTTAGTAGAACTTTTCTTTGACATAAGATAAGGTAAATTATAAGTAAGGATCATAAAAAATGCAGGTTATTGTGAAACAAGAAAATGTAGTTTCTAATAATTTCTTTCTTTAAACAGCACATGAAATAACACAACACCGTATTAAGGTAAGCAGTACAAAGAGGAGTCCATATGTGAGGAGTCCAAGATGCTCCTGCACTAGCTATTTTGCAACATACTGCCTAGTTACCTCCAGTTTACCGGCTTAAAAGTGCCTTTTCGCGCCTTTTTTGAAGGCACTCATGTTGTATGAAGGAGAGAATACTTGTGCCGGTATGGCATTTCTTTCTCTGACTGTGTGACTAAGAAAGGAGTCATCAAATCTCTTTCTGCGTAAAAACGAAGTGGAAACAGTGAATTATTGATACATTCTATAATAATTAATAAACGACAAATGTTGCGAAATATTGAAAATGAGAAACCAAATTACTGTAGAAAATAATTAAATTAATGATTTTAACCTGATAGGTACTGTCAAAGACTAATTTTTGCATATTATCGTGGTGCTAATTTTTAACCAATAACAAAAACTGATCTCTAATAATTATGCAGTTTTGTATCAAGATAACGATTTAAACTAATGGACCTATGTTGTCTATGGAATGTAGATTAGTATCTTAAAGTATATTTCAAACGTAATGTCACCTCAAATAAAACTTTTTATTGTAATGATGCAAATCTACATGGCGCATTCACAACCATTCGAAACATTTCTATTTGTACATTTCTCTCGTTTCCTAAATAAGTGATAGCTGTCTTCGCAGGCTTTGGAAGCGATGGAAATTTATCACACGCCTGATTTTACGATGCTTCGTTACTGATACTTTTATGGCACACTAAGCATGTGTGGGGTTTTAGATATAATGCATATTTTATGAACGACTTGTACACGAAGATCTTTGGTAGGGTTAGGAATGTACTTATTCACTAAATCATGCAATAGAAGTGCTCGTAATGCAATCGTTAGTGTAACGATTATAATCAAAGGCAATATAACGATATATTTTACAGAAAAAAAATATTTATTCATTCACAGGCCTGTCTGTAACCACAATTAAGACCTGCTTCAAAAATTTTGCAAAAGTTTGTTCAAATATCGCATACAACCCGTCTTAGTCTAAACACAAAAGGTAATCCTTAAGTGGATAGTGTACCTTAAACTAAGGAAGCCACAAGAAAATTTTTATTAAAAAAATACTAATGGATTTTTCCGCTCGAAGATTGAACACAAAGAATTAACAACGTTGTCACATAATCCCTATCACAAACACCTGCCTACGTGGGAATGAAATCCGCTACAATCCGTCAGAGTAGTTTTCAAGGTTCCTGGGATACCGGTTCTATATTTTTCCAGTCCCCTCAATAACTCAGGCTGAACAAATCACCCGGTTCGTCGTTTAAGAGCGCCGTGCAAATATTCCCAGTCTGAGTCTGTTTGTCCCGAAATAAGGTACTTTACACACAATGGACTGTTACGTGGATACGAAGGGAAATATAGTTTGTCACCGCTTATTTAAGATAGCATGAAATAGAATGGCATTTGCATTGAAAGAGATATCGTCTAATATCTGTCTGTTAACTTGTCCATTTGACTATAAAATTCAATGATGCTTCTTTAAAAATATCTTTAAAAGAAACAAATTGGATATTTCGCTTCAACTCAATATAAAAGTTATATGAAGGTTGCAGGTTCCAGGCTTCACTGAAAAACCCAATATTTTTTTATTAAGTATAAAATATCGCTCATATTCTTTTCCCCCATAACTGTTATAATAGGACAGACGCAATTCCTCAATTCTGACAAGAAAAACGAAATTTTTTGCCGGTCGGCCGCCTGTCAGGGGTAATCCTTCAAATGTCATACGAGATGCTGCGTTAAATCATAATTTCCTATGTGCGTCAGCCTTACAGGAAGACGGGATAATATTTGTACACTTTTATCGCCAACAAACATAAATAAGATTCGTATTGCTCGGTGCCCGAGGCTTGGAAACAGCTGACGACCGTGCAGTGCTGGGCTTAAAATATCCTTTGTCAGACCAAAATGGGGTGGCGCATGACTTACTCAAAGTAACTTTGATATAAGCATAGATATTTCTGAGGAAAAAAGCTTCAACGCATATTTTTAGCCATACGAACATTTTTGGGGTCTTAAAGGTCTAATGTTCTAATTGCTGCTAACTAAATTAGGTCTTAGATAAGCTGTTCTGTATTGTACCAGGGCAATTACTGCCGCTAATCGATTGTAGATAGATATATAGACAGGACTGTCGGTTCGTGGTTATGCCCTAAACGGATTGTAGGTCGCCATCAATTTGCCGTGCAATAACATGTTTCGCGTTCTTGGTACACACCAGTACATAATAGTTATCAAATTTAGATATGACTTTAGAGACTTCTTCCAACGATAAGTGTGTTCTACTTATCGAAAATAAGTTTGTTCGCGGATCGGAATTTGTACCTGTACACTGACGTTTCTTAATTTGAAAAGGTAAGATTAAGACCGAGCCCCTAAAGAAGAAGAAGAAGAAAAGGAAGCCATAAGCCTACAAATGTTAAGTAATTAAGGATGTAATAATAATATGGTAGCTCATAATATAGACCTACGGGTATATTACTTGATGGTGTAACTCGTTGACAAAGCTTAAATAGAATTCAAACTCAAATGATGACTCAAAGCTCACTTTCATGTGTACTACAAGGAAATTATACCGAAAATATAATGGTAACGTGCTCTTGTAAGAATTCGCTCAATTCATATTGGTATGAAATACAAAACATAAATAAATAAAATGTAACAATTAAAGATATGCAAAATAAATTCTATGCTCACACAAGGATAAAAAAAAAGGTGAAATGTTAATTTATGATGCGATGTGAGATCCTACGCCAGCCTGAATCTTACTTGGGATCATACGATATGATAATGAAGTAGTGTAATTAGAACCTTCAATCTATAGATATACACTAGTAATACTTGGTGTAATATTACTAAGGGTAATACTACAAACTTTTTCTTTTTTCCCAACAAAAGTTCCCCAAAATTGGAGACCTTTCATTATCTCATCATAGCTAAGTACTGTGCTTATTGTCTCCCTTAGTAAAGACAGAATACCTATTTGTTCTAGCTACGTTTCATTTTTAAAACTAAATGTTTTTAACCTATAATATTCTATTAACTAATAACTAAAATATTTATATTCTATTTGTATGATTAAATTGTATGTATTAACTGTATATATATGTATTGGCATAAATATAAAAATGTTTCGAAATAGTATATTTAATCTATTCTTATTAATTTATTAAATTTTTATTGAATCTTTTTCTTGAATCAAATTGAAAATTAAATTAGTATCCTAAGATACTTAATATGTTTCAATAAAAAAACCAAATAATGTTATATGGTTTTACTGTGCTAAGTAGCAAGTCAGAACTGAATTCTGTAAACTGACATAGAATATCAACCTACCCACAATACATATTATCAAGTACCCACTCTGCTACATAGTACTGAATTATTACAATAAGAAATCAGACCTGTACACATTTAATATATGACAATACTAAATAGTAATAATAGTAAATAGTAATAAAGTAAATAGTAATAATAATAACAGTAGTAATAGTATACTAAGTAGAAAATTTAAAAGTATTTATGCTCTCCTATGTTCCAGGACTTCTCCAGGAGGACTGTTTCACGATCTTAAATATTATGCTGTGTCCAACAGGTCCATAATGATAAATTGTACAGCCTTTAGGCCGATATGTAACATTATGGTATGCAAAAAATAATTTGAATTTGAAAATGTCAGTACGATATCGCAGAAACTAGTCGTAATTACCGCACTCACCCCAAGTGGAGATGTGCATTAAATTTTTTATCATCGCATAAATTCTGGCAAGCGCCCAGCAGCAATTATAGGGCTTCCTTTAAATGTTCCCGTTTCGGATAAATTATAATTTATTTAGCTTTCCGTATCCCCGATAAACGCCGGAGTCACTTCGCGGATTAATGTGTGCAATCATTTAACGTTAAGTAGCTTGGTGTGTTGAGGAATGATAGATTGGTGACCAAAGGAAACTTCAACTTCAGCGTTCTTCTTTGGATTTACTTAAAGCATCATTTTTTGGAGAGAAGGAAGTTGACAAATTTTCAAACATAACTCTGATGCAGATATAAACTGATAACGGATCATCGACATAGCTTTGTTATTCAATTACATTTGAATGTGATTTTAGCTAGTCTCATTAAAGAAAAGACATCTGTCTATAGGTCAATAGCTAGACCATTTTTTATGCAAGTTTGGTTTTTAATTATCAGATCTATTTAAGAAAGAAGCATATATACTGTACTATTGTGGATGCGGTGCATATGACGTACATCTATATTTAAATCGTGATTGTATATTAGCAATTTCTGTTGCTGATATAGAATCTCATTCTTATAGTTACCAAGAGTTGTGGCTAATCCCAAGTTCCTGGGTCCCCCTGGCCCCGCACCGGCAGCTGCCGGTCACAGCGGTCGTCAGAGGCACTTTATTGGAAAACTTTTAAATTCCCGCAAAGCACCCTCGCGTGGCTCATTTCTGTAACTTCCTGATTTGATTTGACATAAGGTCTGAGTGATAGTTCGGCCCTTGTTCAGCTTAATGTCACTGCTATTCAGCTAAACATTGTTCTGAAAGCTTTTATGAGTTCGCCGTTAACGTCACGGGTTAAGTTCAATTAGGTAATTTCTTTTTATAGCATTAGGGTTTCGGTGAATGACTTATTAATTCCGTATCAAATAGCTGCCACAACTACTCGACGAATATTAATGTGGTAACAAAGGAACTGATCTGATCCTTTTGCTGTCTGCTCAACGTGTCTTCTCTTTATATATAGGGTTGGCGGCGTAGAAAGTATTTAATTACCTTATAGATTAGAGTTAAACGTTTTTACTTCATTTTAATTCTCAATCCATCTAAGCTGACCGGTTGTAACTAATTAACCGCAGAGTTATGCACCTGCTTTCCTTATAAGGCATTTTCGGGGAATTCCCTAAGCCTTTTTTAGCTTTCCTGTCATAGTATTGCCAAAATATTATCATGTTCCTCTGAATAGAATACTAGAAAGTATCAAGAGATAGTATATCGTTAAATTATCATAGAAATCTAATGATGTAGATGTTACAGTCAATAAGGAAATTCCTTAACGTTATTAATAACCTACAATAGAAAAAGGAATCTCGGGAATGCCTTGATTTAGCGAAATTTATTTTTAGTAAGTTGCACGGAAAGATAGTGCTCTAGTCGTGATAAAATAACTCACTATTTACTCCGCCCACAAGCTGTTAAGGGTTGCCTCTCGAAAGTTTATGAAAAATATCACAAAATTATAAATTTGCTATGGCTCCGTAAGATGGCTGAAGCAGGAATTTTCTCGTAAAATAATTCAGAAATTTAAATATCTTCTCTTGTTAGAATTGCCAAATTAAGTTTTTAGCTACTACTAAAGCACTTAGTAACATGAATTTCTAGCCTATAGAGTAAGATACAGTGCTGGACAATATTGAACTTTAATTAGTTACTTAAATAATCTATTATTACGTGCGTATGTTTATACGAGTTTGTAAGCTTATCAAAAATGGTAACTTAAATAAAATATCAATTATGCACGAGATCACAGATGTATGATTGGATGAACCTATGATACAGACAGGTCGTCGAAGATAGTGTAACAAAGGTGTAAATTTTGTTAGTGTATTTCGAGTTCCCAAGCTGCAAACCCTACCGTGCTAATAACGGTAACCTCCAATGAATAGGTTCTCATATAAGTTGTTACCGAGGCAGTTACTAGGATCGCGTACACCTGTAATTATGAGGGTTTATGCCCATGATCACTCGCACTATGTCGCCCGTCCGTGTGATATGATTACCACTGTCACAAGGACTTTGAACACAGGAGAATAGTGAGTAGCGTGGTAATAAGCAACTTGTGATTAATTCGCAGAATCCAATTTCTGTTGGACTACAAACACATTGTTTGATGTGTCCATTGCGTAGTTTATTATGTTATTTGGACCTATTTTGACACAGTTTCTCATTAGTGAGTCTGGAATGAATGTGGATGACATTAATGGCTGCTTGTTAATCTAGTTTACTAGTAATTTTGATCTCATAACAAGATAATCTTTTTTCTTTTGTTGATTTTCATGCGCAAAGGATATCAAAGTCAAAATATGTTATTCCATTTTGTTTTTATGTGTTCACTTAACGGGAACGAACTTGAACGGGAGGTCTTGATCTTGAATAGGCAAGAATCTTAGCAAGACTTGTCAATCATCATTTTCAATAATCAAACTTAGATTAAAAATATAACATCATTTTCTTTTTGCTTACGCACTCTTATCACATCTAAATGTTATACAATTAAATTTTGTTTAAAATATACTTTAAATAACTGTAAAGGCTACATACAAAGTTCAGTTACCTTTGGTGGGGCTTGTTATAAAAGTTTACATATTTTACCATGAATGATCGACTCGTCTTGTGAACTTGTACGCTATGAGAATCACAAATTTAAAGTATGCAAATACTTACAAACCTACATGACATTACAATATATAAGAAAAAAAAAATTAAAAATATTTTACAGCGCGCTTTGAAATCACCTGCATTTTATAAAAGAGGCATTGAAAAGTTGCCCAAACTCTGGAATGACATTGTAAATAGTAATGGACAATATTTATTAAATTAAAATATTTGTAATTTTTCATTAAAAAAATTAAAAAAAGAATAATGAAGAAAGGCGATTTCTTTTCGCTTTTAATATTGAGTGTATCACCGGGCTTGAGTTTGTAGACGGTGCTCGTAATGGAAGCTCTTTTTGTAAAATAAAAAGAGTGTTTAAACAAATAATGATTCCTAAAATAATGTGAAGATTAACGAGGGTAAGAAAAACATACTACATATCTCGCTTTATATTTCTCCGATCCGTTTTAAATGTTAGCAGAAATATATATGTATATATGCGTCGTTATATATTCATAAACCTTTGAATGGTCAGATCGTTGGGGACAAAAGTCAAAAAATCAATATCTTTATTTAAATAGACTCATATACTAAGATCTTTTAAATTGTCATAATAGAAAAAATATGATAACTTTAAGTTATTTACCGGGTATTTACAAATTGTGCCAGTTATAGAATTTAATTATGTATTCAATAAATAAATTAAAACTAACACTAGTATGCATATTCCCAATTAACCCTACCACCACTTCGACGTATTAGTAGCTGCAGAGAAGAAGCAGCAAGAAACTCTCAGCCTTTAGTATTTATAATGACATTTACTAATTACCTATGTCATTATGTATTAGTATTGCAAACATATACAGTGCAATCAAAAATCTATTTTTATACATTGAAAAATATATTAATATAATAAATAAGTACAGAAGGATTCAGCATACATTAATCCACCATTATTTGGCACCGTTCGAATTTGAAAATAGTTCTTCTCATGTGAAAACGCCATTTTGTTTCAAGAACTTGCGATAGCGACTTATATTCAAATAATATATAAATCTTTATATTTGACTGTATGTTTTATCAAGATATTGGAATAGGATAATCAATTTCGTAATAAATGAAATTTCTCATTCAGTAAGGGTAAACAGGCGAGCAAATAAATAAATAGAAATAAGGATAAAGTATTTATTCAGGCCCCAATATACAGATAATGTAAATAAAGAAAAATAAAATTGAATTATTGAACTCCACTCGGTATAATATTTCAGCGGTGTTATCAGCTACAGAAACGGTCGTCCACGGAGACATTAGAAAGTATGTTTTCTATTTAATTAGATAAACAGAACCATATTAATATTATAGTACAAGTGATATAATAGGTTGAATTTATTTATTTATTTATTTTAAGGGCAGTCAACAAAAACACATACTAACAAAAAATATTTAACTGTAGCGTAGACATTAAATTAAGTATAGTTTTTAATTACAGACAGCCACGGCATGCGATGTGGACTAACAGTTATAGTTATAATTTGTTAGGTTTATATATGTTTTTTAAAGTTACTATAGAAACACTGATTACAGGGGGTTTACGTTCCTGCTAAAGATTTTAAAGTTAGCCTTGTATTTTCATGCACTAAGGTGAAATATGTCCAACTCTCCTACTTTATTGTTCCGAGAAAGAAGGTTATAGTATTTATTATTATTATTTCTGGATCCTGTTTAATGTGGAATGGGAGCCTAGATTGCTCCTTGCTACTTTGGGTACAAACATGTTGAACCTACTGACACGTGACAATTTCCTCGGTGCATTAAAATCAATTTGCTTGAGCAGACAAGAACAATCCAGGCTACCGCTCAACAGTTTGTATAAAAACATGCCATCGAAAAGAAGTCGTCTATCCCTGAGACTTTCAATTTTAAAATATTCAAGTCGGCTCTCATATGATGTTAAAGTCTTCGCGAAAAAATGAAAAATGTTTCGAAAGAATGAAAAATAAAGCAATTTATACACTATACGTTGAAACAAAATATGTAATTTTTACCAACAGTGTTTCTCCAGGTGTTCATCTTTAAGTTTTATAAATTACAGTTTAAGTGACCATTATAGATTTGCCAGTAGAAAATGCTTACTAGTTAGAAAATATGTTTAAGGGGTCTTAAAGATCTTTCCTGGCTACATAAGCCACGTTACGATACAGAAACGTTCGATTATTGAAGTCCAATGGTGAACCTATTGAGTGTTCTTTCTAAGGTTGAAAGGAACCGGAGCTTACGGTCTTTTCATGAGCGAATATCTTGTGAATGTTATTCGTTATTTTGTTGCGTGTTTGTGGCGATTAATTTACCTTTATTTTTGAAGCTTTACAATTTCAGAGTTGGGCTGTTTTCAAATGAAATAGAACACTTATTGAACTTATTAAGAAAATGTGTAAATAGAAATAGTCAGGATTGAGAATACCGATATATTTTTTCATTTGTTAATAGCATAGAGTGGTTGCATAGCAACGGTCCAAAGCAGTAGAGTTTACATATATATAGCCTAGTAATTCTCGATACTCCAACTTTGCATCTACCTTATCGGCTTTTGACAGCTTCAAGCAGTGCATTGAAGTTTTAGCAAGCTTACAGTCTTAAATATTAAACTTCTGTTAAATTTTAAGTAGAGTTTAAGCGCTGGTGTTAGATATATATAAAACGTAACGCTGTTAAATCGTAACCATGAATCAACTGTATTTTTCGACGGCAGTTGCCGTTGTCCGAAAATTAAATATTTCGTTGGTACGCATGGCGAAGTATAATGTGAGCGACGGGATTTGTCACACAAAATCTGACACGCTCATTTGAGAAAAACAAATGGTATCTGGCGGAAAAAAAATTCGAATGTATTATATATTTTCAAATTCATGTTCTATTATATAAAAAAAATATATACGTAGCATTTATTAAATCGTCTGTAAACCGTAATTAATGGTGAACAATAAAAGGTATTTTATCTATCTATCAGCCTTATTTTTCTAGATTTCAAATCTACTTTATTGCATATTTCGGCATATGCCATTTCTGTCAGTGGCCGTAATATAGCTTGTGTGTGTTGTGTATATTAACGTAGGCATCAAACACTAAGCAATTACTTAATAAACAGTTATTATAGTAAATGCTTCCATTTCTATCATCGAGGATTTATTAAAACATCTAGAAACGGCTATCAGTTTCAATTTCCCGTGGCGAGTGCCTCGTGCCGTGTATCATACGCTAGAATTTCTTCGTTTTCAATTATCTGACGCTCTCCATAGAGCGGTGCTGCTCAGCTAGTTCTATAGATTTGCTTCGATCACTTAGCTTGGGTACTTTATATTTGAAGTTTTATCTAAGGTCTTCCGTAAATGATGAACTGATCAATAGTAAGATGGTTATTTTTAAGCATAAAGGACACTTCTTTGCACTTAATGTATGTATATAATTTTTAATTTTATGGAAATTGGATATGTACATATGTTGTGGGACTTCTTGGCACAGTCTCACAACTTGTATACCTTGATAAATGAGAAATCCTTGTTGATTAAATATAATTTTTTTTGATTCACTTCAGCTTGATAACACACAACTTGCTGGTATGATGATTTTAAAGTGAATGAAATGTGAATAATAATTAGTTAATACAATAATACATGAGGCTTTAATGAAGACTGATCGCTGAGCTGCAACCAACGGCTTCCAGTGACCACCACCATGGTTATTGATGCCATAGTTCAAGTACGGAATTGTTTTATATTCCTTACAACGTTGCAACAGCATACAGTTACCCCAGATACATTCTCCCATCAAGTGGTTCGTCAGTTCGGAAGAATCTTAAGCACAGTTATTATGGGCCTAATGTCGTTAACCGCCATTTTGTCGAAAAACACTTGCTATCAATCGTGATTGGCCCTGATTGGGTATAGTTTATTTTGTGAGGGTTCCGCAAGGCATTTAATTAAAGTGTCCGTCTGACGGATGGCGGTCCCGGCTATAACGAGCACGATAATTTAGCGAGCACTCTATTCGTGATGTGTTTCACAATTGCCGGAATAGCCGCCGTCTGTGTAACTCGAGGAACTAAGATTTGTGTACATAATATCTTGCTTTGATTCGTTCAGTCTGTGTTGTATTCGATGCAATAGAAATATTAATGAATGGCCTTTTGTATTGAAGTCTGTTTTTGGTAACCATGACAACATTGAAAATAACACTCTTGTCAGAATATTCGTTTTGTTAAGATGCTTGTGCTTTTATATTAAATTCTGTTATTGTTTTATTCCGTCTTTTCCTGGACATTCTACCGCACACACACAACCCTCACATTTTGGTATACTTATTTATGATTGCTATCTTTTGTTTTCTTCTAGTTCAATTGAATATTATCTTTTATCATGGAAGCAAGGAAAATTTCCGCTATTGCCGCTTCGCAACCCTCGCTATGCCAGGACTCTTGAAGGTCAAAGAGAGTTAGTTCCCAAAGAATAGAGATGCCCACAAATTTAATTATTCATTATGTGGTCATAGAGCTTATCTTTGGCAGACGAGATAGCGTTATATCCCTTGTGATATTTTTGAATTTACTGTAAAAAGGCATAGAAATCTATGACTACTGTCTAAGTACCTGGTTAGCAGACGTAGAGACACAATTCTGGTGAGCTTTCTCCATCTGAGATTATATGCTTGCGATTTTGCATACGTTCACTCGTTTAGTAGACCAAGATATCATTGTATTAAATCAAATCGCTCTAAAAAAAATCTGTCCAGCGCAATATCCTATTAAAATTTTGGAATCAATAAAAGTTAATTATTATTTAAGAAGGTTACAATGGCAACCGTTTTTAACCTAAAAGCATTGGGCCAGCGTGTTGATGTTATGACGCAAACTCCTTGTTGTTTCCTGTTTATAAAGATCTGTGCCCAGCTGTGGGACTGATATAGACTGTTGATGATGAGCGCCGAAGGGGAAAGAGCCCTATGCAAGTACCCTCGCGCTCTCCCGTGATTCGGTCCGTATGCCGCAAGGTAGGCAGGGCCATGAGTTTAAAGATCAGCTCTTAAAGGACGCTCTTGTGCTTCGACGTAGATGTTTTAGAAAGGCAATAATCACTTCTCCCAGATTTCAAAATACGTTTGAAAGAAACCGATGTCAAGTGGAAAGGTCAATAATGTCCATAAATAGATCCCTTCTGGCATCGCTAATTGATTTGATTTAATTATCAATATCCATTAGCCAATCAGTGTGTACGTTCTATTTGAGACGTCAAACTTGTTACGAGCAACTTGTAGAGTGGGGACAGTATAGGAGTATCACCATGTTTGTTTTATCCGACACTAATTATGATAGATGAGACCAGACCCGCAATTAGCAAAGATCGGTATTTCAGAACTTCATGTACCGATATATTGCCGGTACTTGGTTCCGGTAACGGCTTTATTTCTAAAATAAAATATTCAGATCTACCAGCGGCAAGCTATAGTAAACGTTGCTACATCAGCTGTGTTAAGCTGTCATATCATATAGCAAAAGCAGCGCTCTTATAGAGACGTCGTTGGAAATTGCTTTTTATTATGGAGCTGATAGAATAAACGCGGTAGTTACGTTTTGACGTATGATATACTCTTGACGTACTATTATTTACTTCTATACATTATATTTGGGCGCTGATCATCCTCTTTTATAAGACAAAATCATTACACTGACAGCAGCATGGGTGATTGCATTTTGTGCATTTGATTTATATATACTTAATAAACACGATTCATCTAGTAACTTCAATCGTAGACAACACAATTGAAATACTAAGTGAGCCAATTTAATTTCATCTTCTTTAATATTCATCGATTGTAATCCAAATGGTATTTCCATTCAAAATCACTTAAAAATAATAACATCAACGGAGAGGGGACAAAATCCCAAAATTGACTCCATTAATTTAACACTGTCTCTAAATCTGTTTCCGATAGTCAAGTTAGATAAAGCAGAATGTTCAGTGTTTAACGAGATTTATCGATTCTCATGCGGCTACAACCCAAGCGGCCACCGTAGAGGCAATGCTAAATGCAATTATGTACGATATTATTATTAATGGTACGGCGTATTTGTTAGCAAATTGAAACATTACTCTTTTATCATAAGTCAAAAGTAGATATCTAATTTTTAAATTCCGATGGATATACTTAACAAATTGCAGTACAACTATGAATACATTTTCAAAGCAGAGTTTTATAACAAAATATCCTCAATTATTAAGAGTGAAGGGTCGTTCAATGAAATTAAGAAGAATCTTGCTGATAAAGATAAAGCGTTCAATGGGTCTTTCTATTGATTTGAGTGATAACTACAAGTATTGTATAATAATAATAATGGTAACTAATAAAAGTATTTTCTCCATACAATATAATTTGAATTGTAATGTCTTTTGGGAACTGTTTAAAAATAATTAAGTACAAATATTCTCATGTAAATGACAATTATAAGTCTATTTTGAGAATTACGTTCTTTAAACCTATACCCGCTAGTTATTGTTATAATTGTACTTGTTTTAGTTAGTTATTTTATATCTATCTATCTATACTTAACTAACTTTATTGGAACGAAAAAAAAATGTATTGGAACAAAAATAGGCATACATAAAAAAGTAAACGATAATGGCTACATTAGTTTAAAATAAAACTGTGTCGCAGACATTAACGCCCACCTCCAGCAAAAAGAATACAGAGTCCCAGCATCAAAGTTTGCACAATTTATTAACAACTTATGAGAAAACATAAAATAAAAATAGTAAGTGTAAGAGTGAGCCTGTGAAGTATGGATTACTAAGTGTATACATGTGTGTGTGTGTGTGTGTGCGTGCGTGTGTGCGTGCGTGCGTGCGTGCGTGCGTGCGTGAATTTTGTTACAAGAATTAAATCGTTAAATATCCAATGCATTTTTATTACGTGAAATCGCTTTCTTTACCGGTACCGGTATTCATTACTGCTCCCATCACATTAGCTGGCATCTCGTAATCAGTCGCGGAGTAACCGGATTACCGGACACTAACAGCATTACGACACAAGCCGGACTAATAGCTCATCTTAGTAGAAACAACTGTTCCCAAGTTACAGATCAAAGTTACCAAACGTGCTATTTGTGTTATGCTAAGTTTTGTTCAAACGTAGCCTCGCGTACAATTTGCTGTTCAACTTTAAAACTGAGAGTGAGATTTATGTGTTTCCTTGTTCATCTGAAGTGAATAGAATAGAACAGAATATATCTTTATTGTACATCAGCCAATTCAAAAAGAGATAAGTAAGGTGGTTCGTGTAGTTTGATTGCTGTAGTTACATAAATTAAATGTTGTTGAAATGGTAATCAAAGTGAAATGGAGTGGCTAATAGCTAAGGCATCTGTAGCTGTATGATCAGACCTCTTTTATTAGAAGCAATGCCCTACATACAACATGTTAAGCGCCCAGGCGAGTGGGCCTCTCACAGCTCTATGCCACTGTGAATACGCACTAATCCTTACAATAACTCCATTTGTAGTATCTGAGGTAATCTGAGTCATCCTGAAGCACTGGACTAGGTTCAAGCAACCCAGATTTACAGCAGCGCCTGCTGCTGGACCGAAAACTGACAAATAATCTAAACAAATAACAACCTTTATCTCCTATTTAACATCTTTATTTATTATTATTTATTTAACAATTTATGTACACACAAATACAATTAAAAGGACACTAGAGAATTGTACAAAGGTACAATTTATTTATTTTAAGAAGGATGTTTTCAAATTCCGTAAATAGGAGGTAGATAGAATACTCTTTATTGTATACCAGTTAAACTGAATGCAGTTAGAAAGGAGTAACAGGGACATGTTCAAAAGGCGGTCTTCTCATATTAGGGATCTCTTCCAGACAACAAACATTTGAAAATCTATTTTCAAGTGCTCATCTACCACCGTTTTTCTTTCGACTTCTGTGGTTAACTTCATTCTTCTTGGCCCATCGTAGTTAAGGTAGCCGTTGAATAAGTAAAAATTAATATGAAAATGTTTTACCTCAAATTTCAATTAGCTTGTACATACTAATGACTTTTCAAAACATATCACTGAAATCCCCAAACAATCTTCAATATTCTCAAATAATTAACGTTAAATGCAATAGCTGACATTTTTTCACAATGTTGCCAGTGAAATAAGTGTATTTAGAAATTTATTATCTCCATCAAAACTTTTGCGTCTAAATATAGACTTCATGCAAAAGTTTCATTTATTGTTTTAAGTAGGTACAAAAGCTTTGAATTTCGTTATTAAATTTTATTCATTCTGTAGAAACATGGAGAACGCTGTCAGTATTCATTTGTTTCAGTTATGGGAAGAAATAAAATATTGCCGTCCGTCATAATTTGGTGTTGGGTTGTTTTACATTGGAATTCTTTAATTTATCATCATTCTAAATATTCTATTATCAAACTTCGTTTAGATGAGAAATGCCGTGAAATGCTGATTTACATGAACAATAAAACTTTTTTGTTTTTTAAAATACAAATCTAATTTAACAGCTTGTTAGTGAAGATACCACGACATGTTTTTGTGATACATATGAATATCCTAAAATATATTACAGAATTGGAGGTTTATTTAGACGAAATTATTTCGCGATGACAATCGTTTGTAAAATCATTACTGCGTACTAAAAACGTAACACAATAATATATAATGAAGCGGCAATGGAACTATGGCATACGTCAAAATGAAAGCGATAGCGATAGATACAGAGTTAGGTTATATTCGGGGGATTCGTTGGTTACAAGAATTTTAAGGCCTTTCAGTCGTTTGTTTATGGTTTCTTCTAGCGTTGTATTATTGTTCTCTATCCTGCTTGTGAGTTTCTCTTTTCAGTTTATTTTAAAGGTTCTCAATCTTTTATCATAACTGTGATTTTCTTTCAAAAGGAAGGCAAAGGGATCAAGCTTGAAGAGTGGATTTAACTCTCCTTCATGTATTTGGTCTAATGCTACAATTAAATATCTTTTGACTCAAAGCTTTGGGCTATTAATCCGGGTCGCAATAGCCGTAGTCACGATCGACTACAATTATATGATAGCTGTATTATTTGGAACGGAATTTTCTATTTAATTTAGATAAAGCGTGAGTACTTCAGTATTATGTTATACTTAGTGTATGGTACTATTAAATCGTGTGACTCCCATGATCCTATTTGAAGACCTGCTGATTAAATAGCCAGTACATCTATCTACCACTGTTCCTGAGTTCA
Organism: Acentria ephemerella; assembly: GCA_943193645.1. Classification (NCBI taxonomy): domain Eukaryota; kingdom Metazoa; phylum Arthropoda; class Insecta; order Lepidoptera; family Crambidae; genus Acentria; species Acentria ephemerella. Next base: position 538,140 of record OW971875.1, on the reverse strand, counting down.
AGTCCCGGCCGAGATAGATGTGTTTGTTTTTGAACATTTATTATCAGATCACAATAAATGTTTATCTTTGTTTATAACATTTAAGTATTTTTATTTCTTATATTAAACGGTTTATCATATTACAATATAATTCTAGTCAAATAATAATGTTATTTATCGTGTTAATTTCACATCACTCACAGCGAACTGTTTCACAACAAAAATATATCCAGAAGTATTAACATCATTACAATCGTAATAGTTCTGGTTCATAAAATGTATTTATTCCATTTGTTTAATAAATTATCGTGTAATTAATAACGTTTTATCACCGAGCGTCGGGGGTTGTGATCTATTGCGAGTTATGTATGAGTTATCTACAGGTTAATGTACAAGTAAGCAGTAATGCACTTGGGCTGGAATGGTATGTTTTTGTCTCACGAGTACAAGAACGCATTATTGAATATTACTTTACCTGAAGTTAGAGAGAGAGGCATATTTAAATAATGAGTAGCTAAAAAGATAAGTATATTATATAAATAAAAATAATTTCTTTTTCAAAATTTGGAAGGAAATTATTTTGATTTTTTAAATGTTTTGGCTTGGTATCTAAATCCTTTTAGCCATATTGACGATATATGGCTAAAAGGACATATATACCAAGCCAATTACATACATTTTACAATGGCCATTAATAACAATATATATATTTTTAAACTTTACTTCTTAAACACTGACTTTGACAATCCGGACCGCTAGAAGGCAAACAACACTAAGCCAATACTGCAAAATCATTTCTTTTTTAACATAATGAATTAAGTATTATATTCAATATTGATTCTCAGAAAACCTTTATTTAAAACGCTAAAACCGCGATGAATACGGAACACAGCAAGAAGACTGCATTTAATTATATTTCTGATCAACATCAAAGAAAATTGGTAATAGTGATATATTGCTAGACCGCAATAAACAATTTCAACGAATGCACAGATTAAATACAATTCAGACACAATTATTTCTCTATACTTATGGGTGGGTGAAGTGTGGAGCTCTTGAAATTGTGGTTCTATCGTTCATTTTTCGATAACGAATATATAGTAAGCCAACAATCGATGGTTTTCACTGCTTTTCGGCAAGCGTGGCGGTGTTTTGACTCTTCGTGTTTTTCGTTCATTTAGGAAAGTCTTTACCTATAAATGGGACGTGTTTAGGCGCGACTCAACAGATTAATATCTCAGTGACACTACGCTAAACTTAACCAGCATACGCGTTTGCAAGCAATTTTCTAAGAAATATTCCCATTTTGAATCTCTTTCAAAACCATTTGAGGCTTCGAAGCCGGCGGTTCACGCACGACTGCAGCGGAAGATGGGCAGAAGCATGCAGTGCGAAAGCCGATCTTATTACAATGATGTAAAGTTTGTCAATGAATATGGTATAATTCTAGATACGCGGCGTGAATATTTGTGTTTTGTATGGCGACCATGTAAGGCTGTAAAGAACTGGCTATGGAAGCGAAGGCTATTAAAATCTCAAAGAGCATATCCATTGCATGATGAATAGAGCGATTATTAATATTAAAAAATCAACTGAAACTCTACCCAATCCCTCGACGGCTTGAGGGATGGGAGAATACCCCTCGACAGAGGAGGCCAGACGGCCGAGGGTCAGGACGACAGAGAGAGGAATAATTAATATTATCTTTAAGCTTATCAATAATAGTATCGATTCGTTTGCATCTAAAATAAAGATGTCTGTTTCCTCTCATTTGGCTCCAATTAGAAAAGCAGAGAATAAATTTTAGAAATTTGAATTTAGTGAATATATACTATTTACTAAACTACTACTAACTTGCTATAGTTGATAATTAAAGATATGGGTTATTTATCACTAAATAAGCATTTTAGAAACATCTTATGACGTCATAATTTTGTTTTTTATTCCTGGTTGCATAGTTTAAAAGTAAAATTGTGTGAAATTAATAATATAAATATTGTATTGCCATATTTGGAATGTGATTGTAAATAACCAATCTATCTTCTGTATATTTGATGCATATTATAACAACATCAATGTTTGGTAGTGGGTACTGTTATTGTATATTATAATTGAGTTAATTGTACGCAGTAAGTAGTTGATTATCCTAAATAATAAAAATAGGACTCCAAGTTAGAACAGCCTAAAAATCCTGCATAAATTTGTGTTTTCCAAATTAAATCTTCCTAACTTAATTGATAATTTCTGATATAATTTTCATTCGTATGACGTAACTTGTGTTGCGTCAAAGTTTGGAACACTTGATGACGACTCATCAGAACCCAACAAATAGCTAGTACAAGCTCCAACTAACTCTCAGTTTGAAGTTCGACTCTGGGAAACCGCTCTGGGTCCTTGTAATCGGTTGGTTTATAGTTCTGTTTTATTGTGGCTATTTGAAACGACCTTCATAATTATTGCTTCTACTAGTTGAGTATTAGGCATTTAAAATACTTGTTAGTTTATTTCTTAAAACATGAGATAAAGCCCATTACATTTAATAACACAACACAAACATTTACTTTTAAATGCATTATTTTAAAACTCAAATTGTGAATGCGTACCGTAGTGTACACATCAGTCATAGATGTCGCCTCGCTCGCCTGCTCTCGTGGTATTATACTGATGTGTGCCCGAGACAGTGTGCATCTATTTATTTATACATAGCATCACATTTTATTTTAAGAATAAAATCTAAGTTTTATTTTTATTAAAACATTGCGAATTAATCGATAGATAAGTAGTTGCAGTATATACCTTCCAAAAAAAGCCTTATATATGAAGAAATCCATATTGTATGAATGAGGAAATACGTATGCTAGAATGAAATTCCACTCTTTGACTGTACCACATAGAAAGTCACCAAATTATGACTGTTATGATTTTTTTACCTACTTCTTCCTAGTGAAGTGCTTTGGATACCAGTATCAAGACATTTTGTCCGCCTGTAATCTTTTAACGTGTTAGACCAAACCTTTTTATAATATAACTTTATAATATACAACACCCTGGCTGCATAGTTTATGACATATATTTTTTCTAATAATATTGTATTCTATTTTTATGTCACATTCTTTTTGGCTTGTCGAATTATATCACTGCGATCTATACTGTTGAATTTTCATTCCTTATTTTAGAATAACGATTTCAAAGAGCTGCCTTTTTTAGGGAAACGAGCTGTCAGCAGTGTAATACTTGAGGATGTCAATTACTTCGGAACAGGCAAACTGGGAAGATCAGCTAATACATTGGTTGATAGACTTGAACGTAATGGTAAGAGTCCCCTGTTTCCTCCCCGGAAAATGCCACTAGAGCAATTATTCTTTCCTAAAATTCTATGGCTACTATTGCCATGACCATTGCCATTTTCCTTTTTTAAAATTGCCTGAAAAAATGCCGGTTGTTGTGTTCAGTTAGCCAGCAAACCAATTTTATGAGATCATTTGTTAAACGCAAAACTGTGGAACACAGCCAAACCTTTCTTTATTATTAATGAAAATAGTAATGATGAAATCGGTGTTATTTTGTCGAAGGAAACAGGGGCCTTCGATACTTTACTTTTGTAAACTCTCTGTGCGTATTCTTGGTCCAAATCCACAAGTCGCTCCTCTCCGGCGTAGACGGGTGGGTGCTAGAAGGCGGGCAGTGGTCGCCCGACTTCCTATGCCCTAAGCGTGGCTGCGTATTTGGGTGGCTCCCACGCACGCATTGAACAGGGCGCCATGTCTTGCCCAATTATCTCTGGAGAGTCTCCATAGATGCGAAGCCGGTTTAAGGCTGGGCTGCCTGAGATGACCTGATGAATTGCTCGGCAGAACACAAGTTACCCCTTGAAAGGCAATGAAAATGGCGGGTAGGTCCGTAAACGGATTTCTCCTCGTAAAAAAGGTAATTTTCGTCTAAGCTGTAGTTGCCGCTCAACAGTTTGCTTGTAAGTGTATAGAGTGCTGGCAACAGATGTAATAAATACTTACTTTTCAATTCTCTTAACCTTGGCTCTTAAGCTTTGGTGCGGTAATGAACAACGGAACTCCAGGAGTGCTATTACTTCAGCTCCCGACGATATTAAGGGATGACACGAACAGGAGGAGTCAGGGTTAGCGACTTTGTATCTTTAAGTATTAACGATATTATTAATTAAATTAGAATCTACCAGAATTGTGGTATAAAGCAGATGGCTTAAGACAACATCTATAGTGTAATTCAAGTATCAAATCTTTTCTAGTCGATGTACTTCTTTTATTTAATAAAGCATGTGCTTAGTAGAGAGACTTAAATAGTTTGTATCATATATGGTTATATTCTATACATTTTCCCTACTTAGATATACCTGATTATCAAGTGGAAAACAAAAACGCATATCTGATTGTCGATGAGCTTATTTTTCTGTTTAATACAAGACAACCCTGAAAGCTCGAGTGACGTCCCAAGTAGATAACAGGTTGCCGAGTTAGTTACACCACATTGTCGTTAATGTAAAATGTAGTGAAACAGCGCATCTTGCTCCTTGCACTTTGGTTTACTTGTATTTGGGTATAAGAGCCAATGCTAATGGCGTTTTAGTGGAAATGGGTTTAATAGCGTTGATATTGAAATACCTTTTATGCAATCGTGGAACTGAATTTAATTAAAAAGACAATCGACTGGTCAGAGCCCAATATTTCCAAATAATTTGACAAAGAGACCCAATCTAGCCTTAACTCAGAATCCCATAACCAGTTACAAAAAATCTTGTCGCTAGTGTTTTTCGTATAGAAACAAAACACTTACCAAATTAATTTTCGTTTAAGTCGACCACTTTTGGAATCTCTGGGTTAGAACTTTAATTATATAAGCCAAGTGAGTATTTACTCCAAAATCCAAAGTTTTTTCTTTCAAACAACCCTCAATCTTGTTAAAATTTATAAACCATGTTCTTGATCTTAATTCCCCTCTTCCTTTATTCTTCCTGAATGTAGCGAGCTTACAGAAGTTGCCTTTTAGCCTGTTCTGAAGGAACCTAGTTGATATGACGTAGGAGACACTGAAGGCTCTCCGCTTTTTCAGGCTGTACATATTATTTAAGAAGAGACCCGTTTTATGTCTGATGAGATCTAGGTGGGATAGGTTCCTTTATCCTCATTGCGTGTTTCTCTCGTGTAGGAAAGCCCAACACTGGACCTTCCTTAATACCCACCACTGGGTACAAAACCTCGACGATGATTATGACGCAACATGCTATGTCATGATATATCTTGAGATATATGTTACACATGTATATTTATTCCCTGTCACTAATATAAATTAGGGCTTACTGTTACATATCAAATTCTAAGAATACATTATCTTATTTATAAATAAGTCTTAATCTTAGGCGTTACATGGCGACAAAAATAGCTAGCAAAATCTGCTATCTTTGTTACATATTATCGTTAAGCTGCGTCAGCGACTTAGATCGCGTGGATGTCAAGAAATAACAACTTATCTATGTAGGTGGGTAGTTCACGATTTTACTTGGGTATTTATTTGTTTTAGGATTTAAATCACGTTTATAACAAATTTGATTGAAAAAAGGTTATAAAACAATTCTGCCATGATTAATTTTTGCGTAACTTCGACCATTTACGCAGCGCACGCAACAGATGCTCTGTCTTATTCGTTTTTGCAACGTGTTTCATTGATGCTCAGATAGTATTGGTCGTAGTGTGATGTTATACGACCTATAGCCTTCCTCGATAATACGACTATTCAACAGAAAAAAAAAATTCAGTTTGAATCAGTAGTTCCTGATATAAGTTTAATAATATTAGTATAAATTATTTGAAGTCCCCACTTGACGTAGGTATTTGCTTAATATCATAATGATCATATTCTATTACCAAAAGCGCAATTGAGGTAAGTGTTTCATACCGGATTGTATTACTTATCATTAGATCTAGATACTTATCATTACATCACTGAATAAAACTAGGTAATAACATACAATTTATACTTGTTATAGCACTACAGACATACACATTAAAATACACCTTACAGGAAATTTGCAAGACTGGAACTTAGGATCTAAACTCCGACTGTAAATTTGCAATTTGAATGCAGTTAGCACGATTCAAAATCAAAAAGCTGTTTATTTAAACTTTTAAATAACCAAAATTAACCTCCATCGCCGCTTCGACGAATACTTTAGTTTTGGAGAAGAAATGCCGCAAGAAACGCATCAGCTATCAAATTTTTGTAATGACATTTAAAAATAGTTATTACGTGTCAATATGTTTATTATTTTGATAAATAATAATTCTTTTGATGTGTAAGCGACTTATTCCCAAACTTTAGTGTCAATAATCATTTATTTTATTGTAAGCTTTCTTAAATAGTGTCACTTTTATAAATGTTTTAAATCTTTTTATTAGTAATTGTACAAACATACAATTAATTCAATTCAATTCAATTCAATTCTTTATTTTGCAGATCTTAAGACTATTATTGTCACTATGGACCCTGTCGGGCACAACAAAATTTTAGGATATACAGGAGAAAGGTAGATTACAAAAGGTAGGTTTAAGTTAATTGTTTAAATTTGTAAAATGGTCCAATTCAAATATATGCATTCAAAATACTAATTATCTTGGGATTGTTTGGAATTGTTAAATTAAATTATAGATGTATACAACGCCCCATAAAAGAATCGTTTATTCTGTGAAGACGAGTAGTGTATCCAACAATGTTATGCTTATTATTATGAATCACACATAATTCATTAAATTATTTAATATTTTTTCGTACAGAGGTTTTCAAATATATATTGTAGTGAAAATTACCACCTTCTTGAAGTTTTCTCTGAGCACGTGGGCCAAGTTGGTTTATAGCATATACACAACTCTTTTATGAAAAATAAAACGGTGTCAATTTCTGCAGCGGTACCCCAGAAAAGAATTTCATATGACATATTATGACAATAACTGAAGTAAACCCTTCTCGTATCGACTTCGGTTAACCATCTGTTTTTTCGCTGTCAATAAAAAACTTGTGCCTGGAAAATTTGCCTATTTCTTAGATAGAAAGATATTGAAAAATATTTTCACACCATCCAATCGTTTCACTGCATATTGCTATAAAACTGCAAACTGAAAGTGCAGTCGGTTGCTGTTGAAGTGCAGTGAAATGCAGCAGGCTCAATGCAGTCGACCGTGCAGCTAGCTTGCAGTCAGCGGACAGTTGTCGGAACTGCAATATCAAGGTTAAAGACCGCACGACTAACTGTATCACACCCGAAACAGAACTGATGGTGGTAGATGCCTGGTGATCCCGTATCTTACCTCGTTAAACGTTAATTCGTTATTTATATTGTTTAACGATTACCTCGTTAGAAAAATTCCTTTGTTTTCTTCGTTATTTGTATATTAGTTTCTTAATAACGATGTCTAAGTGGTCGACGTTAATAAGCTACGCCTCACGAAAGCGGAAGTGAACTGCGCTTACAGAGTACATATTACTTCTTGCTCTAAGTTTGGAACATGATGGCTGCCTTAAATTGTTTGAGATATTTCATGATTAGTTGTTCACTTATATTCGATATTACCAAGCTCCATTTATCACAGTAATTAAACTGCGATCTTCTTTGGGCGGACTAGCGTCGCTGTCAAATGGTCTAAATTCGTCGAGTCTTTGTAATTTAGTTTTTTAATAATTGAAATGCAAAAAAGCGCAATTTTGCTTAGGTCGCGCACTTTGCGACTGTTCTAGTCTAGAAATATAGTTAAGGGCAGAAAAATTAAAACTGGTTTGGCCCTTGGAACAGACTGAAAAATCATTATGGCACGAAAGCTTCCAAGTTTGGAGACCTATGTCTAAGGCATGTCAAAATACGAAATTTAGAAAATATAGCTAAATTTATTCGTCCCAGGTTCAAAGCCCGGTAGAGGCAAATATTTGTATGATATACGAATATTTTTTTCCACTCTTGTCTGTTTGTATGTTTATTTAGTATATATTTTCTGATGTTTATATACATTTTACTATCTTTATTCGGTTAACTGTTATCCAAAACCTGTTAATGGTGCTTAGTTGGTTAGATAAAATATATTGGTGTGAGTGTGAGATTAAAAAACTAGTATTAAGATTTTGGTTAGTGAGAAGAAAGAGCCTTTCTAAGGCCACCTGGCTGGCTCCCTCCATCATAAAACAATGCTAACAATAATATCCTTTATTCTTGCTATCACAGACATCTATTAACAGCCAACCGAAAAATACGAATTAAAATGCAAATTGTCACTAGAGTATTTATTACATCAGGACATCAGCCCATTCTGAACGCAGAATCTTAACTCTAGCTTAGGCACAAAGTACATAAATTCGATCGACGCTATATAATAAAAGGCGTGCTAAAAAAATTAACAAAAACAAAGTATTTTGAAAATTACATCGCCATGTTAAGCACATGCTCATAACAGCTGGGCCAAACTGAATCAATTTTTTACTGAACCTAATACCTATCATTGCGCTTCGATAAAAACAAAATCGCATATTAGTAAAAGAGAATCACACATACATAAGTCTAATTGGGAACTTCCTTCTTTTTGAAGTCGGTTAAAAATTTAAAAAATCCCTTTTATTCGTACTAACATCAACGAAGCATAAACCTTTGTAATTTATGGTGTATTACATACAATTAGAACCTTCCGTTAGTTCCATATCAATAGAACTGTCAAACATGTCGCCAAAACTTCGTAGTACTGGTACAGTCGGAAGACAGCAGCCAAAAGGACTTTCGGCTTTAAGTTAAGTTTGACCGACTCGTTTGGATTACAGTAACAAAGCAACTTTCGTCCTGGTTGGTTCCTGGATGGGTCAGCCAAAATATGTTACCTAGAGCTTCTCTATGCTTCAGTAGGAAAGCCTATGCCCAACAGTGGGCTGTAGATTATGAAAGGCGTTTTAATTCAAAGATGTATTATAGAAACCACTCAGATTTGGCATCACAACTAAACGCCTGGAAGAGATCGCTTTTAGCGATAAGGTCATCCCTTGTACAAAATTAGTTAAATTTTTTTTTTGTTTTTCTCTTCTTGAATTAGCTGATGTACAATAAAGATATATTCTATTCTATTATATACTACCCTAAACGTATCCGAACATAGCGCCTTGTTAATAAGGCTTTCTAGAACAGACAAGACACGACATTTTTTACACACGCCCGCAAATCCTAGAGAAAAATAGTTTGTTTATTTCATTCCTAAAAATTGAGACTAACACCGCGTCACGAGTAAGCTTACTTCAGATATAACTAGGTGTATCCGAAAATAACCTTTCATCAAATGTAAATAACAAGCGAATTACATTTCCCCAAATAACCTATCGCGATTTGCTAGCTTCAAAAGAAATATTGTAACAAAAATATACTTACCAATGTAGTCTATTATTGAAGACAGATTTATTATGAAGCGTGACCTACGGTTTGACAGATGACGTCTTTACTAACGTAAATTGTATGTCAAGTGAAGTTATTTGAAAAGCCATTGCTATTTCATTACGTAAAAGCTTGAAAGAAAAGAATAAGTTGTGGTGACGACATAACGATGTCACTGTTAGACGAACGTAGTTTAAATGTCAATATAAAACGTAAACAAAGATAGATCATTATTGAGATACAAAGATATATTGTATTTCTACATTATTGGCTATATTAATTGTTTAAATCAAATAACATATGGTTTAGTTATTTATAGAAATCGTAATATTATCAAATTATATGAAAGGGGAGCGTCGATGAACTTGTACGAGTTGAATAACAGAAAGTACTTACATATGAAATAATTTATATAGATATACTATTAACTATCATTTAATCCTAATTATCATAGCTATGTTTGTGAAAAGGATAACAGTAAAATACTGTAACTATTACTATACTATATAATTAGCAAGGTACAGGAAACGGAACTTGTGACATATATGTAAATGATACATTTTTAGCGTACCGCACTGAAAAAAGTTTAGGAATAAAATTATCAAAATTACTTTTTACAAATCAATTTTCAACTCTTCCCAGTTCCTCGACAGCTCGAGAGGGCAGAGGCGGCCAGATGGCCGAGGATCAGGACGACAGAGAGAGGATTCGGCGGACAATTCTGGCGTTATCGAGCAAGACTGCCCGCTGGAGCCTCGCAATCATTGGTCCATCACCCAGTCCCAAACGCTTCAGATGGTCGCGAAGGGAAGTTAAATAATAATTAATTTATTGCTTACAGAGAGCTTATATGAGGGAATATACGACCATACTTTGAAGGGCCTGATTCCACATTGAAATCGGTAATGCATGTAAAAGAAGAAAAGAGCTTAGTACTGATATCATCTGATGAACGCCTGGCTATCCTCGCCCACTGCGCGGCAAAACCAATTCTCTCAATATGTCGATGCTAGCTTCCCAACAATAAATTTCTGTAAATATGTATATCAGATTAATAGGTTGTAAATCGAATCCACACGTCAAGTGCGTTGGTTGATTGACGAATCAGTTGACACATTTTGCCTAAACTCTGTCGGTTTATTGATTATAACTGTCGCCCGAGCAAAGCCTCAATTACAATTCATTGCGAAACTTCGCGACGTGTCACACATAACCCATTTTTCATATGTTTCCAAAGTTCCAATCGATTCGTATTGCGTTGCGTCGTTCAGCGCTTAAGAGGCGGCTGTTGCTATTTCCTTCAAAAATTTCGGAATGTCTATAGATCTTTATCTTTCTTTTAATCAATTCAAGGTTCATTATCGCTTACGCCGCTTCGGCTTAACATAACACAAACATCAATGACGTAAGTCTCAACTCGTTTAAAAATTGTTTGATAAATTATTATAACTATTTATTATTAATTATCTTTTGTGCATATAACTTATTTAGCTTAGAAAAGCGCACTATTTTGGACAGAAAACAATGTATCGTACATAATACATTAAATTATGTTTTTGTATTAGTCAAATATTTAAATTTCACTTCTATAAAATCTTTGCGTTACAGAGTACACTTCTTTAAAATCTATGTAGTACTACAACACCGTGTGTTATAGCAGCTCCTTCCATCTATTTCACTAATACTGACAGTATTTTAAAACCATCCATCATTTACATACAAAACCTTGACATATTTCATTGTTTCGGTTTTGACTCTCAAACTTTTCGTTATACTGTTGGCCGTTGACGAAGACGTTCCTCCGTTTCCTCTTGTTACCAATTATCTGACGCCATTGTATCTTACTTATTAAAGTTATTGTTATATATAATAAATTACAGTTCAAAATTGATTCTATTTAAAATTCCGTAAGGCACTTTTGCATGTATTCTACAAATCTGTTTTATATTTATTTTCCATCCAGTGTTAAGTTTTATATTGTTTTGTGTATAGTTACAGTGTAACACACTATACATGTCATATAGTGACGTCAAAGGTTGTCTTATTACTTGATTCTCTCCTCACATAATGTTACAAACTTACTCGTGTTTTATTTTGGCGCGTAATTTCGGGGTCGGTTGGGTGCTGTTTATTTTATTTCTTATATTGTGTTGTTGTGAAGTTTTTGTTATGAAATTGTTGTAGTTTCATGCCAAAGAGGATCGTCAGATCATGCAATATAAGGAATATATAATTTAGAATTGATTAGTGCATTATGTGACGTTCTTCAGTGTTTCATTGCATTAATTCATTTGTAGGGTAAGTTCATTTATTTAATATCCTATCATTTCATTTTCATGTGTGTATCATTTACTTGTAATAATAATATTCATTTTTTTTCCTCGTAAGTCATTAGCAAATTGGCTTATAATTAGTCACCAAATTCTCCATGGGGCAAAGAGATACGTTATGCCAGCATCCTGGTGCTATAAATACAGTAATAACTATCTTAGACATGAATGTATAGAAAATGTAACAAAAAAAACTAACTCGTATGCAGGGAGCCGCCCCTTAAGAAGTTATTCGGACAAATTTGATCGCACCTGAGATAGGTACGCAAATGGACTTTGTTCCGAAGTTATGGCTTAATAAATTCTTTCTCCATTCAGATATCACGTTGAGATGGGTCCGTTTCATAATTGTTTTGTTTCCCTCGTAAGGTACGGACGAGATCGTAATTAGTTACTCGCGAAGAGTATGTAATCCGTTGGTCTTTGTAATTGTTTGCCTCATTTGTAATTTTTTATAGACATCGTTGTATGTAAGTTATAAATTGTACAGCTACTTGTAATAACAGAGATAAACCTTTAAAATTGAGTCTCTGTACTTGAATAACACGAACACGTCGCTCATTGGGATACGAGATAACTTTATTATCAAAAGGATTACTTCATTTTATTTCTATTTATAAAACATTAAAATTGTGATTGTTTAATTTGCCAGACATAAAGGTACAAAACCTTTTTTGTTAATCAACATCCATTTTCATTTCGTTTCCAATATCAATTCTTCACTTAGACAACAAACGAACGGTCCGTGCCATTGATTGAGCAGTGTCACCGCAACCCTTAATTAATTAAAAAAATAAACTTTTCAGGTACCTATTATAGGCGGGAATTGTAATTTTGATTGGTTTTTTGTTTCATTTTGCTTGTGCCGATAATGTGTTTTCCGTGTTCAAATTCCGGCGGTGTTTGGTCCCAGTAATTTGTACTTTTGTATTAATTTACCTCGTTTTCAAACTTGTTTTTGCGGACTCTACAATTAGGGGTTCGGGCAAAAAGTGCCCGCTGCGAGAAATATGGACGACGACGGTTCATTGATTGCGCTATGGCTATAATGTTCGAGTTCTCAAAACAAATCCGGTGTTAGCAATAAAATATACGTACGGGAAAATTGGGTACTGTGTTTGATTTTAGAATTGCGGTTTTTTGTACTGCATTATTTATTGATAGAACACACAAATCAGGCACTTAGCATATAACGGAATAAGAGCTTAAATCCTACGCATTTTTAATTATTTTTTCTTTTTCGTTATTGGCTGTTTCGTAGATTTCGCCAGAATCAATTTTTTTGCTTATTTTTGTGCTTTGTTATCCGTTATGACTGTGGCTATTGACACTTCTATTTATGAAGAATAACATTTTAAATTTACCAATTGCTATAGCGATTATCGAAAGATATGTATCAAGTGGAGCTAGGTTCTCGTAGTCCTTGCTCGTAGCTAGGGTCTCGTAGTCCTTGCTCGTAGCTAGGGTCGCGTAGCTAGGGTCTCGTAGTCCTTGCTCGTAGCTAGGGTCTCGTAGTCCTTGCTCGTAGCTAGGGTCTCGTAGTCCTTGCTCGTAGCTAGGGTCTCGTAGTCCTTGCTCGTAGCTAGGGTCTCGTAGTCCTTGCTCGTAGCTAGGGTATCGTAGTCCTTGCTCGTAGCTAAGGTCTCGTAGTCCTTGCTCGTAGTTAGGGTCTCGAATCCTTGCGCGTAGCGCACAGTTCACGTTTTTTGTCATATTGTATTTATTATTTCTCTGTACCTATTATACTGCTCCAAGAATGATCTAAATTCAGATATTAAATTTGTTTATATATTTAAAGGCCTTGAAAACAAATTCTCTAAAGAAGTACTCGCACTCAGTTGTACCAAGGAGAGTGCTCCAAAGAGCTTTCTGACCTTATCCCTCCCACTCCTTTCCTACTCAGGAGCTCGTGTGCTGGGCTACGGAGTCACTCATTCACTGTTTCCAAGTCTACTCTACGCACAAAGAGATTTTGTGACTTCACTCTTTGTCGCTAGAGCGTGGAATTCATTGCCAGCAAACAACATTCGTTCCTTCAAAAGTGGCGTGAGAGGCGCTTTTTGAGCTAGCAATGGCGGCATGTCGCATACTGCTTCAACTATACGAGTATATAGACTCCTACTGTTGGTTACCATTAGACGGGATCGAGTTCTTTGCTGTGCTTTAAATAAAAAAGACAGAGAAGAAGATGATAGAAGAAGAAGAAGAAGAAGAGAGAAGAAGAAGAAGAGAGAAGAGAAGAAAACGGTTCCGCAAGCAATTAACTAAAATTCACTTCGCCGTATCGTTTTGAGTTGTAAAGCTAGTATTCCTATTGTTCTATCTGCCACTTTACCCAAGCTTTGTTTATATTATCTTCGTTCATTCATTGTGTAGTTCAAATAACATAGTTAATGAATTGTCATTTAAAATTGATTATACAATCAAATTAAAAGTAAACTAGTCACAAAGAAAAATTATCTTGAAAACTACATCCAAATAACGCTTAGTATTATTGTCGTAATATCGTAATGGAACGGTTTTCTATTCATAATTATAATAATAAGAAAGACTAGAGATTTACTCTTTTGGAACTAAATAGCGTGAAAAGCAGAATCAGAACTTTTGATGAAAGATTAATTAAATTAATATTTTTAAGCTTTGCAGATGACACTCAAAACGTTATCAACGTTTTTCTCTGTTTAACTTTTAAAAGAATCTTTTTCAAGATTGACAATTTCAAATTATAAAGACACAAAATTTATATTGATTACTGAGATGATTGACGTTGAATGGTCCTCGTTAAAGGTGATGACTGCTTTAGTGAGTGAGGACTTTTTAAATTTTTATATTATTTATTATAAAATTAGGTCCCCACTCTGTTTGCGCTCCGGCTATGCTTATTAACCTAAATGTTCCTCATGAATCACTCTATCCATTGATCCCATGAAATACAGTGCAGTAGTTTTTACGTTTATCGCGAATAGACAGACTTGGCGGGGGAGTTTGTTTAATAATGTATAATGATGATTGAAAAATGTATTAATAATTTTAAAAGCCATTTTCAGATATATAATAAACGTAATTATTAAATAAATAGTGCCATTTTATTATTAAACTTTGCTTCAGTGAATACGATTGTTATAAATGATTAAATTATTATGTCACAGTTTGATATAGTTAAAGTGTTAAATTTGTACATAAACTCCGTTTTACCAACCATTTTTGGCTTGAAATGTTTGATTGAAAAAGAGAGAGATAAATATCAATAAGTGTCACTTAATCCTTAATACGGTTGGTTGAAACAGGTATGAGACTTGCGAATAGAATATTCTATTGATAACATTATGTATTGAAAAATAATTTAGGTTAGAAACTTAAATCAATTGTTGCTCGGAAATAAAAAAGCTTCAATCGTAGAAGATTCACAAATGCATTATCAGTAATAAAATTTATAGCTGCTACGACCACACTCACTGCTACGGCGTAGCATACTGTGGGTGTTATTAATGATAAGGTTTTTATAAGATGTATTTTACAGGATCTCCGGCATTAAAGTATGATTATAAATTATGAGTGCTTAGCAAGTTTTTTCTTGCCACAATTCTAATTTTTGTTCTTCGGCCGTGAAGCCGAACCTAGTGTACACATTCTAAAATGAAATTTTTTATTGAAGATAGTATAGAGTTCTATTTGAATGTTAACTTGTGAGGCAATATTTTTAAAACTACAAAAGAAATTTCTTTCGCTTTAATATGTTGGCGAACAATCGCTCGTAACAAGAAGCAATTTGTTTACGGAAATTTATGATCGTTTTGCTTGGCTGTATCCCTTATAGGGTTAACATACTGGTTAAGGCTTTTATAGTAAGAAATAGGTTAATGGCCCTCCTTGCTCATTCGACTTCATTTAACTTTGAACCGCTCATTTGGTATCGCTTTTTGGATAGAATGGTTACTTTGTTTATCTGGTATAACACTGCACTCACTCGCACACACGCATAAATGCATACTCACGTATACGAACACACAGACATGCGCACACACATAATCAATCAGTCAAATTAGTATATAATAACTTCTTATATGTTTCAGAATATTGAAGTGTTAAATAGGTTCAACGTCTCTCGTCTCTCGGACCTCAAGATTCAGGCTCAAGTCTAGTTTGGGTTGCAGCAACAACAAAATACTCTAGCAAATATTTAAGCTTGTTTTTTAAATAAAATAATTGGTATTATTATTATAAATGAGTTCCTGAGACTTTATTTTAGTAAGAAACAACTCTACTTAGTAATGTTATTTAACTTTACCAGAACATTCCGTATACCGCTGTGCTCAAGGTTAAATAATACTAATATTCAAATTTTCACTTTTATCACTGATAAGATGCCTTGGATAAGATTTCAGTTCCAATGGCGTCCGCTTTCACTGACCAACGGCCATTGGCGGAGCGTAGTGGTGCTATGGTTCAAACTCATCAACTTTTCACATTGAAAGGGTTTTGCCCAACAGTGGGTCGTAATTTTATACTGTAATGTAAATAGAACAGCGAGTACTAGATATCATGAGTAACTTATATTGATCTCTGTAAATTTTGAAAATTATTTTTGTATATATTATTTTAACACCTTAAATTACAATATAAAATTCATACATGAATCAGCGAAGGTTCTACACTTATAAAATTCAGACGTATCATATTTAAATTTTATTAGAAATCAAACCAAAACATATTCGGGATCCACGCGAGGTTAAACATAAAAATGTTAATGCACATCACAATTATAGGGAAAGTCCCGAGCAAACCGTAGCTATCGGTGGTCACATCAATTTCCTGTTAGGGTTTCGCGGCGAGCCGGAGGTTTCCACAGCGTGCTGTATCTCACTTATAGCTAGTTTGAATTACCTCTGACCAATTTTGCTTTTATTTGTTACAAATAATAAAAAATGAAACTTAACTAGTCTTGTTTACATTTAAATTAGTTTTGGGAGTACTTGTCGTATCCTTGTTACCAGTATCGAGGCCAGAACGTTATGATTTCATTTGAAAACAGCATTTTTTTGAGTGATCCTTAAGGTTTCCCGTCGCCGAACTTCCCAAGCGACAACCTCGGAATCATACAAATTTAGATAAGGATTATGTTGACAGCTGAAGAAATATCTGAATTTTGGTAGATAATATTGCTACACCTACTATTACTATATGATTTGGAGAACTGAATGCAAAAGGTTGCGATGTACTGTGGAGAGAAGCGTGAAATTCCAGAAACTTCGTTTGTGACTGGAAAAGTCATATATAAAAGCGAAATTTACGTCTGAGAAGACCCATAACTGATCGAAGAAAATTAAACTATTTGAGGTTGGAAAGATTATTAAATAAAACATAAATATAACCTGAAAAAGCACTTTTTAAGCCAGCTTAAGGACTTTTCCTACGGCTTAGACGGTGTCGAGTAATTAGCTGTAATTTTATAAAACATGGAAAGTGTTCAAATCAAGATTTTGCTTTTTAAACCATTTTAGAATCTGAAATATACACTCTAAAATTATTTTAAGTGCATTGCGTTTCGTTCTGTCAGTAAACATAAAAGACTGATGACATATCATGCGATATTAAGAAATGTGTATTAAATTTTTGACCTTAAAAACGCTAGAAACCGCCTTTTTTATTTATTATTTGTCCGTTCTTATTCTTTCTTATCCCATAACGTAATGAGAGAGCAGGATATACTGAACTTAAATGAAATTTTAGAGTGAGCAGTCAGAATTAGGTTATTGACAAGACTAAAAAACAACTAAAAACTAATTATTATGAACAGAACACTGTTGCGTGCGTTACAGTCTCGCATATGATACATGATTGACTTATCTTAAAATATTTCTAAATTAATTCTTCGTCAAAAGTGACTAGCTTAAAATGCCGAACTCCAAAAAATCAAAAGAAAATTCTTTCTTCCTTCCTTCCTATACAGAACATTGTTTAAGAAAGTTTTTCTATGAATACAGATTAACTTATGGTATCATAAAAAACGCACGTAGGCTTGTACAAGTAAGACCCCTCTCCATAATATTTTATGTAAAATATTCTCTGACTCCATCTTGAATAATGGTAGGCACTTCCTTCTACGGCTATCAAATTATCAGTTAGTATCAGTTCGGTATTTTCGGTTATGTAGCTATTAAGGTAAAGACACGGGAAGCCGACTGGCTGATCCAGTGGTCAGTACCACTAATTCCTTCCGTGTTTGAATCTTGGTAGTGGCAGATATGTGTATGACGAGTGCGATATATTTCTGATATTTATATACATAACCTTATATTTATTTCTCTGTTATCTAGTATCTATAATAAGCTCTTAATGATGCTTAATTTGGGCTAAATAATAAGTGAGAAAAATATATTTATTACATCTATAATAAAAAACAATCTATTTAGATTCACATGATAATGCATATAATTAAAACTGAATTGCCGTAATGTTATTATTATCAATTAAGCACTAACCTAAAAATTAATGAGACACCTACAAGTATAAATTTAATGTCACGTAAATAATGAAATTTTATTAAGCACTAATGAACCTATTTAGAAGAACATAAACATAATTATTCAAATTTATTTATAAAATAGGCTGCGTGTAAAATAAAATTTCTAGTATCTTATCTCACCTTATCTTATCTTATCTTATTGATATGCCATTCTGGGTCAATTGAATAAATTACAGTTAACAGTCAAAACATGTTTTCCTAGAGACAGCTCACAACGAACTCAATAACAGCAAATATACTTTATAGATCAGCTCTTGAGGAGCTTAATATCTCAGCACGTCACATAAACTATTACACATCGTGCACATGTGGTCGTTTGTCACGAGGCGGTGCACCTTACGTGACTGCAGTACCGTATGCCTCCAGCACCGATGGCTCTGACAGTGGTAGAGACACTGGAAGAAAATAAATGCTTCGTATTTTAAATAAAGGGAGTCTCCACGAGCCTATGTGGCTGCATACTTTTTATATAAGTAACGTACACTAGATACTAATAACTTAATCTCTACTCGCATTACTACAAGTTCTTTAGTAAAGTAACTTTAGGTAAAAACTAATTATCATACTAATAACTTGAAGATCAGTTCCTTGATTTGGCCATTTTCTTAAAATTTCATTCCATTGTGTGCCATGCTTTGACTCAGGGCTACCAAGTGTGGGGCTTACAGGTTAGATCTCGTATATTATATCCACTTTATATGTAGTGGATCCATTTTATATAGCTTGTATATCTTGTTTGACTACGATTTAATGAAACAACTTATTATATACAAAATTCTATGGAAATAAATTGTCAGTCAGATAAGGTCGCCAATTCCATTGTGCACGGACTAAATTAAGTTATTCGCATCTCTTTCAATGCAATTCAATAAGAAGGGACAGAACGACTTTAAGGAATGTCAAGTTTCTTGTCACTGAGAAGATACTGTGATTCATTTTGATCGGCATTTTTTATGATACACTTTAAAATTAAAATAAAAATGCTTGAGTTTCGCCATTTTAGAAACGTCAAATGACATCACTGGTCATGTGTTTTTTAATTTCCTCACCTTGAGGCATCTGATATCTACCATTAGCCACTTCTATCTCTCCGAAGCTTCTAAACGTAGTTCTCCTACTGCATGTAATTCATCTCAGATTAATTACAAACAGTAAGACCAATCCACGCGCGTTAACGTAGTTATTTAGCTTGTCAACCGCAATGGCATCCGGATCGCTTTGGGACACACCACAAGCATCTTGGTCCACGTGAAGTAGTCACAGAGGAAGAAACGTTGAATCAAGGTCTTAAAAGCCTTTGTAAGTTATTCAACATAATTTTATGGAACCAGAATTTCGAAAATATAAATTAGTTAATTTTTTTTTTGATAAGCCCTCAAATATCAAACAAGTTTGTCGAGTTACATGTCTTGTTGAATATTTTATCGAATGAAAACTTTTATTCGTCATCTTGTTTTAATTTTCTGTTTAAACAAGCACAATTTAAATATTATCACTTAAATACAACTCAGAATATTAATAAGTATTATTGAAGTTTTATAAACTAGAAATTGGGCTCTATTGGGTATGATAATGCTATAGGTGTCGAAATAATTTCCAATGGATAATAAAAACATAAGATCCTAAGAACACTTACAAAACACCAAAAAAATGAATCAACTGTGTTTCATTAGACTGTGGCGCACAGTGCGGTCAGACCGCACATGCCGCGTCATGCGATTTACTGCGGCCTGCGGACGTTCTGCACTCGGGAATGCGGAGAACGCCTCAAATTGCGACCAGCCATGCTTGGATGCGCAACGTCTGTAGTCTGCTTCTTCGATTGAACAAGAGAAAATGAAAAACCCGCATACGAGTAAAAATACTTACTTTAAGAAGAAGAGATCATGTAAGTTGGTATTTTCAAAAAGGGCTCTGATCTAAATGGGCCTACCCTCTTTAATGTTTATATAACTAAAAACTTTCTTAGAATAATAGAATATTTTAAAGGAATTCGTTACAATACAAGTTAATATTATTTCCTGTTATATTCTGAGTGGTAGCGCCGTTTACTAAAGCAAATAAAAGAGAATAACTACTTTTCTGATGTTTAAATAACGCGTTGGCCAATCCAATCGGAACTCTTTAGACAAATTATCTTTAATCTGTGATTTAAACTATCTAGCTGATATCGTACTCACAGTTAGTGTTACGGTCACAGTATAAAAACATCTTTGACATCCCTACATCCTAAAGATTACATTCCTAAAGATTTTTCAATTTGATGTGATAATGATGGAGTGAAGACAAATGCAGTGCACTATTTCTCATTGTGAAATCCTGAAACAGGAAGTAAAAGAACCTATCGCCGATCAAGTCACACGCGCCTACAAGCACCAACTTTTGACGAATCAGCAAGACGAATAACTTATAGAAATAGTTTTAAAATAACCAAATATACAACCTCAGCATTATCAACAGTTCATATACATCCCCACCGAGGGGCTCAAGCCTAAATTAGGGCGATTAGGCTTTAGTCAACCACTCTGGCCAAGTTCGTGTTGCTCGACTTTACGCTTATGCGTGAAGGTAAATGAATCAACTGTGTTTCATTGGACTGTGGCGCACAGTGCGGTCAGTCCGCACATGCCGCGACATACGATTTACTGCGGCCTGCGGACGTTCCGCACTCGGGAATGCGGAGAACGCCTAATAATTTAAGGTTTCTTAGGTTATCCTAAGAATTTCTTCACAGGTGTATGCAGGTTTCCTCACGATATTTTCCTTTACCGTAAAAGCGTCGAATAAACGTACATATGAATTCAAAATTTTAAAACATATTGCTACATGGCGGG
Source organism: Acentria ephemerella (assembly GCA_943193645.1). Classification (NCBI taxonomy): domain Eukaryota; kingdom Metazoa; phylum Arthropoda; class Insecta; order Lepidoptera; family Crambidae; genus Acentria; species Acentria ephemerella. The sequence goes on along the minus strand of OW971875.1, from coordinate 517,047 downwards.
GTTCGAACCTCTGCCTCTCGCATGGAAGACAATGATCTTACACATCGACGCTTTCTAAGCATGCTGCTACTAAATTATGCCTTGTGTTTCTTTACAGATTATATAAACAAAACAACTGTATTACTATTAATTATGCTAGATAACATCCTACCTATTCTAGTTGCGGTTCGCGGATTACCAGTTCTGTATACGCCTCGCACTAGGTTACGGAGATATATTGATTGTCCGTCAAAACGCCACAACAATAATGCTACAGACCAATACACTGCATGAAAAAACGTCGCAGACCAAATATCGCACACAAAAACGCCGCTTACAAGAAATAATAAAGAAAAAAATAAACACATCACCTTACATTTCTATCCTGCCACGACCACTTCGAGCTTCAGTGCACATAGTTTTTATTAAATTATCATTATTGTTATATTACGCTTGATGATTGAATTGTTCTATGATATAGGCAGATCTTAAATTAGGCGGCGTTTTCTATTGACGGCATTTTCTCGTACGGCATTTAGTCTGCGATGTTTAATTCGTATGGCGTTTTTTTTTATCGGGTACGAAAATATTCATAACAAAGGCTAAACTTTATAAAATAAACCGTGGACTTCTAATTTATTAGAAAGATGTACTTATCACTCGACCGACCATTAGTACAATCGACGTATGAACCAGAGAATGCGCAAGATTGTATCAAAGATTGTATCTGAAAACAAAGGAAAAACAATGAAATACCGCCCAGTTATTGTAGCAGTTACAGGGTTCTTGACTCCCGAATGAATTTAACCGTCTATTTTCCGCCTGAAGACAGTAATATTACTTCCTAGTTTATATAGTTTTCCGAATTTCAAAATCTTACTATCGACTCGGTTGTTTAGAACAGCTTTACTCCAAGCCGCAGTTTTATTAGATACGATTGTAAATAAACCCATCAAAATGTAACGAATTTAGCCAGCTTGGGATTTTTAATCGGAGTGGACTCTTAAGCACCAGACAGTAAGTTGTACGTTAGCATATTAAATAACCTGCTAAGTTAAAAGCTGTGTACATCCCTAGAGATAAAGATTTTTTGTTGAAGAAAATAGCTTTGCCTTTAATTTACACTTAACTTGAATCTGTCTGAGTGGAAAATGTTACAGTCATAAGTATTTTGGATGCTTCTTCAGGTCATTGTACTTTGCCGTTATATAAAAATATTTGTATTTACTTACTTGTACCCCTAGCATGAGTTTTAAACGTATCAAGACTTATGCGATCGTAGTTGCGTTCAGCTGATATTTTTTTTTATACTAAGCTCAGCAAATGACTCGACACCACCTGATGAAAAGCAGTAGAGGAGTCCATATGTGAAGATAGCTAGTGAAGCATGCAACATACTGCCCTAGCCACCCTCACCTTGCGGGCCCAAAAAGTGCTTTGTCACGCCTCTTTTAAAGGAACTCATGTTGAAGGAGGGAATTCTACGCTCTAGCTGTGCGACAGAGAAAGGAGTCACTAAAATCTCTTAGTGCGCAAAGTAGACGTGGCAAAAGTGAAGGAGTGACTCCGTAGACCAGCACGCTTACTTCTGGGTAGGAAAGGAGAGAGAGGGATAAGGTCGAAGAACTCTTTAGAGCACTCTCCAATATATCTGATAATCGAATATATTAAAAATCGTATCCAATTCACAACAGGGCTGCTGCTGTCGCTTCCATACACTTCGAATGTCGACGACAAACACAATCGAACCGTTTCAATTCTATTGCAACTGACACTAGGGGTACTGGACATTAAAACACAATTTTGAATAAATCCTTTTTAAAATTTGAAGCTTTTTTATGACGTTTTTTGACTAGTGAATATTAGAGTTAAACATATACAGCATTTACGGATTTTTAAGAAGAGAGTTATCTTGACATATCTTAAAGTCTTGTGTGAGTAGTTCTTATGAACATTTATACCATGGTAAGCAGTTCTGCTCTCACAGCTTAATTTCTTTAGGATACTCGAGCCAGGAAGGACTGTGGTAGACCTGACGGCGACAACAGCTCTAATCACTTGAGTAACTGCGTCTTACTAAAGCCTTGGTCTATTGCTGTTCACAGATAGGTGTGCTGTATCGTGGAGGAAGAAGCGATTTTATATACAACATAACTATCAACAATATAACTATCGATTTTATATACAAATACTTTTTTTTCTAGGTACTCAAGAGAAAACACTAGGATTTTTTTCCATGCAAACGTAATCCCCCGTTTTCTTCTGAAAATACTATAGGAGCAATTTTTTATTTATTTAAACTCTGTAGCCTCTATTCCACGTATCTTTACTTAGTTTTAATCATGAATTCATTATATAAAGATAATATATATTATACAATTATGTATTTAAAAGAGATGTGTATATTTAAAAAGCCAAAAAGATTACTAGGCAAAATTATGTAAAAAATGCGAAACAAATAGTGAAAGTTTTTTTAAAATTATAATGATGAAAGAGTGTAACTTTTGGTGGAGTAAACAGGGGCTACAAAACGTAGTTTTTAAATACTTTTCTTAGATATTTCGGTTGAAGCACACAGCAACAGAGCACAGCGAAAAAACATTTTATTTTACTATTTTCTAATCTTTTGACTATAGTGTTTTCTCTTTATTATTTTGCTAAAAGAAGATATAACGCTATATCGTAATGCTTCTACCAACATACGAGGACAAGAAATATGTATAACCGCAAATTTCATCGATGATTTTACAAATTTGATTCCAAACGTACCTTAAGTATTTCCCAAAATGCGTAATATGTATTTGTCAAGGATCGACACGCAAATTTGAGACCCTTGTCCGTTCCGAATGATTGCCGCCATTTTGGCTCGTGACACGCGTCAAAATGGCCGATGTATATTGAATTACTAGCACTTTAGTGCTAGTGACCTTTTTAGGACATTTTTGAAAATGTCTTTCTTTACTTAAATTAATTCCTTACATAGAATGAACATCTTTAGTGACAAGATTGATATGGCCTTAGATATGATAAATAAATTTGTTTCAAACCATTAAAGAGAGCAAATCGAACACAGGACCCATGGCTGAATAGTTACGGGAAATACGATGGGCCTGACGATGGTCAAATATTTTTTTGTATTATCGACAGTTAAATTGTTTTATTAAATAGTTGCAAGGTATATCACAAGATGAAATTAAAGAAATAATAACATAATGCATATGAACTTACTTTAAATACAGTTTATTTATTTATAAAGTACATTGACAACAAGGAATATTAAAGACCCTTCATTAACAAACTTCAAAAAGGAGGTTCTATGATCCACTGTATTTTCTGTCAGTTGCTTGCCGATTTTCAAATATTTTTTCGTTTCTGTTGAGCTGATCCTATTTCGACTATGTCAGGGGCTGATGATGGGGTACTTATTATAAAGAAACCATAGAAATCAGAAAATTTATATAAAATACCACGACAACTGTGTAACATAAATGATCCGAAATGTGTTGATCGACGTGGATATAGTTACTAAATCCACATAAATGAAGAAACGAGAATATATAACGTTTTCGTTTCTTAGCAACTATTTGAAGTGTCGCTCGAAGAAATATTGCTTCAATACAAATATGATGCTAAGAACGGCTCGAATGAAGGGAATTATTTAGTAACACTGCAAGTAATCGTAGATGGAGAGCACGTAAACTTGTTATCGTCTCCCAAACGAGTGAAGTATGAATAAATATTTGCGCAAATGGATTTTTACCCGCGCCATTCCCGGTGCTCCGTCGCTATTTGAATTCGAAAATTGAATAAGTTTGCATAAAGCCATGCATCCACTCGCGAGCGGTGAATGATTGAGCGGCTGAACGAATGAATGGATTCCATCGAGTTATGAGTGAACGTATGCCTGTCAATGGGACGAGTTAGGTACAGAGTTATTTTCTATATTGGATTACCGTGTTGAATATGTTCGATTTGCTGTTTGAAGACAGACGACCAACTATTATATGCACTTAAAATATTTTTTTTTAATTTATAAACCGTGATAGAGAGTCAACTTTATTAAAATGTTAAAATATTGTGCTTATAGTTAATTTACTTCTAAAGCGTTTTATCTCAACAGATATTTACAGAAACAAGCGATTGATCTTATTGATCATATGCTATGGTAATTATGCTAGAGCAATTGTAGACGGGAGTTGTAGTGACCTTTAGAAGAATGCCAAGTCAAAAAGCAGAGGAAATTCTTCATGTGGGCTCCGTTGAAAGGGGTATTTAGGACATCTCCACTTCGGTATTGACCACTCTTTGGTCTGTGTAACTGTTCCCACTGATATGACCATATTCCCTAGATCTAAAGGTCCAGGGTTCCCGTGACGGCAATTAATCTACTCGCTTTGGTTGCTAGTAGGGTTTTTATACACACATCTGCCAACATAAAAATAGTTTAACAGTATTCTTATAGCCAGTTCCCTAATAATCAGGGTCCGCAGGTGTAGCTCGTTTCTTATATTTAAAAGACAGTAATACTATTTCTGTTTTTGACTGTGCGAGATATGTCTTTATTGCATATGGTGTAATTGTCATATTAAGTACATTGTAATTAAATATATCTTCAGCAAATAAAGTACATCTTTCACCGATCTCAGCGGAAAAATCTTATCTAACGATCTTGCATATCACGTGTGGCCAACATGTTGCCGCTTACGGGACTATTAAGGCAGTGCGAAGTGGGCTAATGTGGGCCGACAGGGGTCGCCCGAGGGAGCGATTAGTTGGGAACATCGACAACTGATCCCGGACATATACGGGATGTGGGCGGGATAAGTGTGATGCTACCAATAAAATATTGTCATTTATTTTAGTGATGGACATTAACGATATCGAACCAGATATATCTTTGGGGATATAACTTTACGTATTTATTCATGAAGCATCGTTTACATCTTAAATTTCATTAATTAAATTACGAATAATTAGTTTAATAGCCATAAAACTGTCAAAGAACTTTCTGTCAGTCTTAAACGACTTTAAAAAGGAGGAAGTTCTCAATTTGTATTGTATATATATTGTTGCCATTCATTCCCAAAATAATTGAATTAAGTTTGACCAAGTAGTTTTTATTTTACGAGCACTTTTGTTTATATACGTGGACCAAGAAAGTATTGTAAAAATTATCATTCTTTAGTTAATAACATTATCATAATACTTTGTTTAAAAAGTTATTTGAGTATTCTTATCCAACGACAAACAAGCAGGCAAGTCGACAATACTGACGGTCACCCATCTAGCTTCGACCTTAGATATATATTAGATAATTAAACATAGATAATAATATAACTACTACTAACTACTAACACTAAAGTCAAATAATAGGCATTTCAAATAATTTGGAGTTTGTCCTTAGTTCTTTTTACGCCAGTTTCGATGGAAATCGTTTTGCTGAAAAACCTGTAGATGAGACTGTTATAAAAAACGAGTACTTGATGAAAAAAGGTAATCATTCTGATGTTGAGATGGATGAAATATTTGACGACTTTAAATCAGTAGTGATATGCAATCTACACACATCTGACCGGACAACCCTGGCACCGACAGGGGTTAAGACTATAAATAATAGTGCCGTTACTACCACAATTTGTTACGTTGCAGTTTCCATTAGATTTATGGCTGCTCTCACGCAGAATAGCCTTAATAAAACTGTACTCACACCCGCTCCTAATCTAGAGCCTTCTTGGGCAGTAACTACCTCACGTAGAGGCGGATCTACTGTTAAGGAACAGAAGAATTTTAAGAACAAACATATATCTGTAGAAGTAATGTATTTTAAGCTCATTTCGAAGATCTTTATTCTCATTAGGATATAATTTTTTTAAGAATTTTACTTTATTTGGGTAAAGAAAATAGTGAACAAAATATAATTATCGGCAGTTATATATAAAAGGCTGGCAAGTTGGGAATACATCAATATTTTCGACTTTCAGAAATATTAAAACTTAACTATTTTAAAGTTCCGAATTGTTATAAGCTATTGATCTTGATTCTAAACAACACTAAAATTTTGGTAACAATTTGGTGCCAAAAAAAACAAAATTTTTGGTACCAAATAGATACCAAATTGTTTTTCACTCAATAAATAATTTTTCACTACCGAGCACTACTCTTTGAGGAAACGGACGTCGTTTGACGTTTCTAAAATGGTAACTTTAGGCATTGTTGCCTTAATTTAATTATGCGTCATAAAATATGCGCATTAAAATAAAGTGTCAACTAACTTGTCGTTCCTAAAAGACATTCTATGCTTTCTCAATTGGAACGAAACAGATGCGAATAACTTAAATTTAATTTGGTCCGTGAACAATGGAATAGAACTAATATTATCAAAGGATTTCTTTTTCGAAAAAGTAATAAAATATTTTCCTCCCCTTTGTATGTAACTTATGGATACCTTCTTGTTATGTCTTCAGGATTTTTTACAGTTCTGTCGATAAACATGTAAATATCATCTGATCTAAATCAAGTAATCTATAAATTTCAAGTAGGACACAAATCAAGTGATCTATATATCTATTTAGACAAGAATACATGATCGTCTAATCATCCGACACCAGAGTTATCTATAGTATAATACAATGCTACAGTTTTGTGTTTCGCAGATTAATTAACTCCCCCAAATAGTGTAGTCACGTCACGTCGCCAGTACGAAAGTACAGAATAAGCTTTTTTGAACCAACTTCAAAAGTAGAGGAGGTTTTATTCCAGTTTTTATTTTTTTGCACAATTCTTAACCGATTTTCGAAATTCTATATTTACTCGAAAGAGGTGGTTAGGATCTGATGATGGGATTTCAGGGAAATCGAGGACCAACCAAAAAATTTATAGGCACATTTTACGTGTTATTATATTGTTATCTTAAACTATTCGTTTGTATTTTTAACTAACGACAAAGAGACAGGCAAGCCGTCAATATGAACAAAACAAGAACCTTTAAATATAAGCAACTTACAACTGAAAATTGTAAATAAAAATTAACGAAACTAAAAACCCAAATAGTTAAAAAATTATCCAATTTAAAATATTTTTTGAAGTTGGTGTTAATTTGTTTCCAAACACAATTTATCGAATATATCATCTTAATATTTAGATTCTAGCATTAGTAATAAAAACAATCTTAAATTAAATGCTCACGTGTTCATAGCAATGAAGTATTTTTTCAGTTTCCAATAACAGGATTTCTTGCTGCAAAGCTAAATATTAGGTTATACACTAAAGCTGCAGTTAAGGCGCATGATTACAACGTAACTCGTCACGAGATAAGAACATTGTTAGCAACTTAATCTCTATCTGGTAAAGATTACCTGTTCGTGATCAGGATGTCTTGATGTGACCATCATCAGGATGGTTTAACGACAAAAAATATTTATGAATACCGAAAACCAACGTGTAATCAAGATCAGCATTAATAAGCCGCGTAATGTGAATATAGACGTAAAGAAATATTGCTGCTATGACCAGCTATGGGATATAAATAATTGGATTCATACGCTGACGCAAAGCCAATATAGTAATACTTTCCAAACTTCGAAGCAGGGCGTTTAAGAATATCGAACTGTGTGTAATTGGTGAAGCGACGTCTTAACGAGGTTAAATCTATTAACTAAATATAATTAAAACCTGTCTTACCTCTTATAACTCAACTAGAGCGTATGCTTTATTAAATACTAAGCTTAATATGATAACGTTTAGTACGATCTGACTTCAAACTTAAAGTTTAAGATGTTTAAGATGTTTTATGTAGCTACAGCAAGAAATAAATTTTCCACTCAAATCAGCTCTGATAGAAGAAAGAAACTTGCCAAATTAATCCAAAGAACAGAGTGACAATAACACTGATGTAATAATGACGATTTCAAAGTTCAGGAATATTTAGGCGATAACAATGCTTGGACTATTTAAAAATGCAATTTCAATAAACTTAAGCTATAATCAAACTGAATTGAAACTTAATCAAACCAGAAATGATGATACGTAACTATGTATAAAATATTGCACTGTAAAACAAGAAATATATGTTTGTAATACTAATACATAATGACATAAGTAATTTGTAAATGTCATTATAAATACTAAAGGCTGAGAGTTTCTTGCGCCGTTTCTTCTCTGCAGCTACTAATTCGTCGAAGCGGTAGTAGAGTTAATTGGGAATATACATACTAGTGTTAGTTTTAATTTTAAAATATTTTTTTAGTACATAATTAAATTCTATAACTGGGAAAATTTGTAAATACCCGGTTAATATCCACTTAAAGTTATCACTATTACCTTTAATAACATTTATTTGTTTTTTCTCATACATATTCCCTGTTATGACGATTTAAAAGAACTTAGTAAATGAGTCTATTTAAAGAAAGATATTTTGACTTTGACTTTAATTCTAGAAGCATAGCCTAGGGTTATAGACAAAAGATTGTGAGTACAATCTTTTTGTTACACCAACTGCAATATATTGTTTTTCGCGTGATACTTTATGTATGTTATACAACATGACTATAAAGAGAAGATAAGACACTAATTACGAAACTTATTAACAACAGGAGACAAACATCTCAACTTGATGATCCTCCAATGATTACGAGAACTAAACGATCACACTCTGTTCACAGCTTTCTCATTACGTTTACGAGTTAATTCGGAAATTCCGCGAGTTCCCGCTAGAGGAGCTGCCACGATCTTGGCGAAGGGGGACTTTTAGGGGCGTGATTAAACTTTTCCTTAATAAAACATCCCGGGGGCGAGAAGGCGCATTCTTCGCGTTATACGTGACAGGTCCCAAGCACCAACTGAATTATGGTTTCACACGCCTTCACAAGTTGGCGCTATGGGGAATATGAGCGGGGCAATATTGGAAGCACAACTAAAGAGCTTAGACAAATCGCTCGCGCAATAATGAAGCAACATACACCTAATTAAAATAATACTTGACTAGAAAACCCCAATAAGTATATCTTGTAATAGAAGTTATCAAAACGTTCTCCAGCTTATTTACAAGCTAGAGAATGTTATTTTGGATGCGTTTTCGTGGCACAAAATTAAAGCCTTCTTTAGCACGGTGCACTCTACATCCATTCTATTTAATAAACGAATTGTATCTATTTTGTGTGGCTTGATAAAACATGTTAATAATTTCTCAGAGTTATTGTTCCCAAGCGGGCCTCTTTAGAGTTTGGTCTAAAACGGGCCTCTTTAGTGTTTATTTTTTTATATTAATTTTGTACTGACGTTTTACGTCATTGTGTTTTTTATTAGCGATATATATAAGTTCATTGTAACATGTTCACTTTTCATTTATAATTTACTCTAAAGAGGCCCGTTTGGGAACAGTTATCTCTATAACTCTTTTATATGTTGGTGTTGTAGATGATCTTTACACTACACATACAGACAATACACATTATATTTTTCATAATTAATTGCATACTTATTTATAATATTTAATACTGAAATGAAACATAGAAACAAATAATAAACTACTTAACAAACTATATGTAAATCATTCATAAATATTTTACGATTTGAAAGAACTTAGTAATTGAATGTTTTAAATAAAAATATTTTGGGAGCTTGTAGTTTGTTGATTTCATTGCCGTGATGGGCCCCACCAATCACGGCAATTTAATTTGATTTCCATAGTAATTTTTTGGAACCGCTTATTTTTAATTATTTATATTATTCGTATTATGTTGTATATTTTACCTTTATTTTCTCTTTATTCTTAAACCCTTCTTTTCGTTAATTACTGCCACCGAAGGTGGCCTCAAAGAGATCGTGTATTAGAAATAAGGACGCCTTTCATGCATGAATATTTTCTTGACTTGTATTGTAATGTTAAAACTGTAGATTACAGAATCACTATTCCTCTAACTGTTGTCAAAATACAACCAAAGTATAAACACAAGTAACATAATTTCCTGAAGCTTTCCTCGCGCCGCGGGTAATCATGAATTATGGCAACACATGTAGGAACCGATTATCCTGACGCTCCCACAAATTGTTGACACCACTCGTCTTTCCTTAACTTGTCCAGTTTATTTTATAACATCGTAAGATGCGTATTGTGCGACGATTTCAGTTTGAAGTAAGTTAAAGTTTAAGTTATTTGATTTTGCAGAGAGTTGAGATTATTGTAATTTAAATACTGTGCCCGAGAGTATGTATGTCAAATTTAACGGGAAAGTTGCCTTTAAGTATAAATGTTTGTCATTTTTGCTTATAAATGTAAAAATAATTTTCTCCATGCTTTCTTATAGTATTGGTAGCAAACACACTGAACGCACATAACGACGAAATTTATCAATGCTAAAAGTGCGTCCGGTGCGTTTGTCTGCACGTGGCCTCATTGGCCGTGCCTCATATGAGGCCGCCTACCCTTCTAATTTATTTACGAATAATTATTAATAAAGCTTAAATTTGGCTTCCGACCTATAAAGATAATATTTTGATGTTGTTTTGTTGAAGAGTTACTTTTAAGTCGGTTTATAACTTACTGCGACATGAAATTGGTAAAACCTGAGTTAATATTTTTTGACATCTGAGAAATGATGCGATGAGTATATGAGATATTACATTTTCTCTGCGTTGACTAAAAGCGACATCGCTTTAGAGTCTGAGTTGGCTTACTTTTGTCCTTACACTATGCAAGTACTGCTATATATGTTACGCCATTTTTGGCACAAACATATCGTTTTACGAAACTAATGTTTGCAGATAGACCGTCTCCTCTGCAATTTTGATTTACTATTTATTGAAATATTATTTAAATTTGAAATTTAAGAACTAGTCAGCACCCTAGTTTTTTTTATTTAAAATACTATAGAATAATAGATTTATGAGTAGTCGTTTTCAAGAATTAGGCAAAGAAGATCTTGCATTTAACATGTGTATGATTTAAAATATTGTAAGTCATTAGTTAGTTCAAAATGCTACCAAAGTACCATATTATTTTCATTATTACATAATTAAGTACGACCCAGTGCTAAATCCTCTCTCACGGGTCTTCCTAAACATGAGTAACACCTTTTTCGCAGCTCAACAAATAACCATGATCGACTGATAAAAGGTGCCTTTTGAAAGAGGAAATATGTGAGACGGTAAAGAATTCCACGCTCTGGATTTCCAGCAAAGACGAGTTACCAAATTATAAGAAGGAATAAAACAATTTTGAAATTACTTTTGGGTTATCTATGCTAAACCAATGCGAGTTGGTGCGTTTAAACCGTTTTAGTAATAATCAGTACCAACGGCTTAAGTGGCGGCTCTCCAAAGCTACTTTCTGTCTTGCAAATTTTTTTTTTTTTAATAATATTACATATTTCTCATTACTTAGTCGATGGTTATGCATAAAAATACTTCTAAATTATTAAATATCATAGTTAAATAGTAACTGGCTAAGCAGATTTGTAATACTATATTTATTATCCAAAATAATAGACTAAAATTTGTTTTGTGACTTACATAACTGAAATAACATGATATTGAACCTTAAAGCTACACAGTAGACTTGTAAATATAACCGGAGTTTTATATTAGGTTGTTAGCATCTTTAGATAGCTGTATTGTATTATGGGAGCCGCCTCAAGGCATGACGTACGAGGCATAAGTTAAAGATAAATTTGATGGAACTATTCGAAATAAACCACAACGAAAATTGCTTGGTTCCTAATCTAGAATAACTCGTTATAATGCAATTATAACGTCATGAATTATGTAAGATGAGATTCATAATAATATTCTATTTAAAAGATATGGTACCAAAATTTTGTGTTAAGTAAGTCACGTGTAGGCTCACGTTGAATCTCCGAGGCGTACCCTCCTCACTGCCACTCGAGGCCGGTCCCGGGGGTTCTTTGGGGTAAACTATAAAGGCGACAATGCGATGTCTGCAAACAGATGTGCACAATCATTAATAACATAATCATTTACCCTGCTGTCAATCATAATATTATTTCTGCAAAACTTAGCTTAATTTTTTTCAATAAAAACTAAATACAAAGAAAACACTTCTCCACCATTAACCACCACCATTAATAAAAATTATCTTTAGATAGTGAGTGAGTAAGCTTTACAATAATAAATATTTTTCTCGAACTTTATTTAATTTAAGATAAATTGATGAATAAAATGACTCTTTTGGTTGGTGTCAAAAAATACACAATGTTTTTTTCACATTTCAACTATTTCTTTCAAATACGTGATTATAAAAAAATAAAAAATGCATGTTCCCATGTAAAATTAGCCATTACAATATAAAGGCTACTTTTCTCCAAGCACCCTGGTATAATCTATACTAGCGTTTCAAAATGCCCCCAGACGGCAAATTTATTTATATAAGATACGGCTGTATCAGCTAGCATCCCTTTGTCTTTCCTTAACAAGGGACAAATTAACAAAAATGACTAAGGTCTACGGAGGAGCTTTGCTGCGTGATGGGGGTCGATAGGGTGCAATATATTTTATTTTGTATATTGTGTTGTAGTGATATTTTTGATGTGAAACTCGTATAGTTTACTGCCAAAAACATCCAACCATCGCGCAATATATTTAATACATAATTCAGCATTGTTTAGTGATTTTTGTGATATCTTTCAATGTTCTATATTCATTAATTAATTTGTGTTTAGTTAAACGTTATCATATACATCTAATTTTCGTATCATTTCATCGTTGTCGTCACCTTTAATTTTGTTATCAACCTTTCCTTTCAGAATTTGTCAGATATTCCGGAGCTAGAAATAAAGAAAAATAGTTCATTAAAAATGGCTGTATAGGCCTTAAATACCTTCCCCTAACAAAAAATAAGAAAGTTTTACGTATATCAGTATTTTTAAACTTTAATTTTAATATTCATTTACTTCTTTATTTAAATATGAATAATTCTACGTTTCTAACTTTCCATTTTTATTTAAGTCTTAGAAATCAGTCCCTGTACCCAGTTACAACATTTCTAAAGTTTATTCAGCATGGCAGCACTGTTTATCTGTCAATGACTATTTGACAAACGTGTGTATCAGCTATGTCGTAGCGTCCTCGTTTTGCGGCATTTAAATATTTTTTTCTTAAAATTGGCTGATAAAATACCTTTTGAAATAATTATAACAGTGGATAGTGTGTGGTTTGTGTTTTAGAATGTTGGTGTTATTCGAAACGCCTGCTGGCTACGCTATATTTAAGGTTGGCATCTACACGTGTTGATCATAACCTACACAAAATGCGCTTTATCAAAAAATTTTCGTAACAATTACAGATTATAGACGTCTAGGCTAGGAAACTATTGATTAGTATCTCTAAGAACATGGATTGTTTTGTACAATTAATGTTTCTCATTATTATTGTTTACTTATCTTTCAAAATAACACGCATTTTGACTACACGGTGTAGAGAAAATGTCTATTTTAATGTTAATTTATAAACAATAACAAAAAAAATACTGATAATTCCCGAGCTTGCTTTGTAACAACGGGTTTGTGTTTGGTATTTAAAATAAAATATACTTTTTCTATTTATTTGAGGTTATATCCTACTAGAGAAATATGTATTAAGCTGTTAAAATAAGAATAAAACTGCAAAATTCAACAGCAAATTTCACTCGAACAAGGTTAAAAAAAATTCAATTATTACTTACCGACTTTATAGAATGAAAACATCTTGATTCTGAGTTAAAAATATTAGACTGTAAAATTAAATTAATATTTTTAAATATGGTTTTGGCTATCCATATTCAAATTAACTGAAAAGAACTTAGTTTCATGGCTACGACATCAGATTTTGCTGATAAACCCATACAATTCTTATTTTAGGAGCATTTCAAATCATGTTAATGGGCAATCACAGTACTGTAAGTGCCTGTGAACATGGTTTGGACCTTTTGACAGCATAGCAATCTGGTATATTTGCAATTATTTTTTTGTTTCATAGTTATTGGATGAGTCCAAACTATCACAGATAGATGATTTATATCAAGAATTCAACTCTCCAGAGGGAGCATCGTCTGTGTAAGTCTTAAGTCGTTTTAATTGACACCATTCTCACATTTCTTTAATTTACATCTGTCAAGCACCCACACTCAATTACTATTATAATCTTAATCCTTAGAGTATATAGTTAATAATTATGTTAGTATTCTTTGAGTTTGAAAACCCTCGAAAGTTTATTTTAATAATAATATTCAAATAATATATCTGAATAATTATTTATAGTACACACAATTACAGAAGTAAACATTTTACATAGAAAAGGTCATGTGCACAGGTAAGCTCAACATACAAATGAGTTTTCTACCATTGCTGGTAGACTTTTGAGACTGTGATTGATTTTATTATGTTAGGACTTATTTCTCAATAAATTTCTGCCAGTAAATTTGTTGGAACAATATATAAATAATAATTTAAGCAGACAGTGTAGGACATATCTAATGTGTGTAGATAACTAAATAAAAGTAAGATTAAATAAGTTATTTCTGTTTTGTTACTGTTATTGTAATGTGTTTTCAGTGTAAAACTCAAAAACTTTGTAAAGTTTGAAGACACTACAGAGGCACTAGCCGCTACTACTGCTGCCATTGAGGGAAAAATATCTAAAACCTTGAAGAAGGCTCTTAAGAAATATGTCTGCAAGGAAGTCCAGGACCAACTCTTGGTTGGTGATGCCAAGCTTGGGAGTGCCATAAGAGAGAAATTTGATTTACAATGTGTATCAAATACGAATGTACAGGAGTTGCTGAGATGTATCCGCTCACAGATGGATAGCTTACTCTCTGGATTACCAAAGAAAGAGATGACCGCTATGGCTCTGGGTCTTGCTCACTCACTATCAAGATATAAACTGAAGTTCTCGCCGGACAAAATAGATACCATGATTGTACAAGCTCAATGTCTGTTGGATGATTTAGACAAGGAATTGAATAATTATATAATGAGATGCCGAGAGTGGTACGGATGGCATTTCCCTGAACTAGGTAAAATTATAACAGATAACACTTTATTTGTTAAGATAGTAAAGTTGATTGGAACAAGAGATAATGCATCGAAAACAGATTTATCTGACATCTTGCCTGAAGATTTAGAAGAAAAAGTCAAAGAGGCAGCTGAAATATCCATGGGTACAGAAATCTCTGATGATGACATTATGAATATTCAGAATCTCTGTGATGAGATAATCTCAATAACAGACTACAGATCACATTTGACTGATTATTTGAAGGCTAGAATGATGGCGATGGCACCAAATTTGACAGTATTGATCGGTGAACACATTGGTGCAAGGCTTATAGCTCATGCTGGTTCACTTATGAACCTTGCAAAGCAGCCTGCTTCAACTGTACAAATTTTTGGTGCTGAAAAAGCCTTGTTTAGAGCCTTAAAAACTAAGAAGGACACTCCGAAATATGGTTTGATATATCATGCTCAGTTAGTTGGTCAGTGTAGTGCTAAGAATAAAGGGAAAATGTCGCGTATGTTAGCGGCAAAAGCCGCATTAGCAACAAGAGTTGATGCTTTCGGTGAAGATATGTCATTTGAGTTGGGAGCAGAGCATAAAGTGAAGTTAGAAAATAGATTAAGGTTGTTGGAGGAGGGCAACCTGAGGAGGATCAGTGGAACTGGAAAAGCTAAAGCCAAGTTTGAGAAATACCACAGTAAGAGGTCAGTATGTCTTTATTCAAAATTATTACTAATGGCAGGAAAAGTATTATTAACCATTATTCTAACCATAACAGTTAATGATAATGTCAATAGTGTTTATTTTTTGTTGAATATGTATGTAATATATGTAATTCTACATTAATTTTGAGGTTATTTTTTTGTAATAGGTATGTTAATAGCTATGTTTACAATTACATTATTTTATATGTTCTATGTTCATGTTGTATAAAGAATTTATAAGAATTACTTTTTAATAATAAAGTAAATCAAAAATTTATTACATCTAACATTTTATAATCATACTTCAAACATTATAAATGATAATTATTATTTAAAATGCAACTAATGCAATGAAAGGGTTTGGAGTGAATAAATTTCATGCTAGTAATACCTTTAAAGTAAAAATTCTATACTATTGTTATAAACATTATGCTTTATAAAATGAAGCTGATGATTTAGACTTGGAGCTGAATTATTGTGGTCAATGTAGGTTCAAATTGCTCACTTAAATATATTTACTTATATCAAACATTCGATATACTAACATAACTTACTTTCTTAAAAGGGTATTACAACTAGAATATTAGTAAATTAAAAATACACTATAGTGTATAAGAATTTCAAAGTTAATAATTTTTTATTGGAATAGTTAAATCAATGGGTGCTGTTATTTGAACTTGTCTATTATATTTCCTAGTGAGGTGTTCAACTACCCCACGGGTGCGGATAGTACACTTGGCAAAAAGCCAGTCAAGAGGGAGCACTCACCCGATGAAGATGGAGAGGTCGCCTCCAAGAAAATTAAGTTGGATGAAGATGCGAGCGAAGTGAGTTATTTCACTTTCATCTTTTTTAATGATAGCCATTAGGAGTTTTGGTTCATTACAATATTGTTTGGGGATAGTATACACACAATTTCTGTAATACTGTATGTTAAATTTGATAAAAATGATGTTTGTGGTCATCAGAGATCATCAAAAGTATATTCTAAGTGGTTTTCCTAAAAACTAAATTCCTTTCTTTTTAACTAAAATGATTCTACTTAAACATTATCTTCAGTTGTTGTTGTTACTGGTAGGGTTAATAGTGATTCAGCTTATAGAAGATTGCAGGCCTATTATAATACCAATGCAGTATTTTTTTTTGTAAGGGTGGTTGCTAGAACTTGTAAAAAGGTATGTACTAGAAGCATGACATCTACTGTCAACATAATACCACCACTTAATTTTTACATATAGTCCTTCTTCAGAAGTAAGATATAACAAACAATAGAACTTATCATGATCCCTGCCAACTTGTTGAATGTGATTTTAATATATTGAGCTGTGATGTACTTGAGACATTCAATCCCTTATTTTATCTGGATTGACAGGTATATGCTTGTTTTGCTGTCACTACAAATTATAAATATTTTTTTTTCGTACAGGCAACACCCAAAAAGAAGGTGAAACAAGAAGAACCCACTGATGGACAAGGCAATGGTTTTGACAACTCAGTAGTCTCCGAAAAGAAAAAGAAGAAGAAGAAGAAATCTGAAGCCCCAGAGCCAGAGCCAGAGCCTGAGCCTGAAGTAGAAGAGCCTAAGAGTGAAAAGAAGAAAAAGAAAAAGAAGCAGCAAGAAGAATAGTCATTTCGACGAGAGTTAAAGTGAAGTGTGAACTGTGTCTGCTTTAATTTTAAAGGTGGTTTGAAGTTATGACTAGTGCTAAAACCTGTGACTTAAAATACTATCGGTGAGCTTATTCAAAATAAATAACCTGACTCATCTCCTATATAGATGCTCTAGGACCATAAGGTATTATAATGCCATGACTGAATGATTATTTTGTCTGATAAATTGGTTGTTGGTCCGTGAGAGATTGCTACTGAAGTCTACTGAATGGGGGGGAACTGGGATAGGTATTATACTCTCCAAGTTGTTTGAAATTTTCCTAATAATACAAAATATATTTATTATTTTGTATTAAAATATAAATAAAATAAATTTCTTACGATTTTTTACTTCATTCACTGTAAGCCTTAATTTGTATGTAAATATGTACTGTATATATTTTTTTCATTTTTGATGTGTGACAAGTATTTTAAACTTTCATTCTGGAACACTTTACAAATGTAATAGAAACATCAGTGTGCAATGATCATTAAATTAGAAACATCTTAAAGACCACAGATAAAAACTTAATTACAAAAATGACAACTTATGGTTGGGTTCTATATTCTATCTACAGATAGAAGTTGGTGTACTTTAGTTTTGTTGATTACTATTTTTAATTAATACCTTTGTTAATTAACCAAAAATAACAGGTTTCTTGGTAACTCAACTGCGGCAGGTTAGTAGGTTGATATGTTACCCTAATTATAATTTTAAACCATGTGTAGTAAAGCGGTCAAAGTGTAAGTGATGTTAAAGATATTACTTTAGTTAAGAGAACTGTATTGAGAATTATATTGAGTTGGGAGTCAACCTTGCAACTAAATGTTTTATTTTAATAAATCCGTAAAAAAAACTGAATATTGTTTTTAATTTTATTTATTTAGACAACCAACAAGATACACACTGGTCTATGACATGTTAACATGTTATATATAACAAGTACTCACTTATAATAAAGCTATAAGCTTCAGTTATATTAAATCACATCCCATACTACTGTCAGTAGAAAAGCCTACACAAATTTTTTGATAGACCACCGTTGGTTTTAAATGGTTATATGGCGTCGAGAAAAGCCTGAATAAAAATAGCTGGCGACAGCTACACCGATACATATGGCTGTGAAATAAAAATACCTGAGTTCGTACGATGAAAATGATAGCAAGTTGTGACGTCATTTCATCATAGATTTGAAACTACCTTCACTGTAATTTTCCAATCTACTACCACACAAATAAATGCTACTCCGTGCTACAACCATAATAAACATTACTCGAGAGCTCAAGTCAAAATTTTTGTAAAGTTTGATTTTAAAGGGAACAAACTGTAATTCAGCTAATAGTGTTTTGACATTTGATACCTCAACGCGCCTCCTATGTGACTGGGCTTCCAATCCATAAACGAAGCCCTCATCCCAAATAAAATTAAAACCCTCGAAATTAATTATGAAATATTAGTGGCAAGTCACAATAGAGTCGATTTTGAAACTGTGCCAGAACAGTCTGAAAATACTGAATACAAAAAGATCACAATAATACTTGAACATCACAAAATTTAATTCTTTATTATTAAAATCCTTCCACATTTTTCAGTACTTTTTAAGACTAGAGTACCTATGGAAAAGCAAAGAAATTAAACTAGTAAAGCAAAAGTGGGATTTACAAAAGGTAATTCCCCAATTACCGTTATTTTTGAAATTTACAAAGTCATACACACTATTATATACCCTCGCCATTAGCACAATGAGACCCTATTTCATTCAAAATAAATTCCCTTACGAATTCAAAGTTAACGGCACCATTTACTCTGGTAATTAAACTTTCTGTGAGTTTCCAAGCTTCCAAAAATAAGCTATTTGCTGTAGGAATAAAATATTCAATGATTCCAACAATGTTATATTTCTTGGAACCACTTGAGTTTTTCCGGTGATCAACAGTATTGCTTAATCGAGCAGATCGTCTAGACTCTAGAGCTATCGGACTTCTTTTATTTTTATCTCTTAAACTATTATTCATATAATTAAATTAAATAAGTAAGGATGCAGTTACGGCTTGCAGAGGGCCAAGACAAGATGCATTTTGATTATAGCAATTGAATAGCTAAATATAATTCACCAGGCCGGCCGCTGAAATCTTAGCCCTGTGAAGTTCTGCCCACTAATAAGAGGGGGCAGAGTAAGCATTGGTAAAAAATAAACAGGCATGTAAAGGAATGGAAATTGCACTTTTTTTCTTAACGAGGGCTTTTCACTTTTCTTTTTTTCCTTCATCTCACCTGATAATGATGAATTAGTAAAGATAATGCTGAAGATGGATTTTAAACCACAGAAAAACTGGCCGGAAGGAACTAGGTATTGAACCCCGGACAGCCAGATCTAAAGTATATAGTCGCAGCTACTAGACCAAAGAAGCGATTTAGTACTATATGTCATAATTTTGATTATACCATTTTACCGATAAACTGCCAACTTGTCAATTTAATAGCTTGTTAAGTTATTTTACGTCAAGCTAACAACCCTGTGCGACATTATGCAGACGCGGACAACAACTCTGTAACAAGCTTATCAACACCTCGATTGGCAACAACTACCAACTGCTCATTATAGCCGCATAGAAAAATTTTCTACGGGTATACTTGACTACACTTGTATCTAGACAAAGGCCTACTTCGAAGTACAGAATATGACGATGAAATAATGGAATTTGACAGTTTTGACAAAATAACTAAGTTTTTCGGGGTAGTCTCTCAGTTCACAAATCACAACACTATTTCTTAACGTCACATCTATTATCTAGCCCAAATTAAGCATCATTATGAGCTTGTTAATGGATACTAGATATCGGAGATGAATAGATACTGTCGCAATCTTGTCCCTACGATCTTGTTTTTTACAGATTGTGTAGTACATAGATAGGATAACCGAAATTTTTCAGAATAGTTTACTTTGAATTTAACATCGCTAATACCACTTTTATTTCGTTTTAGACTATTCTTATACAACAATAAGTCTTAGATTTAAAAGATCTTTCTTGTCTGAGAATTCCCAGTAGATTTGCTTTAAAAAATTAAGAAACAAGATCTCCGCCCCCGCCTCAAGACGTCCCCGTAAGTAATAAGTGTGCAGAGTAATTAGCACAGTGTTTAAGGAATGTTTTCCTTAAATCTTTTAATTCCTCGAGGACCAAGACGGTCTGGATTAGTCCCGGTTGGATACCATCCCGGGAATGAAATAGCTCTTGTTTTTGACAACTCAGGCGGGAACATGGCAGATGGTACCGAAAACTGCAATTTCTCTGAACTTAATGCTTTATAGTAACTATAGTAACACATTTTTCATTTATTTATCTTTTATGGCTGTTGTTTACATTCATTATATTGGACACTATTCGTGTATGCTCCTTTGCCTTTACATATCGTAAAAATTGTGAAGCGAAAGAATTTACATCCTCCTTGCTCTCTGTTATTATCGGTTGTATCAATTATTAATTCAACTAGATTTTGATTAATGATTGTGTATGTTTATAACTTTATTAAATATCTCCACGATTAAAGCTCGCCCTTAAAAGGAAGTAAATGAAATCAAAATGGAAATGGACTCTTTACCTAAATATTTCAAATTAAACATTAAAACAATATTTTACGAGGTATTTTTTATTTTTTTAGGATAATCAACAAACCGTACACTACGACAAGATATGAAACAAAGATTACTATATAGTAGATGAAGTGAACAACTTGTAATTACATATATCTAGAGTTAAGTTCGCCACAACATGTAAAGTGTACTTTAGGCTTATAAAAATAGATTGCTACTTTAAATACAATGTTGCATTCTTATTAAGCTACATAATTGTAAGCCTATTGTTGTGGATTGTTTCTCCTAAATATATCTGTCTCCTAAATTGATAGTAAGCTCTTTGAGGCGCTAATTAGTTATCCTAAGCACGAAAAAACAACTTAAGAGAAAAAACACTTTTAATACTATCAATGGAAAAATAACAATCAAAATTGACAAATCAAAATAGAAATATGGAAAAGTAAAAGAAAACATTTGTAGTAAAAAGGTTGGTATCGGCAACACCTATAACTTACATAGAAACAGAACAAAATAAGTATTATTTGATATTAAATTTCGATACAGGCTATTGATTAAACTATTCGGCGCTTAATTAAAACTAACAATTTATTTAGTACATATTTAACTTCTATAACTGGGACAATTTGTAAAAGCCCGGTCGATACCCATTTAAAGTTATCACTGTTGCCTTTAATAAAATTTATTTGTTTTTCTCATACATACTCCCTATTGTGACGATTTAAAAGAACTTAGTAAATGAGTCTATTTAAATAAAGTTGTTTTGACTTTGATTTTGCTTATGTACATATTTGTACTTTCTTACCAAACATTACATCATATGTTCACACAAAATAACTGTATTTACAATAACCTAAGCTATTGACACAATGACCTGACGACAAAATGCCCAGGATATTGCATCGATCTTGGGTGGTTTCTCAATGTCCGGAGTCCGGCGGTCGGGCCGAACGGGGATCTTTTTGCAAACACGGTTTGGTTACCGATAGATCAGACTCATGGTAAATGGATGAATAGGTTAAATGGTGAGGTATTTTCTAACACAGATATTTTTACACATTGGTATTCATTTCATTTTACGCAGCTAACTCTTATTTGACATGTTAACCTGTCAGACCGTAAAATCCATGGAATTGTTTTTTTCCAATTATTTGGCCTGGTAACTGAGACCTTATATCTTCATTAATGTAGTTTGTATCTGTATTTATGGCTCCAGGATACTGGTGCAATGTAGCGCTTTGCCCCATGGAGTTTTTGGCGACTAATGGTAGTCTTCGCTATTTGTCTCGTAATGTACATGGAATGCAATGTAAGCGATTATGATAAAATTATACGAAAATGAAATGTTATGATAATGATTACGAAGAAATGATATTGAAATCATAAAATGTTATTAAATAAACGAACTTTCCCTACAAATGAATGAATGGAAATCTCACGTAAGACACTAATCAACGTTGAATGATTTAACAATCCTTTTTGTCATAAAACTACACCAATTTCATGATAAAAACAACACAATATATGAAATAAAATATACAGCACACAACCGACCCCGCCATTACGCGCCAAAACCTCCCATGGAATTGATTTTTAATTGTCTCGAGTTGCCTGGTATTATAGGCATTTTGAGCAGACGCTCGACGACGCTCGCAGAGACTCGTCAGTTTGATATAAATGTTTACATTTATTTTATATATTCCTTTATGTTTTTATTCATTTTTATTTGTGGTCTTGTACTGATTAGAAGTTACTGGTAAGAAATGATTTTTTTGGCTTTTAGAACAATCACCAACTTAAACGATGCCATATCACTTAATTATAATAAAAACTTGTTTAAAAAAGTTTTGGCGGCATATGTCCTATTAATAATACAAACTTAAAATATTATATTGAAATCATGTTATGACAAATAGAACTTATTTAAATTTACACACACACACACATATTTAATTCATACATGTATTATTAACAATTAACTATGCAATATATTGTATATACTATGTTAAATTATGTTTCAAATGCTTACTACAATTATTTTTATTCTATTTACTTTAATGACATAATCAATTATATATTCTTGATTAAAATAACATAGCAAATTTAAAATTGTAAAAGATATTTATCAATAAAATATCTAATTTTATACTTTATTTAACACCAAATTAATATTAAATTCCTTTAAAGAAGAAAGAAGTTCATTTAGTTAAGAAAAGAAAGAAGAAATTTAAGAATCTTCTCCACGTCTAAAGACATTAAAAACACAAAAAGATTAAAATTTAAGCTTCACTGGTTTTAATTAAAATTTCCAACTGATGTCACACACCAAATATAAGCTATCGATAAATTGACTATTAATGTATTGATTATAAGTGAATCAATGAGTATTATATCAGTTACATCAGTAGATATATCAGGTATAATAGCTGCCTTAAATATATAGTCTTAACTGGACAAGTTTAATAATTTAATATTATTGATATAAAGTTTTGATTTATTTTGAATAAATTCATTTTCACTCCCTTCACTTTTATTTGTTTGGAATACCTAGAGGTCAATGTATGTAGGATAGGTTCTAATGAATCTCATTGGCTTTAATATATCGATAAAAAATAAAGACATGTATACTTCGTAGGATAAATAATGCGTGTAAAAAATTATGATATTTAGTTCATATATGTAGAAGCTCCCCAAGTTATATCGTATTATATCATATTTATAGAATTCTATATATATATATATATCATATATTTAATGATTAATATATCGATAAAAAATAAAGACATGTATACTTCGTAGGATAAATAATGCGTGTAAAAAATTATGATATTTAGTTCATATATGTAGAAGCTCCCCAAGTTATATCGTATTATATCATATTTATAGAATTCTATATATATATATATCATATATTTAATGATTAATATATCGATAAATAATAAAGACATGTATACTTCGTAGGATAAATAATGCGTGTAAAAAATTATGATATTTTGTTCATATATGTAGAAGCTCCCCAAGTTATATCGTATTATATCATATTTATAGAATTCTATATATATATATATCATATATTTAATGATTAATATATCGATAAAAAATAAAGACATGTATACTTCGTAGGATAAATAATGCGTGTAAAAAATTATGATATTTTGTTCATATATGTAGAAGCTCCCCAAGTTATATCGTATTATATCATATTTATAGAATTCTATATATATATATATCATATATTTAATGATTAATATATCGATAAAAAATAAAGACATGTATACTTCGTAGGATAAATAATGCGTGTAAAAAATTATGATATTTTGTTCATATATGTATAAGCTCCCCAAGTTATATCGTATTATATCATATTTATAGAATTCTATATATATATATATCATATATTTAATGATTAATATATCGATAAAAAATAAAGACATGTATACTTCGTAGGATAAATAATGCGTGTAGAAAATTATGATATTTAGTTCATATATGTAGAAGCTCCCCAAGTTATATCGTATTATATCATATTTATAGAATTCTATATATATATATCATATATTTAATGATTAATATATCGATAAATAATAAAGACATGTATACTTCGTAGGATAAATAATGCGTGTAAAAAATTATGATATTTAGTTCATATATGTATAAGCTCCCCAAGTTATATCGTATTATATCATATTTATAGAATTCTATATATATATATATCATATATTTAATGATTAATATATCGATAAATAATAAAGACATGTATACTTCGTAGGATAAATAATGCGTGTAAAAAATTATGATATTTTGTTCATATATGTATAAGCTCCCCAAGTTATATCGTATTATATCATATTTATAGAATTCTATATATATATATCATATATTTAATGATTAATATATCGATAAATAATAAAGACATGTATACTTCGTAGGATAAATAATGCGTGTAAAAAATTATGATATTTAGTTCATATATGTATAAGCTCCCCAAGTTATATCGTATTATATCATATTTATAGAATTCTATATATATATATCATATATTTAATGATTAATATATCGATAAATAATAAAGACATGTATACTTCGTAGGATAAATAATGCGTGTAAAAAATTATGATATTTTGTTCATATATGTATAAGCTCCCCAAGTTATATCGTATTATATCATATTTATAGAATTCTATATATATATATCATATATTTAATGATTAATATATCGATAAATAATAAAGACATGTATACTTCGTAGGATAAATAATGCGTGTAAAAAATTATGATATTTAGTTCATATATGTATAAGCTCCCCAAGTTATATCGTATTATATCATATTTATAGAATTCTATATATATATATCATATATTTAATGATTAATATATCGATAAATAATAAAGACATGTATACTTCGTAGGATAAATAATGCGTGTAAAAAATTATGATATTTTGTTCATATATGTATAAGCTCCCCAAGTTATATCGTATTATATCATATTTATAGAATTCTATATATATATATCATATATTTAATGATTAATATATCGATAAATAATAAAGACATGTATACTTCGTAGGATAAATAATGCGTGTAAAAAATTATGATATTTAGTTCATATATGTATAAGCTCCCCAAGTTATATCGTATTATATCATATTTATAGAATTCTATATATATATATCATATATTTAATGATTAATATATCGATAAATAATAAAGACATGTATACTTCGTAGGATAAATAATGCGTGTAAAAAATTATGATATTTTGTTCATATATGTATAAGCTCCCCAAGTTATATCGTATTATATCATATTTATAGAATTCTATATATATATATCATATATTTAATGATTAATATATCGATAAATAATAAAGACATGTATACTTCGTAGGATAAATAATGCGTGTAAAAAATTATGATATTTTGTTCATATATGTATAAGCTCCCCAAGTTATATCGTATTATATCATATTTATAGAATTCTATATATATATATCATATATTTAATGATTAATATATCGATAAATAATAAAGACATGTATACTTCGTAGGATAAATAATGCGTGTAAAAAATTATGATATTTTGTTCATATATGTATAAGCTCCCCAAGTTATATCGTATTATATCATATTTATAGAATTCTATATATATATATCATATATTTAATGATTAATATATCGATAAATAATAAAGACATGTATACTTCGTAGGATAAATAATGCGTGTAAAAAATTATGATATTTTGTTCATATATGTATAAGCTCCCCAAGTTATATCGTATTATATCATATTTATAGAATTCTATATATATATATCATATATTTAATGATTAATATATCGATAAATAATAAAGACATGTATACTTCGTAGGATAAATAATGCGTGTAAAAAATTATGATATTTTGTTCATATATGTATAAGCTCCCCAAGTTATATCGTATTATATCATATTTATAGAATTCTATATATATATATCATATATTTAATGATTAATATATCGATAAATAATAAAGACATGTATACTTCGTAGGATAAATAATGCGTGTAAAAAATTATGATATTTTGTTCATATATGTATAAGCTCCCCAAGTTATATCGTATTATATCATATTTATAGAATTCTATATATATATATCATATATTTAATGATTAATATATCGATAAATAATAAAGACATGTATACTTCGTAGGATAAATAATGCGTGTAAAAAATTATGATATTTTGTTCATATATGTATAAGCTCCCCAAGTTATATCGTATTATATCATATTTATAGAATTCTATATATATATATCATATATTTAATGATTAATATATCGATAAATAATAAAGACATGTATACTTCGTAGGATAAATAATGCGTGTAAAAAATTATGATATTTTGTTCATATATGTAGAAGCTCCCCAAGTTATATCGTATTATATCATATTTATAGAATTCTATATATATATATATCATATATTTAATGATTAATATATCGATAAATAATAAAGACATGTATACTTCGTAGGATAAATAATGCGTGTAAAAAATTATGATATTTTGTTCATATATGTATAAGCTCCCCAAGTTATATCGTATTATATCATATTTATAGAATTCTATATATATATATCATATATTTAATGATTAATATATCGATAAATAATAAAGACATGTATACTTCGTAGGATAAATAATGCGTGTAAAAAATTATGATATTTAGTTCATATATGTATAAGCTCCCCAAGTTATATCGTATTATATCATATTTATAGAATTCTATATATATATATCATATATTTAATGATTAATATATCGATAAATAATAAAGACATGTATACTTCGTAGGATAAATAATGCGTGTAAAAAATTATGATATTTTGTTCATATATGTAGAAGCTCCCCAAGTTATATCGTATTATATCATATTTATAGAATTCTATATATATATATATCATATATTTAATGATTAATATATCGATAAATAATAAAGACATGTATACTTCGTAGGATAAATAATGCGTGTAAAAAATTATGATATTTTGTTCATATATGTATAAGCTCCCCAAGTTATATCGTATTATATCATATTTATAGAATTCTATATATATATATCATATATTTAATGATTAATATATCGATAAATAATAAAGACATGTATACTTCGTAGGATAAATAATGCGTGTAAAAAATTATGATATTTTGTTCATATATGTATAAGCTCCCCAAGTTATATCGTATTATATCATATTTATAGAATTCTATATATATATATCATATATTTAATGATTAATATATCGATAAATAATAAAGACATGTATACTTCGTAGGATAAATAATGCGTGTAAAAAATTATGATATTTTGTTCATATATGTATAAGCTCCCCAAGTTATATCGTATTATATCATATTTATAGAATTCTATATATATATATCATATATTTAATGATTAATATATCGATAAATAATAAAGACATGTATACTTCGTAGGATAAATAATGCGTGTAAAAAATTATGATATTTTGTTCATATATGTATAAGCTCCCCAAGTTATATCGTATTATATCATATTTATAGAATTCTATATATATATATCATATATTTAATGATTAATATATCGATAAATAATAAAGACATGTATACTTCGTAGGATAAATAATGCGTGTAAAAAATTATGATATTTTGTTCATATATGTATAAGCTCCCCAAGTTATATCGTATTATATCATATTTATAGAATTCTATATATATATATATCATATATTTAATGATTAATATATCGATAAATAATAAAGACATGTATACTTCGTAGGATAAATAATGCGTGTAAAAAATTATGATATTTTGTTCATATATGTATAAGCTCCCCAAGTTATATCGTATTATATCATATTTATAGAATTCTATATATATATATCATATATTTAATGATTAATATATCGATAAATAATAAAGACATGTATACTTCGTAGGATAAATAATGCGTGTAAAAAATTATGATATTTTGTTCATATATGTATAAGCTCCCCAAGTTATATCGTATTATATCATATTTATAGAATTCTATATATATATATCATATATTTAATGATTAATATATCGATAAATAATAAAGACATGTATACTTCGTAGGATAAATAATGCGTGTAAAAAATTATGATATTTTGTTCATATATGTATAAGCTCCCCAAGTTATATCATATTATATATACTTCAAAGGATGTAAAATGTGATTAGATTTGTAATTTTTACGGCAAAAGTAGTTCTTAAAGTCTACGAAATATCTTTAAAAGAGTGTTTTAATTGTATCTGGATGGCGTATTCTAGGAAGCAGAAAATTAAAAATAGATTTCCTTTTGTTTTCGTTCACCAAACATCACGTTTATTTTAATTTCATTTTAACCGCTTCTATGGTCTAGCAGCTGCGACCACCTACTTCAGATCTGGACGTCCAGGGTTCAATTCTCAGTGGGGGCTGAAATTTCCTGCTCGATTTGTTTGGTGGTAGGGCTTTTTCTAAGCTCACCTGGCTACCACTATCTTACACCTAAGTCTGCCGCAATAGCAATGATGTTAATTGCATTGTTGTGTTCCGGAAGTTGGAGGTAAGATAACCAGTTATTTATGAAGGAGGAATCCTGGAGTACTTCTCTTTCATCTTGGGCCTTACCTTCACAAACTATCAGGTGAGATGAAGGTCAAAAGTTACCCCGTTAAGAATTTCAAAAAATCTATCGACATCGATTATCAGATGTCATTCCTAAACACAACACTGGTTCAGTACGCTAGATTTTACAGGGCAATACTAAAAATAGGGCTTATTGAAATTTGAAGCCTGTCTGGGCGAAAGATGCTATTTACCTAAATTTACCACTTACTGCGAAAATACTTAAATTTTGGAGCTGTTCTGTCATGTGTACAAATGTGATTAGTGTTTCGAGATCAGGTCGGTGTGAGTGAGAAATGTGGGGGCGTAGGGGTATATTATTCGTTTAAGTAAAGAAACTACTTTATTTTCTGATCTTGATGTCCGATTAAATAAACACAATAAATGTTTTTGACAAAAACTATTTGACATCTTTCATTTTATTTCATTTTATTTAAAAACATCAGGAAAAACGGTAAACAGTTGGAAGGTCAATACATCATCATCATATCAACCAAGAGACGTCCACTGCAAGACATAGGCCTCCCCCAAGGATCTCCTAACCGCTCTGTCCTGCACTGACCCTATCCAGCGGTTTCCAGTCGACCAACGCTGCGCTTACGTTGCCGCCACTCGAGCACCTTTTCGCCCAAACGGCCGTCAGTCCTACTTGCAATATGTCTTGCCAACTGCCATTTCAGGCTCGCAATTCTTTGGGCTACGTCAGTGACCCTTGATCACGCAAAAAGACTCCAAGCATAGCCCTCTCCATTGCCTTTTGGGTGGAGAGTTAATTCCTGATTCAAAAATAAAAATTTAGACTTATTACTTAACAGTCAAAACATTGCTATAGGGACTATTTTCACTGTCGTACCTAAAAAGTCTGTGTTCACTATGTCTTGTCTTGTACACTGGTACATTTCATTCATCCCGAAACACGGCGAACTGCGTCACGACCGAAATAGCAGCAAAAGGGTCTACATACTAAAAAATCAAATAAAAATAATTTAAATTTATTCTAGAATCTCAAACAAAACACGCGAGACAGAATCTGGCGCGTATACAAAATCTAAGGTCAATTAATATTCGCATCACTCGTCTCTTTCGTACAACAAACCGCCTTTAGCTTTACGCTTTGCAAAAAAAACTGTCCTCAGTAACAGATTGTGTTGGTATTACCAGAATAAAGATCAGAATTTTCATATTTAGCTTATTTATTGAAAACTCTGCTTGAGATGATCGCAAACGGAATATTTTAGGAGTCTGACTCTCAATCAATTATATACCTACATATCAAGTATCAATATTGTCTGGTCGAGTAATCGTGATATTGTCAAGTGCCCGTGTAGAACGCGTGTTATAACGTGTATATAGGCCGTAGACTACGAAGGTAGTTCAATGAAGAACAAACAAAGCTTCATGTTCACAGCATGTCACTTGATCAATACATGAACGTATGACGGATTACACTAGAAATAGTGTCAAGGAATGTTTAATATGTTATCTGTTGAGCCGCGATATACTCCCGGCAAATTTGATATATTTAAAAATAATTATTTCCAGTAATACTTTCATATGAAGTCGATACGGTAGTTAGGATAGACGGAGATTGGGAATTGGAATTGGGAATATGCATACTAGTGTTAGTTTTAATATTAAAATAATTTATTTAATACATAATTGAATTCTATAACTGGGACAATTTGTAAATACCCATTTAAAGTTATCACTATTACCTTTAATTACATTTATTTATTTTTTCTAATACGTTTTCCCTGCTATGACGATTTATATGAACTTAGTAAATGATTCTCTAAATAAAGATATTTTGACTTTGACTTTGATACACTAGGGGTATTGAACCCCGTGTGAGTTGCAATCGGATTGAATCATCTCGATGGTGTTTCTCGATAACTGTCAAAATGTATGCAAAGTCCACAAAGCTCCTCTGCTGTGAAGTATTGGAAACGACTTTTTATTTATGCGATAGTCAACGCAACTACGATCAACACGTCTAGATACGATTAGATCTTATATTAGGATACTGGTCCTAAATCTGAAGTCATAATCTTTTAATTTACCTTACGTAGGTTGTTGAAAATGTTGAAGATACTCATCTTGACATATGGGATCAACTTTTCTTGTATCCTGATTCCGTCATTTCCGTGACCGTTTCGCATTAAATATTCTAGAAGTTTTCAAAGTTACGTTCTGTAATTTAAAAGAATACGTAAGGTTTAGCAACTCTTGAGATATTTAAATATCCCTTTCCCCGTCTATTTAAATAACAATTTGTTTTTATAGGAAAGGGACGGAAAACAAGCAAAGGGGTTGCCTTTTTGTAAACGTCTTGTAAAAATTACAAATTATTGTGTTGACATCGTAGGGATCTTTCTCCTGATGCGGTTAAAGTTATTTTAACCTTTCGTCCTTATCGCGATGGTAAGATATATCATAGATTCTTGTTTATTTTAGTCTCATAGTATTTTATTATAGTAATGTATATTTTAATTTAACTTCTTCTATCTCTTCTTAATCTTATAGAAATGTTTAAGTTTTGAGTCGATTTTAATACTGTCGCTTTACTTCTTGAAATGGCGTACGAAATGAAAATAATTAAGTTAAAAATGTTCTTACTACAAATTACTATTTAAAAACCAGTTCTATTTATACATGTAACAATAAGTACTTTGTTTTTAATCACGTCCATCATAAGGTATTCTATTCGCTACTATTCGCTTCAGTTTCATCGTGCATGGGGTCGCCCAGTGTCTGATAAAAGTGACACTGGGAATACCCACATCACGGGAGTGACCTGGGTTCAGCCAAAGCATTTAACCTTTTTTTTTTATAAAAATCACAGCAAATGACTCGACACCACCTGATGATAAGCAGTAGACGAGTCCACATGTAAAGCATGTGATATACTGCCCTAGCCACCCTCACCTTGCCGGCCCAAAAAGTGCTTTTTCACGCCTCTGTCCTATCCTATCTTATCTCACTCAACATGAATATATAAAGGATAACAAATAACGAGTACCACTTGATAACTTGAAACAGTAATTTCTTCGCTAAACTTAATTCCAGTTACTTTCGCTTGATATCGAAAATTGAATCAAAGTTTCTAAACGTCTACTTACGAAATCTGTCTTCAGTATCTTTATTGATAAAAGGAAATATATTTAATTTAGGAAACTTTATCCCAGAATGTAGTCAAAGAAATAAGCACCTGTGTCTTTTATATCCAAAAAAAATCTATGCTTAACCTTTCCCTTATTAATGAAATAAATGTGCTCAATGTGTGTCCGGGCAAATTATTGTTGCCATATTTAATCGCCCACTAAATTATTAACTGATAATGGCATGAAAATAGGTTTGGTAATGTTCGAACAGAATTGACGATTCTCATGGGATGTTTTTGTTGTTGAGTAATGGTTGGGGATTCCCTGGCATAGAGTTTAATAGAGACTAATATTGATATAGTAAAATTGAGTTTGTAGAGTGATTCTTCATTATATAATTTTGTATTTTCATGATCATTAATATATAGATAGCTATTAATTGGACCCGTACCATGTAACTTTTTGTTTTTGAGTTCCTGGTATTTCAGAATGTTGCAAGCGCCATGATTACGGAGATAACTGAAGATTTAGCAGTTGAGATTCTTCTTTATCTGCTTTCGAAGTTTTTAGTTACGGTTGACATCGGTACCGCTGTATGTACGTGGTATAAATCACGTCAATAACTGCATGCATTATTTTAGTTTCAAAGTCTTCTGTAAGAACGAATGAGGAGTACGAATACTTTTGGGCGAGAGTACTTGGATACCATCTCGGACATCCGGATGCGTTTCAGCGGTGCGATATATTAATGGCTGACAATGCTAAGCTCACTTGACTTTGACTTTCCATCAGGGGGTCGCCGGCGTGGTTACCCTTATTCTATATGTATGAAAAAAGAATAAATTCACATGGCTATAAATTTTAATAAGATAGCCACCGAACCCCAAATTTTGATAACAAAATGTCAAACTCATCGACCCACCAATGTTACCTATATATGCTTAGTGTCTCATTAATAATTATATCATAAGTCTTATATTCAGTTATTCAGAGGTCAGTCACGATGTATGACGTTTTGGATTAGTAAGTGCTTTGAATAATATGTAGAACGATTTTTTTGTATAGAAATCTCAGCAAATAACTCGAAACCACCTGATGGTAAGCTGTAGAGGAGTCCATATGTGAAGATAGCTAGGTCCTCTAGCCTCCTCCACCTTGCCAGCCCAAAAATGCTTTGTCTTGCCTTCTTTTGAAGGAACCCATGTATAACCCATATGTTTTTTATCAAAAACTCATTCAGTATTGTATTTTAACTATGTTGGAACGTTTAAGTGTTAAACCGCATCCGCAGGGAGTTTTCAGCTTATTCACTTTAAGCGAAATTGCTAGCTTGGTCTAATTGGGACACCGGTACAATGGCTCCACGAGATGTCGCCGGGACGCCGCTAAATGACCGGCTACAATTAATTTTGGCAGAACTTGTACTGAATCGATTCGGGAACTCGTACAGAGTGGTATTTAGGATAAGCTGGCTTATTTTACTTCCTGAATTGGATTATAATAATTGTGATATAATTTAGAAACTACAATGACGTCATGCCAAGTTTTTGATATGTTGAAGACTATAAGATCTTCTAAACTAAGATCTTATGGTCCTCATGGCAGACTAAACATGAGGTTCTATATTCTACAGTAAGTATTTCTTTGTATGCACGTTCACCGATATCTATGACACAAGTGACTGATTTATAATATTCTTACTTGAGTATAATCCTGAGGTTGTCTCATGGCCACCAAAGCAGGATATGACAATGCGATCCCAGAGTACTCGAAGGCAATCATTATAACAAAAATAGTAAATATTTTTTCATAATTTTTGAGGGTTGCGCTGTATTCATGCATTTCAACCGGCAATGAACAAGTCTACAAGTAGTACCGACACCCTGAAACTAACTCTGACCATAGAAACCTCCACTTAAATTGTTTTAAACGAAACTGTACACAGAATCACAATAAAATGTCATATTATCTTATCTCATCTTATCGTATCTCATCTCATCTTATCTTATCTTATCTTGGAGCCGACTTCAAAACTCAAAAATAATTCAATTTAGTACTCAACTAATTTTAAAGTTTTTTTTTGATCGATATTCAGTTGTTTCCATAACCATAGTATACTCAAACAAATAATACTTTACAATTTTTAAAATCATTGGTCCTTCTAATAACTGTAACTTGAATATAGAATTAGTTTTTCTTTATCTTTAATTCTTTGATCTGTCCTAAGGGATCTCTGTCATATGACCCTAAGAACCTTCTCACAGCCCTGTGATGTCGAATCAGCTGCAACTTCTGGCATTAATTTGTTATTACTTGTTAATAGCAGCAAGCAGACTGTTTGTAGTCAGTTTAACCGTCTATCTGATAACTTATAAATGGGCATCTTTGTCATGATAACTATATTCAGACGAACAAACGCGAGTTCCTTTAAAAGATGCGTGAAGAAGCCGGCAAAGTGGAGGGTGTTACCTATCTTCACATATGGACTCCTCGGCTGCTTATCATCAGGTGGTGTTGTGACGGAACGGAGGTCTGCGCTCAGGAAAATAGATATGAGGATTTAAGATGTTTAGGTAGACCAGGAAGAGTATATGATATGTTATAGTGTTGCAGAGGGTAGAGACCAGACAGACTAGGTAGACTGAGAGTATTTGCTGAGGTGGGTGAGAGGTGGAAAGTTACAGTGTCCAGTTATTTGCTGAACTTTGTATAAAAATGATTAAAAACACTAATAATGCAAAATAATTCAATTTAAGAAGTAATCTAATTTAAAATTATTTTTAGGAGTTGGTGTTAAGTTGTTTCCGGAAACCATAAAAACTGAATTTCCGATTACCGATTATTTTTTTATTTACAAATATTGACTCGTGCCCGACGCTTGACTGACTGACATAAGTATGTGCGGTGCGCGCCACGTTGCCCTCGTTGTCCTGTTTTTCTGTGCCCATCAGTGCTAACCTAGTGCCATCAGTGTTGTACCTACCGAGTGAGACCCGGGATACACCTACATACCTGTATAGGCGAGAAGTTAACGTACCTAGATATAACTACCTATACAATAAACTAACTTAGTCCAACCTTCCCTAAACAGGAACAAATTGGACAAGTTGACAGTTTTTCTATTAAATATATGTTAAAACGTCAAAATTATTCGCTTATAAACTTTTATCTGACTAATTTAGACCTTAAAAAAACATAAAAATATGTCTAATTATTCTGGAGCCGAGTCAAGCCTGTGTCAAGCTCATGATCGCTATACCTTATTAAATATATTAAATAACTTCTCAAACATATAAACGTCATTTAAGTAGGTGCAATATAAAACTATTTCCGGTAGTATGTTTAATTTTTATCATGCTTTGCACCTTGTATGTAAATCTTATGGCACACATGTGAAGCCGCTATCGGTCGCTGACATAGTTTCTTTTATATTTACCATCTCTATCGACAGAAAACCACACATAAGTAAATCGCTCGTGAGTCACGTCCAGTCGTTTGGACGACGAAAGCGGAACCTTCGAAATGGAAACGTATTGCAACAAATAATATAGTCAGACGTAACCCTGAACGGCAGGGCTTAATGGATTGGGCGCGTCTCTCGTCCTATGAATATTTATTTCCGAGTGCCTTAGCATTTGCGGGTTGAATCGCAATATGCCAGCGAAGCTTTAATTTTAAAGTAAACAGATATTGCCATTCCTTACATTTGTGTGCCTGCTGGTTCAGCAATGAAAAGACGAAATTCAGATTTGTATTTCTCATTTACAATGCACACATTGCATACAAATTAGAACAATACAACAGCACAACAAGAAATACCATCGGCGACATTATTACCAATACGTAATATCTACCAAGCATTAGTTGTTCTATAAATCATAACGAAAACGATCTTTATTTACCTGCCTTCTTCTTTCAAACCAACTATTGTTATGTCTTTTAAAACTTTCTCCAGAAACTCGTTGAAGAGACAAATTTGAATTTTCTTCGAGACCTTTTAACACATCCTGGAGTAGATACTACGCAAAGGTTTCAGCAAATTCAGGGTTGAAGATTTAACTATTCAACCCATACATTGATACAAGGAAGCTTAATCTCACACACAAACTTTTTGAACCGTTCAAATAACAAAGTAAACATTAGATACAAGTAAAGTGTTCTGAGAAACCAAATAAGAAAACCCTCCAGGGAATGTTTGAAAGTGTAATGGGAATTCCAGCCAGGACCAGTATTATCATTACTATGCCTAGCCTCAGCGGTCAGACGTGTTTCACCTCCAACTGATCTTGAAAAACTTTCTTTGCTCATAACTAATTGAACTACTTACTGATTTAAATGAAAATACATTTACTTCGGATTGTTACGATATCCACTTTTGATTTTTTACTATATTTTTTAATAGTCTCGTATTGACAAGAGACTAGTACATCTTAGACTTGTTGGTCACCATTAACTCTTTAATCGATAAATTAGACATAGCCTTACAATCTAAAATATAAATTGTATTAACATCCCCTGGATATCTCCTCAAGCTAGAAGAATTGACGATACAATGAACATACAATGATTCGAACGTGCTTCTCAATTCTCAATTCTTTATTTTGCGTTCCATAGTTACATAATATGAATGTTAAGACTATTAATGACACTATGGACCCTGTCGGGAACAACAAAATTTTAGGATATACAGGAGAAGCTTCTCAAGAAGCAAGAATCAGAATGTAAACTGAATTTTTTAATGTCCTGGGAAAGATCTTATAACTGGATTTTCCTAATTAAATTCAGCTTAAAACTGCAATTCAATAACCACGTTATGTAATACTCAGTTCCTGCGATGAGTGGCAAAGGACAATTACATATATTGAGATCTTGATCAAAGCACTTTCACAATACCTAAATTATAAGAATTTCACCATTGACATTCTTTTTTTTTAGCAAACGACACCGCCTAATGGTAAGCAGAATGAGGTATCAATATGCGAAGAGGCTACTGTAACATACGACTCACTGCTCTTTTCGGCCCAAAAAGCGCCTTTTCACGCCTTTTTTGAATGAACTTATGTATAAATCAGTGAATCCGTGTGCCAGTAAGGAATTCCACGCTCTGGCTGTGAGACAAAGAAAGGTAAATGAGTGACTAGGTAAACGACACACGTGCTTCTGTGTAGGACAGTATAGGGACGGATAAGGTCAAAATGCTCTATGGCCACGAAAATTGCAAAGGCTCAAGGGTGTCTATCAATCCATGAAAGGAACCACTAGTTTGTTCGCCTTTAAAGAAAAATAATATTCTGCGGGCAGTTAAGTTAGCTATTTATTTTTAATTAAAGCTTTGATATCATAATTTTCTGAATAAAAAAATAATCTATTTATGAGCTGCCTCGATATCTTTCTTCCAGCTAAATAGAATTGGTATTATTTATTTATTTATTTTAAGGGCAGTCAACAAAAACAAATACTAACAAAAATATTAAACTGTAGCGTAGACATTAAATTCAGTATAGTTTTTAATTACAGACAGCCACGGCATGCGATGTGGACTAACAGTTATAGTTATGATATCTTGGGTTTACTAAGGTTTATTAAGGCTACTAATTCGCAATCTTCTAGACTTCCAAATCTAAATTCATAAATAATTAGTTTAACTTGTACATGCCTACCTTTGACCAGTCCGGTCGGTAATATCAAAGGAATAATGCATC
This sequence comes from Acentria ephemerella, assembly GCA_943193645.1. NCBI lineage: Eukaryota > Metazoa > Arthropoda > Insecta > Lepidoptera > Crambidae > Acentria > Acentria ephemerella. The sequence continues at coordinate 479,177 of OW971875.1, read as the reverse complement.
TCATCATGGCCCGCTGGGAGCTTCACGCTTTTGACCGCTCTTACCTCAAACGAGGTGAATGTCAGAAATGGTCACTTTGAGGATAATATAAGCTTTTAGTACCACAAGTTATGCAACCAAAGGACTTCTAGTTGTAATTCAAAGGTAAATATAATAATGTGCTCTCAGTAGAATGAATCAGTGAAATGCAAAGGTAAATTTTGGTTTTAATAAGATTTTAATTTAATGTAGTTTCTAAAGTAGCATACCTGTGATTAAACCATTTCTTTTCTTGATATGGGTGGCAAGCAAGCGTTCGTATCATCGGTAAGGATCTAAAGAAAACGTGTTGTTACTGTTGTGAAGAAGCTCTCAAAGGTTCTTCAATTAGTTCTGAGGACGTCACTTATTGCAGCTTGTCTTATTTAGCTACAATCTGCACTAAGGTGGAAGCACTAAACCAGTTACGTTTCTGTGGTCTGGTGACTGCGACAACCTACTTCAGATCTGGTGGTCAGGTGCTCAAAAGTGGGGCAGAAATTGTCTGCTCGGTTCGATAAAATTGGAACCTAAATAAATTTAATTATTAAATAATTAAGTAACTTCAAAATGATTTAAAAATTTCTACAACATTCTTAATTATGTAATATAGCTATGATCGATCTGTACCTACACCAATTGCAAATAATCTTTATGCTACAATATTAAGTAGGTAGTTGCACAAAAATAAAAAAGAAACTATATGAGTGTTAACAATTGAATAAAGTTACATTTAAATAACCACTTTAAGTTGTTATGTAAATAAAATTGAATGGTTTATGGTTTTGGCTAGCGGGCATATGTGCGTATCCCATGTATGTTGGGTATACCTTTCACTATTTAATTTTGGTTTAAATTTGATCACCATCGGGTGAGACTCATAACCGGAATTACTATTAAATTACCTTCAAACTGCGATATTACTGTTGACACTCTAACATCAAAGCTACTAGCAGTAAGTCCTGTATGATGACCATACAAAACTTTCTTGTTGGTACACTAGTTAAATATTTATTCAAAAACTAAAGTCCTGACTAAAAGGCTATGACTTGGACCGTCTCCGTGAAAACAACCCGCACTCCATTTGTCCCGATATTTGCTTGTTTATTGTCACAGGAGCACAGCTTTGACTGGGCCCGCAAATTGCCGGGCGTACCCAACAAATGCGTGATCAACACCGCCGTAATATCTCTGGCAGCCTCTGGGCAAATACAGTATGAATATTGTTTTCCAACGGTTCCCTGCATTAATGTATGTTGTTAAATATCTTTACGCTCCCGTGTTTAATTTGTTCAGAATTTATTACGGTAGTTAAGGAAGCTGGTATTAGTTTTCTGTTTATTTATAATCGCAGCTATCAAAGGTACCGTTAGTTTGGTAGCTTGTTTATGAGGTTATTTGCTAGATTTTTACAAATAGTCGCCACTATTTGTAAAAATCTAGCAATTTACCCTACTTTAATAATAACACATATGTTACTGACAATATGTGTTATGTGTTTCTGCTGCGTTTCTGCTGTGTTCACTTTTGTTCTACTTAAGATTTGCATCTTTGTAACCAATTTAGGTTTAATCAATACACGAAGATCAATAATCTATATGACAAATGTTAATAAGAAGCGAGAAATAGACTTGTTTGCTTGTATTAAGATAAAAATAAAGTTATATCGTTTTCAATTCCAATTAAGATTCCAAAAAGATTGCATGTACATTAGCTCATGCGTTCCTAATTGCAATGCCACTTCTAATTTACGAACCGGAACGGTTATATGGTCTCGTGGTAGAAATAAATGAGTTTGCGCCTTCTCACCTGAGTAGGGTTTCCGGATATACTTAAGTGAATGGCAGGTTAAACGAGCAGCTTTTACCAACATACGAAACGAACCTGGATAAGGTAACCACAAGACGATAGGAAGATAAGCAAGAATAAATGAATAAATACCTATAATAGAGGTCTCCGTAAAGAGACATATTGACAAAATTGCAGTTGAAACTTATGCGTTACAACTTAGATGTTTGAGTGGAGATCTAGTTCAAATTAAAAGGCCTTGCATCCTTTTGATGGCAATAATTTAGCAAGAGCCTTGTAAGCGACGCATCTTTATTAAGAAACTAATAAATTAACTTAAAAATAGGAAATATTTCGTGTAAATAAATTGTTTAAAATTAAAGGTGTTATTTCTAATGTATCACGCAAGGGGCGTGGGAGGGAGCCGCTCATCAGTTAGTTTTGTCAACCTGTTCATTTTTATAACGGTCAGTCTAAATGTGATCCCAAGCATACCGCACGCTGCTCTTCTAGTTAAGTTTTGTATTCCACCCCCCTTTTTCAAGAAATATAGTTTTACAGTGTTTTTTCTCTAGAGTTTGTGACTTTTATTTTTGCAACAAATAACCATCACCACTTGGCACCGCCTTGGCGCCTTATACACTCGATGTATTCAGAACCAGTATCATTATCAGTTCTTATTCGATTTGAATTGTATTGTTATCGTTACTGTAAAGTAGTAAAACAGAATATTTAGGTTTTAGTTTCAGCGTTGGGCGGAGTTGTTTTAGTATAATTTGCCCATAAACTTTCATAGTCGGGTCATATTGTTGGTATTAACATAAATATACCATAACTGCTTCTCAGGACCACTCCGTCGGGTATGATTTACAATTTCAAGCCTAATCCTTTGTATTTATTTTGGGAATTCATCGTGCTGCTCGTAATCAAATAGCTGTTGAAATTAACGTTACCAAACCAACTGTAAAAGAGGAATGTAATGATTTATATTATAATTATAATATGTTCCTAAGTATTGGTGTACAGCTCCAATATTCATTCGGAAGATATCAGCTGAACGTAAATCTACTCCAAAAATCTGATCAAAGTCTGGACGGTATTGCTTAACTTGCATGTATAGAATTTCTGCGACCTTCATTCGATTGCTAATTCTGTTAAATCCAGTCCGAGTTTTGTCGAATTATTCGTTTTCCGGTGTATGATTTACACTTGACAATCTTTCTGTTCAATCAGTAATATGATAACGTATTTTGACCCTTGTAGACATGTTTGGAGAGTTGGAATTACGTTAAAAATACTAATACACCAGGTGGGATGGGACCAAAAATTGTTGGACTATCAATTTGCTTTATTATTAAAATGGTGATTATTATATTAAATGCATTAAACATTAATATTTTAATTGATTCTTTATTACAATAAAATGTTACAAATGGCAGACTTAACGCTGTAAATCATTGAAGTGTCAATAAATCGTAAAATGCAGAATAGCGTAGTTAAAATATTAAAACACAAAGGGGCAAACTTTAATGGTCGTTTTTATTGCTATTCTTGTTAAAATGGCTTAAGCTTAAACATTGGTCGTAGAGTTACAGCTCCAAAGAAAGAATTCTTTATTTCTGACTTCAGTAAACTAAAAACTTTTACATTTAACAAATTTGCTTTCCTTTTCTTAAGCACATCGATAGAAAGAGTAATACTGTTTTCAGAATCATGCTGTTAAACTGATGCAGTTTTGACACCCTTCTCAAATGAAGTTGTAGCTCCGCCGTCCTATGTACAAACATCCAACATAAATGAATACAGTGAAGGCCATCCTTGAACTAAATAAAGAATTCCGACCGCGCTGGTTAAGTTAATAAGAGAACTTGTATCTGAACCTAACGAACGGACAGTTGTTTGTTACTGGATACTGACCTCATTAACCGACCCCGCTTATTTGATTAGGATACCTTTCTCTGCCGTAGGTACGTTGGCGAACTGGGCAGGGATTTGCCATCGTTAAAAGACATCAAAGAAGACCTCCTAATTAGATCATTTACAGCAAAGGTGCCAATAAAGTGGTTCTGGTGACCTATTAAAAATAATAGTGTAATAAGATCATCACCTTTGTAACAGGCAGTGACTTCAATGTCGGTTGCTGATACAATTCTTTCCTTATTATCTACGCGGTAACAATCTCCACACTTAACAGAGTTCGTTCCAGTAAAATGTTTCAGTTTCTCTTCTGTTTTATAATTTCACAAAACATTTAATTAACTCCTACTAATAATACTATTGATTGCGAATAAATTAGCAAATGGGAAATAATATTACTGACTTGGGCTTTCTTTCCAAGTTTCCCCAACCTTATACTTATGAATGTATATACGGTCTAATAACTTCGATTACTGTAAACTATAAACTATTCGCATATAATAGTAAATAACGTAATAACCCATTCAATGGCTTGTACATTGTTGATTGTGAAATACAAAAAGCTTTCAAATTTTTTTTTTTTTTTAAATAATAAGTCTATCCACGTTTTCTATGCCCCTTAAATTTTATTAGAATAAGGGCAGGTCACCTATGTAAAAGAATTTCCATCATTCTGGAAATTAAACCTCAATACTAATCTGCTTTGGTAGCCATCTTTTTCAAACTTAATTACAATGAAAACACTCAGCGTTAATTGGCTACACTGTCCTGGTGTTCTAAGAAGTTCTCAAACCGGCGTTTTCAGGCTTAAAACGAAAATTCTAGAAAAAACAAAAGAGCTGTATTTTTCAAATATTTCTGTAATAGCATTGAATGCATTATTTTCTACTGTAAACTGGTAAAATGGAGATGTTGGCATACTTCTTTTCAACAGCACTTTAAGCCGGCGCCCGTTATGCTGTAAACGGTTTAATCGCCGTTGATTTAAATTTAGAAGATCTGTTCGTAATTTGAAAACTGAACGTCAGACACTCGATATTGGGGTTTCCCCAACAAAAGAAAGAACGAGTATATTTAATTTAAGAATGATAATTGTTCGCTAAAAATATAATATAACTATACTACGTTCATCATAATTAATGATTTATCTTGGAGCTACATACATAAATCTAAACAGTATTGTAGATATTAGGCATTTAATATGATTTACACGTAAACATTTGTGGAGAAGTTCTTTTTATGCTCTTATAAGTATAGTAGTCTAGTTAGTATTGTATTTAGTATTAGTTCTTACAGTGTTAACTATTTAGTGTTTCATCGTGGTTGCAGGATTCTAGTTCACGGGAAGTATGCTCTATTAAGCAAAAAAGATTTCTATGGAAGACCTTACCTTTTACAGTATATTCTTAAAATTTTATTAACGATTGCAAGTTACAGTTATTTTTACTCTCTGTGCCTAATGGATAACAGGATTTACAAGTTCGTTGTTACGAGCTCGTGGTATATCAATCAAACTTAGCCGGTTTCGGATCTGCTGATTATATTATCATAAGGACGAGACACCGAAATGTAATTAATGTCATAAATAGACTCATACCTCATATTGCAGGTCGTGATACTAAGTCAAAAATTATTCAATTTCAGAAATTATTGAATTAATAAATATTTTGTAGAGTCGGCGCTTTACTATCTATTGTTTCTGGGATGAAATTTAGCACCGAAACAAAAAAATAATTATAAGCAAAATTAATTCTGAAATCGAATTGTTTTCGCATTTTTTATTTTCACCATTTTGAGTATCTAAAGGTTAAAGTCAGATGAAGGTTGAGTAATTTGTTGTGTACGAGTTAATGAATCCGATAGAGACTGCTTGAATGGTTTTAAATGACAAGCCAAATTTAATATGTTTGCATCTATTAACAATTTGTAGATATTGAGCTGTCCGTCAATTTCGTCGAAGTCTGTCTGTTTGTCGTTGGATAAATATTCGAATAGCTTTTGTAGAAAACGTATCGTGAAAACTGAATAAAATTTTTATGGCGCTGAATAAAAACTATTCCGCGTCGAACAAAAAAATAATATCAAATGATAGAACTATGAAAATGGAGGTGTTTCCATCAACATAACGTTTTGATAATATTAAATAGGTACTTCTCGTAAGGTCCACTATTGTTGTCTTCGTCCCACAATTCATCTACATTGCAGGAGTGCTACGTATATACATTAATACGTAGCATTATGGATTATATACATTTTTTCCATTCAAATTGTTAACACCTACTAACACCGCATAACTTTAACTACAAGAATAATTGCCTTTGTAAAACCATATGTGTTCATTCAATTAGCATTTACAGTGTAGTGTCATGACAATTAATTAGTAAGTCTAATGAGGTACAACATGTTGGTGCGATGGGTTTGATGTTGAAGTATTTAGACTAACGGACTGAAAAACGCGGAAACCATATATGATACAACATTCATTAGCAAACGTATAATGTATTTATCCAAACATACACGTACACATGGTAAATATGATATAGTAGTCATTAATTTGCAAAAACTCTTGACACCGCCATGTAGAAATGGGCCCCAAAGTGTAAACGCCATCTGTTGTATAATTGGTTTTAAGTTAAACTTTATGTAAATGACATGAGTATAAAGAAGAAAATAAAAAGTGTCACTTGTCATGAAGACTTAAGCAATGGTTGTTTCATTGTAATATAAAATCTAAATAACAATTTAAATGAACAATATAACATGGTGCAGTGGGTAGGATAGTGTTATTTTAATGTATAATATCCAAATAATCCAAATTTTAAACATTGAATTAAGAATTCGTTTGAAAAACTTGTGTTGGAATAAAGATAGAAGCTTCGCGAATGGCCGAAGCGGCTGAAAAAAATAATTTGATTATGGCGCATTTGCCGTATATTAATCTTCCTTCGCCGTTATCATGGGAAGGTAGTTTAGCTGCTAATTGGATGTTTTTTAACCAAAAATTCCAAATATATCACCAAATCTAATAGCCGACCCTTAATACAAAGAAATTCTCAAGGTTAATTATAACTTCATCAGGTCGTGTAAGTCGACCACCTGATCGTTATGGTTATACTTAATGTAAGTTAAATGTATTTGTTTCGATGAGTTAAATTATTTTAGTTTTTTTTTATAACAGGGGAGATGTTGTATAATTGGTTTTAAGTTAAACTTTATGTAAATGACATGAGTATAAAGAAGAAAATAAAAAGTGTCACTTGTCATGAAGATTTAAGTATTTAAGATCTATTGACTTAATATAAAACTTTGGATTATTAAGAAATTGACCACGGACATTTATTGGCATTTAAGTACAATTGAAAAGTTCGTCCCTAACATCATCAATAGCTCATATACGTGCCCACCGGTCTTCTGGTCGACTTCACACGCAACCTTAGAATTTCTTCACGATATTTTCCTTCACCATAAAAGCGTCAAATAAACGTTCATAGGGATTCTAAATTTAATAATACCTTACGCACTACGCCATTGGTGCTTGTCGTCAAGAGGGCAGCACGCTTCCTCAAAAATCACTGCTCTTAACTACAGCTCGTTTCCAATTTCTGTAAAGATTATTACAGGATCGAACTGGTTGACTTGAATAGTAACTTCCAATCAGCTTCAGTGTCCTTTACAGCTCAACTCGTCAATTGAAAATGTTTAGAGGCTTAGTAAATTTGTTCGGAATCTGTTCGAACCCTTGTGTAAACTCGTATTGAGCTGTCAGTAAGTTGGACACAGTCTTCTCATCAATCAAAGTTTGTTGGAACTTTTGCGATACCTGTTGTAACTGGTTGTTTTACTGTGTTGATTGTCCTGAGGGATAATGCCGTGTTTATTATTTTGGGATTCGAACACCTGAGCATGGATGATAACCTTGTTATGGTATTCAAAATAATAGTTATTTTTATTATTGTTTAGCTGTCTGTCAATATCGATATATTGATGATTTCTTCATCCCTGAAGTGCTTTTGAACGTCCGCTAGCAATAGATCTATCCCGTTCTTTTGTTGGTGTTGCTTTATGAACATATTTATTATGAGTCTATCTGTACATCGCTCTTGTTGATATCCTCCATTAGTTATTTGCTTGTTTTATCATAAATTATATTATTAGAATTGACAGCTGTTTCTTGCCATTTATCCACTTAAGAAACACAACACACTTCGTCATTAAAAGTGGCCTTGAACGATGTTTAACTGTCCGAGGGTAAACCTTCTGTAACTTGACAGTTTGCAGTCTCCAACTCGAGGGCAATAACTAATTGAGACTGATTTGTATAAATGCTGAGCAGATTAAATGATGTAACTGACAAATTTTTAAGTTGAGAAGTCATATCCATTTCTATTGATATCTCGATTGGCCTATAAGGCATATGGATTTCTTGACATGCATTAAGTTCAACGCTATGTTGTTTAGTATTGGAAGACTCAGCTAGAAGAACTATAGTTGCATCAACAAATATAACTCGGAGAATAACAGTATTTTCCAGACTGTAAGGAAAATTCTAGTTAAAAAATAAGCCCAAACTTTCCGCGACTATTCACCAACTGCTTTTCCAATTACTATATAAAGTCTATTATTACCGCTTTCCATTGAGTCATGTAAAAAAGAACGAATATTTTTCCGTACTTACCGATAAGTTATTAAATTTCCCTTCATGTAATTTAGACATTTTGTGAAATTAATTAATTTTCGCTAAAGAGGCAGCAATTGAAGCTCAACTTCGAGTTAGATTGGGTTTTTGAAAATTACCTTTTATTTAATTAAATCGAAACGTTGCCCTCAAATCAAATGTTAAATATTTTTAACATTAATGAATAGATGACCGAAAATTAATTCAAGTCAGCTTTGGTATCAAACTAGCGCATAATATCACTGCTAAATATAGATCTCACATAGAAATAGATCATCATCTAGTTTTTTTTGAGTGTTTCTCTTCTTGAATTGGTTGATGATGTACAATAAAGATATATTCTATTCTATTCTATCTCACAATTTTTTCTTCGATGAGATGAAGCTTTTACAGCCTTCTTGCTTTCTTGGAGAGGAGAGGAGTAATTGCACTGAGGAGACATCACCTGCCGGCGCATTCATCTACTGCCCACCATTCTGCAGATTTTTAATTATCTTCTTTAGTATTACTCTTCCATTTATAATTTAACAATTAAAAGTTTCTACTGTTAGACATCCTTAATAAAAAGTTTGAAATCGATTATCATCAATGTTCAGAGATAATGAGTTGCTTAATGACTCTTCTGTTTAATTATCGCGTCGAGTTCGTCTTAAAGCTGTCGTTCGTTTAGAGATTTGTTAGGGTTGTTCGTGACGTCTCATTTGGTGAAAGGGGTTCGTAGACATTTATTTCAGTATTAAGTAATTGGGGTAGCCCTATATTATCGGATTCGGAAATTTACAGATGTTAATATAGGTACACTAGTCGAATGTCTTTTCTAAGAAATTAGTCCGTTAATTCATCCAGAGATTTTATTTAGAGAAAAACGGGCAAGTAACTGTAACTCGGCAAGTTTTGTAACTTTAGAAATTAATCAAAATTGTTAAAATGACGTGAATTTCGTAAAATTGTGTATAACTTCTTTTGTGTGATAAAGAACAAACAAACGATATATCTCGGTAACTTACATTATATCTCATCATTAGCTCCGTATGTCCCTAAAGAAGGGCTTCAGCCTACTCTAAATAAGGAAGATTAAGCCTTAGTCAACCACTCTATCAGTGTGGAAAAGCAACTAGTAGGGGTGCGTGTGTGAGGGGTAGTGAGGGTTGGTCGCAATATTTTCTTTCAAAGTAAATAGAAATTCAAAGAAGCGCTTGGTAGATAATGACTTGAAGCACTAAGCCACTGACGCTTCATTCTATCTCTGAATTCTCTGGACGATCCGATCACGAGCGCAACCGAGTCTCTATACACATACTTCACCTACCAGGAACACTTTTCCAAAATACCGCACTCGTCGAACAAGGGTGCGAAGACCCGGTCTACACTCGTCGCGCTATACCAGGTACGTACCACGACACGACTCGCCTAAGCCGAGGCACCTTGAGAGGCACCTTCAGGCTTGTCGCTCTCTCATGACTCGAGCACCCTGGACACTCTAAGAAACAGTGGGACACCTCCCCCGGAGGTGATGCCTGTCAATTAGAAATCATCCCAAGGCGAATCGTCTTTTAGGCTTGAAGACTCTCCAAGGTTCTCGCCTCCTTAGAAACCCCGGTAATGCTGTAAAGACCACCTTCGGCCAACGGCATTAGTTAGTCGAAAAAAATGTCTAACTTTCTAACGGAGTTAGTAATTAACCCACAGTGAGTTTTATATTACATAATGTCCAGAGGACTTTTGTTGCATTCTAGCCGTTGATTTTGTTATTTGTTTTTGTATATATTCTAACGTTGAGTTAGTAAGTTTCCCTTTTGTATATTGTAAAAATTGTGCTATTGAGGTTAAGCATTATTTATTCATAGGCTGAAGGTATTCAGACTACGTTGCATGTGTACAATCATTGAAGAAATCACATGCCGTAACAATTTAAACGTTCCGAATGCCTGGACAAAGTTCATAATTGGCTATAACATAATCCACTTTATCTTCATAACTCCCATTTTTTGCCATTTCCATTTTAATTTGTCCCGGTACTTTTTCGATTTCCGTCGCGGTGGCGGCGGCGACGACATTTATTACCCACTTATTTCGGTCGAGGCCACATTCGAGGCAATAACTTTGATGGAGTCGTTTAAATAGTAATTATCTTATTGAGATGCTGTTACCCGTAAATCTCACAATGACTCACAAACATTATGAATGGCTGGAATCAGTTGACTTTTTTAAATATTGCTTGGTGTCTACTTGATGTTTCTAATCGCACTCAGCTGATTGTAGTGTGTATAACTCTACGATTTAATCTTTAATATAAGTAGAATCAAATATTTGGAGCATTCGATAATATGACAATAAGTGGTAATTTATAAATACAAGTTCATGATCATTCTATATTTTTTTATAGTAAGCTCAGCAAATGACTCGACATCACCTGATGGTAAGCAGTAGAGGAGTCCATATGTAAAGATAGCTAGTGCAGCATGTGACATACTGCCCTAGCCACTTGCAAACAAAAAGTGTTTTTTAACATATTTTTAAGGAACCCATGTTGTATGAAGGAGGCAATATAAGTGTGCACTTTTTTGAACTCAAAACAGTCCAAATTATCAAAATTTCCAGAATGCATGTTGATGATTACAAAAGCTAGTTAATTAATTACCTCATTAGTACATTATGTTACACTATTAATGAACAATCAATATTAACTGTTTAATGTCATGCCAGTTTTTAATTTACAAGAAAAGGTCCTTTGGTAACTTTTCTATTGATATATTTAACTTTACACATAATGTGTACTTGAGATACAGTAATACTATGATGTTGTGAAATATTGAGTTCTTATTTTGAGCTGTTCAATCAAGAAGCTGCTGTATTAACAATATCTTTTTTATTTGAATAGGTTCTAAACTTTCCAACATTTCTAGATTCGCTAATTCTAGTTAAACGCAGTTATATACTTATCGCAAAGCCAAGAAGCCAATTTAGTGCTGGCCACTATTCACGGCGAGACAGCTTCATTGAGTTCACCACTAGTTCTCGATAGTTTTATATAGATTTCAAAAGAGTTTTAAGTCACGTACCAAGAAGTATGAAGTCGCTGTTCTGAATAGGAATCGAGAGTTTCAGCTCTTTTAGCGCTTGTAGCCTAACTGTATAAAATAGATCCACTTTAAATACGTCATGGTGATAACTAAACCAAGTCTGATACACAAGAATTGATTATTTATTCAGCTACAGAGTCGAGAGTAATTTTGGGGAGCTATGAAAATACTTACAAACTATAAGAGCGGCAGCGCTGTAGTCACCTCTAATCGGCTTTTAGCGACTTTCCTTCCACTAATTATTACTCAACACTCATTGAGTATCTTGATAATGTCTTTGGTTGGACCTGAACAACGTAATCAGAGTCTCAGTATATGTAACAACATGTATATCAGGGGTGTAACACTAAGACATACTGCGTCTAAAGACATATTAATAATTATTGTAGAAGATAACACTACTGCAGTAGAATGCACCGTCCTTGGCAGGCTAGCGACTGCGTCTGCGTCGTATTAAAAATGTTCCATTATTCATGATAGATATCGATTATGAGCAGTCGATGTCGATCATGAATAAAAATTAAATTTAATAATTTATCTGTGAAAAAACGCCCCTAATTCAGAATGAATGGGATGTAAAAGTAGCGCTGTCAGAAATTAAAAGATAAGTTTTGATATTACATTCTTTATTAGAAGTCAAATTTACATATTTTGATGATGCAAAGGAAACTCGTCCGACTAGTTTGAAGTTTAAAAGAAAAAAGAACCTCACAAGACAAACTCAAAAAATATAACTTTAATCTGGAAATTGCTACAATCGAAACTTAGAGTTTTGAATGCTAAGTACTTCAAGAAATCTTGAAAGATTTCAGAGACATTATTACATTTTCAAAGATATTACATGAAAATAAGGTATTAGCAATTTTACTACAGTATAAACATAATATAGTAACAATCTCTTCGCGACTATCTGAAGAGGTTGGGACTGGTTGATGGACCAATGATTGCGAGGCTCCAGCGGGCAGTCTTGCGACTATCTGAAGAGGTTGGGACTGGTTGATGGACCAATGATTGCGAGGCTCCAGCGGGCAGTCTTGCGACTATCTGAAGAGGTTGGGACTGGTTGATGGACCAATGATTGCGAGGCTCCAGCGGGCAGTCTTGCTCGATAACGCCAGAATTGTCCGCCGAATCCTCTCTCTGTCATCCTGACCCTTGGCCGTCTGACCTCCTCTTTCGAGGGGTATTCTGGTAGTTAAAATTTATTTTTAAATAATAATAATAATCTTTATTTACAAACCATATACAAAGTTAATTAAAGTAGGTACATTCAAACGTTAACAACTGCTGTAGTCAGAGATTGTGTCATAATTATTAGTGCCCACCTCCATATTGACAGGCATTTCAAATAAACAATTAAATTTAATCCTAAGAAATCACGATATAAGATGATTTAAAGGCCCAAGAAAAATATACATACATATTAAGATAATAAGGCTTATCTGTCGTCCCTTAACAGACCGCCAGTGTCAGAAATTGAATATTTATTGCGAAACTAGATGACCTGGTGAAATTTGTGTCATTGTACGAGCACAAGCGATGGAAGAAATGTCAGTTTTAATGTTTAACACATCAGAAGGACTATTATCCATATTAAATTACCAACTATAACTTTTTTGGGTTTCTGCCTGATGGTTTTTCTAATTTTTACTGTTTTAACCACTCCCGAATTAAAGCGAATCCAACACAATTAAATTCATGAAAATCTGTCAAGCCGTTTTTGAATTTAAGCGAGTCTAACGAACTAAGAAATTAATATTTTTTTATATAAGAAGAAGACGTAGGTTCATCATTTTATTAACTTTAAACAAATAAGTTTTTCTATTATCAACTAGACAGATGAAACGAAAATTTTACACTAATGGAATAGCTGATTTCATAAACTAACGTTACAATCCTGACCTTCCCGATTTCTATGAAGTTTCCCTTCCGATTGTTTATTCAGGAGACGTCGCCTTTCTTAATTAAAGAAGAGACGTGACCAGCTTTAATTAGATGCTGACGAGAAATAAAACCTCTCACCATACATAAATCCTGTCTAACAGGGTACAAGAAGGCGTTTGAAGGTAGTTAAACACAAAAGTGAAATTGCTTCCAGGAAGAGCTTCATAATTACATCGTACAAGCAAAATTCTTTTTAACTGACTTATACTTCAAAAGGGAGATTTTTAAATCTATACGAACACGGATTATGCTGAGATTTTAATTGTGATCTGAATTACATAAAACAGATGATTTACTTTTTGATGCGGAATTGGTGTCATTTGGTCAAATAATTCGATTGCCGCAGTAGTTTTTAGAACTTTTGTTAATTTGGACGATGTGATATTTACTGTATATGTTCAACGATTAGTTAAAGATTTCTGATTCGATTAACGTGATTTGTTCGGTGCGGGATAGATGAGAGTATGATAATGAACGATAAACAGACAAGCAATTGTATAATACTGACAATGACTCATCTAATTTAGACCTTAAAAACTTATCATACAACACAAAAAAAAAGATTTTTGGAGTTGGTGTTAAGTTGTAAGAAATGTAAGAGAGTTTTAAATATGATAACTTCCTAAATTGTCGCCTTTTTAGTATTTTCTAGTCGGTTTTTAGTTTTGTTTTGAGATATAGTCTGACGGTCTTTCATCCAGTCATCTAGATTTTTTGGGCTGTAGTAAGATAGATTCTTGAACACGTCAGAAACTGGCAGCTTCTCCTACAAGAGTTTTATTTTTATTTGTCAGAGTAATGTATCTACCAAATGTATAAATAAATAAATAATAATGGCCCTGCGGACGGTATCTGCAGGGGAGGGGTACACGGATCCTCCTCGAAAAAAAAATATAATAGAATAATAGACTAGACAAAAGTATAAAGGTTTTCAGTAAATTTTGCTAAGATCTAGAAGATTCTTCTTTAAAATTTTGCTGGTGACGTTATTTAGTAACATAATTTAGTAACAAACTTTCATTGCGTTTTCACATCCATTCCACTCATAGGCATTTTTTCCAATACTTTTCATTTATTACTTATTTACTGCATGCACTTTTTTTCACCATTTTCTTATTCAGCAAGCAGTTGAAACTAAATATTTTTGTTACAGTAGATTTCATTATTTCTTCAACATAATAATAATTACTTGCGCACGAAACTGGCTGGAAATCTTTGCTTTCTTTTTAATTAAAACTATTCTTTGTAATGAAAAATGCAACGCTGTACGAAATTTAAACTACTTATTTATGAATCATTGTTGCATTTTAGGTTCTTACGTTTGCATTTGGTTATCGTAGAAGAATCCTACAGTTGATTGGACCGACACAGTATAATTTTACAATAATGGAATGGAATGCCAAATATTTGAATTAACTCATCTGTGCACAAAGTCAACACATTTTTAATTAAAATTTGGTACACACATGTACACTACATAAGTAAACGTCAATCAATGCCATCAGTTCGTTCGACCGGTCTTGTCCTGACAGTTGAAGACTCTTTTATACCGTCTATGTTTTTATAACTCTTAATGTCACTCAAATTTGATTATATTCGGTTTTTCTCTGTGTCAAACGCTTGTTTTATTTTATCTCCTCATTCTGCTGCAGTTACTTTTACTTTTACAGTTCATCAAGAGCTAAAAAATGCGAAATTCCACAGTCAACAATCTATGGACGTTGAAACAAATGAAATGATTTTGGTTATTAACGTTTCAATCACATAATTGTATGTTATAACAATGTCTTTTAGGGTGAAGCTAAACTTCTATCTATTATATACTTATAAGAATTAAATTTAGATATATAATACTGTTGCATTAATATCGGAGCTTACAAGAAAAGCAAACAGTTGAAATATCAACAAGTTTAAGATGGATACCTACAACAAAACAGTCAGGCGTTACATCGTAGTCAGCAGCTATAAATACGCGTCGAGTGGTGTGGTAAGCTAATTCCCGGCATCCGTAGACACCATGGACCTGGTTAATTACGCCTCGTAGCACGTTACTTAACCGGCGCGGCTTAACTGTATCTCGTTACGTTTTGTAGAGCGAACTACGAATTTTAATATTCGAGTCCATTTTCAAAGCTAATTTAAAATGTTAAAATTATGACAAAGCAAATTCTCATTTAAAGCTTCCAAAATAAGCTGCAGGTATTGAATTAATCGCGTGGTTAAATATTAATGAAAGTAAGGACAGAAGCTACCCCCTTTGGACGCTATATTTTTTAGTTTGCACATTTTTCTAAATATCTATCAAACAATGAGTTTGAAATTTTTGAGTAAAGTAGTTAATTATTTTGACTTTGACCTTGATGACTTGATTATGTTACTCAATATTACATTAATGAATATTTAAGTCATTATTAAAACTGTAATTTATATCAAAATTAGTGAATTAAAGTCCCCAAAGCATTATCACTAAAAAAAACCGTTTCCGTTCAATAATGGACTATGCCTACAACCATTTATTTGTAATATACAAAAAGGATCGTGTTGATGGACAAGGGTGTACAAATAAAACATTTCACTGTGATTTAAGCAAATATAAACACACTTAAATAAAGTAGAAGCCGTTTATTTTGATTATATTTTGAGTTTTTTCGATTATAAGCTCAGGATGTGTCAGTGCTTATGTAACCCCAGTGTAAGTTTTAATTATCTTTCAAGTAACAGAAGAGATACTCAGAAAAATTGTACACAATATTAGTAATATGAGACAGTAAGAAGCGGTTTAAATAATTAATATAGATAAGACAAAATCAGGAGATGTCATTTAACAATTTATCAGGTAGTTGTAAATTGAGTCTCCCGGTTGCACAGAAGAAGGAAATGAGTTCATTATTATGGTTAGATAAAATTCAATCGACAACATCGACTCTGTTGTAATGATTAGGTAACAACTTTTCGTATTTGCATTTGTCAACTGAACGCAACTAGTCTCAATACGTTTAAAACTAGACCAGAGGTACTGCCCTGAAAAAAGTATGTAATATAAATAATTGAGAAGAATACATACAGAAAGCGTTATCAAGAGGATGTGATACATATAGCAGAATACTTAAATCAGTATATATACGTATTTCCTCCTTCATACAACATGGGTTCCTTTAAAAGAGGCGTGAGTAACATTTTGGGCCGGTAAGGTGAGGGTGGCTAGGGCAGTATGTCGCATGCTTCACTAGCTATCTTCACATACGGACTTCTACTGCTTATCATCAGGTGGTTTCAAGTCATTTGCTGAGCTTAATTTGTGTGCGAACCAGAGGGAACGATGAAGCTCCTCACATATCTAATTACATACCATAAATTATTGCATCTGAATCTTATGTGACAAACGAAACAGCTTCATACAAATAATGCCACTACTGTTGCTTATTCACTATTTCGTACCAGTATTCGTTTTTGAAGCTTCCTGATTTTCATCGTGGTTTGTCTATTAAATCTTCAGTTCAATTGAAAGCTATAAGACGTGGTTCTCAGTACAGAACCATTTAGACAAAATAATTCTCAAGCAAAATTATAATGCAGGAAAGAGGTATTGATTGTAAGAAGTAGGTTCGTTGAAAAATGTGTACAAATCAGAAGCAGCTACGAGGCTCGGGTTAATGGTTAGAATTAGCCGGGTTCACTGCCTCACTAGCTGCTAAGTGTCCAGCTCTTTCGCAGTAAATCAATGTCGTTTACTGCAGTGCACTGAACATACTACAACAAAGGTTAACCAGTAACAGAAGGATCATACAGTACTTTTAAAAATAAAAAGGAGGTGATAATGATTTCTTGATTATCATCAGGGTCACCTGGCAGTATAATCAGTAACAGTAGGACAGTATTTCTCAATAAATATAGAAGATTAATCCAGGTGAATATTATTGAAAATAATCATCATTACCTGATAGTTTACCCGCAACAGTAGGACAATACATAAAGGAATCATCTTCTGGTTTACCCTCTTCTATGTATTAAGGAGTATTGTTGATTTTTGATGATTGACAAATAATTAACATGATATCATATTTAAAATTCATATTACTATTTAATTGTTTATTCAGGGTTCTCTTTGCTTTGTTTTTTAAAACGTTCAAACTAAAATGGTCATCATCATTAATATCTTTCTTTATTTTTCAAATTGGTTGCGCAGGATTTTTATTTACCAGTGTAAATTGTGAAAATCATATAACTTGTATTGAAAATGTTTGAATTAATTGATAACACACCGTACAGTGCAATCACAAAAGATACCTTTGCGTAGCAGGTACCTTTTAATTACCTGACCTCTTGATCTAGTTGCACTGGCCGTGGTCATAGACAGCCTGCCTCAGCGGTGCTATCGTACCTCAACTGCTGGAACACAACAACGAAGTTGACATTATTGTTATGGCGTTAAATTTAGGTAAGATGGCGGAAGCTAGACAGGCGCACTTAGAAAAAGCCATACCCACCAAACTGAACATTATATGTCTGCCTCCAATGGGAATCGAACAGAGGCGGTTAAAACATAGCCTCTGTCTTGACAGTCAGATGGACAACGATCTTATATGGTATCTTTTATTATACAGCACGTATTTTGAAATCTTAAAACAAATTCTGATTTATAACAGTCACCACTTTGTTCGTAGTTACGCTTCATAATCTGAATTTACAGCGAAGACCTTTTGCGACTCAAATTTAGTTTTTGCTCCAAGTATATTTAAACGCGCAATCATCACATGCAGGCGACTGTTTCAAATTAATTTTCGGACCAACCTTATTGCAACGACTAAAAGACTATTTTGTAGCATCGAATCTGTTAAAATGTGTTGGTCATATGAATAGCTTTCAAAATGAATAGAAATGAGTACGGATAATTATGTCTGAAGGCTGCGGGAAGGTTTTTCAATTGCCGTTGTTAATTAATATGTGATGTTTGCAGAGAACTAATTATTAGAAGCTATTAAATTTTTGGCGCATGATAAAACTCCTAGAAAAAAATATTGTATCTGTATTTTATTGCCTTGGGAGATATCACTGATTTGTAATGATCAGTTCTCGGGAACAGAGGTGGAATCAACTTCTTATTAATTTTAACCTACTACTAAAAAGGAAAGGTCTATATTCTAATAAAATAATATTGGTTTTCTATGTTTGTTCACTTTTATTTTTCATCTGATAAAGCATCATCTTTATATCTATTTTGTTAATGTTGATTAAAATGGAGCGCATTACC
Source organism: Acentria ephemerella (assembly GCA_943193645.1). Lineage (NCBI taxonomy): Eukaryota > Metazoa > Arthropoda > Insecta > Lepidoptera > Crambidae > Acentria > Acentria ephemerella. The sequence continues at coordinate 460,501 of OW971875.1, read as the reverse complement.
AAACCAACAAAGTAGATAGATAGATAGATAAAGTCTTTATTGTAATTTCTACATCACACACAATCCATCCAGACAGTACATAGGTTAAAAGACAAACATTTTATAATAAAGGTATCAAAGACCTTTGTGTGCGCTGCAGAAGTGCAAAAGGGTCGGTGACTAAATTTGTAAGCACTAGAATATCAGTGCTTACAAATTTAGTCACCGACCCGGCTACAACCCGAGGGCTTTTTATAATTTAAATTATAGATAAAAAAAAAACAAAAAAAAAAAACAAATATTCATAATCATCATACAAATATCTGCCCAAACCTACTCGAATCCGGGACCTCTGGCTAATTAAAACAACACAGGAATACATAACACAGCGATACTGAACATTCCACCAGATGATCATGTAAGAAGATCTAAGCAGCTTAATAATTTAGATGTCGTGTAATCATTCATAAATGTATTTATTTTTGAATTGGTTGATGTAATACATATATATTCTATTCCATTCTATTCTATGCTATTCTGTTCTCTTAATTATATTTGTGTACAAACGTTTCCGTACCCAAAGATCAATGGTCAACAATTGCCATCTTCTTAATTGAGCAATGCTTAATATAGATTTAACAGGGACCCTTGGTCCAGGGATCACTTCTAAATGGATTTGCAAATGTCCTGTTAAACAATTAGAACATCACTTTACTTCGCCAGGATGCCCTGACCTTAGATCTGGGAGTTTGAATGAGGGCGGGGTAATCTTTGCTGCAGTGTTGAAAATAGTCTAAGAAACTAGTATTTGGAGGATAATAATGTCATTTTTTTTAATTGCTCGTCCATTATCAACATCAAAGCTATATACACATGAAGTTTGCATTTAAAAACATATTTATCTTTTCACTTACAGAAAATCAGTTTTAATACTTAGACAGGAGTCTTTATCATTTTCAGAGCAGAAAGAAGAAAAATGGTTGCCATGTATTTCTTCGTTCAAATATTGTCGTTTGATGTTTTGGTAGAACTATATTCATGATAAGTAAGCTGTGTAGCGTGAGCCTTACGATCTAGCGTTTGAGCCCGCCTAATTTAGATGAGAGCTTCCACAGGAGTAGAATTTTCTAGTCAGTTTGGTTGGTGGTAAGAATATTTCGAAGTCCGTTAGCTTAGGTACTTATTTTACCAGAATCTACTACCATAACAAGTATGATAATAGTATTGTCGTGTCCCTCTATTTGAGTGGTAAGCTCATCTGTGGTTGAGGAATCCAGTTGCACTCCTCTTCCATCTTCGGCGTTATGAAACCAAGAACAAACCCGTTATGAAAAAAAAACAAAAAATAAGCAAAATGGAGGTAGGTATATAAAAATATATTTTTTATTGCACTGTAAAACAAAACATGTATATGTTTATAATACTAATACATAATGACATAATTGATTTGTAAATGTCTTTATAAATACTAAAGGCTGAGAGTTTCTTGCGCCGCTTCTTCTCTGCAGCTACTAATTCGTCGAAGCGGTAGTAGGGTTGATTGGGAATATGCATACTAGTGTTATTTTTAATTTTAAAATAAGTATTATTTTAAAATTAAAACTAACAATTTATTTAGTACATATTTAAATACTATAACTGGGACAATTAGTAAATGCCCGGTTGATACCCAGTAAAATTATGACTATTGCATTTATAATTATATTTATTTATTTTCTTATACATATTCCCTGTTGTGACGATTTAAAAGAGCTTAGTAAATAAGTCTATTTAAATAAAGTTATTTTTGACTTTGACTTTGACTTTAAAAAGTCAATGAATGTTTTTTGATAGCGTAAGGACAGAACGGGAAGCAGCACTAACAGTTCTAGATACATTGTTACATTATTTTGAGATTGTATTGTAGAAGTCAATTCAATTCAATTCTATTCTTTATTTTGCGTTCCATAGTTACACAATATGAATCTTAAGACTATAAATGACACTATGGACCCTGTCGGGCACAACAAAATTTTAGGTTATACAGGAGAAAGGTAGATTTCAAGGTAGGTTTAAGTTAAGTGTTTATTTGTTGTTGTTGTGTTTAAAGTCTAGCTCTTAATGAACAAAACAGGAATAAATTTATAAGGTTACCTCGTGTAGGGTGGTTCAGAGATCAGAAAGAATCACTTGCATTGTGAGAGTGCGCAGGATAAGTTACCTCCTCAGCATATGTTTTTTCTTATATTCCGTTACTATAAATTGGTATAAGTCCTTCTTAAACGTGGAACTCTTGATTGTCATATAATGTTTATTAACTTTATGTTCAAGTGATCACGCAAGACATCATCGCTAGTTAACGTTCATCATTTCAACATAGACAAAAAGCAAGTTCTTGTAAGCATTCAGTTTCAATTCACAAAGCCTTTCGCTTGTTGTGAAAGCAAGGTATATTTGCATTAACACTACATGAACGTTACGCAACAACTTTTTGACCAAACTCTGTTGAATTTAATACTGAGAGCCAGAACAAATTTGCTCGAAGGATGTAATGAGAGATATTTAAAGTCCTCTAACAACTGCGTTCTTTTAATCTGGTCTTCGTTAAACTGTTTTATTGGTGTCATGTTAATACTATATAAAAATTTAACTACTTAGGTTCTAGAGTGTATTTATTTTAAGTTTAATACTTTAAGGAATAAATCAATTAAGAAGCTTCTTAAAACTTATAATAATCAAATGGAATTTATTGGAAAATTAAATACCTTCCTCTTTGGACTCATATTGAAACGAAGACGATATACAAGCAAAAAATAGATTTAAAACTTTTGATTCATAAAGACTCATAACCCATTGAAATGGAGCAGGTTATATAAATTTTTGGACAAACAAAATTTGAATATTTCAATGTGTATAAACATTATACGCATTGTCAATAAAATATCCTAGCTCTATCTATCCGATACAAAGCCGTTAACTATAAAGATTAATTATCTATTGTTCAACATTATCTGTAATTGAAGAATTGTGTACGGCTTTATTCAGCATTGTGTTGAGAGTCATGTCTGTAACGAAGTAAATCGATAGGCCTTTATATATTTTATGTCAATTAAATCACGGGTCTTGATTCTTGGATTCCCCGATATTTTTGTTTTCGTATTATGTCAATCATTATTAGGATTAGTCAACACGTATTCCCTAATATTTCCATTCCGTCCCACTCCATGTCGAATTGTTTTATTACACTCTTATCTACCAGTTAAAGCAATAATCCTTGTTGTTCATTTCTCTCATGGTTACACAGAACATGAACGAATACATAATGGTTATATAGAATATATAATGGTTACATAGAATATGTGTAGATAGTTCTAGATTTAAGGAAGACGTGAATAGAGCACGTTTCTTGTGAAGCTTCGCATTCTGTGCACATTTTACGTTAATTTAAACATAACACGAGCTGCTCAAACCAAGCACTGAACCGATTATCTTCTCCATTAACCAACAAAATGTCTCAAGTATTGACGACAGCTCCGCGCGACAGAGCGACGCGCGTGACTTGACTCAGAACAATCGCTCTGATGGCGCTCATTATGTCGCGCAACGAGCTGATGTCGCCGATGTTGTTGCGGCAATGGAGAAAATAACATGGCTTTTATTTTCTTTTCGGGAATCCGAGTTTTGGAATACATTCCTATGTTTGTTTCTATTGAAATATATAGTTTTATGATTGAGATAATAGTTTTAAATAGATATATGGAAGTCAGTGTTTAGGTAAGTCTCGTTGGACGCATGATATTTGCCTACCTATATCTGCCTAGCTACCTGACCCGCTCATTACATTATGTTAAACATCAATCTACTAGTTCCTTCCCGTCACGTTGCCCTCGTTGTCCCGTTTTCTGTGCCCATCAGTGCTATTCTAGTGCCATCAGTGTTGTGCCTACCAAGTGAGACCCGGGATACATCTACATACCTGTATCGGCGGGGGGGGGGGGGGGGGGGGGGGGTAACGTACCTAGATATACCTACACAATAAACTACACATAGGTAATTACACCTTTAGATAGATACAGAGACAGACAAATGTACAGATAACTGCATCACGTCCGAAATAGGTATGTAATAAGCTATTGGAGTGTTATAAGTTAATAAAAGGTAAAAATAATTTCGCGTAGTTCTATCATTAGTAGTACTAATATTGTTAAAATTAATTATAGCTAATGCTGCAGTATTCAAATATTAGGAAACAATAATTTTTTCGATGAACACATAATCAAGAAAACGTTTTTAAATTTAAAAATGAAATTAAACAGTCAGATTTCCAGTGCAAGTGGAGCAGTCTCCTCGCGACCTACATTTAATTTAGAAAGTTGGATTTCAAAAAAGTATATTTACGGTCATTGCAATTGAAATTAGCATTAAAATTCTTCATAGTCAGTAACTAATTTATCTATTAGAGATACGTAACATATTCTCACAGCCCTCTTATCACTGTTAATCAATAGAAATGTATTATACGTATTTCACTACAATCGAATCTACAATAATCGGCTCGTCCCGTACAATAGCTCCAACGATTTACGCGGAGTGATCCGTTATATACAACACACAGTCATGTGGATAACGATTAACGACTGAGGTATTTCTGAGAATATAATCCTTAGGAATTACAGATCATATTTTTGGTATTAGCAAAGGACGTTTTACAGGAGGCCGTGTTGAATGGATGAAAACTTGAATTGTTCATAAAGTAATTTAGAGAGGTTTTCCACATTTTTTGTGTATTGTAATTATGTTTAATATGTGTAACGTTTAACGTAACACTGTGAATTCTGTATTAATCAGTTTAGACGAGCCCGCCCAATGAGAATATAGACACTATGACACGAAAGATATCTATAAAAAGAAATCCGATGTAGCCTTTAATAAAGAAGGAATAAATAACCGTTTTGAATAGCAGCCAGTTGGCATATTTTGCATATTAAACCAATTTATAGTTTATCAATTTTGTAAGCTTTTCTCCAGGATTTTCCATAATATTGTTCAGTTCAAACGGTTTTTTAAAAATTAGTACAATCTTTTTTGAGTTTAGCGAGACAAACAGCAAATCATTTTATTTATAAAAAAGTAAATAAATAAATAAAAAGTTAATCTTTGAATATGCCTATTTCTGTAGGTCATAAAAAGCATACTTTGAATCTGTGCTTCACTTTCCATAGTTTCTAGAATTAGATTTACCTTTTAAAAAGTTGAATTTTAGTAAACTTATTTTAAAGTGCAACGGATGACCTTTATTATCGTCAACTTGCCTGTTAGTCGCTGGTTGAAATACATAAATATTTTAACCGTCTTCTAATCATTTTTGAATATAGAATTTGAGCAACCCTTAAATTCTTTACCCCTCAATTAACTGTAATCTCATCGTCGAATTGTAACTCAGTAACGCATCAGGAGTATAATTTATCGAATAAAAAAATACAAACTGTGTAAGATAGAATCTCCTTTTTTTTAAAGTCGCTTAAAAAAAGCTACGAACCTACGTTTCAGCGTAATCACACACACATATATATTATATTACGTAAACGATTCACAACCGGCACGGACGAGTATAAATCTTCCCTCTCTCCTGAGTTTATTATATCCGACATTGAAATGGATTGGTGGCGGTTGTCATAGTGAATTCACCTCCTGATCACATAAGCGATGGGATTAAATGACATTGCTTTTACTTCTCCCTCACTCCCAATAATAATGATAAAGAAGTGAGATTGGATGCAAGATGATAAATTAATGTTATATTAACTATTATTGTAAATATTTGTATTTTAAATCGTTGCATGTTTATTTAATATATTTTGTAGATATTTATATACGTATTACTATATTTCTCCGTTATCATTTATATAGGAGATATGCATTATGAATGATATTTATTGATTCAACATGTTTACCAATTTGGATTTGTCTTAAGTTTTGAAGAATTTGTTACGTATAGGTCTATTTAAGCATGCAATAATAAGTAACTAATTGAAATAAAACAGGTATTACATTACTCATATATATTTTATATGGTTCTCACAATATAACTCCTCGAAACCCTGGGAGCACTTCACGACTTCAAAGCGTAGATTCGACTGACTAATTATAACTAATTTTTGTCTCTTTTCAAGACAATTCTTAGAGCGCTTTAAAAAGTCAATAGTACCCACTTTATCCAAACAAAACGACACTCAGTGGAAACAGTCGAATATAAGCTTGAATATGATAATACAGATATTTTAGATTCGAATTCATACAATTATTAAATGTTAATATATTTAATCAAAAATATTATTACGTATCTATACAATCAGCTAGTATGTTGGTCTGGTCTAAAGTAATGATTAGCACTTAGCTAATTGTCGATGGAAACTTAGCTAGCTAACTGTACATGGATGCTTTATACTGAAGATGAACAAATTATAGTTCCTTACAGCCCTAAACCTATATATAAGTATATATAATAAATACAGGATGTCTGCTCCATGAGACCTAAGGCAACAGACGGATAGTAGTAAGGAAATTCAGGGTGAGGATATGATTTTCTCACTGCCAGTCAAGCAGACTCACAAGCGTGATCAGAGATACCTAAGGGTGTTTTAACAGGTAACAGGAGCAGGATGAACCCAAGGTGTCCGAATTAGAGAGAGAGTTTTATTACAAAATTTACAGTATTTTATGGAAATTGATATTTAAAACTCAATGATATTTTCGCTTTGTGTGCCGTGTGTGTATTCTGTAATTAGTACACATTATAATGAAGGCTGACAGGCGAACGTAGTTTTGTTGTTTCATAATAAAATGGTCAAAGTGTATTTGCACATAAACAGTTGACGACACATTCATAACAAAATTCCGCCAAATATAACTGAACTGCCTATACACAAATATAAAGACTGCATCAAACAAAATTTAATGAAAGGCTACTACAAAGTTCAGGAATATTTAGGTGATAAGAATGCATGGACTATTTAAAATGAAATTTCAGTAAACTTTAGCTGTAATTAACTTGAATTGAATTTAAGCAAACCAAAAATGACGATACGTATCGATGTACAAAATATCGCACTGTAAAACAAAACATATATGTTTGTAATACTAATGACAATTTCTAGAGCTGTTTCTTCTCTGCAGCTACTAATTCGTCGAAGCGGTTGTAGGGTAAATTGGGAATATGCATACTAGTGTTAGTTTTAATTTTAAAATAATTTATTTAATACATATTTAAATTCTATAACTGGGACAATTTGTAAATAACCGGTTAATACCCACTTAAAGTTATCACTATTACCTTTAATTTCATTTGTTTATTTTTCTCATACATATTCCCTGTTATGACGATTTAAAAGAACTCAGTAAATGAGTCTATTTAAATATAGATATTTTGACTTTGACAATTACGGAGTCTAGATAACAATACTTAATTTAATAATGGCACAGACAAGTGTTTACACACAACAATACACAAACATTTCAAGTCCGTTTTGATTTATTTCGTGAATTCGTGAGAGAATTAATTTATTGACAAACAAATAGCTGACCGTAAAAATAACATGTTTTTCTTTAATCTGTGGTAAACAATGCGTTATTATGTTGTTAGCACTGCTAAAGTAAAATCTGCTACAAAGTAGATAGACGGCAAGTTTTACGTCTGTTGGCGTTTATGTTCATAGCAGTTAAGATAGTTTTCGTATTCATGTTAATGTTTGCAAGCAGAGTTTAAAATACAACTTGTTGTTCGTGAGAAATTTTTATTAAGTCGAAGTTACTGTGGAGACCTGGAGTAGTTCTATGAATTTTAATAAATAGTGTTTTGTTACGTGATCTAATGTAAAAACAAATCAGGCTGGCTACAAAATTATAGGAGTAATGCAGAACGGCGTGGTTTCTCTTTGGTCCTCAACAACGTGACTATTACAAAAAAATAATGTCTACACCAATTTACTAAACACTGTAAAAGCATTTGAAATATACATATTTATATATTAAACTTAAGTTACAAACTTAAATTCTCACGCCGTTCTGCATTACTCCTATAATTTTGTAGCCAGCCTGATTTGTTTTTACATGAGATCACGTAACAAAACACTATTTATTAAAATTCATAGAACGACTCCAAGTCTCCATAGTAACTTTGGCTTAATAAAAATTTCTCAATAACAACAAGTTGTAGTTCTGTTCTACATGGTTAATGAACAAAATTAAATCTACCCCTACCGGGGTTTGCATTAAAAATTTTTGGTTCAGCTTTTTAGCGATAAATGAATTTTAATTTAATGGTACTGGCCAATTAACTATCCTATTAACTTATAATGAAATCCAGTAATCACTGATGTTTATAAAGTACTTCTATTTTTTTTTGAAAATTATAACATCTTTTATAACAATTTATTTGAGATTTCCATCCTCATTGTCAAATCAATTGAAACGGTTTTAAATGATTATGATTAATCCAAATTTATTATAAACGTGATAAATAAAATTTTATATATTAGAACTTCAATTTGTGGAATTTCAACAAGCATCGTGGGCGTGATCCGAGGAACGACCGCGCATTAGGCGCCAACATTGGCAGACCAAATAGGGTTGCTCAATTTTAAACTGCTGGGTGCTGGAATTTATTGAAACCATTTAAAGATATTGTGTACGGAAACTAAAGAGACGGCTTCCTTTTTTTTCAATTATTTGGCCTGGTAACTAAGACCTTTAAGCCATATCTTCATGAATGTAGTTTTAATCTTTATTTATGACTCCAGGATACTAGTGCAATGTAACTTTTTGCCCCATGGAGTTTTTGGTGACTAATGGTGGGCCCTGCTATTTTGTTAACGACTTTCGAGAAAATTTTTGAAAATGGAATGCGTAAAATAGAAAGTAAGTGATTTTGATAAAATGATACGAGACGGCTTTCAAAATACAATAACACTGTCCATCGTGGCTAGCCCCCTACATAATATATGGCTATCGTTTAATATAATTATCAGTTAGCTTTGAATTAAATTCTATTTAATTTTCAATTGTAATGACTAGGAGTACTTATTATGTTAATTTTATAATAATAATGACAATGTTTATAAGTTGAATAACCTGAACCCCGCAACGACACAGTATGGAAATAAAACTTTTCTCATTCATGTAGTACTAGCTTTCCGCTCGCGTGTTCGCCTGCGGGAAATACAAAGGTTTATGTTTATATTAATGTTTTGATCCCGGTTTCGTCCGCTGAAGTGTAGAACTTTCCAAAAATTCTAAACGAACACTGACACGCCATAACAACGTAACAGCTGACAAAATTCATGATTTCAGGTTCAAATATTCCTTAAGGATTAACCCTTTGCACTCCTAATTTTTTTTTTACCTTCCGCTAACTCCTTAATTAATTTCCAAAAAAAAGCATAAAAGGAGGTGATAATAAAAATTTCTACTGAAATGTGTAAAATATGTCTGACATCTTGTAATTTTTATTATTTTTTGAAAATTGCGTCATGCGTTGTCGAGTGTGACTCGACTTAGGAGTTCAAAGGGTTAAAGTTTCAATAATTATTTTCATCGGGAATCTAATTAAAGATAATTAAGATAAGCCATGATTATAAATTTCACGATAACAACTTCAAAATTGATATGACTTGTCACCCTCTGTTTCACCCCTTCAGGAATTTTTATTTATGGAAATTCTTCGTCAGTGGGTATCTATGGGGTAATAACTATCAGTGTGACAAATTTAAGCTAGATCTATTCAATACTAAGATCTGTAATTTGATTATAACTTCAAAACTAACAGATTTTATATAAAGTTCAAAGGCTTGTATTATATGTCAATATAATGAGCCAAATTTCAGGTGAATTTTTAGTGCCTTTTAGTAGTTGGAGCTGGGCACTGATAGATCAGTCAGATAGACATATATTTAGATACAATAAAATTCAGCTTACCCAGTTACAAATGCATTATCATAATTATGTAATAAATATTAATAAATAATCTATTTAAAGTATTTTAATGCTTCTAATAGATTATTTATCACCAGTCGAGTAAGCAAAAATCCGTTAAATTCTCACAAAATCAGACAATTTTGGAAAAAAGAAAGTATCTTAAATAGTCCCATCCAAATCCAATACTACGTTTTTATTTAAGAAAACTTTATGTCAAATATACAACTATATACTTACATTTGAGGTGTTGTATACCATTTACCTTTCATTAAAACCACGAGTTACGAGTGTACCATTACAACCGATTTGTATTTATAATCAATTTTATTGATCGGATAGTATGAAAGCATCCATACTTGTGATGGATAGATTCAAAGGTATATCAATAAAAAAGCTTTACCATAAAATACGGTTTCACTCGTCGAAAAGTTTTTCAATAAATAATATATTTGACAAATAGTAAAATAAGGTTTTACCAATAAATGGTGTTAAGTTTGCAAAATAAAATAAAATTTAGCCTTAGCTTGATAAAAATGTAAATTGATATTGATGATTTCTGTTATTTTGATCTTTCCAATTAAAAAAGTTGATTGTAAAATAGAATAACATTAACTTTATTTAGTCTCTGATAATTATGGATATGGTAACGCCTTTCCACTATTTAATTTAGAGATCGATGTTAGCAAATACGAATAATCAGTAGATCCTGGTGAAAGTTCTTATAACGTGTTGAATTTAACGAAGTAAAAGAAGATATCAATTCTGACAATCATTAAACATGCTATCTAGAAAAATTAAGCCAAAAAATTGTGTGAAGATAAACACGTCACATGAAATACAAATAAAACATAATTATAAATCGAAGCCGGCGATATTAAAAATGCAAAATTTAATAAAACTTTACACGCAGAGGCACACTTGTCTTATTTGTTCACATAAACTACTTCTAGAGTTTTCCAGGTTCCAATTTTGCAAAGGTTTTAAATTTTTCTGATGGGAAGGCAGCCTTACCAAAGCTGCCAATGAACACTCCAACCAACGACACTTGAGGGTCTTGAACGATGATCAAAATGGCGGACAATCGTATTATTATCGGTCGTTAATTCGTCGTGTCGTTAAGTTTACCCGGACGTTTACGCTTTACGGCGTTCGCGTAAAATTGTGAATGAGTTTTAGGGGACCGACATGTCTTGGGTGACGATTGCAAGGGTCTTGCTCGGGTGGGCTCGCCTTTCCTTTTTATTGCTCACGAAATTGGGTATTGCTATACGTTATGTGGTAATTAATTTGGTGAGTCTAAGTCGGGAAAAGCTGACTTGAAAAAATTGGGACGCTGAAATTTCACTGAATTTGGTCGTAATAAAACAGAGCTCTTATAATTTAATGATATAAATAAGTAATTAAGACAATAAAAAGTTAATCCGCATATTCCCCACTATGTGAACATCAAGAGAATATGATAAGGTAATATAAGAATAAATAGCCCGAAGCATTATAACCCTAATAGCTATGAAATGTTATATAAAAGGTTGGTTACTTACAGCGAGATTTGATAGTTGAAACAAAATACTATCGATATGGTATCAATTTGATTGAAACTAACATCAGAAGTAGTGCTTCCAACATAAAAAATCTTTGATGAGCTTTTACGGACAGAGTAATGTTGTTTATAGCAGACAATCCGTAATTAATCACAATTTTTTACCTACTTAATGTAATAGTTAAATTTCCACAAGCACAAGGGGTTCGTAAGATGAAGGTAATCAGAATCTCAAGTTTTACTGACAGATTATTTACCATTATTACCGCAGATATGATCAGGTAAAGAGTCTTTGGATCAAATAAATCGAATAACATTTGTAAGTTAAATTGGCGTACAATCGTTTTCTACATAGGTGAAAATTATTTAAGATGGTAATTAACTTTAGTGACATCTTCAAGTTCAATTGTTATATAATGCGTTTTATTTTCCAGGTCTATATGATCGTTTACAAAATCTCTAATGGAATATGGATGAATTAAAATGTAAAGTACAGAACAAGAGTTCGCCCCTGCTCCACTGAAGGGCCCACCCTCGACTTGACTACACGTGTGCAGAACGAATTTCCGTGCAACTTCACAGTGATTTTATATAAGGAATTTTTTCGATTGCTCTTCATGTTTGCAGTAAAAGTTGTTTCTGTAAACTTATGGCGTAACGTACAACGTGACGTTTGTGTGTAGACTGCTCGCCTCTCTTGGAGCTCTGCCACTTGTATCATATGTTTTTGCGGTTGCATTTCGACTCCTTCCATTATTGTGGTACCAAATATAGCATCAATTTTAAGGTCTTTACTGACTTCTGTATCATTTTTATTTATAAGCAGACAATGATTTCAATAACAATCATGCCATTCAATTCTTAACCCAATTCACTTCCATCTCTTTTATAGCAATTGTAACATCTTGCGAAGTTTGCTTTAGCTAAAATTTAGTTAGATATTGTCAGTTTAATTATATCTCGCTCAATATCTGTATTACTGTAATAGAATTTTATCTCAAATAATTTTGTTTCCGTAGGAACTGTATTGCGTAAAGGAGCCTTATAAATGCAAATTACATAAATTCAACAAGATATAAAGACTCTGCAACGAGAATCGAACCCGTTATCGGGAGTATTGTAGGCTATTCACAAGGCATGTGTCTTGTGAATAGCCTAGTCTCAGTCTTATACACTTTTTTTACGTGCTTTTAATCGTTTGTACCAAGGAGAGTGCCCTGAAGAGCTCTTTGACCTAATCCCTCCCTCACTTTTCCTACTCAGAAGCACGCGTGCTAGTCTACGGAGTCACTCTTTCAGTGTCTCCACATCTACTTTACGCACAAAATTATTTAGTGACGATTTTCTTTATCGTACGGCCAGAACGTAGAATTCCTTACCGGCAAACGTATTCCCTCTTTCTTACAACTTGGGTTTCTTCAAAAGAGGCGTCAAATAGCACTTTTTGGGCTGGAAAGGTTGCACTATCTTCCCATGGACATCTCTATTGTTTTCCAACCTATGGCGTCAAAACATTTTTTGGGCTGTTAATATAAATATATTATGTAATAAGACTCAAAAGTGAAAAGGGGAAATTAAACATTAAGAATAATAGTAGTTCATATATTTCCAATAACATCACAATATAATCATAACAACAAGAGGTATATTACTTACATTACTATTCGTACGAGCACCACCAACCAAGACGGCTGTCCGACCGCAACTGCCAGAATTAACTCTGTGTTATTGACATTATGACACTTGCATACAGACGCGTATCTACAATTAATCGATTAGTTGGTTATCGATTACAATATAATTACATCTTACAATCACTATTTACAATTACTAAAAAGTGTTACTACCCTTATTTAAAGTAAAAACACTATCTACCTTCCTTCATCTAAAATAACAGCAGCTTTTACACAATATTAATAATTTTCATCGCCAATTTCATCCAAGTTTAATTCTATATGGATGTTTATTTGAACGATTAAAGCAAAATATATTAATTGTTTGCACGGAACAAATACGATTCTGTTTGACATGAGCTGTTCAGTAAAAGCTTTTAAACATATACCGTTAATATGCAAAATTAAATTATTTAACTAAAAATAAAAAAACATTGTATATGATTTGTTGGGGGAATTCCCTCTTTAAGCTTCACTCTTCCAGTTACAGTAGTCTAATCGAACGGGTGTCTTTTTGTGAATGTGTATGATATTGTAAAAAATTAATGTTAAATGTATATATAATACTAATACATAATGACATAATTGATTTGTAAATGTCATTATAAATACTAAAGGCTGAGAGTTTCTTGCGCCGCTTCTTCTCTGCAGCTACTAATTCGTCGAAGCGGTAGTAGGATTGATTGGGAATATGCATACTAGTGTTATTTTTAATTTTAAAATAAGTATTATTTTAAAATTAAAACTAACAATTTAATTAGGACATATTGAAATACTATAACTGGGACAATTAGTAAATGCCCGGTTGATACCCAGTAAAATTATGAGTATTGCCTTTATAATTATATTTATTTATTTTCTTATACATATTCCCTGTTGTGACGATTTAAAAGAGCTTAGTAAATAAGTCTATTTAAATAAAGTTATTTTTGACTTTGACTTTGACTTTGACTTTAAAAATTCTTAATAAAACTTTACTTTAATTATTTTTAATATCACTAAGGTTAGTTTTTTAAAACTATAAAAGGTATAAAGTAATGCAACTATTCGAATAATTTGAACAACAAATTTTACATTCATATTTTTCCTATAGCTTTGAGTAGCTTCTATAAAGTTTAAAGAGATTTATTATTCAACTTATTGTTATGTTTATGCAAAATTATTAAATATAGTTATTTGCAAATAAATCTTGCGATACGGTTGACTGAGTAAGACATTGATTTTATCAATATTTTGTTTTTGATCTTGCATACACGTTGACACTTGCAACTTATTGCATATTAATGTAGCATAGTCACTAGCGGGATCCTTTAAGTTTCCAGAATCCTGTACCTGAGTACAGGCTTCTGGAAACTTAAAGAGAGTATTTCCCCAACAAATTGTGTACAATGTAAGTTCTAATTATATCAGTGAAAAGTAGGATTACACGTTAATGATAGATCAGCGTCTGGGCATCATTCGAGCTTAAGCTGGTTTTTTCACAGACTTCTATGCCTATGTTTTTCCTCTCGTAATTGCTCGAAGCGGGCTAAAAGCTGAGCACGCTCGAGGTGCATTTACTGTCGTATTTGTTGCAAACAGCGCCCAGTTTCACTCGCATACAGACTCGTCTCTGGGTCAACATCGAAGCTTCGTGTCCGGATTTTTATTTAAATTTTGTGAAGTAATCAAGCATTCATTATTGCTACTTTTCTTAGTAATTTATTCAGTATTGTTAATCTAGGAAAACAAGTTATGACCTTGCCATACCATTTTTCTTAAAAATCTTCATGTTTTTTAAAAGGGCACTAATACAACAACGTCTAATGGTAAGCACTAAGAGGGGTCCTTATGCTCGTGGGGTCCATATGCTAGTGCGGCATGTGTGTGCCTTAGCCACCTCCACCGTGCAGTCCCCAAAGTGCCTTTTATCGTCCCCTTTTGAAGGAGGGGATACGTGTACAGGTAAGGGATTCTACGCTCTGGCTGTGTAAGAAAGAAAGAAGTCACGACATCTCTTTGTGCGTGAAGAAGACGGGGATACAGTGAACGCAGCATCTTACTCTCACTATCACTCCAGGTTGACTGGAAGAGATTGCTCATTCTCAATCATTTTATGCAACTTATATTTGTTTGAGCAGTTTTATATCTTAATTGGGTTTCCTTAAACGTCGCAGTTAATTGATTATAAGTAATTGCTTTGGTAACACTTCGTCTTCTCCCTTCAAAACATGAGAACACCTAAAATTTTTAAACAATAATATTCCATTATGTTTAAAAATTATCTTTATTTTATACATCCAGGATTAAATACCTTTAACCTGGCTGAGTAAGTCACTCGTGAAACCATACGTTACAACATTATTGTAGTGCCATAGACTTAAGAGGCTTACAGACAGGTACACTGGACTAAATACTGTCTTGACTAACTTGTCAAATTCAGCATAAGAAATTAATCAAGTTTTTTTATAAAAAGCTCAGCAAAGGAGTCGACCCAACCTGATGATAAGCAGTAGAGGCGTCCATATGTGAAGATAGCTAGTGCAGCATGCGATAAACTGCCCTAGTCCATTTCAAGTCTCACCCAGTTAACTCAATGAAGAATCTAAATAAAAATAACAGTTATATAAACTGGCTCTGATTAGTGTACTTGATATTTGGAGAGTCACTAAATTCACACACACACAGACCAACACACACAAAGAATTAAAATCCCCTATAAAGAACATTTTCAAAATAATATTGTCTTAACCACAGAAGATGGGGACTTTGCCTTGAAGACATTGGAATAATCGAAAGTTCAGTTTGTTTGCCATATCAAAATCAGCTTACTTCTATGTACTGCACTATCGTCGACACGGTTCAGAGCGCCGAACACGTGGAAGGTACAATTTGCATCTCCTATAAATGCGTTTTGGTTTCAGTTCGTTTGAACCCGGCTGAAGAGACTGCAATGTTTCGTTGCAAATCTAATTCTATGTTGCAAACATGTAAATTTGTATTCCACCTCGCTGATAAAAACAGACGAAAACCTAGTTTTTTGGAAAGGTCTTCTGTACTGGAACCAATATGCAATGAAAAAGCTTTGGAGTTTAAAAACGGGACAGATAGTTTATCAACGAGCTGTTCAATTTCTCCAAAACAATTCATATTGATTGGATTTCATGTCTTCATTATTGGCCCACAGTTAATATTCTACTGCTGGACCCTGGGCTAGCTTTATCCAGTCATTTTTCCTATTTAACACCAAAGAGGTTTTATTATGATTTGAGAGTCTGCAACTCATGAGTAATAAGAGTTCTTGGTAATACGCCTAATCTTTTTTGAGATTCCCCTTTCCTGAGAATACTACATGCAATAACACTGAATTGATTGACCGATCTCTAGACCAATTTTGGCAAAAGTTGATACAAAGGGGTTACCATAGTCTATGGATTCTCGAAACACACGAGCTGTCAATTATTGAATTCAAATTTAGATAGGACTGATAAATTTAAAACTTAAGAAAATTAGACCAGAAGAAATCATTAGGTCCAATGAACTTACTACGATTTTTTTTGTAAATTGCGCTGATTCCTTTGAGACTATTGTTTAAGAGATCCTTCAGTGAATGTCTGGTTCAGATATCTGGAAATCTTCTTACGTAACTCCAGTATATAAAAAGATTTTAACGTTCGACGTACTTAATTATAAGTGAATTTCTAAAATTAGTGTATTTTGAAAAGTTATAGAGAAGTTCTTTGCTAGGATTAAACAGTCACTAAACGATTTTCAAAATCATATTATCATCTGATCAGAACCAATATAAATGTATGATAAATTACAGACGACTTTGGGCTGACAAGGTTACAAAGAAATTTATTTTTGAAGAGAAGGACTCAAATCTATATATAGAACAAAGTAAAGCTACTCAGGGGTTAGCTAAAATAAAGATTTTTCGTATAGAAGTCAAAAGTCTAAGTTATTCTATCACAAAATAAACTTAGGTCAAAATATTTTACATAACTGCTAAAAGAATCGCATATTTTATAGAAAAACCTTTAGTATAACCGTTAGGTACGTCTATCGGCAGACATCAAAGAGAAGTCAATAGTTAGGGTGATTTAAAAACCTGCTTTGCTCCGAGTCTCGTCACGTCAATTAACACTAACTTGTTTATCGAAGACAGTTGTTGTTTTGGCGGTCTTGTAGCGTAATACTTTATTTGAAAACAATTTCGATATACTGTGGAGTCCATTAAAAATTATTGCTGTTAAACTTTTCAAGAACATTACTTATAACATTGCCATTGGAATCATTTTTTGTTTCTTCGATTGTATTATTGTTTTGAATTTAATTACTTTAACCAATCTGTTATTTCATATCATTAGCTACTAGTAAAAAGTTTGGTTTAACATTCAGTACCTCTTTGCTTAATTTTTCATCAGTTTTATTAGCATGATTCATTTTCATCCTTATTGCTTTAATAGCATCAATTTTATAAGTTGTAATGAAATATTACTTATAGCTAGTCTCCTTGAAATTATTGTACTGAATTTGCACAACAACCTAAATTTTTATGTGTATCAAGACCCAAGCTGACCAACTTTTGTGTAGTGAGGGCAATTTCATTCAAACCCCTGAACTTTCCGAGGCAGCTTGTTTCAAACTAATATTGACGAAGAGCACTAAATAACGACTGCCTCCGGGAAACAGTTTTAATATAAACTTGTAGACTCACTTTAATGTTGTCGACTTGATTTAAGTGTAGTTCGACGTTGCTGACATTGGAAAACGGAAACTTCCTGGTTAGATCTTTAACCTGATCATATTTTGTTGCATTGTTAAAGGCATATAACAATTGGCAATATATGTACTCTATATATTAACACTAGTTGTAATAATTGGTTCCAGTCTGTTTTAATTTATTCCATGAGTTGTAAACTTTCAAACGCAATAATGCTTTTCCATTATTGATGTCGAGAAGAGGTATGGAATACGATGGCTGATAATTTCTATAGACTCAAACGCTTGAAACACTGTGGGATGACTTTCGTGTTAACTACCTACTTATATAAAATTTCTCGGACAAGTGAGTCTGAAAATGGGAAGGCAAAGGTAAAATTTGTTCGAGGAGTATATTGGTGTTTTGTTTTTATAGAGGTTGTTTGGTTTTGCCTGTTCTATAATGTAGGTTACACCTCTGATTCTCTTTTCAAATTCTATTTTATATAAAGGTTTTAAGTTTAATTGGTACCTAAAGCCCAAACTAAAATAACTTGGTTAATAACTCTGTAAAAATTTTCACGAACGGAAAAACGCTGTCGAAGTTTTTACAAAATTTTTGTCCAATAACTTACTTGAGCCAATAGTATACTTTTAAAGAAGTTTAACAGCAAATTCACCACAGCATCACAATTTGTACAATTATCCCGCTGAGGTCTTTTATATCGTGAAGTTTATTCCATCTTCAGATTTCAGAAAAACATTATAATCCTTTGCATCTCACAAACGATTAAAAAAAAATAACTTAACAGTAACACAGTAACTTCTAGTTGTATTAAATAAAGAATTGAATTGAATTGATTGCAGAGTTCAAATTCCGACGCAGATTTCTTAAGTTGTACAGCACTTATTCCAGCTAAGTATGTGAAGTACATTTTTTCAGTTACAATAGAATAATGAATTTTATTGCAGAATGCAATAAAAGACTGGCTCAGCGCCAGCATGCTTCGCTGATTTCATTGTATAATTGGTTGAGAGTATTAACTGAATTGTAACTGCTGGAGTATTTCTTATGTTAATTACTATGATTAGCACGTAAATATCTTATGTGTATCCAGTGACTTCATTCGTAACCGCCTCCGGGGTATGATTCCCAATAGGGGCAGATTTTCTGCTCAGTTTAGTTGGTGGTAAGGCTTTTAAGTCCACCTTGCTAGCTACCACCTTGCCGCTATAAAAATAATGTTAAAAGCATTATTGTATTCCGATAGTTGGACGTAAGATTCTTCTGTGTTTGAGGAACCCGGGTGAGCTTCCATCTTCGGCCTTATCTTCACTTGCCAACATGTGAGATGAAGTAAAGAGCTACCACGTTCAGATTAGAAAACGTAGCCTTCGAAATAAGATAAAGGGCAAAATTAAGTTTATCATACGTAACAGGATACGTTTTAATTGTTTGGATAAGATAAAAAATGTTGGTAGTATTGTGTAACGTGTTTAAAGAGACAAACCCTTAAAATAAGTTGTCTTGGCAGTATAAACGTATTTTGAAGATATAATGAAACAAATAAATTTGTTTTTTAAAACAATTGGGAATTATATGCTAATAATTTTATCTTAAACTTCGTTACAAAAAAATTTGACATATTTTTGTACAGAAGTGTAGGATAGAATGAATATAGATAGAGATCAGTTAAATTAGAATGCAGCTTAATAACTGGTATATATTCAGACACAAATTACGCTTAACAAGAACCTCTGGTAGCCGGAAAATAATGCCTTAAGAAGCCAAGATGCCGTCACAAATCGGTTCTTTGACACGAAAAATTATGCTCTGTGATTGAATGAACGTAATGGCCCAACCGCGTCACCGACCAAACACCGCACGCACTATAAATTCAGTATTGCCACAATGAAAAAAGACATCTCATAATTATAATTAATAAAAATCAGCTTTTATATTTAATTTTTAGTTAAAACATAGTCATATTAAATGAAACCCTCACTATACATATATTTGATACAGAAACCAAACTGTTTGAAGTCTGAACACTAACAACAGTGATTAGATTGCCACCGTTCGTTCTTAAAGCGTCTCCAGTGACACTTGAAATAGTAAACCTATTTCATAAAGAAACCGCCTAAACATGATTTATGTGAAGTCTTTGTCGCTACCCTCAATAATGACAACATTAAGGTCTCTCGCAACTTTGAACGATGAGTGGTTATTTTTTACCGGGCTCGTCTTACGAGGAATTAAGTTTCCAAGAGGGCGCGCCAGGAATAATTTACAAGGTCGTTTGTTCCGAACAGTTTCGATTCGATTCGATTGATTTTATGGAAACGAAGGAGCTCAGTGGTGGTATAGCATAATTAAAAGCAAAGTTTGCCGTTGTCCAAAACTGGACTACGAACCATTCTGTTAGGAAATTAAGCTGAATACTTTACCCGAAGGTAGATTTTAATAAAGGTGCTAAAGAGCTGTTTGCTTATTAAGATACGTGTTGAAGCTGTTTGTTACTAAGCAATTTCGCTAGGAGAAGTGCTTTTCGTGGAAGTGAAAAATTTATTAACAGAAAAAATATTTTTCATTATATAATTAGTCTAATAAAAGTAACTCAATATTACCCGCTACAACAATAGGTATCTGTTTTACATTATCTAACAAAAATATCGTCTAAAGTCTACATTTGGGAAGTTTAGAATCAATCGATATATTTGTTAGTTATTCAGTTGGAAACTATTGCTAAAGGGCTCGTCTACGACAATGTACTCCGGATGCAGCCTCCATGATCTAACTTCATCAACCCTCTGACCTACATTGAAGAAACGGTTACGGCTGCAGAATATAAAAATGGTTATTTCATAAAATACTTGATGTTTATATATTCAGTCATGACATCGTATTATTGTAAACACCGTTAGTTTAAAATCCAACGAGTTATATTACGAAGTATCGAAATATTATCAACAGCATTATGTACCCATAGTTAATAATCTATCTATTACTCACCTTCAAATTGTGGACTGATATCAAATTGGCATCCCATAGAACGCGCTTTGTGGGCTGATTGGCTTGACGTAATATTTTCTCCCATTTACCGACCTATCATAGACAAAATTGGAGAAATAATTTAACGGTTAGTTACGGTTAGGGGTTTTACGGTTTAGTATCTAACTAACGGATTATTTATCGTTACATCGTTAACGGTTGCTTGCTGTTCATAATATTTCGATGGTTCTTAATCTTGCGAGTTAGATTGTAATCTCGTTAGATTTACACAAATTAAGTTATATTTCTCATTGCAGTTATAGTTATATTTCTGATTACATTAGCCACTGGAATAGTCTGCTTAAGTCTGGCAAGCACAGTTTCTTTGATCTCATGTTTAACATTTATTTTCTCTTTTTTGTTTGGGATTGCTGATTCTAAATATGCCCAATGTATTACCGAACTATTAACTTCCATGGCACAGGCATGGCCTAGTTTGGATGTCAGGGGAATATGCGTTTTCTTTATATCTACAAGCGCCTTGCAGATAATCTATCTCCATCCTGAGTTCTTGAAATAATATTGCCTAAATTGGCAAGCCATACAGATTGGTTTCAATACTGTAATAAATATAATTCTCAATTGATTTGCTTAACACATTAGTTGTAGTTGAGAATCGAGTTGAGGTATATTCTACGTTTAAATAGCAAATAATGTTATTAAATAGATCCTCATTTTAAATCTGTGAACAGTTTTATGTTGTTCGCTTTATGTGTACTCATGGCTCTGTGTTCTAGTGTGGAAGCTTTGTTGGTATATGGATTTCTGCCTGTGTTATTGTAAAATATTATGAATACTGTTTGTTTCTCTAAAACATATGAATTAATCGTTGTTATTTTAATTCAATACTTCTAAAATGAAAAATATATAATATTTATTGAAAAGGTATATTATATATATTATATTTATTAAATATTATATTGATATTTATATAGTAAGTTAGCGTGTCCTCTTGTTCATTTGAATTAATTTGTCATTCCTTGTGAAATAATAATAATATATTTATTTGCAAAAATATGGTTATACAGGTGTTCTACAAAACGTTACCAGCATATTCTGTCGATCATATTATAAATATTATTTACAATCTTCATAAAAACATATTTAGACTCGAATATAAAACATAATAATTATTGAGCAACTTTTAGAAAAAATAACTGGTTAATATACCATTACTTAAATTCGTAATATTTCAGTCGAATAAAAAAGTCGAATATTCAATTATGTCAGATTAATTATTAAATCTAGGGTAATCTCGAACCTCCCAATAGGGACCTATATAAGATAATGAATTATAATACTTACAAATTATCACAAAGAAGTAAAGAAAACAATGAATACTAACATACCAAGTTATCTATTCTCAAACTCACAAAGTTGGAATAAAACTGTTTATTAAAGTTGCCAGGTAAACTGAATAGGTATATATTCGTGAATCCAAAAGCCTAATTGTTCGTGCCAATGAATGTATGACTGACGGACGAGTCTCTGACGTGATGGGCAGAACCGTTGACTTTGAGCGTTTAGAAACAGTTGATGGTATTTTCAAAGATCTAGAGAAGTTTTGTTTTCGTGTTTATTCCACTCCAAACTATTTTACGAAAACGTGTCTTTCATTAGACCACGGGAAGGTCCTACGAGAGGTGGATGATGAAATGAGTAACCAAGCTTTTCAACAAAGCGTATTAGTTAATAACAAACTGTAGAAGATTTGATTTAACACAAGACTATGTACAATATATTAAAAAGTAATAATATGTACAAGATATTAAAAAGGTATCAAATATAATATTTAAACATGATATTTACAATCTCTTGTAAAATAAAAGAAATAGTAGTAGACAAGAAGAAAGAAAACAAAAAGAAATCGCCGATCTCGGCTTTCTTCTAAAATGTCACACGCCGCTCTTCAATACTTCAAGGAGGTGGCATGTCTCCCGCTACGTAGCCTCCTTGCAAGTTTTGCGCGTGAACAAAACTAGTATTGTTATAACTGAATTAATTACTTTCACATTCAATCATAATCATTGTAATACCGATACCGTATACCAAAGGTACCTAGATATTGCAAAGCTATGCGACCTACATAAAGAGCCTTGCTGCACCACCAATATAAAACTAGTATCATCTTTCAATCGACGGTACGGTGACGAGGGGCAAATTTAAATTTTTTGCTAGTTTGCACACGACTTAGATTGAGGCTAAACCTGACTCAAAATAACACAAAAGTTATAAATCCTAATTTGAACATGCAATTATAAATCGAGATAAGAACAATTATACTCTGTAACGTATGACGCGGTTACAGCTATGAACGGAGAGACACCGCGAAGTTTTTAGGGCTTCGTATCTATTTACGGCACTATTGATCTTTGAGCTATTTTGTACTAATAATACGGGATAAAATAAAACCACATTACTGTACGGTGATCTAATTGAAGGTTATATTGAATATAAAAACACTGGACTATATGATTCTACTTTTAAGTAAACGATACCGCGATTCACAAACAATTACCGCTATCTATCGTTGTAACAACGGAACCAAAATTTAATATAGACTTAAGTATTATTTGTGAGATTTAATATTAGCGCGATTCAGCTCAGTGCAGCGCCATCTATTGAGGGATGTATGACTATGAACAGTATCAAAGATTAAAGTATACAAAGTGTAAATAGTATAGCTCTCTCTACAATGTTCATAGCATCAGGGACTTGGAACTCATTTTGGATTCAGTTTAATATTAAATCGTCTTTTATATATATGGTCTAACATATCGTTGCTACTGTTTCGTAGCTTATTCTAAGAATCAGATAACCTTTTAAGTGCGTAATATGAAATTTATTTACTTTTCCTTTATTCGTTAAGTTTAGGATTTTTGTAACAACTAATGGAGTTTTTCTTATCAGCTTCATAAAGCAGAATTAATTAAATATTGAGGAAATTCTTAAAATAGATAAGATATAAATAACTTAGTCTTTCAAATCGGCGAAAATTATTTGATATCTCAATTTTGTAGAAAATAGTAGATTCCTTTGTCGATTCACTTGAACTTCTACAACAGATTTTGGTTTAACGTGTTCGTCTTACAGAGCGCTCCTCGCGTATATTACCAAGACTACAAAAAACCTATACACGTAATTCTTTCTTATTTCTTATCACTAACATATAGAACAAATAATTTTATAACATTCATTTATTCAAGGTTACTCTCAACATCTTAACCGAACTACTGAAACGATAGTTAAGTAATTAGTTTTGTATCTTTTTCTAAACTCTATTCTAGAAACTTCGATGCTCACAAAAAATCTTGTTATTAGATTTTATATGTAATTGCGAACTGTTGTAATTTTGTTATTACTACACGTCATTAAAGGTATTTAAATAATTATTTCAATATATGAGAGGGTTTTTGACGCGTAATGGCGGGGGGCGGTTTGGTGCTGTATATTTTATTTAATATATTGTGTTGTAGTGTTGTTATTGTCATGACATTGGTGTAGTTTTATGACAAAAAGGATCGTTAAATCATGCAAAATATGGAATACGTTATTCAGCGTTGATTAGTGACTTACGTGAGATTTTTCAGTGTTTCATTTCCATTAATTAATTTGAAGGCTAAGTTAATTCATTAAACAACATTTTATGATCTCATTCTCATTTACTAATCATCTCATCGTAATCATAATCATAACATTCCATTTTCGTATCATTTTATCATAATCTTTCCATTTTACGCATTCCATTTTCAAAAATGTTCTCGTAAGTCATTAACAAAATAGCGAGGCCTACCATTAGTCGCCAAAAACTCCATGGGGCAAAGGGCTACATTGCACTAGTATCATGGAGTCATAAATAAAGATTAAAACTACATTGATGAAGATATGGCTTAAAGGTCTTAGTTACCAGGCCCAATAATTGAAAAAAAATATTCACTATATACTTCATGTTGTGAGTATTAACGACTGCTAGATACCAATATAAACGACAAAACAGCCACACCCTACAACACAGAACTCAGTTGTTAGAAGTAAGTAAATAGACACGAACTTCTTAAGACTTCTAATACTGTGGTAAATACTTAAATGGCGTCAAAAATATTTCTTGTTCATAAAAATTGCTGTCATAAAATGGTATATTTGACGTAGGAGGTACTATGATGTTGGTCAGGGTACTAGGCTGTCAATTTAAATATAGCTTAAAGTATTGATATTAATTTTAAGACCACGATTGTGAAATATGAAAAGCAGTCGTACAATTTTGATAAAACTTGAATAATTCATAATGGAAGAATTTCTATTTGTTTCCAAGCTCTGAGCTTATCTTCTGAAGTCAGCGTCGAAATATTGTTATTTTTTAGTAACTTCTATTTTTATCCAATCAAAAGGTTATCGACCCTTGCTTGTAAGATATTTTCATTTTAAGTCGATCAAGATTTTATCGTATAAAGTCAAAAGTCAAAAGTCAAAAATAACTTTATTTAAATAGACTTATTTACTAAGCTCTTTTAAATGGTCACAACAGGGAATATGTATGAGAAAACAAATAAATATAATTATAAAGGCAATAGTCATAATTTTACTGGGTATCAACCGGGCATTTACTAATTGTCCCAGTTATAGTACTTAAATATGTACTAAATAAATTGTTAGTTTTAATAAAAAAAATCTTAATATACACATTAACTAAAAATAACGAAAGAAATATATCTGAAGATTGTTCCTTATTTATTATCGGACTTACTGAAAGGGTAAAAACCTCTTTGCTTGTCCGAGGCTGGATATATTTATTTGAAATCATCTTCGAACAAAATTTTATTACTCAAAGACCTATTGTTCGTGCGAACAATAATACAAGAGATTAAAATGGAATATAGTATAATATTAAAATATGGTAATTTACAATCTCTTGTAAAAATAAAAGAAAATAGTAGTAACAGGAAGAAAAGAAAACAAAAGACAATCGCCGAACTCGGCTTTCTTCTAAAAACAGTCACACGCCGCTCATCCATACTTCAAGGAGGCGGCATGTCATGTCGCTACGAAGCCTCCTTGCGAGCTTGCGCGTGAACATGCTCCGGCCCTTGAAAGATTTAACTTTCAATTTCTTTCTCCGAATCTTCGTCAGTTGGCATCCTGACCACGTAGTGGATAGCTCTACGGATAGTTCCTCTCGACGTGTAGATGTCAACCACCCTGCATACACCATCAGTGCGCAAGTGGAGCTCAGATATGCGTCCTAAACGCCAACGTTGTGGAGGAAGATTCTTGTCCTTTACTAAAACCATATCTCCCACCTTGGGATCTACTGAACTCTTCTTCCATTTTGTGCGTTGCGGCATTTCAGCAATAAACTTGTTGGACCATCTCTTCCAGAAATCCTGGCGTAACTTTTCGATCAGGTGATACTTAGGCTTAGACTCGGCCGCTCCAGAATCAGGTATCGACATCATTGGTCTTCCGATTAGAAAGTGCCCGGGAGTTAAGCAATTTAAATCAAAAGGATCAGAGGACAATGGGGAAAGGGGACGTGAATTAAGGATAGCCTCTATCTTATTAGCGATACGTTTGCTGCTACCCTTTTTAAATGAAACTTAGCGGCCTTTACCCCTGCCTCCCACAAACCACCAAAATGTGGTGAATAAGCTGGGCTAAACTTAAATAAAATCCCTTCATTATTAGCAAAGTCAGCTACTGAGTCATGACTCGCCCGCAAAACCTCACCTAGCTCATTGCTAGCTCCGACGAAGTTTGTTCCATTGTCACAATATAAAATGTGAGGTTTACCTCTTCGCGCAACGAATCTACGTAAACATAAAATAAATGCTTGGGTGCTTAAGTCACTTACCAACTCTAGGTGAACCGCCCTAGTAGTAAGGCATACAAAAAGGCACAAATAGCATTTGTTGATACGATTACCTCGTCCTTTTTTACTAGATATAAGGAATGGTCTAGCGAAATCGGCACCAGTCGAGTAGAAAGGGAATGAGGGATTTGTTCTAACCGATGGTAAATTTCCCATTATCGGCTGAATATTTACACTTTTACAATTTTTAATAAAACGTATAATACATATACAAATAACCTGCACAACTTATTAAAACTAGAGTACTTATCAAAATGAATAATAGACTTATTAAAAGTATCATTTAATTGTACTTGAGCATATACCTTTAGCTCAGGTAATTCTACCATTATATCTAACTGTAACGGCCAACCAGAAGACTCCTCTTTTAAGAAGGAGGGTCCTCCAACCAGAAGACTCCTCTTTTAAGAAGGAGGGTCCTTCCCACCAGAGAGCTTGACTCTGCAAATGCTGAGGGTCAATACCCATAAAAGCTAAGTCAGCAGGGTTGAGCTCTGACAGAATATACTTCCATAAAAATCTCTGGGTGAGCTCATTAATTTCAATCACTCGATTGCCTAAAAAAGTCTTCAATAGCTTTGGTTGCTTTTTAATCCATCCTAGTAAATAGTAGCCGAAGCTCGGTCTTTTAATTTCAACTAAATGCCCTAAGTTTTTAGTGACAGTGTCTATCAAATAGCGCAGACATTTATGCGACTCTTTATTAAATGTCTCAATATTGTATAAGGCTTTGAGATGTTTATTTATTAGAATATTTTTGTTGTCATAACGTTTACATAATAAATCCCATGCTACTGAATAATTATTTGATGTAAATTCTAACGATTTAATGACTTCTAAAGCACCTCCTTCTAACGAGGATCTCAGATAATGGAACTTATTAATCTCTGGTATCGATGCGTTAGAATTTATTAATGACTGAAACATATTTCTAAACTCAAGCCATTTCAAGTATGAACCATTAAATGTCGGCAATTTTATTGTTGGTAATTTTATAGACTGCAAACCACGAGATTGAGAACAACATGAATCTGCTTTGACTCTATTACATGAGTTTACATTACATGAGTTTTCCTGATTTTTGACTTTATGTTTTTCAAGTATGCTCTCCAAAGTAGACATAACTGAATAAAAAATAGTCTCAATAGAATCTCGCAAGGAAATCTGTTCGTCCAACTCGGATTCCTTACAAGAGTCTTCAATAAAGGATTGAATATCATCAAATTTCCTAAATAAATCTTGGTAATTTTCTAATCGTCTGCTTAATTCCTTAATAACGATATCATTTAAGTTACTAATATCTAATTGCTGCACATATTCAGTAACCTTTGTCAAACGAGCCCGTATAGTACCTCGTTTCCTTATTAACTCAGAGTATTCACATTTGCCAAAATTCTCCATGGTAGACATTTTGTGACAATGGAAAAAACAAACAATGAGCTAGGAAAAAGTAAGGTGAAGTAACTAACCAAATAGCTGTTTTGCGTTCCGCCAGCAATACGACCGACACACACACACTGCTTGAGACAGGTAGCTCGTCGCTGGTAAAGGCCGCCAAGACGTAGGAAGGACTGAATGCACACACGTAGTATGCGCTATGTAACAGTCCTCTGCCAAGAATTATTAATTTAGGTAAATAAACGGTAAGAAAAAATTTTACTACTATTAGTAAGAAATTATTAGTTTTTCTTTGTAAAGAATTGAAGTAACTTCTGTATGAACTTTCGAAATGCTAAGAAAATAAACGGATTAAGCAATAAAATGGGAGCACTTCCCTTGGAAAGACCAGATGATGCGAGTTTCACAATATTTGTCCTCAGCCTGGCTCCAAACATGCAGATCCTTTTCAGCACAATAGCCAATTTGTTCTTAGTTACGATCTTCAAATTTGTACTTAGTCACGGTCGCCAATTTGTTCGTGCGAACAATAATACAAGAGATTAAAATGGAATATAGTATAATATTAAAATATGGTAATTTACAATCTCTTGTAAAAATAAAAGAAAATAGTAGTAACAGGAAGAAAAGAAAACAAAAGACAATCGCCGAACTCGGCTTTCTTCTAAAAACAGTCACACGCCGCTCATCCATACTTCAAGGAGGCGGCATGTCATGTCGCTACGAAGCCTCCTTGCGAGCTTGCGCGTGAACACCTATGTTAATAAGTTCAATGGATTGTTCAAATATTTATGCTAAATTTATTGTTTGTTCCATTCATCTTTATCCGATAAACTTATTTTTTACCTGCCAGTACGTTCCCCGAATAAACGTTTTGAGTTCAAGCCTACAGTATATTGAAAAGGCCTTCTAGTTGCCTAGTAGCAAGGTCTATTAAAAATTGAATCTTTTTTATACACTACGTGAGAATGTTGCAACATACTTCTTATATTTGAAAAAACAAGTGCGTGTCGGACAGGCCTACTGAGATTTCGGTGCAAAATTAATGGTACAGAGGAAAATTGTAAAAAAATTACTTAACAGAACAAAATTTTGTAAAAATAGCTTGCTTTGGTGGCCTTTCATGGCCTTGTTTTGCAATATTAAAAAATATATATTTATTATCTGGTCAATGAACTGAATATAACTGAGCTGCCTATACACAAATTTAAAGACTATATCAACCAAAATTAAATGAAAAAAGGCTACTATAAAGTTCAGGAATATTTAGATGATAAGAATGCATGGACTATTTAAAAATGCAATTTAAATAAACTTAAGCTGTAATCAAACCAGAAATGACAATACTCAACGATGTATAAAATATTGCACTGTAAAACAATAAATATGTTTCTAATACTAATACATAATGACATAGGTAATTTTTAAATGCCTATTTACTAATGAAATGAGAAGTCGGATAAATGGATAAAATTAATATTTATATTTAAGTGCACAAAAAGTAACATAAGCCGTAACTAAGGTAAACAACAACAGCAGAAAATAATAAGACAAAATCAATAGAAAAACAGAGACACAAGGAAATAGCATTCTGCAAAGAGGTACGCAACAGTTATTATAAATACTAAAGGCTCAGAGTTTCTTGCGCCGCTTCTTCTCTGCAGCTACTAATTCGTCGAAGCGGTAGTAGGGTTGACTGGGAATATGCATACTAGTGTTAGTTTTTATTTTAAAATAATAAATTTAATACATAATTAAATTTTATAACTGGAACAATTTTCAAATACCCGGTTAATAACCACTAAAAGTTATTACTAGTGCTATACCTTTAATTATATTTATTTATTTTTCTCATACATATTCCCTGTTATGGCGATTTAAAAGAACTTATTAAATGAGTCTATTAAAATGAAGATATTTTGACTTTGACTTTGAATGAGTTCTAAACGGTTTTCAGGGTAAAAAAAGCTAATGTCTAAAATAATTTAATGTAAGAAAATATTTTTTAAGTCAGAGCTTCTCAATCTATTGTTTTAATAAATAACTAAGCACCAACTCAGATTAAATATTTATTTAATTCGGTTTTTAAATTGTTTAAGACCTTGACAATTTTGAGTGTTAAGTTTCTAAGGTCAAAGTTAGATGGGTGACCGTCAGTATTGTAGACTTGCCTGTCCATTTATCATTTGTTAAAAATAGCTTAAAATATAACTTGTATTTAAAATTTGAAAATTGCTCTTGAGATCCCTGACTTGGTGACAATGGGACCAGCTCAGGAGTAGTTTATGTGATTATAAAAAGAATTTTCTAGAGAATTTTCTGTAGTTATCTATTGTCTTGTTTACTATATATATATATATATATATATATATTATATATATATAACAGAAACTCTAAACTCGTAGCACTCCACGACTTCCAAGTGTAGATTCGACTGACTAACTACCTTTTTTGTCTCTTTTAAGGCAACCCTCAGAGAGCTTAAAAAAGAAGTCAATACTACCCACTTTTACCAAACGAAACATCACTCAATGAAAACAGTCGAATCTATGCTTGAATCGGTAAATACAGGAATTCATCGTATTTTTAAATGGTAATATATTTAATCTAATATTTTATAAAATATAATAATAGCATGTTCGACTCAATTCGACTTTGTTCTTTTGAAGTCAGTTTAAAATGTCATGTATTTGTTTTCGTTGTAGATTATATGACAAATCTCCTTTGAGTCTCAATTGGTCGTCATTGCAAGACCTGCCACTTTAACATCTGTTTCTTGTCATTTTGACTTTAAATCTTTTGTACTGAATTTAAATAAAAATTATTATAAAAATAACAATTATGTTTTTAAATAATCATAGACCACGCACCTTAAACTGCCTGTACATATCCTATTAACAATATAAATAAGTATAATTTACTAATAAAAGCGAGAAATTTCAAAATTGTACCATTGAAGTTAAATTTGTTTAAATTTGAAAGCAATAAAGAAGGTTGTCAGCAGAACCGTACGCAGTCAGTACGTGTACGTTAATCTAAGAAACAAGGCTGGAGAGTTCTCCTAAGCGCATGATAAGATAAGCTGAGGTTGGCTCTGAGCCAAAGTGCCAACGCAGAAAATATACGTGCAGAAGGCCCACTACATGCTCAGCGTTCTAAGTAATCATATATTAATTGAAGACCGAGCTATGAAATCTCTATTATATGGTAACCTGACCCTTTCGTCTCACTCTTCAAAGTGGATGCATGTGATGTAACGGCTATGTCATAGCGCTAGAAAAATTAAAATAATCAATAAATATGAAGCGATTTATCAGTGAAAAGTATTACAACGTATAAGACTGATCTGAAACACGACATTCTTCTTCTTCTTCGTACCGGCGGTCTGTGCAAATCAACGTCTATTGCGTCTGTTTTGCGTTGGAGGGAAACACGATATTAAAACGTCACAATACGTAATGCGTAGCCTGAATCACGGTTACAAAACTTGCAAGCCTCATTATACGTAGAAGTACATAGTATATATACAAGGTGTAGCATGAGACAGTCGGGTTGCGATCCCCAAGCGAACACTAGCTAAACGGAAGATCTTCCCTTTTCCCTGTTGATGTGGCAAATCCCACCAAATAGCAACACGTACAGCTCTATCCTGGGGGTTATAATAGGCAGATTTACTAGTATTTTGGATTCGATATCATCGTTTCATAACCCTTAATACTATCCAGAAAGTACGTTTACTTTAAGTAATAAAAAAAACCCTGAATTGGTTTCTGTGCCATATCTGTGCCAACACGGTCTTTTGTGGGGTAACCTTGACCTTCTGTTTGTTTCTATTTTGTGTTACCAGCCTCCGGCACGCTCCCTATTGGATGCGTCAGTTCGTGAATAGAGATGATAGCCTTGATATTCTGTGCATATTGTTTGTACTTTCAGTACCAAAGTTATGGCGCTATCATAAGGTTAAGATTAATAAATAATAAAAAGAAATGTCAGTTTCAAAACTGATGGCAATCACGATCCTTCTTCCAAGAGAGGAAAGAAAAGAAAAATAAAAATCGATTTTATATGATCAAAGTGAACATGAAATGTAATATAATCTTCATACAAGACATGGTCTGTCGATAGATCTGGCAAAAGAGTGATGTTGTCTTTTTTACATATAGAGAGAAAGAGGGAGGTATATATTGGAACCTCCATCAACCCATAGTCCTGCCTAACTTGCGGCATACGGACCGAATCACAGGACAGCGTGAGGGTACTTGCATAGGGCACTTTCCCCTTCAGCGCTGATCTGTGCTCCCTACAATTATCTTTATCCATCCCTTCTGTTGCCAACTCTCCCCCTTCTGGGGTGTGACGACACAATTTGACTTCGCGTCGGGCTGCTCTGTGTGTTTTACCTGATTCCTCCTGTTCGTATGATCGTCTTGGATACCTGGGAAGCAGTGCTGCTATCACGGCAGCTGATGAGGTCCTGGTGATACGCCGGGTCGGGTACTGCACGTGTAAACGTTCCAGCATAACTTCTCTGACGTTAGCATACAGTACACATTCCCATAGCGTGTGGTCTCGGCTCTCGCTCGTTATATATTGGAACCAACTTAAGGATATTAAACTAACTAGTTTTCAAGTAATAGGCACGGTATTGACAACTTGTCAAGACCAATGGTTTTAATTGTGTCTAGTTCGCCGGCAGCCCATTGTTGCCAACTAATTAAGACCTAACGTAGAGATATATTTTTCAAACTTTAGATCGCTTGAATGAGAGATACCCATATACAGGTATAACATCCAAAAATAAGATTTTCAGAAATGTTCCCGCGGTAAGTATCAAGGGACAGGAATAGTGAGAACTCGTATCTTTTCTACAACACTGTATATTATTGGATTTTATTAGAATCTTTAGGCTATGGTGAGTTTTTACAAATATTTATCAACATTAGTATCTCTATTTTTAAGCCTTCTTTTTTAAAAGTAATTTCATAGGTTATCTTACTTTAATAAAAATAATACTGCAAATGTATTATTAAACAACAAGTCATTTAACAATCAAAAATCTGCCAAGCAAGTCTACGTTGCCTTAGGCGAAGTCGCGCAATAATCTTACGGAATTTAACTTTGATAGATGACTTGACAAAGCGTATTAAAGCAGTGAGTTAATATTATTTATATCACTGTTCCTTGTGATTGATTAGCTCAATGTTTTAGAAGAATTTAGCATGGGGGAGTTATCGCTTTTATTATACATTTAACTGTCTTCTTTACGATTTTCCTATGAAAGTTATTGTGTTGAATAAAAGAGCGAGCTCGATGCATATTAATGTGTGATTTCTAAAAAGTACTTAGCAAGAACTAGTAGAATATAAAACGTCAATACTTAAACTGAAACCAGTTCAAGACGAGTATCTAAATATTCCTCATTGCCTTTCTTCTTTTCATCATCTTACCCTCTCTGTCGTCTGTCATTCTATTTCTCTCTTTCTTTCCCAGAAAGTTTGTAGACTCAAATAAAAAAAATACTTAAAAATGTGATTATAATATTACTAATGGCATTGTTTGAATCACTATAATTAATATAAACTGGTATTGAAGACACGAGGAATATTAAATAGCTTTGGTTTAACTTTTTCTAGTGTCTTGTAAGTTTCAACGGCAAATTATTGTTGTATATGTCTTGTTGTGTAATGCGAATAACAACACTTTATTATTAAGACTGATTTATTTATACCAAATGACTCATTAGTGAATTAGTGACTTAATATAAAAACAGTAATAAGGATTGTAATTAAAAGCGTTTAAGATGTTGTTGACAGATTAGAGAAGGAAGTGATCTACGCAGAAGTGCTGTGAGGCGACAGTAGTGTTGTGGCATAATCTATTATTATAACAGTGTCTTTCTACATAAGGTTTCGATCCAATGTGGACACAACATTATAGAGACAGTAGAAAAAATGACAAAATTTACTGTTTAGGAAAGTCTCGTTGGACGCATGATATTTGCCTACCTATATCTACCAGACCCACTCATTTCATTACGTTAACCCCCACCAATCAACCAGTTCTTTCCCGACGCTTGACTGACTGACATAGGTAACCGCGGTGTGCGCCACGTTGCCCTCGTAGTCCCGTTTTCTGTGCCCATCAGTGCTATTCTAGTGCCTTCAGTGTTGTGCCTACCAATCGGCGAGAGGGTAACGTACCTAGATATACCTACCTATAGAATAAACTAACTTAGCCCAGCACCTTCCCTAAACATTTACTAAATATTCTAATTTTATCGCACATTACACTGATTAGTACAAATTGTCGTCTACCCCAGAAGTTTTTGGCGTTGTTCGACGTGCAGTTACAAATCGACAATGCATTACACTGACTTATCAGACCTGACAGCATCGCAATGGAAAGATTTATTCGCATCCGGTGGCATTGGTTAATTTTACCGCAGCGGATATTTGTATTTACAAATTAAATGTCACGCGCGTCCGCCCACCTGGATTTATGTAGACGTGAGATATGTATATTGTTTTAATGCTTTTGTGTTTTCGTATTGTCATAATTAATTAGGTCTCGTTAATTTGATGACAATGAAGGTGTTACTGATTTTTTTAGGTTACAGGCTTCGTTTTAGATAGCATTATTTATATAGCTAATTCAATTTTGTTGTTTGATACAAGGCGTTTTACTGACAAGATACTTCGTACACCAAAGCAAACTGTATAAATTCGTTGAGTATATGGGCCCCCTGTCCAAGAAAAGTGATGGAGAGAGAGAGACACAGAAACTACGGAATCAGTAGATGTTTGCTTCTCGTAGGTAGGTACGCTGTTATTATTTGTGAAAGGCAATAGAGTTACCGGGGAGTTTTAGTGGGTATTCTCAGATCAAATTTTATGTGGAACTGGTTGAGTCCCAAACACGCAAGCCGCTTAGCCAGTGGCGGGTAGGTCCACAAACGGATTCCTCCTGGAAAGAAAAATAGGTATGCTGTTATTATATTGGACTCTTTTTCCACTAAAACATGGCTCTGGCCTTCTTCACAACATAGAAAAACCATTAGACTGTAACGATGTAGCCTCCTTAGTTGCTTGATATGATTTGGGCAATTATTTAAAAATTGAACGTT
Source organism: Acentria ephemerella (assembly GCA_943193645.1). Taxonomy (NCBI): domain Eukaryota; kingdom Metazoa; phylum Arthropoda; class Insecta; order Lepidoptera; family Crambidae; genus Acentria; species Acentria ephemerella. The sequence continues at coordinate 425,236 of OW971875.1, read as the reverse complement.
GTACAATTTATCTGTTATTTTATACCTTTACTTACTCATTACACCTAAACAAATTATAAGAGAAGCTAAACACTTAAAAATATATTGATACAGTTTAAAAAAGGAACTCATAATTTGGGCTAAGTCACATCATCATCAATATCATAACCCTCATTACTTTATACCTCTATTTAAACAATAGCTCAGTACAGTAAATTACAATGGCCTTCTTCTCATTGTTCCGATTCCGTCCTACTTCTTTAACTCTTCAAACTTAATTCTGTACTTCTACAAAATAAAATGCTGGTTGCCATCAATCTTTATATTTGATGTAACAACATCACCTTCAACTCTAGCTAAGAATACACACGGTGATAACACTCCAAAAGCTGGTCTACCTCCTCGAACCATATTGTCAATTCCATCTTCTTCTTCAATTAGTTTTGTCTCATCAGGTATGTAACATTTCACGAATTTAAATTTCTAGGCGTTGCAGTTGACGTCCTAATACATATGTAAATGTTTAAATTGAACAAACATCTTTTCACTTAACTTTTCTTCGTAACTTAGTTTGTAAATTGTTCGTGACGTTGTTGGAGTCGGTTGGATTTATTCATATTAAGGCCTTTTTAATTCAAGTCTTCATGCCGGAGATTGTATCTTTAAGAGAATTACGCTTTTATTTAAAGTAAATGTTACGTAGGAGACTTTGTCCTTGAACAGGAACTCCGTAATGAAAAGTGGGGTGCAAGTTTTAATAAAACATGAAATTTCGAACAAGTACTTTATTTCATTGGTATATGTATATATTATAACAAGCACAGTGGGTCAAAAGTGACCCATTTTTAATTTTGTTGAAATTTCTTAATTAGTTAAGGTTAAAAAGTAAGTAAGTCAGTTAAGGTCAATATGGGTTCCTTTAAAAGAGGCGTGAAAAAGCACTTTTTGTGCCGGCAAGGTGAGGGTGGCAAGGGCAGTATGTCGCATGCTTCACTAGCTGTCTTCACATATAGACTTCTCTACTATTTCCTTGTTTCTTTGACTCCTCGACTCATGAGGTGGTGTTGAGTCATTTGCTGAGTTTAATATAAAAAAAGGGTCAAATATGATCCCCACCAAATTTTATTACGAGTTCATGTTAGTACAAGATATAATAAAGACTAGTTTTATTCACTAAGCGTCAATTTGTCTTTTGTAATCATAATTTAAAAGCACTTGAATTCGGACACTCATCAGAGCTTATCAAACATGGCTGAACTTTTACGATCATCATCCTGAACTTACAATCGAGCGCGACTTAGTTAAAACTTAAGCAGTTAAGATGAACCTATCGGCTTTTGAACACTGAACTGTTCAATTTTCATAAGACATAAACTGCTCATCCAAGTTCAACGAAAATTTCTTTTCACAAGAAAAGACCAGTACACAGAATCAATTTAAAAACTAATTCACTTTAACATAATCTAAGGTAAACTTTTAGAACTATAATTGGACAAGCATCACCAATTTCACTGAGTATTATAAATAAAAATATCCAGATGGTCCCGTTTTAAAACATGACTGGATGGATCTCTATATCATTGACGTATATCAAATTGATTTTTAAGACTACATAATTTCGAAATATAGATGAGACAAAAGTCATAATCGTTGACATTTAATATCATGGTGCATGTTGAGGACGGATAGGTGAACTAGTGCCTATTTACTAATGAAATGAGAAGGCGGATAAATGGATAAAATTAATAATTATATTTAAGCGAAAAAAAGTAACAACAACAGTAACTAAGGAAGACAACTACAGGTAAAAAATGACAAAACCACAATAATTTTAAGGTCACGTTAAAAGCCAAAAGAGGAATTACACAAAATGTAGGAAGGTTCGCAACAGTGCAATCATGCAATAGAGAAAAAACTTGTATTTTAAGAAAGAATAAAGATACATCTGGAAGCGATATATTTACATTTTGTGTACCAATAGATGTACGCGATATCGTTGGTTTTAATGTATGTTCTTTGTCAAACGAAACTACAGCGTTTACCGTATTGACTCCAGCTTGAGTATACTATCCAATACAGCACTCAGTTTCATTGCGCTGACGCACCGGTAACATTTGAAGAACGACAAAACTCACACTACGATCTCAGAGGTATACTGTTTACAATTAATTGAGAGTTGAGATGAAAATTAATATTCTCCTTCAAAAATTAGCCTAGTTTTTTATTGTTCTTGGCAACGCAATCTTCTACCGCATAATAACATGCTAAGTTCAATTACGGCAGTACACCTATAAGCAAGTTATAATGATGCCGAAAATAATCAATGTTTTATATATTGTGACAAATATACATCGGATAAATCAAGTTAATATTAATCTTCCAATTGTAACAAAAACCGGGACGATACAAAAATACCATAAGGAAACACATATGTCATGTTACAAGAAAAAAATATGCGTTGTAATATATCTATTGTAATATTCAATGAAGTGTGGAAGGGTTAACATGTTTTATTACAACAGATAAGCATTGACAATGCTCCGGCGAGAGAAAAACTAAATCTGGCCGTGAAATACGAGCACACTTGGATTACTTGGCTTGAATTTAGCTGGGATCCTGAAGGGGCTGGGAACCGAAGATACGAGTCGGTGATAAAGACAGCAGAAAATAATGCGTTCTTTAAGGAATTGATGAAATACTAAACCAATAATAGGTAATCGTTTAGATACATGAATCTTGAAGGCGGTGGAAGCCAAAGAATTGGACAGTTATTTTTATTTTATTATATTAGGAAAGATTACAGCTTAATTCACAGGGGTTTATTAAGAGCTCATGACAAACTTTCACATGTACGATCTAGTAGTAGATTAGATGCAACAAGTTTCAGTTATTAATTCCTGACTTGCCTTCAGCTGTAGTGCCATAAATCTGCGCGATCATGGTGTCCAACCTTATGTTAAATAATTTACCCGACCGCAGAACAAATGTATTACTTCTGTAACTATTGCGAGCGAAGGAAATGCGTAGAGCGATTTGGTGCTACAAAGTTCTTTGATAAATTGGGCAATTTTAGTTCACTGGAAGAGTTCCTAATAGACTTGGTGCCAGAAGCTTTTATAGTTAGCTGTTATCATCTCGAACACTGAATCCTTCTTTCTGTCGTTTGTAGCGTGATTAAATAATTTTGGATTACATAGCAACTTTTCCTACAGGACAAATTTTAATAAACCCTACTACATTCCGGATCCCCTGCATACCAGGAGCATTCCTTGTGTAGCGAGCAGAAGCGAATTCTGCGTTTTTAGAGAACTATTCGTCGGGTAACTCCATTTTGGGAATAAATCCCCAACTAATATGTTCTGAAAGGGAATTTATAACATATCGGTCTTGAAATTCTCGAAAAGATATTTGCTAGGCTAGTAATCAATATTGGGAGCCAATGTAGCAAATTGCTTCAAGCACTCCGACTTCGTTTACGAAAATAAAGCAACTATCGCCATGGTCGCCATTAAAAATTGGTTACTTCGAGATCGACTATAATCCTGGTACTCAGTAGTGGGTCATATATTGACTGTTGATGGAAATGAAACAGCTATATGTTTTACGTTTACAGTAGAGTTTGATATAATCATAAAACGTCTATTACTTTCATTATCAAAGTCTTTTAATATTAAATATTTAAAGAATGTGTCACACGATCTCAATACCAAGTTGCTTCAAGTTCGCGTCTCAGCGAACTTCGTTCATTTATTATGCCTCACCAATTTGGAAACTTGCTTCCGCGAAGGGGCTCATCCTTTTATCACAGACTAATATTTGCTCGCTGATAAAGTTAGCGACGTTCTTCCAAATAATACAATTAGTCTAACGATACGTTATTATACTGACGGTGAACTCATTGAGCTTGAGTTACGAAAGTTTGCTTCAACTGATTTCATGTAACAAATAAATTACATTGATGTAGGCGTGGACTCATACATAGTTAATAAATGAAGATCACGTGTCATATCCTTAATCAATTAATTTTGTGAAGTGACTTTAAATAATGGCGTTTTTGAAGAAGTTCACCAAGGTTAGGTAATATTAACGTTAACTCTCGCGTTTTTCATAACTAAGAAAATTTTTACTCAATTTGCTGTTGTAGGAAGTTTATAAGCCGTTGATGATGATGGTGATAAAGTATTAACAAAACCTGATAAGAGGAGAGGCTTCCATGTAGTAAGGAAAAAGTATTCTACTAATGATTTTTAGTTATTTTCGGCCATGAAACATAGAAATATCAAGCAAATGAATCCATCCCATCCGATGGTAAGCAGAAGTGCACTGCACTCGCCGTCTTGATCTTGCCCACCAACAAGATGCTTCTTCACGCCTCTTTTGAAGGACCAAGGGTTGACAGTTGAAAGGAATCTATGAAATATTAGTCAATGATTTAGGTTATAAATCTATAAAAAAATATTTGCATACGATATTCTACTACGTGGAGTCAGTTGACTGATTCCAAAATAATTCTTTAAAAATAGGTAGATAGCTTTATAAATATCCGGGCAGCATTAATTAGTCAGAATGTTTTGCAGAACAAAGCAATCTCTGGCACCAAAAAACATTTTTCATTAGCTCAATGCAACTCGCCGCAGCTCACGTGCGAAGTCACCTCTGCTGCAAGTTAAGCAGTCAGCGTTAACAACGAACTGCTGTGAAAAGCAATTTCGTTTAAATGCAAATGCAAACTTTCCCTATCTCTCTTTGAACTAACAAAAACAAGTGCCGGCAGGGTCGCTGTTACTGTGACTGAAATAATTAATGAAAAAGGTTTTATCGCTTTAAAATATATTTAGCTCTATGAAAATTTTATTGTTCTTCTCACTTGTTCTTTGTTGAAACTTTTTACGGCAGTTGAATGTCTGTATTTGGCTCAAAGAATCGTTTATGTTATCATTATCCTCAAGACACTTTATCAAAAGTTTCGTCTAGCTGTTTATTAATACGAACCAGAGATATAAGGAATATATAACATATATTTTATTCTACATCAGTATTTAAATGTTATTCATCCGTAAATCTGTCGGGTCATGTGCTGAGTAGGACAAAAGAAGTTTTCAAGATGTGTAGCTCCTTTTCTACGTCAATAATAAAGAAAGAATGATATAGTCCAAAAGTGTTGATTGAGGACATTGAAGAGATCCTTCTCTTCGTCTCTTGCCAGATTTAATCAGCAATTAGAAGTTGTCTAGGATGAGGAATAAGAAATTATAAGATTAAACTAGTGCGTGCTAAAATATGTGGTTATGTGTGTGTGTGTGTCTGTATGCGAACGTGATTGCGTGTGTTAGTGCTAAGTTTGTTTAGATAAATATCGTGTGTACATATGTCAGATAGAAAGTGATTGTTGTGAGAAGTGGATTATCTTTGATTGTAAGTATAGAGAGAAAAAAGAATCAGAGTTGATTAATGGAGTTATGAAATCTCATGCCTCCATAAATCAACTCCGTGGTCCAAGCCAGACCGTTGAATTCGTTACCAGCACACGTAATCCTTCTTTATACAGCATGGGCTTTATCAAAAGAGGCGCAGAAGGCACCTTCTGGACTGGAAAGGTTGAAATGCAGTATATCGCATACTAGCTATCAGGCGGTATCAAGTCATTGTTTCAGAAGACCCACAATGATTTATATACTCATACTACTAAATATAGTATGACTATACAATAATAATGTATAGTCGATCACGAGAATCTTTAAACATTTCAAATTGATTTGCTTTGAATAGATTACCTTGTTATAATATCTACTCTCTCTTCCTACTGAGAATTAATAAAAGACATATTCAGGTACAGGAAGAGAAAATGCAAGCAGTAAAATCATAATTCTCTTACAAGATAAGATCAATCATTACCATCTCTTTTTTCTAGACGTATTTTAGAAGAAGGATAATGGCATCATAATTAGAATTTACAGAGCAGGAGAAAAGAAAAATCTAAATTATCTTGGTTTGGAATTCACCTAGAAATTAAGTAATACGGTCAACTTAACTTTCTAGACTTGAAATTAAAGCGAGATTTCCTTGTAAGTATAAAGAGTAAACTACTTAACGTGTCAAAGATGAAACTTGTTGGATCGCCTCTATGTAGGGTCTGTGGGGAGCACACCGAACAAATGGAACACATCTTATGTAATTGTGATGCTCTTGCTAGGAAGAGAATGGGTCTCTTTGGACTGGGCTATCCCAGTCCTGAAGATATAAGGCTGCTGTCTCCGAGTGTGAGAATACCTCCAAGATGTACTTAGCAAGTACATCTTGGAGGTATTCCAGGACAGCAGTCAGTAGGATTAGGGAAGCACAAAAGATCCCATTGGGTCGACGTGCACCGGGAGTAATAATCCTGGCCCTACATCAAGATAAGATAAGATAACGTATCAAATCTTTGACCGCTTCTTAATTAGTAAAAGGTATTTGCTTCTACAACTAATAGTATATTTGCTCCATTCACTGCTGCGGAATACCATTTGCAACGGCATTATGACGACTTGAAACTTCATTAAGATTTATTATGACATCTTTAAGGTTTAATTTCATTCATGAATTTGAGGAAGAAATTTGTAATATTTGAGAAAAATTTAAATTACTTTCAAACGGATTTAAAAAGGAGGAGGTCCAGTGTTTCACTGTATGTATTTTTTTGAATGTATGCTCACCGATTTGTCTGTCAATTGTGAACCGATTTTCGAAATTCTTTTTATTCTATATACTCCTGAGGTGGTCTTAATGTCATCAATTCAGGATATGGTGATGGGATCCCAGGGAAAGTCAATTTCTTGGCAGACCTCAAGGTAACCCCCGTGAAGAGCAATGGAGTGTTTTACTGGGTATTCCCAGTGCCGTTCTATTGAGGTACAGAGTGACACAGCCGCCGCTTAGCAGAAGTTACCAGACATAAGTGCGTAAAAAAGATTTAAAGAACCGAGTTCATAACATTAATGACAAAATATTTAAATTGGAGAAGTTGTCCAATTTAAAATTATTTTTGGGGTACCCCCCAAGTTGTTTCCAGAAACAATAGGAAGTAACGCACCAACTCCAAAAAATAAATTGATATCTTTTTTGTGTTTTGAAGTAGGTTTTTAGTTTTGATTAATACTTTGTGTGAAATTTTATTAGTTAGTTTAGTTTCTACTCATACGAGTTATCACAATCTCTCAAGATTGTTTTTTACCTTATTTTTCATATTTTAATTTTCTGAACTCAATTGAACCAAAAATGACCCAATGAAGAAGAAAAGCCTGAACACAAAACAGTAAGCAACTGAAATTTAACAGATTAAACAACATGTACTCGCTAACTATATTTATTTATCTAGTCCAGTTATCTAACTGAACTGCTTAAACAATCGGTGCACTCACCAGCGATATCAAAGCAGCCATAACGACGCCACAAATGTAGGACGAATATGCGCATATTTAGTCAGTTCGGGGAACAATGTCTAGTCGAGGTGAAGCGATGGGACGCTGTAGATTTGCTTTCAAATAATGCACTCAAGAGCGTTGGTAATATTTTGAATTATGTGTGGGTTTATTGGGCTTATCTTATCTTATCTTGATGTAGGGCCAGGACTACTCCCGGAGCACGTCGACCCAATGGGATCTTTTGTGCTTCCCCAATCCTAATGACCGCTGTCCTGGAATACCTCCAAGATGTACTTACTAACACTTATTGGGCTTAATTGGTTTACTCCTTTCAAGGGGTAAACATTGCACATGATTCCACTAGAAGATATGTGCCCGTTGGCGTAGTGTTTCGAAGGCACTAGTTTCGATACCGAAAATAAAGAAACTTTCGCCATTGTATGCATGTAAAAACTATGCATGCAAAATACGAGGAGGAATCCATCTACGGACCTACCCGCCACTGGCTAAGCGACGGGCGTGTGTGGGACTCACTCAGTACCACAATAGAGCGGCACTGAGAATACCCACTAAAACTCCCCGGTAACTCCATTGCCCTTCACGGGGGTAACCTGGGTTCTGTGGAGCATTTCACCAGGTCATGCATGCAAAATACATGAAATAATTGTGGTTTACAGTATTTTCAATCAAATAAATGTAAAGAAAATACAATCTTATATATTAAAATCATAATGGTCAGTAAAAAAATTTAAACATGCAATAATAAAAAATATTACACTTTGAATTTGTCTAAGCATTTCCTTATTATCTAAATAATCCTGAACCTTATAGAAGCCGTATTCACTATCTACATTTTGTTTCACAAAGCCATTGAATTCGTGTAAAGGCTGTGTCAGCTATCTTTGAAGGGACTTCGTTATAAATATGCATACATTTCCCCATGAAATGGTGTTCAGTCTAAAGCTTGGAAATTTTGAATTAATTGTAATTAGACTAGAGAGAAGTATTATTAAGAATATTTTTTTCAAACCGAATTCAATATATATAAATTAGCATGTTGAAATGACTACGGCCCATTCGTAATGCATATCAGCCCATTACTACAGGTTTGTGTTATATTTGGGCGAAATAGGGAAATAGAAATGATTGGAAATGGTAATGCTCGCGTGGAACATGAACGTATGTTCATACCTGTCCTGTCTGTATAGACCGGGTTCTGTAATTGGCTGTAAGTGTACTGCATTGTGCTTTATCGCTGGAATCCTGAAATTATACGTCATATCAAAGCGACCGTATGTATTTAAATAACAGTAGAAATATTTAACCACAATTAATGGATTCAGATAGGAATCAGTCACCTATCATGTAAACTATTTGATCCAATGATCTTTGTAATGTATGTAAGTTAAAAAGTTTGTCTGGAATGACAGCCATTTATCAAATGTAATAAAAAGTGGGGGTGAAGGAAATGACAATTTTCGCGTCATGACACGTTATTTAGACTAAATTATAAATTTTAAATGACGGTTCTTTTAAGATTTTTTTATTTCCTGTTTTCATTTCCTGAACGATCTAAACCGAATAAAAAGTATTATAATCAGTTCAGCTGTTTTTTTTTAGCGAGAGTAACCATTAGCATATTACGAACTGTATATTTATATAGAGGAGTAGAATAAGGAAGAAGAAGAAGAATTATCTCCCAGTCAAATATGACAAACAAAGAATAGTGGAAAATGTTAAATTAACGGCAATGGGAAATGATGCTTAAGATGCAGGTTTGCAGTTTCAATGTTACTATGGAACTACTTCGCACTTCTTATGAATAATGAATAATAGAGAAGATAGAAAACGTCTCTAGGCATAAAAGCTTTGCTATAAAAATAACAATTAAAACTCAAATTTTCGAGTTAAATATTATTAAAACTACCCCCTTTGAGAATACGTCAGATGTCTTCGATATTTGAAAAAATATCGGTTTTAAATTATAAATATTTTATCAATTGCAGGACTCGTCACTTTATAAATGTTGAGGTGATCGTTAGTGAAAGAGCAACCAACGTTATGGGCTGAATTAACCCGAGCTACCTTCACTTGCGGAGATAATTTATTCGCAGCAGACAGGCCAGAGTACGACAGCCTTTGTACAAAGTTTTGACACGGAGAAAATATTGGAATCGTAAGCCAGATTGGCAATCCTCCAACGGATATCAATCGTAAAATTTTGCTTGTATTTTGATACTATTGATTTAGACTGCAATGGTTGTGTGTCATTACGAATCGTCGTCAGTCGTCAGTCGTCAGTCGTCAGTCGTCAGTCGTCAGTCGTCAGTCGTCAGTCGTCAGTTATCAGTCGAATTACGTTATTGCTTCTGTAAAGAAATATCAATTTCATTTTCAACCAATAAAAGTATAGTTATAATAAGCATAACTTACATTATTCCAAGCTTCGATAATACCCTAAAGTTGCAAGCGGTAAACCGATCGATATAAATTTGGCACGAACACAGGCCGTGTCGGGATCTAACACTTATGGTATTGATTCCAAACCATCAACTGCTTTCAACAGAACAAATAAACTAAAGATAGATATTTATGTTACTAGCTCAGAGTGTTCTATTCCTAAAATCAGTAGAGTTGCAAAGATATTTTTGAAGTGTCTGGACGGCCAAAATAGGAATTACAACTAGCGAAAAACACTCAGTGTATAGGGACTAATTTTGATGGAAACTTGGAAGTGTCATACAATATTATTGATATACGTCTGAAATATACTAATAACTTATTTTGATAGCTAACTACGTCTGGTTCCTCTGTGATTCAAATGAGATGAATGCCAACAGCTGTCCCTTGAGAGAAATTTGAATTGCAGTATTCCGCTAAGTCAGTGCTAAGTGATTGAGTGTGTTAGTTCCATAGGACATTCATTCAGGCACTCAGAACTTCGAGCGCGTATTGGCTACTGAGCTAGCCGGATAGTTTAATTCTACTCTAGTCACGGAATGTTTCTAGAAAATTATGCATTGAATTATAACGATTGTACTAAGAGACGCTGTGGTATTTATTGCAATGCAATCCTTCGTGTAGTCTACTCGTATACCAAACTTATATACCAAGGTGTCCACTGCTTTCGTTTCTGTTTCACCTTTTATAAGGTTAAGGTCTGAAAATCATTGGCTTCATCAAAAAAGTGTTACATAGGCAGCCTTTTGGCAGGTGAGGTATCGGGCAGCATGCTACATTCTGCAACATCTCCCCATGAATAGAATTATACTGTTTCCATCAGGCAGTGATGAGTCATTTGAGGTGATTTCTTTAAAACTTAATTTACTGTTCTCTGACAAAGGTATAGCAACTTTGAGATATTTATAATTATGTGTGGTAATCTCTAAATGGTAATCTCTCTGATAAATCAAATAAAACTGGTTATCTCTCTGATAAATCTAATAAAACTGGTTATCTCTCTGATAAATCTAATAAAACTGGTTATCTCTCTGATAAATCTAATAAAACTGGTAATTCTAATAAAACCAATTATGTATGGATTGTATGGTTAACTTAAGGGAACGTTTTGAGTATAACTTCATACAATAACGTGGGTCTTCATATAACATGGATTCCTTCTAAATAGGCATGAAAGGATTCTTGTGTTACAAGGTTGCTTCCCAAGCTGCACTAGCTATCTTCGTATATGGACTCCTCTTACTACATCAGATAGTGTGGATTCGTTTGTTGTGCTTTAAACCACGAGGACAATGGAGGAACCCCTCCCCCTCCCCCAACATCTCCTAATTTAACAGAGTTGTGTTCAAATAATGAATTATCCTTGTTGCATTTAGTTCCATAGTGTCCAGAGAATACTATAATTATCTGAAAGAAACTAAAAGAAAGGAGACCAAATAAATGACTACGGTTCTGCATTTAAGCGTGAATTAAAGGTCACACCGTAATTACGGCTTCTGTAGTTTAAATAACGTTACAACCATTAATTGCGAACGTGGACTGAATAATGAAGTAACTGTATTTAGGGTTCCAGTTCAAAATCGGTTTACTAGTCCAATTATGAACGTGACGAATCATTCCGTGTTGTACTGGTTCATGATAACCGTTGCGGGGTATTGTTACTATTTTACGGTACTACAGCTTTAGCTGTTGCCTTTGCTTATATCGCGCGTTAATCAAGGAATCGATAAGGCCATACTGACGTTTTTATTAGATCGTAAAGCACCACCATCTTATAAAATTGTGATTTTGTGTATCTGGAGATAATGTCTCCATAATAAAAAGGAGATGTGTCAGGTATTAGTAGACGACGTATTACGCTGTCAACTTCGATATTAATGCCACAAGAAAGTAACACTCCTGTATCTGAATTGACATCATGATTCCGAGAATAGCATTAACTATGCAAAATTTTCTTCTGATTTTACTATACATATTTTGAAAAATGTTCGATGTACTTATTAAACAATTTGTATCTTTATCTGTACTAATTGCTATGTTGAACTAAAACTATTGAAATATTATAATTATTAGATATTGTTAGAACTGAGAATCCTTCTCAATTATTAAATAATATTTATTAGGCCCAAATTTAAATAAATAATTTAAAAAAACGGACTGTGGCACTATCGCTTGATCTTCACTTATCAGTCGCAGACAAAATGGCCGATTGAGTGGCGCGCTTGTTTTATAGCTGCGCCTGAGAATGGTGATGATAGACCACTCCCGCATCTAACAATATTGTTTCAATTTACATATCTTTATAGATACAATTATAGAAATATAAATTTATTTATTCACATTCAAACAAATATTCTCATGGTATACGCGTGTGATAATGATGCAAAAAGGCAAAAACTCGGTCATTCTTTTATGATTTTCAGGTTCCAGCCGGAGATACTAGATGCTGTTTAACAAATAAAAGGAAATGTAAAAGACCATAATTTTAAATAAGCCTATAATATATTTTAAAAAAATCTATCTTGTATCGTTATCAATTTGTAATAACAACATTTGCTTTTGAATATATTAAAAATAACGTCATATAAGAGGAAAGTCACTCTTGTGCATTGCACGTAGTTCCCATCAATCCTTACCAAATCCTAAATTTGACTATTGTATTTATATTTATATATAAATTGAAAAATTTTGTGTCGATTTTGTGGTTAGCGCCATTAAAATTAGAGTCATGAATCAAATAAAAAACATTTTTTAGGCTGTCTCTTGCTCTAAAAAATACTAAATAAAATTTAATTTGCACATTTCAATAATTTTAAATTCTCGTCAATTTAAAAATTCTTAGTCAAATCTACAATCTCTTAAATTATCTAGATCGGCTTTAGCCGCGATTCCCACCACAACTTAATGAATCACCAGGAAAGTAGAGGAAACCTTAAAATACTGTCTTTCTAACTAGTAAATTAAATTAATTAGAACTGTACCCAGCGACTCCCAATGGAGACAAATGCGAGGACGTGTCTTCTGTATCACTACACTAACTATTTTAAAGTCGGATTAGTTGCTGGCTCACTCTAAATTGATGAATAGAAGTCTCCATTTCTTAATCACAACAAACATTCACACATGGGAGGTTGGGCCATGGTGGGTGAAAGCGGCAGCCTTACAACGGAAACCAATGGCATAAAGTTCTGCAGCATGGAAGAGATTGAGGTAACAGATCTGATTAACCCATTCATGGACCAACTTTGGCGAAAAAGTGGTTTTCGTTATCGAAGCCAGCATTAAAAACACTACGCATAATAGCTCTTAATACGAATGTAATAAGGATACCAGTTTAATAACGACACACAAAGAGTTATGTGGTCATATCTCGTCGCTAATTCGCCTATTGTTTTAGAAGTTTATTCAATCTAAAACACATTCTAAACAAGCGAAAATTAAGTATATAGTTCTTTGTGTATTTGATCAAAATTTGTCTTAATCAGAAGCATTAGTAGTCGATTACGCATCCAATATTAAAAGAAGTAATATTTTATAAAGAGCAAACTATTAGGCTTATTAATATTCTTGAATTCTATGATTCTTTTATAAATGAAATAAACAGTTTAATTTCTTTTCATGAAAAAATTTAATATGTAAATGAAACTAATTTCCATGGTTGATACTCTTTCACTGGCAACACAGACACCAATGAACACAATTTCAAACTGAATAAAAATCCAATTTACTTTTTTGTGTTCATGAAATGTCGGTTGTGGAGTTGAAATAAAATTTAATTACGCAGTTATCAAAATTCATTAGCAGTTTACGCTTTAAGCCAAAACGTTCAGGGTTGCCAGGAGTTTGTAACTGCAACGGTTTTCACTGTTTTGACTTAGAGATTTTTTTGTATAATAATAAGGTGGTAAATATATCTGTTGGCAACTTAACAAAAATATATTTAACAAATTTTTTGATACATTCTTATTATTTTTCGTATCTAAGTGTATAATAAGTGTAAGTAGGTTTACTTTAATACTTACTTAGAAATGAAGTTGCAAAAGTTAAGTCTGGACGCGATGTTGTCGAAATATACGTAAGACGTCCAACTAGTTCTCTGTAGGGAACATTATTTATTACCTCCTCTTCTGAATTTATACTTATTTGATCTATAGGTGTCATGATTCCTTTACAATCATCCATCCCGATACTAGTATTTTTTCAATTAGTCTTTTCTGCTTTACAGTAAATTCTCCATTCTTTCTCATACCTAAATATTCCTCTCCTTCACATTAAATTCCTACTACTACTGCCCATGTTCTACTTCCAATCGCGAAATCTCTTCAAATCTGTGCTACCGGTCATTATTTCTTCTGATATCTTAAAGTTTATTGCTGTTGAAGGGCATCTGTTCAGTTGATACGCCGAAGCCATTATAGCTTCTTCCCATAAATGTTTCGGCTAATTTGACTCTATTAGTAGAGTCCTAGCTTTATCATAGAGTGTCCTGTTCATTCTTTCAGTGCTGTGGTGAATAAGGTTGAGAATAGTGTATATAGGTACCTTTAATTCTACAAAGTTGTCCTAGTTTGTTGTTTTTAAATTACTTACCGTTTTCACACCTTATCTTTATAACTGTCATTCCATTGTGTTTCTATTTTCCTTATATTATTTATTGCATCAGAAACACACAAACCCTGCATCTACAGGTAACGCCTCATTTTGGCTTGTTAGCTTCAGTTTCAGTTCTTCATCTAACAGACGTGAATTCACAAATTTCAAGATTGAATTTGTGAAATCGCGTCTGTTAGATATTTTAGGCTCAAAGTTTCTATTACTGTTATGACGTTGTCGTATTTATCACTCAATCCGATTATTAGATAGCATATTTTATCGATATCCCTTAATTTTTCATCTGCACACTCAAGCTCCCTTACTATATTGTTAATACTCGCAAAATATTCTTTCAATAAATTTTCATTTTAATATTGTTTATATTTAATAGTTTTTATCTGAAGTGTATTTTAGAAATAACGCTTTTGCTCTAGACATGTGTATCTTCTTTATGATATTATAAGATGATATAACACATGACAACAGCCAAAGAGTACTGGCAGAGTTTGATATTGATTTTGATCCCTTTAACCTTTATTTTAAGTCTTACAATTTAATAAATCCTTAAATTTAGTTTTTAATTTAAGAACAAACAGTGACAGTGTTAGGGTTCATTTATTTTGCTTAACAGTTTTTAAGAATAAATGATAAGATTGCAGTTGCAGTACATGAGAGCGGGATATTTAATTATTTTGTTGACTATGGCTATTGTTTCCTGCACACTTTATTCAAGTACTGAGACATTTTACCTCTTTATGTTCTGTATTTACTATAAGCTCTATCAGAGACTTATTCAATCAAATTTTTGGTTAAACATATCTGTTTTCTAAGACTCTTTGAAAGCTTCTTATGAGCCTGGAAGCATTTATCGTTCTTTATATTTTTTTCCCGACGCATGCTTCAATAGCTTCGAATAAATTACGCGTCACTCACAACCCTGCTTAAAGAGTACTCTACATTTTTATAAATGTTATTGCTGTTTAAAAAGGATCGCTCTTAAGGCTTAGTAGCTCTCTGATTGTCTTTCATTAAGCTCTGTTTGTGGAGAATTAGATTTGTTTAATTTTCGCGTCGAGACGCCGATGCTTGCTTAGCGTAGCCTCGCTTATTTTGACCCGCTCGAAACTTACGGTGAATATTAATGTTGGCTGTTGTGTCGTCCTTCTTAAAGTTATTTAAAAGGTACAGCTGTTCTTGTTGGCAGTTCTCTTGTTTGGGCAAAGTTTTGGGCTTAGATTATATTTAAAATACAATCTTAGCTTCCATTGAAATTTAAATTTTGGCGTATTTAGTTAAATAGTGGTGAGGGTAGGATTTGCAGAATAATTATTCATTTGACCTTGATATCTGCTTAAATATGATACGATAAAAAGAAATCGTATGCAGAATGTTCAAAACTTTAAATATCTTCTGATAGATTGGTGAGACTAAGAAGGTTCTACACGTAATATATAATTATTATTTTCTTTTAAATAATTAAGTGTGATTTTACCATTATAAATCGTCGCCCATGCAACACAAATTACTCCAACCACAGGCAACAATTGAATGTCAGAATTAACAAAGTTTGTCGAGGTAACAATTCCAATTTTAGCGCTAACTAGAGCCAGTGGAGTACCGTTGAGTGGTAACACAACAGCGACCACGGTGCGAAACTAAAGCGAAACTAATCCGGCATGGAGGCGTGACCGCAGCGAGCTCCAGACAACTAACAGGGGACTTACACCTTGTATACTGAACTTTTGTCGGTTCTAGCAACGCTAAATTATACTTTAATAATTGGAGAAGTGGGAAGTTTACGTCGAATGGTCGATGGCTTAATCGTTGGATTCTAATGTTTTTTTTTTATATTAAGCTCAGCAAATGGTCACCATCACCAGATGATAAGCAGTAGAGGAGTCCATATGTGAAGATAGCTTTTGAAGCATGCGATATACTGCCTTTTGAAGAAATCCATATTGTAAGAAGGAGGGAATACGTGTGCTGGTAAGAAATTCCACGCTCTAGCTGTGCGACAGGGAAAGGAGTCACAAAATCTCTTAGTGCGCAAAGGAGACGTGGCGACAGTGAAGGAGTGTACTCCGGAGCAGGAAAGGAGAGAGAGAGAAAAGGTCAAAGAGCTCTTGAAAGCACTCTCCATAGCACAATCGTTTCCTGAAATATAATAGACAGTTTTATATGTAAAAAGCAGAGCCAATGACTCGACAAGGCCTGAAGTTGAGCAGTTCGATCAGCATGCGACAAACTGCCCTATTAAAGCCACCCGAGTTATATGGAGTAATGAATATGATTAGGACGAGTCACTTAATGAAATGATTCGTCGATATCAGGAACATTTACAGAGTGAAGTGATTGACGGTCTACATCAAACTGGACATGCTATTTTAACATACTCTTTGTTAATTATAGTGATAATAACTTTATCGGTACCAAGAGGAGCAAGAATAAAACATATAACCTATTTGCACGACCTTGTTGGACACACTGCTCGTCTCCAAAGAATAATTAAGGCTGCTGCCTATATTGGACAGTGTGGACAGAATACTAATACATAATGACATATTGATTTGTAAATGTTATTATAAATACTAAAGGCTGAGAGTTTCTTGCGCCGCTTCTTCTCTGCAGCTACTAATTCGTCGAAGCGGTAGTAGGGTTAATTGGGAATATGCATACTAGTGTTATTTTTAATTTTAAAATCAATATTTTTTTAAAATTAAAACTAACAATTTATTTAGTACATATTTTAATACTTGGACAATTTGTAAATGCCCGGTTGATACCCACTTAAAGTTATGACTATTGCCTTTAATTACATTATTTGTTTTGCTCATACATATTCCCTGTTGTGACGATTTAAAAGAACTTAGTAAATGAGTCTATTTAAATAAAGTTATTTTTGGATTTTTGACTTAGAAAATAATTATCTTTTATGGAGCGATGAGAGCGATACTCTTTTACAATCGTAATTAGAGTTAGCGAAAAACTAATTACAAAACTACAATAAACGCGAAACTGTGTAAGATAGTTTCTTGATACAGAAGAATTACATTGAGTAATTTATATAATAATTTTATTAATAAAGAATGGCATCACAAATTTGTAAATGTCATTACAAATATTTAAAGGCTGAGGTATTCATTGCGCCCCTTCTCCAGTGCTAAAGTATTCGTCGAATTGGTGGTAGGCGTTAATTTTGACGATATGAAGAATTTAGAAGTTGTGTCCATATAACTATAGAGCTTTTTGATTGTGATTTAGTTTTTATTGGATTTATTTGTTTTTAATGTAAATAAACAATACTTCTGTGTGTATAATATAATTATCATATAGGATTTTTATGAAGCGTCCGGTTACACAAAACGAATCACTTGTTATTTCCTTTCAGGCTTTACCACAAGCGCTCGCAGCTGATAATGTTACCAAATCCTTAACCAAAGATTCTCAAATAGTATGTTGATTGAAAACCTGTTACATTATTCACTCAAAAAATCAAAATGGCGAAGTAACCCTCTTTTACATTGCAAAATCGAAGTACGATACTAAAACCGCCAACATCCTGATTAAGTTTGGATTGTAAAGCGAAATTGATTTTATTATTTTATCGCTGATATTTTATGCAAGATACAGTATTGCTTGTCTCAATTTGCTGATATTGTTTACTCTTTTCAAGGAAATTAATTTATTAGGATAACGTCATTGATAATGTGTACCTTGGATGAGGAAAAAAGTTGTTTTGTAACGAGTATTATGGCAATCATCTAAGCTTCGTAATCCAGTTACTTGAGATGTTTTGAAACTGGCTTGTACATTTACAACGTTTTACCCTAGCTTTAATAATCATTTAAGTTCTTTCTGGAAATAATTATAACGTAATATAATTAACTTACAATGGACTGTGATTACGACCGAAGATTTATATTTCTTAAGACAAATACAGAAATTCAATTTCCATTGTGTGGTGTTATAAATATCATAAAGAATGCAAACGCACAGAGAATTAATCAAATTACCAGTCGAATGTAATTGCCATTCAAAAGCTTTTTGGCTGGGAATGGACGCGTTTATAAATTAATATAGTGCGCGATGGAATTGAAAACACGAATTCAAAGCTTTTGCTTTTATTCATATAAAAAGCACTAAATCAACACCGCTTGATGGGAAACAGTAGGAAAAGTCCACATGCGATGTCTACTGCAGTATGCATGCTGCTGACAAGGAACACCTCCCAACCGCCCGTCGCCGATCTATATGTATATGGTATCATTTTAAAGATCTTGATGAACTGATCACGAATATATAAACATCTCGTGCCAGTTTTGGGTTTTTCGACCAGAATTTTTTTCAAAGTTGAAAACTTTTTCAGTGTGATTTTTTGTTTTTTAAAAATATAAAGAAACCCAAAATAAGAAAAATGAATTTTTTGATGAAAAAACTGGATCGAACAGCCACTATACATATATCGCTATAATTCTTGATTTGCGCGTGGTTGGTTTTTCAGGCCATTTTACCGACTGGTTGAAAAATTAAAACGCAACCAACACATATGATATCGGTATCAAATTAAAGCTTATAAAAAGTTATTTAATTTAAAAAATTCTGGTCGAAAAACCCAAAACTGGCACGAGATGTTTATATATTCGTGATCAGTTCATCAAGACCTTTAAAATGATACCATATACATATAGATCGGCGACGGGCGGTTGGGAGGTGTTCCTTGTAAGTAGGAAAGGAGGAGTGATGAGGCTTTTAGAAAGCTGTTTGGAGAACTCGTCATGTTAAAACCGATGATAAGAACTAAGCGACGCTATACCACTATGCATTCCATAGGGTCTAAGGTGTGCGTTACCTCAGTATCGGCAATTATACGCTTTGCATCGCGATCTATTTAGAACATCGAGGAGATACCGAGCGGTGCTATCACAAAGTTTATTAACATATTTTACATAAAACCATTTATTTTTAAACCATTTCATTCTTAGAGCTATTTACCACAATTTTAACCCAAAAAATATTTTCGTGCAAAATCTAGAAGGGAACAGTTTTAACTCCTATTTGCTTTGTTTGTGTATTCACAGAATACAAGAGAGCGTAGAAACGTCATTGCTTATTAGCAGCCTTTTGCTCTTTTAGTATTTAACTTTAAATAATTTCTATTTTGTAACAAAAGTATTAAATACGTGTATAATTTCTATCAACATTCCCATTACCAGCCCAAAGTGAAGATAGGCCGAAACATCTTAATTTTGCACACCGGCAATCAGATTACAGGTGTTGTTCGTCGGAGTAGAGCAGAGTACTATTGCCTTGAATAATACACGCCAGCCGAGGCACAAACGTGTAACTTATTAACCTAGGCATGCATTTTTTAAACGCCAAATCTCTTGTAGTGGCGCACGTTCGGCGCAACGTTAGAATTGGGGCCAGAAAGTTCGTAAGAATCGTGCTTTTTATTTGAAATTGCTTGGACGAAGACAAAGTACTGCGTCATGATTTAAGTTTCAATCGTTTTAAGTCAAGGTTTAGACCCCAGCAAGATTTATTTCAAGTTTGTGAATGGATTATCAAAATGGCTCTTAGATGATGTTATCAAAGCAAGAGAATCGGTAAATATGTACTTTAAATTTTATGCTTCTTATTTCGTTTTGAAATAACCTCCAAAATTTGTTATCATAATTTTCAGGTACTTCGAGTATAGACGTGTATTTCAGAATGTGATGTTTGTCCGGGTAAACATGTAGGGGACTTTCTCAAACTGCTATTTGCATCTGAGCGTTGCCGCAATCAACTTGCGGTCTGTTCTTGGGAGCACGAGGCTGGCTATTTGGTCCGATTGAATTATTGGCTGCATAGCTATGTTGGGTGAAATTATATCAGCAGACTAATGGTGCTCAGAATATGCAAGTGCAATAGGTATTGGTGAATATAATAGATGGCTAGGATAAGCTGTTGGATAGAGAGCAGGTTCAACACTATAATGGATATACATACAACAAAAAGCATAGTAATACAGTAGACAATATATTGTGTCTATTGTACATGTCATTGTCACCACCAGCTGAAAGACGTCCACTGTTGAACATGATCCCCCAAGGGCAATAGAAAGATTATAACTTAATAATAATAATTACATATTTGTAACTTACAGTAACTACAAAAGATTTTCAATGTGACCGCGATTGGAATCGTAACATAATTTAAAAATAAAAGCCTCAGAAAATTGTGTGAATTCTAACATCGAAAATATGCTTGTAATAGTTTGAGTGATAAAAGTAGCTCCAGTTTTAAATTATTATTTGAAATTAATATTTAAATGGTCACCTTCACAAACGATCTTGCCCAATCTAAGTATCCCCACCAATTTCTTGCAATGGATCGCTGTATAAGAACTTAATATGTCGCATTTTTTAGATTATTCATCGATACTGAAAATTAAAATGTATTTACCTCCGTTAATGTCGATCTAGCTGATATTTAGCCGACTCATTCACGTTGACTTATTTCAATTGGCTTTGGATGTGGTGTTAGCTTAAAATTTTCCAATTTATCCATTTTCTTCATTTCTTGTCTAATCCTTATAAAAACTGAGAAAGGCGTTGAAGTTGCCTTATTACGATTATTGACAAAGATACGTACTAAAAATATCAACAACATATATATATCACTGCAGGCTTTGTACACGAGGAGTTGGGACTATAACACTACACAATACAGCTTGGTGGGTGAGAGGTTGCCATGGCAACCGGTACCAATGGTTTAACATGCCTTCTGAACCACAAAGTAGCTGTAGATTTTGTTTGGTCCATCCAGGGATCACCCTTAGCAAAAGTTTCATGAAACGTAAATCAATATAATATATTAAAAATCAAATTATATTAATTTGTATCATATTAATTAACACCTGCTTCTATATAACCTATGTTGGAACTGTATTCAAAAGTGTTTTAAGAATAATTTTTGCATGTACTTTATTTTTCATATACAGAATGTAAAAAATAAAAGCAGTAATATTGAACGGGATGAGTAAGACATACAACTATAGCGAAAAAAACCATATAAATTATCAATACTTAATCGATACAAACATATAGGACATCCGTTTTTTCGCAATTCCGATGATAATCCAATAGATTTTCAATTTGATGGCCCAATACAGCCCTTGAGTATAACTGTTCCTTTTTTAGAAGAGAATACCTTTTCTTGTGTAAGAATATTAAATATATTTTTGAAAAGGTACCAACAGTTTACCCTGACGGGACGTGCAACTTTAAAATTTTACACCCCAAATTGCTTACCCCCAAATATTTCGGTAATATCACTCTGTCACTACGCGGAGTTACGAAACAGACCCTCAGTATGTTTGAATAAGGGAATTAAAGCAAGCAGTTCTCATCCCTTGTTGCTTTAGGATTTTTGTGTACCCTCACTTGGTATTAATTTTGTTCTCGTATCCAGATTTTACGGGTGTCCTAATTAAATACCCTTAAAAGATTGTTCCCTAAACTCTTTGTGGGACTCGTTTTTAAAAGTTGTATTTTTATTTATAACAAGAGCTGTTATCCCTGATATACGACCGTCTGGTCGAGTAGTCTCTACCCTTGTCTTCTACGCCAGAGATCCCAGATTCGAATTCTGATAAGGCAGATTTATTTAGTATATTTCAAATGTATATATATAGGTCTTAAGGTTAAACAATTGATCGTTATATATCCTGGTGGGCGCTGCATAATATTCAAGATATGTCCTTTAACATGGGAGAGGATAAATACTCTTGTATTTACTATTATAAGATACAAATTAAATTTGACTTAATTGATTTTACTTCAATAAAAGCTTAATAAGAATTAATTAAATATACTGTTTCAAATCAATTATCTATTTTTATATGTATGTATATCGAAGTTTATGGATATAATTGTATCTGATGTTTAGGAAAGTCTCGTTGGACGCATGATATTTGCCTACCTATATCTGCCTAGCTACCAGACCCGCTCATTTCATTACGTTAACCCCCACCAATCTACCAGTTCCTCCCCAACACTTGACTGACTGACATAGGTACCCGCGGTGTGCGCCACGTTACCCTCGTTGTCCCGTTTTCTGTGCCCATCAGTGCTATCCTAGTGCCATCAGTGTTGTGCCTACCAAGTGAGACCCGGGATACATCCACATACCTGTATCGGCGAGAGGGTAACGTACCTAGATATACCTACCTATACAATAAACTAACTTAGCCCAGCACCTTCCCTAAACATCTTATATTATAATCTAAAATTATTAATATATATCTGATATTCGCAATTTACATTTTATTACTTACATTTCTCCGTTATCCAATATCCATGAAAAAAGCACTTATTGAAGTTTCCTGTAGGCTATATAATAAAGTGTGAGAAATATTATCATAATGGGACATCATTTTTTATCATGTATTAGATTACCGCTCGGCAGAAGAGACCAGACGGCCGAGGGTCAGGACGACGGAGAGAGGAATCGGCCTGAAACGTCCCGCGATTAAAAGGTGTATTGGTGATAGGTTCATTGGTCTAGCTTAGGCAAAGGGGTCTTCGCCACACATCCATATATTTAATTTACTCTCAATATATTTAAAGATATAATTTCGACAAGATACTGCTTTAGGCACTATAGAAAAGAACTTAAGTGCGATAGTTATTTACTTCGTTATTAGGTAAATGTAAAATATTTTCAACGAAAGCTGTAACCAAGGGTATCCAGTTTTTAAGAATTTATTAATTTTAAATGACTACAGAAATTTGCTGAAGGTTACCGCAGACGTAATCACTTAGTGCTTTAGAATTAGCTTTCTTACTCTCGAAGCTTTTAGTGAATAAATTTATTATTATTTTGATTCTACTTATTCGTTAAAGCCTTTCGTCGGAGTAGAGGTCCTTTAAGAGAGGTTAACAAAATATTACCTGTTTCACAATAGGTAATATTTTTAACGCCTCTGTGTTTTAGTGACTAAAGCCACCTATTTCTGATCTGAAGGTCCAGGGCTCAATTACCAGTGGGGACAAACTTGTCTGCTCAGTTGATTCGTGAGATCAAGGCCAAGAACTATCCCATTAGGAATAAAAAAAATAAAGTAGAAAGAAAACAGACTCTCAAGCCTCTTTGAAACTGATTTTAATTTCTTTAAGATATTTTATTTACTTAATAACAATGCCTTTAACCGTACTTCAGTTAATACAAAAATAGCTTATCAATTTTAATTAATTATTTCATTTCTAAGAAATATTTACCTTCAAGCTAATCTTAGTAAAATTCCAGTACCGGAATTCCGTGAATATTTACTTTTCAATCCAGATAATATTTGATCTCAAGTGAGACGGATTGCCAAGTGTAAACACAGAGAATGAATATTATGGATATTTTGATGATTTAAGATATACAACTAAACAAGATATCAATTATAAGGTAAACAACATTTTGCGCCTCAGTACTCTGTGTACATAACGCTGATATATAACGATTTGCGATAAAGGAGACTTCAGGTTGTTATGTTATTTCTGAATAAAACTTGGCTCAATATTGCATCTAATATTTATTTATTTACCTCAACACTGTTTCAACAGCAATTTTCTACACACACAGAATATAATACAATAACCAAAACACAAGCCAATTAAAGAAACACATTGTTTTTCCAAAAAATCATCAGGAAGCCAAGAAGGCAGCCGCCCAAAATACATCAAGACACATTCAAACAAATGACAATTAACTATAAAATAACTAAAGAGAGAGAGAAAAAACAAAATAAAATAAAAAAAAAACAATAAAACAAAACAAAAGTCAGTCATCGCATGTGAAAGGTGTGTATGTGTGTTTATGTATGTGTGCGCTAGTGTATACGCGCGCACCTACTCTCGATGTAAACAAGTTCTAGCTTAATATTTATAAATAAAATATAAACAGGAATACATATTAACCATTTGTAATATTAGCCATTGCATTCTCAGTCTTATTATTCAGACTATATGGCTGTATTTTAATTAATCAATTAAAAAACAACATATCAAAATACAAAATAAAAATTTTGAAAATGTTATAGTCAGAATACAACTACAGAAATACATTCAATCTCATTTATATTAACGACATATGAAACCTAATGATATCGATCAGCTGTTTAAGAGATTATCGGGTATTGAAAGCGATATCACTTCGCATCAGTGTTGTGTACTGAGAAAACAAAACTTGAATCCGTAAAGTTAAACTATTGGAAATGGGTTTGATGGTAAGTGCTTCTTAGATTTTCATCGTTACTTTTAACAGGAAGCAATGTATTAAATAATTTTAAAACCATTTGAACGGAAATATTAAAAGTGATTTTTTTATAACTAGTCGTGTATGTACACGGAAATAAAAAATAAGAAATGCTCCATGGTTTACTTTCATTTTTTTAAAAGTCCTAGATAGAACCTTTAGGAATTTATGAGCTATAAATTCCTAAAGGTTTCTATTGAGACGCAATATATCCATAACACATAAAAATAAGATTATCATAGGCTTTAAATCAGTTAACTAGATTCTAGCTCAAGATCTATAGAAATAAACCGTACTGCATACAAATAAATATAAACGAACCCACTACACCATTATCTGCAAGAATCTATCTCTCTGAGTAAGTATGAGATTTCTAAAATACTATGAATACCATTCGAGTGTAATGTCGTACATAAAGAATAATGAAGTCATGTTTCTTTCGATAAACATAATCTTTATATTTATGTTTCAGTCTGGCGAATTTGAAAACCTTTCAAGATCATTGATAAGCAGTGGGTTTAATCAAAGAGTTTTTATGAAAATTATGTTACTAATACTCAGAGTAAGCCTACTAGTGTCAACATATACACGTATTCCCTCCTTCTTATAACATGGGTTCCTTTAAAAGAGGCGTGAAAAAGCACTTTTTGGTCCGGCAAGGTGAGGGTGGCTAGGGCAGTATATCACAAGCTTCACTAGCTATCTTCACATATGGACTCGTCTACTGCTTATCATCAGGTGGTGTCGAGTAATTTGCTGAGCTTTTTATAAAAAAAAAATCTCTATCAATTAGTGAAGCAACAAATCTATCTACTATATATCTTATTCTTTTAGTTAATAAATTTCAAGTAATTTGGCGGATTTTTCTGGGTTTTCAGAAGATTTTCGCAATAGCCATCATCGGAGCGACCACAAGCATATAAATTAAATAATTTACTTACACACAGTCGTTAAATATAAACCGTAACTTTATCCTAAATTCGGAAACTGAAGAGCATCTAGTCACGACTGTTGTCATCCGCAATATCCTAGTACTGGTTCTCGAGCTAGAAGCATCTAGAATACAAATGAGATTCTGTGTTCTAGAAGCGGTATCGTGATAAATCTAGCTGAGGAACTTAAATCTGGCTGAACGAGCTGTGTCGTTTTGAATCTTCAGTGATGAATTGAGACGTGAGTCGAGGTATATTTTGGAGGTTTTATTGTAAGTTGGTTGTAGAGTGCATATAATTAGGTAAGTTGACATTTTGTCCAGTTTGTTGTAATCTTATAAAATAAACAGGCCAATTAAATGAAAGTGTACAAATAGGTAAGTTTCAAAAGTAATAAATTAGAATGAAGGAGACAGAGATACTCTAAAGAATCTAGACCGATAGCTTACAGAACTTGTCATGGAACCGCAATTGAAATCTTTTTCAGATTAAAACAGTAATATTATCTATCTTTATTAAATTTACAACTCGGCTCATATATATGAACCATAAAAACTCCCACATCCACAAAACGCACACACACCCACATTTTAAGTAAAATATTTTGAACAATAGTTTATAACATTAATTTTACGTTATTGAAACCTAGCAAACAACGTGAAAGCCTAAAACAAAATGTAAAATTAAGTTTAAATGTTTAACTTCCAAACCAAACTCCCAATAATAAATTTTATGTAACTACCCTCGTAAGTTTTTGGGAGACCGGACCTCCTGAGACAGGTATATATTTTTGTTTAAAAGGAGATTCCAACCACAATTAAAGGCCAGTGTTTAGGAGTCTCGTTGGACGCATGATATTTGCCTACCTATATCTACCTAGCTACCTGACCCGCTCATTTCATTACGTTAACCCCCACCAATCTACCAGTTCCTCCCCAACACTTGACTGACTGACATAGGTACCTGAGCTTTGCACCACGTTGCCCTCGTTGTCCCATTTTCTGTGCCCATCAGTGCTATCCTAGTACCATCAGTGTTGTGCCTACCAAGTGAGATACACCTACCGGGACACACCTACATACATGTATCGACGAGAGGGTAACGTACCTAGATATACCTACCTATACAATAAGCTAACTTAGCCCAGCACCTTCCCCTAAACAGCCAGTGTTTAAAATACTTGTGATTTTTTTCAGTACCTAGTTTAAAATGAAAATGAAATGAGTAGTTTGATTAACCGATTATGTTTTATTAATAGTTAATTACGTATATCCATTTGTTTTAGTCGGCAGCCATGTCAAGCTGCCTACAACAAGCGGACACATAATTAATTGTAGTTTATTAAACGCAAAACCCCAACGTAAACCGCACCGAAGTACGTTATGTTTTCAATATCCCCTCACGACTGTTCCAGTTACGAGATTATGGCGTTTATGGTAAGCCACGATAGCTAAGCTCCACACGTTTATTGTCTCTTTTGCTTAAATACTAATCAACTTTACAAACAAAATAGAATACAAAATATGCTTACACTTCAATATATATATGTGTATAGAATAGGTTGTTTTTTATTTATTTACCACTCATTGTCGACTTAGAACCATAAAATAAGCAAAATATGGGATAGAAAATTGTGAAAGGTGTACAGGTGTTGCATTTAATCATTGCGGTGTTCACTTACCATCAATTCATGTGTGCTATAAAACTCCTTCGAGTTACACACTCAATATTTAATCTTATTACTTCACAGTGCAGAACAAATGTACAGAGTTAACCGTCCTCTTCCGTGGCTGAACAAGTAATGGCCGTCCGAACGCGTGCCATGAGTCAATCAGCCGAATATCGCCGCCATCTTGTTTTACGTTCACTTGTCTATGATTTAATTTCATTTTTTAAACCAAATAATTGTAATACAAATATGTCTGCATGAATATTGAAGATTTTAATAGAATATGTTTATTGATAATATCTACTGTATAAAATTATGAAAATATATATCAGAGAGTAGGCACTAACAGCGTACACAGCGGTAGCAATATTAAAAAATCTAGTATTCAAACTAGATTTTCACTCGGCATTATATATCTTACTTATCGATTTAAAAGCAAATATTCTTGAAAAGTATAAAGAGCACAGCTCTAATCTCTGTAAGCGATAAATATATTGCTACCAGAAAGTAATACATTTTTTTGTATTATTATTCATATTTGGGAAATATTTGTACACATTTTTTTTTCTATAACATTATTATAATACGTATGCCTAATAATATATTCACCATACCTATTACTAAATAACAGAAAAACATCTTAAGGGTCTTCTTCAATTAAGTTTTTACTTAACGTGGTCTTACATTTTCCTTCAGATGTATAAAGGTCACGCAAGGTCTCGGGGAGGTCGTTAAGTATTTTTGGTAGAAGGTGTTGCCCTACGCGCGTGTCAATTACCTTATTATATTGTGTTAAATTGTAAGTATTTAGACAGTTTAACATATTTAATATGCAAATCTCCATATTAGAACAATTAGTGAGGGTTAGGATGTTTTTTTTATTTAAATCTTATGATAATCTTTTTTATACTGTGCTTCTCAGTAATTATTTCAGATTGCTTATTCACAGTTGCCAGTTCCTTTATTTATTTATTTATTTAACAATTTATGTACAAACAAAGACAATTAAAATGACACAACAGAATATTAGAGAAAGATTTCTATAACAAATCTCCTCCAGCAACCCAATATATGGGAAAAGAGACATCGAAAGGTAGATGGGCTTGTACCAATACAAATATAATTAAATACATAAAAACTAATATATATCATATTTACCCTAACATATATAAATACCTTACTACTACCTTACCTTTGCCTTTGTTACTATAACGACAATATGTTTTGCTGTGATCAAATAAATAAATACTATCAGCTGTTAAGGGATTCAGCGACACAAAAGCTTTATTAATAGCAAAACTATAAACATAAAACCATTTGCTTTCGAGTGGAAACTCGGAAAAGCTCCAATGTTTTTTTGGGTAAATAAACTAGTTTTTCACATTTCAATACGCAGTCTTTATTGTTTATGGTATTTTCATTTGTATCGGGACTTAATTAATTCACACCGTATTGATTTCATCAATCAGACCTTAAGCCAGCTCTGGAGAAATATTGGCGTGGAATTCGTTTCACAAAGCACACGATTTAAATATAAAAGCATTATTTAGAATTGTCAAATGTAAATGCGTAAACTTCGTCAATATTTAAGTGTTTAAAATTTATTAGAACTTTATGAAGTAACACATCGTGACGATGTAAACCGTCCTTACCACAGATTATACAATATTTTAAATTATTCATATAGCACACATTTTTTATAACTAATTTAATCTTACTCTAAATATTTACAAATAGGTTAAAATCTAAACTTCACTGAAACGATATAATTATATTTGTATAATATGTGTACAGGAATGCGATCGTGCGCGTAAGACTGGTTTTATACATAAAAGACATTACCAAGCGAATCAAACGTCAAACCTCATAACATAGATGCGTACAGACAGAGATAACATATCTATGATTTGCTTAGCAATTACTATTGTTGATTCCATACAGGTCTTCTAAAGATTTTTATTGATTATAGGGAAATATTGTGTTTTCTCAAAAATGGGAATATTCAGCGAATAGTATAAGATTTTTGACTTTTACTTTGGTAGTTATTAATTTGATGAAAGTCTCTTTGAATTTGTCGAGTTCAGTAAAGATGTTACAGTATAATCGGTATCGTACACATCTGTTAATAAAAATTAATAAAAGTAGCAGTGTGTTATAACTTACCACATTTCTAATTACCATTTTAAAATCAAATGTATTGTTATGCTTGACTGCCTCATCGTGAAGAATGATCGTCAAGAATTAACCGCTTTTCATCGCTGTGTAGCTATGAAATGTCGCAGTCAAGCTCTAAAGTCAGTATAGTTGTAATATCCAGTTTTACGCCATTCTAGCGATCTTCTTCGGACTTCTACGGTGAAAGTGACGTAGACGCGGCCGTCGCGTGACTCGATTGTTATTCGTTCAACAGCTACCGCCGAGACGGGTGAATTATACTTTGTTTGTTAATATTTTCGAAAATATACGTTATTTTTTACGGAAGAAGGAGTTTTTGTGATCTGTACGACCCCAGCTGATGCAACTCCCCAACATAGTCTACGAATCAAAATCGGTAGTGGTATTTTAGAACTCACACCCACATTACACGCTAGTGATATTGTTATATTGCCCTACGTACTTATTTTTATTTACTTATAGAAATGTAAAAGTTATATTTTGTTTTATTTTGGATAAAAAGGCTAATATCAAACATATCTGACAGTGCAGCTAATATCAAACGAATTATAAGAAGGCTTGAAATGGACAAAAAGAATATTGAGCGAGTTCATTTGAAACGTGGGGTTAAACCAATTGAAACTTGCTGAAATCTACAAGTCCAGGTTCCTTCTTAGCATCAATAAATAATTACAAACGTATATTCAAAGGAAATGAGAGTTAAAACTCAAGACCGGGCAACGTGGCGTCTTAGAGCGAACACAAAATAATATATTCTTGAATCTGTTGACTAAGTAACTTGTACCTTTGAAAAGTTTATTCAAATTTGAGCCTCGTCTGCGGAGACGCTGTTTCACGAAGAAATGTCTTGAGTCGGTTGCGAGTTAATATACAGAAAACTCGCGGAAATTTTTGTCACGATCTTGTTGAAAAGTTGAAATGATATAAGCTGACAGGAATAACTTCACTATAATAAACTCTGAATTGAAGAAATGCTTTAAGATACATCTGTTACTATAAATGATAGCCTGTGTTAAACCTCTTAGAAACACCAAAGGTTTATCAATTGGGGTTTGGGGATAATATCATAAAAGAAACCAGGTTACCATTCAAAGTTGCTACGAAGCCTGACTTCTGGCTGATTATTAGGTAATTTACATAATAATAGAACAAAGTATATGTATTTTGATGAAAAACTCTTAACATCGCCTACTAGGAAATTATAATAATTTGACAACGCCATCTATCGGTACATAACGAAATTTAAACTTACATGGTATAGGTACAATTTTATTTATTTTCACAGAATATTATATTTAAAAATCCAGTGCTAAACAGCCTGAGCGCTTTGTAAAAGGCGTATTGGTTATTAAAATATTGGGCAAATTATTTGGAATGCTGGCAGAAATCTTATATTAGACTTATTGTTCACTTGAATAATGATTTATTTACTATTCACTGGAGTAAAGATCTGGTTGAAGTATACCTATATTAATATAAGTTGTTGCTTTCTTTGCTTACAGTGTTTAAGCCCAGAAATCCCTGGATATTTTAATGATTGAGAAGCTTATAATTGAAGTCAAAACATCTTCGTAAATGGATGCTTATTTAATCTCCTTGATGGGATGTTTATTACATTCTCTCCGATATTTACAAATGGTTGGCGGCGTGTAAAAGATACCTCTATGTAACAATTATGGGCTACGTGAGCAAATATTTATCGATATTAGCTTGTTCTTAGTACACGGTTGAGGTACAATTGTTTTAAAAGGTTTTCTTATCTGCGAACTAGTTTCCAAGGTAGTCAAATAATTGTTTATTATAAGTAATAAGTTTAAATAAGATGAAAGCCGACTTCAAAACACTGAAAAGGCAAAAATAATTTATTAAGAAGTTACCCAATTTATAAGTATTTTGTGGATTCGGATCTTCGCTCCATATTTTTCTGGAAATAGCTTAGCGCCAACTCCAAAAATAATTTTAAATTGGATGCCTTGTTATGAATTATTTTGCCTTTTTAGTACCTTGATGTCGGTTTTTAGGTATTTTCATTATTTTCAATGTAAATATAGACTTGTTGGTCTGTTTAATATTATGTGAGGTCCTTTCATCAGATCTTGACTTGTTGACAATAGGATTACCTCAGAAGTATATATACCATGTATAACAAATAAAAAATAATAAAAAATCTTTTGTTAATGAATGAGAGACCAGGAACATACATACATTGAAACATAGTACCTCCTCCTTTTTTGACGTCGGATAAACAGCATATCCATTTCGTTTTTCAACCCGATAGCATCTTAAATATCAACAGCATTCAGTTATTTTTGTACCAAAAACAAATTGGGTTAGTTTACAATAAATATTTATCTTTGATAAATATCAGAGTGTTAGAGTGACGCGACAATTCTTAAGATAAAAAAGAGTTATGTCATTTTTGTAAGTAAACTGGAAATATATATCTTAATTGGTTTATTGAGAATTCTATATTATTGTGTATATTAATGGTTTTATTCTAGACATTCATCGACACAGAACTGAGGCCGTACTCACTGGCATTAAAGTTCAAAATCAAGGAACTAGAAGATAAAAGCAAGTATTGGAAGCAGGAGAGTTACTCATGAATATTACAGATTGGACCATGCCGGGGCTATAATAAGCATTTGCTAACCCTTAAGATTGCTTGCTATTCTGCGTCTCAAACCCGTCATTTACGCACGGATTAGGTGGATCTACCGGAGCGTAGTGATCGTGCCTCGCTAAGATGATGTCGATACTGAACATCTTAATCATGTTTATTACATTCTGTTAAATCACTTGAATAATTAATAGATATTCTTAGTTGAGTCTTTGATAACATTTCTAATAATAATACTTGTTATTTGTATATTTATCTGTAAAAATAATAGGAATCATTGGTTCCAAATTCCTAAATACTGTCAGACTAGCTGACTGACTAACTTACTGGCTAATCAGTCAGTCAGTCAGTCGACTGACAACCTAGAATAAGACTGACTGACTGACTGAACGACTAGAATAAGCAACTTAAAATTAATCATGCTTTTTAGGTAGGTGAGCACTTAGAAAGGTTTTTTGGAAATCCTACCCTTAACGGGACGAAATGGTAAACTAGATGGTTTTTCAGTAAAGTTTTATAGAGATTACAGAGAAAGTCCATCAGAAGTCAGAAGTCACTATGTTCATTCCATAATTAAACAGGTTTAGCGCACAGTCAAGTAATGGAATTCTTTACCAGCACAGATTTCCCTCATTCCTACAATCCTGGGACCTTTAAAAGAGGCGTGAAGAAGCATCTTACAGATCGGAAAGATCAAGTTGGCTAGTGCAGTACATAGTTGGGGGATTGGGACGCCTATGCCCAACAGTGGACGTCTCGCGGCTGATGTATACGAACATATAATATATACGATGATAATAACGAACAGATATTCATTTTTATTTCAAAGAAGGAGATATCTGATTGTCGCTATTTGTAAAGAAAAGAAAAACATACGATAATTCCCTTGCTATGTTGGGCATTTCTCCACTTCTGCTTACCACCAGGTGGCATGGAGTCACTTGCTCGATCTGTGTAAAAAAAAAAGATTGCCTTCACCTCGTAATTATAGATCAGAGGAGATGAAAAGATCGCGGAAAGTTACGAGATACGACGTAATAAAATATGTTTGACCGGTCATCCGTTAAAGGTTCCGATTCCGGTGATAAATGGCGGACTACAAACAGGTGGGCGTGGAGGCTTACCTCTTGTCCTATTTTTCTTGTAACATTTTCTTTACTCGTATCTCACGCTAATCAAAGGTCTGAGATTTCAAGCTCAGAGATAAAAATAGTCATGAATAAAATTAACGGCTTGATTTATAACATACTAGATTTTACCCGTGGCTGTGCCTGCAAGAAATTCGGTCTCACACAAATGTTATATAGCGTTTAACCGATTTATGGAGTATCCAACTCATAAAATTTGTCAATTTCAACCAGTAGACTCCAAAGATTATCTCCTACAATCTCACAAGCTGTTACGGATCCAGGGTCGCTGTTTAATAAGAGCTATAAGTGGTGCTCTTAGAACACTTTTTAAATGTATGCGTAAATGTTTTTGACCTTGTCCACCAAATTTCGTGACACCTTTCTTTCTCGCTCACCTAGAGCGTACAAATTTCTTACCGGCACACGCATTCCCTACATATAACATTGGTTCCTTTAAAAAGGCATGAAAATGAATTTTTAGGGCCGGAAAACTTGAAGGTGGCTAGAGGAGTGTATCGCATGCTGCAATAACTATCTTCGCATATGGACTCCTCCTGGCGGTAAACTAGAATTAATAAGGTGAAAATTTTACTAAATTTGTTAAATCTTGTATTTCATCTTGTTCTTGAATTTAAGTTAACCTTAAAAAGCACATTTCTGTAGCACGACATTGTGACTTAAATATGTTCGTTAATTCAACGTCATATAAGGATCATTTCACTGTGCACTATGTTATATATATGATAGTGGCTTATGCATAGAAACGCAGAGTTAATATAAGCAAATGTAATGCCTCATCCATGCCATGCTGAAAGGGAGCCACTGCTAGACAAGCCCAGCAGAGCGTGCAAGCGAACGAAAATAAAGTACATTTACCTTTTTGAAAACACTTTTAGTGTTGCCTCGCAAAATATTGCCGCAAATATTTTTTTAATGCTATATACTTGAGTGACTCAAATGATAACGAAAACAAAGTTACTTACGCCATGGTGGTTGAGTCAGTCAAACAGTTCGTTGAACTGTTGACTTCGGTTTCTATGGCAACTGTGACGCTGTTATAGCTCAAGCTCTTCATTTGTTTCCTCAAGTAGAAAGACTGGTACCTAGCATGGTTTAACACTAACAGATTGGTGGGTAAAAATGGTCGACGTAACAACCAGAACCTACGCTTTAAAGTGCCTTCCGAAGCATGGAAGAACTTAAAATAACAAATTTGATTGACCCATGCAGACCAGGAAACTTATAAATACTAGAGATAAGATGCGTCTTTATGCAGATACTTGATCGAGCACTAGTCGTGTGAGATATAAATATGGACTGTCTAAACACCGAAATCAGTCTTGTAATGCCAAATTACAAATTTCAGTTCAATGTTTACATAATAAATGTTTATATCCAAATATTGATTATTTACGGTCAAGTGGCGTTACCAGAGACATTTATACTTCATTAGAAATATTTAACAACCTAGGTGACGTATTGATATATGAAGATTGATATTGATATAAACAACTCGCATAATAATACAGTCGATTGGATCAGGAACTTTAGCAAATCCACAGTTCGAAATAGCTGAGGTCAGTTGAACTACTGAGAAATATTGGTAATCACTTTTCTCTTGTTTATTGAAAACTTTGTAAGAACCATTTAAATACATCAAAGGCAACGCGAAACTAATGTTAATGGCGCTGAGTTGGTTTGTTCCTAAATGGAGATCTATCGAAAATAAAAATAAACGATTTTTGTGATATCAAATATTCCATCTTCAATATGGAAAATATAAAATACGGATGCGTAATCGAGAGCCTCTTTAATTCTATTATGTTATCGATGCAGTGATTGATTTCACAAGTGCATTTTGTGATATATTTTATGTCGAGACTCAAAAAATTGTTTGGATGAAAAATGATACATATTTTACTATACGTTTAGAATTGCTCATGGTATTATCTGGGTAGGTACTACTCTGTCTACGTTATATAAAGAACAACTATATATAGGAGACATATGCTCTGTCGCACAACTAGAGCATGGAATTCCTTACCAGCGAATGGCACTTTAAAAGAGGCGTGAAAAGGCACTTTTTGGGCCGGCAAGGTGAGGGTGGCTAGGGCAGTATATCACATGCTTCACTAGCTATCTTCACATGTGGACTCGTCTACTGCTTATCATCAGGTGGTGTCGAGTCATTTGCTGTGCTTTTTATAAAAAAAAATATGAGCTATATTTTTTGTCCACGTGACTGCACAAAGCGCCATTTCAATTTTAACGGTAATGTAATCAAAATGGACGAGCATAATTACGGCTGAATTTACATCCAGAATCCGGAATGCATTTTTGTGCTGCGAAATAAAATGGTGGGTTTAAGATATGAGCAGAAGCGAGGATAACTCAGCTATACTCCAGCTTTGTACACAGGCTTGATGCAGCAGCTGGTATGAGCTGGTGGTAAGCAAAAAGAAGACGTACACAAAGCTAATTGACTTCAACTGTGGAATATTTTTATTTCGTACTTTATTGCTCAAAAAAGTGCGTAAAAATGGTTGACTAAATGCCAAATGGTATCTCTACCAGTGAACAGAGGCTTAACAGAGATCTCTAAATGATGTGTACAACTATTAAGAAATCCATAAGTTATAGGAAATTGAGAAACTTTTAAAAAACACAAAAATATGCTTAATAATATTTCACACACTCACCTAATATCCAGACCAAATTAAGCATCAGGAAGAGCTTGTGTTAAGGACACTTGATAACGAAATAATATAACTAGTAATATGTATATAAATAACAGAAATTCATTTAATAAACATACAGACATCCATGACTCGTGGAGCAATATTTGTACTCATCATACAAATATCTGTCTTTACTGGTATTCGAACCCAGGGCCTCTGACTAAGTAGACAGGGATACTGAACACCTGACCATACTGCTGCCAAAGATGAACTCTGTTATACAACTCTTTCTATGATTTAGGAATGAGTGAAGGACCCTGATGGTAATATTCTCTAAGTAACTACACTGTTTCTTTTTCATATCAATGACATGCTTTCATTAGGAAGCATTCATTGCTATGACAGTACAGTACATGAGGGATATTATGGACACCCAACAGCTGGACGCGTGGATATGGTGAGAGAGAGAGAGAGCGAATCTTACTATCGATCTCGATAGGGTGCTGGACCTTGTATCTGAATGGGGATCTAAGAATCTTGTTTAGTTCAATGCTAAGAAAACGCAGGTGTGCGTTTATAGCTAAAAAGTCTCCGTTCCTTTCCCTTCCTTCTCTTCAGGATACCACTATGTTGCTACAGTATCAGCTTGCTCGGCATGAAGCTACCTTGTGGTCTAAACCCAAAGGGAGACATATAATACACATCGACATACAAATTACATCGAGTCCATTAACAAGACCGCCTCTTGGAGTCCTGAACAAAGTGAGTAGGTATATCACACCTGACCAGTTATGCCTGCTCTACAAAACCCGGATCCAGTCTTGTGTGGAGTATTGCTCGTGCCTTTGGAATGGCTCAGCTCAGTACCTCCTCGATACTCTGGACAGATTAAAGCATGGCGCTATGCGTATTATTGGCGATGCGGAGGTAACTAACACCCTAGAGCCACTGCGATTGCGTCGCGACATAGCATCATTTAGTGTCTTTGATCGTTTGTATCACGGAGAGTGCTCTGAAGAGCTCTTTGACCTTATCTCTCTCTTTCCTTTCCTACTCAGGACTACGTATGCTGGTCTACGGAGACACCCTTTTACTGTCGTCACGTCTACTTTGCGCATAAAGAGATTTGGTGTCTCTTTTCTCTGTTGCACAGCTAGAGCGTGGAATTCCTTACCGGCACATGTATTCCCTCTTTCATACAACTTGGGTTCCTTTAAAAGAGGTGTGAAAAAACACTTTTTGGACTGTTAAGGTGAGAGTGGGTAGGGGCACTATGTCGCATGCTTCACTAGCTATCTTCACATATGGACTTCTCTACTGCTCATCATCAGGTGGTGTCGAGTCATTTGCTGAGCTTTTTATAAAACTTCTTACACTTTTACACACCGTTTGCTTCTCTATCACTCAAAGAGTGAGATCCACGATCCAATCGTGCTGATTGTTATTGGTATTTTTGTAAGAAGCCTTTTTTCTTCATATGTCAAATTACCTTTTAATATATATACTCATGCTAGCTAACGTAACACTGATCCTCTCAATTCATCTCATAAAATAGTATTCATAAAAGATTTAAGATTATCCCCAATATATATAAAATACGCTAAACAAAACCTGATAATACCTAATCACATATTCATATTACATAAATCCTCCTAAAAGGCTTTGTTGTCCTCTGTTGTATATTTATCCTGGACAAGCCTCACCGGGCTTAGTACGGAGTCTCTACCAATACATAATACACGGTATATCTTATAACTTGGGTCGTTGTTTTATATCGCTCTAGATGGACATAATGCAAATCTTTGTAATGAAGTTTGGAATAAATTTGAGAAAATAGAATACAGGGAATTGTTTTTAAATTTCAGCCTTATAGTAGACGTACGAGAAAATAAAACCATGTTTGACAGCTCTCACCGAAGCCTTCAAAGCCGACAGCTAGGCGAATCGCACGCCGGAGCTTCGAAATTTGATTATTGGTAGCAAAAATGCGTGTATAGCCTCATTCATGAGATATTAATGGATAATAATCCTAAATATCAATACTAAACTTTTGTTTACGCACCATGATAATGGATTACGGAGGAATTGAAAAAAATATTTTTAATAGACTTCAAAAATCAAAGAGATTCTCAATTATACGTTATTTTTTTCTGTGTGTTTCGCGATAACTCAAAAACACCAAGTCAGGATCTGATTATTGAAAAATTTAGGGAAACCCTTAAATTCTAAAGGCATGTGCTAATATCATGCTTTTTTCTGAAGTTGTTCAGATATTTGCATCCCACAGTCTTTCATCAGCTCTGAAATCTTCCACAATGCTGAGGTAATGATGGAAGGTATCTTGGCTTTAGGAGTAGGCGCTCAGTTTCCAGAAATACTAGAAAGTTAAGAGTGTAATGAAAATGCCGAGATTTTTTTTTATTGGAAAACTTCTGAAATTTAATTATTTTTGCCTCTTTCGTATTTAAACTGAAATTTGAGTTTTGTCAATATTATTGGTAAACAATTTAACGCACTACCTCTAGTGTTAAACTCCTTAAAAAAGCCCTAATTATGCTGTCACCATATTTTCTTCTGAGTATTTAACATGGCTGAAAATTAGTGTTTTGTACTATTATGGTTATAGTAACTATATAGTAGCCGATTTCTCAAAATTTAATTTTAATTGAGGACGTACAAATACTTTAAACAGTCAAAAACTCAAAAATACGGATCACTAGTATAAAAAATAGTTTACTGCGAGAACTACGACAAAACCCTAAAACTATGTAGACCATCTTACAAAGAAGAACAACAGGATACAGAAGCTAATAAATAATATGAAATATGCACAGAGTCGAGTCGCTATTTCGCTATTCGGTCTCCAGGTTGGCGCCACTGACACTGAAAGTAGCACACTTAATCGTTATATTGTTGCTTGACTGCCGAGACCGTGTTTTGAAGACAACCGACTGATAAGGTCTCCAACACACTCGACACCGCAGTTTATTATAGCTCTGGTTATGGTGGCCATAAGTAGTAATTAGTACTCCGGCTCCTGCAGATATATGAGAAGTACATCAGATGCATTCCATTGGTATTTGTGATGTGGTTGTTAACATTAACGAGGTTGCTTAAAATTTTTCTAATAATTCGCAATGACGTGTAAAGAGTATTGCTAAGTTTCTTGCCTGTTCTTCTCTGGACAAAACCGCCTGGTAGATTTACGAAGAATAAGTGTATATATATATACCAGAGCTGATCAAAATATTTTGAAAGGCTTTTGGTGTTTCGAAATGTAATTGAAAAACTAATCAAAGTCTTCTCTGAAAAAATATTTTATCAGAGGATGCTTATTATCTTCATGAGTCAGCAATAAAATATTGTCTTCATCACCAGCCTATATTGGTCTCAATGCTGGGCACAGACCTTCCTAATTGGGAGATGACAAATTTTGGGTATACACTACCACGCTGACCCAATGCGGTTTGGTGGGTGAAAGCGGTTGACTTAAACAACCGGGATCAACATCTTAACGTGCTTTCCGAAGTACAGAGCTTGAGATAAGAAATTTAATTGATCAATCCATGTTGACAATTGACCATTCTTTATCGAAATCAGAGCATTCGAACCACAACCCCAATAAGCTATAATTGTCTCAACTTAGCTTTCATAAGAGTTCACAGGAACTTTGAAACTGAATTGTGTCTCTGTTTTTGTGTCGATCGTCTTCGACGTCGATTAATCATTGGCGGTGTCATGATGCCACCAAAAGTACCCAAGTACTCCAAAACCCTTAACAGAAGAAAAACTCTGGAATATCTCACGTCGTAAACGTTTTTACAACCTGTCGAGAAATTGATACTGAGCTACCGCAAGAATCGTAAAGTCAGATTTATATCAAACAGCTCGTAAAACGGCCACTCTTTCGCCACGGAAAAGTTTTATACAAACATTGACTTGGATTGTTCTTTGGGAGTATTGAGCTGATAATTTGGACTTGAGTGGTTGGATTGGATCATAAAGTAAATTTTAAAGTTGTTTGACTTTTTCTAAGAGATAAATCTAACAATACAATAAATACAATAACTGTCAGTCCACATCGCATGCCGTGGCTGTCTGTAATTAAAAACTAGACTTAATTTAATGTCAACGCTACTGTTTAATATTTTTGTTAGTATGTGTTTTTGTTGGCTGCCCTTAAAATAAATAAATAAATATATGAGAAAAAGTCGTACAGTTAGAAGTAATCTCTACCAAGCAATTATAAGGTAGGGAATTGCCTATAATAAATAATGGTGGTAGATGTGAAAAGAAACATTGTTTAATAATGCAATCCATAAGCATATTTAAAAGGGAATTACGGAACAAATCAATTGAATGACTTCATAAAGGAAACAGGTTAGTTAGAGTAATACGAAATATAAGTGTACATGTGTATGAAGAAAACATAATGAAAGTCATAATATCTTTATTTAAATGACTCTTTTACTAAGTTTTTTTAAGTCGTCATTACAGGGAATATATATAAAAAATTAATAATTTTTTATATATAATTAATAAATGTAATTAAAGGTAATAGTGATAACTTTAAGTGGTTTTAACCGGGTATTTGTAAATTAGCCCAGTTATATAATTTAATTATGTATTAAATAAATTATTTTTAAATTAATACTTACACTAGTATGTATATTCCTAATTAACCATACTTCAGCTTAGACGAATTAGTAGATGCAGAGAAGAAGCGGCGGAAGAAACTCTGAGCCTTTAGTATTTATAATGACATTTACAAATTACCTATGTCTTGTATTACAAACCTATTTTTGTTTTACAGTGTAATATTTGATACGTATCTGGTTTGATTAAGTTTCAATTCAGTAAATTAAATATTAACGTTATTAAAGTTAAGTTTATTTAAATTGCAATTTTAAATAGTCTATCCATTCTTATCACCTAAATATTCTTGAACTTTATTGTAGCCTTTTTCATTGAATTTTGTTTGATATAATCTTTAAATTTGTGTATATTCAGTTCAGTTATACTAACGTTTATAAATTTCCCCATAAATGAAACTTGTTTTATGAAGTCTTAATTTTGGAACAGCAAGTTTTTTTCTATGTCTAGTATTTAAACAATGAGAATGGCTACGTTTTGAAAAGGTGTGATAATATTTCTGAACATACAATGTATTATTATATATGTATATATTGAGTAGCTACGTCATTAAATAAATCCCTGAATGATCCACGTAGCTTGTCCGTAAATGGCATGCACAGCTCTTTTTTGTAAATATTAAATTTGTATTCCAAAAATTGGCAGTAAAATCTTGAAGACATTAAGTGTTCTACAAGTCGAACATTAGCACCATAACAAGTAATTTCCAAACAAACACAACAATATGTGCTGAGCCGGTTTAGAACTAACAACAACTCTGTGTTTAACACAGAAGTCCCGTTCGAGCACCTGCGCTTACAACTTCCATTACATATTAACTTAAAGGTAGTCAGTCATAAGCAAGAATTGTTAGGACAAGCTCTTAACAGAAAACAGTAAGTCTTCGGCTTCTATTAAGCACCCTGTACACTATGCTTAAAAATACATAAGCGTTTTCCACTACCCGAAAGTGTATACCAATGATTGTATAATACGTTTATGACTTGTTGACTCGGTGAAATTTTTTCACCTACAAACTACCAATCACGCCATCTATTGAAAGAAACCTGCATTATCGATGGAAAAAATGACAGTTTCAATGTTAAGCATGTCAGACGACTTTTCATACTAAATGTAGAGTTGTATATTTTTATAGGATTTTCCCAAAATTCCTTTATTTTATACCACTTCTAAATTATTCAAGTAGGTCAAGCCGGTTTAGAATTTAAACGAGACTAACGAACATCAATTCATTTTATATATAAGATTATGATTTATTGATTGCATAATTAATTTGTAATTTGCAGTTATTGGCTTGTTGTGGTAAACTAATGGAAACCATTAGTGATATTAAAAAGTTGAAAACTCTTTCTATTCCTCCTTCTTTTCTATTCTTAACCATACGCTCTGATGGTAATTAAGCTCCGCCAGCAGTATTAGTCAGTCAAAAAAAGCAATTCTTCTATGATCTTATTATGATATACGATTGTCAAGTTCATAGAATATTCCTATTGGTTGATGTACAACTTACAATTGAAAATGAATATTACTGCTAATTGCCTAAAATAAATTTAAAAAATGTATTATGTACTGGAAAAAATACGGTTCTTCAAAAGCTGTTGTTTTGTACTTGCAAAAAATACTCAATTCTCCCAAGATCTCATTAGTTCGATTATTTTCCGTGAGCTCATCCTTATCAGAGATCGAAAGGTTTACACGTAGCTTACTCCATCGGCGCTTATCGTCAATACACTCATGCTTCAACGAAAATTTATTGCTCTGGTAATAAACCACTCTATTATTTTTATGTTTAGTGATGTTCTGAACTACAAATTAAAATTATCATCGAAGTGTTGACACATATATCAATATCAATATTCACCACTTACGGGTCCCAAGCTTAATCTGAAATGATAGAATTCTTTATTTATTATAACATTAAAAGATGTCTCGTTGCCTGGTGAATGAACTGTAGCAGGATCTTTAGACAACATATTAAGAATGGAACAAGTCTTTAGATGAATCTGTTTATCCATCCAGTAGTTTGGCGTAGCACACGTATTGTATGCTAAATTAACTATATTTCGATCTAAAATATCAGGGATAGAGGATTTATTCTCGGTAGCATGTCTCTCTACAAAATGTTCAATGGTAGCCTTGATTGGTCTATGACTTCAATGCATCGATGAATTTGTCACGTGTCAGGTTCAACCTTTTTGTACCCAATTAAGCAATAAGCGATCTAGGTTCCCATTCCATATTAAACAGGATCCAGGAGTAGGAGATTTGGACATATTTCACCTTATTGTACGAAAATACAGCTACCTCCAAATTCATTACCAGTAACGTAAAACCCCAGTAATCAATATGTTTAGTGGAATCTAAATTTTTATAAACTTAACTTTAGTAAGAATTATAAAATATAGTCCACGTCGTATGCAGGTGGACATCTTTAATTAAAAACCACTTAATTTAATGTTTATAAGTTTTTGTTAAAGATTTTTTGTTGGTACACGTTTTTGTTGATTGCCCCCAAAATAATTTAAAAAAGAATATTTCTGATGACAGTGGTCCTGATGAGTTTGAATTTAATATTACTCTTTACATTAAACATATTCACAATACATAAACAAACTTTTTGTTCCCTAATAAATAAATAGAATACAATTTTTTTTAAATCAAACGTTGTCAGTGACGTTTTCAAAATGGCGTCTTTTTATTATTTGCCTTATTTAACGCACATCATAAAACATGCTAATTTATATAAATCAAAAGTGTATGAACCGCCTAAGTTTCAACTACTTTGACATTCCTAAGTAAATCTATCCCTTGAATAGGTATGAAAGAATGGTAAATAACTTAATTTTTATTTAAAAGAACGGCAACAAGATAAACAGCAATGTGTGTTTCAAATGTATACTGAC
This sequence comes from Acentria ephemerella, assembly GCA_943193645.1. Taxonomy (NCBI): domain Eukaryota; kingdom Metazoa; phylum Arthropoda; class Insecta; order Lepidoptera; family Crambidae; genus Acentria; species Acentria ephemerella. The sequence goes on along the minus strand of OW971875.1, from coordinate 381,754 downwards.
AAAGATATTTCTCCTTATATAGATTTCATTAACTCCCTTGTTAAAGAACTAAGTAAAACACCATGTCTGAGACGAATGAAATTTTAATTTGATTAACTTTATTCTTATCAAACCGTGAATAATAAATGAAAGCGCGGTTTATAAGTACGCACATAAACGCCATCTATTGATGGATTTTAGACCTTGAATATAACATAACTTAGGCTATTATTTCGTACTATTGGATCTTATAATATTTCAAAATAAGTCTATAAACATTCTCTTTAGTTATTTGTTTAGTTCAGACAACAACAGAGATAACTTGCAGCTGAATAAATAACATGACGACCTCAAAATAAAATTACAAAAATTACTGGCGTATGTATATACGGTTATCAAACAAAGTATGCAATTTTTTTTTCTATTTCATTGAACTTATAAAACTATAAGTGAAATTATATTTGTATGGTCCTTTAGGTCGATATATCGCCGCTTGTGTCAACATTGCAACGGTCCTTACTCATATCTCTGTCCCCTCAGCAAAACTAAAAATTGACAGATAGTTCTGGTTATCTTTCGGTTGGCAGTATTTGATCTTCCGTTCTCAATATCAATAATAAAAATGAACAACAAAACTACTAACCTAAAGATGAGATTGCTAAGAGGCAGCGTTATTTCTTAGATCACTTGTTAGGTCATAGAATTATCTGCTTAAAAACATGAAATAGATTGAAAACAAATCGTTGTAATATCTTCTCGTTTTCTCGCACTCGACACAAACTTTTAAATTAAAATTTACACTGGTTTGCTACAATTCTATTAAATTTGAATAATTTATTCATTAAAGTAATCTTTTACATTATTTTTCATTAGAATTTGAGTCGAAAACTTAAGTTAAATCGAGACCTTGAAATATTCATATATCTTATCTTGATGTAGGGCCAGGATTATTTACTTCCGGAGCACGTCGACCCAATGGGATCTTTTGTGCTTCCCCAATCCTACTGACTGCTGTCCTGGAATACCTCCACGATGTACTTACTAAGTACACCCGGAGACAGCAGCCTTATATCTGCAGGACTGGGATAGCCCAGTCCAAAGAGACCCATTCTTTTCCTAGCAAGAGCATAATATTCATATAAGATCCGCTTTTTGACTCCATTTGAATTTAATTTATTATGATTCTTTTGAAAATAAGATTTCAATTTTATTATTTAAATGCTTGCAACAATTTTAAACGTTATTTCTTATTTAATGCGAGCTTGATTCATGCGTGAACTCAGGAATCCGCTTATGGACCTGCCCACTACTAGCTCAGCGGTGGGCGTGTGTGTGTCTCGCCCAGTGCCTCATCAACTCTACTAAAACAACTTCATTGCCCTACAAGTGGTATTCAAAGAGGCTCCTGTCTCACAAAGCATGGGAGAACTACCAACTTGACTGGCATGTCCAGATAGATACGACAGCAGCAACTTGGAAACTGATTTTTATTTTTAAAAATCTACGGAATTCTGCTTACAAAGTCTACTTTGGGCTACGCCAGTCGATTCTCTCTAACTATATCTAGATCTGGGGAGAAGCCAATAAAACCTCTGTTTTGAAACTCGAGCGTGCACAGAGATTTGTTTTTAAAGTTATGAATCTCAAGGAACGGACTGAATGGCGAACAAATGTACCTTTTAAGTGAGACTTATTAAATTGTTTGTGATACAACGTAAACTGGGTCATCTAGTAAAGAATATTTGTACTATATTTCGATGATAGCGGTTGAACAAAGCTTAATTTATCAGTAATGTTGAAACCCATAAACTTGCATCCAGTCCGACCACAAAATTTATAGATTTTCCACCCAATTTACGATCTAACCGATAGTACTGTAGTGAAAGGAGACGAAACACCGCCTTAGAACAGAACAATAAACAGACAGATTGCTGTTTCATTTGATATTCAACGTAACGTTATAACTCTCTGACGAAACAATCTTTCTGAAGCGCGGAAATAAACATGCACTTACAGGGACCCTCAACCTCATGAATAATTTATTGGAATATAAGGAACTGGTTTTGAGATGCCATCATGTTCACTGCGTTATTTCGACTCACGACTGACAGAGGATGAAGTATACGATTCTATATTTAGATATAGTTCCTTTTTAAGGACCTATCAAAGAGACTCACCGGGGTATCTAGTTATAAAAAGAGTGGCATCTTGGCCAATGCGTCAGCCCTGCCATTTAACATGGCAATGCTGCCAGCCTTTTGAGCACTATGCCTAACAGCAGCTCTGGGGCAGATATATTTTTTAACTTGTAATTTTTTTTTTGTATCAATTTTTTAATAAGTATTAGTTAAAATGTATCATGTTGCGAATCATGTATTCTATCAGTCCCTATATGTTTGATAATTATATTGTTGAGATCAATCTGTTGCTCTAATTCAAAGCAAGTTTTGTGAAATAGAATAACAATATTGGTAATAACTACAATTCACAGATGTTGAAATATGGATTAAATTCATAAACTCACTTCCCATCACTATTTGACGCAGTGACAAAACTTGACCGTACAGTTTTTGATATTCAAATAGTTTCTTTAGTTAAGGCTTCAGGTAGGAAACTAGCAGTAATTAGTGCAATGTCATTATTACTCTGTTTATTAAATATAAGATTGAATTTTGCATGTTATAGATCGCTTAGATTTTTACTGCTCGTAGATTTTGTCATGTTGCGATTTCGTTATATACACGTTCAAGGTAAGCTTTTATGAATTCACGCTGGACCTCTTTTAATGATTAATTATTGGTAATAGTTTATTAGAACTGCTTTTGCGTCAGCGCCGTAGGCGTTGCGTCATCAGTGAGATGGTTGTTATCTGCGTCTCGCTTCCGCAGAGCTTGTTCGTCACGCCCTCGATGCATCAACAAATATAAATCTCACTTACTTACTTCTTTGCAGACCTTACCAACTATATCGTTATCTGGTACCATACCATCGTAGTATTTCACTTTGCTCTAACCCATTCGGCATATGAAAAGCCAATTCCTAATTATTACGGATAGTTGTAATTTTGATGTGATATTTTGTTTTTTTGAAATATTTGTATAAGCGTGACGTTTGTATTTGTATAATAAAATCATTCCTAATCTATTGTATATTAGTTTTGACAGTTGTGCACTCCGCACCTTCGTAAGTTTTTAGGCAATTTCACTGTGACAAGTTTCGTTATTGCGAATTAATAACTGTACTCGGTAAACGTATTATCTTTTATATAACCAAAGTGATTCTTTGATAAATTCCTGTTACCGTAGACTAAAAGAAAGAAAGAAAAAAAAGTAAAAAGTCAAAAAGAATACAATTTATGAACTTATCTAGTTTCAAAGTATTTTTGGGGTCGAAGCTTGGCTATCTATTATTTCTGGAAAGTGCTTAGCAGAAAATCCAAAAATACATTTAAATTTAATAAGTTTTTAATTTTTCCTTTTTTAATTCAGTTTTAATTTTAATTTTGAGTGGTAAATTGAAATTGCAAAGTCAAAGTTATATAGGTGAACGTCAGTTTAGTCGATTTGCCTGTTTGTCTGTATTTGGTTTGAAAATAAAAACATCATCAACGTAGTCGAAGTCATTTAAATACGTATTATTAGTAATAAATCAAAACTGCTCGTCATATCTCGTAAAATTTAAATAGCTTCACAAGACAAGCACCAGCTTCTGAACATGAAAGAATCATCAGAGTCGGTACACCCAGTAAATATTTATGAGATTACACTCATAAAAATATACAGTTGATTTGAGAACCTCTTCATTTGATGTCGGTTCAAAATAGTTATAATGTGATGTGTTTGTGTGTTAATAATCTGTTATTATTAATATATTTATATTTTAACATTCATTTATGTAAAGCTATGTGTCATTGGTATTCATAGAATATATTACTATTGTAAATATATTAATTTTTTTGCTTGTATTGCTCCAGAACCTATCCAAGTGTGATATGTTTTTATCTTTACTAATATTCTAAATAGGTAAAGTTTAGGGAGTAATCTCTGGAACTACTGGTTCGAATTTAAAAATTATTTTGGTCTTTATCAGGAAAGGTTATAGGCTGTATAACATTTGTGAGAGACCAAACTAGTTTGTAGAGCTAATTTTGTATAATTATGTCCAAACAGTCCAGCTTGGCGCTGCAGGTTGATTGGTAGAAAACTTATTTATTAATAACTAAATCAGTTGAAGTAAAAAGAGAAATGAAAATAAGTCCATAATTAATAACCAGTGTAATAATTAAATTAAATAAATGATTTCAGTAATTAATTTTGTTTTATCGTAATACTGCTGTGATAGCTACAATCATACCAAAGGATAATACACCCATAAAGAGATGTGGTAGCAAATTTACATTTTTCATTTTATTGAAACAGTTCTTCATGAATTGCGTCGCAATCGTCGATGATTTGAAATAGTAATCAGCCTTAAAGTCATACCAGTCTAAAACTTTACCATCATACCAAACGTATGCTCCTCTGACAGACGCTGGGGCATCCAGCACTAGGTACAGCGGTGTCTTCGCAGCGTCATCCGTCGTAAAAAATCCTACATTCATACTCATATCGGTACTAACCAGTCCTGGATGCATAGAATTAACTGAAATGCCCCTTGCTTCAAGTTCTTTTTGCTGTATGATAGTCAACGCACACAAAGCTATCTTGGATACCCGGTAAGCGGGAACCGTTCCTAAATCAGCAAAATCACTCCTTCTAAACGTCCCATTTTTGACAGATTCGAGAAACCAGTTCACGAAATCATCGATGTCGCATCTACTAAGGTCCTTCTTACTCAACCTTTCAATCCATCCCTTATGTCTTAAATTTGACAGATGCCCACAATCACTGGAAATATTTAATACACGAGCGTTATCTCTAAGCAGGGGGAAAAGTAATTCTTCAACTGTCAGAACGCCAAGATAATTAATATCAATTATACGTTTGCTATCTTCGTATGTAGCAATCAATGTGGCTGAAGCGACAGCAGCATTATTAATCAAGATGTCCAAACCGCCATGGTTTTCTTTTATGTGATCCCGAAACCTTTCAACGGAAGATTTATCAGCAATATCCAGCTGATGGTACTGAGGATAGAGACCAGATTTTTCAAGTTCCGCCACAGCTTCTCTTCCCCTTGCTTCATCTCGTGATGTTAAATATACTATACCATCAAATTTTTGACACAAACCCTTCACTATAGCAAAACCGATTCCCTTATTAGAACCGGTAACCACAGCTACTTTTTGTGACATGACTTAACGACGCAAGCGTTACTTTGCTACTGTCTATTTTTATTCTTTGCTCGGCCACGATACCGGTTATCTTGCAGAATTAATAATCGGTTAATTACATGGTCACGGTTTGTAGATAATGAACCGCATGACATATGAAAACATTAATTTAATAACTAGGTTGCAGCTCGGACTCGCGCAAAGTACGCGTTCAATTACAATTACGTGACCTTGTGTTGATTTTATTACATAAATATTTACTTGTTTTACATTTATTTTTATAATGATAAGTAATATTTTTACTAATGGATATTTCTCTAAAGTTTGTGCGGTAGTGTTGTAGTATCGTCATTATTTACGCGATTACTTCTAGTTATCCCAATCATCTTTTTAACCTGGCTAAGACAAACTAATAGAATAATGAACTAGTAGAATAGAATAATTCACAATAGAAAAACCGTATAGAAATAATAATAATTTATTAATTTGCAACAACAGAAAAAACAAGAGTTACAACAACCAAAAAAACACACCGATGACATTCTCTTTACTGTGTATAAAAACTAAGTGACCAATGTTAAAAAAGGAATTCCCCGCAATGTTTACTAAGGGTTGCCTTTCTTCTCTTCGTAAGCAAAATCACTTTTCTCAATAGTTCTTTGAAGATTCCAAAAACTAGTTAACAAATTTTTTATGTCGTTTTCCTTCAAATTTTCACTTAACATTGTCTCTACTAAGTATTTATTTTTGATATAAGAAGGATTCAATATAAGAAATACATTATATCTGACTATTGGAAGAAACAATTCTGGTAACGTAATAAAGTTAACTTCAATTGTATACTAGTGTTCTTCAAGGTGAGTTGCAAAGTTCGCCGATATTAATCACAGCTGTGTTCTTTACTTATATATAATTACCCCCATTCTTGTCTCTTACATGATCTCTATACTTAATTGCACTTTCTCTATCAGCTACTTCCATATTGATGTTAAACTGGATGCAATTATATTACTGCAGCTTCCACTCTCTCTTTCACTTGCAGCAGCTTTTACTTCTCCTCTCACGTCGTTTTGTAATGTTAAAATCACTTCCACAGTCTTTTAACAATAGTAAATCCTATGCCTTGTTTGAACAAGTAACGTATGCTTTACTAGACATGTCTGCTTATTCGTCTATGAATGAGACAACTAAAAACTGCCCTTTTATATTTTATAACCTATATAAGTGATAAGTCTCTATTCATAAGTGATTACAAAGGTTGACCTTGAAAAGTGGTTATAAGAAATAAAAAACAAAAACATAACGGGTGACTGCTAGCTATGGGAGCATACACTGTATATTAAGTCATCGATAATGTTACGACAATACATAATATTTGAAGCCTGTGGGGTAAACTAAAAGAGCTTCGAGCAATATCATTCAATCAAATTGGAGGAAGCTCTATAAATTGTGTATGAATTGTGCAAAAGCCCCTATACATCATTGATGCGCCATTTTACAGCCGTCATGGGGCTACACTACATCTCGTTCAGAAAATAAACATAAATATTTGTATATTTTAAATCAAAATTCAAAATCAAAAATGAAAGTATCTTCTATGACTAGATAAATTTGGTTGAACGGTGCCGCTAACGTGTTTTTGTCCACTCGTATTTTATTTATCTGTTCTATGATTTAAATCAAAATACAATTTTGTCTTAATTTGAATCACATATTATATCTATATCGACTGCTGTATGGCACAATATTAAAATATTAATGAAATAATTTCCTGTAAAATTTTCTTCTTTTATTAAATGTATAAGTATAATACCTTATTATACTTATTTATTTGGCTTTCATAGCCGTAGGTAATGCAGATAGACTTAATAAACTAAATTTGCCTTTAAATTTGAATCCATACCTACAAAACTCTTTGGAACATAATATTTTATATTTATTTGCTAAATCGTCTGATATTTACACAGATGTTCTATCTATTGATTGAATAAGGCACGTACTTAATAGAAATATATCTGTGGTTACCGTTCAATCCCCCATTCAACTCCTTCGAATAATTATGATTTTTTTTGTGTGTATACGATATTTTTATACCCCTAAGTAGTTTTTTCTAAATTATATATATATATATATATATATATATATATAAATATCATATATATATACATATATATATATACTAATATCATTTTCCGAGTCAACAAGTATTTTTATAAAGTTGGAAGCAGATTAAAAAACTGTAAATGCTTTCAAAATCTTTTAAATAATGTTTTATATTAATATAATTATAATGACTGTCTTCACTGATTTACTTTTCTGTCTACTTCTAAGGTGTTGTAAAGTGATTTACCAGCCTTAAAAACATCTTTAATAAGTGAACAGGGATATCCAGAAACTGTACATTTACAGAACCCTTGTAGTTTTAAGTTAAATAAGTATAAAGGTAAGGTATTTCTTAAGCTGGTTCGTGAAATGATTACGTCAATATCTAGATGACATAGAAACGGCAAGGAAACGACAAACGGAATACCGCGGCAATACCGAACTATCAAAACACATCCATAATTCACAGGAAGACGAAAGCATAGGGAGCGATAGTGGATATGAATTGTTAGTTGCTGACGAAGCAAACATGAAATTGGAATTATAAAAATATACGTTTTATGTAAGAAATACAATGTATGGGTGGCTCTTGGTATTACTCTACATATCATATCGCGATAGACGCGTTACTCACTCTCCCTAAGTAACCCATAGGGTGAGATACAGTCAGATCATGCGAGGCACTACAGTTAATTTAGTTGCATTACTCGTAACATGAAAAATTATATTTGCTACAACTTCAAACGTATTTACGAACTTCAGTAGGTTCGCCTCGCCTTATTTGAGATGTTGGTTATAGCCGTGAACATCTTACGCAACACAAGTCGTTTAATAAAGGCCAACGAGGGCTGAAGAAATGTCGAACAAAACATGTGTTATATTTCCTTTGTTGCCGGTAAGCGAAATAAATTACGGATTCGGTAAGGACTCTCAGAGCGAAAAGAAACATCAATTTTCAGTTCTACCGCTAAAATGATTCGAAAGGTACCTAAGGAGCTTGCGAAGATTTTCAACATTAAAACTTAGACTACTTGTACGAGCCAACGTACACATCCAGAATTTTCATTATAATTGTAAAATTATTTGTCAAATACTCATATTATTTTTATATTTTTAATAAACCAGTGTATCATAAGCACTCTAGCAAGTCGGTTTTATTCGGCACTCCTCGGATTAACCTCCATAGCAAGCTTAATTATTTTAATCTGTAGGGAGTTACACCCCTACATTATTTGGTCCTTCGAGCAATCTTTGCGGGATGTTCTCAGCTTTGTTCAACCCATGCAGCAATTGAACCCATTTTTGTATTACATATACCTCTTATAATAGCCAGTAGAATATTCCATAGTTTGGCAGCAAGAACCGTGAAGGAATACCACTAAAAATGCTCTGAGGAACTGCAAGCTTCTTACTTCTATAGTCTAACCGCTCACCAGATGGCTCAGTTTTCTGCCACGAACGTGAGGTGTTTCCTGTTGCAAAAACCTCACGTTTGTGGGAGTAATTTGGTGAGCCATCTGGCGAGACTACAGCACGGGGTCTTACAAGAAAGGAGTGGAAAAGTTTCTTTAGGGTCAACATCGCGCTAGTGACAGCTCGTTTAACCAGGCTGCAGTAACCACTTTCGACAAGGATGGTCAGAGCTCATAGAAGAAGCAATACGCTAAGTAGTGTCTTCTTCTAAATCATTCAGGATTTAACTCACCAAGATATTGATTTCTTCTTCATTGTCCCAAAATATAGTTTAAACTAACATACATCGCATTTAACTTACACAATTCAAATAACAAATGAATTTTAAGTATTCTACTATGTAAAAGCTGGAGAGGTGTATTGATGGGCAATTACATAGCAGTAAACGTCAAAGTATAATAACCTCTAGGGACTACTTAATAGAAGTCCAATTTCCACGACCGTTAATTAAAGCTCTGGTTCATTTAGGCATGTTAATCATCTACCTATTGGTCTCATTGGGGAGATTTTCTTCACGTTTTAATTATGCGGCCAATAAATGTAAGAATTACGCTTCAAACTTTTTTCTTTGAGAATTAGATTGTTCACACCAACACTATTGTTGAATATCGAATATTTTGAAGTAAAACAAGATAAAAGTTACATCGTGTTGTATCAATGATTTCTGCTGATGAAGTTATGGTTATTATTATTTATCAACTTGAAAACGGAACCTAAGAGGGTACTTTTCATGCGACTGGACATATGGTAGATGTAATAGTCAGTAGGGCCAGTGAAGGTCTACTATTAATACTTCGTGAAAATGTACTCGTATCGTCATTGTGAATAATTTATATGGAAATGTCACATCAATGCCGGATTTTAAGGTAACTAATTTGGAAGTACTTTAGCTTGTTGTGTTACAATTTAAGCATTTGCTTTCCATTGGTGCTGATATCTATACAAATCAAATTTGCTCCCACAGTTGTTAGCTGCATTAGTAAAGTGTTGCACTTAATTCGCCGTTTCCAGTACACAAAAATCCTATAAGCGGCTTGTTGTAGCACGCAGAGAGTAAAAACAACAATCCACTGAGGAATATTCATGTCAATTCGATCAAAATATTAATGAACCTGTCCCTATGTTTGTGGATTCACCACTTCCTATTCAAGTAGATTTAAGCAAAATTCAACTGTACTCAGATTGGTAAGGAAATAAAAAAAACAACAAAGATTTTGAACTCAAAAGTTAAATAAGCTGAAGGTAGATAATTGTGTGTAGTACTGTGTTTGTTGAGAATTATTTAAAACTAGCTAGAATGCTTAGCTTTGCATAACTCGTGAAACAATTTAAAGTGCTGTGTCAGATGTTAAAAAGTCTTTAGTATCACAACCCCTACAGATTCCCGAATTAATATTCATTTAATTTTTTTGTCAAAACACATTCCAACAAGTTCACGACATGTTAAGTTATTGTATATCCGGTAAATTGAAAGTATTACTTTACAGTCTCCGTTTAATTCTATTTAAATGAATAGTGAGGTTGCCTTTACCTTCCTCACCGCAAGAATACAAAACTGCAAAGATTTTTTATTTAACTACATCATCTGTATGGCGTATCATCGTCTGCTCATGTCTATATTTTTCTCTCATTTAGTAAGGCTTATGCTCAGTAATGGTATACATATTGTCAGTCAATATACCTGATCACTATGTCATACTATAAATGTTTATTTTAAAAAGTAATTCCAATCTTTGAAAAATATGTGTCAATAATCATAACTCTACAATTAACTCCAAGATTTGATTGAAAGTCACTTCAAAGTTCCCGAAAGTATTCCAGGTTAAATACCGATTATCAAAGGCATCAAACTGCGAACAGCTTGCTGAACAAAACAAAACCCTCCACCGATTTCCTGCGAATTGTTATCCAATAATCTGTTTACAAAGCCAAACATCATTTCGTTTCCCGTTGTGTCCAAGCTTCCGAGTTAAGTGCACTGTTAACTCATTCTGATAATTGCCAACTTTTCTTTTGATGTCCTTATCCCAGTTTATTGGTTCAGTATTTCGTTCTCTTTCGATTGACGTTCCCAAACGACTTTTGGTTCATGATTCTTATTATTTTGTGCTTCAAATATACCTGTAATAAAAGTAAGATGATCCTCTTCATCAAGGTTACCAGATTCGTCGATTTTTATATAACATTATTTTGTTTTAAGTATTCTGACATTATGTTCTTTCAAATCTTCACAATGATCAGGGAATAATCAAGTCGAAGTTCACTCATTAATCAAAAATCTGAATTTAATCGGAATAGAATAGAAGCTTTATTTGTTTTATATTGTGTGACATATCGATGTGTAAAATGAGTTAAAATTTGACCATCGATATAATACTTTAAGAAAAATAGACCTACAAATGTTTTTTAGAATAAAACTTAGTCAAATTACAAAACCAGAACGACAGAATGGCACAATCATTATCATAAATTAATAATTTGTATTTAAATATAAGTAGGCATTCAATGTAACAATACGAATCATTAACGGAAAATTAACTGAAGTAAATAATAATTTAAAACACATATTTGTAATATCTAGAAACGTTGCGGTTATACGAAAACCACATCATTGAAATGTTGAAACAGTAGTAGCCTTAGAAATTCATGTCTCCAAACAAAACAAGATATTTTTTACAAAAAAACACAAAGAAAAACAAAATATTTAATTTATATGGCATTGACAAATACAAAATAAAATCAAATATATTAAGTTCTCACCCAAAAATTGGAATTAATGTTTTCTTTTCAAGTAAACGCTTAAACGAACGTAACGGAGTATTGTTTCACCCCGGTACCCCGTTACCTACTTTCCTTCAATACACGGCTTCCTATCTTAATCTGGGCTCTCATTGTGTGACTTGGAGAGTTGCCTCAAAGGGCCAAGTTCACTTTTACTAAAGCCTCTGTCGCTCCTCCAAGTAAGCCCACGCTTTTATCAAACTTTTATGCTATCGCGCTTAATACAATTACAGGTCTTTCTTTCAATATAGTTAAATCTTTTCCCTCAAACTTTATTTAATTTGAAACTTTCACGTCTGTTTCTCTTTTTGTTGTAACTATTTTTATATTGCCAATAAACGAATGAGCAAAACGTAAGACGTCAAAGAGAATAGTTTTTGGACAAGAACGTTCAACAATGTCAACTCAACCTTAAACTACAATTGAGAATTCAATGTCAAATGAAATGCAAAATATCAGAATAAGTTGTAAACAGAAAAGATTTTCAATTTAGTTTTAAGGCTAGATTGTAATGATTTAAAAAATATCGGAACAAGACTGCTGATAATAGATCAGCTCAGTATCAAAGCTTTTAAAACCCATTGTTTTATAACGATCTTCTAGTTATCGTTTGTCTGACTTTTTAGGACCGATGCCAAGTTAACATCTAGCTATTATCACACAATTCTGAAGTTTTTAAAGGTCAAGTCCCTAATATGAGAGAGGAATATCAAGTTTTGAGTAGATAATAATTATGAGTATTCGAAAAAACTTTAAATATTCTTGGAAGAAGCCGCACACGCACGTTAACAAGTCAGAAGGTACTTAAGAGTCTTGATCCAATTACTTTAACCTTAGAGACTCAAATTTGAGCTAAGAATATCATCACCCACATGCGACTACGTAGAAACTCAGACCCAGTTAATAACAGATAATTAATATCAAGACTTTCTAACTATTCAGAACAGAAATGGTAAAGTCTTACAAATAAATTTGATTAACGCTGATTGAAACTAAAATAATTCAAGCAGATATAAATTTGATCTTCAACTTCTGCAGTAAATGAATTAAATGTCCATTTACACTACCCGGAGAGAGACAATTTACAATTTGATTTGGAAACTTCTGTCCGTTGGGAAATTCTACCTGTTGTAACTTCACCGACTTTGAGGTTATCACCATTTATTTTATTTGTACAGACTGGTTACACTTGGTTCGTTGTAACAAAGTTACGGAGAACTTAAAAAATTATATAATAGGTAAGTACACTTATCAGTCGCTGAACATCAGGAAGTGCGGTGGTAGTACTAGATTGTACTTTTCGAGATCATTCCGCTGCAGTTCCTTCGTGTTTCTTTGTGAACGTAAGTGAAAACCAGATTGTCTTACTATTAAATCTAACTAATAGTAAATTAAAATGTATAGCTATCAGCTATAGCAACTGAAGCAATATTGAACTTGTTTACATAATTCAAAATTTCCAAATACGCATGAATCAAACAGAAATAAGATTGTGGGACTTTTCTTAAGTAATAATATTGAAATTTTAAATTGCTTAACTGCATGTTAAATTCAGACAGGCGCTTTTCAAAATGTAGCGGCTTCACAAGATTTTAAATACGCTAAAGAATTCTGTCTCCTATCTCTCAAGTTCCAATTCCAACAAACGTGCGAGGCGTTAGTAAATCCTTCACACCGGGTCAGAGCGTATCCTGGCAACCTTCCAACTATACCTTTAACGTTTTGAAATATAGTCGCAGTACTTTCTGGCAAAATTTAATTTAAAACGTCTTCCATCCTCAAACGTGTATTGTTTTCAATTAAATCAATGTATACTAAATTATATTAAAATTGTTGAAGTGGCAAATTGGAAAAGGGTCAGTGACAGCGGTTCTATTGCCATCACTTACTGAGTAGTCATTACATCTCTTTTTAATTCACAAAGAGAGGGACTTAATATATCAAAACCTATTAAAAACCCTTCTAAATTTCATTGTGCATTTGTATGAAAACTAAAAAACTTCACAACGTCAAGATTTAACGTCACTCAGAGTTTTGACGTCAGTAAAAATCAAGTAAACATTCAGCAGTGGTGAAGTCCTTAAGAAAACGAGCAAAACCTGTTTGTTAAGTAGTGGCAACTTTGTTATTCATTACAAGTGTAGTCAATATGGTGAACGGGGTAGTTATGTTTGAAAAACTCAAACATTTAGGAAATTATGTTCTACCTTCACTGAAGATTAAAATAAATCTCTTTATGTACAAGGGCGTTGAGACTTTTTACAGAGATGGTACGATAACAATGCCTATCTTTCTATTGGCTTGATTCTAAATATTCTGACGCTAACACATCCTGCATGATTTGGAGTATAAGATGTTTGAGTTTTGGAGTTTGGTACGGATATTGCTATGGATATGACTAATCGCTAAATGCAAATTACAATTTTCGTTTCACTATTATTCGTTACACTAGTTATTTGCAAAAATAGTAGCAGAAGATATAGAAATAAACTCCACTTGCAGACAAGACTTAAAGTTGGTCTACATAAACTTAGCGGCTTACATTCAACATATATTGCAAGATAAGAAAACATATGTATTTCACCAGATTTACCTATTCCGAACTGTTAGCCGTCAAAGCAGAGGATTGGCAATCCGCCAACCAATTTCATTCCTTTGCTACCAAGCTTATAACCGCAATTTAGTGATAATGTCCCAAGTTTATTTACATTTCCGAATGGACATTTTCGTTGGGGGTCATTGCACAAGAGTATTAAACCCGTACCTTCTCAATGTATATTAAAATTAGACCGTCGAAGCTTCAGACACGCCCACGAAATAAGTTTCTTCTCTTCGAGCTTAAAAAATCATTTTTGTAGTACCTACCTTGTTTTGTAATCTTTCTATAGTATTTTTCAATGTTGTCAAATTCAGAATCAATATATTACAGATATTACCTTTTTCAGTAATTAATATATTTTACGTTATCCGAATCATTTAATATTTAAAAGAAACTGATATTTTTATAACAACCAGCTCCTTCCGCAATGATAGTGTTAATATCATCTTTGTAGTAAACCCGCATTATTTTATCTTTAGCCAGGGCATCGTTTAGATTCTGAAGAGTGTATTTACTATATTTCAGTTCTCGTCCTCTGTATTCCTCTCTATTAAGATATTAAGGACCATTTTTTTGTCTATTGTTACAGAAAAACAAATTTGGTCCATAATATCTTAATGAAACTTTTTCTTTTTCCTTGATTCGAAAATTTTCTACCTTTATCTTAGACATTCTACTGCATTTCATTGATTTCCCCATCTTTTTCTTCTATGTTATGCTAAACAATAGTAGAGTACTCTTCCAAATATTATTAGAATAACCTAATACTGGAGCCCATCAAAAACCAAGGTATTCC
The DNA here is from genome assembly GCA_943193645.1 of Acentria ephemerella. Classification (NCBI taxonomy): domain Eukaryota; kingdom Metazoa; phylum Arthropoda; class Insecta; order Lepidoptera; family Crambidae; genus Acentria; species Acentria ephemerella. The sequence goes on along the minus strand of OW971875.1, from coordinate 366,751 downwards.
TAACTTATTATTATCAGTACCTTCGATTAGTTTAGTTATAAACTAATGTTTTAATATATTTCTGACGATTCTTGCACCCACAGTGTCTATCTATTTTTATTTTTATTTTCGTTCTCTTAAGGTTGCCTGGAAGAGATGACTGCTTAGAAATAAGACCACTTGTTCTTTTGTTTCAGTTCTTTAAAGTTTTTTGTTGTCTGTTCTTGTGTGCAAATGTAATTGTTTGATTGCATGGTCCAGGCTATCCTATGCATGGTATTTCACGGGACTACAAGACCTTGACTGTAGTTCAATAAAATTGAGATGATATTTATAAATAGCTAAACTTTTCTTCTATATCATCCCAAAAGATTTGTGAAATGATGTCCTATAACATGGACTTGTTGCATCGTAACTCCTATAATAGCATTATATTCATCTCCATCATAAGATCAACCAAGATTTCATATTTGAACAACGTTTTCTGCATTTTTCATCACGTTTTTATCGCATCTACATAATCCTCGACCTTCTATTTAATATTCAATGTGTAAATTCGTATTCTGACAGTGAACGGCTTACTGGGTCACAGGCATTTAACGCTTTGCCCTAGATTTGGCAACGTGCCTGCCTACGTTGGGCATAAATCTAATCTGTAATACTCTGCCTAAATCACTTAGGATTTCATTATATGTACAGTTTTAATTTACTAATGTTTATTGTCTCGGGATTTGCAACCTGCAAATCCCGAGACAATAAACATTAGTAAATTAACACAATAAATTTAAAGATAAATTTAAAGATAAATCTAATTTATAATGCGATTGATTAGAACTTCCAAGTGTTTATTTTTCTAACGTTCATCTGCTGTTTAGTTCCAATTTTAATGATTAGTACATAATAATAGTAATAATTGTCCGCCGATTCCTCTCTCTGTTGTCCTGACCCTCGGCCGTCTGGCCTCCTCTGTCGAGGGGTATTCTCCCATCCCTCGAGCCGTTGAGGGATTGGGAAGAGTTGAAGTTGATTTTAAAATAAAAATAATAATAGAGAAAAGCACCCGGAACACCTTGAACCACCGGTACTATTATCTAGCTCAAAGTAAGTGACGGAGATATATAGATAGTGATATCTAAATAAACCATGACTCTTGCCACAAATATGCATAGTCATCATACAAATATATCCCCTTACCCAGATTCGAACTTAGGCCCTCTGGCTGAGTAGACAGGGTTACTGACCACTCGACCAAACGGTGGTCTATCTATTGTAGTAAATTTATAAATAACCTTGTTAGAACTATAAAAGGAATCATAAATTTGTTTCTACTTGCGGAAAATAATACGAAAATTTTTTACTGTCACTAAAATCCAACATGCAGTCATACCTACTGGAACCATTTGGATTCATTCGAAGATAACGGTTAGAAATATAGCGATCGTAGTTAAAGCCATGTTCTAGCAGTAAGCTGGTACTTGGAGCAGGCTGTTAGCACTGCGTCCTTTCTTGGCAGTTTGCCTGATGCTTTGAACGCTGGTATATAGTGTAAGGAGACATTGTGTATCTTTACTGAACAAAGCGTTTTTAAATATATAAGATTATTTTGAATTAATTGACTAGGTTTGTAGTTTTATTTTATAATTATCTAGATAAACGCTCGCCCCCCTTATTACCTTCTCCTGCAGGCATCCAACAAGCAGGCTCGTCTCAAGACATGAATTTCTATAAATAGCTATGTTATACATGATATTGTACATTATATGGGATATTTTGTTTTGAAGTAGGGAGTACTTAGCTTCTTATATATACTAAGATAAACTAGCAAAAATCAACAGTGAACCTAAGTCTTCATCAACAGTGAATGTAAATCATTCGTCTGACTACATTGTCTTTGCACTATGGCAGTAGTGTCACCAAGATTTAGTGATCATGGTGGTGAAGATACTGGTGAAGAAAAAAAGGGAGCCAGTTGTCAACAGCAAAGAAATATTAATTTTGATTTTTTTTATTAATTAAATACATTCAGATCCGCGAATCATCATCAATAATCAAAAACCTATAAATATCTCACTGCCTGGCTCAAACTTTTCTATATGGGAGATATACATAAGGAGCGTGGTGATCTTATGATGCAGTAACCAATTCAGCTTGATGCGGCTTCGTGGTGGTTAGTTGACTTTTATGTTCGGTAGAGTCTAGTATCTAATGACCCCTTAAGTATGGTAAGTTCTAGGAGACCGTAAATTTTCTCAATCGGACTCACGTTCCAGTTATATATATATCATAGAATTGTTTGTTCCCATAATTCAAACGATTCGAAGTTTTTTAAGAAAATAAAACGTAATCTAATAATCATGCTGCACTAGCTTTCTTCACATATGGACTCCTCTACTGCTTATGACTCAATAATTTTTAATATTTTATTTATTTTCTTCAATCTTGTCTTTTATATGAGTATGTAATGTACCTAGACGGAATAAATGTATGTTGTCTTTGACTGTAAATGAAATATCAGACAAATTATACAAATAGTTCAGAAAAGTTAAAACATCTCTGATTAAATATAAATTGTATAAACTGTCTTATGAATTTTTAAATCAATCCCTCAATTGAAGAGCTGATTCGAGCAAAGGCTTTTGTGAAAAATTTAAACAGTATAACTCTGCGGCCGATGCTGCACGTGTTTGTTCCCCCATGAATAAAGGATGAGTGACCTGTAGATACACTGGACAGGGCTGTCGCAAACAATTTATATAAACCTACACTAAATAATATCGCTAGCAGTGAATATGTTATCGACAAACTTGGGGTCAGACCTAAACCTGTTACAGAAATTGAATTAGACAGTGAAAATGAATAGATTAAATTTAAAGCTTTCAGTTTTTCGATTATTTGAAAAGAAACTGATGATTTCAATGATAATTTAAATGTCAAAATAAATGAACAAGTCTTTACTACAGGACAGCGAAGTGGAGATAATTAAATAAAGGAAAAAGTAATTTCTGGAATAAATACTATACTCGTAGGAGCCATGTCGATGAATGATGCCAATATTGGTGAATATTTTACTAATTTAGAGCGAAGAGTCAGCGGATAAAAGGAAAATGAATCTTAAAGAGAACTAATAAATACTATAATGTTGAAAAATAATATATAAGAGAACAACCGTGGGAAAGCGTATTGACGCTCTGTTCCTTTGTACGGTGTCTGCATTCGGTTGCATATATATTTTTCAAACCGAACGGGCTGTGTCCAACAGAATATTTTGTAAACTGGCAGGTATTATAATGCCTACAAAAATTTTCTTAAGTGGCTGTGCTATAAGTTGCTAATATTTTAAAAATTCATCTTTTTCTTCGAAGCGTATTTTTTAAAATTCTTCAGTCAAATCTGTATATTCTTTTCTATCCTTGGCAAGTCATAACAGCTCAGAAGCAATTTTAATAATATGTAATTACTGATTACTTCGGTATGTTCTCCGACCACAACTTCCTTCTGACACAAGCTTTTAGTAGGTCATTATAGCTTCTTAATTATATTGCTAAGTCTGTTGTATTTTGTTGTAGCATTTAGTTTTAATAGTTTTAACTGACTTCAAAAACGAAGGAGATTCTATGTTCCACTTTATCTATTTTTATTCGTATGTACACCCATTTCTCTGTCAAATATGAAGCTATTTTAAAAATGTGTTCTCACTGTCACTAAGTGAGGATCTGATCATGGCAAATCATGGGATGCAAGGGATATCGAGAGCAAAGTTTATTTTTTAAACTATTCGAGTATTTTAACTAACTAGAAGTAGACAAGCAAATCGACAATACTGACGGTCAACCATCTAACTGGCTTAAGAAATATAATACTCAAAATTGTGTAAATAAAGTTCAAAACAAAACTCAAAACTGACTATTGTTTTGAAGTAAGAAAAGATAAAAATATTGAATGTTTTATTTTATAGGAACTACATTTCATGAGCGCAACGGAAACGCAATAAAACTTAAAACCACATTAAGCTGTCTTCACACTGTCCCAGTTTCATAAACACCAGTATCATAATAACTTTGTCATTTAAAACTGAACTGATAAATCTTAGCCTTAAAAGGAAATTTGAAAGCATTCCAAGAGTCAGTTACGATGCCAATAAAATGTTACAACACGAGAACCTCACGCCACACTGAATCAGGGATGGCATTGATTTTTGTAAACAGTTGCATACAATCTCGTGTTATATTTTCAAGAAATAATATTTTACATTTTCCTGGATAGAAAATTGTTAGATGGAACTTTTTAAACTTTGCATCACCTTGTATATAGTTCTGCTTATTCTCACTTTTATGGAAAGAGAACAGAAGATAAAGCCACCAGAAGCCCATGAGAAATGTTTAAATTGTAGCAGTCTACCATGATTTATTGTAAGCTTAATCCAGGTTCAGTTTAAGAACTCCCTCATAAGACATTCCTAATCGTAAAAGATTAAGAAAACACTTCTGGGAATTAAGTTTAGACTTCAGCGTTATGCCTAGTCAGCAGGTTAGATACGGTCTTTGGCTGAGAGAATTCAGGTGCCTCTTTAAGGTGCATTTCGTCAATATTTTCAATTTCTTTTTTAAGTACAGTTTTGGCATGGTTCCCCACATGGATGGGGAAATATGGTTGGGTAAGTAACATTCAAAATAAAATCGTAGACTAACATTGCTGTATCTAGATCATCTAGTGACGTGCTCCGCTTTGTTTAACTTGAAATACGACTTGACAAAATTGAGTTTTTAATAAAAAATCTATCTTTTTAATGATTTATTTAATTGATAAGGTGCTGCCTTTTGATAGTTTTTAAATTATTTAGAACACTGAATCAATAAGGAATCTAAACTTGTAATGTTTTGGTTTTGTACAAACGTAAGGGTTTACTTTCCAAACATTATAAATAACTGTGAAATAGTTTTTATAAAAATAAATTGTTTAAATCTTAAATAAACCGCCTCTGTGGTCTAGACATAGCGCTGTCGCAAAAATTCTGAACAATTTGGTCGGTTGCCTTTACTTACAACCATCTTACCTAAGTTTATTAAATGTTTTTCAGTTAATCTATGTATTGTCTGGATGAATTGTGTGTGATGTAGAGATGGAAATAAATGTTTTATCTATCTATCTATCTAAGTCTGCAACTTAAGCAATTATGTTTAACAGCATTTTTGTGTTCCGGAAGTTAGAGCTAAGATAGCCAGTACCACTGTGGTTGAGGAATATGGATGTTATTTGCTTCCATCTTCCGCCTTATCTTCAATTACCATCGGTGAGATAAAGGGCAAAAGTACTTTATATTAAAACAGTCCGTTACGCAATTTTGAACCCTGTAGTTGATAAATGAGGATTGTTTATAAAAATGTTTTACCATGAGTAGTTAATTACGTTTATTAATTTTGAAAATTCAAAATACATCACAAGCTACAAAGCCTCAGAGCTTCCGCTTACTAATTTAAATTTCCGTCAAAAATTGAAATTTATTAATAAAAAATGTTGCCTGCCTCGGTATGGAGGGTATTCCCCATGCCGAATTAGATTAGCCGGGATTATACAGGATCGGACTTAATTAGGAGATCCAGCTAAATTAAGAAAGATCCGTATTATAAGCATTTTTGATGTATGTTCTTGCTTAGTAGTGAGTACCTTAATTGGCAGAGTTGGCGGAGAATTTAAATATACAAAAAAAAAACCGGACAAGTGTGAGTTGGACTAGACTTACAAGGGTTCTGTAGAAATTGATATTTCTACAGAACCCTTGTAAGTCAGTATGCTATTAGTTGGTCAACTCAAAATAAAGTTAAATAAAGTTGTTAAAATATCCGACTTTGGTGACTTCTCATGTTTTTGCTAACCAATATTTTTTTAAAACAAAAATTTATGAACTATTTACTAAATGAACTCTAAAGAACGTCACCTCACTTGATGGGGCTGGTCAAATATTTTTTTCACGCCCCCTTTAAATGTTTTGAGTTAATGAGATTAATAAAATGGATTTTTCAATTTAACATTGTTTCAACAGCATTCATACGTACATACATAAGCCAATAAAGAAATATATTAAACTTTTTAAATAGTAGTAATTAATTAAGAAGGTAGTTGCTTAAAATATGCCGATTCATATTTCGTAATTAAAATAAATATGAATTCTAGCAATCAACAATATAACTTTGAAGATGGATAAAATCAAAAGACAGAATCATAAAAAATATTGTGTAAATCAATAGATAAGAGAAAAGATGTAGCCCTAACTATTTGGCTGTAAAACTTAAACCTACCGACTATTTTCACCTTATGTAATCAAATTTTCACCGGTTTATCCTAGAATTTCTTGTGCAAATAATAGTCTTAAGATCTATATTCTGTAACTACGGAACCAAAAATACAGAATTAAATTGTGAATTACAGATACGACAGTGGCAGCAATACCTTATGGATACGGAACCTTAAAGAGGCTTTATAGTGGTTCTGATCCACTGATTTTTTCTTTATATATTCTGAAACAAAATATTTAGACTTAAATTATATATAAAGGTAGTCAATACATGCCTCTTTTAAATGAGCTTATGTTATATGAAGGCTGTGTGACAAGGAACGCGTCACTTAAACTGATATTGACTGAACAGGACAGTCTCAATTAGATAATTTCCTAATATTTATAGAAGAGTACTTTAATGGATATTTTGTTAATTATCTCGCTTCCATAATACAAGCTCTAATAAAAAAATTGATAGACATTCCATCGCTACGAAAATAAAAAAAGGTACTTTTTATATTCCGCTGTTTGGAATACGAAGCTAAATAATGTTGACTTGGATAAAGTTGCGATTCTCTAGGCCGATATTTACAAAAAATACATTTAATCTTCACAATGTTCATGCACCTCACACGACGGCCACCAAGGAGTTATTTACCCGGAAAATAATCTGGGCGCCGCTGGCTGATAGTAACCATGTGCGTGCGATCCGGTTTTTATTTACTGCGACCGGATAAAGCTTAGTGCATAAAAGCGAAAACGGTTTATTATCCTGTAAAAACCGCCACAGAAATGATATTTAACTACACCACAGAAATATAATAAAATGATATTTGAGTTAATGTACTGTATTACTAAACTTGATATTGATCATGAAGTAATTAAAAAAAAATACAATTTAACAATCTGTTTTCTAAGGATGATGCTCATAAAGTCAACCGTATGAGAAATATCGTTAGTAAGTAGAAAAGTAATATTGAACTACACTTCGCATGAAATAAAGCTAATAAAGAAAATTGTCCAGAGCCTTAAGATAAAACAAACTAAAATTTATTTCTTAAAATGTGCATACAAAAACGCAGCAAAATATTTAAGTGAAAAACTTCCAATATGTGTAATAATATAAGGTAAAATTACGTACTTAATCGTCGAATACGTATATTTTTGTATTTGCGTATTATGCCAGTTAAAGTAATCAAAGAAACTTTTAATTGTATATGACATCGTTTGATATTGTATTATCCATCTAGCATCGTAATTAGTGCCGACCGGTTCAAACTTCTTTTGTTCATGTACATTGTAATCGCAAAATTACAGGTGAAATTATTATTGAACGATTCGTCATGTTCTCGCCTTAATAACCGGATATCAGTGTATCACTTGTCCGGTTTCCGCACGGCCGGTTGCGACAACCTCGTGTCTAATGGCGCGCGCCCGCGACCCGCCTCCTATGAACTTTTTGTATTTTTTCCACGTTCTTTCCTATCGCATGTGTGAAAATGTTGCAGATTTATATAGGAAAAACGATATATCCTATTATTGTAGGTTGTTTATTTTGGTTTTGTATTTATTTTATAATAAATTGTTAGCTAAGCAATCCAGTAACGGCAAACGTTAGTCAGCACTCTCGTCTTGAAAGTCTATGATATCATGAATCAAATTTGGGTTCGTCGACCTTCTAGAGACATAAAGAAGCAGCCGGTGGAATATATCCTGAACTATATTCCCTTAGTTATGAACAACTCTGTAGCAGGTAATTTCTTTTTTTTTATATAAAACACAGCAATTGACTCGACGCCACCTAATAATAAGCAGAATATTATAAATTAATATCGTCCATATGTGAAGATAGCTAGTGAAGCATGCGACATACTGCCCTAGCCACCCTCACCTTGCCGGCAAAAAAGGGCTTTTTCACGCCTCTTTTAAAGGAACCCATGTTATAAGAAGGAGAGAATACGTGTGTTGGTATGTAATTCCACGCTCTAGCTGTGCGACAGAGAAAGAAGTCACAAAACCACTTGTCACTTGTTTTACGTCAAGATATTAGTGATGTGTGTTAGAAATCAAAAATTACCAATTCAAGTGTCGATTGCGCGGACCCGTTGAGCATGATTGGTCTGCGAATCAATAATCTGGTGATCAGGCAACGCGCACTGCTTCTTATTGCTAATTATAGTTAAATACGTTTCTTATACGTGGTTGTAAACTATTTAATATGTATAGCACTAGACTTTACATTCATTTATTCACTACTAGTATAGCATCCATCAAGCAAACTATAACTGGTGCATATTAGGCACAAAATATCATTTTTTTTAATATTATTTTTTATATTAGTAGTATATATATGTATGTATGTGGATATAAATGTACTGATATGTTTGTATTGATCAGTAAACATAATTATGAGTGTTACCAACACAATGTTTACCTACTTGTGAGAGCTTTTAATTAACTTCCTATAACTGAAAATGGTTTATTTTAGTAAAATGTTAGCTTTATAAATAAATAGTTAAAAGAACACTCCAAAATTTACACTGTAAGATACATAAAACACTACCAACCTATAGTCTAAAGTGAACAGCACAAATTACATATTAGCAGGCAGACCGGGCGATATTTCGCGCTGACACGAGCGCAGTCCAGAGCTCGATTTATTAGTATTATTGCGAAGCTTCCTCGTACCCAGAACGTCGTTATTTGTACAAGAAACCTTTGTTTAGTTACATTACTGGTTGACACATTTCCTCAAACACAGTTCAGAGTTTACGATTTGAAATTCTATTTGGTATAAACGTTATAACATTTGGTCGTAATTAAATTAAATGTAGTCTCTATTATATTTCAAATTTGAATTACATATATTTTATGGACTCTCCAAAACTTACATGTTTTTTTATGAAGGAATAATGAATGAAATATTTTAATTTTGCCCACGCTATCGATTTTAATGTAGTTCAAACGAGCACCTTCGACAAAGAAGCTATGGGCTACCCTAAAGGTCCCATGAATATTCCGCAAAAATTTTAGTCCTCAAACGCGCAATTGAGAACACTTCTTTATAACCAATATCCAATTATAACTCACTCTTATTTAGGAGTCACCTGCTAATAAGGCGAATAACCGCGAGTTATTCTTCTTAGTATAATTCGACCAACTGCTTGAGTACAAGGAGTCTCAGTCTTGTAACTAGTAGTTCCGGTAGGGGCAAATGTTTATAAGGTGAACACAAATATTTGTGCCCAAGTCATAATTGTTTTAATGTTTATTTAGGAATAGTTTGTTCAAGGGTTAGAACAAAGTTATAAGTGTGTCTATCCTTACCTAATATCCATAATAGGCTGGTGGCTTTTATAGCTTGATTGAGCTAAACAAATGGTGGTAATGTTAAAGCTGGAATAACCGAAATAGATATTATTGTGGCTAATTTAGAAACACAGCATTTAAAATTAAATAATAATGGCATTTTTTACACTGACAACCTATTTAAGCGTGATAAGAATAGTAAATTAGGAAGAAATGTAAATGCTCATGTTGGAGCTACCAACCGAACATTGGTCTTTGCATCAGCGTGTTCAGCAAGGAGGCAACCTACTTTCGGCGGAACTGCACCAATATGCACCGTCGGCAGTATACACTAATGAGAGACATACAAAACCTATTGATGAGTACAGTAACACAATTTAATGTATAAACGAGAATTTATTATCAAATTAATAAAATTTTTGCTAACTACATACTCGTGAAAAAAATATTCATCTACGTACAAAAATATGCCCCAAATCAATTCAAGGCCCCGATTTCTAAACCGTACAATTACTCACCAACCAGAAAAGTGTAAATATCTTGATGTTCGTGAGTACGTCGTGCACCTCAGACTTTTGACTTGGACAGCTTTGACTTGGGCCAGTTAAGTAACTTCTAACTCTCCATAAATAGTTCATGGTAGAGTTATTCGATTAGAATCTTGTGATAATGTACTTAATAATGGTAAATAATAAAACGGTCTTCTAGAACATCCCAAGGCACTGTTCGATCTTAATAATAAGCAGCTTAAAGATATTAATGTCTGGAGTCCTATATCTCCCATGGAACTCGCAGGGGAACCGTCTAGAACAATGTCACCATTGTTTTGCCCTTAATAGGTGCAAGGCACGAGCTAATGCATCAAATGAAATTATTATTTTTTAAATCAAATACTATCACGATTGATATGATTTGTTTATGCTTTACAGCAAAGGTACACATTAATTTGTTTTAAAGCTGTTTACGTTACGGACTTTTGGATGGCGTTGCTGGCCGCTATTGCCTTTGACTAAAACTGACGGTTTTGACATGGGACTTAACACTTTTTATTGAAAAAAATAAAAATTAGTTTTCGCTCGCGCTTCGGCTTTGTAAGTGATTACTTTGTTGTTGTATTTAAAAATATGGACCTTAAACACCGGCGGCGCCTTTACCTCTTCAGCTAGTATTTTAATAAATTAGAGCGCCTGACTTATTTTCTTTATTTTATATCTAAAAGATAAGCATTACTGCCAAATAGCGTAGATACTAAGTGTTTAGTTGGCTGTTAAAAAATTGAAGTAGACGATCGATAAAGATTACCTTTGGCGAGGAGGAGTTCGCTTAGGGAGTACCCCACCACTAGCTAAGTTGACGGCATGTGTAGGACTTACCCAGTGCCTGGTCGTAGTGGCACTGTGACGAGCTGCATTTTCATAGTCACTACAAATTAACCAGTTAAGGTTTTTTTGAACCCCGCTACAGCTTATAAATTGCACTACCAGTAGCAACTTGACACTATCACAAAAACTCGAAAAATAGCATTCACCTGTGTCGGGAGGTGTTCATTGTGTCCCCTGTGAATCGTTTAATGTATGACATGGATGCCGGTGGCGCTCCTTTGTTGCTATTGTCCCTGGAAATAGAAACGTTTAAGCGTCTCTTCACCTAACAACACCCGAAGGTGTATCGCAGAGACAGCCCGAGGGTCTAATATGCATAAGTTTTTGTGTTATAAGCCTAGTGGTAGCGCTCTAGTTTCGATTATTTGGTCCTTGTATGGGGCAATCAGAATTAGCTTCCTTATCTTGAACTCTGCCGTCCTTTGAAAGACCTGAAGGCCATGTTCGAGCCCAACCTCTTCATGTATTTCTTCCATGTAAGAAGGCTTGTTGGTAATAAAATATATGTATGAATCCGTGAAAGTTTCCGTAGAAGAACATCAATATAGTTTCCAAAATGCTAATCACTGTCTGCTCAGAAGATAAGCCACAAGACTGCTGGGTGCTACCGAGAGACGCAGCGTCGATGGCCTCTCACAAGGTGAACCGATGATCTGGTAAAGGTCGAAGGAAGCCGTTGGATGCGAGCAGCGCAGGACAGAGCGGTTTGGAGATCCTCGGGGGAGCTCCATGACCAGCAGTGAACGTCTCTCGTCTGCTATGATGAGGATTTAAGTACAGATATATTAACTTATGACTTAAACTTACTAATTATTATAGACTAAAGATTGTCAAAAATATATTTCATTAAAAATACAAACAAAAGATCTTTAAGTACCAGTAGCTTCTTTTTCAATAACGTATCATATACATATATATCCAGACCATACATAACGGACATATAAAAATATATAGTCACCTTAAATTGCATTAAGAATGGTGCGTAAAGCTCATACCTTTCTGGAAAAATTTGAACGATTCTTAATTAAAAATGTTATTATAATATAAATGAATATCTAAATGACAGTACCAATTATAATAATTAAACTTTTTGAAAATTGTTTGTATTGTCTTGTGTGTGTGCAATACGTTATATATTTATATTTATATGGTTTTGAAGTGGAAGGGTGATTTGAATTTATTTGACTAAGGAATCTATTAAATATAACGAAATAAAAATGGCAGTTTTGTCGGATTTTAACAAGTGTGTGTATTAATAAAAAAAGTTTTTACAAAGCGAAAAAGAAGGGGTACAATCGACCAGTACAGTGGCGCGACGTCACACCGGGATTTATAAGACGAATCCGATTGGACATAATGGTCTTCTTTGTTCATCGTCTTCGCTAGAGGGTGTTAGTGGTCGCAATAGTAGTTCCGAACATTGTTATTAAATTAAAATTTATAAATACTGCATGCTAATTAATTACAAAAATTTACTTTTGATTTTTTACTATGTAACATTCATGAACGAAATAAACACTTTGATTTTGGCTATTTTTTACTTCAGAGGTTTCAGTTCAACAGTTGCTTGCTTACATTCTCTCACGAACAAAAGAAAAGTGCGACATATGTTCTGAAAAAATCATGAAGGCAAATCTACATTGCAATATTTGTTTTTTTGCGATGGCAACATTCTGCATGTCACTCTTTCATCCTTTCTCAGTTACGTGTCACTCTTCTGTGCCCTTTTGAGAATTTATTTAACAAAACCTCGGATTCAGTGAGCAAAGAATCGCGGTTGCAAATTATTTCCAATGATAAAATCTCGCTGTTCTTCCATAAAGCCTGTAATAAAATTGTAAAAGATTAAGTTAAGAAAATTGCGCTTATAAATAATTTATTTTAGATATAATTATCAGAGTCTTGGGACACAATCTTCAAAGGCCCTGTAGCGGGCAGAATCGTCCAATGTCAGCGCATGACAGTGATTGCAAAAGTACCCTGTCGTGCGTCGAATCGGAACACGTTGGTTTTTAGTGAGAATGCCGGTCCCCGGAGAGTCTCACATAACCCAGTGACAGCCCCATTCGCCACATGGGTAGCTATAAAAGCTTTTCCAACGATAAAAAAGGACGCATTCTTCAACCGCAGATAAAACAGTGACACAATTGATACATACATTAGTAACAAGAATCAATTTAAGTTTGAAAGAACTATCATCATATTCAATATCCGTGTGTGAAAGGGTTGTGCATGTAGAAAAAATATATTTTTTGGCCTAAAACAAGCCAAGCTGGCCCAATGTAAGTAGAAACAACATGGCCCAATGGCGTAACGTGTCGTGTGAAGTACGGAGGCACTGGATATAATAGATGCAGTCAAACCAATCCAGGTACTAAAAAAATGAAAACTGGAACACACGAACCGTTACGCCAGTGAGCTCTGAAAGGAATATAAAGTGTATGCGCTCTAACATCAAAATAACACACGAGTGCTGAAAAACATAATGACAAAGACAACAGATAAATTTATGTTAGCCACCCGAATTGTGCAACGATAGAAGATTAACCCGTCAATGGACATTGCCACATCGTGCTAAGGTGTAAATTCCTCTGCATGCCAAGAGACCAGGACAATTTCAATTGTAGCCATAAATTTAAAACTATGTTTGAGGCTTTATGTTTGTTGAATTTGGTTCTTTGTATTTTTGTAAGTTGAAAGAAACAGCTACAGGACGTTACAATATAGATGCTTATAAAGCGGCAAAAGAACAAATCTTCTACCATTCTTCTGTAATGCTATGTAGCAGCCAACTACCTGGGATCCTCGGGTAGCCTCCAGGAGGCATCGGTGAAGATGGTGGATGCCTTTTTTGAGCAGCTGCAAAGATTGCAATGAACGGACCCTAATTCAATTCGAAACAGGTGTATTGACGTCAATTTGCATAGATCCGGACGCGTACGAAAGGAGAAGTGATATGTAAGAATGGGTGGTTTTCCCTCCCTCTCCTTTCCTGCTCAGGAATACGGGTGTTGGTCTACGGAGTCACTCCTTCACTTTCGCCACGACTACTTTGCGCACTAAGAGATTTTGTGACTTCTTTCCCTGTCTCACAGCTGGAACGTGGAATTCCTTACCAGCACACGTATTATCTCCTTTACACTAAGCACTTTTTGGACCGGCAAGGTGAGGATGGTTAGGGCAGTATATCGCATGCTGCACTAGTTATCTTCACATATGAATTCTCTACTGCTTGTCATCAGGTGGTGTCGAGACATTTGATAAGCTTAATATAAAAAAAAATTTGATGTGAATTCAGGCTCTCAGGTCTCAATGGCTTATCTTCTTAATTTTTTTACATGATTTACAACACAAAAAGTATCAAGTACGTACAATCATCAGAGCGAGGAGCGGCGAACAGTAGGGTGAATAGTCTGTGAAGTGGAATCGAATGTGACGCCGTAAGCGCTGTCAAGCGATTTAGAATTCAGATAATTGATTAGTATTATAAAGATTGCTACTTAGTAAGGATAAATACATATTTTTCTTATTAATTATCAAAGAAAAATACTGATCGTTGCATTGTATTAGGGAACATTAAAAGATTTTTATCATGAAAAGTTATGCGGAGAAATTTGATGATTTCGAAAAAATCACGCAACAAATAAACGGATTAGCGTAAAGCTGCAAAAACGTAGGTACACGACAAAAACCCTGCATTTGCACATAATAAACGCACCAAAATGACCCCTGAAATAAGAAGGGGTAGTTACGCCACAGGAGTCAGGTGTTCACGCTCATCTGCGTAAAAAACAACGGATGCTTATCTTTTATGAGTTAGGCTTAGGTTACATGAACGTAAACTGTTCAGCACGTAAGTTACGTTTTATGCAACTTTAGATAACTTGGTAGATAAATAATATGACAATAATAAAGATGAGTATTTTAGAAGACACAATTTATCTGTAATTAACATTTTTGCCGACCAAAGTTGAGCGTTAATAGCCGCGACACAGTTTCTTTACTAAAGTAGTTATTGTCGTATGCATATTTTATGTGAACGTCTCCATTATATTTACCAAATAAACAATTTCTACAATTATTTTTATATATAACCGAGAGATGATACAAGCCACCTTAAAGATCTCCAAGTGGCTAATAAATGTTTAGATGCATGGACAATATTAGTGATTATTAGAATTACATTTTTATTTTGGACTGATTATTGCGGTTGGCCGCAGATGGTCTTTACAACGTTACCTTCGTTTTAAGGAGGTGAGAACCTTGGAGAGTCCTCAAGCCTTAAGGGGTGATTCGCTTCTGGAGAATTTCTAACCGACATTCATCATCTCCAGGGAATTTGATCCATTGTCTCTTAGAGTCTCTAGGGCGCTCGAGCCATGAGGGAGCGACAAACCTGGGGATGCCTCTACAGGCTTGGAGCTCGGTTCAGATAAGCCGTGTTGTGGAGAAGATTAGTGCCAAGATACGTACCTGTATCTGGTATAGCGCGACGAGTGTAGTCTTCGCATTATTCGGCGGGTGTGATGTATTAGAAAAGTGTTCCTAGTTCGTGATGCCTTTTAGTGTAAGAGCGCGTTTTCGCTCGTGATCGGAGCGTATTAAAACTACAGCGTTTCCATGCATAGTTCATATAGATTTCTTTAACTATAAAACTTCAAAGTCATTTAAAAACTATGATTTGTATTTACATTATAAATAAAGTAACCCCAAACTTTTACTTAAACCCCAAAAGTTTGGCTACAAACCTACAAATTTATAAGTGCAAAGTTTTACATTCAAACTAAGAAATGTATATTTATCAAACATCATCCTAAACCATCTGTTCGTAAATCTTAAGGAACTAGACTTTATCTGCTCCAGCCCTTACATTTAACGCTGGGAAAGCTTTAGTGAAACATTTTAAGTGATCACCCGTGAGGTTTGATGTGATTTCATATTATATTGCTCCATGAAGCTGAACGGGCAGATTTTCAGAAAGGTACTCTCTCTATCAATAAATATGGGTAGCTGTTAGAGGTCAAGTATGTACGTTCGATATATCTTTTTGAACTGATTACAACACAACGTCACAAGAGGACAATGGAACGGAACTACATGAAAAACTTATACCAATGGCTAGTCAAAATGTAGACTTATCTACAGGTGACACCACACAATGAACACTATTGCACTACGAAAGTCTCCTTACAAATTACTGTACTTAAATAATCCTGCAAACACAAGTTAAATACTATGTATATATGTAAGATTTAATACTCGACTGAAATGTAATGCTTGATATGCGAGTTTCTGTGCATATGGAAGGCGTAAAGTATGAAGCATCGTAAATTTGAAGTACAAAGACCTTCAATTTATACATGTATTTTTTTGCTTCAGATTAGCTTATCTAGATACCGAAATTTTCTAGTATCTTCGTTGCCAGAAAGTTTTATGCTCAACATAAAATAAATTTGCCAAGGCTTAGATAGCGGCAAAAACATTTAGAGCTCCAATTACAGCCCCCGATGCATATCAGATTCGTTATCATTAGCGAGTCGTCCAAAATTAATCGGAGCTTGTAAAAACTGTTGCTACGACCCACGTCAAAAGCCCCGTGTCGACGCACACTGGCGCAAAAACTCATTATAACACTACACAAACAGATGAATAACTAACTATATTCATTTACACAGCGATACATTAAACTGAGATAGGTGTTAGTTAACAAAAGTTGATTTCACATGTTTCTACATTACTTAAAGTTAAAAGTAAGACTTCGAAATTTTGATGTTTGTTTTAAAAATAATCAATAAAAGCCCATCAAGATAATAAAGATGAATCCCATAGCCCTATGTAAGTTCAGGTGTACCACAAGGTTCCATATTGGGACCGCTTTTTTATCATTTTTGTTTTAGTCAAAGTAAATTTTTACTCTATGCAAATGATCTTAAAATCTACCGATTTATATACTGGTTTCAATATTACATCCTACTTCAAGAAGATCTCGATATACTTACAATATATTTCGATAAAACAATTATACTTATTCTCAATAAATGTAAAGTATAACATTTACAATAAAGAAGAAAATAAGTAATTATTCGTTCGCTGTATATTACTAATATTGGTATTGATTGTTACTAATATAAGGGATCTAGATATAACTTTAGACAGTAAATTACATCTCGATATTCACATTAATAATATGATCAGTAAAGCATACAAGTTGTACGGTTTTGTAATGCGATTTTCGTCTGAAATTCGAAACTCATCTTCTATATATATTCACCTCTATAAATCTGTAATAAGACTCCAACTTGAATACGCTGTGGCAATTGGGAATCCTTTATAAACATATTCTATTTAAAAGTAAAAATAATGCGTTTTATCAACTACAAATGTTATTTACAGCGACTGTTATCCATCCAGCTTTTAAAAAATATAGATTTCTTGATTTTGGATCGAGCGCACCCAATGGAAGGTTATGTTGCCTCACGACCTTTGTAACAATAAATATGATTGATTGGTCTTAATAAATAAAATAAACTACAAGGTTCTGTCTCGAGTAGAAATACGTCCAACCTACGCAGACCTTTGTTCACAGTTGCACCATCTCGTACTTTTACTGGAAATTGATCCTTCTTTACTGCAAGTTTAACACTTATATACACTAAATCGTATAAACTTGAAATTTTTTGTTATTTTGGTTCTTTCTTTAGTGACCATCACCGTAGGGTTTACAATTGAATTTTAATTTAAGTTTTATTGTAAATCTGTTTGTGGTGGCAAATTTAAAAATAATTAAGGTGAAACAAACTTAAATGAATCAATAAATAAACGAAAATAAAGTTTACAACAATGATTAATTAGTAATATATACACTCATATTAAATTTTATTACATTATCTATATAACTTATTAAATATGACTTTAACAATTAATTATTAATGTTTTGAGGCAAGACGTACCACGCCCCACCACAATAAACTATGATTGAAAATATCAAAAACCAAATTCAGTGCATCTTTTTACATTCATAGTTATATTATTGACGGTGGATTTTAATATTTTCTACATTAAACAATTCTCCATAACGGGATACAAGGGATAAAAGGGAGGGACAAATCTTGTAAAGTTTCTTGCCTGTTACTCCAGACATTTGTTCTTAAATCTACCGGGGTAAATTTAAGAATAAATGTCTGAAGTTGATGTTTAATAAGTATAAATATTAGTACCAAAGCTGAATGGAATATTTTGACTTTGTGTACAGAATAAATTTAGTTTCAAGTCTTCGAAATATGGATTCCAAATAGTTATCTAGAAGATGATTCTATCATCTAATATCTTACATCCAGTTTTGGAGGCAGGATACCAGACGACGACCAAGCCGACGGGTCACGTCCCTTTCTTGCGAGGCACACATCTATTACCCCAAGAACATTCAGATTATCCACACTCTATCCCTAAGGAATACAGTTCATAATCTAAAAAACCATTACCTAACAAAATTGGTTTTGAGATAGAATTCTGCCCTCGTAGCCAGGCCAGCGTCTCAACTTATTAACTTTACACATACGAATAAGTGTGCTTGAGAATTGATTGATCGTATTCGATACGGAATCGTGAAGTTACCTCGATTCGTTGAAATGTTAATTATATAGAAAAATGAAACTTTGAAAAAGGAATTCTTTATTTGTTCTAGTATCATCTTATTCAATGCTGGTTTTTATATTACACTTAATATACACTGACTTTGTAAATCCACTCGTAAACTTACTTCTAAAATAAATTTATCTATCGTTGAAATGACAAAATTTGTTATCAGAAATAATATTATGATTTTCACAGAGTTTTAAGTATTTTTAGAATAATATGTAATTATTAATAAGCAAGTAGGTTCTTAATTAAGTAAAATAGCTTTTAGTTTGATGGGAATATTTATAAGAATACACCCAACTAACATTTCTATTTTTAATTTCCAACACAGCTTATACATTAAGTGCCAATTATTTATGTACAAAGCTAATTATGGCATACTATGACTGGTCCAAAACTCATAATATCAATCATTGTTACATAAATAAAGGGTTCAAATTTTTTAAACTACAGATCACCTTCAAAAATATTCCAAACCCGTCTATTTGTTACTCAATTTCTGATGATGATTAATTTAAAAACTTTCTTGATCATATTAAACTGCCAATCTTATTCAGAAAATTGTTTGAAACATAAAAGTCGGCGTACTCATGAACTTAACTAAAGCAAATCTTTAAGACCTCCGCTACTTATAAAAAAAAGCGAAAAATTACAGACACCGAGCATTATTTACGAAGACTTTAAAGAAGTAGCCATGTTTTATATAACATTGATAAATGATTCAGCGCTGAATGAATTCACTTTTTCATTTTAAGCGGCTTAAGGTGCCGGCGAAGTTAATTTTTAAGGGATCCTTTCAAAAGACTAAGTTGTTATTAAAGAGTATTTAATGATGTTGATGATAACGAAAAGCGTGGCTGCGCTTTATTTAGGGCGATAACAAAAAATACGGTTACAGTAAATATTAAAATATTAGATGATGAGATGTGAGCTATAGACAAAGGACATGATACACATAGGTACAAAAATGTACTACAGTCTATGTGATTTAGGAAACCATAAATATTGAGTATCGATGTTTTAGTAACATAACCGCGTCTTAACTGGAAAACTCACTAGTTTTTTTGTTACATGCTTCACAATATAGATTTTTAAAAGTTTGTTTATCTGGATTCCACCATCTTATCTAAGTCTGTCGCCATTACAATAGTGCAAACAGCAAGATTCCACTAGAAAATATCTCAATTCCATATCCGACGATAACGTCACTTATCAACAGGTAAGATAATGGTCCTTTAAGAAAATGGAAGAAACATGTGTTCTCCCTCAAATGACACAAAACAACTGGATGAATATGTTTTTAAAATTGAAAAGAGACTTAAAGTTATTTCTGTTTGTAAAGGAAAAGGATAGTAAAAATGAAGCCGTAAAAGGACTTGCCTTGAGAAAGCTTTTACGAAACTGATTTTGATAAAGAAGAAGTATAAGCATAAGCTTTTATGGTCAAATAAAGAACACATTATTGTTAATGTCCTATATTTGGAATCGAGATGCACTGAATATAAATTTAAATTTTGCGTGTGAACTAACTCTGTAATAGGCATTTTTAATAACTTTATGTCAATATTAAATTGAGGCAGTAAGGAAACAAGATCTTAAAAGAAAAGAAACAAAATTACTTATGTATTTTAAGTGTCAGTATGCAACAAACCTCGGAGTAAGAATACAATTTTGGGATTGACTTTCCTTAATCCCGTCGTGACCTCATCCTGTCTGCATCAACAAGCAACTCCTCCTATTATATAAATCAAATTGGACTCGACAGGTTTTCGAATACACCTTTAAATCATATTAAATTTCCACTCGAGGCAAGCTCCTAATCCTGACGCCATCACAAAGACGTGGATTTCGTGGATAGCGGGATTGACATCTTACTTACCCGAAAAGATGTTTTTACGCAAAGCTTGATAATAATATCATCACATTATTGCGTTCTGGATTATGATTCAGGTCTAGTACATTATAAAAAATATTTGAAAAAATATATTTTTTCTGACATTATTGTGCAACACAAGGTTGAACAAATAGCCCTGAATTTTTCGCTAGGGTTTATACGACTTTTTCTTAGTCCTCCTGGCGAGCTACCTCTATCTTACCGGACGTAACAGCAACTGAGGTTTACGAATCGAGATGTAGTGGATCTTTGACGTTATCATCACTTATCTTCAGGTCTAATGAAAACCAAAAACTAGCTCATTCAGGAGAACAAAATGATGATGTTACTCCCGAAATACTCTAAGGCCTAAACTCAACACAGTGCCCAACTCTGCCACCAACATTGCGTACATTGGTGTGTGGTAATTGTGACAATTTATCTTATAAAAATTATTACAGGTTTTCCTTCTATAAAGTTACATATCTTTAAGAAGATAATTAGGATTGATTATCGCCTTCTCGATTATTCAAATCTCTGATTTTAAAAGTTACTAAAAAAATGGTTCATCGAATGTAAGTTAAAAATTTAACGGAAATTTATCTACCTACAAAAATGTATCAACAGTAATTTAATTCAAATATATGCATAGGCTTCCAAGTCAGACACCTCTAAGCAGGACAAATAACTCCTTTGGGTAACAGCGAGGCGTTATTAATTAGTACAAAACATGAAAAGGCTTTACAATAATTATGAAAATATTTATTTGTACAACAATAAGTATTTTTTGATCAGTGAAATTTAATTACAAAGGTGTCATGTAAAATAAATGCCCTAAATCTATTCCAGTAAGTCTTATTTTTCTCGTTAAACTTGAATACAATTAAAAAATTGTATACTACCAGCAAATAAATAAATACTATTTATTTTACTGTATTTGTCAGTTTGATACTTTAATTGTGACACTTTGTGCAAAATTGTAAATTATTTCCTGTATATTTCTTTTGAATTAGTTGGTGTACAATAAAAACATACTCAATTCTAGTCTATATACCACCATAAAGATATCTAATGTACGATGTTCGTACATAGTTTTTTAATTTTATTATTTATAATTTATAAGATTAGCTGTCAATGCGATACAAGTATTTTGTACTTCGGCCGCGACCTAAATTATAGAGTGCATTGACATAGCGATCAGACGCTAATTGCATATTTATATTTTTATTATTTTTAGTGTTGAATTAGACGTCATCCGAAATACAATGCAGTTTCATTTTGTTTCCCTTGCATAGGAACTTCGGGACGCATACTGCATCGTTTGCAATTTAACACTAACATAATGAATACTACAAGTATAGCGGTTAATGAAGTAAGAAAAATTCTACAGATGGAGGACCAAGAACAATTCCCTGTGGAACACTCAGTAATTTACTAGTACTACAATTTTTTTTATATTTATAAAAGTCTCTTCACATTTCAATGGAACGTGCTTTCTTAATCTGTCGTTTCATGTACGATTTCTTTACTGTGCTGTTTAAATTTAACTAATTTGATATTTGAATTCTCAAAAAGAATCTGCGCTTAAATTAAGCTTTAAGGTGTCTTCAGAATTGAATCCTATATCATGAGTTTTATAGGCATTGTGTACAAATTACCTAACTGTAATTTTGAATTATTTGCATTAAAATTATAATATTCATTGCCAAACTTTCCGCTGTCAAGATTTCTCGACAAGATTTACAAAAGAAAAAATTAAGTTTGAAGTATTCATATCTCGCTGCGGTGTTGTCGAAACGAGTTACAGCTATATAAAGTCATGGTTTATTCATCGCGGCTATCAAACTTGGGTCCGTTGGAATCACTTCGCGACACATTTGCAACTCGTGCCGCGGCTGGTATTACCTTAAATCTGTCATATTTTTGTTTAAAGTAACGTATCAAAAAAGGTGTGCGAAATTTTTGTAAACTAAATTTACTAAAGATTCTGTCTGATTTCTATATTTGATGTGAGCAAAAGAAGTAGTGTCTGTCAAATTGTTGATATTAAGAAAGTTTTAGTAGATAATTTTTATGTTGTGATGAAATTTCTTTACAAACATGTTCTTGATTTATCTAAGCGCTGTTTGAAATGAAGTATTAGAAAATTGTTACTATTGCTGTTTCTATTAAGATACTGCTCCCCAAATACACTCCGGCTATCTATATAGAACTCTATCGCAGCTACTTCAAAGTTCAACATTGCGTTAGTCACACTATTTTGGTTTAAAATTTAGTTAATACGTATTGCGACCTTACACCAATTAAATTCGCCTGAACAGTAACATATTAATAATCTTAATACTCTATCGGAAGCCTTTATGCATTAGGCTTGAGAAAAAAGGAGAAATACAAAACTTTCTCACCAAAAAGAACCATTTTTAATAAAAGTAAGTTTCGTACGCAATCTAATAAATTATCTTTTTATTTAACCAAATCTTTCAGAAGCCACCTCTAAGAAGCGACTCATACTGCATTGTACCTTAATTTAAATTTAATTACCAGATATTTCCTATAACAAAACTAGATCTTTAAAAATTGGTTCAATCACCAATTTTTAATCCATGCTCAAATTTTATTTTGAAACCCCTTACCTTTGAGCCTTTTTACTCTGTCATGGTTGAGGACTATTTACACTGTATTTAGTTAGATATAAATATTCATCGCTAAGTATACGACAACAAAACAAAGTTATTACATCTAAAAGAGTGAAGCCTTAACACCGCTCTGATAAATAATCTAGCTAAAACCGATCTCCAAATTACACTGATCCTTTACGTCAATGAATCCGTACCGGATAAATTCGTCAATACAAATTTTGAACTGTTAGAACGCAGAAACTTTTGGCGACTGATTATAAATTAATACGGGTCCTAAAGTTCTTCTGTCTGTCCGTCAATCGCATCCAAGTTTGGCAACTAATCTTATTTTGAAGTTAAAAGTTTTAATCGAGGGCGCTTATTAAATTCTGTTGTTCAACACGCTATCGTTATGCAAAAGAAACCTTTTGTGGTCTTTCGTAATGTTATCCGAGATTTTCATGGCTTGATTGTTTGAGATACCATTTAATATATTTAATTCAATAAATGAGGTAATCGTTTAAAATATCAAACATTTGTTACTTTACGGACTATTTGTTCTAACCTTTCAGGTCAATCAGATACGGAATCAACTGTTGTAATTATCTATAGCGATTTCAAAAGATTTAGCTCTGAATATACGAACCTTGATAACATAAACTAATTTAATTCACTAGTCATGTAAAAATAATTAATTTACAAAGTTGAGAAAGATAAATAAAAACGACTGTATATGATATATGCTAAAGTAAAAGGCAAAATAAAGATCGGTATATACATATAATAATTTTATAAATTAATACAGATGACAATGAATATTAAACAATGACTTTTCTATTGGTGACAATGACAAGGAGGATTCAAAAGGAAAAACAATAAAAAAATATATTATCATTCAAATTCGCAACAAAAGTATTATTTTTACATTACGTGTGAATTAAATGAACGAACGGAAACACGATTACGAATGCTAAATTATATTCTTGTTTTAATTAACCCCGACGATATACCGCGAATTAAATCACTCAGAATCACACAACATTATCTAAGGCTAACAAAAAATAACGTCGGTCGTCATCTGACAGCTATCTCCCTCCCTCGGGACAGGGTTGTTTGTTCCCAGGACATTATGATAATTTACGAGAGAGCGAATATGCTTGGTAGTTAAGGCTATTACAGAAATCTGGGATAGAATTTATTCGCTGCTGTAAATGTTATTGCTTATAGCTGTTATCAAATAGAGTGCGGTAGTGGGCGATAATTCTTGGCTATAATAAGATTCTAGAATTATTGTTTATGACTGTGTCCATGAAAAGTTACACAAGGTAGGGGTCAGGTTGTTTGTAGTAAAAAAATTGTGATGTGACAAGTGCTTATGCTACAATGCAGAAGGACCATATTTAAGACGCCTTTAGACAATCAGAAAAGATATTTGAAATACTATCGTTTTGAGCGAACAATAATACAATAGATTATAAAGAAAAACAAAACAAAAGACGATCGCCGAACTCGGCTTTCTTCTAAAACAGTCACACGACGCTCATCCATACTTCAAGGAGGCGGCATGTCTCTCGCTACGAAGCCTCCTTGCGAGTTTTTGCGTGAGCTCTATCGTTTTGAGGGTTTGCAATTCTGATCTGTGATGCTTTTGTTCAATACGGGTCCTGTTGTGTTCTACGCTGTAGTTTCACAAACTTATTGATACTAAGCGAGAAACGAAGTCACGACAAGTGAATATTAAACAATCTTTCCGTGCCTCCTTTACCCTGTGGATACAAAAGGTTACTCTCTCGAAGCAATTTCAAAGAAGAGAAGATAAGTGGTCGCCGTGTGCCTTCTTGGCTAGGGTTGGATGTGGGTTCGGTGGTGATTAATATAATAAAAAATATACTCGTAGCTGCATTACTTAGCGTTTTATTACCATACGTAACATAAAGGAGTAACAATAACAACTTATGCACAACAAATCATATATAAAATAGGTAATGATGAGAGATTATGATGATGGTGATGATGTGATGATGAACTTACCCCAAACTATGGATTCTTTTATCATATGTGTAATAATAGATAAAATTTAATAGAGCTTCCCAACGAAAATTAAAATATAAAATGGTAACTTGACAGACGTCAATTTGAAATGTTCAGTTTTAAAATGTTTTTACTAATCTAAACAGCCAACTCATAAATCGATGGATCGAAGGAAGCCTCATCGTTACTGTAAGAGAATCCTGGAGCCCATAGTACCCAGGTCTTTTATTTTACACTCATTATTAATTTTGTCTAATATTCAGTAGTTGCTAAGATACTTGTAACATACAGTGATAAGGGAAAGTGGAGACGACTGTTTGACATGATTACAATTCTGATTTTCCACGGTAATTTGTATCCAGAACATGTCAGATGCAAGAGAAGATTTCTAATTGAGAGTCAATGTCAACATTTAATAGATTTGGCCTTACATTAATGTGTAAGTTACAACAGTGTGAACAGTTGATTAATAACTTTGCTATGCAGCGACGTTAATATTGAGATTATTATTTTTATGTAATATTTTATTGTTCTATTGTATTAAAGATTGAAGATTAGTACCAAAATCTATATAAATATTGGATTAATTTATTTTAATATATTTTTAATGCAATTTAAAGTCACGCTAACGGCATTTTTTCTGTTAAATTTTGAAGTAGGAGTTAATTACGTTTACATCTAAGGTTTCAAAAATATATAAACAACAGTTGGTGTTGAGAACATAGCGTTCTACGCACGGGGTGAGACGCGCGGGAGGAGCCCCCGACGCGTGCGACGAGAAACCGGTCCGAACATCAACGAGACTGCTCGACGCCTCTCTGTGCCTTTGGGATTCCACCGACTGCGAACGTTATTTTATTATTCCTGAGTTTTGTAATATTAGCGGCATTAAACTAGCTCTATCTGAATACAGTCCATCATTTATTACCATCCCCAACAGTTGGTATAGCATACTTCACGTTTCTAAACTTTAAGCAATATTTTCCACCACCACATCCATCCTTTAACGATCTTTACATAAAGGAAGAACGTGAAATAACTCGATATTGTTCTCAAACACAGTGTTAGCTTTCCCTTTTCTAATTTTAATATTATCTTATAACTGTGCATTTAAATTTATCGAGTATTGCTGAAGTAAGCGAATAAGACTTTAAACTAACGTAATAATATCAGATACCGTTCCCTAATCCTTGATTTGGCACTGATGACTTGGCACAGTGCTGCCATCTAGCGTAATACAAACCAGCTTCAATTATAATTAATGAACTAATGTTTGCCAATATTAATTTGCAGATTATTGAGTTCGGTTCCCCTGAATGTATTGACACAGCCAATGAACGATGACGTTGCAGTGATTCGTAAGTCATAGTAATATATTATTATTGACTAAGCATAAGATTATTATAATTGGTTTGTGGTGAGTCAACACACAGTTGATTAATAATACAAAGATATAAACATTGTTTACTGTTTACACGAGGCCCTGAAAAATCGCTGCTGCGAATAGAATTCAAGCAGTACGAGAGAAAGCATACAGAAGAAGGGATTGTTTCCCTTGTTCACTCAAAAAGATTCATGTATCAATTTGGATGTTCTATGGCGTTGTGGACTACAGCAGGCATAATTGGCGCTATGATAGGCCACTATAGCACATGTACCATGCTATTTAAAATGAAGTCAGTGAAATTGCCTCTACTTAGGGTCTGTGGGGAGCACACAGAACAAATGGAACACTTCCTGTGTAGCTGTGATTCTCTTGCAAAGAAAATAATGAGTCTCTTTGTTCAAAATGTCATGAGGTTTACCATCGGCCTGTTTCACATCCACTATCCCAAAAATTTTCCGGTCACAAAACTTGATATATGTATCAAGTATGAAGAGGTTCTAACTTCAATTCCACAGTCAATAATGATCCGATTCTCAAAATTATCTTTCTCTTCGATAGTATACTCCTGAGATGGTTCCATTCTTACCAATACCTTCGAATCTTCAAAATATAGACACGTCTTTCATTATAAAGTTATTTGAGTATTTAACAAACGGCTAAGAAATAGGCAAGTCTGCAATCTGGCGGTCTATCTAACTTTGACTTCAGAATATTGAAAATTGTGAAAATTTTCAAATCATAAGAAATTATCCAATTTAATATTATTTTTTGGTTGGTGCTAACTTGTTTTCCGGTTATAGATTATCAGAATCATTTACAGCAATAGGTTCGTGTTCACTGGAAGAAATGCATTATGAAGAAAAGGTAACATTCATAGTTTTAAATTTCAGCGATGCCTTTAGTAAGTATGACGCAATCGCGACAGCGACGGGTGAAAATTTTACTTGCCTGTAACATTATTATAATTTTCATTCAATCCAAAGTTTCTGGTGTCTGTTATTTGAATGTTAAATGTAACTGTAAGTCGATCTAGTATTAAATGGATATGAGAAACGCTTACCCTTTCAAGGACAAAGGTAATTGATACATGCGTAATCTATCATTTTTTTTCTTGGGATTTAATAAGATTTATGTTCCTGGAAAAGTGAATTTCCACTTTCCTGTCAGGTTTAGCAACTACCCAAATTTAATCAACAAAAACGTTTGTTATATTTCGTATTCCTAAGAGTAATACGAATTTGAAAACATCTACTTACAAATAACGCTTCGTAGTAAAAATAATAAAACGTGTTTAATTTCATCCAGCGCTGTACACTACGCATAAATGTCATCGTTGTGTCTGCGAATACCATTCTAAGTTCCTTGTGTTAAGGTCCACATATAGTTTAGGGGTTCTCTTGAGATGCTAACTGTTGTATGGCCACAAGATGGCCACAGATATTTGCATATTGTGCAACAGACAGACAATTTCTCATTTTCATGAGGGTTTCTGGACGGTGCAGATGCACTCATCTTTTGATACGCAACGTCAGTTCTGCACTAGATGGGAATTAAATACCTCAAATTGTGAGGTAGTTTAGAGTTGTGATATTTCATCCAAAGTGGGAAGAACACTTTTGAACAGCGCAGAAATTGGTTTTCTGATGGTAAGCTGAAGAGAGTCCATATGCGAAGGACATATTGGACATATTACTCCCTTAATATTTTGTAAAGTGTGATAATAAATGCCAAGAGCACAAAATGAAATTCTCTGTCGGTTTTTTCATAGTTAATTAAACCTCAATATTTTTATCTATTTCAAATTACAATCATGTAGCATTAAGTACCGTGTTAGAATAGAACAGAATAGAATAGAAGATATATCTAGATATATCTTTATTGTACATCAGCCATCAGCCATCATCATCATCGTGTTGTATGTTATCTTTGTAGAAAACCTCTGTAACCACATTGTTATTCAAATCTAATGAAGTAATATGTACTGATTGGTATAATTGCATATGACATCAAACATTTACATCAAGATGCACAGTCTTAAGGTCAATAGCAACATCAGCTGCTCCAATGAACGTGAACCCGGTGGGGGTTCCTTAATAGTTCACAATTCACCGATCGTTCATAAATTAACTGCTACCGTTTTAACTCCTGACAGTAATTTTAAAAGCCTCTACTACATTTCTGGACCCGATTTTCGTTCGCGAAGTTCGCATCTCAGATCCCGTGATTCTGTCTTAAATTATTTTTTTCCCTGTTTCAATTCAGTACACAAATTTTATTCAAATGAATGAAAAGAATTTTTATATCACACTGTAGGGCAGTATAGACGGTGATTTGCGTACTCACGTCGTTACAAACTTCCACCGCCCCTAGTCCGAGTTCTTGGCTTCTTATCAAAATCCTAAAGGATACTTTATCTTACCCGAAACTTGAGGTCCCTAAAGAAAGAACCCGAAGAATTAAAGATAACAAAGAGACCTGCCCCAGGCGACGCGGTGAGAATATTTCTTAAAAAAATATGGAATAATAAAGATCAGTATAATGTTGTTGGTGGAGCGACTCCACGGAATAGTTAACTCTGGACGGGCGGGGGGCGCATTAAAACTTTCCCTGCGAAAACATCGCTTGCGATCGGGCGCGTGCGATCCCACCGCGATAACGGAAACTCCGTTAATTTGATGAGTTATGGCTTTAAAAAGTATTATTGTTTTACAGAAAAGTTGAGATGAGAATTTTGCGACCGCGTAAGCGAAAATAAAATAATAAATTTATGATATCCCAAGCTGATTTTGTGGATATATTGACCGAATTACTGAACGATGGGTTTAACATTAACCATGGAGAAAAATAAAAAGTCTTGTCCAGAAAAAATGGTTTTTATTAAAAACCTCGCTTATTGACGATATAATCGCCGGAGCTCACAGATATTAACGACGATACCAATATGTACAGTTGTAGGCGTATAGGTCTAAAAGACAGAACATCTTACATGTTCTGTGATCTAAAACAATCGCTGTGTTATATACAGAGTTGTATAAGATATCATACAATTATTGTTAATAAACTTGTATAACATATACTATATGGTACCTCAGAGTAACTGAATTTATAACGATATTATGTTACAAGAACCAATTTAGAAATATGAAGGGTAAACATAATATTTTTCATAAAATTCAACTTACAATCTCTCTATCCTAAGTATATGTTATACGTGAACAGAAATTTAAAATTTATCTAATACAGTTCAATAACAAGATAAATGTAGAATGAAGGACTCAACAGTTGAGTTTACAAATATAACAGTGGAATAACTCTAAATATTGAAATCCCTTAATTGGTCAGGAGGTAGATAAATGCGAACCCTTTTGTTCCCCAAACAGATAGGTATATGTTAAAATATCGAATAAATTGATGCTCAGTAGTTCTCCCCATTTGAATGTCATTACCAGAGATCCATAATTCAATGGAAAGGTCCCTAAGGAATACATTTTATATCTTATTATAAAAGAAATTCATTAATATCCCGGTGAACCTCCTCTAATTGGATTTTTACTGATTAAAACCATTGTATTGAAATAAAAAGTAATTTTTTTGTTAATTATTTACAGAAATCAGTTTCCATTCTCATAATTTACGTATACATCACTTTACACTTCACTTTTGTAGGGTTTTATTTTTATATTACGTTGATCTCTTCTGAAATTTGATAAAAGTTACGAACTGCGTGCTCGAGCGCCAAGTTCTCGAAGTTCACCTTTGCGGGATCAAAACTCCTCTAAACTGAGATCTCCTGGATTTGGACGCGTTTTTTTGGTGGTGGTACGTTGCCCGGCCTCTCTTTTAATTCCAACTCGCTGCTGCGCTGTGAAAACCGATATATATGTTAATTGAAATCGCCGTTACAATAACTCATTGCTATCGCAATCAGTGAAATTAATTATTCAACATTATGTCACAATGATTTCTCGACGCGACTTCCATCTAACATTCAAATGGCGATATTATAGTTTGTATTTATCATTAATTTGTTACATTAACTAATGAACGGTATTGTGTCGGAAATAATATGAGATTTGACGCTCGATATCGATAATTTAGTCGTTATTGGTAGCATTGATACGATTACCGATTACATTGATGACGGCTCGATTCAAATGTTAATTATGTTCAGAGACGTTCACACAATTTCTAGAACGCAATATGCTTGATTAAAATCAGTTGATATGTAAGATATTATTACCTTTAAAGTGCTTTTTCTTGGAGACAAGGCTAATGTAGGGTCGCAAGACATAGATGCGGTGGCGGTTCGACTGTTAGAGCTACCTGTTGATTGTTTGTTCAATTATTGACAAATATCATTTTACAAGGAACTTACGAAAGAACAGTACCAATGCTTTACAGAGGAGTTTTCTAAATTTTTTATGAACATCAATTCTTTATTTTGCGTTCCATAGTTACATAATATGTAGATCTTAAGACTATTAATGACACTATGGACCCATCGGGCACAACAAATTTTAGGATATACAGGAGTTAGTATAATTAAGTGTTTTAATTTGTATTATGGTCAAATTAAAATATATTCATTCAAAATAATAATTATCTTGGGATTGTTTGGAATTCTAAGCCAGTGTGTCCAAACATCCAAACCAAATAATAATAATATGAATATTTCTCACACCTACACTTATTAGTTAGTTGAGTTTGTTGGCGTAGTGGTTCCTTTAGCCATTGACCCATCCAGTGACGCTAGATGGGTCAATCAAATTTATTTTCTAGAGCTCCTCCATGATTTGGAAGGTTCGTTAAGTTGTCAGTCCCAGTTGTAACGGCAACTACTTTCCCTCAACAAGCCGCATTGGGCAAGCCTGATGGTATTATACCCCAAACTCCTCACGTGTTTCTCCCACGTAGATCTGTACCAAGCAGTGGGGCGTAACTAGGGAATATGATGTCATCTATTATCTAGCCTATTTTAAGCATCATTAAAAACTTGTGCTATTTGTGATACTAGGTAACGGATTAATATTGATTAGATTAAAAAAATATATTTAATACATCTTTAACAGAGTTCTCTTCAAGGTTAAGAAGTAAAACTAATTAGTTGTAGATGAAACTTTTGATGATCTTACCATCCCTTCGGGGTCGTCGCTGTGTGTTACGTCGTCTCCCCCGCTGAAAGTAAATCCCAGCAAACACCAACACGTTGAGTGCTAATAGAAAGCACCCAGCTCCTACCGTCACACCCAATGCCACAGTGTAACTGTCACAGAAAAAAAACAATATTTTTTTTCTTAAAAAAGAAAATCATAATTTTCTATCACATATTTTCCAAGTATTTGAATGATCAAATTTTATTATATTATTTCTGAGAATGACATTACTCTTATCAAGTTTTAAAACGAGGAAAATAAATTTGTATCTTTGAATAGCATTTTCCTTATAATCAGAGCCGAAACGAAGAAAACGCAAAATATTTAGGATAGAAAAGAAAACTTTAATGGTTTACTCTTGGCTGTTCTCTGGAAAAGAAAATGACAGCACTGACAGCGCTTTTCCGAAATTTTTTATCGCTAAGTGCTGAACCGTTACCGGAGCATCATTAAAATTCGTGACTCTTAAGTAAACAAGTTTACAGTTGCACCGGAGTCGGTTAATGGTCGGAAGAACGTCGCCGGGACATCCCCCTTTATTTGTTCAGTGAGTCAAAGTCCAGTCGGAAGTTCGAGGCATCCATCACCATTATCAGCCGTATCCAGTCGTGCCACGGAAAAAAATGCCGGTTCTGAGAAATTGTCTCGCATCAAGACATTATTTGCGAGATAAAAAGGAACAGTATTTAGGAGGTAAGTGACTAGGTAAACACATTAGCGGAATTGCACGTTTCCCCGCGACGCAGATCAATCTTGTTTACACAGTTGTGGACTTGCGTATCTGTATAGCAATTGAAATTACTTCGCCTGATGGCTTGTATAATTAATAAAATACAAGCAGCAATCTGGGAGAGATTTGGAAGTTCACGCATCACTATATGGATGATAAACTATCATATTTCCAATTGGGACATAATGTTTTAGATACAGTAAATCTTGAACCTATGGCTTTTGATATATATTGATGTTTCTAATATTTACCTGTAGTATTGTGAATCTAGATTCGTAAGTGAGTCTTCCTTAGGTGAAGGCTGGGGAGCTGGTAGGGCAGACAGTGCAGGCCGTGGGGAAGGAGACGGTTCACATTCTTCCACCTCCGAAACTTCTTCCTCAGATTCAGTCGCTTCATCTTCATCATCAAGCGAAGCCGTCGTAGTGTACAGTTCCGGGAATATTTCACCTGTGAATAGAGAATTTATATATAGAGGGAAACTTCATCCCTTAAAAAAATCATTTTCATTATTCGAAAGAAGCGATTTATACTTTTTTATTTTATTCCAAATTAATGAGTAAATGTTGTAGAACAATTATTTACGAAGATTTTGTAGATGGGGAAAAGCGATATAAAGGTATGGGTCATGAATTTTAATGCTTGTTAATTCATTACTATATAAATGCATAGTATGTTCTGTTGTAAATTATACTTTAATTGTTACTTGAAACAAGATTCATAATATTGCAAGACAAATAATGAGACAAGGCTAACTTTATTGGTATATTATAGTAAAGAAAAAGATTAAAGAATCAGTGTTTTAATGGCTCGCGATAATTTAATAAATGTATTATTTTCAAGACAAATCTATTAACTAAATTATTGTGGTTTAAGTCAACGCTTAACGTCACCAGATATTAATCTTGATAGAGATTCGTCTTCTTCAAATTATCGTTTATAAATGTCTGTTTTTACTCAAGTTACACAGATCCGAACACGATGATGTTATAAGATATTTATTGATGGAAGCCTGAAGAGTGCAGACATATTTACTTCATCCGCTTTGAATTTGAACTTGATTATTTCTGTTTTACTCTCAATGAGAAAAATAGGGGAAGGATATTGGAAATCCCTGATTGAATTCGGAGCAACTGATTACCTATCTATAACAAAAGCTTACAACTAGACATCTTTGATTTTTCCAACACTAAGTAAGACCATTTTAGAGAGTTGTAGTATAGTAACAGAGGAACTTATCCCTTTTAATCTGTTGATAAGTATCAAAAGATATATTTTGTTTTTGAAAAGCGTAGAGTAGTTGGTTTGAGCAGTCTGGTTTCTATTACGTATCAAAGTAACATTCACATTTGGTTTAGCGCTGGACGTGTCAATCAAAATTTTTATTATATCGAGCTTGTAAGTGCTTCAGAAGACACTAAATTGTTGGTGCCAGTTGATTCGGGAACCGCTTTCATTTACCAACACACATTTAGCCGACGTAATGATTGTATGGCTTAAACTCTATGTGTTCATCCCATGAAGGAAGGTCTTGTACTCGATAGTATGTATATATACTATTGATGATGTTAATTTTTTTACTTTGGAATTAATTCATTTACAGGAAATAATATTAGCCCCAAGAACTTTCAGTGGAACCCAGAATGCAAATATAATGGCATTTTGCTCGGAAGTTGGATCGAATTACCGTCTGATAGTGCCTCGGATAGCAAACACCAATGAACAGGAACGCAGTTTAGATAGGCTCCGACCTAAATCAGATCTTATATTTATTTTACACTATGGTTGCTTATATAAAAAGTTGTATAGTTTCAGAATGATAATAACAAAAACTAAATTCACAAGTAAAACGTTTTTTGATGAATTGATAATTTTGAAAATTCAAAAAGAAGTTTAGAAACATGATTTTTTATAAAAAGTATTATAAAAATCATAAAAGTCTTAAAAAAATAATCAGAATTCGAGTTCTGGACACCTGAACATTGCACACATATAAAAAAAAGTTAAGCAGTATTTGCAAACTCTATGATTATTATTTAATGACCCATTGTAACTGTTTTCATACTGCATAGAAAATGAGGGTAGTTAGATCAAAATGGAAAATAATACACCAGTTTTCAAATAAAAGTTTTCATAACAAAATCCTGAGGCTTAAAAACCTCGTTAACGAGGTAGCTTAATGCATTTACTTCATAAAAGTAGAAGATAAATTTAATAGATGCTAACAAGATTATAATTAGATAAGTGAGCACATCAACGAAGAAAATTTAGGGTTCTCTATTTTGTCTCATAAAAGATTTTCCATTGTTCATGTCTTTTTTTCGTTGGTTCTATTTTATGATCTGATGATGAATGAAGAAATGAACGAAACCAAAAGTGCCGTGAAACTTAAGAGTAGATCAAATAAGCGATTAAAACGTAAAGACCTTGAGCGGCAAAGGGGCATTATTCCCATTTTTATACACAAAGGTACTTCAATATTCTTATCGTTAAAACGTGTACCAGCGTACCGCACACCCCAAATACTTCGCTTTAGTTACCCATAACCTTTTAAGGTCACTTCACTGCAGATTTTTTACAACCTTTAATCTCCGATAGAAGTGTTTAGATACAGATAATGGGATTCCTCAGTGATGGTGTAATATAAAACGTGGCATCGTCAAAGGACTAATGTAATAACACTTCCATTTTAAGTTTCGCAAACAATTCTGAAGCTATTTATGTCCTCCAGGCTGTTTCTGTGTTACACGATAAGCGGATTGTTTTAGATGTTACGAAAGATAAACAACGCCCTCGGCTAAAATAAACATTGTCACGTCCTGTGTTAATAACGAAATGGGCAACGACTTTATTTCCTGATGGTTTCGTAAAAACGTTGTGAAAATGGCTATTGAATAGACGTAAGGTACATTAGAATATGCTACAGATCTCACAAAAGGTATTATTTTCGAGGCATTGCTTGTGCCCATTACCGGTACGTAACAATGCCTCTCTCTCTCAGCCTCGCCTAACATACCACATTATGAATAAATTCGGAGCGCCGAGTTGCCATCATAGACAATTAATGAGAGCTGCGCAAAGCGCTTACATTGTAAAATTACGAACAATTAAATCAAAGAAATTGCTAAGTGAATTAAATTTGAAGAGCATGAACTCGTAATAGATGAAAAATTACGTGAACTCGCCGAGATTGCTCTTATTAAGAGCGAACGCTTTAATGTGATAGAAGAGGGGTTTACAGTAATTTAAAAGGATGCAAATGGGAAATTGAGGGTTCGTTGGAAAACTTTCAACTGCAGGTTATAGCGGCGGAACAAAAGGCATCGGTGTCGAGCCATTGTGGGCCATTACCGGCGCTCCAGCCACAATGCCCGCTTTGTCGGCCGCGCCCTGCACTCCCCATTATGGTGGAATTTTAGATGCCATCAAAGACAATTAATAGCAGCTCATCGCTTTCTTCGATGATATCTTTGTATGAGTACCATTAATCACTTTTTGGTTAACAATTGGTACGCTGCATCATTATTGATTAAAAGCCATCTTCAAGAAACTTAATTTAGAATTTCCATTTTTTGTAGCGATATTTTCGCCTTCTAGTTTGTTATAATGAACTGTACTTTACTTGTAATATACGATTCTATGCTTTAATTAGTAAAAACGTAAATAACTAAAGAGTAACACGCAACTGTAGCCTTATTAACCGGCTACCCAACGCTATTTTCATGTAAATTATGATTTAAGAGCCTATTCAGTGTAATTCGGCCGAAATAGTTGTGCCTATTGAAAACATTTCAGCTATTAACTTGTCCGAATTCACCGTCTAAATTTGAAACATCAGAGAGGCTCAGTTGGTAATCGGGCACAAAGCGCTCTTCATTATCGTTTGATGTGGGGTGACAAACGGCGTATTTGAACGAGATGGCCTGTCTGTCGGCGATGTTTCAACACGAAAAAGGATTCTAGCAATTAGCTATATAATGCTTTCCTTTAGAGGTATTTCCTGTAATGGTTTTAATATAGAGCCGTCTTGCTACCGACGATTTAATTGTGCTGTGATAAAAGGCTATTATCTGGGTTAGTTTTCTGAGCCAATACTCTGTTTGGGATACGATGTTCGGTTCAATCAATCCTGTTATTTATGTCAAAGGATGTCAAGCGCATAAAAATTTAGAAATAATGTAAGGGAATCATTCATCATCTGTTCCTCCACAAAGCAAGGTGGTGGTGGCTACCAGGACTCTGCAAGCGAGTCTTCTGCATAGTAGATTGTGTTGGAGTCTTATAACCTCATTGGCAGTTTATCGGGAATTTAAAAATATTTATGAGTGTACTCATATATATTTTAAAATTTCACGCAAATATTTTATTTTGTCATGAACATAACTAGTTCTCTTGTACCGAATACAGATATTCTTTAAGCCAAAGCTAACTGGGCTCCAAATAACCCGGGCGGAGGTCTATCGGCACGACAACGATGAAATCAACCGGGTAATTTCGTTGACCGTAACAAAATTAGATAGTAACCTGTATTCACTGAGTAAACGAAGCCTTCAGCTAACTGTGGCCGGTAGATTTAACCGGATTATAAATTTTAATAGTTTCCGAAGACTCGCGGTCAAAGTATTAAATTTGGGTTCATTTTATCAGGAAATTTAGCAAAATTTTTACTGTATTCATGTTGCCTTTAGGGGTTTTGTTTATTGCAATTAATTTATCCATAAGAATGTCGGGGATAGAGTTTACACAAAAATATTATAGCAGGAATTTCCTATCAAAACTCTGCCATATCCATGTACTAATATTTATTTCACATTAACTTGAAAGTTCATGTACAAATTATAAAATAAAATTAAACTCAAAAATCTTTTAAATTCACAAAATAAGTACTTTAATTAATATTTTAAACTTATTCATTTGACGGTAATTTATTTATCTCTTTACACATATTGCAATCATTACGAAATTCCTTGACTGATTAATAACAATACAAAAAAATTGAATATATCACTTTGAAATAAAAGTATGCTCTCATCATATATCGGGCAATTTATTATACATTCGAATTGAAATGCAATTCACATTTTATTCATTGGAACACAATCGTCGGGGCAGTAATTATAGTTTATATAAATTTCGACCACATCACAGTGTTTTATGTATAAATTTAAAAAAAATATTAATAACACGTCATACGTGCAAATAAAATTTGAAGCCCTTGATTTGTCTGGGATCCCAACATCAGATCCTGACTTGTGAAGTCTTTCGAATTCAGTTCACAATTAACAGAGACATCGGTGAACAAACATAAAAAAAACACATACAGTGAAACATAAAACCTCCTCATTCTTAGAAGTCATTTAAAAATGAAACACCATTAATAAGTAAGTAATGGTATAATCACAAACAATACTGATATTAAATTTCAGTTGAAACCATTAACAAACGCAAAAGCAAACATCGCGCCAAATTTTCACCATTTATCTTTAGATGAGTCTCAAAACGAATATAATATTATTTTAATTGATATGGATAGCAATAAGCTCGGGTAATTCAAAGACGGCCTGTAATCTTCAAATTTCAAGACAGGATCGTACTGAAGGGTTACATTTAGCCGATAAGAACCCTAAACAATTTGATATAGGGACACTTAGATAGATACAGCTACGATTATTACTGAAATAATAAAGATATTACATTTTCAAGATGATAAAACCTTCCGACCACTAAATTTATAGTTTTATCTGAGATCTTAATATTTAGTAGTCTTAAATGACGCGTAGGTATTGGCAGGGACGAACCTTTTCAATTTTCTTTCCTATTATTTGAAGCATGACGCTGCTCGGAAATACTTTCAAATATCATATTATCAAATCAAAAATACTAGAAGATTAATTCAGATTTTGTAAGAATGGATTTTCTATTTAAGATCATAGTCTACTTATACTACTACTGCCGTTTAGAGCTGGAAATAATAGGTATTGCCAAACGTCACTGTCATCGCGTTTGTCCTGAATCTATCTCTGTCTCCTAGATTGGGTTTCAGAACGTTTATTGGGAGTGGAAGCGGTAATGAGGGTGTTCCGCACACGCAAGCGCTGCTAATGGCTCCGGATAATAAGCCGTGCTTCACGCAACCTAAAGGAACTTAAAAATTTTGAATTTGAATTCACTGGAATTGGTCCAAATTTTAATTAAATTAACGAAAATCATTATAATTATCGACAAGCTAATGCGTTTTATTGTTGAGTACAATTATTGTCAAGTAAAAGTCATGGTATAGAGTTTAAATTCCATCAGCACCATGTAGGTGTGGGTGAAGAAAACAAAGGCAGTAATCTTACCCGCAAACATATCAGGATGTACAGATCTGAACTGATGATGTCTCGGCGCCGCACCAGGTCTGTGTAGCTGTGGTATTAGATGAAGCCACAACGCCATCTTGTGGCCTCGATAATGACTCTTTACTCTTAGTTTTGTCGCTAGAACAGGAATGACACAATTAACTTTACATCTTCAATATCGGATGATGATAACATGACCTTCAATATGCATACTTCAGTTAAAACTTACTAATGCTAAGGTACTGCTGCGTGTTCAGCTCATACCGTGGCCAAGACACGGCCTCATGATGACCATCAGATTTTGGAGTGGGATCTCCAGTCTTGGCAAAGGCCGCCAATAGCGCTACTGCTGACTCAGCAACTGCGATATCTCCTCTTGAATAATTCCTTGGTGCTGATTGCGTACCTCCTACCAACGGAAGACCGAGGAAGTATGGAAGAGTTTCACTGCTCACGCTTCCTAGACGCTGCGAAGAAGAGAGGGTATTTAAAACAATTCATTGAAAATATTGATTAGTAAATCAGTCGATTAGAACCGATTTAAGGGGATGATGAAAATGTAGTTAGTTTAATTTCGTTAAATAAAATCGTTATCAAATCTTTCAATCCTATGTGTAAAGATAACATCGCAATTAAATCAACTTGCAGAAGGAATTTCCTACTAAACATACCAATAAAATAAAAATAAAAACTGATATTTGATCCTAAACCAAATCCAACTATCACATAACCCCAAACGGTAGAAGAGACGCAGAACCCTAATTGTAAGCAATTTTTTACCCAAATCGCTTTATAATAAAAGTAATAAGACCTCTATAAAACTCTAGTGATCGTAACGTGTAGCTCTAAAAGCCGCGATAATCGCGGTGCTTAGGGACACTTGTGGACTGAAACGTACCGTCCCCCCATTAACTTGATTCAGGACATTATTCAGAGGCTCGCTAACTAGATTAACTTAAACAATGTCAAAGTTGGATCTAAGTTTCATAGTGTCCTCGATGAAGAACGGGATATTACTGCTGTGTGTAATAATAATAGGCTTTATGTCACAAGCGGTAATGGTTTTAATTACGTATGACAATGCCAGAGCTAATGATACTCGTGAAGCAGGGGTGTTGAGAATTATTGCGCATGAACTTTTAGTGGTATCAACGAGAGGATCGCGTCAATTAAATTTAGATTTTGATATTCAAATAACATAGAACATTTACCGTTATTTATAATTATTTGTTGTTTCTCTCTTACATTGCTACAAAATCTAAAATAGAATAAAAGAAACTCTATACAAAAACTATACTCCCAATTGGTAGAATGTGTGTACTAAGAATGAGTCTTTATCTGCGAATGTGTGTGTGTGTGTGTGCATATGTGAGGGAGTGTGTGAAATATATAATTTCTAGATTAATTAATTATGAAGTCATTGAGGTTTTAAAATAACAAAAAAATTAAAAATATACATACATTTAAAATAATTTCCATATTGTCTAATTGTTTAGATACACAGATGCGGATAGTATCACAGCGTACGCTACTTCCATCTTCACTTACCATAAGGTGAGATAGAGGCCAAAAGCTACCCGTTATAATAAAAAAGACATTAAACACCTAACTCGGGAAAGTCCCCACAGTTCCATAATGGCACAATGGACAATGGATACTTACTATTTAAGATCAAACTATGATATTCAATTAGAAAAACCCTTATGCGGATAAGTTCAAATATTACTAATTATATTCTGTTGTTTTAAAGCTGATAAGGAACACAAGTTCAAAGATAATTAACTATTAATGAAAACTAATCTAATTGTTAGGAATTCTTTTTACCTACACTGTCAACGGATTATCCATTCAACGGATTTTCCGTTGTACGGATTATCCGTTCAACAGATATTCCGTTGTACGGATATAGTTACTTATAAGCACAATGCATAATTTTAACTTTTTTTTGTTCCTTACCTGTGGATAGTCCGCGTCTCTGCTTTGATGAGCAAAATGAGCGAAGTAAGTCTTAGCTCCTCTCCTCGCGTGTAACTGAGCTACTCGTAATGCTGGTGCGGTTACAGCAGCATCACTCAATGACTCCAGGGTCGCGTCCCTGATGTTGATAGGGTGCTGGATCGGTTTCTCCCAGTCGGTGTACTCATTGCGTATTGCAGCGAAAATCTCATTACGGTGATATCGGTATACGTTGCGGACGTAGGTACGGAGGACTCGATTCCTATTGAAATAAGCGCGGTTTATTTTTCACAAATTAAATGTATTGATATGAGCAAAATATGCCATGAAGCCATTTGGAAATCATGCATTATTTTACTCAACTATGAATTAATAGAGTAAAGGCTCTTTTAGAAGGATATTTATTGAAAAGTCAGTTACAGTTACCTGTGTTCTTCCTCAAAACCATGCCTTATATCATCTTCACTAAAGAACTGGTAGCTCTCGGTTGTAGCGACAACGACTGCTAACGAACAGTCTAGGAATGCTTCACTAGCATGGAGAGCTTTGGTAGGAGCTTGACCTGCGGTCGGGGTGTCCCTCTGGAGCGGCACAGACGGCGCCCAGCCTGCCAGGAACCGTGCTCTTGGGGCCTCTACTGCTAGAAGTGCGGTGAGTGGTCTGGCTCGGATACATTCTACCAACCTAGTAATATCCACAAAAATCAAACAGTTGTAACTGCTTAATAGCCATCAGAGAAACGATAATACGGTATGTCCTTATATAGGAATATTAATTTATAGATTATAATTGATTTTATTGTTAATCAAGAATTTTTCGTGTAACGTTGTCAAAATATGTACTTCTATGTTTTTGTTCTCAGCTGTAGCTAATTATGGTATATTTTTATTTACAGATTTGATTTATTCTTATTTATACCAAATTCTCTAACGACAAATATACTTGAATAAAATTAAGGTCAAGGTCAGACTTTGAAACCTTCAATAAGTTTCCACACTCACCAGTGTTCCTCGGTGGAGGAGTCCGGGGCACACCGTAGCGCCTGCGCTGTGTGCTCTCGGGTCAAAGCAGCATCGGGCGCCAACGCCGTCGGGCTCAACGCAGACCCGCTCAGCAGTAGCACCCGGGATGCCAAACCTGGGAGAAAAATTTAAATCTTCACAAAATTGAAAAAACACTACGAGTTAATATTTATTAAAATATTCAAGGGGTTATTGCTGCTGGTTATTATGCTGTATCCTTATCTTATCTTATTATACTAAAGGGCCAGGAACCACTCCCAGAGCACTTCGACTCAATGCCATCTTTTGTATTTTCCTTATGTCTGCTGTCCTGGAATACTTTCAAGATGTACTCACTAAGTACGCTTGGAGCCAGCTGCTTTATGTCTTCAGCATTATGGGAGCCCTGACCACAATATGCTTTAATGCAGTAATCTCTCAAGCCGTACAATCCAGACACATTTAAATTTTAATTGTCTCCATGTTTACGGGAGTATATTGCGGCGCAACAAATTTTACGCTTATTAAACCATTTTTCCAGGTGAAAAATAAAAGGGGTATTATGTTGATATATAGGAGCATGAGAAGTTCAACTGTTGCAATCTTCGGTAAAGTGGAAGTACTCTGATGGTTGGGTAGTGAACTTACTGGACACTGGAGGTTTGAACTTAATTAGCTTCTTGATTGGAGCTGTGGTTAGTGAACGGGCTTTTTCTAAGTCCATCTTGCTAGCTACAACCATCTTACCAAGTCTGCCGCTATAGCAATAATATTAACAGCATTGTTGTGTTCCGGTAGTTGGAGGTTAGATAGCCAGTACCTCTATGGTTGAGGATGTCGTAATCCATCAGGTGAGATGAAGACCAAGAAATACCCCGTTAAGAATTTCCAAACAAAAAACCGAATCCCCGAACTACTTCGTACTTAAGTCAAACACAAGGTGTTTAATAAAATTATTATTATTTCAGTGATTTAAACATACTAACCTTTAGCATCTGGCATCATGAGTAGGGCGTTGACTAGTGCAGCTCCAGCAGAATGACCAGCCAGCGTAACTCTCCGGGGGTCGCCTCCGAAGGCTGCAACGTTCTTCTGCACCCAGGATAACGCCGCAGCCACGTCAAGCGCTGCTGCCCCACCGGCACGGTACGCCGGGTCAGACCGTACGCCCGTCGTTAAATAACCTGTATCAATATAATGTCGTCTTAACCGCTACCATCAGGCAACTTTACAATATACTTTTTCGACCTTGATGAGGTTGAGGTAATCAATTTCACTTTATTGTTATAAGCAGCATAAAACTTTAAGTTTAATTAATTTAAAAGATACTTCATTGTTGCAATAACTTTTTGATCAGATATTATAT
The DNA here is from genome assembly GCA_943193645.1 of Acentria ephemerella. NCBI lineage: Eukaryota > Metazoa > Arthropoda > Insecta > Lepidoptera > Crambidae > Acentria > Acentria ephemerella. The sequence continues at coordinate 323,713 of OW971875.1, read as the reverse complement.
ATAATTACTCAAGTGGATATACACTGGACAGTGTATATCCACTTCATGATTTTATCTAGAACAAGATATTTTATTTTGTCACGTATAAAAAATGGTTAGGATCTAGGTACAAGTTTAAATTTGGCACCAACCTAATAACCCTAGCCTATAGTTGATGGTGACGACGAGGAGGTGTGCTCGCGCCGCCAGTACGGCCCCGTCGAGCACGTTGCCGGAGCCCCACTCGTGCGCCGCGCCGCCCGCCCACACCACCACCGCGTATGGCGCCTCCACGCCGCGCGCGCCTGTCTCGTCCATAAATATCGTTACATCAGTTTGTTATTTATCTTTTTCATAATTTTTTTAAGCAAATTACCGTATATCATTCTTGTATTCAACTTAGATGGCGCGAAGAAGATTTTCGTTCGAGGAATAGTCCAAATATTCTACATTCATTACACAGTAACGGTTCCTAACAATAACGTCACGGAAAATCTGAAGCGAAAGTAGCTGTAACCACCTACTGATTTTTCTGATTGGTTTGGTTGGTGGTAGGGCTTTTTCTACGTCCACCTCGCTAGCTACTACCATCGTACCGGTCTGCCACCAGAACGATAATGTTAACAGCATTATTATGTTACGGCAGTTGGTGGTAAGATAGCCAGGTCCTCTGAGGTTCAAGAATCCAGGTGAAGCTCGCTTCAATCTTCGGCCTTATCTACACTTATCATGAGGTGATTTTAACTGACAATCTAAGCTCCAATTGCCGGAATACAATAATGCTGTTAACATTATTGTTGTGGCGCCAGACTTAGGTACGATGATGGTAGCTAGCGAGGTGGACGTAGAAAAAGCCCTACCACCAACCAAACCAATCAGAAAAACCCCCCTGGTAATTGAACCCCGAACCTCCAGATCTGAAGTAGTAGCTGTAACCACTTACAGCTACTTTCGCTTCAGGTCTTCCGTGACTTGGTAAACAGTTTTAAGGTAGTTCCAAGTTATGTCGTAAAAGGTATACGTAGGTATAGGCTTGTGCTCATCTGAGAGATGACGGTTCACGATAATAATGAAGTTTCAGGAAATATAATTTGAGATTTCAGACATAGTTTTAGATCCTTCATATATACAGTATAATGTCATGGTCCAGGCAAATGTTAAATAGAACATAAAATTAAAATGAATAAAGAAATCACTTACCGCTACCGGGCACGTATATATTGAGGTAAAGGCAGTCTTCGCTTTGATTGGTGAGGAAAGGTATTGTGGTCTTCAGCTCGTTGTAAAGACCCAGCGGCATTTTGGATAACGCTGCACTCCTGCACAAAACGGTGACATTCACTATTGAAGATCGTCTGGTCGACTGGTCAGTACCTCAGTACCTCCGTCTCACTTAGAGGTTTCGGTAGGTGCAGATATATGTATGTAAGATTCTGTATATTTATGTTATCTATTACTCATAACACAAGCTCTTAATGCTGCTTAATTCGTTCTAGATAAATGAGCGAGAGTGATAGTTAGAAAGAATAGAAATTAGAAAGTAATTATTTTTTATTTTTCAAAGAAACATGTCAATGCTATTAGCATAATTGTTAAGACGGCGTTAAAAGCGTCAGTGGCTTAGGGCGTAAGGTCATTGTCTTCTGTGTTACGATTCAAACCCTACCACGTAACAATGTTTTTTCAAATTTTGAATTCATATGTACGTTTATTCGACGCTTTTACGGTGAAGCAGAACATCGTGAGGTAACCCGTATACGAAGACATTCTTAGATGGTGTGTGAAGTGAACCAACCCACACTTAGCTAGCGTGGTTGACTAACGCCCAATCTCCCTAATCTAGGGTCCTTCGAGCCTCTCGGTGGGTACCTGTATCAGCTGTTGATAATTCCAAAAATATATTATACCAAGCTAGCATTCTTCGAAGCTTTAAGCTGTATATTAGAATCTAGTTTAGTTTCTACAGCAGCAGTAGAAGAAGATAAGCTTGATTATGCATTTTACAGATATTATGAACAACATAAAAACCCTAAAATCATATACTTTAGTCATTATATCATCCAATAGTGACATTGACATTTTAATGTAAATCTCACTTGTTTCAAAAGATGCGTTTGATCTTCTCTCTCACGTATTCCAGATGCTCTGTTTAATTTGTAGGGTTTTTAATAGGGCTATAAGCTGGGAAAATCTTCATTGAAGCTAGAGTAATCTTTTGAAAAATATGTAAATATTCAGTTTTTGTGAGAACAAAACAAACATTGAACTCACACAACAACACATTCAACTCACAATTGTTATAACAAATAAGAAACTAAAAAAACATCTTTTAAAATGATTTTAGATTATATAACTTTTTAAATTAATAGTTTCTTTAAAACTTTTTTGTATTTCTTAACATTACTATCAATATTTGGTTGAGTCTACTTTAATTCATTATTTGGGAAGTTAGTGTATTTATTCTTGTTATTCTGTTTACCGTTGATAACTTTTTTAATATTAAGTTACTACACCCGATTTGGTAAGTAACTGATATAAGAAAATAACTAACAATCATTCGTATTGTTCAAGGTATATGATTCTTGAATATTAATGTTAACAAATAGATAATAGTTTAGTTTAATTACAATTCTAATCCCACATAACAACAGCTGTTAAAGGTAAATCTCGGGCATTGAACCTTCAACCTTAAGCACGCAATACGTCACACGTTTAAACCTTCCAAAACAATACACGATTGAAGGCAATTTAATCAACCGGCCAAGATTACTTCCTCTGTATATGTAGCTCAATCAACAGAAGGTTCATAAGCTTTTAATTAAATCTTGTTATTGGCTTCGTCCCTCGTGTACAACTAAATCGATCCCTGGGTACAACTCACTCTCTAATGAATGGAGGTAGTTACATAGAGATTTACAAATAAATCTTGCTATGATCCACAAAATCTGAAATTAATATGTTAAATCGGAAACAATATAATATTATTGCAATCTCAATATCAGATGCCTTAAAATCTGTAAGGTACATCTATACCAAACATCAGACATTTGAAAAATTAAAATCATAAGGTTCTCAATTCAATCAGCTCAACTGAAAATTTGGTAACTTTAATGATTTTCCCTCAATCAATTAATTAATCGTACAAAAGAGAATACAATACAAATTTTATTTAATAAGCAATCTCATCCAGGCAACCTTAGGTAAGAGTAATTTATTAAATAAATAAAAACATACTGGGTGTAGAATACGGACAGATATAAAGGTACCTATTATATTATACGAATATTAAAATGATAACACAAATGATTAAATACATAAAAACTACTACGATGTAAAAATAGTTTTACAAAGGCTGACGTTTTGAGACAGACTGTGTTCATCCCCGAAATATTGAAAATGAAGTTCTCCCAGATTATAATTCGAAAATGTTAATATCAAGGAATACTACAGAATATATTTATTTTAAATACTGATTAAACTACATTCATAGCAACGTATAATACAAAAAACGAATACATTGCAATACACTATGTTCTGTACGCATCCATTTTGGATTACTTATTTAGGTATTAATTGAGTGGCGTGGACTGTTTTTGGGGACGTGTAACAGCTCCGTAAAAAGTTATCGCTTTATACAAAAATTGACTGGTTGCAGAGAACTTTTATTAATTATTCTAACCATACTTATTCTTTGTTCCTTACCAGCACACGTATTCCCTCCTTCATACAATAAGAGTTCCTTTCAAAGAGGCGTGAAAAAGCACTTTTTGGGCCGGCAAGGTGAGGGTGGCTAGGGCAGTATGTCGCATGTCTCACTAGCTATCTTCACATATGGACTCCTCTACTGCTTATCATCAAGTAGTGTCGAGTCATTTGCTGAGATTAATATATAAAAAAAAGTAAAAAGATGGCCCGTCTGAGTGGTCAAAGGCCCAAATCACATGCATCATAAAAAATGCTTCAATTTAAAAAAATATGTTATTATATTTCTGTTACTTGTAACAACTATTGTCTCTATATTTCTCCGTTATCTAGAACAATACAAGTTTCAAAAGGGAATTCTTATTAATTTTCTACTTATATTAAAAAAGAAATTTGCTATTTTCTATTTGCATTGAACAAACCAACGCCCACACTACACACTACAAGTGGCGGTGGTAGTCTTTGTACAACATGATGGTATGCCAACCACGACTCACAGTTGAACAGCGCCATCTCTTATGAAATTCAGAACTAAGTACGCTTTGGAAATATTAATAATCAATGATGGCTGATTACCAATGTGTACAGATAGTTTGTTATTTCAATATTGGTCGGAACAGATATCATGATATGCTATGCTTAAGAGTCAAATAGAAAAAGAGGTTATACTTCCCAAGTCGTTAAGTTTTTTTTAAATAGAAAAGAGGTTTTCATAGCGATATTTACGCATTTTCATAAAACTGATTTGAATATCAGAAATGTATACGTATTACACAAATACATAGGTAATTGTGTATATCAGTAATTGCTTTAGTTACATTTGAATAACACCTGTTAATTAGCTTGTACTAAAATCAGTTAATTTTGATAATATTATTAACTTAAACTGTTCTGTGTCGAGTCAATGTTGTGTTTATTTATTTATTAATTTAACATTCAATGTACACGCAATAAATTTCCGGGAAACAAGTTTATGAGGATACATTTTACAAAGGTACTGCTTATTTCTTTCTTTTTCTTTCTTAACTGCTGCTGTGTTTGTGAACCATTAGTTTTATTTACGCCCAAAGTTAACGATGTCGATAGTGATGGAGTAAATAACCCTGAAGTATTGTAGCACTAATTATTAATCTATATTTGATTTGATTAACAAGCATTGTTTAGAATTATTAAGAAATTCAAAGCCACAATAGATTTATTCGGTCTAGCTACATTACAAGAACTTATGAAGGTATTAAATATCCAAAGAATATTAATAAGATAAGATATAAAAGATAAAATATGCTTTGTCTACACCATAAATGAAATAAAAATATATACAAACCGAATTAGGAATCTCCTCTTTTTTGTGTTAATTGAAATCTCTTCCAGATAACTTTAGGATGGACACACAGAATACATAAGAATACGCTAGATGAATCAAGTCGTCAATGTATCATTTAAGTATTAAGGTAAAAGCTTTATATTTATAATTACAGTTGAAATTTCTCCAAAAGTGCCAGTGAACTGTTCTAAACGGAGCGTTCAAATAAATTTAAATTTATATATCTACACATGGTATTGTAAAGAAAGGAAATTTTACCGCAATTTATTAGGTTTATTTTATTTGATAATGAGCTCACAGCAGTCGTTGAAGTTACCATGTTTAATTAAAATTTTAAACTTAAAATTTTAAATGAGAAAAGGATAAAAAATATACGAGTGTACCAGAACCCGTTAGCGGCACCTGTTCGCCGGCACACAGGACCTTTTGAAAATATTTAACATCTGTCTTATAATGCCTAAATAGGGTACAAGAATAAATTTTAATTACTTTGCCAAGCCCGTTCGAACAATGTCGTCTAGTTGTGGAGTTTGTGGTAGAGCAAGATCAGATCCTGTTATAAAACTGATGATGGGAAGATTACAACTTTTCTCCGAGTTGGCGGTTTCTTGAGCATTGGACTTGGTGCCGACAATACCTATAAAGGCAAACTTTTTGCTTCCAACTTGAAGTCTTGTCAATATAAACTTGATACTTCAACATTATAACGATTATATATATCAAGTTTCTAATTTGAATCCATGTGTCTTTGATTAAGGCTCAAATTTAAATGTAGCGTGCATATGTTATCCTTGTAGATTGTCAATAGTATATCGATTGCAAAAAAAATTGTCTGAACATCAAAATCATACATTATTTTCTTCACAAAATTTTACAATCTTACCCATTAAGTATTACCAAGATCATCTTAACATCGGGATTCGATCAGGAGACCCATGGTTTACTGATACCTACTTACCACTCGAACAGCTTAGCCCCAAATGTATTGATAAACTTACTTGTTGGATATGTCCGGGTACTTCTGAGGGCACACTGGCGCGAAGGCATCCGCTAGACGCGTGCCGGGCCAGCTGGGCGGCGGGGGAGGGGGGGCCAGCCGCGACGGCCGCCCCGCGTACGGCACCCCCCAGAACACCTCCACCGGCTCCAGGCGGCGTGATGCAGGCTCCACTATGATGCCACGGATCGCTCCTACGACAGAATATTAATCTTACTCTTGTATACAACTGCTTTGATTGAGGACTTTCGTCTTGCGTCGTTAAACTGTTCAATGTTTCAGTCATATCCATTTTCATTGATGGACATGTCTGTCTTCAAAATGTCAACCAGGTAGCAATCTTAAGTAATTCTTTGAAACCACTTACGATCAGAGGTCATTGAATATCCTTAGAGCGACTAACAAGCATGTTTGTTTGCTATGCATAAAAAATATGGGAATTTATTTTTTCAATTCATCAAGAAACACAAAGATACAGTCCGTCTGATAGAAATTGTAACCAAAAGATCCCCGTACCACCTTGAGCTCTACACACGCTTTACCTACCTTAAGAAATCAAAATAAATCGTTAAGTTGAAAGCAAAGAAAACGTATCCCATACTCTCAAAATAACGTCAAAGTCAAAGTCAAAAGTCTGGCAACTTTGCTAGCTACTGAAACAGTTGAAGGTTCCCAGTCGGACGCTCATAAATACTGCAATGAGAATATTGTAGGAATTACGCAACCTTTTTTCGTAAAAAAAATTATCTAAAGATTTTTTTTATAAAATATATACTACAACATTATTAATGGAATTTGTTTCAAAATCATTTAAATACTTAGTAAAATCATTTAACCCAACCACCTCCGTTCAACATATTGTTATTTTCCAAAATCCGCCAAAACAAGAATGGTTTCACAAGACATAAAATTTGCGGGCCACTTTTGTATAAAATAATATCCCTCTAAAATAAACCGCAGGCTAACCACTAAGCCCCTAACTCGGTCTTTGTACAAGGCAGGTACACGCCTTTAATTCCTGGGACGATCCAATCAACCCGGCTCCCCGACGTCGTCGCATTTTGTAAGCCAAATACCCAGCGTGCGGGACTAGCCCGGCCAATCGCGCTGGAATCAAATTAATTATTGCCCAAGCATCAGTCGCGGGACCAGACTAATTGTTTAGTTTATAGAGTGTGTCATTTAATTACATTAATATGGGTCTCGTTTGCCCCTTGGGTATAATATTTACGAGGGGTAATCGGAAACTTAAGCGCCTATGGTGTTTCGACGTTTGTGTGATGTTTTATATAAAGCTCATCAAATGACTCGACACCACCTGATGATAAACTGTAAAGGAGTCCATATGTGAAGATAGCTAGTGCAGCATGCGACATACTGCCCTAACCACCTCCACTTTTCTGTAACTTTACGATTTGCATGATTACTATATACAAACAGTAATACACTAATGAGGTTTTTTACCATCGTCATCACCCACCTTGGTGCAAGTGCCTCCTGAAGTAGGGAAAGACGCGATATTATAAATTTTAAATAATTTGGTAACTAGTCTCAATTATTCGAGTAATCGCTTTTTTTGCTATCAAAAACCGAATGCTTAATAAATCTTACTCTAAGTAGTCAGAAGTAGAAATGAACAATTATTGAATAAAGTCATAGATTAATCCAAATGTTATCCCTAAACTGTAAGTAATTACAGTGGAAATAAAAATAGTAATTATATTTCTCATATTCACAATTATTCTTTAGCCAAAATTAAAAACTTGTGTTATGAATACTAACGAGATAACGGAGAAATATAGATAGTAATATATATTTAAATATTAGACTAATGTTTATGTATATCTAATGTATAAATTCAGTGTATATCTAATGCGTGACTCGTGGACAAATATTAGAACTCATTATACACAAATATCTCCACTCGACCCTTTATAAAGAAGAAAATATATACAAAATATATTTTTGGTACTGTCAGTTATTAAATTGTACTTTACAATATAAATCTATAAAAAATACTAAGTATAAGGTAATTTAAAACAGAAAATGAAAAGTCAAAGTCAAAGTCAAAGTCAAAGTCAAAGTCAAAATATATTTATTTAAAAAGACTGATTTACTAAGTTCTGGAATATGCACCTGAAAAAGTGCCCCAAAATGAGTTGGTGTAAGAAACACTGAAGAAATGGCATTTAGATGAACTGTTTATGAGAAATATTCCAAATTTCACTTAGGAAGTCGAAATGAAAGAGCTAAGTATGAAAAGATCGCGTTTGTACGACGACCTAACCTGGCTACAGTAAACGGGAAAACGGAGTAGGAAATGTCATTTGGAGGCTTGATTGGATAAAAATATATTATATTTTTGAAGTTTCTAGCAATTATCATTTAATTTGATTTCCACGTTATGCATATTTTTAGTACAATAATGATCCAATCCAATTAATTTCAATGCAATGAGCTGTATTCCATAAATGTCGACATAAATAAATAAATAGATAATTAATTTTAAATAGTATATTAAATATATTAAGTTTGGACCCAACAGGGTCCATGATGATCAATTATTTAACCTTAAGACCTATGTGTAACGTTATGGTGTGCATAAATAATTTGGATGTGAATACCAATGGAAAATCCATTAGAATAAAATTAAATTGCATGCAATTTCTTACAAAAATTGTAATGTTCATGGTTAAATATCCAGTCGCAGTAATGCACACAGAATCAAGAAGAAATCTTACAGCAGCATTTTATGATGTTGATTTGCAAATTGTCAAATTATCAAAATATCAAGTAGTGGACATTTAATTGGCAACGATGATGACGATAATGAAGGTGATGAAAATTATAATGAGGATAATGCAGTCCATAAGATAAGTGCCTTTATAGCTTGATCGAATTTAACTTTCTTAGAAATAGATTTTGCATTGATTTTTTAAATCTCAGAAGAACTGTAATTTTAAACTTGGTACAATCTTGAATACTGAAGGTTTTTAAACAGGAAACTTCATAGTTGACTCTGAAGAACAATTGGCATTGAAGAGCAGCCGATGGTAGTGGAAAGCTTCAGAACACGCGGTGGACCAATGCGATAATCCAACCAAATGAAATAGGTAAGACTTAGAAGGATAACATTTCAAAATAATAAATCACATCGAATAAGCAAGAGTTACTCTACTGCAGAATGCCTGTGACCTAAGTTGACTCGTTTCGTATTTGCAAGTAATTACGACCCAGACGGCCCTCACCAGTCACCCGCTTCAATTAGCGAAATAGTTGACGCACAATAAACGGTGTTTGATAAATTGCTTTAATTAATTATGCTCACTTTTGATGGATGCGGTCGATCATTATTTATGTAATAAACATACTTTATATCTTGAGTTATGCTTGATTCGGATTTAAGTAAGAAACAGGACAATTTTATCTTATTAGCAACTATGTTAGTATTGTCTACATCATTAGAAGCAAGTGCTCTTCTTAAGTTAACTGCTGGCACTATTTTAATATTGTTTCTCTGAATTATGTACTTGAGTTTAGGTTCTGGTGTATGTGTGCTCTGTTACCATTTAGCAAAATATTGACCAAAATTATTTGATTTTTTAACATTAAATATCGAAGAACTATAAATGATTATCAGTTTCAGTTTGCAAAATTAGTTTACAAAACTGACTTCATAACTAGAGAAAATGAAAGTACAGACTCCAATAAAATCCTTTGAATTTGATAAGTACTAAAATTGAATTATTTTATTTAAAGTTGGGTGTTTTATCAACTTTTGTAACAATATTGGGTAAGTTGTAGTTCCTAAGGTCGAATTTAAATGATTGTATTTCTGCCTTGTCCTGTTCTTGATACCTGTTCGAAATACTTCTCAAAATATCTTCAACATATCCAGACGAATAAACATGGTAAAACACATACAAAAAGTCAGTTAAAATAACACATAAAGGTATATATTCATTCTAACAAACATATCAGTGTTATATGAACAAGTTCGTCAAAAAATTACTTTGGTTAGAAGAATGCCTTTCCACAGTTCAGTTACCAAGCTAGCTCTTTGCGATTTCTCTGACAATAAAGAACCGGTCTCCAAAATTCTTTCTCTAGTAATAAAATATTCCTGAGGTAGTCGCATTGTCATCAAGTCTGGATCGGATGAAAATTTTCTTCAAATTTAATAGGCACGTGTTTTATTTTGAAGCTATTCGAGAATTTTAACAGAGGTAAGTCGACAATCGAATGATCATTTTGGCTTTAAAAACATTAATTTTGTGAAAAAAAACTTTGCAAACAAATCTAAAAACTGACTTAAAATACTAAAAAGACAAAACTAATTTTAATAATTTGTTTTCAGAAACCATGTAAAGTGAAGCTCCGAAACCTAAGACTAATTTTAAATCGGGGGTTCCCCAATTTTTGCCTTATTAGAGTTTTATAGATGAAGTAGGTTTTATTCTATCTATAGATAGATAAATGTCATTATAAATACTAAAGGCTGAGAGTTTCTTGCGCTGCTTCTTCTCTGCAGATACTAATTCGTCGAAGCGGTAGTAGGGTTAATTGGGAATATGCATACTAGTGTTATTTTTAATTTTAAAATTAATATTATTTTAAAATTAAAACTAACAATTTATTTAGTACAAATTTAAATACTATAACTGGGACAAGTAGTAAATGCCCGGTTGATACCCAGTTAAAGTTATGACTATTGCCTTTAATTATATTTATTTGTTTTCTCATACATATTCCCTGTTGTGACGATTTAAAAGAGCTTAGTAAATAAGTCTATTAAAATAAAGTTATTTTTGACTTTGACTTTGAGTTTGAAAAGGCCAGTATAAGTTAGGTGGTGTTACCGGCGTGCGTGTGCACGATGCGGGAGCTGTACCGGGGTCCGGCGGCCGCCAGCGCCGCCAGCGCCAGCATCAGCGCCGCGCACCACGCCGTCCGCGCGCACTCCATGCGCCATCACGCGACGCTTGCCTGCAACCAACGGGTACCTCGTTACCACACACACTAATTAATATAAGTCGATTTAAAAGTTCTCAATTTTATGAAGCAAAAAGAACTATTAAATATTTGTGATACTTTATGTTTTTAAAATAAAATTTTCAACTTAGGACCGCAGTGTTTTACCAACTTTTGATCGGAGCACATCAAATCAAAAACAATCAGCCTCCCACTGTGCCAGGCTCAAAGCTATGAAACGACCGAGTTAGTTGCCAACATTTACAAATTTTTCAGTAAATTTCCCAACCATTTTTGACATCAAAGAATTAAATATCCTAAAAAGAAAATAAGAAAATTTAACTAAAACATGACTTATATGTTTATTACTAACAGCTATGTAAATTGACGAGTTTTCTTAGTTACCACGCAGTCAAAGGCTACATTGACAACCTGTACAGTCAGCCGCATGTGTAAGTGAACACTAAAGCCTTGCCATACGAATTATTATTTAAGCGTTAATGATATAGCTGGTTTGATGGTGATAATGTGTTAATCTTCCGTGTACCACGTGGGATATATTAGACCCCAGTACAACAAAAAAGTCTTCAAGTTTGGTACTCCAATGGTTTATCTTTAATCGATTGCGTCGAACTGGTTTGACATAATGGTCAAATGATCAAGATGCATCAGACTACAACCTCTCGTTAGTCAGGAAATCGATCATTCGACCAGGATACCATGACTAAAACGTAATAAAATTAACGTTTTGTTTTTATTTCACTATCATGGACACGTATCCTTAGTTCATCAAGAAAGTCGTAGTCTGAATTTGAAAAGCGAAAGTTTTAATAACAAAAAAGGGTACTGATTATCTTTATGTTACTTGATCGTGAAGTGTTCAAAGATGAAACTCACTGACTATTACCATAGACAACTTTTGAATTCATGAAAATGTGCGCAGTGTCACCTCAACAGCTTAGCGATCGTCAAAATAGTAGGACTGAGTTAAAATCATTTAAAATAATTTTTTATGAGTCCAATTTCATGACGGGCTTTGGGATTGACTTGCTCAAACCACTTGTAAGAGGTTCCCTTTTATTTAATAAACAGATAACTCGTACGGTGTCCTAGTTACGTCCATCAGGTGACAACGAAGAAAAATTTCAAACCATTTTTTTCATAAATCTAAAATATGCTAAGATTTTATGTCCTAACAAGAAATGTTTGTGAGATGATCCTAGTACAAAATGGAAGGTTTGTGTTTTGTGTCTTTAATATAGCCTTTAAAATAAAGCCTCAAAGTGTTCAAACGTAAGGAACGTTACAATAAATCGTGTTGATAAGATATTAATAAGAAACAAACATGGCTGCCGCAATCGGGCCCGCATCGCACAAGTTTCGTAATTAACCCTTGTGTCATAGAAATAATTATGTTTATATAGTATAATTGTCTTCGCAAGTTTGATGATAAAAGTGTTTGATGGAACTAGGGTTGCCAGTTAATTAAAACATACAACTCTATAAATGTTGAGGTGTATTTAAGAGCTCGGATCTCGGGGTAAGTACACAGGGGTAGGTACTGTCTTCCCATTTATAGTTTCAACATAAATACTACAAAATATCTCGTAACTCACAATAAAAACAGCAAACCGTCACGCGGCACTCGTATTAATTTATGAGATAGAAAATCTTATCTGAACTCTCATTTTTCCCGGTTTTTGTACATAAATATCACATAAGTACCCGTAAATCATTTCACCCTCCAAAATACAAGTAATGAAACTTCTTGGGAAGGCTTTGAAGAAAAAGTACGGTAATATACACTCCGCCATGAACAATCAATCTTAGGAGTAATTCAGAAACCCATCTCGCTTCAGCCATGGATAACACTCCTTTGCTATTGTCATTGTTAGAAACGCTTAACCTGGCTATTTTTAAATTGTGGATGATATATGCATCTCGTTTCTACTCACCTAGAAAAAGGCAATTCAATCCTTTAAATGCAGTGTCCTCTCTTTAGCAGACGATTTAACTTCATCAAAAGAACAGCTTAGCAAATCGCGTTTTATGCAATTTTCATATTTTTATTACTATCATTAATTTAAATATGTTTTCTAGTACGTCAATAGCTACTATTAATGCAGCGCGTGCTCTTATAACTATTTATTTATTTATTAACTCCAACAAGATTAACATTTTAACATGCACAAAAAAAAATACAATTAATAAGAATTAAATGCAATCTTAATTATAGGAGTTACACTATAGCTTTCCATAATAAATTTATTAACATAAAACTATTTTTCGTATTCATTTTACTATTATATTTTTATGTGTTATAGTTTATCAACTCTCGGATGTTGTCATTTAAATACAATTAGATATACAATAACATATGTAAAGGTAAGGCTGAGGCTAACTAACTTAGTATCAGCCTTATCACAGAGGATAGAGTTATGATATTGTCAGGCGTTCTATTGTTAAAATTATTCTCTACGTTCAAAGAAATCCTTCAATTAAGAAAAGGCTGGATGTAGTCTCTACGGCTAGTCTACGAATTTTCGTAAAATATTTTCAACTTCTGAAAAGATGCAATCATAAAGAAAGTCCAAACAAAAAATAGATTTTTATGAAATCAACTTATTTCTAATTCTGGTGCAGTAAAAAAATTAACAATTATGTTGATTTTTTAATACGCAAATTTTTTAACTAAATTAATGCTGCCTCTATTTATCTTTATTAATAAATAAAACAACTTCAATTTTAATTCTTCATACAACAAAGCAATGTCTTTTAAATACAGCGAAAATCCACAATAATATCGCGAACCAAAATTCTTTGTTCCAAACCTGCCTCTTACCTTTAACGAAGCAGTTTATCATAACATCAAAGGAATAAGTAGCGACTCTGCGCTTCTCTCATTAACCCACACAGAATCTTTGTTCTCAGATTTCTTTAAGAGCTGGCTGCAAGCATCCCGATGATCTTGCGTTATGGAGAGCCTTCGAAGGCTTTGTTTAGGTAGCGATAACGCGGGCCGCACAACTTGCGTGTTTCAATGAGAAATAACTAACCAGGGACGGACTTGGGATTAAATAATTTAGTCTGTCTCTATCGTTTTTATTCGTTTCTTTGTCGCACACGTAAATATATCATAACATCATAAAAATGGGAAAAACATGTAAAAAAGGTAGCTTAATCATTTATTATATAACTTACATTGATAACCAACTATATCATAAGTTATATAGAATACATATTTATAAACTATTCGAAACCTTAAGTATGTTTCGAGTATTTTATAACTATGTTTTTTAGTATATAGTATACAAGTTGTTAATAATACAAGCACTTGTTTTGCACTAACATATATTTTATATTTTTCTATTTACAATTGTGGTATAACTAAACATAAATACAATATGATATAAAACGTGGTATAAAAGTAGTTGGTCGTGAACACAAGTATTAAATATAAACAATTTAAAAGTTATTAACCAACCAACTCCGATAAATTCCGTTTTCTAGTCAACGAAATTAATATATGTATTGGTAACCTAGACCGTGACAAATATTACATTTTCATTTTGCAAATAATATCAAGACTGTTTATTGACAGAATACACTTTAACTATAAAACTAATTTTATTTTATTACAAAGTTGACGTGATCTTTTAGTCGTCGCTAACTGCTTGAGTGATTCAGTTTATTTAACATGCTACTGGTTACATTACTTAAACTAAACGTTATGACAACAACTACGTACGTTAACTTAACATTATTCATATTTTACAAACTTTCAGAAATTCTGCTGTAGAAGTTTCTACGGCTCTTTTGTGCCAAAATAACTGTGAATCCAGTTTAATGTAAATACTTATCAGCTTACTTTTTAAATATGTGGTGATGTGATATTAATATTACCACCGTAAATCCTAAATTTAGATTATTTTATCAAAAATTGTGTAATAATGTTATAATACAAAGGACGCGTAAAGTCGAAAGCAAATAATTACATATGAAGCCATTAATAAATGTAATGAAAAAACTATTGTAAATTTTAAAAAGTAATAATAGTATAAAGAGATAAACCTTAATACGTCTCTGTTCATCCGTTGCCGTACAACTTAAATATACGGAAGAGTTTAGTCAGATAAATCTCAGCGCTTCTCGTACGCGAATTTTTCTTCAAAAATTAAAGAATACTCCGACGTTTGTGTACACAAGAACACTAAAAACTACTAAATATAAAAACTAAAGACGTATTTAAGTTTGTTTTTAATACAATTTATGAAATTTCCGTCCCTTGATCTGTTTTATGTAGGAAACTAAACGACACCATGTATTTTTAGAATGCTGACATTTTTGCGTATAAAGCCTGTTGGCGACTAGATGCCTACATAGAAACTCTTTTAAGTTTTAACTTTTTTTTGGTAATATTTTTTGTTACGTTGCTTAGTTACGGTTCTTATTTTATGTCATTTTATTTTACTCTATTGTTACTGAAAAATTGTCTTACAAACGAACGATATTGAAGCTGTTGTACTCTTTAAAGCGGCCTTTTATTATTATCAATTTTATTATCAAATTCTTACAGTCCACTTTTCAAAGCCCATTTTTTACGTTATATTATTATACCGTCACAATGACAGATTTAGATAAGTGAATATTGTTTTGTAAGAACAAATACATCCGTACATAATATGCAATACAAAAAATCCAAACCCTTATTAACTTCGGTCAATACCAGCACTCGGCCAGCCCGTTTAATATTGCATACGAACTCAAGACCCATGTATGTGACGTACAATGGCCCCGTCAGCCGCAGGTACGACCCACGTCATTACACCACCCCTGGGACAAGTTACACCACCCCTGCAACTTACACTCGGGTAATACCCCAAATCTCATCTACATACGAATAGACCGATGCTGATAATAACGAAAGAATCGATTCTACTGTATCGATAATCGAGGAAACTAAATAACTGCTGTAGGGAGACTTTGATGGGATGTTCTCGAGTTATTATCGATAAACCATCATCTAATTTTTCAGCAAAATTCTTCAAGTTGAATTGATCACTCATAAAATTTTGCCATTAGGATAATTAGCTTTAATTTAATTAGTAAAATGTATTGAGATTCATAATCATTAACCTTATAAACTTTAGGTCACTTATTGACATATTATTGACTTAATGGCGACCTTAAAGAAGTGACTCTGTAGACCAGCACGCTCACTCCTGATTAAGAAAGGAGAGGGAGGGATAAGGTCAAAGAGCTCTTCAGAGCACTGTCCATGGTACAAACAATAAAAGGCACTAAGCGACGCTATGTCACGACGCAATTGCAGAGGCTCTAAGGTGTTCGTTGCCTCCGCATCGCCATATATAAGCATACATACATAAAATAACAACAGAAATAAATAATATAAAGCATTATCTTAAGTTAATTATACCAAAGAAAGATAATAAGCTTTAACTCGCGTCCGGCCTCTAATGCTTTTTTTCTTTAATATTAAAGGTTTCACAGGACAGTGCTTCAAGGCAATTATCAATTATTGGTATATTTCAATTTATTATTTATTTATTTATTATTATTTATTTTTTTATTGTTTTTTTATTTTTTATTATTTTTTTTATTATTGATTTATTTCAATTATCTTCGTCATGCATGTATCCTCAGACAGACTTCTGTTCAAAGGACATAGTGTTGAGTTCCCAACCATCCAAGTAGTATGAGCGTACGATAATTTTGTTATCTTTTGTGGGACCAGTACTAGTTAGAACTCGGTAAGTGAAATTGAAATAAGCAAATATTCAGACCACTGCTTAGAATAATTTAAAAAATATAATAGATTTACAAAATATATACATAAACAATTTAAAAACACATGTCTGTAACTCAAAAGATTCAGTTTATACATGTGATATTAAATCAAATGCATGAATAATTTTGTAAATACCTCCACTTAACTGTAACAGCGCTTTTCAAATTACTTCTTTGCCATTTTTTTATTTGAATTGCCCCCTACAAGTCACCAGCAATTTGCATACAATATAAATCAATCTTTCCTCCCGAATCAAACAATAATCTTAAGACAAAGGCAATGAGTGAGTAATCTCTTTTGTAATTCAATTGTATGTAAGAGTACAAATATTTACTGACGAGACTGAGTTTTACACCCATGTACCGAAAAAAATGTTTATGAGTTAACTGGCATATATTATGGGATTCCCCGGAAGTAGCATCGTTGTATTATGATATATCGATAAAAATAAAAAAATGACAAAATATATGTGGTTGGATGTCGCTGATTCGGCGATGTTGATAAAAAGACTAAACAAGGAGTATCCTGTTAAGCCACTAACAAAACTTCAATTGTCATGGTGACAGTTTAATTGAAAGTTGCATATACACTGCTGCTTTCTAAAAACGTCATTGTGATCATATTCGACACCGCTTTATCGATGTGTTGTTGTACGCTGATCTCAGCTAAACGTTAGTGTTGTACTAATTAGAGTGAACGCTAGGCGTTCCTCTCTCTTAAAGTTTCTCTCATCTCAAACTACACAGTAGTTGATCGCGTCGAACATTTATAATCAATCAATATAATAATAATTGCTTTGTTAATTTCTACATAAGTCTATGTAGCAATGGA
Organism: Acentria ephemerella; assembly: GCA_943193645.1. Lineage (NCBI taxonomy): Eukaryota > Metazoa > Arthropoda > Insecta > Lepidoptera > Crambidae > Acentria > Acentria ephemerella. The sequence continues at coordinate 306,100 of OW971875.1, read as the reverse complement.
TAGGTGACGCTGATCTCCGAATGTGATCGCTATATTTTGTTGCTAGGTTGAAAATTCAATTCTGATCTATAATAGCTTCGCAATTTTGTATTAAAAATCTTTGACCTAGTAATTTAATTCACGTGTAAGCTTCGAAGCTATTTCTATGTTTTTGACAGACGCGTCGTAGAAAAATAAGATGAAAGATTTAATTGCCTTTTAGTCTAAGTACTAAGTAGGATATTACTCACTCCCAAAGGAAAATGGTGTAGATATTCCCTCTCACTCTGTGCAACAAAGAAGGAATATACTTATTAGCAGTAAACTTTTTTTAATAGCAAACGACTAGGCAGAGCTTGACAACAATGGGGGAGGGGGAGGGGGTCTATATGCGTAGGTAGCTAGTAAGTATATGATATTGTTCACATCACGTCGTTTAGAAGGAAAGAATATGAAAATGGAAATGTGTGTGCCGGTAAGAAATGCGACGCTCTAGCTATGTATAAATAATCAAGACACGAAATATCAGCATGTGGCATTGATAGTTGTATTTATAGTAAGGTTGCACCTTTTCCAAAATTCCATAAGCATTGCTCTAGTTTTTTAACTTCTTCCATTGAACAGACTATCGATAGTCGATGTTGTCAGCTTTTCCCATCACTAATTAATATGTATCAGTAATGTAATCGGGGGAAGTCATAAACACGGTCGATAAAATAAAATATAATGATTGTCATGCGACCAGCGCCATTTTGCTATTTATCTTAGTTATCTTGAGCTTTTAAAGGCATGTAAAACCGTTGTAACTGCGTATAAACACCCACCAAGCCTTTCTTCTATTTCATTTCATCTTCATGTCTTTCTTCTATTTGGAAAAGCATGTCTTGAAGTGCTACATAGTATAAATTGTTGATAATAATTGTCATACTCTTTCACAATTATTGATAATGTTAAGAACTGGCCATCAGGCAGGTTCACAAATAGAGTTTTTAATGTTTTTTACTTTTCTGTTTTTTTGACATAAAGTTGTTTTGGACAAGAACATTGTTATCTTGTCTTTTTGTTTGGCTATATTTTATATTGGTTTTCCTTTTATTTTAATATAATATATTACTCTGAGCTGTCTACCCTTTTATTTACTTCGTTACAGATAACTTACGCTGTAAATAATTTTAAAATTAAGAAGAAGCGTTATTTTTGTGAGAGGACTGTTTTTAACAGAAGAGTTCGTCATTTTGATCCTAGCACCTTACAAAAAATTCACTGAAATTGATTCCCCGAAGATTTATGAACAGGGTGACAATAAATTAACGATTAATATTTGTATATTCAATACCCGAATAATGAATAGATTATTTAAACTTGCATAGATGTAAATTGACATCAAAGTTCCCAAAATTTAAGTTATAACCACAGTACCCAAGATTATCTTCTATAGATAAATTACGGATATCAATTACCCAACAATTAACAAACCTTTGTAACGATTTCCCGCGGGCACCGTGCTCAGAACCCAAGACTACTCACTACAAGAACCCGTTTAGTTATGTTCGCAACAACCGCAGCGACCCGGCCGTAATTACACCCGACTCATAACGTAATTGTCGAGTAAACACAGTATGAAATCTTTTGGGATGTGATTGGATTATATTTGACAGTAGCATGAATAGACCAGAGAAATAAAGCTTTATGGTTATATAAATAAAATCTTAAATACTATGTAAAGTAATGGATGGACACAAGGAATAAAGAACTTACTTTTCCATACTTTACACTTCATAAGATAAGCCACTCTTACATAGGAAATGTAAACTAACTGCTTTTACACAAATATTATGTCAAACAAAATTTTGTCGATTTCAATTTATTATTACGGGCCGTAAGGACTACAATTGCTTTATACATGATTCTATATTTATTAATTTAACATATTATGTACACACAAAGACAATTAAAATGACACAACAGAATATCAGAGCATTGTACAAAGATACTGGTGTAAAATTTAACACAATAGAAATATTTCCAAAGTTCATCAAGACCATAAAAGTTATATAGGGTATATTTTTATACATTTCTGTCATTGAAAATGTTAAAAACTATCATCATGTAATCATTATGACTTTGATTTTGCAAGAACTCAAGCATATCCAAACAGGAAACATTTAGATGAGAAAAGGTCTACGTCTGAATTTACACTTCACGATATCAACCAATGCATACAGTTCTAAATAGTAATCAAGGCACGTCATTTATATAAGTAGTTCAATATCTATGTGACCTGGTGAATTACTCGTGCAGAACCCAGGTTACCCCCGTGAAGGGTAATGGAGTTACCGGGGAGTTTTAGTGGGTATTCTCAGTGCCGCTCTATTGAGGTACTGAGTGAGCCCCACACACGCCCGTCGCTTAGCCAGTGGCGGATAGGTCCGTAAATGGATTCCTCCTCGTAAAAAAAAAGTTCAATATCTATGTAATTTTCTTTTTTAATTTATCATATAATAATAAATATTATCTTATCTTAATAATAAAACTTATTCTGTTTCTCAATATTGCTAAAATTGCTTGCTTGTATTGAAATATATGAAAACTCGAGGCGTCGTTAGCAAAACTATCTATAAATAGTTTACTTAAACCTGGGATAACTGTTCAAAGTGATTGAGAGTCAACAAGTTATATTTTATTACCTAAGTATCTATATTTATACGCGGTAATGGACAACTCGTTGTGTTAACTATTGTACAGTTCCATAATTAAAATCTGCCATATGTTGTGTGATAAGTATACCATATATAATCAGGCTATATTATACGCTTTTGTTTTATAATAAGGTGTATTTTAACTCTATTTATTCTATATACTTCATCTGTTACATGTGATTACATGAATTAATTATCCTTTTTAAACACGCCTAGCTGGCCGTGTAAACATCTCACCGCCTCAGATATTATTAGAAATAAGCTATAAGCTTTCGTGACGTGAGATATTGGACGTAGACGTTCTGAACCATGTTTATTAAAAAATCTGAAGAAATTTCCCCCCGTTTCTCCGTTATTTAACTTGGAACAGACAATAATCTAAAAACTAGGAGACTGTTTTTGAGTTACAATGGTGTAACTAATACATCTTTTTGTCTTTTCCGAAAACTATGTTGACGTCATGTTTTACTTTTTCTATTGACTTCACTACAATGTATTTATATTGTCTTGTATGGAAACAAAAGAAGGCCGCTTAAAATTTGTTGATACATATATCAGTGAGATGTAAAGCAGCGGTGTATCGTGCACCTCAAGTAATCCCAGATACTCTCCACCCGTACCCCCACAAACAGATGTTAATTGAACGCTTAGCTTATATAAGTAAAAACTTCGGAAATCTGAAATAAAAAAAGAAAAAATTAATTGTATACCGAGAAACGATCATACAAAACGTTAAAAGCAGGGACATTCTTGCTTATCCAAGCTTAATTGTTGAAGCTTCCGATGATTTTACAAATGCGTTCAAAATGTACAATACTGCGCCTCAACGAAACTGTTGACGAATATTGAAGACAAAATACTGTATTCAATGCCTTTTAGTAACTGATATACTGACTGTAAATTATAAAAACCAAGCAATTTCCATAAGCAAAATGTTAAAAATACTTTTGGCCAACTGCCACAGATTTTAATGCAGGCAATATATGCAATAGGTAAGTGATAAATGCTGAACTAAGCAAAAACGACGCCAATGAAAAAAATATTACACCACTTTATGGCGCCATCGATTGAAGCGACCATGTTTCTAGTGCGGAAGTTATTGTACCGCTCGTAGCGCGTAGCACTCGTAGACACCTGCCGCCGTTTATGTATGGGCTACGAGTTGCTACGGCGTAGTGTTGTAGGCTTATGTAACAAATTTTTTCATAAATATTGCTTGCTAGTCATATAACGACTTCAAAAATTCTTATCCTAGGACACAGTAGATGTTAATTCGACTCTATATAGAGTAATTATTTTTAATATGATAGAGATAGAATTCGATTACAATGACTCGACACCTCCTGATGATAAGTTGTAGAGTAGTCCATATGTAAAAATACTTGGTGCAGGATGCGAAATACTACTCTTCTTCATTCTTCCTTCTTCTTCATTCCAAAGATTTTGACTTTACACATTATGAAGAAAATAATATAATACAACACACTTGTATATTTATTACTTTATTTGTTGGAAATATTATAATCAATATATTTGAGTCATTAAATCCTATTTCCTCTTGACACGATTAATTATATCTTAAGGTATTGATTCTCCGTTTAAATGTAATTCATTAAACGATCATAAAGGCATCATCAGGAGAGCTTTCGAGAACCGAACATCATACGCGTCAGGAGTTCCTCCAAAGATGAAACGATTCCATCTCACTAATTACGCAACAGGAGAATGCTCATTAGCAACTTTGTATCGAGCCGTCGAGTCGCCTTCTCATTAATATTTCCATTAGCCAGGAAATAATGACGATAGATTAGAGCATGATTTCCATATTCATTTGGCGGTTGAGTGCTAAATGAGATTGCAAATAATTAAATTTTTCTGGCCAACAATAGGGAAAATCCAAAATTTAACTTTTAATTGTTAATAAATTGTCAATTTCCATTATTCAAATGACTGTCGTGTAAATACGGAGTGGCCATCACTCTCACTTAGGTGTTCACTTAACATCATCGTCGTCTTGGCGTGACCTTCATATTCATATTTTAAAATATGATTGTTATAGTAAAACAAGTGCCCATGTCTACAAAATGAACTTTACTGGGTTTGAAAAATGATGAGAATTGTACTGTGGTTATCCCCTTCATCATGGAGATTATCACCATACGTAAAGCGTCAAACTTTTTTTAAATGCATTGAAAAGATTTACACTCGCATTGTTAGCAATAACTGCAGAAACATTAAAATTGACCAATCATGGCTGTATGGGCTGACTTCCTTTGCCATCTCTATTGGAATAATTGAAATAATCTAAGCCTACCAATATATATTAAGAATGACGTCATGAAAAAGATCTTTCATTGATTATAAGCTAAAATACTAATGAACTGAAATTCTTGTAAACCATCATATTAAATCTAATGTCGCTTCAAATTATAATAACGTCTACTTTACGCACAAAGATATTCTGTGACTCTTTTCTTAGTCACACAGTTAGTGTGGCCTTTCCAGCCCTCCTTACAATATGGTGTCTTTAAAAAAAGGCCGGCAAGATGGAGGTAGCTATGACAGTATGTCTAATGCTGCACTAGCTATACGAGCATATGGATTCCTCCTACTGCTTACCATCAGGTAGTGTCGATTCATTTGCTGTGTGTAACGGAGATATTAATTATTCATATTTATACCTTTATAACCGTAGAGATCAGAAGGACTTGTATCTTATATCAAGGAAGTATTTATATACACAATAAATTCTCTCGCCGCTCGTGTCTCCACTAAAAATTATAATATTTACTTAAATAAATCACAATTTTCATCTCTAACATTAAATATTGACAGAACTACGGTTTTCTAAGTTCCATATTCCATTAATAATGTCAGCTTACCCTTTGGGCCGCACCACACAACCCATTTGCTTTATGAATGTGAAATAGACAAACACGCGTCACCGCAACACGACTGTTGACAGATTAGCAACATTTTTAGGACATTCCACACAGTGTATGCAAAGACAGTAGGATTTTCTGTCCAGATACCAGGTTTACTCAAGGTGCGGCAATATTTGAATATTAAATTTTTTTTAAATAGTATTATCGGGTTGAAATAATAGTTATTTCTATTAAGAACAAACAGTTACATGAGAAATTAACTAATTACAAAAGTTACACTCTACTGTAAGAAGGTTTATCAGGCTTCATGTCATAAACTATAATTTATTGTTATTTATATTATTATAAATCTTAATGTTTTACTTTACTTTGTGCAAAGTCAAAGTCTAAATTCAAAATATTTTATTCAACTTTGGTACGCTATATACGCTTATTGAAAATCGATCCAAGCAATCTCTTAGTAGTATCTACCTCGGGGTCTTGTCCTGAGAACAGTTTTTAGAACTAAGTAAAAAACTAATAATAATCCCTTAGAGTTTAAAATTTTTTAATACAATATATTTTTAAAACTGTCTTTTGCCTCCTAAATGTTTAATATTTTTAATATATGTTAAAGTGATCTCCATTACCTTGATGTTTATTTATGATTTCTTTTTAAAATTAGTGATTTAACAGAATTCGCAAAGGATTGATGAATTGATAAATAGTATATATACCATGTAAATATAGTTGAAACTTCCACGTTTCCTTTTGTCATTCAGTTATTGTTATATCAAGCTAACATACATCATCATTATCACCTAAAAATCTCTTTAAATCAGTCTACCATTATCTGTCAACCATATACCATACACAGGGTTGACAACGAAAGATTTCCCTGTGCAGTGAAACCTACCAAGGTCTTCCTCCGCATGTCCGCAATCAAGTCCGCAGGTCCGCAAGGTCCGCAGCATTTTTCACATTTTAAGGCTTTAAGTAACGAAAGTTAGATAACTGTAAATCATTTCCAAAACTAAGTCTCATGAGACGTGAAACCATGGAAGTTCGAAATTATTGGACATGTTATTAAAAAAAAGTTATTGGCGTCACAATGAAACCTTATTGATATCAAAGGCTTTGTCAACGTAACATAAAAACTTATTTATCACACTGTCCAAGCTTTATAAAGAAGTTGCACGTTGAAATGGTATCATATGATGGATCTGGCGTCCATTTGCGGCGAGGTGTGATGAATGCGAGCCAGATGTGGTCCCAATAGATAAGGAAACAGTGATTCATCTCATCAATAAGACATATTGGACAGCATTTCCTCATTATTTTGTAATTAACTAATTGTATCTGTCCTAATTAGTGACACTTTTGTCTTTGGCTAAGTGAGCCTGGCTGGCTTGTTACGTAAAACAGTTTCTCTTAGAACGAATTATATTTTGTTTGCTTCATTGGATTGTGACTGTATCTATGAGCAATATATTTATTTCCATTACTCATACTAGGAAAATAAGTGTGAAATTGCCTGAGGGACGGGTTGAAAGTAATACTTTTCAGCCCTAGAGAAAATCATTTTAAACTGAAACCTGTCAATTTATAATAAGAAACCAAGATAAAGAAATGGTACATTATGTGCTTCCCTAGGTGAATGTTTCGTTTATGCATTAAAGGTCCGTAGGGGCAGAGAACGTGCATTGCGGTTTCGTCTGACTCCTGACAGAACCTACATACCGCGTCTTGCTTCATACTCCTTTGAAACTAGTGTTTGATTAATTTGCAGTGCCCTGTAAGGATTCTTGTCACTGTGCAGGTGTTGTCTTTTGAGTTATAGTAACTCTATAGACAGCTTACTGTTGAATCCTTTTATTAAGGCTTTCGAATGTTTGTGTCCTTTTACGGACTTGCACAATTCGATTGCTTTGTTCTTTCCCATGTTATTAAGCAGATAATAAGCTACATTTTTTGTGATTCCACAAAATGGTTCTGGACTGACCAGGGTGTCTGCTCTAAATCAATAACAAAGAGTTATGCGGTAGATATATAAAATGCAGTGGTATTTTATCTTAATGCGCCTCGGTAAAGAGACTTGCTATCTTCTTACAAGGAAGGTGTTTTTGGAAGCCTTGTTCCGTACAATAGTAAGCTTACATTTTGCGTAAATAACGCAACATAGTTAATTCACAAAAAGTTTGCATTCAAATTGCAAGGAAAAGTTATAACGCCAAGCATGTCGTCTTAGTATGCCAAAGGAAAGTGGAACCCATCTATTTTTCCGTCACTTCACTGGTCCCACTTGGCGACACGCATCTCGCCCACTCACCCCAAGCATTTGAGTGCCGACATATTTTCCGGTGGGGTAATTTATGCGAAACTGCCAACTTAGCTACAAAATTAGGCAAATTTATTTCTCACGTAGGCTTTAACGGATACGTCTCGTTATTAAATTTGGAGACAGATGTTCGAGAAATACTTTTAGCAAGGATTCAAGTCAAACTTCACTCGCCGAGAAGTTTCATGGAATGCATTCAACATCTCGAAATAGTTGGAGCATCTTTCATAAATTGTTTTGTTGAGATCTCTGAATAAATAGATCCTGCTCAAAGACCTAGTACCCCATCTTTTTCGCTCAACCACAGCTCAAAGTTCTTTGCTGATACCAGTATTATTTTCATCTATCATATAAAAAGAGGATGCCCTCTAAGGCTGGCATTGCCGAGGTGGCTGCATTTGTACCATCCTGCACTTAACATCAACGCATATGGACTTTTAGTACTTACCACTGTGCTGCTTATATTTTATTTCTATTTCAAGGCTAGGCTATTTATATTCAAGGCTAGGATGAATAGGATCTTTCTTGGTAAGCAAGTAATATTGTCAATTGTGGTCAAGAGCTAGCTTTTACTTAAAACATTAAACCAAAACTAAAGCATGGTTCTGAAACATCTTAATATACCCATTCCTTTTTTACTTTATTATTACTGGCAATATTTGAAAAATAAACATCAACCAATTCAATTCAAAATCTTTAAACAAATTCTGGGGTTTCGTTGGATTTTCTTTGTCGTTTCTCTACATTATACTGAATAAAATTGTGTGTGTTATTAAGTGGTTATTATTATCTATTTAATCCAGAAAGGTTAAATATTCACTCAGTACGTAGTGCGGTCAGTTTCGTATCGTTTTATGTTTTGTGTTTCACTACAGTGTGTTTGTTGTGTCGTAATCAGTACCTTATTCCTCACCCCCTAAATGACAAAATGAAACGTCACCAAACTTACTCAGTTTCAATCCTGTTCTTCTTAGAAAAGGGAAAAATGTAGCTATTGAATCACTTAAACATATAACATTTATTAAATGAATCATAATTATTTTCATCACTTTTGTGATAAAGAGTCAATTTCCAAACCTATGGTGACATTTATTTTGACAGTTTGACAAGTTACAAAATATTAGTTTTCACAGATTTTAAAGTTGAAAATTTACACACTCCTCTAAAAATTAATAGAATATCATAATTTTTGATGCGTGGTGGTGTTATCAAATGGCAGCACCGCGGTCATATGATGACGTACTCCTGACATACAATATCCTGATTCATTCAAATAGATCCCTGATTAGTTTTCTAAATTTGTTCCATTTTGATATTAGAAAAGAACAAAGCTTAATAAAGATGTCGCAACCGGAGCTCACCAGGGCTAATTAAAGAAAAACGCCTTTTTTGATTGAACCTTTGAGAGCAGATGACAGTGGATTGACGAATTTGTACCAAAAGAAACTCATCAATGCACACTTCCATCCGCTATCCAAAGGCCTAAGCATGAAGTTTACTATAGACAGATGACCCTCCTCCCTTGTTACTGAAGTCAGTCAGCTCTCTCGAAAGGGGATTTCCCTTTAAAGTCAAGAAGTTATTAAGTTAATCTCAAAGGGATTTTATATGTGTGTTTGTCTAATTCCTTAAAAATGTTTTCAAAACATATCTGGTGAAATAATTTATTTATGAATGTTATATTTTAATAAGCTTTGACGTTAGGCGGTGAGTTTATCTTACTTGATATTTGATCGGCTCAGATTATAGACAAAATTACGAAGTAAAACTCTACTTTCAATCAAGCAACGTTTCATCAGCGCCCCTCCACATTAAAGTTGGTTAAGTCTCCAAATTTCCTGGCGGCTTAAACGGGCCTAAATATTTCAAACATCACCAGATTGAAGTTTCAGAGTTAATTATTACGTTATGAATTATTCGCAACTGGAGTCATGTCTATCACGTTAAGTAAGTCACTTGTAAGGGGGAATTATATACTATTTACTGTTACATTACTGCTTAAAGCTTTCCATTGAATTTGAAATGGTACATAGGAGTATTAATCACAGCATATATTAACTGCTTTGTCATTGTTATAAATTTACGCTCATCTGATTATTTTTTATATACGGTTTTTTATTTGTATTTTTATATTTCTCTGTGAATTCTGAAACCAATTTTATTTCATTGATAATACGTCTGAGGTAACTGTCACCAAGTCAGGGTCGAATGATGGGATCCATGAGAAATCGAAGGTAACCTTCAAATTCTATAGGCACGTAATTTGTTTTTTTTTTCTAAAGCTATCTGAGTACTACCAAGATAACCGGACAGACAAGTCAAAAATACTGATGGTAACTTTTCTACTAAATTTAAACCAGTCGGATTAGTTAAAATACTAAAATGAAAAATTTAAGAAGTTATCCTAAGTTGTAACCTAAGTAATAATTTTAAATTGGATAACTCCTTAACTTAAACATTCAAAAGTATTGCTTTTTTTATATATCAAGCTCAGAAAGTGACTCAACACCATCTGATGAATAAGCAGAGGAGTCCATATGTGAAGATAGCTAGTGAAGTATGCGACATACTGCCCTAGCCACCCTCACCTTGCCGACCCAAAAAGTGCTTTTACACGCCTCTTTTAAAAGAACCCATGAGGTATAAAGAAGAGAATACGAGTGCCTGTAAGGAATTCTACGCTCTAGCTGCGTGTCTGAGAAAGGAGTCACAAAATCTCTTAGTGCGCACAGAAGACGTGGCAACAGTGAATGAGTGACGGAAGCCACTCTACCACGGCACAATTAAACTACCAGTGTCCTGCTTACTCTCTGTGCTCTATTGCGTTACCCTATGAAGTTACAGTTAGTTTCTTTAAAATTTTATGACAGCATAAAAATCTTTGATATCATTTAGCGGCTACTATCTACTTAGCTTGAGGTCCCAGGTTCTAATCTTATATTTATATTATATTTAGATTATATCCTTCAGTGTGAGATATATTTAAAAAATTATATATTAATTCAACTTTGTGAACTTTCTCTTCTAAGTAATTTGTACATCTATCCCTTTGTATCACTAAACATAGAAATAAATCTACCATTAGGATCCCCCGCAGACCGTAAATCTTGAAAGGGTCTAAACTTTACGTGAAATAAACCATTCTACAAATATTCTAAAAAGATTCATTCCCGCTTGACCGCTCTGGATTTAAAGGTTTATTCCTTGCAATTTCATTCGTTTTAAAATAATATTTTTCCGTCTTGTTATCATCCATTCAAGAGATTTATATATATGACACACTTACTAAGTTTCAAGAGGTACCCAAATATTTGAATTGTTGGATATGTCCCGTTATATTTTTAATGTGCATATCATTTAAATTTTCTATAGCCATTGACTTTTTACAGTTATAAAAATATATTTTAATAAAGGTATGAAAAATACATGGTATAAAAGAAAGAGACAGATCGATATATCCCTCGCGTTTGCATACCGCGGCCATCTTAAAGACTAACTTGATTAATAACAAAATGAGTTTCTTAGATGATTTAATCGACTTTACGATTGGACTTGGTGCAGACCCCTGTTAACTTAAACAGAAGTCCGGGGTTCGAATACTAGTAGGGGCAGATATTTATATTACGAGTACACTCTTAATGATGCTTAATTTGTAATAGATAATAGGTATGAGTGAGAGAAATATTACTTTTATAATTTTGATTATTTACTTTGATTCTAACAGTCCACTGAGTTGATTAGTAGCTTAATATTGTATGTGGAAACTTCACAACACGTTTAAAGCTTATTACGTTAAAAGCAATTGTACCATATAACTCCGGTATCTCAAATCCGGGATGAAATCATTTGGACCCGTGAAACATTAAAGTCTTTTCGAATGAAAACCTCCTAATTTGCGATGAAATAATAATTCTACTAAATCGACCAGCCGGTGTGAGAAGTAATGTCTTTATGAAAAATTTTGCTTTGAGGCATTAACAGAGATATTATCAAAGGGCGGGTGACGTTTGAAAAGTTGTAGCTTTATAACCGAGTATAAAGCGACAACATTGATTCGAATAAGCTACACGTTTTTTGTGACAGATGTTATTGTTTTAAATCGAAGGTCGAACATATATGTGAGACGCAAACGATTGTGAGATTATTCGTAATTGTCATACACCCCTACTGGATTCGAAGCTAGGACTCTGGCTAAGTAGACCGGGGTACTGAGCACTCGATCGAAATTACAATATAAATAATTCTCTATTATATTATACGTACATATACATAGGTACATATACCTACAAAACGTTCATATGTATTGAATATAATGAATAACTTACAAATCTCTAACGACATATTGGATAACCCCATCTATTATAACTCAAAAACTAGTAATTCTCATTATATCTACCTCTGTATGCTTTCAATTTTCAGCGTAATCACTGTATTAACGCTTCGTAAGTGCAATCTAGACAGTGACGTCACAAGTTTACCCGAACGGTGGATCCAAGTCCTTAATTAAAGCAATCAATAACATCAAAGATCGCTTACCCTGCAACACAATAGAGACTTAAAAATCACAGATATTAGGTTCAATTTTAACTGAGCATTGAAATGAATTTGTATAAAGCAATCAAGGCGTATGTAGACACGATCGGTACTGATAGAACCCCGGCCAGCATTGATCAGACATGATACCTTAATACGATGTAGGAAGATCTATTATAGTAAAACTGTAGAATTCTCGTGACTGTCCGTTCAAATTAATCACCAAATACTATAAAAAGAGTAGGCGAATCTAAAAACCTTTATTAAAATCTGTCTGTCTGTACGTCTACTATCATTATTGTCACTTATGGCTGCCACTAAATAGGGTTGTGTTCAAACAGAAAAAATTTTTGGATTTTATTTTTTATTATTTATTGTCTAAGTATTGTTGTATCATCATCTTCATCATCGATCTACTGTACACTCGTCCAGGTCGGCCTCCTTCCATGCACGCCACTGCTCCTGATTTCGTCGACTCTCACCCAGCCCACCCCAGCCAGCCTACAAATTTCCTCAATCTATCTTGTCGTAAAGTCTCTACTCAAGAATTTTACGACTCCAAGGGTCATCAGTTACATGGTAAGCATGACCAGCCCACTGTCACTTCAGGTTGCTAATTGATGGGCTTTGTCAGTGACGTAAGATCTCTGATACGATCTTTCAGGGATAATCCGAGCATTTCTCCGCACACCCCTTTCGTAGCTCGCTGAGTGACATTAAATTGGTGATCTAGTCCAGCTGTAAGTGTCCACGTTTCAGCATCGTATGCCATGACTGGAAGGACGCACTTGTCGAAGACTCTTATCATCATATGTATTTCATTAATTTCAACTTCCGATAGCATTGTGCTTGAAAATGTAGATAAGTCTTCTAGACTGCTAGTAATAAGGTCTAATGGTTTTTCATTTGGCCAGCAATGGGTATGTGATATGTCCGTGGGTCCTAGCGCAAACGAATCATGTTAATTTACAAATTAATTTGTGTTTTATAGATTGCCTTTACCAGTAACAAATTCTCTTTGCTTATGGAAAGCTAAATTAATTTATATCATTCAGCTTGATTAAATGATTTCAAAGTTCAAGAAAAAACGTAAAAAAGCGATATTTTCGTGAATGAAATTGCGAGCAACAACTATTTAAAGGAACATCTAAATTATTTTTATGTTTTATTTGTAATGTAAAACTGATAGACCATAAAACCCAGAGGAATTCGTTCGAGTGTGAACATGAAAGTGGCACATACAAAAATATACTTTACATCTGTGTGTTTAAGGTATATTTCTACATCTGTATATAGGTGTATATTATCCACTAGATCAATTTCTGCTAGGAAAAAATAATTTCTAATCATGAATGTAGGACGTGAGAAGATTCCCTTTTAGACGCAAGCGTGCCCTCGGGACGCACAGGTTGACGTGATGGCTGCTGTTTGATAAAAAAATCTTTCACCATTAGAACGCCGACAGTCACAAGGCTTGTGACATAATTTCATTAGTCAACGTGTATTGAATTAAGGACCTTTCAGAGTTGTAAAGAGGGTATCTTATTCAACGAACGTCAACCCCCTAGGGCGCATCATTGTCTATTGTATGTCAAGGAGAAGAATACACGTCTTTTTTATTAGAAAACTAAAACATATATTTGGGAAACAAAATCTCTACGCCTCAATCGTGAACATGGATTGAAATGTGTACTTATTGGAATAATTGAAGCAAACACGTTTTCTCACGTAAGAAGTTATCAACAAACAAAAATATACTTTATAACGTCTAGTATAGTATACCGATTACACTGTGATTTTTGATCGGAAAGTTTTTGGTCATAAAAAATTTAATTCAAATTAGCTCACTAGTTTTATTTTTAAAGCATATCTGTAAACTTGGACGATGCAATTTTAACGTCCTTCATTTCAAAGGCTAAGTAAAAGGCAAGTATTTTTATCCAACGATAAACAAACAGACATGTCGCTCTTCTAAATTTGACCCTAGAAACTGACCACTCAAAATGTCTGAACATTTTTTTGAAACAAAATTTCTTCAAAGCATTAAAACGGCAAACAAATATATTTTTGCAGTTTTTGTGTTGAAGTTAAGTTAGTATTTATGTCACAGAATGCTAAAAATAGATATCCCGCGTGTTAGTAAGTGGAATACATAGCCAACATAACAACTATAACTATAACAACAATACTAATGCCTAATAAGGCATCAGGCTTCTACTATAAATACGAAAACTAGTAATTTAAAAAAATATACAGTTTTATTCTGATTTAAGCGTTATTAAATACCATTACGTTCCGGTCTTGCCTGGTTGGTTGGTCTGGACCAACTGTCAAAGTCAGATAGCTGTCAAATTGTGTACGCTTCCTTTGAATTACAAATTTTATGTGACGTCATTAAATGTATAGAAATAATTCACGAATGCTCCCTTGTTATCCCAATTTGAAGGAAATATTTTTGATCGTTCATTATTCATCAAGTTACCCTAATATACCGTTACACCACTTTCGCCTGGAATCTAAAAATACTCGAAATTTCCTTGAGTCAAATTACCTCGAGTGTTTCTCACAGAAGTCCGGCTGCGAGTCTCACGACTTATTAAGTTTTCCCAACGCGAGGAAGTTGTAAATATGTTCCGAAGATATATTAAAATACATTTTACAGTTATTTCTACTTCTTGTATATGAAACTTTATTTAAATGGAGTATGTAGGTGCAAAGAAGGTGATATATGATCTTTAAATAACTAGTTAGATCTGGTATGCAGAGCAGTAAAAAAAGGTTTAATTAGAAATTGTTACAAAACCTAAAAAGCAATAGAGAGAGCTATGAGCAGTTCCTCTACGTGATTGAATCTGGAATGATCCGCAAGAGAACGGTTGCCAACGTAACCCAAAGAATTGCGATCCTGAAGAAGCTGATAAATTAAATCATATAAGTTAAACCATATAATTTAAATCACATAAGTTAAATCATATAAGTTAAATAACGTAAGTTAAATCATATAAGTTATATCACATAAGTTAAAAGAGTTGCTGTATCAATCATTATCGATTGATACAGGTCTCTGTAAAAATCTCTACAAGGAAATTTTTTCTTAAAATTGTAGCGGCAATAATGCAAATGAGTTAATAGTATTATTTATATATGTTTATCGCAAAATCCGCGGTGAAATTGGTTTCATTTGGGTAATTTAATATAAAGGGACGTTTTAATGTAGGCGTGTGATAACATTTTCAAAATGATGAAATAGAACTGTAATTGTTTCAATTGAACAAGAATACTTAATTTCGCTTTGGAAATTCCTAATATAACTAGACCATTTATTTTACATCGGGAGTGTGTAGTTGTATTTATTCCTCATAATCATATATTTAACCATGTGCCATAGGAGTGCCACGTGCGTGGGTGGCTCCCACGCGCGCTTATACTTGGCGCCTAATTAGCTGCCAACTAACTCTGTACAATCTCCAACATCGGCGCGATGAACAGCTAGGCATGGTCACCAAAAGGTGAGCCCCCCCCCCCCCCCCCCTTCCTCTCACCATCTGCTAGGCTCCGCTTTTCGGAAGCTAGTGGCGGTAAGATCCATATAAGACTTTTGTAGTTTTTATGTTCTATTTATCAAGATCTATTTTGACTTGTCACCTATACAATATAGAAGCCCCTTGCCCTTGCTTCAAGGGTTTTAATTTCATTTTTTATAAAAAGCTCAGCAACTCAATACCACTTGATGATAAGCAGTAGAGGAGTCCATATATAGTAGCACATCCACCTTACCAGCCCAAAATGTGGTTTTTCAGGAACCTTTTATCTATGAAGAAGGGAGTTGTGCCGGTCATAATAATCAAAATATTATTTATTCAACTTTGGTACAGATATATAAACTTTTTGAACATCAAAAAACTTGTCCCTCCCGTTATACGTCATTGCGAATTCCTCCTCACAAAAGAAGGAATACTTGTGCCTTGTGCACCAGCTGTAGAATGTATATAGATGGTCCTTAATCATGATGTCTCGATCTACCCGTAGTATTATTTAAACAATAGTATTAATAGCATTTGTGTTCCGGTTGGTAAGATAGCCGGTTCCTCTGGTTCTATGTTACCAGTTAAATTTAAAAATCCTTCTTCATAAGATAGAAATAAATATGAAACAATCATTTTGTATCCATAAATCTTTAATCTGATAAAGTTGTTTAGTCATACTTAATGGTTCGTGTTAACAGCCACCAATTTTATAACGACATTAACTGAAATCAGTATCCATTGTATGTTCCTTTCTTACCCGGTTAACTTATTTAACCTTCATGATATTAATAATTCATTTGTAAATAAACCGGAACAAAATAATACCTTTTCATGTCATTGTCTGTTGAATAATAAAGAACTGACGCACGTTAATGGGGCTGCGAGTAGGGTCGCCACGCTCGATGATCTTAAAATCAGGATCAACTTGGAATTTCATGCTTCAAAAAAACACAAAAGTTAACTTACTGATATAATAGAACTTAATTTTAATCGCTTAGTCGTACATTGGAACAGCAATATATAAGACTCGAAAAATATGTTCATACATGTCCCATACTACCATAGTTTTGTTTTAATTATTAACTGGGTTCCCCTTGGCCCTCATCTCACCTGATGGTAAATGAAGATAAGGCTGAAGATGGAATGGCGAACTACACCCAGATTCCTCAACTTGTTATGGCGGCAGACTTAGGTAAGATGACGGACTTAGAAAAAGCGTTACCACTCAAAAAATTAGAAATTTACTTTGCAATGCCGGGTGTTACAACTAAAAGCAATTCCTTCGTGTAACTATTTGCATGAATGAATTGTAAGTGACATGAAATTGCACTTTATCAGCACAAAAAGTACCTTCATTGAAGAAGTCCTTGTAATATGAAGGAAGGAATACATGTTTAGTGATTATTACCACTAGGCCTTCTTCTTCTTCTTCAATAGAGCGGGCAGTCTCTGCAAATCGTCGACTGCTGCGCCTCTTTCACATCTTAGGGTAATGAGCTAGGTTACTCCACCTAGCCCAGCTCCTCCAGGAAGTCTCCCGACGAGACCTTTTTCTTCTGTCAATCTTGTTTACATTAACGCTTCAACAGTATAAACTGATTTCTAGATATTTCTGGACACTGTAGGTTTCTATGCTTGCTTACTATTTTATTACTTGGAAGAACTGATATAGCGACGGAGTGGGATATTCCTAGAAGTTAGGAATATTTGGTAACCCTAACCGGACTCGCACGAGCAAACATTTGATCGCTCCACGCCGGTTCTGAAACAATTGATTACTTACCAGCCTCTTGTTATCGGCTGCTACTCGCTTCAAGGGTCGGAGTTTGATTTCTGTGATTCTGTTGACTCTTCACGTAATTTTAGTAATGACTTAATGATGTTATTTATATATTTACACTTTATACATTTAAATTGAGTTATTTTGATGGAGTGAGAAAATATCATTCAAAAAGAAAGTAATTTATTTACTTTATCGGGTGGGTAGTTCACTTTCTCTGGTTTCGATTACGGAAACAGTCGCTTTCACCATGGTCGACGATGGCCATTTTAAATTTTGAGCTTTTCCGTGCTTCAGAAGGCACGTTGAGCCTTTGGACCGCGTCTGCTGTGGCAACCAATTTTACACACAGAAAGCATTTGGAAAGGGGGTTGTGTTTTGTACTAAACTCTTCATTTTACTACCATGGGGAAGATTTGTGCCCAGCAGTGGGATGTAAACAGTGCTTCTTTATGCTCCTAATTTGTTTAAGTCATAAATTAGTGTAAATATATTTTATATTTTTTATATAAAGCACAGCAAATGACTCAATACCACCTGATGATAAGTAGTAGAGGAGTCCATATATGAAGATAGCAGCATCATGTGACATGCTGCCCTAGCCACCCTCACCTTTCCGGCCCAAAAAGTGCTTTTTCACGCCTCTTTTAAAGGAACCCATGTTGTAAGAAGGAGGGAATACGTGTGCTGGTAAGGAATTCCACGCTCTAGCTGTGCGACAGAGAAAGCGACTGCTTTCTCTTTGACTAAGAGATTTTGTGACTACAAAATCTCTTAGTTGTCCAATACTGATTGTTAATTTTGAATTACTTGGAACTGTCAAAATCATTGTCATAAAAATATGCTTTAGGAGTTCTTTAATCATTGGTCAACTTCTTCCATACCACAATGCGCAAGAGGGTCACCTCAATAGCGAGGAGGGCACGGGCCAGCAGCAACGGCCTCCTGAGTATGGCCGCTAGTCGCATGGACGGTCCCTTTGTGAGACACTGGATGCTTATGCACGCACCAGTGGTCGCTGGCTTTTACTCAGCAACAGGAAATACAAAAAACTATTAGTTGTCTTTGAGTCGTGATGCTTTAATTACTTGTTGTTTTGTTTAATAATAAAAAAAATTGTATTTTATTTTAGTTTTAATTTTGCTTTTTATTTTTATTTAATGAATAAAATAATTAATACAGGAGTGTCTGTGCCTAGAATTGGGTCGTTTTTATCTTTGCGTATATTGTTACATCAATAACTGATACTGAATATACGTTCACTTGTCTATCATTAAGATATTCCGGGACAGCAGACACTAGGATAATGGAAACACAAAAGATCCCATTCGATCGAAGTGCTCCGTGTGTAAAGCCTGGCCCATTACTAAGATAAGTTAAGATATATTATTGTTAGAAACATTCATTAAAATGTTTCAATGAGATTAATTTTGAAACTCAATTTGCAAAATTCAGTTATTTTAAAATTTCGTCTCCTCTAGCAGTGTGGACACTCCTGGCATTGTTGGTAGGGCTACTAGTTGTAGCAACCCCAAAAATACATGCTTATTTTCTATCTTCAGAAAGGATATACTTTAGTTCATCCTGCTCCGATATCAGAGCAGGAAGGTCGACTCACTTGAGCGGCCATCAGAAGTTAATCGAAGGATAATTGCGTTAAATACTTGAGATTACATCGCTATTGGCAGCAGTACCGCACTTTTTGTACCCTTGTTAAGTCTGCATTATTGATTTAACTAAAGAGTTAATTATTTCGAGAATAGTATTCGACGGGATTGGACTATATGTACATGCACTTTATCGCATGCACTCAATAATATATATGGATTACTAATATCTTACGATTATCTTTTGTTATATTCAGAGCATTATGTAACTTATTCCTAGTCAACACCAAAGTAGCTAATGTATAATATGTTATATACTTGTATATCTCCTATTTTCCTTTGGTTGTCATTGGGAGAATATTACTTCGTGCTTTGGCTCATTGCGTTTCTAATGCGACAGAGCCTATAGTCATTTGGATTTGTTTACGTCCATTTAGATTTAAACCTGAAAGTTTTGACGTAAAAGATATTCTTTTGGTTAAATTTCATTTTTGTGCCACACGCTTTTAATAAGTCTTAATTAAGGCAAATCCAGCCTTACTTATGTATACTAAACAAACAAGTCAGTGCCTTCTAAATTTTCTTAAGTGAAATACTTTTTCCAGTTACAACAGTTTTTTTTATTTCCGCATGTATATGATTTATTGTTCAATGTAACAAAAAGGCGAATACAGCGCCGACTTTTGATGTCGGAATCAGAATATTGTAGAATATTTGATTCGCTCCAATGCCACGTCAGGGTTCGGCGTCCAATGTTTTTACGGCCATTAACGTCGACCGTTTTGAAAAATGCACGTTCAGCATTTTTTCTCGGGAATGTACCCTTGACATTGACTACGTTGGAATTTAGTGTGTTATTAAAGTCGTTATGGATCTTACAAATTTTATTGGAATTTAAATCCACGTCTACTTCACGCACAAAGAGATTCCGTGCTTCCCTTCTTAGTCACACAGGCTGAGCGTGGAATTCCTTACTGGCACACGTATTCCCTTCTTCATGTAACATGTGTTCCTTCAAAAGAAGCATGAAAAGGTGGTTCGTATGCTGCACTAGCTATCTTCACATATGGACTCCTTTACAGCTTACCATCAGGCCTTTTCAATCCTTTTAATAAAAAAAATGCTACTTGAAACCAGTATTTACCGGCAGAAGTAACTTTTTAATTAAAGCATTTATTTAGTTCTTCATGTTATCAAAATTGAATAAAATACCTACATCAACAGTGGACAAGTCTGCCAAAGATGACTTTATGAAAACGGGATACTATAAAAAGAACTCTGTGAGATAAAGAAAACTACCCACGATCCTCGCCGCTGAGCCCGTAAAGACGAGCTTCATAAACTGCGTCCATACTCAATTTCCCGGCAACAGCGCCCCGACCCGAATATTTCGTAGATTTCGACGTCATATCAAATTGAAAAGTCTCCGAGCACAAAGGAGCTACCTGCTCTCGTAACTACTCGTTTCCCCAAGTTATACAGGGATACCTTACTCTCGGGTTTTTCAATGATACGTGGTTCGGGGATATATTTTGACAGTAATATTAGCTGTGGTGCGGCCTCGTGACTTATGTGAATTGTTTGCGACTATTTGACTTGGAAAGTTTTGGGAGATACAGGCTTTACCGGATAATATACTCTGGGATGCTTTATTGCAACACAATAACGTTAATGGTCGAGATGTTATTAATAACGGTTCGCTTGATGAAGAGTGACTAAACAAATGTTCTTGTAGTATATATTATATAATATATATTGCTGTTGTTATAAGATTATATGCATACATTTTCTTGTAGTGTTGTATATAGTGTTGTATTGTTTTGCAAGTGGAACACATCCCATGTAACTGTGATGCTCTTGCTAGGAAAAGAATGGGTCTCTTTGGACTGGGTTATCCCAGTCTTGAAGATATAAGGCTGCTGTCTCCGGGTGTACTTAGTAAGTACATCTTGTAGCTATTCCAGGATAGCGGTCATTAGGATTGGGGAAGCACAAAGATCCCATTGGGTCGACGTGCTCCGGGAGTAACACTGGCCCTACATCAAGATAAGATTGTATTGCATTGTGTAATGAAATAATTAATGTTGTTGTTTATTTAAAATCTAGCAAGCGAAGCTTTGTTAGCTACTGTGGGTGCTGAATCTAACTAGGTTCATGGTTGAGTGAGAATTTCAAGGACCAGACTCAGATGATAGCAGCTGAGATAGCTTAATCGCATTTCACACGGAGCACCTGGGAAGTACTCTTTATAAAACAGTACAAAACACAGATAACCTACGGTTTGAAGTTCACAAAAGTAGGCTCTTAACGAACTCGTATTGCGGAGCGATATGAATGTGGAAGATTCCAAATAACGTACACGCGCCGTTAATTTCTAGACTAGCATAGAATGCAAATTTAAGAGGTTAATTGATTTGTTAAAAAAATAAGACCTCTTAAAACAGGTAGGCGTAACCGCTATTAAAAATTATCCGTTGAACCCAAGCGTATTCGTGTCTTATACAAAATTATGTTTATCTACCCTCAGAAATTGGTAAGTGTAAATGTTCATTTGCCCCAACCGCAGCTACCAACTGTAACTGCGCTGCTCTTAACCCGATATCCGTAATGCCCATCAATTTACCCGACCAAGGTCGGGGGACCTTTCAGATAATTCAATGAAGTGTCTCCTAAAGTTTCGGACCGGTTTTGGAGCTTTTAGAACTTTATGGACATAAAACTCCTTGTTAATTGGATTTGGTCTCTTGAATAAGTGGTCTATACAGTTTTATGATTTTAGATGAAAATAGTCTTTAATGTCTCTACACTAAGTTTTATTCTTAAAGCAATCATATGTGGCTGATCTTATATCATCACCATTTATAAGTCATATAGGACAAGCACATAGACTTTCGGGCCATGGTAGTACTACGCTGCCCAGATGCGGGTTTGTATAAGTTAAAACGGTTACCGTTACAACTGGAATCAATGGCTTAATGTACGGTAGTGCTCGATATATCAAATGTTGAATTAAAAATCATTCGGTATTGTATATGTACTATTAAATTCATTTAAAATATTAAATAATTGTTGCTGCTTGCGATGAAATTTGTACCACGTATCAACGCCATCTATCAAATGTAATTTGAAGTAAAAGTGAAGAAATTACAGTTTTGAATAAGCACGACAGTTAGCCTATTCGCTATACTAAATAACCAATTTCAAATATTTTTCAAGCATTTCTTTAGTATTTTTATTTTCAATTCATCTTGAATTAAAAACGAACATAATAAAAAAGAAATTACTCAAATCGGTGAAGCCGTTTTTGAGTTTTAACGAGACTACCGAACAATCGTCAATAGGGTATGATGTGAAAGTAGGTAATGACAAAATTTGAAATTACTAATGCCTATAATGTGAGATATCTAAATAGTAATGTCAATGATCTGATAATATAATTTATGTGAATTAGTATTGTTGAAGAAATCTGGTAGCTTGTTATCAAAGTACTTCTTGGTTGTAATACTCTTTTGTAACCAATAAGATCTTTTAGTTGTTTCAATTTTTTTTTGATATTGCTTTCATTCTGTAAGATCTCCTGAAGTTGATTATAAGCGCATAAGGACTAGTGGAGTATAATTTTAGTTTAAGTTGTGGTAACATCAAGTTGTTAATATATATTTGAGGATATATTCTCAGTACATCGGATATTTATACGAAAAAAATGAAATACTTCTTACTAACACACTTAGTACTGTTAAATGTCAAAATAGAGATGTTCATATCAAAATATTATAACAAGTATGGTACAACTGTAGCTGTAATATCAATATTAGCAATGACCTCTATACAATTTTTTGTTGTATACAACGTTTTGTGTTTATTCGTTCAAAATTATCTGAAACAGCGTTTAATATCTTTTTTATTGTGAAAGTGAGATCCATGTATTATATAGTGAACCATTGTTTTTGATAACAAATATTGTTTTGATATTATATGTTTTATTTTTCAAATTGCTCAGATTCTTTCTACAAGGTTTACTTTGTTAGAATGATATTTTGGCTACAATTTAACTGTTACCTCAAAGTCATAGCAGAAATTATCTTAGAGAACCCAAAATGAACCTTATTACCAGTAGCATTATGGATTCCGCGGGCAACGTCGGTGAATATAACTTGATTGTACCTAACCCAATAGTGAGCGTTCCGAGACGTACATCAATTTATTTAATCAGGCTTTCTAAGTCACGACAAACTTATTCTAAGAACCTGCGGAATTTGTGGAGCTAGTTCAACCAAATAATTGGTGGTTGGGGCTCGATTGCCAATCAGTTCAATAGAAAGGGTACAAAATTCTGCTCCCTTCGTGATACAGTGTTGATATAAAATGAAATATATAGATTTTCCCAATCTTAATGGCTATAAAGTACAAGTTTTGCCATGTCTATGTCGAGGGCCGAGATTACAGAAAGTCATGTTTTGTTAACGGAAAAATGACGAGGTGCTCCATTAAATTATTTTGAATTTAGAGGAGACATTATAGCTTAGAATACATCTCCACGTGTTAACAGTAAATATTCCTTAAGCAACAAAGATCGAGAATTTAATAAGAACGTTTCTTGTGTGTTCAGTAACACCTAAACAGCTCATTAGCCAAGGCTCGCTGATGCAGTACTGCTGCAAAATGTGTTGACATCAGTGCTATCGCTAATTGAGTTAAACGGTATAAACGGATCAAGTAGCTGTTTCCATGATAGTTGGCACGTGTTGGGGCGGTATCACAGGTCTCTGCGGACCTTAGGGGCATTAGGTGGTGCCCTGCACATTGCTATTATATATTAGCTTAAAAGTAATTGAGATTCAGTGCTCAGTCAAAGATTGATTGCAATAGCATCAGCAACAAGTGCTATTTGGCAAATCGTGAATGTTTCTGGAAATACCTGGAACAAAGAAAAAAAAATGTTTTAGTACGTAAATTTAAGAGATTATATATGCCACCAATTGCATGAAAGTCGCCGTTTCGGGAATGTCAATCGAAAATGCGAGTAATTTTAACGGACATCTTTTCAATCTTGATGTCACAGACATTCCTCTGTGCAAAAATGCAGTGGAGTGGCAAACTACCGGGTAGGTAACCTGGGATCTCCGGGAAGTCTTTGGCAATATTGAGGCGCTGAGTGACTTCCTGGAGGGGCTGAGATAACTAGAATGAACCAGCACATACCCTTTGAGGCAAAACAGGCGCATTTTTACGAAAGAGAAGACAGAAGACGAAGATGAAGATCACATAACCGTTATCTGCCAAATTTTAATAATTAATATAATTAATAATTATTGGTCTAAAATAATTAAATAGCACTCATCAAATAGTACACCATTCAAACAATTATTAATTATTAAGACTACGTCACAAAAAATATCAAGTATTCTCTTTCATTACACAATATAACAATTTATTATAAGGTTCATAAGATGCATTTTAGCTCGTGACTAAGCCCGCTGGCTCACAAAAGGTCAGTGCGGAAATTGATCGGTGAACGGTCACACAAATCGGGTTTTTCGATAGATTTGTTGTTTTCTTTGTAACGCCGCCGAGTTTTTATGTTGGATACGAAATGTTTTTCCGCGCTGTCAAAGCCGCGGGACATTTACTGCGTTATGTTATTGATAGATGTTAAAATGAACAATACTTATATTTCAAATACACGTTTGTATTTAGTTTATTTTTTTACTTTGAAAAGTGTTCTATAGCAGTGGAGCATGTATGGACGTTAAATTATTTGGCTTATGACATTATTAAGTTGTTTGAAGATTTTGAGAAGATATTTTAAAACAAAACTACGTCTCTGACCAAAGACAAAATCAAAGTCAAAATAACTTTATTTAAATTGACTCATTTAGTAAGTTCTTTTAAATCTTCACAAAAGGGAATATGTATGAGAAAAACAAATAAATGTAATTAAAGGCAATAGTGATAACTTTAAGTGGATATCAACCGGGCATTTACAAATTGTCCCAGTTATAGAATTTACATATGTACTAAATAAAAAAATTGTTACTTTTAATTTTAAATATTTATTTTAAAATTAAAACTAACATTGTATGCATATTCCCAATTAACCCTACCACCACTTCGACGAATTAGTAGCTGCAGAGTAGAAACGGCGCAAGAAACTCTCAGCCTTTAGTATTTATAATGACATTTACAAATCAATTATATCATTATTTATTAGTATTACAAACATGTACTTGTTTTGTTTTACAGTGCAATCAAAAATCTATTTTTAAATATTGCAAAATGTAATAAATAAGTGCAGAGAAGCAAATTATAGTGGCCACAATTTTTTATCTTAAAAATAATCTTCCACCTTGTAGTAATACCCCTTTTTCATCAAACAACTTTTAATAGTGGACTTAAATTTATGCAGAGGCAAGTCAGTAAAACTTTGTGGTAGCATATTGTAATTTTTTATAGTTATACCGCGAGAAGTAATCAATCTTTAGACAAGGGCCAGGTCTGCAACATCACGATGTTTAGCTGTGAGTGACTTTGAAAGGTTTTCCCAGTTAGCTTGCAGGACTCTCGATCCCATATACTGGTGAACGTATATTTGAAGCTATGTAGACGACGTAGGATTGTAGTATTAAATACACTAACTCATAGTCAGTCCCTTCGTTATAACCTTAATTACCTTAAAATTAATATGCAAATTATTTCAATTTGAATTCCCGACAGACCTATTATATCTTAATTAATTCAAACGTCGGGCAGGTCATGTCTCCCTTCCGAGATCAGTAATCACGGACTAAGGTCATTGGAAGGTGTGATTGTAAATCTGATCTAACATAGATTATAATTCGTATTCGTATTCGTTCATGATCGTCTTGTTTATGAAATTGATTGTCTATCGCTATTAGTTTCGACTTAATTTAGCTTATGATAATTGCAATGAAAGATACGTGTTACTTAAAGATATGTGATGATACATACAAACACGCACGCACACACACACAGACCTTAACATAGGAGACAGGGGTATATCTTTCAATGTTTGTATTGACGTTCCCAGTTATTGTTATTCTTAAAAATCTGTTGGCATCTGATCTTAAGCTACATAGTGAGCCTCTTATTAGTTATGTTTGCATTTATACAGTGCACTTATGTACGGTTCAAAACACTGCACATTGTCGATGCAGCACTTTTCCAACAATGCAACGAAACCGGAGCGCGGGCCCTCGGTCAGTTCGCCATCAACTCGCGACTCGCATACATATCATTATATTCAATTAATGTGTGACAATAAAAGTGTATCGGTAAAACCAATATTTTCATTTATTCTGGTGTAGCATCTTAACTCCTAATTATAAAAACATTTATCTAAATTATTATCCACGTCCACTATCCAAGTATTATACACACTATCCAAGTATTATACACACTATCCAAGTATTATACACACTATCCAAGTATTATACACACTATTCAAGTATTATACACACTATCCAAGTATTATACACACTATCCAAGTGTACGGTCTAATTACCGTACATTTTACCGCGTCAGCCACATTATACCTATATTGTTATTGTATAAACTAATTTATATTCACATTTCATTCACTTTTAATTCCTCATATTAGCAAGTTGTGTGTCAGATCAAGCTGAAGTGAATCAATAAAATTTATATTTAATCAACAAGGATTCTCATTTAGCAAGATACATCAGGTTGTGAGACTGAACCAAGAAGTCCCACAACATATGGTCCTTCGAATCGTGGTTTAGTGATCTTTTTGGGTTTTTTCGTGTGATAGCGAATCGGTTTAGTTGGCCTCCCACAAGCGGGTCTCACCGACTTAATTGAGAAGGCGCATATATCACTCGGAGAGCACATTAGACGCTAAACTATCAAGAATCAGCAAGATCAGCAAGTATCAAGAAGCAAGTATTTTAGTGGAATATTTGTTGTGAAATACAAGTCCATTTAATAATCAAGTTATAAAATTTGTCACTATTTCTCAATATACAAAACTATCAAGAATCAGCAAGTATCAAGAAGTCAGTATTTTAGTGGAATATTTGTTGTGAAATACAAGTCCATTTAATAATCAAGTTATAAAATTTGTCACTATTTCTCAATATACAAAAGTATCAAAAATCAGCAAGTATCAAGAAGTCAGTATTTTAGTGGAATATTTGTTGTGAAATACAAGTCCATTTAATAATCAAGTTATAAAATTAGTGCACTATTTCTCAATATACAAAACTATCAAGAATCAACAAGTATCAAGAAGCCAGTATTTTAGTGGAATATTTGTTATGAAATACAAGTCCATTTAATAATCAAGTTATAAAATTTGTCACTATTTCTCAATATACAAAAGTATCAAAAATCAGCAAGTATCAAGAAGCAAGTATTTTATAGTGGAATAATTGTTGTGAAATACAAGTCCATTTAATAATCAAGTTATAAAATTTGTCACTATTTCTCAATATACAAAACTATCAAGAATCAGCAAGTATCAAGAAGTCAGTATTTTAGTGGAATATTTGTTGTGAAATACAAGTCCATTTAATAATCAAGTTATAAAATTTGTCACTATTTCTCAATATACAAAACTATCAAGAACTATAAAGAATTATCAAGAACAATCTAACCAATTAAGTGAAATTTAACAAGAAATTTATAAAAATCATCAAGTTAATCTATCAACATGGATGTGAATGATATACTTTATCAGCAAACTTTGTTAGCAGAGGAGATCAAGAAAGTTTTAATCAATTACAAGAAAGATGGTCCAGGACGCAGGACAACTCAACATATCAGGAGACGTCTCGAGACTCTAGAAAAGAGTTGGAATGAGTACAAGTCAAACCATGCAAGACTTACCGAGTTGTTATCAATGGACGACGACTATTTTACAGGTAATTATTATGAACAAACAAGACAATATTACTACGATACAAAAATGTATATTGAAAAAACAAGTATCTGTCCTCAAGACGAGAACAATGATGCAGATCAAGAACTCGCTGCTCCTAGCACAAACCAGGAGAAGCTGCATCGCCAAAAGATGCCTCAAGAACTATCGCTTTCTTATGAAAAATCTTCTACGCTTCAAGAAGATATGCAAGCAAGTGCAGAACAGCCATTAACAAAAAATAAATCAAGTATTGGTAACAACAGTAAATTAGATGAAATGTATAAAAAACAACTGAGCAATTTTAAGGCGTTCACCAGGACTGTTTCGAATATTAACGTGGAGATTATGCAAGAAAAATGGGAGTTCGAAGACACATTGAGAACCCTTCAAGTGCGTTGGAAAGCAATAGATTTACTTCATTGGGAATTAGACAGTGAATTAGACGGGTCCAACTGGCAATACGAAACCAGATTTACTGAACATGAACAAACGTACTATGATGTCAAAAGGGCCATCAATAGCAAGCTATGGTCAGTTTCTCATCGAGAAAAATCTACACCTCAACTCGACATTCCTATTTTCAACGGCAACTACCAACAATGGACATCGTTCAAGGACTTGTTTAGCGAAGCAATTCACAATAATCCTACCCTATCAAACGCTCAGAAAATGCAGTTCCTCAAGAGCAAGCTTAAAGGGGAGGCAGAGCGCTTGATACAACACCTTCAAATCAGTTCTGAAAACTATCATACCTGTTGGGAGATATTAAACCACAGATATAATAACAAGAAATTAATATTTACAACTCATATGAATACCATGATGAATCTCCCTATTACGCAGCACGCTAACGGGAATCATATAAAACGCTTGCATGACGTTACTACCGAATGCCTGAATGCAATTAAAAACATAGGAATCATCTTAGATACATGGGACCCAATCCTAGTGTACTTCTTAGTGCAGAAACTTGACGCTGAAACTCATAGTGATTACCTCGAGTCTTTGAAAGAGCCACGTGATTTACCAAAACTAAAGGATTTCTTAACATTTTTGGAAAACAAATTTACTACTATGGAATCGTCACGTCGGAAACAAGAAAATTATCAACAGAAGTCGGGCTCATCTTCATCAACTAGGCCAGAAAAATCATATAACTTCAAGCATTATTCAAGCAACAAGGCTATTACGCAATCAAGTACAAGAAACAAGTTAAAATGCTCTATTTGCGACAGCTTAGAGCATGGAATTTATTTTTGCAAACAATTCCTAGAAATGTCGCCTATGCAGAAACTTCAAACCATTGCGAAATTGAATTTATGTACAAATTGTCTGTATAATCATAACGGAAAAATATGCGCATCAAACAAAAGATGCCGGGAATGCAATGGATGCCACAATACCATATTACATTCAGCGTATTCAACTAATAACAAGACACCAAATGACATGACGTCAAGATACGCTGAATCGAGCCGCCGTGTCGAACGATCAAGCAATACTTCACACGTGGCTCAGCAATGTGATGTTCCAGAAATACTCTTACCTACAGCTCTGATAAACGTACAAAGAGCAGATGGAAAATATTTAACTATGCGAGCTTTAGTCGACCAAGGATCACAAGTTTCGTTAATCACGACAAAGGCCGCCCAACTTCTGAGTATACCTCGCCGAAAATGCAAAGGCATCATAACTGGTGTGGGCACGAAGAATAATACATGCACTGGAGTAATAAACATTAGCTGCAGCTCATTGGTTGAAATTTACAATTTTAACACCGATGTTTTTATTATGAAAAGTTTAACAAGAAACTTACCAAACGATTCCTTTAGAAAACCAGCATGGGAAGACCTACAAACAATTAATTTAGCTGACCCTGACTTTAATGTGAGCAAGCCCATAGATATTCTTTTAGGCGCCGATATCTATTCAGAGATTATATTGGACGGCATTTACAAGAAAGATAACATGACACCGATTGCACAAAAAACACGTTTAGGGTGGATTTTGTGCGGAAAAATAAAAACTTACCAATGCAACGTGATTTTGAATGACATACAAGGAATGCAAAGATTTTGGGAAATAGAAGATCTCTCTGAAACAAAACCATATTCTACAGAAGAAAATAATTGTATCGAGTTTTATAAGTCAACCAAAACAAGATTGGAAGACGGAAGATACAAAGTACGCTTACCTCTTACATGTAACATTGAAAAATTGGGACCCTCAAAATACAAATCCATTGCCCAATTTCGGCAATTAGAAAGGAAATTCCAGAAAAATAATGAAATTAAATTAGCTTACACCTTGTTTATTCACGAGTATCAAGAATTAGGTCATATGAAACTGGTTAACAACAGCAATATTATATATGACTGTTACTTACCGCACCATTGCGTGTTACGACAAGATTCAAGTACTACGACACATCGCGTAGTATTCAATGCATCCGAAAAAACAGCAAGTGGCATAAGTCTAAATGATTGTATGTGTAAAGGGCCTAACTTGCAAAAAGACATTTTAACATTGATCATGGGATGGAGACAGTATAAGGTCGCTTTTACTGCCGACATAGAAAAAATGTTTCGGCAGATATGGCTACATGAAGATGACCAAGCTCTTCAAAAAATAGTTTGGCGAGATAATCCTTATGAATCATTACAAGATTACCAACTAACGACTGTGACCTATGGCACCAAGGCCGCTCCTTTCCTCGCTATGATGACGCTCCGACAACTAGCGAGTGACGAAAGAGACAACTACCCGGAAGCAGCCGAAATACTTGAAAAATATTTTTACATGGATGACTTACTCCATGGATCTCATTCACTGGACTCAGCACTGAAATTAAAACAAGACCTCATCAACCTGTTGAAATCTGGTGGGTTCAACTTACGGAAATGGAGCTCGAACTATCAAGAATTACTACAGAATGAAAATAAACAAGAACAAGATAACTATGATTTCAAGCTAATCGAGTCTACTAAAACTCTCGGTTTGCATTGGAATCCAGACAAAGATATTTTCATTTTTCAATGCAAAATTGATATCAAGGACACACAGGATACCAAAAGGTCTCTACTATCAGCTATATCTCAACTTTTCGATCCGTTAGGATGGCTAACTCCATTATCTACAAAAATGAAACTGATCTTCCAACAAGTATGGAAAACAAGCATGGCCTGGGATGACAAACTCCCAAACGATATTTATCATGAATGGCAAGCTATCAAAAATGATATAAAATATATAAATAACATTAAAATACCACGCTGGTTGGGCTCAGACAATATAAGTCCGATCGAATTACACGGCTTTTGCGACGCATCACAAAAAGCGTATGCATGTGTCGTTTATAGCAAAATAGTAAAAGCAGGTCAAGCGGAAATTAAATTAATTGCTGGAAAATCAAGAATAGTTCCATGCAATAAAGAAGTTTCCTTACCAAGACTGGAACTGTGCGGAGCTCTTCTTCTTTCTAAACTAATGGAAAAAATAAAAGAGACATTTTCACCAAGCACTCACCTCAAAGTTCAGGGATGGATCGATTCTACAGCAGTTCTGGGATGGCTTCAAGGAAATCCCGATCGCTGGAAGCCATTTGTGTCAAACAGAGTTCGTAAAATTGTCAATATTATGCCGCCGGACTGTTGGCAATACGTAAAATCTTCTGAGAATCCCGCAGATTGTGCAAGCCGAGGTCTGATGGCAAGTCGATTATTAGACCACTCCCTGTGGTGGCATGGGCCAACATGGCTAGCTGCTTGTGAAAATACGAAAAAGAAACAATATATATTCAATACAAATGAAGAAGAAAAATTACAAAGGCAAGTTCATTTAGTGACACAGAATTGTGATAACAATCTCATCAAGGAGATGATAGATAAATACAGTTCATTTCTTAAACTTGTAAGAATACTCGCTTGGGTGTATAGATTTGCAACGAAAAAAGTAGATAGAAAAAAGTCAACATGGCTTTCCTTGTCGGAATTACAAGAGTCACGAAAAATGATTATAAAGCACGCTCAAAGTCAAGTATTTGAAGAAGAAATATGCAACCTGAAAGAAAAGAAACAAATTTCATCGAAAAGCAAGATTTTGAAATTAAATCCATTTTTAGATGAGGATGAGATCCTACGCGTGGGTGGGAGACTACAAAACGCATACATTAGTCCCGATATGAAAAATCCAATTATATTGCCAACAAATCATCGTCTCACCGAATTAATAATAAATAACGCTCACGAGCTCACATATCATGGAGGCGCTCGAGTTACATTAGCCTTCACACGACAAAAGTACTGGATTCCAAGTGGCAATAGAACAACAAAAAAATATATACATAGATGTGTCATCTGTAAGAAACAAAAACCAATCATGCAACAACAAATTATGGGAAACTTACCTGAAGCAAGGGTAAATCCTTCACGTCCCTTCAAGCACACGGGCGTAGACTTCACCGGGCATATTCTTTTGAAGGCCAGCAAGGGTCGGGGTGTCAAAACCACAAAGGGATATGTAGCTGTCTTTGTATGTATGACAACCAAGGCCGTACACTTGGAATTGGTTTCCGACTTGACAACGACTTCATTTATTGCGGCATTGCGTAGGATGTCCGCAAGAAGAGGCACTCCAAGCGATATCTATTGCGACAATGGACGTAATTTCGTTGGAAGCAACAGAATCCTTCAGCAAGAAATTCAAGAAATTATTTGTAATTTTAATCAAGATTTACAACAAGAATTAATAGATATGAATATCATATTTCACTTTAATGCACCCTCATGGCCGTCGGCAGGTGGGCTCTGGGAAGCAGCGGTCAAGAGTTTCAAATTTCACCTGAAGAGGGTTGTAGGAGACCAAAAACTGACATACGAAGAGTACTCGACGCTACTTACCCAAATTGAAGCATGTTTAAATTCAAGGCCACTATGTGCATTAACAGACGACCCACAAGACTTAAATTATTTAACCCCATCTCATTTCCTCGCAAGTGGACCATTATTGACGCTGGTACCAACCGAAAAGGATTTAAGAACACGTTGGCATCTAATTCAAAAAATTATGCAAGATATTTGGAAACGATGGCAAGCCGAATATTTAACTCAATTAATATCAAGATCAAAATGGCAACATGCAAAAGAAAATTTAAAAATCAATGACGTCGTTCTCATTCATGAAGAGAATTTACCACCAGGAAAATGGATTATGGGCCGGGTGGTAGAGCAGCATCCTGGGAAAGACGGTCGTGTGCGCGTAGTTACCCTCAAGACTCAAAGTGGCTACTTGAAACGACCAATAGTTAAGGTGTCCAAACTTATCAGCCAAGAGGACGATCCATTAAATGCAAATGTCAATCATATCACACGAAACTATAAAGATGACCTTGCTAACAAGACAACCAAACCAAGGAAATCAAAGATGTCATTTTTTACTTCGATTGTCATAGCATTTATATTATTTTAATCAATTTTATCAAGTGATAAAGCCTCTGACATGTCACTTATTAAGGACGAATGGAAAATCGTAGTGTACTATCAAATGGAACCTTATTGGCAAGGAAATAATGCATTAGAAAAATATATAAACACACTTGAGGCAACATGCATAACAATACGAAAGCAAAGTCAACAATGTGATGCAATTCTACTTCAGCTACGTCACGGCTACGAGGAACTCGCGTACTACAACCAGCTGTTACTGAGTCAGCAACTCGGCGAGCGGCCGGCCAGACTGCGTCGACGGAGAGGTCTTATCAACGGCGTCGGATATCTCGCTAATAGTTTGTTTGGAGTATTAGATGACCGATTCGCCGAACAATACAAAAAGGACATCTGTTCGTTACAAGAAAATCAAAAACACATCGTAAATCTTTGGAAGTCACAAGCATTGAAAATACGATGAACCAACAACACAAAGTAATAAATCAACATATGATGGCCTTTGAGAACAAGCAAGATATTCGCCAAAGCAGGTGCCGGAAGGAACGAGCCGGGATCAGTCCTCCTCGATCGAGATGTTGGAAGTCAATACACGGGCCACTCAGAATAAATCTACAAGTCCAGCTATACGGAAATTTCATGAAATATTTAAGAATGAATCTGTTTAATTTGTCTTCATTTTATTTTATATCATATATTTAACATTATCATTATATTTCTCTTCTTAATCGTCTCTGTCCCGGGAAGATGTACGGTCTAATTACCGTACATTTTACCGCGTCAGCCACATTATACCTATATTGTTATTGTATAAACTAATTTATATTCACATTTCATTCACTTTTAATTCCTCATATTAGCAAGTTGTGTGTCAGATCAAGCTGAAGTGAATCAATAAAATTTATATTTAATCAACAAGGATTCTCATTTAGCAAGATACATCAGGTTGTGAGACTGAACCAAGAAGTCCCACAACACCAAGTATTATACACACTATCCAAGTATTATACACACTATCCAAGTATTATACACACTATCCAAGTATTATACACACTATCCAAGTATTATACACACTATCCAAGTATTATACACACTATCCATGGGTGTTTTGCCTTTGATTGGATGTGTACCAGTAGTATCTGCTGGTAGTTCGAACAAATAAATCATTATGAAAGGGTTTTTGTTTCAATCAGTTTTTTAGTCACGTCAGGTCTACGTAGAAAGTAGGCTCGCTTAACGTCAACTGAGTCGACCTAGCTTGAAGTCAGAAGCTAATCTAGAACATGAAAATAAATGTATACAAAATTAGAGACTAATTAGCAACAATCAAGATTATTATTAAATATTGGAAATAGTATTAAGTAAGGCAAAGCCATGATAAAAATCTTAATGTGTCGTGATCATAATTATTGTACAATCCAATCCCAGTTTACTTTTAAAAGCATAATCTGCCTCTTTCAGTCTTTCCAAGACAAGTCAAGCTCTCTAGAGTCATATGTTAATAATTAATAACTCAGTCTGCCTTAATATAGACTTATTGGGAGACAAGAGACGTCCCCAGCTCCAAGCAACAATCTCTTCAAGGTAACTTACCGAGAAATAAATACGAAATAATAGATGAAGAAAAAATTATAATTACTTCAACTCATTTTAAGTTACTTGTGGAAAGGTGAAGGTGTGACTTTAAAATGTGCCGAGACAGGTGTCGCATTATCAAACTAGGTTCTCCCACCTTGCTAGTCCACAAAGTCCTTTAAAATGTAGCTTTAAGGAATTCTTAATATGGTTGAACGAAGCGATGGCTGATGCATGCGTCATGCCTGTGCACAGGTGCCGCTAACAGGTTCTGATCCACTCATGTACTCTATATATTCTTGAATAAAAATATTTAGTCTTATATTTAAATATCACATTTTTACTATTATTATTAAACTAACAACTCAATTCTTTTCAGTATTGTCATTATATTCTTCAGTCTTGAATTTAGACAGAATAAATGTATTTCGACTTTGATTTATCACAGAAATGGAACGGAATTTCTTACCACTTGCGCATTGTGGTATGGAAGAAGTCGACCAATGATTAAAGAACTCCTAAAGCATATTTTTATGACAATGATTTTGACAGTTCCAAGTAATTCAAAATTAACTATCACTATTGGACAACTAAGAGATTTTGTGACTCCTTTCTCTGTCGCACAGCTAGAGCGTGGAATTCCTTACCACACACGTATATATCCTTCATACAACATAGGTTCCTTTAAAAGAGGCGTGAAAAAGCACTACTTGGGCCGGCAAGGTGAGGGTGGCTAGGGCAGTATGTCGCATGCTTCACTAGCTATCTTCACATATCACTCTACTGCTTATAATCAGGCGGTATCGAGTCATTTGCTGAGCTTAATATATAAAAAAAGAAAAGAAATCACAGAAATAAAAATAAACGTGTAATACTTCAGAGCCAATTCCTTACGATACAGAAGCTAGCCTGTCTTTGTACGCAATGTCCATCGTGTTACATGATTGCTATGGAAATATCAATCAGAGTCGTTGAGTAAGCACTTTCAGTAAATAAACTTAGAACCGTAGATTGGCACCCTCAAAATTGTTACCAACCCGGGCCGGGCCCACTTAAAAGTTGTTCAAAATTTTCAATTCGTTTTTTTATATCGAACTCGATCAGAGTGAGGTAATACAACAAAGTTCCAAGCAAACGGAAGTCGATTCAATTAAAAGGAAAGAATGAAATAAAAAGTAAACACGAATAAATGAATAGAAATTAAGTCTGTTTCGCATCATCCCTCGTGTTTGACTTTTAACGTTTTTGAGAATAGAAATTGTGAGAAAAATATCAATATGTAAATAATCTCAGTTTAAAAAAATATTGCTTACATAATCAATTTTAAATCTCTTGTCTTTCACAAATAATATGTATAAGTTTGTTATATATTTGGATAGATCTTTAAATTAAATTAATATGCCTTTTTAGTGTAGTTTTATTTAAAACCGTTTCTTTTAAAATTTTGATTGCTATGTTTCTAAGATCAAAGGTAGATGTGGCAGTCAGTATTGTCAACTGGCTTGTCTGTTTGTGTTGTTGCTTATCTGTCGTTTTGTCATACCTATTAAATTTGAATTTTGATCTGGGGTTTCCATCATCAGATTCTGCCTTGGTAACAATGGGATCACCTCAAGATATAATTAAATTCTTCTCTTGTTTAAAACGTATTCCATATATACCATGACTAACTTTGAGGAGTGGAATTTCTTGCTGGCACATGTATTCCCTTCACCCAAGGTGAGGGTGGCTAGGGAAGCTCTTCACATTTGGACTCCTCTACTTCTTATCATCAGGTGATGTCGAGTCATTTGCTGAGCTTTATATAAAAAAAAGTCGGTTATAACTGAGCTCTTGTTAAGACGAGCGAGTACTAATAGCTTTTTGATTGTTCAATGGATACTCAAAACAAGTAAGCTTTCTTCAATTGTAGACAAGAATCCCCATTTTGTTAAGAGTCTTGTCTTAATACAGCAAGACACTTCGTCTGTAGTAGATTGGTTTTTTTATTGAAGGTAGGTACGTAATTTAATACAA
Organism: Acentria ephemerella; assembly: GCA_943193645.1. Lineage (NCBI taxonomy): Eukaryota > Metazoa > Arthropoda > Insecta > Lepidoptera > Crambidae > Acentria > Acentria ephemerella. The sequence continues at coordinate 268,842 of OW971875.1, read as the reverse complement.
CAGTCGTCAAATTGTTATTATCAATTGGAATAACTGATTACATGTTTTTTAGCAATTGTCTGGTCGTATGCACCATATGTTGTGATGTCTTTATTACGTTTAGAATGTTTTTGACTTTGATGGGAGTTGGGTTTGGTTGTCAGACGTTACCAGTGTATTATCCTTAGTTTTTCTATATGACGGAGGGTCGAGCGGAATAGGTGACATCCGCCATCTTGGGTATACGATGATATTTTCCACAAATAAAACTATATTCGAATCACTAATCGATTGTTTAATTTAGGTCTTTTAATCACTTGTCAAAATACTATATGATTATCAGGATGTAAATCGATTGCTTTTTGAAGCGTGGAGAGTCTGTACTAACGTCCGTTCACTCTGGCGGCTCGCGTCTGAATGACTTTTACTTTCCAATCTAGCATAGACTACCCCCAAGCGATGACAGAGACAGCGGTCATTGCTTGACGTTTCACAAGGCAACGTTATACCATAAACGCAGTATTACCGTACTACGTCTATGCGTTACACTAATAATGACTTTCAAAGGTGACAGTAAGATGCCATCTCGCCGACATGTACATTATAATTCATATTACATGCTTTACAATAGTTTCATAGTTTTCATTATAATTTACAGACCACGTCGATTTCGAACTTTGTTATTTATTTTAAAAGTTGCAAATTTGTCATTTAAGAGCACATCAGTAATAACCATAATATAACTAACAACAGTTTAATCCAGGTTTATTTCCTGTATTTCTGGCTTAATCTACCAGGTGATAAAGAAATTAATTAAAATACTATAAAAGTAAACTGACAATAAAATGTTCATTAACAAGATCCTTTAATACTAATGAGTTTGAAAACCCGATTAACATAAAATGATACCAGCAACAAAATATTTACGCTCGCTCAAATGGCCCCAGAAATGGAATTGTACAATTTGTCCGCTCCCGTAGGTCCAAACCACGTTTTGTACCCAATAAATCAACAGGGGAAAAAGTGGAGCGATCCGCATTACAGCTCGGCTTGGACTACGTAAATCGTCACATTTATCATTTGAACGAATCAGAAACAGAAAAACTCGGCTAAGCAAGATTAAAATATGCGGTTTTCAAGTTAACGAGGCTCGCTTGATCGATGACTGTGCAGCCATATTGCTTGCTTAGAACATTTTGGACTTCGCCACATTAAACCGTTTACTTAATACTAAAATACCAGGAGCTTGTTGGCATAGTCGTTCGTACGCTCCAGTTGCGATAACGAAAACAAATCATGTTATGCCATGGTTAGTCCGTGGATGGGTCAAATAAATTTGTTATCTTGAGCTTCTCCGTAAATCAGAAGGCTCGTTATGATATTGGTCCCGTTTGTTTCGGCAACCGCATTCACCTATCCAGCCTCACCGCTCATATGCTTCTCCCATGCAGGAAGACCTGTGCCCACCAGTGGGGTGATGATACTTAAATATAAAATAAATGTGAAATACTCTATACATTAAGAGATAGTTTGTGTTATATTTCCAATGTTAATGTACTGTAACTGAATAATACTGTTAAATCTGAGAGACGCGACGTAAAAAGAATTCAGAGTTAATTGCTACTGATTACTATTTTTTAAAGGTGTTCTTCCCAAAAATAATGGTACTAATATTATTTTTGAAAATATTTTTTACATATCAAGTAATGACTTGATTTTGCAAGTGCGTCGACATTCTGGCGACAAAGATGTAAACGGGAGGTATAAATAAGAGGCTCGCATTGAATCTTTCCCTTCAAACCGAAGTACAACTAACTGTTTTATGGTCGAAATTGGAAAGGCGATAGCTAGACAGATGATTCTTTAGATAATTATTATATTAATGCGTGTATTATTATATTAATTTTAAATCCGTTGACAAGTTTATGGTTAAGATTGTTCACTTACAATATGAATATTTTTTGTTAAACTTTAACTTCAAATCAAATCATCTGTGTCTGAAGACTTATATCCATTCCGTCACCCTTTGGGCTCAGCCATGCTTACCTTTTGGATCAACCTTGCTTATTTTACGGATCTAGAAGAAAATTGAAGGTCGAAGCTATCCCACAAAATCCGGTTTGATCCGAACAAGTGTGATTTATTGTTCTTATAACATAAGAAGAAGTCGTAATTTTTATCTATTTATTTTATATATATATTGATATCTGTTTTCGTGTTGCTTGTCTACGACGTCACAGTTTGATGAGAAATCAAAATGGCTGCTTTTATAGATATGGCTTTTGCTTGCAAAATCTTTATAATTGCTTTTGCGTTGATGCTGTGAAATGCTTTTCATGTCTTTTACTAACACAGCGTGATTTAATGTTAAAAAACTTCAGATCCGAATCTTCCTGGTGGAATTGTTTCAGCATTTTGGTATAAATAACAAGAACTAAGCGACGACAGAACGCTTCTTTCAGCTTGAGTTTTCTTAGAAAATTTTATTTTTGTTTATTAAATCAATTTTAGGGTTCCGTACCCCAAGATTCTAAACGGAGCCCTATTCCGTCTGTCGTGTGTCACACAAGTTTTAAAGCCAAGCGGTAAAAGGTTAGGGCTAGTCTTGTAATTTTCACAGAATATGCATCTAATTGATACAAATTGTCAAATAATATTTAAAAATCTTTTTAGGGGGTCTAATAAAAATTAATACGTGAAAAATAGATTACCCCATTGAGTCTTATCTTCACTTAGAACTCTTTGACTAGATAATAACTTTTTTTTAATATTTGAAATAAAAGCATAAAGGGCCACCAAACTCTATTATTTTCACAAAATTTTGTTCCGAAGTATTTTTTTAACTTCCTATTAATTTACGAACTTGAAATTTGGTGATTACTTATAGTTTACTAATAATACCCAATTTTTTCTATTAAATTCTATATTTTTTTCTTAATGTACCTACAAATTTGTACGAAACTCTCAGTAGAGTCAATTTGTCTTTTTGTTCTTGATCACTATTATATTACTTCTATATTTCATCTTCATATCTTAAGGTCTGTACTTCTGTTTCTTATTTGGTCCCTTGCGTACCAATTTGTAAACGGTTTCATGTCTTCATGTGTGTTCTTTTGCCAATTTAGATTAATTATGGTTTATAGAAGGCTTATCTCAATATTCCTCCAACTGGTCGTTATTGTGTTAAATTGTTGATTTGAAATAACTGAAGATAATATGAGTCCGTTGAAATATAAGTTTTTGTAAACTAAACTTAGCCTATGACGTAACTATAATAGAAAGTCTTTTTTAAAGACTAAATATTTCCTTGTTATCATCATACACATTTTCTATAAAAGAGTACCACAGATGAGAAAGACGACAAACAACTTATTTTTTATTCGAGAACAAGCTGTTTTGAATCATGAAGAATCGTGGAAATTGAATCTGTAACCTTGAAGACGGATTAAGCTTTTTGATGTCATATTAGCTTTCTTTGATGTGCGTTCTAGCGTGTATTGAATAAAACTCTTAAACTGTGAGTATATTTGTATCTGTTTACACAATTTTTTCGATATTCGACCTTAGTTACATGTGATAGCTTCGATATTTAATCCATGAGAAAAGTTAAACGAAACAGAATATATCAAATAACAAAAATTACTTGTTCAAATAATATTTCAAGCTTGTTTGACATGGAGGCATGTGTTCCCGATGCGCATTATTCATTATTATGACTTTGAAGGCTGTATCTTGCGTTTGACAGCATTTAAGTCTCGAATATTTATTCAAAGAATACACGCTAAGAGGATTTCATTCAAAGTACGCAATTGTAACCTTAACATGTTAGTTTCTTTTTTCAAAGGATTTATTTACCAACTTTGCGGGAAAGGTAATTATTAAAACAGCCTAAGTACTCAAAAGATAACATACATACCGTACGGACGGAGAAATGTCTCATAAGTCATTAAGTCAGTTTAAATAGGCCTCACAAGTCTCAAGGTCACCAAACGAGTAATGGAGAGTATGGTTTCTCTGCGTGATCAAATCAGAAGTTATGAGATCCGCTAAATAACTAAGGTCGCCAACAAAAACTAGGCAAGCTATACAAAAATAAAAACTTAGTACTAACTCACATTGTTAACATAGTAAAATTTAAATAAATAATTCTAAATCAATATAATATATTTTTAATAGGGTTAGTACTTCCGAAATATCTAGATGATATCGAAATTCAGTAAAATTGCTAACTTCTGTTTGAGATATTTTAATTGTCATTATAGATCCTTGAGTGGAGGCCGCATAACGGGAGACGCAGTGTTGGTGGGTCTCCCACAAAGTGGACCGACGATCTGGTAAAGATCGCAGGAAGCCGCTGATTAATCAGGAGATCCTTAGGGTAGGCTTATGTCCAGGACGTCTTTTGATCGACACTCAAATTGAAACTGGGCCCTGAACTTAACAATAAATTCACAGCAAAAACTAATTGCAAATTAATATTTCCACTTATCTTAAAACTCTGGACTACCAGTCCACGGAGAATTTATTAATAAAGTCTCAACAGTCTATAAACCCATATATTGGAATGATCTTGTTTATGGTAACTTATATTTCGTAAATATGTAGTGTACCCTGTTTTCTATAATTTACCTAAATAAATAATTAAAATAATATAAATACACACACTAACTTTACACGAAACACGCACACTCAGGCATATATACATTATACTTCACCTCACGTACACATACTCATGAAATCCACATACTGCAATTTTTATTATTATTATATAGTTTTCTTATCCAGGCTTATGCCATTGTTATCGCTCACTCTCATTGAGACTCCCGGCGACCTGTAGCACCTATAACAGGCACGAGTAATATCTAGTATCCTCCTATTAAAAGTATTGTGTGATGAGAAAATAAATTAGTATTTATTATTATTATATGCTACTGATCATGTTGACGACGACTCAAAAGAATCAAAAATATGCAGAAGTAACATTATCTTGTTAGTTTCCGAGAAAGTCCATATATTTCTTTCTTCATCAAGAATTGCTACAAAAGAATGCGGCTTTTCTCTGAAAATTTGCTCTTCATCTAAATTTCCAATTCCGTTTAGCTGCAGATCTAGTGGAACACTTAGATATTTTATTCCTTAGTCTATTATCAATTCTGTTAAGAGATTTGAAGCTTTACGTGTCGCCTGTATAGAGTTTAGGATTGAATTACTAACTTCACTACAAGCAATTCCTCGTTGTTATATGAGTAGTAATAACTTTTTTTTTATCCGAGGGGAACTAAACCACGAAACTTAAGGGAATTTTTTAGTCCTAAGCCAAGCTTGGGTATTCCCCGATTCAGTTAGTTACTTCGAATAGACTAAGAAATTTCATGTCGCGCTGTAAGCTGATTAATACTTGTTTTCAAAACTTCCCAGTTACTGCCCACAGCGGAGACGGAGAAATAGCATTCAACATAAAATATCCAAGTTTTCATTTTATAGTCAGTAACTAGCAATTTTATTTTCCTGATCAAGGTTCTCCGAAAATATCAAGACAATATAAGCTCCCAAATATCTTCAAGCAAAACAAACCCCAAAAATTTTAAACTACAGTGGTAGAAGCAATGGGAATATCGGAAGGAATTTGTGACTATAAGATAGTGTTGTGTATTTACGAGGTGAAGTTACTGAATCTGGTTTGACTGGTGCAGTATTGACTAGCCCACTTATCATCACAATTGCCAGGTGATTTTCAGTAATAACTGTACCAGCACCTACTGTTCGTGGAGCTCATAATAAACATCCATTAACTGTTTTCCATTAATTACAGAACGAACCATTTCATTTCGAAATTTATTGAAATTATAAATACATTGACCACTCGATGCATTTCATTTATACAGCCCAGCTTTTGTTGTTACGTTTTTCAGTATTTAAATTTCTGATCTCGCTTATATCGTAACGTTATAATTTTAGCAGCTAAGTTAGGTAATTTGTGATATTCATTTTGTAATCAATTCAGGCCCGTACTACTTATAGAGAATATTCCTTGTCTTATGCAATTCATAGAAAACTCGAATCTAGCAACAACTTTGGCCTCATTATCTATTGAATTCATTCTTTGATTTCTCTTGCACTGAGATCGTTTTACTGTGAAAATGCTAATTCAAAAGTTTCAACCAAATTAATTTACTTTTGTTTTGTTCGGAAACAGTTAGTTGCGAGGTCCTAATTAAAACATTTCACAGCGCTTTCGCCAAGCCCTAATTATGTCTCGGGTTTATTATGTTGGACTGACTGGAGTTGGCGTCGATTTTTGTACATAATTGATGTTAATGGGTTTTCCTATTTTCACGGTTGATGTAATTAGGTTTATGATTATGACAAAATTTATTGCTGCGGCGTTAGCTAAAGATTATTTGACTTTATATTTTTAATATTTATATAAAACTCTTTTCATAACTAGCCGTAGTGTCGATCGTGATCCGTTATATGAGTATGTATTAGATATTATGAAGCCTGCATATCCAGTACTTTTATCTACTTCGAAGAAGACTAAGAAATTAAAAGTTTTGAACACAAACTTGAAAAGCTAGGTTAGGACTTCTACTTTAGGTAAATAATAATGAAATTAGCACTGAAAAAAAAAACTATTGCAACTACGAATACACCAAAAATGGGATATTAAATTCATTGTGCGATTGAGTTATAAATATTGGAACATTGATTTTTTAAATATAAGTAAGATATGCCTTATATTAATTCTAATGAACATATAAAATTACTAACATAAGCAGTAGACGAGTCCACATGTGAAGATAGCTAGTGAAGCATGTGACATACTGCCCTAGCCACCCTCACCTTGCCGGCCCAAAAAGTGCGTTTTCACGCCTTTTTTAAAGGAACCCATGTTATAAGAAGGAGGGAATATGTGTGCTGCTAAGGAATTCCGTGCTCTAGTTGTGCGACAGAGAAAGGAGTCACTAAATCTCTTATAGAACCACCTATGAATAGATTAAGGCAATTTTGATATTTTTGTTCATATCTATGATTCATGTTTTAAAATATTAATTGCATGTTGTTTCAATGTACGCCATGTCTCACAACGGAATATGACGAATTTGATAATATGCCATATATGATGGAATGTTATGCACACGTCGTATTAAGTTTTTTTTCAATATTTAGGTGACTTATCATAATCTTCGACTTATTTAACACTCGTCCGCTGCTGTACTCAGATCTCCCTTAATGCAAGCCACTGCTCCTAATGATTTCCGGTGACTCTTATCCAGCCCATTCCAAAAAACATATGAATTTTGTCATCCTATCTTGTCACAGATCATCCCACACTACGTCAAGGTTTCTTTGTTAAGATGACTTAATTAAAAACAAATTTGTTAAAAACAAATACTGGATTAGCTTGAACAAAAATCTTTAGTTTTACAAGAACTAAATGAAGATTTTCTTTTAAGGAAATTTTATTAAAATTAATTTTGTAAACCAAAACTTACTTTACAGCTAACCTTAAACCGTGTTGTAAATAAAACGTTTCTGTTAACGCTCGGCGAAATAAGAACAAAACCTACAATCCTTTAAGCAAGGAAGTAACTAGAACTTCTTTAAAAAGCCTGCTAATGCGACCGTAATTAAGTCGGAGTAAATTCCGGAAGCCTTGTTGTTACTCGAGCGCACTAAGTGCGGAAAGAGGAAGAGTGAGGGGAGGGGGTGACGGTCATCTATCATCCGTGAACGCCCCAGGATTTTTATTTGCAATACCAGATACACAAGAGGGAAGCTAATTTATTTTCTCCTGCAACTAATCACCGCTGACGAACGAAGAAAACCTTATCAAATATTGCACTTTATCCCACAACAATAGGATCTGTAATAACAAATGGAACGGGAGAGGTAATACAGGGTCCCAAGTTTTTGTTATAAATCACGATTTCAAAAGGCCTCTAAATAAATAGAACGGCGGTAACTTTTGGTGTATAACGAAGTATGCACTGGACTACCGTTTTGTGAGCAGGATCGATCGCCCGTAAAAAGTCCCTCGTAAATTTGTACAAGCCACGAATTTTGTGGTCGACCACTTTACAGCGATACTCAGGTACTTTCGCCAGAATAATGGTTGTAGGTTACATTTTAATTTCTATACAATGCTATGCCATCTATGACTTTGTTCTTGTTAGAATTGTTCTTTGTTTATGAGGCTTCAGATGACATCTTTTATTTCGTTTAACTGCCTGATTCAAAATCAACTTTAGAGACTTTAAATGTAAGCATTTCTGCTCATTGAATTCTCTTTGAAGCGTTATTTCTAGGAACCAGTCTTCTGCAATGTTCCATTGTAATACAAAATTCTTCATTTTCTCTACAGACGGTTCCGGAAGACGGGCGATCATAATGTGGCGCGCATTCTATGTAATAGTTGTCATTTCCTGCTTTGCATTTTAACTACGTCGCCGACATGATAGAATGAGGGTGCGTCCCTCGTAGGAAGGCCATTCAATTTTTAATGGTGCAAATATTTATAGCACAGACCGAAAAAATGCTTTGAAATTCGTAATTCAATACTTAAATTCGTAATTCAATACTTAATCTATTTATAAGGTCGAACATGTAAAATCGCAATTAATATTGTACTGGATCAGTTAATTAAGGTTCTTGGTAAATTAATTCTTGAAAATAAATATCTGTATAATGAAAACCCCATAGTTGCGCTTCACAAATTATTTGAATTAAACTGAGGAACTCGTTGGTGTAGTGGCTCAAAGATTTCGATGACGAAAACAAAGACAAGATTAGTCATTGGAAGGGTCAATCAAATTGGTTATCCTTAGCTGCTCGGTGCTTCGGAAGGCGTGTTAAGCCATTGGCCCTGGTTGTTGTGGCAACTGCTTTCGTCCACCAACCCGCATCAGAACACCGTGGTGCTGCTATGGCCCAAACTCCTCGTGTATTTCTCCCATGTAGGAAAGCATTGGGGCGTATGAAGGCTGTTGATTATGATGAGAAAACTGATTTAGAGAAAGTAAGAAAGCTACTATAAAATTTACGATTAAACATCGACCAATATTAAACTAATAGTAATTGACTGCAGACGGTATAAAAAATATCTGTATTTTTTCTATCTTAGCATTGAGCAGTCACCGAAAGCCGATTGCTTGAAACCTCATAAATAATAATTCAGACCACACATTACTTACTACATTTTCTCAACTCTATTTCTGATAAAGCAGCTATATGTCTGCGGAGCACCTAAATATTAGTATAAATACATTACTTTTACAACAAACACGGCGCTGTTTTATGGTAAGCAATAGAGTTTTCACGCCTTTGAAAGAACCAATGTTGTATGAAAGTGTCGGAAGAAATTCCGCGCTCTGACTGTTTGACAAAGAAAGGAGTCACAAAATCTGTTTGATCATAAAGGAAACGTAGAATCAGTTGCTAACTGACTCGGTAGACTAAGCGACATCGCGAAGCAATTGCAAATGAAGTGGTTCATTACCTCTGCATCGCCAATTGTATGCACAGAATGACAATGCAATCTAGTCAGAGCATTAATTGAGATGAGGACAATATTCCACGCAAGACCGGAACTAGGCTTTGTATGCAACTGGTCAGGTGTAAAATACCCACGAAACCTATTCAAGACTCCTTGGTTACTACAATATTAATAACTAAATAAGAATATAATATTACCACAAAAGTTATATCATTATCTTCATCATCTATATAATAAGATATGCCTGTACTTTCTTTCATCACTGATACAGTGAAGTTCAAGATGGCTACTTAAGCTTACGGCTGCTCAATAAATACTCTTGATGCTATAAGTAATACTATTAACATAACCCCAAATATTGCCTGAGCTAAATAGCTTTTTATTTTTAATGCCCATACTCCAAATTCGCTTTCAATTTCAGATTTCCCTCACATCTTCATCCAGAAAGTATAATAAAACTTCGACAAATAAGCTATCAAGTCTTTTACAAATGACCCGTCTTTTGTAGACGACAAATTTCAAAAATGAATAGGAGTTGAGATATCTAGCAAGCACTCTTTTCCGAACAAATCTCAATGGTAACTCGTTTTCTAGAGGAATGCTTTTTGATATTGGTTATTGATAGCGAAGATTCATTATAAAATAGCCATAAAAGTGCTTTGATATTCATTGCTGTAGATTACAATTGCAAATTGTAACTGCTTGAGTGACCGTTTTGTGATAACCAATGGCATACCTTTGATCTAACACTTCCAAAGTATCATCTTCAAGTTTGAATATCATGTCATCTTTGAAGTCTTTATTCATTTACTTAATGTTTTCATTCTGATCAACATGATACAGTGAAAGCACTAAAATCTGTATCACTAGAAAGATAAACAGATAATATAAAAGTAATATTGAATTCTTGATTATTTCCAGAGAATCTTACGTTGATTTCCCTCAATTTTGTACGGAGCTCGGAGATGTATGGCCCTTAACAATCAAATTACTTATAAGAACAAAGGATATCAAAGTAAAACTTGTAAGTAATTCGTTTTAAAGCATCCCTTTCTGTTGTCCCAAGCCATACCTACATCAATATTAAAGCCGTGGAGTTTTCTAAAGGCCATCAATCACGCCCTTGCCCGATATTTCATCTTCGTTTGAACTCTTTCGAAGGAACGTCGTTAACGGAAGAGTAAAGGGGTCACGGTTGACATTACTGTTATCAAGATTTTCAAACTTAAAAGAATTTTCTATGTAAATTTTATAATAATTTACGCTTGAATTCTATTAACTATACATTATAAGCGTTTTGACAACATATATGTTTGAATTCAATAGGGCTTTTTAATTTGATTACTAAAAAAAATCATTAATATTTTTATGGATTATGGCTATAGCAATTAGAAATTTTTGGTTGCCTACTCCGTCTCTGCATTACTTTCCCAAACTTCAAACTCACAAAGCTCTTTCCTTTTACTGAAACGAGCAGAAAGTTAGCAATAAAAGACAAATATGAAAATATTCTGAATACTGAACGTTTTTCGTCGCCGTGCCTCACGTAACTCAAAACGAGTGAGTAAATTGAGATCCAAAGAGCATAATGACGTAATGACTAGACATTGGAGTTCGTCGAGTGTGAACGCTTGTTAGTAAAATTACAGATATAAAAATTTGCGAGTAAGAACACTTAGTACGGTTATTTCACTTTTACTTTAGTACTTGAGAGGGAAAGAGGCCTGTTTGACAAAAGAAATATCAAAGATCTGGAAGATAATTCTAATTCTTCTAAATAAGATCGAATCTCGATTCTATTAAAATATATAAAATATGAAACTTGTTAATTAGGACTACTTTGATAACACTAATACCAGCCGAAACCAAAAGCACGATTTTATTATGTGTTTTTGTAAGATAATTCTGTAACTGACTTAGCAGACTTTAAATTCTATATTTATAAACGAAAATTTGTTTCATGACTTACCTTATTTACATCTACGCTTTATTAGGTTGATGAGGGGTACGCGATATTCAACCTTGGATTTGCACAAGATGTATATGAAATATATTTAGGGAAGCACCTAACGTATTGATATTGTTTGGGAAAGTAACCCATACGTATCCGCTCATATATATGACATTGAACTATCACAGTACTTAAGGCATCATATCATAGAGAACTTGCGGCAAACGCACAAGGTTTGTAATCTCGACGAAACACCGTATACGTCTGTCTTGTCAAACATTCAGGAAACGATTACTTCATAAACACTTAGACAGTGTTGGAAATAATTTACTGACTGATTGACTATAAAGTAACTCAGTTAAGTAATAATAAAATTGGCTGTTTCCATTAATTCCTTTATTCTCTAAATTTATTACGTTTAAGTTCCGCCCCTCTCTTCCGCATCCGGTAAGTTGGTAAGCTTGTCAACGCAAGTGAATTCAGTCTCCCACTCTCCTCACAGGTGTTAAGTAAATAAAACGCACGCTCTCTCGTCATTGTATGTATTGCAGTTCCAAGGAAATATAACTCAGTGCCTACTAAACCTGGTGTTTCACTATAAGGAAATCTTCGATCTGAGAAGAAAATGATACTGCAGATCTAAGCAGTTTCTCTTTAGTTACCGTACTCTAAGTGTATTTTAAAATTGTAAACTTATCGCCCGCTCTCAATAAGAAACATAGAAATATTTAACAAATATTATTTAAAAAATCGGAATAATTTCTTGAACCTAAATTAAATAAACAAATCTCTGTTTAACTATTCAACCAATAACTAACGTCAGGTTTGCTTCAAGCATTTCCCCAATAATTATTGTGGCAGAAACTGTTTTACCCGGAAATAAACAGCTCCCATCACGCAAACAAGAGGCGAGGGTCGGCGGGTCCATACATCATTCGAACGGGAGACAATTTGCCGATTATTCCTGTTTATCGAGGCTCGCAGTGCAGAATACGGATTGTGATATACACGGTGATGTCGATGTAGCTGCCAATCAGGCTGAACTATATCATCTGAGTAATAGTGATAATACAAGTGTTGAGTTTACATCGTATTGGATAATGGTTGTTATGATTGGATATACTGTAGGATAAATTGTTAGTGATAATATTGATGAATTCTTTAACGGGGAAAATTTTGTACATTATATAATGTATTAGAAAGATTTGTTAAGAAAATAACTAATCATATATCCAAGCCTATAAGTCTATTAACTCTCTTGCTGAGCTGTGATACATTGATTTGCGAAATCTGCAATGTGCAATGTTAACCACTACATAGGTGTGGGCATTTCGTTATTTTGACAATTTGAGAAGTATGTATAATAATTTCCAAACTGTAAAACTATTATTACTTGGTAATAATGCACAAACTACTCCCATGTTGGACATGAAAGCCAGTATAAAGCTACGCGACGTTATATAGACCGTTGAAGATGATGAATATTATAATGTAATGTCGCGAAAAAATTCTTAGGGCCTGTTTTATTTTATTGAAATCAATGCACTTCATTTCTTCTTCAAAAAGAATATATTTATTAATGCTCTCAATATTAATGACAAAATGAAAGCACCGTCGATTGATTTTTATGAAATATTCAGCGACTTTGTCATTCGTAAATAGATTTATGGATGTGAAGCACTTTCGTTGACAAAAGATCTCGTATTTGTTGAAAAAGGAAACGTTTTAATACGGAAAATGGTAAGGAACACAACGAGGACATTTTTCCTTGTCCCCGGGGAGAATCAAATATCTTTTTTAAGAATAAAATGGGACTCACAGAAAGATGAGGCGGCTACAAAAATACAGCTGTACACCACTCGCCAAACGCTCTCAACTGCTACAAGCGATAGTCAGTGTGATATTTGGTGACCGAAATAGAACGACTTATCTCAGAAATTGTAAATTTTACTTTTAGGTACCAATAACAACCAACCAGGCATTAACGATATAGTTTAGTTTGTCTCAAGGCTAGAGTACACTTATGACGTTCTATTGATTACAAGCTTTCCTTAACACAACATTGAAGCATTTGGTGAATGGAAATTCGTTTACATATATTCTTTGAAAGCCAAGATTTCAATCTTGGCGTGATGTGACGTGTGACTTGAATAAAGACCAAACGGTTTTTTACCTCACTTAACAATAAGTGTTTTATAAACATATAAATTAATTTTGTTTGATACAGCAGTCGATATATTTTAAATTAGGAGTTAAAATTTAATCCAGGACAAAAAATATGAGTAAATCAGATATCAATAGAACATCCGATATGTTATCAGTATCTTATAGATTCCATGTCAATAAATATTCATAGTATTCATTTTAACACAACGCTTGGGGATTAGTCTGATCTAAAACACTGCAAGAAGTGTAAAAGAGGATAGATCTCAAAGGAGTAACAAAATGAAATCGCACGCAATGAATTTGGAACATCTATTCGGTGCATAAATATTCAAATCCGCACACACTGCTGAGCATGACGTATAACAGTGACGCATATAAAAGGTATCCTATCAGTAACATTCGTCGGTTGACCAGGTAGTGTATCAATGCATAGTTAACATAATTCCGGCCTATTTAGGAACACGGTCCTAAAGCAATATCATGAACGGTTCAGTGAAAACGATCAATATAATTATGAACACAATTCACTGCCTGAATTCATGGAAAATTGAGAGCCTTGAATCAGTTAAGCATTCAAATTTCCTAATTGCTTTAGGATGAAATATAGTAAACATAACTCTAAGGAACATTACAAGACATTGTTGTAATTTTAAATAAATATATCTTACATTTAATACATTTTAGTTAGCTTTCTTTTGTGTATACAAACTTCATTACAACATCACAATGGAATCTGTAGGTATTTGCTCCTTCCATTACTAATCAGCTTCTGTTGCTCAAGAATATTCTGTCTTCTGTGAAGAAATAAACTATGTTAGAAAATGAATATATATGTCTTTAGTTCTCAAAGACAAAATTTTAACTAAATGAATATCTTTGTAATGTATGGCAACCCCTTCAAAGGTTGTCAAATAGTTGTTCACGGTCACGTGCACGCTCGCACGCACAAAGAGTCATGGAAACGTTAATTAACTCGTTTTGTTTGAGAAACTACTTCGTCTAAGCTTGTAGACGGCGAGGCGGCGCAAAGACATTAATAACGTTTGGCCTTGAGAGTATACTATTGAAGTAATGTAAGTGATCGTGTACCTGACTTATCTATTCGATGCTTTGACGCAACTGAAAGATTTAAGAAATAACGATGAAACAACGTATGTTGAGAAAGACGACTTGATGTTCGATGGAAAACTTGATCAGGAAAATTTCAACAAAGAAATTTCTTCTAAATAGACTTATAGGGAGAAATGAAATGACAGTCGGCTTTTGACAACTTGGATAACAAGACCAAACGTACACAAAAGAGTATAATTCATTGTACAAGAACTTTGCAAACAGTGAGTTCCATTTACAATACCAAATAAGTATTGATTTGGAACATCCAACTCAAACAAAAATATGGTCCTATAATGTCATCATATGTAAATGCCATCCAGAATTTAACTCACAGGATCGATCGGACATCCGATATCGGAAACTTTGCAGAGAGCTTTAAAGATAATTCGGCGTAACTACTCGCTCATGAAATATTAATGTGTCCTGAAAACGCATCATGGGAGCAATTTTTATGGGTGCTGCTCCACGGGACATTGATGGCTAAGCTATTTTATATTGCAATCATAAATTGCGCGTCCAGTAAATTTTATTGGATCGAGCATCGAATTGGGGAGACATGTATCGCTTTTTACCTATTTTCATAAAAGGAACTGTCGATAAATGTATATGACTCGACTTAATACATTTACCTTTTACGACAGAGTTTCATGAGATTTTGTTGGGTAAGGGCATTTCGATTTTCGCGTAAAAAGTTTGATAGCTAGACCAATACTATCCAACGAAGACCTAAAGTATGTCGTTACCAAAGCATAATTCGTTAAAATTGTACAACCCGAAACAACAAAACGAACGCCTCCCATTTTTTGCCGTTATACAAAAGCTGCCAGTATTATTGTATTGTTCCCATAATCCACGACCCTCGAGTATTTCTGTTAGGTTAATTTCTTGTATTTAAGAACAAAACCAACGCGAATGATAGTGACAGGTGGATGTAAGAAATTCGGAATTGATTCTACCGAAAATGTTAGACGTAAAACTTGGTCACAAGGTTGTTTGTCTGGAGACTTTGTCTGTTTGAAGGGTGTCCTCGCACACTTAGTGACCATAAAATAAGTCTCGCTTTTGCCAACTCTAGCTTGAACTTCAAAACTGACCGACTCAATTTGTAATTGCCATTCAGAACAAAACGTAATTGTTAAGCAATAATCTCTTTCCAAATACTAGTCTATATCTATATATGTTATTCATCCCAACCTTCATAATCAAAGGATAGTGACAAGTGAAAAAGCAATTTATGTTTGGAACCTCGAGCCTTTAATCTTGCGTTCTGTATTTGAGAGTGTGGCCACTCCAAGTGAATTGGATGTTATTCAAATCCCAAATTGGATGTGATCTCTTCAGTCCCTAGTTATATGTTAGAACACTAACCGTAGAGTGTTTTTGCTTACCATTTTGTTGATTGCTTGTTAGTTTACAAGCACTTTACATAAAAGGTTACTTTACTTTATTTAGAAAATGTATCATTAAATTAAACTTGTAACACCTTTATTTCAATTCTAGCAACACTTGTCTCATGCAAATATCTTTTTTTAAAGTTAAACAAAAAAATATCAGTGGCTATGATATTGTTTGTATTGTTATAACAGTAGGTGTTTCAGAAATATGTTTTTGTGTTGTTAGCTAAATAAATTTCTAGAAAATTTAATCTTACCAAAAATAAATTAGTTTTACAAAGTAGCCGTCAATAAAGCTCTTCATCTACCCTTCTAGTTTGAAGAGGAAAAGGCATCGTCAGGTCTTAAATGCCTATATTTCAACGGAATAATTAATAAGTCTCTGACAAAACCGAGTCAAGGGCCGTGTCAAGTCCGTCAATTTTATTCCAAACCAATAGCAGCCAGCAGCTCCATCCAAAACGTCCGTAACACAGTTGTAGGGTAGATATTTACTGTCACTACACAGCTGCTCTCAATGTGGAAATACATCCAACTAAGCAAAAATATGAGGGTGATGATACCGTCACATATGTTATGTCGTGACCGTAATTTGCACTTCTACTAGTTAGGGACTTATGACATATACTTAAGATAAATTGGCGGCACTTTATAAGTATTTACTGCAATAATTTGTCTTGGAGTTCAACTAGGTGTTCTTTTGTGGTTGAGATTTAATTTTGATTATAGGAAACTGAATTTTCAACGTTCAATTTATATTAGTTATAGACCTTAGATCAACAAAATTTACCAAGAGGTACATGATAAGTGCTTAAATTTAAAACTAATGGATAAAACTATTGATGTGAATAATTACAGAAAGATTTCAAATGAGCACAGTAATTATGGAACCGTGCTTTAAGTATTCCCGGTGCTATGAGTCGAAGATACGAGAGTTGATTTGTAACTCGAGCCGAAATTTATATGGATTGGTATATGTCTAGACCAATCTTCAGCTACGCTTTAGCAAGCCACTCGAAATGGTCAGCATCCTCATGATTTATGACCCTCAGCGCCTTACCCTCGGAGCCTTGGAGCTGTCCTCAACCTCTCCAAATGTCAAGAGGAAATATTTCCCAAAATGATTGAGTGAGAAGTTCCTCATCTATCATGGAATATTTGAAGACGACTTGTCAGGTGTTTCATCATAATAATGATTAATATTTAATGTCGTGTGGTTGAAAACGTTTAAAATTGCAAAGTTAATAAAAATGCTTCACTATATCTGTCTGTCCGTTTCATTTTATGTAGTTATGTATTAATAAGACTTTTACAACCAAAAAGTTATTAAATTACTGACCGAATGACTTGAAAACAGTAAAAATTTTATAACTACGTTTTGAGTGGGTGTTTCACTATATATTGTGTCTGAAAACAACTCAACGCTAATTTCAAAAACTGTTTTAAATTAGATAAGTACTTACACTTAATTATTTCTGCATTATTATTGGTTTGTTGGCGGTTTTAGTTTAGTTCAAAAAGTATTATTAAAAGAAATATGTAGTTAAATACGAAGGTAAAGTTAAATGAACATCAGTATCGTCGACTTGCCTTCCTGTTAGTCGTTGGTTGAAATACATATATATTGTTTTTATTTAATACTGTTTTTTTAATAAAGGTTGCCCTCAATTTTTCTGTTATCTCATGATCAGATCCTGATATGGTGATAATGTGTCTACCCCAAGAGTACACTGTATCGAATAAAAAATATTTTGAAAATCAGCCCACAATTGACAGAGAAATAGGTGAATATGCACGAAACAGCACCAAGCCCACTGTTTTTCCTTATTTTTTGAAATAATTTGCTGAAATTAGTATATTCGCAGAGATGTGTTTATAAATTTAGTAAAGAAGAAATTTGTCTAGGGTGGGGAGGCTGTCGCGAAAGGGATTCTGAACAAATTATTCAAAAAGAAAGAGACGTCACTTTGCCTGACAGTTGGCAAGACGTAGAAAAGAGATTGGTATTATTGAAATAAGTTCTGAGAAGTAGAAAGCGCGAATTGTAAGTAAATTGACAATTTAAGCTTTTACTAGAGTAGCAACAGAGATTTGGTAAGTCCTTATATGATTTTTAACTAGAGATATTGAATTTCTATGCCGGTGGACAGGGAATGGCTGTAGGGGTGATTTGTAAGCCATTTTATGGGATTGTATGGTCCCGACTTTCATAGTTATCATCGCCGTGACAGATGATAACATGAACAAAGTAACAAGTCTTGTGAATTAAGTAGTACGGAAGTAAAATGTCGTATCTACTGAATTTAATTTTATTAAGATTATATTTATCTTTGTGTTTAATTTCATTTCCTTTGTTTTCAATATTGTACTTTCAATTCGTAAATTCTAGTACTCCGTTCGCGACAGAGGCCACCTTGTATGAACGATTGTGTTCTATGATATCAAAAAACAAATATCTGACTTTTCTAAAGTACACTGGAAGAACATTTAATTAAGATCCTACTTTCGGTCCATATATAACTTTAATATTAATTTTCTTGTCACAAGAACAGTTGAAGGTAAGCTGTGTTATAACAATAATAATATCAAACGCAGTTCTAGTTCCATCTGTGTTCAGTATATTTCATACGTCGACGATCAAAGTAACATTTGGATACTTTCTCTGACGACGGTTGTTCTTTGAAAGTGAACTAATGAGACAATCGTTTTCTTTGCATCAGTATTTCTCGTTATTTTTTCTGAAATGATCTTGCTTGTAGAAGGTAAAAATTTTAAAAGATTTATATAAAAAATACACGGTGTGAAGCTTGTAGAAGCGGTATGTAAGAGAGGTGCAAGTCTTATATTTACATCTGTAGCTAAAATCAATGATGGTTGCGAGCGGTCACTGTGTTTGTCGTCCTAAGTGACTCAATTTTCGTGATCGACATTATAACGTTTACATTGTGAATTGGTATCAGCATTTAGCTTGCAAAAGGAAGTTCAATCATTAATTATTGATGTTGTAGCTGGTCTGGGCTGTCTGCTTTTATATTTAGTTTAATCTAAGTAAAAGAAAGGAATGACCTACTAAGTTATTACCAATTCAAGACGAGTCCCACAGGATGCCGAATAGTGAAGATTCTTCATTTATTCAATACGTATTGACATACTTTCCCTGCTACCCACCCTACCGGCCCCAAAGGAACTTTTGAAACCTCTTTTGAAGCAGTCCTTGTTGTATGAAGAAGGAATTCGTGTACCGGTATGGAATTTTATGCATTTTGAATTCTCAAACTTTTTCTGTCTGCTTAAATAACCTATTTGTAACAAATAGTCCATTTTATAGAGTAACCATTTTCTTGAAGCCTTGTATCTTATCTTGGGGCCTAGACAAACGTTACAGTACACTTTAACCGTTTGGGATCTCTTGTGCTTCATGCCAATACAAGTCTCTGTTAAAAATCCTGTCCTGTGTAAGAAATAACAACAAGGCTTAATTGTTTGTCTTAATCTTCTTTCATCTATGTACTGTCTGGATGGTTTGTGCGTGATGTAGAGATGGAAATAAATGTTTTATCTATCTATCTTATTTAGTTTCAAGTCCTAGATGAGTTCTTTGTTATGTCATATCATCACAGTACCTAGGAATTTCCGAATTACATATATTTTACAATTTTCAACTGAACCTAGTTTAAAAATTCAACTTGATAAACATCAAATTTCAACTTGCTTCTCTCTCTCGTTCCATAGAATTACATATTCCACAGTTTTCTCGACTGAAACGATCTTTCCCATATCAGCCGCTATCGCTGCTCCTGGAGATCCCTCGGGCTGCGTTAAGGCGTTCCCGGATAAAATAAGGTTAGGCGGAAAAATTCCATACGCTGCGGTTTACATCGACGATTTTGAAAATGAGAAAATGATTAACAATCAAAGAGTTTCGGTCAATAAATTTACTAAAATAATGAATCTTAAAGTCTCTAGTAGGAAAGGATCTAGTGAGCAAAACTATTTGTTGGTAACTTATTGAACCCCGTCCTTGTATTTTCTTTTGTACCAACCTTTACTTTACCATACATATAAGTATAAATGAACTAAACAAGTGGGGCATTTTATATGTTGTTGATGATGACGAGGAGATACTGTTTCCTGAAAATTTTTAAATTTTCCTATTTTTTATATTTTTACAAGATGATAAGGTATTTACAATTTATTAAGAAAAGGATGAGTTTAACTCAATTAAAGTGATATAAGATATTATTTCTCACGCTCACACCTATTATTTTGGTCCAAATTAAGCATTATTAAGGGCTTATGTTATGTATAATAATGGAGAAATATAGATATTTTTTTGCCTTCCTCGATGAATGAAGCATCCCAAAAATTTTTTAAATTTAAATCAAAAGTTCCTGAGATAGATAGCCTCAGCCTTGTTCCTTAGATAGCCTTAACCAAAGAAATTCTTCGTCTTTATTATAATACTATAGATGAACTACCCCAAAAAAGCACGAATTATCGTCTCCTGTGATCCCTCAATGTTTTCTTGTGGTATCCAGCCCTGTATGGTCCCTGGGGAGCAGTGAGCCATGACGATAAAACGGGAACATTCTAGTTCAAACTGTGTTAAGAAATAGACCTTGATATTATAGCTTCTTGGTTGCTAGATTTAAAAATAGCGAAAAAGTTTTATTAATTTTAATGAATATGCTTATCTTATCTTGATGTAGGGCCAGGAGTATTCTCGGACCACGTCGACCCAATGGGATCTTTTGTGCTTCCCTAATCCTTATATCTGCTATCCTGGAATACCTCCCAGATGTACTTACTAAGTATATCCGGAGTCAGCAGCCTTATATCTTGAGGACTGGGGTAGTCCAGTCCAAAGAGACCTATTCTTTTCCTGGCAAGAGCATTACGGTTAAATAGGATGTGTTCCATTTGTTAATGAATATGCCGCATACCAGAAGTGTAATGAAAATTGATCTTCAACTTTGTACTTACATTTTGCTCGTCAAAGTCGCACGTCAGCCTTGACTAACACTATTACCCTATTTATTTAAAAAATCAATTAACTATGTTACACCATTAATACTTTATTGATATCTAAAGAGTATAAATGTCAAACGCGTCATCGATTACTCGATTTAAGGTTCAATAACCTACCAAGATTTAATTTCAAAATTTAGTGAAGATTGTCCTTATGTTATCCATACTAATGATTGTTTGTCTGTTTGCTTTGAATATGCTTCGAAACAAATGAACTGATTTGAAAAATTCATTCTCATTTAGTATTCCTAATTGTCCTTGTTGGACATAGACGATATAATATTTTAAGTTAATAAAAAGGTTTCATATGAGGACTTCGATAATTTTATCCAACATCCAAAAATTACAAAAACAGTCCTTATATAGCGTACGCTGCGAAATTATTAAAAATAAAACGTTGGACAGTGATGTCCAACAGTTTTATAGAAGACATCAATAGATATTGATGTCTTAAATTATAGTCCAAATAATATTGGTAAAGCAAATGATTTATTTGTTAAAAAGATTTCTCTCGGGCTTCGTGAACAAACAGCGAAAGAGAAGATAAGACAAAGCATATAATTCCAAGTTATACGAGAAATCGCTACGCCTAAAACATCTCTTATCTCTTATATGCATAAATAATTTCCCAGTGACATCTGCAAAAGGGATTCCTTATTCCACATCCCAGACCTTTTGGAGCCAAAGCCATGTCGGATCGATAACATGCTTACAGTGACTAAGCAAACAGAAAAATCGTGATCCGTACGGTGACGTAATACAAGGTAACAAAGTCTGTTTCCTTATGCCACTCGACTGGTTCTCCCAAGATTTGTATTTGCTTTGAGTTTTGTTGCGGATGGATATTGCAAATGATCTGGAAATATGAGAATGAGTTCATAATCAGTTGACGCGGTTTGAGTACGCTTCTAAGAAAGCATTGAAGGACGTGAGGCAAGTCTTTGACTTCAAAGGTTTTTTATTTCAGTTACAATGTGAGTGTTTGAGAGAATGTATCGATGTGGGTTACTTGACCCATAAACGTGCGCATAGAATTTGTGGCAAGGCATAATTATAGGTCTTAACGAGCTCAATAAAGATCCATTTCTCAAGATCACGGAGATGAAATGACGGACGCAAGCTAGTCCTTAAAAGTCATAGTATAACTAACCGGTCGTTTCTGATACATTACAATAATAGTTTGATAAGATTAAACTCTTCTATAGGTTATGAAAGCCGAACTAACTCAAGAACAAGCCAACAACTAAAATATTTCTCTTCATAATTGTCGTATTCGTGAAAAGAATCAATTTTAATAGCCCCCGAAAACCCGAGTGTTAGCAGTTTCTAAATTAATGTTTCGTGTACGAGATAGGAAACCTCTCTCAAAAATATCGACTATCAATTTCTCGCACATGTCAAGAAAAGCTTTTTAATATTAAAAATAATTAATTAATAAGGTAATTGAAAAATTAAATAAGCAATTAATGTTTTTCTACAAATGGTAACGCAGAAAAATGAGTACTCAATTACGGCTACCAATTAGATATTAAATTAATTAATTAAAATACTCGAAACAAATTAATTGAATTCACGTGTCGATTACGATAGTGTTAATTGGTTAATGTACCAATAATACATATCAAATTGTGTGATAGGTTTTCAAGAATCCAAAGAAATTACATCTTGTGTTTTGAAGTTAGCTCTGTTGTTCGATAAATTTATTTTTCAGTATATCCCACCAAATAATTGAGGAGTCTGTTGTGGATGTTGTCTAATGAACCATTTCTACCGACATCAAAAAGGAGGAAGATCCATCGTATGGAATGAATTTTGAGCTATTGCTCTGTCAATTGTGAATTCACTTTCAAAATTATTTTTATTTTTTTTATTCGATAAAGTATATTTTTGAAATGGTCCTATTGGATTCAAGTTAGGATCTGACGATGGGATTAAATTTTTATTGGCACGTTTTACCTGTTTCATACCTGTTCTTTTCTTAACTAATCGAGTAATTTCAACCAAAGACAAACAGATCAGCAAGTTGACAATATAAATTGTCAATTATATAATTTTGACTTTAAAATTTATAAATATAGTTTTTTCAAATCGTTTCGTTTCTAATTTATTAGTGGTTAGCTCAATGGTTTTTTCTTTTTTTGCAATTACATTTCTTTGTTTCCTTGCCATCTTATCTTATTTTAGTAAAGGTGCAGGATTCACTCGTGTCCCGGTCCTAGCCTTTGCTGTCCCGGAAAACTTTTAAGATGTACTTACTAAGTACGTTTGGAGTCAGCAACCTTATGTCCTCAGGAGTGGGGTAGCCCAGACCAAAGATACCCATTCTTTTCCTAACAAAAGCATCACACTTACACAGGTGTGTTCCATTTATTCAGTATGCTCCCCACAGACCTTACACAGAGGCAAAATTTTCAATAGCATGTTATTTGTGCTATAGTGGCAAAGCTATCATCATTAATGTCATCTATCCATCTTCTATGATATTCCTCTGCATACCTATATATGCAAAGGAATATCAAAAATGCCATGCGCATACAAAATCATCATTTTCCTCGTCACGTTTAAGTCCACGTCCTTGATACATCGACAAACAGTTTCCTGTTTTATTTTTCTGAAAATTTAACTGCACATTATATGTCGCATTAGTTCAAAGCTGTTCTCACATAATGTGGATACAGCGAACGTTTTATAAGCTAATATGAGGGAAGATGATCTGCAACGAGCGAGAATTGCCGCTCAGTGGAAGTAATGGAATGCAAACATGGCGCAGGAACGAGGCAAACTGCGTTAATGTAACCTGAATCGCGTTAAGGAGATAAACTTAACGCAATATATTAAGTCGCGATCAGAATATTAATCTTAGTACAAAATTGTGCCAATGTGTCTAATTTTCACAAATAAATGCAGGAATTTTGCGTTTAAACTATTTAAAAATTTAGCTTAAGAACCCGGGTTCGAATGCCGGTAGGAGCAGATATTTGTACGGTCAGTACGAATATTTGTTCACGGAAGATGGATGTTTGTATGTTTATTTAGTATATTTTTGATATATATATACATATAACTATCTATATTTCTCCGTTATCTAGTATCTCTAAGACAAGCACTTTATAATACTGAATTGGGGCTAGATAGTTCAAATTCCTTACTTATTTTTCATTTATGATTTATTGTAAGTTCCTATTCTAGAATGAATGTAAGCGATAATGACCCTTAAATATATAATATGTTGCATTGAATTTTGGTTTAACTATGTATAAATTAAATTACACATTGTAGAAGACCAGCTGTTTAGTTTATTTTCTATAAGAATAATGCAAAAAGTTTGTATTTAAATATAGTACAAAAAATAATTACTAGATGGCGCTACACGTTGCGGTGATTTTATGTCTTAGCCATCTAGATGTCTATGTAATGTAAAAAAAACAAAAGACGGTGTATTTTTGTTGTCAAGAAAAAATATGTATGAAACAAGGAACATGTATGATCGATTTTAAGTTTTATTATATTATATTTTATTCAATGTGGTTATTTAATTTAAAGCTGGTGATTAGACAATAACTTGTGTCTAATCACCAGCTTATCTTATTGGATACTGCACCTGAAACTTCAAAGAATATAAATAAAGAATACGTAATAATTATAATTATTATTACGTGTTGTTTATTAAATGCATTCAAAAAATTATTAAAATTAACCTCCTCGTTAAAAACTTTGATTATGATTAAAGCGCCATCTATTGACGTGAAATACTGGCGTAGAATTCAACATGTGTGTTTAGCGTGGGGAAAGATATTCTTGTCCGCAGTAGTGCTCTCTGTTTTCCTCCTGCATATTTTCTGGGCATAATTTTTGTATGAAATGACTATTTTACAGCGTAAGTACCTTTGGTAAATTATAAAACAGCATATATTCTTATAATTATTATAAGATTAATTATGATAAACTTAATGATAATAAGTTTTTATAGCTGATAAAGGTAGTGACTTGAGTACTAGCTGTCGTAAAGTGCTAATACGTATAATATTTGAGACCTTAGATTAAGTAATAAGAACCAATTACTAATTGAATTTTAAGTATTTGAATTCATTAATCCAAAGAGACTTCAAGTAACAAGTATTTTAAGAAACCAATCAAAGATAACAATTAATATTGTTCTTTTCGCCTACTTGATTAATAAAATACATTCCAGGTTTTACTCTAGGACATTGGCTTCAGTTGCAGTAATCCTGTTTTTATGTCAGAGAACATCAACCATAGATTATAGACTTTGTGTAAATATATGTTTTATTGCAACACTTATATCGCCTTACCAAATTCTCAAAACAACATATTTGGTTACTGATCCTTACCGGGAATACGAAATAAATCTGTTTTAAAATAAAAATTGAATTGGAATAATAAATAGGAATACTGATATTATTTTTTCCTCTCACTTCTTGTTATATGGGTTCGAGCTTTAACTTTCTGTTTGCTTTCCATAAAAGTTTCCTGTTCGAATTTCCCAAGCATTAGTTTGAAATTACTCCAATTACTCAGCGTTCGATTCTGTGTGGGTTTGCTCATTCCAAATGGATTATACGTCGGAAACTTCAGCTGAAAATGGTACTGATATTATTTTGCAGCACATCTGGCACTGATTCGATCAGGCAATGAGTATGCTCTAAACGGGCAACAGCTGAGAAGGTAACGATGAATTTTTCGTATCGTGCGATAAGCTATTTATGAAGTATCTTACAATATTCCCTCGGAATAAAATGAGATCCTTCAACAAGACATATACAGATACCCTAGGGTATAATACACAGAAGAAGTAGCTAGGGCAAACTCTACCTTCAACCTAATATTGAGTAGACTAGAGTATTCTATCGCTTGAATAGTGGAGTCTGTTTTGAAGAATTTTGTAACATTTCGAGTTCATTACCCGAAAGCCAAGCCCTATTGCTGTCACTCGCGTGTCCGTCTATCATCTGTTTACGCTGTGTAACTTAACAGCTAACGGACAGGGCTAAAGTATGCATTTTATTGATTTTATACGTAGAAATATATACCGATTGGCAAACAATATTTCAAAATTTGATTAAGGGGGGTTCACATACAACTTAAAGGGGGCGTGAAGAAATCTTTGGCCTACCCTAGTGGGGTAGCGTTGTTTGGAGCTCAATGAGCAGATAATAAGTGTATTTTTCGTTTTAGAAAGAACAATCGTAAGAAACCGTAAGAGTATGTAAGCTCCTGGTGAAGCCAGCGGTCACATATTTAGCTACCACTTTCATCGTCATCATCAAAATATCAGCTAAGAGATGTACATTGCTGCATAGGCAAACAATATCTAAATCTATCGATCCTGCATCGTCGGTCCACTTTGTGGGATGTCTACCAACGCTACTCTGTCTAATTTACTTTACAGGTTTATCAGTTTATCACAGAAACTCCACCCTTTCTTTATTTGGCCGTGTAACTGTCCTTTGTATTTTCACCGGAAGGAAAACATAATCAGTGCTATTATAGTGTATGAGATTCATAAAAATCTTTTGTCCCCAGAATTTAACCACACCACTCAGGATGGTCATCAGCTAGATTCCTTATTGACGATTAAGAAAAACATATAAGGTAACCCTATTAGCACCTAGGGGTTTTGGTAACACCTTGAAATAATTCTCCCAACTGTTTAACTCCTGGTAAGTTCTGAAGTTGAAAGAATTCCTGAACACGCTTCGATTTCTATTCTTGCTGTTCAGTCATCATGAATCTTGGATTAAAGTTATATATCCCTATCTATTCTTCCTTACACGAAATTTATACATTTTAAAGGTTATTTTGCAGAGTTCTCTTGTACTTTGAAAAGTTTCGAACAAAGTTTCCAAGCAATTCGTGAGTTTTGTTTAATTATGTATTACTTCTTGTTTGAATTACTTGAGTTTGGTTGAAATTTCATTGGTATTTAACGTTTTGTCATTTTTATCATCTCTGCTGTTCTTTGCACTGTCTACATGTGCCAATTCAACAGGTCTATTATTACGTGCTGCTAAACTTATTATTATGATCACTTTATGAAACATAGGTATTCTTTTCTTAATAAAACTTCCAGCATTAAACCGTTAAGCATCTTACCCGACAACGGATCTCACAAAAAACTCATCTAAACTGTATCCTCACAAAGCTTTACGAACACGTTAACCCGAAAGTACGCCGTCAATATTTTATCCGAATATTTAATGACCTATTACGTTTTATCTCGATGATATCACAGAGCCTAAAGTGGTTCGAACGAAACCGAAAGAAAATAGTTAAAAGTTTCACTGTTAATCAAGACGGTGCGTCCTGTTCGTGTCGCACCTTTTCATTTTCCTTCGTTAAAAGTTTGAGCGATTTCAATTAAAAACGCCGGCCACGTGCCCCGAGATAATTAAGATACGATGAAAAATCAGTATTATTTATTGTGTTTTGGTAAATGATATAACCAAACGCGACTCAGGCTCGCACGGTTTTTATCCTGGGGTGTTTCTCAACTCCAATAAGTGCTGAAGGAGCGTGTGTCTCTGTGGTCTTTAATCTAAAATATCTGTAGAAGCAAGAAGCAAGAGTAGATAGAGTGGTGACCAGTCCGAAGATCTCCTCTCACGAGGCTAACTGACTCCTCGTCCTCGCTTCCTCACCCACACAACTCTGAGGTCTTATAGAATTAATGTTATAAACTTGTCAAATTTTATGACAATTTTGTATATAAAACATATTATCATACATACAGGCACGCAGACATACAAACACACGCGCGCGCTAGCGTGCTGACACATGCATGCAAACGTGCACGCAGTCAACTATATTTATTTTTCACTACACTAAATGCTTCACCATAACTAAGAGTACATATTAAATTTGTTGTCAAACTATGACCCTAACCCGCTTATACTGAAACGTTACTGAAATTCTGCCAAATTCTGAAAGGTGCCAACACTTTGTCGACTCGCGTTTGAGTAAGTATTGGGGGGTTAGACTCAAACTTCAAAACCGGTTCTTTTAATTTGTCATATTCCCCGCATTCCCTGAGCTGCCGTTGTTTAGACTCCTGTCAGCTCCACTGAAACACCACAAACAGGGTTTGTTTCGGGATAATTAAAATTAATGTGAGCGGAGGTTGCGGCCGTTCGGGAGGATGGATTACTTTGGGACTTTACAATTCTCAACAAGGGGTTCTTTACATAATTTTTGCTTATAAGTGTTAAAGACCAATTTAATTATTTAGCGGTGAATAAAGGTGGTAATTATTTGATTCGGTTCTCTTATTACTTCACAGTTTTAAACAGGTTCGCAGAATTGGTACCGAAGGCATGTTGTCTTTGAAATACCTACCACTTCTACCTTTTAATACTATCCATTTTTGAATGGAATTTAAAATAAAGTTGTGACTTATACGTTCTGAATACTGAACGTAGGTAGGTACTTGAATTAGCTTTTACATTGTCAAATAATGAAACTCACATAAGAGGTCTATTGTGAGATTAACGTTTAACGTGGGCGAGTTCATTGTGAGTGTGCCAGAATCAGGGAAAATTGTTTCTTATGCTGTTAATATAACGCTGATTATATGGTAGCAATCGTAGCTGATACAATGGATATGTATATAATTATAAAAAATCGGCATTAATGACTGGTATATAAGCTCTCAGCCTTATCGGCTGGTCCTAGAATCATGAAAGTTATTTGTGACCTCTAGGTATCCACTAAGAGAGGTTATTTTCAAAATTTATTCCCTAAAACAATGAAATAGGGGTTGAATTTACGTTAAAACTATATTCTCTGATTCAAATGGATTCATTTACTTGTAATTGCTATCACAATTAAATATATCCCCCAAAATTTATAAGGACGTGAGAGCGGTGATATATTTTTTAAGTTCCCTGTAGGCCACGCAGGTAACGCCGCGGGTAGCTAATAAAAACTGAAGCATAGTGTAATGTAGACTTAAAAGATACAAGAACCAAAAATCATTGCGTCTGTGTTGTGATCTTATGTGTGCGAACACTTAAGCAACGTTTATATGGATTTACGGGTTAGATGTCCATTTTATCTAAGCCCAGACATTCCCAACCCTCGTCAGTGTTGCCGCAACAATAAGTCCACAATCTCGTGTGAGTTTAGCACTGTTTCTTTGCCTATTTATTTTCTATTTTTGTATTTTTCTCACGTAATTTTATTAGGAAATGAATGAGAACTGCTTTGGTATGTCAATATAATATATATGACCTTAGCCTAGCCTCATTTGTGAGACAGCATTGGTCTCATATAGCAACTTAAACAAAATAACCTCTTTGTAAATATGTATCTACAACACACTTAGTTTAAAACGTTGATAAAATAATGTTTAAAATTAATAAATAATCATTTCCAATATTATTTGATTCACTAGTTTTTAATAAAAAAGGTTACACTTTTTCAAAGCTAACACAAATTATATATTTTAAATTAAACTGTAAAAAAGGGTATAGTAATGGATCCTATATAAGAAACAAATATACATAAATAATGATACTAAATTATACTAATAAAGTAAAGATTAGAAACAGAAAACCATGTCTCTTCATAATCATCGACAGTATATAAGTCCCAGTGTTGGGCGGAAGGCTACATGGGGGAAAATAATCAGAAGCTTGGTCTTTAGAAAGACAGGGCCTCATGAAAAGACTACCGTTAATACAAAGAACCTCATCTTTCACGGGAAAACTTCGAGAAACAACTCAAAAGATATTAAATTGAATTTTAAACGTTAGATAGAGTTAATCAACGGAGTACTCTGCTAAGTAACAACCTACTTAAGTAATTAAACGAGAGATGTACGTGACCCAATTCAACGATAATATATTTGTCTAGAAACCGACCATAGAGTTGAGATCTTAGAATTCACAGACTTAGTAAAAGTATAAATATTTTTTGTCGAATGAATAGCTTTTTTGTGTATTTCTCTTCTTTAACTGGCTGATGTACAATAAAGATATATTCTATTCTATTATATTCTAAATAGTATCACTTAATAACATTTTTAATTCAGTAGCGTTTAGACGATATGTACACATGTTAACAAGTAAATCACCCGTATTGTAATAGGAGTAAAGCATAAAATAAGGGTGTTAAAACTGTTTTAACACTAACACTTGCAAATAAGTTACAAAGACAAAAACTAATAGTAAATTTAAAAGTATTCATACTCTCCCATGTTCAAGGATATATTTTAAATATTATGCTATGACCAACAGGTCCATAATGATTGATTGCTTAACCTTAAGACCTATATGTAACGTTATAGTATGTAATAAAAAATTTGACACAGATTATAATGAACAAAATAAAAAAATATATTTACTTAACAATTCGTTTATAAAACAATGTTTGGTTGGTGTTACCTAGTAAGTATAATAATACACTTGTGTTAGATCAGCTAGCTCCTAACTGCCGTAGTTTGGAATTTAATTTTTTAATAATTGAAATGCAAAAAAAGCATAAGTTTGCTTAGGTCGCTATTTTAGTCTAGAAATATAGTTAAGGGCAGAAAAATTAAAACTGGTTTGGCCCTTGGAACAAACTGAAAAATCTTTATGGCCCGAAGACTTCAAAGTTTGGAGACCTATGTGTTAGACAGTCCCGCTCCAACATAACACTTTAAGATATAAACAATGTACGTAACATACACAAGCGAATAGGTTTCTTAAAAGAACATATTCATTATTGGTATTTAAATTGTGTCTGTGTGTGTGTGTTTTATTACTAAGTAATGCGAGATTTTTCTGAGTTCACGATATCATCGATGAAAGGGAAAGTCCTTCACGGAGCTAAGTTCTAATTCGCTCGGGAATCGCTTAGTGAAGAAATCTTTGTATGTGGTAGTGTTTTGATGTGGGTTTTATCAAATAGAACAAAAGTTGTGATAAGTCACAACTTTTTTTCTATTAAATACTGCATACTTAGTCCTCTAATCAATTAGTTAGAGTTCTTACATTATGTGTGTTACATTCTTATAAATTCACAGAATATTCAAGTGCCTACAAGCTTAAAATACGTGCATGTCAAAAATTTAAGAGTTGATACAACGTCAGTGAAAATGTAATGAACGAGAGAATGAAATTTCCAAAAATTACGGTCGATAGTAATAAAAATATTAAAATAACTCTAATACACATTGGTAATAAAATAACGTGTTAATCGTTTATTTAGTCATGAAATATTTACTACAGTTAAAAACTTACTTATTAACAAAATGTAAAATAAAATTTTTGTTAAATGAAAATAAATATTTCCTAAATCACTTTTCTTGTTCAATCTCGTCCCGTATAAATAAGATGGAACGCTTTCAACGTCGATAAAGCTTTTAATTGGGACTTGAAGAGATATTACAAAGTGCACACAATAAGGGTGAACCAGTGTTTCAGATTAAAGTTTGGACAGACTCAGCCATTGTCGTCTCAATCAGCTCGGCGGTGACTGAGCATACTTAACACTAGATTTACCAGACCAGTCATTTAGACTGGTCGTGCAATTTCAATTCAAAATTCCTACTATATTACACATTTTTTTTCAGAAATGATGTTATGACTTTTGTAGCTATAATTAGAGAGTACGTTTTATAAACTTAATGTTATTTTATATACATTAGTAACAAATATAATTTTTGTTGTTGACATATATTCAAATCGCTGGTATATCTAGTGTTAAGTATAGTCACTCTAATACTGTCATTACTGTATGTTTAGGGAAGGTGCTGGGCTAAGTTAGTTTATTGTATAGGTAGTTATATCTAAGTACGTTAACTTCTCGCCGATACAGGTATGTACGTGTATCCCGGGTCTCACTTGGTAGGCACAACACTGATGTCAAAGTCAAAAAGTCAAAGTCAAAAATAACTTTATTTAAATAGACTTATTTACTAAGCTCTTTTAAATCGTCACAATAGGGAATATGTATAAGAAAATAAATAAATATAATTATAAAGGCAATAGTCATAATTTTACTGGGTATCAACCGGGCATTTACTAATTGTCCCAGTTATAGTATTTCAATATGTACTAAATAAATTGTTAGTTTTAATTTTAAAATAATACTTATTTTTAAATTAAAAATAATACTAATATGCATATTCCCAATCAACCCTACTACCGCTTCGACGAATTAGTAGCTGCAGAGAAGAAGCGGCGCAAGAAACTCTCAGCCTTTAGTATTTATAATGACATTTACAAATCAATTATGTCATTATGTATTAGTATTATAAACATATACATGTTTTGTTTTACAGTGCATTAAAAAATATATTTTTAAATATTGCAAAATATAATAAATAAGTGCAGAGAAGCAAATTATAGTGGCCACAAATTTTTATCTTTAAAATAATCTTCTACCTTGTAATACCCCTTTTTCATCAAACAACTTTTAATAGTTGACTTAAATTTATGCAGAGGCAATTCAATAAAACTTTGTGGTATCATATTGTACATTTTTATACTTATTTCTATAAAACAATTACCGGTCTTATGCAGTCTGTGGCTTGGAAAGGCGAGCTTATGCTTATTTCTGGTGTTGAAGCTATGGCAGTCTGAATTTCTAAGAAAAGAACCACTGTATTTACGTACATACATAATACAATCAAAAATGTATTGAGACGCCACGGTTAGTATGTTAATTTCCTTAAATTATTCTTTTAGCGAGTCACGTGGTCTAAGGTTGTATATTGCACTAGGATAGCACTGATGGGCACAGAAAACGGGACAACGTGGGCAACGTGGCGCACACCGCGGGTACCTATGTCAGTCAGTCAAGCGTCGTTGTAGTAGGGTTGATTGGGAATATGCATACTAGTGTTATTTTTAATTTTAAAATAAATATTATTTCAAAATTAAAACTAACAGTTTATTTAGTACATATTTAAATACTATAACTGGGGCAATTAGTAAATGCCCGGTTGATACCCAGTAAAATTATGACTATTGCCTTTATAATTATATTTATTTATTTTGTTATACATATTCCCTGTTGTGACGATTTAAAAGAGCTTAGTAAATAAGTCTATTTAAATAAAGTTATTTTTGACTTTGACTTTGTCGGGAAGGAACTGGTAGATTGGTGGGGGTTAACGTAATAAAATGAGCGGGTCAGGTAGCTAGGCAAATATCATGCGTCCAACGAGACTTTCCTAAACACTGTACATTACAGCTGTGAATGGAAAAACTGTCTTCAAAACATTAAAAAGGTAAAAATAATCGAAGTTACCCAAATAACTCCGAAGAGGTACTCGCTAGTGGACTTTTCTATTTGATTGTTTAATTCGTCAATTATACCGTCAGGATTTAAATTGGTACATAGCCAACCACATTTGTCTCACAAGCATTTCATTATTTGCAAGCATGCACAATATTAATAATTATAATTATATGCTAATATGCAGATATAAATACATATCTTACATCTCATTGCTTTGTCCCAATCATAATTAAATCATTACAAAGCCCTCAGGTTGTAACAGAATACCCAGTGCTTTGGTCACATCCCGATGTGAACAAAATCAGTCACTGAGTTGCGACCCTGTTACACTTCTACAGCGCACTCAATGTAGTTTGATACTATCTATTTTAAAATTTTTGTCTATAAATATTCTACTGTTTAGATCTAACTTTGTGTGTGTGATGAAGAAATGAAAATAAAGTCACTATCTATCTATATACAATCCATCCCATTACAAAATTATTATTTTCAGATTGAGTTTTACTTACTATTGTTTCTGGAAACAACTTACAACCCAAAAAATAATTTTAAATTAGGAAATATTAAATCTAATTATATTTGTTCTTTTTTTAAAAAAAATTGTTTATTATGTTTACTGCATTCTGTGATAAAACTTAGTCTTCTAATCAATTACTCAGAGTTCTTACATTATGCATCCAACAGACGCTCCTATGTTGGACACAGGTCTCTCTAAGTTGGGGAATACTTAATAATGTGCTGCTTCAACCAGCAGCACCGAGAATCTTAAATTTTAAAATGAACCGCAGCAAAAGTCGTTCTTACCTTCAAAGCCAGCGAGCCGATGATCATGCATATCTCCAAAGTACGCACATTTCTCCAAGTTTAACGCCAGTACAGACACGTAAATACGCTTGGTTTATGCAAGGGCTTGGCTAACGACGGAAACTTTGTTCCTATCGCGACAATCCGCCCAACTTTCCTGAAGCCTTCGTATGTCAACGTATCTCCGGAATCTTATTAGACATTTCAAGTTTCTGGCAGAACTTCTTTGATCAGCTGTAGAGATAATGACTCTTGAGAATAGAAAGACTTGTCACTAACGCCTCTATTAACTTCTGGATCGTTTTTTTTCAATTTTATAATTTTGTACTCTTAAGTTATTTGCAATAACTAACTTTATTATTTTACAATCACAACTGATTTATTTACAGAACGCTATATTTGATTTAGGTTTACGATTAGTTTGCGGGTGACATGGTTACCGAAGCCTACTTTATGAGTGACCCAGAATATGCTTGAGCGGTTTCAGATGCGAGCTGACTGCCAAGGATCAGATTTTAAGATATCGGGGCCGCTTATATTTGTAAGAAAACTTTCATAAAGAATCGACCAACTTCAAATCGGTGATTATGACAATGTAATCACATAAAATTTAACTTATTGCGTAAAAAGTGAAGTATAAAGCCGCTTCACTAAAATAGTTTAGTTACGTCCTTTATTCGTTGGCATCAATTGAACATCCTCGACTTAGATGTTGTTGTTTCTGCTTTTATCAGAATTCAAGGGATGAGGTTCATAAGCTCTTTTTCTCACTTTATAGTAACCTTAGGAAATCTTTATATATTATAAATATAAAATTGAAAATATTTTATTTAGTTTTGTTTGCTTTAATTTAGGGTTGGTTTAAAACCAATAATAATAAGGAAAATCAAAAAATATATAACAAAGTAAAGTTGATAATTAAGTATAATAATAATAATTAATATTCCCAATAAAATAAAGGGCATACAAAACGGAAAGCCGTTTTCAAAAAGGCTTAAAATATCATCTTTAAAAAAAGCATATTACACTTTAAATGAGTTCTTTGTATAACACCTCTAAATTAAATTTAAATATCGCAATTAGATTAATGTCACGTTTCCTAAATGTGCTTGGCCCTTACATGCGCGGTGTCACGTGCTTAATGTTCTAGTTTACAATTTTAACAACTATATATCACTGCGACTAATAAATAAATAAATAAAGTACGGAAAATCGTCCAACATGCTAAACATTATTCTGTCATTCCTTGGATCGCTGCTTCGGGTTTCTTCTGATAGATGGCGTTAGTAGTAGTTTGTAGGCGATACTAAATTCACCGAGTCAACTTGTTTTGAATAAAGAAAGTACCTTAAAGTGGTAAGAGCTGCATAACACACACACACATTAACACTTGTAAAATATATATTTTTTAATATTATTATTTTTACTGACCATTAGAAATAATAACAATTAATTTGATTAAATATTCTAGTACTTACTATATTTTTTTTGTAATTATCTATATGAATATATATTTTACTCAATTCCTAGATATATCAAGTTATGCTTTTGTTGGATTATATAAATAGTTAAAGTCCGTAACTATCAATATGTTTAATCCTTCTTTAGATATTTATATTAAAGAACTTACTAACTGAGACAATTTAAATAAATAGATCCTCATATGTTTCTCCAATGTAGGAAGCCCAACAGTGGGCCGTAAATGATGATGTTTAAATAAAGATTTTTGATTTTGATACAAAATTTTTATATTGCTGTCGATTTCTGGTACAAGTTTCACTTCTCGCGACTTTAATTTTGTCTGATAAGCACGATTAAGAATCATTTTAGCCGATGAAAAGTAAACAATTTATTTAGCGTATTATCTGATGTTTTTTAGTAGAAAATGGGACACTAAAAAGAATATCAAAGACTAATTAATCACGAAAACGATGATGAAAGTGGGCGAAAATATAATTAATTCGGGGAAAAATATCTAAAGTCTTTTCATTAACAATCGTTATCCGCCCACTGCTTTCATTCCTTCATAGGACAACCACGCTGATTATTGATGAAATGATTATTTTAAACAATTATGACGTGTATACAATATTACTTTAAGTCGTATAGTTCCGTAACAACCCCATAATATAAAACGATAACGTCTCCCGCGTATTTCAAATTAAACGCCCTGACATTAGTTCCACTGAACCAAAGAACATTTCCTCAGCGTTTGTTGTGAATATAAACTTTATGACACCGTTATCAGTCCATCTCGTGGCTCCGCTTCCTGCCAGAAGAAGAAAGAAGATATCCTCTCAACTATTTCTCTTGGTCTCGTGACGCGAATATCTCAGAATAAATGAAAGTTAACTGGCATTTCTTGATATTTTTTTAACACGATGGCACTTAAGGAACTGTGTTCGAAATCTGATAGCGATGAATGCGACATAAGCTTAGGAAAGTTAAATTACTGATTGAAAGATTATGAAACTTACACATATTTATGAAACTTAAAATTAGCAAAAGAATTAAGAAACATTCTAACATGGAGTTTTAGGCGCGTAATAACGGGGTCAGTTGAATGCTGTATATTTTAATTTGTATATAGTGATGTTTTTGTCATGAAATTGGTATAGTTTTATGCCAAAAAGGATCTTTACATGATTTAGCGTTGATTAGTGACTTACGTGTTTCATTTCCGTTCATTTATTTGTATGGCAAGTTCATTTATTTAACAACATTGTATACATTGCATTCCATTTTCTCGTAAGTCATTAATAAAATGGCGGGGCCTACCATTACTCACCAAAAATTCCATGGGGCAATGAAATACGTTACACTGGTGTCCCGGAGACATAAATAAAGAAAAATCTACGTACAACAAGGCTGCATGGGCTTCAGTTCCCTTTGCCTTCCTTTAATGGGGAGATATTTAATAAAAATAAACAGACATAATTAACTGATTGCACAACATAAAACTTCCTTATTACATTATTAAAAACATTAAAGCACAGTTAAAGTTAAAAATCGACTTTTATTTAGTTAGATCACTTTATAATTAAATGCAACCTATTTATTGACATTTTTTATGCTCAAAATATCAATGATAACAATTAGGGGCACCATGTTTTTAAATGAAATTTGGACATAGATGTTCTGCTATAAACTAGGTATAGCTCAGCAATTAGAAGATCTGCAGTAATGAAGCTCAACTCCAAAACATTCCAGATCAAAATAGTTACTTAAAAATCTCTTGTCAAAAAAGCACAGGTTCATTATGCGCATATGCAACATTTCCTTCATACGCTTTAAGAACTGCATTGTTTAAACTGCATTGTTTTCGGTATTAAAATACGAGTATTTAATACAGAAAAAAAACATTTTGTAAATTATTCAAATAAGAAGAATTGAGTACCATATTCTAATAAAAGATGGCGTTAATCATTTCTACATCGCGGTATTAAATTTTATTAATATTTTATTTAGTCTATTTCTCTCTTTCTATAATACTTGTCTATAAAGTCGGAATACAGCGGCAATTTATCGTTTCACTCAGTGATACACTAGCATTAGTTATATGGCCATTGTACAAGTGATAAGAAATTAAAAATTGTTAATAAAATGTACAATTTTTTCTGCACTACTGTTAGTGCAGAAAAAATTGTACATTTTATTGTTTAGGAAAATTAATTCATCACTATAATGTAACAAATGTGACTGTTTCAGCTGCACGGCAAGGTAATAAGGTCAATCTCATTTACACTTCACGACCCCGGGGCTTTGTGAGCAATGCTTCCATAATTAATGGTGGCGGTGAAGCTGCCTGCTCCAATAACTAGGAAAATAAAAGCCATAGGTAACTGACTGCACTTGGAACTGATTAGATTAGATGCTTGCGTAAAACTTTAACGAGATTCAATACAATTTGAATCATAGAATTGTAAGATTTGTCCAATTTTCCATTTACAAATAAACGTGGTAGTTCTCTCTTTGGAAGCCGGGCTTTTTCTAAACTTTTAACTAGAATGTTGTGCTTCTGCAGTTCGAAGCTAGTTTCTATGTGTTTGAAGAATGAGGGTGTTGCTCTTTTGATACCCATAATTATCGTCTCCGACGGGTGAGGTTAAGACTAAGTGATACTGAAATTAATGAGATACCCTTATCTTTCCATTTCGAATAGAAACTGAAAGTTTTATTGCTATCAATCATAACAAGATAATTGGAAAAGAACGACGGCTTAAAATAGAATTAGTATTTTGAACATTTGTAAATACAGCGCTGCAGGCGCTCTTTTAATAGAGTTGCTAATCGTTGAACCTCTTCTTGAGGCGTCAAGCTCCACAAAGGGTTAATGTCATTTCCCCACAATTGTCTGTGTAAATCAGTCATGTTATATATTTTTGTATGTTGAGTAAACAAAAGTTACTTATCACTTAAAGGAATATTATTTTCTTTATTCAATTGTAAATGTAATGTCGAGTGACTTAAGGTTTTTTCTTTCTAGACATTCGAGAGGAAATTATTATTTGGTGGCTTAGAAAGTTGATATAAAAAAGGCTGTGAACATTGACTTAAGACATGACGTTAAAGGAAATAAGATAGTAATTACTGATCGTGTTATTTCTAAAACCAATCATATTTCGAATGGATAAGATGGATTTGAAGTTAAAATACAATAAAAGCTCAGCTGAAATAGACCGCTGATCGATTGAATATTTACATAAATGCCTTCTGAATTAGGTTTAATATTAATAAACCCATAAACCATCCACTGGGCGAGCTTCTGAAATAATTAATACTTCAAAGGAGAACCATAAACTCGGTGTTTTAAAATTTTCAACTTAATAGCTCCGCAACAATCTGCAGTAAGACGTAAATGTTGAGGAGCTAAAGTTCCATTCGCCCTGTTTTATTGGGACATAAAATCAGTTTATTGCCTTCTTGCTCGCTTATCAGATGCAGAGATCCAGAACACGTGATAGGTTTGGTCCAGGGTAGGACGCTGCCCCTCCGAAAGTAGGCGTAATAAAACAGCAAGCAAAATCACATCTCATCTTGACGTAAAACAAGCGTAATTGAAAAGCTTGCAGCCATATTTGGGGCAATAACATTAAGATTATCCTTGGAATATGATAAGAAAATGTATGAAGATAAAATAATATTCTCTTGAGTACATACGAAAACGTCCATCAAGTTAACACAGGGCAAATATTTCAGTATCGATATAAAACATCAAAAATAATATGCCTGTACAATTATTATCTTCAAAGCTCAAATTGTTGATCACGGCTTGGGCAATGTTCTTGGACAGAAGCGAATTACTCCTGTGTTCCTTAGAATTCCAGACCAGACCTTGGAAGAACCAGGTGAAGACTAGAAGTCAAGCATCAGGAGGTTGCAAGATGAGCCAAATATACCATTTCCGATTTGACATGTCATAACAAACTTCAAGTAATATCAACTAAGTACAATTCAAAAAAAAAATATCTTAATAAAACTAAACAAGTCACTAATTTGTACAACTTGTGTATATTGACACCTTCTTTCAGTTTTTTTGGTAAAAATGGTTTTTGTTTTATACCAAAAACACATTTAAGTTACACTTAATTAAATTCCATCAATCTATACAAACAATAAAATTGTATAACCAAAACGAATATTTGAAAAGCAGGAAAGTCTATCAACAAAGACTTTGTACTCAATCTTCGGACAATGTATTCAAAAATAATATCTAATGTATTGTAAAGAGTAACTTTAAAATATCGCTTCGAACTGACACTTGGAAAGAATTAGGTAAAAACCTTAAAAGTGTGTCATAGTTTAGAAACTCCAGCCAGTTTGCTGTGGCCTGTTGCTTGTTGGCATTTGTCTAGCGATTGATTACAGCGTTGAATCCAATA
The DNA here is from genome assembly GCA_943193645.1 of Acentria ephemerella. NCBI lineage: Eukaryota > Metazoa > Arthropoda > Insecta > Lepidoptera > Crambidae > Acentria > Acentria ephemerella. The sequence continues at coordinate 228,783 of OW971875.1, read as the reverse complement.
AAACAAACAAAAACCCAATTTCAGATTATTCTAGACGACATTAAATACCTACATCTGTCCCGATAGATTAAAATACCAAGTCAGTCAATCTTTTGCGCAATTTAGCTTTGATAAAGCCTAACGTAATCAAAAAGCCTACAACGTAACCAAAAATTGTTTCCCAATTTTTTAAGAAGTCCCGGAAATTCGTAACCTACTTTTCCTTAGGCTTTTGACAACTTGCCCAGACATAACCACTCGTGGATAAGCGACAGGGATGAAATTATTTATAGAAAATTATTTTCATAAGTGGTAGTAAAATTTTTCCTTTCTCAAGCATCAGGTAATACAAGCGATGGAGAGATTTATCTCACATCTGTTATATTAACCAAACAGAAGCAGCTCGAACATTGTTTCGAGAATGATCAATCACCTCTTTGGACGCTTTTGTGTGATATTCCATCTACGACTTCATCTAATTCATCTTCATCATTACAATGACCTGAGCCTTCGAATCCTCTGCTAATTGATATTAATTATTGCTTATCCGCAACGGGACTGTTAATTGCCTCATTATTGCATAAATTACCATTGACGCTCAAAGTTCTTGCACTACCAAATCTCAACTGTCCCTTGAGGTACACCAAACTAAAATGTTTGAAAGCTTAGATTTTTCGCATCTACGAATAAGTGATTGATTGACAATGACTGAAGTTAAAGAATAAGAAGAAGTTCCAGGAAATACAATGTTTAGTGGAAGCAAAATAAACGTTAGTGACTCCAAGGAATTAAAAGAGTTATGTTAATCCGAACATCTTGTAGAAAGCCAGAGTATTTTAAATAATACGACGTTAAGATGGCAATAGGAACCGTTAATTTTTTGCTAATCAAACTTTTTATCACGATAAGCTTTTAAAGCAATGTTTTTTTATTAGCTAGCCATCGTACATTATGGAACGTCTTCATATAAAAGCTCATTTTACTTGAAGACCGTTACATTGTTGGAAAGAAACTCTTAACGCGTGCCGGGTCGGAAATTGTGGTCGTTGAGAAGGGCACCGCGTTAATCCGCGCTCGCGCCTAATCCCGCTGACTCCTTAACTTAGAGAACTTATCAAATAAATTAAGAACTGACCTCGAGCGGTGCCGGCTCCCGAGGTGGCCGATTCATTCACTGGACCACTTAAACATTTTACACATTCACTTCACGACACTGCGCGTAACACGTCACTGTACGCTACTCGATGGCTCACGAAGTACGGCCGCGTGTTCGTTCAGCGGCGGGCGCCGCGCGACTGATCTTCATCGGAACCGCGTCGGCGCGCCTCGTTCCCAGGACCCAGTCAGACCAAGACAATGTTCCTAGTGTTCTGATCTTACACACACATATTAGGAAAGTTAGTTTGAGCAATTGTGCCGACATGTAAATGCATCAGAAGAAATGTTTGTCATCCTAATCAAAAAGATACAGTCATCATCAGGACTATATATGGAGAACTGTACAAAGATCCCTTGTTCAAAATTGCAATTTGCTGCAACACAAAATCAATCGGTTTCATTATTATCACGCGAGGATAGATAAAACTACAATAAGTAATGATATTTTCGTCAAGTTGGTAAACTTAAAATATTTCAAAATTAATTTCTTCGACATTCAAGACTCGAAACTACGTAGGAGGCGTTTATCAGAACATACATTAATATACCAGGAAACAGTCGAGCATTATTTATAACAGACGGCCACGTAGATTCCTCAGAGGCAACCGTAAATCGTGGTTACGCACTCCAACTCAATTGGATGCGCAAACTTGTACTATTAAGGCAGTTGTAGAAACTCGTAACAGCCTATTTTTAACTCGAAATGGTCTGCTTGGATATTTCATTCGGTTACGGAATGTTGTCCAGAGCTTACGTGCCAAATAGTGAAACGCAGAAGGTCCACTATGAACTGAACATTAGCAACTCCAATCGTAATACGAGTATAATTTATGGTAATTTTTCTTGGTGGACAGAAGGACAAATCCTATCATATATTACCTTATCATATCTTATATTTTTTGGTAAATCAAAAATCAGATAAATTATATCAGTAATTAGTCGTTATTATTTAAATAAGTCCACTTATTATGCAGACCTAGACATGTTTTTCAAAGTAATATTTTCTTGTCAAACCGGTCATTTATTGACAATGATTTTACGATCGATTTCAATTTGAAAAAACTTAGTAAATGAGGCTATTTAAATAAATATATTTTGACTTTGACTTTGACTTTGAACGATTCTGTTTTCCAATTTAATAATAAAGCCAAATAAGACTACAGATTTATTACACACATAGACTAGAGGACAATAAAGTATTCTAAATGGCGTATTTTATCTTCTAATGTTTATATTTGATATGAACAGATTTTTTGTTTAACAATTTCTAACAAAGTCTTATTTATATTGATAAAAGTCATTACTGAGAGACCATAGGAACTTTCTGCGTTCTCCAATGTACTGTACTAAGTATGCATCGCAGAGCTGTGGGGCGCGCATAATGTTCTATTAAATCGTTCATTGCGTACAAAGGGTTGGGTTACGGGGTTTTATTTCTAGAATCTTCTCGCTTAGCTGTTCGCGCCGATAACTTACGGTTACCCTTATTACATAAACCAGAAACATGGGGAACTAATGCTGGAGATCCTGGCTTAATGAGAATAACTAAAATCTATGGGGTTTAGCAAAAATGCCAAGATTATTAAACTTTGAAAACGCTCGAATAAGACTATTAATTGTCATAGTAAATTGTAATGAACAGTATATCATATCTGTTTATTTATTACGGACTGAAAAGATTTTAACAATCTCATATCAATCTCTTCTGGTATATTACAGATAACATAAAATTTAGTTTAATTAAGATATTATCTAAATATTTTTTTCTCCTGTCAGATGTGGTTAACATCTGGCAGACTATATTATTGAAGAAGGAACCTTTAAAAAAGTGTTGGCATAGTCCTTTTGTCTTAGGCCGACAGTAAATAACTGCGTGTATGAAAACGACTGTGAAGGAGAAGCGACAAACTCTCTTGACCTACGCTGATACTTAAAACGGCCCGCAAAGCTCAGCAAATGACTCCACACCACCTGATGGTAAGTTGTAGAGGAGTCCATATATGAAGATTCTAACTGCCGGCCCAAAAAGTGCTTTTTCACGCCTCTTTTCAAGGAACCCGTGTTGTATGAAGGAGGCAAAACGCGTGCCGGTAAAGAATTCCACGCTCTTGCTGTGCGAAAAAGACAGTAGTCAGAAAATCTCTTTGTGCGTAAAGTAGACGTGGCGACAGTGAAACAATGACTCTATAGACCAGCACGCGTGCTTAATTAATACTAGCTCGTTTACTGAAGAATTTAAAGTTGAGTTTTAAAACCAAACACATACACGTGCACATGTGCTAAATTTAGTTCTGGTGTAAAACTAACATTGTCTCATATTTTTAGTAGAAGCAAATAGAGATAGCATCAGCATTAGGGTATTTCAAAGAATAATTTGAAATAAATACAAAACAAAGTATACTATAGATAATTTACATTTGAAGGGAACAATAACCTTTTAATCTTCTTTTAAACTCTGAACTTTGTTTTTGTTGTTTTCAAATATTAGAAGTTAGAAAGACTGGATTAGTAAAATAACTGACAGTATATAATCGGGTCTCCTCTAGCAAACTCTGCTAAAGATCTTTGAACCCCAAAATTTCGGCTGCACGGTCAGTTCTCCTAGGTACATCTGTAGATCCTTGTACCTTTACTTGGTCCAGGATCCCAGGTTCGAGTCCTGGCCGGGGCAGATCTTTTTGTAACAAACACGATCGTCTCTGTGAATAACTACAGAAGCAAAGCAGCCCCAACAGCAGCACATACTGCTCCTGTGAAATAAACACACAACACAAACAACGTACAAAATGCTCAGATCAAAATTATGACGAACATCAACCAACTAGCAAAACACCTTAAAATACACTATTACCAACCAAACTACGCAGATATTTCTATAATGAATATTATAAATAATTAAGCATCATTGAGAGCTTGTTTCATGGATACCGGATAACAGAGAAATAGTAATATTAGGTAGGCGGAAAAGTCTTTTTCGCATATAGTAAATCTTTGGTTGTACTATTTGCATCTGGCTGGTTTTCATGACATTAAATAGGTGACATTTCAAAAACAGAATCGAATTAGGTAAATTAGATACATTTTAAAATTCTATTACCAAAAAGGAAAAAATGCAATGCAAGCGTCAAAAAAATGGATCTAATACAGTGTCAGTAAGAGTAGCACAAAATTGGTTTAGGCATTTTTAATCCTGGAATTTTGATGTCAAAGATGCAACTTGCTCTGGTCGCCCTGTTACGGATAAAATGGTGCTATTTTTGAAAAAGTGAAGCAGGATCGGCATATCAGCAGCTGCGACATAGCTGAAGAACTGGGTACATAAAAAAGCTCTATATTTGGGTGCCACACGAGCTCACTGAAAGAAAACGAATGAACCTTGTACTCATTTGAGATTCTATGGCAAAACCTGGGTTAACTCGCAATAAGGTGATGCTGTGTCTATAGGATTGGAAGGGCATTGTTCATTATGAGCTTTTACCGCCGGGAAGAACCATAGATTCGGATCATTACTGCCATCAACTGATGAGATCAAAGCAAGAAATTTAATAAAAAGTGTGTCATCTTTTATTACGATAATGCTAGACGACATACATCTTTAGCCACTCAATAAAAATTAAGAGAGTTTGGCTGGGAGGTGTTAATGCATGCTAGATTTCCACCTGCTTCGGTCTCTTCAGTATTCTTTAGGCTGTGTTAGGTTAACATCAATAGAAGACTTGTTGCGTTTTATGATTTCCAAAATTTCCAAAAGTCCCAAAATTTCTACAGCAACGGATTCATGTCTCTACCTACTAGATGGCAAAAAGTCTACGAAGAAAATGTCGCATATATACTATATATATAATTAAATGTTAATTAACTTTGAAAATAAAATGTCTTGAATTTTCATATAAGACTCAGAAATATACTAAAGAAATATACAAACAAACGTCTAACTCGTTAACACCTATTCGTCCTGATCATACCTCATCGTATGTTAGTTCTCATCTCATCAAACATCTTTGCCTACTGGGATGAGACAAGACCAGGCGGCCGTAATATTTGTATTATGTTCTCAGATTCAGACCCAGTACTCCGTATTGGGATACTATGCTTGCATGCAAGATAATATGGCTACAATTTACTATTAGACACGCCACACACAAAAGGCTTCAAACATTGAACTGAAATATTATTTAGAAAATATAATAAATCAGGCCAACCAACTTGTTTTATCCCGTTTTAAACACGACACTATCGGGACTCAGTTTATTTAGGTAGGAGCGAGTATAGGCTTGTAATTGACATTTTGTGTTAGCTGGGCGAGTCGCGTGTAGTTTTTGAGCAAAGGGTTACACGAGACCGTAAATTTATAACAAACTTTGTGGGGTTAGCTCGAGCATGCGGAGCGAGATAAAATCTAACTTATTTTCTATTAAATCTTATCAATAACTTTTATAAGTAATCTTGATTACTTATGACTTCTTAAAATTAAAATAATATGTTAAATGACTTTCGTATAGAGTCTTTGTTAGTATTATTAAGTAAGCCTTGTTTTTTTACTATTAAAATATGTAATATGAGAATTGTCTTTGACATCATGAAACTTTAGTTGCTTTAAAAATACTTTAAAAGTTAATTAAAATAATGATACACAAAGCGATAACATTAAAAAACTTACAACAGAGCTGTTGGCCAGGCAAAAGAGCACTGAAGTGATATTTCATAAGCTTTGTACATTAAGTGGCTGACTGATGGACCTTTTCATGATATTTGTTGTCCACAAAATTACCATCAGTGGCAATCTACTCAGCAATATTACTAGACTGCGACCGCCTGTAGAGTAGAGATGATTCACCGATTGGGTATATATTATCTCTCCCTTCATGTCCTTCTTTTTTGTTGTCTTACGTTACTTCAATGGTAACGGGTTTCATATAATGCTATTGCCTTTCCATTTCTATCTCACATCTATAATTATAATTGGAATTTATTAACGAACATCAGCTCAGAACTTTGACTTTTGCTTATGGACTGTCCTGAAGAAAACATAAAATTCTAAAACAAATCTATCGAAACACTAAACGTGTATGATCAACTTTCATAGCGCAATCTAAAACAGACTTAACACAACTTACAATAAACCCCAGTTCATCTTGCACGTTTTTCCATGAAGATTCATCTTATTCCCGTCTCCGGTTCAAAGGATTAATGTTGAAAACTTACGGATTTTCCCGTTTTACCACAAAACGTTTCCCGTTCGGTCTCAGCGGCGTGGTACATATTGTGGCACTTTGGAAACTGTTGAATTTATCGGATTTAATCCTGATAACTTTTAACATTCTCAAGTTGAATGAGAAATATTAAATAGAATTCGCAGAGAATTACAACGAGTTCACGCAAAAGTATAGAGGCTTTGGGACAAAGAAAATAATGATCTTAAATTGGTAGACTAAAGAGTTTTTACACGAAAATCTAATTAAATTCAATATGCTTATTGTTGTGTTAATATAACTATAATATAGATAATTCATTGTATGCTACAGTCAGTCTCAAATATAAAGCCGAAGGAATCAGACGTGATGATTTTCTTTATTTCAATGCCAAACCAATTTAAGCTTTACGCTAAGCTATTTAACGTGAATTTTAAGGCATCAACTCTTATTGACCTTGAATATTTGATTTCGGATTCTTATTATTTTCTTTTTAATACAATTTTAAATCTTTCTTTTGACAATAATATATCCATATTGCTATGGGCAGATATTCAATAAGTTTATTATGTAGTTTACCTTTAGTAACTTAACTTCCTCAAGCGTTGGCCTCAAGGCTGGAAATGTGCAGAGCAGAGAAGAGAAGAGAAGAGTGGATTGTTGTAGAAAAGTAGATTTACGTGCTACTTGTATCGCTTTTATTGCTTTGACATTAATAATTGTATTCACATGTACATGACAAAACATGTACCCAGAGAGAAAAGAAGAGGGACCTTACATTTCTTGACAATAACATTTATTAATTACTTGAACACCTCGGGACATCAAAGTTTGTTTTCGGCTTAAAACTGTTCCCTGATTTTCCGCTAACTACCCTTTCTTGGAATTGGATTATTTAAAATAGAAAATTAATTTCTGACAAAATACTTTTGAAAAGCCTTCTGTTTGAAGTGGCTACTGGTCGACGTTGTGGCGGGCTTTATCTCGTCGCCTATATCTTTCTATATCTTTCCAATTATAACAACATCCTAGTCACTGATGTTCCACCTACAAGTAAATACATATTACACATATTACAGGCTTTACAAGGAAACTAGCGCGTGGGCTATTTCAAAATTATATTCCATATTGTTATATGACATATTGTGGGGGTCAAGTAAATAATATCTCCATAATATTCTGAGACTAAGTTATCTAGAAATTAAGAAATATTGTATTCTTTATTCGTCAAATTCCAGCAACGAGGGTGTACTCAAGAACAAGGACTAGTTCTGTCTGTTTCTTTAAGGGATCTGACTGTCCATATAGTCGGTGCCACCATGAAATATAACTTGGCATTGAATTCATTTAAGCTTTATTGTGATTGGAAACATTTCTCAGTTACCTGAAACAATTTACAATGACGTGTAAAGTGAGGGACACATCTTACTAAGTTTCTTGCCTGTTCAGATGACTTCGATTGATGTTCAATAAGTGTATATATGTCTCAAAGTCGAATAAAATATTTGGAGTTTCAAAGGGTTGTCATTTTAACGAGCTTGTTGGATTCTGATTCAAGAGTGCTTGCTTCTATTACGACTACAAAAGAACTTCAGCAAGGTTCCTCGACTCCTCGGTACTTTTGCATTTTAAGCCACTTAAAGCCAGCGTGGTGATGAACCGGCTCAAATTATTTGAGTTTGTCAAATGTAGAAAGACTTGCGAACAAATATGGGACGTATGTAGGTATGATGATGATTGTTTGACGTAATTTGAAGCCAGTCTTGATGTTAATATTCTTGCATATTTTTTAATTAATAGTAAAAAGGTAATAATATTAGATTGAGCATTTTAAAGTGAGTTACCTGCTCTAGTGCAAAATAAACATATCCTTTAACAAAATTTAAATCCGCAGCCTGGGACGCTGAGCTATAAACAAATTTTCTGAACATTCCAAGTTTTTATCTGTGTAAGATTCAGCGCTGAGTAGACAAATAACAGACAACAGCAAGTCAGTTTGGTTTGTTAGGGTTCCCTACGAAGACTTCGTGTGCGCTGGTAACCTTAAAAAATATACACCGAAAAATAATTAAGCACAATTTCCCTGACGACAGTAATCCTGTTCAAGGAAACACCTTTTGATATCTTCATTATATTTAACGCAACAGGATAAGAAGTTGAGGAATTTAATTTTCCTGAAACACTTACCTTAACTTAATGTTACACTGACAAAGTTTTGACATTTGTGTGAGTTATACAATAACACAGTTTTCTTTGGGAAGAATTTTTTAATTACTTTCTTTATTTTATTTCAAACTGAGTTTTTTGAGAACTGCTTAGTGGCTGGTCGAGTGGCAATTCGGCCAAAGGTCTCAGGTTTGAGTATCAGAGGCAGATATTTGTGTGACAACAAAATATAAACATATATTTTGTTATATTGTTATAGTACATATAACACAAGCTTACATTGGGTGTGAGTGAGAAAATAAATTTCTCTTTCTTTTGATTCGAATTGACATGTATATATGTATTGTCTATGTGATTGCAATAAAACCTTACAATAATTTACGAAAATAATTACGAAACGAGCCTTATATAAATAAATTGAAAACATTATTAATTATGAACTGCTTTTCTATTTAAATTGAATAATTTAATTAAAACAAGACATAATAGAAATAATTTCCTTAGAAATAATTTTCTTCTCTCTTAGCAGTAATGTCGCCCATTGTCGAAGTCATGTTATTTTTTGTGTTATATTTTCTGGAACCGTAATATCGTTTGATCATTTCTTTGCTTAATAAAAATATATAAATTTAAACTCATTATTGTGATTCACCCAACGGGTATCATATTTTATTTTTTGTTTTTCCTCCTGTACTTGACATATCAGTCATAATATTTTATTCACATATTCATATTGAGATGGATATATATATTTTAAAGTACATATATATACAACTGTTCGTAAATAGACCGGGGGGTCTTGTCCTGAGGAAGTAATAAATACATTTGAATGATTATTTTGTAATTATCATTACAAGCATCTAAAGCTCACCTCAGCAAAAGTATCCGTAAAAGCCTTGATAAGACTAGATTATGGCGATTTACAAGAATTTAATATTTTACTAGAACCTTAAATAGAGGTTTAATAATAAAATTAGTTATAAAGTAGAAATTTACTGTCTCTGTGTGAGACCACCTACTTCAGATCTGGAGGTCTGGCGTTCAATTCCCAGTAGCGGCAGACATTTTCTGCTCGGTTTGGTTGATGGTAGGGCTTTTTCAAATTCCATCTAGCTAAATACCCCCATTTTACCTAAGTTGCAGACTTAACAATAATGTGTACAGCATTATTGTGTTCAGGATAGCCAGTTCCTCTGTGGTTGAGGAATCCGGAAGTAGTTCACTTCCATCATCGGCCTTATCTACACTTACCTTCACAGAGATAAAGGCCAAGAGGTAGCTCATCATCTTCTTCTAACGAGGCAGCCCCTTTAAGAGTCACAAAAATGCAGTTTTCTATAAAAACAACATATAAGATCATTTGCTATCAGCGCTCGATATGCCTCATTTATTTACAAAGTCAAAGTCAAAGTCAAAAATAACTTTATTTAAATAGACTTATTTACTAAGCTCTTTTAAATCGTCACAACAGGGAATATGTATAAGAAAATAAATAAATATAATTATAAAGGCAATAGTCATAATTTTACTGGGTATCAACCGGGCATTTACTAATTGTCCCAGTTATAGTATTTAAATATGTACTAAATAAATTGTTAGGTTTAATTTTAAAATAATACTTATTTTAAAATTAAAAATAACACTAGTGTGCATATTCCCAATCAACCCTACTACCGCTTCGACGAATTAGTAGCTGCAGAGAAGAAGCGGCGCAAGAAACTCTCAGCCTTTAGTATTTATAATGACATTTACAAATCAATTATGTCATTATGTATTAGTATACATGTTGGCTGACAACTCCCGATCAGGGTAAACCTAAGTATGTAGCGGTAGATCGAACAGCCGTCAAACTGCTTCTTGTAAGTCAAAGGATGGTCGAATTACCCTGCTCAAGTTGATTCTTGGGAATATAATTATCATATCAGTAAGGAACCCCAAAAGGTAACAATGTCTCTGAACTGTGTCAACAGCCACAATAAGGATTGTAAGCAACCAGTCGCTGTTGGTTTAGGTCAGCTGCCGCTGTGTACACAGGATCCTTATAATTATAATGCCTCATATAAATAGTAGCTCAGACGAGATACATGACGGGTTGATTTATCGTAGAGTTAGTTAATGATTAGTGCCTGAGTACTTAAGATCGGTTTTTTCTGCTCTTCAAAGCATTTCATTGCTGAGGAATATAATACTCGAGACTCGATATCTTAATTGCAAGCCATAAGATATGATACGACAAACCTTTATTTCTTTATTTGCCAGAATATTGTATTTACAATAGATCGTATACATTAAACAATAAGCAGTTCAATATTCTACCTACATGTAGGCTTTCAAATTATAATTGTAACAATTATATGTATAATGTCATTAGTTATTTTAAGATTTAATTATAATTTTATTATTAAATTATTTATTTTACTTATATTCTAAATATTCTTTGAAGCTATATGTTCTATAAGCCACTTTGTCAATGTTGTTTTAGATTTATTTTTGTTCAACCATTTTATGTAATTACATAATGTACAAAGAGGTGGTAAAGTAGGTATTATTTAACAAGATAATTATGGATCCACTCGAGCACGCCATCTACTGTGAAAGAGAAGAGAAGTGGACGCTTTCCTTGTTGAATATGTAATTTATTCATTATATTATATTAGGTATAAGTATATTAACAAAAAGCGAACCTATAGGTATATAATAAAGTCGGTCTAATGTGTAGTCGATAAATATTAATTATCGATTTCTGAATTCATAATAATATGATATTTCTCATACTACCCCAGATTAAGCTTAATTAAGAGCTTTCTTATGGATAATATATAACGGAAATATATAGAGAAGAGTATGTAGATAAATGTAAGAAATTTCTTGATTATTTCCATCCATAAATTTTATTGTATATATTGAGTAACAAAAAGGAACGGTAATATAATTTCGGATGGGCTTCGAGCATTGGCTAATTGATTGACAAAATTGACATTTATAATTGACAAAGTATTTTAATTCATAATAATCTGGACATGATATCTCAGCATTTTTTATAGTAGTACCATGTAAAATTTGACTTTTCGAGAGATTTTTATAGATTACTTTATTTCATACCAGCTCCGCACTAATCAGTTGTATTTGAGCTCGTCGCTGCTCGCGTGGAACTGACTCGGTCACACGGGATGTTTAGTGCGCTTTCATTTCCAACCTGATTTACCGGAGCCAGATTTCATGAATTTCGTCCACAACTCGTGACCACTACGATATATAGTTAATCTTGATTAAATATACTGAGGTAAACTAGCTCGCGTAACTTAAAGAACTAACGTCAAGTGTTACTACGAATTTACTGAATATAATCAAATTTATTGTAGTATTTATAAAATATTATATAAACTATGAAATAATCGATTATAAGCCAATTCCTTAGCCGATATCTTAAGTATTTAAACGAAGTGAGTTGCTAATAATTTGAGGCTGAAATGGTGTCTTAAAATATTTTGAATTATGTGTTCTTAGGTCTTTTTTTTAAATTCTCCTTTTAAAAAGAAAGGCAAAGAGATCCCACATACAGCCATGTTATACGTAGGTATTATTGCTTACTGTATACAATTCAGTAATGATACAAAATAAACGTATCCAACATATTAATGAATGACTATGGGATACTGAAAATAAAACCGAAAAAACTGACGCTGGACTAGTTTTAGTAGTGTTTTAATCAATGTCATAAATAAGTCCTTATTTGTCTAAAGAAAATTATGCAATATAAAAATTAATAACTACTATTTTCCATTAGTTTTCAATTTGGTTGCCGCTTTTCTTGTAATTTTACATAATTATTAAATACCGCTGTCAATTACAAAAAAAAATGAGTTTCTAGTCACAATATACGTCCCGAATCGATCAGTCTGTCATTCGCAACTATGATAAATTTTATATTTACATTTTGTTAGTAATGCAAAAAGGAACTCTTCCTCTCGCTGTCATATGAACTTTTTGTATTACGAAGCCCATTCGTACAAAACGAAGTGCAAGAGGGAAAGTTATGTTTAGAATAACTTTGAGAATATATCAGCATTGAAACACGTCAAATTAACATCTGAATTTCAAAGAGCAAAGAAAATTTTTGGCTTTATGCTTATCCATTATATGCCTGGTATTTTTAGAGTTTAGTTGAATACTATTTTGTATATATATTTTCAAACAGAGATCGGGATCGTTGTGGGAATGTCTTCTTTCCCCGCATGACATCCACTGGACACTGTAAAATAACTACTCGATAAGCCTCAGGCCTCACGCACGGAGTCAGCGACGAGCGTCCGGCGGCCGTACATGAGCGGTGATTCAAGATAAATAGTACTCACGCGCCCAGCATCAATATTATATAATAGGCTGATAATGTCTCATTAAGTTGAAAAAATTACGTTGTCTTACTAAACTATTATTTTTTAATTACATTGTAGAAGGAAAGAAATACCCTCATTAATTTAATGGCAACATTAAATTATTTACAAATATATCAATTGTACTATTCTCATTAACTATCAATTAATTATCGCCTTCTTTCATCTGCACATCCGTTCGTTCCTTCTCTAGCGTCACAGAGTAATCCCCATTCTCCAATACTTTTTACATTATTCTTCTAGTGTGCAGAGGAGACGACGGTATACATCCATACATACACTACACCAATAAAATGTAATGAACACATAATCATACTACAACTGTGTGTAACAATACAATAAACGACATTAAAATGTCCGACCGCATGCAACGTAATGAAAAATAAACTAAAAACGAACAAGGCACAAATGCTGGGACGTTTCCAGTTAACTTGCAGCTTAGAATAAAATTGTTTCCTCTGATTTTTCTTTTGTACACTTTTATTACGCACCAATAAATATTTACGCTGAGGTCACGAAGACGATGGGACATTACAACTCCAGTCAGGTTTTGTGTATGTTGCTATGTTAGGGTTGCCAACGAAGAATTTTAAAGCACACAGAACTACTTTTTCGACAAAAATTTTTTGGACGCCAATGGTAAATGGTTAATGTAGCCGCGAACGCTTCACACTGCTTAAATCATAAAATAGTCTCATTATATCATGTAGAGGAACATAAAAGACAAGTGGTCCTAAGATATTGTAAACGCTGCCACGCCTGGTAATGCTTAAGTAACTCTAGGCAATCTCCATCGATTTGAAGCCTGGCCGTAAGTTTATGTCTTGCTACACTGTATGTAGTATTTTTTCATGTGAAAATTGGTATCAATAACATATCCGAAATAATCTTTAATTTTTCCTGCACTATTCCATTTATTTAAATATTTTCCAGCTAATCAGGCGTCCGTCTGGTCGAGTGGTCAGTACCCCTATATCCTTAGTCTTAGGTGCCGGCTTCAAATCCCGGCAGGCTTGTATGATTATTATACAAACCAGCCGGGATAATACTATATTTTTGTCCACGAGTTATGACTGTTTATTATATATAGTACATTTGTTACTATCAATATTTTCCCATTATCCATCATAGTTATCACAAGCTCTTAATGATGCTTAATGATGTGGGTTAGATAATAAATGTGTGTGTGAGAAATATGTTATTAATGGTGAATGACTTCAGCAAAACCTCAAGGCAAGGGAGAACTGAAGGGCAGTCCTCCGGTTATTTTAGTGGCTGTTCGCATTACTACAAACATCAAGCAATAGTCGAGGCCCACACGGCCGATTTGTACCAGTGGCAGGAAGGTCTACATTTTTCTCTCTTTCCAATTAAATCAATATAGTTCACCAGTCGTGAGAAGACAGAAAATTGGTCAGTGACTTGTCTGACGTGGGTCCAGTCTAGTAAATATTACCAACCCTATTCATTGGACAATTCGTGCACACGTGATTACAGTATCTATATAGAGTTGATCGCAGCCCCCACGAGTAAATCAGCTTTAAATGCAAAACAGGCGATCCGTATGCACGTGCTGCCATTTTTAGAGAGTAGTGGGGGTGCGGGAAGGGTGGGGGGACTGCTTATATAGAATTAGCGAGCACACTCTTCGGATTTATGTTGATTGCGTGCAGTCTACGGGGAGACAGCTCGGTTTTAACTAAAATATTAAAACAATATTTTATTGGGATATATTACTTATTGTTTTCCCCAGATGTTGTTACTAGGTTTTTTTGACACTGTAAAGAACACTTCTGAAGACACCGTGTAAAATCAATTTACATTTTAAAATAAAAGAAGGGCACTTTACTAATCTGTAAAGCATTCATTGAATAGATTCAGTTGCCTTTTCGTAAACAACAAATACTGAAATAAATACTTGGGGTCAAAATTTTTATTTAAGTTTGTATTCTTACCACAATAGTACTATTCAAACATAGATCTGTAACTCTTCCTAGTCCCTCGACAACTAGAGGGAGGGGAGAATACCCCTCAGCAGGGGAGGCCAGACGGCCAAGGTTTAGGATGACAGAGAGAGGAATCGGCGGACAATCCTGGCGAGCAAGACTGCCTGCTGGAGCCTCGCAATCAACAGTCCCAATCTCTTCAGATGGTCGCGAAGAGAAGTTGTGACGAGGCCATTGGTAGAGACTACGACTGGTATGATCTCAGTGGAAAGACTTGATGGCTTAAACAGTCCTGTTAGTAATGATAGACCTGTCCCAGTACAACTGAGCACGGTTGTTTTCGAGCACTGACTCTGCCAAGTAACTTATAATAAGGTACCTTTTCCCCTATGAGGCCGAACCTATAGTTGTTAGAGTTGTACCGTTTTATTATAATTATCAGGATTTGTGGAGTTGTATGATGAGTACGAATATTTAACTACGAATCATAGATGTTTCTCGATTAAATCGATTTAAAAGAACTTATAAATATAGTAAATGAATTTATTTAAAAAAAAAAGATATTTTGACTTTGACTTTGACTTTCTATATTTATTTAGTATACTTCTGTTTAAGACATTTTACTAATTATATTAAAATAGAATATATCTTTATTGTACATCAGCCAATTCAAAAAGAGAAATGCATAGGAAACATTTACCTAATTTTGTACAAAGGACGACTTTATCGCTAAAAGCGATCTCTTCTAGATCACCTTAGGATGGACAGGATTAAAAATAAAGTACTCGAGAGAAGTGGTTATTATTCTGTCCATACTAGATAAGTATGGATCAACTCTCAATGATGCTTAATTGGGGCAAATTATTAGACGTGAGACATTTTATTATTATTATAATATTTCTAACTAACATTTTGATTCACAAGTTCACTTCGAATCTAAAATGTATTTAAATTACAAGTGATTTGACTCAAACAAGCGAAGAAGAAGATCTGAATAATTAATACAAATCTCAATACATTTATAACACTTCAAACTTAGTCACTTTTAAATGGTATTTTATTTCAAAGGTAGAGTTTACTTAGATTCAGATAATGAAACATCATTAAGTGCTTGAAGAGTGAAAATTATGAACCACAGCTATATGAATACTTACAGTGCCAATCAGAGTATCAGTCTTTTATAAATCCCGTTATTATATTAATGACCATGAAAATTTAAAAAAACAAACATTGCTACGTTCATTACAGAAATATTGATCTTTGTGTTGAACTTATTAAAACTAGCCAAAAAAACTATTTTTGCATTATTAAAATTTTCACAACTTGAATAATTGCAAAAAAGAGATTAGGAGAACAGAGGAGGGGTGCTAGGGGGAGGGTTCGTGTCTACTTAATTGTACACTCATAGTTATTTATTGTACCGGTCATTGCTGTTATATAAAGGCATGTAAAAATAATAATAATGTACTAATTTGCTGAAATAATTAAATCTCTGTGCTGCTTCTTCTTCTTCTTCTCAGTACGGGCGGTCTGCGCAAATCGACGTCTATTGCGCCTGTTGTTGGAGAATGTGGGACTAGTTCAGTCCAGCCATCCTAATTCCTCCAGAAAGTCAACCAGTGCTTTGACATCACTAAATGCCTCCTGGAGGATACCCGGGGGTCCCAGGTAGGTGCCTGATAATTGGTCCTTGCATTCCAGCAGTACGTGGGCGGCTGTTTCTTGTCTCCATGCAGGCTCTGCACGGAGACTGTCTGTGTTAACTAAGTTAAAAAGGTGTCGGTTAAAATTGCTATGACCAGTCAAAGCTCCCGTTATTATTCGAAGTCGTCGTCTGCTTAGCTGTATAAATCGTAATAGTCCTGACCATAATGGTCCTGGTCATACTTATTTACACTTAAATAAAGTATATTTAAGCAAATATAATATTGAAAACACGACAAGACTAAAAGGTATAAATAAAAGCGTGGACCGCTTAATCATCACTGTAAAGCGCTGTCTTAGCGTTATACAGTTAACAATCTTTAACAACATAATGTAATTAAATATCAAACCAAACTGTTGTACGTTTACAAAAAGAAATACCAGCAAAGATTGACGCCCAACATTTACGGCGATCTCTGAATTTTGTAAGAATATCTAAAATTAATCATTTAAATAGATTCTTTAATTTCTGAATTACCAGAAAACAAAATTCTCCTTTTTAGTACATTTAAATAAATATAAGCTATAAAAACCACGTTTTAAAAAAATTAGTAAAAATAATAATAAGTTTTTTATAAGGTTTCTAATAAAGTATATAAATATTTTATTAGGTTCATTATTATTTCTAACACTATGAACTGAGAAATAGACGCTTTTATAAAAGTCTAAATATGTTACTATACATTTTGATTCCCGTCCATTGTCTGAACAAATGATCTCCGGTAATCCTCGTGTGATCCTGCCAACGGACAGCTATTACGTACGCGTCTCTCGTATCGGACAAAGCCCGTAATGTGCGGTTCGCGTGATCTGGCACCGGGGCATGTGCTCTCTTCATTTGGAACCTTTTTGATTTCCAGCAATTTAAGAAGACGAAGTAATATGTCGAAGTCTGAGTCATTTATTTATGCAGTCCAAATTCGTCACCTGGGCCTTCTGAAAGTAATAAGCACTGCAAACACAGACAGAAGCAGACAATATAAAACTGTACAAAAATTCTATAAAATACAATAAGTATATTTATATAGACCAGTAGACATTGTAATGTAACTAAAAGAGGATCATAATCATTACCATCATATCAGCTGAGAGACGTCCACTGTTGGAGATAGGTCTCCCCAAGGATCCTGCGCTTCCCGCGACCTTTACCAGATCGTCGGTCCACCTTGTGGGAGGCCTACTAACGCCGCGTCTCCCAGGAGTATATCTTTAGGTAACATTAATTGTGTATTACTTTATTTTTTCTAAATTAATATCTAATTTTTCGCTCCCTGTATACTCTGACCCCTGAGAGAATGCTAGGGAACTCTGTATTTGGTTTAGATTTAAGAAATAGTAAAACTAGTTAAGCTATCACTGTTAAGAAAACTGATAAAAAAATATTTATGATACAGTGCCATACAGCGGACGGTATAAATGTAAAACTTAGAATAAGAACAAATATCTTGATATAACTGGCAACTGTTCTTAGGCTTGACGTATAAATGAACATCGCTATCAATGTTCAATGCCTGCATTTGTCAGTCTCAACATAAACCTTTTCTGAAGATCAAGGCTCTGTGACAGCCTGCGGCGATGATACATCAGACTTTGTACTAGTTTCGTACATAGACAAATCATCAAATATTTAATTGACCTAATTATTGCTATTGACATCGATTTTCCATTACATTCAGTTCACAATCGGTCACCAACGCGTTGAACGTTCGCATATTTCACCTCATATACTATACTACTCAGTCTCAATATAATTATTTTACAGTTTAGTCTTTAGTTTATCTCGTGTACGTATTCTTCGTATGTGCTGTTTCAGTCAGAAGTCAGGGTAGTCGTAATTGTCCCGGATTCCGTCGTACTAAATTATATTTAAGTTCAGAACTACTCTTTAGATACAATACAACCGAAAAATACAGTTGACGAGTGACGTCATTTGATGTTTCTAAAATGGGACTAGTTAATCATTTTGCCTTATTTGTTTAACATGTCTATTAAAATAAGTCAAAAGTGTATGTATCGTCAACTAAGCTGACGTTCCTAAATGTCATTCTTTCCTTTCTTATTGAATTGTAATCAAAGAGATGCGAATAATTTAAATCTAAGTAAGTCCGTGCACAATGGAACTGGGGCCATTTTATCGATACGACGCCTTCTATCGACTAAAAGAAGAGTTTTATGTAGAGTCATCAAGTGCAACCGAACTATTTTGTTTTAAACCTGAATACCACGCATAAAATATTTAAGAGACTTCTTTGGTCGTCCCAACTAAAGCAGGGTCTAAATCTAATACCAACCGAAAATATGTTAGTTAATATGTACGAATTTTTATTATTGCTTAGGTGTTATGCAGTTATTTGCTTACATAAAACTATATTGTAAAATTTAATAACGTGCTTAAGCAAGTATTTACCTGATGGTGTCTTAAAACAAAATCTCTTTAACACAAACTTTCGTCACTTCCAGTCCGCCGGCGGTTTGAGATAACTTTGTTATGTAATTAATTGAGGAGACGCGACGCGGAAACTCCTCGGCTTTAATGTTTTTACAACTTTAAATTGTTTAAATTATGAATTTACCACTATACCAAAACATACAAAACTATTGTTTAGCTAAATGGAATGTCACAAATAATAGTTTAATAACTTCCCCAACTTTTTACTATTTTAGCTAAAATCTAGTTAACTCCAAGACATATTGGTACGTAACATTTTCATCTGAGCTTCGCATTCTTACGTGTTGTCGCGTGTCCTCGTCTCTGGGGAACAGAACAAATCTTTGTGCGCCGACAGCGCCGCCATTTTGAATCTTGACGTTTGTCGCGTTAACAAGAATAGACGAGAAACGATTAAAACTTTGCCGTTGAATGTTTGGAGCGAATTAAAAGAAAACAAATCAAGGTTCTTGGGAGAAAATTTGAATCAGTTCTTTGAATATAACATTATTGTTACTGATTTAAAAACAATTATCAACTTTATGTCAAATGGACGAATTTAACGGGGTAGCTAGGGGCAGCCAAATATGGAAAAGACCTACATCTGGACTCCTCAACCATAGATGTATTAGCGAACCTCCAACTATAGGAAAACAATAATGAAGACATTCTTCGCCGAAACCAATAGCATCGACCCTCGTGCATGCACACCTACAATTCCTACAAATTATCACACACCCACACCATTCACATGCACACATGCACACTCTCCCTCACATACATCACACTCACACACACACACACGCACATGCACCACTCACTCATCATATGTTTCCTTTATTTCTTTAATTTTCTTGTTTTTAGTTTGTTTCTATTTCGAATTCTCTTTTTCAACTGTAACCTCACCACATGTCATAAACCTGTACGCATCGGGAGAGGAGAGTACTGGCGTACTGAAATACAGGCAAAATAATTGCCTAGTTCAGACTCCAGTCTTTAATGTAATCGTTAAACAATGTTGTTAATATTGTAGTTACCGCAACTGATTTAGGTAAGATGGCGGTAGCTTGCCAACCGGACTTAGAAGAACCTACATCATCAACTGATTTAGGTAAGATGGCGGTAGCTTGCCAACCGGACTTAGAAGAACCTACATCATCAACTGATTTAGGTAAGATGGCGGTAGCTTGCCAACCGCACTTAGAAGAACCTACATCATCAACTGATTTAGGTAAGATGGCGGTAGCTGGCCAACCGGACTTAGAAGAACCTACATCATCAACTGATTTAGGTTAGATGGCGGTAGCTTGCCAACCGGACTTAGAAGAACCTACATCATCAACTGATTTAGGTAAGATGGCGGTAGCTTGCCAACCGGACTTAGAAGAACCTACACCATCAACTGATTTAGGTAAGATGGCGGTAGCTTGCCAACCGGACTTAGAAGAACCTACATCATCAACTGATTTAGGTAAGATGGCGGTAGCTTGCCAACCGGACTTAGAAGAACCTACACCATCAACTGATTTAGGTAAGATGGCGGTAGCTTGCCAACCGGACTTAGAAGAACCTACACCATCAACTGATTTAGGTAAGATGGCGGTAGCTTGCCAACTGGACTTAGAAGAACCTACACCATCAACCAAACGGTGCAGAAAATTGATCTGATTTATACGGTCTCAGCCAATTGACCACAGAGGTGGTTATAAAGACTTCTGTTTGTGCGGTGGTCTGATGCACGAAAACTGCTTACCATCAGATTATAAGCCTAAAATGTATGTAGAAGCAGATGCTTTTACCCTATCCACAATTTTAACAGCTACTAATAATGAACATTTATATCTCATGTCAGAGTATTCATGTGAAAGTGGGAAATTAATTCCTGTTCAGGTAATCGGTATATTTAGATGATATCAAATTAATATTCAAGTGATTGACGTGTGTGGATCTATTTCAATGAGGTCTCTTCGGTTGAGGTTCAATTCACAATTGTTAATATGCACTTAGTAACCATAGACAACGTTAATGGTATACACGAAGAATTTTGGGCCATAATTTGTGAGCGGCCCCGCTGCTGACGCGATCATTTCGACTTCGTATTCATTCTGTTTAAAAATGACCAATTTAATCAATCATATATAAAAGCAAAGAAAATTTAAAAAATAAGTGACGAGTTTGTGTTACTTATAATAATGAGATACGAACCGATAGAACTATTTGGAATATCACAAATACTAAGGCAAAAATAATCTGTAATCATTAAAATCATTATAAGCAGTGAATGAACTTAACGAACAATAAAACACACACACACACACACATAAAATGTTGTACTTAAATTAATATTTAAATTCTTCTTGCCTTTTTTATTGTTTCTTTACTCATATATCGTAATATGTTATGTTATATAAAAGCGGCTTCTTCTGGCATAGGTGCATTATTCACTTAAAAGAAGAAGTCAACCTCTGCGTTATATTTAAGGAAAGTATAGTAAAGAAATAAACATTTATATACTTTTCTTTTAAAGTTGAATTGACAAATAACGAAAAGTGCAATACTTTAACTAGACGGAGCCAGTGATATGTTTAACAGTTTTGAATATTGCGCGACTGATGATCCAAGTATGAAAGGCTACTGAATTGAATTTTTGACGCTCGTTATTATTGCATAGTGGCTCAAAGACAGTGTGTGTGGACTTCCGCAGTAAGTTCTAATATTAAGTCGACAAAAAGTCTTTTGGCATAAAGTATGTATAAACTCGTAATAAAATATCTTTGGCTGTATTGTTTGTATCCGGCTGGTTTTCATGACATACATTTTAAAATTTTATTACATGTAATGCAAGTTTCGAAAATATTTGTGACGTTTGTGGACGGAACGCAGTTTCAGTAAGAGTAGCACAACTACTTGTTGCGTTTTTTTGATGAGAGATCCCAAAATTGCTACAGCAACGGGGTCATGTTCTATCTACAAGATGGCAGAAAGTCTACGAACAAAATGGCACTTATATACACTGTAATTAAATGTAAATTTGTAACTGAAAAAAAATGTCTTAAATTTTCATATAAAAAGGAAAGAAACATTTTCCCCTACCTATTAGAACCAAGAAGTGCGATCGATTCCCGCCGACTAAAAGACATGTTTATTTTCTTTTTTCCTCTCTTCTTTCTAAACTGACCTTTAGAACAGAAGGGAGGGAGAGATTGGGGGGGCACGTCACGTCACGGATTACTTTATTTGGTAAATTACAGTCACGCTGTAACAAAACACAAAATAATATAAAAGCGAACACTCCATTCTGTAAAACAATTTTAAAAAGCTTATGAAATGTTGTGATTAGTAAGAGATGAAATCGAGACAGTGATAAGTGTCAAGATTTTAAAGCGATTTATGGTTTTAAAATATTGCTAGAAAAACTGATACAGAATATATTTTTATTATTCCATCATCATCACTTACACCTTATATTCGTCCCACTACTAGGGAGAGGACTTTCTACATGGAACACGAGGAGTTTGGGCTATAACACTACCTCGTGGGCCCAATGCGACTTGATGGGTCAATGCGAATGCCTTAACAACTGGGACCAACATCTTAACATGCCTTCGAAGCAAGGGTCAATCAAATTTGTTATCTCTTAACAACCTGGTTCCTAAAATTAGAATAATTTTTGATTTTCGTAATGATGTGTAAATGGCTGTTAAGTGCACGGTGATGCTATGTATCTAGACTCTTCATATGTTACGTTCTTGTAGGATAACTCATTACCAGAACTAGGATGACCAAACCGTTATTTATTCGCTATTTATAGAGAGAAGGAGAAGTAATTAAAAGACAAATATGGTCTTAGGTTCATATACTATACGAAGTATGTCAATGCAATAGTGCCAAACGAATCAAGTAAGTCCTCACATTATTAATCAAATGTCACAAAGTAAAAATACGGTTAATTATTAATTAGTCACAATCACAAGATTTATATCTCAGTTGTTCCAGTGTTGGTATAGTATATTAGTTATGTAGTGATAGTATGACAGAAATTGACATTTGTTACTGACAAATGTCAATTTCTGCCTTCAACCAATATTTACTTTATTTCTGACCAAATGCACACAGTGAGTGATCCCTGCGGGTCCATCGACAGTGCCCGCGCGATGCTCCTATGGGAACACAACCAATTTGATTTTGTATTGTTGTTACTAACAGTAAAGTCAGCGCTGTCTGCAGTCGAACGAGGAGTATCATTTTTAGGGTTCAGTACTTAAAGAGTCCGAACGGAGCCGTCTCTCCGTCTGCTATCACGTAATTTTTACAGACAAAGGTTAGGACTACATATTTATTTACTATTTTTAAATGTTACAGTTGATGGGGAGCTTGAAAAATAAATTAACACCTCATCGAGTGGGGTATTTTTTTATAGAAAGTTCAAGCAAATGAGTCCGTTCCACCTGATGGCGAGCAGAAGTGGAGTCCAAATTAAAAAATGGCAAGTTCGAATGAAACTATGCACTGCACTAACATTCTTGATCTTGCCGACCTGCAAGATGCCTCTTCTATCGTTATTGAGAGGTCAATCGATAACTCCTTCATGATAAGGCTTGAAAAGCCACAAATATCAGTTATTTTAAAGACCTCCTCCTCCCCCTTTAACTAATGGATTTTAAAACATCGTTTACTTCTAAAAACATAAAATTGTGCCCACATGGTGCCTTAAAGTTTATTCATTAATATTTTCCGTAGGTTCCGTAGATTTAAATATCCATTAATCTTATTGTATTTCCATAATCAAACCTTAGTGCACTTTACCGTCAGTTAGTTAAGTTTCATCGGCCGTGATTTCAAGCATTACTTCACATTCATGAGAGTGCACGCCCCCACTTATTCATACGTTCACAGTTTAACGCAGCCAGTTCCCTGTTTTACGATTAAATTAGGAGGTTAAACAGCTTAAGCTCGCTTGAAAACTTTCATAAATTCTGTGAGGCGAAAAATCGGGTGTCTATATAATAATCAACAGAAACCACATGATAATATATTCAGGATCACGTAAATTCCTAGCGAACAGTTTTGTGTGCGTATAACTGCGGCGGGTGTGTCACAGACTAATGGAGATGCAGTACGGCCTTTTGCGCTTCCCTTATCCTTATGACTGTTGTTCTGGTATACTTCCAGAGTGTACTTGGTAAATACGCTTGGAATTAGCAGCCTATGTCATTAGGAGAGGGGTAGCCCAGATCCATTCCTTTCCCAACAAAAGCATTGTTGCTGGTGAATAATCTATTCGTCATATCTTTGTGTAAAGATCTACATCTTCACCTTTTCACCCCATTAAAACTGAAGAAGTAGATTTGCTCAGTAGGAGTGATTGGAGGAAATCACAAAGACTTGCGGATATGTTTTGGTCTCGTTGGATAAAGGAGTACCTTCCACTAATCGCTCCTAGAAGATCACCTAGAAACTCGTCGCCTCAGAACATTCAAGTTGGTGACCTCGTTCTCATAGCGGACGCATCCCTTCCAAGGGGAACTTGGCCTCGAAGGAGAACTTCCGTTGTCTACCCTGGACGTGATGGTATCATTCGTGTAGTCGAGGTCACAACCCGAGATAGTGTTCTGCGGCGACCAGTTAACAAGCTAGTTAAGCTTTTTTTTTTTTTTTTTGACGCTGAGGAGAAGCTCTACCAGCCGATCCCCTAACCTCTGGGGAGTAGGAAGAGGGGGGTGTGTGGGGCTCTCACCCACTAAACTCCTCAGCGACGCACCTACCTAGCCGCTTTCCATCGACAACACGGGATGGCCCGAAGACATTTCGCCGTAGTATCGATGGAGCGGCCCGACCGTGGTTTGGTCCCACCTCAGAGTATTTTGCGGGGGATAACAGAAAACCCCCCAAACCATCCGGTGTTTAAAGTCGGCGCACCGTGCGCAGGTACGCCGACTGGGCTAAGCGGTTCAGGTAACGGCCCCCAGCCGTGCCCGAAGCCCAGCAGGTGTTACGGCTGCATAAGACGCCCAAAGGTCGTCCTACGTCGCCCCGTCCTACGGCGACGGATACCAGAGATGGCGGCTGCTTCCCGCACTCTCTCCGCATCCTCCTTCGCCCCCATCACGGCCTCACAAAAGGTGCGAAACGCCTGCCATGACCTGTCGCTCTCAATCATCCTAGTGATGACGGTTGAGAGGGAGAGGTCATCCCCCACAGCAGCAGTAAGTGCCCGCCGCTCCTCCACCCATGCCGGGCACTCCGCAAGGGTATGCTGTGCTCCCTCATCAGGGCAGCCGTCGCAGTGGTGGCAGGTGGCAGTTGGTTCCCTTCCAGCGATTCGACACAGGTATCCTCCGAAACATCCATGTCCCGTGAGGACCTGTGTCATGTGGAACGTCAGGACACCGTGCTGCCTCTCCATCCACTGCTTAAGGATCGGACTGACCGCCCCAACCGTGCGCACGCCCACATTCGTACGTGTGAGCCTCCGCGCCCACACCTCTATTGCTGCATCCCGTAGCCCCTCGCGTCGGTCTACCACCACATGTGGCGCCGGATCCTGTCCCCTGGAGCGTGCCTCCTCGCGCCAGTAATACACTGATGCGAGGACCCCCGCCTCAAGGTCCCAGGGCACAGAACCCGCTAGCACCGCAGCCGCATCGCCAGACACCGTCCGGTACCCCCGTATGACCCTCGTAGCCATCGCTCTCTGCGGCTTTCGCAGGAGAGCAATTTCCCGGCCGTTAAGGGTATCCGCCCAGACAGGGGCGCCATACAAAGCCATGGACCGAACGATACCCGAATAAAGCATCCGGCACGCTGTCTCAGGCCCACGCACATTGGGCAGCAACCACCCAAGAGCTGCAGACGCCTTCAACAGCCTGGGGACCAAAAGTTCGAGATGGTCGCGGAAATTCCAGCGCCCATCTATCTGGAGCCCCAAGTATCGGAATGATCTCCTCAGGTCGATCCGCACTCCTCCAACCACAATTCCAGCGCCACTAGGCGGAGATCTGCGAGGTCCGTGAAAACAGATTGCCTCCGACTTCTCAAGGGCCTCTCTTCGTGTGCTTTGTGCGGAGTGGACGTGTGTGATTTTTGCCTCGAAGAATTGGTTTAATAAACGTAAAATATTCGGACTGTGCCCTCGGACTTCGCCCCGTGGTGTTTGTCTGCAGTGTCGATCGGGTTTGAACTGGGGACTTCTCGAGCGGAGCTGTTTTGTTTCCGACGTGCGCCGACTAAGCCACGGAATCAGTGAGACTGCACGCGAAATTTGCGGTCACTAGCGTCGAGCGCTACGACTTGCAACTACGATTACACATATCACGCTACGATCTAAACTACAGTGCTACGAAGCTACTACAAACAGAGACTGCTTATTAAAAGAAAAATCCATGATGTCGGTGCAACATTCGCCGGAGAAATCAGCTTCTGTGCCTGATATATCAACCTTAGAGGATAAGTCACCCCCTAACTACATTGTCGCTCGAAACAAAAAGAGACGACCGACCACAACAGTACCACAACTGCAAGTTACATCAAAAACCGTTACATCTGAACTTCATGATTTATTTAATCAGTTTGCTACAGACCAAGATAGAAAAATAGATACGATCTTGTCCACGTTAAAAGATATAAAGCAAACAAACAGCATAATTCAAACTTCTATTACCTTCTTAACGGAAGAAAACATGGAACTAAAAAAAAAAATTGCACAGTTAGAGCTGGAAGGAAAAAGAGACAAAGAAGAAATTGTATTGCTGGAATCAAAATTAGAAGATAACCAAAGAACAGATCGTAAAACAAATATTGAGGTACGTAATGTGCCGTTACAGGGACATGAAACCAAAAAAGAACTGCTTATAATGATTCAACATTTGTCGAAATCTATAAATATAGATATTTCAAAGCAAGACGTTAAAGATATTATAAAAATAAACAAAAACAAAAAAGAAAAAAGCACTATTGTTGTGGAGTTCACCAACACTTTCATAAAGGCTGATGTTCTCAAAGCCGCCAAGGCATATAATTCAAAAAATAGGGACTCGAAATTAAGAGCGTTACACTTGGGACTGAAAAATAATCACGATATTCCGATATTTATATCGGAGAACCTAACGCCTAAAGCCTCCAGGCTCCACTATCTCGCCAGAGACCTGAAAATATCTAGAAACTATAAATACTGTTGGACCAGCTATGGAAAAGTCTACTTACGTATGGATGACAACACCCCGATCATCACGGTAACTAGTGAAGCACAAATACAACAATTAGTTAATAAGTGACTATTCTACGGTATATTATTTGTCTTTATAAATACTCCATATTTTTGTAACAGAGCTAATCCTTTTCCTGTGGTCTCGACTATATCAGAATTTAAATTTAAAACGACCAATACAATACTTTACATATATTTCAATAATAATATCCTCTATTCAAAATTTATATATACAATATTGCTTTCAATTACTCAATATCTCTTCAAAAAGATACCTCAGTTTCTACATGTTCATACCATAATATATATACACACAATATTACAAACACTCACATTATTTTTCCACGGCGTTAATGGACGAAAAAATTGATATAATACAAGAATTAGACACGATAAACAATTTTAATACCCTCAGTTGCTCCATAGACAATTTATCTGAACACCTGCCCCCTGGTCAACCAAATTTGTCATTAATTGTACAAAACATAAGAAGCGTTCATAAGATGTCAAATATTAACGATCTAGAAATAAATCTCAGCCTACTTAACCAAACTATAGATGTGATTGCATTAACTGAATGTCGAATTAGTCCCGATAAACCACTCCCTAGCAAAGACAACTACTCAACATATAGCTCCACTAAAAAGACAAATCAAAATGACGGAGTTGTCGTGTTCATTAAAACATCTATAAAACACTCTGTCAAAGAAATTAGTTTATACGGAGCCTCTTGTCTTGAAATCACTACACCTCTTTGCTCTGTTATTTGTATTTATCGAAGTCCTTTTGAAAGAAACCCTGAGATGTTCATAAATTCTCTTGATGAACATCTAAACTGCCCATACCTCAATAAAAATGTCATATTAACCGGTGATATAAATATAAATATAATTTCTGGGCAACGAAATAGATATTCAGATATATATCTTAACATGTTAGCTACACATGGTCTAGAACCTGGACATAGACTTAACACGAGAATAAATAGTTGTTTAGACCATATGTTTATAAATATTGACTTGACTAAATTATTACCCATAGTAGCGGTTCTAGATACCACCATCACAGACCACAAAATGGTCTTATCATACTTTTATTCAAAAACTAAGACGACTAATCCTCCTCCCCCAAAACAGAAAACTATAGTAAGCTACTCTGATGCCTTAAAATCTTTACAATCGAAAGACCTCTCTGATTTTAATATTATCAAAGACCCTAACCTGTTTACAAATAAACTAATTGTAATAATTACTGAGTGCTTAAAAGAAAACACAAAAACTATTAATATTCCAAGAAATAAAAGAATACTGAAACCATGGATAACTGAGGGTATATTGAAATGCATTAGAAACAGAAATAACTTACAAAAAAAATTACGAATGGATCCAAATAATGAAATATTAAAAATTTCTTACAGGAGATATCGGAACTACTGCAACAACCTTATAAAAAAGTTAAAAATACAATATGAACGCGATCTTCTTAATAAAGCTAAAGGAAATAATAAAACCCTATGGAGCTGTATAAAAAATATAACTAATTATCATAATAAACAGAAAAGCACTAACGTCGAACTTCATAATCTAAAAAATACTTCTAAAGAGTCCGCTGATTACATAAACAATTACTTCAATAATGTCGGGAAAACATTAGCTGAACATATACAAACAAATCTGCGACAGCAACCTCACAGTCATATGGCTATTCCTTCTCAGGTTAACTCCATTGGTGTTATTGAAATTGAACCTTCTGAAGTTGATTCCATTATAAGTAGCCTTAAGTCGGAGTCCGCTGCAGGCTGGGATATGATTCCAACTAGATTTTTGAAGATGGCTAGGTCAGTCCTTAGTCCCTTGTTGACATCTCTGTGTAACCTTATATTTGAGAAAGGTATTTTTCCGCGAGATCTAAAACGCTCAATTATACACCCTATTTATAAGAGTGGAGATAGAGGAGATATCAACAATTATAGGCCTATTTCGGTACTCCCTGTGATTTCTAAGATCGTGGAAAAATTAATAAATACTCGCCTGTTAGGTTTTCTAAATAAATTTAATATTCTATCAAAAAACCAGTTTGGATTTCGCACAGGTATTAGTACTGAAAATGCTATTACAAACCTTACTAATAATATAGCTACATATCTAGATAACAAAAAAAAAGCCTTATGTATATTTTTAGACCTTAAAAAGGCTTTTGACACCATCTCTATCCCCATTCTTCTCCATAAACTCAATACAATTGGAATAAGAGGCCATTTTCTGAAATTACTCACTGATTACTTACAGGATCGTACGCAAATAGTAAAAATTGATAATTATACATATAGCAATGTAAATATTTCCAATAATTACGGCGTTCCTCAAGGTAGTGTCCTCGGACCTACTTTATTTTTGATTTACATAAATGATTTAACTAATCTAAAACTTACAAAAGGATCTGTATTCTCGTATGCGGATGATACTGCTCTGCTATTCCATGGCGATAACTGGCCGGATGTTTTTGCCGTGGCTGAGACTGGATTAGTTAAAGTTATGGACTGGCTAAACTTGAATCTGTTATCCCTAAATATGTCTAAAACAAATTATATAACCTTTTCAATCCGTAATTCAATGCAACCGGATAATACTCTCACTATATCTGCACATAAATGCAAAAAAGAAAATGACCTTAATGGATGCAATTGTTATAAATTAGAACGAGTCAATCACACAAAATACTTAGGAGTCATATTAGATAAGAATTTATCATGGTACCCCCAGCTTGACATGGTTGGAACTAGAGCACGTAAACTTATTTGGCTTTTTAAACACTTGCGTGAGATAGCTGACAAAGAACTTATTATATATATTTATACGAGCCTTGTCCAATCGTTATTGCTATATTGTATAATAATATGGGGAGGTACCTACAAGACAACATTTATAAAAATTGAACGGGTACAAAGGTTAATTATAAAAGTGATGTTGCGTAAGAAGAGACTATTTAGCACAAATTTATTATACAAAGAAGCTAGTGTTCTGACAGTTAGACAATTGTATATACTACAGTGCATTCTTAATGTACATAAAAGTTACACTTTTGACCAAAAATATCTAAGTAAACGTAAAATTAACACAGTAGTTCGCGTTGTGGCTACCAAAACAGCATTTGCTGGAAAACAATTTTCGGCTCAATCGGCATCAATATATAATAAAATAAATAGAATTTTAAATATTTACTCATTATCGTACATTACTTGTAAAAAGAGAGTATCTGAATGGCTAAAATTACAAACTCATGAGAGGATAGAAAAACTGTTAACCGACCACTAGATACATTACACAAATAAAATAACATATAAAAACATACACACACACATTGTGATAGTAAATATATTATAACTACATACTGTAACTACCCATAATTGTAATACAGAAAAGAGAGGGGTCTTTTCTAATACAGGTTTTTATAAACTTAAAAGAAAAGACCCACACATTCTAAAAAACTATATGTATTTAATAAAGATATTTTTGATTTTTTTTTGATTTTTTGAAAGGGCAACCCGCAGTCCCAGATGCCTTATGCGCACCACCACTTGCGCTACTCCGGCCGTCGCCAACACCGCCGCATCCCTGTACGTCTTGCCTCTAGCAAGCACCAGCGTGTCGTCAGCATAGCATACTACGCTGATGCCCGGGATGTTTCTACCTCTCAGCACGGAGTCGTAGCCGATGTTCCACAGAAGCGGCCCTAAGAGCGACCCCTGTGGAACACCGCACAGGACCTCTGTCCTCTTTAAGCCCTCGCTGGATTGGTAAACAATATTTCTGTGAACGAGGTACTCAGATATGATCCGACGAAGATAGAGGGGTACTTGATGGAATTCCAGCGCCCCCTTAATGCACTCCCAAGGGAGGGTGTTAAAGGCGTTGGCGATGTCTAAAGACACCGCCAAGACGACCTCTCTGGTTACCGCCTCCTCCGTTTCCGCCTTCACTCGTAATATCGCCCCCAAAGTGGACCTCATCCGCCGGAACCCGTACTGCCGTTCCGAAAGGTCTGGTCCAACCTCCTCTAGATGCCTTCTGAGGCGGACTGCAATCACCCGCTCCAGGAGTTTGCCCACCTCATCCAATAGGACGATTGGGCGGTACGCCGATGGCGATTCCAGCGAACGCCCCTCCTTGCGAAGCAAGACTAAGCGGCCCACCTTCCACCTTTCCGGAAACTTGCCCTGCTGCAAGCAGGCCGTAAAAAGGCGGCGCATGCGTTCTTCCAGTGGTCCCAACGCTAGTGCCCAAACCTTGCCATGGATACCGTCTGGGCCGGGGGCGGTGTTCTTCGTTTTCATGCGAAGCACCGCTGCACCTAACTCTCCCTCGGTGACTTCCGGTACCTCGTCAATCCTCGGCACAGCCGGTTCTACTGACGGGTATTGCAAGTAGGGCTGCCCCTGCTCCGCCCTTGGGGGGAAAAGGGTAGTCACTACGTTCCCCAAGACGTGTGGTTCAAGGGTCTCTGTGAGTGGGGGCGCCCATGCCCGTAGTTTGCCACGCACTCCACGATATGGCCTGCCCCACGGGTCCCTGTTCAGGGTCGCCAGTTGTTCCTCCCTAGCTCGGGTCTTTGCCTCCGCGATCTCCACCTTGAAGGCCTTCCGTGCTGCGGTATAGGCGTCGTGAAATTCCGCCTCTCTGGCAGGGTCCCTTAATCTCCGCCTGCGGCTGCGGGTGTACTGGCGACGAGCAGCAGTACATGCTTGACGCAAGAGCGACAGCTCGGCGGACCACCAGTACACCTGAGTTCTGTGGGCATACGCCTTGGCCTGGGGCATAGACGCGTTACACACCTGCGACATTGCCCTTCGGAACCAAGCCGCCTCCCTATCTACATCCACCTCAGCAGGCATCGGGAGCCATGACTTCACCTGCACCGCTTCTCGGAGCATGTCCGTGTCCAGTTGTTTTAGGGCCCATCTGGGACCAACCTCTCTTCGGGTAGCCCGGCTTGGACTATCCGGCGTCATTGAGGAGGGGGTGACACTGAACCGAATGTATCGGTGATCGGAAAGTGTTTCCTCCTCCTCAACTAGTTAAGCTACCTGAATCATCCCTCTCCTGACGATGTCGGCTCCGCCAGGGGGGTGGAGGATGTTGCTGGTGAATAATCTATTCGTCATATCATTGTGTAAAGCCTGTTTTGTTTATGTCAGGTTACTTTTTAATATATTTTGATACTAGATTGTTTTATATGTTATGTTGTTGTCAATATACCGGTGACGAGTCAAGACGTGGTTTCCTTGTTTTCCCATTTCTCTCCAAAATACAGTCCACAGGCTAACTAGCGTAACAAGCATCATAGTTACATAAGATGTGTTCTCTTTGAGATGGCTTTCTAACGGTACTAACTGCCAAAAAACTTTCGGCTATGTATAAAACTCTATCATGCAGATTCAAAATCTAATATCGAGTACCCCACTTCAACACACTATTGGACAAAACTAATTGTCGTTTATAATTTATATAATAATTATTGTAGTAACTTCTGCTTAGCCAGTGTTAAATTAAATGCAATATGCAATTGATGATAAAATGCATTATGCAATGCAATTGATGTACTGTGTGCGTAAGGGAAGAAAATGAAACTGTAGTATATATCGGATGACGTCTAATTCAACACTAAAATAATAATATAATAAATATGCAATTAGTAAAGTACAATAGATTTGAAAGTTGAATAAGCACGTGGATTCAAACATGAAAGTAGGTAAAGTTATGATTAAATATACTAAGAAAGTGTTTGGACGTTTTTACAATGCAATAACGTAAAGTAATTAGAGTTGTTAGTCAAGAGTTTATCGTTAAATAACTGTAGTTAGCAGCTCGAGCCACAGTGTAGGGTTCACTGCAGCTG
The DNA here is from genome assembly GCA_943193645.1 of Acentria ephemerella. Classification (NCBI taxonomy): domain Eukaryota; kingdom Metazoa; phylum Arthropoda; class Insecta; order Lepidoptera; family Crambidae; genus Acentria; species Acentria ephemerella. The sequence continues at coordinate 195,715 of OW971875.1, read as the reverse complement.
ACTGACTGCGGCGACAATATATTGAGTGCGGCTTTAATATGTTGGAGGTTACGGGAAATAATACTAAGGTTTGGTGAAGAAATAATTATACATTTCCTATTGTCACAAGGATACGCCTGTTGCTTAGCAAAATATATAAAGTAATAATCAAAATTAAAAGATAGCACTTCTACCATTGACACAAAGTCATAGACATAACCATAGAGGTTATTCAACTTTAATATTATAAATATTAATTTTAGCAACACAAATTAAATTAAAATCAACAAAATAAACCACACAGTAGAAAACTTCAAATGTTAAAAATCGTCTTCAATTTGAAAAGTCCAATTTAATATTATTTTGTACTTTCTTAACTGACTTCAAAAAGGCGGGTTATAATTCAGTTGATATATTTTTTTCTATTTTATAAATTAATTCAGATTGGCCTAGTAGTTTGTAAATACTCAAATTTCCTAAGTTTTACCATAAAAATGTTCGTCCAACATCCTTTGCGATGTGAAGTTAGCGATTGGATCCTATTTGATTTTTGAACGCATAATACGTATTGTTGTTGCATACATAGTTGTGTTAAATATAAATCTCTGCTCCAATTTGACCGGATTATAAAAGATGAAATGAGATACGATTATTTCTATTCTGTGTATTTTATAGATGATAGAATGTGATTATTGTGATTTTCAGATTTCCATTTCCGTTCCTAGCATAAAATACAATAGAAAATACTTTAAAATATATTTAATATGAATAACAGCAAGCAAATGCACTCGTTAATAGTTTTTGAAACTTAAACGAAATACCTGCAAGAAGTTATATCTCCATAAAAAATGGGGTAGTCGGGAAACACTTTGACAAACTTAGTCTGTCGCCCACGCTGGCAACACAACTTTATCTTAAGGGCCTGCAGTGTCTCCAAGATGCTAAATATATTTCAGTGTTGTCGACAAAGGATAGGAAGGTACAGAGAGTCTATTTGTATTTGTATACGTTTTTCATCATTATCATCAGTCAGCTAAAAGGCATAGGGGTATAATCTCCAAACTGATTGAACCTGCGCTGATAACATCCAACGGCTTCGCTGACCTTTACCAGATCGCCGGCCCACCTCGAGGGCGGCCAATCAACGCTCCGTTATGTAGGTTCTCCTTGCATTGTGTCTTGCTTACTACCACTTGAGGCTCGCAATTCCATAGGCTACATCAGGGAACCTAGTTCTCTTGAGGATCTCAGTTTGATTTACATTAGATTATAAAATTAAAACCACAACATTTCACAGTTATTTATGATTTAAAAAAGAAATAGAACAAGAAAGGAAATTCCACTATGCATTTGACATATGTCTCCGTCGACCTGTGAGCGCGTCAGTTTTGACGTATTTAGTTAGTGTATAAGTGACCTACTGCATCTAACTTTTGTAGTGGTGCCCAGGACAAAGCGGACTCCGTTTAATTAATAGCTGGGGGGGGGGGGCTGCCTCTGACAGGGACACTATTATTCTTATCAACTTTAAAACTACCCTGAATAAATTACCTTTCGAAGCTTTAATAGTTGCGAATAGTTTTATCTGTGCGTTCAGGTCGGAACTCAATTGATCTTTTGCGTTTCACTGCGCTCTGTAATAACTGGGCTGGAATATTCTTTTAGAAAAATATGCCCTGCTATTGTCGGGGCCGACGCTATTTTTTCTAAGCCACAGGGTGTAGCTGCGATTGTGGAAGAGAACAAAAAGGCTTTGCGAAATTTGCTGGCCTGGTCTTTAATATTAGGGGTTGGTAGTTTAACTTACCATTTTGTTTTGAAATATTTCAAATTGAAAGTTACGCCAGTTTATTGAGATCGTCAGCTACTCTAGTTCTAAAACTAATAACAATCCTTACAAGAGAAACAAGAATATATAAAGAAGGACATACACAATCACTTTGTAAACCAAATATGTTCCCGCTCAGCTTAAGCCGAGGCATAGATTGCTTCGACGCTGGTATTCAGGATACCAATACATTACTGCAGATACCATAATGTTTTTTTAACGGTCGGCGTTAAGCAATGAGTAAACAGTAAAGCTCTCAAATAAATATAATGTTTAGTCTGAACGATGAAAATTATATTTTATGTTTATGAATTATTTAAGCTTAAAGTTGAGTAGTTATAAGTCATTTATCATGTGAGGCATCAGATACGTAAATCGAGTTATTTTTTAATGAAACAATGTTTTTTAAAACTTTCAGTTAATCTATATTGATTATTTAATAATAATAATTTATCAATTTTCTTCAATAATATTGTTGTATCCGTCTGTTGGAGGTGAGATAGCCAGTTCCTTCAGTCACAGGCTAAATTTAATTGACGTTATGATTAGTAAATAACTTGATTTTTGTTGGTTTTGCTAACATGGGTCCTTTAAAAGAGGCGTGAAAAAGCACTTTTATGGCCGTCAAGGTGAGGGTGGCTAGAGCATTATGTCGCATGCTTCACTAGCTATCTTCACATGTGGACTCCTCTACTGCTTATCATCAGGTGGTGTCGAGTCATTTGCTGAGCTTAATTAAAAAAAAAATTATTGCTGACCAAACTCTTATATGTCGTAGTCACAATTCGTTTTCTGGTAATATGTGATTAGATTTTCACTGTATTTTCTATAAATTAGCTAATCTTACTTCGCAAATAAAACATTTATAATGTCGCTGTTTGATATTCCTTAATGAATAAACGTATAAATATAAACCTTATACAGTATTACGCGTAGACAAAACATCAATCCGGAATGAAGCTTTTGTTACAAACACAAAATTCTGAATATAATATTTGAAATATTTGTATTCCTATAATCATTATTTGCACTGTATCAAAGACAGTAACATTAAACACTTTGATGTTTGTTTCTGAAATGAAAAAAGCAAAAACAATACTCCGGCACCCTCGGGAGAGGCGTCGCCTTTTCAGGAATATTCCTTTGTCTCCTTTGTTCCGCAATTAGTTTAATATTTTGTATAGATGGTAACGTATCTTCGGCTGGGAGCAACTGACAAAAGGTGAATCATGGAGGCTAGGTTAATTTTAAAGGATCGCATTTTGAGTGTCCTAAGAAGGCCAATTTCGTGGATTACACTTTTGGGACAGACTTCGACTTACAACAGAATACATCTTGTAATTATCTTTGAAAATAGCGTAAAATTTCTCATCAAAATTTTTTGTCTTCAATAAGTGACACTAACTACTTAAGTAACTTAGTATAGGTTCAGGTAACACTTGATTTTAATTACAATTTCTTAATTAGATAACCAAATCTTGTGTTAGCTTTCTGTAGCCAATTTTGAAATCTGTAAATTCTGTCATTTAATTCACATTCCGGACTTTCAATTAATTACGTATGGTTCATCATGAAATTGGAAGGTAGTAAAATAAATTTAATTCCGTGTGCGCCCGTGGATCCTTTGTCAGTTCTTGCCGAACGAACTCCGTCCAATTTGAGTCCGTTATTATATTAACATTCAAACGAGCCAGCGAACAATGCTGCACATCATCTGGAACCTTGATTATGACACAGTTGATTGAATTCGTCCATACCTTTTAATTTAAACGAGGCTTTTCGTTTGCATGCGTCCAATTTTTATTGTAAACATTTAGGAATTATTTTTCCATTCGAATACAACAAAAAAGCGCTTAATTTTTTTACATCTGTCCACAAACTCGAGAAGAAAAAGTATTTGCAGCTTAAATTACAATGAGATCGGGTGCGTCGCCTCGCTCGGGACTGCGGGTGACACTTTGATCCAATCTAGTATCTAGAGTATTATTTCCATTCATCTGTCACTTGTGAGATGACAGTAAATTAAATCTCGGCCGATTGTTAAAACGAAAAACCAAAAGAAGTGATCACTCACAAAATGTTAGGATCCTGATGATTGATTATTGAAGTCTTTGTTGAACTCTGGACAAAATTTAATTTTCTGTAGAGAACATTCTTGACTTAGACGTTACTTTTCGAGAAAGAATAACTGTAACACAGCTGATTCGACAGTCCTATTTGCAAATTTCTTGTTTGCCTTCCATAATTTTGCACGCTTGCGCGGAAAGAGGCATCACAGTATTTTGGGATGTTCTGACTATTATATAACGTTTACGTTTTTTTCCAAATTAACTACAGTTCATTGCTGACGCTTATATAGCTTGTTGAATGGCTTGTTGGAAATTTTCAATGCCGTGTATGAACATTATAACTAACGTACTAAAAATATATACATATGTTAAAACGTAGCTTAAAATTTTCAGTGAGGTGAAGGACATCTACTCGAACTATCTGTTAGAAAAAAATCTTTCATTTATAATCCATATAATAATCTATAATAAGCTTTCTGATTCAATACCAGTGTATCATTGACCAGATTTAAGCAAGAGCTACGGAGGTGCTTTATGCATTCTTTATTTAATTAAACAATTCATATTATATGCTATTTAAGAATTATGAAAGCAATAATTAATTTTTTAAATTTTAGTTTAATTCATAAATTATTTTATGCTAAATGTGAGAGATTTAGTTACATAAATTATGTAAAACCGCTTTTAATGACAAGTAATATTTTTCATTTAAATTCTTTCAAAAAAGATTCATTATTTTCAATATAAATGTCACAGTACTAACAGCTTCACCAATAATATATAAATGATCCTATGAATATTTACAATACAACCTGCCTCAGCTAGTAATGCTATCAAATTCTAAACTCTATTAATATAACTTTAAATCCTAATGTCGATACGCATGAAGAATCTTGAAATAATCAACGTTTTAGTGTCGACCTTATTGCACATATATATATATATATATTATCAGTATAAATAATCTTTCTATTTTCTCAAAAAGACATACATTTATGACCAAAACTGAACCACATATAGCGCTTCTCCATCCGGAGCACTTAATAATAGAACACCTAGCGGAATCTTCTCGGGCGTCAATTTGTTTCGCTTTTATCTCTCGCTCGGTTCGCTCGAAACGCTTGTCAGCGGATTTGCTGTGAGGCGAATCCTTGAGAGGTTTCTGGAGGGTGTGTGGAGGATAGTGCTTTTAAATATAAATTTTCATTAAATATAAACTTATCCAAAAATAATAATAATTTTGATACTGGAACCTACGACACTCTTGTATTTAGGCCAACTACTCCTTACATGCTATCTACAACATAGCTTCATAGGTTACACACAGGCGTGTGGAGTTATTTAGGCCATCAAGAGTCAACATCTCAGATATCAAACAATAACATGACATTTTTCTTAATATTAATAAGCAAAGGATCACAAATTGACAATTCAAATCATCATTTTATTAAACGCTGACTTTGTAAATGACAATAATTTAAAAACTGACTTAAAACACTAAAAGGCAAATTATAATGACGCTCAATTATCTACTTATCCAGTTTAAATGAAGCTCTTATAACACCCAAGTAATTAATGATTACAACTTAATAGTTGTATTTCATTTGGTTTTACAAATGGTAATCCTTAATACATACCAACAAGATTTATTTTTCTCTACACTGTCCTGAATGACCATATTTGTGACCTCCATTGTAACTAAGGAAGCAAGATATAATTAGGTATTTTTGCTGTTTCCAGAAAACTGGAAGTGAAGCGATTACTGACTTTTGATGTAAAAATCGATTAACAACGGTCGCGCCGAAAATTCTAGCATGGATTTTAATGGAGCGATTAATATTATCCTTTGTAAAACGGAGATGAGAATGGGGTGGAAAACGTGGACAATCAAAGAATTAATTGATTCGTAGCTGACCGACGCCAACCCGCCGCTAGCTGAGTGGGCGCCAGTGTAACTGTACATTCTTTAAACATTTCTTGATTCTTAGACCAGGATCTGCTAGATATTGTGGACATTCTATAGATCAGTTTCAGGCATGTATATACAGATTACTGTGATTGGTATTGGGGCAAGTATGGATCACTTAGGCATGATAATGGCCATATATATTTTAATGTTTAAGTAGAATCAATGCACGTTCTTTATCTTACGAGATTGAATTATGTTAAGCTAGCTACGCTAGGATACCTTAACCACAGGACTGGCTAATTTACCTGCAATTACCGGAATACAACAACTTATTGACGTTACAATGCGGAGCCAAAAGTCCTACGATAAACCAAAATGGGTAGAAAATTTCTTTGTCCACTAGGAATTACATCCCCCAGATGTGAGGTGCGTGGTCTGAACCACAGAGGCAGTTGACAGTTGTTAAAGCAAATACTAATTAATATGAAGCAATCGACAAGTCGCCTTCTATTGGCTAGACGCTGTTCACGTAGCTTCGTATTGACTCCAGCTTTATATATGTGGCTTTGAAGTTTGTCCATATTTTACAAGTCCATTTATGTCATTTGAAAACGATAATAATTCTTATTAAGTACTTATCTATTTTAATAGTAGTTTATGATTATATATATATTATGTGTATTATTTCTAGAAACACAGACTGTTTCTAGAAATAATAGAGTACAACAACTCCAAAAAACAACGAATACTTATATTTATAAATTGGATAAGAACTAAAATTTAATGATATTCGCCTTATTAGAGTTTCGAAGGCAATTTTGTCAATTTTGAGTGGTAAAGTTCGAAAGTAAAAGCTAGATGGGCAACTGTCAGTCACGTATTATAAAATTTGTGACATTTGACTCGGTGACATCAGGACTACTTCAGGGGTATACCTGTCACGTGTCACGTGGTGCTACAACACCGTGTGCTACAGCAGCTCCTTCCATCTATTTCACTAATACTGGCAATATTTTAAAACCATCAATCATTTACATACAAAACCTTGACATATTTCATTGTTTCGGTTTCGACTCTCAAACTTTTCGTTATACTGTTGGCCGTTGACGAAGACGTTCCTCCGTTTCCTCTTGTTACCAATTATCTGACGCCATTGTATCTTACATATTAAAGATATTGTTATGTACAATAAATTACAGTTCAAAATTGATTTCATTTAAAATATCTTTGTATTCAAGGCTCTGTTTGTGCCTTTACTTATATTACTACTAGTATATGTAGTGTGTATATGTAGTGCTAGTATATGTAGTATTAGTGTTTTATAAAGTTAATCAGTGCCTTATGCACCTCACCCCCTTATGCCCTTTGCTTCACCCTCTCCTCACACCGTTACGTTCAGAATTAACAGAGAAATCTAAATACATATATTCGAACGTGGAATCTTTTTTGAAGTCGTTTAAAACTTGCCTCATACAACTTCGTGATTAATCAAAAAAATACTGAAAAAGTTTTACTAAGTACTTACTATGAAAATTTATTTAAAAGCCTATAAATACTTTAATACTTGCTTCAAAAACTCACACAGGTATACGGGGTTTTCGCGAAAAAGTCTCACGTGTATGGGACAAAGAAACGAAGTTAAATATGGAGATACAACGATTTACGGGTCACTGGTTATACTGCTGCGTCTAACATTAATAAATCATTTGCTTATATAAAATTTTACATTGTTCATCGCTTGGGAGAAGAAATATTGATGCGCCAAAATAACATCATAGTTTACATTAATGTGCAGTCTCAGCTAAATATATATTTTATCTATATTTAAGGTTTCAAAATACGTAAACAAACCTTACTGCTACCCACATAGAATTCATATTTACATTTTCAGAGGTTTGTGTGTATATATATCTTTTTAAACAAAACTATAGGTATGTTTAATAATTCAAAATCGTACTTACATAATCTCTTAAATTTCCAAACCTTAAAAAGAGAAAAGCTTTGAAAGAAATTAAAAAGCTAAAAGCTCTACTAAACAATAAACGGCAGTCTGATGATGGTTAATCCTTAAATACCAGCGTCTTCTGTCTGTTTACGATAAACTCAAACACTACTGCACGGATTTTCATGTTGTTTCACCCAAAAGATAGAATGATTTATGCGAGAGGTCAAGAAATTCATACATACCCCGAGCGCAACCGGGGCGGGCCACTAGTATCAAATAAAATTTTTAAAACTCCATATCAATAGATTAGTTTTTTTTCGATTTTTATTACTCACAATTTACTACTTAGATAAGAAATGCGTATTGTATGCTTTCTAGGAAGAAATGTGGAAAATCACTGCAATACATATATATGTTGTAGCCGGCACTACAGAGATAGGTCCCGCGGATTATACCTAGCGAGAAATACTTAAAACAGTGCCTGCCTTTACACTGCTGAAATCTAAGCTCTGTTTTTAATGGGGTAGAGTTTAAATTGTAGTGGAAAAGTTGCTGTAAAGAAAGTTAAAAAATGAAGCTTAGATCTCGAACGGAGTGCACTTAAACGGCGCTAGTTGCGTTGATTTATTAGTGACGCCATTCGTGTGAGGGTTACTATACACCGGTCTTACCTCTTACTTATACAACCAAAAACAAACAATGGCTCCGCTTCTCGTACTATAAATATATCCAAGTTCATTATGTATATCCCATTCCTTCGTTATGAAGAGGAAGAAGATGGCGACAATTTAAAACTGTCTGTTTAAATTTATAATGGCCAAAGACAGTTTTAGACGACATATGCTTATAGAACGAAGACGCTTCATAAAATCAAATGCTCAAGTCGTATTATCTTGCATAGTTTCGCGTGTATCAAATGCGTACTCTGTAACATGACATCACTGTAATATCTCAAGAGCAATCAAAAGTCAAAAGTCAAAAATAACTTTATTTAAATAGACTTATTTACTTAGCTCTTTTAAATCGTCACAACAGGGAATATGTATGAAAAAACAAATAAATATAATTATACAGGTACTCACCTGAACACGTTGCTAGTCACTTCTCAATAGAAATGATTAGAAAAAGAAATATAAATATGTCATTTTACTTTTAAAAGTCACTTGTAAATACAGTATGTATTTTATATATTATACAGTAGTTATATTTCCCCGTTATCTAGATCTATTGATCTCATAATGATGTTTATTTTGGTCTAGATAATATGTATGTCAGTATGAGATATATTATTTTATATTATTATAATCTTTACTAATCCACGTCAGTACTCAAAGCCTTAGATTCGTGTTTAGATTCTTTGTTTCACATGTTGTTCGGTTTTGCTAAACATTACTCGGTTAAGCGTTATCGCTGCGCTTTGAACAAACGTGACTCCGAAGTCTTAGTAAGCTAAGAGTTTAAATTATGCATGTAAGTTACATGTTATTCTAATATCTTATTAAGAGCTGAAATTATTGCTCGTATAGCCTTATCTCAGCTGAAAGCTTCAAGATAAACAAAGACAAAATACATCCTTGCCCAGTTTTGTGTATTGCTTCAGTGTAGATTTCTCTACCATTGTTTTAAGACTCAATTCAACCTTTTATATGTTATATGATAAACTCAGTATATATGTTTTCTGTAAGGGTATACTATTGTTTTAGTTCCATTTTAATGTGATCTGATGAATATGGTCGGAGATAAAGTACGAAACTTCTCAATAAACACAAAATATATAACATATTACGTTGTTACATCGTGATATTGGTTATCGTAGCTTCAAGATCAGGCGCCCATTAATGTGTTAACTCATATTGCATCCAAATGACCATGATAGCTGCACTGATAACGGGCAGTTAATTAAATCTGTTAGTTTGTTAATTAGACCGCTTCCGAGATCAAAGCCGCTTGTTATAACTTTGTCGTTTTTAAATTAAACAAGGGAGGAGATACGAAAATTTAAGATATTTAATTTTCAAAAGCAGCTCTCGTGGATTTTAAGAGAATTTCGTTAGTTTCTTGAATCGTCCAAGAAATGTTTCATAGTTTAGTTTTGTTTACATAAGTAATTAAGATTTTATCTTTATAAAACCTTAGGATAAATGGGAAACCGTTTATGTTGCGGATCCAATTGTATCCAAAACATTTTACTGTCGATACAATAGATATTCTGTTATTACTAGCCAATGTATATATTGGCTATATTAGTCACCGGAGGTGTGTTAACACATCAAAGAGCTCTCAATAGCCATTTTCCTGACACCGTAAACGTCAGAAAGTTTATAGTATATAAATATATATAATTGTATGCTTAGTGGTTATGTCATAATATCGACTTTGCCTCATCGCTATAACAAGTCTTCATTACTCTTGTAAATGATTTTGATGCTAATTTAGAAATAAATGTCTTAGTAAACTATAAATTTGTTGGATATTTTTAGAATATGAAAAACTGGAGGGTCATTTGCGTTCTTATATTGGTACCTTCAGGTATTACGACACGCTCTACAACCAAATACCCTGGTGCACTTCCGCCATTTGATACTGACGCCACCAGGCTCTAACACCACAAGGCTAGTTACAACTAACTTCACTATTTTTGAGTTGTAATGTGTATAAATTGGTATTTGAAATAATAAATACTTTTTTCTTTCTAAATCTTTGTATCGTAATGTTTCAAAGAAGTGACTTCTAAACCTTTGAATTGTCAGCTCTTTCTTTGGACATACGATTTTATTTCCAAACTACCATCATTCTAGTGTTATTAAAGAAGTTTTATCAAGTTTGGTCTGTGCGACCACACTCAAAAGATCATATTATCCAAACATGTCATTTTATGAATGTTTTCAAAGTAAACTGACACTGAAGAGTTCAAAGTGGGTTATGTATGAACAAAGATAGGACGACGCAAACATTTGCTTATAGACATATCTTTGTGATTGCGGCCGCGCTTACCAACCAAATAAACATTTAAAAAGCTCTTCAATTGAATAAGCTACTATGCAGTACTTTATATATTTTTGTGAGGATATATATATAAAAACGGACTCTTTTCTTTAAGAACTGAATAGTTAACTCACAAACAAATTCTATTTAAATAAGAATACGTAATGTAATTTTATTTTAAAAATAAACAAACGCCATGTTTTAAATTTTAGTTTCCATTACCATTTCATTGGCAAGCTAATGCAAAATGTCAGCAAAAGTCCATCTAGTCTAAGATTCAATGATAAAGTTAATAATAATGACAATACAATATATGACATTATTTGACATCCATCTAATAATTTCACTTCATTGACTCGCTTATATCACTCAGTACTGCCGCTTCCGTGCTCACTGGCTATCTCCTTTTTCTTAGGCTTATTTACCAACCTAAAGATTCATAGACTGCGTTCCATTTGACGAATATATTTCTCGCAATTCGTGACATAAGCTTGATTTTTCAAAAAGTTAAAAAGACTACTGTTTTTCAATTCCCTAATTTAACAATCACTTTGTAGTTTTGTTTACTTATAGTGCTGTTCTACTTTGGTGAGCAAGGTCGCCTGAGCTTAATGAGGTATCATTGTATTGGTAGCAGGGATCTTCTTTCTAATGCGCGCAGTCATTCCTTTAAAAGAAACAGATAATCCACCTTCAGATGACAAAAAATTAAAATCCTTTCCTCGTTATTATTATCAATATAAACTTCTTCCGAAGTAATTTAAGAGAATGACATTGAAAAATAGCTATTATAACGAGCGGCGCGCGCTGATACAATCAATCTTGTATTTAGGTCGTACCGCTAGGTTTCTCATTTTCCTTATTTATTTTATCAAATATTTTTTCTGAGAACAAAAATAATTGAAACATCAATTATTTTTGGACATCACAATTCCATTTATCTGAGCGGTGTACCCTCGCCAAGACGAGCCAGCCACAAGGCACTGCCTGCGTTTTCGCGAAGCACTTCGTAATTTTCTAAACACTCAGCTTGTACCAGAAAAACAAAGTTCTCGGGCCATGACTTCAATAGTGGACTAATTGAACATATAAAGTTTCCATTCTAATACCTTTTATTTAATTGATATCTTAAAAAAAACTATTATTAGATATTAGATATTAAAATTTCTTAATTTTGTTTAATTTTGGTATGTTAGCTGGTGTTAGTACAAAAACAATAAAAAATTATAAAACATTGCACTTTTACAGAAAATTTTAATGAATAAATATATAAAGTAATTACAATCTGAATTTATTGCTTGTCGTTTCATGAGTATATCTCTATCTCTATCTGCAACTCCATAGACCAGTCAAAAGACATGGTTACTACCTATTTTTGAGGAACCTCCTCTTTAAAGGTTGAAATTCACCTTTGTCTCAATTTAATTTCATGAAGTAATACAGTTTAATGAGAAGATAGCCCCGTATCCAGAGTATTGCAACCTTCACTTTGTAGATCGAGTGTTTTGCATAAAAAATAACAAACTGGCGAGAAGCTTTTTAAGTATTACTATCCAAACTACCATACATACACGAAACATCTGTCCCTACCAGCATTAAGCCCGGGACATTTTGTTTGGAAGACTGGGTTACTGGCATTAATACCAGACGTCCGTAGGAAACCAAAAACTAGAATACAAAATTCAGTAAACTTTTATTATAATCTTTTTAATAAATCATTGAGTCCCCAACATCGCTGCGTGTGAGGCACACAGGAGCGTGTTCGTCGTAACATTCGTCAGTCGTTACGGCAGGCATGTCGTGTGGCGTTTATTTTTACGAGTGTCACCGAGCCGCGGTTACTCGCCCATTAAACATATTACCCCCGTTTTACGGATCACGAACTGATACTAATTTCGCATCAAATCCAATTAGGTGTATATACAATTACACGTTTTATGTTGGTAATATTACAGAAGTGATATTGTGTAGACGTGAGCTTTGGTTCGCCAGTTACATTGATAATAAATAGACGTAATATGTCATTTTATAAAACGCTTGGAAACCTTTTTTTGGAGAGTAGCTAGTTTACGGGCCTACCCACTACTGGCTAAGAGGCGGGCGAGTGTGGGGCTCACCCAGTACCTGTTGATAGTAGCGCTGGGAATACACACTAAAACTCCCCGGTAACTCCGCAGCCCTTCACGGGAGAAGGCTCTGTCACCAGGCCACCCCCAGGCTGCACAGCCTCACAGCTCGGCTGCACATTCCACCAATAAACCTGAATTTTTCGTGTTTATGTGTACACAATAAATTATTTAATAAATAAACCTTCGCCTATAATCACCGATTAGGCTTTCACTCTCTGAGGCTTCGGCAAATTAAAATTCCGAAACAATTATCCTCCACCTAAACCGGGTCCTTCCCGAACCCTACTTTTCTTTATAATCCGACCAGAGGTGCGGCGATCGACCGCGAATCAATTAAATCCTTGATTACTCGCGTTTTTCCAATCTCCCCCCTCCATTCCCCCTTAGTACAATAGATATTTTAATAGCTTTGTTAGAGTGACAGCTCATTGTATACATGCACTTTGAATGTGCTACGACTTTTGGTATTAAATTATTTTATTTAAAATCTAAGCGAAAGCGACTCGACCTTGCCACATAATTATATAGTAATTGAATTCGTTATATCATTTCTTGTAATAAAAGACCTAAGGAATAAGAAACGGAGCCTCTATGCCTGTTCCGTCATGCTGAAAGCGTTTTTTTAATTGAAATGAAATAAAGTTAAATAGAATGGAACGGAATGGAATGAAATCAAATGAAACAAGAAAAAATACTTTGTTTTATTCTATTACGAAAATAAATCAATTTTTTCCATTTGTCATTCAAGATGGGTCAATCTAAATTTATAATCTAGCCCTTTCCATGCTCTTTTGAGTTTAATCAGGTGATCCAAGTTTTTATGCATCAATTATCCATCAATCAGTATTTTAACGAAAAAAAGAAAGTAATCTCTGGCTATCGGTCCCGGATTTGAATCCTGGAAGCTGGAAGAGCAGTGTGCAGTTTCCCTAGTTCAACAGCGTTTATTGAGAATTATTCGATACTTAAAACTTCATGATGCAGAAATATCTTGTTAATAGAATATTTTTGACCTCACTCTTAAATAAGTGTTTGGTGTTGACATTCACTGACAGATAAATGGTCTCATTGACAAATATACGTACGAAAATAACCCGTCTATATTTACGTGTTACGTGATGCGAGCAATGTCGAGTTGTGACACGTCGTCTTACGAGAACGACATTAAAATATATTCTTATCTATTTATATTCTGAACGCAAAAATATTTGAATTGACACTAGAATTGTTTCATAACTCCTCCAAAGTTGGAGAACAATTCTTAAGACTACTGTCTAGCAGTTGAACAACTTTATGACGAGTCACTTTAAATACTAGTGTAGCTAATAACTTATGTGAAATATAAACCTGGTGTATATTTTAGTGACTTTATATACAGAAAAATACGCCGAAAGTCTAGATAAAACCAGAATAAATATAATAATATATGAAAGAATATATTTTCACAAATTATCCAAACAATCCCTCTTTGAGTCCAAGCAAGAAATTTGTGGAACTTCAATATTTTACAGTAATAGAGGGCTAAAAATACAAACTTAGCTATTCTCGGAGGCTCGGGGTCGGGGTCTGCATAACGAAGGACGAAGCCGGCCTGAGAACACTCAGACGGACAGTAAGTACGTCGAGTGGCATTCTTGTTATTACTAAACAATTTCGCAGTGACACCCATGGGAGAGAGACGAAAAAACACCATTAGAGGTATTTATACAAGTTTAGGCGTCAATTGACTATTGGGATTTTCTATTTACACTTTGAGTTCACTAATTTACTTGAGTAATTCATGTTACCAGCGATTAAGATGCAGTATCTCATGTTATTACAAAGATTAATCGTACTAGTTGAAAAATAGGTTTGAAATACGTATTTTTTGTGATTAAAGATGATTGATCATATGCAACAAACATGATAATAATGCACGAACGTACAAAGATTGATAGAAAATCTTTCCGTTCACGATGGTGTTTGGAGTACTCTTAAAAATGAATGATTTATAAAAGATGTATTCGAGGTTCATTAATTTCGTTCAGCGAAAATTACAAAATCAATGGATGTCACAGGTTTTTGTTTAAGAAACACGCTGGACCAGTTTATGAACCCTTCAATATTTTTGGTTTAATGCAGTTGCTTTCAGAGACATCATTTTAGATGAAAACACAAATTGTCAAAGGTTTTATTTGACAGAATTACTTTTTCAGTAAATATATCACATATACCTCCAAAACCTCGACGAGCCTTTAAAATATTAATTTATATATAAATATTTGTTTGCGTCGTAAGCCTCGTAAACATTTTAATAAATAATATTGTGTCAAGGAGAAAGTATAAATATTATATTTAATAATTCGCCATCTTTATAATTTCTTTCCAACATTATGAAGTGAGAATTTCTTTCAAGTTGAATTTCTTTGTGTACCCTCGTAGGATATTACAAAAGAAATATATTTTAAGTGTAGGTAACGTAGATTTATTAAAATATAACAAACTTATATTAGGACATTTTGCGTAACAATTTTAATATATTAGCTTCTGGTATTCCGAACACTGGTTACTCGAGAGGCGGCAAACATTATTTGATTTAATTGAACATATTATTTACACGCGTCCCACTGCTGGGCACAGACTTAACAATCTGGTGCGTCATACGGATCCAAATAACCAGAACCAAAGCCTTCTGTAACTTATGAGTAAAAAAATTGTCTTTGACAACTAACTATTTTAAAATAACAGTTCTTCCATTAAACCTGAGATTCTTTACAAAATACTAACTCAATTGGATATTTATGTAGAAGTTAAAGAATCCTATATCTCATTGGGCGTGCATCAACGGTGCCTCGGCTGAGAACCGATCACACTAATAAATCCACCTATACATTCAAAGTAAGGCGGTTAAAACCCCTCGTAAAATTTCCATATCGGGTCGTTAAGGGCCGCAATTATGTAGCAAATATTTATTGTGACGGTGAGAGTGAGAGGATCTTTGAGGAGCTTGAATAACATCAACACTGAATGGATGACCACGTCTCACAACATTCAATATATTTAACTACAGTTATGGTTATCATTCATATGTGGTTTTTTTTAAATAGGACTTTTTGGGCGGGCATACGAGCCTACTACTGCTTACCATCAGGTAGTGTCGAGTCATTTGCTGTGCATTTCAGAGAAATTAGTTTGAAAATTATTTAATAAGATGCTGATAACGAACACAACAACTTTCAGCCCTTCTGTTCGAAAAGCGGTTGATTTGCACACAATTGCGAACAAACTAGATCTTATCGAAACTTTGTCGCAAAACACTAAAAATCTGTTAATGTTCTGAGACAAAAAAGATCGAACAAAAATATCGTAGGAACAATACAGCCCACCGGCGGGCCGCCGCGTGCCTCGCTAATTAAAAAAAACGCGTGTACTATGTTAAACGTTCTCTAAATCTAGAATCCCTCGCTTCTCTCCGGGATCAAAATTATTATTTTTCTCCCTTGTGAAACAATCTAATATTATTTTAAATTAATATTCATTTACAAACATGAATATATTCGTTTTAATGTGTTATATTAGATATTTTATAACAAAATTTCAATAGTATACCTTATTTGTAATTTCAACTTATCTACTATATGCATGTAGTGTTTACCGTTTATTAATTGTACACTTAGCTATAAGATATATATTGTTTTGTATACATATAGTTTAGTTTTATATGTAGTGTGTATTATTGTTTTGTTTTGTATGTATCAGTGTAACAATTACTGGTAAACCAAATAAATAAATAAATAAAATAAAATAAATAGAGCATTTTAATTAAAACCATATTTAAACGAGCTTTGAGTGATTTCAGTAAGCATCAGTTGATTTAAATAATGCAAACGTAAACATTTCTTTGTTGTGCAATTAATTAAGTGATTATTTCGGTGCCCAAAATACTCAGTCAGCCATCAAGAGGTAACCTCAGTTTGTCGTGTCACTGGCAGCTTCCGTGCGGTCAAATCTTTGCGACTAACGTGCAACGTCAGTGTTTTAACTTAAAACTTGTGTTTCTCACAAAATTCAGTGATAAACTTCTAAGGTCATATGTAGATGGGTGACCGTCAGTATTATCGACCTGCTTGTCTGTTTGTAAAGTTACTCGAATAGCTTGAGAGTACAATATTAAACACGTATTAAGTATCTATAAAATTTGAAGGCTGCCCTCCATTTCCCTGGGATCCCCCATACAATACTGACTTGGTGGCAATGGGACTGCTTTAAGAATATATTTCTATCGAATAAAACAATAATTTTGAAAATCGGTTCACAATTAATAGACGAATCTGTTAACATACAAACAAAGCAAAACAGCGGAACATAGAACCTCCTCCTTTTTTGATGTAGGTTAGAATTCGTCTAAGTGACGTACAGAGCAATCGTTTCACCCAATTGCTTCCAACGCCATCTGCGTTGATGGCAGACAAACTTACTGTTTAGTCGTTTAGTGAGATGAAGTGTGGGTTCATAATTAATTCACAAGTCTTAAGTGCTTCAATTGAAAATGAAACCATTAAACGATATCGTGAATCATAATATCTATCTTTCTGATTATATGATATCTCTATTTACTACGAATTTCACTAATGTATTTCACACAAAGTTCTCCGTTGCTGAGACACAATTATACATATTTTATGTAAAAATTGTCTGTAGATGTTTAGTGATGACATCTGTCTCTGTCCTGACAATCATGTGATATTTTTAATTTAGTATCAAAACCTGATTAGTAAGCTATGAGAGATAACTTTTATTTTCACTCTGTGACATAAGAATCTAATTTTAGAGGCCGGGGTTAAGACAACAGCATTAACAAGTTAAAATTAAAACATAGACTAACTACGTTTGTATGAAATTAAACGTTTTAAATAAGAATTTGCTTGGAATTATTTTCATTTGTAATATTGTACAGCCTGCGGCTAGGGGTCAATCCTACCAAAACTAAGTTAATAAGTAAACAAAATCATGCTTCACTAGCTATCTTCACATATGGACTCCTTTACTGCTTACCATCAGGTGGTGTCGACTCATTTGCTGAGCTTTTTATAAAAAAAATAACAATGGAAATACAGATTTTATTGTAACACTTCTCTCGATATGATCACATTAAACAATCTTTATTATTTCAATTATATTTGATGAAATTGTTGTTTAATTATGTAAAACTAACCGTTATAGCTCATAATTTTTTCTTTTGTTAGTGGATTTTATTTAAATGTTTGATAATAAATAATAAATAATTAAAAATATAATAAACTAGTTGTACCCGCGACTTCGTTCGTGTGGATGTCGGAAAACGTTAATTTTAACGTCAATCATAATTTTAACAAATTTGACTATCAAAAATTGTTATAGTAAGTCAACATTAAGAATAGACATATACTGCCGTGGACTTTATTTAAAACTGTTAAAGCGGAATCATTCAAACGGGATTTCTCTTAAATTTTAACCGTCTCGCAGCGCACGCGACGAAAGCTCTGAAAATGAATAATTTTTCCACGTTTTTGAAACATATTTCTTTGATGCTCGTCTCCTATTGGTCGCAGCGTGATGTTATAGCCTTTCTCGATTAGTGAACTTTAATATAAGAATAACTCTTCAATTTAGTATCAGTATAATAAAACTCCTTCACATTAAACACTCAATATTTAATCTTCCAGACTTATTCACAATTGTAAGTTCACAACTAATTACAGTACAAAATGTTCGCAGTCGACCGTCCGCTTCCGTGGCTGAGCAAGTAATGGCCGTCCGGCCTCGTGCCACGATTCAATCAGCCGAATATCCCCGCCATCTTGTTTTACTTGTCTATGAATTATTATTTTTCCAACTTTGACGTCATAATGCCAATGATTATTATTATGTTTATTATTTTTTTAAACCTATAATATCAGTAGTAACCTTTTCTTTTTTTTTTTTTTTTTCCCGTTGGAAAATCCTTTATGGATACCCATGCAGCGATTGGGGCCTCCGCATGGGTTATGTGGGAGTCACCGGTGTAAAGAGCCGGCATACCCACTAAAAACCAACGTGTTCCTCGAGGTCACGGCTTCGGCGCACGGCAGGGTACTTATCGCAATCGCTGCCATGCGCCAAAGACGGTGCGACCGATGCCCGCATCCGGGCCCACCGGGGATAGGGAACTACGCAGAACAAGACGCAGTTCCCCCACGCAGGGGTGTTTGGCGCGAGTGACGGAGCCCCACTCCGTCACCCGCCGCCCCGACTATGGCGGATGGAGCTGGCCATGAAGCCGCCTTCTCCGGCCCAGTCTCCTTTGGCGAATCGGGTCCGCGAGGGGGTCATCCTCACGGGCCCGTTCCGCTGCCTCCTTCTGCGATATGACGTCTTCGCAGAAGGTGGCTACCGCCTCCCAGTTCACCTCTCTCTCGACCATTGCCTTTGCAACAGCCGGGAGGGAGAGGTCACCTCCTATGGCCGTGACCAGAGCACGACGCTGTACCGCCCACGCCGGGCAAGCCTCCAGCGTGTGTTGCGCCGTGTCTTCTTCGCAGCCGCACTCATGGCAGCGAGCACTGGTCTCCCTGTTAGCTGTGTTGTGCAGGTATCTGCCGAAACAGCCGTGTCCGGTCAGAACCTGCACAACACGGAAGGTCAGAACCCCGTGCCGCCGTCTCATCCATTCCCGGAATACCGGGCGGATGGCCTCTATGGTCCGAAGACCAGCCTTGGGCGCACTGAGGCGTGCAAACCACTCCCTCTCTAAGACTCTTTGCGCCCTCCTTCTCCAGCGCAGAACTAGTTCCGGCATTATGCGCCGGTGCCCCATCTCCGCACGAAGCGTCGCTCCGTGCTCGAACACCTCCGCTAGGACTCGGGCGTCGAGATCCCAGGGAGGTGTCATGGCCAGCAAGCATGAAGCCTCGAAAGAGACTGTGCGGTAGCCCCGGATCACCCTAACGGCCATGACTCTCTGCGCTCGCCGCAGCAGAGTCTTATTCGGGGCCGAAAGGGCGTCCACCCACACTGGCGCACCATAGAGAGCCATTGAACGTACCACCGCTGTAAAGAGGCGGCGGCACGTATCTCCGGGGCCCGCCACATTGGGCAGGAGTCTGCTTAGGGCAGATGTCGTCGCCGTTAATTTGGGGGTAAGTTGCCGGAAGTGGGTAATAAATTTCCACCCCGGGTCTAGTACAAGCCCCAAATATTTGATGGTCGGGCCAATAGGGACCCTAACACCATTTAGGTCGAGGGAAGCTCCAGCAGGCGGACCCTTCCGGGGCCCGTGAAAAAGAATGGCCTCGGTTTTGTTGAGGGCCACCTGCAGACCGAGCCGCTCGATCCTATGAACGACTTGAATCGTCCCGACCTTTCCCAATATCGCGACTTCCGCGAACGACGAACCTCTTGCTGTTACGAGGGTGTCGTCCGCATAACAGAACATGCGGACCCTTGGTAACAGAGCGCCCCGCAAGACCCAGTCATATCCGATGTTCCACAGGAGAGGACCTAGAACCGACCCCTGCGGAACACCGCACGTCATGCGCCGCTCAAAAACTCTGCCGTCTCGATCCTGACAGGATACGATGCGATTCCTCAGGTAATCCGCTATGATGAGCTGCAGATACCTAGGCAGCCCGTGGTATTTGAGGGCTTCTGCAATGCACTCAAACGGCAGAGTGTTAAACGCGTTGGCGATATCGAGCGATACCGCCAAAAGCACCCCGCCGCGAGAAACAACCTCTTTAGAGAGCGCCTTCACGCGCATAATTGCGTCTATGGTCGAGCGACCCTCTCTAAATCCATATTGGCATTCAGCCAGATCCGGACCAGTCGTTAATAAGTGGCTCTTTATGCGCCCCGCGATGATTCTTTCCAAAAGCTTACCGGCTTCATCTAAGAGGACAATAGGCCGGTAAGCTGATGGAGAGTCGGCAGGTCTACCTACCTTTTGCAGAAGAACCAACCGTCCTATCTTCCAAGTCTGCGGAAATCTGCCAAACCCAAGACACGCATCGAACAGTTTGCGTAAGTGTGATTCCAGTTCGACGAGAGACAGCGCTAGTATACGACCGTGAATCCCGTCTGGACCGGGCGCAGTCTTCTTCGACCGTAATCTCGTTACGGCGGCATCATACTCGGCGTCAGTAATAAGAGGTGCCGGACTATCATCGAAAGTCTGGGCCCCACGGGGGACCATGGACGGTGCGAGGTGTCCGTCGCGAAACGGGAACAAAGCTTCTATGACTTCTTGAAGGAGTCTAGGCTCAAGCGTTTCCGCAACCGGGGGACCCTGGCCGCGCAGTTTGTCGCGCGCAGCGCGGTAGGGTCGTCCCCACGGATTGCTGTCAAGAGATTCCAGCATTTGTTCCCGTGCCTCCATCTTTGCCTTGAAAATGGCTGTCCGCATGGTCCTCCGCGCCTCAGTGTAGATGCCGTGCAGGTAGTCCTCCCAGACTTCGTCCCTTTGACCATTCCTAGTACGACGCCTGTACCTGGCCAGTTCTCGCCGTTTCGCAACACAATTGGCCCGGAGTGCGGTTACTTCCTCCAACCACCAATACACTGCCTTTTTGCAGGGCTGGTGGCGAACTCGCGGCATAGCTGAGTCGCTAATACGTTGCAGAGATTCACGCAAACGATCCGCCTCTGCGTCAATATCGTGAGACATGGTGGTAGATGGAGAGCACCAGTCTTCGATTAACACCGCTTCCTCGAGACGCTCTTTGTCGAGTTTGGTGAGCGCCCACTTGGGGAAGGGAGACGACAATGACTGAGAAGGAGGGCGACCAGGACTACTCCGACCGAACAAATCGAAACAGATATATTGGTGGTCGCTCAATGTCTCCACCTGTTGCAGGACCTGCCAGCCAGTGACGTGCGCAGCGAGAGCGGGGGTAGCGAACGTTAAGTCCACTATTGACCCCCCCCCGTTGTCGCACGCAGGTGTTGACTGAGCCCCGGTTGAGAAGTATGAGGCCAAACATAGCCGACCAGGCTTCAACTGCCGAGCCCCTACGATCCGTAGCTGGGGAACCCCAAGCTGTTGATTTGGCATTGAAGTCCCCCAGGACCAAGGTGCGCAAAGAAGGACTCTGACGCACGGCTACGCCTAGTTCGCCAAGAAAGAGTTCGAACTCAGACAGTGGCCTGTTGGGGGAGAAATAAACACCAATGATGGTGATGTCTCCCCATTTGGCAGAAACGAAACCATGCCCTCTCTGATGGACTGAGAGGGGAGGCGAGGTGTTGAGTGCCGACCTTATAATAACGACCAAGGCGTCTAGGTCCGCAGCCCAGTTAGCGCAGGGAGGGACGTAATACGGCTCAGCAGCCACCGTGATTTTAAGGGACCACTCTCTCATGGTCTGCAACAGGTGATCCTGTGCACCAGAGCAGTGGTTTAAATTCGTCTGCAAGCACCTAGCTGCTGGTTGTAGGGCCATCAACGATAGGCGTCGTGTCCATAGGCTGCGGCAAAGGTACCGCAGTCGTTTGAGCGGCCGGAGTCTTAGCGGCCGCGGTTTTCACCTTCTTTGGGGAGGAGTTCGGGGCTTTGCAGCTTCTGCCCCCCAGTATGTGCCCCGCAGGCCTTTTAGTCGCAGCGCACACAACGCAATGCGGCTCTGCGGAACATCTGGCCGCTTTGTGCCCCGGTGTTCCGCAGCGGAAACAAAGATCGCTACGGTCTACACCGGTGCACTGCTGCCGAGCATGCCCGCGCTCCAGACAGCGGAAACACTTCATCGGGCGCTGCTCTACTGCGCGGACTCGCGCCGAGCTCCACCCAACCAGAAGACGACCGGCCTCCAGAATCTTCTTCGCCGCGCCGACAGGACACGATACCCATGCGGTGCCCATACCGCTAGTTCCGCGACGTATCTCACCAACCTTTACCTGATGGTGAGGACAATTTCCCTTCTCAGCAATGGCCGCAACCACTTCCTCCTGTTCTACTGAGTCGTCCAGGCCCAGTACAGAGATCTCCATGCACTTAATTGGCCTGGAGACACGGATGTCTTCATTTTCGAAGACAGACCTAAGTTGCTGAGCAAGAGCATCAGCTTTGGGACCCTGTTCTTCGCCGGAGATCTGCAAAATTTTGCCACCGGTGACCGCCGTGACAATCTTAAGGGGTGGAATACCTAACTCATCTATTTTAATAGCGGAACGCGCCTTTCTGATGACTTCCGCATAGGATAAGCCATTCTTTTCCGCTTCAGGGCCGAGTGTTATAATGACTGCGGCCGTGCGGGGTTCCCTAACCTTTTTGGGCTTTTTAGCCTTCGCGTTCCCCTGGCCTTGAGTGCTGGATTTAGGGTTAGGCTTAGGCTGAGAAGCCGGTGCGGTATTCTGCGCCTTCTTCTTGCCCCGTTTCACAACTGTTGTCCAGTCATCCCTTTCAGATGCTGAGGCGGCTGGAGCGGCGATGGGCGGGGAAGGTGAAGCTCCCGTCTCTTTTGGGGTTGCCGATTTTGTTGCTGGGGCAAGCACCGTTTTCTTTCCTTTGCCCTTACCCTTGCCTTTTGTCCTTAGACGGGACGTCTGGCTGGGGGCAAGGGTCATCGTTCCGCACTTCGATGTTATGGCGGGCGAGTCCTTCCTTAAGGAAACAGACGGTGCATTGCCCTTTGTATGGGGCTCCGGCTGCGATGCCTGCTTCTTTTTGTCCGCAGCCAACGGTGGCCGCGATCTATCGGCGGTTTTAAGGCCATCAATGCGGGCATTAATCATGTTGGTGGCCGTCGTCATGGCCGCCTTGATTTTCTCGTCAACCACCGATGACACCGCTTGAAGGATTTGGTTACCGTCCAAGGGTGGTTGCGACGCTGCAGACACTGGGCGCACACGTTCCACGCGCATTTCCTCGAGCTGCTTGCGCAGCTCGTTGACATCGGCTCGAAGGCGCTGGTTTTCCCGCTCCAGCTTTGTAACCTCCTCCGACACGGAGCACCGGAGGAGGGACTGAGTGTACTCATTGATAGAGCTAGCCGACAGTTTCAGGGCTTTTTGAAATGTGCCCTTCAGATTAGAAGACTTCGTCGCAACGTGTAGGATGGTCTTTAGCTCATTTTGCACCGACTTGTAAATCTGGACTGCACTAGGTTCATCGTCGCCTATAGACATGATATCAGAGTTCGATACGGAGCGCGAGATCGCGGAGATTGAGCGCACACGCCTTTGCGCTAATTCCTCCGCAAATTCCCTTTCCGCCTCTAGCCGGAGAGACTCCCGCAGCTGGGCGTTATATTCTTTCTTAGCCTGAGCCAATCCAGAATATTCTCCGGTCTTAATAGGGCGACCTCGACCACGACTGACATTAGTGGCAGCTGGCTTTTTGGGCGCAGCCGCCAGCTCAGTACTCGAAGCACTGTCCGAGTCAGACAGCACCTCTCGCTCTCTCTTCCGTCCCGTCTGAGACCCAACCGTGTTGATCGATGGACAAGAGCCGAAATTAGGTTTGTTTCCAGTCTCGTTGTCCGATACTCCACTCCTCCGACACTCTTCGGCGCCGGTGTATTGCGCCTTTTTTGCCTGCTCGAGAATGTTTGCAGAGCGGACAACACAGCTCCTCTTGCTCCTTCTTCTTCCAACCTCCTCTACGACCGGGCTAGGCCCATATCAGTAGTAACCTAAAACGAGGGTGTTCAGCCAAACAAACCAACTCTTCAGCTTTACCCTAGAATTGGTTTTTTATTTTGATTTTTTAGTAAAAATATTCAGAATTTTCTGAATATAATACATAAAAAAACAATCGAAATTCAATCTGAATAAACCTTTATGACAAGAGGAACAGAAGTAATTTTACAACCAAATCTATGTTTTCTAATTCCATCTCACGTTGAGTTAGTAAAATGCCGGCTATACCGGGCTCGTGGACGGTGCTGTATGTAAATTACTGACTAGTGTGTGGTCTCATGCCAATGTCCAAGTTATCTCGTCTATCTAAAGCTTGCTCCTGTGTATAAAAGGTGTCCTAAATATTGCACGCAGTAAACAAAATTTTTAAATTATCTAATTATGTAAATAAAAACTATGCTTTGTTTACTAGGCTTCTTTATATAAAAAGGCAAGCAAATACGTGCCTCTCCCAGCTAAGGCTGAGATCACAACAGGAGTAAATTTTTCAATGGCCTCGGAGTGAAATATTGAGCGTGTGCCGTGGAGGCATGACTTATGACTCTATTACGGGCGGCGCACGCATTATCTGCACATGATGGGGGCAGCCCGGCGCCTGTTGGTGCCGCTGGGAACTTATCTGTTTTAGATGGAAACCTGGGATCGGATCCTTTGTTTCATAAGCAATACCTATCAACAATTTTCGGTTATCATGTTGTGTTCTTTTTAATTTCAACAATAACATTTGTAAACCCGAGCCCGAAGACAAACATGATATTGTTTGTTGGTGTGAAAAGGTTCAGTCACTCGGCTACGAAATTTTACCCGATTATAGCGAATCTGTTATGCCTTTGACCGGTGTATAATTTGTGTTTATGTTTGTCTGTGTCTTCATAACTTCGACACAATCGTATGCGTCGTTAGAACCGTCTTAATATTCAGCAGGTTATAGGACACTTTGTTTTATAAGAAATCAAATATGACGTCCTCTAGAAGACATACAATTTTGAACTTAAATTGTTATATATACACCATTTATCGCTAAAAGCTTTCGCAGTTTTATTCGATACAAGAATGTTTTCGAACCGCAGGTAATATCGAGATGTTAGTGTTTTCTTACTTTCTTTTGAATTTTAATCAGTTAACATCATAATACGAATTATAAAAATCATCGAAAATTATCCGTAGGCTTAATTAGATAGGTATCAGAAGTCCGGGGTCCTATTTAATTAATATTAAAATTTGTATATTGTAGAAACACACTATACAGACAAAACAAAACAGACAGTTTCTGTTTTTATAGTGTAGGGAAGGTGACTTTATTGAACAAACTTGTGAGGATATTTAAAGTATAGATTTATAAACAAAAATCTACAATTAGTAATGTTTATCAAATTAGAGCGTAGGTCCTGTCGTCTTGCGCTCAAGTAGAATAGAAATATTACCATATCGTCTAGAACCAAAAAGGATTACAATAAATCTGTACTTTAATACGCAGATATAAACGAGGATCTGGAACGGCGTAGTTTTAACATAAGCGTGGGTTGGACCCAGTCATGAATATTTAACGGTGTGCCCTGTGCCCTGGGCCCTGGGCCCTGGGCTTGCGCTAATGAAAACATGACGACGGATACATATTTAGCATTTTGTCCGGGATGATGGTCTGAGGTTACTTTATTACGTTACGTCCAATGCGCTTTGACACGCGCTCCAATCTAAAAGGTTATATAAAGTAACCCTTACGAGATCATCATGGTTCTGGTATTTAAATTATATAGCTCACTCTTTAATTTATAAAACCCAGTAAGGCCTAAACATCTTACCCGTTTTTGAACATCTCTGGTCTCCAGAATGCCAACAAATGAACAGTAAGAAGTAACTCCTTGATATGTCAGGTCTATAGGCTAGAGGTTCGTATCATCAGATGCGTCACGTGGTTGTCTGATCTTGACGTATTGTCATATAGAATATTTATTGACTTCTTGATTAAATGGGGAGTATTATTCGAGGAGCTCTTTGGCAAAGCAATTTTCGCAGTGGTTTGTCTCTGGATGGGTCTTTCATAAATTTAATAAGACGAGCTTGTCCGTGTTTTGGAAGGTAAGTTAAGACGTTGATCCTTACGGCAAATATATAACGCACCAACCCGCATTGGGCCGGCGCGGTGATGTTGTGGGCCATAAATAGACTTAAGATAAAATATATAATTTTTTTTAAATATATAAATATGTTTTATTTGAAAATATAAGATCTTGTGAAGGTAGTTTGGTAAAAATTCAAAGTCAAAGTCAAAGTCAAAAATAACTTTATTTAAATAGACTTATTTACTAAGCTCTTTTAAATCGTCACAACAGGGAATATGTATAAGAAAATAAATAAATATAATTATAAAGGCAATAGTCATAATTTTACTGGGTATCAACCGGGCATTTACTAATTATCCCAATTATAGTATTTAAATATGTACTAAATAAATTGTTAGTTTTAATTTTAAAATAATACTTATTTTAAAATTAAAAATAACACTAGTATGCATATTCCCAATCAACCCTACTACCGCTTCGACGAATTAGTAGCTGCAGAGAAGAAGCGGCGCAAGAAACTCTCAGCCTTTAGTATTTATAATGACATTTACAAATCAATTATGTCATTATGTATTAGTATTATAAACATATACATGTTTTGTTTTACAGTGCATTAAAAAATATATTTTTAAATATTGCAAAATATAATAAATAAGTGCAGAGAAGCAAATTATAGTGGCCACAAATTTTTATCTTTAAAATAATCTTCTACCTTGTAATACCCCTTTTTCATCAAACAACTTTTAATAGTGGACTTAAATTTATGCAGAGGCAATTCAATAAAACTTTGTGGTATCATATTGTACATTTTTATAGTTATTTCTATAAAACAATTACCGGTCTTATGCAGTCTGTGGCTTGGAAAGGCGAGCTTATGCTTATTTCTGGTGTTGAAGCTATGGCAGTCTGAATTTCTAAGAAAAGAACCACTGTATTTACGTACATACATAATACAATCAAAAATGTATTGTTGTTTGATTGGTCGGCGCCGACATGCTCCGACGACTCCTTGTGGGTACTCTTTACTGATCACTGTCACGTGACAACGATCACGTATTGTTACATTTTAAATAAGTGCTTACCAAATAGGGTAGTAAATAACACAACATTAGTATTGAAAAGCTAGATAAAATAGACAGGTATTTTTGACCGCCGTCGACTGGTCGAGTGGTCAATATCCCTGTCTAGGTCCCGGGTTAGAATCCCGGATCGAGTCATACATGTTTGTATGTTTATTTAATGCCGTAATTTGTCCTTTATCCATAACACAAGCGTATAAAATATTATTATTTTGTTATTAATCTGGTATTTACCGTAATTAAAAACGGTTAAGAGATGTTTACGCAAGTATCTTTAGTTGTAATATTTTGTCCTTGCTATATTATAATCCTTAATTTACATACAACGGTGTAAGGAAGCTTTTCATTTTCAACTTTTAGATTATTTTGCTACATTTTATATGATATCTACAATATACTCTGTGTGCAGTCATTATGGCGTTGTTTTAAATTATACTCTGTAGTTGTGCCTTTTTAAAATTAATAATTGTGAGAACTATCTAGATTTAATTGTAAACAGAAACTGTAGAAGGAATTCCTCAAATTTCACCTCATATACAGGTACAAATTGGCCTTTACTTTTTAAGAATTCTTTTAGATATTAAGTTTCTCCTAATAGTTATTATCGCAGTACCATGTATACAACGCACCATGAGGTCACCATCATCTACAAGCAGTCATCCTTCATTGAGATCAGGCGATCGATGTCAAAATTTGCGTCCGTGCTTGCGCGGCGTGTTCCAAGCGAGGAGTCGACTTGCATGATCGATGACACGTGTCGTGCGTCAGAGGCTCGTCTTTTCCTCGAGATCAGCATCATAAAAACTGGTTAAGGGCGTCTCTGTCTCGGGCACGGGGGGTCCTTTAGCGGTTTTTCTTTGAGTTTAAAACTATAAAAAAGCTTACATAACATCTGTAAAAGGCTTACACCTTTTGATCGATGAGATTCCTGAAAATTTATTTATTTACATCTCAAAGGATTTAACACTCTTATCAAAGGAGCGTTAATTACCAAACAATAATATACCGTACAGTATAATAATATAGTTGTAATTAAACATGGACTTTATCCTGTACATATATGGTTTAATATTGTCTG
This sequence comes from Acentria ephemerella, assembly GCA_943193645.1. Lineage (NCBI taxonomy): Eukaryota > Metazoa > Arthropoda > Insecta > Lepidoptera > Crambidae > Acentria > Acentria ephemerella. Next base: position 167,023 of record OW971875.1, on the reverse strand, counting down.
GAGAGCATGAGTGTATCGTGCTCACTACAAGAACACTGTGGTGTCGTCGTGCGTTCTGTCGTTACGTGGTTGAACGAAGCGATGGCTTCATGCGTCATGCCTTTTTTTTAAGAGGAGGAATCCATTTACGGACCTACCCCCCACTGGCTAAGCGACGGGCGTGTGGGGCTCACTCAGTACCTCAATAGAGCGGCACTGAGAACACCCACTAAAACTCCCCGGTTACTCCATTGCCCTTCACCAGGTCATTATGCGTCATGCCTGTGAGTAGGGGCCGCTAACGGGTTCTTGTCCACTGATGTGCTCTTTATGTATTGCTCTGAATCTAAATGTAAAATTTTACATTATACCATTATTATCTCGACTTTTGTATTAGACCGTATAAAACAAAAAAATTAATTAAATGACTGTAATCACTGTAAAGTCAACCATTTTGTGTATTTAAACTGGTTAGACCGCTGTAAGTTTTAGAATTGTTTAAATATATTTTATATAAGTGATTAAAACTATTTTAATTATATAGTTCAATCTTTACTTTTATAAGAACATGTAATTGATTGAATAAATTAATTTTGTCTTTGGGAAATTAAACATAAATATTAAGGCCAAAAATACTAAAGCTTTGTTTAAATATTGTATCGATATAGAACAAACACGAAATATCGTATTAAGATGGTAAAAATAATGAGATAGCTTTGTCATTTTTAATCAACTTTAAAACACTTCAAATTATAAAAAAATGTTATATTGATATTGATAATTTTTCTTTCATTCTAAAAACTACTACTGTTGTTTCATAAAAAGAGGTCGCTCTAGCTCCACAATATACAAAGAGTTAAGTTGAAAATATGTATAAAATGGTATTTTATTTAAAAAAAAAAGGATTAATATCGGTGATCAAGTGTAAATTCCTATAAATATATATATAAAGACATATTAACGTTTTCATATAATACTTGGGGCCCCTAAATATAGCTTATGCTATCCATTTTTCAATGTTATATGAACGCCACATGGAAGGTATTGTACTCATATTTCATCACGGTTGTAGGGGAATCCTTTTTGAATATCGAAGGGATCTTGCTATGGTGTTACAGTATTTTTATAATTAATCAGACAATTTATATATTTATTTTAAGGGTAGTCAACAAAAACACATACTAACAAAAAATATGTAACTGTAGCGTAGACATTAAATTAAGTATAGTTTTTAATTACAGACAGCCACGGCATGCGATGTGGACTAACAGTTATATTTCATTTTAATAAATGCCGCTAATATTATTAATTATTACGATAGGGATATTAATTATATCTACGTTGTAAGTTTATGGCAGACTCCAGGAGGAAGTCTCGTCTTAGCAATTGCCCTGATGCTTCAATGGTAAACAACATTTGCTCGTTGATCTGATCAGACGACAGAGACCGAGAACCGGAGCCGTGAGATTGCAGAGAACCGCGTTTGAATGCTTCATAACTTATTCGTGTCAGGCTTCAGTTTGACGTAAAACAAATCTGTGGGGATGTTGTTGGATCACAAGAAACGGGCAAAGTGTGATCACAAAAACTACGGCGAGTCGCAACCAAGAAGGTTATAATGAAAAAGTATTTATTTCCCCAGTGTCCATTACGTGGGCTCTTGGAGTTTGGGCGAAGATGAGTTGATATACAACATATGAGTTTATAACAGAAGAGTATACTATAATAATAATAAGCTGTGTTTGCTAAGTATGTATTTAGAATTATTAATATTAAGCTAATATTTCAATATTTTTCAGTATTATAATTAAATGAGTTAACATTTTACAATTAGGCAGGTAGTATGTAAAAAAGTAAGGAATGTGCAAGATCGCCATCTTACCGAAGAAAAATATTATGAGTATTCTTTATTAAATATAATTTGTAATAAATTTCTCGTTACAAGGAAACTCCCGAAAATATCGTTTCTATTGTTTACGCCTTTGACGCCGCGTCTGTCGCAGTGTTGCTTTAGAAACTTAACAAAAACTCCAATGAATAACGCTGAAAGCCTTTGAAATTGTCAATAGATCCAACGGAGTGGTTCACAAAAAACGAGGTATAAATAAGGCGAATTGGTAGCGAGCGATAAATCGGCGCCCACCTAAAGCATTCCACCTAGATTGCAGCCACCGGAATGCCGCCTAATTGTTGTTGTCCCCCCACCTCCCAGCCCCCACCCCCCGTCGCGAGACATAGGTGTCGCCTAGCGGTTTGTCTAATGTACCTTGAAATCGAGTACGGTTTACAGAAAAATATACAACAAAATAAATTTAAAATAAAAATTCTCATGTCACAGTTTTTGTTATGGAACACCTTCTGAAATGGCTTGACCGATTTAAAATAAATGTGTTCATTGGTTATTTATTAGGAAGACAATTAGGGGTAATTAGTATTATGCCCCTAGGTGATAAAGGTGGTCCATTTCAGATTTTTTTTTAAATCGTTTATAAAACAGTCATTTATACATGTTTCAGTCCCGTCACAATCACAATTATGAGTTAAGGATTTTCTTCCTGACAAAGCCATATTCCTTAAAATATATTAGTACTAGTACTAGTGCAGATTAATAAATATTTTTGTTCAATTATCACAGAAAACTATAATAGCCTACATTTATAAGACACGTGTTTCTTTTACACGTAATTGTAAAAGAAGCACGTGTAATAACTATATAACTTGATCCCTGTCTAACTCTAGTGTACAGGTATGCTCTCTTTCTTTTGGAACGAGACACATCTATTGTTACTACACTGTAACATAAGCTGTAGTCATCCCAAATAAATAAATATAAAACAGAGAACAGTAAACACGCTTAAGTCAATCAAGTACTTTCTACTCGTTTTTGCCCACTTTTTATACAAAATATAATTTTTCAACAACTTATACATGAAAATAAGGATGTAATTTATATAAACGTAAAAAATTATCTGTAATGAATTGTATATTTTATCTGTTGAAGCCAACTTGGGCGTTGATGGAAAATACTGAATGTAATAATAATATAAAAAACAAAACACAATAAGCTTGTAGCTTATGTAACCACTGTCAGAGGTTAGCTCCTGAGGATGACCAATCTCGTGACGCAGCCAGAACGTGTTTCAGTAGCTCTTTTACTTCCACGAGCGGGCGTGATATGGAAGCCCAGGAAATGTCTTTTATAAAGAGAACTTGTTACTTTTTAAAATATTACCTATCAGCTGTGAAATGCATAATATACAATGAGGCATCGCAAAGATATTAAAACAATCAGAACCATGGCTCCTCGCAGTTACCAGCCGCCGGCTAGCGCCCTTCGAGAAGGGATATTTTTACAATATTCTTCTATTGGTCGTAGCGTGAATTTATTAAGCCTTCTTGAACCCGTTTTCCTCAATATATTAACAATACAATACATATTTATTCACTCTTTCATATTCCTATTCATTACATTACATTTTAACCAGTTACACAGTTTAACGATATTAGCATAGAAGTATGGACACTCAACTGTCAGAGTTCTACCATACCTGCTTAACTAACAGTCCCCACCCGTATCTCTTTCTTTCTCCCACTGTCAGTCTCACTGCACACGGACCACAAAGAAACCAATGAAAATATTCATCTATAAACCGAGCTTTATCATGCGAAGTGCTTGATACATTGTGTTTTGAAATAACTCATAAAATTAGTGTATTATTGTAAATTAGTGTTAGTCCAGGATGCTGTTCAGTCTGGACCGTCCTGAGGCTATCGCTGAAGAAGACCCAGGCCATTTTGATGTTTGTGGCGACTTCTTGAACCCAACTATCTTGAATACGTAATAAGGGAGCGTGACCTTTTTTTGCTAACGCTACCGTCACCTTCTCAGTCTGAGATGACCCGGTGTCAGCGGCTCTCGAGCGTCGATAGCGCTGGAGCGATCGCGGCAAAATATCGCCTGTCAGCTTTTGTGGTGAACACGGCGGCGGCGTCCTTGCAGCCACTGTGCCGAGACAATAACACTGCGGCCAGATAGCGCTGACTAAATGATGTTAACAGCGGTCGTAGTAACGGGGAGTTAACAGATACTTCGACATTGTACTTGGATATACTGACATCAAGTCTTTGTAGTATGCTTTGATAATTAAATTAAAAACTTAGCCATAAGTTGCTAGTGTAATAAATATAATGTTGAATAGCAACAGAATATTTGGTAATTAGCTCAAATTATTAAAATAAAAAGATTAGAAACTCCATGTTATAAATGTACAACACAGACTGAGTACCCAGAGTTGTTAGCACAGTACACACATCCCTGTCTCTCTTATACAATTGAAAAGAGTACAAAACTTTATAGTCAGTAAAAGTTTCGTGAATAGTTTGAGGCGTCCATTAATTAATTTATTCATTCCTAACAGTTATAGTATTTGAATTGAGTTGTGTGGCTGATTTAACTTTTCACTTCGAAGAGATGAAAATAAAATAACTGATGTTATAACTTTTTAACAATACAAGTCAAAGGCATCGTGCGGCCCGCCGCTATGCACCCAGCGACACATTCCGCTCACAGGTCCGATTTATCATCGCGAACATAACTTTATCTAATATTTAATTAAAAAAGAAGATTTGCGTTCATAAAACCTACCATTAATACCATATTAAATCATTAAAAAATTACCATTATAATTTTTTTAGCCCGTTTCTTCTAAATAGTATTTAAAATATAATCTTCAAGTCTATTTATTAACATTAATAAAATCCTATGCAAAACATGTCCGGAATACGTAAGGGGAGTAAAACAGTCCAGGTACTTCCTGGGGGAGGTGTTGACAGGATATTCTGCCACTAATCAAATGTTTCACAACGCTTTACAGAGAAATCAATAAAACCTTCATTTTATCAATGTGATGCACCGGTTATATTAATTATTATACAGTTATCCGTTCTATAACATGGGTTCCTTGATATGAGGTATGAAGAGATACCTTATTCGTGGGAAAGGATTGTATCTAGTATAGTTGATTAGGCGGCTTCATACGTACTATCTGTCTTCGCACGTGGGGTCTTAGACGGTATTTTTATATTCTATCTCCATTTTTAAATTAAATGACATTACTAAATTTAACCTTAACCTTTATTACAAAATTAAAGTATAGGAGTGAAATGTGAGATTAAAATATTGTCAAATATATGTAGCAACATTGGTATGTAAAGATTTGTAACATATGTAGGATATAAAGGCCATTATTATAACTATTAAATACGTTTTTAAATGTTTGTATAGAACGTTTGATTGTCTATGACTATAATATAACTTTGCATTACAATTTACAAAGTCAGCGAAGTAAGTGATGTAGGAGCTCGCTAGTTCATAATATATAACATATTTTACAAACACATTAAAAATTGTCATGTAATTTTAATGTTAAGAACAAAACATACGACGTCCATTGCTCGGCCCCGTCCCGTCGGTGGCTGGACCTGTGTTCACAAACTTTTGCATGAATCGTGATCAAATTAATAACCAACTTTAGTGCTGTTAAGGCGTGACCGGCGGTGACCCCTACTAAGATTAGTCACGGAATAATCATCACAGTTTTTTGTTAATCACGGTAGATTATCTCCAAGCCCTTACTTAGGTTATGTCACTCTCCTAAAAGTCCTGTTAAAAAATTAACTTGTATTTATTTGTGAAACATAATTGAAGTAAAAGATATTATGGTAATGAAGAAGAGCAAAATGCAGGATCTAATAAATTAATATTTATTTTGATTATAAGATTTTAATATTACAATCATAAAGTTTAGTATGTGTTATATTAGAGAAATTTTATGTCACCTACCATAAAAATGTCTGGCTAAAACCAAAGGAATAACATTCCACACGTCACAGTCACGTTAATGAAATTTCTGCTATAAAATATAGCGTGACCTACCAGCCCAAATACCTGAGTCCGGTGGACCCATAGTAGCCGAGCACCCAACGCGAAGGTGTAATGAATCTTTGTAGGTAGCCACGTGTCGCCTGGCGCCTCGCCTGCACGCGATCTGCTTCCAAACTTACGTAGGTACATTTGCATGCCATGCATGGCTCTGTGTAATCAAATAATACGAATATCAGCAGTTTTCAAGCGAATGATTTGGATCGTATGAACATCCTAAAATCTTATTCAACTCCAGTGCTTCTAGTTATCCATCAGAACAATTTCCTAGTATGCCACATTAATTTTCAGCAAGTTAGTGACGCATAACACTGCAGCATGCTCTGCGGCTTAAATAACTATTGAAATCGAGCAGAGCAAGAGTTCCTAAATAGACATCTCCATCATCAGCAGCTAGTCGCTTCAGTCGTAATGAAATAACTATTTTAAAGGTTCTTTAATGCAGATGGTGCAGAGGTTGATCTAACAACTGAAATAGCTTGGTCTGATATATATAAAACTGGTTAATAGTTTAATACATACAATTGTAGACCTTGTTTAACTTCTCATGGAAATCGAACCCTTAACACAAAATATAGCATGGAATTGACTCAATGTTTCATCACAACTAGTAAAATCAAACAAAAAGGCCGAAGGGACACCTGAACAGATGGTCGTGCCAGTAATTTATGGGTGGAAAGCTCAACCAGCGCGACGGATGGAGACTTACGGTCTTAAAGAAACTAGTTAGAGAGGAGACGAATAGGGACAGCCGCCTGATCGATGTGCCGCCATCGCTCGCGTGATACCATCCTTGGTGGGCATAGTGTACGAACCTATGCCGTATCATCACTAGCTCACAATTTCTGTAATCGCTGACATCATGTCGAGCTGACAATAAAGCCAGTTGTATTGTATCGAGATCTAGTATGAGTCGAGTAGTTCTTGGCTTTCATGTCACATGATAGTAAGTGAAGATAAGACCGAAGATGGAAGACAGTATGTTTCCGCGCAGGTCGCATCTGGAGTGCGGCCACTAGGCTTCTCTACGACGTTCTGTGCGGGTACACAACTTCTTATCATCTCTTCTTGTTCTTCTTTCCACTTCTTCTTACCAATGACGATGTGATTACTATAGGTGAAGATAAAATAATATAAGATGAGATAGTTGAGATAGATAATATTATATTGTAATTCTGTGTACAATAGAGTTTTACTTTGGTTGGGTCAATGAGGTGTGTGTGGATTACGTCCTTAGACTCGATTAGCATGTATAAAAGTATATGCAGTATATTTATAAGTATTACATACCTTATAATTACATGGCATAAACGAAATTGACGCTTTTGTTGGCTTCTTTTTCAAAAAAGATTAGGTTCTATGTTCCAATTATATTTTCATATGTATGTTCACCTATTTCTCTGTTAGTTGTGAACCGATATTCATAATTATTTTTGTATTCGATAGAGCATACTCCTGAAGTAGTCCCATTGCCACCAAGTCAGCATCTGGCTATGGGATCCTAGGTAAATAGAGGGCGACCTTCAAATTCTACAGGCATGTATTATGTGTCAAATTTTTCTAAATCTATCGAGTATCTTAACCAACGACAAACAGACAAGCAAGTCGATAATACTGGTCACATGACTGATTTCGCTGTTAGAAACATACGACTCCAAATTGTGAATAAAGGTACTTACTTGTTTCCAGAAACAATAAAAAGTGAATTTAGACTCCAATAAACAATTTTAAATTAGATCACTTCTAAATTGAATTATTTTGCCTTTTTTAGTGATTTCAATTTTTTACGTTATTTAGTTAAATTGGTCATACTGTTACTGCTACAGCACTATATCTCCAAGGCAGCTCTCGAACAAGCCGGAGTACCTGTGCGCTGTTCCTATTAAGACAAATTTACTTTGCTGAAGTTAGGAAATATGTAAATTGAAGTCGGTTTTATGTATTATAGTTTTTTATAATTTCCATGACAACTGCAAACAAGTGACCGCTTGCCCAGAGGTAAGTGGTTAACAAATAAAGACGAAATATCGTCGTTATTTGTTTCTTTTTCTTTTTTCTGTTTAATAAAACAGAAAAAATACCTCCGAAATTCTTTAAAACTTTGACACGCACACACGCACACTAATCATGTACAAACATAATAATATTTTGATTAGAGTTAACATTTCTAGTAAGAGTTTTAAGAGCCTCACTCAAATTATTTCCCGTTGTGAGTCTGCTGGAAGAAGTTTGCAGAATAATTAGATCCTCGAGCTTATTGTCCATGTGTGACATAAATACGTTTGATAAATATTATTTTGTTGTTTACTCGTGATCTCAGAACGTTCTCGAAGAGCAGCTTCTTCTGACGCAGGCGCATTATACACTTAAAACGTTAACTTAAGATTTATCACTTATTTATTTATATAGATTGTATATGTTTGACAGCTGTTTGGTCGAGTGGGTCAGAATCCCGGCAGGGAACTTTATGATGAGTACATATATTATTACACGAATCATTTTTTGTATGTTTATTTTGTATATTTATATTCAAATTCAACAATTTATGAACACACGAAGACAATTAAAAGGACACAACAGAATATTAGAGAATTGTACAATGTTTCTGTTCATCTTCATTTCTCCATTATATAGTATTATGGATACTATATACACAAACTTAGACTGTGAAAAATAATACGTTATTGTATGAAATATTTATACAGAATTATCATTTATTCATGTATAAAAAAAAATCTATAATATTTGTTTCTATATAATATTTAGCAAAAAAACATTATGTCACGAAAACAAAATAATCTCTGGTTGCCATAGAAACACTAACACATTAGACATAAGCCAACAAGCTCCAAATTCCTGTATCCTCTGTAAATAAATATTATCTACGCTCGTTTTATCATCGATGTCACCCAGAAAATAGTTGCTCCAGTTTGTGTGTTATAAAACACGGATTTCTCAATAGATATTGTCCCGGAACCTTCAGTCGCCCGCACCCCGCCATCGATATTTTTTACGACACAAATATTTCAATATGTCGCGGTATAGTATATATATAGTAAGCCTATAGGCTTACGCAGACGTTATTAGGTACCTGGCTAACGATATTACTCTTATATTTAGATTCATTACTTCTAAGGCTTTTAAAAGCTAAATTTTGTAATTATACAAACTAAACAATACAAGCATTTCAGTTTTAAGTAAAACGTAAACTTAAAGAGGCATGCCCTGGACTAATTCACACTCAAAATAATTTATTGAATACTCTTGGTTATATATTCTAAATGGAGTATATCTTGGCCTTCATGATGATAAGATGCAAGCGAGCTCCATCCGGATTCTTCAAACCTCCAACTGCTGGAACACAATGCTTAGGAAAGTCTTCTTGGACGCATGACATTTGCTTACCTATATCTGCCTAGCTACCTGACCCGCTCATTTCATTACGTTAACCCCCACCAATCAACCAGTTCCTTCCCGACGCTTGTCTGACTGTCATAGTATCCACGGTGTACACCACGTTGCCCTCGTGTCCCGTTTTCTGTGCCCATCAGTTCTACCCTAGTGCCATCAGTATTGGCGAGTATGGCTATATACATGTATTGGCGAGAAGGTACGTATTGCTATAGCGACAGACTTCAGCAAGATGTGGTGGTATCTAGCAAGGTGGACTTGGTAAAAGTCCAAGCACCAATGAAACTGATCGGTAAATTTCTTGAACGTCAATTTGATATCATCAACTGAGGGTATTGATCTGTGATACCGAAGGGTTCGAATATGCGCATAAAATATAAAATAAACAAACAAACTACTTTCATACTAATCCGATTTCACAAGTTATTTTAACAATATTAATAATGGACCCGTTTAAAGGTAACGGGTCCATTATTAATATTGTTTATAAGTCAACGTTACATTCCCTCTATTATGATTGAACGAAGCGATGGTTGCTTCGTGCGTCATGTCTGTCAACAGAAGCCGCTAGCGCGTTCTGATCCATTCATGTTTTCATCAATTAAAATATTTTATTTTTACTTACGTCACATGTTACATAAGTACATCGACTGCTGTAAAATTGACTTAAATAATTACAAGTACATAATTATTATTTTGCAATATTTGTAGGACTTTGTTCGGATTTTATCTTGCAACTAGCTTTTAAAGCTGATATCTTCAACCGTTTGTGATCAAATGCTTTATGAATACATAAGCGATGTCATTCTGAATCTGTTTTGATGAACTATTTTTTGCGCACTCCTATGATAGAGGGATTAAATGAGTGTACTGTAAAATTTATTCTTTTCAGAGCATTTAACTAAAGGCTTGTTTATAAAAATATTTATTTTCATTATTAAATATAAGTAATATTACAAGCCGCCACAATAACAAATGAATAAGTTAAAACAATATATAATTTAGTTAATAATTTACCATGTATTACTTTGATATAATTTGACGCAAGTACTTAATGTCCCCCGTACAATGATTACATTTTTCTGTTAGAGGCTGCAGTAACTGTGATGACGCTACGAGACGTGTTAATTTAAATAAATTAATGTAAAGAGCACTCCGTCATGGAAATAAACCGTCACAAAATAAACTCGACACAGCGAGCCATTCTTAATGCGCCGCTCTTTGGACTAACAGAGATGAGACCAGAATACTTGGGATTATATTACATTTTTTTATAATTGGACTTTACTAAGCACCGTCACATAACATACCATGTATTATGTATATAGTGATACCTCGGCTAATTGTCTATGTTTAATTTTATATTTTTTTCAATTGCGATAAATTTACTTTTACTTTTGTCAAATAATTATTTTTTTTTACAATCCATAAAACATAAAACCAAGCGTATTACGTAATATTTCACAACAGAGGCTACCGTTAGTCGTTTGCATACGTCAGACAGCTGACGACAAACACGATCGATCCAGTTCAATACGATTGAAGGTCTCACTTAGGGTCGCACACAATCAACATCGTAGAATAATATCGTTTGTGGTAAGGTCGCTTGTTTTCGTGGAGGAGATGCTGTGTGTGTGACATAATTAAAACTTCGCCAATTAATAAAAAGCGATCCAAAATGTAATCGCTGCCGACATAATGTTACGTTAGATTTTAATGTAAAACGCGGAACCCATAAATGACACAACTTTCACTGGCATATTTTTATAAAGTATTTATGCAAATACACACACTTAAATATTGGTATAAATAAACAGACATTATGAAAGAGTGGTCATACTTTACAAAAACTTTTAACACCGCCTTGTAGAAATGTGCCTCAAAGTGACAACGCCATCTATTGACAAAATGTTAAACCTTGTTTCATTATGAAATTGACCAATTATTGCCACTTATTTGGCTTACACTGAGCTACTTGGAAAACAATATTAAAAGAATTTAAAAACGTATTAATAATTTATCTAGTTGTTAAATACTTCCGGGAACCTTGACATAAATCATATTCAATACGTTATATCATAAGTCAAATAAATATTCCAGAGTCGATCTATATGTTATACCTCTAAACACTCCATAGAACAGTTGTAAGGGTAGACAACATAATCTTAGTTCCGTTAAAGGCAAAGCTATAGATGAGATGTAAACAGAGATAAGTTAATGAAAATACGAAAATATTTTGTTTCTTTGTCCTATATAAACTTAGTTAAGTCTTCCCTTCTGATACGAACGTGTAGTGTGTAGTTAACTCGTACAACCGGCGTCAAAAGCAACGACCCTCGTTGTCGAGCGAACCAAAGTCAGCGCGCATTTATTAAAAACGAAATGAAATCGCTTCACGCCGCGGCCTTTTGACATGCCGGCACCTTTGTAGTGAAATGCATTACAATTATTATTTCAAATGGTTTTGTATGAAGTCCTGATAAAATAAGTACTTATAGGTTTTTGAATAGTTCTTTCCCACTCCAAAATGTGGACAAATCTTATTTATAATACTTGTTGTAAGTAACAACAGGTCTAAAAACAAGATAATTGTCACTAACATACATTTAACCAAAGAGTTTCCGCTTATAAACAATTAAATATAAAATACAACATGATATTTAATTTATTTATTTAACAATTTCTATACATACACACAAATTAACAAAACTTATTAGGTACAGAGAAAATGTACAAGGTTACTACTTATATCTAAAGAAAACTCTACTAGTAGACCCGCGAAAGGAGAGCTTGAAAATAAGCGCAGACTTGTATGTACACCAATACCAAATATATTAGATAATTATATAAAAAAAAGAAAGGTAAATTTTAGAAACGCAAGATAAACATCAACTTAATTATTAAGTTGAGGGTCAATTTAAACCTGACACTTCTTGCGAACGCGCTCGAGGTACAATTTAAAATGTCTCCATCATGTGAATAGCTATTGTGATTACGACAGAGCGCAACAAGAAGGTGTTATGGACATAATTAGATGAAGTCAACGGTACACTAAATAACCCGGGACACTTCTTTAATAGAAAGTGGGAATCAATACAGAAATACTTGATTCCATTTGGCGCAAAGCCAAAGATAGTATAAGTTCAGTATCGTTGTCAAATTCGAACTTGAGGTGCTTTAAGAATTTGTTCTATATTAACGATAACTATTTCGTGTGTGGAAAAGTAATAACTAGGAATTAAAAGATGTAATTTAAGCGCTAAATCTGAAAAGAAGTTCGCTATTAGCTCTTCTAAGAGTAAGTTGTATTATCGAAGCGTCTTTGACCACAGCCCGACCTCAACGACGGGAGTTTTCATGAAAGAACTAAATACTCAAATATGGTCTCTTTAGTTATATCGATATTAATAATTGCGTCATTCATTGATAGGCATTTAACAGGGTATTCCCCTAAAACTAAAGCTTTTCCAATTAATTTTAATTGTTATTCCATAATACAACTAATGTATGATATACATGATGGCGACTGTTCTTAAAATTTTCAATTACTTTTTCGATTAAGAGGATTTCAAAATATCAGTTTAAGTATCGAGGTTAATAATTAGAAAAAGGTTAATTCTGTAGCTGGTTTAATTGGATTTCCACGTGGAATCCTCTTAGAGAGCGTTATTTATTTATATTTTGATGTTCACCAATTATTTGGATACGGAGAAGGCTCGACGGGTGCTCATATATTAATTAATCAACCACTTAGCGGATTTATCAATAGATTTTATCTCTAACCAATATAGGTGCGTAGAGAACCTATCCAACAATCTATCTCTAAGTAAAATGATTTAGGGAGGTTTGTAATAAAATATTGTGTATTTGATCAGAACATATAGTTTGGAAGTTAATTGGGTGGCGGCCATCTTGTATCTAGTTTAATAAAACAAATAGCTACGTAAATAACTATTGACTTTAGCTAACTGTTACAATTTATTAAAATATTTTATATTTGTATTGATGGAAACATTGGTGATCTCAGCTGAACAAATATATATGATGATGAATAGCACTTTTCCTTTTTTAAAGTCGGTTAAAATTATACTTAGCGTCTGGTGTTTGGTGACTAACCGTGTGTGGCACCAACGACATCACTGACCCTTAAACATGAAGAGGAAACCTCATGTCTGCTAATATAAATTTGACGAAGATAATGTAAGTTAAGTTATTCACAGTGCTTTGTATACGAAAAAACAATGCTTAAGTCATAGCATTTTTTAAAATTAATAACTGTAATATTTTTTTATATATTTATTTAGAAAAAGCAAATCACTCGACATCACCTGATCGTAAATAGAACGCGTCCATAAATGCGAAGATATCTGGCTTACTTCAACAGCGGCCGTGACACACAGACACACAGACACAGTGACCACATCCACGTTGCCGATCTAAAAGTGCCTTTCCGCGTCTCTTTTGAAGGAACCTACCTCTCTGAAGAATTCCCTTTTGGTTTCAATTTGACTGCCGTCTCGTCGAGTGATCAGTACCACTGTCGTCTTAACTAGAGTTCCCGGGTTCGAGTCTTTTATGATGACGACGTTTGTATGCTTATTACATATTTATATACACGTTTACTTTCTATATTTCTCCGTTATCTAGTATCCATAGCACTATCAATAGGTGTGAGAGTAAAAAATAATTAAGAGTAAGAAAATCAAATACCTACCTATAAGAGGATATCCTTGTTCGTCTAACACACGGGAATCACCACAAATATTAGTATAGTCTATTGCTTTTGTCTTCTGGCCTATATAGTGTACTGGCGTCGAGAAAGTCTATTTATTGTAAAAATAAATAGACTTTATCGACGCCAGTGACCAGAGGCCCTCCTGGGGCTCATTTTGCTAACAATGCAGTCACTTTAACGGCAAAGTCTGGACCATAAGTCAGGTCACCACCGGGAATGTGTGACACCGAATAAATGGTCAAGTTGCTGACGAGACATTCGCTACGTACTTACCGTTCTTTTTAAAGGAAACTGCTATAAATACTGTTGTAACGCTAATTGCTATTAATTAAGAAGCCTTAAATAATACAGGATGTGTGAGACGTGAGCACGGAGTGAGCGGCGCCTCGCACGCGTCGGCTCGCATATTCATAGCGCATAATGACCCCTCCCCCTCCTCCGGCCCGTTTGTCTTGCCTTAATCCGCATGAATATTTAAACTAATGCACTTAATCTGCGCTGCAAGAAAGTGAATCGTTTCCCTCCATAATCTAGTGGAGAGCAATGTCTGGGAGTGGACGCATCTGGCGCCAAGCTCCGCAGGGTAACTGTTTTAGGCTGGTCCTTATTTGCATTGTCAAAGTGAGCGTCGTATTACTGAGAAGTCATCGTGGAGAACTGACTTGGTGCTCACACCATCGGCGACACAATAACCAATCATTATCTTAATTAGAGATTCTTACATCTGTAATAACTGTTTTAAGTTAACAGCACGTCAGTAGAAGATTTATTTTCCATGCTAAATAAACAAAATATTTTTGAAATTTCTTAAAAATTTGATTTCTATTGATAAAGTTTTTAAACCAGACCTAAATTAAGCCGAACAAAATACAATATATCAAAATTATTCAAATCGGTCTAGCTGTTTTTGAGTTTTAGCAAGACAATGTATTTTTATTTATAAGATAAGTTGACCCAGCGATCATTGTACAAACTACCATTGACGCCATCTATGGAAGAAACTCGAAGTAGTGATGGAGGAAATGACAGTTTTAATTTAAAAATGTCACTTAGCCGACTTTCAGTTGTATACAACTGAACTGAAAATAACTGGAAAAATACTATAATAATTTTTAAAATATATTTTTTATAAAAAAAAATTTGTTTTTTTTATAGGATTTTCAGTTATTTTCATTTCTAAGCTTCCCCGAATTAAACCAAATAAAGCACAATAAAAATTATCATCAATCCGTTCTTATGTTTTAGCAAGACTAGTGAGCATCAATTCATTTTTGTATATAAGAAGAAGAAGAAGAAAGAAGATATTAAAACATCATAAGACAATCTTGTAACATATAAATTTTTAATGCATTCCAGTCTCAGACCGCGTGTGCTGTGAAAATAAAAGACAAGCGCTCAGTGCATTAGTGCATCGACTGTGTGGGACGAGGGTGTCAACCTGCCGACTGGTGCTCATAGAATGGACTAGGCAGAATAAGTTCATGAGTTGATCCTGGTTAATGCAATATTAATATGGAGGTTACGTCAAAATTGTTGTAAGGCTTTAAATATTCTTGAGTTCACCCCTTCATTACAGAACAGGTAGCTCTGAAACTAACGACGTTTAATGCCCGTAAGCAAATTGATTAGAGTTGCAGCGCCGCTACATTAACACAAAGGCTTTTGATACATTTTCGGGGAAGCACTTTGGTGTATTGGAGGGATATCTTAACTTTGTTTATTTACTTTGACTTTGGCGATAAAAGCTTTTTGAAATTTTCATAGATTCTACACTCGCTAATGTGGTACGAATTTAGTGACGTGAGTGAGTGCACTTAGAAGATGCACCCTTCCAAAACTTAGAGCTCTGCTACAACGGAGCACTGTATCCCGAGTAAATTTGGTTTTAGTAAACCAGCGCGGTTAATATACACCTGGAGTAAAATGGAAGTGGAATAGATTGTAGCAAGTCAAAGTCAAAATATCTTTATTTAAATAGACTCATTTACTAAGTTCTTTTAATTCGTCATAACAGATAATATATATTTGAATAAAAAATAAATATAATTAAAGGTATAGCACTAGTAATAGTGACAACTTTATGTGGGTATTAACCGGGTATTTGCAAATTGTCCCAGTTATAGAATTTAATTATATATGAAATAAATTATTTTAAAATTAAAAATAACACTAGTTTGCAAATACCGCTTCGACGAATTAGTAGCTGCATAGTATTTATAATAACATTTACAAATTACCTATGTCATTATGTATTAGTATCACAAGCATATTTGTTTTGTTTTACAGTGCGATATATTATACATCTGTATGTAACGTCATTTCTGGTTTGATTAAGTTTAAATTTAACTTAAGTTTATACACTCATTGACGTTGAGTCAATCTGATCCATCTGTTTGTAAATCTTCCATGGTTGAACAATACCAAGTATATAACCAAGGCAATCCTATTTAATAAGAAAAATACATAATTTGCTTTCAATATTATCATTATCATTTTGATCGTGCCGACGTCGCTAACCCATGTGAAGGGAAAGCTATTTAAAATTATTACAGGTCTTGGAAGACTCAGAATGTAAACGTAATTGAAATATGAAGGAACTCTTTGATATGCACTTGCAGGTGAGCCACTGTTCGACATTCCTTCACATAAAATATATGGGAATAATTAAGTATAATAAATAAATTTCCTTATCACTTGTAAAGTGCTAGTTGAATGAACTAGTGCTCGAAGTTGACCATTTTATGATTCGTTATTATTATTTCATCCAGTGTGATGATGGCAGTTATCTACTTTACTTCGGCTAGACCCAGTTTGACTCCTGAGCGTTACTGGAATAAGAAAATAATAAACCAAAAGCCCAAGTCAAATGGTCGAGCATTGCAACAAAAGCGTAGACCCGTTCGTTAGCGCTCACAAAAGAACGTTTGTTGCACTCGATCGGCAATCGTGTTACCTTTCGATGAATATTTAACGAAGACTCGATGCCAGCACCGAGCTACGAAAGCTACGTCTTTATTGCAGAAATGCTTTTATTCAGTTAAGTTAAGGTATCTTTTAAATTGTTAATCAAAATTAAAAGCAAAATATCTTTATTTAAATAGACTCATTTATTAAGTTCTTTTAAATCTTCATAACAGGGATATGTATAAAAAATGTAATTAAAGGTAAGAACTTTAAGTGGTTATTAACTACTTGTAAGCAAACTTTTTCATTTATAGAATTAATTGTGTATTAAATAAATTTGTAATTAAAGTTAATTTAAATTGCATTTTTAAATAGTCCGTCCACTCATTTTTATAACTTTGTTGTAACGTTTTTCATTTAAATTTCGTTGATGTAGTCTTTAAATTTATGTAAAGGTAATTCAATTATATTTGGCGGGATTTTGTTATAAATGTGTATACATTGCCCTTAATTTCTTTGATTTTAGCAAAAAATTATTATTTTCAAACCAGCACACCACGTTTGAAACGGCATTGCTAAACATCCTCATAGTCAATTTTATTTCTGTTAATTTTAAAAGATAATGAAATGTCATCTGCAAACAACACCGTCTCACACAAATCTTTTTCAAAGTAAGGAAGGTCATTTATATAAATTCAAAAAAGCTATGGCCCTAATTTGGATCCCTGAGGAACACCCATATTCATAGGTGCACCAGAAGACTCAGCTTTATTTACAACCACTCTTTCAATATGATTATTTAAATATGATTCAACAATTTAGATTATTATATGACAGTGACAGGTCAAAAACATCTAAAGTGACACCTTTAAGTGTATTCTGCGAACGTAACAATATAAACACATGAAGGTTGAGTTAATAATGTACTAGTTCATATTTGATATGATCTTCATCTAGTTTTAAGATAAGTAGTATAGACTGAAGTTCTAGAATAAACTCAACTCGTTCGTAAAATTTTAAGCCTAATTATAAATAACTGTAGTCAACAATGAAAGTTTTTAAGAAATCAAGTGGCCTGGATGCAATTTCAATAAAAAAGATTTCGCAAGACTTCACAAGACAAGTTGATTTTTAATTTTTTAAATCATTTCAGAAAAGTTTAATTCTGTTGGCAGCAACCCTTGCAAATAATTTTCATGTTGGTACCGCCTCTCTTCTCCGTTGCCTAAGCTAGAGATAAGTCACGCCTAAAAGTGTTAATTAAAACTGTGCGAGAATAAAACAGCACAGTACATACACAGTTGCAGTACCTAAGTACTCAATTGTTGTATGTCAGTTCCATTTTTACTATTTATGTGTACATAAATGGAAAAAATTAAATTAATTAATTAAGTATTAGCATTTTATTATGCGAATCCAAAGCTACACAAATTAATTCAACATATATTGACTTACAATTACGACTTACTTACGTTTATAATTTATTAGCCGAGTTGTAGCGTAAAATAGGTTTCTCCCGAAATATCTGCGACTTATTTCGTCTTACATATTTCTATTCATTTATATTATTATAACCTTACCTTGCCAAAGTTTTGTTTTCACAAAAAACGTATTTCGCAATTGCGCGCATGTAAATAATCATTGGAAGCCAGGGTCGCGTGATACGTCGCGTCTGTACTACCGCAACGATCCGAACACGTTACAATTTACCGGATTTACGGCTCGCGCGTCGTTGGTGCGTCGCACAACACAAACTTATCGCCCTTTATTTATTTTGTCCTGTCCCGTATCTTTCTGATCACTTACATGTTTTTTGTTTTTAACGTTGTCCAACTATTGGGGAAAAAGAGTAATATACACACGCCTCAAATCGTATGCAGTGAGTAAAGTACTGTCGCATGTTTGGGATGCTTCACCCAAATATTAGCTGGCTACAATGGACTCGAACCGGGATAGAGGACTACTTAAGAAACCCATTTTGGTACCTGATCTCCAGGATCTCTACCATCGCCACTGAGTAGCATAACTATCAATTTTTAACCGATATCAAAAGGAACAGGTCCTGTGTTCCATTATATGTTTTTTGTATGCATGTTCACCTATTTCTCTATCGACAATTTTTTTTTTATTAGATAGCAAATATTCCTGAAGTGGTCACAATGTTATCAAGTCAGGTTCACCTGATGGAAGCCCAGAGTAATTGAGGGCAACATGAAAATTTTAAAGATACGTATTATGTGTTTCATATTTTGCTTTAAATCTAGTATTTTTAACCGTCAACAAACAGTCAAGCACTGCGAATAACTGAAATGAGATCGTCACAGAATCACGGCTCCAAGCATTGGTCGAGCGGTTCAACCAGAAATCATTATGATCGCATTGATTTTAAAAGTCCTACTAAATAATTCCAATCTGGGGATTTTTTACAGACAATTAAGCATTTACAATTAATAATTATATCAACAAACATCGTTGGAAATATACCTTGTATTGAATTTGACATTAAAATCATTTTTTTTACTTACCAAATATACATATAGAATGTGGAGATCAAAATACGACATTAAGTTGAAATATTGGCTGTACTAATTAATATAATTAATTTTACGACGTCGTTTGTAAATTTCATAATATTTCTATGAATCGATGCAGTCATTGTTCTAATTTATAACGACTCTTGTATATAATGAAGATAATTTATATTTCGTTGACGTTTTTGATACCGGAGATGTTAATTTCTTCCATGGGCTGTAATTATTATGACGACTACTTTCCCTTCATAACTTTATTCGAAAAGGCGCACTTTACAACCGGCTGTCCTTACATTACTCGAAAATACTCTACAGAATTCGAAATCATATTTTATGTAAAAGTGATAAATCATAAATATCATAAAAATGCTCATAAATATTTGATTATTGAATTTCTTTAATAAAATAATAAAAGTTAAACATTTATCAATATCTATCTTTGTACTGAGTCTGTCGTTCATCAATTTATTTTGACATAATACATTATACAAATACAGAAAGATGCCAAAAATAGCGACTTCATTCAATATAATATTTCAATCCATTTTCCCTGGGCCGTAACATTTCACGCCAGTGATTTATAGTAAATAAGCGAAGCTTTTTATAACGTAATAAACGTGAATAGGTTGTATTGATTCTGCACGCAGAGGCGATGCTTATGATATTGGTCACGCACCGTGCTACGTGATTTCGTAGCTGCTACGACGTAGTCCGTAGCACTTGTAGTTGAGTTTAGCATGGACTATTTAATAAAAAAGGGTTAAAAAAGGTTTGTATAGAGAGGGCTCCCTAAGGTTCGTTTAAAACAAGTATACTCAATTAATCCCACATTCTATATAAGTGAAATTTAATTCATATATTATTGTACATTCGACATAAATTTGTATAAATCAAAAACATACACTATTATGTAAAAAACCAATTATATATGATGATAAAATCGTGGTTTCCACGAGAATATAACGTATTTTTCCTTGAGGGAACATGTTATATGCATAAAAATACTTCTACATAATTAATTTGGGTAGATATATTAATATGGATAGTTGTCCTCGCGCGTTCCTAGTGCCCCAGGCCATAAAGGCGGTTCGGGATGAGGCGACATCTGCTGACCTCGTGAGCGAGGACCGTCGGGTTGGTCGACATTTTACTCTGTATTTAGCTTCACAGTCAATAAAAATAATATTTTTCATACTCACACCTCTTACCAAAAGCCCAAAGTAACCATCATTAAGAGCTTTTGTTAAGATACAAGAGTATCTGCCCCTACCGGGATTCAAACCCGTGGCATCTAACTTAGAAGGCACCACTCAACTAGATGGCTGTCAATAGTAATTCACTAATGAGAAGACTAAGAGAATAGTAATGAATAGTATCCAAGTCCCCTTGGTTTAGAAAACATCATACAGCGCCATCTAGTGGTAATATGCTGACCTACATGCACAGACACATGAGCATTGTGTCGCTTTAGCTTGTTGCTTGATTTTATAATATTTATATTTTCATTTTCTTATATATGAATATATTGTGTGTTACCTTTTATTGCTTTATTTGGGTAGTAGTTATGTATATAGTATTTTGATTATATAATTGGTGATTTTAATTCGTATTTAGTGATAATTAAATTTCCTTACTGTTAGTTAATTTATGATAAAATTCGTTTTAGCCGTTTTCGTGAGAATTGGTCTCACTGAAATCAGCGTGACATATAGCTGAGTGGACGCCATTTTGGTGTTATTCTATTATTTTGATTGTTTTTGATCTATTTATTATTGGGTGATTTCAAAGGCTCCAAATAAATATTATAAGTAAAGCAAAATATAAGATAATTTTTATATTACGAACACTCGTGCACGAATACCTATTTTGCACAAAACAAATAGCTATTTGTATCTCAGTAACAGCACATGCTATCCAAAATAATGAGTCATTTATTTAGAAGTGTATGAAGAACCGTGCCCCGAGCGACGGCCGACAAACACGACTAAGTAACTGAAATATTGGGGCTCTCTCTTTAGTTTTTCCCGCAGTTGTGAGTATATACACAGATTGGTAGAGCGTTTTCCGGCACTGACTTAACATTTAGTCTACTTTAGTGTATTTTTGTAAAAGATTACAAAAATACACTCGATTTAGTTACTAAGCTGTATTCGTCACTTAGCAAGGAACGAAGCTACGCTGCGATCTGCAGCCTAGGGTCTGCGGCAAAATCGTTTGTATGATTATGAAGTATGAAAAATTAAGTTTACCGCAATTTCAGGTTTAAGTAAAATTATAATTTTAACTGTGCTTTATTTTTAAACTTCACACAAAATGTTGTCCAACCAACATAGTTGTATCATTTTATTCTGAAACTTTCTATACGAATCATTTGTTTATTTACCTATATAAAGTTTCTACAGCATTTAAAATTAAAATTTAATATTTATTTCTCGTCACAAAAACATTGGAAAATTTATAAAAGATCTTACGCAACAATTATGCATGTATGCAGCGGGTGTTTGATATGGGGAAACCTGTATTTCAAATGACCAGGTCCTCACTTCACTCATCACTTGGTTACACTTTCCGCCAAAGGGCGCTCACTGTTCACTAGTAAACCACAAACGGCAGCGGCACACGTGCAAGCGCTTTTATTACGTTATTTGCCAATTTTAAGTCGTAATATAGTGTATACTTTGTTTATCAATGAAACTCAAAGTAACTAACTACAGTAAAAGTTAAAGTCAGTCTTCACTTTGCGTCAGACATAAATATTGTAGACGACAGTGTAGAAAAATCTTATTTATAATAAGGTTGATAAATAAACATATTCAACTTGCAGACTGACAGGGAAGACCCTAAATACATAATATTTGTTGGCGCCTAGCCTCAATTCAAGGATCACAGCTCATCTCGTGCAACTGTTGCTATTATATTTCAGCAGGCGTCTTGTACAGTGTTATATTTTTATTGTAAGGTGGTTATAAAAATAATTCATCTTTTTTTTTGTCTTCGAGTAACTGTCAATTGCTCTTGTACCTTTTCTTTCTAATTAAATGTATATCATCAACTAAAGTGGAATTTTAATCAAAATACCAAAAGGAAGCAGCTCTTTGTGTTTAAATAAACAATATTTAACAGATGTGTTCATATCGGCAACAAAATTGTTCCTCGAGACTTTTAAAAGATTCTTGGTTAAAAATGTTTTTTAAACTGTTTAAGCACGGCTTAGTACGGCTTTTAACGGTGAAAACAAGATCTTTTCCCTTTCAAGTCGCCGTGTTTGAGATTGTCGTGTTTTAAAGTTTATAGTTTACTGTCGCGTTAACTGCCATTCAAAACAGTCCAGTATTTAAATTTATTAAACTCAATTAACTGTTATAAGTAGTATTTAACAAAAGACTCAGTTGTTAGAGCTCGGTGTGAAGGTGGAACCTTTTCAAATTTGTTTTTAAAAGCGACGTGTCGGCCATGAATAAAACATGGCGGCCGTCACACGCTAACCCTTCTTTATAAGTGTGTCGCTGAATGTGCGCAGTCAGGGCGCTCAGAGGACGCGGTACCGACGACCGCGGATTGAGACTGACGCCGTGACCTTGTTCATACTTAAACTTTAACTTGACAACGTGACGTATGTTGATGATCAACCTTTATGTGACAAAAATTAAATTTATTTGATCCGGAGGCAATAAACTGATTCAAAGCTTACCTGTCAAATTTGACAATACATTTCAATACATCACCGGTGTAGTGAAATTCGTTTGCCTCAGTACATTGTAACAACAATTTGAAAAACTTATTATCGCTGTCATAGAAAGGTGTCTTGGTAATCAAACTATTCAATAGGAACGAATAATACGCAAGATCATAGATAAGAAATGTCGTCCATCATCTGACCCGGCCTCGCGTACACGTCGTCGACGATCGTGCCGATCGTGCGCCGTCAGGTATGACTTATGGATTTGTAAACTATCTTCGTCACTATACTGACAATTGAGCGGCATTAGGGAAGAGACAGCACGGAAGGCTATCCACTAATATGCTTGTTAGTGGCTTGCTATTATACAATGCAGATCGTGTGACTATTATTTAGTTTACATGATACAATTTTTAATGTGCAAATATATTCTATTTGGTTTAGAAATAATTATTATTTTACTATTTTGCATTATGGCTTCCGTGGTTCTAGCGAAAGGCCACGCGCATGATGTCGGCGCCCGCGCCGCCAGTCTCATATAACACTATATACTTGGAACCCGCCCCTCCCACGCGCCTCTACCGACCTGCGCTCGCCTTCATGCATTTAATCATCTATACTACCGAGTATTCTGAGGAGTTGTTCCTCCATATCCCATCTTATTTCGTAGTCATCTATACTTAGTTTCATTGTCATATTATTTCACGGATTATGTACCTTATGGAGTGACGAGTAAGAGACTCTTACGAGAATCTTACTTTTTAACCGTATATGTAAGAAGAGCACACAGATTTCTTGATGGTATTAACTTGATGACTTGGTACAAATATATGTAAAGAGCAACTAATACTGAGAACAGACGGTCTTCTGTGCTGTTAGCATTAGGTGCTCCCAGCACGACGTTTCCTTATTAGGTCCTGACCAAGTTTCACGCCGCAGGACACAACACTACAAGATGATCTTTACTTCTCAGTAAGCTAAATATTCCTAATAAATTTTCTTTGGACAAGCCTAATGCTTAGCAAGGATAACCCATTTAACTTGAAAGCTCCATCAACAATTTCTCAAGTAAATATAAGTAAAATAAACGAAAATTACAAAGTATTAGGCGAGAGGTCGCTCCAGTACACGGAAGGTCGCCCGGCGCTCTTTGTTGTACGCCTTTGTGCATTGTACCCGCTGCTCACTGTATTTATGTAGAGACATTCCAAACAATGGACGCTAATGGTGGAGAATTAAAACGAGTTTTTTGTTTTAAACAGTGACTTGCAAAAGTTTGTCGGTGACTCTTATATGTTTATTGATTACATTTTTAATTAAAACAAATATTTACTTTCATGTAATTGATTGCTTACTCACATGAAAGGAAAGCTTTCTTCTGTTTTGTGTCTACGAATAGATACGCCTACCTGGGTTTGATTGAGTACCAAGCATCCTATGTCGTTTCAATATAGACAGGTTACCCCGTGAAGGGCAATGTAGTAACCTGATACCTCCTCACTTAGTAAAGTTTAGTGTCTATGTGTGCGTACATCGCTTGCGTGTATGTACCCGGTGTTGTGTATCTATGTGGGTCTACCCCCTTAATGACACCACTGTAATGAACACCGCTTTGCTGCTGCGGTCGTTGCGCAAGGACTGTGAAACAAACGTATTATTATTATTTGTAAGAGTTTAAATTATATGTTCACAGTAAAGATAATAAATGCAATACCAGGTATTATTAATATAATAAGTAGTTTTGTTTGAATAAACCTGTAGTAATCTACAGGTTTATTCAAACAAAACTACTGTTCACGCGCAAAACCTGCAAGGAGGCTTCGTAGCGGGAGACACATGCCGCCTCCTTGGAGTTTTGAACAGCGGCGTGGGCTTTTTAGAAGAAAGCCTAGATCGTCTTTGGTTTTACCTTGACGTCACTACTATTTTTTATTTTACAATTTCGATTGTCAATTCTATCTTTTTAAATATTATAATTAATACAAATTATCCCTGGTATTATACATAGTTCGCCCGAACAACTACATCAACGAATTAAGTAAATCAATATAACCACCAATGTAATGTAGTAATTGACGACATCTGCACGTTAAGCAATAACGAACTTTATAAAATTCGAATCGTAGAAATCTAACCCCTTCTAGATAGTATTTGTATCATTGATCAGCCTAGAACTCTTGTTCATTCAATATCACTAATGAAAAGAGTTTATTTCCAATTAATTACGCGACTTCAAATTTAAATGCACGTGTCTTTGTAAAACACTCACTTAATTGTAATTGTTAACTTTGTCTTTTGGTATTTGTTAACAACAAAAGACAAAGTTAATTTTCTTTCTCAACAAACGCTTCCCACAAATTGTAACTAAGTTACAGCGCCATTTAATATGATATCAGGCGCAGACCGCGACCGCGACCGCGACCGCGTCGTGTCACCTGCGTTATTCATCCGGCGCTTGCCTCTGATTAACATAATTAAGTATTTGTTTACAACAAAAAGGTTCATTATGAGTCCTAAGCAAGTAAATAAAATATCAGGGCGAGTGTCCCGCGAGCGACCAGCGTCCCAGTTTGGGGTCCCTTAAGTAAAGAAGACTATTTTTGTGGAAAAAATATTTAAAAAAGATGGAGATTCCCAGTTTAGTTTTATTTTTAAATTACTTTTTATGGATGTAACCTCAAAACTCCGTCATTTCATGTCATGTCAGTGGCAGACTGATTTCAAAAACTCTTTCGATATTTGAAAAGACGACTTGAAAAGACCAGTTTGGTCTTATTGTTAACAAAATCCAGTTCTGATGACGGGAAGCTTGAAGAATCGAGAGAACCTCAAAGTTTAGGTATTCATATAGTGATTTTGGTATTTATATGAACAGGAGAAGAATTTCTATTTGAACGTGTATATCCTGAGGCACATCTTACCTGTTTCATATTTCAACAAGGTATTCCAGTATTTGTAACCAACGACAAACAGACAACTGACTGTCAACATTAACCTTAGCAAAATCCAATTTACGAAGTTATCCAATTTTATAATTATTTTGTGTTTAGTTAACTTTTACTTACCTTTTCAGTTTTATACTGTACGAAATGGTGTTAGTGCCATAATTATTATTTATAATGTATAGTGCAAATTTATGTCAAGCACTATTTAATGTTAAATTATTAAGGGCTAAGTAATGTCAACACTAAAAGGACTAGTCTTATGACAGGTAGTGTTATACTCGATTTGTTGCTGGCTGTATTTTTTTACTTTCATGGTAATAAGTTCAACGTTTGACAAATTAAATAAATCAATCTAAAATTGTGAACGAAACCCTGCAAATTTCCGCGGGGTTTCCCAGTTATCTGTTATCTGTTATCAGCAGCGAGGTGGAGCGGCCCTTCATTACGGGAGACCAGCTGGCAGTGTCCGCCTCGAATGATCCATCCATGTCAAGATAGCTCCGGGGATTAATATTTAATTCATAATATTTTCTCGGCTGGAAGGCTTTGTGATAAAAACAGGATGATGCGGCAATTTTTATTTACAAATGTTAATTTACGTAAATTACGTTAATATGAGATATTTTTTATGTACCACTTGGGGAGTCGTGCAAAGATCTCCATATACGGTGTTGAAATATTACTGCTCGTTATGGTTCGTGGTAGGGTACCAAAGTCTACCCAAGTCTGCCATCATAACAATAATGTGAAGAGTTTTGTCGTGTTTCGGCAGTTGAAGGTTAGATAGCCAGTTCTTCTGTGGTTGAGGAATCCTTGCTTGGTTCCATCTTTGTGGCCTAGAGCTACTTCTTTTAAAGAATAATTTTAAATTTAAAGATTTAGAGAAGTAAGCTCTGCTTATTTTAATATCCCAAAAAGCTATGTGCTTTTATCACGTCGGAGTCGAGTGAAAGTACGAAAGGTATACGCTAACTGATATAAAACCTCAAAATCAAAAGATTTCCCCAATACCAAATAACACTTTATGGTGGGTAGCTGCTCGAACCCTTAGTCAAGATCCGCGATTCCCCAATTCATAAGTTACAATTAGAATTGTTCTCCAAAACCTAGAGACAGTGATTGCGTGCCAGCCATTCCCAAACGACCCACCAGGAGTATAAGTCAACTTCACATTTTCCAATAAGCTTACTCGAACAGAGGAATTGAATTTAGTGTACGGATTACCGGGGCCGAGTTAAATAGGCATAGTTTATGGTTTAAGTTAAGGACATGTTCAGTGCGTTCAGCGGCTGCTGCGCCGCGCTCAACTACTGCGCTAAATCACAACTGAATGCTTTAATTGGTGGCCATTCTACGTCTGTTTGTTGTTTGGGAGTTTCTGCATGTCCTCCGTAATTATGGGAGTTGATTTTAATTATAACTTTCTGAAGTTTTTAATGTTGAATATGATCTACACGAATCAGGTGCACCAATATGTCCGGCAAAGCTCGCTGCGACCGATTGTGGTACACCAATCATATCGTTTTTTCATGTTTAGTTGATCGATAGCATGCAGTGTAATAATCATAATTGTAATTCTTAAGTCGCCATTAGCACATAATATTAAAGATTTTATATCTTGTATTGGGTTGCACCTCTACATTATATTGTCTTGTTCCGACTTCTAAATATATTCCTCTAAGTCCTCTTGTGTATTTCTATGTAGGAAGTGAAGTCGTCCAGCTGTGGGGCGTACGTAAATAGGCTGATGATGATAATTTATCGTATGATGACCTTAATGATAATAAGCCATCATAAAATTGGTTGGAATCAAAAGTTAACAACTGATGTTTAGTTGATGAAGTCTGTCGAGCTTGCAACAAAACATTTAGGGCATATTTGTTGTATGGCTCTTCTTGTTTCACATGCTTGACGATTCTATGAACAGATTTTTGAGGTTTCTTAAAACGTCCTACAACCATCCAGAAACATTTCCTGACCAGTTACATTTGATTTCATTCTCTAAGTTATGTCTATTTTCTGTGGTCTGCTTTGCAGATATTGGCACGATTTGTGTTTCGAAAAATTTTATTTCTTAAAATAACGATAATAAAGGAATATAAAATTTAAAATACAAAAAAACATACAGCACCATAGATTATTAAAGATTCATAAAGTACCTTCTTTTGATAGAAAGAATCCAGTTATGGACTAGCCTGGGTATGTCCCAGCGCCTGTTCACAGCACTATGTTACTGCTCCAGTACCCTTCACGGGGGTAATCAAAGTCCTGGTGACCCACCAAATTTTCAACGAAGGTTTCAAAGCAATTTCAACAAAGGCCCTAACAAACGCCGGTCTCAGTTCTCTTTCATGTATACTTCAATACCAGCACCAAGAACTAGTTTACACTTCCATACATACAAGTGAATTGGTTGCCATGACACTGGAAATAAGAGCAAGCTCTGGAATGACTAAACCTACCATTGCTAGAACGAGAGGTCCGGGGTTCGTTGCGTCCATTATTGTGGACACGATGACGTCACGCTGATTGTGTGCACAACATAGTTACGCGCTTGGCATTGGTAAGTAACACAAGTACATTTAAGATTTCCACGAAAATATTTACTTTTACTTAAATAATAATAAAAATCTTAATACAAAATACAAATAAGTATACAAAACAGCTACGTACAATTTTATTTAAGATATAAATAATTTCCAACTTCAATCTCTCGGCCCGTTTCAATGAGAATTCTAAGAAACAATTCTCTTTGCGATAAAGTTTACGACGAATTTCCAGTGAAATTGTAATCACTTTGTGTTCATGAAAGTGTTGACGTCGGCTGTACACACGCTTCATATTTTAATATTAAGTTATCTTTCATCAATTTATTTAAATCTCTTGTCTTCAATGTTGAAAACGTTTTCTGCAAAAATCTCGTTATTCTTAAGCTTCATCTCGTTCAGTTAAATTAGAAATAAAATATTAAGTCAACTCGTGTACGGGACCAGTACGATCTCCTTTACTAGCATCACAATTTGATCATTCATTACTGTGCGACAATAGCTCCCATACCAACTAGTTAAAGTAATGTATAAGATGATGTGAGTCTATTCAATGCGAATAATTTAGCTGGCCTAAGGTGTGGGAACTATTCGTAAACCGTGCGATATCTCGATCGAAATAATTACAATATAATCATCTATTTATATAAAGTCCTCAACGAGCCAGATTCAACTATTTTAACAATTGTAGCAACATTAAAAATATTCCAAATATTCAAACTTATTGATAAATCTATATTTGAAAGTGACAGGATTGTTGTTCTAAGTCAATTAAATATTTCCAGGGTCATT
Organism: Acentria ephemerella; assembly: GCA_943193645.1. Lineage (NCBI taxonomy): Eukaryota > Metazoa > Arthropoda > Insecta > Lepidoptera > Crambidae > Acentria > Acentria ephemerella. The sequence continues at coordinate 137,560 of OW971875.1, read as the reverse complement.
CTGTAGGACTTCAGCCGTGAACAGGCAAATCGACTATTTCAAGCAATCACACTTTCAAAATTAAACTCTTGCTTGGGAATTTAACAAGATTTCTCTCGTCAGGTTAATATATCGACCACAGGTGCAGGCCGGGTATCTGCACTAAATCAAGTCTTACGGCTATAACTTGATACATTTATTATTTTAAGGACTCGTATGCAATTGGTCAGATACGTGAAAAAGCCAACGCTAGTAGATTTTTAATCTATCCCCGATTATTTCATCTTTTTTACTTTGTATAACATGAACCTTTAGAATTGTTTTCCGTCTTGTAATGACTTTATTACAGGTGCTCTACATCATATTAATAACTACTATATTACATTTTTAAACATTGTATTTTTTAAGATTTAGAAACTGTTAAATAATTAAATGTTTTATTCACAAAACAATTCATTTACATAGTTAACATATTCAGCCGGCCAACATCGACCGGTTCCTCGCTAAAACGCCCAGCCTGTCGCGTTGGGCGCCGCGGGCGCATCTCGTTACCCGCCCTAACGAACGGCGCTCCAAATTATCACGTCCGCGACCCGCAGCCTCTAAATACAGCCTTTCTTTCAGTAATTAAAACTTGAATGCCTCCTTTGTCACCCCGAGACAGTAAACGGGCAACAGCGGCAGAATGTTCTCAGCAAATATTTTGATAAAATCTTTTGTTAACTTGGTAGTTGTATTGATAGGAGCCCGTTTACATAACGCAGTTGACGTCGCGTACTTCAATTTTGTGATACGACCTCTCCTAGTCAAGGACAAATAAAAATAAGCCATTTTTAATTATACTAAATAGATCACAGTGTGTTTATTTATGAAATGTGAATATGATTGTGATTAATACGCAACGAGGCAAGGTTAGTATGTTGTTCTTATCGTTTCAAATATATACTCATTTAAAATATGTCTCTGATTCTAAAAGTAACATGCCATCATTACATTTATCAGTGTACCATCATCATCATCATCATCATCCGTAAGAAAACTAGAGTCGCTATGTCTAGCCCGGAGAATTGAGAGACTGAAGTGGCCGAGGACTGGGCATACTGCAAAGAGGACAGGTTTTCGAGTGGCGCCCGCGTACCGGGAGTCACAGCGTTGGTGGACAGGACCCCACAAGTTGGACCGACTGTCTTGTAAAACCCGTTGGAAGCCGCTCGATTTGGACAGTCCAGGATGATCGGTTTTGAGATCCTTGGGGAAGCCTGTGTCCAGCAGTGAAAACTTCTTGGCTATGATGGCAATATCTTATACATTCAGAATCAGTAGATTTAAATATACCAGTATGATCGTATCATGTCACATGTCATACACCAATATCTTTTAATGGATATTCTCACGTGTCAGTTGTCAAGTAAGAAACAAATACTTTTAACTGAAGAGTGGCGCGCGGACCGCGGAAGCTGCGGCTCAAAGGCGGTGTTGTCGGGATGCTGCGCTAAGTAACGAGTTGTCGCAACTGCCGAGAGAAACTTATCGGCTAGGAACTCTGGATATTACAAATTTAACGGACATAAATACCTGGCCATTTATAATTCACTTTTGAAGGTTTTTCAAAAAGAAATATGTTATCAAGACTTGTTGGGACTTATCTCGTAAGCTACCAATACACAAAATCAGCATTCTTAGTATAAAATAATTATATTTCTCAAACTCGCACTTGTATTATAATACTAGACACCTTCCTGTCCCAAAAAGTGCTTTTTCACTCTTCTAAAGGAACCAAGTTGTATGAAGGAGGAAATACGTGTGCCGGTAAGGAATTCCACGCTCTAGCTGTGCGACAGAGAAAAGAGTCACCAAATGTCTTTATGCGCAAAGTAGACGTGGCGACAGTGAAAGAGTGACTCCGTAGACCAGTACAAGTACTCCTGTGTACGTACGTGGAGGGAGTGATAGGTCCAATAGCGTATGCGACGGATGTTGGGTTTTGTAAAATAGTTTGAAGTATTCCTGCATCAGAAGTGTGCAGGTTGATTGGTAAATGTATTTTAAATTGATTTTTGACATCAACAAATGCTACACATTCTCTTGTTGATCACACACGTTATTGTCCCAAGAGTCTGACGAGGACAGTACTTAACCACTGTTAAATATCTCATGTCACTGGGTAAAGTTATCGTTGTTATGGATTGTCTGACAAGTTATAACACTATTTTAGAATATAATAAAAAAATAGATTTCAATCAAAGTAAGAATTTAAGCAGTTTGTAATAATGGTCACCCCAACAAGAAGTGTGCACCAACTGGGGCCGGAGCAGCCACGGAGCGCTGACATTTACATTCTGAAGAAACATTTTTATTTCATCTTAGGCGCAATCGAGCGAACACTATGAGTGTTCGCTCGATTGTAAGTACCAGTCTAAGTTATACTTTCAACATAAGCTTAGGGTAAGTTTTATATAAAATTAGTTTCCCATTTTTAACCGACTCCAAAAAGGAGGATAAATCGGATCAAGTCTAATAATCAATAATCTCAATTCAGTTGGCATATTTTTTATTCACGTACAACAATGACGCCAAGATTTCTGTAGCACTCTAAGTAATTCATTTTTTGTTCGATTTAAAATAGTTGCCATTTGGTCAAATAAATATTGAGTTTAGTTGGAAAATTTAGTTTTTATTTTATGAGCATTTATACTTACCTAGACCATTTCATTTTAACGATACTTGGTTTTAAAAGCTATTCGAGTATTGTTATCTAAAGAGAAACTGTCAGGCAAGCCGACAATACTGACGGTCACCCATCTTTCTTTGACCTTAGAAGTGGAGCGCTAAAAATTGTACAAAAAAAGATTTCAACTAAATTAAACCCCTAATTCTAAAAATTAAATAATTTTAAATTAGATGATGCTTTTTAAGTCTATTAAGACGGTTCTTAGTTTTTATTACATAATTTTGAGGATTAAGTTGACCGTCAGTATTGTCGACTTATCTGTCTGTTTGTAGTTTGTTGAAAATTTGGAAAAACTTTAGAAAAACCTCCTTGTTTTTTTTGAAGTCGGTTGAAAAATATAAATCGAAGGCCTAGCAAATATTATTCGATTTCCCTGGGATCTCATCATCAGATCCTGAATTGGTAACCATGAGACCACCTTAAGAGTATACTCAATCGAATATAAAAATACAATTGGTTCACAATTGAAAGAGAAACATACAAAAAAACATTCAATCGAATTGAGAACCATCATTCTGTTGTCGTCGGTTGATAAGTATCAACGGTGTATGCTGTACAGTAAGGAGGTCACCATCTGTTGTGTTCAATAGAACAAAACTTTTTATTGACGTCAATCTATTTGTAATATTTTATTTAAACTCATTTTTGTGTTTTAAATCATAATATTCTTGTTTAGGATTTTTTTAATATCCACCGCGCTGCGCGCCATTCGTCACTCATCCACAGCTGACGCGACAAACAACGAGATTTATAAATAATGTAAATGGTATCGGCATTCGTACTGGGAGCTCGTGTCTCATCCAATCAACAGCAGCGCGCGGAGCACGATGACCTTCGGCTGTTTGTGCGATGAATACAAATGATAGTTCTCGAGTCTTGTTCTTGTTTAAGATAATTTAGTAATGTATATATATAAATTATATTCGTATATTCAAAATAATAACAAGTTAAGTTAATGATACCTTCCTACTATCCACAATACAAGATCATACGATGCTTTCTTTGTGTTAGATGAGAGTTGTGATGAATTGAGACGAGTACTCGGCTGCTTCTCTCCCTATTACCTTATATGACGTACTTAAACACTTAACTTTATTTGAGGTATTTTATATAAATATTATTTCTTACTCACAACTGCCTGTATGTTATCGTTGTCACAACAAACACCGCAGTACAATACTCCTAATTTATCGCATCAATATGATATTGTAATATCAATCTAAACTAAGAACATTAATAACAGAGAATAGCAAATAAAGAAAGCAAATGCAAATGCAATAACTAATAAGTTGTAAGTTGTAATAGTTATTATATTCTCTGCTGTGACAAGTAATCACCGCTTCACAAGCCCACCAAGCTGTCAACAGTCTCGGAACAACACGAAGTTGCGGTAACAATCTCAATAGTCCAGTAAACAGCTCCTTGTACTAAGGCCAGGCTCCACTCGGGCCCACTTCCGACAAGTTACAGGAGTGACCGTGCTGACATACTCAACTGAACACGCAGTATGTTAATGCTTTAATTTATTAATGTAAATGTGACAATTTATTTGTACAATTATATATGTAGAATTGTATGATCTATATGTTTATTACGAAAATCTTTCAGCAGACAGTCAACATGAAATAGGTTAAGAAAAGGTGACGTTGTGTACATGAGTGATAGCAAATAGCAATAATAAAAAGATCCGACTAAATACAAACATTTAATTAGTGTCCGGTCGGCAGGAACCAAAAGAATACGAGATGGGAGAATCATGAGTGGGGAACTTATCCATTTAGTTTCTCTCCTGCAAGGTAACTGCGTTCACGGAGATAGGATGGGGACGAGGAATTATCAAGAGAGAGTTATAGAGGATAGATCGTATTCTTGCTGTCCTCCGGAGCAGAATAGAGAACCGTTTGAGTTACTCAAAAACACTGGAGATATGATCGTATTTCTTCAGACCAAAAGTTGTATAGATTTTGCAAACACTTAGTGTCATCCTAATGTAATGTGATCATCGGTGAAAAAAATAGTAAAAAATCATGATAAAATACGGATCACGAAGCTACTATTAAGTTAGTTAAGGTCACTTCTCAGTCCTTCTCAGTCCGATCAGGACTGCAGCTCCTTGGTGTAGTAGTTCAAACGGTCAAGCGACATTCACCACGGTAGCTCTGGACCGTTAAATTTGTTATCGTGAGCTCATACGTGCTTCAGAAGACCTTTATTACAGCAACTGCTTGGGCCAGTGTGATGATGTTTGGCCCGAACTCCTCATGTATTTTTCCAATGTACAAACACCTGTGCCCAGCAGTAGATCGTATATAGGCTGTAGAAGATGATAAGATCAATGTGATTGTAAATTGTATTAATTAAGTTTAAAAGAGAATTTACACAAACTCTGAAGGCACTTCTCCCGAGTTGAAGGACGTCTGAAGAATAGTTGATCATTGATTTTTTATAATTGGTTGTTATGTACTGTTTCTCATTTCACTAAAGTCTAAATTTTTGAATGACAATACGCAGACGGGGGCGCGGCCAGTCGGCTGGGAGCCGCCGGGAGAGGGTCGGACGCTGCTCGGGTCTGATCCCGGACGCGTCACCTGATTGTCCGGACATGGAACCGTCCAGACACACCCAAGGGATGAAATAAATTTGATTTAGGCGATATCGTAGTAAAGTTTAGACGAAGGTGCATTTATACCAGATTATATGGTCTGGCCAAGTATGGGGTGTTGTTACATATTACAAAGCTGGTTTTTCGAGATGTTTTAAATAGGTTTGAATGTGTTATACGACCCAGAATATTTAGTAATCTGTGTACAGGTTATTTCTGTTATTAACTATACTTACCACTAAGGAGACAAAATAATACTTAATGGAGCGGACGCTTCACGCCCTATTGTTTAATTAACCTATTTTAAATCACATAAATATTTACTTCGATTGATTTCTTTATAAGGATACCCTCGATTTCCCATCGGGATCCCATCATCAGATCATCACTTCGTAACAATGAGACCACCTCACCTTAAATATCAGTTCACAATTGACCACAGTCATATAAAATAACATTCAATCTAATTTAGCGCTTCCTACTACGGTAAACTTACAAATGACGGGAATTCAGTGAAAAATCATTGGATTTGTTTGAACTATGATACTGTGAGGAAGAATACAAATCTAATCACAACCTCCTTTTCATAATCTGTCAAACAGTTAAGAATAAAGAACGTCACAATGAAACAGACAATCAAATCTACATAGAAACATTCGCTCGACAATCTTTAAATTTGCTTTCTTGCATAAAGTGTAAAGAAAACACGCGCAAACAATAAGCAGTTACCATTAAAATTTGATTGGATTGGTTGTGGCCTCGAGAAATCAAACGGAAGATATAATATTTACAATCAATTTCGTGAGCGATAGAACCGGAATGAGATCATTATAAATGTATGGGGGAGGCATCATGGCGGGGCACGTCAACCATTTAACATATCTCAGGCGTTCTCTAGTTACGCTTTCATAACATAAGCATTTAGCTGAGCTCAAGTTTGTCTAGTACAGACTAGCTACCACTATCTTGCTTAAGTCTGCTTGGAAGTGACATAGACAATTTCTATATTGTTAACGATTCTCTCGCTTTCTTCCTTAATTTTATCGGATATAGGACAGTTTGTATAACGGACAAAAAACCAAACGTCTTCCGCTACACCAAAATATCTTTGACACACAATTTAAATGACAATAAATTTATTGACATTTCAGTGAGCAGATATTCCTCGTATGTTCTTGGAATACAAAAAAAGTTCACATTTTCAACGTTAACGTTTACATTAACTAGATATATTATATTTTAAATAGTTTTATTCATTTTACTGTAGTTGTGTTTGCTAAATACATTATCAACATTATTTTGATCTAATTAAAAAGCACTATCACTCTTCAGACGTTTCAAGAATCTTAACACAAAAACACTTCTCTCAGCGGTGTCGTCTAGCAGATTTGTCTCTGCTACCTGTGTGGGGGGTGGGGTCACCCCCGTTTCCGGAGATGGATGTGGAAAAATGACCCGTTGATGTTGAGCGATGGTGGTACGGGAGCATTCTTTGATTAATAATTGAATGACCATATTATTTCTATGAATGTTATTTTAAAACTTTGAATGAAACTAAAAATATAAGTTGATTCATCAGTTTCACCGCCCCTTCAGATCTATGGATGGTGGTATGATATGTTACCTAAGTAACAGCTTTATTGTGTTTGGTAGAGAGATCAGAGTATAGTTCCATCTTCGGCTGTATCTTCACTTAACATCAGGTGAGATTCATATAGTCAAGAGCTGCCCCGTTGAGAATAAAAAATAATACGAAAAGAGGTAACGTTCTGGTCCTCAACAATTCAAATATTAGAGACAAGATTAAACCGATAACAGAGCAGGGTCTGCGGTCTTACTCACTGCAGTTTGATGTGTGAAAAGGAAATCATTCGCTCTCATATACATCTAGTTATACATTTAAGTCTATGGTAATACTTTTTTATAAGCAACAAGCCGCTCATATACAACTTAACATCTAAAATACGTTCTTGACGGTATCCATTGAATTTGTTCATTCATGTCTTGTCACAATAAACTTACTAATATGTTGATCGAAAATTCCGAGGTTTTTATCCAAAATTATCCCATTAATCCCGCAACTCTTTTAGTTACTTGATCTGTGAATTGTACAGAATATTTTAGCTATTTCTCGTACTCAAATATTGATTTTATTATTTTTCCTCAAAAATAATATATACTATTTAGTAATACCTACTACCAAATAGTACATAGTACCTAAATAGAATGTTCTATGTACGACTGTCAACAAAGACATGTTTGTGTTAATTACCCATTGTTATGGTGATTTAACATTATTAATTATATCACTGTTACCAGTTATTGCAGTTTCCTAGAATGCTTTCCTTCAGCTATTTCTGTTCAGCTTCAGCTTTATCCTGGTTGAACGAAGCGATGGCTGATTCATGCGTCATGCCTGAAGCCAGTGACGAGTTCTGGTCCAGCCGAATCCTCTTTATGAATTCTTCATTTATTTATTTATTTTGACTTTGACTTCATAACAGTTAAAGTAAAATGTTCAATTAAAAAATGTACCCTTCAGGTATACATCTCAGAGTCTACCTGTAGGGGAACAACTCTTAGGGTTTAATGAACTAAATAAATTGAAGAAATAATTTTACTTGTAATGTATTCGTAGACATTAGACATCTTTAACTTTGCGAAGCAGTATATAGTTTTAATAAGATGGCTGTATCATAAAAATATATTATTTTGATTAAGTATTTTTCACTTGATCGCGCCGCTTGCTCTAAAAGTGGAAGGAGATTATTTCCGTGAATACCTTAAGGATTGTGATACTTGACCCATCTCTATACATAACACCGTATATGTCCTCTTACTGGGAGTTATACGCAAGTAGACGAACTCAATAACTTTTGTCATAGCACTAATGCGGTAATCAAGCATACGGAATACTTGTCATTTACTTGATCCAACCGACGCAATCCGTGGTCGAATGAAATCTATCGATGGCCTGTGATAGCATTACTTATATTAATTTATTATACTAACATGTACCCTGCGATGGAAGTATTTGTAGTTTTGTAAAAAGTGACAGTTCCCTCGACAACATTAATAGAAGTAACAAGCTACAGCTGAGTGCTTGATGCGATATTACATAAAACTGGATTGAAGCGAGTCCGAGTGTCTGTTACTGTTATGTACATAACGCGGCGGTTGACGGACGAATTAAAGGCAGCGGGGTTGAACCGCGCAGGAACCTCCGTCCACGGACCTCAGTCACACCAAAACGACGGCGGGTGCGGTATTTCTAATGGTTGCACGAACCAAGCACGGCTATTTACGCCTGTAAGCTGAACAGGGCATCAGTTTTATGTACTATATATGTAATTTATGTACACTCACCGATTTCCCTGTCAATTGTAGATCGCCTTCAAAATATTTTTTTTAATCGATGCAATTAGATCCCAGGGAAAATATAAAATACCCAACATTGGTATTTTATTTACATTTTAACATGCACAAAAGAAATACAATGAATAAGAGTTAAATTGAATGCAATCTTAATTGTAGGTGTTACCCTATATCTATGCAGAACACTTTGCATAAAAAATATATTCATACTTGTATTAATAAAGATTAAAAACATAAAATATGCAATTAAATTTAATAAGAAATTAATAATACTTACTATTTAAATTTCAATAACTCTAATTAAAATTTAAGAAATTAGCTATTTAAAAGTATTTTCTAGAGTTGGTACTGAGTTGTTTCCAGAAACTATAAAAATCATTTGATTTAGATAACTTCTTAAATTGAATAAAATACGATTTTTTCTCGTTTAAAACTTTTTTAATTTAAAAAATATAAACTTGCTTGCTCTTGGTCACGATGAACAGTAGCACAGTGGCATACGTTTGCCTTTATAGAGTACCCGTAGGGAATGGTTTCTAGATGTTAAAAAAGTTAATCGTTTTGATAACTGACACTACCTAAGTTATAATTTGTGAACAGTTTTTGCGCGGTACGAGACCGATCTCTGTCTGAACGGACTGTCACACAACAAGTGGTAACGGTGTGAATGCGGCCGCTCCCACAATATCATATTTAGTATTTTCATCTCGGCAGCAATTGCTTTTCATTTTCCACCACGGTTCTCCTTTGAAATGTCTCACTCCAAATCACAGCTGGTTCTTGAAAGTTTAAATGAAATTTAAACCCCACAACGTCCGCCCCCGCCGCCGGCCCCCGCCCCCGTCCCCCGTCCCCCGCCCTCCCCGGCGCAGCGGACAATACTCATAGTGTGCTCCAATAACGTGAAATGAACATAAACCTAAATTAAATTTATTCCAAACGTGTCATATAACTATGATAAAAATGTTGTGACATCCTTCACAGATAAGTTTACAATTATTATCTGTGGACATTTGGGAATAATACTCCAAAATTTGATGGACTCTGGATAAATTATTTATTTATTTAAAATTTATTGCATACATGAAGGTAGGAGAAGGTTAGTATGATGATATCACATCTTCTTCTTCTTACATATAAAAATATATAGCTTTCTTTTAGTCTCGTTGAAACTCAAAAACGGATTTACCGATTTAAATGTATTTTATTGTTCACAAGTTTATCAACATAATAATAATAAGTGAATCCTCCCTGCACCGGGGTAACCCTTATACATCTGAGGGTCGGGCAGTACTCAGGGTTGGCGCTAGCTAGTCGATTTATTCAGACCACCACCTTAAGGCCCCCACGTCGCCACGTGACCCAGCGACGGGGATTTGGGGTTTTTTATTGTGGTTGTCTCCACTCAGGGCCGGCCAATTAAGGCAACGAAAACGCCCCTCAAAGCAAGAGGTGCCAAGCGCACAGAAGCGCTCCCACAACAAACAATTCCACCGACAAAAGTCCTCTGGCCTTAAAAAGAGCCGTTTTTACATTTCTAAAGATATAATTAGCTAACGATGACAAGCTAGCAACTTTTTAGTAGTAACTAGAGAATAGTAGAGTGGAATTATGACTTCAAACTTACCAGCTGTATCAAGTATAAATTTTAATAAAATGCGATTTACTTTAAACATCGAAAATTATTTCGATGTTTAAAGTACTATCAATGTATTTGGTTTAAATTACTATCAATTAAATTATACTATCAATGTATTTGGTGTAGAAAATAATATAATTATAAAAGCAAATACAATGCACAAGAAATATAAAGGGCAGACAGACCTACCTACCAGATATATACCAGATATATAGCGATTATTAATTCGATGTTAATTCAATACATAAATTTATCTCGTCAAGTTAATATTTGATCAACAGGAAGGTATCAGACTTTATTTTCCTGTGGTGGATGCCTAATGCAGTTTAAAATCAAGAAAGCTGTTAAATCACAGTTAAATTGATCGTACTCATATGATTAGAATCAATTTACCAAATAATTCACAAACTGAATAAATTAAGAGATTCCATTTCTTATAACGAGATTGATTTGTTAATTTTCAAGGAAAAACTAAACTTACCATTTGTAATATATGCTGATGCTGAAGCCACGCCAACCAATATTACCATGTAATGCTCAATCCAAACCTCATGTACTGCAAGTATACAAAACTTTATTAAATTCTCTGACGATGATAATGTTTGCTCGTATAATGTGATACATCGGTAGACTGGGCCACATTGTAAACGTATAGAAAACAATATGATATAGAGTCGTAGCTCAGATTCCTAAGAAATTGGTTTTCAAAAATGTTCTCAAGAATTATAAATGGGTTATTCACCTTGTGATTTGTTCGGTTTGTTTTGTTTTGTATGTTATTTGTATTTTTTGGTAGCGATTCGTTTTGGTTCTGTCAGTAAGTCTGAAAGTATAAAGTGCTTCTCTAGAGCGAGTTAACAAGTATTCAACGTTAAAGTTAAACAAGGGGTAAGTTAGCTGGAGTTAGTATATATAATAAAAGTAATACACCTATTATCGAACTCGCATCGTGTTACCATGATCAGAGTTAGATATTAGAGTTACCAATGTTAGTATTCATGTTTGTCACGCGATCAATCGGATCAATCGAGAGAGAGAGTGCTCTCACTCAACCAGATGACGGTCTTCTTATATTGGTACGTGACTCGGACCAACTAACAACTAGTTGCGACAAGTTACAATTCATTTTAATTGCCTGACGTTTCACGCAGGTCACACTAGCCTGGTCACGAGCCGCCCCAGCGATGCACGTCATCTGCAGACATTGGATGTTCTCAATAATTGTTTAACCAGGTGCCGTCAAATACTGCACTGACAGTATATCGCTATTCTGTAAGCTAACCGAAGTATGGCCATTTTAGAAATTTCAAATCACTAACATACATAAATTTAATGTCATCGGAGTCAATCATCGGAGCCATTGTTTCACGTAAAACTTTGAATGTTTCTTAATGATTTGCGATAGCTTCATTTTTCAAATTGTAAAAGTGATTATTATTCTATGTTAATTAGTTTAATGTCGTGTATTCGTCGAGGTAGAGCCGCTCAGCTCGCGGAGTTCTTTATTATTCTCTGATTGATTTAAAGCTGTGGTGTTAAGGGTATCATTAATTGAAATTGTCTAAATTAATATCTTATGACCCTAACGTTATAAAGGTCACGTCTCGACGCGATCAAGTCACCTCTGTAGAGTTTATGATATGTCACCACACTCCAAATAATTGCCGGTCAACACTTCAATCTTCACAATACAGCACGGAGACCGCTTTTAGTTTGCAACGGTAAATTCATGCCTGATCTGTTTCACAATACACGTGTAGGCTATATATGTAATGTCAGCAATCAACACAGAAGTAATCTTTAAGCAGAGGCTAGAACAATGGAGCAATCAGGGCACGCACGTATCGTGCGGGCGGGAGTACGCAATCTGCCCTCGCGGCTTGTTCCGAGATCTGCAGACACTAACGCACGAGACACGCGGCCTCACTGCTGGCTACTGCACAACAGTATTCTCACGATTATGAATAAGATTCTGATAAATACTAACTTTATTTTACATTGCATGTTGCCTTGAAACTTGGACTCGAAGTAATGGTGGGATACGAGCTAGTGAGCGCGGGACGAAGCGAGACTTATATACTATATATATATATATATATATATATTAGTCGACCCGGTGAACCGACAAACTACCACTAACACAACCTATTAAAAGAATCCCGAAGGAGCGATTGAAGCAATGACAGTTTTAATGATCAGCACATCAGTTAGATGTTCTATAGTAAATAACAGATTTTAATTTGTACATTTTGAAGCTTTTCTTTAGGGGTTTCCCAGTTATTTATATTTTTAAACCACCCCTTAATTAAACAGGAACAGAACAGAAGGATATAAATATATTTGTCAAACAAATATATCTGAAAAATACTTTTGCAACGGCAATAACTGCAGGAGTCATAGACTATCTGGGAATTCTCTTATGAAAATGGCTTTACTATATATAATATACTTCTATTAATGATCACGTGTTTGCGCTGTGTCATCAGACTGTCAATCAATACTTTAATATTAAGCTTATCTGTATTTTTGTTATTACTATAATGATTTTATTTCTTAGTTAATTTACAATTGGATGTTGTACAAATCATAGCAATTAAATAAATTATTAATTCAGTATTATCAATCTATACGAACAAATATATCATTCACAGAATCGCAATTCCATTTAGTTAAGGGTCTGGGTAATTTTGTTAGTATTATAATGAATTGGATGAGCAATGACATAACTTATTCTGTTGCATTATTTTAAAATGAATATGAGAGAGAGAATCTTATACTAAAATTATAAATCTGAAGAGTTTTTTTGTTGAACGCGCTCTCTCTGGAAATTATTGGTTGGAATTGACAAAATATTTTTGTGTTAGTCCATTTATTGAAGAAGCTATAGAAAATTAGTGACAGATGGAAATCCACGCAGTCGCAGTCAGAAGCTAGTATACAATACTGATGCTTTCAGGCCGCCGTCAGTGTGACCGCGCACCAGACGAGGGCGGGCGGAGTGCGTGCGGCATTTCAACATGAAAAACAAGTGAGCAGCGACACCAGGACAGCTGGAGAGATGTGATTTGTAAAGTTCCTACAGACTGTAGATGGCTACAGCTACTAGAATATCAACCGTTATGAGTAATATTTAATGGAAAAATTATCATGAATCATTTGATTTTTTATTGAGTGAATGGCTAAGAGTGAATGGAAAACAAAATAGATGGGCGACGATTAACTTAAAAATGTTTACAAATCATAGTCAAGTTGATACCAATGACTAAAAATGTAATCGTATAATAACGAATAATATCAGCCAGCTATTGTTTATCACAGAGGAAGCACAGCACAGAACCACAGATTTAAAAAAATTAAAATGTTTTCTAATATAAGTTTAAAAACTTCAAGATTTCCCAAAAAAAGTAAGCAAAACGATGTCTGATACAACCTTAACTACATCAAATTTATTTAAAGAGAGAAGGTGCATTATGTTATTATATCATAAATATAGAGCGAACCTCATAACAGAAGATCGTAGCCGCAACAGCATTGGTACTGCTTACATATTGAGACAGATCGCCAGACCTCGTCCAGGAATCATTGTAAGAACTGTATACTCTTTCCGAGATAACGTTTTCTCCTGGTTTCATACAGTATGCAGCGTGAACACCGGCGCTGTGGCAATCAACTCAAATTTTTGCACATCTGAAGCAGAGTTGTGGACGGCTGACACGCAGCTAAAACGCCATACAGACAATAGATATGACGCAGCCAGCTCTGCGAGAATAAACGGAACTACTCGCAGGTATAATAATTCTTAATCAAGTAAACTCAAACTAGACTCCTGGATAAATAAACATCCTAAAGAATTATCCAGAATGTCTGTTTTATCCATTTTGCCTACTTGTTGTACAATTATGACAAGTTACTATTGGCGACGTAAGTAAAATGCAAGCAATCAATGCAAAATACTGTATATTGCGAGGAAGTTATCAATACAAAATGTACACATTCTTAAGTTAAATTACCAGTAGAACTTATTAGCGCGATTCAGAAACGTGCAGCGCCATCTGTGATTATTTATAAGAACTAATTTTACATTATTTTAGGTTAAACAAGTATTAGTATTATTTAGTATGTAAGTAAATTGTATTAGTATTATGACAATAATTGTGTATTTAGAATAATGTTTTGTACGTAGTATGTAAGTAATTGCATGTCTATTTATATAATTAGACACCTGTTATATTACCTACTTGTATTTAAATCGTCCAAGATTGGGAACTTTGTTATTCCGGCAATAATCAAGTTCCCAATCTTTTTAATCGAGTGAAATTTTCAAACAACTAGCTCACGCCCCAATTCGCTGGAGGCATTCAAAAGAAATGTTCATTTCTGTGTTTATCTATTCAAACGGTCCAGGAGAATTATTTATCGGCGGCGCCGGAAACAATCATAATGTTGTTGACGTTGGGGTGAGAAGGGAGAGGGAGGGAGGGAGGGGCGCTAATTCTATCAACGCCGCGCGCGCCGGACTACAGTCCTCAACGAGTTCCCACCTGCATAACGAAGTAAAATGTAAAGTATGGCTCGAACTTTGTAATCACATTGAGAAATCATGGCGAGAAACTACAGTATTGTAAGATATTTGAGATCGACATTAACTTATGATGTCCAGGTAAATGGTTACAAGTTATTCTATCATGGTCCATGAAGATGGCTCCCGGACCTCGAGACGATTTAACAAGAACACTTAATTCAACTTATTAACCGTAATTGAATATTAATCGACTTCTTTCATAATTTTATGATACCTATATTCTGTATAATCTGTAGTCTATGTACGTTTTAATATTAGCGAAACTCCATCTCCAAAATAACTTAAACTTCGATAACTTCGATGCAACTTTAATCTATTTAGGAGGTTAATAAGTTTTTTATTTAACCTTTATTATTTATTAATTATACTGAATTTTGAAGAGAAGGTAACGGCCGGCCCAAGTACTCCATCTACGGAGTTAGGCTACCACAGTTGAGTCACAAAGCAATCTCAGTTATTTTATTACTTACTGCTTTCTTTAGGTAGAATATTGAAAGCTGCCGTTATTGCTCATTAGAACAACCTGCAGGTACCACCTACATTGGTAAGTGAAGACTGCCTTCTATACGTAAGAAACTTATTTGAACAACAGAGTAAGTTTAAGACTGCATGCAGTCGTCCAACAAAGCCATAAGTGTACCCTCGCCTCAACGGCCGAGACAATGGGGTCTGTGTACAGCGTCCCGCAAACAACTCTCAAAGTTTTGCTTCCTCAACAGATGAAATAGTAGTGTATGCAAGCGGCCGCGATGTATGGAGAACTTACGCCGGGACAAAGCGAGACAAACTGCTCGGACAAGTTTGAGCTTGGCTCTGTTAGGGACGACACATTTATATTTTTACCGGTGTGCAACCGGTTAATCTAAATACAGAAAGAAAGTAGTAACAAAGACATGTTTTTAATTACATAATTTCACCTCGGACGTACAAAAAGTAAGCTTTTTATATTAGGGAAACGTGTCCACTGGCGACGCATGGGACTATATTTTGGGACATCTCGCCAGATCAATCAATCAATCATTGGTAGTGCTGACGTAGTCTAACAGATGTCGCTGTAAAATATTACTTTTGACATTTTTTTAAATACTAAAATACTATCTTAAAATTACAATATTGTTCTAAACAATCAATATGGTAACAATTTTGATTGTTTAGAACAATATTGTAATTTTAAGACTTGAAGTTGATGATAGGGCTTATTGGTGTATCAAGTCATATAAAAACGTTGACTGCTCATGTAAAGTATTTTAAAAACTAATAAAATACTTACATACGTATTAAGACAATGAATTGGGTTCAGTATTTTTATTTATAGAATGAGTCTAGTCAGTTTAATACAATCTTTATTTATCCCACTGACATGCTTTAGCTGCTGCAGCTGTCCGTGCTCGAATCGCGCGAGTTACCAATCAGTACCAGGTACCAACCACCAGCCACCATACTCCCAGGTGCACAAAAGTTGCAGTATTACCGGTAACAAAGTTAACTTATCTAGCATGGTCATGGAAAATATAGGCATTTGAAACTATTTGTTTATTTTTTCTCATACGTATTCCCTGTTATGACGATTTAAAAGAACGTAGTAAATGAGTATTTAAATAAATATATTTTGACTTTGGATTTTTGAAAAAAAGATGATCTAATTGAACTTTAACTGTGTTGCCACATCTATTACATTTGTCTTGACATTGGTCTTTATTCGGAGTAGTCTATGGGGAGGGCGGGGAGACTCAAGGGGACTAAGACGGCAGGTCTTTGAGGTTCCGGAGCGTGGCCTGCAAGCGGTCCATATCCTGCTGCTGCAGCTGCAGCTCCTTCTGCAACTCTTCCAGCGCCATGAGCACCGCCACCCACTGCGACCGCTCGTCCAAAGCCTGACCCATCAAGCCGAATAATGTTTAAGATCTTAATCTGACCAGTACTAAATCAAACTCAAGTTGTTAAACTCCTTCCTGGTTCAATTCAGCTCACGCACCTTCTTTCATGTTACACGTTGGTATCATTTGAGACGTCTCACTATCTGGTGCCATTCTCCTTCCACGCGGCCGTCAGGTGTAGGTGTAGCTGTATTAGAGGGTAGTCTGGAGCGTGCCTCGCGTGAGCTGAATTGTTCCCAGTACTGTCTACTGATATGGCAAGTCAAGATATCTAACAAATAGTCTGTGCAGATTAATATGCACAACAACTCCAATAATGTTTACTCCAATATAGATATAAAAAATAAAGATATACAAAATTTAATTTAAAAAAGCAAGCTACTACAAAGTTCAGGAATATTTAGGCGATAAGAATGCGTGGACTATTTAAAAATGAGCGCGCTACCTTGACCTCCTGGTTCGTGGCCTGACGGTTCACTTCGAAGGTGACAATGGCCGCACCCAGAGCGAATATTATCATTTCACCTGCAGAAATTATATCAAATTGTTAAAAAGTATACAAGAATATTGAATAAAACATGAGATTGCTCGTTTTAAACAAGTGGACTCAAAATTAATTTGTCAAATTTAAGCCATTTACTGTCGTTCTTTATATGTTGCCTAATTTATATAATTATATACGATATAATATTTATTTTCGTCTTGGTATCTCTAACGTCATTCACTTTTGTGGTATGATTAGTGGTACGTAATATTGAACCTTGAAACTTTCGTGATATGGTTCTACAGCCAGATTTTATTAAGAAGCCAGCCACTATAGAGCAGTCTCTGAACCCTTCATTACTGTAACGCTAGATTCAATAAAACTACAGCGTGTCATACTTGCATTGATAGGTTAAATCGATGGCACATGAGGAATGCTCATACATCATGTGAAAGGCGGCGTCAAGCAGAATGACATGATTATATAAATACTTGGATGAGGAGACGTCAAGCTTGTGTGGTAATAAGATTGTAGAGTGTAGAGCGTGGTACCCATGATGTCAGCGCCGACGTTGGCGGCCGCCTCGTCCGAGAGCGGGGCGGAGGCCGGGCTCCGGGGCGGGGGCAGCCCCAGCATCCACAGCTTGAACCGGAGCTCGGCCGCGAGGTAGGCGCGCCCCGCGGCCGCGACCACCACGCGACGGACCCACGGGTTGGTGCTCGCGTACCTCTGACAAATGTCTCCGTCACTATCTTGTGACATGTTTCGACATATCCAATTGATAGTATTCGTATGTTTTTTAATACCATTTCAGATCAGATTCCCTACACGGTAAATAGTATGTTAGGTAGTTTTGTAAAGAACGCAGATGCTGTGAGCGGTGAGTCCTGCGAGCACCTTGATCCTGGCGGCGAGCGGCGCGCTGAGCTGCCGCGCCAGGAGCGTGGCCAACCGGAATATCGGGAACTGGTCCAGGGTCATGCTGCCTCGTGCTCCGGCACCGGCACCCACCGCAGCCGTCGTGTCTGGTCTACATGTACTGCGTACTTCCTTTATTAGATTACTTCACTTTCACACAAAATTTACAAATAAAACTACATTCTGATAATTGTCAAAAAAATTAAATGTCCCAATGACAATTTAGTGCGATATTCTCTTTGGAAAGATCAAGAAGGCATAGAGAAAGAGGACAAACTTCGGTTTAGTGTGTCTATCACGGAAGAGAACATGTAACCTCATACAAGTAGTGGCTCATTAATCCTCGAATCAATGTCATGTCCCTTGCCAGCTTATTAGCTGGTAATTAAATGGTATTCTATTTAATAAATTTATGAGATCTTCCATAATTTACAATTTCCAAACTTATCCCAATATCAAGTTATAGTTGTCCAATATTATAATAGTTTAAATTATAACACTTAAAATTATTAAAAATATTAAGTATAGTTATATTACTTTACAGTATAAATATTTTTTTGTGAACGCAGCCTAACATAACGTTTACATTTTTTACTGTCACAGACTATATGTCACTTTCTTGAATTTTCTTGATATGATTCCATATTTTTATAGAAATTGTTGATTTTTACTATTTAATTTATTTTTAAATACATTAATAGTTCTCATCATGGATATTACTTACACATACACGAAAATACGCCGCAATTTCGGTCGGCAGATGATGTTCTGCGAACATGGACCTGAGATGTGCGACACCATCGCGCAAAACCCTATCGATCAGAAGATGTACATCCTTCGCAACCCCATCCACCAGCCCACGCAGAACACGCCAAGTGCTTCACAGCACGTCGTCAATACCATCAGGTGAGCGTTGCACCCAACGCTTCTACTTCTTGAATATCCTGCTCACTTCTGACCGACCGGCGTCGACTTACAGGGCCGACTACACGTCCACAGGAGCCAACCACGCCGAGGGCGGCTGGCCCAAGGACGTCAACGTCGTCGACCCGGAGGCCACACAGCGCTACCGTCGCAAGATCGAGAAGGACGACGGCTACATCCACTGCGTCATGAGCCTGTCAGACGTACGCTGAGCTGTCGTCCGTACTGACTAATATGATAAATAGGCAGACGCGGATTTTTCAATCGAGCGAAAGTTTTGATCGTTGCAGGGTATGGACCACTACGTGATGCAGAACAACGCGATCGACATGTACGAGACGTACTACATCAGCATGAGCTCGCTGCCGGCGGTGGAGCGCAACAGTATGCGCACCGTGAACGTGTACCGCGACCCCGCCGGCGGCCGCCCCGTCAGCGCCATATGCTGGCAGCCCGAGGGCGGGCACAACTTCGCGGCCACGTACGTGGAGGACCCCAGCCGGCCCGGCGAGTGCTACGTGTGGGCCGTGGACAACGCCAGCGCTCCGCTGGTGGTGCTTCGCCCTCCCAGCGCGGCGCTGGACGTGCGCTACAACCCTCGCGAGCCGTCGTGCCTGGCGGCCGCGCTGGCCAGCGGGCAGGTGGCCCTGTTCGACGCTCGCGCGGGCGGAGCGCCCACGGCCGCGTGTCCGCCTCACGTGGCTCACAGGGACCTCGTGCGCAGCGTCGTCTTCATAGCCACCAAGTCGGGCCGGGAGTTCTTCTCCTCGGGGCCCGACGGCGCCTGCAAGTGGTGGGACGTCCGCAACTTGAGCGAATACACCGACGAGATGATCATCGACTGTGTCAAATCTGCGAACGAGCAGCAGAGCATGGCCACCGCCTACGGCGTGAGCGTCCTCGAGTACGAGCCGACGATACCGACTAGATTCATGGTCGGCACTGAGAACGGCCTCATCGTCGCAGGCAATAGAAAAGGGAAAACTGCGCTCGAAAAACTACCTGCAAAGGTGAGACATCGATCTTCTTCGATTCTTCTGTCGCTCTTCTCCTTGATGACGCTCTCTTGTGTAGTTCGAGGCGCACCTGGGCCCGGTTTGGTCGCTGGAGCGCAACCCCAGCTTCCTGAAGAACTTCCTGTCGGTGGGCGACTGGACGGTGCGCGTCTGGAGCGAGGAGTGCCGAGAGTCCGCCGTGCTGTGGTCGCCGCCGCAACGACACAAGGTCACTGCCGCCGCCTGGAGCCCCACCAGGTCGGTGCTTAATAAAATAAACGCTTGTCCTTTATTACCAAATACAAGTAAAGTGTAACATGTATGAGATGTGGTCTAGTTACGCAGTGCTTTATAAATAATAGGTCCAACATACGCACGTATCGAGATTTAAAGGTACATACATGATACGAATAAATCAAATAATTATATATATGATTAGATGTATTAGAATTAATTATAAAGAACTAGGGACGGACGTAAAAGTTGTGATAATACGTTAATATAATTAATTGTGGCCATATTATTCTTTGTTATTAATAAATAAATATTTCGTTCAAATTAAAAACAAATAATAAATAAACATCACAGTACAATATATTAATTAATTGTCTTCATTAGTCTCACTGAAACTAACCAACGACTTGACCAATTTTAATAGTTTTGTATTGTCTTGATTGCTTCCATTCAGGGTTTGATAATATAAATATAAATTACATGGGAAAATTCTACAGAAAATCAAAAAGTACACAACTGAAAATTGATTATTTAGTATAGAACCTCGTGTAAGTGACATGGTAAACATTAAAACTGTCATGTCTCCCATCGCTACTTCGGGTTTCATTTAATAGATGGCGTTAATGGTGTAGGCGATACAAATTTCGCTGGTCAACTAGTAATATTATACAAACAAATTGTAACTCAGAGGACAGGACACCGTACTGATTAAATAGATGAGTCACCCAATGCCTAGTGGTGAACATCGCATCGCATGAATTCAATAAATCCTAAGACAGTACACAGTATACAGTACTAGATGCGCAGGCTCTCGCTGATGCTGGTGACTCAGGCCAACGGGGTGCTCTCTGCCTGGGACCTGCTCCGGCGGCAGCACACGGCCTCGCTGTCCGCCTCCGTCTGCCAGGAGCCGCTGCTGAGGGTCTCCCTGCACGAACAGGTGACGCCGCCGTCCTACGTCTCACGCACCTTGTACGACGTCTGCATATGTCACACCTTATTCTAAATCAAGGATATCGTAGGGCTCCCTGTGCGCGTGCGGCAGTCAGAAAGGCAACATTTACATGGTGGAGCTGTCACAGAATCTGATCCAAAGCGATAAGAACGACAAGACTCTGATGACTGCGGTGAGTGGACCACTATCAGCAGAATTATCAATAGGTGTTGCTTCTGGTCAAGTAGCTCCCCGGATAGATGAACATAATTTTATCTCAAAATAAATTTTGATTTATCGATTTAAATATAAATTGGATAGTAAATATCGTAGTTATTTTGTAAAACGAGTGTCTGTTCTGACAAATAATAATTATTAGTATTTAAGAAATTAAATAGATTGTTTGCTGTATACCATTGTCGGGAAAACTCACCAAACTATAATTATATTTAATTATAAATGGGTACGCTAACTTGTGATCATTTAATGATGATGTAGATTTTGGAGCGCGAGAGCAAGCGCGAGCGTATCTTGGAAGCGCGGATGCGGGAGATCAAGCTGAAGATGCGGCAGGCGGAGGAGGGCAGCATCACTCAGTCGCTGGGGGAGCCCGAGACGGCCGGCGGCCGCGACCTCCTGGACGCCGGCGCCGAGTACTTCGCGCAGGTCAAGAAGGACCTCGCCGCCATGCAGCATCACTAGCACTCGGCACGTCGCCTATCTCATCTAGTTCACTTATCATATCTATAATTTACTTATCTATATCGCGTCGTTAGGCTCGCTGCAGGGTCGAACCTACAGCAGCAATGGAACGAAACTAGACATTGATTTTGAATATATTTTCTGTAGTCATAAATATTTTATAAGTTTTACTTGTATTTTTTATATTTAGGCTGTCATATGTATTTTTACGGTTTTTTTTAAATTTGATTATTATTTTTAATTACTAGTTAGTTGTTTTAAATAATTATTAATATTGATACGTGATATTTTAATAATGTGTTAATAAAAGTGTTTAAGCCCACTGATCAAATAATTTTATTTCCATACCGTTATGTTATAATAGAGTAATCTCTGTGGACGTGTGTTCAGATGTCATTGTGTGTATGCGTGCTATATTGGTCACCGTCGTGTGTGGGCGAGTGACGTCAGCGCGCCCGGTGTACGGAACTAGTCGGTCGTTTATTGTACGAGTTGTTCGACGGGTCGACGTTCATATCAATACTAGTGTTACATTGTTGATTTTACGTTTAGTTATTCAAATTGTTTTATGCGATATGAAAGTAAGAACTTTCACGAGCTAGAGTTGGTAATCCATGAAGTTTATATTTTGTCTCTTTCATTTCTATTCTTGTATGTCTTAGTGAGTTGTGATGGGTGTCAGACTATCGGCATCGTAATGTGGACTCGAAACTGTAACTACACTATCATTTGAACGAAACTTTTAATGGGGAGTCTCGAAGAGGACGACGAGTGCGGGGAGTGCGGGGAGTGCGGGGATGTGGGCGGGGATGGCTGTGATGAAGACGACGAGTGCGACGATGTCGATGGTCCCGGCGCCGCGGCGGCGGGGCGTCGCTGGCAGCGGCGCGACGGTCTGACGGCGGCGGTGCTGGCCGCCGCGCTGCGCTGGCTGCCCGGCGCCGAGCTGTCGCGGGCGGGCGCCGCCTGTCGCGCCTGGCGCGCCGCCGCCGCCAGCACACACCTCTGGCGCCGTCTGCTGCCGACAGACATACGACCCGGCACAGGTACGTACAGTCACCAAGCATCGATACTATTATCACTATTTATTATTAGACAAAAATGATTTAACCAACGTACACATGATGATACACACTTGAGCGGTTCAATTAAACATATACTAATAATAATGGAACCTTAAACAAACAGACGATTACTTGAATGATCAGATGGTCATTATACCTATATACTCAACGCTAGCCGCTCTTATGTTATACACATGGAACAAATATTTTAATCACATTTACAATAAATTAACAAACAAAGAAGACAGTAACACTCAATAACTTTATCCTTACACAACAAGACAATACCAAAGGAGACGAGTGCGCTGACCGCCGGGCACTCTTCATTATTTTTATCACAAATTAATATCTTACATGACTCCTGTCTCACTTGATAATTAAGAACTTGTTGTTTTTTTATCGAGCGCTAATTTTAGGGGACGTTTAAATAATATTGTGTAATATCAATTAAATAACTTCAAAAATCAACTATTTCATACAATTAGATCATCTACATATTATACACCAAACCTAGTTCACAATAAAATAGCGATGACAAGGAACAACGACATGTTAATATTTTGTCGGTCCATTGATCACCCGTCCCAGGCGCCTGGTGCCGCCAGCTGTACGTGCTGCAGCATGCTGGCTGGCGGCTGTCGCAGCGCGTCCGGCCGTCGCCGTCGTCGCCGTCGTCGCCGTCGTCATCGTCGCCGTCGTCGTCGTCGTCGCCGCTGCTGCACGCTGCGCTGGCGCCGGCCGGCCGCCGCCTCGCGCTCTGCACGGAGGACGCCGGCGTGCTCGTACGTGCTACTATATTACTCTTATCACTAATCAAATACTGCCACCTGGACCTTCTCATTCACAAATAAAATCTTTAAGGCTTTTTACATTAGGATTTCTAGTCGTATTCACAAATCCCACAAACGTTAACTAACTATAACTAAAGTCAGTGATACACTTAGTTGTAACCTTTGATATTGGGGAAAGTTAAAAATCTATGTATATTGCTTAAACCAAAGAGTAACTTTGACTATCCTTTTAAATATTTTATGCGGGTCTTATGTCTTCATATGTCTCAGATGTAAACTGCCAATGGTGCATGTTGGTGCATTTCCGCCGAAAGTAGGTTGCCTCTTTGCTGAACTCGTTGACGCAAAGTCGAATATTCGGCTGATACCTCGAACATACTCCCAACTCCAGGGAGAAAGTATGTCTGTAAAGTGTCTCCGCCTGGGCTGATTGTGATTGTTCTAAGAGTAACTTGAATGTTTCTGTTAAGGGCAATCAACAAAAACACGTACCAACAAAATGATGTAGCAAGAGCTCATAAACATTAAATTAATTGTAATCTTTAATTAAAGAAGCCTCGGTCCTTTATGGGATGTTTACTATCAATAGTTTTGCCAACATCAGTGATTGCTATAAATAGTAGATCGTCCATATTGTAATATCTCGAGCCTGCAGATATGGGAGCGCGACGAGCGCGGCGAGTGGTTCCAGTCCTGGAGCGGCGACATGCGGGCCCACGGCTGGCGCAGCGTGTCCCGCGCTCAGTGGCCGCCGCCGGGGCCGGGGCCGGGGGCGGGGGCGGGGGCGGGGCCGGGGCCGGGGCAGGGCTCGGCGCTGGAGCCGTCGCTGCCGCTGCTGCTGGCCGGACCGCTGGCACACGCGGCGCGCTGGGAGCTGTGCGTGCTGCGACACCATGGTCAGTACCTGTGTAGTGTAATGTAGTGTAGTGGGCTATATCTGTGAGGGTGGAGGCACTGTGACCATGTGTGTGTGCGGCAGCGGCGACGGGTGCGTGGAGGGCGGCGAGCAGGGCGGGCGGTGCGCGGGGGGCGGCGGGCTGCTGGGCGGGGCGGGGCGGGGAGGCGTACCTGACCCTGGAGCCGTGCCGGCCCGCCCGCGGACACCACGCCACCGCGCTGTGGCTCAACGCCGCCACGCAGGTCACACGACACTCATGGCGCCGCACGGTGGCCTCATTACACTAGGCCTTCATTCATCAACGAGTCTCTCACATAGGCTATTTACGTGTAATGACGTTCTCTTATATCATTCTTCAACCAGTTTTGTGGAAAAAGGGGAATATTAAGTAATCTCAGGAGGAGCAATTTACGAGAAATTTACAGAAACTATGTCGTCTTCTTGGGATATCTAAATTTAATATCATATAAAGTAAATTCTCTTCATCCGTGACCTCGTATGTAAAAACTACATTATTTTGATCTGTTATATCTGTGGGGAGAACAAAATCAAGATATTTTTGTCAATTTCACATAAGAAATGCTAGTTTGTCATTGTCACTTAGGAAATATTATATTAAAATGGTAATTTGTTTCTAGGAAACGGAATCGGAGTATTCTGGCGTTAGAACATTACTATTTCACATCTATAATGAAGATAAAGCGCCAATAACGTGAGATTAACTAATTTTTATTTTTTTCACTGTATGCTGTGTTTTGTACCCACGCTATGAAATCGTTCGTTTACTTGACAGACATATCGCCGTAGCCGAAGTACCCTTGTACAGTGACAGCGCAAGCGATGCCAGTGACTCTTCTGCACCAGACGATGACTCCGACGACGACTGCCCAAACTCATCGGTATAGAGATATTATCACTTCTTTTATTTAGTCAGGTCCGTGGGGTGTCACACGGATATCATCAATTTATTTATGTTTAGAGTCTTGTTTGTTTGTTTGTTTATTTGTCATGATAGCGATAAGTGTTCTACGAACATAATATAGAGTATATTTGAAGTTATGATTTATTATAGATCAACTGTCAAATTATCAAAGTTATTATTTAGATACTTGTAAACTTAAGGTTAAAATATTAGCAATTTTAATGTGAATATTTGTCTTTAGGTACTGTTTTTTTTTAATCAGAGGCACTGAGAAGGGCCTACGACTTAAATGAGCTTTGGTACAGGAGCCATCGCGGCTGACGAGGGCGGAGGCCCTGGTGGTGGCAGGCTTCGGCGGCGCGCCGGGCGCTGTGCGCGCCTGGCGGCTGCCGGCGCTGCGCCCGCCGCCGTTGTGCGCCGTCAGGGACGGGGACCTGCGCGCACGCCGGGCGAGCCGCCGCGCGAGCCTCCGCGCTCGCGAGCATGTCGCCGAACATGAGCCCGAGCCCGAGCCAGACGAGGCCGCCGTGCGCGCGCTGTGCTCGCCGCCCGAATACGAATACTGGCTGCAAGGCGTCTTAACGAGCCTCAACGTCGCGCCAGAGTACTGACATTGTTTTTTGTTATATTATTACACTAAATGAACAAACAAACATCTACGAATTCATTCTCATCATACATGACTTTGTTACTATTTTTCTTTGTATATTAATATTAACCGATATGAAATAATCACACGGATACCTATGACTGACCACCCTGACCTATACTTGTTTGCTCGTATGTTGTTGATATTAGGAGAGAATTATAATTATACGTATGTTCAACATATATAGTAAGTAAGGCGGGGATCACTTCATACACACTATAATATATTCGTCACTCTAATTAATAGAATAAATTGGGCTACAGTCATAAATTTAAAGATATATTGAACAAAACTGTTTCAATCGCGATTATGAAACAAGATTGTTTTTTTTTTTTTTTCAAATGTATTTGTATTCAGTGGCAGGAGTGTGTGGACGTGCGAGGCGGACGCGCGCGTCACGTGCCTGTCGCTGCCGGCGCTGCGCCCGCTGCGGGTGCTGCGGGGACACGACGCCGAGCCCGAGCCCGCGGCCGCGCACGAGCCCGCCGGCGGGTGCCTCGGCTACGTGTACCCCGAGCTAGCGGTACACTTGTATGTGACGTGAGTTGCATTTCTGACAAGCTTAAAAGTTTTGTTGATGATTTATCATTGTATCTAATTCGTAATTGACAATTGATGTATATCGTGGTCCGACTACTTGGTTGGATCGATTAATGTTATTTGAAGGTTTTATTTTTATTGATATCGAAACAATAAATGACGTAACAAATATGAATTAGTAAAAGTGACTTCACTAAACATCACAAGAGTTAGAAACACACAAAAAAATATTTTATATATATATATATTTTTTTTTTTATATTTCCATATTATATAAGTTTAATATGCTAGTGTAGTACAGATGACCACATCCCTGCTCGTTCCGCTCGTTCCGCTCGCCGATCGGTCGGTTACTATATATGACAGTATAGGTGACAGTAATGTCTGTATAATATATTGTGGACGAGCTGTGTCAGTGCTGGTACTATAGCTGGCGCGGGCGCCGCGTGTGGCCGAGTGCCGCGACCGACGCGACCGCACCGCTCGAGCACGAGGCGCCGGTGCGGGCCGCCGTCCTGGCGCCGGGCGCCGCCGTCCTGGCGCCGGGCGCCGCCGTCCTGGCGCCGGGCGCCGCCCGCCCGAGCCCGCCACAGCTGCTGGTCGCGGCCGGCGACTACCTCTACGTGAGTGAGCCCAACATCGACCACTTTCCATTTTAGTGTTGTAATTTATCCACTTTAGAATAACAATTGATCACTAACAAATGAACTATCTATATTTTTATGTTTATTGGTAAAAGAAAGAAAATAGGAATAAAGTCAAATTAAATTTTAATCATTTAGTGAGTAGGCAGTAAATTTGGGAGTAAATAAAATAAAAAGTCAAACTAGATCAAAGCGGGTAAGCGTAAGAACAATCAAGCGTAAGGCGGCGTGCGCTTCGCGTCGTGGCTAGTTCTTCACTGGTGAGGTGCGACGCGGCGCGGGCGCAGCCGGCCGGTATACATAAGCCCGCACAATGGGCTTATGTACGATGCGCTATGGTAGTGCGAGGGTCAGTTGTCGATATTATCGATGTCGACAAACTGATACACATCTGATGATATTATAATTATATATTATAAATAAATATGTGTTGATATTTATGTTTATGTATATATAGGAATTTATTATATTATAATTAAATATAGGGTTAAAAATAGAACATTTGTGTTAGTGTGCATGTGTAACAAAGAGGTAGCCCACACCATGTTGATTGCCGCCGCTATATATAAAGTACTCTAATATATTTAGAATGTAAGAATTTTGAAAATCGGTTCACTATTGACAAAAAAACCCACGTAACAAACATACAGTCAATAACTGAGAACTTCATCTTTTTTTTTTTTTTTTTTTAAAAGTCATTTATAATAAAGTTATATAGTCATACAACGGTGGACTTGCGATCAACACAGTGACCGTCACACAATTACTTTCAAAACAATTGTCTGTTTACCTTTAAAAAGATAATTTAAATATTAACATAGTATTATATTACTGGGTATTATGTAATTCTATAAAAACCTGCGTTGGTATAATGACTGTGCATTGAGCGTGTTCCTGTGTGTCCGCAGGTGTGGCAGAGCCGCGCCACGCCGCAGCCGTCGCCCGCCGATGTGGACGTGGACGTGGACGAGGATGTGGATGTGGACGAGGACGTGGACGTGGACGTCGACGACGACAGGGACTAGCGCCACGTACCACCAACTACCACAACGATTCGCTGCACCAACAACCTTTCACTTCATGGTAAAAATATTGTATCTCAATCTTGATGCTGAAATTCGCCATAATATACATATTGTAATAACGTATTGCGACAATCACCTTCCAAAATGGTCAATATGGGTATATCTGTTTAGGTAGGTAGTTAGGCTCCCGTCCTCCTGTGTGGGGCTCTCACCCACTAAACTCCTCAAGGACGCACTAACCTAGCCACATTCCATCAACATCACGGGATGGCCAGAAGACATTTCGCCGTAATGTCAATATACGGTCCACCTCGCCTGGAGTACTTAGTGGAGGATAAAAGGGAAGAGCCTGCAAAAAATATCTTCAGCAGACAATCCGGTATTTACAAGTACGCTGACTAGGCTGTGCAGTCTGGGCAACGCAACGTTCACGTCAGTTGACAAATCTTTGAAAAATATGTGACGAAATGCTCCCAAGAAGTAGAAAAAACCTAGCGTTATCGAAGTTCAAAATAAATACACATAGGTATTTAATAATATTAATTTTCCAAGTGGACACCAGCCAGCTCGGCGGAAGATCTGCCCCTTTCTTGGATGAAGTGGCGGATCCAGTCACATCATACAAATATCATCATTATACTTTATCAAATTATTATTATTTTTGTTTTATAACTCTTCCCGTAGATAAGAGTATACTATTTATATAGCCAACTAGATTTTAGTCATAACCATCTGGACGCGTTAACTCGTAAGGCCTACGAGATTAAACTGAAAGCGCCGCCAGGACCGCTCAGGCTCGCCCGTCCGCCCCGGCCATTAACCTCGACATGGCCCTTCGTATCGCCCTGGGGACTGTCATCAGGACACAGGTGTGTATCTTACGATATTTGTACCGAGGTCGTAACCGATTAGGTATTTAGTATTTAATCACAAGTTCAGTTTGTGATGTGTTAGGTTTCCAATAACCTTCCATTGTATGCAGCAGTGTCGTGTCGCGCGCCGCGCCCTGTGCTGCAGACCGAGGCAGGGGGCAGCGGGGTGCACCTTGAAAGCCCCCCCTCAGGCTCCCCCTCGGGCCCCCCCGGCGCGCCCCCCGTGCCGCGCGCCCCCCGCCGACCGCGAGCGACGGACGCCGGTGGTGTGCCGGCCGCCGCCCTCGGGGCACGCGCCGCCCTGCGACCCCCCGCGTTGCCCGCCCTCGCTGGATTGCATGTCGTCAGTATCTAAGGTGAATACAAATTCACTTCTTCCAAAAAGTTAATAATCATACGTAGTTTTTCTTATAGTATCATTCAACTTTCAGCAACTGATCTTTAATATCCTATTCAGTTTTATTTTTAATGACATTTAATATGCTCAGGTTGAACCAGTTCGAAAGGTTCGTGTCGGGAGCGCGGAGCCCTGCGGCGCCAGCATGGACTCGGTGGAGCGACGGCTGCGGCGGGCCCGGCGCGCCCGGCGAGACAACTACGAGCGGGAGGCGGCCGCGGGGGGCTCGCGCTGCGCCCAGGCAAGGCCGGGGGCGAAGCCCGGCCCGGGGCCGGAGCCCCCGCGGCCCGCTGACGTAGGCTGCCGGCCGCGCCGCGCCGCCACGCTGGAGCCCTGCGCGCACATGCCCCAGAAGGTCGTCGAGGTACACCGGGACGGCCCTGCTCTGTCATCTGCCAAAACACTAACGACCCGTATTATGGAGAGCCTGAGCCTGAAGCGTGCCCCCGCCGCCCCCCGCGCCCCCCGTGCCCTTCGCCCCCGTCCCGGCGCCCCCCGCGGCCGACGTCCGCCGGGGCTCCGGCTAGCACGCGCCGTAACACGACGACAGAAAATCGACATTTGAAAAAACAATTCCGTGACTCTGCATTAGATCTCATCTAAAGAAAATTATAACCTGTCGGAAAGATAGTGATTCAATAATGTCGATTGGGAAGACTCCACCAGCTACACGTCTACTCCTTCTCCCTCCCCCATCGCCTGCTCAAAGCACACCTCCCTCCTTTTCCCCCCATTGCCCTTCTAGAATCATATACAAGAGATCCGCAAACCCTGAAAGTCTTCCCCCCCCCCCTTCTCTGTACCACCAAAAAACGCAATGATTTGCCAAAAAACTCAAAATTTCATCGGCCCTCTATGACTTTCACAAAAAACCTAAGACGCCTCTTCACCGTCGTGTGTATCAAATATACTGAAATATACCAAAACACTACTCTTTTATTTATTCACAGTCCTTGTGTAAAAATAACATGATTTTGAAATACTCGCCATTCACCTGGAAGCAGTTTATCGCCCTTAACTATTATAATACAACAGTGTTTAGTTAACCGACTAAATAACCAAATTGATTCCACTTACATCTGTTCTGAACTAGTCAAGTATTGTAGTTACCAACAGTGCCATGAGAGCACGTAATAATTATTCTATTTTGTATCTGTTATACATGTATGTGGGTAGACACAGGAGCGGACCACGCCCTGGCATAATATGTAATAAAACAATGTGCAATCGACTAGCTAGTTTGACTGACGCGTACCCCTCATCCCGCGATACCTAACGATACAAGTAAATGAAAAAGCGTCGGTCAAACGAAAGGCGATTTTGCTGAGTGCGTTAAGTGAATCAACGTTTAGACTAACGAGTGACCTGGCATTACCAAACAATGTGGAAGAATTGGATTGGATTATGAGAATATACTAAAACTCCTCGATAACCACTTCACGCCAAAGAGGTACGGATTTGCCGAAAAATCTATGTTTTATTCGGCAACACAACGGCCAGAGGAAAGTCACACTCAATGGGCGGCTAGAATGAGAGAGGATTGGCGGCGCACTGCTGATTTAAGAATTTGGAAGAGGCCCTGTTGGAGAGATTCATCATGGGCATGGTGGCAGGACACGAGCGGGATAAGCTATTCGCACAGGACCAGCGGGAGCTGACTTTGAACTGAAAACTACTCACTTTGCAAAAACTTTGAACACCGCCTTGTTGAAATGGGCCCCAAAGTGACATAATAAATGTTTTTTTTTTTTTTTTTTTTTTTTTTTTTTTTTTTTTTTAATGTCTACAAACGTTACTAAGGGTGATAATTACGCTGTACCGCCCACGCCGGGCAAGCCTCCAGCGTGTGTTGCGCCGTGTCTTCTTCGCAGCCGCACTCATGGCAGCGAGCACTGGTCTCCCTGTTAGCTGTGTTCAGGTCAGAACCCCGTGCCGCCGTCTCATCCATTCCCGGAATACCGGGCGGATGGCCTCTATGGTCCGAAGACCAGCCTTGGGCGCACTGAGGCGTGCAAACCACTCCCTCTCTAAGACTCTTTGCGCCCTCCTTCTCCAGCGCAGAACTAGTTCCGGCATTATGCGCCGGTGCCCCATCTCCGCACGAAGCGTCGCTCCGTGCTCGAACACCTCCGCTAGGACTCGGGCGTCGAGATCCCAGGGAGGTGTCATGCCCAGCAAGCAAGAAGCCTCGAAAGAGACTGTGCGGTAGCCCCGGATCACCCTGACGGCCATGGCTCTCTGCGCTCGCCGCAGCAGAGTCTTATTCGGGGCCGAAAGGGCATCCACCCACACTGGCGCACCGTAGAGAGCCATTGAACGTACCACCGCTTTAAAGAGCCGGCGGCACGTATCTCCGGGGCCCGCCACATTGGGCAGGAGTCTGCTTAGGGCAGATGTCGTCGCCGTTAATTTGGGGGTAAGTTGCCGGAAGTGGGTAATAAATTTCCACCCCGGGTCTAGTACAAGCCCCAAATATTTGATGGTCGGGCCAATAGGGAACCCTAACACCATTTAGGTCGAGGGAAGCTCCAGCAGGCGGACCCTTCCGGGGCCCGTGGAAAAGAATGGCCTCGGTTTTGTTGAGGGCCATCTGCAGACCGAGCCGCTCGATCCTATTAACGACTTGAATCGTCCCGACCTTTCGCAATATCGCGACTTCCACGACGAACCTCTTGCTGTTACGAGGGTGTCGTCCGCATAACAAAACATACGGACCCTTGGTAACAGAGCGCCCCGCAAGAACCAGTCATATCCGATATTCCACAGGAGAGGACCTAGAACCGACCCCTGCGGAACACCGCACGTCATGCGCCGCTCAAAAACTCTGCCGTCTCGATCCTGACAGGATACGATGCGATTACTCAGGTAATCCGCTATGATGAGCTGCAGATACCTAAGCAGCCCATGGTATTTGAGGGCTTCTGCAATGCACTCAAACGGCAGAGTGTTAAACGCGTTGGCGATATCAAGCGATACCGCCAAAAGCACCCCGCCGCGAGAAACAACCTCTTTAGAGAGCGCCTTCATGCGCATAATTGCGTCTATGGTCGAGCGACCCTCTCTAAATCCATATTGGCATTCAACCAGATCCGGACCAGTCGTTAATAAGTGGCTATTTATGCGCCCCGCGATGATTCTTTCTAAAAGCTTACCGGCTTCATCTAAGAGGACAATAGGCCGGTAAGCTGATGGAGAGTCGGCAGGTCTACCTGCCTTTTGCAGAAGAACCAACCGTCCTATCTTCCAAGTCTACGGAAATCTGCCAACCCCAAGACACGCATCGAACAGTTTGCGTAAGCGTGATTCCAGTTCGACGAGAGACAGCGCTAGTATACGACCGTGAATCCCGTCGGGACCGGGCGCAGTCTTCTTCGACCGTAATCTCGTTACGGCGGCATCAACGGGATCAAACGGGAACAAAGCTTCTACGACTTCTTGAAGGAGTCTAGGCTCTAGCGTTTCCGCAACCGGGGGACCCTGGCCGCGCATTCCAGCATTTGTTCCCGTGCCTCCATCTTTGCCTTGAAAATGGCTGTCCGCATGGTCCTCCGCGCCTCAGTGTAGAGCCCGTGCAGGTAGTCCTCCCAGATTTCGTCCCTTTGACCATTCGTAGTACGACGCCTGTACCTGGCCAATTCTCGCCATTTTGCAACACAAATGGCCCGGAGTGCGGCTACTTCCTCCGACCACCAATACACTGCCTTTTTTTTTTTTTTTTTTTTTTTTTTTTTTTTTTTTTCAGGGCTGGTGGCGAACTCGCGGCATAGCTGAGTCGCTAATACGTTGCAGAGATTCACGCAAACGTTCCGCCTCTGCGTCAATGTCGCGTAGTACTCAGAGTAACATAGGTATAAAAAAAAAAAAAAAAAAAAAAAAAAAAACAATCATATTGATAATCATAAACATCAATCATATTGATGACTTGATGTTTTGATTAGTCATCAATTATCAAGTCATTAGTAATAGGCATCCACCATCCACCATCCACCTTCCACCTTCCACCTTCCACCTTCCACCTTCCACCTTCCACCTTCCACCTTCCACCTTCCACCTTCCACCTTCCACCTTCCACCTTCCACCACAAAATTTAAAATTTCAAAATTTTTGAAACCCTATATCTCGGCAACCGTTGGGCCGATTTGGCTGGGATTTTTGGAAAGTTATTTTCTAGCAGAAGGCTATATTTATCGGTGAAAAAATTTTGGAATTATCAAATATTTCGAAGGCCTAATTTTGGATTATATTTACGTAATTAATTATCAAAGTGAGGGGTAGGGGGTGGAAACGCGGGGGGATCGAATTCCCCAGTCGCGTTTAGATTCCGAATTCGGGGTTATTTTTGCGATCTGGGGTCTCCTTCCCTTATTTTTCCACCCTTAAAATTTATGCACTTTCCAAAAATTTTTCTAAAATTTATAACTCGGAAACTATTAATGCTAAAAATCTAAAATTTTGGATATATGACCAGAAGGGTCCAAACTATTTTTGAAAGCCAAAACGCCCTAGGGTTGTCGATCTTATTTTTGATCTAGGGCTGTGCAAACGTGTTGTATGTAATCCTAAACTTAAAATTAACTTAATAATTACAGCTCTTAACTTAAAATTCCAGTTGAGGTGTCGGGTGAAAGGGCTCGTCTTCCTCTATCTCCCGGCACCTTTCCCGTCTCCCTGGGACGTCTCCTTCTCCCACCACGTGGCCACGTGGTTTTCGGTTTTCCCTTATTTTCTCCGTAATTTCCCGGGGAAAAATCCGGGAAAAATACGTCGCTCGTAGGGTGGATCGGGACGCACCCAGTGGTGTAAAATGCCCTGGGGGTCACCGATCTCGTCTTCGAGTAATAGTCGTTTTTATTTCACAATTTTCGCACTTTTTCACTTTTTGCCAATTTCCACTTTGGTTTTCACTAATTTCCAAAATTTGGAAATTTATTTTAGCACTGCACTTTGTTCCGCGTGTTTTGGTGTATCACACCCTAGGGGGCGTGTACTCCTCGCGTTTTGATTTTGGGGTTGTGTGGGGCCACTTCACTGATTTCACTTTTTGGCGAAAATCTTCCGATCCACTGAACCGATTTTCGCGAAAACTTCACCAAAAGATAGCCTGCGTCGGCCCGCACACAACGATGTATAACAACCCAATATACGTTTTACTTTTTCCACTTTTAGGATTTTTAGTACCGGAGCGACACAAAAACGTGACCGTTCGGTTCGGAAGCGTTAGGTTAGGTGGGGTTAGGTTAGGTTAGGTTTTTTTTTTTTTTTTTTTTTTTTTTTTTTTTTTTTTTTTTTTTTTTTTTTTTTTTTTTTTTACCCTACACACCCTCGGACATAATCCGAGACATTGTTTATCTATACCATTCATACCAGTTCTCGCATTTGCTACCGCTCGTACATTCATGCTTCATACTTTGTCATTCATCTCTTTCGCACCAATTTACTCATAACTATTCTAGGGTTCTGGGTTCTGGGTTCTTTATTTCAATAATTTGGAAAATAATATTTTAATGTACATATTTTGGTTTGAAGACTCAATTAATTAATAATAATTTTTTACAATAATATAATACAATAAATTTAAATTTTTTTAAAACAATGATAATAAAATAAAATTAATAGGATAATATAATAATAATTTAAATAATTCAATATGACATACAATTCTGGAATTAATTACAATAAATTTCTTACTTAGTACAATAATAATAATAATAATTCTTATGACAATAAAATTTCTTAAAACCTAAATTAATTACAATTGATTACACTAATACATTTTGAAACATAATAATTCAGTAAAATTAAAACAATAAAATAAAATAAATTCCTTAAACCCTAAAATAATTACATTAATACATTGAATAATTCTAATCCTACTATCACAGTGCAAAATAAAAAGTTAAAACAATAAATTAAATTTCCAATAATAATTACAAATAAAATACCAATTAAAATAAAGATGAATGCGAGATAATACTAAAATACTTATACCTATGTCAGTCTCATTGTTGCTTAGGTTTTGTTGCGGTTAATTGCTTTTGTTGCCACAACCACGCAGTACGCAAGGAGGGTGTCCCTGGTCTTTTTATTTGCTAGTATTGCGGCTAAATTATCTTTTGTTACTATTTCTCCTACTTTCTCTTCCACGTCGTGCCTCTCCATCATGTACGCGGGGCATGCTGTGAGCAGATGTATGACGCTTTCCTCCTGGTCAGGATCACAGACACACGATGGGTTCTCCCTGCACCTGAACCTGTGCAGGTACTGAGCGAACCCACCGTGTCCCGTGAAAACCTGGGTAAGAATACCCGTCGGTTTTATCTTCCTGACCAGGCTGTACGCCGCCACTGCATCCGGAAAGAACAGCTTCGTCCCGGAGGCCGTCGTTCCACCCCCATATCTCCTGTCCCATTCCCCAAGAGTTTCCAAACGGATGCATCTCTTGGCGAATGAGACAGGACAGAGGTCGTAGTCCGGCTTCCTCCGCGACGAAACTGCTGCCTCCCTGGCGAGGGTGTCCGCACGCTCGTTACCAGGGAGCCCCGCGTGCGCTTTGATCCAGTGCAAGGAGACATCTTTGCCTTGGGTCAAAGCCATCCCAAGGTTCTCCCTGGTCTCGTGCGCCAGACGGTGATGAGAGCTTCGGCCGACAATGGATTCGAGGGCAGACCTCGAATCACTGAATATGCCGAAGCTCCCCTCACCCCGAGCGAGGATCTCCGCCGTGGCCCTGTGTATGGCCAGGAGCTCTGCCTGGTACACGGTGCAGTAGTTGGCCAGCTTAAGTTTGACGGCCCGGATTTCGGCGCCCTCTTTCCATATGGAAAGAGAGGCTCCGACAAGGCCGTCAATCTTGCTGCCATCGGTGTAAATTTGCACCTGCTGCACCGCGTACCTGTTCACCGCATCCTCGTCTTCCACTGCGGTGAAGCTCCTGTCCACACACATGGCCGGATGGGGAAGCTCTGCGAAGCCCACCGCACACTCCATCTCCCTGTCGCCCGGCAATGACCGGCACTCCCCTCTCCTCGCCTTGTACAGGGCAGCTGCCTCCTGTACTCTGAGGTCCAAGGGGAGTATGCCGGCCAATGCCAGCGCCGAGTTCAACGAGACCGTGCGGTAGGCTCCGCAGAGCTTCTGCGCAAACCCTCGCTGCACCGTCGCCAACGCCTTCCGGATGCTGATCTTATGTGTGGCGTCCGCCCACGCTGCTGCCGCGTACATGATGGTTGGCTCGACTGCCGCTGTGTATATGGACCTAACAATTTCGGGATGCAGCCCCCAACTAACTTTCGCGGCCCTGTTGAGTTGCTTGAAGATACTGAGGGCTTTTCTGCACACGCTGGTGGTATGTGTGTTAAATGTAAGTTTTTTGTCGATTGTAAGCCCCAGTATCTTCAGCTCACCCACGTTTTCTACGCTGCGCCCGCCCATGCTTATTCTGGGTTCGTCAAAAACAAGTTTTCTGGTTATCGTCATTGCCCCCGTTTTATGGGGGGCGAACCTCAACTTGTTTTGACTCCCCCATTCCAAAACATGTGCGAGCGCTTCGTTGGCCGCGTTTTGTATTTCCCTTCCTGTGTTTCCTTCAAATAGTAAAACCACATCATCCGCAAATGCCCGAAAGTTAATGCCCCTTGCGTCCAGTGATCTAAGGAGGGGATCCAATAGCAAGTTCCAGAGGATTGGCCCTCCTATAGATCCCTGGACGCAACCCTTCTCCGTTTCTCTATCTGCCTCGCTGTTTGCGTACCTTACGCTCACTCTTCTCTCGCTGAGGTAGCTACCCATGATCTTTCTTAGTTTGTCTGTACACCCCATCTCGGCAAGCCTCACCTTTATGGCCGGCCACCAGGCGCTGTCGAAGGCTCCCTCTATGTCCAACGATACCAGAGTGATTATCCTCCTGCGACTGATAGCCTCCCTGATATCGCCGACTAGGGCATAGAGGGAGTCTTCGGTGCTCCTCTGTGGCATGAAGCCATACTGCCTAGGGTGCACCGACGCCACCACTTGATGTTTGAGTCTCCTTACCATCATTTTCTCCAGTATTTTTAGGTTAGGTTAGGTTAGGTTAGGTTAGGTTAGGTTAGGTTAGGTTAGGTTAGGTTAGGTTAGGTTTCCGTGTGCGGTTTCCAGTCTGCCATCGGACGCGTCCCCCGGGTTGCGGATAGGGGAACGCCCTCCAGATATGGGGGGTACCGGCTGCGGCCGGCGCGGACAATACTGGAAGTGTGGCTGCCTGGTCTCTTTGAGGGCGGGCATTGCACGGTCACACAATCCCGTAGCCCTTACGTTTTCGTGAGGGTCGGGGGCTCGGCGCATTGCACTTAGCGCTGGGTCGCGAGGAAGAAAACCTCTCTAAAAAATTACCCTTTGGTGGCCCCAGTCGGGGCAGTGGACCTTCGGGTCGTGGGTTGGCGGCCTTCAAGGCCGCGGAGAGTGTGGCTGCTCGCTCTGTTCTGTCAGGGCGGGCATTGCACGGTCACACTAGCCCGTTGCCCTCACGGGTCGGGGGCCCGGCGCACTGAGCGTTGGGCTGCGAGGAAGAAAACCTCAATAAAAAATTACACTTTCGGTGGTCAGACTTCGGTCAGACAACGGCTTTTGCCGCCACCGACCTAAGCCTAAGTTTCCCAGGGCGGCGATAGGCTGAGTGGCCGGGGGGAGCCCGGTCCCGAGCCCTGGACCTTTTATTTTTCCTTTTAATTTTTCTGTCTTTTTGTTTTCTTTTCTCTTTTGTTTTGTTTTATTTATCTCTTATTCTTCTTTTCTTGTGTCTTTTTAGTTTTGTTTTATTTTTGACGTTGAGATTTGGGAGTTTAAAATCATGGATAACGCGAATAGTCAAGACACACTACCCCAGGAGGGTACCGGCCGCCCCGCGGTCGGAGAATCCCTCCCCGGGCCTTCTGGCTCGGGCAGCCCCACCGTTTCTGGGGGGGGCAACTATCGCGTCGGGGGCGCCTCTGGGCGTCACCGTTTGGTTGGAGTAGAGGAGAAGGAAGGGAGGAGCCGGGACAGCAGTGTGGGCTGTGACTCGGAGGTTGAAGAGGAAATGTCCAGGAGTTGTAGTGGTTTGGATAGTGACGACACCTTGTACTCGGACTCGGAGCGGATGATTGGTGGACGACTGCTTCGAAGCGGAAGTCGGAAGCGGCTACCAGCGGAACCCCCCAGTGTTAAGGAGGGATTGCCGGAGGCCAAAGTCGTGCTCAAAAGGATTGTATTCCCTAGAGCTAGCAGAGATTGTGCGACACCGCCGGCCTCGACATCATCGTCGACACTGCCGGCCGGCCCGATGACATCACCTTTGCCGAAGGCGCCGGCTTACATCACCGTGCGACGCCGATCGTCGGAAGAACGGGAAGCCGTGTTGGGAGGTGGCTTTTTGGCCACTCTCGACTCCGACGAAGAAATCGCCAAGTTATCGAAGAACGCGAGTGATTCTTGGGCTCGCTGTCGGATGCCACCACCGGGCGAACGACCATCGGACCCGCCCCTGGGACTGCTGAAGTGCCGCGTGATGGACGACCTGGCAGTTATTGGTCGCATAGCTGTCAGGTCCAAGAACCTGAAGGGCACTTGGGTACGAGACTTGAAGGCGGCCGCCAGCCGCATCGAGGACACGCTTGACGCCATGTATGAGAGGACGGCTACAGCGGAAGTCAAGCGATTACAGGCGGAGAGCAATAAAATGAATAGCGAGATGGACCTGATGCGCGCGCAGATGGATGCCTTGCGTGGGGAGTGCAACGGGCTGCGTGAGGAGTGCCAGGGGCTACAGCGGCGGCTTGAGGCTGCCCTCATGCCCGCACCTCCGCCCCCGCCTGTACAACCACCAGAAGAACCAGCAGGCTGCGTTGAGATGGAGGAGCTCCCCGCAGTCTGTGTCAGAGAGGACAGGCCTGGACCAGATTTGGACCGCGACGTCGAGGATGCGCGCCTCATGCGTCTTTTTGGGCGCGTGTTGGATGCGCGCCTCGGACAGGAACAAACCGCGGAACTGCGACCAACGAAGAAGACGGCACCACATGCCCCTGTCGACGAGGTTGTGATGGAGCAAGGTGGCTTCACCCTCGTCGGCAAGAAGAGGAAACGGAGAGGCCAGGGTAGCATCAAACCCGCCCCGTTAGACCAGCCAGTCGCCACAGGCACGACGCCTAAGCCGCCCCAGCCTGCCCCGAGGCGGGCGCAACAAGGTGCAGTCAGAAAGACGTACGCCAGCGCTGCCAAAACTCCCGCGCAGCAGCAGGCGCAAGCCCCAGTGACGCAGCCGCGTCCGTCTGGAGGCAGCAAGAAGAAGAGGAGGAGAAAGCGTCGCAAGCGTGCCCAACTGCGGGTACCGACTCTTGCTGCCGTCTCCCTGGCTCTCTCGCCTGAGGCCGTAGAGCGCGGCGTGACCTACGTGGACGCGCTGACCCGGGCGAGAGATGCCACGAAGGACGACCCGGACCGCCCAACCATCCGGATGCGGCACACGATGGCGGGGGCCCGCCTTCTGAAGGTTTTGGGCCCAGATAGTGCGGCCAGGGCCGACCTCCTCGCCGAGCGCCTCCGTGGGGTGCTCGGCGACGACGTCAGGGTGTCCGTCCCGGTCAAGTGCGCCGATCTGCGCGTGACCGGGCTGGACGACTCCGTCCAGGTGGACGAGGTTCGGGCGGCGGTCGCTCGCGCCGGACAGTGTCCCCTGGACCGGGTCCGCGCTGGTGAGATTCGCCGCGGCCGGTGGGGCTCGGGATCCGTAAGGGTCACGTGTCCTGCGGCTGCGGCGAAGCTCATCAGCAAAGACGGCCAGCTCATCGTGGGTTGGTGCTCCGTGCGCGTTGTCGTGCTGGAGCAACGACCCATGATGTGCTACCGCTGCTTGGGTGTGGGGCACACCAAGCCGCAGTGCCCGTCGGCAACTGACCGCAGTGGAGCGTGCTTCCGCTGCGGCCAGCCGGGCCACAAGGCCGTCGAGTGTTCGGCGCCGCTTCACTGCCCCCCATGTGCCGAGGCCGGTTTACCGGCTGACCACATGGTGGGCAGTAAAAGTTGCTTACAGCAACTGAAGCGACGCACGCGAGGCAGATCCCTCGCTGGCAGGGGTGGCGGCGGCGGCGGCCCTAGGCCGTCCTCTGCCGCCCCCCCTGTCACCGATGGATCGCGGGAGGCGAGGCCCCGCCCAACACCGTCCTTATTAGGACGATGATGGGGGGGGCCGTCGGGGCGGGTTACTTCGGGGCTTTTTACACCCTGAAGTCTCCCGTCCCGGCGGGCGGGCTGGTCGGGAGTTTTCTCCTATGCCAGTCTACCATCGCCGAGTAGGGGCCAGCGGGTACTCAAGGGGAACGGTACCTGCATTGCACGGTCTCTGCGACGAGGGATACTCCTCTTGTTTCGAGAGTATCCCATCCCACCTCGTGGAAGAGCCTGCCAAAGGCTCGCTGCGACGCTGCTGTGGTGAATGCGATAAGTACCCCATGGCAGCGCCAATTGCAGTGTGTCGGAACAACGCAGGGGTTTAGTGGGTAGGACGGGCACCGTTGCCCGGGAGTCCCACATACCCCTTCCCGGTTTCCCCGAACCGGGAGGGAAATGCGTCAATGCATTCCCCTGCGCCAAAAAAAAAAAAAAAAAAAAAAAGGTTAGGTTAGGTTGGGGTACTAGGTCAGAGAACCTCCTCGCATGTCGGTTGCATTGGGGGGATCGCCAGTCGCGTTCGATGCTATTGCATCTGGCGCGAACGGTGGGTCTCACAATGTGATTGGCTGGTGTACCCCGGGCACTTACGTGGTCATGTCCTTTTCAGGACATTGCTACGTATTTGGCTAATACTCTGACACCGTGTGGCTGCCTGGTCTTTTTAAGGGCGGGCATTGCACGGCCACACAAACCCGTAGCCCTGCACGTTTTCGTGGGGGTCGGGGACTCGGCGCATTGCACTTAGCGCTGGGTCGCGAGGAAGAAAACCTCTCTAAAAAATTACCCTTTGGTGGCCCCCTTGAGGGGCAGCGGACCTTCGGGTCGTGGTATGGCGGCCTTCAAGGTCGCGGAGAGTGTGGCTGCTCGCTCTGTTCTGTCAGGGCGGGCATTGCACGGTCACACTATCCCGTTGCCCTCACGGGTCGGGGGCTCGGCGCACTGAGCGCTGGGCTGCGAGGAAGAAAACCTCAATAAAAAATTACATTCTCGGTGGTCAGACTTCGGTCAGTCAACGGCTTTTGCCGCCACCGACCTAAGCCTAAGTTTCCCGGGGCGGCGATAGGCTGAGTGGCCGGGGGGAGCCCGGTCTCGAGCCCTGGACCTTTTCTTTTCCTTTTATTTTTCTATCTTTTGGTTTTCTTTTCTCTTTTGTTTTGTTTATTTTATATCTTATTCTTCTATTCTTGTTTCTGTTT
Source organism: Acentria ephemerella (assembly GCA_943193645.1). Lineage (NCBI taxonomy): Eukaryota > Metazoa > Arthropoda > Insecta > Lepidoptera > Crambidae > Acentria > Acentria ephemerella. The sequence continues at coordinate 95,402 of OW971875.1, read as the reverse complement.
AGTTTTGTTTTGTTTTATTTTGACGTTGGTTTGGGAGTAAGAAAAAAACAATGGATAACGCGAATAGCAAAAATATACTACCCCAGGAGGGTACCGGCCGCCCCGCGGTCGGAGAATCCCTCCCCGGGCCTTCTGGCTCGGGCTGCCCCACCGTTTCTGGGGGGGGCAACTATCGCGTCGGGGGCGCTTCACAGCGTCTCCGTATTGTTGACGAGGAGGCGGAGAAGGGAGTGAGAAGTCGAGACAGCAGCGTAGGCTGTGGGTCTGAAGTTGAAGTTGAGGAGCATATTGATAGCGCCATGTCGACCGCTCTCGACAGCGACGACACATTTTCGGACGCGTCGCACGTCGAAGAAAGCAGAACGCGACTTTTAAGAAGTGGGAGCAGAAAGCGGCTTCCGGCTGACCCGCCCAGTGTTCGGGAAGGGCTGCCGGAGGCCAAAGTTGTATTGAAGAGAGTATCGCGGCGGATTTTGCAGAAACTGTCGGACCAGTCGGCTTCACAAGCCTTACCAGCCCTGGCAGCACCATCAGCCCCGTCGTCAACACCGCCAGCATCGCCGGTGTCGTCAGCTCCGTCGAGCCTGCCATCTACACGGGCTCCGGAGTACATAACGGTTCGGCGACGATCTTCGGAGGAGCGGGAGGCCCAACTGGGCGGCGGTTTCCTCGCCACCCTCGACTCAGAAGATGAAATATCCAGACTCGCGCAGAACGCCAGGAATTCGTGGGCGCGCTGTCGCATGCCGCCGCCGGGAGAGCGGCCGTCGGACCCACCGCTCGGTCTGCTGAAGTGCCGGGTCATGGACGACCTGGCGCTGATCGGGCGTATTGCTGTGAGGTCCAAAAATCTGAAGGGTACGTGGGTGCGGGACCTCAAGTCAGCGGCCAGTCGTATAGAAGACACCCTCGACGCCCTGTATGAAAGAACTGCAACATCGGAGGTAAAACGGCTCCAGGCCGACAACAGTAAATTGCAGAGCGACATCGACTTGTTGCGCGCCCAAGTGGATGGGCTGCGCGCTGAGTGCTCGAGTCTGCGCGAGGAGTCCCAGGGCTTGCAGCAGCGGCTGGATGCCGCCCTCATACCCGCCCCTGCGCCCCCAACCCCGCCATCGGATGTACCTGCCCCACTGGCATCAGGCGTCGATATGGACGAGCTCCCCGCAGTCCGCGTGAGAGAAGGAAGGCCCGGTCCGGATCTTGACCGCGACGTCGAGGACGCGCGCCTCATGCGTCTTTTTGGGCGCGTGTTGGACGCGCGTCTCGGCAGAGAGCAGACCGCCACCCACCCGCCTCTAGCGGTGGAACCAACTGGCGTTGCCGACGGGGTAGTGATGGAGCAAGATGGCTTCACCCTCGTCGGCAAGAGGAAAAGAAGGAAGGCCAAGCCCCAGCCTAAGAAGCCCGCACAACCGGCCGTGACACCATCGGCACCTAAGCCGCCCAAGCCTGCCCCCCGTCGGGCGCAGCAGGGCGCTCCAGTGTCGTATGCGCAGGCCGCGAAGACTCCCGCGCAGCGGCAGGTGCGAGCCCCTGCGCCGCAGCCGCAGCCGCGCCAAGTCCAGGGCGGTAAGGGAAAAAAGAAGAGGAAGCGACGCAAGCGTGCCCAATTGCGGGTGCCAACTCTGGCTGCAGTCTCCCTGGCTCTCTCGCCTGAGGCCGTCGAGCGCGGCGTCACATACGCGGACGCGCTGACCCGGGCGAGAGACGCCACGAAGGATGATACGGACCGCCCTACCGTTAGGATGCAGCACACGATGGCGGGGGCCCGCCTGTTGAAGGTGCTGGGCCCGGACAGCGCGGCTAGGGCCGACCTCCTCGCCGAGCGCCTCCGTGGGGTGCTCGGCGACGACGTCAGGGTGTCCGTCCCGGTCAAGTGCGCCGATCTGCGCGTGACCGGGCTGGACGACTCCGTGCAGGTGGACGAGGTTCGGGCGGCGGTCGCTCGCGCCGGACAGTGTCCCCTGGACCGGGTCCGCGCTGGTGAGATTCGCCGCGGCCGGTGGGGCTCGGGATCCGTAAGGGTCACGTGTCCTGCGGCTGCGGCGAAGCTCATCAGCAAAGACGGCCAGCTCATCGTGGGTTGGTGCTCCGTGCGCGTTGTCGTGCTGGAGCAACGACCCATGATGTGCTACCGCTGCTTGGGTGTGGGGCACACCAAGCCGCAGTGCCCGTCGGCAACTGACCGCAGTGGAGCGTGCTTCCGCTGCGGCCAGCCGGGCCACAAGGCCGTCGAGTGCTCGGCGCCGCTTCACTGCCCCCCATGTGCCGAGGCCGGTTTACCGGCTGACCACATGGTGGGCAGTAAAAGTTGCTTACAGCAACTGAAGCGACGCACGCGAGGCAGATCCCTCGCTGGCGGGGGTGGCGGCGGCGGCGGCCCTAGGCCGTCCTCTGCCGCCCCCCCTGTCACCGATGGATCGCGGGAGGCGAGGCCCCGCCCAACACCGTCCTTATTAGGACGATGATGGGGGGGGCCGTCGGGGCGGGTTACTTCGGGGCTTTTTACACCCTGAAGTCTCCCGTCCCGGCGGGCGGGCTGGTCGGGAGTTTTCTCCTATGCCAGTCTACCATCGCCGAGTAGGGGCCAGCGGGTACTCAAGGGGAACGGTACCTGCATTGCACGGTCTCTGCGACGAGGGATACTCCTCTTGTTTCGAGAGTATCCCATCCCACCTCGTGGAAGAGCCTGCCAAAGGCTCGCTGCGACGCTGCTGTGGTGAATGCGATAAGTACCCCATGGCAGCGCCAATTGCAGTGTGTCGGAACAACGCAGGGGTTTAGTGGGTAGGACGGGCACCGTTGCCCGGGAGTCCCACATACCCCTTCCCGGTTTCCCCGAACCGGGAGGGAAATGCGTCAATGCATTCCCCTGCGCCAAAAAAAAAAAAAAAAAAAAAAAAAAAAAAAAAAAAAGGTTAGGTTAGGTTAGGTTAGGTTAGGTTAGGTTTCCGTGTGCGGTTTCCAGTCTGCCATCGGACGCGTCCCCCGGGTTGCGGATAGGGGAACGCCCTCCAGATATGGGGGGTACCGGCTGCGGCCGGCGCGGACAATACTGGAAGTGTGGCTGCCTGGTCTTTTTGAGGGCGGGCATTGCACGGCCACACAATCCCGTAGCCCTCACGTTTTCGTGGGGGTCGGGGGCTCGGCGCATTGCACTTAGCGCTGGGTCGCGAGGAAGAAAACCTCTCTAAAAAATTACCCTTTGGTGGCCCCAGTCGGGGCAGTGGACCTTCGGGTCGTGGGTTGGCGGCCTTCAAGGTCGCGGAGAGTGTGGCTGCTCGCTCTGTTCTGTCAGGGCGGGCATTGCACGGTCACACTAGCCCGTTGCCCTCACGGGTCGGGGGCCCGGCGCACTGAGCGTTGGGCTGCGAGGAAGAAAACCTCAATAAAAAATTACACTCTCGGTGGTCAGACTTCGGTCAGCCAACGGCTTTTGCCGCCACCGACCTAAGCCTAAGTTTCCCAGGGCGGCGATAGGCTGAGTGGCCGGGGGGAGCCCGGTCCCGAGCCCTGGACCTTTTATTTTCCTTTTTATTTTTCTGTCTTTTTGTTTTCTTTTCTCTTTTGTTTTGTTTTATTTATATCTTATTCTTCTTTTCTTGTGTCTTTTTAGTTTTGTTTTTGTTTTTGACGTTTAGTTTCGGGAGTTTAAAAAATCATGGATAACGCGCATAGTGAACACATACTACCCCAGGAGGGTACCGGCCGCCCCGCGGTCGGAGAATCCCTCCCCGGGCCTTCTGGCTCGGGCAGCCCCACCGTTTCTGGGGGGGGCAACTATCGCGTCGGGGGCGCCTCTGGGCGTCACCGTTTGGTTGGAGTAGAGGAGAAGGAAGGGAGGAGCCGGGACAGCAGTGTGGGCTGTGACTCGGAGGTTGAGGAGGAAATGTCCAGGAGCTGCAGTGGATTGGACAGCGACGACACATTGTATTCAGACTCGGAGCGGATGACTGGTGGACGACTGCTTCGAAGTGGAAGTCGGAAGCGGCTACCAGCGGAACCCCCCAGTGTTAGGGAGGGACTGCCGGAGGCCAAAGTTGTGCTCAAAAGGATAGCACTCCCTAGAGCTAGCAGAGATTGTGCGACACCGCCGGCCTCGACATCATCGTCGACACTGCCGGCCGGCCCGATGACATCACCTTTGCCGAAGGCGCCTGCTTATATCACCGTGCGACGCCGATCGTCGGAAGAAAGGGAAGCCGTGTTGGGAGGTGGCTTTTTGGCCACTCTTGACTCCGACGAAGAAATCGCCAAGCTATCGAAGAACGCGAGTGATTCTTGGGCTCGCTGTCGGATGCCACCACCAGGCGAACGACCATCAGACCCGCCTCTAGGACTGCTGAAGTGCCGCGTGATGGACGACCTGGCAGTTATTGGTCGCATAGCTGTCAGGTCTAAGAACCTGAAGGGCACATGGGTGCGAGACTTAAAGGCGGCCGCCAGCCGGATTGAGGACACGCTTGACGCCATGTATGAGAGGACGGCCACAGCGGAAGTCAAGCGATTGCAGGCGGAGAGTAACAGGATGACTGGCGAGATGGACCTGATGCGCGCGCAGATGGATGCCTTGCGTGGGGAGTGCAACGGGCTGCGTGAAGAGTGCCAGGGGCTACAGCGGCGGCTTGAGGCTGCCCTCATGCCCGCACCTCCGCCCCCGCCCGTCCAACCACCAGAAGAACCAGCAAGCTGCGTCGAGATGGAGGAGCTTCCCGCAGTGTGTGTGAGCGAAGGCAGGCCTGGTCCGGACCTAGATCGAGATGTGGAGGATGCGCGCCTCATGCGTCTTTTTGGGCGCGTGTTGGATGCGCGCCTCGGTCGAGAACGGACCGCAGAACCGCGACCAAAGGAGAAGACGGCACCACGTGCCCCTGTCGACGAGGTTGTGATGGAGCAAGGTGGCTTCACCCTCGTCGGCAAGAAGAGGAAACGGAGAGGCCAGGGAAGCACCAAACCCGCCCCGTTAGACCAGCCAGTCGCCACAGGCACGACGCCTAAGCCGCCCCAGCCTGCCCCGAGGCGGGCGCAACAAGGCGCAGTCAACGCCCCAAAGAAGTCGTACGCCAGTGCCGCCAAATCTCCCGCGCAGCAGCAGGCGCCAGCCCCGGTGCCGCAGCCGCGCCCGTCGGGAGGTGAAAAGAAGAAGAGAAAGAGGAAGCGACGAAAGCGTGCCCAACTTCGGGTGCCAACTCTCGCAGCCGTCTCCCTGGCTCTCTCGCCTGAGGCCGTCCAGCGCGGCGTAACTTACGTGGATGCGCTAACCCGGGCGAGAGATGCTACGAAAGATGACTCAGACCGCCCTACCATCCGGATGCGGCATACGATGGCGGGGGCCCGCCTGTTGAAGGTGCTGGGCCCGGACAGCGCGGCTAGGGCCGACCTCCTCGCCGAGCGCCTCCGTGGGGTGCTCGGTGACGACGTCAGAGTGTCCGTCCCGGTCAAGTGCGCCGATCTGCGCGTGACCGGGCTGGACGACTCCGTGCAGGTGGACGAGGTTCGGGCGGCGGTCGCTCGTGCCGGACAGTGTCCCCTGGACCGGGTCCGCGCTGGTGAGATTCGCCGCGGCCGGTGGGGCTCGGGATCCGTAAGGGTCACGTGTCCTGCGGCTGCGGCGAAGCTCATCAGCAAAGACGGCCAGCTCATCGTGGGTTGGTGCTCCGTGCGCGTTGTCGTGCTGGAGCAACGACCCATGATGTGCTACCGCTGCTTGGGTGTGGGGCACACCAAGCCGCAGTGCCCGTCGGCAACTGACCGCAGTGGAGCGTGCTTCCGCTGCGGCCAGCCGGGCCACAAGGCCGTCGAGTGCTCGGCGCCGCTTCACTGCCCCCCATGTGCCGAGGCCGGTTTACCGGCTGACCACATGGTGGGCAGTAAAAGTTGCTTACAGCAACTGAAGCGACGCACGCGAGGCAGATCCCTCGCTGGCAGGGGTGGCGGCGGCGGCGGCCCTAGGCCGTCCTCTGCCGCCCCCCCTGTCACCGATGGATCGCGGGAGGCGAGGCCCCGCCCAACACCGTCCTTATTAGGACGATGATGGGGGGGGCCGTCGGGGCGGGTTACTTCGGGGCTTTTTACACCCTGAAGTCTCCCGTCCCGGCGGGCGGGCTGGTCGGGAGTTTTCTCCTATGCCAGTCTACCATCGCCGAGTAGGGGCCAGCGGGTACTCAAGGGGAACGGTACCTGCATTGCACGGTCTCTGCGACGAGGGATACTCCTCTTGTTTCGAGAGTATCCCATCCCACCTCGTGGAAGAGCCTGCCAAAGGCTCGCTGCGACGCTGCTGTGGTGAATGCGATAAGTACCCCATGGCAGCGCCAATTGCAGTGTGTCGGAACAACGCAGGGGAGGTTAGGTTAGGTTGAGCGCGCAGATTGACGCGCTCCGCTCGGAGTGCAAGGTGCTGGAGCAGAGGGTCGACCAGCTGACCGCCGCGGTGGCCGCTGTTCCCGAGCCTACGAACGAGTGCGCGTGCGGCGGCAGGGCCGCAGCGAACGCCGAGGAGGATCTCCCGCCAGTGGACCTACGGGAGAGGCCGGAGCCAGCCAGAGGCGAGACGCGCGACGAAGAGGACGCGCGGATACTCCGGGTCGTGGAGCGCTTCCTGGAAGCGCGAGCGGAGGTGGACAGGGCGGCGAGAGCCACCACCACCGCCGCTCCCCCCACCCAGCAGGCGACAACGGAGCATGCCCCACCCGCTCCCATTGTAGAGACGGCAGGCGACGGCATGGAGCACGACGGCTTCACGCTCGTCCGATCAAGGAGGGCTAAGAAGAAGCCCCCCTCTGCCCCGACACCGACGACCACCGCGCCGAGTGCTGCACCCGCGCGACCCACACAGAGGGTGACCTACGCCAGTGCCACGCGCAATAACACGCGGCCAGCGCAAGCCCCAGCGCAGCCTTCACCTGGGGCGGCCGGCGGTAGGAAGAAGAGGCGGAGGAGAAAGAAGAAGGCGGGTGCCCGGATCCGGGTGCCGACCACTGCGGCCATAGCGGTGGTGCTCTCGCCCGAGGCGGAGCGGCGTGGGGAAACCTACTTGTCCGTCCTGACCCGGGCGAGAGCAGCCACCGCGGGAGACTCCGACGTACCGGAGCTCCGCATCAAGCCGACGAAGACGGGTGCCCGTGTCCTCACGATCGCGGGCCAGGATCGTGTGGAGAAGGCCGACATCTTCGCCGCTCGCCTCCAGGAGGTGATCGGCGATGATGCCGTGGTCACAAGACCGGTCAAGACGGGGGAGCTCCTTTTGACCGGTCTGGATGACACAATCACCGGGGACGACATCCGGGGGGCGATCGCTCGTGCCGGATGTGTCCCTGGTGACATGGTCCGTGTCGGCATCATTCGCCGCGGCCGGTGGGGCTCGGGATCCGTAAGGGTCACCTGCCCCGCGGCTGCGGCGAGGGATATCGGCAAGGGCGGCCGGCTTTCCGTTGGGTGGAGCACTGTCCGCGTTTCCGTGGCAGAAAGCCGCCCAATGATGTGCCACCGCTGTCTTGGTGTGGGGCACACCAAGCAGCTGTGCCCGTCGGCAGTCGACCGCAGTGACGTTTGTCTTCGCTGCGGTCGACCGGGCCACAAGGCCGCCGAGTGCTCGGCTGCGCCTCACTGTGCGCCGTGTGGCGACGCCGGTTTACCGGCCAACCACATGGCGGGCAGTAAAAGCTGCTTACAGCAGCTGAGGCGCGGCACGCGAGGTAGACCTCTTGGTGGTGGGGGGGGTGGCGACGGCCCTAGGCCGCCCCCACTTGCCCCTGCCGCTGACAGGTCACGGGAGGCGAAGCGCCCTGCCTCGACCCTTTTGGGACGAGGTGGGGTGCCGTCGGGGCGGTCCGCTCAGAGGTCTTTACAACCTCGGAGCGGACCGTCTCGGCGGGCGGACTAACGTCCGCCTCCGCCAAGTAGAGGCCAGCGGGTGCTGATGGGGATCAGTACCTGCATTGCACGGCCTCTGCGATGAGGGATACTCCCCATGTTTCGTGAGTATCCCATACCACCTCGTGGAAGAGCCCGCCAAGGGCTCGCTGCGACGCTGCTGTGGCGAATGCGATGAGCACCCCATGGCAGCGCCAATTGCAGCGTGTCGAAACACGCAGGGGTTTAGTGGGTAGGACGGGCACCGTTGCCCGGGAGTCCCACATACCCCTTCCCGGTTTCCCCGAATCGGGAAGGAAATGCGTCAATGCATTCCCCTGCGACAAAAAAAAAAAAAAAAAAAAAAAAAAAAAAAAAAAAAAAAAAAAAAAAAAAGGTTAGGTTAGGTTAGGTTAGGTTAGGTTAGGTTAGGTTAGGTTTCCGTCCGTGTGCGGTTTCCAGTCTGCCATCGGACGCGTCCCCCGGGTTGCGGATAGGGGAACGCCCTCCAGATATGGGGGGTACCGGCTGCGGCCGGCGCGGACAATACTGGAAGTGTGGCTGCCTGGTCTTTTTAAGGGCGGGCATTGCACGGCCACACAATCCCGTAGCCCTTACGTTTTCGTGAGGGTCGGGGGCTCGGCGCATTGCACTTAGCGCTGGGTCGCGAGGAAGAAAACCTCTCTAAAAAATTACCCTTTGGTGGCCCCAGTCGGGGCAGTGGACCTTCGGGTCGTGGGTTGGCGGCCTTCAAGGTCGCGGAGAGTGTGGCTGCTCGCTCTGTTCTGTCAGGGCGGGCATTGCACGGTCACACTAGCCCGTTGCCCTCACGGGTCGGGGGCCCGGCGCACTGAGCGTTGGGCTGCGAGGAAGAAAACCTCAATAAAAAATTACACTCTCGGTGGTCAGACTTCGGTCAGCCAACGGCTTTTGCCGCCACCGACCTAAGCCTAAGTTTCCCAGGGCGGCGATAGGCTGAGTGGCCGGGGGGAGCCCGGTCCCGAGCCCTGGACCTTTTATTTTCCCTTTTATTTTTCTGTCTTTTTGTTTTCTTTTCTCTTTTGTTTTGTTTTATTTTATATCTTATTCTTCTTTTCTTGTTTCTTTTTAGTTTTGTTTTTGTTTTGATGTATAGTTTTGGGAGTCTTGAAAATCATGGATAACGCGCATAGTCAACACACACTACCCCAGGAGGGTACCGGCCGCCCCGCGGTCGGAGAATCCCTCCCCGGGCCTTCTGGCTCGGGCAGCCCCACCGTTTCTGGGGGGGGCAACTATCGCGTCGGGGGCGCCTCTGGGCGTCACCGTTTGGTTGGAGTAGAGGAGAAGGAAGGGAGGAGCCGGGACAGCAGTGTAGGCTGTGACTCGGAGGTGGAAGAGGAGCTGTCTAGGAGTTGTAGTGGACTGGACAGCGATGACACGCTGTTCTCAGACTCGGAGCGGATGATTGGTGGAAGACTGCTTCGGAGTGGAAGTCGGAAGCGGCTACCAGCGGAACCCCCCAGTGTTAGGGAGGGACTGCCGGAGGCCAAGGTTGTGCTCAAGAGGATTGCCTGCCCTAGAGCGAAGAAGGATTGTGCGACGCCGCCGGCCTCGACGTCATCGTCACCGTTGCCGAATGCGCCTGGCTATATTACCGTTCGACGCCGATCGTCGGAGGAAAGGGAAGCCGTGTTGGGAGGTGGCTTTTTGGCCACTCTGGACTCCGACGAGGAAATCGCCAAGTTGGCGAAGAATGCGAGCGATTCCTGGGCTCGCTGTCGAATGCCGCCACCGGGCGAACAACCAACAGACCCGCCTCTAGGACTGCTGAAGTGCCGCGTGATGGACGACCTGGCAGTTATTGGTCGCATAGCTGTCAGGTCCAAGAACCTGAAAGGCACGTGGGTGAGGGACCTGAAAGCGGCCGCCAGCCGCATCGAGGACACGCTTGACGCCATGTACGAGAGGACGGCCACAGCGGAGGTCAAGCGATTGCAGGCGGAAAGCAGTAAGATGAATGGCGAGATGGACCTGATGCGCGCGCAGATGGATGCCTTGCGTGGGGAGTGCAACGGGCTGCGTGAAGAGTGCCAGGGGCTACAGCGGCGGCTTGAGGCTGCCCTCATGCCCGCACCTCCGCCCCCGCCCGTGCTGCCACCACCAGAAGAACCAGCAGGCTGCGTTGAGATGGAGGAGCTCCCCGCAGTCTGTGTCAGAGAGGACAGGCCTGGACCAGATTTAGACCGCGACGTCGAGGATGCGCGCCTCATGCGTCTTTTTGGGCGCGTGTTGGATGCGCGCCTCGGACTAGAGCGGACCACAGACCAGCGGCCCAAGGAGAAGGCTGCACCACGTGCCCCTGTCGACGAGGTTGTGATGGAGCAAGGTGGCTTCACCCTCGTCGGCAAGAAGAAGAGAGGACGAAAAGGCCGGGGTAACATCAACCCCGCCGCAGTAGCTCAGCCAGCCGCCACAGGCGTGATGCCTAAGCCGCCCCAGCCTGCCCCAAGACCGGTGCAACAGGGCACAGCCAACGCCGCCAGAAAGACGTACGCCAGCGCTGCCAAAACGCCCGCGCAGCAGCAGGCGCAAGCCCCAGTGTCGCAGCCGCGTCCATCTGGAGGCAGCAAGAAGAAGAGGAGGAGAAAGCGTCGCAAGCGCGCCCAATTGCGGGTGCCAACTCTTGCTGCCGTCTCCCTGGCTCTCTCGCCTGAGGCCGTAGAGCGCGGCGTGACCTACGTGGACGCGCTGACCCGGGCGAGAGATGCCACGAAGGACGACCCGGACCGCCCAACCATCCGGATGCGGCACACGATGGCGGGGGCCCGCCTTCTGAAGGTTTTGGGCCCAGATAGTGCGGCCAGGGCCGACCTCCTCGCCGAGCGCCTCCGTGGGGTGCTCGGCGACGACGTCAGGGTGTCCGTCCCGGTCAAGTGCGCCGATCTGCGCGTGACCGGGTTGGACGACTCCGTGCAGGTGGACGAGGTTCGGGCGGCGGTCGCTCGCGCCGGACAGTGTCCCCTGGACCGGGTCCGCGCTGGTGAGATTCGCCGCGGCCGGTGGGGCTCGGGATCCGTAAGGGTCACGTGTCCTGCGGCTGCGGCGAAGCTCATCAGCAAAGACGGCCAGCTCATCGTGGGTTGGTGCTCCGTGCGCGTTGTCGTGCTGGAGCAACGACCCATGATGTGCTACCGCTGCTTGGGTGTGGGGCACACCAAGCCGCAGTGCCCGTCGGCAACTGACCGCAGTGGAGCGTGCTTCCGCTGCGGCCAGCCGGGCCACAAGGCCGTCGAGTGCTCGGCGCCGCTTCACTGCCCCCCATGTGCCGAGGCCGGTTTACCGGCTGACCACATGGTGGGCAGTAAAAGTTGCTTACAGCAACTGAAGCGACGCACGCGAGGCAGATCCCTCGCTGGCAGGGGTGGCGGCGGCGGCGGCCCTAGGCCGTCCTCTGCCGCCCCCCCTGTCACCGATGGATCGCGGGAGGCGAGGCCCCGCCCAACACCGTCCTTATTAGGACGATGATGGGGGGGGCCGTCGGGGCGGGTTACTTCGGGGCTTTTTACACCCTGAAGTCTCCCGTCCCGGCGGGCGGGCTGGTCGGGAGTTTTCTCCTATGCCAGTCTACCATCGCCGAGTAGGGGCCAGCGGGTACTCAAGGGGAACGGTACCTGCATTGCACGGTCTCTGCGACGAGGGATACTCCTCTTGTTTCGAGAGTATCCCATCCCACCTCGTGGAAGAGCCTGCCAAAGGCTCGCTGCGACGCTGCTGTGGTGAATGCGATAAGTACCCCATGGCAGCGCCAATTGCAGTGTGTCGGAACAACGCAGGGGTTTAGTGGGTAGGACGGGCACCGTTGCCCGGGAGTCCCACATACCCCTTCCCGGTTTCCCCGAACCGGGAGGGAAATGCGTCAATGCATTCCCCTGCGCCAAAAAAAAAAAAAAAAAAAAAAAAAAAAAGGTTAGGTTTCCGTGTGCGGTTTCCAGTCTGCCATCGGACGCGTCCCCCGGGTTGCGGATAGGGGAACGCCCTCCAGATATGGGGGGTACCGGCTGCGGCCGGCGCGGACAATACTGGAAGTGTGGCTGCCTGGTCTTTTTGAGGGCGGGCATTGCACGGCCACACAATCCCGTAGCCCTCACGTTTTCGTGGGGGTCGGGGGCTCGGCGCATTGCACTTAGCGCTGGGTCGCGAGGAAGAAAACCTCTCTAAAAAATTACCCTTTGGTGGCCCCAGTCGGGGCAGTGGACCTTCGGGTCGTGGGTTGGCGGCCTTCAAGGTCGCGGAGAGTGTGGCTGCTCGCTCTGTTCTGTCAGGGCGGGCATTGCACGGTCACACTAGCCCGTTGCCCTCACGGGTCGGGGGCCCGGCGCACTGAGCGTTGGGCTGCGAGGAAGAAAACCTCAATAAAAAATTACACTCTCGGTGGTCAGACTTCGGTCAGCCAACGGCTTTTGCCGCCACCGACCTAAGCCTAAGTTTCCCAGGGCGGCGATAGGCTGAGTGGCCGGGGGGAGCCCGGTCCCGAGCCCTGGACCTTTTATTTTCCTTTTTATTTTTCTGTCTTTTTGTTTTCTTTTCTCTTTTGTTTTGTTTTATTTATATCTTATTCTTCTTTTCTTGTGTCTTTTTAGTTTTGTTTTTGTTTTTGACGTTTAGTTTCGGGAGTTTAAAAAATCATGGATAACGCGCATAGTGAACACATACTACCCCAGGAGGGTACCGGCCGCCCCGCGGTCGGAGAATCCCTCCCCGGGCCTTCTGGCTCGGGCAGCCCCACCGTTTCTGGGGGGGGCAACTATCGCGTCGGGGGCGCCTCTGGGCGTCACCGTTTGGTTGGAGTAGAGGAGAAGGAAGGGAGGAGCCGGGACAGCAGTGTGGGCTGTGACTCGGAGGTTGAGGAGGAAATGTCCAGGAGCTGCAGTGGATTGGACAGCGACGACACATTGTATTCAGACTCGGAGCGGATGACTGGTGGACGACTGCTTCGAAGTGGAAGTCGGAAGCGGCTACCAGCGGAACCCCCCAGTGTTAGGGAGGGACTGCCGGAGGCCAAAGTTGTGCTCAAAAGGATAGCACTCCCTAGAGCTAGCAGAGATTGTGCGACACCGCCGGCCTCGACATCATCGTCGACACTGCCGGCCGGCCCGATGACATCACCTTTGCCGAAGGCGCCTGCTTATATCACCGTGCGACGCCGATCGTCGGAAGAAAGGGAAGCCGTGTTGGGAGGTGGCTTTTTGGCCACTCTTGACTCCGACGAAGAAATCGCCAAGCTATCGAAGAACGCGAGTGATTCTTGGGCTCGCTGTCGGATGCCACCACCAGGCGAACGACCATCAGACCCGCCTCTAGGACTGCTGAAGTGCCGCGTGATGGACGACCTGGCAGTTATTGGTCGCATAGCTGTCAGGTCTAAGAACCTGAAGGGCACATGGGTGCGAGACTTAAAGGCGGCCGCCAGCCGGATTGAGGACACGCTTGACGCCATGTATGAGAGGACGGCCACAGCGGAAGTCAAGCGATTGCAGGCGGAGAGTAACAGGATGACTGGCGAGATGGACCTGATGCGCGCGCAGATGGATGCCTTGCGTGGGGAGTGCAACGGGCTGCGTGAAGAGTGCCAGGGGCTACAGCGGCGGCTTGAGGCTGCCCTCATGCCCGCACCTCCGCCCCCGCCCGTCCAACCACCAGAAGAACCAGCAAGCTGCGTCGAGATGGAGGAGCTTCCCGCAGTGTGTGTGAGCGAAGGCAGGCCTGGTCCGGACCTAGATCGAGATGTGGAGGATGCGCGCCTCATGCGTCTTTTTGGGCGCGTGTTGGATGCGCGCCTCGGTCGAGAACGGACCGCAGAACCGCGACCAAAGGAGAAGACGGCACCACGTGCCCCTGTCGACGAGGTTGTGATGGAGCAAGGTGGCTTCACCCTCGTCGGCAAGAAGAGGAAACGGAGAGGCCAGGGAAGCACCAAACCCGCCCCGTTAGACCAGCCAGTCGCCACAGGCACGACGCCTAAGCCGCCCCAGCCTGCCCCGAGGCGGGCGCAACAAGGCGCAGTCAACGCCCCAAAGAAGTCGTACGCCAGTGCCGCCAAATCTCCCGCGCAGCAGCAGGCGCCAGCCCCGGTGCCGCAGCCGCGCCCGTCGGGAGGTGAAAAGAAGAAGAGAAAGAGGAAGCGACGAAAGCGTGCCCAACTTCGGGTGCCAACTCTCGCAGCCGTCTCCCTGGCTCTCTCGCCTGAGGCCGTCCAGCGCGGCGTAACTTACGTGGATGCGCTAACCCGGGCGAGAGATGCTACGAAAGATGACTCAGACCGCCCTACCATCCGGATGCGGCATACGATGGCGGGGGCCCGCCTGTTGAAGGTGCTGGGCCCGGACAGCGCGGCTAGGGCCGACCTCCTCGCCGAGCGCCTCCGTGGGGTGCTCGGTGACGACGTCAGAGTGTCCGTCCCGGTCAAGTGCGCCGATCTGCGCGTGACCGGGCTGGACGACTCCGTGCAGGTGGACGAGGTTCGGGCGGCGGTCGCTCGTGCCGGACAGTGTCCCCTGGACCGGGTCCGCGCTGGTGAGATTCGCCGCGGCCGGTGGGGCTCGGGATCCGTAAGGGTCACGTGTCCTGCGGCTGCGGCGAAGCTCATCAGCAAAGACGGCCAGCTCATCGTGGGTTGGTGCTCCGTGCGCGTTGTCGTGCTGGAGCAACGACCCATGATGTGCTACCGCTGCTTGGGTGTGGGGCACACCAAGCCGCAGTGCCCGTCGGCAACTGACCGCAGTGGAGCGTGCTTCCGCTGCGGCCAGCCGGGCCACAAGGCCGTCGAGTGCTCGGCGCCGCTTCACTGCCCCCCATGTGCCGAGGCCGGTTTACCGGCTGACCACATGGTGGGCAGTAAAAGTTGCTTACAGCAACTGAAGCGACGCACGCGAGGCAGATCCCTCGCTGGCAGGGGTGGCGGCGGCGGCGGCCCTAGGCCGTCCTCTGCCGCCCCCCCTGTCACCGATGGATCGCGGGAGGCGAGGCCCCGCCCAACACCGTCCTTATTAGGACGATGATGGGGGGGGCCGTCGGGGCGGGTTACTTCGGGGCTTTTTACACCCTGAAGTCTCCCGTCCCGGCGGGCGGGCTGGTCGGGAGTTTTCTCCTATGCCAGTCTACCATCGCCGAGTAGGGGCCAGCGGGTACTCAAGGGGAACGGTACCTGCATTGCACGGTCTCTGCGACGAGGGATACTCCTCTTGTTTCGAGAGTATCCCATCCCACCTCGTGGAAGAGCCTGCCAAAGGCTCGCTGCGACGCTGCTGTGGTGAATGCGATAAGTACCCCATGGCAGCGCCAATTGCAGTGTGTCGGAACAACGCAGGGGTTTAGTGGGTAGGACGGGCACCGTTGCCCGGGAGTCCCACATACCCCTTCCCGGTTTCCCCGAACCGGGAGGGAAATGCGTCAATGCATTCCCCTGCGCCAAAAAAAAAAAAAAAAAAAAAAAAAAAAAAAGGTTAGGTTAGGTTTCCGTGTGCGGTTTCCAGTCTGCCATCGGACGCGTCCCCCGGGTTGCGGATAGGGGAACGCCCTCCAGATATGGGGGGTACCGGCTGCGGCCGGCGCGGACAATACTGGAAGTGTGGCTGCCTGGTCTTTTTAAGGGCGGGCATTGCACGGCCACACAATCCCGTAGCCCTTACGTTTTCGTGAGGGTCGGGGGCTCGGCGCATTGCACTTAGCGCTGGGTCGCGAGGAAGAAAACCTCTCTAAAAAATTACCCTTTGGTGGCCCCAGTCGGGGCAGTGGACCTTCGGGTCGTGGGTTGGCGGCCTTCAAGGTCGCGGAGAGTGTGGCTGCTCGCTCTGTTCTGTCAGGGCGGGCATTGCACGGTCACACTAGCCCGTTGCCCTCACGGGTCGGGGGCTCGGCGCACTGAGCGCTGGGCTGCGAGGAAGAAAACCTCAATAAAAAATTACACTCTCGGTGGTCAGACTTCGGTCAGCCAACGGCTTTTGCCGCCACCGACCTAAGCCTAAGTTTCCCAGGGCGGCGATAGGCTGAGTGGCCGGGGGGAGCCCGGTCCCGAGCCCTGGACCTTTTATTTTCCTTTTTATTTTTCTGTCTTTTTGGTTTTCTTTTCTCTTTTGTTTTGTTTTATTTATATCTTATTCTTCTTTTCTTGTGTCTTTTTAGTTTTTGTTTTGTTTTTGACGTTTGGTTTCGGGAGATGGTAAAAATCATGAACAACGCGCATAGTAAAGATATACTACCCCAGGAGGGTACCGGCCGCCCCGCGGTCGGAGAATCCCTCCCCGGGCCTTCTGGCTCGGGCAGCCCCACCGTTTCTGGGGGGGGCAACTATCGCGTCGGGGGCGCCCCTGGGCGTCACCGTTTGGTTGAAGTGGAGGAGATAGAAGGGCGGAGCCGGGACAGCAGCGTTGGCTGCGACTCGGAAGTAGAAGAGGAGCTGTCTAGGAGCTGTAGTGGGCTGGACAGCGATGACACGTTGTTCTCGGATTCGGAGCGGATGATGGGTGGACGACTGCTTCGAAGCGGAAGTCGGAAGCGGCTACCAGCAGAACCCCCCAGTGTTAGGGAGGGACTGCCGGAGGCCAAAGTTGTGCTCAAGAGGATTACCTGCCCTAGAGCGAAGAAGGATTGTGCGACGCCGCCGGCCTCGACGTCATCGTCACCGTTGCCGAAGGCGCCTGGCTACGTCACCGTTCGACGCCGATCGTCGGAGGAAAGGGAAGCCGTGTTGGGAGGTGGCTTTTTGGCCACTCTGGACTCCGACGAGGAAATCGCCAAGTTGGCGAAGAATGCGAGCGACTCTTGGGCTCGCTGTCGAATGCCGCCACCCGGCGAACGGCCAACGGACCCCCCACTGGGGCTTCTCAAGTGCCGGGTAATGGATGACCTCGCTGTAATAGGTCGCATAGCCGTCAGGTCGAAAAATCTGAAGGGCACGTGGGTGCGAGACCTGAAAGCGGCCGCCAGCCGCATAGAAGACACGCTTGACGCCATGTATGAGAGGACGGCTACAGCGGAGGTCAAGCGACTGCAGGCGGAGAGCAGTAAGTTGAACGGCGAAATGGACCTGATGCGCGCGCAGATGGATGCCTTGCGTGGGGAGTGCAACGGGCTGCGTGAGGAGTGCCAGGGGCTACAGCGGCGGCTTGAGGCTGCCCTCATGCCCGCACCCCCGCCCCCGCCTGTGCTGCCAGCACCAGAAGATCCAGCAGGCTGCGTTGAGATGGAGGAGCTCCCCGCAGTCTGTGTCAGAGAGGACAGGCCTGGACCAGATTTGGACCGCGACGTCGAGGATGCGCGCCTCATGCGTCTTTTTGGGCGCGTGTTGGATGCGCGCCTCGGACTAGAACGGACCACAGACCTGCGGCCCAAGGAGAAGGCTGCACCACGTGCCCCTGTCGACGAGGTTGTGATGGAGCAAGGTGGCTTCACCCTCGTCGGCAAGAAGAAGAGAGGACGAAAAGGCCAGGGTAACATCAACCCCGCCGCAGTAGCTCAGCCAGTCGCCACAGGCACGACGCCTAAGCCGCCCCAGCCTGCCCCGAGGCGGGCGCAACAGGGCACAGCCAAGGCCGCCAGAAAGACATACGCCAGCGCTGCCAAAACTCCCGTGCAGCAGCAGGCGCAAGCCCCGGCGCCGCAGCCGCGTCCGTCTGGAGACAGCAAGAAGAAGAGGAGGAGAAAGCGTCGCAAGCGTGCCCAACTGCGGGTGCCAACTCTGGCTGCAGTCTCCCTGGCTCTCTCGCCTGAGGCCGTAGAGCGCGGCGTCACTTACGCGGACGCGCTGACCCGGGCGAGAGACGCCACGAAGGATGATACGGACCGCCCTACCGTTAGGATGCGGCACACGATGGCGGGGGCCCGCCTTCTGAAGGTTTTGGGCCCAGATAGTGCGGCCAGGGCCGACCTCCTCGCCGAGCGCCTCCGTGGGGTGCTCGGCGACGACGTCAGGGTGTCCGTCCCGGTCAAGTGCGCCGATCTGCGCGTGACCGGGCTGGACGACTCCGTGCAGGTGGACGAGGTTCGGGCGGCGGTCGCTCGTGCCGGACAGTGTCCCCTGGACCGGGTCCGCGCTGGTGAGATTCGCCGCGGCCGGTGGGGCTCGGGATCCGTAAGGGTCACGTGTCCTGCGGCTGCGGCGAAGCTCATCAGCAAAGACGGCCAGCTCATCGTGGGTTGGTGCTCCGTGCGCGTTGTCGTGCTGGAGCAACGACCCATGATGTGCTACCGCTGCTTGGGTGTGGGGCACACCAAGCCGCAGTGCCCGTCGGCAACTGACCGCAGTGGAGCGTGCTTCCGCTGCGGCCAGCCGGGCCACAAGGCCGTCGAGTGCTCGGCGCCGCTTCACTGCCCCCCATGTGCCGAGGCCGGTTTACCGGCTGACCACATGGTGGGCAGTAAAAGTTGCTTACAGCAACTGAAGCGACGCACGCGAGGCAGATCCCTCGCTGGCAGGGGTGGCGGCGGCGGCGGCCCTAGGCCGTCCTCTGCCGCCCCCCCTGTCACCGATGGATCGCGGGAGGCGAGGCCCCGCCCAACACCGTCCTTATTAGGACGATGATGGGGGGGGCCGTCGGGGCGGGTTACTTCGGGGCTTTTTACACCCTGAAGTCTCCCGTCCCGGCGGGCGGGCTGGTCGGGAGTTTTCTCCTATGCCAGTCTACCATCGCCGAGTAGGGGCCAGCGGGTACTCAAGGGGAACGGTACCTGCATTGCACGGTCTCTGCGACGAGGGATACTCCTCTTGTTTCGAGAGTATCCCATCCCACCTCGTGGAAGAGCCTGCCAAAGGCTCGCTGCGACGCTGCTGTGGTGAATGCGATAAGTACCCCATGGCAGCGCCAATTGCAGTGTGTCGGAACAACGCAGGGGTTTAGTGGGTAGGACGGGCACCGTTGCCCGGGAGTCCCACATACCCCTTCCCGGTTTCCCCGAACCGGGAGGGAAATGCGTCAATGCATTCCCCTGCGCCAAAAAAAAAAAAAAAAAAAAAAAAAAAAAGGTTAGGTTAGGTTAGGTTAGGTTCCGTGTTCCGTGTGCGGTTTCCAGTCTGCCATCGGACGCGTCCCCCGGGTTGCGGATAGGGGAACGCCCTCCAGATATGGGGGGTACCGGCTGCGGCCGGCGCGGACAATACTGGAAGTGTGGCTGCCTGGTCTTTTTAAGGGCGGGCATTGCACGGCCACACAATCCCGTAGCCCTTACGTTTTCGTGAGGGTCGGGGGCTCGGCGCATTGCACTTAGCGCTGGGTCGCGAGGAAGAAAACCTCTCTAAAAAATTACCCTTTGGTGGCCCCAGTCGGGGCAGTGGACCTTCGGGTCGTGGGTTGGCGGCCTTCAAGGTCGCGGAGAGTGTGGCTGCTCGCTCTGTTCTGTCAGGGCGGGCATTGCACGGTCACACTAGCCCGTTGCCCTCACGGGTCGGGGGCCCGGCGCACTGAGCGCTGGGCTGCGAGGAAGAAAACCTCAATAAAAAATTACACTCTCGGTGGTCAGACTTCGGTCAGCCAACGGCTTTTGCCGCCACCGACCTAAGCCTAAGTTTCCCAGGGCGGCGATAGGCTGAGTGGCCGGGGGGAGCCCGGTCCCGAGCCCTGGACCTTTTATTTTCCTTTTTATTTTTCTGTCTTTTTGGTTTTCTTTTCTGTTTTGTTTTGTTTACTTATTTCTTATTCTTCTTTTCTTGTTTCTTTTTAGTTTTGTTTTTGTTTTATTTCGATGTTGAGATTTGGGAGAGTATAAAATCATGGATAACGCGAATAGTCAAGACACACTACCCCAGGAGGGTACCGGCCGCCCCGCGGTCGGAGAATCCCTCCCCGGGCCTTCTGGCTCGGGCAGCCCCACCGTTTCTGGGGGGGGCAACTATCGCGTCGGGGGCGCCCCTGGGCGTCACCGTTTGGTTGGAGTGGAGGAGAAAGAAGGGCGGAGCCGGGACAGCAGCGTAGGCTGCGACTCGGAAGTAGAAGAGGAGCTGTCTAGGAGCTGTAGTGGGCTGGACAGCGATGACACGTTGTTCTCGGACTCGGAGCGGATGATGGGTGGACGACTGCTTCGAAGCGGAAGTCGGAAGCGGCTACCAGCAGAACCCCCCAGTGTTAGGGAGGGACTGCCGGAGGCCAAAGTTGTGCTCAAAAGAATAGCACTCCCTAGAGCGAGCAGAGATTGTGCGACACCGCCGGCCTCGACATCATCGTCGACACTGCCGGCCGCCCCGATGACATCACCTTTGCCGATGGCGCCTGCTTACATCACCGTGCGACGCCGATCGTCAGAAGAAAGGGAAGCCGTGTTGGGAGGTGGCTTTTTGGCCACTCTTGACTCCGACGAAGAAATCGCCAAGTTATCGAGGAACGCGAGTGATTCTTGGGCTCGCTGTCGGATGCCACCACCAGGCGAACGACCATCAGACCCGCCTCTAGGACTGCTGAAGTGCCGCGTGATGGACGACCTGGCAGTTATTGGTCGCATAGCTGTCAGGTCTAAGAACCTGAAGGGCACGTGGGTGCGAGACTTGAAGGCGGCCGCCAGCCGCATCGAGGACACGCTTGACGCCATGTATGAGAGGACGGCTACAGCGGAAGTCAAGCGATTGCAGGCGGAGAGTAATAGGATGACTGGCGAGATGGACCTGATGCGCGCGCAAATGGACGCGCTGCGCGGAGAGTGCTCGGGCCTTCGTGAGGAGTGCCAGGGGCTGCAGCGGCGGCTGGAGGCTGCCCTCATGCCCGCACCTCCGCCCCCGCCCGTCCAACCACCAGAAGAACCATCAGGCTGCGTTGAGATGGAGGAGCTTCCCGCAGTGTGTGTGAGCGAAGGCAGGCCTGGTCCGGACCTAGATCGAGATGTGGAGGATGCGCGCCTCATGCGTCTTTTTGGGCGCGTGTTGGATGCGCGCCTCGGACAGGAACGGACCGCCGAACTGCGACCAACGAAGATGACGGCACCACATGCCCCTGTCGACGAGGTTGTGATGGAGCAAGGTGGCTTCACCCTCGTCGGCAAGAAGAGGAAACGCAGAGGTCAGGGTAACACCAAACCCGCCCAGGTAGACCAGCCAGCCGCCACAGGCACGACGCCTAAGCCGCCCCAGCCTGCCCCAAGGCGGGCGCAACAAGGCGCAGTCAACGCCGTCAGAAGGACGTACGCCAGCGCTGCCAAAACACCCGCGCAGCAGCAGGCGCAAGCCCCGGTGCCGCAGCCACGTTCGACTGGAGGCACGAAGAAGAAGAGGAAGAGGAAGCGACGCAAGCGTGCCCAACTTCGGGTGCCAAGTCTCGCTGCCGTCTCCCTGGCTCTCTCGCCTGAGGCCGTCCAGCGCGGCGTAACCTACGTGGATGCGCTGACCCGGGCGAGAGATGCCACGAAGGACGATCCGGACCGCCCTACCATCCGGATGCGGCACACGATGGCGGGGGCCCGCCTTCTGAAGGTTCTGGGCCCAGATAGTGCGGCCAGGGCCGACCTCCTTGCCGAGCGCCTCCGTGGGGTGCTCGGTGACGACGTCAGGGTGTCCGTCCCGGTCAAGTGCGCCGATCTGCGCGTGACCGGGTTGGACGACTCCGTGCAGGTGGACGAGGTTCGGGCGGCGGTCGCTCGCGCCGGACAATGTCCCCTGGACCGGGTCCGCGCTGGTGAGATTCGCCGCGGCCGGTGGGGCTCGGGATCCGTAAGGGTCACGTGTCCTGCGGCTGCGGCGAAGCTCATCAGCAAAGACGGCCAGCTCATCGTGGGTTGGTGCTCCGTGCGCGTTGTCGTGCTGGAGCAACGACCCATGATGTGCTACCGCTGCTTGGGTGTGGGGCACACCAAGCCGCAGTGCCCGTCGGCAACTGACCGCAGTGGAGCGTGCTTCCGCTGCGGCCAGTCGGGCCACAAGGCCGTCGAGTGCTCGGCGCCGCTTCACTGCCCCCCATGTGCCGAGGCCGGTTTACCGGCTGACCACATGGTGGGCAGTAAAAGTTGCTTACAGCAACTGAAGCGACGCACGCGAGGCAGATCCCTCGCTGGCAGGGGTGGCGGCGGCGGCGGCCCTAGGCCGTCCTCTGCCGCCCCCCCTGTCACCGATGGATCGCGGGAGGCGAGGCCCCGCCCAACACCGTCCTTATTAGGACGATGATGGGGGGGGCCGTCGGGGCGGGTTACTTCGGGGCTTTTTACACCCTGAAGTCTCCCGTCCCGGCGGGCGGGCTGGTCGGGAGTTTTCTCCTATGCCAGTCTACCATCGCCGAGTAGGGGCCAGCGGGTACTCAAGGGGAACGGTACCTGCATTGCACGGTCTCTGCGACGAGGGATACTCCTCTTGTTTCGAGAGTATCCCATCCCACCTCGTGGAAGAGCCTGCCAAAGGCTCGCTGCGACGCTGCTGTGGTGAATGCGATAAGTACCCCATGGCAGCGCCAATTGCAGTGTGTCGGAACAACGCAGGGGTTTAGTGGGTAGGACGGGCACCGTTGCCCGGGAGTCCCACATACCCCTTCCCGGTTTCCCCGAACCGGGAGGGAAATGCGTCAATGCATTCCCCTGCGCAAAAAAAAAAAAAAAAAAAAAAAAAAAAAAGGTTAGGTTCCGTGTGGGGTACTAGGTCAGAGAACCTCCTCGCATGTCGGTTGCATTGGGGGGATCGCCAGTCGCGTTCGATGCTATTGCATCTGGCGCGAACGGTGGGTCTCACAATGTGATTGGCTGGTGTACCCCGGGCACTTACGTGGTCATGTCCTTTTCAGGACATTGCTACGTATTTGGCTAATACTCTGACACCGTGTGGCTGCCTGGTCTTTTTAAGGGCGGGCATTGCACGGCCACACAAACCCGTAGCCCTGCACGTTTTCGTGGGGGTCGGGGACTCGGCGCATTGCACTTAGCGCCGGGTCGCGAGGAAGAAAACCTCTCTAAAAAATCACCCTTTGGTGGCCCCCCTTGGGGGGCAGCGGACCTTCGGGTCGTGGTATGGCGGCCTTCAAGGTCGCGGAGAGTGTGGCTGCTCGCTCTGCTCTATCAGGGCGGGCATTGCACGGTCACACTAGCCCGTTGCCCTCACGGGTCGGGGGCCCGGCACACTGAGCGCCGGGCTGCGAGGAAGAAAACCTCAATAAAAAATTACCCAGTCCGCTCTTGCACTCTCCTCTTCGGAAGAGAGTTTGCAGAGTGGACGGATGTTTTTCGGTGGTCAGACTTCGGTCAGTCAACGGCTTTTGCCGCCACCGACCTAAGCCTAAGTTCCCCGGGGTGGCGATAGGCTGAGTGGCCGGGGGGAGCCCGGTCCCAAGCCCCGGAACCTTTTTATTTTTCCTTTTTTGTTTCTCTATCTTTTTGTTTCTCTTTTCTGTTTTTCTTTTGTTTATTTATATCTTCTTCTTGTTTTCTTCTACCTTTTTAGTTTTGTTTTTTGTTTATTTGATGAAGTTGGGAGAATGTCTTAAAAATGGAACAAGCGAGCAGCAATACAAATCTCCAGGAGGGTCCCGGTTGCCACGCGGCCGGGGAATCCCTCTCCGCTTCGGCGGACAGCCCCATCGTATCTGGGGGGGGCACTACTCGCTTCGGGGGCGCACAATCTGTGCGTCTCCGTTACAACATCGACGGATTGAGGAGCCGCGGAGTGCAGAGCGGCACGGACGACGAAAGTGGTCCTGGGACGTGGGCGGAAGCCGGAGGTTCCCGGGACGGAGTTTTTGAAGGAAGATTCTTCGGAGGAGCGTCGTGCAACTCGCTCGACAGCGACGACTCCGAAGTCATCTCCGCCAGCGCCAGCGAGGACGGAGCGCGAGAAGGGCGTGTGCTTCGCAGTGGGAGCCGGAAGCGAACGGCCAAGAAGCTCAGCCCGACCGAGGAGTCCTCACGGCCGAAGGTGCCCACGGCACAGAGAGGACGGCGTCAGCTCAGGGTTTCGGAGCCAAGGACGCCGAGTGAGTCGCCGGTACCGCAGAGGGTACACAATCCCAGGCGATCCACTGAAGACAGGGAGGCGGCGGCCAGCGGCGGCTGGCTGGGCGCGAACCTGTGCAGCGACGAGGAGATTGAGAGACTCGTGGAGGCTGCACAGAGGAGCTGGCAGCGCTGCCGCATGCCCCCGCCGGGCGAGCGCCCCGACGACCCCGCCCTGAGCCTACTAAAGGCACGGGCCCTCGACGACATCGCGGTGGTCACGCGAGTGGCTATGCGCTCCAAGAACCTGAAGGGCACATTCGTCCGTGCCCTGAAGGAGAGCGCAGACCGCCTAGAAGACACCGTGGTGGCGCTGCACGAGCGGTCGGCGTCCTCGGAGGTGAAGAGATTGCAGGCCGAGAACAGCCGCCTGCGAAGCGACATGTCACTCCAGAGCGCGCAGATTGACGCGCTCCGCTCGGAGTGCAAGGTGCTGGAGCAGAGGGTCGACCAGCTGACCGCCGCGGTGGCCGCTGTTCCCGAGCCTACGAACGAGTGCGCGTGCGGCGGCAGGGCCGCAGCGAACGCTGAGACGGAGGAGGATCTCCCGCCAGTGGACCTACGGGAGAGGCCGGAGCCAGCCAGAGGCGAGACGCGCGACGAAGAGGACGCGCGGATACTCCGGGTCGTGGAGCGCTTCCTGGAAGCGCGAGCGGAGGTGGACAGGGCGGCGAGAGCCACCACCACCGCCGCTCCCCCCACCCAGCAGGCGACAACGGAGCATGCCCCACCCGCTCCCATTGTAGAGACGGCAGGCGACGGCATGGAGCACGACGGCTTCACGCTCGTCAGATCAAGGAGGGCTAAGAAGAAGCCCCCCTCTGCCCCGACACCGACGACGACCGCGCCGAGGGTAGCACCCGCGCGACCCGAGACCACCTACGCCAGCGCCACACGCAGCACAGCGCGGCCGGCACAAACCCCAGCGCAGCCTCCACCTGGGGCGGCGGATGGTAGGAGGAAAAAGAAGCGGAGGAGGAAGAAGAAGGCGGGCGCCCGGATCCGGGTGCCAACCACTGCGGCTATAGCGGTGGTGCTCTCGCCCGAGGCTGAGCGGCGTGGGGAAACCTACCTGTCCGTCTTGACTCGGGCGAGAGCAGCTACCGCGGGAGACTCCGACGTACCGGAGCTCCGCATAAAGCCCACGAAGACGGGTGCCCGTGTCCTCACGATCGCGGGCCAGGATCGTGTGGAGAAGGCTGACGTCTTCGCCGCTCGCCTCCAGGAGGTGATCGGCGAAGACGCCGTCATCACCAGACCGGTCAAGACGGGGGAGCTCCGTTTGACCGGTCTGGATGACACAATCACCGGGGACGACATCCGGGGGGCGATCGCTCGTGCCGGATGTGTCCCTGGTGACATGGTCCGTGTCGGCATCATTCGCCGCGGCCGGTGGGGCTCGGGATCCGTAAGGGTCACCTGCCCCGCGGCTGCGGCGAGGGATATCGGCAAGGGCGGCCGGCTTTCCGTTGGGTGGAGCACTGTCCGCGTTTCCGTGGCAGAAAGCCGCCCAATGATGTGCCACCGCTGTCTTGGTGTGGGGCACACCAAGCAGCTGTGCCCGTCGGCAGTCGACCGCAGTGACGTTTGTCTTCGCTGCGGTCGACCGGGCCACAAGGCCGCCGAGTGCTCGGCTGCGCCTCACTGTGCGCCGTGTGGCGACGCCGGTTTACCGGCCAACCACATGGCGGGCAGTAAAAGCTGCTTACAGCAGCTGAGGCGCGGCACGCGAGGTAGACCTCTTGGCGGTGGGGGGGGTGGCGACGGCCCTAGGCCGCCCCCACTTGCCCCTGCCGCTGACAGGTCACGGGAGGCGAAGCGCCCTGCCTCGACCCTTTTGGGACGAGGTGGGGTGCCGTCGGGGCGGTCCGCTCAGAGGTCTTTACAACCTCGGAGCGGACCGTCTCGGCGGGCGGACTAACGTCCGCCTCCGCCAAGTAGAGGCCAGCGGGTGCTGATGGGGATCAGTACCTGCATTGCACGGCCTCTGCGATGAGGGATACTCCCCATGTTTCGTGAGTATCCCATACCACCTCGTGGAAGAGCCCGCCAAGGGCTCGCTGCGACGCTGCTGTGGCGAATGCGATGAGCACCCCATGGCAGCGCCAATTGCAGCGTGTCGAAACACGCAGGGGTTTAGTGGGTAGGACGGGCACCGTTGCCCGGGAGTCCCACATACCCCTTCCCGGTTTCCCCGAATCGGGAAGGAAATGCGTCAATGCATTCCCCTGCGACAAAAAAAAAAAAAAAAAAAAGGTTAGGTTCCGTGTGGGGTACTAGGTCAGAGAACCTCCTCGCGTGTCGGTTGCATTGGGGGGATCGCCAGTCGCGTTCGATGCTATTGCATCTGGCGCGAACGGTGGGTCTCACAATGTGATTGGCTGGTGTACCCCGGGCACTTACGTGGTCATGTCCTTTTCAGGACATTGCTACGTATTTGGCTAATACTCTGACACCGTGTGGCTGCCTGGTCTTTTTAAGGGCGGGCATTGCACGGCCACACAAACCCGTAGCCCTGCACGTTTTCGTGGGGGTCGGGGGCTCGGCGCATTGCACTTAGCGCTGGGTCGCGAGGAAGAAAACCTCTCTAAAAAATTACCCTTGGTGGCCCCCTTGGGGGGCAGCGGACCTTCGGGTCGTGGTATGGCGGCCTTCAAGGTCGCGGAGAGTGTGGCTGCTCGCTCTGTTCTGTCAGGGCGGGCATTGCACGGTCACACTAGCCCGTTGCCCTCACGGGTCGGGGGCTCGGCGCACTGAGCGCTGGGCTGCGAGGAAGAAAACCTCAATAAAAAATTACCCAGTCCGCTACTCTTGCACTCTCCTCTTCGGAAGAGAGTTGCAGAGTGGACGGATGCTTTTTCGGTGGTCAGACTTCGGTCAGCCAACGGCTTTTGCCGCCACCGACCTAAGCCTAAGTTCCCCGGGGTGGCGATAGGCTGAGTGGCCGGGGGGAGCCCGGTCCCAAGCCCCGGAACCTTTTTTATTTCCTTTTTATTTTGTCTATCTTTTTGTTTCTCTTTTCTGTTTTTCTTTTGTTTATTTATATCTTCTTCTTGTTTTCTTGTATCTTTTTAGTTTTGTTTTTGTTTTATTATATGATGAAGATTGGAGTATGGATTAAATATGGCACAAGCGAGCAGTAACACAAATCTCCAGGAGGGTCCCGGTTGCCACGCGGCCGGGGAATCCCTCTCCGCTTCGGCGGACAGCCCCAACGTATCTGGGGGGGGCACTACTCGCTCCGGGGGCGCACAATCTGTGCGTCTCCGTTATAACGTCGACGAACTTAGGAGCCGACATAGCGGCACCGATGATGATAGTGGTCCTGGGACGTGGGCGGAAGCCGGAGGTTCCCGGGACGGAGTATTTGAGGTTGAAGAAAGGTTCTTCGGAGGAGCGTCCTGTAATTCGCTGGACAGCGACGACTCCTTAACCATCTCTGCCAGTGCCAGCGAGGACGGAGAAGGGCGCGTGCTTCGCAGCGGGAGCCGCAAGAGAACGGCCAAGAGGCCCGGCCCGTCGGAGGAGTCATCGCGACCGAAAGTGCCCACGGCACAAAGAGGGCGGCGCCAGCTTAGGGCCTCGGAGCCAAGAACGCCGAGTGAGTCGCCGGTACCGCAGAGGATCCACAACCCTCGGCGGTCGGTAGAGGACAGGGAGGCGGCAGCCAGCGGCGGCTGGCTCGGCGTGAACCTCTGTAGCGACGACGAGATAGAGAGGCTCATGGAGTCGGCTCGTCGAAGCTGGGAGCGCTGCCGTATGCCCCCGCCGGGCGAACGCCCCGACGACCCCGCCCTGAGCCTGCTGAAGGCACGGGCCTTGGACGACATCGCGGTGGTCACGAGAGTGGCTATGCGCTCCAAGAACCTGAAGGGCACATTCGTCCGTGCCCTGAGGGAGAGCGCAGACCGCCTAGAGGACACCGTGGTGGCGCTGCACGAGCGGTCGGCCTCCTCCGAGGTGAAGAGGTTGCAGGCCGAGAACAGCCGCCTCAGAAGCGACCTCTCACTCCAGAGCGCGCAGATCGACGCGCTGCGCTCGGAGTGCAAGGTGCTGGAACAAAAGGTCGACCAGCTGACCGCCGCGGTGGCCGCTGCACCGGAGCCCAGCAGCGAGTGTGCGTGCGGCGGCAGGGCCGCAGCAAACGCCGGCGTAGAGGAGGACCTCCCGGCCGTCAACGTCAGGGAGAGACTGGACGCAGCTGGCCAAGATGAGCGTGACGCCGAGGACGCCCGTATACTACGGGTAGTCGAGCGCTACCTGGAAGCGCGAGCGGAGGTGGACAGGGCGGCGAGAGCCACTACCACCACCGCTCCCCCTCCTCTACCGCAGACGACAGCGGAGCATGCCCCACACGCTCCCACCGATCAGACGACGGCAGGCGACGACGGCTTCACGCTCGTCAGGAGGAAGAGGGCCAAGAAGAAGCCCCCTTCAGCCCCGATGCCGACGACGACCGCGCCGACTACTGCACCCGCGCGGCCCACGCAGAGGGTCACCTACGCCGGCGCCACGCGCAATAACACGCGGCCAGTGCAAGCCCCAGCGCAGCCTTCACCTGGGGCGGCCGGCGGTAGGAAGAAGAGGCGGAGGAGGAAGAAGAAGGCGGGTGCCCGGATCCGGGTGCCGACCACTGCGGCCATAGCGGTGGTGCTCTCGCCCGAGGCGGAGCGGCGTGGGGAAACCTACTTGTCCGTCCTGACCCGGGCGAGAGCAGCCACCGCGGGAGACTCCGACGTACCGGAGCTCCGCATCAAGCCGACGAAGACGGGTGCCCGTGTCCTCACGATCGCGGGCCAGGATCGTGTGGAGAAGGCCGACATCTTCGCCGCTCGCCTCCAGGAGGTGATCGGCGATGATGCCGTGGTCACAAGACCGGTCAAGACGGGGGAGCTCCTTTTGACCGGTCTGGATGACACAATCACCGGGGACGACATCCGGGGGGCGATCGCTCGTGCCGGATGTGTCCCTGGTGATATGGTCCGTGTCGGTATCATTCGCCGCGGCCGGTGGGGCTCGGGATCCGTAAGGGTCACCTGCCCCGCGGCTGCGGCGAGGGATATCGGCAAGGGCGGCCGGCTTTCCGTTGGGTGGAGCACTGTCCGCGTTTCCGTGGCAGAAAGCCGCCCAATGATGTGCCACCGCTGTCTTGGTGTGGGGCACACCAAGCAGCTGTGCCCGTCGGCAGTCGACCGCAGCGACGTTTGTCTTCGCTGCGGTCGACCGGGCCACAAGGCCGCCGAGTGCTCGGCTGCGCCTCACTGTGCGCCGTGTGGCGACGCCGGTTTACCGGCCAACCACATGGCGGGCAGTAAAAGCTGCTTACAGCAGCTGAGGCGCGGCACGCGAGGTAGACCTCTTGGTGGTGGGGGGGGTGGCGACGGCCCTAGGCCGCCCCCACCTGCCCCTGCTGCTGACAGGTCACGGGAGGCGAAGCGCCCTGCCTCGTCCCTTTTGGGACGAGGCGGGGCGCCGTCGGGGCGGTCCGCTCAGGGGTCTTTACAACCTCGGAGCGGACCGTCTCGGCGGGCGGACTAACGTCCGCCTCCGCCAAGTAGAGGTCAGCGGGTACTGATGGGGATCAGTACCTGCATTGCACGGCCTCTGCGATGAGGGATACTCCCCTTGTTTTGAGAGTATCCCATACCACCTCGTGGAAGAGCCCGCCAAGGGCTCGCTGCGACGCTGCTGTGGCGAATGCGATGAGCACCCCATGGCAGCGCCAATTGCAGCGTGTCGAAACACGCAGGGGTTTAGTGGGTAGGACGGGCACCGTTGCCCGGGAGTCCCACATACCCCTTCCCGGTTTCCCCGAATCGGGAAGGAAATGCGTCAATGCATTCCCCTGCGACAAAAAAAAAAAAAAAAAAAAAAAAAAAAAAGGTTAGGTTCCGTGTGCGGTTTCCAGTCTGCCATCGGACGCGTCCCCCGGGTTGCGGATAGGGGAACGCCCTCCAGATATGGGGGGTACCGGCTGCGGCCGGCGCGGACAATACTGGAAGTGTGGCTGCCTGGTCTTTTTAAGGGCGGGCATTGCACGGCCACACAATCCCGTAGCCCTTACGTTTTCGTGAGGGTCGGGGGCTCGGCGCATTGCACTTAGCGCTGGGTCGCGAGGAAGAAAACCTCTCTAAAAAATTACCCTTTGGTGGCCCCAGTCGGGGCAGTGGACCTTCGGGTCGTGGGTTGGCGGCCTTCAAGGTCGCGGAGAGTGTGGCTGCTCGCTCTGTTCTGTCAGGGCGGGCATTGCACGGTCACACTAGCCCGTTGCCCTCACGGGTCGGGGGCCCGGCGCACTGAGCGTTGGGCTGCGAGGAAGAAAACCTCAATAAAAAATTACACTCTCGGTGGTCAGACTTCGGTCAGCCAACGGCTTTTGCCGCCACCGACCTAAGCCTAAGTTTCCCAGGGCGGCGATAGGCTGAGTGGCCGGGGGGAGCCCGGTCCCGAGCCCTGGACCTTTTATTTTCCCTTTTATTTTTCTGTCTTTTTGTTTTCTTTTCTCTTTTGTTTTGTTTTATTTTATATCTTATTCTTCTTTTCTTGTTTCTTTTTAGTTTTGTTTTTGTTTTGATGTATAGTTTTGGGAGTCTTGAAAATCATGGATAACGCGCATAGTCAACACACACTACCCCAGGAGGGTACCGGCCGCCCCGCGGTCGGAGAATCCCTCCCCGGGCCTTCTGGCTCGGGCAGCCCCACCGTTTCTGGGGGGGGCAACTATCGCGTCGGGGGCGCCTCTGGGCGTCACCGTTTGGTTGGAGTAGAGGAGAAGGAAGGGAGGAGCCGGGACAGCAGTGTAGGCTGTGACTCGGAGGTGGAAGAGGAGCTGTCTAGGAGTTGTAGTGGACTGGACAGCGATGACACGCTGTTCTCAGACTCGGAGCGGATGATTGGTGGAAGACTGCTTCGGAGTGGAAGTCGGAAGCGGCTACCAGCGGAACCCCCCAGTGTTAGGGAGGGACTGCCGGAGGCCAAGGTTGTGCTCAAGAGGATTGCCTGCCCTAGAGCGAAGAAGGATTGTGCGACGCCGCCGGCCTCGACGTCATCGTCACCGTTGCCGAATGCGCCTGGCTATATTACCGTTCGACGCCGATCGTCGGAGGAAAGGGAAGCCGTGTTGGGAGGTGGCTTTTTGGCCACTCTCCGACGAGGAAATCGCCAAGTTGGCGAAGAATGCGAGCGATTCCTGGGCTCGCTGTCGAATGCCGCCACCGGGCGAACGACCAACAGACCCGCCTCTAGGACTGCTGAAGTGCCGCGTGATGGACGACCTGGCAGTTATTGGTCGCATAGCTGTCAGGTCCAAGAACCTGAAAGGCACGTGGGTGAGGGACCTGAAAGCGGCCGCCAGCCGCATCGAGGACACGCTTGACGCCATGTACGAGAGGACGGCCACAGCGGAGGTCAAGCGATTGCAGGCGGAAAGCAGTAAGATGAATGGCGAGATGGACCTGATGCGCGCGCAGATGGATGCCTTGCGTGGGGAGTGCAACGGGCTGCGTGAAGAGTGCCAGGGGCTACAGCGGCGGCTTGAGGCTGCCCTCATGCCCGCACCTCCGCCCCCGCCCGTGCTGCCAGCACCAGAAGAACCAGCAGGCTGCGTTGAGATGGAGGAGCTCCCCGCAGTCTGTGTCAGAGAGGACAGGCCTGGACCAGATTTGGACCGCGACGTCGAGGATGCGCGCCTCATGCGTCTTTTTGGGCGCGTGTTGGATGCGCGCCTCGGACTAGAGCGGACCACAGACCAGCGGCCCAAGGAGAAGGCTGCACCACGTGCCCCTGTCGACGAGGTTGTGATGGAGCAAGGTGGCTTCACCCTCGTCGGCAAGAAGAAGAGAGGACGAAAAGGCCGGGGTAACATCAACCCCGCCGCAGTAGCTCAGCCAGCCGCCACAGGCGTGATGCCTAAGCCGCCCCAGCCTGCCCCAAGACCGGTGCAACAGGGCACAGCCAACGCCGCCAGAAAGACGTACGCCAGCGCTGCCAAAACGCCCGCGCAGCAGCAGGCGCAAGCCCCAGTGTCGCAGCCGCGTCCATCTGGAGGCAGCAAGAAGAAGAGGAGGAGAAAGCGTCGCAAGCGCGCCCAATTGCGGGTGCCAACTCTTGCTGCCGTCTCCCTGGCTCTCTCGCCTGAGGCCGTAGAGCGCGGCGTGACCTACGTGGACGCGCTGACCCGGGCGAGAGATGCCACGAAGGACGACCCGGACCGCCCAACCATCCGGATGCGGCACACGATGGCGGGGGCCCGCCTTCTGAAGGTTTTGGGCCCGGATAGTGCGGCCAGGGCCGACCTCCTCGCCGAGCGCCTCCGTGGGGTGCTCGGCGACGACGTCAGGGTGTCCGTCCCGGTCAAGTGCGCCGATCTGCGCGTGACCGGGCTGGACGACTCCGTGCAGGTGGACGAGGTTCGGGCGGCGGTCGCTCGTGCCGGACAGTGTCCCCTGGACCGGGTCCGCGCTGGTGAGATTCGCCGCGGCCGGTGGGGCTCGGGATCCGTAAGGGTCACGTGTCCTGCGGCTGCGGCGAAGCTCATCAGCAAAGACGGCCAGCTCATCGTGGGTTGGTGCTCCGTGCGCGTTGTCGTGCTGGAGCAACGACCCATGATGTGCTACCGCTGCTTGGGTGTGGGGCACACCAAGCCGCAGTGCCCGTCGGCAACTGACCGCAGTGGAGCGTGCTTCCGCTGCGGCCAGTTGGGCCACAAGGCCGTCGAGTGCTCGGCGCCGCTTCACTGCCCCCCCATGTGCCGAGGCCGGTTTACCGGCTGACCACATGGTGGGCAGTAAAAGTTGCTTACAGCAACTGAAGCGACGCACGCGAGGCAGATCCCTCGCTGGCAGGGGTGGCGGCGGCGGCGGCCCTAGGCCGTCCTCTGCCGCCCCCCCTGTCACCGATGGATCGCGGGAGGCGAGGCCCCGCCCAACACCGTCCTTATTAGGACGATGATGGGGGGGGCCGTCGGGGCGGGTTACTTCGGGGCTTTTTACACCCTGAAGTCTCCCGTCCCGGCGGGCGGGCTGGTCGGGAGTTTTTCTCCTATGCCAGTCTACCATCGCCGAGTAGGGGCCAGCGGGTACTCAAGGGGAACGGTACCTGCATTGCACGGTCTCTGCGACGAGGGATACTCCTCTTGTTTCGAGAGTATCCCATCCCACCTCGTGGAAGAGCCTGCCAAAGGCTCGCTGCGACGCTGCTGTGGTGAATGCGATAAGTACCCCATGGCAGCGCCAATTGCAGTGTGTCGGAACAACGCAGGGGTTTAGTGGGTAGGACGGGCACCGTTGCCCGGGAGTCCCACATACCCCTTCCCGGTTTCCCCGAACCGGGAGGGAAATGCGTCAATGCATTCCCCTGCGCCAAAAAAAAAAAAAAAAAAAAAAAAAAAAAAAAAAAAGGTTAGGTTAGGTTAGGTTAGGTTAGGTTAGGTTAGGTTAGGTTAGGTTAGGTTAGGTTAGGTTAGGTTAGGTTTCCGTGTGCGGTTTCCAGTCTGCCATCGGACGCGTCCCCCGGGTTGCGGATAGGGGAACGCCCTCCAGATATGGGGGGTACCGGCTGCGGCCGGCGCGGACAATACTGGAAGTGTGGCTGCCTGGTCTTTTTAAGGGCGGGCATTGCACGGCCACACAATCCCGTAGCCCTCACGTTTTCGTGGGGGTCGGGGGCTCGGCGCATTGCACTTAGCGCTGGGTCGCGAGGAAGAAAACCTCTCTAAAAAATTACCCTTTGGTGGCCCCCCTTGGGGGGTAGCGGACCTTCGGGTCGTGGTATGGCGGCCTTCAAGGTCGCGGAGAGTGTGGCTGCTCGCTCTGTTCTGTCAGGGCGGGCATTGCACGGTCACACTAGCCCGTTGCCCTCACGGGTCGGGGGCCCGGCGCACTGAGCGTTGGGCTGCGAGGAAGAAAACCTCAATAAAAAATTACACTCTCGGTGGTCAGACTTCGGTCAGCCAACGGCTTTTGCCGCCACCGACCTAAGCCTAAGTTTCCCAGGGCGGCGATAGGCTGAGTGGCCGGGGGGAGCCCGGTCCCGAGCCCTGGACCTTTTATTTTCCTTTTATTTCTCTATCTTTTGGTTTTCTTTTCTGTTTTTGTTTTGTTTTATTTATTTCTTATTCTTCTTTTCTTCATTCTATTCAGTTTTATTTTGTTTTATTTTATCTTGACGTTTGGTTTTGGGAGTTTAAACAATCATGGACAGCGCGCATAGCAAAGATATACTACCCCAGGAGGGTACCGGCCGCCCCGCGGTCGGAGAATCCCTCCCCGGGCCTTCTGGCTCGGGCAGCCCCACCGTTTCTGGGGGGGGCAACTATCGCGTCGGGGGCGCCTCTGGGCGTCAACGTTTGGTTGGAGTGGAGGAGAAGGAAGGGAGGAGCCGGGACAGCAGTGTGGGCTGTGACTCGGAAGTCGAAGAGGAAATGTCCAGGAGTTGCAGTGGATTGGACAGCGACGACACAGTATTTTCGGACTCGGAGCGGATGATTGGTGGACGACTGCTTCGAAGTGGAAGTCGGAAGCGGCTACCAGCGGAACCCCCCAGCGTCAGGGAGGGACTGCCGGAGGCCAAAGTTGTGCTCAAAAGGATTTCATTCCCTAGAGCGAGCAGAGATTGTGCGACACCGCCGGCCTCGACATCGTCGTCGACACTGCCGGCCGCCCCGATGACATCACCTTTGCCGATGGCGCCTGCTTACATCACCGTGCGACGCCGATCGTCAGAAGAAAGGGAAGCCGTGTTGGGAGGTGGCTTTTTGGCCACTCTTGA
The DNA here is from genome assembly GCA_943193645.1 of Acentria ephemerella. Taxonomy (NCBI): domain Eukaryota; kingdom Metazoa; phylum Arthropoda; class Insecta; order Lepidoptera; family Crambidae; genus Acentria; species Acentria ephemerella. Next base: position 60,851 of record OW971875.1, on the reverse strand, counting down.
CTCCGACGAAGAAATCGCCAAGTTATCGAGGAACGCGAGTGATTCTTGGGCTCGCTGTCGGATGCCACCACCAGGCGAACGACCATCAGACCCGCCTCTAGGACTGCTGAAGTGCCGCGTGATGGACGACCTGGCAGTTATTGGTCGCATAGCTGTCAGGTCTAAGAACCTGAAGGGCACGTGGGTGCGAGACTTGAAAGCGGCCGCCAGCCGCATCGAGGACACGCTTGACGCCATGTATGAGAGGACGGCTACAGCGGAAGTCAAGCGATTGCAGGCGGAGAGTAACAGGATGACTGGCGAGATGGACCTGATGCGCGCGCAAATGGACGCGCTGCGCGGAGAGTGCTCGGGCCTTCGTGAGGAGTGCCAGGGGCTGCAGCGGCGGCTGGAGGCTGCCCTCATGCCCGCACCTCCGCCCCCGCCCGTCCAACCACCAGAAGAACCAGCACCTAGGGTCGAAAGCTGCGTCGAGATGGAGGAGCTTCCCGCAGTGTGTGTGAGCGAAGGCAGGCCTGGTCCGGACCTAGATCGAGATGTGGAGGATGCGCGCCTCATGCGTCTTTTTGGGCGCGTGTTGGATGCGCGCCTCGGACAGGAACGGACCGCCGAACTGCGACCAACGAAGAAGACGGCACCACATGCCCCTGTCGACGAGGTTGTGATGGAGCAAGGTGGCTTCACCCTCGTCGGCAAGAAGAGGAAACGGAGAGGCCAGGGTAGCACCAAACCCGCCCCGTTAGACCAGCCAGTCGCCACAGGCACGACGCCTAAGCCGCCCCAGCCTGCCCCGAGGCGGGCGCAACAAGGTGCAGTCAGAAAGACGCACGCCAGTGCTGCCAAAACACCCGCGCAGCAGCAGGCGCAAGCCCCGGTGCCGCAGCCGCGCCCGTCGGGAAGTGATAAGAAGAAGAGGAAGAGGAAGCGTCGCAAGCGCGCCCAATTGCGGGTGCCAACTCTTGCTGCCGTCTCCCTGGCTCTCTCGCCTGAGGCCGTAGAGCGCGGCGTGACCTACGTGGACGCGCTGACCCGGGCGAGAGATGCCACGAAGGACGACCCGGACCGCCCAACCATCCGGATGCGGCACACGATGGCGGGGGCCCGCCTTCTGAAGGTTTTGGGCCCAGATAGTGCGGCCAGGGCCGACCTCCTCGCCGAGCGCCTCCGTGGGGTGCTCGGCGACGACGTCAGGGTGTCCGTCCCGGTCAAGTGCGCCGATCTGCGCGTGACCGGGCTGGACGACTCCGTCCAGGTGGATGAGGTTCGGGCGGCGGTCGCTCGTGCCGGACAGTGTCCCCTGGACCGGGTCCGCGCTGGTGAGATTCGCCGCGGCCGGTGGGGCTCGGGATCCGTTAGGGTCACGTGTCCTGCGGCTGCGGCGAAGCTCATCAGCAAAGACGGCCAGCTCATCGTGGGTTGGTGCTCCGTGCGCGTTGTCGTGCTGGAGCAACGACCCATGATGTGCTACCGCTGCTTGGGTGTGGGGCACACCAAGCCGCAGTGCCCGTCGGCAACTGACCGCAGTGGAGCGTGCTTCCGCTGCGGCCAGCCGGGCCACAAGGCCGTCGAGTGCTCGGCGCCGCTTCACTGCCCCCCATGTGCCGAGGCCGGTTTACCGGCTGACCACATGGTGGGCAGTAAAAGTTGCTTACAGCAACTGAAGCGACGCACGCGAGGCAGATCCCTCGCTGGCAGGGGTGGCGGCGGCGGCGGCCCTAGGCCGTCCTCTGCCGCCCCCCCTGTCACCGATGGATCGCGGGAGGCGAGGCCCCGCCCAACACCGTCCTTATTAGGACGATGATGGGGGGGGCCGTCGGGGCGGGTTACTTCGGGGCTTTTTACACCCTGAAGTCTCCCGTCCCGGCGGGCGGGCTGGTCGGGAGTTTTCTCCTATGCCAGTCTACCATCGCCGAGTAGGGGCCAGCGGGTACTCAAGGGGAACGGTACCTGCATTGCACGGTCTCTGCGACGAGGGATACTCCTCTTGTTTCGAGAGTATCCCATCCCACCTCGTGGAAGAGCCTGCCAAAGGCTCGCTGCGACGCTGCTGTGGTGAATGCGATAAGTACCCCATGGCAGCGCCAATTGCAGTGTGTCGGAACAACGCAGGGGTTTAGTGGGTAGGACGGGCACCGTTGCCCGGGAGTCCCACATACCCCTTCCCGGTTTCCCCGAACCGGGAGGGAAATGCGTCAATGCATTCCCCTGCGCCAAAAAAAAAAAAAAAAAAAAAAAAAAGGTTAGGTTAGGTTGGGGTACTAGGTCAGAGAACCTCCTCGCGTGTCGGTTGCATTGGGGGGATCGCCAGTCGCGTTCGATGCTATTGCATCTGGCGCGAACGGTGGGTCTCACAATGTGATTGGCCGGTGTACCCTGGGCACTTACGTGGTCATGTCCTTTTCAGGACATTGCTACGTATTTGGCTAATACTCTGACACCGTGTGGCTGCCTGGTCTTTTTAAGGGCGGGCATTGCACGGCCACACAAACCCGTAGCCCTGCACGTTTTCGTGGGGGTCGGGGGCTCGGCGCATTGCACTTAGCGCTGGGTCGCGAGGAAGAAAACCTCTCTAAAAAATTACCCAGTGGTGGCCCCCCTCGGGGGGCAGCGGAGCTTCGGCTCGTGGGTTGGCGGGCCTTCAAGGCCCGCGGTCCGCCTTCTATGGTGGACGAGTGGGGAGCGAAAGCTCATGGCGCCTCGTCGCCTTTTGACGAAGGCTCTTCTTAGGGCCGGCGGATCTTTTTGATCGGTGGGTTTGGCTGCCTTCAAGGTGGCGGGCCGTTCAGCGGCCAGTGTTGGGCGGAATTGTCACAGGTTGCTTGGTGGGTACCGTGGCTATGGGTCAAGTGTTTCGTTGGGCTTGGCTCATGCACGGTACACATTAGGCAGGGCGGAGGAGTTGCGGCTATGCGCGGGGTATGTTTTGGCCCCGCGTATGCGTAATCTTCTTCGCGCCTGTGGCAAGGCCAGCGGACCTTCGGGTCGTAGTTTGGGGCTTGGTAGAGCCCGCGCCGTAGTCCGTGCCGTGGGCACACGTGGTGGTGTCCGTGCAACCCGACCCGGTCTTTGGGAACGCAGGGCTGGTTGCCGCGGAGGCTTCGTCAACCTCTGCGGGGGGTGTCTTCCAGCCCGTAAGTCTAACCTCATTCCGGCGTCACAGTAAGTCGCGGCCCAGACGGGTGTGCGGCGTTTTGTCTGCGGCGGGAAGTTGTCCGGTGGGACGTAGGATGGGCGGCCTTCAAGGCTGCGGGTCGCTTCAGGCGGCCGTCTTCGGCGACGGTGTTGTTGGCGCCGGGCGGGCTGAAGCCCCTTGTGTCCCCGCAACAGCAGCACCTTAGCCCGTGGCGGCGGAGTTTTCTCCGCCGGCCACACCCAAACGGTCCTTTTCAGGACCAGCGGACCCTCCCTCTTGGGTGGGTCGTGGCTTGCGGGCCTTCAAGGTTCGCGGGGGACGGCGGTAGGGGTGGGAACCCTGCCGTATCCAACGTCTCCAGAGATGGGGAGGAAAGCCTGCGGGCGAGTACTCCATCCCTCCGGGGAGTGGTGGAGGCCGATTTCGGCCGTGCTGCGGGGCGGATGCGGACGTCTGCGATGAGCTCCCCGCGTCCGTCCTCGTATGCAGCCTCCTGTCTGGGGAAGCGACGGTTTTTAGTGGGTAGGGCCCCCACTCTGGGGGAGGAGTCCCACATAACCCCGGTGCTTCCCAAAAGTGCCGGGGTATGCGTAACGCATTTTCCGTCGTTTAAAAAAAAAAAAAAAAAAAAAGGTTAGGTTAGGTTAGGTTAGGTTTCGGATCCGTGTTGCGGTTCCAGTACGCCATCGGACGCGTCCCCCGGGTTGCGGATAGGGGAACGCCCTCCAGATATGGGGGGTACCGGCTGCGGCCGGCGCGGACAGCACTGGACGTGTGGCTGCCTGGTCTCTTTGAGGGCGGGCATTGCACAGCCACACAAACCCGTAAGCCCTCACGTTTTTGTGGGGGTCGGGGGCTCGGCGCACTGAGCGTCGGGCTGCGAGGAAGAAAACCTCTATAAAAAATCACCCTGGTGGGGCCCTCCTTGTGGGGGCCGGTGGAGCTTCGGCTCGGAGGATGGCGGCCTAGTTGGCCGCGGTCCGTTTTGTCGGACGGTGTGGGAGCGTTTTCGCTCGCGGCGTTCCGACGCCTTTTGTTGGTGAACGGCTCTTTTTTAGGGCCAGCGGACTTTTGTCGTGGTATGGTGGGTCTCCAAGACCCACGGAACTTTGGTTCTTTGACGTGGGGTGCTTCCACACCCCATCACGTCGTCCCTGGGGCTTGCCTTAACTGGCCGGTCCCGACGGAGCTTACCTTCATTGGTCGGCTCAGTGGCCACCTACGGGTGGCGTGGTATGGCGGGCCTTCAAGGCCCGCGGTGCGGCGAGTTCGGCTGCTGCGGTGTCGTGGTAGTCGGACAGGCTTCGGCCATCGTCGGACAACCTGTAAACCCTCGTCGTTGTCGTGGTCATGTCTCGCGGACGGCGTAGGGAGCAGGGGGCTTGCCTTAACCGGCCGGCCCAAGACGAGACAACGTCTATAAAAAACCCCAAAGGCCTGTCGTTGGGGAACGTGGCGACGGGTCGCCTTATTTATAAGGTGGTGGGCTGGGTAAGTCCACCAGCTAGCGCCAACCCTGAGGACCGCCCGACCCTCAGGTGTATTAGGGTTACCCCGGTGCAGGGGGCACCGCCGGGGTGGACTTTTATTTCCCCCATGCTCGTGGGAATCATATGGCAGGTTCTAATATTCGTTTCACACAAAATTTGATGAGGAGCTCCGGCTCGGAGGGAGGTTTGAGTAGGTGGGCCTCAGCGGCAAGCGTCGCTGAGAGCGTGAAGACAAGAAGCAGGCACGATTCGTGCGCGTCGACCGACAGGGAGACGCTGGGTAGTGGACTCGTGTCCAAAAAGAAGTCATCGGCCAAACGGCCAAGACAAGAAGAGGAGTCGTATTCTTCTGACTCCAGCGAGTTTGACGCTCCTCCTCAGGAGCAAAGTTGTAGCAAGGGTCGTAGTCGTGGTCGACCTCCGACAACTCATGAGTACGTGGGCTGGGCCAACGCAAAGGCCCAATACAAGAAAGCCTGTGAGTTGGAGGAGGAGGGCGATCTAGAGGCTCAGGTGAGCGGGTTGCTGAAGAAGGCGGATACTTCAACCGCCAACCTTGGCGCCCTTCCTCCCTTGGAAGATGCGAAGGCCGAGGAAATGTCGGCAGATGGTCTGGCGCGTAGCGCGCGATTATACATGGAAGTGGTCTCGACTGCCATTGGCAAGTCCAAAAATGTAAAGGGCACAATGCAGCGGGACGTAAAGAACGCCAATCTATCTCTGGGGCGTATTGTGGAGACCCTCAGTATGAGGACTTCGACTGAGGAGACTCGGAGACTGCATGCCGAGAATAGAAGGATGCAGTCTGAGATTGACGCCCTCCGGAAAACCGTTGAGGAGCTCAAGAAGACGGTCGCCCAATTGGGATCCCAGGCGCCTGTGGTAGCTTTGCCCAGGCTGCCCATCCTCAACCGTCCAGTAGTGGAGACCATGGAGACGGATGCGTGTCTGCCCGCTCCAGAGGTCGTTCCATCCTCTAGCGACTTTAGGTCGCCTCAGACGGCTTCCAAGCCCTCCGTCGTTTTGGCTGAGGATGAGCCCCTTCCCGACGGGAATACCTTCCGTGCCTTGCTCCGGGAAGTGGGCAAAATGATAGACAACAAGTTCGCCACATATGAGGAGAGCAAGCGCACGCCAGATCGGCCGCGCCCTCCCCTCGCTCATGAAGTGCGAGCTGCTGCTGCTGCGGCTGCCGTTGCCGCCACTTCTGCTGCCTCTGCAGCCCCACCAGCAGCTGTGCCAAAACCCGCGCCGAGGAAGGCCCCGCCATCCAAAGCGGGCAAGGGTAAGGCCAACCAAAAGGTTCAGGTCCCTAAGCCGGCAGCTGTTGCCCAGCCTGTCCCGCCTACGTCGTCGGCCTCGTCCAAGTCTGGACCCGACGCAGACGGCTGGGTGACAGTTGTCAAGAAGAATAAGGGCAAGAAGGTCGCCCAAAACACTAACGTATCCAATGCCCAGCCCCAGTCTCAAAAGGGAGTTGCGGCTGTAGATAAGCCCAAAAAGAAGCGGGCGCCTAGGTTGCGCGCCCCCCGCTCTGCGGCAGTAGTCTTGACCTTGAGTCCTGCAGACGTCGAGGCTGGGGCCAGTTATGCCGATGTCCTGACCAAGGCTAGGTTGGGCATCGAGAGCGAGAAGGACGCACTTGGTCTCCCGCCTCTCAAAATCAGGGAGACTGCGACAGGGGCTCGCATCCTTCATGTCGTCGGTGAAGACAAAAGTGCCAAGGCGGACCTTCTGGCCGCCAAGATTAAAGAGGTCCTTGGCCCGAGCGTCCAGGTCACAAGACCGACCAAAACGGTCGATCTGCGTCTCACTGGCCTGGACGACTCAATAACAAAAGACGTCATCGTAGAGGCAATCAGTCGCCAGGGCAACTGCTCGTTGGATCAGGTCCGAGTAGGAGACATTCGACGTGGGCCTGGAGGAATGGGCTCCGCCTGGGTCCGCTGCCCAGTGGTGGCGGGCAAAACCCTCGCGGATGCGAAGAGGTTGTTGGTGGGTTGGAGCGCGGCCCAGGTCCGGCTCCTAGACATGCAGCCCCTCAAGTGTTATAAGTGCCTTGAGGTGGGCCATGCGAAGCAGCGGTGCCCGTCCTCCATAGACCGGAGCAACCTCTGCTTTCGCTGTGGCAAGCCGGACCACAAGTCGGCAGCCTGCACGGCAGCAGCTCATTGTCCCATCTGCGCAGAGGCAAAACGCCCTGCGCAACACGCAATGATGGGCAAGAGTTGCGGCTCGCGGAATATTAAGAGAAAGGGCAAGCTCCCCACCAAGACCTCGGGTGAGAAATCTACGGTTGCCGCTCCGCCTCCAGCGGGTCCGCGGCAGGAAGCCATGGAGCACTGATGGATCTTGGTCGCCCTATCAACTTTCTATTAGGGAACCTCAACCACTGCTCGGGGGCTCAGGATCTTTTTATCCAGTCCTCGAGGCAGTGGTCGATTGACGTCAGTGTGGCTTCCGAGCCGTATTTCGCTATCACGAGTCCATACTGGGCCACGGATTATTCCAATGCCGTGGCTGTCGTGGGCTCGTGCAGCGCGGGTGCACAGCCTTTTTCAGTGCTGCACAAAGGTCGGGGTCTTGTGTCCGCCTTGTGGGGAGACCTCGTAATTGTTGGAGGGTATTTTTCCCCCAACAAAACCCTGGCAGACTTCGAGGAGTTCTTGCGGGAGCTGACCATCGCCGTTCGCCGTGCTCAGCCACGGCCGGTCGTTTTAATGGGCGATTTTAATGCAAAGGCTACTGCCTGGGGCTCACCGAGGACTGACACTCGGGGAGAACTGCTGGTGGAATGGGCCACCATGGTCGGACTCGTTGTCCTCAATCGTGGCACCGAATACACGTGTGTGAGGCAGCAGGGTGGGTCTATAGTGGATGTCACGTTCGCTAGCCCTGCTGTCGCCGCACGAGTGCACGATTGGCGTGTCATCGTGGACGAGGAAACGCTGTCCGACCATAGGTATATCCGGTTCAGCGTCTCCCCTCAACACCACGTCATCCACCCGCCCCCTAACAGGGGCGGCTTGTTCAAATTTCCGCGGTGGGCCCAGGCAAAGCTCAACAAAGACCTGGCCGTGGAAGCAGCTATTGTGGAGGAAATAAACATCCGGCCTTCAATGGGGGATGTCGACGAAGAGGCAACTCTGCTCGGCGAAGCCCTAACGCGCGTCAGCGATTCGGCAATGCCTCGAGCCACACGTCGGCCCCCCAAGAAGGAGGTTTATTGGTGGTGCCCCGAAGTTGCGGCTTTGCGTGCGGACTGCACCACAAAGCGCCGCGCTCTAACGCGGCTTCGACGGCGTCGTACAGGCCGTGATCCAGTGACTGAAGCGGTGATGCAGCAGGAGGTGAGCGAGGCTCGCAAAATCCTCCAGATTGCGATTAGCAGGGCCAAAACATCGGCCCGCGAGCGCATGCTGGAGGAAATAGACGGGGATCCCTGGGGCAGGCCCTATAAAATGGTCCGCGACAAACTGTCCAAAGGCCCCCCGTCTATCGAATTGCTGCAGCCCTCCCTCCTGCGAGAGGTGATCTCGGAACTGTTTCCGGAGAGAGACGAGTTTGTCCCGCCAATGCGTGCGTCCCGCCAACTACGGGATAGCGACGACGACCACCAGTCGTCTCCCCCTCCTACCATCACCGACGGGGAGTTCGACGCGGCAGTGACAAGACTGCGGGCCAAATCCACGGCTCCGGGTCCCGACGGTGTTTCTGGCCGAATTTTGGCAATCTCCCTCGGGTCCCTCGAGAGCCACGTCCGTGGTCTTTTCGACGCCTGCTTTGCGTCTGGCAGATTTCCGGATGCTTGGAAGGTGGGGCGTCTCGTCCTCCTTCAAAAACCAAACAAGCCTCCGAATCTACCATCAGCCTACCGCCCGATTGTGCTTTTGGCGGAGGCAGGGAAATTATTTGAGCGGATTATCGCCGAGCGGATCACCCGTCATTTAAATTCAACGGGTCCCAATCTGTCTTCTTCCCAATATGGTTTTAGGGAAGCCCGCTCCACTGTGGACGCCATTATGAGCGTGAAGGCCATTTCGGAGGAGGAAACGGCAAGGGGCAGGGTTGTTCTCGCGGTGTCTTTAGACATCGCGAATGCGTTCAACACCCTGCCCTTCGGCGTGATAGACGAGGGCCTCAGGTACCACAATATCCCATCGTACCTGAGGCGCCTCATTGGTGACTACCTGCGCGGTCGGCGCATTCAGTGTGTCGACCGCGACGGGAATCTTGTAGAGCGGGGCATGTCGTGCGGTGTCCCACAGGGTTCGGTCCTTGGGCCGACCCTGTGGAACATCGGCTACGATTTTGTGTTGCGGGGCGCACTATTGCCGGGCCTGAGTGTTGTGTGCTATGCGGACGACACTCTGGTCCTGGCCAGGGCGGCTGATTTTCAGGCTGCCATCCGCCTAGCCACTGTTGGCGTGGGCCAAGTCGTGCGGAGAATCGAGAGTTTGGGCCTAAGGGTGGCTGTCGAAAAGACGGAGGCGATATTCTTCTGCGGCCCTCGCCGAAGACAGCCTGGCGGGGCGCACCTGCTCATCAACAGGGTGCGGGTGAACATAAATGCGCACATGCGCTATTTGGGGCTCGTCTTGGACTCGCGGTGGTCGTTTGACGAGCACTTCCGCCGTTTGAGTCCCAAGCTCTCGCAAGCGGCCGGGGCCCTGAGTAGGCTTTTGCCAAATGTCAGTGGCCCGAGCGCGACCTGCCGCCGCCTGTTCACCGGGGTGGTGCGGTCGATGGCCTTGTACGGTGCTCCGGTGTGGGCGGAGACCCTGTCACCACGCAATACGGCCCTGCTGCGACGCTCGCAGCGGGTCATGGCTGTCAGGGTCATACGCGGTTACTGCACCGTATCGTACGAGGCCGCGTGCTTAATAGCCGGGACCCCACCCTGGGACCTGGACGCCTTAGCGTTGGCGGACGTGTACAGGCGCAGCGCGGTCGTTCGCGCCGAGGGTTTGCGTCCGGCGCCGGAGCTCATTCGGCGCTGGAGGGAGAGGGCCCATCGCATAGTGATGCGAAAGTGGCGTACCAGGCTGCAGTCGCCCTCGGCGGGCCACTGGACCGTGACGGGAATTCTGCCGCACATGGCGGAGTGGGTTGCCCGACGGCACGGCTCTTTGTCCTTCCGGCTTGTGCAGATATTGACGAACCATGGGTGCTTCGGCCAGTATCTGCACAGGCTCGGCAGGGAGCCGGGCCCTCGCTGCAACGAGTGCGGGGGAGATGAGGACACGGCGCAGCATACGCTCGCGTCGTGTGTCAAGTGGGCGCCACAACGCCGCGCCCTCATCTCCAGAATTGGTGGTGACCTCTCACTGCCGACCGTGATTCAGAACATGGTCGGCAGCGCGACGTCGTGGGACGTTGTTGCCTCCTTCTGCGAACATGTCATGCTCGCGAAGGAGGCAGCGGAACGGGAGCGCGAGGCTTTGCCAGACGCTGACCCGAACCGCAGACGACGACAGGGCAGGAGGCGCCGGCTGTATGGCCAGCTCAACCAGCCTTAGTCAGGGGCGGTGGGTGATGGGATAGGGCCCCATCACTCACCATACACTCAGCCCCAGCGCGTGAGAGATGTCCATCGTGTCCCGGGGACATCTCTCGGAGGAGTAGAGGTCGGCGACGACCGATGCCGGTGCACCACGCGAACGCCTACATAGTTCCTCGTGTGGTGCATCATTTTCTGGCATGTGCGCTTCCGGGATACTGTTGGTTTTTTAGTCGGTACACTGCGGTCTCTTAGGCAGGACTCCGACATAACCTCGGCGTGGCCCCTTATCACGCCGGGGTACGTATAAAACGTTTTTCCAACATTAAAAAAAAAAAAAAAAAAAAAAGGTTAGGTTTCGGAGTGCAAGGTACTGGAGCAGAGGGTCGACCAGCTGACCGCCGCGGTGGCCGCTGTACCGGAGCCCAGCAGCGAGTGTGCGTGCGGCGGCAGGTCCGCAGCGAACGCCACCGTAGAAGAGGATCTCCCGCCAGTGGACCTACGGGAGAGGCCGGAGCCAGCCAGAGGCGAGACGCGCGATGAAGAGGACGCGCGGATACTTCGGGTCGTGGAGCGCTTCCTGGAAGCGCGAGCGGAGGTGGACAGGGCGGCGAGAGCCACCACCACCGCCGCTCCCCTCACCCAGCAGGCGACAGCGGAGCATGCCCCACCCGCTCCCTCCGAACAGACGACGGCAGGCGACGACGGCTTCACGCTCGTCCAAAGGAAGAGGGCCAAGAAGAAGCCCCCCTCTGCCTCGACACCGATGACGACCGCGCCGAGTGCTGCACCCGCGCGATCCGCGCAGGTAAGAACCTACGCCAGCGCCACACGCGATACAACGCGGCCGGCGCAAGCCTCAGCGCAGCCTTCCCCTGGGGCTGTAGGCGGAAGGAAAAAGAAGAGGCGGAGGAGGAAGAAGAAGGCGGGTGCCCGGATCCGGGTGCCGACCACTGCGGCCATAGCGGTGGTGCTCTCGCCCGAGGCGGAGCGGCGTGGGGAAACCTACTTGTCCGTCCTGACCCGGGCGAGAGCAGCCACCGCGGGAGACTCCGACGTACCGGAGCTCCGCATCAAGCCGACGAAGACGGGTGCCCGTGTCCTCACGATCGCGGGCCAGGATCGTGTGGAGAAGGCTGACGTCTTCGCCGCTCGCCTCCAGGAGGTGATCGGCGAAGACGCCGTCATCACCAGACCGGTCAAGACGGGGGAGCTCCGTTTGACCGGTCTGGATGACACAATCACCGGGGACGACATCCGGGGGGCGATCGCTCGTGCCGGATGTGTCCCTGGTGACATGGTCCGTGTCGGCATCATTCGCCGCGGCCGGTGGGGCTCGGGATCCGTAAGGGTCACCTGCCCCGCGGCTGCGGCGAGGGATATCGGCAAGGGCGGCCGGCTTTCCGTTGGGTGGAGCACTGTCCGCGTTTCCGTGGCAGAAAGCCGCCCAATGATGTGCCACCGCTGTCTTGGTGTGGGGCACACCAAGCAGCTGTGCCCGTCGGCAGTCGACCGCAGCGACGTTTGTCTTCGCTGCGGTCGACCGGGCCACAAGGCCGCCGAGTGCTCGGCTGCGCCTCACTGTGCGCCGTGTGGCGACGCCGGTTTACCGGCCAACCACATGGCGGGCAGTAAAAGCTGCTTACAGCAGCTGAGGCGCGGCACGCGAGGTAGACCTCTTGGTGGTGGGGGGGGTGGCGACGGCCGTAGGCCGCCCCCACTTGCCCCTGCCGCTGACAGGTCACGGGAGGCGAAGCGCCCTGCCTCGACCCTTTTGGGACGAGGTGGGGTGCCGTCGGGGCGGTCCGCTCAGGGGTCTTTACAACCTCGGAGCGGACCGTCTCGGCGGGCGGACTAACGTCCGCCTCCGCCAAGTAGAGGCCAGCGGGTACTGATGGGGATCAGTACCTGCATTGCACGGCCTCTGCGATGAGGGATACTCCCCTTGTTTTGAGAGTATCCCATACCACCTCGCGGAAGAGCCCGCCAAGGGCTCGCTGCGACGCTGCTGTGGCGAATGCGATGAGCACCCCATGGCAGCGCCAATTGCAGCGTGTCGAAACACGCAGGGGTTTAGTGGGTAGGACGGGCACCGTTGCCCGGGAGTCCCACATACCCCTTCCCGGTTTCCCCGAATCGGGAAGGAAATGCGTCAATGCATTCCCCTGCGAAAAAAAAAAAAAAAAAAAAAAAAAAAAAAAAAAAAAGGTTAGGTTAGGTTAGGTTGGGGTACTAGGTCAGAGAACCTCCTCGCATGTCGGTTGCATTGGGGGGATCGCCAGTCGCGTTCGATGCTATTGCATCTGGCGCGAACGGTGGGTCTCACAATGTGATTGGCTGGTGTACCCCGGGCACTTACGTGGTCATGTCCTTTTCAGGACATTGCTACGTATTTGGCTAATACTCTGACACCGTGTGGCTGCCTGGTCTTTTTAAGGGCGGGCATTGCACGGCCACACAAACCCGTAGCCCTGCACGTTTTCGTGGGGGTCGGGGACTCGGCGCATTGCACTTAGCGCTGGGTCGCGAGGAAGAAAACCTCTCTAAAAAATCACCCAGTGGTGGCCCCCTTGGGGGGCAGCGGAGCTTCGGCTCGTGGTATGGCGGGCCTTCAAGGCCCGCGAACCGTCTTCTGTGGCGGTCAGTGGGGAGCGAAAGCTCGTGGCGCTTCGTCGCCTTCTGTCGAAAGGCTCTTTTTAGGGCCAGCGGACTTCGGTCGTAGTTTGGCGGGCCTTCAAGGCCCGCGGCCGCTTTTGCGGTAAAGTTTGGAGAGGGCGAACCAGTCTCACAAAGGTTGGTGCGGGTTGGTAAGCAGAGTCGCAGTGTTGTGGGTGCGCAGGATGGGTGAGCGCCGGCCTCTGGGCCGTTGGGCGACGCCGGGCACCCATGGTGTTAGCCGCCCCACGTAAATCAAGCAACCGCCAATAATTCCCAAACCTCCGAATCCCCCGGGGGCTTTTTATAGTCGAACGGGTTTGTTTGTCCGAACGGTTGCTGAGGTCCATCGAAAGAACCGGGCACAGGGTAACCGAGTTAAGCGCCAGTGGGTTCCGTCCCATAGACCGCCGCTTACCATGTTCACGGTGGGGTGTGAGAGTGGTGGGGTGTTTTTGCCCCACCGCTTTCACACCCCAACCGTTGTTTATTCGATGGGTTGTCTCAGCATACGGGGTATGGTGGCCTTCTAGGCCACGGGAAAAGGCTCTTTTCAGGGCCGGTGATCATTTTTGATCGGTGGTTGGCCGCCTTCAAGGTGGCGGGCCGTTCAGCGGCTATCGATGGGCTCACTTGTCTCAGGTTGTTTGGTCGGTATCGTGGCTATGTGTCGGGTATGTCTCTGGCTCGGCACATGCACGGTACAGGCCAACCAGGGTGGAGAGGTCGTGGTTATGCGCGGGGTATGTTTTTGCCTCGCGTATGCGCGTCCTTCGCCACGCCTGGGTCAAGGCTAGCGGACCTTTTTGGTCGAAGTTTGGCAGGCTTCCAAAGCTTGCGCCCGCTTTTTGGCGGGAAAGAGGGGAGCGGTACTCGCTCGCGACGCTTTTGCGTCTTTGTGGAGCCTTTATGGCTAGTGGACCCTTGCGGTCGGTGGTTGGCCGGTCTCCAAGACCGGCGGGTCGCTTCATGCGGCCGTCTTCGGCGACGGTGTTGTTGGCGCCGGGCGGGCTGAAGCCCCTTGTGTCCCCGCAACAGCAGCACCTTAGCCCGTGGCGGCGGAGTTTTCTCCGCCGGCCACACCCAAACGGTCCTTTTAAGGACCAGCGGACCCTCCCTCTTGGGTGGGTCGTGGCTTGCGAGCCTTCAAGGTTCGCGGGGGACGGCGGCAGGGGTGGGAACCCTGTCGTACCCAACGTCTCCAAAGATGGGGAGGAAAGCCTTCGGGCGTGTACTCCATCCCTCCGGGGAGTGGCGGTGGCCGATTCCGGCCGAGCTGCGGGGCGGACGCGAAAGTATGCGATAAGCTCCTCGTATCCGTCCTCGTAGGCAGCCTCCTGTCTGGGGAAGAGACGGTTTTTAGTGGGTAGGGCCCTCACTCTGGGGGAAGAGTCCCACATAACCCCGGTGCTTTCCCAAAAGTGCCGGGGTATGCGTAAATGCATTTTCCGTCGGTAAAAAAAAAAAAAAAAAAAAAAAAAAAGGTTAGGTTAGGTTGGGGTACTAGGTCAGAGAACCTCCTCGCATGTCGGTTGCATTGGGGGGATCGCCAGTCGCGTTCGATGCTATTGCATCTGGCGCGAACGGTGGGTCTCACAATGTGATTGGCTGGTGTACCCCGGGCACTTACGTGGTCATGTCCTTTTCAGGACATTGCTACGTATTTGGCTAATACTCTGACACCGTGTGGCTGCCTGGTCTTTCTAAGGGCGGGCTTGCACGGCCACACAAACCCGTAGCCCTGCACGTTTTCGTGGGGGTCGGGGGCCTGGCGCATTGCACTTAGCGCCGGGTCGCGAGGAAGAAAACCTCTCTAAAAAATTACCCTTTGGTGGCCCCCCCCTTGGGGGGCAGCGGACCTTCGGGTCGTGGTATGGCGGCCTTCTAGGCCGCGGAGAGTGTGGCTGCTCGCTCTGTTCTGTCAGGGCGGGCATTACACGGTCACACTAGCCCGTTGCCCTCACGGGTCGGGGGCCCGGCACACTGAGCGTCGGGCTGCGAGGAAGAAAACCTCAATAAAAAATTACCCAGTCCGCTCTTGCACTCTCCTCTTCGGAAGAGAGTTTGCAGAGTGGACGGATGTTTTTCGGTGGTCAGACTTCGGTCAGCCAACGGCTTTTGCCGCCACCGACCTAAGCCTAAGTTCCCCGGGGTGGCGATAGGCTGAATGGCCGGGGGGAGCCCGGTCCCAAGCCCCGGAACCTTTTTATTTTCCTTTTTGTTTCTCTATCTTTTTGTTTCTCTTTTCTGTTTTGTTTTGGTTTATTTTTGCTTATTCTTCTTTCTTGTTTCTTTTTAGTTTTTGTTTTTGTTTTTTCTTTTATGACGATGTTTTTGGGAGGTAAAAATCATGGATCAAGCGAATAGCAATACGAATCTCCAGGAGGGTCCCGGTCGCCACGCGGCCGGGGAATCCCTCTCCGCTTCGGCGGACAGCCCCATCGTATCTGGGGGGGGCACTACTCGCTTCGGGGGCGCGCAATCTGTGTGCCTCCGCTACAACGTGGAGGAGTTGAGGAGCCGCGGTGTGCATAGCGGCACCGATGATGAGAGTGGTCCTGGGACGTGGGCGGAAGCCGGAGGTTCCCGGGACGGAGTTTTCGAAGGAACGTTCTTCGGGGGAGCGTCGTGTAATTCGCTGGACAGCGACGACTCCCTGACCATCTCTGCCAGCGCAAGTGAGGACGGAGCGCGGGAAGGGCGTGTGCTTCGGAGCGGGAGCCGGAAGAGGACGGCCAAGAAGCCCAGCCCGACCGAAGAATCCTCACGGCCGAAAGTGCCCACGGCACACAGAGGACGGCGCCAGCTTAGGGCGTCGGAACCGAGGACACCAAGCGAG
Organism: Acentria ephemerella; assembly: GCA_943193645.1. Taxonomy (NCBI): domain Eukaryota; kingdom Metazoa; phylum Arthropoda; class Insecta; order Lepidoptera; family Crambidae; genus Acentria; species Acentria ephemerella. The sequence goes on along the minus strand of OW971875.1, from coordinate 45,234 downwards.
TCGCCGGTACCGCAGAGGATTCACAACCCTCGGCGGTCAGTAGAAGACCGGGAGGCGGCGGCCAGCGGCGGCTGGCTGGGCGTAAACCTCTGCAGTGATGAGGAGATTGAGAGGCTTATGGAGTCCGCCCGTAGAAGCTGGGAACGATGCCGCATGCCTCCACCTGGCGAGCGCCCCGACGACCCCGCCCTGAGCCTACTGAAGGCACGGGCCCTCGACGACATCGCGGTGGTCACGAGAGTGGCCATGCGCTCAAAAAACCTCAAGGGCACATTCGTCCGTGCTCTGAGGGAGAGCGCAGACCGCCTCGAGGACACCGTGGTGGCGCTGCACGAGCGGTCAGCGTCCGCCGAAGTGAGGAGGCTACAGGCGGAGAACAGCCGCCTGCGGAGCGATCTTTCACTCCAGAGCGCACAGATAGACGCGCTGCGCTCGGAGTGCAAAGTGCTGGAGGAGAAGGTGGACCAGTTGACCGCAGCGGTGGCCACTAGACCGGAGCCCAGCAGCGAGTGCGCGTGCGGCGGCAGGGCCGCAGCGAACACCGGCGCAGAAGAGGACCTCCCGGCAGTCGATGTTCGGGAGAGGCTGGAGCCGGCCAGCAGCGAGACGCGCGACGCGGAGGACGCCCGGATACTGCGGGTCGTGGAGCGCTTCCTAGAGGCGCGAGCGGAGGTGGACAGGGCGGCGAGAGCCACTACCACCACCGCTCCCCCTTCACCGCAGACGACAGAGGAGCGTGCCCCAACCGCTCCCATAGAAGAGACGGCAGGCGGCGGCATGGAGCACGACGGCTTCACGCTCGTCAGGAGGAAGAGGGCCAAGAAGAAGCCCCCCTCAGCCCCAACACCGACGACGACCGCGCCGAGTGCTGCACCCGCGCGATCCGCCCAGAAGACCACATACGCCAGCGCCACGCGCAATAACACGCGGCCAGCGCAAGCCCCAGCGCAGCCTTCACCTGGGGCGGCCGGCGGTAGAAAGAAGAAGAGGCGGAGGAGGAAGAGGAAGGCGGGTGCCCGGATCCGGGTGCCGACCACTGCGGCCATAGCGGTGGTGCTCTCGCCCGAGGCGGAGCGGCGTGGGGAAACCTACTTGTCCGTCCTGACCCGGGCGAGAGCAGCCACCGCGGGAGACTCCGACATACCGGAGCTCCGGATCAAGCCGTCGATGGCAGGGGCGCGCGTCCTCACGATCGCGGGCCCAGATCGCGTGGAGAAGGCTGACGTCTTCGCCGCTCGCCTCCAGGAGGTGATCGGCGAAGACGCCGTCGTCACCAGACCGGTCAAGACGGGGGAGCTCCGTTTGACCGGTCTGGATGACACAATCACCGGGGACGACATCCGGGGGGCGATCGCTCGTGCCGGATGTGTCCCTGGTGATATGGTCCGCGTCGGTATCATTCGCCGCGGCCGGTGGGGCTCGGGATCCGTAAGGGTCACCTGCCCCGCGGCTGCGGCGAGGGATATCGGCAAGGGCGGCCGGCTTTCCGTTGGGTGGAGCACTGTCCGCGTTTCCGTGGCAGAAAGCCGCCCAATGATGTGCCACCGCTGTCTTGGTGTGGGGCACACCAAGCAGCTGTGCCCGTCGGCAGTCGACCGCAGCGACGTTTGTCTTCGCTGCGGTAGACCGGGCCACAAGGCCGCCGAGTGCTCGGCTGCGCCTCACTGTGCGCCGTGTGGCGACGCCGGTTTACCGGCCAGTCACATAGCGGGCAGTAAAAGCTGCTTACAGCAGCTGAGGCGCGGCACGCGAGGTAGACCTCTTGGTGGTGGGGGGGGTGGCGACGGCCCTAGGCCGCCCCCACTTGCCCCTGCCGCTGACAGGTCACGGGAGGCGAAGCGCCCTGCCTCGACCCTTTTGGGACGAGGTGGGGTGCCGTCGGGGCGGTCCGCTCAGAGGTCTTTACAACCTCGGAGCGGACCGTCTCGGCGGGCGGACTAACGTCCGCCTCCGCCAAGTAGAGGCCAGCGGGTGCTGATGGGGATCAGTACCTGCATTGCACGGCCTCTGCGATGAGGGATACTCCCCATGTTTCGTGAGTATCCCATACCACCTCGTGGAAGAGCCCGCCAAGGGCTCGCTGCGACGCTGCTGTGGCGAATGCGATGAGCACCCCATGGCAGCGCCAATTGCAGCGTGTCGAAACACGCAGGGGTTTAGTGGGTAGGACGGGCACCGTTGCCCGGGAGTCCCACATACCCCTTCCCGGTTTCCCCGAATCGGGAAGGAAATGCGTCAATGCATTCCCCTGCGACAAAAAAAAAAAAAAAAAAAAAAAAAAAAAAAAAAAAAAAAAAAGGTTAGGTTAGGTTAGGTTGGGGTACTAGGTCAGAGAACCTCCTCGCATGTCGGTTGCATTGGGGGGATCGCCAGTCGCGTTCGATGCTATTGCATCTGGCGCGAACGGTGGGTCTCACAATGTGATTGGCTGGTGTACCCCGGGCACTTACGTGGTCATGTCCTTTTCAGGACATTGCTACGTATTTGGCTAATACTCTGACACCGTGTGGCTGCCTGGTCTTTTTAAGGGCGGGCATTGCACGGCCACACAAACCCGTAGCCCTGCACGTTTTCGTGGGGGTCGGGGACTCGGCGCATTGCACTTAGCGCTGGGTCGCGAGGAAGAAAACCTCTCTAAAAAATTACCCAGTGGTGGCCCCCCTCGGGGGGCAGCGGAGCTTCGGCTCGTGGTATGGCGGGCCTTCAAGGCCCGCGAACCGTCTTCTGTGGCGGTCAGTGGGGAGCGAAAGCTCATGGCGCTTCGTCGCCTTCTGTCGAAAGGCTCTTTTTAGGGCCAGCGGACTTCGGTCGTAGTTTGGCGGGCCTTCAAGGCCCGCGGCCGCTTTTGCGGCAAAGTTTGGAGAGGGCGAACCAGTCTCACAAAGGCTGGTGCGGGTTGGTAAGCAGAGTCGCAGTGTTGTGGGTGCGCAGGATGGGTGAGCGCCGGCCTCTGGGCCGTTGGGCGACGCCGGGCACCCATGGTGTTAGCCGCCCCACGTAAATCAAGCAACCGCCAATAATTCCCAAACCTCCGAATCCCCCGGGGGCTCTTTGTAGTCGAACGGGTTTGTTCGTCCGAACGGTTGCTGAGGTCCATCGAAGGAACCGGGCACAGGGTAACCGAGTTAAGCGCCAGTGGGTTCCGTCCCATAGACCGCCGCTTACCATGTTCACGGTGGGGTGTGAGAGTGGTGGGGTGTTTTTGCCCCACCGCTTTCACACCCCAACCGTTGTTTATTCGATGGGTCACCCCAGTATACGGGGTATGGTGGCCTTCTAGGCCACGGGAAAAGGCTCTTTTTAGGGCCGGAGGATCATTTTTGATCGGTGGTTGGCCGCCTTCAAGGTGGCGGGCCGTTCAGCGGCTATCGATGGGCTCACTTGTCTCAGGTTGTTTGGTCGGTACCGTGGCTATGTGTCGGGTATGTCTCTGGCTCGGCACATGCACGGTACAGGCCAACCAGGGTGGAGAGGTCGTGGTTATGCGCGGGGTATGTTTTTGCCTCGCGTATGCGCTTCCTTCGCCACGCCTGGGTCAAGGCTAGCGGACCTTTTTGGTCGTCGTCTGGCAGGCTTGCAAAGCTTGCGCCCGCTTTTTGGCGGGAAAGAGGGGAGCGGTACTCGCTCGCGACGCTTTTGCGTCCTTGTGGAGCCTTTTGGCTAGCGGACCCTTGCGGTCGGTGGTTGGCCGGTCTCCAAGACCGGCGGGTCGCTTCATGCGGCCGTCTTCGGCGACGGTGTTGTTGGCGCCGGGCGGGCTGAAGCCCCTTGTGTCCCCGCAACAGCAGCACCTTAGCCCGTGGCGGTGGAGTTTTCTCCGCCGGCCACACCCAAACGGTCCTTTTCAGGACCAGCGGACCCTCCCTCTTGGGTGGGTCGTGGCTTGCGAGCCTTCAAGGTTCGCGGGGGACGGCGGCAGGGGTGGGAACCCTGTCGTACCCAACGTCTCCAAAGATGGGGAGGAAAGCCTTCGGGCGTGTACTCCATCCCTCCGGGGAGTGGCGGTGGCCGATTCCGGCCGAGCTGCGGGGCGGACGCGAAAGTATGCGATAAGCTCCTCGTATCCGTCCTCGTAGGCAGCCTCCTGTCTGGGGAAGAGACGGTTTTTAGTGGGTAGGGCCCTCACTCTGGGGGAAGAGTCCCACATAACCCCGGTGCTTTCCCAAAAGTGCCGGGGTATGCGTAAATGCATTTTCCGTCGGTAAAAAAAAAAAAAAAAAAAAAGGTTAGGTTAGGTTAGGTTAGGTTAGGTTAGGTTAGGTTAGGTTAGGTTTCCGTGTGCGGTTTCCAGTCTGCCATCGGACGCGTCCCCCGGGTTGCGGATAGGGGAACGCCCTCCAGATATGGGGGGTACCGGCTGCGGCCGGCGCGGACAATACTGGAAGTGTGGCTGCCTGGTCTTTTTGAGGGCGGGCATTGCACGGCCACACAATCCCGTAGCCCTCACGTTTTCGTGGGGGTCGGGGGCTCGGCGCATTGCACTTAGCGCTGGGTCGCGAGGAAGAAAACCTCTCTAAAAAATTACCCTTTGGTGGCCCCAGTCGGGGCAGTGGACCTTCGGGTCGTGGGTTGGCGGCCTTCAAGGTCGCGGAGAGTGTGGCTGCTCGCTCTGTTCTGTCAGGGCGGGCATTGCACGGTCACACTAGCCCGTTGCCCTCACGGGTCGGGGGCCCGGCGCACTGAGCGTTGGGCTGCGAGGAAGAAAACCTCAATAAAAAATTACACTCTCGGTGGTCAGACTTCGGTCAGCCAACGGCTTTTGCCGCCACCGACCTAAGCCTAAGTTTCCCAGGGCGGCGATAGGCTGAGTGGCCGGGGGGAGCCCGGTCCCGAGCCCTGGACCTTTTATTTTCCTTTTTATTTTTCTGTCTTTTTGTTTTCTTTTCTCTTTTGTTTTGTTTTATTTATATCTTATTCTTCTTTTCTTGTGTCTTTTTAGTTTTGTTTTTGTTTTTGACGTTTAGTTTCGGGAGTTTAAAAAATCATGGATAACGCGCATAGTGAACACATACTACCCCAGGAGGGTACCGGCCGCCCCGCGGTCGGAGAATCCCTCCCCGGGCCTTCTGGCTCGGGCAGCCCCACCGTTTCTGGGGGGGGCAACTATCGCGTCGGGGGCGCCTCTGGGCGTCACCGTTTGGTTGGAGTAGAGGAGAAGGAAGGGAGGAGCCGGGACAGCAGTGTGGGCTGTGACTCGGAGGTTGAGGAGGAAATGTCCAGGAGCTGCAGTGGATTGGACAGCGACGACACATTGTATTCAGACTCGGAGCGGATGACTGGTGGACGACTGCTTCGAAGTGGAAGTCGGAAGCGGCTACCAGCGGAACCCCCCAGTGTTAGGGAGGGACTGCCGGAGGCCAAAGTTGTGCTCAAAAGGATAGCACTCCCTAGAGCTAGCAGAGATTGTGCGACACCGCCGGCCTCGACATCATCGTCGACACTGCCGGCCGGCCCGATGACATCACCTTTGCCGAAGGCGCCTGCTTATATCACCGTGCGACGCCGATCGTCGGAAGAAAGGGAAGCCGTGTTGGGAGGTGGCTTTTTGGCCACTCTTGACTCCGACGAAGAAATCGCCAAGCTATCGAAGAACGCGAGTGATTCTTGGGCTCGCTGTCGGATGCCACCACCAGGCGAACGACCATCAGACCCGCCTCTAGGACTGCTGAAGTGCCGCGTGATGGACGACCTGGCAGTTATTGGTCGCATAGCTGTCAGGTCTAAGAACCTGAAGGGCACATGGGTGCGAGACTTAAAGGCGGCCGCCAGCCGGATTGAGGACACGCTTGACGCCATGTATGAGAGGACGGCCACAGCGGAAGTCAAGCGATTGCAGGCGGAGAGTAACAGGATGACTGGCGAGATGGACCTGATGCGCGCGCAGATGGATGCCTTGCGTGGGGAGTGCAACGGGCTGCGTGAAGAGTGCCAGGGGCTACAGCGGCGGCTTGAGGCTGCCCTCATGCCCGCACCTCCGCCCCCGCCCGTCCAACCACCAGAAGAACCAGCAAGCTGCGTCGAGATGGAGGAGCTTCCCGCAGTGTGTGTGAGCGAAGGCAGGCCTGGTCCGGACCTAGATCGAGATGTGGAGGATGCGCGCCTCATGCGTCTTTTTGGGCGCGTGTTGGATGCGCGCCTCGGTCGAGAACGGACCGCAGAACCGCGACCAAAGGAGAAGACGGCACCACGTGCCCCTGTCGACGAGGTTGTGATGGAGCAAGGTGGCTTCACCCTCGTCGGCAAGAAGAGGAAACGGAGAGGCCAGGGAAGCACCAAACCCGCCCCGTTAGACCAGCCAGTCGCCACAGGCACGACGCCTAAGCCGCCCCAGCCTGCCCCGAGGCGGGCGCAACAAGGCGCAGTCAACGCCCCAAAGAAGTCGTACGCCAGTGCCGCCAAATCTCCCGCGCAGCAGCAGGCGCCAGCCCCGGTGCCGCAGCCGCGCCCGTCGGGAGGTGAAAAGAAGAAGAGAAAGAGGAAGCGACGAAAGCGTGCCCAACTTCGGGTGCCAACTCTCGCAGCCGTCTCCCTGGCTCTCTCGCCTGAGGCCGTCCAGCGCGGCGTAACTTACGTGGATGCGCTAACCCGGGCGAGAGATGCTACGAAAGATGACTCAGACCGCCCTACCATCCGGATGCGGCATACGATGGCGGGGGCCCGCCTGTTGAAGGTGCTGGGCCCGGACAGCGCGGCTAGGGCCGACCTCCTCGCCGAGCGCCTCCGTGGGGTGCTCGGTGACGACGTCAGAGTGTCCGTCCCGGTCAAGTGCGCCGATCTGCGCGTGACCGGGCTGGACGACTCCGTGCAGGTGGACGAGGTTCGGGCGGCGGTCGCTCGTGCCGGACAGTGTCCCCTGGACCGGGTCCGCGCTGGTGAGATTCGCCGCGGCCGGTGGGGCTCGGGATCCGTAAGGGTCACGTGTCCTGCGGCTGCGGCGAAGCTCATCAGCAAAGACGGCCAGCTCATCGTGGGTTGGTGCTCCGTGCGCGTTGTCGTGCTGGAGCAACGACCCATGATGTGCTACCGCTGCTTGGGTGTGGGGCACACCAAGCCGCAGTGCCCGTCGGCAACTGACCGCAGTGGAGCGTGCTTCCGCTGCGGCCAGCCGGGCCACAAGGCCGTCGAGTGCTCGGCGCCGCTTCACTGCCCCCCATGTGCCGAGGCCGGTTTACCGGCTGACCACATGGTGGGCAGTAAAAGTTGCTTACAGCAACTGAAGCGACGCACGCGAGGCAGATCCCTCGCTGGCAGGGGTGGCGGCGGCGGCGGCCCTAGGCCGTCCTCTGCCGCCCCCCCTGTCACCGATGGATCGCGGGAGGCGAGGCCCCGCCCAACACCGTCCTTATTAGGACGATGATGGGGGGGGCCGTCGGGGCGGGTTACTTCGGGGCTTTTTACACCCTGAAGTCTCCCGTCCCGGCGGGCGGGCTGGTCGGGAGTTTTCTCCTATGCCAGTCTACCATCGCCGAGTAGGGGCCAGCGGGTACTCAAGGGGAACGGTACCTGCATTGCACGGTCTCTGCGACGAGGGATACTCCTCTTGTTTCGAGAGTATCCCATCCCACCTCGTGGAAGAGCCTGCCAAAGGCTCGCTGCGACGCTGCTGTGGTGAATGCGATAAGTACCCCATGGCAGCGCCAATTGCAGTGTGTCGGAACAACGCAGGGGTTTAGTGGGTAGGACGGGCACCGTTGCCCGGGAGTCCCACATACCCCTTCCCGGTTTCCCCGAACCGGGAGGGAAATGCGTCAATGCATTCCCCTGCGCCAAAAAAAAAAAAAAAAAAAAAAAAAAAAAAAAAAGGTTAGGTTAGGTTAGGTTAGGTTAGGTTAGGTTTCCGTGTGCGGTTTCCAGTCTGCCATCGGACGCGTCCCCCGGGTTGCGGATAGGGGAACGCCCTCCAGATATGGGGGGTACCGGCTGCGGCCGGCGCGGACAATACTGGAAGTGTGGCTGCCTGGTCTTTTTGAGGGCGGGCATTGCACGGCCACACAATCCCGTAGCCCTCACGTTTTCGTGGGGGTCGGGGGCTCGGCGCATTGCACTTAGCGCTGGGTCGCGAGGAAGAAAACCTCTCTAAAAAATTACCCTTTGGTGGCCCCAGTCGGGGCAGTGGACCTTCGGGTCGTGGGTTGGCGGCCTTCAAGGTCGCGGAGAGTGTGGCTGCTCGCTCTGTTCTGTCAGGGCGGGCATTGCACGGTCACACTAGCCCGTTGCCCTCACGGGTCGGGGGCCCGGCGCACTGAGCGTTGGGCTGCGAGGAAGAAAACCTCAATAAAAAATTACACTCTCGGTGGTCAGACTTCGGTCAGCCAACGGCTTTTGCCGCCACCGACCTAAGCCTAAGTTTCCCAGGGCGGCGATAGGCTGAGTGGCCGGGGGGAGCCCGGTCCCGAGCCCTGGACCTTTTATTTTCCTTTTTATTTTTCTGTCTTTTTGTTTTCTTTTCTCTTTTGTTTTGTTTTATTTATATCTTATTCTTCTTTTCTTGTGTCTTTTTAGTTTTGTTTTTGTTTTTGACGTTTAGTTTCGGGAGTTTAAAAAATCATGGATAACGCGCATAGTGAACACATACTACCCCAGGAGGGTACCGGCCGCCCCGCGGTCGGAGAATCCCTCCCCGGGCCTTCTGGCTCGGGCAGCCCCACCGTTTCTGGGGGGGGCAACTATCGCGTCGGGGGCGCCTCTGGGCGTCACCGTTTGGTTGGAGTAGAGGAGAAGGAAGGGAGGAGCCGGGACAGCAGTGTGGGCTGTGACTCGGAGGTTGAGGAGGAAATGTCCAGGAGCTGCAGTGGATTGGACAGCGACGACACATTGTATTCAGACTCGGAGCGGATGACTGGTGGACGACTGCTTCGAAGTGGAAGTCGGAAGCGGCTACCAGCGGAACCCCCCAGTGTTAGGGAGGGACTGCCGGAGGCCAAAGTTGTGCTCAAAAGGATAGCACTCCCTAGAGCTAGCAGAGATTGTGCGACACCGCCGGCCTCGACATCATCGTCGACACTGCCGGCCGGCCCGATGACATCACCTTTGCCGAAGGCGCCTGCTTATATCACCGTGCGACGCCGATCGTCGGAAGAAAGGGAAGCCGTGTTGGGAGGTGGCTTTTTGGCCACTCTTGACTCCGACGAAGAAATCGCCAAGCTATCGAAGAACGCGAGTGATTCTTGGGCTCGCTGTCGGATGCCACCACCAGGCGAACGACCATCAGACCCGCCTCTAGGACTGCTGAAGTGCCGCGTGATGGACGACCTGGCAGTTATTGGTCGCATAGCTGTCAGGTCTAAGAACCTGAAGGGCACATGGGTGCGAGACTTAAAGGCGGCCGCCAGCCGGATTGAGGACACGCTTGACGCCATGTATGAGAGGACGGCCACAGCGGAAGTCAAGCGATTGCAGGCGGAGAGTAACAGGATGACTGGCGAGATGGACCTGATGCGCGCGCAGATGGATGCCTTGCGTGGGGAGTGCAACGGGCTGCGTGAAGAGTGCCAGGGGCTACAGCGGCGGCTTGAGGCTGCCCTCATGCCCGCACCTCCGCCCCCGCCCGTCCAACCACCAGAAGAACCAGCAAGCTGCGTCGAGATGGAGGAGCTTCCCGCAGTGTGTGTGAGCGAAGGCAGGCCTGGTCCGGACCTAGATCGAGATGTGGAGGATGCGCGCCTCATGCGTCTTTTTGGGCGCGTGTTGGATGCGCGCCTCGGTCGAGAACGGACCGCAGAACCGCGACCAAAGGAGAAGACGGCACCACGTGCCCCTGTCGACGAGGTTGTGATGGAGCAAGGTGGCTTCACCCTCGTCGGCAAGAAGAGGAAACGGAGAGGCCAGGGAAGCACCAAACCCGCCCCGTTAGACCAGCCAGTCGCCACAGGCACGACGCCTAAGCCGCCCCAGCCTGCCCCGAGGCGGGCGCAACAAGGCGCAGTCAACGCCCCAAAGAAGTCGTACGCCAGTGCCGCCAAATCTCCCGCGCAGCAGCAGGCGCCAGCCCCGGTGCCGCAGCCGCGCCCGTCGGGAGGTGAAAAGAAGAAGAGAAAGAGGAAGCGACGAAAGCGTGCCCAACTTCGGGTGCCAACTCTCGCAGCCGTCTCCCTGGCTCTCTCGCCTGAGGCCGTCCAGCGCGGCGTAACTTACGTGGATGCGCTAACCCGGGCGAGAGATGCTACGAAAGATGACTCAGACCGCCCTACCATCCGGATGCGGCATACGATGGCGGGGGCCCGCCTGTTGAAGGTGCTGGGCCCGGACAGCGCGGCTAGGGCCGACCTCCTCGCCGAGCGCCTCCGTGGGGTGCTCGGTGACGACGTCAGAGTGTCCGTCCCGGTCAAGTGCGCCGATCTGCGCGTGACCGGGCTGGACGACTCCGTGCAGGTGGACGAGGTTCGGGCGGCGGTCGCTCGTGCCGGACAGTGTCCCCTGGACCGGGTCCGCGCTGGTGAGATTCGCCGCGGCCGGTGGGGCTCGGGATCCGTAAGGGTCACGTGTCCTGCGGCTGCGGCGAAGCTCATCAGCAAAGACGGCCAGCTCATCGTGGGTTGGTGCTCCGTGCGCGTTGTCGTGCTGGAGCAACGACCCATGATGTGCTACCGCTGCTTGGGTGTGGGGCACACCAAGCCGCAGTGCCCGTCGGCAACTGACCGCAGTGGAGCGTGCTTCCGCTGCGGCCAGCCGGGCCACAAGGCCGTCGAGTGCTCGGCGCCGCTTCACTGCCCCCCATGTGCCGAGGCCGGTTTACCGGCTGACCACATGGTGGGCAGTAAAAGTTGCTTACAGCAACTGAAGCGACGCACGCGAGGCAGATCCCTCGCTGGCAGGGGTGGCGGCGGCGGCGGCCCTAGGCCGTCCTCTGCCGCCCCCCCTGTCACCGATGGATCGCGGGAGGCGAGGCCCCGCCCAACACCGTCCTTATTAGGACGATGATGGGGGGGGCCGTCGGGGCGGGTTACTTCGGGGCTTTTTACACCCTGAAGTCTCCCGTCCCGGCGGGCGGGCTGGTCGGGAGTTTTCTCCTATGCCAGTCTACCATCGCCGAGTAGGGGCCAGCGGGTACTCAAGGGGAACGGTACCTGCATTGCACGGTCTCTGCGACGAGGGATACTCCTCTTGTTTCGAGAGTATCCCATCCCACCTCGTGGAAGAGCCTGCCAAAGGCTCGCTGCGACGCTGCTGTGGTGAATGCGATAAGTACCCCATGGCAGCGCCAATTGCAGTGTGTCGGAACAACGCAGGGGTTTAGTGGGTAGGACGGGCACCGTTGCCCGGGAGTCCCACATACCCCTTCCCGGTTTCCCCGAACCGGGAGGGAAATGCGTCAATGCATTCCCCTGCGCCAAAAAAAAAAAAAAAAAAAAAAAAAAAAAAAGGTTAGGTTAGGTTAGGTTAGGTTAGGTTAGGTTGGGGTACTAGGTCAGAGAACCTCCTCGCATGTCGGTTGCATTGGGGGGATCGCCAGTCGCGTTCGATGCTATTGCATCTGGCGCGAACGGTGTGTCTCACAATGTGATTGGCTGGTGTACCCCGGGCACTTACGTGGTCATGTCCTTTTCAGGACATTGCTACGTATTTGGCTAATACTCTGACACCGTGTGGCTGCCTGGTCTTTTTAAGGGCGGGCATTGCACGGCCACACAAACCCGTAGCCCTGCACGTTTTCGTGGGGGTCGGGGACTCGGCGCATTGCACTTAGCGCTGGGTCGCGAGGAAGAAAACCTCTCTAAAAAATCACCCAGTGGTGGCCCCCCTCGGGGGGCAGCGGAGCTTCGGCTCGTGGGTTGGCGGGCCTTCAAGGCCCGCGGTCCGCCTTCTACGGTGGACGAGTGGGGAGCGGATTTTCGCTCGTGGCGCTTCGTCGCCTTTTGACGAAGGCTCTTTTTAGGGCCGGCGGATCTTTTTGATCGGTGGATTTGGCCGCCTTCAAGGTGGCGGGCCGTTCAGCGGCCAGTGTTGGGCGGAATTGTCACAGGTTGTCTGGTGGGTACCGTGGCTATGGGTCAAGTGTTTCGTTGGGCTTGGCTCATGCACGGTACACATTAGGCAGGGCGGAGGAGTTGCGGCTATGCGCGGGGTATGTTTTGGCTCCGCGTATGCGTAATCTTCTTCGCGCCTGTGGCAAGGCCAGCGGACCTTCGGGTCGTAGTTTGGGGCTTGGTAGAGCCCGCGCCGTAGTCCGTGCCGTGGGCACACGTGGTGGTGTCCGTGCAACCCGACCCGGTCTTTGGGAACGCAGGGCTGGTTGCCGCGGAGGCTTCGCCAACCTCTGCGGGGGGTGTCTTCCAGCCCGTAAGGCTAACCTCATTCCGGCGTCACAGTAAGTCGCGGCCCAGACGGGTGTGCGGCGTTTTGTCTGCGGCGGGAAGTTGTCCGGTGGGACGTAGGATGGGCGGCCTTCAAGGCTGCGGGTCGCTTCAGGCGGCCGTCTTCGGCGACGGTGTTGTTGGCGCCGGGCGGGCTGAAGCCCCTTGTGTCCCCGCAACAGCAGCACCTTAGCCCGTGGCGGTGGAGTTTTCTCCGCCGGCCACACCCAAACGGTCCTTTTCAGGACCAGCGGACCCTCCCTCTTGGGTGGGTCGTGGCTTGCGGGCCTTCAAGGTTCGCGGGGGACGGCGGTAGGGGTGGGAACCCTGCCGTATCTAACGTCCCCAGAGATGGGGAGGAAAGCCTGCGGGCGAGTACTCCATCCCTCCGGGGAGTGGTGGAGGCCGATTTCGGCCGTGCTGCGGGGCGGATGCGGACGTCTGCGATGAGCTCCCCGTGTCCGTCCTCGTATGCAGCCTCCTGTCTGGGGAAGCGACGGTTTTTAGTGGGTAGGGCCCCCACTCTGGGGGAGGAGTCCCACATAACCCCGGTGCTTCCCAAAAGTGCCGGGGTATGCGTAACGCATTTTCCGTCGTTAAAAAAAAAAAAAAAAAAAAAAAAAAAAAAAAAAAAAAAAAAAAAGGTTAGGTTAGGTTGGGGTACTAGGTCAGAGAACCTCCTCGCATGTCGGTTGCATTGGGGGGATCGCCAGTCGCGTTCGATGCTATTGCATCTGGCGCGAACGGTGGGTCTCACAATGTGATTGGCTGGTGTACCCCGGGCACTTTCGTGGTCATGTCCTTTTCAGGACATTGCTACGTATTTGGCTAATACTCTGACACCGTGTGGCTGCCTGGTCTTTTTAAGGGCGGGCATTGCACGGCCACACAAACCCGTAGCCCTGCACGTTTTCGTGGGGGTCGGGGACTCGGCGCATTGCACTTAGCGCTGGGTCGCGAGGAAGAAAACCTCTCTAAAAAATCACCCAGTGGTGGCCCCCTTGGGGGGCAGCGGAGCTTCGGCTCGTGGTATGGCGGGCCTTCAAGGCCCGCGAACCGTCTTCTTTGGCGGTCAGTGGGGAGCGAAAGCTCATGGCGCTTCGTCGCCTTCTGTCGAAAGGCTCTTTTTAGGGCCAGCGGACTTCGGTCGTAGTTTGGCGGGCCTTCAAGGCCCGCGGCCGCTTTTGCGGCAAAGTTTGGAGAGGGCGAACCAGTCTCACAAAGGCTGGTGTGGGTTGGTAAGCAGAGTCGCAGTGTTGTGGGTGCGCAGGATGGGTGAGCGCCGGCCTCTGGGCCGTTGGGCGACGCCGGGCACCCATGGTGTTAGCCGCCCCACGTAAATCAAGCAACCGCCAATAATTCCCAAACCTCCGAATCCCCCGGGGGCTCTTTGCAGTCGAACGGGTTTGTTCGTCCGAACGGTTGCTGAGGTCCATCGAAGGAACCGGGCACAGGGTAACCGAGTTAAGCGCCAGTGGGTTCCGTCCCATAGACCGCCGCTTACCATGTTCACGGTGGGGTGTGAGAGTGGTGGGGTGTTTTTGCCCCACCGCTTTCACACCCCAACCGTTGTTTATTCGATGGGTCACCCCAGTATACGGGGTATGGTGGCCTTCTAGGCCACGGGAAAAGGCTCTTTTTAGGGCCGGAGGATCATTTTTGATCGGTGGTTGGCCGCCTTCAAGGTGGCGGGCCGTTCAGCGGCTATCGATGGGCTCACTTGTCTCAGGTTGTTTGGTCGGTACCGTGGCTATGTGTCGGGTATGTCTCTGGCTCGGCACATGCACGGTACAGGCCAACCAGGGTGGAGAGGTCGTGGTTATGCGCGGGGTATGTTTTTGCCTCGCGTATGCGCTTCCTTCGCCACGCCTGGGTCAAGGCTAGCGGACCTTTTTGGTCGTCGTCTGGCAGGCTTGCAAAGCTTGCGCCCGCTTTTTGGCGGGAAAGAGGGGAGCGGTACTCGCTCGCGACGCTTTTGCGTCCTTGTGGAGCCTTTTGGCTAGCGGACCCTTGCGGTCGGTGGTTGGCCGGTCTCCAAGACCGGCGGGTCGCTTCATGCGGCCGTCTTCGGCGACGGTGTTGTTGGCGCCGGGCGGGCTGAAGCCCCTTGTGTCCCCGCAACAGCAGCACCTTAGCCCGTGGCGGTGGAGTTCTCTCCGCCGGCCACACCCAAACGGTCCTTTTTAGGACCAGCGGACCCTCCCTCGTGGGTGGGTCGTGGCTTGCGAGCCTTCAAGGTTCGCGGGGGACGGCGGCAGGGGTGGGAACCCTGTCGTACCCAACGTCTCCAAAGATGGGGAGGAAAGCCTTCGGGCGTGTACTCCATCCCTCCGGGGAGTGGCGGTGGCCGATTCCGGCCGAGCTGCGGGGCGGACGCGAAAGTATGCGATAAGCTCCTCGTATCCGTCCTCGTAGGCAGCCTCCTGTCTGGGGAAGAGACGGTTTTTAGTGGGTAGGGCCCTCACTCTGGGGGAAGAGTCCCACATAACCCCGGTGCTTTCCCAAAAGTGCCGGGGTATGCGTAAATGCATTTTCCGTCGGTAAAAAAAAAAAAAAAAAAAGGTTAGGTTAGGTTAGGTTAGGTTGGGGTACTAGGTTCCGTGTGCGGTTTCCAGTCTGCCATCGGACGCGTCCCCCGGGTTGCGGATAGGGGAACGCCCTCCAGATATGGGGGGTACCGGCTGCGGCCGGCGCGGACAATACTGGAAGTGTGGCTGCCTGGTCTTTTTAAGGGCGGGCATTGCACGGCCACACAATCCCGTAGCCCTTACGTTTTCGTGAGGGTCGGGGGCTCGGCGCATTGCACTTAGCGCTGGGTCGCGAGGAAGAAAACCTCTCTAAAAAATTACCCTTTGGTGGCCCCAGTCGGGGCAGTGGACCTTCGGGTCGTGGGTTGGCGGCCTTCAAGGTCGCGGAGAGTGTGGCTGCTCGCTCTGTTCTGTCAGGGCGGGCATTGCACGGTCACACTAGCCCGTTGCCCTCACGGGTCGGGGGCTCGGCGCACTGAGCGCTGGGCTGCGAGGAAGAAAACCTCAATAAAAAATTACACTCTCGGTGGTCAGACTTCGGTCAGCCAACGGCTTTTGCCGCCACCGACCTAAGCCTAAGTTTCCCAGGGCGGCGATAGGCTGAGTGGCCGGGGGGAGCCCGGTCCCGAGCCCTGGACCTTTTATTTTCCTTTTTATTTTTCTGTCTTTTTGGTTTTCTTTTCTCTTTTGTTTTGTTTTATTTATATCTTATTCTTCTTTTCTTGTGTCTTTTTAGTTTTTGTTTTGTTTTTGACGTTTGGTTTCGGGAGATGGTAAAAATCATGAACAACGCGCATAGTAAAGATATACTACCCCAGGAGGGTACCGGCCGCCCCGCGGTCGGAGAATCCCTCCCCGGGCCTTCTGGCTCGGGCAGCCCCACCGTTTCTGGGGGGGGCAACTATCGCGTCGGGGGCGCCCCTGGGCGTCACCGTTTGGTTGAAGTGGAGGAGATAGAAGGGCGGAGCCGGGACAGCAGCGTTGGCTGCGACTCGGAAGTAGAAGAGGAGCTGTCTAGGAGCTGTAGTGGGCTGGACAGCGATGACACGTTGTTCTCGGATTCGGAGCGGATGATGGGTGGACGACTGCTTCGAAGCGGAAGTCGGAAGCGGCTACCAGCAGAACCCCCCAGTGTTAGGGAGGGACTGCCGGAGGCCAAAGTTGTGCTCAAGAGGATTACCTGCCCTAGAGCGAAGAAGGATTGTGCGACGCCGCCGGCCTCGACGTCATCGTCACCGTTGCCGAAGGCGCCTGGCTACGTCACCGTTCGACGCCGATCGTCGGAGGAAAGGGAAGCCGTGTTGGGAGGTGGCTTTTTGGCCACTCTGGACTCCGACGAGGAAATCGCCAAGTTGGCGAAGAATGCGAGCGACTCTTGGGCTCGCTGTCGAATGCCGCCACCCGGCGAACGGCCAACGGACCCCCCACTGGGGCTTCTCAAGTGCCGGGTAATGGATGACCTCGCTGTAATAGGTCGCATAGCCGTCAGGTCGAAAAATCTGAAGGGCACGTGGGTGCGAGACCTGAAAGCGGCCGCCAGCCGCATAGAAGACACGCTTGACGCCATGTATGAGAGGACGGCTACAGCGGAGGTCAAGCGACTGCAGGCGGAGAGCAGTAAGTTGAACGGCGAAATGGACCTGATGCGCGCGCAGATGGATGCCTTGCGTGGGGAGTGCAACGGGCTGCGTGAGGAGTGCCAGGGGCTACAGCGGCGGCTTGAGGCTGCCCTCATGCCCGCACCCCCGCCCCCGCCTGTGCTGCCAGCACCAGAAGATCCAGCAGGCTGCGTTGAGATGGAGGAGCTCCCCGCAGTCTGTGTCAGAGAGGACAGGCCTGGACCAGATTTGGACCGCGACGTCGAGGATGCGCGCCTCATGCGTCTTTTTGGGCGCGTGTTGGATGCGCGCCTCGGACTAGAACGGACCACAGACCTGCGGCCCAAGGAGAAGGCTGCACCACGTGCCCCTGTCGACGAGGTTGTGATGGAGCAAGGTGGCTTCACCCTCGTCGGCAAGAAGAAGAGAGGACGAAAAGGCCAGGGTAACATCAACCCCGCCGCAGTAGCTCAGCCAGTCGCCACAGGCACGACGCCTAAGCCGCCCCAGCCTGCCCCGAGGCGGGCGCAACAGGGCACAGCCAAGGCCGCCAGAAAGACATACGCCAGCGCTGCCAAAACTCCCGTGCAGCAGCAGGCGCAAGCCCCGGCGCCGCAGCCGCGTCCGTCTGGAGACAGCAAGAAGAAGAGGAGGAGAAAGCGTCGCAAGCGTGCCCAACTGCGGGTGCCAACTCTGGCTGCAGTCTCCCTGGCTCTCTCGCCTGAGGCCGTAGAGCGCGGCGTCACTTACGCGGACGCGCTGACCCGGGCGAGAGACGCCACGAAGGATGATACGGACCGCCCTACCGTTAGGATGCGGCACACGATGGCGGGGGCCCGCCTTCTGAAGGTTTTGGGCCCAGATAGTGCGGCCAGGGCCGACCTCCTCGCCGAGCGCCTCCGTGGGGTGCTCGGCGACGACGTCAGGGTGTCCGTCCCGGTCAAGTGCGCCGATCTGCGCGTGACCGGGCTGGACGACTCCGTGCAGGTGGACGAGGTTCGGGCGGCGGTCGCTCGTGCCGGACAGTGTCCCCTGGACCGGGTCCGCGCTGGTGAGATTCGCCGCGGCCGGTGGGGCTCGGGATCCGTAAGGGTCACGTGTCCTGCGGCTGCGGCGAAGCTCATCAGCAAAGACGGCCAGCTCATCGTGGGTTGGTGCTCCGTGCGCGTTGTCGTGCTGGAGCAACGACCCATGATGTGCTACCGCTGCTTGGGTGTGGGGCACACCAAGCCGCAGTGCCCGTCGGCAACTGACCGCAGTGGAGCGTGCTTCCGCTGCGGCCAGCCGGGCCACAAGGCCGTCGAGTGCTCGGCGCCGCTTCACTGCCCCCCATGTGCCGAGGCCGGTTTACCGGCTGACCACATGGTGGGCAGTAAAAGTTGCTTACAGCAACTGAAGCGACGCACACGAGGCAGATCCCTCGCTGGCAGGGGTGGCGGCGGCGGCGGCCCTAGGCCGTCCTCTGCCGCCCCCCCTGTCACCGATGGATCGCGGGAGGCGAGGCCCCGCCCAACACCGTCCTTATTAGGACGATGATGGGGGGGGCCGTCGGGGCGGGTTACTTCGGGGCTTTTTACACCCTGAAGTCTCCCGTCCCGGCGGGCGGGCTGGTCGGGAGTTTTCTCCTATGCCAGTCTACCATCGCCGAGTAGGGGCCAGCGGGTACTCAAGGGGAACGGTACCTGCATTGCACGGTCTCTGCGACGAGGGATACTCCTCTTGTTTCGAGAGTATCCCATCCCACCTCGTGGAAGAGCCTGCCAAAGGCTCGCTGCGACGCTGCTGTGGTGAATGCGATAAGTACCCCATGGCAGCGCCAATTGCAGTGTGTCGGAACAACGCAGGGGTTTAGTGGGTAGGACGGGCACCGTTGCCCGGGAGTCCCACATACCCCTTCCCGGTTTCCCCGAACCGGGAGGGAAATGCGTCAATGCATTCCCCTGCGCCAAAAAAAAAAAAAAAAAAAAAAAAAAAAAAAAAAAAAAAAAAAAAAAAAAGGTTGGGGTACTAGGTCAGAGAACCTCCTCGCATGTCGGTTGCATTGGGGGGATCGCCAGTCGCGTTCGATGCTATTGCATCTGGCGCGAACGGTGGGTCTCACAATGTGATTGGCTGGTGTACCCCGGGCACTTACGTGGTCATGTCCTTTTCAGGACATTGCTACGTATTTGGCTAATACTCTGACACCGTGTGGCTGCCTGGTCTTTTTAAGGGCGGGCATTGCACGGCCACACAAACCCGTAGCCCTGCACGTTTTCGTGGGGGTCGGGGACTCGGCGCATTGCACTTAGCGTTGGGTCGCGAGGAAGAAAACCTCTCTAAAAAATCACCCAGTGGTGGCCCCCTTGGGGGGCAGCGGAGCTTCGGCTCGTGGGTTGGCGGGCCTTCAAGGCCCGCGGTCCGCCTTCTACGGTGGACGAGTGGGGAGCGGATTTTCGCTCGTGGCGCTTCGTCGCCTTTTGACGAAGGCTCTTTTTAGGGCCGGCGGATCTTTTGATCGGTGGATTTGGCTGCCTTCAAGGTGGCGGGCCGTTCAGCGGCCAGTGTTGGGCGGAATTGTCACAGGTTGTCTGGTGGGTACCGTGGCTATGGGTCAAGTGTTTCGTTGGGCTTGGCTCATGCACGGTACACATTAGGCAGGGCGGAGGAGTTGCGGCTATGCGCGGGGTATGTTTTGGCCCCGCGTATGCGTAATCTTCTTCGCGCCTGTGGCAAGGCCAGCGGACCTTCGGGTCGTAGTTTGGGGCTTGGTAGAGCCCGCGCCGTAGTCCGTGCCGTGGGCACACGTGGTGGTGTCCGTGCAACCCGACCCGGTCTTTGGGAACGCAGGGCTGGTTGCCGCGGAGGCTTCGTCAACCTCTGCGGGGGGTGTCTTCCAGCCCGTAAGTCTAACCTCATTCCGGCGTCACAGTAAGTCGCGGCCCAGACGGGTGTGCGGCGTTTTGTCTGCGGCGGGAAGTTGTCCGGTGGGACGTAGGATGGGCGGCCTTCAAGGCTGCGGGTCGCTTCAGGCGGCCGTCTTCGGCGACGGTGTTGTTGGCGCCGGGCGGGCTGAAGCCCCTTGTGTCCCCGCAACAGCAGCACCTTAGCCCGTGGCGGCGGAGTTTTCTCCGCCGGCCACACCCAAACGGTCCTTTTTAGGACCAGCGGACCCTCCCTCTTGGGTGGGTCGTGGCTTGCGGGCCTTCAAGGTTCGCGGGGGACGGCGGTAGGGGTGGGAACCCTGCCGTATCTAACGTCCCCAGAGATGGGGAGGAAAGCCTGCGGGCGAGTACTCCATCCCTCCGGGGAGTGGTGGAGGCCGATTTCGGCCGTGCTGCGGGGCGGATGCGGACGTCTGCGATGAGCTCCCCGCGTCCGTCCTCGTATGCAGCCTCCTGTCTGGGGAAGCGACGGTTTTTAGTGGGTAGGGCCCCTACTCTGGGGGAGGAGTCCCACATAACCCCGGTGCTTCCCAAAAGTGCCGGGGTATGCGTAACGCATTTTCCGTCGTTAAAAAAAAAAAAAAAAAAAAAAAAAAAAAAAAAAAAAAAAAAAAAAAAAAAGGTTAGGTTAGGTTGGTGTGGCTGCCTGGTCTTTTTAAGGGCGGGCATTGCACGGCCACACAAACCCGTAGCCCTGCACGTTTTCGTGGGGGTCGGGGACTCGGCGCATTGCACTTAGCGCTGGGTCGCGAGGAAGAAAACCTCTCTAAAAAATTACCCAGTGGTGGCCCCCCTCGGGGGGCAGCGGAGCTTCGGCTCGTGGGTTGGCGGGCCTTCAAGGCCCGCGGTCCGCCTTCTACGGTGGACGAGTGGGGAGCGGATCTTCGCTCGTGGCGCTTCGTCGCCTTTTGACGAAGGCTCTTTTTAGGGCCGGCGGATCTTTTTGATCGGTGGATTTGGCTGCCTTCAAGGTGGCGGGCCGTTCAGCGGCCAGTGTTGGGCGGAATTGTCACAGGTTGTCTGGTGGGTACCGTGGCTATGGGTCAAGTGTTTCGTTGGGCTTGGCTCATGCACGGTACACATTAGGCAGGGCGGAGGAGTTGCGGCTATGCGCGGGGTATGTTTTGGCCCCGCGTATGCGTAATCTTCTTCGCGCCTGTGGCAAGGCCAGCGGACCTTCGGGTCGTAGTTTGGGGCTTAGTAGAGCCCGCGTCGCAGTCCGTGCCGTGGGCACACGTGGTGGTGTCCGTGCAACCCGACCCGGTCTCTGGGAACGCAGGGCTGGTTGCCGCGGAGGCTTCGTCAACCTCTGCGGGGGGTGTCTTCCAGCCCGTAAGTCTAACCTCATTCCGGCGTCACAGTAAGTCGCGGCCCAGACGGGTGTGCGGCGTTTTGTCTGCGGCGGGAAGTTGTCCGGTGGGACGTAGGATGGGCGGCCTTCAAGGCTGCGGGTCGCTTCAGGCGGCCGTCTTCGGCGACGGTGTTGTTGGCGCCGGGCGGGCTGAAGCCCCTTGTGTCCCCGCAACAGCAGCACCTTAGCCCGTGGCGGCGGAGTTTTCTCCGCCGGCCACACCCAAACGGTCCTTTTCAGGACCAGCGGACCCTCCCTCTTGGGTGGGTCGTGGCTTGCGGGCCTTCAAGGTTCGCGGGGGACGGCGGTAGGGGTGGGAACCCTGCCGTATCTAACGTCCCCAGAGATGGGGAGGAAAGCCTGCGGGCGAGTACTCCATCCCTCCGGGGAGTGGTGGAGGCCGATTTCGGCCGTGCTGCGGGGCGGATGCGGACGTCTGCGATGAGCTCCCCGCGTCCGTCCTCGTATGCAGCCTCCTGTCTGGGGAAGCGACGGTTTTTAGTGGGTAGGGCCCCCACTCTGGGGGAGGAGTCCCACATAACCCCGGTGCTTCCCAAAAGTGCCGGGGTAAAAAAAGGTTAGGTTAGGTTAGGTTAGGTTAGGTTAGGTTAGGTTTTTTTTTTTTTTTTTTTTTTTTTTTTTTTTTTTTTTTTTTTTTTTTTTTTTTTTTTTAGCCTACACAATCTCAGACATAATCCGAGTCATTTTTTGTCTAATCCTTCCATACCAGTTCCCGCATGTGCTACTTCTCGTACTTTCATTCTTCATACTGTATCTTTCTCGCATTCATCTCTTTCGCACCAATTTACTTAAAACTATTTCAGGGTTTGGGTTTCTTTTTCTTTATTTAAATAATTTAGGCGATACTTTTACTAATAATAATTTTTACAATAATAATAGAATTTAAAATTTTGACAATAATAATAAAATAATGAATAATAAATTAAATAATACAATAAAATTTTAAAATTAATTACAATAAATTTCTTAAAATACAATAATAATAATTTTTTCACATAAATTTCCTTAAAAGCCTAAAATAATTACATTACATTAAAATCCAAAATAATTCAAAAATAAAACAATAAAATAAAATAAAATAAATTCCTTAAACCCTAAAATAATTACAATACATTAAAAATTTTTAAAACTATATCACAGTGCAAATAATAAAACAATAAATTAGAATTCAATAAATTAATTACAATTAAACAATTACAATACAATAACTTAAGAGATAAATGCGAGATGCGAGAAATGCTTAAAACTATACTTATGCCTATCAGTCTTAATGTTACCTAGTTTTATTGCGGTTTATCACTTTGTTTGCCACAACCATGCAAAATGTAAGGAGGGCCTTCCTGGTGTTTTTATTTGCGACTATCTCAGCTATGTTTTCCGTCTCTATCTTCCTTCCTACCCTTTCTTCGCAGTCGTGCCTCTCCATCATGTACGCGGGGCATGCTGTGAGCAGATGTATGACGCTTTCCTCCCGGTCAGGATCACAGACACACGATGGGTTCTCCCTGCACCTGAACCTATGCAGGTACTGAGCGAACCCACCGTGCCCCGTGAAAACCTGGGTAAGGATACCCGTCGGTTTTATCTTCCTGACCAGGCTGTACGCCGCCACTGCATCCGGAAAGAACAGCTTCGTCCCGGAGGCCGTCGTACCACCCTCATATCTCCTGCCCCATTCCCCAAGAGTTTCCATACGGATGCATCTCTTGGCGAATGAGACAGGGCAGAGGTCGTAGTCCGGCTTCCTCCGCGACGAAACTGCTGCCTCCTTGGCGAGGGTGTCCGCACGCTCGTTGCCAGGGAGTCCTGCGTGAGCTTTGATCCAGTGCAAGGAGACATCTTTGCCTTGGGTCAAAGCCACCCCAAGGTTCTCCCTGGCCTCGTGCGCCAGACGGTGATGAGAGCTTCGGCCAACAATGGATTCGAGGGCAGACCTCGAATCACTGAAGATGCCGAAGCTCTCCTCACCCCTAGCGAGGATCTCCGCCGTGGCCCTGTGTATGGCCAGGAGCTCTGCCTGGTACACGGTGCAGTAGTTGGCCAGCTTGAGTTTGACGGCCCGGATTTCGGCGCCTTCTTTCCATATGGAAAGAGAGGCTCCGACAAGGCCGTCAATCTTGCTGCCATCGGTGTACATTTGCACCTGCTGCACCGCGTACCTGTTCACCGCGTCCTCGTCTCCCACTGCGGTGAAGCTCCTGTCCACACACATGGCCGGATGGGGAAGCTCTGCGAAGCCCACCGCACACTCCATCTCCCTGTCGCCCGGCAATGACTGGCACTCCCCTCTCCTCGCCTTGTACAGGGCGGCTGCCTCCTGCACTCTGAGGTCCAAGGGGAGTATGCCAGCCAGTGCCAGCGCCGAGTTCAACGAGACCGTGCGGTAGGCTCCACACAGCTTCTGCGCAAATCCTCGCTGCACCGTCGCCAACGCTTTCCGGATGCTGATCTTATGTGTGGCGTCCGCCCACGCTGCTGCCGCATACATGATGGTTGGCTCGACTGCCGCTGTATAGATAGTCCTCACAATCTCTGGGTGCAGCCCCCAACTAACCTTCGCTGCCCGGTTGAGCTGCTTGAAAATACTAAGGGCTTTCCGACACACGCTGGTGGTATGCGTGTTAAAAGTTAACTTGTTGTCAATGGTAAGCCCTAGTATCTTCAATTCGCTCACGTTGTTTACGCTGCGCCCGCCCATGCTTATCCTGGGTTCGTCGAATTTCAGTTTTTTGGTTATTGTCATGGCCCCCGTTTTATGGGGGGCAAACCTCAACTTATTCCGACTCCCCCATTCCAAGACATGTGCGAGCGCCGCGTTGGCAGCTTCGGTTATTTCTCTACCAGTCTCTCCCTCAAACAGCAGCACAACGTCATCCGCGAAGGCCCTGAAATTTACTCCTCTTGCGTCCAGTGATCTAAGGAGGGGATCCAATAGTAAGTTCCAAAGGATTGGCCCTCCTATAGATCCCTGGACGCAACCCTTCTCCGTCTCCCTTCCAACCTCGCTACCCGCGTACCTAACGCGCACCTTCCTCTCGCTGAGGTAACTACCCAGGAGACTTCTCAATCCGCTGGTGCACCCCGTCTCGGCAAGCCTCAACCTAATCGCCGGCCACCAGGCGCTGTCGAAGGCTCCCTCTATGTCCAACGATACCAGGGTGATTATCCTCCTGTGACTGATAGCCTCCCTGATATCGCCAACTAGGGCATAGAGGGAGTCTTCGGTGCTCCTCTGTGGTATGAAGCCATATTGCCTAGGGTGCACCGACGCCACCACCTGATGTTTTAGTCTCCTTACAATCATTTTCTCCAGTATTTTTCCCAGCACCGGGAGGAGGCCGATTGGTCTGTAGGCCTTGGGATCTGTATAATCGGCCCTTCCTGGCTTCCTCAGCACCACCACCGTCGCCGTTTTCCAGATGGTAGGGAAATGCCCGAGCTGCCAGCATCTGCGTGTTATGGCTAGAAACAGCTCGGGGTTGGCGTTGATGGCGGCGGTGCATATGTCGGCCGTCAGGCCGTCCGAACCAGGAGCCTTCTTCGGGTTGAAGCTGAGCGCCGCCTCTTTTAGTTCGTGCATCGTAAGAGGCGGCTCATCGTCACGATGTATTACTGCTGTCAGCTTCATTGCCCTGCTCCTGGTCTCCCTGTTGTCCTCGGTGTCGGTGCTGGTGTCGTCTTTGGGGTAGAATACCTCAGCGAGCCAATGCGCCGACTCCTCTCCGCTGAGGATTGCGCCGTTTTTCTTTAGGGGGAGATCCTCTTTCCTTTCTTCCGTCCTTTTCATTATCCTGTATATACCTTCCCATACATTCTCCCTGTCTTGCTTCTCACAAAAACTCTTCCAACTTTCAGTCTGTGCCTTCCTTACTTCCTTTTCATACTCTTCCTTCTCCTTCAGATACTCTTCCACCACCGAGGCTCTGCGTATCGGAGCAGCACAGCGGACCCTCCTCTTCTTCTTCGCCACCGACCGTTTGAGGGACTGGAGCTTCTCAGACCACCACGCGAGTGTGATTTTGTGCGTCATCTTCTTCTTGGGTATAGTGGTATTGCATGTTTGTGTTATAGCGCTTGTGTATTTGTGGATTATGTTGTCTAGTGTTTGTCTGCATGTGGTGTTTTCTATAGTGTCTATTGTAATGCTGTTATTGGTTAACTGGAGGAATTTGCTACGAAATTCCCCCCAGTTAGCCTTTTTTGTGTTGTATAGTCTAGTTGTTCTGTGTATGATTTTGTCTGTATGTGCAGTGTGTACGCTAAATCCAATCGCGTTGTGGTCCGAGTTTACCAAGTCCCTCTCGACCTTCCAGCCCTGGATCTTGTCCAGAAGGTCTACGGTGCAGGCCGTTACGTCCACTATGCTGGTGCACAGCTTGCCGTTACGCATTACCTCGAAGGTGGGTACCTCCCCTTCGTTTAGTATCTGAAGGTTCCTTTCATTCATCATCTCTATCATTCTCTCTCCTCTTTCATTCGTCCTCATACTTCCCCACCAGATGCTCCACGCGTTGGCGTCTCCTCCCATTATGATGTTGGTTGGCCCTACGATGTCGATGATGTTATTCAACATATCTAGGTAGGGCTCAATGGGGGAGTTGGGTTCGAAGTAGAGGGAGATAACCTTAACCCACAGTGCACCCGAGCGGATCCTCACAACCGCGATGTTGTTGGTTGTGAGTTCTGGGTACTGCTCGATCTCAAGGTCGGGGTCAAAGACCAAGATGGCCGCCTTGACAGTACCCTCTTCCTGTCTGGTGCACTGGTAGGTCCTAACACCGCGGTATTCCCTCATCCTCTTACCCTCGCCAACGTATGGTTCTTGGACTAGGGCCAGCGCCGTCCTCCTGGTTCCTGCCTCTACAAGGAGCTCGCTTAAGGCGTCTTTCTTCCTCTGCAGGTTTACCTGAATGACGGCGCGGGCCCGGTCCCTGGTGGAGGTGCTTTCAGCTGCACTCATCACTGCGGCGCCCTTAGCAGTATGCGACCTTGGCCCTCGCGACTTCGTCCCACCTAGATCTTACAGGACACCTATTGTCAAAGGCGTTGTGTTGCGTCTCAGCGTACTTGGCTTGTACGCAGTTGACGCAACACGGTGGGACTCCGCCTACCGCCTTGTCGCATTCCGCTCGCATGTGGGCGCCGCCGCAATGACTGCAGCTGACACCTTCCTTCTTACAGAACCTCCGCGTATGGCCGTAGCCCAAGCACGTGGAGCACTGCACGAGCGGTGATTGGTCTTCAGCTCGGATATTCTGAAGGTCTATCCTCACTTTACCCATATCCACCGCTCTCCTCCATAGTGCTGGGGCCACCGCCAGCACGACGTGGCTCGTGAGCGGATTTCGCGCTCTCCTCTCATACCTCACTTCCATTCTCGAGTCCTCCTCGCTGAGGCCTTCAAATAGGGACCCGTTCTGATTTAAGAGTGACTTATAGATGTCCTCTCTGGTATTTTTTCTGAGGACATCTTTCAGCACTAACAACGGAGGTTAGGTTAGGTTAGGTTAGGTTAGGTTAGGTTAGGTTAGGTTAGGTTAGGTTAGGTTAGGTTAGGTTAGGTTAGGTTAGGTTAGGTTAGGTTAGGTTAGGTTAGGTTAGGTTAGGTTAGGTTAGGTTAGGTTAGGTTAGGTTAGGTTAGGTTAGGTTAGGTTAGGTTAGGTTAGGTTAGGTTAGGTTAGGTTAGGTTAGGTTAGGTTAGGTTAGGTTAGGTTAGGTTAGGTTAGGTTAGGTTAGGTTAGGTTAGGTTAGGTTAGGTTAGGTTAGGTTAGGTTAGGTTAGGTTAGGTTAGGTTAGGTTAGGTTAGGTTAGGTTAGGTTAGGTTAGGTTAGGTTAGGTTAGGTTGGGGTACTAGGTCAGAGAACCTCCTCGCATGTCGGTTGCATTGGGGGGATCGCCAGTCGCGTTCGATGCTATTGCATCTGGCGCGAACGGTGGGTCTCACAATGTGATTGGCTGGTGTACCCCGGGCACTTACGTGGTCATGTCCTTTTCAGGACATTGCTACGTATTTGGCTAATACTCTGACACCGTGTGGCTGCCTGGTCTTTTTAAGGGCGGGCATTGCACGGCCACACAAACCCGTAGCCCTGCACGTTTTCGTGGGGGTCGGGGGCTCGGCGCATTGCACTTAGCGCTGGGTCGCGAGGAAGAAAACCTCTCTAAAAAATTACCCTTTGGTGGCCCCCTTGGGGGGCAGCGGACCTTCGGGTCGTGGTATGGCGGCCTTCAAGGTCGCGGAGAGTGTGGCTGCTCGCTCTGTTCTGTCAGGGCGGGCATTGCACGGTCACACTAGCCCGTTGCCCTCACGGGTCGGGGGCTCGGCACACTGAGCGCTGGGCTGCGAGGAAGAAAACCTCAATAAAAAATTACACTCTCGGTGGTCAGACTTCGGTCAGCCAACGGCTTTTGCCGCCACCGACCTAAGCCTAAGTTTCCCAGGGCGGCGATAGGCTGAGTGGCCGGGGGGAGCCCGGTCCCGAGCCCTGGACCTTTTATTTTCCTTTTTATTTCTCTATCTTTTGGTTTTCTTTTCTGTTTTTGTTTTGTTTTATTTATTTCTTATTCTTCTTTTCTTCATTCTATTCAGTTTTATTTTGTTTTATTTTGACGTTGGTTTGGGAGTAAGGAAAAAACAATATGAGTAACGCGAGTGACAAATACATACTACCCCAGGAGGGTACCGGCCGCCCCGCGGTCGGAGAATCCCTCCCCGAGCCTTCTGGCTCGGGCAGCCCCACCGTTTCTGGGGGGGGCAATCACCGCGTCGGGGGCGCTTCACAGCGTCTCCGTGTTGTTGAGGAGGAGTCGGAGAAGGGAGTGAGAAGTCGAGACAGCAGCGTAGGCTGTGGGTCGGAGTTAGCGATGGAGGAACTGAGGAGTGACAGTGCTATGTCGGGCGCGTTGGACAGTGACGACACGCTTTCCGACACGTCAGGACTTCGGGAGGATGGTGAGCGCCTGCTTAGAAGCGGTAGCAGGAAGAGGCTCCCTGCGGACCCACCCAGTGTCAGGGAAGGGCTTCCAGAAGCAAAGGTGGTGCTGAGGAGAGTGTCGCGTCGCGAGCTCGCGCGGCTTGCTGTGGCAAAACCCCCATCAACCCCGTCGGCATCATCGGCCCCGCTGGACCAAGCCGCGGTGCGGTCTCCGTGCCAGGTGACGGTCCGACGTAGGTCATCGGAGGAGCGTGAGGCCTCGCTGGGAGGCGGCTTTTTGGCCACGCTAGATTCGGAAGAGGAAATCGGAAGACTGTCGCGAAATGCTAGCGACTCTTGGGCGCGCTGTCGCATGCCGGCGCCGGGAGAGCGGCCGTCGGACCCACCGCTGGGGTTGCTCAAATGCCGGATGATGGACGACCTGGCGTTGATAGGAAGAATAGCGGTCAGGTCCAAAAACCTTAAGGGGACCTGGGTACGTGACCTGAAGGCGGCGGCCAGCCGCATTGAAGACACCATGGACGCCATGTACGAGCGGACCGCCACGTCGGAGGTGAAGCGGTTGCAGGCGGAGAATGGGAAGATAACCAGCGAGATGGACCTGATGCGTGCGCAGTTGGATGCCTTGCGCGGTGAATGCAATGGGCTGCGTGAGGAGTGCCAGGGGCTGCAGCGGCGGCTGGAGGCTGCCCTCATGCCTGCACCAGCGCCCCCGCCTATGCCTACGCCTGAACCAGAAGCACCCGTGGAAATGGAAGAGCTTCCTGCAGTTTGTGTTTCCACCCCGGACGCTACCACAGAGCTGCACGGAGGAAGGCCCGGTCCGGATCTTGACCGCGACGTCGAGGACGCGCGCCTCATGCGTCTTTTTGGGCGCGTGTTGGACGCGCGTCTCGGCAGAGAGCAGACCGCCACCCACCCGCCTCTAGCGGTGGAACCAACTGGCGTTGCCGACGGGGTAGTGATGGAGCAAGATGGCTTCACCCTTGTCGGCAAGAGGAAAAGAAGGAAGGCCAAGCCCCAGCCTAAGAAGCCCGCACAACCGGCCGTGACACCATCGGCACCTAAGCCGCCCAAGCCTGCCCCCCGTCGGGCGCAGCAGGGCGCTCCAGTGTCGTATGCGCAGGCTGCGAAGACTCCCGCGCAGCGGCAGGTGCGAGCCCCTGCGCCGCAGCCGCAGCCGCGCCAAGTCCAGGGCGGTAAGGGAAAAAAGAAGAGGAAGCGACGCAAGCGTGCCCAACTTCGGGTGCCAACTCTCGCAGCCGTCTCCCTGGCTCTCTCGCCTGAGGCCGTAGAGCGCGGCGTCACTTACGCGGACGCGCTGACCCGGGCGAGAGACGCCACGAAGGATGATACGGACCGCCCTACCGTTAGGATGCGGCACACGATGGCGGGGGCCCGCCTTCTGAAGGTTTTGGGCCCAGATAGTGCGGCCAGGGCCGACCTCCTCGCCGAGCGCCTCCGTGGGGTGCTCGGCGACGACGTCAGGGTGTCCGTCCCGGTCAAGTGCGCCGATCTGCGCGTGACCGGGTTGGACGACTCCGTGCAGGTGGACGAGGTTCGGGCGGCGGTCGCTCGCGCCGGACAATGTCCCCTGGACCGGGTCCGCGCTGGTGAGATTCGCCGCGGCCGGTGGGGCTCGGGATCCGTAAGGGTCACGTGTCCTGCGGCTGCGGCGAAGCTCATCAGCAAAGACGGCCAGCTCATCGTGGGTTGGTGCTCCGTGCGCGTTGTCGGGCTGGAGCAACGACCCATGATGTGTTACCGCTGCTTGGGTGTGGGGCACACCAAGCCGCAGTGCCCGTCGGCAACTGACCGCAGTGGAGCGTGCTTCCGCTGCGGCCAGCCGGGCCACAAGGCCGTCGAGTGCTCGGCGCCGCTTCACTGCCCCCCATGTGCCGAGGCCGGTTTACCGGCTGACCACATGGTGGGCAGTAAAAGTTGCTTACAGCAACTGAAGCGACGCACGCGAGGCAGATCCCTCGCTGGCAGGGGTGGCGGCGGCGGCGGCCCTAGGCCGTCCTCTGCCGCCCCCCCTGTCACCGATGGATCGCGGGAGGCGAGGCCCCGCCCAACACCGTCCTTATTAGGACGATGATGGGGGGGGCCGTCGGGGCGGGTTACTTCGGGGCTTTTTACACCCTGAAGTCTCCCGTCCCGGCGGGCGGGCTGGTCGGGAGTTTTCTCCTATGCCAGTCTACCATCGCCGAGTAGGGGCCAGCGGGTACTCAAGGGGAACGGTACCTGCATTGCACGGTCTCTGCGACGAGGGATACTCCTCTTGTTTCGAGAGTATCCCATCCCACCTCGTGGAAGAGCCTGCCAAAGGCTCGCTGCGACGCTGCTGTGGTGAATGCGATAAGTACCCCATGGCAGCGCCAATTGCAGTGTGTCGGAACAACGCAGGGGTTTAGTGGGTAGGACGGGCACCGTTGCCCGGGAGTCCCACATACCCCTTCCCGGTTTCCCCGAACCGGGACGGAAATGCGTCAATGCATTCCCCTGCGCCAAAAAAAAAAAAAAAAAAAAAAAAAAAGGTTAGGTTAGGTTAGGTTAGGTTAGGTTAGGTTAGGTTAGGTTAGGTTAGGTTAGGTTAGGTTAGGTTAGGTTAGGTTAGGTTAGTGCTCAGCCACGGCCAGTCATTTTCATGGGCGACCTTAACGCAAAGGCTACTGCCTGGGGCTCACCGAGGACTGACACTCGGGGAGAACTGCTGGTGGAATGGGCCACCATGGTCGGACTCGTTGTCCTCAATCGTGGCACCGAATACACGTGTGTGAGGCAGCAGGGTGGGTCTATAGTGGATGTCACGTTCGCTAGCCCTGCTGTCGCCGCACGAGTGCACGATTGGCGTGTCATCGTGGACGAGGAAACGCTGTCCGACCATAGGTATATCCGGTTCAGCGTCTCCCCTCAACACCACGTCATCCACCCGCCCCCCAACAGGGGCGGCTTGCACAAATTTCCGCGGTGGGCTCAGGCAAAGCTGGATCGGGACCTGGCCATTGAGGCGGCAATCGTGGAGGGTATTAACATCCGGCCCACGATGGGGGAGGTCGACGAAGAGGCAACTCAGCTCGGCGAAGCCTTAACGCGCATCAGCGATTCGGCGATGCCTCGAGCCACACGTCGGCCCCCCAAGAAGGAGGTTTACTGGTGGTGTCCCGAGGTTGCAGCTTTACGCGCAGACTGCACCACAAAACGCCGCGCCCTAACGCGATATAGACGACGGCGTACGGGCCGAGATCCGGCGACCGATGCGGTCATGCAGCAGGAGGTGAGCGAGGCTCGCAAAATCCTCCAGCTTGCGATTAGCAGGGCAAAAACATCCGCCCGCGAGCGCATGCTGGAGGAAATAGACGGGGATCCCTGGGGCAGGCCCTATAAAATGGTCCGAGACAAACTGTCCAAAGGCCCCCCGGCTATCGATTTGCTGCAGCCCTCCCTCCTGCGCGAGGTGATCTCGTCTCTGTTTCCAGAGCGAGAGGAGTTTGTCCCGCCGATGCGTGCGTCCCGCCAAGTTCGGGATAGTGACGACGACCACCAGTCGTCCCCCCCGCCTACCATCACTGACGGGGAGTTCGATGCGGCCGTGTCGAAGATGCGGGCCAAAACCACGGCTCCGGGTCCCGATGGTGTCTCCGGCCGAATTTTGGCTATCTACCTCGGGTCCCTGGAGAGCCACGTCCGTGGGCTTTTCGATGCGTGCTTTGCATCCAGCAGCTTTCCGGCTCCCTGGAAGGTGGGGCGACTCGTCCTGCTCCAGAAGCCGAATAAGCCGCCGAATTTGCCCTCTGCCTACCGCCCGATTGTTCTTTTGGCGGAGGTAGGGAAGCTTTTTGAGCGCATCGTCGCTGGGCGGATCACCCGCCACCTGAATGCGGAGGGTCCGAATTTGTCGCCGGCTCAGTACGGCTTTCGCGAGGCCCGCTCCACCGTCGACGCTATCATGAGCGTCAGGGCTGTCGCGGAGGAGGAGACCGCTAGGGGCAGGGTTGTTCTCGCGGTGTCATTAGACATCGCCAACGCGTTCAACACCCTGCCCTTCAGCGTGATAGACGAGGGCCTCAGGTACCATAATATCCCAGAGTACCTGAGGCGCCTCATTGGCGACTACCTGCGCGGTCGGCGCATTCAGTGTGTCGACCGCGACGGGAATCTCGTGGAAAGAGGGATGTCGTGTGGCGTTCCGCAAGGTTCGGTGCTTGGGCCGACCTTGTGGAACATAGGATATGACTACGTGCTGCGGGGCGCGCTGCTGCCGGGCCTGAGTGTTGTTTGCTATGCGGATGACACTCTGGTCCTGGCTAGAGCGGCGGATTTTCAGGGCGCCATTCGCCTAGCCACTGTTGGCGTGGGCCAGGTTGTGCGCCGGATCGAAAGTTTAGGGTTGAAAGTCGCGGTGGAAAAGACGGAGGCCATCTTCTTCTGCGGCCCACGTCGTAGACAGCCTGCCGGGGCGCACCTTTATATCAACAGGGTGCGCGTGGGCATAAGTGCGCACATGCGCTATTTGGGTTTGGTGTTGGACTCACGGTGGTCGTTCGATGAACACTTCCGCCGTTTGAGTCCAAAGCTTATGCAAGCGGCCGGGGCTCTCAGCCGGCTCCTGCCCAACGTAAGCGGCCCTAACGCGACCTGCCGCCGCCTGTTTACCGGGGTGGTGCGGTCGATGGCCTTGTACGGTGCTCCGGTGTGGGCGGAGACCCTGTCGTCACGTAATACGGCTCTGCTGCGACGCTCGCAGCGGGTCATGGCGGTCAGGGTCATACGCGGGTACTGCACCGTCTCGTACGAGGCCGCGTGCTTGTTAGCCGGGACCCCACCCTGGGACCTGGACGCCTTAGCGTTGGCGGACGTTTATAGGCGCAGCGCGGCTGTCCGCGCTGAAGGTTTGCGTCCGGCGCCGGAACTCATTCGGCGCTGGAGGGAGAGGGCCCAACGCATTGTCATGCGGAAGTGGCGGGCCAGGCTGCAGTCGCCCTCGGCGGGCCACTGGACCGTGACGGGAATTCTGCCGCACTTGGCGGAATGGGTTGCCCGACGGCACGGCTCACTGTCTTTCCGGCTTGTGCAGATATTGACGA
This sequence comes from Acentria ephemerella, assembly GCA_943193645.1. Classification (NCBI taxonomy): domain Eukaryota; kingdom Metazoa; phylum Arthropoda; class Insecta; order Lepidoptera; family Crambidae; genus Acentria; species Acentria ephemerella. The sequence goes on along the minus strand of OW971875.1, from coordinate 12,497 downwards.
ACCATGGTTGCTTCGGCCAGTATCTGCACAGGCTCGGCAGGGAGCCGGGCCCTCGCTGCAACGAGTGCGGAGCAGATGAGGACACGGCGCAGCACACACTCGCTGTGTGCGTCAAGTGGGCGCCACAACGCCGCGCCCTCATCTCTGCCATAGGTGGTGACCTTTCGCTGCCGACCATGATCCAAAACATGGTCGGCAGCGCAACGTCGTGGGACGTTGTTGCCTCCTTCTGCGAACAAGTCATGCTCGCGAAGGAGGCAGCGGAACGGGAGCGCGAGGCTATGCCAGACGCTGACCCGAACCGCAGGCGACGACAGGGCAGGAGGCGCCGGCTGTATGGCCAGCTCAACCAGCCTTAGTCAGGGGCGGTGGGTGATGGGATAGGGCCCCATCACTCACCATACACTCAGCCCCAGCGCGTGAGAGATGTCCATCGTGTCCCGGGGACATCTCTCGGAGGAGTAGAGGTCGGCGACGACCGATGCCGGTGCACCACGCGAACGTCTACTTTGTTACTCGCGTGGTGCATCTTTCTTATGGCATGAGCGCTTCCGGGATACTGTTGGTTTTTTAGTCGGTACACTGCGGTCTCTTAGGACCTCGGCGTGGCCCCTTATCACGCCGGGGTACGTATAAAACGTTTTTCCAACATTAAAAAAAAAAAAAAAAAAAAAAAAAAAAGGTTAGGTTAGGTTAGGTTAGGTTAGGTTAGGTTAGGTTAGGTTAGGTTAGGTTAGGTTAGGTTAGGTTAGGTTAGGTTAGGTTAGGTTAGGTTAGGTTAGGTTAGGTTAGGTTAGGTTAGGTTAGGTTAGGTTAGGTTAGGTTAGGTTAGGTTAGGTTAGGTTAGGTTAGGTTAGGTTAGGTTAGGTTAGGTTAGGTTAGGTTAGGTTAGGTTAGGTTAGGTTAGGTTAGGTTAGGTTAGGTTAGGTTAGGTTAGGTTAGGTTAGGTTAGGTTAGGTTAGGTTAGGTTAGGTTAGGTTAGGTTAGGTTAGGTTAGGTTAGGTTAGGTTAGGTTAGGTTAGGTTAGGTTAGGTTAGGTTAGGTTAGGTTAGGTTAGGTTAGGTTAGGTTAGGTTAGGTTAGGTTAGGTTAGGTTAGGTTAGGTTAGGTTAGGTTAGGTTAGGTTAGGTTAGGTTAGGTTAGGTTAGGTTAGGTTAGGTTAGGTTAGGTTAGGTTAGGTTAGGTTAGGTTAGGTTAGGTTAGGTTAGGTTAGGTTAGGTTAGGTTAGGTTAGGTTAGGTTAGGTTAGGTTAGGTTAGGTTAGGTTAGGTTAGGTTAGGTTAGGTTAGGTTAGGTTAGGTTAGGTTAGGTTAGGTTAGGTTAGGTTAGGTTAGGTTAGGTTAGGTTAGGTTAGGTTAGGTTAGGTTAGGTTAGGTTAGGTTAGGTTAGGTTAGGTTAGGTTAGGTTAGGTTAGGTTAGGTTAGGTTAGGTTTCCGTGTGCGGTTTCCAGTCTGCCATCGGACGCGTCCCCCGGGTTGCGGATAGGGGAACGCCCTCCAGATATGGGGGGTACCGGCTGCGGCCGGCGCGGACAATACTGGAAGTGTGGCTGCCTGGTCTTTTTAAGGGCGGGCATTGCACGGCCACACAATCCCGTAGCCCTTACGTTTTCGTGAGGGTCGGGGGCTCGGCGCATTGCACTTAGCGCTGGGTCGCGAGGAAGAAAACCTCTCTAAAAAATTACCCTTTGGTGGCCCCAGTCGGGGCAGTGGACCTTCGGGTCGTGGGTTGGCGGCCTTCAAGGCCGCGGAGAGTGTGGCTGCTCGCTCTGTTCTGTCAGGGCGGGCATTGCACGGTCACACTAGCCCGTTGCCCTCACGGGTCGGGGGCTCGGCGCATTGAGCGCTGGGCTGCGAGGAAGAAAACCTCAATAAAAAATTACCCAGTCCGCTGCTCTTGCACTCTCCTCTTCGGAGGAGGGATTGCAGAGTGGCCGGATATTCGGTGGTCAGACTTCGGTCAGCCAACGGCTTTTGCCGCCGCCGACCTAAGCCTAAGTTCCCCGGGGTGGCGATAGGCTGAGTGGCCGGGGGGAGCCCGGTCCCAAGCCCCGGAACCTTTTTATTTTCCTTTTATTTTCTCTATCTTTTTGTTTTTCTTTTCTGTTTTTCTTTTGTTTAATTTTTTCTTACTCTTGTTTTCTTGCGTCTTTTTAGTTTTGTTTTGTTTATCTATTATTATGAAGAAGTTTTGGGAGTTAAAAATCAACCATGAAACAAGCGAGCAGAAATACAGATCTCCAGGAGGGTACCGGCCGCCCCGCGGCCGGAGAATCCCTCTCCGCTTCGGCGGACAGCCCCAACGTATCTGGGGGGGGCACTACTCGCTTCGGGGGCGCGCAATCTGTGTGCCTCCGCTACAACGTGGAGGAGTTGAGGAGCCGCGGTGTGCATAGCGGCACCGAGGATGAGAGTGGTCCTGGGACGTGGGCGGAAGCCGGAGGTTCCCGGGACGGAGTATTCGAGGTTGAAGAGAGGTTCTTCGGAGGAGCGTCCTGTAATTCGCTGGACAGCGACGACTCCTTAACCATCTCTGCCAGTGCCAGCGAGGACGGAGAAGGGCGCGTGCTTCGCAGCGGGAGCCGGAAGAGGACGGCCAAGAGGCCCGGCCCGTCGGAGGAGTCATCGCGACCGAAAGTGCCCACGGCACAAAGAGGGCGGCGCCAGCTTAGGGCCTCGGAACCACGAACACCGAGTGAGTCGCCGGTACCGCAGAGGATACACAATCCTCGGCGGTCAGTAGAAGACAGGGAGGCGGCGGCCAGTGGCGGCTGGTTGGGCGCGAACATGTGCAGCGACGAGGAGATCGGGAGGCTTATGGAGGCTGCACAGAGGAGCTGGGAGCGCTGCCGCATGCCCCCGCCGGGCGAGCGCCCCGACGACCCCGCCCTGAGCCTGCTGAAGGCCAGGGCTCTGGATGACATTGCGGTGGTCACGAGAGTGGCTATGCGCTCCAAAAACCTCAAGGGCACATTCGTCCGTGCTCTGAGGGAGAGCGCAGACCGCCTCGAGGACACTGTGGTGGCGCTGCACGAGCGGTCGGCGTCATCTGAGGTGAAGAGACTGCAGGCGGAAAACAGCCGCCTCAAGAGTGACATGTCTCTCCAGCGTGCGCAGATTGACGCGCTGCGCTCAGAATGCAAAGTGCTGGAGCAGAAGGTGGACCAGCTGACCGCCACGGTGGCCACCATTCCGGAGCCCAGCAAGGAGTGCGCGTGTGGCGGCAGAGCCGCAGCGAACGCCACCGTAGATGAGGATCTCCCGCCAGTGGACCTACGGGAGAGGCCGGAGCCAGCCAGAGGCGAGACGCGCGATGAAGAGGACGCGCGGATACTTCGGGTCGTGGAGCGCTTCCTGGAAGCGCGAGCGGAGGTGGACAGGGCGGCGAGAGCCACCACCACCGCCGCTCCCTTCACCCAGCAGGCGACAACGGAGCATGCCCCACCCGCTCCCTCCGAACAGACGACGGCAGGCGACGACGGCTTCACGCTCGTCCAAAGGAAGAGGGCCAAGAAGAAGCCCCACTCTGCCTCGACACCGATGACGACCGCGCCGAGTGCTGCACCCGCGCGATCCGCGCAAGCGAGAACCTACGCCAGCGCCACACGCGATACAACGCGGCCGGCGCAAGCCTCAGCGCAGCCTTCCCCTGGGGCTGTAGGCGGAAGGAAGAAGAAGAGGCGGAGGCGGAAGAGGAAGGCGGGTGCCCGGATCCGGGTGCCGACCACTGCGGCCATAGCGGTGGTGCTCTCGCCCGAGGCGGAGCGGCGTGGGGAAACCTACTTGTCCGTCCTGACCCGGGCGAGAGCAGCCACCGCGGGAGACTCCGACATACCGGAGCTCCGGATCAAGCCGTCGATGGCAGGAGCGCGCGTCCTCACGATCGCGGGCCCAGATCGCGTGGAGAAGGCTGACGTCTTCGCCGCTCGCCTTCAGGAGGTGATCGGCGAAGACGCCGTCGTCACCAGACCGGTCAAGACGGGGGAGCTCCGTTTGACCGGTCTGGATGACACAATCACCGGGGATGACATCCGGGGGGCGATCGCTCGTGCTGGATGTGTCCCTGGTGATATGGTCCGCGTCGGTATCATTCGCCGCGGCCGGTGGGGCTCGGGATCCGTAAGGGTCACTTGCCCTGCGGCTGCGGCGAGGGATATCGGCAAGGGCGGCCGGCTTTCCGTTGGGTGGAGCACTGTCCGCGTCTCCGTGGCAGAAAGCCGCCCAATGATGTGCCACCGCTGTCTTGGTGTGGGGCACACCAAGCAGCTGTGCCCGTCGGCAGTCGACCGCAGCGACGTTTGTCTTCGCTGCGGTCGACCGGGCCACAAGGCCGCCGAGTGCTCGGCTGCGCCTCACTGTGCGCCGTGTGGCGACGCCGGTTTACCGGCCAACCACATGGCGGGCAGTAAAAGCTGCTTACAGCAGCTGAGGCGCGGCACGCGAGGTAGACCTCTTGGTGGTGGGGGGGGTGGCGACGGCCCTAGGCCGCCCCCACTTGCCCCTGCCGCTGACAGGTCACGGGAGGCGAAGCGCCCTGCCTCGACCCTTTTGGGACGAGGTGGGGTGCCGTCGGGGCGGTCCGCTCAGAGGTCTTTACAACCTCGGAGCGGACCGTCTCGGCGGGCGGACTAACGTCCGCCTCCGCCAAGTAGAGGCCAGCGGGTGCTGATGGGGATCAGTACCTGCATTGCACGGCCTCTGCGATGAGGGATACTCCCCTTGTTTTGAGAGTATCCCATACCACCTCGCGGAAGAGCCCGCCAAGGGCTCGCTGCGACGCTGCTGTGGTGAATGCGATGAGCACCCCATGGCAGCGCCAATTGCAGCGTGTCGAAACACGCAGGGGTTTAGTGGGTAGGACGGGCACCGTTGCCCGGGAGTCCCACATACCCCTTCCCGGTTTCCCCGAATCGGGAAGGAAATGCGTCAATGCATTCCCCTGCGACAAAAAAAAAAAAAAAAAAAAAAAAAAAAGGTTAGGTTAGGTTAGGTTAGGTTAG